>CM028135.1:725862500-728362500 GCA_016271365.2 Neoceratodus forsteri | reverse complement strand
AACTTTTGAACCGTTTAATATTTTTTCACGAAATCTTCAAAAGGCACATCAGGACCCTGGCCGCACACTCCCTGAAGATTTTGGACCAGTCGCACAAACCATAATGCACCTGTAGGCACTAACGAATTCCAGAAAAGCGAAAACGCTACATAGATCACGCTTAATAACTCCGCAGCCATATATCTGAGCAGTACGTAACTTAGCAGATCCCAAGGCCTATGGTTCTTGATCATGTATTCCAAATTTCAGGCAAATCCGTTAAATGGTTGCAAAGTTATTAAGGTGCAAAATTTTGGGTTTAACATAGAAATGGCTCCTCAACCCTAACTATGGTAGCACTACCATGCTACCGTAATATATATATACAGCCAGAGGAAAACACCTGTTTTATATCAATAACATAATTACTACTATTATTTGATAATGATATACTGTAATAACAAAAGCATTTCTTAATGGCTGGACCCAAAGCACATATATATTTATAGCATTTCTTAATGTCTGGACCCAAAGATGATATAGATATCATATAGTGGTTGAGTGGTTGGAACACAATAGTTAGGGTTGAGCAATGTTTTCAATTTTAAACATCAAATTTGCACTTCAATATTTTCAAAATTAGGAGGCAGTATAGCGCAGTGGTTTAAGGCTCTGAGCTGGAGACCTGGGTTTGAATCCTACAGCCCCCACTTGCATACTGTGTCACTTAACTTCCCTGTGGTCCTAGGTTGCACCTGTAAACCAGCTTTCAGCTTAATGTGTCTCACCTGGTTAAATAATTGGAAAAAAATTGTTGAATGAATTTACACAACATTTTGAATGCAAAGTCTTGGAGGTAGACTTGTTGATGTGCCAAGTTTCATTCCAGTCATATATGAAAATTTCAAGATGCGGATAGTGAAAAAATGTAAGAAATCTTTTTTTTTTTTTTTGCTGTTTCCTTCTCTTCACCTTGCACACAGAAATTTGGAATTCTGGTTTGAAATTTTTAGGGTAGAAAGGGCTTGGCCCACAAATGTGCCTTTCACTGGTTTGGTGAAAAATATTAATCCATTCAAAAGTTATTATATTTTAAAATTTTGGTTCTGAGCTTGCTCACTAGACACTTCAGGATAGCTGCTTGAAATGAAAAAAAAAATAATGTGGCCATACGAAAAATTATTTTGTATCATATGGGTGCTGATCCAAGTCCCCTGAACCCCTCCCAGGAATTATGGATGCTACACTTATTTTACTTTTTGGATGCTCATTGGCAATATTTATTTTGGCGCAAAGAATATATTTACCTCCACAATATCATTACTTCACATTTCACACATAAATTCTCTAAAAGTTTTTCTTGTTCTGGCCTCTGTCCTTTTTCTGGTCATTTCTCCATCTTGACTTTCAGGGCCCAGACACTGTGAATCAGGCCCCCTCCTCCACACCAGAACCAGGCTGGTTCCACCTACCCAGAAAATGCAAAAGAAAGATTTCTTTTAAGTTGAGGTGCCATGGAAAATGACTGAATAAAACTCAAAAATCCAGGCACTCTTAACCACAATGAAGCTTGTGCACAGAGAGATTATATATAAAGCATACTTATTTAAATTTAAATAAATATGCTTTAAATATAATCCTCTCGTGCAGCAGCTTCATTGTATTTGGTGAGTGCCTGGATTTTTGTGTCTTATTCCACCTACCCAGGCTTTCTCCCTCCAGGCCCAAACACCTCTGAATTTGGTGCCTGGACCTATCCCCCTCCCCACTTTACTACCATGCCTGGGTTCCTTGTCCCCAGCCCATGCATCCTAACCCTTCCCCATTCCTCCCCCTCCCCCTTTTCTTTCTTCCTTTCTTTCCTTCCTTCCCAGGGGACTATGACCCAGCCCCCTTGCCTGTGGCTTCCTCCCCACAGTGACACAACACTGGTCCTTTGCCTAGGGCCCTCTAGGGCACTCAAACTGCCCCCATCTATCCCCTGTGCCAACCATGCCCCCCAGCACCTTCCTTAATAAGGGTTGGAGGGTGGGAAAATTCCCAGCAAAAAGAGGTCATCCTGCCTGAGTCCTGGCCTAATATACCCCTACAGGACCCTTGGTCAGAACCCCATGGGGCTCCACCCCCCAGCCAATCCCTGGGGCTCTGGCATCACCCTGTCATATTACACCTCCACCTGTTGGGTGATGTCACTAGCCCCCACCACTTTTACCTGATCCTTCCCCTATACATCCCCCCTCCTGTGTTTTTTCCTGGCAGGGGTCATCAGACAAACTGGCCTGCCTTTTAGTGGCAAACCCCATTGTCCCCTGAACACCTCCCAGGAATAATGGACGCTACACTTATTTTACTTTTTGGTTGCTCATTGGCAATATTTATTTTAGCACAAAGAATATATTTACATCCACAATATCTTTACTTCACATTCCACTCATAAATTCTTTCAAAGTTTTTCTGGTTCCAGCCTTTGTCCTTCTTCTGGCCATTCCTCCATCTTGACTTTGAGGACCTGGACACTGTGAATCCAGCCCTCTCCTCCACCAGGCAGGTTCCACCTACCAGGGCTTTTGCTCTCCAGGCCCAGACACTTCTGAATCCGGTGCCTAGACCTATCCCCCGCTTACTACCACACCTGGGTTCCTTATCTCAGCCCACACATCCTACCCCTCCCCTTTCCTTTCTCCCTTACTCCTCGCTTTTTTTCCACTGCCCTCCTCCAGCTTGTGATGGTCGGAGGGGCTCCCCCCTTGCAGGCTAGTATCTCAAACCTTTGCTGACTATCCTATTCACTAGCTCCACAATAGGCCTCAGGAATAGGCAAATGCCAAATTCTGATAAGTGTACCCCATCAGACCTGGGCATCGTGGGCTGACTGAAGGAAATGTCCTTGTGCTGCAGGTGCATTCCTCCCATCTCAATTATTGCCCTTGCCAATCTTCTATTCAGATGCTTCCTGACCTTCTTGATCAGCCGGATGTCTTTAAGCCCCCTCCAAACCCGCCAGGAGGTGATGTCACCCTCAGCCACCACCTTCTCAATCTCTCTAAGTCACCCATGATGTTCTGCCCCAATTCACCCCATGGCAGGCCCCCAAATCATTGCCCCCCTGGTGTTTAATAATGCAATCTGACATGCCCCACTGCAACTTTAATTCCTCAATTAGTGGCATGAGCTGCACCCATCTCATCCCTCTAATGCCTTTCCACAGCATCGTGGTGTGCTTGGTATTGTATTGCAGCTCTGCTCCTCTTGAGGTGGCGACCGCAAACCTTTCAGCCCAATATATGATGGAATGCCCCACTATTCAGGTTTTCCTCTTAGAACCTGCCATGGAAAAACAAGATAAACAAGTGTGAATTATTTTTGTCAATACCTGACATACCTCTTATAGCAGCTGGACCTCCAGCACCCCACCTTCTTTACTGCCTCCACTGCATCCCCTTTCTCTGCTGCCTCTGTGGCTGCCCCAATCCAAAAAGAATTCAGTGCAAATCCACCCAAGTCTACCCCGATGATGGTCAGGGCCCTCCTGAGCACCACCCCACCTGAAAACCAGTGACCGTGGAGCCATCCCCATGTCTGAACAAGGCCCCCCAGTCCCCCCTCTAGCACTCCTGTATGCCTCCAGTGCACTCACCATGCAGCTGGTGGACTGCGGTTACCTCATCAAGGACACCTTGCTCCCCTTCCCTCTTTGGTCTGTTTTAGACCTGTCCAGGTTAATGACCACCCTGCCCTGACCCCATAGGATGTCCTCGTGCTGCAGAGCCTGCCCCAAAGTTGTCTTTCATGGGTTGCCTATAAGACCTTTCCAAGCAACTGCCCTCATATGGGGTGCATCCTGCCAGCCCTGGCCACCTGACCCCTCCGCCAACCTGAAACCATGAACTTTATAGTCCTGCTGGCTGCTACATTGGGTCAGCCCCTGTCTTGACATACCCAGCTGATGTTGGCCAAATGTACCACCATTGTGATGTGGGCCTGTCCATCCTCCCACTGCTCCACTATGAACGTCCTTACCTGCTCGTCCCAGGCCGGATCGTCCCTGCACCACCCGTGCTTCCCTCTGAAATCCTGGAACCTCACCCACCCTGCTTCATAGACCCTCAATGTGTTTGCTTACCAGGATCCGTGGTACAGTGCCCTGGCTGTGTCCCTCCAGCTTCTCATAACCAGTCTGGGATCCTGGTCCTCTGTGTCGCTGCTCGAGGTCTCAGTTCCCGAAACCTGTCGAGCTATAAACGGGAAAGACTGTGAGCCACTATGTTCCTCAACCGTTCAATATGCTGTGCTTTGAAAGATAGGTTTAGTTGCAGCCCCAACAAGACCATATGCCTGAGCAGCCTGCCCACCATCTCTGTCCACTCCCCTTGCCTATTGATGACCTCCACTACCCCTTTGTTGTCACACCAAAACAAGATGCACTTCCCCTTAATCCTATACCCCCACACTTCCAGGGCCACCCATATCGGGAAGATCTCCAAGAATGTGATGTCCTTCAGTAACCCCCATCTGCCCAAAATGCTGGCCAAGGTTCCAACATCCATTCCCCTTGGAAGTATGCCCCCATTCCCAGGATGTCTGAAGTGTCTGTGAACAGCTCCAAGTCCATGTTCTGCTCCCACTTGTGCTGCCAGAATGTCACCCCGTTATAGCTGTCGAGGAACTTTTCCCATACCTGGAAGTCCTCCGAACCCCTTTTGACACATCAGCCAGTGGTGCAGCAATTTTGCCTTCCCTGTGGCCCTTCCTAGCTGCCTTGTAAATGCCCTGCCTGGGCTGATGACCTTGCAGGCAAAATTAAGGTGCCCCAGGATTTGCTGCATTTGTACCAGTGGCACCCTCCTCCTGCCTGTTACCTGTGCCAGCAGGCCTTTAAGGTAAGCCACTTTTTCCCCAGGGAGTAGGAAACAACCCTCCTCTGTATCCACCTCTATGCCAAGAATTCTAATCTCCAAGCAGGGCTGTTCATCTTGACCTGCGCCAGCAGTATCTCCATCTGCCAGCACATTGCCTTAAAATTCTACAACATCCCCTGCTCCTCCGTTCTCGATTCTTCGATGAGGATGAAATCATCCAGGTAGTGCACCACCTTCCTGTGCCCACACTTAACCCCAAATACCCACTGCACCCAGGTGCTGAATGCTTCGAAAGTGGAACAAGCCACCGATCATCCCATGGGCACGGCTTTGTTGAAATAAATACTCCCCTGGCATTGAAACTCAACAGATCCCAATCTTCTGGCCTGACGGGTAAGAGTCGGAATGCCGATTCTATGTCCATCTTCATGAGCCATGTCCCCTTGATAGCTCTGATCAGCATTATGGCATGCTCTAGAGAGGCATACGACACTGCCCGAAGGTGATCAGTTATGCCATCATTCACCAATGAGCCCTCAGGGTAGGATAAGTGATGGATCAAGCAGAATTCTCCTTCCACCTTCTTGGGGATGATACCCAATGGGAAGAGTCAGAACTGCAATCATGGGGGGCCCCCAATGGGCCCTCCACCCTGACAGCCTTTATTTCCTCTTCTATCTTGCCCCCGACTATCTCCGCCTCCTTCCCCTTCATGGACCAGAGATTCTTGGCCCACATCCCTGCCTGCCCCCCCCGAAAACCCCAGTGGGAAGCCTTCCCGGAAACCTGACCTGAGCAGCTCCGCTGCCTCCTTATTTGGGTAGTCTGTGGTCCATTCCTCCACCACCACCAGGGAAATGGGAGTGTGCACCAGTACATAACCCCATCACCCTCCCTTCAGTGTCCTGCTAATGCCACCCTATGGGAGTGTAGTGCTGCCCTCTATGATTGCCCCCTCAGCCCCTGCCCCCCTGAGCACTGGAAAGGACTGTTCCTGGTACTGCCCCCCTGTGCAGTCCACCCCTGTCCCACCTTGCCGGCGGTTGGTGACTGGGTGTGACCCCCTCCACACCTGGAACAAGCATGCCAGAACTTAAGAGTTGCCACAAGTGCCAAGTGCAGGTGGCCTTGTTATAGCCCCAGCATGTCTTGGACCCTGTGGCAGGTGTGGACTTCATTACTTGCTCACCCCCGGCCCTGCCCACTTCCCCAGAGAGGGTCCTCACCCACAACTCCGAGTGGGTACAGTCCCATCTCAGGTTCCCTTTGGCTGCCATCCTCTTCTGGAATGCCTCATCATACTTGAACCACCTGTACCTGACTTTAGCCTTGTACCCATCCCTGATAGTGGACATGTATGTCAGAAGGGGGATGGCGAGTTCCGGCTGCTTCTCCAGCACCAACACGCTGTAGATGATGAAGCCCCCTTGCCAATTTTCAATGGTCTTCCCTTTGTATTTCACCTCCTCCATCTTGTGGCCTACCACTGCCCTGGCCACCGCCATTTCAGACTTCCCCACCGACTCCTTCTGTCCATACATTGTGGCCCTGTCCATGTCCACCAGCTCAAAGATGTCAACATACTCCCCCTGCCAGATTTTTTCCTTGGTTGAAACCGGGACGTGGTCCCCGATCAAGCAGCCCGGAGGCCCCTTGTACAATTTCTGGGCTGTAGTTTTGGCCCCCTCTTTTCCTCCCCAGCACCTTTACTTTTTAAGACACGTATGGCCCACTCCATCTTTTCAATCCCTATGTCCCCCATGTCACCCAGCAACCCCTCTAAAAACTCTTTCAGACCATTTTCATCTGAGAGGTCCACGTCTTTCTTACTCCCATCCGGGTTCCCATCCTCCAGTTCCGGTATGGGCAGGGGCACTGGGATGGGCACGTGGTACGGCGCTTCCCTTCTGGGTCCTTTGCCCCCTCTTCCCCTGCCCAGGTGTTCCTCTCCCTCCTTACGCTTTCTCAGCACCTCTTCCTCCTCCGCCTCCCTCTGCTTCACTGCTGCCACCAGTTCTGACATCTGCCCCATCAATTTTGACGCTTCCTGCATCAGTTTCTCGCTGGACAGTTGGGATCACTTGGGTGCCATGGTCACTCCTATGTCACTATAGGCAGAGAGGCAAAAACACATGTTCAGCCTTGCATACCACACAAGACCACCCTGTTTTCCCAAGTTTGCCAAGGCCATTTGGGGCTGCTCCCACCCAAGGGGCCCACAGGCCATCCCCCAAGCCCTCTGAGGCCAGGCTGAACCTCCCGGTATGCTTCTTAGTGTGCTGTTGCCCAACTGTAGGTATGTTTTGCCCTTTACTATTATTATACTTTTTTTTTAGCACCCCTGGCCCACGGGGGCACTATGCCTCATCAAAAACCCCATTACCATGGCAGCTGCTCCCTTCTCCCAGGATGCTGTTCTGCTGCAAGCACCCCCATTTCTTTATTCATTATCTTCGCACCCCCCTTCCCTTAGGAAAGCTGGGCCCAACCACCTGCAGGGCCCTACCTGCTGATGCTGGACTGGAGTCCTTGCCACAGCCCGCTATAGACTTTACCCCAGGTCAAGTTGTGCCTGCCTTTATGTGGTCCCTCTTTTGGTTGAGACTCCTCCCTCTTGACCCACATGGGCGTGGTCCCTGCATTCCATTTTGCTAGGCCGGTGCCCTGGCCTCAGCTCATGCGTCTGGCGCCTGTGCCTTGCTGACTGCTAGGCCCTAAAGAGCCTTCTTTGCCCCTCAGCTCACCTGCACATACCCCCCAAATCAGGCCAGGAAACCACCTTGCCCACAGGAAAGACAAAAAATAAACATCCCCCCCCCCCACTGATCTATCCGGAAACCCCAGGATCATTTTCTGCTGCTGCCCACTCTCGCTCTTTTGCTTTCTGTAGGTAACAGAGATTCTCACACCATATTGATCCTATGTTCTAGAATGCAAGCCATATCCAGGCCACTCGCATCCTGCTGCACTGGAATGCCACCTGGGCCCCCAACCTTTCTACGCTGGCCCTTCTTGCAGGCCTAAACCTCTCCCATATCTAGGAGGCCTGTAGCCATGTTCTTGCTCAGCTACCAGTGCCCCATTGAACACACCATGTCAGGAGTCCCCCCTCTCTACCCCTGTTGGCAGCCAACTCTGCTCCTCTGCCCCACATTCCCAGGCTACACAATCTGGATACACAATCATGACTGGAGGACAACCGGATAATACCAACCAGATTAAATTAAACTTTATCCACAGATTCACAAACATAACTAGGATTTTTCAGCCTGAATCTGCTTAACCTCTGGTCTGGGGATGTACTCGAAAGCCCTCCTTGAAAAATGCGCTTTGTTTAAAACAACCTTTTTATTTATTTTTTTGTTTTTTTAAAACCGTCTTCTAACCATACTACAAACTATTACAATCATAGCCATCAACTGCGGAATAGCAGTGCCCCCGTTGTCTGCTGTGCAAGCCAAAATCCCCTATTGTCCTCTTGTTTGGATGCCATGACCACGTGGCCTCTGGGCCTGGACGCCACCGAGACAGGCCACGCAGCCCTCACCAGACTTGCCAACAAAATCCATGTGCATGCCACCACACCAGTTTTCTGCCCTATCTGCACATACAAAACCACCACTCGCAGCCAAACTCAGCCTGCCTACCCTTACCACACCAAAACCAAATGCCCTTGAACAACCATGCATCTGCACTCCCCCACCCAAAATCATCCTCTTCCCTTCCACCATTGAGCAAATTCACTCGGCTGAAACTACCACTAGAAGCTCCACATACTCCATTGCTTGCAGGTTTCTTTATATTCCTTCTTTCATTTTTATTGCCCAGCTCTGCATTGCTACCATGCAGTGAAAAATTTTCAGAACTCGTCAGGCTTACTCATGCCAGGATACTGCATACTCCCTCAACATACTTCACAAACCCTGCAATCGTCCAGGCACCCCTCACCCAGAAAACCAACTGGGCTCCCAGCTGACCATGCTAAACCTTTTGTCGCGCTTCAGGGAATCATGAAAAATGGGACCCTCCTCACACACAAAAATGCTCAGCTAGCCAAGCATCCAGAGCTGCCAAATAGAGTGCAGCAAGAGCTATAACCACAACCCCCAGCTCTTTGATCAAGCTCACAGACATTAGGGGCCCACATATCACTCCAACTAGCCCACTGCTCATTAACCATCACTTCTTCTTTACTTTTCTCTCTTTTTTTTTTGAACAGGAAAGGAGAAAAATTATCAGGCCCTTCGAACCATGAAGCCCAGGCTTTGCAAACTGACACACAACAGTTTAAACCCCATCACAATTCAACCAGCTGCTTGGGCTCACATGGCCTACTAGGCCCAAACCACCCTATGTACCTTACCTAAAATTTTCCAATGATGTGCTGAGTTCTTCAATCTGAAAATTCCCAGCAAAAAGAGGTCATCCTGCCTGAGTCCTGGCCTATTATACCCCTACAGTACCCTTGGTCAGAACCCCATGGGGCTCCGCCCCCCAGCCAACCCCTGGGGCTCTGGCATCACCCTGTCATATTACACCTCCACCTGTTGGGTGATGTCACTAGCCCCCACCCCTTCTACCTGATCCTTCCCTCCCTAGTCCACCCACTCCTCCCTCCTCCTGTGTTTCTTCCTGGCAGGGGTCATCAGACAAACTGGCCTACCTTTTAGTGGCAAGCCCCATTTTCATATGAAAAAAAAAAACCTTTTCATTCAGCTGCCACTTTATTTCCATTTCTAAAAAAATATTTTTCAAAACCCACAAAAATGACATACTGCTGAGATACTACCAATGCATGCATCCTACTCATCCAGAATCCATCAGGTGGATTGTGGATTTAATTTTGGTAAAACTGACCCCAAATGTGTGTGTTTTTCTTATGTTTACATTTCTTTACATGACTCATTTCTGCTTTTTTTTTTGTATGGTCAAATGGAAAAAGAATACAGCCATATTGAAAAGGATCCCTTCTAGCAAAAAAAGAGTTTGGGATTTTTCAGATTCTTTTTTCATTTGAAAGGATCCTTTTTCATATGCTATTTTCATTCAAATGAAGAAGGAGCCCTTCACACGCAAAATGATTGTGGGCTTCATTTTTGTGTAATTCTTTTTCCATTTGAAGATATCCTATTTTGTTTCCCTTTCTGTTTAATCCCAAAAAGAATTCCTAAAAACAAAACAAGGATTATGGACTTAGTTTTTTTCCCCTAACTTCAACATCTGAAACCCACAGCTCCCTTAAAATTTTCTCTTCAAAGTCAATTTCTATTTTTAACAAAAGATCTTAATGATCACTATTAGAATGACACATTGGGCTTGATTTTCAGTGAACCTCTAGATCACCAGAAAGAAACTTAGTACATACTGAGATTTACCATGCAGGATGGTGCATGTAAAATTTCATGCAGATCCAATGAACGGTTGCCAGTTATTAAAGTGCAGAATTGAAGTTTAACATTAAACTGCATACTCAGTCCTAAATATAGGGATGTGACCGTGCTCCTATAATATAGATCTAGTTATCTGTTTGTCTGTCTGTCTGTCCATCCATCCATCCATCCACCCATCCATCCATCCATCCAGCTATCTATCTATCTATCTATCTATCTATCTATCTATCTATCTATCTATCTATCTATCTATCTATCTATCTATCTGTCTATCTATCTATCTATCTATCGATCTATCTCTATAGTCAATACCAGATAAGTTAATAAACTGGATAAGAGAATAAAAGTCTGAAATCCTGATTACGTTCAGTCTGTTCAATGTTAAAATGCTCTGTTAAGTGAATAGAGCAGCCAATTTAACTGAACTTTGTTTTCAGTTTTCTTTCCCTGCTGACAGCCCAATATCACATCTTCACAGGTAACTCCACTCTACCCCACTCCTTTTGCTACTCCTGGACAATAGCTTGCAATAAACATAGAGAATAATGGCAGAGTAGGGGGTTATGATGAAAATTTTACACCCCCCAGGGTATGAAATGCCATGTAAAGCTCTTGGGGTTTATTAAGGCATCTCATACCGAGGGTGTGTGTAAAATTTGAGTTTCATACACAGTTTTATTTTATATAATTGATGGCCAGTGTTTTTTTTTTTGCCACAGCAATTATATAAAATAAAAAGGGTCTGGTATGAAATCCCCAACTCATACTTGACCGACAAATGAAATATCGACTCTGAAATCCCATCTCAACCATAATCCTGCTACTGTAGTTGCCAACACCGAAATAGCCGACTATCAAAAAAAGGTAAGCTCTTTATTATGGTGTTTCGGTGAGCCTGCCATGGATTCATGTGGGATCTATCTTTAGTGGTCAGTGGTAGTGTCAAGAGCAAAACACAGGACACTAGATTTGGCACCTCATACTGAGTTGCAATTAACACCAGATATGCTTAATTGAAGTATAATTACTAGCCAGCATTTTTTTTCCCATAGGGAAGCCCAGTTATAATTTGCCATTATGACCAGCTGGTTATAATGGCAAACACTCTGCGCATGTGCTATTCAGCTGTCTGCCTGATGTCACGCTGAGCATTGCACTGCCCCTCACTCTAGGCAGTAAGTAAAATCTTTTTAAATAAACAAAATGGACTGCCACCTTTTCTTGCTACAACTATTAAAAGACTACCCAGGCAAAGGAGACTGAAAAACGAATAAAAAAATTAAATGTCTCTCCAGTCGTGGACCGTACTGCAGCCAGGCAGGACTGCAGCTAAACTGGAATATCTTTTTATTGAGATCGGTACTAAAGCCTGACTCTAAGAATCCTGACTCTTAATTGCCTGACTACAGAAGCCTGACATGTTTGCTATCCTGATACTTGAACACCCGACTATGCTAATGTTAAGATCCCGGCGCGGTATTAGAAGTGAGGGGCATTCAAGCACGAAGTGCAGACAAAGTGTGGGCTTAGTTTGAGAAGCATTTTCTGAATAAGAACTATACAGTAGCATTCATATCTGAATAAGAACTAGACAGGATGATTCATGTAGTAAATATTTCTCTTCCCCCCATCCTCTTAATAGTGTGTTGCTTCTTAATGCTCTGTTCTTTGACCACTTATTTTTCAGTCGTCACCACTTCTTTTTCATGCTTCAGATCCCAACCCTTCAGTGACAGGAATGCCAAATTGCATGGAGAGGGGGGTGCTTAGGATATTTCAGATGCATACAATAGGAACATCCCTGCTAAGCAAGGAATTGTTTGATGATGAACAGAAAGCTCACCATCTCCCAACTCCTATCTTCCCCGGTGTCTGTCTCTTCTGTCTGGGTGTGTGTTTGTGTTTCATGTGTGGAGTGGTAGAGAAAATGATGGAAGCATTTCTGAAGGAAAGAATTGTTGAGAAGTTATGGCCAGTGGGGCACAGGACACAAGGCAGCATGGATTCACAGTGGGAAGGTCATGTTAGACGAATCTAATTGATTTCTTTGACTTGGTGACCAAAGTAGTAGACCAGGGAGGGGCTGTGTATATGGCCTACCTAGACTTTAGCAAGGCATTTGACACAGTCCTGCATAAAAGATTAATACACAAATTAACCAGCCTGGGAGTGGGTCATGGGGTAGTAGCCTGGGTAAAACACTGGTTGGACAACAGGACACAGAGTGTAATAGTAAACAGAGTCAAGAGTGAAGAAAGTGGGGTTACTAGTGGGGTACCGGAGGGTTCAGTACTTGAGCTGGTCCTTTTTAATGTCTTTATAAGTGACATTGCAGAGGAACTGGAAGGAAAGTATGTCTCTTTTAAGATGACACAAAGATCTGCACCAGGGTTGATGCGCAAGGTGGGGTGGAAAGGATGAAAAGGGACATGGCAAGGTTGCAGGAATGGTCAAATGTATGGCAGCTTAGATTCAACACAAAGAAGTGCAAAGTAATGCACCTGGGAAACAAAAACCCAGGGGAAGAGTACACAATGGGGGGATACTGACAACAACAACAAAAATGGAAAGGGACCTGGGTGTAGTCATATCAGATGACCTAAAGGTGGGTCAACAATGTGAGAAGGCAGTAAGGAGGGCTGGGGGGATATTGGGATGCATAGGGAGAGGCATCACCAGTAGAAAACAGGAGGTTGTTGGCCCTCTGTACAGACAGTTGGTTAGACCACATCTGGAGTACTGTATACAGTTCTGGAGACCCCATCTCCACAAAGACATAGACAGGGTGGAGGCTGTCCAAAGGAGGGCAACCAAAATGGTGCAGGGTCTGCACCAGAAGACATATGAAGAAAGACTAAAGGAGCTTAAGATGTATAGCCTTGAGGAAAGGAGGGAGAGGGGGGCCATGATAGAAACTTCCAAATACCTCAAGGAAGTCAACAAAGTCCAAGAGGGTAGCATCTTTCAGAAAAAGAGATGTGCAAGAACAAGGGGTACAATTTGAAGATAGAGGGGGATGGCTCAGAGGTAATGTGAGGAAGTATTTCTTCACAGAGAGGGTTGTAGATGCATGGAACAGCCTTCCTGAGGAGGTTGTAGAGTCAAAACAGTGGGGGAATTCAAGAATGCATGGGATAGATGTAAGGAAATTCTAGTGGGGGGTAGGAGGAAGTAGATGTTGGCTAACTAGGATCTGCAGCTTATCGGTTAGGTAGGGAAATGGGCAGACTGGGTGGGCCAAGCAGTCTTTATCGGCTATCAGATTCTATTTTTCTATGTTTCTATCCCTTCCCTTATTTCTTTCTCCTCCACTGGTAACCTGGTCATACTCGGGGACTTGAATCTTAACTGGTCCTCTCTGGCCCTGAAATCCACCACTCAACAAATTGAATCCCTAAACCTTCACCAGCTCATAAATGAAGCCACCAGTTCAATCCCAAGATAACTAAATCACTCCCTCCTAGACTGCATAATCTCCACCCACCCTCACCATGTCTCTGCTACTGGCACATTCCCAGACAGCTTCAGTGACCACTACATGATGTCCTGTGTGCACAAATTACATCTGCCCCAATCTCCCCCAACCTACCGCTGGGTCAGATCACTATGGTCCCTTGACACTGCAGCTCTGCTCCATTATCTCTCTTCCTCTGACTGGTCCATTGTCTGTTTGGCCCATGACATAGAATCCTCTCTCTCCTTCTTCCACCATCTCCTGAACAAAGCATGGAACACTCATGCCCCTGCATGGCATTGTAGAATTAGACATTTCCATCATCCCTGGATATCAACTGATGTCATCAAGCTCTGCAATACCTGGGACCGTGCTTGGGTACACTACCAATCATCCCTCTCCCCACTGACCTTAATCATTATCTATCACTGAGAAATGCTTGCACTAAGGCCATTAGAACTGCCAAAGCACAGTATTTCAGGGCCACCCTGCAGCAAAACCTAAACTCCCCACACAAATTTTGGCAGACCTTTCCCTCCCTTTTCAGCCCCCCTTCCAAGTCCTTCCTCCTCCCGGATTGTTAATGATCAACTTGTTTATTTGTTTGTTAATTTGTTAAGGTTAAAGCCATAGAGCAAAGCTCATTTACTATAGCAACCTTGGCATCTCAAATACAATTGTTTCAATTGTTATCTCTGAACCCTCTTCAATTGCCTCAGTCCTAAATTCCCACTTCACTACCTGTGCCCCCCTTACCAGTACAGCCAACTACTCCCATCACCCCAGCACTCCCTCCACCACCAGTACAGCTAACCCTTCCTATCCTTCCGGTACAACCCTGTGGCTTTCTTTTCACTCCCATTTCTGCCCATGAGGTCTTCCATGTTATGGTGTCCCTGAATCCACCCAAAACAAGCCCTGATGGCCTTGATCTCCTTCTTCTCAAAATATCTGCCCTTGCCATAGCCCTTCTCTTTTTACCCCTGCTAAACCTTTCCTTCTCCCTTGCCACACTTCCACAGGCTTGGAAAACTGCAAAGGTGATTCTGCTACTTAAAGGAAGTGATCACGTCTCACCTGGAAAATACCATCCCATTTCTCCCCTTCCCTCCCTGGCCAAGCTTCAGGAATCCCTAGTCCTCACAAGGCTAATTAACTACCCTTCCTCTTCAAATTTCCTCTCTAATTATCAATCTGGTTTCCAAAAATAACATTCTATAGTGTCTTCCTTGCTACGAGTCAACAATGCTGTCCTGACAAGTATGGACCCAGGTCACCTTAAGGTTGCCATTTACATCAACCTCCCAAAAGCCTTTGACTCTGTCTCCCATCCCCTCCTACTCTCAAAACTTAGTGCTGCCAGTCTTTCTTCCCCCGCAGTCAATTGTTTCAGGTCCTACATCTCTGGACGCATCCAGCGAGTCCTTACCTGGGATGTCCCCCCCCCTCCCCATCCAAGTCTGCATTCCCTAGGGCTCTATCTTAGGCCCTATCCTCTTCTCCATCTTTCTAACCAACCTACCCTTCCATCTCTATCTCGTCCCAGATCCACCTCTATTCTGACAATACTATCCTCTATGCCTCAGGCCCATCTAGCTCCACAGTTGAGGCTCAATTACAGTATGACTTCACAGGGGTTCTACTATGGTTGCAAGACAACCAACTCGAATTTAATTAAAAAGAAAACATATCCATGACTTTTGGCACCTCACAAAACCTCTCCAAACTTTCCCCTCTCCCCTCCTTCTCTACCCTGGATGTCACCCAACATGAGACAGTCTTCACCTATAAGTACCTGGGCATCTGGCTCAACATCTGACTTGACTTCTCTACCAACATAGATCACATCCATTCTAAACTCTGCCTAAAACTAGGCATTATGTACAGAAACAAGGGCACTCTCTCCCTTCCCATCTACCATGCACTGGTCACTACAATGATCCTCCCTGTCTTTGACTATGCTTATGACATTTTTTGGTCAGTCCCTCCACCTCCCTCTCTAGGTTGTTAATTTTTCAATGCCTTCTGCCTCTTTCCAACTAATACTCCCCTTCGCACCCACCACTGCACCCTTTACTCCCTCCCCTCTCTATTCATAGCCAGCTCCACCCCACCACTCTCATCACTACATTTTGATTTGTGACTCTCACCCCCTACCTCTCCTCTCTCCTCTCCCCTTCTTCCCCTTTTCTTACCAGCTTCACAACAGAGACCTATGCACTTTCACTTTTCCCTGACCTCACTCTAACTCAGAACAGGCAGCCTTCTCTTACAGCCTCCACAATATTTAGAAATCACTTCCTAGCCACCTCCATCTATCCCCTCACTAACCACCCTAAAACATGCCCTTTCTCAATCCCTCCCTACCTCTTGCACTTGTTTACCTTCCTCCATATTCTCTCCTCCCCATGCACACTTCTCTTCTATGCCTCTCCCCATCCCTCACCTCTCAAAAGTATATTCAGAGAACTACTCCTCCTCCCCAACCCCATTTATTTCTTCTGCTTCTACTGCATGGTGATATTTTTTTTTATTTCAATCCTCTGCTATAACCTGTTTCTTCCTGCCCATTTGTACTGTACCATACTGTTCATACCACTCCACGATTTGGCTATTTATGCACCAGAGGCTGTTTGCAATGCTTTAAGTCTGTATGTAATTTATGTATGGAATAATTTTCTATCTAAACTGATGTATATTTCTTGCTTAAATGCTATTTAGTCAATGTTTGTTTTCTTTGCTATGTTTGTAATTTTTACCCCTACACTGTAGCCTTCCCCCATTTTGCACCTGGAAGCAAGCCTCAGCTCAGTGTGCCTTTCCAGGTTACCAAATTTTAAATAAATAAAAAAACAAATGAGACAGGTTTTGTTATATCAGAGGATTCCATGATGGCAGTGAAATGTGATAGGGCTTTGGGCAGGGTTAGTGGGATTTTTCAATGTGTATGGAAGGGACTGTCCAGCAGTCGGTGGGAGGAGGTGTTGCTGCAATTATATCACTACATGTTACACCCCACCATGAGCACTGTGTATAGTTTAGGAGCTTGCATCTCAGAAAGGACACAGAAAGGCTGGAGGCTTTCCAGAGGATGGCAAATAAAATGGCACAGTGTTTTCACAGGAAGTCTTTCAATGACAGCCTGAGGGATCTCAACATGTACACTCTGGAAGGGAGGAGACAGTGAGAGAGAGGTGAAATGACTGAGACCTACCAGTACCTCACTTGGTTAAACAGGATTCAATTGGGGAGTTTCATTCAAATGAGGATGAGCACCAGTACCAGGGTGCATGCAATGAAGTGGGTGGGAGTTCAAGAGTAGTGTTAGGAAACATGTATTCGCTGAAAGGTTGGTAGACACCTGGATTAGATTGCTAGCAGAAATGGTAAAGGATAAAAATGGTTGGAACCTTCAAACATGCATGGGGTAAACATAGGAGTATATTAGAAAAGAGGTAGAGAGGGTTGACGGAGACCAGATGGGGTCTGCAGATTTGGAATAGGTAGGGAACACTTGAGCAGACTGGGTGGGCCAAGTGGTCCTTTTCTGCTGACAAATTGTATTTTTCTATGTTTTCTTAATTTGCTTTTGGACATCTTCACAGCCTCATTTAGGTTAATTATGTTTTTGAGGGTCCTGGGACAGATTGAGCAGTAGAGTTGGTACATGATGTTACAAGTAATGTAATAAACTGCTAACATATTTGCATTAGTATGATCATTTTGCAAACAGTGCAGTGTTCATATGAGAAAATAGCAATAGAGAAGATATAGTACATGGATATGAATGTTGTGATGGGGAATAGAGATGGGGAAGGATAGGATGTCAACTGGATTCTGTTGATGAACTTAGCAGCTGCATGGGCTTTTAGAGGCATTGGAACAGGTACTTTAAATGGAGACATGTTACACAGTTATTTAATGTTCTTTGGCAAACAATTCCAGGTGGTTGGGAAAGGTACAGTACAGGATTGTGAAGGCTTTCTCCCAATAGAATTTGTGTGCATTAAAGTATATAAAGCACATAGTTGCAGCTGCATGATACAAAAATACAATACAATAATTATAACAGGTGAATAAACATATTAAATTCAGGATATTTGACAAAATCAAAGTCATGTAAAATAGAAAGTTGCAGACACTCCTAGCAGAGGCATTGCCCAGTGGAAGGAACATGTATAAACATTAAGTAAGTGCATACCATAGCCACTGGGGAAACACTACACAGACTGGAAAGGGAACATAACAGATAGTTAATGAAACAGAAGATGTCAGGTTCATGTCCCATCATCATGCCCCCTGACTTAGGGTCACATTCCAGATATGAAGTGCTGGGCTTTTCGGTGCTGCTTCTCTTTCTCTTTGATGATTTTTAAATAAACCGTGAGTGTTCAGTGTTACAAATCTATGTGTTCAGTTCAGACTAAGTGCAGCTTTTTGTTTGTCTCTCCTAAGAGTGCTTTTTGCCTGCACTGACTGAGTTTGCATTTGTGGGTAGGGTTATTTGTATTTTTCCTATCCTATCTTATAACATGGGTTGTAAAAAACATGCAATCCTATTTGTGGAGTTGTTCTGTGTAGTTGTGCATTAAATTCCCTTTTAAATGCACAGTTGTGGGAGTGACTTGGACCAAGCGCTGTCAGGACTTGTTCCCTCAAGACACACAAGAATGGCAGCCATTAAAAGGCAGATAGAAGCAAGAGTGAGCTAGGTTATTGCCTAAATAGTCAGTGGTACACACTGTTCCTGCTCCACAGCCCCTTCATTGTTGGTGAGCGGCAGCATGGAGTCCTGCAAGTGAGAGTGATATCCTTTGTATGTTTCCCAGCCTGTCCTGACCCTATGGCCATCCAGAGGAGCACCACAAGTTAGCAAGGCACTTATAGATAGAGAGACAGTGACAGCAGGAGTGAGAGAAGAGCCAGAGAGTGTCTGTTGGTGTTTCTCATCCCATTCTCTCCCATAGCACACAGCCGACACACAGACACACAGTGTCTGATAGCTGCTGTCCCGCACCTACAGTCCCTCATGCCAATGTCAAGGAGTGGATGTTCTCTGTTGGTGGCAATCAGAATTCTGTAAAAGGGTGACAGTGTTTCAGATGGCAGGTAACACTGAGCGGGAGGCAGTTGACTCGAGGAAAATGCCAATCCCATGACAAAGCGAGTGCAAAAGTGTAGACTGTGGCATCTTACAGAGACATAGGAGAGAGAGAGAGAGAGAGAGAGAGAGAGAAAGAGAGTGAGAAAGAGAGAGAGAGAGTCAGTGGTTAATTGACAGTGGGCAAGTGAATCAGCAGTACATTCTCGTTCTCCACCCCCCCCCCGACAGAGCAAACAGGGAAAGGCAATGTTGAGAGAGCACGGAGCAGTAGTGCTGAATTTCAACAGTGTCATGTGGGTGTACATCTCTCTCTCTCCATCTATCTTTCTCTATCTGTCTTCAGTTTGTTGCCATTTGTCAGTGCCTGCAATGCCTCTTGTGTGTAAGGGGGATGCGAGGGTAGAGAGCAGAACATGAACAGCAACATTGACTGTGCAGGAGAGAGAGAGACAGAGAGAGACACACACACACATGAGACACAGTGAGAGCACAGAGCAGACACACAGAAAGCAATGTTAATGTTGTTATTTATTTATTTATTTATTTACACGTTTAATCAGGAAGACATACTGAGCAGAGTTGCTATATTCCAGATGCGACCTGGGGGTCAAGACCCAAGTCAAAGGTACATACATTTAGTACAGAATTAACAACTCAATAAATGTCCATCTGCCGTACAGACAATTGGCAAATAGATTACAACAGGCAGCAGATCGATACCAGTATTGTTGTTGCCCCCCCCAGACAGTAACACTGAGATCAGACATGTGTACCAGAAGTCGTGCAGTGTCCTATGTCTCTTTCTGCCTCTGGAGTGTCTGTGTTTTTGCACTTTCAACAGAGAACTGCATATGTGTGTGTGGGGTGGGGGTTGGGGTTGGCAACTCAGTACAGGGTGTTCCAAGAGTCACAAAGAGTTTTATGCGCAATACATGTCAGAAATCATGTCAGTACTGTATTTCAGATATTTGTATGTGCATAAAAGCAATGACATATGGTTTATTTGTTGGGCACTATTTTTCCAGGATGGCAGGGTACAGTTATTTTTGTGGTATTTAAACAGGAAGAACCCCCCTTTATGTTGTTTCTCCTTGTTTTGAACATAACCCATGCTATAAGTGCAATAACCCACTCCAGGGGATGGGGTTATGGGGATTTAATGCACTACTCGGATACTGTGGGGGTACTCAGCCTGCAGCCTCATGCCTCACAATGCACCCAAGCTATGCATTAAATTCCCATAACTCCGTACCCTATTGTGGATTATTGCTTACTTAGTAACTGTTTCACTGTGAGACCCTGAGCAAGTCTCCTGTCCTTTATTCTTCCTTTACTTCAATCCTGCCATTATAAAATGTTTTAGGAGCAGAACCCCACTGAAAGTGATACATTATGTATGAATTGACTATGTTTGGTCAGGGGGCATGATGATGAGATATGAACCATTGCACAAAATGACAAAACTTTGACATGCTGGATAAAAAAAAAAGGAAAACAAATATCATGGTTGCAGATGAACACACACAATGGTAGACAGTGAGAAACAGCAATATATCAAAGGTATGTCACAGCAAAATCACATTTGTTTCAAAGGGATTTCACAGTGATTTGTAGGTGTAGCACTACTTACTGGATCTCTGTCTGCCATTATCACTGTAACAGGTTCTGTGGCCTCTGCTGTGTACACATAATTTGCTGTACACCCCTTTGAGCTACATGCAACATTGCGGAGGGGCTGGAAGAGAAGGAAAGCCTCTTTGCAGACAACACCAAGATGTGCAATATGGTGGGTGGGGTAGAAAGAATGAAAAGAGACGTAAGCAAGTTGGAGGAGTTGTCAAGAGAATGGCAGCTTAAATTCAATACAAAGAAGTGCAAAGTCATGCACTTGGGACACAGGAATCCTGAAGAGGAATACAAAATGGGGGGTTATTAACAACAACAAAACTGGAAAGGGACCATGGAATAATTATAACAGAGGACCTGAAAGTAGCCAAGCAATGTGAGAAGGCAGTTGGGAGGGCCAGAGGGATGCTGTGGTGCATAGGGATCGGCATCACCAGTCAAAAACAGGTGGTGGTGATCTCACTGTACAAACAATTGTTAAAGCTGCATCTGAAATACTGTGTTCAGTTCTGGAGACCACATCTCTGGAAGGACATTGACAGAATGGAGGCAGTCCAAAGAAGGGCAATGTAAATGGTTAAAGGAATGCAACAGAAAACATATGAGGAGAGACTGAAGGACCTCAGTATGGATACCCTAGAGGAGAGGAGGGAGAGAGCGGATATGATAGAGACTTTCAAGTACCTCAAGGGCATCAACAAGGTTCAGAATGGCAGCATCTTTCAGAAAAAAGATGTGCAAGAACAAGGGTCACAATATGAGGCAGGGGGGAGACTCAGGGGTAACATGAGGAACTATTTTTTCACTGAATGGGTGGTGGAGGCATGGAACATCCTCCCTGAGGGGGTTGTAGAGGCTAAAATGATAGGTGAAGAATACACGGGATAGAGAGAAGACAACCATAGTAGTAGGAAAGAGAAGGTAAGCTTCAGATCAGTTAGGCTCTGGAGTTTATGTAGGTAGGGAAATGATAGACTAGGTGGTCCAGGAGGTCCTTATCTGCCATCAAATTCTATGTTTCTATGCAAAGTTAACTGGATGTCTGAAGAGTAAACACACAACTCCATAGTCCGCAAAAACTTTTCTTTTCTTACATGAGAAGCTGTGCTGATTTGCAGTGCTTGGCAAATGACTGTGCAGTAACAGTCAAGCAGATTTTATAAACATACCTTATCAGCTTGGTACCTACAGTATTATATTCCACTGTATATTTCTGGTGGCACTAACAGTTAAAATTTGCTGACCTTACTGAGCTCCCTGTACATAAAAATCAATACTCCAAACAGCTGAGAAAGTAGCAACTGATTTAAATTCTAATACCAAAGTAACATTCCCTAATTAAATCAAGGTAACTAATGAGAGTTTCTGTTAACCTATTGACCATGATCCCAGACCTCTGTTTTTTTTTTCTTTCATGGTTGTGTTTTTTTTTTTCCTTTTCCAGACAGCTTTTAGTAGCATGATCTATATTGGCTTATTCTCAAACTTAAAATGTGCACTCTGCAACATTACAATTTTTTCACAATCAAAAATATATTCATACTGGAAATTAGTTTCTAACGTTTACTGTGGGTCCCTTAAATTCACAATTAAGCTTCAACACTTTCTCAAATTTGTCTAATGGCTTCATAGTGTAAAACCATTTTAAATGTTTTTTTTGAAAAAGAGTGGCACAGCATACTGATGACAGTGAACTGTCAAAGAACAGTGAAAATGGTTTCTTCTACGGAACAGCTTGACTGCCATTTAAATATCCTTCTAAACTGCATAACAGCCTTTGTCTCCTGCCCAGTACAAGTCCTGCTAAGATGTTTTTACAGCCAGGACATTAGACAAAATAAATATTGTGCATGTCATTTAAAAGCTATTCTTTTTTAGTGCAAAGGACTCTGCTCTTACATGTTTCCATAATTTTTCACAGGACAGCATTTTTGTGTATCTCTCTTAACATTTTGCCACCTTGAATGTATTACACTACAGTGCCCTTCAATAAGAGGGAATAGAAGACACAACATTAGACTGATCATCATACCATAAAACTAAATTAGATACACCAAGCATCATGGAAATGTATGCTTGAATGATCATAAGTCTTGCTTTAGCTTGCGCAATATAGACCTGTGGCATTTTCATCTTTAATATCTCCAGTTATTGTGGGACAACACCTTCTCTATGTTAGTTAGATTGATGAGGAAAAGGAAATGATGGGTGCTCTTGCTTATGTGAGAAAGTTAAGGGCAAGACTCTGGTCAGGTTGTATGTTTGCTGAATAGCAACAACATGCATTCATGTTGAACATATTCTTGTGTCTCCAAAACTGAGTTACCACAGCTGTGATCTGAGGGCCAGTTGTTGTTTCCTAACTGTACAGTATTTGGCCACTTGCACTTGACTTATTTCTATAGTCACTCAAAAATGTTCTCTTCATCAGTAAAATAATATGCTGTTTCATGTATGAAGCTGGGGGAAAAAAGAGACTAAGCTACATTGTCCTTGCCAATATTTGTGTTCATTTATTTTACTAGGAAAAAAAGCTTCATTGAGCAATGCTCATTTACATTGAGGTCCTGGTTAGGGCAGATAACATGGCAGAAGGTAAAGAGGCAGTTAACATAACACAGGGACTAAAAACCAGATTTTGAACCCAGGCTAAAAGTGAAGGGTGGAAACAATAGAAAATGTTATACATAGCACTAAACGCAGAGTTGATGCATACAGTGGACTACTTACAACTACAGCATTGGTTGTGTAATAAAACATAATTTACATAGCATTTTAATAGCATTCACATTAATCAGTTCAACATTGGCCAAGTATAACTTTAAAATAAAAGGAGCTGATGGACGAACTCAGTTTGAGTTATTCATGCAAGACTTTTAAAAATGTTTGACAGCCAAGATAAAGGCAATTTTACCAAATTTAAAACAATGTCTGGGGATATCAAGCAGGATAGTATTACGTTTTCTTAAGCTGTACAATCTTGCAGTTGTCTGTAGGGAATTTGATATATATGATGACATTGAGTTTCACATAGCTTTGAAAGACCATATGTTCCTGATCCTTCTGATAGTAAGTGAGGTCTAACTTAGTGCTGTAGAGAGGAAAGAATGTGCTCTGGCATGAAGGTCTGGTAAGAGATACAGTACGTGATTTTTCTCAGTCTAGATCTTTCGTCACCAAGACCCCAACACTGATAAAAAAAAATTAACAACTGGATTGATTTGGACATTGATTGAGTTTTTTTGCAACTGCTAATCCAGCTTTTGAGAATCAGAATTTTTACCTGATTGCAGTTACACTTATTTCAAGCATATCTGTGTATTTTGGATAATAAGCTCTGTCAAGATAAAACTTGGATCACAGTGATTCCCAATTCACTAAGTCACTATATTTTTCTTGTCTACTTTCTTGACCATGTGTCCCAACTTGGCTAGCCAACACTTCCTTACTGCATTTACCTTCACTGATAAGAAGGGTTGTCATAAAATGCAACCCCCCCCCCATTGTTCCAGGCCAAGGACCCTGAAACAGTTAAAAAGGTGTGGGGGGATGGGTAAGTGAGGTCAAAAAGGGGAGGAGTCTCAGATGAAAGGGGTGGGGCAAAATGACATCAGAAAAAGGGGAGTAAGGGAGGTGAACGGGAAGGAAAAGGGGCAGAGTCAAGGGTCGAGCAAGCTGGGGTTCAAATAAGCTTTTACAGGGTAGCTCTGCCACTTTTTACCAGGCTGGAAAAATGTTCTATTCATAGTCTGGCACATCAGTTCCTGTTAAATAACTCAGGTAATGAGTAACTGGGTTATTGATTTCATTTGTATGAATTGTATTCAGTTGAATTGAGGTAATGAGTAACTGGGTTATCAATTTTGTTTTTATGAATTGTATGCAGTTGAATTGTGGCGAGTAATTCGGGTGTCTGTAAGGAAGCTATTTCACTTACAGAAAGGCTCGTAGTTATAGGAGGTTAGTTGTTTGAATGAAAGTCTGTGCCAGTTGTTTGTTTTTGTGAAGCAGTAGAGGAGTGGAGAATTTTCTGAGCACAAAGAGAGGCCCGAAGGATAGAGCTTGTAGTTCATTAAACAACTGCATGGGAATCTTAGATGAGTCACTGCATGGTGAGCTGTTGTTAGCGTGGCCTGGTTGTGAGGAGCCCCAGTCTTGGAGACTGCGTGGCGAGCGTGTAACCTGGCTCGGATGATCGGTGAAGAGAGTTTGTGGGGGTAGCAAACCTGCAATAAAAAGTGAAGGACAGAGGCCCATGAGGATAGATCCAGTGCTTGTTGAAGGCTTGGTTGAGTCACCGGGAGGCAAGCGATAGCTGTAGGGCCTAGCAGTATTGAGCCCCGTTGTGGGGGAGACCACATGGTGGGCTGGTAGGTTCGAAGGCTCGTTTAGGTCTGAGGAGACCATAAGGGAACTGACAGAATGAGAACGGGTGTGTTGTAGGTCGGCCTGGGCAGGGTCGTCGTGCATCTGGAGGAGCTGGCAACAGAAAGGTGTTAAAAATATATATATATATATATATAAAAGAAAATGGAGGGCAGGCCATGCATGGGGATTAGTTCTATATGGGCAGGGCAAAAGATGGGGAGAGAAGCTCGAGCATGTAAGGCAAAGAAAAGCAGGGAGATCAGGACAATGCTGCAAAATGGTGAGCGCGGGGTGCCGAGAAAGGGGGGGTGGATGCGTATCAAGATGGAAGCATGCGCAGTCGCATGATTTCCCTGGGCTGTGAAGAAAAAAGATAAAAAGAAATGGCCTACTAACAAATTCCTTACATTTAGCAATAATCCTGGGGGTAGGAGATATATCTGGGGCCCTAGCATAACATATGTAACAGTTTATATTGAGAAATGGGGAACATGGGGGGTAAAGGGTACTGGGCCCAGACGTGGAAATTGTAGGTGGAGGAATGGGCAGATACAGGACAAAAGCCAGAGTCGCTTGTTCATCCAGGCACACGTGGGGCTGCCATTTTATCAGCGTACTGTTACGCATAGTGGCCGCCATTTTAGAACTGGGTATTGGGCGCACATGGTGGCCTCCATCTTGGGATGTGGCTGACCAGCAGCCAGAAAGAGGACACAGTATTAGAGATACAAGGGCTTTAGCTGGAATTAAAAAAAAAAAAAACTGAAAGCAAGGGGTAATAAAAAATATATCTAAATAAATAATAAGATGGATACATGCATATAGGAAGGGGTGGGGGTTATCAGAGGCTTCACAAAATATCACATTTGAGTCAGGGGGCAGGGATGTTACAAAAAAATAAAAAAATAAAAAGGATAACAAATACAATTTATTTCATTATAGCAGGTGGAGAATGGACACAAGAGGAGCCAGAGCGATGAAGGTAGATGCAATGAAAGCAATTATGGAGCTGGTGGATAGGGCCCACAAGGTCCTGGATGCCATGGATGACACTGAGAGGGGGGATGGGCCACCACAGAAGCAAAAGGGAAAGGTAAGGGGAGGGCAGGTGAGAAAGGGAAAGGACTAGGGGCCCCGGCCCCTAAACGTCCCAGACCAAATTCTCCGGAGCGAAGGCCTGCAACCTATGTAACCCATGACCCAGTACCTCCAGCATACCCAGTGGGACTGATACTTGGTCCAGACCCTAATGCAGGGCGTGGCATGACCACACAACCAGGACCGGTTCCCATCTCTTCTCCAGTGGAACCACCATCCCCCATAATGCCACAACCAGGAGGGGAACCAACGAGGCCAGCACCTGGGCCTAGTACGCCGGGCTCAATAACTTCACTGCATGACAGGATAGAACCAGGGGGCAGGCTGGGCCCAGTACCAATACAGGAGCCACAGAAAGAACCAGGTATGCTGTTGACACTTGAAAGTAGCATGAAAGAGTATGTAGAGCAATTGTTTGGAATGGGGGTGACGGTATTAAAACACTGCAGAATGTGTTGGGCAAGTTGGAAAAAGGTAAGAAAGAGAAGGAGCAGATCGCCGAGAAGGAAAAAGAGCCAGGTGAACAGAAAAAAGAAGGGGGAGGTGTTCGAATAGGGGATCATGAGCCAACAGCAATGAAAGAAAAAATATGGAAAGGGGAATTTGTGGACATTTTTGCCCTGGTAGATAAAAAGACAGCAGAGTTGCATGAAGAGAAGGAGAGTTTTAGTAAAAGAGAGCTAGTAGCTTCTGTGGTACTGGTGAAAAAAGGGCAGGAGCAAAAAGGGGCAATATACAAAGGTAAAACTTGGGAAGCATGGACATTAGGTTTTACGTACTACAGCACAATAGTGCATGAAAAAAAAGGCCAGAATTATCGATCCCCCTGTTGGCATGCTCCTTAATTATCAGAAATGCATATAAAATCATGGGGGGCATGAACTGGTTGCAGTACGATGAAGAATTCAGGACCCGGATGGCTAGTTATGGGAAGGACTGCCGATGGGATTCCAGACACAATAATTTGTGGTGGGAGACCATGACAGTGGCAGGGGGAGGGGCAGATGGGGAATGGCAAAAAGGTGGTGCGAGATACCAGAAATGTTGTTGGGGGTACAATAGGGCACATTGTTCCTTCCCCCATTTCAGATTTAGACATACATGTTCGAAATGTGGGGGTTGCCACCCAGCATCTCGATGTTGGTCATATGGTGATGGTAATGTGGGAGGGGGGCATGGGAACTATTCCTTTCGAGGTGTCCCAAGTGGACAGGGGGGGAAGCATTGGGACAGAGCTGGTTGAGGATGGGGGTACACTGGGGGAAGAGGATACCACCAAGAAGGAAAATGAGTGGGAGGTACAAGGTTTCCCTTTGGCAAAAACCCTGATTAAGGAAAAGGTCATAGAACATTTGATGGTGTGGTACCCAGACGAAGCTGCTGGTTTTGAATTGATAGAAAGCTTTCAAAGGGGCTTTAACTTACACTACAAAGGAGGGAGGTTTCAGACATGAGCCCAAAAAAAAATGTAATCAATACAGGGGAAGGAAGAGCTACTAAAGGAGAAGATTGGGCAAGAAAACAAGCAGGAGGAATCAAGGGGCCTTCAAGGAGCCCCCGTTCCTGTTTTTCTGGGTATCCCTGTTGGGTTTAGTACCGAAAAAAACAGGAAGGGGAATACTGGGTAATACACCATCTATCCTACCCAGAAAACGGGTCAGTTAATGATTTTATAGCAGAAGAAGATAGCAAGGTATCCTATGGGACCTTAGAGGATTTAGTGGGCATTATCAAAGAGTGAAAAACAGCATGGTTGGTGAAGACAGACATTAAGTCCGCTTTTCAGCTGCTACCGGTCCAGACAGAGGATTGGTAATTATTGGGTTTTCAGATTAATGGGAAATATTATTTTGATAAAGCTATGCCAATGGGATGTTTGGCAGCATGTGCAACTTTTGAGAGGTTTAGCACCTGGTTGCAGTGGGTATTTAAAGAAAGGTATGGAAACAGTACAGTAGTTCACTACCTGGATGATTTCCTGTTCATAGGTGAGAGGAAAGAAGGGGAACAGAAGATGCTAAAGGAGTTCCAGGAATTGTGTAATGAGATAGGGGTTCCATTGGCAGAAGAGAAGACAGAAGGCCCTAGCAGGTGTCTGGAATTTTTGGGGATAGAGGTGGATGCAGGTCGGGGGGGGGGTTCATCTGCCAAGCCAAAAAGTGGTGAAGCTGAGAAGGTTGTTGAAGGAGGTAGGCCAGAAGAAGAGAGTGCCATTACTCCTAGTCCAACAACTGATGGGTCGCCTGAATTTCGTGTGCAGGGCAATTGGGCCGGGGTGAGCATTTACACATTGCCTAGCCAGGGCCATGTCCGGCGGGTCAAGACCGCACCATTGGGTCAACCTCGGAGCGGAGGTCAAGGATGACTTCAGGTTGCAGGAGCAGTTTCTCAGTACATATAATGGGATAGCCATTTGGCAAGAAAAATGGCTTTTTAGTACAGACTTGGAACTGTGTACGTACACTTCAGGAGGGCACGGGGTGGGAGCATACTTTCGGGGGAGGTGGGTGTCAGAACCGTGGTCACAGGAATGGGTGAAGAGAGGACTAACCAGAGATATTACATTCCTGGAGATATTCCCAATTTGGGTGACAACACAGATATGGGGAAAGTGGTTGAAAACCAGGGTTACTTTGTGTGACAACAAAGCGTGGTCAAGGTTCTGAACAACAGAGGGCAAAATCATAGATAGTGCTATGAATCTTATGACAGTTGGTTTTGCAAGGACTGAAGTTCAATATAGCTTTCGGCTAAACACATTGTAGAGCAAGAGGAACACCTAGCTGACATCCATCCCACCTACAGATGGAGAGGTTCGCAGGCCCTAGCACCCAGAGCAGCCCTCAGTGGGAGAGAAGATCCTAGAGGAGTTGGGGAAATTGGTTGGATGGAGCATAACACCTCTTTCACAATTCCTGGATGGACAACACTATAAAAGCTTAGGAAAGTCTATGGAAGGTTTTCCAGGTGTTCAGAGCCCGACACGCCATGAAGGTAAGTGGGGTAGTCACAGAGGAACAGGTGGGCAGGTTTGTGGTAGGGGGTTGGCAGGAAGGCCAGGTCCACACTACTATGGGATTGCACCTGGCAGTGATAGGCTGGGTGAGCATGATGAAAGGGTGGGGAGAGCTGTGCAAGGGCACGCTTATAAAGAGAATGATGATGGGGTGGTAGAGGATGAGACAGGTAGGACAGGATAAGAGGGGGCTGATATCAGAACAATTGCTGGGAAGGATAATGACAACATTGCCACAAATTTGTTATACTGCATATGAGAAGGTTCTATTCAAAGCTTTGTTTGCAATCCTGCATAGGGGAGCCTTCTGAGAATCCGAGATGGTGGGGCCAGCAAAACCCACCATGGGCAGGGAATTACAAGAAGAAGAAATGCTCTGGGAAGGGAAGGTTATACATATCAAGATCAAAGACGGACCAAACAGGAAATGGTTGCTGCGTCACTTTTGAGCCCACAAAAACCAATGATATTTGCCCGTGTCAACTGACAAAGTAATACCAGAGGATTAGGTCAAAGAAAACAGGTGTGCTTTTTATACATGAAGATGGGAGAAGGGTAAAGGGCAGCCAGGTGTCAGGGGTACTGAAGCAGACCATCAAAAAATTAGGGGATAACCCAGATAGATTTTCATTCCACTCATTTCAGATTGGGGCAGCCTCAGAAGCGTCAGCCTGGAGAATGCAGGGGGATGGCATAAAAGCACTTGGGCATTGGACATCAGATTGTGCAAGAAATACATAAGAAATACAGTGCACTAATCATGTCAGTTTTGTTTCCTTCCTAACAGGAGCAATAAGGGAGGTGGGGGGGTAGCAAGAATGGGGGAGAAAGAAGACTGGGCTGTTCAAATTCTCTCATTTTGTGTTATAGATACAAGATGCAGGAAGGACATTTGGATTGTGGGGCATTCCTACATTTATTGGGTGGAAAGGGAGGTGGCACAGATGCAAGGTGGAAAGCAACTGGGATTGGACCACAGAGTAGTGTGGATCAGTTGGAAAGGAATACAAGGGATAAGATGGGGACAGCTGTTTCCATTGCTAACAGAAATGAGGAGGAACAATAAGGACCCAGACCTCCTTATAATACACCTGGGGGGAAATGACTTAGGGCACGGCTTGTGGTTGGATATTTTTAATAGCATACAAGAGGCTATCAGGAATTTGAAAACATGGTGGCCAAGAGTCACGATTAAGTGGTCTGAGATGGGGCCAAGGCAGGTGTAGAGACAAGCCAGACAACATAGGGCTATGGAGAAAGTCAGGAGGAGAATGAACAGGAGAGTGGAAAAGTGCTTAATGCTCAATGGGGGACAGAATGTATGAGATGAAGTACTGGTGGAGAGGATTCTGGGGCCATACATGCCAGATGGAGTTCACTTATCCACAATGGGCAACCACATCTTTATCACTGAGCTGGGAAGGGGCATAGACCAGTGGTTAAAACAGAGGGTTTAACGGAATAGATAGAAGAGGGGGAAGCCTGCCATCCAATGCAAGCTGGAGGCAGGCTAGTGGAAAAAGGAGATAAATAGTTATGAAGGAAAAAGGGGGGGAGAAGGGGGGGGTAACAGGGGAAAACAAAAGTGGGAAGAAGAGAAGGTGAAGGGATATGGCCACCCCGGTATGTTTAAAAAAAGGAAAGAGGGAGCAGGAAATGGACATGCCCAGAAAGAAAAATTATAAGATGACTTGGGTTTACACCTGGGATTAAAAGGATTGAAGCAAGACCTCTCCAGGTTTGACGCCTGGGTGTGAGAAAGAAAATTAAGAATAAAATTAACCAGAATCAAAATGATGAGAGGACAAAAGGAGAAAGATGTGGATTTTAAACAGAAGAATGTTGGAAGAAAATGGAAAAGAAACTTAATATTGTATGTGTTGGTGTACATTTTTACATATGGGAATGTTTAATAAAAAGTATTGCCGACTGAGCAGCCAAAAGACAATATTGAGTATGTGTCTCTTTTTTGGGGTAAGGAATCTGGAACAAGGAGGGTTTTCATAAAAGGCAACCCCCGTTGTTCCAGGCCAAGGACCCTGAAAGAGTTAAAAAGGGGGGAGAGGGGGTAGGTAAGTGAGGTCAGAAGGGGAGGAGTCTCAGACAGAAGGGGTGGGGCAAAATGACAGAAAAAGGGGAGTAAGGGAGCACAAATGGGAGGGAAAAGGGGCAGAGTCAAGGGTGGAGCAAGCTGGGGTTCAAATAGGCTTGCACAGGGTAGTTCTGCCACTTTTTGCCAGGCTGGAAACATTGTCCATGCACACCCACCTCCCAAGAGCCAAGGGAGCAAAGGGGAAAGGAAAAAGGAGATAGATAGTTATGAAGAAAAGGGGGGGGGAGTTGGGTGACAGGGGAAAACAAAAGCGGGAAGAAGAGAAGGTGAAGTGGTATGGACACCCCAGTAAGTTTTTAAAAAGGAAAGGGGGAGCAGGAAATGGACCTGCCCTGAAAGAAAAATTATAAGATCACTCAGCTTTACACCTGGGATTAGAAGGATTGAAGCAAGACCCCCCCCCTTCCCCAGGTTTGACGCCCAGGGGTGAGAAAGAAAATTAAGAATGAAATTAACCAGAATCAAAATGATGAGAGGACAAAAGATAAAATATGTGGATTTTAAACAAAAGAATGTTGGAAGAAAATGGAAAAGGAACTCAATATTGTATGTGTTTGGGGTACGTTTGTACATATGGGAATGTTTAATAAAAGGTATCGCCAACCGAGCAGCCAAAAGACAATATTGAGTATGTGTCTCTTTCTTGGGGGAAGGGATCTGGAACAACTTAACATTGTCTGAGCTTCCCTGCACTCATCGCTGCAACAGGCACCTGACTTCTCATGCAGAACATGTCACTGCCTTGCCTGCCAGGTTTACTGCTACCCTGGAACAATGCCTTGCCTGTTCATACTCACATATTGTGTAACAAAAATGCTGGCATAATGCCAATGGAAACCTTAAACTGTATGCCATGTTTCTTCTTTACATTTGTTTTCAATACTACAATCTTAGACTTGGATGGTAGCAAAATAATCATTGGATAAAAAGATGCATTCTGGTATGGATAAACAGTAGCCTGAATCATACACTAACCATCTAGCTACAATAAGCCTAAAAATAGAGACTGTTTTTGTAAGATGGAATGTTTGCAAGGACTCTAGGATATTCTCTTGCTCCTTTCAAAAGGTACCATGAGGTTTTGAAATCAGCCACTTGCATGCCTCTGTGACAGAGGAAGAGTGCAGCTGTTGGAACCTCAAGTACAAGGGTGTGGATGGGCTGGGAGAAAAAAGAAAAGAAATGGGAACATTAAACCATTTTATAAAGGGGCATGATATCTATAACTACTATACCATGTGTAGAAATCTTATACAGTAGATGAGCTGAAGTGACCTCAGTGTAATATTGTGCTACTGTATTAGCTCCCAGCATGAACACAAATGTCAGTTGTTGGATTTGAAACCCCAGCCAATTGACCCAGAGGCAGCACCCTACCAAATGAAACACCCTGAGACATTTTCATGTTTGCATTTTTAATACTTTAAAGTTTTTGAAATTAGGGTAGTCCAACTCAAATGCAGCATCTTGTTCAAAGTGGGGGTCCTGCTACTATCCAAATTTACAGATGTGAGGACTGACATGCAGACATAAGAAGTGATATTCTGGGGGTTAAAGTTTGTTGTCTGAACAGGTACTTGAATCATGATCTTTTTGGATGATCTGCTGTGATGTAACCACCATTCTACATTGCTTCATAACACCTGAAAACTGGGTAACATAATTGCCATTCACAAATCACCTGCATATGCAAAAATACTGCATCAAGATCAGTGAGTGTATTCATATTCTAGCAACATGGCATGATATGTATCCCAAACATATCCCACAGTAAGATGCCTTTGAGAACTACACCATTGTTAAAACTGGAGAGAATGACATATGGGAAAAAAGTCACTCAAGGGGCTACAAGCATTTGCAAATCTGTCCTTGTGTTTTGAGAAAATGATTTATTGTCCAGTTGCATGCTGTTAGCAGTTGAGCCACCACAAAATGTTTAGGTTTATGATCTAAAAAGCACAGGCAGCTATTGCAGCACACTATATGTTATACAGTATATGTTGAAAGCCATCTATGAGCATTACTACTACAGGTGTATATGCTGTTTGCACTGTTATGTACGGTTCATATTTGTCTGAATGATATGAACATGGTTGGCTATTAAAAAGGGCAAATGTCCATAAGCTTTCAATTTAAAATAAAAATGAAATAAAGGCCACTTACTTGTAATTGAAGACACTGCAATGGATAAGTCTCCTTGTGTCAGAGAGCTAGTAAATAAAAGATAGGAGTGTAATGTAACCTGTTGGTTAAAAAAATATTTGCTTTAACTAAATCATAAGCAATGGCTCTTTATGCCAAGTGTGATTTCCAATGAGGGGTTTGATGAAGCCCATAAAGCAGAGGAGGCTAGCATAATAGTGATAAGATTGTGATGCTTTTCTTAAAAATAAAATAAATGCTGTATAAGTGAAAACTAGTTTGTGATGAAAAATCAGTTTGTGAGCACTGCAGCACCATCTATTTGTGGTTTGAGATGCTGCAATGACAGAGCTCTCTAGTGTGACAGGGTGACAGCAGTGAAATGTTAAGATAGCAGTTGTACCTCCCATCTAAAGCAAGTTTCCTTTTGGCTAAATAAGGAATTTTGTACACTCAGAAGTAATAGAGAGCTGCTGCTTTCAGGCCTTAGGGTCCCTGGTTTGATTTCCAGAAAAGATTCTAGGTGAGTCTGCCAAACAGAGGGTACAGACATAATGTTAAACATGTGGAACCCAATATAATCAAGTTTTGGCCAGAGTCAACAAGGCTGCTGCTTGCTGTAAAGGGAAATGCCCACCTGTTAAAGTCCCACATCTCTGTGTGGAGTAGCCTCTGATTAAAGGTTTAGCACTGTAAGTGCAATTTTTAGCTTTTTGGTGTTTATAGTTGCTTACTTTATTTGGCTGATCCTCCATGACTCTCTCCTGAGCGTGATGTGTGAGCCAGGGAGCAGCCGTGGGAGCAAACCATTGCATCTATGGTTAAAATGTATTAGCTCTGGATTGAGGCAGACATCTGGGAGTGACCTGCCCAAGTCTATATCAGCAATCGACTGCTGATGTATACTTGGGCACGGTATAGCTCCCAGGCGTCTATTTCTCAAACGTAGCTATTAATACATTTGTCCATTGAGTATTACTATACATATTCCTGTGGCTCCACCCCATCTCATATGTCACACTCAGGACAGCTGTGGGAGGTTGTGGGAGGGCATGCTCTTCAATATACCAGTGGGAGGGACATCAGGATGAACCAGATAAAGTAAGTAACTATAAACACCACAAAGCTGAAAATTGTACTTACAATACTAAAATGTTAATGATCTCATAGTGGAGAAGTGTGCCATGCCCAATATGGCTGGCAGAGCCCAGTACGCATGCGTGATGAGCAGAGGAAGTCAACATGTGCACTGAGCTCTGGCGGTGATCTTGGCCATGGCAGACTGTTCCACCATGAGCTCAGTGTGCGTGCGAGATGAGCAAAGTGCTTTTACTGATGGATTGTGCTGCAGCTCCAAATTTGTGCTGTAGTCAGAATTCAGTCAGTCATTTGTATAGCTAATCACAACAAGGCTGCATGTTCTGCTCACTGAAGCCATAAAAAGGTTAGCGTAGCCTCTAATGAGTTTGAGCCCACTTGAACCTTGGTTTGTGCCAGCACTCTAGGCAGGGCCATATTCAGAGGCCCACACAGTGCTGCCCCAATCCTGCAGCACAATCATTCTTATCAAAACCCTGAACCTGTGCAAATGAGGCAGTCATTCATGCATAATGGTGCAGCAGTATATTCAAAGGCTTTTGGCTATTTTGGTGGTGCTAAACATTGGACCTCCTACCCCCAACTGATCACCCCCATATTGTCAATTATATCATATCCCTGGTATCCAGTGGACCCCGGCCCTGATTGCCCCAGTTCCCATGTAAATGTAAACTCCCTGGTGGCATAGCATCCCTCCACTGAGTGCCAATGGCCACCACAGTGCAAGTGCTTCCCCTACCCACCCTCCCGCTGAGGATCTCTCGCCACACCCACCTTACCCCAATCAATACTCAGTATGATCATAGCAGATGGCAGCCAGCAAAGCCTTCCAATCACCTCCTCGACCGACCACTGTCTGGCAGTCATAGTGCATGATCACGGGTACTACAGACACTCACGATCATGCACTGTGACTGTCAGACAGTGGCTAATTGAGGAGGTGAGCAGAGGGCTTTGCCAGCTGCCATCTGCTGTGATCAGACCACATGTTGACCAGTGTGGGAGGTGCAGGGTGGGTGTCTTTAGTAGGTGGGCTGGTGTTGGGTGGCATTTGCAATGGGGGAGGTTCATTGAAACTTGGGTGGGGAGGTCTAGTAGCCCACCAGGGAGTTTCATCCACATGTGACCTGGAGCAATTGGGAGAGGGGGTTCCACTAGACTACCAAGGCTATGATTGTTACTGACAATTCCAGGGTGGTCAGGGGAGGCAGATCTGCTGGACAATAGGGAATGGAAGTTTACAACATGGGCACTAAGTGGCTGCATGCATGCAAATGAGTCCAGAATGGCATGCAGATTCCCCCTTAGTGCCGTGCATGCCCAATGATCTCATTTTCATGCTTGTGCTGAATAAGACCCAAAAGAAGCCCATATGCTGTCTCACTTCAGGTGGCCACTATCTCATGTGGAACATATTTATTTATTTATTTAAAAGTTTCACCTGGAAAGACATACTGAGCAGACATGCTCATTTCCAGATGTGTCCTGTGGGAGAGGGAAAACAGGATACCTAGCAAGGACAGCAGCAAAAGTCAAATACAGTGAATAATGAAATTAGAATAAACATACAACAGTAGGAACAAAAATAGGTAATAAAACATGCATTTATAAACAACAATAATAACAAAATAAATGCTATGATACTAAGAAACAGCTTAATCAGATTAAAAAATTGATATAGAGTAGGTAATAATCTCAGATGAGTGCAGAGGCAAAATATGATGACTAGTAATAAACATTAAACAATTATAAACAACTACAGGAAGGGGAGGCCTTGGAACTTGATGAGGGAGTCGAGCCTTGCAGCCTTGAGTTGTGTCAGTGCAGTGCATATCCACTTGATGCTGTGCCGACATGGCACAATATTCAGTAACTTAGCGTGTTCTGTCGGTGCACACTGACTGAATATTGTGCAAGGCAATCTTTGTGCTGTTTTTGGCACAGTGCAATACGTTACACTGCACTCGAAGCCATCACTGAATATGGGGCCATTATTTCATTTTGTGCAATTTCCAGTAGCTCACATTAATACATCTTGTTTAGCATGATACGACACCTCCAGGCAAAGGATTCAATGATACTTTTGTTTACACACAATACTCAATAAAAGGGAATGCTTCCAGTGAGCCATTTTCTACAAGGTTTTAGAAACAGATCTAATTCTGAATCATAGGAAGAGAATTTATAACAGGAAATCTTTGTTACAGTATGATATTTAAAAATAGACAAACTGTACAAAGGCATTACAGCTTACTGGTAAAGAAATATTAAATGTCATAGTTCCCTAATAGACAGGTTAAAGCATACCATAAAATTCTTCTTCATGTTACTATAAACACTTTATCATAGGAAACTAAGTATCCACGGTTCCATTCAGTGCAATTCAGTACAAGGCAGACATATTGAGTTTAGCCTATAGGTTATAGGAAACTGAAACTGAGTATAGCAGTGGGAAGTTAATAGATTAAAATAGCTGAAAATGAAAAATGAAACAAACTGCACAGAGGTCAAGCCCCTCCAAGTGGATTTCATGTTTCTGTGGACCTTTGGAGCTAACCAGAAGCATTTTTTTCTCATAAAGTTCTATGCATTTCACATAGCACAAACCTCCTCTCAACACATACACCCACACATACCATGCTAGATTCTGACAACATTCAGTAGAGATCCATTAAGCTGAATGTGAACAAGATAAAACTCCATTCAAGAAAGCAGCAATCCTGAGCTCTGAATTCCCCATCCAGCAACACTTTATCAGCTATTTATTTTCCTTTCTCCATAGTAAATAACATGGAATGGGGGTATATGCAATCTATAAACTATTACTAGACAGGACTACAAGGTCCTCAGAACATGCTTTCACTAAACATACAGTAGGATTTAAAACAAAGAAAAAAGATCAAAGTGATCATCTGAGTCTGCATCCCACTCACATCAGTGTACCATATTAGCCTAGGAGGCCTTTCCAATGTGATAGACTAAGGTATGTGTCATCACCTCCTAACTATTCAAAAAGAAAACCAAAATTACCTAGGACATTGGAATGGTTGCCTCCCATGCTACACAACACAATACAATACAACACAACACAGCACAACACAACACACATTCATGTTCATTATATTGACCTCACACATCCTTTCACGTCTACTTGTGGAACTGTTTTACTGTGTGCAGCAATATCAAGACACTGTAATTGAATATACTGTATATATACATCCTATCACAACTCCCCATACCTTTCTGTATGAGATATTGGGCTCTACACTGTTATACTTTAAGTAAGTCACATCCAGTATAAGGAGATAGTTTTCTATTATTATTTTGACTGTCATCATGGATTACAAACAATTCATAAGGAACAGCTAGTATTTTAAACAATATGAACCCACAGCAAATTTTTCTTTGATATCCAACTACATGACTGCATGTCACATTTCTAAGATGAGGTAAATGAATTTAGTCAGTTGGTTCCTTGCAAGTGATCACATGACCATGCAGAGATTTCATATTACTGCCTGTTGCCCTTCTTTTTTGTTGTTATAAATATAGGCCCATTTTCTAAGTGCAGTGCATCAGATGCCAAGTTGGGGGAGGATATTGAAAATAACATACTATACTCTATTACCTGGAAGCCAAGGGTAAAAGGTGGCCTGCTTCTGGGTACAGTGTAGTGCCGAGCAAACAAAGCCACAGTCTTTTTTCACATTGTACTTTAATACATTTTTATTTTCAGCAAATAATCCATTTTCTTTTGGCCTTTTTTGATTCCTCCATGTAATAAATAATTTAGCAGGAGAACTGAGGAGTACATCATAAAGCAGGCTCAGGAGACCAAGGAACAGAGCATGCTTTACTATTTACAGTAGATGCTTTAAGGCACTCAGCTATGCCTTGTGCCTCAACATTTTTTTCAAGGACACAGAATAAGTTAACCATTACCTCCAACCATGACACGCATGCTCTTTTACTCATATCAATGATATTATAACATCTGAAGCTTCTTATGTGGCAAGAAATGGTTAAACACTAGGCTCGGAGTTGCAAAATAAGTAAAATGTACTCAGTGTCAGGTTTATCATGGAAGATAGCAACATCCTTTGCTAATATATTTAAAATTTTGCCGAACAAGGTTTTTTCACTGTGGCACAATTTCTGTTATTAAGACATACTCTTAGTATGAAATATTTATATCTGGGTGAAAGAAGAGAAAAGACAAGAGTGTTATTTCCTCTTTTAATCAATATCTCAGTGTTTCCAATATTAGTTTCAGGGAAAGCAAATACAGCTAACTGAAGCAAATTTTATGTTAGCAATATTTTTCTCCTTCCCTTGTGACTCATTTCTATGAGAACCAAGGGAATAGCAATCTCCACGTATTAAAATTGAAATGAATTCCATTTGTTTGTAGCCAATAAGTGAATAGAAATTTTCAATTCACATCTTAGACAATTGAAGGGTTGTAAACCACATTTGTTTCCCTCAGAGAATTTGATATTTCCTTTCAGATTTCATTGTCCTCTTTTCATTTAAGGTTGACAAAATGAGCCCATAATATATATGCAGTGTCGTCTACCAGAATCAATCCCTCTTACTTGCAGAATTCTATGTAATTGCATAGATATCCAACAATTAAATGCATTAAGCAGAATAAAAACAACCTGGTAAAGCTCCAACCTACATCTTACTTAATAACTGAAGCATATTTTAGTAATTATCAAAAGATTGCATCAGGTATCAATTTATGTGCAAGATCAAATGTGATACAGTTTTATAAATGATCTTTCATACGTACAGCACATTCCAAATGGCAGATACATTTATTCACCCAGAAGATCATGAGACAGTGGATGTTGTAGTGCTATATGAATGGGACTTAAGTATTTATGCTTAGCTCTTGGACCACTTTTGCATGCAGATGCTTGTTACAAAGCTAACATGACTAGTCAACAGAGAGGAGGAGTGTGAGAGATCACAGCAATGCATGGATAAACTAGACTGTTGGTAAGGCATATGTCAGGTACAGTTCAATGTGAGAAATGCAAAATAATGCACCTAAGGACCAAAACAGAAAGTGGGCACACAAATTAAGTTGTTCAGTATTGGATGGGTCAAAGCAGGAGAGATGGACTTGGAGATTATTATAGATTCATCTTTGAAAATGTCCAAATAGTACTCAGCAGCAGCCAGCAAGGCTCTATTAAAAGGAAGATAAGCAGCAGAGAAAAGAAGAGGATAAAGTCACTTTACAGGTAACCAATTCAATCCCATTTGAAGTACAGCACTGTATACAGGTCTAAGGACCACATTTCAAAAGGCTACAATGGAGCTAGACAAAGTATAGCATACAGCTACAGTAAACATATTATTCTGGGGCTAGAAAACATACTGTATGTGGAAAGCCTAGGCATTCTGAGATTGTTCTCCTCAGAAAAATGATATACGGGAAATGACTTAAAGTATTCAAAATCATGAAAGAGTATGCAAAAATAGTCCAGAACATACTGTTTAGAAGAATTTAGGATAACAGAACTAGTGGCAGGATTTCCTGTAACGGGGGTTTTAGTCAGGATGGATGTACAGAAACCTTTTTTTTTTCACCCAGAGCAAGATAGGGTTGAGAAATGGGTTACTGTAACAGGGGTTAATAAATTGCAAAGTGTTGTGACTGGGGTGGGGGTGATTTTAACTTATTTTCTTGAATAAATACAAACTTTGGTGGGACACTTGGGGAGGGAGGTTCTTGCTATCGGGAATTGGGGAAAATGGTTTTGTTCATCAATTAGGGTGGAATGGGATGGTAGAGATGCACATATGGATGCAGGTGTTTTTTTAAATAAAGCTGTATTTAAAAAAAAAACAGATCAAGCTGTAGTTTTAAAAAAAAGAATAACTCTTACTGGCAGTTCTCTGTTGAAGATGCCAATATGCATACTTCTGCCTGGGAGGAAGTACATGAAGTAGCCCTTTCACCAGCAAAGTGCCACTATGTGTAATCTTTGCCTGGTGACAAGGCATTTTGTTAAATGAAGAACTTTGCAAACTGTCACTTTGTTCTGCAAGAAGTCAAGACACTTTTCACAGTTCTGCATGTAAGGATATTTAAACACTCTGCAGATGCCAACATCCCAGTTCCACCAAGTACAAGTTCTGCAAGAGGAGATGGAGGAGATTGAAACTAGTCATGGTGGAACAGGAACAGCTGGAACTCATGGTCATGGGGCTGTGAGGACAAAGACTGCTGAGTGTATATACTGTACTTGTACAGCCAAAGAAACAATGATTCACTATTCCCCAGAAGTCAGCCGGTTCACCTCCAAATTAAGTGTAAGCAGTCTTCCTTGCCAGTCGCTCAGTGCATCTGGTGATGAAACCATCCTGATTAGTCCAGAAGCATAACCTCTTCAAGTGCTTCTAGTTCACCTACCTGTGATAGAAATGATCTATCCAGAATTGTAAACCTTAGTAACCCCCAAAATCCTCTTCAGTTTGCTGCCCAATTCCATAAACCCACCCCCCATTATCACTAGTGATTTTGAAAATAGCATGTAGTAAGGAAGTCAAGCAGAAAGCCCAAATAATGATTTCAGTTTCATGAGTCATGTTTTCTTGGCACAGAACTGCATATAATGAATTATAATAAAAATATTTATATATTAAATTATATTACATCATATTGTCTTATATCACATTATATCATTTTATCTTATCATATAGTGTATCATATCAAATTATATTACATTTTATAAAATGCATAAGAAAAATTATTGAAAATCTACTGTCCTGATTGGATGAAATATCTCACATGACCATGCATTATTCCACAACAACCACACACCTCCAAGTATGACTACATGCCTGATCTACTTTCCAGCCCTCAGAACTAGTGGTGGGCGAAGTGGGTGGATTTTGCTTCATGGAGAAATCCATCCAAAATTCCGCCCATTTTGCATAGCGAAATGCAAAATTTCACCTAGCAGAAAGGTGAAATTTCACCTTCTGCAGTGAAATTTCGCCTTCTGTCCATGGGCAAAATTTCACCTTACAAGGATATAAGTTATTATAACTAGATTCCTGGTGGCTAGCGGTCCCTTCCCCCACCTGTCCCACATGTAAATAATTAAATTACCCATGGTGGCTAGTGGTCCCTCCCCCAACCTGTCCCACATGTAAATAATTACATTATCCATGGTGGCTAGCGATCCCTCCCCCACACCTGTCTCACATGTAAATAATTAAATTATCCATGGTGGCTAGTGGTCCCTTCCCTCCGCCCCATAATAATCCGCCTGCTGTGGAAATGTACAGTAACCCCACCCCCACCCACATCCCTGTGTATCTCCTTTTCTTGTTAAAAAAAAAATCTCTGATTGTCTAGTGATTTTTTTGTAAATTTTAAACTCCCTCCTGATCCTTAGTTCCACTAAATCCCTGGTGATCCAGTGCCCCCACCCAGCCTCCCCAGCAGCCAGATGTCCCCACCACAACCCTGCTCCCACCCCCATACTAAAGGCCAGCAGCAGCAGACCAGCACAGCCCTCCTCTCTCCTCCAAGGCCAGCCCACCAACTGAGCTGTCAATGAAGCTCACTAGGACACCTAAGAAGGGTTTAATGTATCATTGTCTTGAATGAAATAAATAGTTGTAATATACTGCATAATAACTTGATCTCTTCTCTCTCTCTCCTTGACCAGACTATATCATAAGGTGAAATTTTGCCAGTGGACACAAGGTGAAATTGCACTGTGGAAGGTGACATTTTGCCCATGGAAGGCAAAATTTTGTCTTCTGTGGGAAAATTTTGTGAAGTGCTCCGTGATGCTAATTTGATTACTTGACTGGCACTCCGCAAGTGAAATTTAAATTCGCTGCATCAGTACTCAGAACCTTATCACCAGCACTGAGATCACTACAGACCTGGGAAAGACAGGCTGCCACATGCAAACACACAGTTGGCATGCACAGGCTGGCAGCCACAGACATATGTAAATCTCTATAGCAGTGTCACACTGCATAAAAGTTCACCCAAACTGCTTACAAAATCCCCATGTTCATAAAAAAAAATATCTGGTTGATCCTGTGATCCTGAGATTTTAACAGTGTCTGAGTTACCTGGCTTCATTTTCTGTTTTAACTACTTTCACTTTTGGCTCATACTGAAGCATGACCAAGCAGGTTACATTGCGATAAAATAAAGCAGTGCAGACTTGAATGTCAAGAGTGTTTTTGTCATTAAAGAAGGAATCCTTGTGTTGTGACTGAGATTTTGTTAGTTTGGTGTGAGAATGCCGCTGACTGTACATTAACTGAGATAGACCGAGTCAATGACTTCACAAGCTTAGACACATGCAAGAGTGAGCACTGCCATAGGAATGCTTGCTCTCACATGCATCTATGCTTGAAAAGCTGCCAATTCACTCTCAATTAATATAAAGTCCATGGCATTCTCCCATAAAACTAACTAAATCTCAGTCATAACACAGGTATTCCTTCTTTTATGACAAAAAAACACTCTGACATTCAAGTCTGAAATGATTTATTTTATCGCAATGAAGACCATTCAGTCATGCTACACTATGAGCCGAAAGTGAAAGTTGCTAAAATGCAAAATGAAGCTGGGTAACTCAGACACTGACAAAATCTCAGGATCAACCAGAAAAATGTTTTATTTTAACACTATTAAATGAGAAGAATCATGGCAAGATCAAACAGATCATTTTATTTCTGGCACACGGGGACTACTATTTGACCCCCCCCCCCACACACACACACTACAGTATGAGCCAAAACAGTGTTCAAATGTCAGATATATTTTTTTAACACTATTAAACTAGTAGAATCATGCCAGGATCAAAGAGATCATTTTATTTCTGGCACACAAGGGTTACTTTTTGATGTTGTGCCATCAGTGCAGCAAAACCCCTACATTGATGGCAATGTGGATGCTGCAACCCAATCGACAGTGATTCTGTCAATCAGGATTTTGCAGCACCCACCGTCTTGCCACCCGAGGGGTATTGTGCTGTTTTCCTCCCTACACCTCTGACGTGGAGGTGATTATATTATTTCTTGTGGGGTGCAGGAAGCAAAGCCCCCCACAGTGAGGGGTACGGGGCCTTCACCCCCCACAAACAGCTGGAATGTTTCCCTGCACTTTGCCACAGTCACGGTCGGGTGGCACAGTTGCTGGATGACATGGTTGCCATCAGCATTTTGTTGTCACTGTAGTGTTGGTCGACATGTTTAATGTTGAACTAACTTGGTGAAATCCTTTCTAACACCCCCCAATATTTGTGGCCATTTGATAAGATAGATAGCTGACTACAGGACGTGCAGTCACTCTCTGATCTACGCACACCTTGGGTAATTGAACGCACTTGGCCTGAGGCCTCATGTGTCACAACTCACATCAAGGCATGGGTATAACAGAGCATGACCATGCGCCCTATAGTTGGTTATCTATTACATATCTCATATATCAAATACTATGATCTGAGTAATAAATATCATAAAACCTAGTTGGTTGAGCCTTCTTCTTGTCCATGACTAAAACTAACCACATAATCATGGATAAAAAATAGTGCAAGTCAACAGGTCATTTTACCTATTTTAGATCCATCAGCCCATCTGCCAATACTGTATGTTGCCCACTTAAAGTCTGGCATCCTGGGCTCATCACACTGTTGTCGTTCACCCCTGTTCACATACCTATCTCAACCACCATCCATACAAAACCTCTTGCCCTAGCTGCTCTTACCAAGATTTCTAAAACCAGCTGCTCCGGTACCATCAGTTAAGTCACTCACTCTCTCAATCATACCACAGCAGAGTTTAAAGTGTGAACATTTCGATCACTCACTGTGACTTCAGTCAATTTCCCTATTCTACTGGCAGCTTGGTGGCCACCACTCCCACCAGTCTGCTTGTCCATTATTTTATTGGTTCTGCTATTGCTCTCTAGTCAACTTACATACCTTTTGTCCATCCATTAATACCTCTAGAAGCTTAAAAAAACAGCCAACAATCACCCCCACCTTTCTGCAGCCAACACTCCTTTCAGTCACCTCTTGACATTATTTAACAGCTTCTCCCACTTTCAAAACATCAAACACTGCTCCTGCCTTCTCAAAATAACTTCTCTAAAATAGCTCCTATTATTGCACGGTGTACCGACGGAACAACAAAATCCCGACTGTGAATTCTCTCACAGTGACAATCTCAACAGATTTAGAGATTGTCACTGTAAGGGATCCTTTTCTCTGAGTTTCACCCCCCCCCTTCTAGACAACTCCAACTCAGATTTAGTTATTTTAATAAGGGGTTTCGGGGGCACAGCCCCCCCATTGGAAAACACACCAATGTCTGACAGGTGAAATTTTGCCTGTCAACATCGAGGATCTCATTATGCCGAGCATCAACAACAGTATTGTAAATTCGGCATAGATAAACCTTGTTGCACTGCGTTCTTGGGGAATGGACTGTATAAGCACTAAAACAGACAATCCCTAGAACTGATAAAACACAAAAGAAGATGTCCCTGCATTACCTACTACCAGTTCCTACTACAACAGCACCATCTGCTCACCAAAACACACAAATAACTGTTTTGTGAAAATGTACTCCTACTGTTCCCCTAAAAAAAAAAAATGTTTCCACTTGTTTTAAAAAGTTTATTTATTTATATAAATTTTAATCCATTTAATAACAACGATAACACACTGATGAGATATTGTCAATTTCAGGTGCATGAGACACTTGGCCTGTGCCCTCTTGCACCTGAGTTGTGAAGCTATCCCATTATATACCATACCATGTTGTATATTATTGTTTAATTACTCTATAGCATATTATATTATCTGTTCATATATCGTATATCAGATTATATTATCTCCTCATATATTATTGAGAAAAAAACAAAAATCGGCCCTCCACTATATAGTTATATTTTTAAGATGGTGCACCAATAAATTGTAAAACACCAGACTAGCCAGAACAGGTGCACCCACCTACTAATATAGCCCACTATACACTTTCTAACATCTCCTTTTATACCAGTACGCTTACGCCAAAAACTATGTGCTACTTAAATATTTTTATTGTTGCTCATCTTGGCACATAAATCACATATAAATAACAATATAAAAGCTGGTAGTAGACACACTAACAGGAATAAACAGTAGTCCCAAGAGGAGCAGCAGTTACACCAGGGAGTCTGGGAACAGACCTTATGTTTCACCCCGGTTAGGTGGGGCTTCCTCAGAGATGTGTTCCTGAGAGATAGGTTGAATGAACATTTACAGAAATAGTTCAACTAACAACTGAGATTTAAAAAAAGAGTTCTATCAATCAATCTAACAAAAGACACAGACAAGGAAATCTTTGTCATGGGAACCTCAGTCAGGGTAAGGAAATATACTACCTGAAAAAGTTTACTATTGAATGTAAGGATGTTTAAACAACAAATTTGGAGAACTAGAAGTGATAACTGAGATGGACAAACCACACATTGTAGGAGTTAATGAGACCTGGTGGATGGAAGATGTAAATGGGGAAAGAAGTTGAAGGACAATGTCTTGGTTGGGAAAGATATAACTGGAAGAAAGGGAGGAGGAATTGCCCTATATGTTAGAAACTGCTCTAGAGAGAGGAAGCGAAAACATACACAGAACACGAAAACAAAACAATTTGGACCAGAACTGGTAGCAACAAACAAGATTACATAATATTTGGGTTATGTTACAGACCACCTACACAACCTGAGTACATTGATGGGGCCCTAAGTGAGGAACTTGAACAATTATCAGGGAGGACTAGGTTGTACTCTATGAGAACCTGAATATGTCTGGCATAAACTGGGAAAAATGGGAATGGTGGTTGTTCCAAAGATCCCAGACTTGATATGGATGTAAAAACCTCAACCTAATGCAACAAGTTAGTGAACCAACATGGGGACAGAGTATTCTTGATGTAATTATAAGTAATCTGTGGGAAAATATTAGAGAATGCACTACCAGAGAGCCCCTCGGCCACAGTGACTATCAGATGGTGACATTATTCATAAAAAGGAACATATCCAAAAACAAAGAGTCAACAAAAATAACATTTTACCATAGAGCCAACTTTGTGCATATGAAGACAAACTTAAAAAGGTGGACGTGGGAGGATGAATTTAGCATTAAGAATGCTGATGAGATATGAAACATATTGGTGGGTAAATTAAGATTCCTGGTGAAAAATCACATTTCTGATGTTAATAAACACAATAAAAATTAAAGGAAGCCAATCTGGCTAATAACAAATGTGTTAAATAAAATTAACATCAAAAGAAGAATTTACAAGGTGGTTAAAGATACAGGAAAAAGAGAGCTCCAGGCACTGTATAACAAGAAAACTAGGAGTGTAGAGCACTAATCAAAAAAAGTAAAAGGCAAAAGAGCAAGAAATAGCCATAAACTCCTAACCAAAATCAAAAATGTTGTTGGCCCACGTAAACAGTAACAAGGGTGGGTCCGAGACTGTAGGCCCATTGGTAGAGGATGACATAACCAAAACAACTGATAGAGATACTGCTAACATGCTGAATACATTTTTGGGTCAATATATCAAACATCAGAAATCAGTAATGAACAAATACAGGATACAGATATTGCAACTCTGTTTGTTGTGAGAGAAATGTATAACTCATTAAAATCATTAAAAACTGACAAATCCCAAGGGCCAGAATGAATACATCCAAAACTACTACACAAACTAGCAGAGAAAGTAGCCAGCTTCCTCTCATCACTATATAATACATTACTGGAATCAGGTATAGTGCCTGGAGAGCATCAGTTGTGGTACCCATTTACAGAAAGGCTATAAGGCAGACACGGGGAATTGTAGACTAGTCAGTCTCATGTCAGGGTTGTGCAATGTCATGGAAATACTGACAGCATGTTGTATTGAGGACAAACTAAGTATGGATGGGTTAATTGAAAAAAAAAATCAACACAGATTTATCTAGGGATGCTCAGGCCAGACTGATTTAATATTTTTTTTTTCTAAAAGGTCAGTAAGGCTTTAGATAAAGAAAAAACAGTAGATGTGGTATACCTTGACTTCAATAAGGCATTTGATAAGGAACCTCATGCTGAACTGGTTAGGAATCTCTGAGCAACAAATTATATAATAACACAGTACTATGGATTAAGATCAGGCTGATGGATAGATGACAGAGTGTAAGGGTAAATGAGCATGATTAAAAAAAAAAAATAGCTGCCACCAGGGTGGTTTCCTCAGGGATTGGTGTTAGAGCCATCACTATTTAACATATTTGTTTCCAGCACGAATATGTCTAAGGGAGGAGGCTGGATCAGCAAATTTACTGGCAGCTCAAAAATATGACATATTGTAGACAGTAGTAATCAAGTGGGTTTATTTCAAGCTGAGGTAAATGAATTATATGTATGGTCAGTATTAAACAAAATGAAATTTAAACAGAACAAATTCATACTAATGCATTTTGGCAACAAGAACCCCAAAACAATTTACAAACTTGGTGACTGATTCACAAAGCCTCAGATAGTGAGAAGGACCTCAGTATTACAACAAATAATAGCCTCAGGCATACAAAACATTGCAGTGAAACAATCACCAAGTGCAATCAAATACATGGATGTATTGGATGGAATGTTACTAGCACGAGAAGGAATGTTATCATGCCTATGTACAGGGCACTGTTGAAGCTGCACATGGAATACGGGGGCAGTTCTTGGCACCCCATAATAAAGGCGATACAGAAAGATTGGAATGAGTTCAAAGAACAACCAAAGTTGTAAAAGTTTTGGGATCTGAAAGTTATGAGGGAAAGCTCAAAATGCTTGGTTTCTGCTCATTAGAAATGAAGAGGTTATGAGGTGATATGATTACAGTCTTCAAATCCATACACAATCATGACCTCAAGGAATCCTTTCACTTACAATGTAAGACACCTATGAGGGAAATAATGTGTCATAAGTATCAGTTGATTGGTAAACAATTTCAAAACCACAAAAGATGTGCATTGGTTTAATCAGTGGGTGTTACTTCACTGAAACAGGGTACCAGAATATTTGGTAGACAGTGGTACCTTGAATATATTGAAATCTAGGTTAGACAAGTAGCTTACTGAGAAAGGGTTCTTTGGATATCATCATTAAATTCAGTGAAGGACAGGCTAGATGGGCAGTTGGTCCCCCCTGTCCATATACTCTATGTTTCTATATTTCCTATATCATATCTGATTACATTATTTTATCATAATAGATTATATTATCTTCTCATATATCATATTACATCATGTATCATAGATAACATATAGTATTAGATTATCTAAGATATATCATCTTCTCATATATCATATCTGCTGCTCTGCCAAATGCCATCTGAAAGCATGTCATTCTACAGTTGTTGAAAAAAATAAATCAACTCACACAGTCACCCATCTGGCACCCAATTCCTCTCTTCAAGCAACACTGCTCACATAACTTTCGCAATCAGTCTACTGTATCTAAAAAATAAATGGATCCTCTGCAGTGTGGGAGTATTTTACAAATAACAGCATGACTTTACTGAGCATATAAAAAGCGAAATGTAAGAATATTAAAAATAGAATAAAGTATGGGGTGATGTTTGTAACGAGAAGTTTACCCCCCTCCCCGAGGTGTTAGATGGTACATAAACCCTGGGACCAAAGCTTGAGGGCATTATTTAAGTTTACAGACACCACCCCATATTTTATTTTATATGATTGCTGGATCTCCCCTTTTTTTTTGCCACAGCAGTTATATAAAATAGTAGGTGTTCCAGTGCGGCCTTGCCCCGGTTCCATTTTCAGACATCCTCAAATTTTCCTTGTCCAAGTTTTAGAAATGTTTTCAAATACTTTTTAATTCCCCTGTATGTAGAACATTTTTTGTTTGTTTGTTTTAAAAATGACTTACCGACGAGTTGTTCAGGCAGTTCAGTTGCAGGTGAGAAGGCAGAAGAGTGGTTGGGAAGAGAGAGAATCTGCAGGTGGGCACATGCGAAAAGTGATGAAAACCATGTGTGTGCTTACCATAATAAACACTCCTTTATTACAGCAGATAACACCACGGTTTCCTTATTAGAAAAAGGCGAGACCCATGAATTAATAATAATAATCATAACAATCATTACATTAAACAACAAAAATGGATTCTGGCTGCAGAAAACAGCACATCATCTTAATCCTCCTCCTTCTCCATTCATGATGAATCACATTTTCATCTTCATACATCAAATGTAGCATATAGGTGACAGCAGCTTCTTCCATGTAGGCACAATGCACAGTAAATGGTACAATTTGATTGGCCAGTTCCACCGCAGCCACTTGTGTGCTATTGAGCATGGGTGTCAACAACTACCTGTCTACCTTGAGGATTATTACTCCCTCCATCATTTGTACAGACAGTTGGTGAGACCCCATCTGGAGTACTGCATGTAGTTCTGGAGACCCCATCTCTGCAAGGACATAGACAGGATGGAGGCAGTCCAGAGGAGGGCAACTAAAATGGTGCAGGGTCTGCACCAGAAGCCATATGGAGAGAAACTAAAGGAGCTTATTATATATACCCTCGCGGAAAGGAGGGAGGGGGGGAGACATGATAGAAACTTTCAAGTACCTCAAGGGAATCAACAAAGTGCAAGAGGGTAACATACAGTATGTCAGAAAAAGAGATGTGCAAGAACAAGTGGGCATAATTTGAAAACAGAGGTGGGATAGCTCAGGGGCAATGTGAGGGAGTATTTTTTCATGGAGAGGGTATAGGACACATGTAACGGCCTTCCTGAGGAGGTTGTGGGATCAAAAACAAAGGGGGAATTCAAGAATGCATGGGACAGACATAAGGCAATTCTGGTGGGGGGGGGTAGGAGGATGTAGGCTATTGGTTAACTAGGATCTGCAGCTTATCCAGTAGGTAGGGAAATGAGCAGACTAGGTGGGCCAAGAAGTCCTTATCTGCCATCAATGTCTATGTTTCTATGTTTCTATGAATCATGTTTTTTTCATCATGCATTATTGTAATGTGTGGGTGACATCACCTTATTCCATGCTTGCATATTGCACAACAAATGGTACAGTACATCTGGACAACACCACCACAGCCATCTGTGCACTGTAGGCATTGGCAGTTGCCTGCCTATCTTGAGGAGATATCGATAATGCTTTTTATTATCATCTTCATAACTGATCCTCTGTTCATTCAAAAATCATGTTCCCTTGTAATACAAATAAAACAAATTACATAAAAATGAATAAAAAACAATTTTTACATTAAATTCCTATTATCATATTACTTATTATTTTCAAACATGTGGTGCAAGGGATAATATAGTAATCAGCATTAGGGAAACTGGAGAGCTGGAGACTACAGGAGAGTATACATTTTGAGGGCAGCAATATATAGTAACTACTGTATACAGTACACTAGCTCACATGATTCCTAGCAAAAGAAGTCATACTCCAATGTGGTTTGCAAAGAATGAGAAAAAATATATATGATATGGCTTTATGGGTTTACACATGACATTTACAGTATTTACATGGCAAAATTATGGATTTTCCTGTATTTTGCCCATACTTCAGCACCTTTTTTTGGATAAAGGATATATTAAAAAGGCAGGTTCAAATGAATGTGGGGACATAAAACTAAATTATACCATTGACACATTGTGCTAATCCATTATGGATAGATACTACATTTATTTTTAACCTTTTGCTGTTCAATATAACCAAGGCCACTGTTTTTCGGTTTTTACCGGAAAATCCAGTAAAATTCCAGAATTAGGGCTGCCTGAAGACCGGTAAAAACAAAGATTTCATGGAATCTGGCATTTTATATCAGATCAGTAGATCTACAAAACTTGTGTTTTTCTTTTAATTCCTTCCTGTACTATTTTCAATTTGCTCTATTTAATGCTCTGTATATTAAGCCTTCTTTAATTCTGATTACTTATGCACATGCTAAAAGAATGATAGCAGAATCCCGGTAAAATCCGGAAATTAGAGTAACAATCACCGGTGTAATTCCGGAATCTGAAGTCTTGAAAACGGAATTTCATTATTTTAATCACCGTAAATCAGTGGCCTTGAATATAACTCTGGATTCTGATCCTACAGGATGACTTAGGGGTAGCATCCAAACAACCACACACTAAAGGTATTTAATAACTTCCATGGGAAGCTTTACTGCATAGTATCAACAAATATCTTATTTAACATTTAAGAAAAGAAAAACTCAAGTTACCCAATTTTTATGTGGAAGGCTGTGCCTGTAGTTCAATGGGAGAGTGCAGCAAGCCATGCCCCCTTCCTGAGTTATATAAGCAGTTTCTTCCAAACTCCTTCTGAAGCATTTTTTCTTTTTTGGCTGGGGGCTCTACCTGACCTCTCCCTAGGCACTGCCACCCACCCCTTCTGCTGCATTTGTCTTCTACCTTCCCTTATGATTGGATTTCTGCTGGCTTGTGCAGGAATCTCTGCCTTGTCTGTCCTTCTCCTGCTCTAGGTTGGTATGTGCCTCTGGCTGTGGTCTGTCTGTGCTTCTCTCTCAGTTGTTTTTTCTGCTCCCTCCAGCTCCTGTGCTATGTTTGCTTTTGTTTGTTTCTTTTGAGCTTTTCCAGTTTTTCTAGTGTCCCATTTATTTTCCATACTTAGCAATCTCTAAGTTTACCTGCAATTGTTATCTGTATGCTTCAGCTCAACCTGCAATTTTCCCTGCCTCTGCTGTCTCCTTGCTTTTTCCACCTTAATTGTTTGCACCTGATCCAGGCTTCATCCTGCTGCCAGCTAGCTGCCACTCCCTCCTGTGCTATGTTTGTTGCTCACTACTCCCTGCTGTGCTAGATTTGTTTCTCAGAAGCTCTGCTTAATTCATTCAGTTCTGGCATTCAGTGTGCTTTGCTCAATTCATTCAGTGTTTGCTCAGTCAGGCAGCAATTACTCCCAACTTTCAATGTTTGCACTGCTCTAGTATGTCCATGTTGCTGTATTATTCTACTGATACAACTTACAGCTGCAGGCATTTCATCAGAACATTTCTAAATTTAATTATTCTGAACCTTTCAGTCATTATTTTTGCTTCAGCTTGTTCACATTACTCTGGCAGCTTACTATTGTATGGCTCTGTTCTTAACTAGTACCTTTCTTGTAAAAACACCTCTATTTTGGGGGTCCTACCCTACCAACATTACAGTTGCTGTTTGGTCACATGATGCTTAGCTTGTGGCTTCCCTGTTATTCCCACAGCAGGAACTGTGATATCACAGTGGGGCATCATAGCTCCAAGTAGCAACGGCATGCTTTTATGTAACAATATGATTTTGCCCTACTCCTTTGCCTACATGACTTTTCAGTTATCCATGCATAAATACATTTACCCCCCAGGCCACATGGCTTTCAAGATATTCATTGCATTTCATTACTGCTTTGCAAATATGTACTGCCTTTCAAATGCTCCTCGCTGGAATAACCTAACTCTGCCTTAATGGGATTTTAGTTATTCATGCCAATCATATCAATTCACTATTCATGCTGAAATCATACGAATCATCTGCTAAAGCTCATTGATTCATTTAAATTCAACATCATTGATTCTGTCACTGGCATCACAGCCTCTCACTACCTGAACACCAATCTTCTATGTCACCTTTAATTTTACTTCCTTAATGGAATAGGTTGGCTTGTTTCTGCTAGCTGCTGCTACTACTGTCAAATGGCTCACACAACACCCTCCTACCACTTTAGGCTGCTGACTTTGCCCAGCCTCCTTATCACTAACCTGCTACCTAATCTACAGCCACTGGCTTTGCCCATCCTTGCCATCAATAACCTGTTACCTAATCTGCAGTCACTGGCTTTGCCCAGCCTCCTCCTCCTATCTGGCATATCAAAGTTGATTCATACTCTCAATCATAAATTGGAGGAATGCCAACCATGACCATTACCTTTTCTGGCTCAGGGCTTGCCCTGTAGTGGACAGTCTTGCTCTGCACCCACAAAGTCCACATCTTGAGCATGTGAAACTCACGGTGGGGTCATTCTCATCTGGCCCATAGTGGGAATGTCCTCACTCCCAGTGGAGCTTCAGTCATCCAACACATTGGCTGCACCTCTTGATGTAGAATTTAAGACTTTAGCTGCAAGAGGTGGGGCCTCATTGGTCTGGGCCCCTTTAACTAGCTTAGCGGGTTTGGATGCACCTTCTAAGCTATTCTCCCTACAACTGCCTCTGGTTCACCCAGTTTGTCCTTAGATTGGTAGTCTGGTTGAGTGCCTCAGAGGTCCTCACTCTCCTTCTCCTGCATTGAAGGTGGTACCATGTCGTGTGTCCAATGTTGCAGAGGTATCTTGCAACCCTTCAAGGTGTTCCCATTAGTGGGATAGAACGAGAGCTGTCCCACACATTATAATAATTTCCACCCCCTGGACTGGCCTTCCAAACTACAGCAGCAGAGCCATCACTAACCAAAATACCCTAAAGCCTAGAGTGAAGGTGACCTAGCCCTTGAATCCACAGAGTTTTCTTCTTTTTAAAGGATTTTTTCCCTCTCCTCCATGCCAAAGGTCATAATAAGTAGTTAGTTGTTAATAGTATATTCCCTAGTTTCTTTAGGAAGGTTCTGTTGTTGGATGGAGACAGATGGTGGACCTACTCACCAGTTCCTCTCTCCTTAGGAAGCCCTTATATCATCAGTTCAATCTGTTTAATCAGTGCAGTCCTGACAATTTGCACATCTTATTTGTATTTCTTTAACTGTTTCATTGCAAATCTGCTGCTTGACCTTGTAGTCAATGTTTACTGCTTAATAATCTTTTGGGGGTTCCTTTCTAAGGTGTATACCATTAGGATGGCAATAGGAGATTGTCACTACATTTACAGTGCCACAATAAGGGTGATAATGAAAGGGGTGATTATGATTTTAGATCACCCCTCACTCCTGTTGCCCTTTGCCCCCACACAATGTCTAAATTTCTACCCCCTCTGGGGCATACTCATCTCTGAGGAGGTTATATTTAATTTTGGTCAGTGCAGGGGGCAAAGCCTGCCATATTGAGGAGTGTGGTGCATGAAGCCCCCACAGAAAGAACTGTTTCCTGGGAGGTCACTTTGGTATTGTAACTCCCAGGAAACATAATGCCTGGTGCTGTAATTCCAGGTGGCATCTTGTCGATGCCATAATCAGTGTTGGCTACATATTTTTTGCTATGATGTGGGTGAACTCTTTCTAGGGTACCTTTAGCCAAGGGAATGTTTCCAGTGGCAGCTCTAGGGGTAGAACCTTCTTCAAAGGTTCCTTGCCATCTGTACCCCTACAGGAAGGTAATTCCCCATGGAATAGAGAGTGCAAATGACCAAACAGTTATTACAGTTGCACAAGCATAACTCTACTCTTGTTGCATAGGACCATAGAATTGGAAGGCTATGCCTGTAGTTCAATGGGGTGAGCAACCAGCAATGCCCCCTTCCTGAGCTATATATGCATTTCATCCCAACCTCCTTCTGAAGCATTTTTTCCTTGCCATACCATCCTCCCCTCTTCCTCCAGTGGCACACCTCTTTCTCTCCTCGGGGGTGGCTCCTTCCAATGGTACCTTTAGCCAAGGGTATCTTTCCCATGGCACCTTTAGGGGTGGAAACAACTTTGAGGGTTCCATGCCTTTGGTACCCATATAGGGTGGTAATTCCATGTAGAATGGGGAGTGTGAACTGCCAAACAGTTATCACAGTTGCATGAACATAACACTTCTCTGGTTGAATAGGCCCATTGAAATAGTCTTTATGCAGTACATGTGCTGAAATAGAAAACATCTCTAGAATTCTATTTTGCAGTACACAGATAAAATAAGTGTAATGTTTATAGGGTACATCATTTGCACTGCATTAATTTATTACATAGCTTGATTACACATAAATACCTACAAAGACTGTATAAATGAGTTAAATACCAGATGTTCTGTTATACCTGAAAAGACAGTAGAATTATAAGCATCCAAATGTTCACACAGTGTCACAAATCATTAAAATGTGAAATTATGAGCCCATATAACTTATAATTTACTTAATCAAATCTTGCCTCATTTAGCAATATTTAAGAATTTTCTGAAAAAGGTATGCTTATAATAATGTTCATGTATATAGCTCAAAAAGTGGATGAGTAATAAACAGTGGAATATTCTGACAACATTCCAGACTTTGAGTCCCTGTAAGTTCCAAACTGCTCCAATGAATGTCATGATATGTGCTAGCCCTGTGAGCCATTATCAAGTAGGCATGTCAGTTTGCAAGTCTACACTTCAAAGAACAGCTGAGCCAGAGCCAAATAAAGAAATTCATGAAATCACACAAATTTCACCAAATGCTGCATATTTGCTGAATTTTATAAACATTTTGCAGAAGTGTAGTTTGCCAGTTTCGACCAGCTCTAACCTGTCATTCCAACAGGGATTGTTACATTATTTTTGCTGAAGTTTACTCAAGATTGATAACAGCCATAGAAAGAAACTTACTCTGTGCTGGTTATTCTTGTTTTTTTTGTTTTTTTTTTTAGTATCTGTGGAAGGCCCACTAAGCAAAAGTGCCTGTTTTCAGGGGTGACCCAAGAGCACTGGAGAGGTTAAGTGACTTGCTCATAGTCACACGGTATGCAACTGGAGGTTGTGAGAATTAAACCTAGGTCTGCTGGATGTGCTCCAATAATTCACAGCTTGTCACTCTAACCTCAATTCTATACTGCCTGACCCAAAATAAATGTGTTATATAAATGCACAGTAGTATTTGGCATATTGCATAATCTGAGTTTTGACTTCCAGTTTTCAGTTTTAATGTGTCTGAGCTTCTAATTTCTTTTTGAACTTTTATCAAATTGAATAAAGAATGGAGTGCCATACTGAGGATATGTGCATTGCAAGATATGTCTTGTCCATGGACACTTTTGTAGGCCTTCCATCCACATTATATGACAAACTCTGATTTTAACTTCCATCATGAATAACTACACATTTCCCCCCATTATATTTCATGCCACATGTTTGTTTGTTTTTTTGTGCCAAATTCAAGTGTACTATCATCTACAGATTTAGAACTCTATTTTAAGTCCCTTATTTATAAATGTAGAAACAAAATCAATCCTAACACTAACCCCTGGGGAACCCTACTCCTAAATGGTGCTCATTTTCACCCTGAAGTCTATTTTTTATCATGTAATTCCATGTTGTAACAGTTTTATTGTTTTAATAGAGCAGCTTGAGTTTAATACTTTTGCATATAAATGGGGACAGGTCATGTGTGCTAACTTGAAACAGTTAGTAATGTTCCCAGTAACAGAAATAAACAAGTTCACCTCCACTGAGCCATATTTAAATGTACCTGAATAAACACTGATGTGAAAAACTGTTTTTCATTTTGTGTGTTTTAATGGACAACATTCTGCACAGTTCTCTTCATGGAACCAGTCATTTGGAGTTTTTACTATGTCATGGTTTGTGTGCAAAATGCTAAGCATGAGCTGTTGTCCTATAGGAACCATGCACAGACTTCTGTGCACAAACAGTGACATAATTAAAACTCCAGATCACTGGCTCTATGAAGACAACTGTAATAGAATTCTACCCATAAAAAGGAAACAATGCAAAATACTGTTTTTCACATATATTTTTATTCAAGTCCAATTACATATGGATTATTTGTGCTTAGGGATATCGTTTCTGTAAATAGGAACATTATAAAAAGTGGCCAATTATAAATAATTTCCTGTACTCTGTAATGTATCTGCATGCATTCATTTTTACGTTTGCTTGCACCTATGTGCAAGAAACATAGTGCCACCATATGAGTTTTCATAGGTGTGCCTCCCCCACTCCCAATGCCCTGCTCCCTTTTGCAGGTGCGGCTGTACCGCGCCAATGAATGTCTGAGCTGTATATGACAGCCTTTCAGATGCAGTGGTGTACAATTCTGAAGAAAACACCACCACAATCAGCGGTGGTAACATGTAGGCAATTTGCATACACATACGTCAGCACTGCATCCGAACTGTCATAGACAGTTCGCCATCCACCCCCCCTGAACATTATGTAGCATGCTGGGAGCCCATTCCAGCATGCTCATGTGCTCCCCTACACACCCCGCACACTGTATGACCGATGGCTCCACTGTCGCTCCCAAACAGACTTCTAGGTGCCATGCTGGGAGCCCACCTCAGCATGGCAAAAGTCCTTATGGCTGATGTGGGTGCATAATCCCCCATCAGCTCCACAATACCCCCCCAAAAAAACTGACAGACTTTTAGGTGCCATGCTGGGAGCCAACACCAGTGTGGCAAAAGTCGCTATGGCTGATGGGGGTCCCCAATCCCCCATTGGCTCCAATGCCCCTCCAAATAACTTTCCATCTGCTATGCTGGGTGATGACCCCAGTGTGGCAAAAGTCCCACATCATCTTCTTAAATAAAAAAAAAAAAACTTGTTAAAAAAAAAACTGTCCCTCGTTGACTGTCTTGTCTCCCTGCCCCAACCCTCACCCACCCTCCATGGACCCTGCCTCCCCACACACTCATCCTGTACCCATACTTACCTCTGGAGCCCAGCGCGATGATCATCGGTGGACCAGGAACACATCTGCACTCTTCAAAGATGATCGCGAACTGAAGAAATGCTGGTAAGCTGTATAATGGCATAAATGGGTTTTTTCAACTTTGGTGCATATCTCAGCCATTTTGGGGTAATTTTTTCACTAAATTTTCAACATGGGGTTCTTGGGGTCCCACCTCATGAACTCAGTCACTGTCACTGTCACTTTGTTATTTTGTTCCCCTTTGGGACTGAGTAACAAAATGACAGTGTCACAGTTTATGAGGTTGTCCCCCCAAAACCCTATTTTGAAAATTTGGTGAAAAAATTCCCAAAAATGACTGTTTTATGAGTGTGTGTTGCGCAGTTCCTACCCACGCTCATAACTTCACAAATCTGTAATATTTTCACTCCATATTTTCAACATTGCCATTTTGCCACACCTCCTTATGACCAGTACAGCTGTCATTTTTCACATTTTGCCCAAAATGTGTTTCTGTGCATGTAGTGCACAATGGCGCAGTCGGTGTGTAAAATCAATGTCCGGGACAGATTAAGAAAATCACAGTGACACTGTTCATGAGCAGAGGTCTTAAAATGGCTATGTTGAAAATTTGGTGACAGAAGTCCATAAAATGACTGTGTTATGAGTGTGCATTGTGCAGTTTCCTCGTAGGTTCACGAATTTGTACTATTTTCAGTCGAGATTTTCAACACTGCCATTTTTCCACACGTCCTTATGAACAGTACAGCTATCATTTTTCACACCCTGTCTGAAATGTGTTTTCGCACTTCCAGTGCAGAAATTGATGGCCGCTGTGGGAAATCAGTGTTTGGGACAGATTAAGAAAATCACAGTGACAATCTGGAGGGAAATTATTACAAATTCATGATGTTACGAGCATGTGTGGAAACTGCACAACACACGCTCGTAAAACAGTAATTTTGTGGATTTTTTTCACCTGATTTGCATCATAGGCTTTTTGAGAGCCCACCTCATGAACAGTGGCACTGTCATTTCATTAATCCTTCTCGAATGGTGATTCTGCTCAGTGACAGTGAAATCACCTTTTGGGATGGAATAATGCCATGACAGTGACTGAATTCATGAGGAGGGGTCCCAATAACCCCATGTTGAAAATTTGGTGCCAAAATTCCCCGAAATGCCTGAGATATCTACCAAAGCTGAAAAACCTCTATTTATGAAATTAAAAGCTTACCGGCATTTCTTCAGTTCGAGGTCAGCTTTGAAGAGTGCAGATGTGTTTCCGGTCCACCGAAGATCGTCACACCAGGCTCCAGAGGTAAGTATGGGATGGGGGGGTGAGAAGGCAGGGTATGCAGAGGGTGGGTGCTGGTTAGGGGAGGGGTCAGGAGAGACCACAAGAGACCATCTTCTTCTTTTACAGGGAAAAAAAAAGACAACAAGGGTCGGTTTTCTTTTTTTGCAGATGTTTGGTTCACTGGGGTGGGCTCCCAGTGTACCACCTGCATTATGGGAGGGGGACCACAGTCAAAGGGGATTGGACATCCCATCGGCACAGAAATCAGTGGGGGGGTCCCCATGATGCTGAAGGGGATTGGGCATCCCCATGGCACACAGCACAAATCAGGGTTTGGGGACATTATGCCAATGGGGAGTGGGCTCCCCCATTGGCAAATTAAACTGGGCAGGCAGGACTGAAGCTGATGGGGATTGGGCCCCCCATAGGCAAGGAAAGACTGTTGGGGGGGTGCATGATGCTGAGGGGGATTGGGCACCCCCTTGGCACACAACTGGAATGGGAGGGGGGCATTATGCCAATGGGGAGTGGGCTTCCCATCGGCAAATGAAGTAGGTAGGGGCATGCCAACAGAGGGATTGGGCACCCATGAAGTTTGCACTTTGCGTAGCGGAAGTCAGTGACACCATGTTTATTGAACTGCTTCACCAGGAAAGGCACGTCTGGAGGCATGTTATTGTGCCACTGCGTGACGAGGTTGGTTCTCATTGCAGTGGCACTTTTTTTAGATCTGGTAGCCATTTTATGTACTGCTGATATCAGCACCTGTATGCTGGCTTATTGGGGAATGAGGGATGCACCTACTGATGCATGCCCTGCATTCACCCACAGTAACCACACCTCCAAATCTGCTATTACTTCAGTATGTTGGCTGGGGCGTAAGCTCGAGCCAACATAAAAAGGGAACCAATGTTGGATCCTTGAAAACCTCAATTCTGATTAAAAACATTAAAGAAGAGGGAGTCTAAAATCAAATTAAAGATTAAATTCATATCAATCAGCAGGTATGGAGGGAGATGAGGGCACATTTACAAAGGACACTTCTTATGTCATTTCATCAGTGTGGTCTTAAAGGGAAGGGCACTTCCTTTAGACATGGAAGACATCTGCAGTCATCCAAATCCCTTAATCAAGAGACCCACTAGATTTGGTTAATTTTATCACCATGTTTTTATAACAGAATAAAAGGTGGTGCCATGTTTGTGGACCTACCCAAGACATTTAACCTAGTCACCATCCAACATTATTAGACTTGGGGATGAGTTTATTGTCAAATGCAGTCAATCAGTTTACAACCTATTCAGAGGACAGGGCCAAAATGGTTCAGGTGCTAAATGTTTTGTCAAAAGTAAAACTTGTGTCTAGGGCAGTGTTGCATGAATTTATCCATGGTGCAATTTTGTTTCTAATGTATGCAAATTCATTATCTGTAAGTATAAACAGCTGCCATATCTGTCTTTATGGTATTCCATGTATAAAGTAACCAGAATTGAGTGCTTTCAAAAATGGCGACTTGATCACAGTGCTTTTCCACAGGGCTTCCTGGCAGGAAGGATGACCAGATAGGGGGGTTCGGTGACTATAGTGACAGGATGTCACTATGTATATATGCATGAGGGGTGGGGAGGGACCACGCTGTGCAATGGGCAGAAGGGGGGAGGGAGGGTTTGTGAGGTGTGGTATGGCAGTGTTCTGCTGAGCTGGAAGTGTGGCATGGTGGGTTGGTAGCAGGCTGGGGTTGGGAGGGTGCCGGGTTTGGTTCTGGGTGCACTAATTTTTGCACCAGGTCAGGGTTTGGTTTTTTTGCAGCCCCCCCCCAACATGTACCCCCCTGGAGTTGAGAATCCTATAGTTGGGTGGGGAGGGTGACACAGCCCCTGCATAAAAAATACAAATCCTACATCTCGGCACCGCTTTGCTCTTCACTACGATTCTACATCGCTGAAATTCATTTTCGGCGATGTAGACTCGCCCAAATGGTAATCGTTCTTCCATGGTCACCGTTATCACATGAAACCGTCTTTATATGGATGATACAGTTATGTTGGCTACAGATGTATCAACACAAATAATGCACAGATAATTGCAAAAGTATTCTAATAAAATGAAATGTTAATTTGAAGAATTTATTTATTTTAGTTTTTGTTGACCGAGTAAGTGCACTAGACAATTTCTTCCTATTTTCAGGCACACAGGGGAACACAGATGAATTCCCACTGATCCTGAAACAAGTTATGCTGTTGGTGGTATTTTTAGTGAATGGGGAGAAATTTGGCCAGCACACCAGGGAAATTCACCTACTCTTTTTGAGAAGTTCCATGGGATCTTTAACATCCGCCTGAGCAGGCAGTTGGAACCTCATTTTAACATCTCATCAGAAAGATGGCACCTCCAGAGTGCAGCACCCACCTCATACTGCACTACATTGTCAGTATTGGGATTTAACCTAAGTGCCTGGTGTGGAGATAGAACCCACAGCCTTCTGATCTCCCGGTCTCAGAGGCGAGTATGCTACCTGTTGAGCCACTGCCACTGACTATCCAGACTAAGAATCCAAATTAATTATAAACACCAGACAAACAAAAAAACAAGATCATCAGTTTCTCCCCAGACCCAGACTGAACTATCAAAATGATTTGCCTTTATGGATTTTGTCGTTAAATGGGAGTCATTTAGAAGTTGCTGAATCCTTTAAGTATTTAGGAGCTACTTTTGACAAGTCCTTTACATTTGACACACACACATTGGAGACCTGTGTAAAAGAAATAATGTATGCATTGGTGCTTTGAGAACAACAGCATGGGGAGTAAATAGAGAAGGTAACCTTCAAATTGCAAATCAATTATTATATCCTAACTTTTTAACCCTATGATTATTCCTCCATTGAGATAGGATAATTCCAAAGGTAAAAGCTCTGTCTGCGGGAATGTGCTTTATATTTGATGCAGACTGAAACTTGGAAGAATATTGATGCTGATCTTAGAGCTTCTTCAACATTTGCACACTTGAAGTCTAAGGCCCACATATTCAGAAGAGGCAGGATGCTCAGTGCATCTAGATGCGCCATCCAAAAAGTTGCACTGATGCAACCAAATGGTATGTTCAAACAAGATGCATGATCCCAACAGATCACACATCATGTCTGAATATAGCAACATGTGTGGATGGCACAAAAGCCAACAATGCACTGGCACATCCCCGGGGATGGACTGAGTGCTGAGAATGGGGATGTGCATCGTATCCCCAGACACTCTGGTCCCAAATTTCCAATATTCAGCCTGACTATGCAAATGGGGCCATCAGGCATGCCCATAATGGCCCCATTTGAATCTAGTTAGCATGGCTGCACCCAGCAAGTTGCACTTGGTCAGTCTGCACCCCTTCCAGCCCCAGTCCTTGATACCCATGTATGGGCAGCAGCAGCAACCCCACAACCATTAGGTAACCCCCCCCTTCCTGCCCAGTGCCCATCACCATAATGTAATAGATAATCCCCCATATCCATAGTGTAGTGTACCCCCCTCCCTGCATGATCCCCAACTGTGTATCCACAGACCCTAAAGCACCTGTGCCATAGTGAGGTATCGCCCACTCTGGTACCCCGATCCCCCTTCGCACAACAATCTCACCATGTATCTGCTCAAAGTGTAGATTCCTCACCCCACACCTGATCCAGCTCCCTGTGCAAATAAAAGACACTAGCCAATTATTTTCCATAGTGTAGCAGCCCCCCAACCCTCTCCCCATCAAGTATGATCCCCACCCCACAGTCCCCCTGCACCACCTATGCCCAGCAACTGGAACTGCCCTCCACACACTGCCATGCCAGCTGCTGACAGTTCAGACCATGATCTGTTTTACTGTACAGAGTGCAAGACCATTGGACTGCCAATGGGTTCATGCTCTGTACAGTACAGCAGATTGTGATCTCAACAGTCAGAGGCTGGCCATGGCAGGATGTGGAGGGCTGGGCCAGCCACTGGCATGGTTGGTGCGGGGGGGTCATGCCTGATGTGGTGGAGGTGTGGGGGGCTGCTACACTATGGAAAATAATTGTTGGGTGTCTTTTATTCACATAGGTGGCTGGATCATGTATGGGGTGGGGGAAGCTACACTTTGAAGCAGATTTGGAGTGGGATTGTTGTGCAAAGGGGGATCGGAGTACTGGGGGGGTATATTTCACTACAGGACAGGGGTTTTGGTGTCTGTAGAAACATGGTTGGAGATCAGGCAGGGAGTGGGGCATGTTACACTATGGTAATGCGGGGGTTCTCTATTACATTATGGTGATGGGAACTGGGCAGGGAGGAGGGTTCCCTACACTGTGGAAAAGGGGATTTGTATCCATACATTGGCATCTGGAAATGGGGCTGGGGGGGTTGCCACAGGATTACCAGGGATGGCAGACTGCCATGTTGCTGTATGCAGTACTGCAGCCTACATGTGGGTGGCCAGCCAAGTTAGGCATGCTTTTTTCATGTCTAAGTTTGTGCAGCTCATTTCCTGCACTTGGGCTGCCCATCTTTTTTGAATATTCAGTTGGGCAGAATATTCATGGACATGCCCCCTATGCTTAACTGCACACATTATTTTTGGGCCAGGGCCCATCTCAATTTGGGCAGCCCATCTGCCCCTTTTGAATTTGGCAGTTTGGATCAACTTTTGATATGGGCGGCTCATCTCTCTTTTTGTTTGGAGCTGCGCCACCCATGTCTTTTGAAAATGTATGCCTATTGGTATCTGAATTTGTGCATACATGTACAGAAACTGTTCTGAATGACTATTCATAGAAAACTGGTCCATGTCACTGTCAGCGAATGTAACATGAATTTAATTGTATCTAGTGTGACCAGGGCCGGTTTTAGGACTTTGGGGGCCTCCAGCAAACTATGAGTGGGGGCCCACAGACAGGGCTGGGGCCCCCCTCCCCAGTAATGACAGTGTCAAAAGTTTTATTTTACACGGAAACTGACCGGTACTCATTATTAATGTATGAGTGCATATTGATGGCTGATATTTCTGCTGCTTCTTATATCAAAACAAGCTATTGCAGGGGAAATGAAGCTGTTCAAAATAGTTTTATCGCTATTTCGGCGCCTAATGAGAACAGTTGTTTAACTGTCTGCAAATGCCTTTTTTTTTCCTAAATGAAGTCATTTTGATGTGGTACTGCTGCAGTCGCAGCACAGAACTGTGTCTGCATTTGTAAAAAAAAAAAAGAGGAAAAAAAATTGCCGTCAGCAGGGGTCCTAGAAAGGCCAGGCAGGTGCCTCATTAGGTGGGGGCTGGTGCATGCATACAAGCTACTTGTTCTGTGAGCAGCGTGCGCATAGGACGCTGTCTCTTTCTGAGTGCCGTAGTGCAGCTAAATAGGGGTCCCTGAAGGTTGCTGCTAAAGACGCAACAGTGCACCCGGCGACGCAGGACTTGAACCCTGATCGCTGACTCGGTCCCTGTAGGGCAACCTCTAGTTTCTTTCTGATGTTCCCAAAGACGGGGTTGAGGAAGGTTGGTGCCCAAAGCTATTCGTTGGTCTGCCCGCTCAGGGTGTGAGTAAACCCCGGACTACCAGAACCGGATCCGAGCGGTACCCTGGCGTAAGTTGCAAGTATTTTCCGCTCAGGCTTTTACAGATGTGGTCCACCGGTTTCACCTATAAGCGCGCTCCAGCATTAAAACAGATCCTGGAAGCATACCACGAGCGTCATTGCAGGGGTTGAAATATTAGGCATGTGTCTCTGTATAGCCTTGAAAAATGAAAATCATGTCATGTCAAGGTGGAGCGAAACAGTGTAGTTAGTGTATGGATAGGGTGAGAAAAAGATGACTTTTAGATGGATGTTTTAGCACTTCCCTGGTTCGTTCCAGATGAAAATTGCTTTCACAATACTAGGATGGATGGGGTACCTACTCTGCCTGTGCTTGCTGTGTCTGCAGCGTAGCTCGCTTCGTTCGGCTTGACGGTGACTGCTTGACTCTGGCTGCTCGCTCGTTGCTGTACAGGGGCCCACACAGTGAGTGACAGTGTGACACTGATTTAATTTATAATTAAATAATTTGTACCATCTTGTCTGAGCACCAGCAGACTGTCCCAAGGGGCCTGCCGCCGGCCCCGCACTCGGCGCTCATTTTTGGGGGCCTCCCACGGCCGCGGGGTTGGCGGGTGCTTAACGCCGGCCCTGAGTGTGACAAAGATAATCATCATAATGGCATTATCAATAGGCTACAGCTAACTGTCACTTCCTGACTAAAACAAAGAGTTTTATTCATTCATTCATTCACTCATTGATAATAGTTGGACTTATAAATAGCTATATATTAAAATAAAGAGTGAATTCAACAGGTATACATAACAGTTTAAGATTGGAATGGAATGTCTTGTGGCTGTTGATGTGGTTAAGGACCTGGCCGTCACACTCTTAGGTCTGACAATGTAATTGTAAGGTTATCAGGAGGTTTGATGTGATGCCTGCAGCTGGTCTAGAATGCTATAACCTGGCTGATAGTGGGCTCCACTCAGAGTGACCACATCAAGTCAGTCTTGTAGGCATTGCACTGGCTGCCTTTGCAGTGGTGTGTCACCTTCAAGATACGTTTTTTAACTTACAAGGCCCTACACAGCTTGGGACCAGACTACTTGGAAGATCTCCTTGTCCCTTGCCACCCAGTTAACCCCTTCTGCTCCACCGGTTTGGGCCTTCTTGCTGTCTCCCTATCCCATTTGAGACTCTTGTGAGAGAGATCTTTTGGAGTGGCAGCTCCAATACTGTGAAATTCACTTCCTGTGTACCTTTGCAGGGCCAGCTTGGTAGAGGCTTTGGAAGCCTCTTTGATTACCTTTTTATTCGAACAAGCTTTCCTCAGCAATTTAATCTTAAATCTGCTTGGTGTCTGTCTTATTATAGCATATATTTAAAATACTGAGTTATGATGTAGCCTGTTTAGCATTTTCTGATTTGTTTTATGTACAGCACCAAGAGCATTTGGGATAGGGTGTTCTACAAATAAAAGTTACCTTGCCTTGCCTTGCATATAGTGTTAGGATGTAGGAAGTATGGCTCACCACATGTGGCCAACAGAATCAGTAGTAACTTTCTTTGTGCTCTGCATGAAACAAGGGATACTGCATAGATTTGTCTGCTCAGGGGAGAGTGTAGGAATTAGTGTTAACAACCCCAAGGAATAGCACACCACTTATTCACCAAGACCACTGAGACTCCAAACCCTAATGTTTTTCACTTTTTTTTTTACTTTGAAGATGTTCTCATTGCATTCTTATCCCCTAATGTCTACATTAATGTAGGTATTTTTTTCAGTGAAATTCCTTTATTTTTGTGGTGGTGGAACTGAATCTTCATTCATATCAGATGCAGATGCTCAGAGCCCTCTGGGCCATGTGTCAAGGGAAGAGTCCACATATCACTGTGCACTAAGGGCTCTGTATCAACAAAATGGCAAAAAAGAAAATAGCAAAATGGCTGCAAATGGAGATCCAAAGGGCCTTCTGGGCCCTCTGCTAAGAAAAGTGTCCATTTATCTGTGATTGGCTATGGATGAAGAAATGCAGGGCCCCAAGACAAGATTATATGGGCTGTTCATGAGATCTGCATTTCCATGTGACGACAGATGCAGATAAGCAGGGCGCTCAGGGACCTGTGCCAAGGGAAAATTAATTCTGGCTTCAAAAGTGCAGAGTCCTGCTCTTCAATCTAGCTGTTGGTGCAAATACACAGTGGCCAAAGGTAAGAGTCCACGGGGCAGTGTCTCAGGGCTGTGGGAGCAAAAGGCCATCTGGACCCTGCATTTCCATGCAACTGCAGACACAGGCAAGCAGGGCCATCTAGGCCTTGTACCAAGTGAAAGGTCCATCTGACTGCTTTGGGTAGCTGGGGGGCCGGGTGTCCCATAAGGATGCTATCTGTAAACTAAGCCCCACTTTTCATTATGATTCAAAGGCAGCAATTTGTGAGCTACTGGAGCTCAGTCTGGAGCTGGGGCAATGAGCCCTGACAAGTCCCCAATAATTCCAAAGCTCATAAAGTATAATTCCAACATTGACCACAATGTCCAATGAATGTATTCTCACCACTGTGTCTAGGCTACAATGAATCCTTCAGTAAAGGGTCTTGAGTAGTGGTGGATGAAGTGGCTAAAATTCGCTCTGCGACGTGATTTGCAGAGTACTGCGGAATCCGTGGAAGTAATCCATAATGCAAAGCGGAGTACTTTGCTTCAAAATGAGGAAAGCAAAGTCCATTAAAACCAATGACTTCACATTATTCTGCATTCCCCAAACCACTTCTTCACTAATTTTAAGGTGAAGTACATTGGAATCAATGTACTTTGCATCACTTTGCCTTGTAATTGAGCTCCAAGGCGAATTCTGCAGTGATTCATAGAATTGCAGATCACATGGGCTCTAGATTGTTCTGCACAGCCTCAGTTCTGGGAAGTGTGTGTGTAGTGGTAGATGGAGACAGTTTGCTCTCAGAGCTCTGCAATTCAAAGCCTCTAAAAGCTGTTAACATGGCTTTTTGAGTCTTTTTTATTTGCTCATAATTTAGTATATCGATTGTAGGAAACCCTTCTGTGCTCATATCATTGAGTGTTTATTGTTTTTGTGTGGATTTTGAATGTTAATTTAGAATAGTCAGTCTTTGTACTGTGAACTGTGCTATGGAGGAGGCGTATCTGTGGTGTAGGTAGATTAACTGGAAGAAAAAAGCAATCTTTCTGTTTTGGTTACTTTTTCTTGTATAACTGTATTAATGTACACAGTAATATTTTCAGTAATTCTTGAAATTTATTTGCTGATTATTGTGGTGCAGCTGTATATAATTTCAGTTTGTTTAAAACATTTGGTTACATTACTAAAGGTTTTCAGTTTGCTACTCATTACTTGTAGTATGTATGTCAGTGTGTGTGCGATGCATACCATTAAATCAGACTTTTTTTATTGTGCCACAGAGTAATTACAGCAGTGAGAACCTGCTATCCACCGCACCTGCATGAATTTTTTGTACTGCTTTGTGGTGTCTTTACTGGTACTGGACTGTTACTGCTGTGCACTACCTCTCCCGCCAACCTGCAAAAGGTATTCTTTTCTAGATTTGGATTTGTGACTTATGAACACTGGTTAGGTGTTGTGCCTTTGTGTCTGCATCTCTTCAGTGTGCAGCACAATCTTAATCTGTCTGTGCATTTGCAGTGCACCATTAATTCTGGGAGACTTTGCATTTTTTGTTATGCTCTCATTTCACTTCATCAGCACTGGGGAATTTTCTGGACACAAGGCAGTAGCATTTTGGGGATGCATATTAATTCTAGTGACTGTGTTTGACCACTGTGCACATGACTGAGTGCACCATTAATTCTGGGAGACTTTGCATTTCTTGTGACACTCTCATTTCACTCTGTCAGCACTGGGGAATTTTCTGGATACAAGAGTAGCATTTTGGGGATGCATATTAATTCTGGTCACTGCGCATGATCACTGCCTGCTTCACTGAATACGCCATTAATTCTGGGAGACTTTGCATTTCTTGTTACACTATCATTTCACTTTTTCAGCAGTGGGGAACGTTCTGGACACAAGACAGTAGCATTTTGGGTGTGCACATAAATTCTGGTGACTGTGTGTGTGGGGAACTGCCAATATTGTTGTCAGTTCGCCTTACTTCACATTAAGGCAGAATGACAATGTGACTAATAATTACAAGGCAAAGTGAGCCTTTCATATTGGCCACTCCATGTAGCAGAGTGACAATGTGAAGTGCCCACTTTGAGGGCACTTCGATGGTGAAACTTACATTTGCTGCATCTCTAGTTTTGAAGAGCAAGCTGTCTCTGCCCTCCAGCGATTGCATGCTACCTAAGTGGGACTTCCAAAGCTGCACAGTCCCAGAGATGGAATATTGGCATACAAAGCAAATGCAGGTCTCTTACTTAGCAAAGCAAAGAAGTAGACATGCACAGTGAATGTATTTTTTAATTGTGTCCCATTATGAAATTTACTTTGAGTTTTGCTTCTGTGGTATATTAGGTTCCCTCTGACCATGTTAACAAATAACTTTTTTATTTGAATAATGTCACATTTGTTTCTTCTACTATTCTATAAGAATAAAATAAATTGTTCATTAAGCAATTTAGAATGTCCCATATGATAGATTGTATTTAGGTTTCTTACTGAAATGTAGCAAAATGTTCTTCATTAAGTTCTCCCAAAAGGTTTCTTATTAAATGCCATTGCAAATGAGACTATTGCTCATGGTCTATTAGAAAAAAATTATCCATTCTCTATGACAGTTGCAAAACATGACTTTATTACATTTTAGTGCATCTGGAAAATGTATAATTAAATACTTAGATTGTTTTGTGATAGCTAACCAAATACACAGATGGACTCTCTATTAAATGGATAGTAATGCAGTTCTGATTTATTCATTTCTCAAAAATAAATCAGTGCAGGGAGTGCTTCATGAAAACATCCCTGGGATTCCTTTGTTCTTAAGGTTCCTAGGAAAGGAAAATTATTTTTATTCATTTCCTCCTTTCTGTGACATCTAGGGGCATTATAATATATTGTACATCAAATGAATTTCCAAGTCCCACTTGGATTGCACATTCCATTTTTTTCTCCTCAGCATCTTGCTGTGTTATGATCATGTCTTCATAAATTTCATTAGAGTATGGCAAGGCATCAGAATCAAAATTACAGCATTTCCGCTGAATGTGAAATAAAATGCATTTGCTTTACCCTGCACAGGTATACTTCTAATAATAAAATCAGGCTTTTTCTTTCAGGAATAAAAAAAAAAAAAACTTTCTTGTGGCGAGACATCTCCTAAGTGCTTTGTAATGTAAGATTCAAATACAAGATGGTAAAGTAGTCCTATACATTGATAGTGTTACACATTTTGATGGTCACTAATTTGCTAACCACTTTTACAGTACCTGTAGCCACACCTGGTGATAGTTAATTCCATTGTATCTGCCTTGTATTTATTTCAAAAGTTTCACCAGAAAAGACATACAGAGCTCATAACAACTCTTTTTCAGACATCTCCTGGGGGAAGAGGGGAAAGGAAAACAGTACAGCTTTGATAATAGGGTCAAATAAAATAAATAAATAGCAAGTTGTGTGAATAACACCGGGATGGGTTGAGGGACGGGGCACTGGTGGACATCATGGACTGTTTTTTTTTTTTTTCACTTGAGGCTGGTAGTACAGCCTAGAGGTTAGAGAAACATGCTGTGAATGAGCTTGGTACATCCAGCAGACCTGGGTTTGATTCCAACATCCCCATTTGCATACTGTGTGACTCTGAACAAGTCACTTAACCTCCACAGTGCTCCCAGTTTGCACCTGAAAACAAACTCTTGTGCAAAGTGGACCTCACCCACTTACCAATGAATATATATAAAAAAGAAAATGAATTGGGTAAAGGTGGGGCTTCCACTGGACACCAGGGACTTTGTTTTTCCTTGTGATGGGGTGAGGTAGTGATGCTGCTTAACACCAGGGATTTTTTTTCAATGGGATGATGCAAGGACTGTGCCATTTGACAGGAGGAATTGTTTTTTTTTAATTCCTTAGGATGGCTCATGGATAATGGGAGGGGGTGTCACTGAACACCAGGGATTGTTTTTCACTCAAAATGGGTGAGGGAGGAGGGTGCCACTGAGTGCCAGATGCTGTTTCCTCTCATAATGAGGGAAGGGAAGGGTATGCCAATGGGCACCAGGGAATTTGTTTATTGGGATGGGTGACTCTGGAAACCATGAACCATATTTTTTCTCTTTATATGAAGATGGAGGAGGGTGTCACTGGACATCATGGAACTGTTTCTACTTGAGATGAGCTGAAGGAATGCCAGGGAATTATTTCATATAGGATGGGGTGAGGGGCACAACTTTTTACAATCACAAGGAACTGTTCTTTTCCCCCCTCAGAATGAGATGAGCTGAGGGAAGGGGCATCACAGGACACTAGGAATTGTTTTGTTTTCCCAAGGTAGGATGAGGGTGCCACCAGACACCAGTCACTGTTTTTTTTAAATGGAAGAGGGTGAGGATTTAGTACTGGACACCAATGGATTGTTTTTAGTAAGGATGGGGTGATAAAGGGGTTATCACTGATGCTACAACTTATGTTTTTAACAATAAAACAGGAGTGGATCCTGAAAGTTTAATCCTACTCTTTGACTCAGCTCTGCTCATCCCTGCTCAACTTTCATCAACACAGACTTTTTTCATCAGCCTGGTGGCACTAATAATTAAAGCACTGGACACCACACCTCATGCCACACTGGTGAACTGTGTTCAAAAGTGAGCTTGGGCTGCCAGGGGGTCAGTTGGAGGGGAGGGCAAGGAGTTGGATCAAGCAGCCACAAGGCACCTCTCCTCTCTGGGGAGGAACATGGGGTTTCCCCGGCTCTTGGCTGCCACACAGTGGAGGCTAGAAGGCAGTGCCAAGCCAAGAGCTGAACCTGGCATTAGGCTGAGAGGGAAAAAGGGGCCATTACTGGAGCTGCAGTGCACATGCACACCTCCATGAGCATGAGCAACTGCAATCTGGGGCCCTGGGTAATGAGGAAAAAGGCAGAAATAACATGGCTCCTCCTTTGCAAGTAAGGTGCAGGGGTAAAGTGGGAGCAAAAAGCTTTCTGGAAAAAAAAATTCTTACAAAAAAGCAAGCCACTATATTAATATACAAGAGGGTATTTCAATATTGTAGTTGAGATGTTTAATAGATGTCTAATTAAAAAATGAGTTAGACATAATACAACTACTATATCAATATACCCTCTTGCATATCCGTATAGCAGTTGGCTTTAGTTAGACTGGAGCATGCTAAGGAGGTGCGAGGGTGGCTGTACCAGTCACCTGATGTGGGGGAAGGGGTAAAGGGAGTATGGGTACCACTGGATACCAGGGACTTGTTTCTACATGGAATGGTGTCAGGAGTACCACTTGACACACCAGTGTATACATATATATATATATATATTTGTTTGTTTTGTTTTGTTTACAATACAAGTACAGTTCCATCTAAAAGAATGATCCTATTCCAAGACTCAGCTCTCCTCAGCCCTGCTCTGACTTCCTAAGAGGAAAGCATTTTTTTCATAATCAAGCAAACCACTGTATCAACATACAACAGGGTACATTGATATTGTTGTTGGGAGATGTCTAACTAAGAAAAAAATTAGTTAGACATAAAACAACTACTACATTGACACAGTATGCCTTGATAAAGCCGTTTGCTTTAGTTAGATGGACATGGTAGCTAACCAAGGAGGTGAGATGAGAGTTATGCCAGTCACTCTTGGAGGTACAGGGGTATAGGGATGACACTAGACACCAGTGGCATGTGCTCAAATGGGAATGGGTAAGATGAGCTCTACTGGACACCAGGGACTTTTGCTATGATCATGGTGAAGGAGTAGGTTCCATTGGACAAAAGATATATATTTTTTTAAATCTTAGAATGAGATGAGGGTAGTTACATTAATGGACAACAGGCATTGTGTGTTTTTTTTTGTGATGGAATAAGTGTGGGAGCACCAATAGACTTCAAGGACTGTTTTTTCCTTCCATAGAGTGGAGTGAGAGAGGTGGCATCACTGGATACCAGGGACTGTTTTTTCTTTTTATGAGATGAGGGAGGGTGACTGTCTCTGGACATCAGGGACATTTTTTTTCTTTGGATGGGGAGAGAGAGCACCATTGAACACCAAAGCCTGTTTTTTTTCTTGGGATAGGTTAAGGAAAAGGGGGCCCACACAACACCTGGAACTTGTTTCTAGTCGGAATGGGTTGAGGGAATGGGGCAGTGCTGAACTCCACAGACTTTTTTCTCCTTAAGGTGGGCTGAGGAGGAGGGGCTACCTTTTGATGTCAGGATTTATTTATTTTTTAAAAGAAAACCTGAGCTCTACCTGAAAGCATGATGCTCCTGTCAGACTCCATTCTTCTCCCACAGCCTGCTTCATACAATCTCTCCTCAGCCCTGCTTTGGTCTTATATGAGAAAGCTGCTTTTCTGAATAAACAGCTCCACTATATCTGTATCTGTTAATACAGTAGTTGCAGAGATGTATAAATCCAGTCATCTCACAGCTACTATATCAACACATCTGCTTGTATTTTGGTGTAGTGTTTTTGTTTTATTCGGAAAACATTATTTCCCTGGTGACAGTTAAACATGGCTGTGAAAAGACTGGAGAAGCCATGCTGTGAGAGGAGGACTGTGACTGAAAGGTATAAAATTATTTTGCGTAAAAACTGATTTTACCAAAAAAGAAAAAGCAAGCTCATAATCCCCTGCATCTGCCGGCCTCCTGGCGCAGTGGCAAGATATCCACTTGCAATGCCGACATCCCAGGTTTGGGAACAGACCCAGGAGTCGGACGGCCAGCTGGGTGGAGAAGGACTGAGAGCCCAAGTAGTGGCTCTCTTTCTCCAGGGAGGAGGAGGTGAGTTCCCAGCACATCAGTGGCCCCCAGCGGAGGCTGGGGTATCTACGGGGACCAGCATTGAACGTTGTGGAAGATGGGATAGACATCGGGCATGCCTGTTGATGTCATTGCATGCCCCACCTCCAGGGAATAGCCTCCATAAAAATCCAGCCCTCATCAATGACACACTGCCTCAGCTGCTGCTCCCACTGCTACCTGTGTCTGCTGGGGGGGGGGCCCGCTCCCATGGTCCCAACCTGGAGGGAAAGCCAGGGCTAAGAGACCATTGTCCAAGGGGAAGGGATGCCTGCCTGGTGGCCCCACCCAGAGGGGAAAGCCTGGGCATGGGGAAGTGATATGCAGGGCAGAGGCTGAACCTCAGCCAAGAATGGGTCAGGGGGGGTCTGGGACCCCCCCAAAAAATAATAATTCCCTGCATCTTGTGACATCCCCTCCCTCACCCTATCCTGAGTAGAAGCAAATCATTGGTGTAAAGTGGCACTCCACATGCTGTACTTGTCCCCCCAGAGGCTGGTAAATATACCTGTAAAATCATTTTAGCAGATGTTCATTTTCCTACCATCGTTCTAGCACTCCATGCTCACTGCCCCTCCTAACAGCTCAAGTAAAGGAAATATTTCCCATGAATCACTTACCTCTCCAAAACCCACCCTTACCCTCCACTGCCCAAGTAAAATAAGAAAAAATACCCCTTTTCTCCAACTCACTTATCACCCAATATCCCCCCTCCTTCCCTCTCCCACATCCCCAGAAATAATAAATATCCCCTTCCCCTAAGCCACACCACACATACTACAATAACACCCCTACATACATTCCCCACTTATCTCCTTTGCAGGGTATGGTGTGCTGCTGCTGTCTTAAAAAGAATTGGTTTAATCTAGAGACATTGACAAGTGCAGCCCTCCTTACACCACCTCAGTTAGCATCAGTCTTCTAAGGCAACTACCATTGGAAAATGCCAAAGTGTGTTTTGATAAGGTACTGCACTTGCATGAGGAGAGTGCTACACTATGTAATGGTACAAAATGTTCAGAACTGTTTCATAGAAAATATCACATTTTCAAAAATCATTATACACATACCAAGTATTATCACATGGTGTATAACTGGAATCTTTTAACATAGATATAAGAACAATACCTCATTTTGTTGCTGAAACCTTAACAACCATTTTTCTTGCCAATAATTTGTATACATTATATTGTTTGCAAGCTATGATTAGTTGATTGAATGAAATTGCACATTTTTGTCTTTTGTTTTGAATTTTGCCTGTGTTTTCAGGAGTTTAGCATGTTTTCACATCAAATTTATGACATAAAAGGAAATAACCTTACTGGACCCACACAGCAGGCAGGTGGAGAGTCAAAAAACATGAACATCACTGTAGATGCTGAACATCTTCTTGTGTAGTTTAATAATCAACTTGTCGCTGGCTATTGCACTAAGGGTGTGATATATCTAATCATATCTGTAGAGTGGACTGGAGCACTGTGAAGTTAAGTAACTTGCCCAAGGTGACCCAGTGAGTATTTGGCACTAGCAGGGTTTTTAACCGACAGCATGTTCCAAGCCAAATGCTCAAACCATTAGACCACGCTGCCACTTTGTACAGTATATCACCCTGTGCAATCTCCCTGCCTTAAACACACAGGGCCAGATTCTCAAATCCCTGCATCTGATGCAAGGTGCTTGCACCAAACAGATATGGTGCAAGGTGCACCTTGCGTCCAGGGTTACCTCCACACAATTCACAAAGGTGGCCTGCATCGACTGCAGGCCGCCTGCCCTAAACAGGTCCTCTGCCACCGTTGCGCCAAGTAACAGGCTGTGACAAGGTGCAAAGGTACCCTGTGCTAGGTATAAGCAGCCACAGCCCAGAGGAGCAATTCACAGACAGCGTCCAGAGAAGCAGAAACTAAGTCCTCATAGACCAGCCTGGGCTGGCATAAGGGGACTTAGAAACTGCTGCCCTGTGTGCGTCACTGGGTACATAGTGGCAGGGGTACTCACACCCCAACCCCTATGTTGCCAACAACAGCAATCGCTGTGTGAACCCCCCACAAGACCCCCAACGATGCCATCAGTGGCATACAGTGTACTCCCCCATTGGAGTTCCAGTGCCCTCCAACCCCCAACACCTGCCAGTAGTGCCCCCACCAACCCCCAGCTCCAGGCAGAGCCAGGGAATGGCGATGCCCTCCACACACCTCCATGGCCCTGACTGGATTGCATGTGCAGCAGTCTGTCCCATGTGCAATATGCCCACCATGCAGAATGGGTCCCATAGGTTTGGGGCATGTCCGTTCTGGCATGGGGAACACTGGGTTGCAGTGCCACAAAGGGCCTGCGGCAGCCCCTGTCGATGCATCATGCATTTTACACAAGGGCAGGGTTGCCGCAGGCATGGGGACTTAGGTGCCAGTACCCGTCCTGTATGTGAATTGGGTGCAGGGTCTCTGGTACACAGGGCTTCAGCGCAAGCTGCTGTTTGCCACAGCTTGTGCCGCACATAGACCCTTTGAGAATCAGGCCCATAATGTGCTACCCATTCTCCACAGTAATGTAGTACTGTGATATTCCACATGGCAACTCACAGCACTGTGCCTCAAGGACCTACTGCAAGCAATGAGAATATAAAAAGTTACTGTAACTCCTGGTACAGTTTAAGATAGACTGGCACATATTATGGAACTAGCTTAACATTGCACATGCTATGCACAGACTAGTATGCAGCTGTGTCTGTCCTTACCATAATAGGTGAAACAGTACAATCAGTCCACTTTAATCATTTGAAAAAGAAGACACAGCAATTCATCTGGTCTCCAAGTATTTAAGAAGGTGGATGCCATTAAGTTTTAATGCTGGAGAATTATTCATTGTCTTTTCTTTTGTCTGTATCTCTTCCTCTGTCTCCCACTTTCACCAGTAAATGAGGATTCATTGCTTAATCAACATTAGGCACTCAAAGTCAAAACAAGATTTGGACATCATTACAGTGAAGAAATGTTACCACAAATTGAGTGCTAATAGAAAAAAATCAATTGCTCAATTTTCCATGACCTTCATATTAAGAGATGAAACTTAAAAAAATTCATTGCCAGAGGAATTATCATTTAATCCTTATAATCAACCTATAAATCTTTGAATTATGTGACAAAATCAGGAAGCTTAAAAGTTAATCATTTAATATTACGTACACATAAACCCAGTGATTCTTACAAAACTGATGCAAGACTGGTTTGTCTCCTGGTCCAATGCTATTGTAAATAGGTTTATATTCATGACTGATCCCTTAAGGAAGGATAAGTATGGTCTGAAGTGCCAGGGTTTGTATGTCCTATCCTATGGCTACTTGGAAAACAAAGAAAAAAAACAAACACATTTTAAATCACAAATAGGATTTTGAGGATCCTTTCTTCCTTTTGAGCACCACTAATCCATTTGTCTAGCCATGGCATTGAAAATATTTTTCAAGTACTGCGTCTGTTAGTACCTGCAAGTAGCCATAGTAATCAATAACTCTTCTTGGCTTTATCCTACGATTAATCTCGGCCATCCCACATTGGGTGAGATATCCCCCTTTTTTTGCTACCTCAAACAATACCACACATACACAGAAGAGTGTGTCCCATGTTCCATGCTGAGATTTTTTTTTACCAGCAATATATTGTAATCTATGATGTTTCTGTTAACAGCAAACCTTAGGTGCCTCAAAGTACTGACTTACAAAACACCAGAATATTGCCTCCATAATTCTATGATGAATTTCTAATACTGTATCATGATTATCCCTAAACATTTAATAAGCAGGATCACACATTGATTTTATTTCTCCAGGAGGCAAACTAATTACAGCACAAAACAATGATAATAACTACAGACAAGGTAACATAGTATGACATGTAGCTCTTCAAATATGGTAACATTTAGATATATATTTGAATGATAACAGGTTGCAAGAAACAGACCAAGCTTTTGCTTTCTATATTCCCTTAAAAAAAGGGCATATCCATCGTGCTTCTGTTGTAAAATACAATAACTTAAAAGGACATTACTGGAGTCAAACACATTTGCCCAATGAGATTATGAATTGACTTGCCCAAACCAGCCTGGTCATCTGAGCCTTCCATCTTTCCAACCTGGGGGGGTGGGGTACTGTGTCTGGGACAGTAGTGGGCTCCTCTCATTACCCACATGTAAGCTGCTTATGAGACTCCCTTGCTGCCCCATGTTTACAATGGTTGTGACAGTTACCTCAGTGCTATAACTCAATGTGACCTCTAGAGGAGGAGGAGGAAGAGGTAAAAAAAATATGAATAAATAAAAAATAGCGGGACAACCCAGGAAAATTTCTCCCTGACCACTAATTCGATCCCTCTTATTAAGCCATTTGGGCTCCCTATGCTAATCGGCTGCCTGAGGCTATAATTTTATGAGAGTAGCTGAGAGAGCATTATAGCAAAAGGGAGAGATCAAGAGACATGACTGAGCCCTTGCTGGACTACTTATGCCCCATGCCCAGCTCCTCTGTCCAGGGCCCCCTGCCCAGTGTGTGGCCCTACCTGGCCCTCCTCATGGTTGAGGATGCTTAACCTGATCTACCTAACTTATTCAAGTCTCTGGTGGAGCCCACCCCAACAAATCTTCACCTGCTGCAATGCTTTGCAGTCTGTCTATTTCCTTTTTTGACAAGTAAAAGAGTATTCTTTGCACACTTCCTTCTGCTCAGAGTGCTCATTCACATGTGTTCTTAATAGATTATCTGGTCAAGACCACGGTAGAATAGATGCGTGGTCAAAAACTACACGGGAAATACATGGCCACCGCTGTACTATACACTGAAGGGGTGGCATCTGTATCATAGTTCCTGAGTAATTCTTTGGCAGCCTTTGGAACTGCTAGATCATGAGCTGCAAGGTACCATGAAGACTTCCTGGTTAACCTAACATGTATTACAAAACATGGACAAACACTTACTGTATACACACATATGTTTTGGATTCCAATAATACACAATTACAGTACAATATGTTTCAGTGGCAGCCTAATTTAACAAAGTAGTGATGGTAACCTTTAAGAATATATTAAATTCTGTGCCCCACAAAGCATTAATGAAGTCACCTATTTACATTTGGAAGTCTTGATCATCCTCACTGAACTGTATGTCCCTCAATAGATAATGATGAAACAAACAAAACTGTTCCTCCAGGCTTTGGAAGTACTTTTGATGGAACATTTACACTAGTGTAACAGTGTTCCAGCCTCTCTCATCCACCCACCAGCAGTGATTCAACCTCTCTCTCCACACCCACCCACCCACAGTTCAGCACTGGTGGGCAGTAAGATTGAACAGATGACCGTCTGACATAACTGCATAATTTCCCCTTCCTTAAGGTGGATAAGAACCATACTGCCATCCAGAGAGTGAGTGAGTGTATTCTCCAGTATCAACAGCCCCCTACACCAAGAAATGAGATGAAACAATTGATTTCAGAATAAATGAACAGTAATGTGTTTTTACAAAAACTGGCCTTTGAGCAGCACTGTCAATATTGTTTGTGCCATGTAGTTCCTGGTATCAAGTGATAAATCCGTCCGTCCATCATCCTTCCAAAAAAAAAAGTAGTCCTTGGCATACAGTGTCAAGCCTTCCATCACCTTATCCATGTTCCAGGCTGTTCCTGTCATCTACTGGTACTGCCTCCCTCACCTTGCTCCACCAGAAGCCCAACCTATCATTCAGTGGCTGCCCTTTTCACACAGTGTCCAATGTCATACAATCCCAGGTGTCCACCAGAACCAATTGTCTTACCCTGCCCAAAACAAAGCAGTTCCCACCATTCATTTGCACAGCTTCCATCACTTTGCCCCTACTAAGCAATCTTTGATATCCAATAGCACCCCTCCCACTTGGTGCCATGCCATGCAGTCCCTGGCAATCATTAGTAACCCTACAACTCACCCCGCTCCATTCCAAGCAGTCAAAGGCATCCCATCTCAACCCATCCATCACCCCATCCTAACCCTCAAAAGCAATCTTCCAGATGGTGGCTGGAACAAATCATTCAGTCACTTTGGCCTGTCACCTTTTGAAAAACATAGTCACGTACATTAATGATATTACAGATTGAGGGACCACTGCCAACAATCAGAACATGCCTTTCCTCTCTGCATGAGACCTTCTTACTTTGTAAAGAGTGTCCCATGTGCATCTGCCCTGAAAATGGGCACATTCAGCAAGTTTTTTAAAATTGTAATATAGTATTGATCAATCTCAGTCAATACTATATTAATTCTGCCACCGAGACCAGTCTTCCAGTTGTAATAGTGGTCACAATTACATCCTTAGAGTTTCAGAATTGCCCACTTTCAATTTGTGGTTCTCATAATCTAAGAATGGATGTGAGACCACTCTTACAACTCTAAGAGTGGTCTTGTCAGTGGTGTTAACATAGTTTGCATCTATTTCATAAATCATGATTTGCAATAGTATAAATCAGGGTTTAAGGAGAGAGTGAGGGGTTCCACTGGACACAAGTGAGTGCATGGTGTGAGACTTGAAAAGGAGGGGGTACCCTGGTACCATACAGAACTTGAAACAAAATATAAATTATGAGAGGGATGGGGTTACCGCTGGACATTAGAGTGTTTCTCATGAATTGGAGAGAGTGGATGACTGCCAATGGCCGTGAAGGTGTGGAACTTTATACCGGTAATGGTAATGGGCTTCTGGAGCCAGATTAATTATTTTGTGGTCCTTTTTAAAACAAAATGAATAATTATACAAAAACTACATTCAGATCATGTTATGGTGTCGAAAAAGTATAAAAAGTCAGGAAATCCCATGTTGGTGATCTCCAGCTGATCACCCAATGTGCGCCTATTCTCTGTTAGCAAGGTGACAGGGTGTCATAGCTTGCTTACAGTTTGGAAAAGCAACACTACATACATGAGATGGCAGAGTGGGTGCTGGTAAGGAAACTGAATACATTCATCCTAACTTTAACTTTATGTACAGTACTGCAGTTTTTGCGATAAATTATACCTATCCGGCAAAGGTGTTTTACCCTAATGTTAATATCCATTCAGAACATGTATTTTGGGTGAAGTCATTATTTTTACATGGCAACAGTTTGCCGTAGTTTAACTCTGCTGTGTAAGGGAAAATGCAATGTGTGCAAGGCAGTGCTCTCTACAAGTAGGAGTGAAAGTTATAAATAACAAAGCCAAAGCAGTGCTGAGTAATTGTAATATAAAATGAAGACCTGCTGTGGTGGCTTGGTGGATAGTAAGTACAAAAATCAAAGGAGGACTATAACCTCCCACCTAGGGGGTGTTTTTGAGTAGTTAGAGCTGCTGCCTTAGGGACTTGAGTATCCAAATCTGATTGTCAGCATGTGTTAGAGATACGTCTGTCCAAAGCAGTGGGAACAGACATAACCAAATTTCAATTAAAATGTAACAGTAAAATTAATGAAAGGCAATGTATCCTTTTAGACATGTGGGGCCTGACCATCATCCCACAGTGGTACACAAATTGCCCTGGTGATCCAGATTGTCAAAAATGGGCAAAGCAGAGAACAAAGCTTTGTGTTGTGCTTTGCCATTGCCCAGGATTCTGAGAATGCTATATTAGCACATCTGAGCTATCTGACTGAATACAGGGGCATGTCAGCGCAGTCCTAAGTCAAGTAGCACTGCCCTGGCATGGATCCCTGCTGTGCAGGGCATAGCAACACCAGATCTGATAGTACTGATAGCCATAGGTGTGATATTCAGACAGACCCATGCAATTTGGACTGTTGGGCATGCAAGGTGTTAAGGGGCCATTTGCATGCTCATTATGGGCACATTTGCATGGGAAGTGGTTTCGGGTTATGCATGGATTTTCCCCCACCCTGATTGCCCTCTCCCATAAAGCATAATCAGTCCCTGGTGGCAAATGCCCCCCCCCCAATCACCAGCACACGGTATCTATATGGAAGCCCTTGGTGCATAGTAGTCCACCCCTTCCTCCAATTGACAGCCATATTAATAAAAGTCCCTGGTGCCTAGTGGGCTGTCCACCCTTCAATCACCAGCCCTGGTATCTACATGGAAGCGCCTCATGGCTACCAGTTCCTGTGCCCCCAACTGCCATCCAGAAGTGGTACACAAATTGCCCTGGGTTGTCTGTGGTCCCCCTCTACCCTCTGATCGCTGTCCTGTAGTGGAACTACATGATCCCTGGTGATCCGTGATCTCCTGGGTCTCCAGTCCCTGGTCCCATACACGCAGGAATAATGCTCATTGTCTAGTGGTCCCCCCATTGTCCAGTCCCTGGCTCAAATAAAAAGAAATATTTCTCATAGTCCAGTGGTCTCCAACCCAGTCTGCGATCTCCAGCACTATGCACAAGTTAATAATGCTGGTTGTCCAGTGATCCTCCCTATTGTCTGATCCCCATCCTTGTATACAAATGAAGAATGATGGTTGCCCAGAGGTCACCCTCCAGTCTCTGATCCTAGGCCACATAGGTCTAGGTAGAGTCCCTGTCCACTGATTGCTGGCATTGTGCTATTCCATAAGATAACGTATCTCAGAAAATGCTCCCTGGCACCTATTGGCCCCACACTATGGGTACCAACCACCTACCCTTCCAACCTCCCTTCCCTTAAGTCAGGGCCATGGAAGCCCATATGGTGACTAGCACAGCCCTCCTCTCACCTCATAGCCTGGGTGCTGTATGGATAGCAGAGAGCCCACATCCTATGTATAGTACAGGGCATGCATCTTCTGTACTATACAGAGCAAATGTGGCCTGTTTACATTACAGAAGCTGTGCACTCCCTGTATAGTATTGAGAACACACGCCTTGTGCTGTACATATGATGCACTCTCTATGCTGTCCATATAGCGGCTGGCTGAGAGGTAAGAGAAAGGCTGCATTGGTCATGATATGGGCTTATGCAGCACCACCTAAAGGTAAGGGGGGTTGGCAGGGTGGGTGGATGGTGCCTACAGTGGGAGGGTCACCATTTGCCATGGAGCATTTTCTGAAGTACGAGTATGGGGATCAGTGGGTGTAGAGTGCCACTAGACACCAGGGACTTGGAGTTCTTTAATTTAGTTTTCATCGATGTTCTGCACATATTTTACTCCATTTATCTTCTGGAATGGTATAGGGCTGACGATCAGAGGGTGCGGGAGATACTAGGCATCATGGACTCTACCTAGATTTACAAGGCTGGGGAAGAGAGAGATAAGGGGGACCATGAACCTTCAGGGATCTTGTAGTTCCACTACTGGAAGGCAATTGGAGGTTGAGGGGACCATGGACCACCAGGGCAATTTGTGTACCACTGTGGGATGATGGTCAGGGGACAGGGGGACCACTAGCCCCAGGGACTTTAATTACTGGGGCTGGCACTTGGAGGAAAAGGGGATCACTGGGTAAGAGGGATAATCTTTTTCATTACCAGGCTGTCTATCAGAGGAAGGGAGGGACCACTGGGAAATTGGGATAAACTTCAATTCAATCGATCAATCAATCAATCTATTATTTGTTAGGTGCCCAATCCCGAGGGTCTGGGCACCATACAATAAAAAAAGGTATGACAGACAAATTAAAACAATATGTTACATGAACAAAACCATAGCATATAAATAATTAAGATTTATATAAGCAAGTTAAAAGGCATCAGCAGGGAATGCTAAATTAAAAAGATGAGTCTTTAGGCCCCTCCTAAAGGCCTCCACTGTAGGGGCCTCCCTCTAAGGTCTTGGCAGCGAGTTCCAAAGGACTGGGCCAGCCACCATAAATGAACGATCACCCAAGATTTTCAGCTTGGTTCTCAGAACTGCCAGGAGGCTCTTGGTGGAGGAACGAAGGGAGCAGGCTGGGATGGCAAGGGTTAAGAGGTCTGAAAGATAACCAGGGCCTGATCCATGTAAGGTCTTATAGGCGAGCAAGCCCAACTTGAAGAGAAACCTCCACCTGACCAGCAGTCAGTGCAGACCCCGCCGGACTGAAGTCACATGACAGGATCTGGGTAGTCCTGTCAGCAGCCTGGCCACCTCATTCTGCACGAGTTGCAGCCAATGGAGGTTCCCTCCACTGAGCCTGAGATACAGAGCATTGCAGTAGTTAAGCCAGGATGTTACAAAGGCATGCAGCAGTGACAACAGGTCTTCAAGCAGAATTAGAGGTTTTAATCCAGGCAATGTTTCTTAAGTGGTAGAAACCATTTTTGATGACAGCCGACAAACAGGCTTCAAATGTTTGCTTGTTGTCAAGGACAAGGCCTAGATTTCTCACCCTAGAGGACACAATCAATGAGTTCAACCCCATGATAAAGCTTGTTGGCATCCCCATCATGCCCACAAACTGGTTTGATCACCAGCACCTTAGTCTTGTCTGTGTTAAATCTCAGCCAGTTAGAGTTCATCCAGTCCTAGATCTGGGCAAAACATTTATTCAGCATGTCGACAGCACCAGCTGTCCCTGGTGCTAAATACATATACAGCTGAGTATCATCAGCATAGTAATGAAAACTCAAGCTGTATTGTCTAATGAGCTTGCCCAGAGGCAGTATGTGCACCAAGAACAGCACTGGTGATATGATCGAACCCTGAGGAACTCCACAGGTCTGGGGCATTGGGGAGGAAGAGAAATTCTCCATCACCTCTCTCTGCCTCCTACCCAAGAGAAAGGACTCAAACCAGTTGATGACAGTACTGGCAACTCCATAATACCCTCTAAGGTGACCCAACAACACAGTTCGGTCTACGGTGTCAAATGCTGATGCCAGATCAAGGAGAATGAGAACTGACTGCTTCCCTTGATCTTTAGCCCTGAGCAGATCATTATGCACCCAGACTAGTGCTGTCCCAGTGCCTCACCCTAAATCCAGACTGGAATGGCTCGTAGTTGTCAAAAGCCTCCAGATGCTGCTCAAGCTGCAGAGCCACTATCTTCTCAACAACATTCCCTAAGAATGGGAGATTGAAGATGTGTCTTTAATTCGAAAGGACCTCGGGGTTGAGAGATTTTTTTTTTAGAAGGGGCTTCACCAATGCCTCCTTCAAGGCGTTGGGGAAGACCCCCTCCAAAAATGAATACCAGGTTATCCTGGCAAACACTGGACCAATGGCCTTGCTGCAACCCACTAGGAGATGTGTTGGGCCAGGTTCCAGTTCACAACAAGTGGGCTGCAGCTTTGAAATCACCTTGGAGACCTTGGCCACCTCCACTGGCTGAAACTCTGCCCGGACAATTGGAGTGTCTCTGCTTCACCCAGGTCTAACCCTGTGGGACTGAACTAGACCCATTGATGAGATCCCAGCAAGAATAGAGGATGCCCAGTCAAAGAAGAACAGAGCAAACTCTTTCCAAAGTGCTACTGAAAAGGCTCTTTTTGGCTGTAGACAGACTGGATGAAGCAGTCTGTCCACAGTCCGGAAGAACTGAGCTGGTCTGTTCCCTTCCTGTGGCAATCTCACTGGATAGGAATCTGCCTTCTTACGGTTGATTGCCCTTTGATCATCAGCTTAGTGATTCCTCAGAGCTAGTCTATCTGCCTCTGATCGTGTCCTCTGCCAACAAGTTCAATCTCCGATCTATGGTCTTTGTCACCTTGAGTGCCCCACCAAACCATGGGGGTCAAAAGTAAGAGGACCTGGGTCATACACAGACCAGTGCAATGGCATCCAGTGCCCCAGAGATAGCCCTTTTATAGGCTGCCACCACCTTACCCAAGCCAACCGCACAAGCAACACTCAGACTGAAAAAATCAACTACCACCATCAGTCCCTCTGGGACAATCCCCTTAAAGGACAATAGTTGATCTTCTCAACAGGGGAGGGACTATTGAAGGGGGCCCCTGAGTGAGAATTTCACCATATAGTGATTGGACCAAGTGACCCAATCAATCTCGAGGTCAGTGACCCCAAGACCCAGTGAGAATACCAGGTCCAAGGAATGGCCGTGATGATGGGTCACAAAGGCAACTGCCTGTGCAAGGGCCAGTGATGTCATTAGCTGGAGGAGGTCACAACAAAATTGCTAAGCTTCATTGTCAATCCAGGCATTGAAGTCCCCCAGAATCAACCATCTGGGTGACTCCAACACCCTGTAAGTGATGAAGTATGCAGACTCCTGCAGAAATTCTCAGCCCAAACCCAGAGAGCAGTAAACCAAGAGAATTCTGCAATCTGCACCTGGACCCCCATGCACTGCCACATATTCAAATGATGAGGTAGAATCCATCAGATCTATGGAGAAATTCAAGCTGGATCTAAAACAGATGGCCACACCCCCAACCCTGCGATCCTTCCTTGGGCAGTGAACCATAGAGTAAGTGGCAGGGACTGATGCCTCCAAAATTGGCCAGCATTGTTCCCCAACTAGGTCTCTGAGATGCATGCTAGGATGACTGAAGAAATCAAGTCTGACATAATTATGGTCTTGTTTCTTATCGACCTGGCATTGCACAGTACTGCCCAGATGGGATCAGTGAAGGCTGTAGGCCGTCTAGCTGCCTGCCCATGCAGTCTGGTGAGAACCCTGGAAATGGAGACCAAACATGTTGGGCCTCTCTCAAGACTCTGTTTAATCCCAGGGCAACTCCTTCTCCTAACCACTTCAATATCCGTCACCTCCGTTGAGCACCCAGTGCCTCATCACAGACCTCCCTTCCCCCTACAGTTACCCACCTCCCTGCAACACCTTACAGCGACAGCAGGAAGGGGGAGGTCACAAAAGGGGCAGAGGTCATGTAGTAGGGCTGCAGAGCAGCTGATTTGGAGGGGGCCAAAGACTCATACACATATCTAGGCAGCTAGATCAACAACCAAACAATAATTAAAATGAACTAATTATTCAATCACCATCTAAAGAAGTTAGTGCAATGTAACCCAGTTACACATTCAGATACATCCAATTATTCACTACCTAGACCACAACCACCAACCACCTTCCCACAACCAATCCTAAATTAAATAATAAATAATTAAATAACACAGAAAGAAGGAGTGTCCTGTAGTGGTTTGAGTCCTGAGATGTCCACCAGGGAAAAGTTCAATGTAATTGTTCCAGTGGAGAGCTACCGAGGCAGCAACAATGACAGTGCTCTCACCACTGATCAAGAAAGTGCAATTACAATTTATGCTTTTATGATAGTGCTCAAGCTATTCACTACCTGGATGGCAATTGGAGGACTGGGACCACTGGGCACCAGAGATAACCTTATTCATTACCAGGCCAGAGATCAGAGACAGGTGGAATCCACTGGGCACCAGGGATAGATTTACTTAATGCTGGGCCAGTGATCGGTGGGATGGGGAGGCCACTAGGCACCAGAATATTTAATTTCTGTTAACAGCCTATCAATCACCAAATGGGGACCATGGACCACATGGGGGAAGTTGTGCTCCCCCACCTGCCAACTTGGTTGTTGGCTGCAGTAACTGGCAGCTGCTAGGGTTGCCCGGAGTAAGACAGGGTTTTGTTCGGCAGTATTTGCACTGTACAAAGTGACTGTGCTAACCCCGTTTGGCCAGTACAAATAAACTGAATATTGGGTTATATGGGTATTCCTCTCCCCGCCCCTCCATTTGTCCACTCACATACATTATTCTTTGCACACACACTAAACCTGTTATCATGTGTAAGTGTGTCTTTTGAATACTGCGCTCCATCACAAAACCTGGTTTATGTGGGCAAACACCTGTTAGCACTCATGCAAACTTTTGAATATCGGTCCCCTGATGACCTGCACCTGACTCTCAAACTCCTGTAGCTTTATTTGCATGATTTTTAAAATAACTAGTTATAAGAACAAGGGAATTATGCATTAGAGATCATTTTTCAATAACAAGGAAAGAGTACAGAAGAGTTAATTCCTAGCCATCTTCTGTCTTTGGGATGAGACGTTAAACCAAGGTCCCATCTGCCTGGATTGGTGGTAGTTAGGTGGATGTTAAAAATTCCATGGCACTTATCGAAAAGAGTAGGGGAAATTCCCCGGTGTCCTGGCCAAATTTCCCTCATTCACTAAAAATACCATCAACAGCTTAATCTGGTTCAAGGTCAGTTGGCATTCATCTGTATCCCCTTCCCCCAGGTTGTACCTGAAAATAGGCAGGATTTGTCTGGTGCACTTACCTGGTCAACAAAAATGAAATAAATATATCAAATAAATTCCTGGAACGCCTGGGCCCGAAGTCAGAACCAGTAAGTGTTTAGATCTCTTTGAATTCATGTACCCAATGTTCAGATGAGGCTTACAGAAAGGTCTGCTGCCTTATTTTAATTTCAGCTTGATGCTTGAGTCTTCCAAAGTAATATTGAAAAATGAGTGGCCCAGAATTAGTAGTCTTAGAAAAGCCCCTCTATCATCCCTTGCAGGTGCAACTTAATTATACAACCCCTTGGGCTGATCACGCTATGTCATGAGTGACCTATAACCCTAATGATGACTCATTTGAAATTCTGAATACTTCTTCTGACACTTTTTCTCATGTAAACTAGTCTATGAACTGGAACTATCTGTGCTTACCTAACTTGTGACCTTCAACAACCTTTTCATTGAAACAGTTTTTTTTTTTTTTCAGTTTGGGTCAATTGAAGTAAATCCAGTTTTGGGTCACAAAGTTTAATAGAAAGTGAACTCTTATCAATGTAGTTTTTTTTTCCTGCATCAACATCAGTATTGATACTACGGCTATGATGAGGACATTGAAAAGGTCATACTGCACCATGGCACTTTTTTTTGCTGATCTATTAACATCAATACCAGCGAGCAGTAAGCTTTGACAAGGAGTTATTTTTACCTTAAAATAGGTTCAGTAGGTCATTGTCCTGCTTGCCTATCAATGGAATGTCCTTGCCATAAAACCAGTTTGCAATGAATTAAAAAAAAAATGGTTCAGAAGAGTGCCCAAGGGTAAACATTCTCTGTGTCAGTTACTGTAAGGGAATTTGTTTGGTAATTACAGGGATTAGCTAACATCAGGCTGGAGCCTTGGTGACTCCATGCTACTTACCTGCCTAACTGGTATCTGAAAAGGACATTCCATTTGAAGGGTGCCTGAAACATTCCAAACACTGCTGTCAGTTCAACAGATTTCTTCAAATTGTGCTCAGTGCTCTAACCGTGTACAAACATAATACATTACATAGATGTATTTTTTTAGTTTGATTTTTTTGATTTGGGAGTATTCGTTTCTTTAATCTCCACACAATTGAAATTATGAAAAAAAAATCAAACAGCTGGTGTACTCATAATTAATCAAGTGAAAACATTATGAATTTCTTTACAATAGGCAGTTAGATCATTTTATAGCTAAACATTTTTTTTTCTTTTCCTAGCAAGAAAAGATTCTAAGTGACGATACAAAATATGATGTAATGAACAGCACTTTACCTAGAAGCAGCTTGTTTTATTCCCAGACATATTTCACCAACTTTGTGACTTCACTGGTTATGACATTACAAGAGATGGCATGAGGCAGATCACCTCATACCACTCATCCAGCTGCCTAATTGGTCAGTTGTGATATCACAATCTGTAAGGTCTGAGTCTGGGTATTGTATGAAGAGAAATTATAATGGGCTGACAGTATAGCCTAGAGGTTAGAGGAATGAGGTGTGAATGAGCTTGGTACATCCAACAGACCTGAGTCTGATTCTCACAATCTCCACTTGCATACTGTGTGACTCTGAGCAAGTCACTTAACCACCCAGTGCTCCCAGGTCACCCTAAAAACAGGCTCTTGTGCCTAGTGGGCCTTACCCAGTTACCAAAGACTAAAATAAAATAAAAAGAACAATTGCAACAGGAAATGGAGCATTTTAATTGGTTGACTGCATTCTAAGAGAGTTGTGTTACACCCTCAGGTTTACAACCACATGTAGATTAAAATTTAAGCTATACAAATATTCATTTGGAATGTAGTTTAAAAATAGCACAGGTTAGGGTCTGATTACCTTTGTAAGCCTAAATTTACAGGTAGAAAGCACTCAACTGCTCCTCACACCTTCTAATCCCATAAAGTTAGATCAAAAGACAGTAACCTGACCCTGGGTCATAGCTTACTTCTTAACTAGATAGGCCAACCTCTAAATAATTTGCTATTCTACACATCATACCTACTGTCAGGCAAAAACTCTTTGACAATTTCAAGAAAAATAATATAGTACTTAAGAAATTAAAAAGTAACAAGTGTGCCTGACAGCTTCTAAAATATGTTGGCATTGTTGTTTAATAGGTTACAAGGCGAGGAAGCAGGACACCCAGATACAAACATAGTAACATAGGAATTAAAAAGTTGAAATGGACTCTAGGTCTATAACACACGTCTCCTACTTCATAAATTGAGATTAATATATATGTGGTATAAACATATATCAATTTTTAGGGATCCCCCCCCCCACCACCACCACCACCGAGCGTACCCTGGAATTCTCTTGGTAATCCCAAATTGTTCCAGGCTTATTTGAAGGCTTGTACTGTCCCACTGTCTACTGTCTCTGATGGTAGGCTGATCCATAAGTTCACCACCCTTTTGCAAAAGAAGGGCCTGCAAACATTACCACTGAATGTACTGTCTGTGCACTTGAGGGCATTCTGATGGAGGACACCAGATCAAACATAAAGAACACTGGTTGGGCAACAATGCCAACCAGCTTACATAGATACATAGATACATAGACAGTGTCGGCAGATAAGGGCCTATGGCCCACCTAGTCTGCCCATTTGAGCTTGTAAGTTCAGTTTGTTTTCCTAGAAGTCTGTTTCCCCTTACCCCTGCCCTCTAGAATTCCTTTATGTCTATCCCATGCATTCTTAAATCCCGTGATTGTTTCAGCCCCCACCACTTCCTCTGGCAGGGTGTTCCACTTGTCCACCACCCGTTCTGTGAAGAAATTCTTTCTCATGTTTCCTCTGAATCGTTCTCCCTCCAACTTCATCCCATGCCCTCTAGTCCTGAAACATCTTTTCTCTTAAAAATAGTGTTTTCTGCACCCTGTTCCTCCTGTAAGATACTTGTATGTCTCTATCATATCCCTCTCTCCTCCTCTCCTCCAGGGTACATGTTCAGTTCCTTCAACCTGTCTTCATAGGACTTGTGATGCAACCCATGCAGCATCTTTGTTGCCCTCCTCTGAACCTTCTCTACCCTGTCTATGTCCCACGAGGTATGGTCTCCAGAACTGTACACTGTACTCCAGGTGGGCCTCACTAGTGTCTTGTATAGCGAATTATGACCTCCTTTTCCTGCTGGTGATGCCCCTGCCTATACATCCCAGCATCCTATTTGCTTTACCTGATGCCTTGTCACACTGTTTCCCTACCTTGGGGTCATCAGAGATGACAACCCCAAGATCCCTTTCCTGCTTGGTGCATGCTATATCCTCACCCCCAACTGATATATTGTGCCAGGGTTTTGTTCCCATATGCATTATCTTGCACATTCTTTGCATTGAATTTCAACTGCCAAAACCTTGACCATTCTTCAAGTTTCTGCAGGTCCCTTCTCATTCTGTCTACACCCTCTGGTGTGTCTACTCTGTTACAGAGCTTTGTGTCATCAGCGAACAGTGAAATTCTGCCTTCTAGATCCTGTGCAATGTCACTGATGAAGATGTTGAATAGGACCGGTCCCAGACTGATCCCTGTGGTACCCCACTGGTTACTCTTCCCTCTGTGGAGTGACAGCCATTTACCACCACCCTCTGTGCCCTGCCCCCAGCCAGTTACCTACCCACCACACTACTGTCCTGCCCACACCCATATTCCCAGTTTGTGTAATAGTCTTCTAGTGGCACAGTGTCAAAGGCCTTGCTGAAGTCCAGATAGGCCATGTCCACTGCCCTCCTGATCCACCTCCCTAGTCACCCAGTCAAAAAATTCAATGAGGTTGGTCTGACATGACCTCCCCCTGGTGAAAGCATGCTGCCTTGGGTCCTGTAGTCCATTGATAACCAGATGTTCCACCAATCTCTCCTTCAGTAGTGCTTCCATGGTCTTTCCCACTACCGAGGTGAGGCTGACTGGTCTGTAGTTCCCTGCTTCCTCTTTGTTCCCACTTTTGTATAAGGGGACTACATCTGCTGTCCTCCAGTCTTTGGGTACTTCCCTGTTTCCAGTGATTGGCTGAACAGGATAGCCAGAGGTTCAGCCACCACTCTCTTAGTTCTTTAAGGACCTGGGGTGCACCCATCTGGCCCCATTGCTTTATCAGCTCTTATTACTTCCAGTTCCTTTAGGACCCTTTCTCGTGTAAAGGGACTTGTGTCCATTCCTGCACCATTCTCACCTTGTACTCCCTTCAGACCCATTACCCCTCTTCCTTAGTAAAGACTGGAGCAGAAATACCTGTTCAATATGTCAGCTTTATTGTTGTCATCCTCCAAGGCTCCCATCCTCCCCTTCAGTCTCACTATCCCTCCTTTGTCTTTCTTTTCCTTATGTACCTGTAAAGGTTTTGTCCCTTTACCCACTGATTTTGCAATGTGTTCTTCTGTCTGAGCTTTGGCTTCCCTTACTGACTTCCCTGCCTCCTTTGTTTCTCCTGGTACTTCTCCCTATCCCCTTCTGCCTGTGTCTTTTTGTATTGCCTGAATGCAATCTTTTAGCTTTCACTTTCTTTGCTACCTCTTTGGAAAACCATAATGGTCTCCTCTTCCTTTTCCTCTTGCTAACCTGCTTAATGCATAATTCTGTTGTTCTTATAATCCCCATTTAAATACTGCCCACTGTTCCTCAACCCTGATTCCTGTCCCATTCCCTTAATGCCTCTTTCAAGTATCTCCCCATTTTCCCAAAGTCTGCCCCTAAAATCCAGGATCGTGTTTTGTGTGGTTTGGTTCTGCTCTTTCTGTGATTTCAAATCACAATGACTAGTAGTCACTATTGCCAGGTGCTCCCCACTGTTACCCCCATCACACTGTCCCTGTTTGTGAGCACAAGGTCCAGTATTGCCTTCTGCCGAGTTGGTTCCATGACCAGTTGCTTGAGGAAGTCACCCTGAAGGGAGTCCAGGATAAATCTGCTCCTAGTTGATGCTGCTGCTGGGATGCTCCAGTCCACGTCTGGTATATTGAAGTCTCCAACCAGTACTACCTCACCCTTGTCTGCCATCCTTTGGATGGCTAGCATCAGCTCCGTATCTGTTTCTTCCTCCTGGGCTGGTGGTCTATAGACCACACCTGTGCGGATGGCTGGCCCCATTTTCCTTTCCAGCTTAACCCACAGTATCTCTCCCCCATTTTGTTCCTCCTGGATCTGTGTGGCCCTTATGTCATTTTTCATATACAGTGCCACTCCTCCTCCCTTCCTACCTGCTCTGTCTCTTCTGAATATGCTTGTGCTGCCACAGAGGAGTTCTCATTATATCAAACCTGAAGGGCAAAGCTTGAGAGGTCTGATGTAATCAGAAGCCTGATGTGGTGGCATAGGTTTGTTGGATATGTGGTTGCTCAGTCATTATTTCTTATAATGTTAGTTTTTTGTTTTAGTTTTTTTTTTTTTTGCTAAAACAAAAGTGTTTTCACAGCACTGCACAATAGCAGCAAATGTGCCTGCAGTTTCAGTTAAGAATCTGAACTGGCTGCTCTGTGGGCAGTGCTTTGTAAAACATCATCTGCCACAAGGATTTCCAATCATCTGGAATGTTGTTGTACCACAGAAGGGCACAATGGGGGTCCATGACCTTTGAACTTTGGTATAACAGTGTTTCAGCTAGTATGGAAATACATGCAGAACAAACACTTATGATGCACTATACAGTATTTCTGTTCAGTCGTGTTGATCAGAATGACTATGGAGAAGACTGAGATCATGTCCCTTCTCAGACTCCTTTTCTCCTAGATGAATCATTTATGGACCACTGGCCTCTCCTTCTGGCTCTTGCCAACAAGACCCATGTTCGCATTTGTGGTTGTACCTTCATTTTTTTTAATATAGGTGTTTACCTTCCTACATCTGGGGGGGGGTGGCTGCATCAGCCTGATCCCCAGCCTCTCCAGGCTGATTCTCCACCTCTCCTGGCAAGCGCCTATTCTCAAGCCTCTCCACAATTTCCCTTCTTGTGGCAAGGCCAAGGAGGGAGAGCCTTCCTCCCCCACCATTATAGCAAGTCTAAGGGGAAACAGATTGCTCACCGAATGGTGACATGGGTGTGGAGACAGCTGGGCTGAGCTTCATGAAGCCCCCCCCATGTCCATTTTCCCTTTTTTTGTCCACCCCTCCTGCAGAGCATAGGACTCATATGTGGAGGAATACCCATCCTATGTTCCCTGTAGTTCCTTCCGTACTTTACCTCTTTGACCTACTTTACCTGCAAGTCTCCACATGGGGGCAGCTGAGGCTGGAATGACAAGCCACCCCTTCCCAGGAGAGGAGATAAGTTTCTCAGATGCACAATCCTCTATATTCCCAGCTGATCTTTGATAACCTGAGACCATTACTGAACCTGGGATGCCAGCATGGCAGAAGGTGGGTGCTTTACAGTGCTTCAGACCTCTATGCCATTGGGATGGTGAGTCAGTTTCTTTCATGTACTGAGTAGCCGACACCCGCACAGAGTAATCCAGAAGGGTTCTGACCAGGGCATTGTAAAAACACAAGGTTACTTTACCTGCCTTATTGATCAACCCCTTTAGATATACCCAAGCATTCTTTTGACCCTTTTTATAGTGGTCATTCACTGCATGTCATGTTTCAGCCTCTTGTTCCAGGATACTTTTCTCCACCTTTTTAATAGGGGGAGTCTGACACAGTGAGTACATCCTATCACTGTGTTTCCTCCCAAAGTATAGCATCCTGCATTTGTCTATACTGAATATGAAACTTCAAGAGTTTAACTAATCACCCAGCTAATCCAGATCTTCCTGACTGTTACAACTATCCTAAAATTAGTCCAGCACTTTGGCCAGTTTAGTGCCTCATTGAACTAATGCAGCCTGCCGCAGACCCCAGCTTCCTGGTCATTCATAAGAATTTTCAACAGCAGTGGCCTAACTAATGATCCCGTATTTTGAATTACCTTGTAATGTACCACATTATCAGAGGCATTTCTGATGTTAAGATAGACAACATCTACATCTCTGCCCATTTCCATCTCCCTAGTTACCACCGCTAAAAACATTGTGATTTGTGTTTGTTATGATTTGCCCATCATAACGACATGCTGAAAGGGACAGTATCCTTGGCCTCTAAACGTGTGTCAATATTCTGTTCCTAATAATTGCTTCTGTGACTTTGATACACACTGATGACAGGCTGACCAGCATTTAATTGCCTAGGGCCCACCTTACCCCCTCTTTGAAGATGAGGTTCACACATGCTTTAGCACATTGTTTTATTAGTTCATAGTTTGTTTTTGTTTTTTATAGTTTTGTAACATTTTTATTTATTAATAAATTTGTACAGTGGTGAATTGGAAAGACACAGTAGTTTGTCTTTCTTCTCATTTTGTTAATGAGCTAGTGATAGGATTTTTGGCATTTTTCTTATTTGGCTATTTTGGGATGTGATCATACTAAACTAGTCTAAATTGATTAATCTATTTGATAGGGTATATAATCCTCCTTCACCGAGGGTGTTAAAAACTGGTCAGAAGCAGCTGGTCCCACCTAACTTTCACACAAGGAAATTTCAGCTGCAAGATGTGAACTACAGTGGAATCTTGTTGGGGTTCTTGGGTGCAATAGATGGTTATTGTACAGCTTTAGCAAACTACTTTGTTTGGGAATAAGTCTCATGGAGCATGAGGAAAATTAGTGAAATGTTTATCAGCTAAGTTGAATATGTGTGTGTGTGTGTGTACACATCCCATGAGGGAAGAGGCATTGAAGTGAAACCAGTAAGGGTCATGTGACATTTTTTGTCACTTTTTGCTTCTCTTTTGTAGCACTTTGCTCTTTGGCACAGGATTTTTACATTATATGAACGTTCTACTTTGCCACTTTATATGTAAGTAATAAAGCGTTTTTACTATATTGACTGAGTGGTGCCTGTTTTGTAGTTTCTTCTTGGTATCACTTAGGCACAACCTAATGTATATATTTTTATAACATGAATGATTTTACAAGGTATACCACTGAATTACAGTATGAGAGACTGCTGTAAGTACTGTAGTCCATGGAAAAGTACTCCGTCCCACCAGAATATGGCAGTCTATTCTACTAAGCTACACCAACTTTTTTAAGACAAAACAGTTTCCTTGTTCTTCTTGTAAAATTTTGCATATAGATTTGCAACTCTTGTTGTGAGTTTTAAACTAGAGTCTGTAAAATTCTGATCTGCTTAGTAAGAGAAGCTAATTTAACAAATATAATTTCAGATGCACTCAAGTCTCAGGCCTATAGCTTCCAACTGATCCATGTAAGCCTGGCTGGAACATTTTAAGGTTCAATTAATGCTATACTTGCTTACTCTAATTCCTTTTTCTCTGCAGGGGGTCTTTATATTGACTTTTGATAGATATGCAGCCTAGAAAACCCACTGAGGTTTTCAGAACCATACAAAGCACTAGGGGAGCTCTTAATACATCTTTTCTCAGCAGCTTCTTTGCTTTCCTTTCTGAAGGGCTACATTTAAACTGTGAGACAGTGCAGGCAGTACTCCTGATTTGTATCTAATGGCTGACTTGTAAAAATACTCAGGTTTACTTTCATTTTTTTTGATAATGCAAGGCAGCATCTGGACACAGGGTGCTGTTTCTATTCTGTACTGTTTTATGTAAAACAGTTCTTTATTATGCCTATGCAGTATAGAGATGCAGCAAATGTTTATGTTTCTGTCCTGTACTAAAAGTATGGAAGCCACAAATAAAATCTTAAAACTAAAGTGCAGTATTTGCACAGGAGTAAGATATATATCTGTATGTGCTCCAATGAGCTCTCAGTTGTCCTCCTACTAAGAATGTTCTGACGCTGAAGTTGAATTCGGTAAACATGACAATATTTTGGCCACTGCCAAAGCAGGTCTAAAGGAATTTGTTTTCCCTTCAGCAGTTTGGCACTTCAGCATCATGCTATAACACATTTTATGGGGTGCCCACCCAAACAATGACCAAATTACCTGCAGTAGCCAATCAGTGATGCTGGACATTGAGAGCTTCTGTTGCTGTTCACAACTCAGTGCCATTTCTAGCTCTCCTCTCACAGGGAAGGACATGTTTACTGAAGGGAATTTTTTTTGAAACAGTTACTTTAGATTAGAAAACTTCAGAAATCATGAGAAAATCATTCATTTTCATTTCAGTTGATTAATTCGCTACATTAAACTGTAGTTTCAAACAGGCAGGCTAGTTCAATTGGGGTGCAAGGTAGGGAGAGATTGCACCCTGTGATCCTGCAATGGTTACTGCAGGCCACATAGCAGGAACAGGCAGAGTACATTTAGAAGACTGAGGAAGTTGCAGGTGGGAATTATGAAAGATTTATGTGACACATTTCTTTTGCTGAGTGCTTCTGGTGGCACAAACATCCATATTTATTTATTTTTTATGTTATTTTTTGGCCCCCATAGCAGGATCAGGACAGAGTGAATTTAGTAGACTGGAAAAGGTGCAGGAGGAGTTTGAAGGGTTTTTTGGAAAATAATTTGCCTACTGATGGTGTGTGGTCATGGGGCACAGAAATCAATCTTTTTTTTGGCTGAACAAGAACTAAGTGAAGTAAGCTGAGTCAGGTCCCTCAGTGATAGTGAGGAAGAGGGTGTCAGTGGGTGACATGATGGGTGTATGTTTGTGAGCATGAGCTGATCAATGAATATTGACAATTACTGTCGCTCTAAACAGGGACACAGGAGTCATACTCATTGAGGACTGTATTTCACCACCACAAACAGTAATCCACAGCAGATGCGTGCCAACAGCACACAGAATTTCATATTCTTTGCTGACCTCCAGGCTCTCCAGTGTTTGTAGTCTGTTTCACTGTATGTCAGTTTCTGCACTGGTAGCTGAAGCGGTATGGCCAAGCTGATAAACCCAAACCAAACCTAGCTCTGGCATACTTCTTTCACTCTTGCCTCCCTTATTACAAATAATGTATGTGAGTATTATTATATCAACAGTTTAATTCTTGTTTTTTTTTTCCTCAGAAAACACCATAGTTATGTTTGCAAAAATTGTGTGAGTGCCTAAGCCAACCACTCTTTGGAATATGTAGGAATTTTTTTTGAAGGGAGGGTAACTGGTCAGTAGGTGGAGTTACTCGGTATTGTTCTACTAAAGTTTCTCAGGATTGTCTTAGTAGCAAATGTTAAATGTTTTCTATTTTGAGGGATTTGGTGGCTCATTACACTGCCTTTACCCTTTAGGATACTGATTCAGATCTAGCCTATATCATTAGTGACTAAAAGCTATTAGCATATGATTTCTCTTCCATGTCCTGTGTGGCATGATTTCTGATTGGAGCTATTCAGAATGCAGAATTCTGCCAGCATAATGTGTGTATTATTGCATCTGCTTAGGAAATACTTTTTGGAATATCTTTTTGAATTCTGTGGAATTCTGAAAAGTTTTTCTATGTGAACTGTGGAATAAACTGCTTAATAATATTATGCAGATTGCAGAAAACGAATCTGCAGTTTATATAAACATCTGATTACTATTCTGTGAAATACATTTCACTTTAGAAATGTTCTAATTTTGCTATGGATGGAATTCTGCAGAATTCAGTAGAATGTTCCAAAAATCCTTAGAATTCCATTCTGTAAGAATTAGAACATTCTGCACAGCCCTAGTGATGGTTCTCAGTCCAATTCATAATGGACAGGTATCCTCATTACAAAATCTGCCAAAATGATTGTCACCATTGTTGGCAGACAGACATGAGAGGCCAAGGTTGGAATGGGCATGGGGTCTGAAGGATCCTCTTACAAATTTAGAGGCTTCTCCATGATGGAGTTGATGCATATTGGTGAGATAGTATAAGGAAGCATGCACTAATTTTGCCTGTGTTCTTCCTTTCTTGTTAATAAACAGAGGTCTTCCAATTCCCATGCAGTTTATCTGGCATGTTTCTTGGGCACTAAAGCATACACTAGAAAAAGGTTGCCCTGTTTCATATTTTATATCTCTGTGGACCAGAATCCAGATCATGGGGTTACAGCAATTCAGACAGGGATAGAGTCTGCACTCTGTTCTATAGGTATGGATTGAAACATATATAAAGGAGCATGTTCATAAATTAAAATGAACTTTTCCTAATAATGAACAGACATTGAAACTAATTTTCTTATACATTTTTACATTGCCTAACATGAAAATTTTGGTCTTAAAAGATGAGGGATGAGGCACCCCAATGCTGTACAATCTAGCAGGTTACCAAAGATTGATGATGTATGGTAATGCATAACAATGAATGTCATTAAAATCTGTTAAGGGAAATGCAAATCTTCAGTCTGTGATGTTGCTAGAGTGAAGGTATCCAGTAATGTATGGATACCAGTAATGCAGAAGGTAAAATAATAACTTTTCATTAATGGAACTGGAAATGCAAAAAACATGAAATAAAACATTTCCATATTAAATAATCTTTCTTATGTTTATCATTCAGCTCATTTTGACCTTTAAGAATTATATTTAAGAGAAAATCAGTTTTGGGGACTCTTGCAATTCTAATTTCTTTTTTTTTTTCATTTTCATAGTGGCTATAGTAATTTAATAACAACAAACTAATGTGCAACTATAGCAGTATAGTGTTTTTTTGTCACAAAATACATTGCAACACAAATGAAATTCAGTTAAAGAGATAAAAATCAAGAATGTTAGGATGGCTATCAAAAATTCTAACCCAGATAGGAAATCCACAGGCCACTGTACTTCATAATGCTCTTCTTTGTATCATATGCCCTAATGTAACTTCTGACTCAAACCTGATTATGTGAGGCTCTATGAGAATAACTGTATATGGTAATGTATGATACCATGTCAGTAATTCAAGAGCTCTTTCATGCTTTGTGGGACCTCTTCCTTTTTGATATGGGACCCATCCTTATTAGGATGATTCACTGCCCAGAGATGCAAGACCCTGAAAAGCCCAACCTACGACAGTAGGTTCTTGGAATGTATTGCATAAATTTGCTTCAAAGCCTACCTGGAAATAGACTTCAAAGAATTCATCATCCCTAAAAAAGTGATTTATAGTTGTAGATAGCAGTTTATAGCTTGATAAGGTTCCTTTAGATGTTTCTGTAGGTTTGAGACTGTGCAAACATTAAAATACAATTATTTGAAACATAATCTCATTGAGTTACTATATCTGTTTGGAATGAGGAGCCCATACCATTATTTGCCATAATGTTTCAAGATATTTCAAAAACCTTTTGTATGCTGCCATTACTTAATAACATGTATAACCCATATCCTTGAGGGGAGTGGATTGCCCAAACATATGAGTATAGCTGGACCAGAGTTTTTCTACTTATTCTCTCGATGGATATTTGACAGGGAGGACTTTAATCTTGGGGAACTCTCTGGTGCAAATCCTCAACTTAGCTGTCCTTTGACCCCTGCATCTTGTAGATGTAAGGTGTATCAATGAATTTAATCACCTCTGCTCTGGTGACCGTTGTCACTGCTCCTGTTAGCTATAAACAAACTCTGGCAGGCTTCAGAGAAAACCATTTTGCAGCACCTTAATTTATTCATCAGAAATGTCATTCAGGTTCCACCGGGAATAAAGGGACTCTTGCTCTTAACCTTTTCAGTGTTCCCTGAAGAGGACTCATAAGCACAGTTCTGTTACCTTACAAATCATAAAAAGGTTGAGACTATAACAATTCACATCTATGGAGGCTTTTCACTCTTTTAATGAACTGCCAGTCTGTTCTGTACCCAGATTTAGCCCTGATTTCAAGCATCCATTTAAATGCACTGTGTCAGTAAATGTCCAACAGCAATTCTTTTACCCTCCATGGAAGCAGACGGATGGTTCTCCTGGGCAAAATATAAGAGCAAAGAAACAAGACCACAAGACCACAAAACCAGGTGCTGCCTGAAAACCATTGCACAGCAACAGAAAGAGAAGGGAAGCACTTCAAATGGTTACTCAGTCCCAGTGATACCAAGACCCATTTACTCCCAGCACCTTTTATTCTACTATGTCAATCTATTCTTGTATCTGCTTGCTATGGCTTGCAGGATATGCTGCACACTTTACTCACCTGAGGTGATATTTTAAAACAAAAATTGTTTAAAAGATGGGCTAATCAGCATTTGGGAACGACAGCAAAGATGAATAGTTGTTAATGATTTTTTTCTGTTACTAATGATGAATGCAACTTCCATTTGCTCCATAGATCACATCTGTTTTTGTCTCTTCATCCCCACTCCCAAGCCATTAGTCCTTTCTAGTTCAGTGTTTAGCTGTCCTGTATATTATTATTTTTTTGAATTTGATACAAAATGTTAGAAGGGTACTAGTTGGTAGCATATCCCCTTCAATTTATATGTATTTTTTATAAAAAATTATATTACAGAGATAAAATACTTTTGACATTACCTTCAATACCTTACCACCTGACCTATGACCACTACAAACAAACACCTCCCAGAATTTCTGACCATACCCACTGATGATAAGGGCAAAATGTGCCTATTCATGGATGACACCAAGCTCTGTGGGATAGTGAACACAGCTGAAGGAATACAGGACCTACAGGAAGATCTGGAAAAGCTAGGGAGGTGGTCCAGGATGTGGCAGCTTTGCTTCAATGCCAAAAAATGCAAAGTTATGCATATTGGAGCAAAGAATCCTAGGACAGAGTATTACCTGGGTGGAGTCTGAGTATCTGCATCAGAGGAGGAGAAGGACCAGGGAGTGAAGATCACTAGAGACCTGAAGCACTCCACCCAATACAAGAAAGCAGCAGCAAAGGCAAACAAGATGCTGGGATGCATATCTAGGGGGATAAGTAGTAGGAGAGAGGAGGTTATACAGTCCTTGTACAGGTCACTGGTAAGGCTGCATCTAGAGTATGGAGTTCAGTGCCAGTGCCAACACCTCAAAAAGGACATTAACCTGCTGGAGAAGGTCCAGAGGAGGGCTACAAAGATAATAGCTGGTCAGCAAGTAAGTCATACGAGGAGAGGTTGAGGGCACTGAACATGTACTCCCTGGAATACAGGAGAGAGAGAGAGGGGACATGATTGGGTCCTTCAAGTACTTGAAAGGGATAAATAAGGTTGATAAAGAGACTCTTTTTAAGCTGAGTGACAACCATAACATGAGGGGGCTCAGTCTTAAACTGGAGGGTGGGAGGTTAAGGAGGACGGTCAGGAAGCACTTCTTCACAGAGAGAGAGAGAGGTGGACACTTGGAATGCGCTGCCAAAAGAGGTAATCTCATTAAAGACAGTGGGCAGCATTAAGAGAGGCAGGGATAGGTATGGGGGAAGGTAAAGGTCATGGGTAGGGAGGATAGGACGAGTGGAGGGGGGGCAGGGACAGTAGCTCAAGCTGTTGACACTGCAACACGAGCAGACTTAATAGACCAAATGGCCTTCTTCTTCTTCTGGCTTCTTTGTATGTTCATATGAAGAAGTGTTGACCTCAAAGTGCCAGGCCTTATGCATCAGGATACCATTTGGGTCTGTATTTTATGCCCTGCAATTTTGTTCTTATATTTGTTGTATGTTATTCCTCTTACGGACATGGAATAGATTTGTGGATCTTGGTATCACCAGGACTTAGTTACCATGTGGAGTGCTTTACATTCTTTTTTTGACTCTACTGGGCACCCTGTTATCACTGACCAAGGACAATACCACCAGTAACTGGGGTCTCCAGTCAGGTGAAGTGAGGACCAACCACAGGTGATATCCTGTCTGCAAATCTCATTCAGTGTTTTTTGTCTGAGACAGAAGTCAGTCTCCATTTCCAAGTTTACACTTTGTCATCCATTTCACCAGCAATCAGCTATACCTGTTTATGTGCCCTGTTTCCCCATTCCAGGAGTGGCAACCTGAATTAGCCTAGTGTGTTTGGTAGTGTTACAAAACCTGAAACCAGAATTTGTTCCAGATGTGCTTCATTATGTTGGCAGGTCTTCATGCCATTTCCAGCTCCCATTCTTAGGCATGACACTCCCTTGCGGTCAGGAGCTCTGAGGCCATCCCAGTTATCTCTCTTTCTAAAATCTAAAGCACCATGTTTTCTTATTTTCCACACAATGCCTGCCCCATCCCTTTTTTATAGTCTAACCAGGAGCAACACATTCTTTTTCCCCCTCACTTAGCCAGGAGAGACTAAGGCATGCCTAACTTGTGTAGTACAAATTTGGGGCCCTGAGCTATAGCCCTTCACTCTTAAAACACTCAGCTTTCCCATCCAACCCTGTGAGTCAACAGTAGAAGAATGCAAGGAACACTCATAGCTGCCCTATGGAGGCTGTGTCCTGTGTACGTACTACACTAACACTATATTGTTACTATACTTTCACCTTGGAACTTTACACTTTTTATGTAAACTATGTAAACAGTACACTGAGACAGAGCATAGCTGTATAAAGAAACACCACAATCCCTTCCTTGTAGAATCCATAGATTCCTCAGTGCTGAGCACTATGAGGTCCTCTAATCCTGGGCCATGTGTACCACTAACTTTCTAGGACCAACTCTCTCCCAGAGATGTCAGTCATGGGTGATCTTCACCTGCTGTCCACCCATTCTCAGACCACAGGGTGAGAAAGAAAAAATCCTATAGGGTTTAGCCAGTGATTCTTCAATTACTTGTAACAATAAACGACTTTGCTACTACTATGTATTTTTTTTATTTTTTGTTGAGCTCCACGAGTGCAGAGGTTCTGTTTTCTTGTACTGAGCAGTAGGCTGGCCACCTTGCTCTGCACCATCACTCTTTCTTGAGTGGCATGTGTTAGGTCCCATCCTCATGCCTAGTTGGCTGTTTCTGACATTAGAATAGGAGAATTGTATTGCCGCCTTTTTACTAGCAGTAAAAAAAATGAAGTAAAAATCCACTTGTTTCACCACCCAAAGAATTATCATTTTAAAAGTAGAAAGTAATTACATATACATCAAAATACATTGCATAAAATTGTCAGTTCTCTGTTTATTAGAAATGAACACATGCTTTTTATGATTGGATTAGTGGTGATGAGACCTTGGGTCCTTTAAGGTTTCCTCTACTAGGGTTTGTTCTCTGCTCCATATCAAATGTCATATCATAAATAATATAAATTCCATCATGAACTGAATCTGGTTTGTGGCTTTACATGTGCATTCATATCTTAATCATATGTGTCCATTCAGCTCCATTTGTCATTCCCTTCTCCTTAAGGAAGTTCTGGAAGTTTTGGATATTCTAGTCAAGCACCTTCTGCTCTGACCATATACAGTATGAATCTTCCAGTTGTTTAGCTGAAGAGAACATTATTTCTGTGCTCCCTGTAGGAGTGGAGCCTTGTTCAGAAGGGTTCCTGTGCCTTCATTGAAACCAAATAGGTTGCAGTTACTGCAATGGTGACAGAGGATATAAGGAAACTGCCTACATTTCAACATCAAACTATCAACATCATTAAGCATCCTGTGGTACCAAGTTCTTGCTTACACTGCACAGGCACTCCATTCTTGGTCGTCTGCTGAAGCAGTAAACAAAAGCCAGAAAAGGAAAGGGATTTGATTTGGTAAAGTGTCTTAATAAAAATAGTTTCATGAAGTACTTTGAAAGCCCCTAGAGCATTCATTAAATTCACAGTGACAGTGAAGCAGTGAGATATAATTAAAAAAAACACTCTGGTAAATGTTGGAGAGAGAGAGAGAGAGAGAGAGAGAGAGAGAGAGAGAGATGGAAAGACTTAAGCACTGAGATGTTCAGATACAGATTCTTGAATTACTTCTTTGAACTGCCAGTAGTAGGGTTCAAATATAATGAGGTATACCTTTCAGCATATGCTTTCATCACAAAGCCTCAGTTTTATTCTGTGAGAGTTTCATGAAGCTGTGCAGTATCTTTAAGAGGCAACGTAATGTCACCTTTAACAAGAAGGTATCACTCAGCACAAAGCCATCTGTTTTAGAGTTTTAGGTGTAAGTCTGTAGACCAAACAGAGTTATATAGCGAACAGTCACTTACCTGTACTGTAGGAGATAGTCTCATTGAACTAAGCCCGATTGAGTCTTCCCAGTCTTTAGAGGGCATTGGACCATCTGGATTCACAATTGCAGAGATAAATAGGTTTTAATCTCCAGATGTCTCTTTTGATGCTTAGGGCTTATAAAGAGATTTAAAGAGTTGCTCAGAGGTAATAGTTGCTTTATTAGCTCATACTAAAAAATTCAGTGGCAAAAGTGAAATGTGTTGAAGCTAGAATGAAAAATTGTTAAGAAGGAAATATTTTGCTGATTTATACAGTGTGTATAGTTTTTTTTGTAGTTCTGCTTGGGCACCCAGATCACATTCAAAACACCTTCTGATATGTTTTGAATGGCCATTAAGATTACAGTAATGATAACAGGCAATGGTGTCCTTTTAAAAGAAGTACTAGGTTGCGTTTCCCCATTACAGCAAAATCACAAGGGCTGCAGAGCTCCAAATTTCATAGAATCAAATCTGGGGAAAACTTTGTTTGAGGATTGTATATGTGTCATCACTGGAGCTGCAATGAAATTGCTGGGGTTTTAATTGCAACTCCAAAGTGATGTCCCCCTGTCTGACATTCTTCAGTAATATATTTAGCAAACTTTTTGGTATGTGTGTCCAGAAATTTAATAAGGAAATGACGATAATTGTTTTAATGTTTCACTCAGAGAACTAGAACTAGTTAGAAATTGGTGACAATGGTATTCTGGTTTTGAATTGTTTTCACCACCATTTAGAAACAACATATTAATTTATATTTTGCAGATACTAGTTCTGACAGAGGAGGTGTATTATGCTAACTGCAGAACTTTTGTAACTCCAGAAGAATCCTCTGATGGGAATAAGTAGTGAACTCTAGATAATGTTAACAACAAAAATACTGTGCATGAAGTGAATAACTGAAATATTATTGAACTGGCCACTAGTAAGTACGGGTAAAAGAAATGGACCAGAGAAACTTTGGGTCAGCTTTGAGTTAGGGCTTATGAATTGGGTTCCGCTTCAACAGTTTGACCAAACTACTTTAGCTCCAAATGCAGTAATTGGCATATTGCAAAGCAGACAACAAAACGTGAGTAAAAGAAGCTTTGAGGTCAGCAATGAATATTTGTTACTGTAATGTACATGTGACAGGTGATATTGGTATGCCTTTGTTGTGGATGATTGTCTGTGGTGTTGTAATAGGGTCTGCAAATTCCACAAAGACCTAGATTACCCACTGCTGAACTACAATACTAGTTACTTTTCATTGCTGACCTCAAAGCATAAATCCCCTGTTGTCTCTACTTTCTCTCCATAATAATTATTATCTTTTCTCTGACCCCCATAGATTTTTGAGGATTATCCCCCCCAAAAACAATTCTGCATCAAAAAACATAAAAACGAAATAAAAGACAAAAAGTATGGCATTACATTTAGAGTCGCAATGTTTATTTCACAGAGATGGAGATCTGCTTATTTTAGGTTTTTCTATATTTCTTTCGATTGTTTTTCTAAGTGTATTGTTGTTCCTTTTTTTTTCCAAATTTCTTAAACTGTTTGAAAACCACTGCTCCCTAATGGCACCCATCCTTGTAGTCAGAGGTCTTTTATATACAAAGCCCCATTGTACTATAAATCTCTCCCTGTAGGGATTAGGGACATTGATTCTATTTGTATTTTTAAATAATCAACTAATGATTATTTAAGCAATAATGCATGACAGGGTGTGTGTTGTGCTGGGATAGCGTCACGCCTTGGGTGGTTGAAGCATGAGGCTGCAGGCTGAGTGTGTTTAACAACCGAGAAGTGACATTATCCCAGCATGACACACACCCTGGAGTGCATTATTGGTATTATACAATGGCTAATGTTTTTAGAGAATAAAAAAAAATAAGAAAAATATTTTAAATATTTTTTTACTTGCTTTTTGTATGTGGAAGAACAACTATATAAAAATAAGTTCCTTTTTCTATCTATCCACTGGGGGAGCTGTCTGTATATTAGGAACATATGTTTTACTTGTTGGTCCCAGTTGTGGTGTTGTTTTGTTTGTTCTGCAACCCCTACCCCCCTGTGCTGCTAGCAGTTCTCCTGGTACAAACTGCTGTGATATTTAAATATATTGGGAGATTATCATAGAAATGTGACATTTTTATTCTGGCTCACTGGTGATTGGGTGTGTCTGGCAGTTGTAGCTCATGCCAACGGTCAAAGTTCCTGTGTAGGACTGCTGAAGACGGTAATGGAGCTACGGAGAGGGAGGAAGAATGAGAGTTTAGTCTGTTGCGCTGTTTTGTTTTATGTATTTAGTGGCCAGTATTAGAAACAAAAAGCAAGTGAGCATTTCCAGACGAGCCTTGGACTGTTGAAAGAAGTGGGTGCTTGCTTGCTCACTCACTCATTCATTCAGTGAAGCCTTAATTTAATAAAAAAAAAGGGTTTGGATTACCAGTAATGCTGGTACAATTACACAGACACTGCTGTGTTGGGGGTGCTGGTGCTGGTGACTGGTGTGTGGGACGATGGAAGAAACAGTGTGCACTAAATTGGGAATTAGACAGGGAAAGTGGAAAGGATCATAGAGGGAAGTCTAGATGGGGTGTACTGATGTTTTAAATTTATTCTGCAGTCATGTTGCTGCTGGACCGTCATACAGTGATGTTATACTCAGATAACATCACTGGTGAAGGTGTGCAACAACCAATCAGAGAGAAAGACATTTTCTTGCCATTGTATAATTATACTTAAAAACCATGTGCAAATGTTTTAATATCACTTGAACATACTGATTTGTATGTACTTGTATTTGTACTTAACTTATGTTCTATTGCGCTTAATCCTTGTTATATGGTTATTTGTTAAACGTGTTGCTGATGAAAATGGGCATTTATGCTCATTGGCTTAAAAGTATAAAAAATTGAAATGAAATGAAACCTTTTACTAGTTAGCTGATGAGGTTAGATCTGAGAGCTGTATAGATATATGCAAGCCAGTCACTCATTCCATGACTGTCCCCCTCCAATTCACAGCAGATGGATCAAAGTGATACACCTGAATTAACTGTTAACAGCTCTGTGTCAGCAGCAAACTTGCACAAATTGAGTTTATTGGTGATGACTTACACTGGTGGTGTGTACCAGAGTAATCCTTGTGCTGCCACTGCTGCTGGAAGCAGTGAGCTCTAATGTTGTGCCAGTGCCAGTGGGAGTCTGGAGAAACTTATCAGCATGAGGAATAGGAGGAATAGGAATGGGAGTAGTAGTAGATGTCAAGTGCTGGACATTTTATTTATTTACTTGTTTATTTCAGAATGCTTACCAGGAAAGACATACTGAGCTGGATTCAGATCATGAGTGTTAGGGGAGAGGGTAAAAGGAGCAATTGAGCAAAATAGCAGTGTAGTAATAAAGTGCTACAAAATAAAAAAAACAACAACTTAGAAATCAAAATAAATTAAAACATATCATGGTGATTGTAAAAGAGGTATATAGGCATGAATAGATGAAAACATTGGATTACAGTACAGTCAAGTTATGAGAAAGTAACATTTGCAAGGCAATAAAAACTTTCAGCAAATATTACAGTAATCAGTGTAATTGCGATGTAGCCATTCGAAGGGGACGAAACCGAGGTGGTCGGCAGACCACAGAACTGGCATTTGGAGCAGCATAATTGAATCAATTGCTGAAGTTGATCCATGTTAAGCTGAGTTTGAGAGAGACTAAGAATTTAAGATGTTCTGGATCTAGCCTTGAACAATGTGGTGAAGCAATATCCCCAGTTGTGCTGAAGCATCTTTCAAAATGACATGTGATGGAGAGCATCATAAAACAAATACAAAGCCTGTGTAGCTAGCACTGGCCAAGATACGTTTCTGTCTTTCCAAAATTTGATTGGATCACTGCTTCTGCTAGACAGTGGCTCTGCTAAGTAAGACAGTAACATGTACTCTGGTGATATATACATGCCTTCCTTCAAAATATATGAGTGAAGCCAGCATTCCGTATCAAAAAACTCCCAAATGTCCTTGGTTGTCTCAGCATGGCCACTATGCAAGGGCCCTATTTTCAAAAGTGGATGCAATGCTTGCGTCAAGTCCTGCATCAACCACAAAGACTGAAGCAACTGTGCCAAAGAATTTTCTGTAACTTGCACCTAATTTTATAACATTTTACGCAGTTGTGACAGTTTCCATGATTTACAGCAGCTTTCACCAAAGCTTTGGTGCAAACCCAGTAAAAAGGATCCCCCAAGGGCACAAATCTAGACTGGGGGTTGCTGGTCTAACTTTGCTGCATTCCACACAAGGGACTTAAGTCAGGAATTCGTGGTCACCTTCGTTACAAACTCGCATTCATGCCAGTGTTTGACACCAGTCCCCATTTGCATCAGGCTCCCCGATGCAAGTCCATTGCACTGATCTAACCCCATTTGAAAATCGGGCCTCAAGTCTTCTTCTATGCTATGCTGATGCCTGCACTTATGCCCCAGAAAGTTAGTGGCATAGGAGGAACAGTGTGATCAGAAGGTTGTGTATGCACATTCTTGTTTTGAGATTGTATTTAATTAACTAAAGACATCATAAGATGAGGCATTTTTCAAGGCAGCTCAATCAAAAACTTTCGGTTTGATATACTTTATACATCAAAGGGAAATGTTACTTACTACTGAGCAGTCCCAAAAAGTTAAAATTGGAGGCTCAACTTCTGATGTAATGACTGTCTCAGTTGGCATGTATTGGGCTCCATTTTGAGCCCATTACTGTTTTGCTTATTTATAAATTGATTGCCTGATGCTTGTCAGTTTGCTAAAATTATTTTTTGTGCAGATGACACTGTAGCCTTTGTGAGACATTCAAACATAGACCATCTGGCACAAGGCCTTCAATGAAATTTTGCAAATGTGGAACAATGGTTCTCAGACAACAGACTTATACTTAATAAGAAAACCAAGACTATACTTTTTCACAATTAGAGACAAAAAGATAAAAGTCACACTAGATATTTTTAACATCAAAGGCATAAAGCTTGAGTAAGTAGAGGTTTTCAAGTATCTTGGATTATAAATGAATGATACATTGTCCCAGGATCCCCACCCAGAAATAAATCAGACCATTCCTTTCTTGCTTTTGGTTGCTCGCTGACAGTATTTATTTATATATAAAAGGCATGGTTAAATTCATACATTTACATCCCATTTTGGCCTAACAATTTCATATTTACAGTTCTGGACATAACAGTCCCCAATCTCTTATAGGACATAACAGTCCTGTCTTCCTTCTCGTGTGGCTCTTCTGCTGGCTCTCCTCCTCTTGCGACACTGCTTCTCGGGGTCCAGACATAGCGATCTGCCCCCTCCCTTTTCCATCACCATAACCAGGTACCACGTTACCCAGACCTTTCTTCCCACTAGGCATGGACACAGCTGATCCACCCTCTAGTTCTATATCCCCCCCCTCCCCATTACTTCCATACCTGGGTTCTCTTTTCCCCAGTCTTGTACCTACCCCTTCCCCCTCTACTTGCTCACCCCTTTTCACCTCTAGCTCCTACCCCTTCCCCTTTCCCCTCCCATACTCCCTTTTTTCCATCCTCTGATCCACCGGCAGGGTTCCACCTAGCTTCCCGTACCCTGGCCGCCCAGTTGCGGCCCCACCTGCCCGTGCTGGGCCCCTGTGAAAGTGTTTTCTCCTTGCACCTTTCCTTCCAATGCCTATACCATCTTTCCCTTCCCTTTCTTGCTGGGCAGGTGGGTGGGGAAAATTAAACAGCAAGAAAGAGGCCAATTTTGGGCTTACCTGGCCTTAGATAGCCCCTAAGGACCCTTACCTCAGGAGCCTTGCTAGCCCCTCCCCTCAGCCAATGGCCAGTGAGCTCCGGCCCTGTTGTATGACCTTCCTGTGAGGTCATAAACCCTGCCCTTCCTGCTGCCTCCCCTCTCCCCTCCCCCTCCAAGCAGTCCTTTCTGGCTGGCTACCAGGACAACCTGGCTTGCCTTTAAATGGCAAGCCCCATTGTCCCTGGGTCCCCACCCCGAAATAAATCAGACCATTCTTTTGTTGCTTTTGGATGCTCGCTGGCAGTATTTATTTATGTATAAAGGGCATGGTTAAATTCATACATTTACATCCCATTTTGGTCTAACAATTTCATATTTACAATTCTGAACATAACAGCCCCCAATCTCTTCTAGGACATAACAGTCCCATCTTCCTTCTCATGTGGTTCTTCTTCTGGCTCTCCTCCTCTTGTGACACTGCTTCTTAGGGTCCAGACACTGTGATCTGCCCCCCCCCCTTTTCCATCACCAGAACCAGGCACCACCTCACCTGGACCTTTCTTCCCACTAGGCATGGACACAGCTGATTTACCCCCTAGTTGTATATCCCAACCCCTCCCCCATTACTCCCACACCTGGTTTCTCTTTTTCCCCAGCCCATGGTACCTACCCCTTCCCCCCTGTACCTGTCCACCCCTTTTCACCTCTAGCTCCTACCCCTTCCCCCTTCCCCCCTCCCATACTCCCCTTTTTCCATCCTCTGATCCACTGTCAGGGCTCCACCTAGCTACCTGTACCCTGGTCGCCCAGTTGTGGCCCCACCTGCCCATGCTGAGCCCCTGAGAAAGTGCTTTCTCCTTGCACCTCTCCTTCTAATGCCTATTCCACCTTTCCTCCCTTTCTTGCTGGGCGGTGGGTGGGAAAATGAAACAACAGAAAGATGCCAATTTTGGACTTACCTGTCCTTAAATAGCCCATAAGAACCCTTATCTCAGGACCTTTGCTAGCCCCTCCCATCGGACAATGGCCAGCGAGCTCCGGCCCTGTCATATGACCTTCCTGTGAGGTCATAAAGCACGTCCCCTTCCCTGCTGCTCCTGCACCCTCCCCCTCCAAGCAGTACTTTCTGGCTGACTACCAGGAAACCTGGCTTGCCTTTAAATGGAAAGCCCCATTGTCCCTGGATCCCCACCCAGAAATAAATCAGACCATTCCTTTGTTGCTTTTGGATGCTCATTGGCAATATTTATTTATATGTAAAAGGCATGGGTAAATTCATACATTTACATCCCATTTTGGTCTAACAATTTTATATTTACAATTCCAGACATAACAGTCCCGTCTTCCTTCTCATGTGGCTCTGCTTCTGGCTCTCCTCCTCTTGCAACACCGCTTCGCGGGATCTGGACACCGTGATCCAGTCACCCCTTTCCATCACCGTAACCAGGTACCACTTTACCCGGACCATTCTTCCCACTAGGCATGGACACAGCTGATCTACCCCCTAGTTCTAGATCCCAACCCCTTCCCCATTACTCCCACACCTGCGTTCTCTTTGTCCTCAGCCCATGGTACCTACCCCTTCCCCTCTACCTGCCCCCCTTTTCTCTCTAGCTCCCACCCCTTCCACTGACCCATCTCCAGTTTGCGACGGAAGATGTGGCTCCACCAAACCTTTTTTGTTAATTTCCCCCAATAATTCTCTGAATGGGTGGAGGAACAAACCCATACTAAACTTGGTTAGATGAACCCCCGTCCCCCCGGTACAATGCCTCCTCTTTTTATGAGATGTTCCTATGTGTAAATGTAGACCCCGTCCATCTCCACCACTGCCCTTGCCGCTTTCCTGTTCAGTCACTTTCAGGCCACTTCTATGGCTTTTGGACTCTTTGGCCCCCTCCAAACCCTCCTAGAGGTGATCTCTGACCAGCCTGACACCACTCTGTGTCACCAACCTTTCGCCTTTTCCAAATCTGCAATTATATCTTTCATCAGGGAGCCCCAAGGCAATGTCCCCAAGTCATTGCCTCCCAGGTGTACAATGATGCAGTCTAGCCAGCCCCAATACACATGCAGATCTCCCAGTAGGGGGAGCAACTGTGACCACTTCATGCCTCTCAGGTCTTTCTATCGTACTCTGGTGAGCCCCGCTCCCAGGCGCAGCTGTGTCACTATCTTCATGGTGGCTGTGACTCTCTCTGCCCAATATATGAAAGAGTGCACCACAATCCATACCTGCTGCTTGGAACTTGCTGTGGGGAGAGAAAGGGACACCCATTAACCATTGTCAACAACTCACATAACGCTTGTAACAATTTGACTTCCATCTCCCCACCCACTTGACCTCAGCTTCCCCTGCCCCAGCAGCAGCTAGCTCCATTGCCGCTCCAATTCTAAAGGAATGAGGGGCAAACCAGGAGGGGCCCTCACCTGCAAATGCAACCATCTTTTTCAGCACCACCTCCACCAGATAACGCGTCATCAGGGACCCGTCTCCATGCATGAACCAGACCCCTTTTTGCAGCCCCCTCATTCTACTATACTCCTTCATTACCTGGACTGCACAGGGTTCCCCATTTGCCTGCCTGTATATCTCCATGGTGGCCTCCCATCCCCCCAATCCGTCTTGGACCTTGGAAGCTGGATGACCACCCTTTCCATCTCCACCCACACATTGTGCTCCTGTAAGCCCACCGTGGTTGCATCTTTCCATGGTGCCACCATTTCCCCCACTCTAAAGGCCCCCATGGCCAAAACTGCAAATACAGCCCGAAACAGACAAGCCTCATTCACGGACTGACAGATGTGGTCCAGTGCCTGTAGCAATCTCATGAGCAGGGTGTCACAAATGGGGCTCCTCCCATCCTGCCACTTGCCCTGTCCCCTTTGCCACCCCATGATCTTCCATTTCACTGCCCACCCACCCGCTACATCTGGCCATCCCTGTTCCTGGCATGCCCAGCTGATCCCTGCCAATCGCACCAACATGATGGTGTGGGCCACCCTGTCTTCCCATTTATTTACCATGTACCTCACTACATGTTCCTCTTGCACTGGCTCCCCCATCCCCCACCCTTTCCCCGCCCAAAATGCCTGGAAGCTTTCCCAGGTTCCCTCGTAGGCCTTCAAAGTGTTGGCCGACCACGATCTTCTTTACAAAACCCTGGCTGTCCTTCTCCAGTCCTCCACATCCATGTTGGGACCATGGCCTGGTAAGTGCAGCCTGTGGTGCCAGCTCCAGGAAGCGATCTATCTATAGGCAAGAGAGACAGTCAGCTACCTCATTCCATATCCTTTTGATGTGCTATGCCTTAAAGGACAAGTTCAAGCACAACCCCAACAACACCAGGATCCTCAATACCTATCCCACTGATTCCGTATGGCCACTTTGCCTGTTGATTACCTCAACCACCCCTTTGTTATCACACCAGAAAGAGATGCGCTGCCCTGCCATGTGCTCCCCCCATATTTCCAATGCCACCCATATGGGGAAGATCTCAAGAAATGTGATATCCCTTGTCAAACCCCATTCTTTCCACTCCTCTGGCCATGCGCCTGATACCCACTTCCCTTAAAAGTAGGCCCCTACCTTGAGTCCCCCTGCTGCATCTGTAAACAGTTTGAGGTACGCATTGTGGGCCCACTCCTCCTACCAGAAAGTCACCCCATTGTATGACTCCAGGAAGCCTCCCACACTTGGAGATCTTCCTGCACCCCTTTACTAATGTCTTCCCAGTGATGGGGCTGCTTGGCCTTACCCGTAGCCTCCCCAACCACCTTGTAAAGGCCTGCCTGGGCTTCTGCCCTTGGAGGCAAAATTAAGGTGCTCCAGCAGCTGTTGTACCTGTACCAGTGGCACCCTCCTCCTCCTCCCCCCAGCGCCAACAATCCCTTCAAGTGGGACACTTTGTCCCTCGGCAGGTGGAAACAGTCCTGTTCAGTGTCTACTTCAATCCCCAGAAACTCTAGCCTGTGGGCCTGCATCTCCATCTTACCCGCTGTCAAGGGGATCCCAATGACACTGCACATATTCTGGAAGTCCCGCAACATCCTCTGAGCTTCTGCCTGGCTTTTTCTAATCAGGAGGAAGTCATCTAGATAGTGCACTACCCTCCTGTGGCTGTACCGTGACCCAAATACCCACTGCACCCATGTACTGAAAACCTTGAACATTGAGCAGGCCACAGAGCATCCCATGGGCATTGCCTCATTGAAGTACAGCTCGCCGTTGAAATTTAAACCCAGCAAATCTCAGTCCCCTGGTTGGACTGGCAACAGCCGGAAAGTGGATTCAGTGTCTGTCTTTGTGAGCCATGCCCCTCCAACTGCCTGTATCAACTCGACCACCTGCTCCAGAGAAGTGTAGGTGACCATGCTCAACTCCTCTGGGATCCCTGCATTCACTGACCTCCCCTCCCGGTAAGACAGGTGGTGAATGAGCCAGAATTCCCCCGCTTGCTTCTTACACACCACCCCAGGGGTGATACCCAGAACTGTCTGCAGGAGGATAATCCCAGTGGCCCCTCCACCCTCCCTGCACTGACTTCCTTCTTGATTTTTTCCCAAACTATGTCCTTCTTTCCTTTTACTGAGGCCAAATTCTTAGCTCGCAACCCAACCCGTGACCCCTTGAATCCTAGTGGAAAACCTCCCTTAAACCCTTCCCTTAGCAGGGCCACCCCCTTCTTGTAAGGATACCCCACTGTCCATGCTTCCACCACAACCAGCTTGATGGGGGTGCAGGCCAGCATGCAGCCCCACCACCCACCGCCTACTCCTGCCATAACTCCAACTATATTTGGGGGTGTACCCCCCTCTCCCTAGGCCCCTTCCTCTCCCAGGTCCCCCCCCAGCCGCCTCGAAAAGGCTGCTCAGCCGGTTGCCCAGCTGGCCTGCCCACTCTTGTCCCGTCACTGCCTGCACGCCCTTGCCGGGTGCGATCCCCCACATCGTGAGCAAACATACCGAAACTTGCAGCTAGGCCATGTGCACAATTCCCTGTTATAAGCCCAGCATGCCTTGGCCCCTCTGCTGGGGATGTCCCCTTCCCCTGATCTATCACCTGACCCCCGGTTGATCCAGACAGTGTCCTAACCCATAACTCGGCATGGGTACAGTCCTACCTCAGGTCCCCTTTTACCACCATCCTCCTTCGGAAGGCATCATCATATTTGAGCCACCTGAAACTCAACTTTGCCCAATAGGTATCCAGAATAATGGCCATGTATGTCAACAGCAGTATCACTAGGTCAGGCTGCTTCTCTAATACCAGCATGCTATAAATTATGAAGCCTGCTTGCCATGTTACTATGCTCTTCCCTTTCAGCCAGGCCTCTTCCCCCTTATGCCCAACCACCGCCAGAGCTACTGCCATCTCCGACTTGCCCACCGACTCCCTCTGCTCGTACTTCTTATCCATTTCCTCATCCACTAGCCCAAATATATCCACATACTCCCCCTTCCAAATCTTTTCTTTTATTGATGCCGGCACATGGTTGCTCAGCGTAAAGTCATTTGTCCCCTCGTACAGCTTCCGCATTCCCCTGGAGGTGCCAATGCCCCCCCCTTTTCTCCCTCCTTGATGGCTTTTAGAGCTCGCTCCCACTTCACAACATCATCCTCCCCCATGTCCCTGAGCAACCCCTTCATATATCCTTTCAAATCAGATTCATTATTCATGTCCACATCATCCTTACCCCCATACAGACAGGGCCCGGCCGGGAATGGGGCGGGGGCCCCTGGAGGGGTGGGCACCCCCCGCTTCAACCTCTTGTTCCTTTTTCTGGGTCCAGACCCCTAATCTTGTTCCTTCCTCTTCCTCTGTGCTTCCTCTTCTGCTTCTCTCATCTTTGCTGCCTCCACCAACTCCATCATCTGCACCCTTAGTTTTCCTGCTTCCACCCACATGGCCGCGCTTGATGCCGGATCTCTCTTGGGTACCATTCTGTCAGATGCCTCTAGACTGCACAAAAACGCAAAGGTCAGCCCCCAATCCTGCAACCCTTTTCTTATTCCGCAGCCCCCCAGGGCATGGCTGCCCTAGCAGTGGCTGTGCTACAAAGCCTCTGTGCCATCTCTCTAATCCAAATCCAGCCCGCATGTTCTGCTGTGCCCCTCCAGGTCAGCAGGCATCCAAGCCCCTCGGTTGCACTCTATGAGCCCAACTGCCCATTTTGCCATGTGGCCTCGAAGGCCTCATTGCTCAAACTTGTGCCCCTCCTTGAGGCCAAAGCCCCTAGGTAGCTGCCTCTTCTGCTGGTTTCCCAGCTCTCGCCAGCCTCCTCCCTGCCAGCAGCCCCACTGCTGCCCGTTTCCCATTCCATGTGGTCATGTACCACTCCCTTTGACGCTAGCCACCCATTTTCAACCATAGACCCCTTGCTTCCTCGTTCTCCCCCCCAAGGCAGCCCCCACCTCTGCACTTCCAGACCGGGTTTAGGCACTAATGCCCTATAACTCACCACTGATAGGCCAGTCCCCCATGTGGCCCTTGCAGTTTTCTTTCGTACTTCCCAATTTTCCTTCTTGTGCACCACACTCCAACAGCTGCTCTCATGAATTCGTATAACCGATACACTCTACTATATGCCTTAATAAATAATACCTTAGGTCAGGAACCCCTCATATCAAATTGTGTGACTACATAATGAACAGCTCCAGCGATATAATAACACCAGCTATAAAGCACTCCCCTTCATGTAAATGTTGCAATCTTATTTCCTTTTCCCTTTTGTATTTTTTTTTTTTATTTTGTTCAAATGGTAGCTACCACCCATGTAGTCAAAACATACTGCTTTTCTGGAGGTCACTCCTTTACCCTCTCACCTGCCCAGGCCTGGCCATGTGGTGCAGACCTTGCTCACCTGGCCACCCGCTCATCCTGAGAAAACCCAGCCTTTGTGCTCCCCCCCCGTTCATCCGATCTTACCCTGCAAGTGCACAGCCCCACAAGGCCCAAACATGGTAGTTTTGTCCTGCCCCTGAAGCCATGGCACACTTTTCCTCCAGCCTGGTCCCTGGCCACCACACAGCCCTTTGTACTTGCTGCCTCCTCAACTAGGCCTTACCATGCTCCCCAGCAGTCGCCCCCTCCACCAGCATTGTCTCTTCCGCCACTGCCATTTCTGTTTGGCAAAAAAACTGCCCCCAATCATCCATATACAATGGCGCACCTGCTGCTGTTGATTGGCTGGCTCCCCTGCCTCTGGCATCTTACGGGCTGCCTGGCATGTGCTCCCAGGCCCCAGCCTGAGGGCTACCATCTCACCAAACTGTTGGTGCCTAACTGACAACACAATAGATGCCCACCTCGCTGGGCCTCTTAGCGCTCTATTGCTGTTGCGTGCTGCCTCTGGCCTCTCACCTGAGGGTTCCGGTGTGCAGCCAAGCACAAAAGGGGACAAAAACCAAATCGGCAAGTGAGGCCCATTCTGCTGGCCTCAATACCACCAAATCAAATATAGGAGCACTAGGAAAATGTGCAGAGCTCTGTACAAACTAGCATAACCAAAACCACAAAAAGTAATAGCCCTCGCATAGCAAAATGCCACAAACACTGTTAGTATCTAACGACTGTGCATTTATATGAGGAAGACGTGCATACATGAAATTCACCAGGGCTCTGCCAGGCTTCATCAGCTGGCCTCAACCACCATCCGATTTGCCTTGGCCTACATACCGACCACTCAGAGAGGCTGCCCTAAGCCTTCCTAACCCCACCAAACCACAAAACAGTGCACGACTTCTCTCCAGCCGTCCTGGGCTGGCCCTGAGGCCTGCACCATGCTGGAATCCCTCCATACCTATCTCCCATGCTACCAAACAACTCCTCAGCCTACCATGCCTTACCTTGTCCTGCCAAGCGATGTGCTGAAAATTAAACAGCAAGAAAGAGGCTGATTTTGAGCTTACCTGGCCTTAAATAGCCCCTAAGGACCCTTACCTCAGGACGCTTGCTAGCCCCTCCCCTTGGCCAATGGCCAGCGAGCTCCAGCCCTGTCGTATAACCCTCCTGTGTGGTCATAAACCCCACCCCTTCCCTGCTGCCCCTGCCCCTTCTCCCCCTCCCCCTCCAAGCAGTCCTTTCTGGCTGGTTACCAGGACAACCTGACTTGCCTTTAAATGGCAAAGCCCCATTATCTTTTGTTTCTTATGTGGGAAACTTCATTATGGGACAGTTAGTAGTAGACTTGGCACCTTGGTTAGAAATTAAAATAATGTTACCCCAGAGGCAATACATTTAATGTGTCCAGTTCCATATTATCACTTATTGACTATGGTTTACTCTTTGGCATGTCACACAGCTTTGCATAGGACTGGGGTTACTTTTAATAAAGTTTGCAGATTTGTTTTGGTTGCAGATAAATTCACTCTTAGATGACATTAATTTACAAATGAATCAGTTACAGCTGAACAGCAGAACCAGATATCAAATCTGTTTGCTGGAGGAGAAGGCCTTAGTGGGCTTTACTCCTCCTAATAGTGAAATTAATCCTAATATTCATATATGTTGATTATCAGTACAATACCAGGAGCATGGCTAGAAACAGATTAGTAAAAACATACTGTAGAACAACATAAGGGGCTTAATTTACAAAGGCTGATGAAAGGCTGCCATCAAGCCCTGCTACAATACCACACTTTGACACAGCTGCACCTATCTCCTTTGCTGCAACTGTGCCCCATTTTTGTGGGTTGGATGCAGTTGAGGGAGTTTACCTGCCTTATAGAAGCTTGCACCAAGGAATTGGTGCAAGCACAGTGAAATAGGTCCCAAGGATTGCTGCAAGCTAACCTCAAAAAGTTGGTCTAACTTGCAGTAATTACTGTACGAGATAGAAAATCCTACTCACTGGCCAGGTGAATGCCGCAGGCTCTGTGTACCACATTCTCCAGTGCACCTGGGGCTTGAAGAATTCTGGCACTTTCTAAAATCAAGCTCAAGGTCAACATTTCCTTCTTTTAATGCTGCTGATTGGTGAAATGATTTACCTTCTGCAATATGTTATATATCTAGCTTTGGCCAGTTCTGAAGTTTACTTCATGCATTATTTAATGATTTAGTTCATTGCAATTGTAAATAATTGTTGTTCATATTAAATGTTCCCACACAGTTTTCTCTCTGTTGTTTTACTGGTAACTATTTTATATATTGTGCAACCTGTGAAAATTAACATTTGTGCTCAAAGGTATTTCCTAGTAAAAAAAGGAAAGAAATAAAACTAAACAAGGCAAAGCAAGGCAAAGGCAAGGCAAAATTTATTTAAAAGACGCACAATCCTGGAAGCTCTGGGCGCCGTACAAATAAATAAACGCATATTCAAAAATAAATCAATAAAAACACAAACTTATTTTTTTATAAACATATACATAATAACACTTCAAATAAACATTACCCATAGACAGTAAGCTAAAACAATACATTTTCAACAGCTATATATCTTCAAAATATTATTCCATAATTTGAGGAAAATAAATCCACAGTTTAAGTAAACCATAGGATATTATTCCATGTTTTAAATAAACTGCAGATTACTAATCAATAGTTTTAGAAAAAGATCATTTTTTGAATTTCAGAATTACACTTTTGATGTAATTCCATGGAATTTCTGAAATTCCAATGAATTATTCTAACCCATGTGACCAGAGTGGGAACTGGCAATCAATGTGGCTGTTATGAAGGTGCCATGCTCATGTTTTAGATGATCAGCCATAACACTGGTTCCCAGTGGTTAAGTAGACTGGTCTCAATTTATCTTTCTGTCACTCAGGTTGTAACAGGCTCTCAGTTGATGTGTGGAGTCATCTGTAAAGTACTCCCATACTGTAGAATACCCTTTTGTGTGTGTGTGTGTGTTTGTTTGTTTTTTAGCAATGTGACTGGACTACTCTGGAGGATACTTTTGAAGCAATTATGCAGCAACAGTGAGATGATATATTTTTTCTGCTACGGTAGAATGAAGAGACCAGCAATGTCCAGGCAGGGCAGCAGCATGAAGTGGTACATCAAAATGGGGCTCATAATTATGCTCTAGGAACTGTGGACGGTGCTGGTCATTATATATCTAACTAGTTACAGCCATAGATAAATTCAGATATTGCCAGATACTTCGCAATAAGTACATCTAAACAGATTGGTGTCCCACAGTGGTACTGCAGGTAGGCAGACATTTTCTCTATAGATGTAACATACATTTCAGGAAATATCTGTCCATGTCTTTAGCTGCAACTGTACCTGACAAACATATTTCTTACTTTTCTCTTTTTCATTCACTTATTTAAATTTTTTCCACCACCTGCCATGATCGACTCCACTCCTCTGAATCAAACTCATCATCACCACCACTAGAAGTCATTGGTGTAGCTCACATCATCCTTTCGAGCTCCTCTAGTTCTTCATTTTCCACTTCAACATGTGCTTCCTCGTGTCCTATTTCTCCCCCTTGTTTCTCATTCTCTTGTGCATCATCTTTCCCTGCTCCTTTGCCTTCTCACCCAGATCAAGTGTTTTCCCTTACCCTATTGTATACTGTACATCTCATCTTGTGTTTTCTCATACTCCGTCTCCTCACTCTCATGCTCCTGCTCTGACAACTTCACCTGAATAAACTGCTCACTGACACTCCTCTCAACTAATATCAGCAGGCACACTGCCACACTAAGGGACTGTAACCAAAATCAAATTGTTAAAAAATGACATTTTTAATAGCCAAACTGGATGCAATAGTGTTTATTGTGTTCAAGAGCTAAGATCTACCTCAGTGCTTTGATTCCATATTCAATCCCCGATGAAGACTCATAAGGAGTTCATAACTCTAGAACATAATAAATACTATTGCATCCACTTTGGTTCTTTAAAATTCTTTTGTTTTTAACAAGTTAATATTGATGACAGTCTCCTGAGTGCAGCAGTTTGTGTGGAGGTGAATGACTACCTGTTTGTACCCACCTGATTCCTGACTGTATGTGGCCATTCGCTTTTGCTCCTCCCCTATTAGTTGCTTTGCAGGTGGTGCTCCTGCTTTGCTTTTGTAGCATCACATGGTTGATATAACTAATCTTGCCCATACTCTTCCCATGAGCAACAGTGCTCATTTAAATCAGTAAAGCAAACATGATTATTAACAATTAAAGGCTTAGTGTGTGCAGTGATTGAAGCACAACAACAATCTATTATAACTTTGGCTTTATGAAATAATCCATGTGCCTATTGTTTGAAGTAAATAATAATAAAAGTTGTAAACACGTTTTTTTTCTTATTCCCAGCTGTGTTGACCCCCAGTTACACTCTTGGGCAAAACTGTTATCTGTAGTATATTTCTCCCTGGGTCAAAAGTGCACATACCAATTTAAGCTTCCAGATCTGTTTCAGTATGTACAGTACTTATGGTTTGCATAGGGTGGTTTCATTACCAGATGCCCTGGATGACATGCCGGGAAAGCTGCCTGTAGTGTCATGGAACCAGTGAACTGCTGGAGATATGAATCATGGTTTCATTGGCCATACTATTACACATCCAGTCCTAATCATCTGCCTGGCCCCAGCACAACTGCTACCACTCGCACCATCACTATGCCTAACTCCTTCATCACTCCTTCATCACTGCAGGTCCTTGCAGTACTGGTACTTGCTGGGTCTGGAATGGTAGAATGTATCCCTGCTTATTTTCTCACCTTGCACCTCTTCCACTAACTGTTCCTTTCTTCATCTTTTTATTCAGCTAGCTTACAGGCAAACAAACAAACATAAAAAGCCAAGTACCATCATTCAGTAAAAAAACTGTATTAATCAAATAAAACTTTAAGACTGACCCCACTTTCCCTTTCTGCTCAAATCACTGCCCTAAGCCTTTCATTTTGAGCTGAAGCAGGTGTATCTGCAGCTGAAAAAATATGACACAATATACAGTCACCTTCCTTCTCTGTAGAAATATGGGGCCAGATTCTAGAAGGCACAAATGCGACATGCGTAAAGTATACAAATACGCTAATACAAGTACGACAAAGTGAATACGCCATATTCCATAAAACAGAACAGTTGCGACATGTCACAGAATGCAATGTCACAGCTACGACATGCATCATAAAAGGGTACAAGCTGTAGGAACAGTGGTTGGAGCAGAGTAAATGCCATGGTACAGCTGGCAGTGCATAGAGGGGGTCAGGAAATGGCACAAACAGCGTCAAGGGCACAGAAAAGAAAAAAGAACATTTCCCATGGAGAAACCAACATCCCTATAGAAGGGGTGCATGCCAAGGCATCCCAACTGCTCAGCAGAGGTGGGGAAAAGGCAACAAAGGACAAATTAAGCGTGCCTGGGAGAAGCTGGCCTGAAAGGTAAATGCAGTGGTTACACAGAGGCACACAGTTCGCTACCTGCAGAAGAAGTATAGTGGCATGAAAAGGGTGGTAAAGCAGAAGCTGGCACACAAGTGGTGGTCTGCCAGGGCACTGGAGGAAGACCAGTACAGATACAGCCCCTGTCAGCCATGAAGCAGCTGCTAGCCACACTCCTGGATGACTGCAGCATTAGTGGAGACAGCAACCTGGACATCTACAGGATGCAGCATGCCAGAGGTAAGCAGAGGCAGGCAAGAACACATGGCTGTGGGCATGGACATGCATGCTTGTATGTGTGTGCCCACACAGGACCACCCACAACACAGCTAATGTCAACCTGTGATCTTCCCACAGGTACCACAGTCCAGATAGCAACAGGCTCACAACAGGAACCGCAGGAAGAGGACACAGACCAGGAGGACAGTGGCAGTGACACCAGCAGCTCATCATCACCCACAGCCCAGGAGGGCCCCAGTGACACTGAGGAGGATGCAGCGTTAGCCATGGATGTCAGTGTGGGTGGTGTGGAGGACCAGGTGATTGATGCAGGACATGGCCGGGGGAGGTCAGAGGTGAACAGGAGAACACACAGGTGGCCACACAAGGGAGCACAGGGTGCAGTGGCACACCAGACACCATGGTTTCCAGGGAACGGATAAGGCATGGTGCCAGGGACACAGTGTGCACACCAATCCTCCATGAGCACAGTGCCAACCAGGACAGGCCCTCCATCACTGGACAACATAGAGGACTGACCCGATGATGGCAGATGGACAGAACTGTGTGATGGCAGCGCACCACAATATCTTGGGGAATACTGTGAGACAGTAGTACTGAAGCAGGATGAGCTGACAGGGGAACTTGGACTCCTGCTGAACAGCATGGAGAAGCATCACAACTGGCTGGAGGGGCAGATGTCCGAGATCCACAGTGCCATGCAGGCACGGACACATGATGGCACCACAGGCCTGGTGGACATTGCATTGGCCCTGCATGGCCTAGTGCATCAGGCACAGCTCCAGATAAAGACACACCTGCAGTGCACCGCTGCTGTAGAGAGATACATAGTGCAGCAAAAATAGCACATGGAGGCCATGACAACAGCCCTGCATGCCATGTAAATTGCTCTGCTGGCCAGATGGCAAGAGGCTGCAACACACCCACCACACATGGCAGCCATGCAGCATACAGCACAGCCACAGGACAGACAATTCATCAACACCATGGGTGTAGCAACCCAGACAACACCTGCAGACCTACAGCCAGGTATCATCCAGCAAGGGCACCACGTGCAACAAGAAGACACATCCAACCAAGGGGGCCACAGTGCATGAACACAGCTACTCACTCTAAAACAGCTGCAGAACACCAGTGTACCCACCACAGCCATTGTGCCAGTGACCACCACACAGGCAGGCACAACCAACCAGCATGTGGAGCTCCGGGAGCCAGACCAGCAACAACAAGGTACTGGAGACCCACACAGGAAGCATGGCAGAAGGCCAAGGGGCACAACAGGAGGTGCCCCTTTTGCAGAGACATGAAACTGTGTGCCACAGGAGGCAACCGATGTGGGACCCAGGTGAAGCACAAGGGTACAACAGGCATAACCAACACCTGCCACACCAGACAGCGATGGCAACAAATGGAGCTGGAAATCTGGCACAGAGGGTGGCAGTGGCACATGCACAGTAGCGTGACCCACCGCCAGCTCCAAACAACCTTAGGACAGTGTGCAGGGGTGCACACCATTGGACATGAATGCCACACTGTGGCCACGCACATAGGACTGCACACAGGGACACTGGCATAGCACTGTATGTGGGTGTGGGCACAATGAGATGAAGACTGGCATACGCTGAAGCACAGGATGCACCTGACACTGATGGGGTGCTTTGTATGTATGTAGGGTGAACTGCATAGTGCACAAGTAAAGCATGAGTACCAACACACCAATGTCTGTCTCAGTGTGTGCTGTGTATGCTGTGTGTCTGTGCTTGTGATCCCCTGATGGATGGTAGACAAGACCTACAATGGTGGGGAACATGGCAGGTGTGTGTGCAGGGATGACCCGCCATGGTGCATGGGCAGGGACAGTGTGCCGGGGGGAGCTGTGCAGGGGTGTGCCATATGTGTGCCTGTGTCATGCATGACATAACAGGTGTTAGCATATCACATGGCATGGAGGGGCACCATGTGTCCCTGTGTGACTGGAGCCACACACGACAGGGTACCACACTTCCCACAATATGCAGTGCAATGTGGTACCATAGCGGTAGTGGTTCCATGGGTGTATGGGCTTCTGCCTGTGTGCTGCACGGCACTGCACCAAGTCCATGCCAGACACTGTGGTCATTGGGTGGGATTGCCACTGTGCCAGTATGCTGTGGTACTCCACAGACATGTGGAGTGTCCATCTGGAAGGGTGTGGCACAGCTGTACCACACATCGCAGGTACCTGTGTGGGGGTGCTGCAGCAGGTACACATGGTGATGTGTGCTGCACAAGGCTGCTGCTGTGCACCGATGTTGCAGCTGCAGTGGCTGCCGTGTACTGCAGTGCCGTATAACCGTTGTGTGTGTCTGACAACAGTGAACAACCCTTGTCAGTGTGTGCCTCCATGCACACTGCCGACATGCCAGTCACTGCAGGGATACATGGTTGTATGGCTGCACACACCTTGCCCTGCACCACACACCAACACCACAGCATAGCCTTTGCCAGCTCTGCAACACACACACACACACACACACACATATGACACATTGTACCAGATACTGCACAACAGCCATGGTCAGCAGCACTGTAATGGCCACAACATGACGCTGTACATACTGACATGCCCAACTCAGGTGTAGTGCAGTACACCGTATCTGCACTGTAACGTACCAATGGCCTGCCACACCCACCCGTAAGCAGGACAAGCACCTGCCTGGGCCCCAACACCATTGTGCATGCGTACTGTAGACGACAGTCAGCAGGCAGTACACATGGGCCTCTGTCACATAACACACAGTGTCACCACTCTGCTATACTGCAGTAACCACTAGGCACCATACACTGGCCATGGCCAGTGGTGTATAATCACAGTGGTATCATGACAGGTATGTAGCACCGGGAGACACTCCTCTGTGGATGGCTTGTGGAGTGCAGCCCCATAACACTGTGCCAACGGTGCCACCAGCTGGTCAATGGATGCAGGAAGGTAGTGTTTAGCCATGAAGGCCAATGGGTGGTGTTGCACCACCCGTGTGTTCACAGGGCAGGGGTACAGAGCACACCGCAGTGCATTCCTGGCTATGCACTGTGCAGTGCTGTGAAGGATAGCGGCAGTGTGAGAGACAGTGCTCCTTTAATTGCTACTGGGGATGTGATCTGGTAACTTGCCACCATGCTGGGGGCTCGGGGGAACTAGTTGCTTGCAGCTACTTGGAGAGGCAGGACTGGGGAATTTAAACCGCTGTGCCACTCACAAGTGGTTGGATTGTGCTGTTTATGTGTACCTGCTGCAGACGCTGGGGTGCCTGAGAAAATTCCCCTGCGAGCAATGTGAAGGATAGAGGCAGTGTGAGAGACTGTGCTCCTTTAATTGCTACTGGGAGTGTGATCTGGTAACTTGCCACTGTGCAGGGGGCTCGGGGAGCTAATTGCTTGCAGCTACTTGGAGAGGTGGGACAGGGGAATTTAAATCATTGTGCCGCTCGCAAGCGCGAGCTATTTGGCTACTGCTTATCAAGTTTAGGTCTAGATAGTAAGCAGGGTTTGGGAATTTTAATTTGTATTAGGCTCTACTGTCTGAGCTTATTCGGTGGGGGCGGGAGCTTTGAGCTTTCTCTTTATGTCTAGGTCTACTGATATACGATATTTATTAGCCTTAATAAACTAGCCACTGTGTGCTATTTGTAGCAGAAGTAGGTACTGTATTCCTTGTTAAATTGCCATATCATTTTATATATTTAGCTATTTTACTAATTAGATATAGATTATTCTATTTCTTAGTGTTTTAAGGTTAGAAATGTTTAGATCAATTAATCTGGTTTAGTAATTCAAATTTGTTTGTTTTTCTTATTTTTGTTCTTGGGCTGGAATGTTTAGACTGCCCAATTGTTTTGGATTGTTTTAGTTATTATTTAAGTTAAGTTTAGTATTAGAATTTTTATATTTAGTGATGTGCCGGGGTTATTTGGGGATGCCTGGGAGGGCCAGGATTGTGTAGGGGGCAACCTTTCTGCATGATTCTGACCTTCACCTGCCTTCCGGTTTCAGATACCATAGTTAGACGTTGCCGGGAGATGGGGATTTGGAGTGACGGGGTTATTCTGGGTAGTGGGTGGCCCCGTGCACAGCGGGGGGGGGTGGTTGGATAGAGATTATTACATCCAGAAGTTGCCCTGGTTACGATGGGCACAATGGAGAGGCCAGACGTGTTTGGAGCCTGTCCCCATGGAGTCCACCAGACCGAGTGGTCAGGTAACCCGAGGGGCTGCCTCACCCATCAGTCCCCTGAAGGAAGTGCTGTGCAATGCCAGATCAATCAGGAACAAGACCACAATTATTGCGGACTTGATTTCTTTGGTCGATCTGGTTTGCATTAAGGAGACCTGGGCTGGGGGCGATGCAGCCCAGTTTTTGAGGCTGCTGTCCCACCTGGGTATACCTTAGTGCACTGCCCCAGAGAGGAGCATGGGGCGGTGGGATGGCCATCTGTTTTAGATCTGACTTGACCTTTACCATGCACCCAGTGGGAACACCAGGTTCTTTTGAATGTGTGGCCAGTCGTGGGGGTCTAGGTTCAGGCTGCAGGATCCTCCTTATTTACCGCCCGCATGGGACGATGGGGAATTCCCAGCAGGAGTTTGACAAATTCATCGGCAGTGAAATATTGGAAGCCCCCAGATGTATTGTTCTGGGGGATTTCAATGTTTGGGCTGATGACAAATTTTCTCAGCCTGGTTATAACTTCCTACAGATCATGTCTTCTCTGGGCCTGTTGCAAGCTGTTTTTACTATGACCCACCTGGGCGACCACATGTTGGACCTGGTGTTCTTACTGGGGCTTGAGATAGTTAATATCAAGATTGATCAGGTGGCATGGTCTGATCACTGCATGGTGCAGTTCATGTTCAGGGCTCCTGCCAGTTGCCCTCCCCATACTGAGATGATGAGCTGTCGCCCTTTGAGGGGGATTGGCCCCGGAGGGCTTTTTGGCGGCAGCTGATCTATCTAGTGTGGGTGATGCATGCATTGGAGGTGTTGATGCTGGAGTAGGCACTTATAACAAGGTGCTATCCTTCACCATTGACTCCCTCGCACCTGTCCATGTATGACCCAAATCTTCCTACCTGAGATCCCCATGTTATGATGGGGCTCTCAGGGAGATGAAGAGAAAGGGTATGAGGCTGCAGCGCCACTGGAGAAAGTCTGGTCGGGAGGAGGAGGACAAACTGGCCCTGCGTGTACATTATAATGCATACCAGGGGGCAATCAACCATAAGAAGGCAGTGTTCCTGTCCAGGGAGATTGCTGTGGGAAGAACCGACCATCGATACTTTTTCGGACTGTGGACATGCTGATTCATCCTGCCTGTCTACAGCCGAAGAAGGTTTTTTCAGATGTTGAATGTGAAGAGTTTGCTCGGTTCTTCTCAGACAGAGTGTCCATCATCCGGCAGGGAGTTTCTCCAGTCAGCAATGTTATAACTGGCAGTGGTCGCAGAGGTGTTCTGAGAGCACTCCGCCTGGTTGAGGGGAGTTTAGACAAGTGGAGGTAAGTGAAGTCATTGAGGTGGTGATCATTCTGAAGTATACCTTTTGTGAACTGAATCTGGTGCTGATGCGTTTCTTGATGAGATACATCAACACCGTTGGCCCAGTGTTTGCTCTGATTATCTGGTGTTCCTTATCTGAGGGGGTCTTTCCCGATGCCTTGAAGGAGGCATTGGTGAGACCACTCTTAAAGAAACCATCATTGGACCTGGAAAGAAGGGCAAATTTCTGACCTATCTCTAATCTTCCCTTTCTTGTGAAGGTAGTGGAGAAGGTACTGGGGCTTCAGTTGGAAGAGCACCTTGTGACTCACGTGTTGTGCAAACCTTTCCAGTCAGGGTTTTGGGTGAGGCATAGCACAAAAACTGCACTTGTTCGGGTATTGAATAATGTCCTGAGGGTGAGAGATCAAGGGGACAAGACAATTCTTGTTCTTCTCAATCTCTCCTCAGCATTTGACACTGCAGACCATTGTGTGTTGCTTGACTATCTCAGGGAACTCTGTGGACTCACCGGCACTGTCATCAGCTGGTTTGAATCTTTTCTTACTAATAGGAGGCAATGGGTAGTAATGGGGAATTTTTCCTCCACCCCTAGCCTCCTATCTTGTGGAGTTCCTCAGGGATCGGTATTGGCCCCAATGTTGTTCGCAGTGTACATGCTACCCCTAGGAGGACTCATTAGGAAGTATGGCTTGGGTTTTCATTGCTAAGCTGATGATACCCAGCTGTACTTTTCCTTTGCCCCAGGAACATCCAATGTGGTGGATGTGCTTAATAGCTGCCTTGCTGAAATCAATGACTGGATGACCTCTAGCTGGTTGCTACTGAACCCCGATAAGATGGAGGTATTGGTGGTGGAGTAGAACAGAGTGCGTGATAGGATGGCCTCTGAATCAGAGTCTGGACTTGTTCTGGGATCTGTTTCATTGAAGGCCTCCCTTAGGGTGTGAAATCTTGGCATCACTCTGGACAGAAGCCTGTCTATGGAGGTGTAAATATCCTCCACGGTTCGCTCTTGTTTTTTCCATCTCAGAAATGTCACCAGGATAAAGACCCTTGCTCTGCCTCTGGACCTCACCACTTTGATACATGTCTTAGTCACATCTAGCCTTGGCTAATGTAACGGGCTCTACCTCAGGGTCATGGGAGGATCTCTCCACAGACTGCAGCTAGTGCAGAATGCAGCTGCCCTGTTACTGACTTGGCAGCCTACATTTTGCCATATTACACTGGTGTTGCATGAGCTGCACTGGCTGCCGGTCAGGTGGAGGATCCTCTTTAAGGTGGGTCTTCTCACCTATAAGGCCCTACGCGGTCAGGGCCCTGGTTATCTATCAGACCTTCTTGTAACTGCTCTCTCTGTTCGCCCCCTCCACTCCTCCTATGGAGGCCCCCTGGTGATTCCTAGGATTAGGCTGAGATCGGCTGGCGACAGGGCATTCAGTGTTGCCGCCCCCATCATATGGAATTCATTGATCCCTAGGATTAAAGGGGTTCCCACTTTGGAAGTATTTTAGGCTCACCTTAAGGCCCTCCTATTTGCCCAGGCATTCTTGGACTGAATTATTAATTCTTCATTCTGTTTCATTTAAAATAGTTAAGTAATACATCATCATTCTGGATTTTATTGTCTTGTATTTGCATGTAATCCTCTAAACATATGTTTATTTATTTGTGAAGTGCCCAGAGCCTCCGGGATTGGGCATTTTTTAAATAAATTTTGCCTTGCCTTGCCTTTCTGCACTGTACATCTGTGATGCACTGATGGCTGTGTAGTGACCAACTGGCACACAGGCGCCATACCTTGGTTGTGGCAACACATCCACCAGCACGGCTGACTGCGTGCATGCGGCCACATGTGGACGATGTCAGGGACACATCTAGTGGAGGTGGTATGGCCCAGTGATAAATACACAACACCATAAGTGTAACATATAAACGTCAATGGTTTATTAACAAACAGCAACTGCAACATGAACAAATGTGACACCCTCCCCCATATAATGGTGCTGTACAGGGGTACTGAGTGTCCTGACAACAGTCAAAGTGCCCTACATGCCACTAACTACCCAGTATGCTATACCTCCCAGCCCACACAACATCAAACAATGTATTGCACATGCACCCCTGCCCAAGACATCAGGTCAACCACCCTGCACAGCCCTCATGTGCACATCATACTACAGTAGCTACTACTGTTCATGAAGAGAGGTGAGTAGGGCACTGAGTGAGCCATGCAGCCGGGCGACATCAGCCATTATGGCCTCAAAAAGGTTTGCCAGTCACCTGTCCCTGTCTGTGGCTGATTGTCCCTGTGGTCACTGGCCCGTGTCCCTCACAGCTGCTTCCACAGCCATGGCCACATCTTCCTCACTGTGTGGTCTGTCCTCATGAGTGGGCCCTGCCTTTGGCTTCTCCACATTGCACACCTCTGCGGCATCCTCCTACCCATGTCTGTCTGTTGCCAGGCATGGATCTTCTACTGTGGCCACGTCCTGCAGACTGGTGACATTGTGGTCCCCTGTGTCGGCCGTGCCAGCATCCATCATTGCCCCACCAGTGCCTGGGCCACCTGTCTCCACCAACATGGCCTGTTCCACCTTGGGTGCATCTTCTGCCACTGCAGGCACCACTGCCATGGGGACTGTCTCTGCAGTGACATCCACCTCCTGCCACCCATCATCCTCATCCTCATCAGACATTTCTGGTGGCAGTGGGTGTGCCCTCCTCTGCATGTACCTTGTTCTCGCCCTGTATGCTATGGCATCCTGGTGCTTCTGCTCCACCATGTCCCGGAGTAGGACTCTGTAGTGTGCTGGTACTGCCAGTCATCCAACTGTGACAGGGGTACATGACACCTGTAGCCTATCGTGGCACAGGTCACTCTGTGATGGTACATATGTTGGCAGTGTGCCCCTGTGACATGCTGCACATATGTTCACTGGCGCATGTGACCAATACCTACCTCAGTGGTGGTGGTGTCTGTGCTGTCCATGCAACTGTGCACGCAGCAGGCAGTGGTCTTGCTGTCCTCCTTCTGACCCATGTATGTTACCATTCCATCCTGTAGCATGAGAGAGGGACACAGGTCATTGGGACTGTCACGTACACGCGGCCATGCAACCTTGCTGGGTGGCATTGTATGGACAGGGAGCACTACTCACATTCCCTCGGTGTACCTTCGCCTATCATTTCAACATCATGTCTGGCAGCCATGTCCATCAGATGCACCAGGAGTTGCCTGTCCCTTCTGCAGAGGTCCTGCCATCTGTGCTTGAGCTGCCTGATGGTCCTCCTCACACCTGAAATCTCCTGCAGGCGTGTGCTGATGGTCCTCCACACCCTGTCCCTCTCCCCCTAGGGTTGTGGCCCCTGCACCCTGCTGGTAGCAGTGTGGTGTGCCACTGCTGAACTAGGCTTATCAATTGTGCAGTCTCAGCTGCACTGTAATTGGGTGTCCTGCCACTTAATGTGGACACTGTGCAGTTCCTGTCACACCTGTAAGCACTATTCAGATGGTTTGTGGCCACTATCTGCTGTGTGCAGGCTCCCCTGTACCTCTGCTGGCTAGTTGCATCGGTACTTTTCAACTGCATGTGGCTGGTGCATGTACTGCATGCGATACATGTGTAGGCCACAGCTGCATATACACTATATGAATACCACAGTTGCATAGTGCATTGTCAAGTATGATGGCATACTGCCATATATGCATGTACATAACAGACAGCACTGCTTGTACATTTCTAATGCACTTGCATAGTGTTTTTCCAGGCCTGTCTGCATGTTCCACGCTCCTGTGTCATTTGCCACATACAACTGCACTGTTAACTGTGTGTGCCCTTGGCAGGCCTCTATTGGTGTATGCATGTCATGTCTACAGTGCTGGCAGGGTATGTGATGTTGGCTCCTCTGTCACATGTGTGCAGTGCTCTGCTGTGTTGTGGCCCACATACTTCACAGGGTGGTCAGGCTGTGTGGTCAGAATGTGCCATGCGTCATTGCCCACAGGTCCTGGTTGGGTGGTCTGTCCACCTGCTGCTGGGCACAGAATTGGGACACAGGTGGTTGTGTACAGTGCTGCCCTTGCATGTCCCAACACCAGGCAGCATCTCCATCTTTAGGTCTTCCCCCATTGCGTCACATCCCTATTGCTGCCAGTGCACTTTGCATGCTGTTACTGGCCTTCTGCAAAGTGATGGTTGATCAAGGCCCATCTGGCATGTTGTCCTGCATGGCACAGTGTGGCTTGTGCCTGCAGCTGTCTCAAGGGTCTGCACATCATGGTCCACGTCTTCCATGTCTGACAGTGGTACATTGTTCCTCAGTGCGAGATTGTGTATGATGCAGCACATGAGGAACATCTTGGAGACCATCTCCGGGCTGTATGGGAGGATGCCCCCTAACTGGTCCAGGCACCTGAACCGTGCCTTCAGGATGCCAAAGGTGCATTCTATCATGGCCCTTGTCACTGTGTGTGCATCATTGTATCTGTGCTCTGTGGCTGTGTATGGGTGGTGGAGAGGTGTTGTGACCCATGGCAGCTATGGATATCCACTGTCACCTGTTGGGAGTGTGGGTATATTGTCAGTGCTCTCCTGTGGTTGCCTGCCATGCCTGTATGGTCATGTGGCCCTGTGTGAGAGTTGTACCAACTGATGAGCCAACCTCCTCTGATGAGTCCTGCCTCACATGTCTTATGCAGCCCAGAGTTCTGTGGTATGTATGAGCTGTGGCAGGAACTAGAGTACTGTGCCACAACATCCAGGATCCAGCACTGGGCATCACACATGACCTGCATGTTCACTGTGTGTATCTCCTTCCTGTTCTAGTAGACATCTGCCTGCCTTGGAGGTGCCATGATGGGACATGTGTGAAGTCAACTGCACCTAACACATACGGGAACTGTGCCATTTCATAGAATGCCTGATTGATGGCCTGCTGCTGCTCATACCATGGGAACTGGATGTACGTGTGCACCTGCTGCAGCATTGCATCCACAAACTGTCTCAAGCATTGTGACATGGCAGTCTGCAAGATGCCCACTGTGTCACCTGTGGGGGTCTGGAAGGTCCCTTTGGCTAGGCAGCAGATTGCTGTGGTGACTTTTACCTCCATGGGAACTGGGTTCCCCCTATGGGTGGTGCTCTGAAGCTCATCTCTGACATCTTCACAGAGCTCAGTTTTGATTGCCTTTGGCAGACAGTAGCGTGCAATACACTGCTTCTCAGTGCATTCCATGTATGACTTTCCAGGCCTGTATACCCGTGGTGCTATATGCCTGGCCCTTCTTTGCTGCTGTTGTGGCTGCCTGTTCCTGCCCTCGCACATCCTGTGCCGCAGATGCCACCTGTCTGCTGCCAGCAGTATGCCCAGTAAGGTTATTGGGGCTACCATTCCTCTCTTGCTCACTCACATCCCCTGCTTGCTCCACAGTGTGTTGCCCCTGTTTAGCTTCTTGGCTGCCTTTTATACTGTGCTGAGTTACACCTGCTCACACCTGGTGTAACTTCCGCCACTTGCTCTTGGTGTATATTTTTCTTCCCTGCCTTCTAGAATACCATTCCTCCACTATCACCTGCTCTGTTTGGCATACCCCGTAGTACGCATATGCGTATCTGGGGTTATGTCACAAGTGTGGCATAGGATGCCTTTGGCGTATTGTGTTCCGATATGTCATACATGCATGTTGTAGAATACTTCATGTCGCAACTGCTGAGGTATCTTGCGTCTTGCACCACTTGTTTTGGTGCAAGTCACACTATGCCTGGCGTATCCCTTGTAGAATCAGTCCATGATTCACACTGACATGCCTGTCTTAAATTATATCTCTAGGCTGCAAACTAGCAAACTAGAAATTATACTGCACACTTTTCTGATGATTATAAACTTTTCTTTATCAGAAATTGCTCATTTATATAAGGAAATGGACTGCCATCAGGAAAAAAATGTCCTGCAATGAAAGAAGCTGGAATTGGCACTTGGACATGCAACACTTTGAATTCTTTATCCCCAGCATCACCAATTTGCTGTTACAAGTTATTTGGATTGCCAAAAACATTACAAGATCAGTGAGTGCTTCTTGATAAAATGCTGCATCATGATATCAAAGTTCCAAATTTAGGAGTGTTCACTGAATGCAAATATGGCATTGGCTCACCCTTTACATGAAGTTCTAAGATAGTGCATCATGCTTCACTGAAGTCAACACTGGTTCACATCATGATAGGATCTCTGCACTCTGGTGGTTGGCTATGGAGACACTGCCCAAGGCAACACTTTTTATCTCATGCCAGCAGCAACCCTTCTGACAGGCCAGGATGTGCATGGAAACATTACATATTAGTAGATACAGATGTGTCAGATTTGAAATGGGATAAGTGGTATGCTCCCCTGCCAGTGACCATTTGGACAACTTCATCAGCATCAGGGGTATGGGAACATGGTAGTAAAAATGGAAAAAATTATCAATGACCCTCGTGTGAGGACTGTTCCAGTTCCAATGAGTTTTTAGTCTAGCAATCAGGCAGCAATTATACTCCATTCTGCATACCAGTAAATAAGTCACACTGTGGCAGGGGGCATGGAATAATGGTCAATATTAAGGTTGGAGTGATGGTGACTGTGTTATCATTGAACTAAGCAGTGGCAAGTTTGGATCAGGAGGTCAAAAATACAGTTGCTATAAAACATTTAGAAGTCTTCAAATTTGAATAGGTGTGCCTCTCATAGTACATAACTCTACCAAATTTGTAGCTCAGTCCAAAGTTCTGGATTCACATAAATAAAGCATGTACAAATGCAGATTCCACAAAGACTCCAAATTATTGCAAATCTCATAGCCTAGAAGTTGATTTCCTCTATTGAACTATTTATTGCAGAAAAGCTCTAGCAAATAGTTGTAAACTCCTGAATGCAGTGTTTGGGTTCAACAGGGAAGTGTTTTCAATGTCTATAGTAGTGGGGTGATCTGGAGGTTTTAAAGGCAGATAGTTTTTCTACAGGGGCAGTGCAGGAGCATCTGCAGTAGTTGGCTGTTTTTTCTCTGCAGCTCATCAAGGGTTAGGCTCACCCTATCCTCCCCCCACTCTAGGCTTGTCCACCTTTATAGATGGTGACTTGGGTTACTTATTACATTCTCCTGGGTGAGTCAGGTCAGGTGAGAGTACAGGTCTGCAGCTGAGTTAAAAAGGAAGGGAGTGTTAAACAGCAGGAAAGAAGAGAGAGAGAGAGAGAGAGAGAGAGAGGAAGAGAGAAAGAAGAAACAAATTACAACAGTGCACTAATCACAGGGCACAGGGTAAAAGAGGAAGAAAAAACATAAACAGGAAGATTCAGGGAATGGTACAGTGCACTGGGTGTTGGGCAGCAGTCTTCAGGAGAACTTTCTGGGTACTGCAGTGCTGCCCCATTTGAAGGCACCTCTCTTATCTGAGGGCAGAGATTACCAGTCTCTGGGCCGAGCTGGCAGAAGTACTGTGAACCTTCTGCCCCACCCAGATGCTACCATGTCCCCATCCACTGCCACAGTGGCTGCCCAGACAGAGGGTAGGATGGACTACAGTGGGCTCAGGGCATGTTAGGGTGGGTGGTCAGAGGCACATTCCCCATCCAGTCCAGCTTAAGAACTCCTATGATGTTCTGAAGGAGCGGGACAGTCCCACAAGGAAACCTGAGGCTGTGACCAGGGAGGAGGCGAGGGTCCTCCAAGAGGGAGACACAATGGCAAGAGGAGGAGGACCCCAAAGGAAGAAGATGTTACTTCTGCTGAGGGACTCAATTGTCCAGGGGATGGTTCCGGGAACAGATAACAGGGAGGAGGGAAAGGTAAGATGCCTTCCAGAAGGCACCACCCAAAAGGAGGGGAAGCAGATCCTAAGGATCACTAAAGCAGTGGCAAGGAGAGGGGAGGCTGGATATCATTGCCCACCTGTGAACAAATGACCTTTCCAAGGACAGGGCTAGCATACAGCAGGTACAGGAGGATTTCAGAGAGTTGGGAGGGCACCTGAAGAAGGTAGCAGGCTCAGTGACTTTTTCAGAGGTGCTGCCTATCCACGGTATTGGGAAGGATAGAAATCTCCATGTCAGCAGCTTCAACAAGTGGTTAAAGGGCTGGTGCAACAAGAAAGGGTATGGCTTCATTGGGACTGGGGATCCACTTGGAACAGTGCAGCCCTGTTCAAGGGGTACAAACTGCATCATTCCAAGTCGGGGATGGCAGTCCTCAGTGAATGGTTTATATGCTACATAGATGGGTGTTTAAACTAGCCGGGGTTGGCTCAACGGGAGCATGGAGACTCAGGAAGCCCACCCCCACAAGCTAGAGTAGCTGGAAATGAGGAACATGAAAGTTGGTTGCAGATAGGGACACCAGTACTGGATAAAAAGGGAAAGGCAGGGGTAGGAAGGCAGCATACAAAGGGTAATGGGGTTGGGGAAAGAAGCAGGAGAGCAGACAGAGGAATAGAGTGGGACAGGCAGCAAAAGGTGGAGGGCCATGGCTTCAAAGTCTCGAAGCCTGGGAACTAAAATCTCAGACCTGGAGGCCTTGATGGTAGAGGCAGACCTGGATATAGCAGCAATGACAGAGACCTGGTACATCACAATTCATGACTGGGATGCAAATGTTCTGGGTTATGCTCCATTCAGGAGAGATAGAAGCAGTAAAAAAAAGGTGTGGGGGGGTGGACCTGTACATAAGAGAAGGTATAAAAGCAATGGAAGTGCAGGGTAGAAAGGGGGAGGCTGGGGCACTGTGGGTTGCCCTTAACCCAGGCAATGGCACAGCAGTCCGCATAAGGGTGATCTACAAATTTCCAGCATTACAGGAGGAAAGGGATAGGGATCAAGTGGATCAAATTCACAAGATGGCAACAAAAAGTGAGGTATTACTGCTGGGTGGTTTCAGTATCCCAGACATGGATTGGACCATCCCAGCAGCTGCTTCAACCAGGAGCTGTGACATCCTACATTTCCTATAGGGGGAAGGCCTCAGACAGCTAGTGATTGATCCCACCAGAGACTGAGTGATTCTGTACCTCGTACTGCCCAGTGGAAACAGAGTAGCAGATGTCCAGGTGGGAGGTCAACTGGGATCCAGTGACCACACAATGTGGTTTAGTGTGGGGACAGAGACACAGGATAGTCACACAAAGGCAAAGGTCTTAGAATTTAGGAGGGTGGATTTTACTAAATTGGAAAGGTGTATTTATTTAATTTATTTATTCATTTATTGAATACAATCAGAATTAACACCTTTGAGTCAGAGACTCCTTTACAAAAGCTCCATGTCATAGAAAACAATACAGAGCATACAGTGTACAGACATCACAGTATAAATAGCAGTGTGGGAAATATCACACCTTATGAAAGATACATGGGAAATTACAACAGGTGGATGTGTTACATGGTAATTTCAACAATCAAAAACAATGCAGTACAGTGGAACAATACAATAAATACAGTAACAACAGCAGCACTCTAGACACAGGACCAAATGGGTCCATTGTCATGGCAGTTATAGGTCTTGGGTAGGTCAGGTACAGACACAGGTGGAGTCATGCAAGATATTGCTACATAGAAGGGATTTGAACAGTCCTAGGGTAGGAGCCAGGAAAACTGGTAAGGGCAGTGAGTTCAGCCAATTGGGGGCGCAATATCTGAAAGTTCTTTGCCCCAAGGAGGTTTTACAGTGGGGAACCTGGTAGAGTGATTTCTCAGCGTGACATGTACGTCTGGTACTGTTAGGGGGAGCAGCTTCACAAGAGCTGGAGGCATGAGGCTAGTCATGATTTTCTTGGCAAGGAGACAGGTCTTGTACTTTAGGCGATCATCAAAATTAAGCCAGTTTGTACTGGTATATAGCATACAGGTGTGTGTAAGCCAGTCACATCCTGTGGCCAGTCTACAGGCTTCATTCAGGAAAACCTAAATTTGTTGAGGGAGGTATTGTCGGCAGCGCCATAGAAGATAATCCCGTAATCAATGAGTGACAGGATGGAGGAGGAGATGGTTAGCTGTAGGTCTTCGGGGGGGGGGACAGTGCTTGTAGCAGTGTAGCAGACTAATGCACAAATTTACAGCTGCATTAAGTTGGTGGATATGTTCATGGTAGGTTAGCTCTGAGTCTAGAGTAACCCCTAAGTATTTAAAGGTAGAAACGTGTTCCAGGGTCTCATTATGGGAATTATGGATGAGCAGGGGGTGGTTACTGAACTTGTTTTTGGCATGGGCAAACAGCATGGATTCTGTTTTTTTATAGTTTAGAACAAGACTATGGTCAGTAAACCAGGATTTGGCCTCATTAAATAACCCTTGGAGGGCTACTTGGAGGGCGGTAGGGTTGGTGTGGGTGCTGAACAAAACTGCATCATCTGCGTATAGAAGGAGACTCCCAGAACAGGCCTTGGGCAGGGAGTTAAGGAATAGAGTGAAAAGTAGGGGGCCAAGAATTGACCCTTGGGGGACTCCAGATGTAACTCTGAGGGGGGGATGATAAGGTATGCCCATATCTGACTCTCTGGTTTTGTCAGACAGGTGGTTTGAGAACCAAACAGTGGTATCCTATGAGAAACCTATTTGGGTTAGCGAGGTTAGAAGAAGTGAGTGGTGGACAGTGTCAAAGATCTATGTAGACAGCACCAGCAATCTGGTCTGCATCCAGGGTTGCATGGATAGTGTTGGTATATTCCAAAAGTGCGATTGTGGTGCTATGGTCTTTTCGGAATCCATGTTGTTCAGGGCAGAGGAGATTATGTTGAGCAAGGTAGTTTGTGACTTGGATGGTGACTGTCTTTTCAAGAACCTTGGAGAGAGGTGGGTAGAATTGAGATGGGTCAATAATTACTAGTCAGGGTTCGGTCACCACTCTTCAGGAGTGGAGTGATGAGGGCAGTTTTCCCCATGGAGGGGAACTAACCTAGGGCAAGGGAGTGGTTTAGTAGGGCAGTGAGGGGCTAGAGTACTTCAGGTAGAGTGAGCCTTAGTATTTTAAGATCAAGATTGTCACTGCTGAACCATGATTTGCTGAGTGCCTTTAGCAGGAGGGGGGCAGCATCACACTGGGAGATGATCTTGAAGTGGAAAGCGGGTACTTGGGTGGATGTCAATGTTATGGTGGGGGTGGGTGCAAAAAAGTTGGCAGGGAGCATGCCGCTAAGGTCTGAGAATGAGAAGTGCATTTGCTATTGTGTTAGAGTCCATGGAGATACCACCATTTACCAGTATCTGGGAGGGTAGGCATTAGAGATTTTGCCACTAAGATCTTTGAGGGAGTCCCAGAAATTACGCCCCTTCCCCCAGGAGGTGGTGAGGACTGCTCTGTAGTATTCTGCTTTTGCCTGACTGATCTGCCAGGTGCTGTGGTTCCTGGCCTCACGGTAATGTTGCCCATCAGTGGGCCTCCCAGTCTCCAATGCTATGTGCCACAGATTGTCTCGGTGGCCCATGAGGTCCCAAAGGGACTGGGACATCCACAAGGCATCAGCTCCTTTAATGACTCATTTGCAGAAGGGTGCAAAAAGGTCACGGGTGAAATTGAAGGAATTGACAAAGTACTCACTCCAGGGCAGAATCAATATCGGGCAAGGCAGCAATGGGAGACCAGTCCCAGCTGATGAGGTGGTATTTTAAGGACTGTAGCTTGCCTGGCCTGAGTTTTTGCTGAAAGCTAACTTTAGGAGAGGCCTTTGTAGCCAAGTAAGACTAGCGTCTGAGTACTAGGGAGTGGTCACTCAGTGCGTCAGGTAGTACAGAGACCTGGGTGAATTTGTGAGGGTGATTAGTAAGAATTAGGTCAATGCGGGTCGAGGTACCTGTTCACGGGTTGTGTCGAGTGGTAGTGGGCACAACTTGAGATAGACCGAGGGTGACTGCAGCATCCCTATACAGAGCAGCAGTGTCTGCTAACCAACTGATATTAAAATCACCCAGGTCAATAATTTCTGCCTTATCTGGGTGTTGCTGGAGGTGGGCGAGAACTGACTGGAATGCACTTTTTTGATTCCTGGGTGGGATGTAGATAGAGGAGATAAAAGAGAGGTGCCCTGGAAGGAGCAACACTAGCTTGGAGGGAGAGTACTTGGGCACCATGGTCAAGAGCTGGGAAAGGTAGAGTGAGACCTTGGAGGGTGTCACAGAGGTAAATTGTGCAACCTCCACCTTTTTCCGCTAGTCTGTCAGCCTGAAATATTGTGTACCTTGGCAGAGCTACTGTGGAGTCAGGAGTGCAGCCATTTAGCCAGGTTTCTACCACTGAGATAATGTCTGGCAGCTGTTGAGCAACCCACCCTTGTAGATTATCAAATTTCTTTAACAAACTACAGATGTTGATGGAGGCTATACAGAGTTCCACGGGTGCAGTCTGATTAGTTGGCAGCAAGGGGGTAGGATCAGGGTTAGGGTGGATGTTTCCAGAGATCAGGAAGAGTAGCATTAATACCCACAGGGAGGTGAGCCTCAGATTTGTTAATACCCTTGAGCGTGTTCAGGTAGTACAAGTGGGGAGCAGCACACATACAGAGGTGGGCATATCCCTTAGGAAGGGAGAGACGAAACAAAACAGTGACCAGCAGGAGGTAAGGCCTAGAATACAGTGGCTGGAGACGGGTGGGGGGGATCCTGGGAGTCCTGTGGGTTGAGGTAGAGGAGGGTGTGTGTGTCCAGGGCAGGAGTGTCAGGTTGCCTGAAACAAACTCTAGGGTGCAAAGGCAGAGCCCTGGTAAGCTGCAGCTTGGGGGAGTATCTACCATGATAATGGTGTATGGTAAGAGAAAGGCTAGGGGGCAATAGATAATGCTGGTGATGGAGAGAGTGGTCATGGTAAGGTTTAGTAGTGCAGGATGTTGGGGGGGCAAATGAGGACAGAGGAGATAAAGCAAAGGATCGGTATATCAAAGAGACCCTGGCAAGGAGGGAAATAGGATGGGGAGTTGAGGAACAGCAGGAACACCTGAAGGGAGCCTTAGAGGAGGTGACAAACTAATGCATCAATATGTTAAAAAAAATGGCAGGAGAAGGAGGAAACCACTATGGTTCTTGAGAGAGGTGGCAGACAAGGTAAGGGCCAAAAGGGTGGGTTTCAGGAAATATAAGAAACCCAAAGGGAGGAAGACAGGGAAGTGTACCTAAAGAATCTAAGGGAAGTGGGAACAGCTGTAGGGAGCACAAAGGCATAGACTGAAGGAAGATTAGCACAGAAGGTGAAAAAAGGGTACAAGATATTCAGTGAAAGAAGGAAAACTGGGGGGGATTGTGAGGTTCAGAGGGGATACAAGGGAGTGTAAGGAGGGAGACCTGGAGAAGGCTGAAATACAGAACACATTCCTCTGTTCAGTAGTCACTGAAGAGGGGGATGGTCAGTGAACACAACTGGGTAACAAAGGCGAAGAGGGGCAGAGGTGAACACAAGTCCATTGACAGTGGAGAGAGTCCTGGAGGAGTTCACAAAACTGAAGGTGGACAAAAAAATGGGGCCAGATGGCATACACCAGAGGATATTAAGGGAGGTACGAAGAGAACTAACAAAGTCTCTGGCAGCCATGTTCACTAAGTCACTCAGCACAGGAGTGGTTCCAGAGGACTGGAAGAGGGCACATGTAGTCCTTCTGCACAAAAGTTGTAGCAGAGAAGAGGCAAGGAACTATAGTCCAGTCAGCCTTACCTCAGCAGTGGGTAACATCATGAGGCACTGCTTAAAAAAAGAATAGTTGCACACTTGGAATCCAATGGTGCCCAGGATCTGAGAAAACATGGAGTCACAGCAGGAAGGTCATGTCAGACGAATCTGATAGATTTTTTGACTGGATGACAAAGGAAGTTAATTGGGGGGGGGCAGTGGACATCGCCTACCTTGATTTCAGCAACACCTTCAACACTGTCCCACATAAAAGGCTGGTTAACAAGATGGGTAGTCTGGGAATGGGGCACAAGATGGTAAATTGGGTTAGGAACTGACTAATGGACAGGAGGCAGAGGGTGGTGGTAAATGGGATCCGATCTGGGGAGAGGGAGGTGACCAGCGGGGTACCTCAAGGATCAGAACTGGAGCCAGTCTTGTTTAATGTGTTTATTCATGACATTGTGGAAAGGCTGGAGGGAAAAGTCTGCCTGTTTGGAATTGACACCAAGAACTGCAACAGGCTAGAGATCCCAGATGGGGTGGAGAAAATGAGGAGGGACCTGGAGAAGCTTGAAAAATGGTCTGAGGTGTGGCAACTGAGCTACAATTCAAAGAAATGCAAAATAATGCACCTGGAGTGAGGGAACCCAGGGGAGAGCTACAAGATGGGGGGGGGGATCGGGAGTTGCTGACCATCAAAAAAGAAGAAAGGGACTTGGAGGTCATCATTTCAGATGACCTGAAGGTGTCTAAGCAGAGTTCAAAGGCTGCAGGGAGGGCCAGTGGCATGCTGGGGTGCATAGGCAGAGGCAACACTAGCAGAAGGTGGGAGGTAGTGATGCAGTTGTATAAAATACTAGTGAGGCCTCACCTGGAGTACTGTGTGCAATTCTGGAGGCCGCACCTTCGGAAATACATTGACAGCTTGGAGGCAGTCCAGAGAAAGGTAACAAAGATAGTACAGGGCTTGCACTAGAAAACATATGACAAGAGATTGAAGGACCACAATACGTACTCACTGGGGGAGGAGGGGTAGAGGAGACTTAATAGAAATATTCAAGAACCTTAGGGGCATAAACAAGGTGCAAGGGGGAGACATCTTCCAATATAGGAGGAGTAAGTAAAAGAACAAGGGGCATGATATGAAATTGAAAAGTGGCAGGTTGAGGGGAATTGTGAGGAAGTTTTTTTTTTCATGGAGAGGGTCATGGACACATGGAATGGTCTGCCACAGGAAGTGGTTGGAGTGAGCACAGTGGAGGGATTTAAACATGCCTGGGGCATAAAGGAACCTTAGAGGTGGGAAGGAGTGGTGGAAAGCCATTGACCATGTAGTATCATAGGCTGCAAACAAGTGTAGGGCTTACGGGCAGACTGGATGGGCTTAGCGGTCCTTATCTGCTAACAATTGTTATGTTTCTATGTAAATGAGTACTGTCATTGGCACAAAGTTTTAACATTTAACAACTTTCTACTGTGCTAGTCAAATATTTGTAATGCATATCTTCATTACACCATTGAATATAACTATATAGCTGATTCATGAAGGTAATGGGCTTTTTTCTTTGATTTTTGTGCATTCAGTTTCCATCCCAAGCAGCAAAGATTAACAGGTTTAAGATTAAGTAGGTTTGCACTGCTATGTCACTGGAAGCCCACAGACCCAGCCCCATAGCTTCATGTGCTTACTAAATGTAGAAAGAAAACTGCTTTTGCTTATGTCCTATTTATTGGATGGGAGGACAAGATGAGTGTGCTTCATTAATAAAATGCATTTTCTTTAAGTCTCTAGCAGTATTGGATGTAGTTAGGTATAAAAAGTAAAAAGTGAAATAAATTGCTGTTGGTGCACATGCCGATGAGCTGAATTAGATACAATTAGTGTCAGGCTGATACATAGTCTTAAAATTATCTAGTGATTCGACTGACTCTTGTTTCATATCAGCATTTTAGTCAGCTCCTGCAGCTCTTCACTTGTCCAGTTTAGCCTGGGCCATTTAGACTTGTTAAAATGTCTGTTGAGGATCAAAATATTGCTTAATTAATTCTGCCATTCAGTTAATTCAAACCATGTACTACGCTGCAAGAACACAATAGTCATTCCATGTATGTTTAATGTGATCTAATGGTTTCTAGACATTTATAAAGAAACAGTAATTCTATATTTATTTAAGGTTCAGTGAATGGGGTTCTTTGCAACAGTGTGCTTTTGAAATGTTGAAGCTGGTCTAAATATTTTGTAGTGGCTCACATTCTGAAGAAGGTTGGATATCTTCTTGGTAATAAATGAAATACTGTGCAAAGGTTATTTATGAAGACAGGGGCTTCCCTCCAAGTATTCATAACCAGAAGCAATGGATTTTATAATGATAAAAACATGTAATTTAATTTGTAATTTATTAAGGAAGCTTGACATACAGTAGTTAGGGATCAGTGATAACATTCTATATCTTGTAAAACTCGAATTGTTGTGCATGTGTATAGTATCTCGGAAAGCAAATTGCAGATCAGGTAGTAATTTTGAGAAGTTGTCCCCGTGCAATGGGTCTAAAAACGTTAAATTATTGACTGAAGCATTGCACAGATATACAGTACATTTCATATAAATATTACACTGTTCATTATAGCCAGGATTATCTGAGCCCTGGATGCGTACAATAAACATTTGCTTCAGGAGTAAATTTTTGCCAGGAGCAAACTAGAGGTATAGTAGAACATGTTTGAACCACACAATCAGAGTTAAAAGCATATTTCAATATAATGACTGAAGGAGGCAGACACTAACCTAATTGCTCCTCACAAACCACAATTCCTACATGAGGAATGGGGCAAATAGGAGGTTACAGCATATGGATGATGTCAGGAGGTCTAAACCTCACTGTCAGGTTCTTGGCAATATTGGGAATGCAAGTAATTACAGACGTGTAGCATTAGAGTAATAAACTTGTTTATTACTACCAAAAGTATAAAATCACAGTTGCCCTAAGCAGTTCTTACCGATACGAACCGGGAGCCAGTTCTAAGTGTTCACTATACCTCGAGGTTTCTTTGTGTCTCTTGGGATCTCCGAGGTACAAGACTTAGTGTCTCACATTATATACCTATGATAATTACTATGGTTACTGTGAGATAGAAACATTTCTAGTTACAGAGATGAGCCCTATTGGCTAAATTAAAGGAGGCTCTATGGTCCAAGATGACATTGTACAATTTTGTAGTAGTCATCAGTTTGTGAAACAAAAGAGTACTTATACAGAGTCTTAAATAACTCAGTGTACTAGTACAAATCACCAAAAGGTGGCAATGCCGACTTATATATCACAATTATTACAAGGACACAGGTGTCCTAACATCTTACAAGTAAGAAATACACAGAAAATAGATAGAAGAATATGTATGTATTAGCAAGCAAAGTGTATTACAATAACATGTGTACATATTCTGACATCTACTCTTATACAGTAGATGCCCTTAGCCCTATATGTTAGTACAACATATACCTAAGCACTAGCTGTCTACAGTGTACCTCTGAGGGTACCAATAAGGGTGCAGGGACCTCATGTAACAATGACATGAGCAAATAAGTTGTTAGGATATACAAATGGGGATTCTTCCTGTGGAAAAATCTGCCATAATAATCTTTCTCCATGCAAATTACTTCACAGCATAAGCAAGGTGCTATCAGGTCATTTCCATCTCATTATGGTATAATTACATGCCAGGTTCCAACAGTTTATCCAGAGAGTGTGCCCACCACCCCTGCCCAGTCACCATAATGCTTTGTTTACAATATTTCCATGGCAGTCTAGTTGTCTCACTTACCTCTTATTGTGAGTCCAATGGCGTTAAAACACAGCATTGATAATGTAGTGGCTTCTACCTCCTGATCACCATTCTGGCAGTGTTAAAGCCAAGCACTGGTGGTCCAGCTGCCTCCCAACCCATCCACCATTACAACAGTGTTAAAACTCAGCATTTTAAATATGGTGCCCCCCCCCATAACCATTCTGACAGTGATAAAACCCAGCATTGGTAGTCCAATATTTCCCCCACCACCAATCCCTATGCCAACCACTCAGCTCCATGATAGCAGCTGGCACTCATCCAACCTTTACTGCCCTTGCCAGCTGCCATTTGCCACATACAAAATGATTAAGTTCATAGAATAGCTACCATGCATGCTTACAGACATACAACGATTTTTAATTATTCTGGGAATTCAGCCATATCTATGGCACCATATGCCAGAATGGCACCAAACCTAAGATGTATCCTAGATACCACCTCTCCATGGTCTTCCAGTGGTATGTTATAAAATTGTCGGCATGGGGCTCCGTGATGGGTGGCCACATGGCTCTGAAGGGTATGTTACACAACTATGGAACTAGCAATCTGGGGGTGAGGGGGCAACGCCAAGTCCATAAGAAAAGGTTAATGGTGACAATAAATAGTGGAGCACTAAAGGCAGTTTAATACCTCCACAAACCTTTGAATATGCCAGAGTGCATATATATACAAGCACAGTAAAGCAATTTGCATAGGCATACTGGCATACTTTAGAACTGCTCACTAACTAGTTATTGCCTAACTAACTATGCCTTTCAATATGGCACACTTAGTGACTCCTCTGATTTAGGAGTGATAAACACTCTTAGAGAGGCCCCTTCCAATGTCCTGGCCTACAAAATGTTTTAGAAAATGTTCTTTTTTCGAACAGTCTATACACAAAACATGAAATCATGCAATATAGCCTGTCAATAGTTCAGACTCTCTTTTAAGTGCTGAGTAAACCAATTTAAAGCAATTCAGTAGTTTTGCATTAATTTGAGTTTAAAAATAACATTCTGTGCATGGTCAGTATGATACAATTTATAAAGAAGGGAGCATACTGTATGTGTAAAATCAGCAAATTATTTAGTATGTGTCAGGATTCCTAATGATGCAGTTATTAAGAATGTGCCTCTGTAAACAGCACATGGATGTATAATTTTTATTTTTAGACTAAAAGCCCTCCAAAAAATGCTATTACAATGAGCCCATCCCTAGACAGGCAAACAGCATGTGCACAGAAAGACACACAAACACACACACACACACACAACTTCCAGTGCTTGACTGATGTCATGTGTATTAGCACTAGGGATGGACTCCTTTTATTTTGGGGGGTATGGGTGAGCTATATCATAATAAGCTATACCATATAGAGTAGAAACATCACACATTGCATACCATCAGCTTTTTCTACTAGTAGCAGTATCCTACTGTATGTTGCCATGGACTCTGTTTAACTTAAATTTTAATTGTACACTGCTATGAATTGTAAGGAAACTAGCACAGTCTTATGGGTGGCAAAATATGGCACCAGGGCAGTCTCTTTGTACCATACTGCAATGTTCCCGGCACCAGGGTTGACATGAGAACCCTAATATATGATTTCCTGATTTTTTTTACTTTGTCCATGAACTCTAACTTTATCTTAATGTGGTTTTTGTAATAAAACAAGAAAGTCTGATTGGATGAGATAGTGTCTGAAAAAATGTCCATGCTGCTTAATGAAGAAACTTTTACACTCTTAAAAACATGTGCATTTGTCTACAATTTTCATTACCCTAATAAACATATTATCAGTATCTACCAAATATTTTTCATGTTATAATTTGTTTTATATAAATCTACTCTATAGGCTGGAGATATTTTTATTTAGTCCCCCTCAAAGCAAGTCACTGTGTCACAATTTTTCAAACCAGTACTTGACCATTGTCATAATTGTTTTTCTCAAAATTAGTAGAAGGAACTATTTCTATTCTTTGCTGCTCACATAAGACTCTTGTAACTTATTTTTCCTTCCTGCAAGAAAACCTGACGATTGAATTTAAAAAGCTACCGAGGAAAACAATTTGTCAGGGTTGGCTTCAAATATGTTTCTGACTTGGCAGTGCTGGAGAAGCACTGCATTGCTTTGGATGTAAATTGCTGAAAGCTATTTAGATATGTAAGACTGCAAAATAATGACTTGGGTCAGTCTGAATTGTGTTTAATCCCAGCTTGGTGATTCTGAGCTAGCTTCATATCTCTCAGCTATCTTAGCTTTCATTAAATGAGTTGAATCTCTGAAGAGATGCAAGATCTAGTCACCTGCAGAATACATAACATGATCTGCCGTATTCATACTACAGAACAGCATTGGACATCTGGCATGGTAACACCACTGAACTTTGTAAATGAATTTAAGTCTAAATATACTATCATGAGCACCACCTGCAGTCAAGAATTGTCTCCTAGATGTTGGTCTATTACCTCTTGTTTTGACAGAATGAACCCCTGTTGACTGGCAAACAAGTAAAGAGGTACTGGACTCATCTATAATAAAGTCAGGTTTCAGCTCTAGGAACCAAGCTATTAGTCTTTTTAATTAAGTTGATGAAGCTCAGAGGCACCATTTTTGCTAACTTGCTAATCCACTGGACAATAAATTGACTTTGTGTTTCCTACACTTGTATTTCAAAAGGTGGCTTGCCAACTCAAGGAGCAGGCCCTATTGTCAGGGGTTGCCTAATCAAAATATCAGGGGTGGTCAGTTTAGGAAGCATTGGGGGGCTAGACAAGGATGAGGGATTATGGGAAGAAGGTCAGCGGGGAAATGTGAGAAGATGGAGGTAACAAAAGGGGTAGGAGTTAGTAAAGGATGGGTAGGATTGGTGGATAAGATAGTAAGGGGGGGCATGCAGCGGGGAGGCTATTTAAGCAGGAAAAGAACTGAAATCTCCCTTTTTCAATTGCTAGAGACCTGATTGCCACCTACCCACCTGGTAAACTGGAGGGGAGTGGTGGGTGAGGAAGGAAAAAGGGTTCACAGCTGAAGGTGAATAGCAGAGTGACCAGATATTTGATGATAACATGGGGCCATTAAGACTGACTGAAGGTATCAGCAGTTGGTTCACCAGTACTGCTGAAAGTAGACTACAGTGATGATATATATAAAGATGGGGCCACAGGTACTTTCTGAAAGGGCAGCAGTCAGTTGGCCTGGACTGCTGAAGGGGCAACAGTGGGTAAATTGAAGTGTGAGAGCCATAAGAGACTGCTGAAGAGGCAGCAGTAAGGTTGCTCGGGGGGGGAGTGATTGAAGGGAAGGTGATTTAAAGAGAGGGGGAAATAAGAGAAGAAAGGAGGAAGGGAGCAAAAGGGGTGGGGATAGGAGACACAGGAGCAAGATATGATGGGCCCAGGGGGTACAGGGATGGTAATTCAGGACACAGGCTGGGTTTACACCCAGACATGGCCAGGGACATTGTGGGGTTTGGCACCTCAGAGGGCAAAGCGGGGGATGTTGGGTTTTCACCCAAGCCTAGAGAATGGCATAGGAAGAAAGAAGAAGGATAAGCAGAATGGTTGTAATAATCAAATTAGTAATGGATGCATAAAAGAGGGGGACATAAATGAATGTAAATATGAATCAAGTATTATCAGATTATAATAAATAATGGAAGAAGGGTGATTTTAATAAACAAAAGCCAACTGAGCACCCAAGAAATGTGTGACATGGTTAATTTGGGGTGGGGATCCCCTGAAAAGTAGCCGATGCAAATAGGATAAAATTATGGTTAGCTGGGGGTGAGAATGACATGGTCATTTGTTAATTTGTTAGCAATCAATAGTAGTGTTACCAAGTCCTTAATTTTAGTGAAAGGCTTTGATTTGGAAATTTATGTAAAAAGAAAAAAAATGGATGCCCAAATAGCCTAATGGCAGTCGTGCTCATGTGATAATTGGGGAGCCTTGGTTCCTGCCTCATACCTGTAATTCCAGCCAGATTTGTCAGTGATTATAGATGAGTCCCACAGGATGCAAAACAACTCTGGGAAATGGAGAGGCACACTTGCCCATAGGTACCAGAGGAGGCAAGTCATTAAGGAGAAATCTTCTTCTCCTTCCCCTTATTCAGTGAAGCAAATATTTTGGCTCTGGTGGAGTCCTACGTTTTGTCTCTACTTCCTTTGTCATGCACCAATGTCCAATGGAGGGGGGTCTTGACTGCCTCTGCCTGAATGAAATGGATCATTGCCCATTCAAGGGGGTTAGCTATTGGATAGATGGAAAGATGTGAGGTGGGAGGACGTTGCCCCTCCCCAACATGAGCGATAATAGACTTCAGGGAGAATCACAGAAAGATGGGATGCAATAAGAAGCTAGGCCATCAAGGGTAGCTGGTGACTGGGGAGAAGAAAGCAAAAAAAAAAATAGAAAAGTAAAGCAAAAATTAAAAAAATGTAACCAATCCCCTACCCCAAAATTGTATTCCCCTTTCCTTGTCATTTTGCAGATTGCATTTTTACCATCTTCTGAGGAAATAGATACCAAGCAGCTTTATTTCTGTGTTCTTTAATGATATTTATTAAACAGTGGCCACTTGTGAGTGACAGCAAGAGAGCAAAACCAGAAAGCAGAACATTACAGTGACACTCGCTGTAATGCTCTGTTTTCAGTGACACAGCTTCTCCCGGTGTTCTGCCCCCTTCCCGAAAAAAAATCTAACCTGGCGTTCATTATAAATAAATCCAGGGGCTTTGGGGGGGTGAGGGGGGCTTAAAACATTTCCTTTTGTGATGGCACAATACCAGTGTCTGTATTGTGCCATTGCTATGTGGGGCATTGAGGAATTTGTTGATGAGCACAAGTGGTGCTTCCTTTATTAAACATTGAATTCAATGGTTATATGGAAATGAACTATGTAAACTCTATTGCAGATAACTGAACTCTAGTATTTTTCGTTTTTTTCTTTTGTTTTCTAACTATTTCCTCTTTAGGTTTGTTAGAGAACAAAATAAGGATTTGTCTTTATAACATTCTTCATTTTCATAATGTTGTGTTGGGGCTTTACATCTGCAGCCTTGCCAGTTTCAAACCTGATCCCTTCAGATCTCAGAAGCTAAGCAGTTTCAGACATGATCAGTAATAGGAACCATGGGACCTAGAAAGAGCACCTATTGCTGCAGAAGAGGAGTTGCTAGCTCTGCAGAGGGTGATCTCCCATTGCGTAAAGTAATCAGTGAATGCTTAGTGGACACTGTGCTGTCAGAAGTGGCCTCATTTAGATAAGACAATAAACTGAAGTCTTATCTATCTGTTCTGGTCATTTTTCAGATCAACAGCACCTGTCAAAAAGAGTAATGTAATTTCCCCTGTGAACCAACCAAATTTCCCCCATTCATTCAAAACCACCAACTGCTTAACCTGGTACAATGTCAGTCAATCTGTACCCCTCTCCAGGATGAGGTTAAACACAGGAAATGTTTCCTAGTCTTCCTTTCCCAGTCACATCTCAAAAATAAATAATAATCATAATATTAATGAATATATTTTGACAAGGGGTAACTTTTTTGGTAATTTGAGAATTATTTGGCAGGTTATAAAATATGTCCTGGAATTTGTACAGATTTGAATGATATGACTGACTAATAAGAGTCCAGAGAGTATATTATATTTCCTTATGACTACATGCTTCTGCACATTGGCATATTGTTGTAGTCACTAACCAGTGACAAGGTAGCTTTTACAATGCTTAATGACATCACGTTCCAGCACTGCCTCACTCAAAATGAAACCAGCTCAAAGTGAAACACCTGAACAAACAGTACACATTGGGCCCAATTCTAAAAGAGTTACGCCTGGCGTAACAGCACTTGCATCACAAAGAATGGCGCAAATATCAAGTTATGCCAGCAGTTGCGATGTACAGGATTCTACAATGTGGCCTGCAACATGTCGCAGGCCACTTGCGCCAAAGATCAGCTACGCCAGCAGTTGCACCATAATCCCTCTACAACATAGCATTGGGGGGTTTATGGCAGCAGTTGCACCCTATTCTAGTTGGCAGCAACAAAGTTCCCAGTGTCGGGATTCTACAAGAACCCCTGAGGGAGAACCGGCAACATAAGTTACACCAGCATTTCACTGGCCTAACTGTACATACGTCCTCCAGGCATTCTGGAGACCTGCTGCACCCACTCCAGGATTCCACCTGATGCCCAGAATGACCTCATCTGTGCCCCACAGGGCAGCCCCAACCCCCAGCCCCGATCCCTACAGCAGATGTGCCAAGCTGGGCATCTCACACCCCAGCCCCAAAACCCCCAAACCCTCAATGCCCTGCAGGTAGCCCACACATCATGCCCCCAAACCCTACACCACTAGCATCCTACATGGCAGATGTGTCCCCCCATCCATGCCCCAACCGATATGTCACCACAAATGTTGAAAAAGTAACCCCCAAGATCCTGATAGTCTGGTGGCCCTCCACCCAGCAGTGCCAGTCTCCCACCCACCCATCCCAGCCAGCGACTGGCACAGCCCTCTCCCTACTCCTGGCCAGCTGCCGACTGAGCTGTGCATGAGCTACTGTATAGATGAGCTTAGAAATGAATGAATATTCATTCATTTCTGGAGTGTGTCTATACAGTAGCACTCATCGGAGCTCATCCGTGGCGGCGCGAAGTGAGAGCTGGCTGTGCCAGTCGTCAGCTGGGGATGGGTGGGGCATGTGGGGGGACCTTGGCACTGTTGGGTGGGGGTGGGTGGGGCCACTGACCACTAGGGGATCCTCAGGGGTTTTAATATTTACAATTGTGGCACAAAACCTGGTCAGGGACTGGATTGGAGGAGTGACACAGCAGCATGACGGGGCTTTGGGGGCACTTACACTTACTGGGGGGCTGTGACTTGTGACATGCCCCTCGGGTATGCCCTTAGGTTGGCATACCTGTCCGCATATCACAAGTCGTGGGACTTAGCCGTGGAGACCCTGCCCCTTCTAGAATAGGGCGCAGGTTCCATGTTGCAATGGCATTTGGCACAAGTCACCTTTGGTGGCGACTTGCTCCAAGCTTCTAGAATTGGGCCCATTATGTTTAAACTATTATTAATGTGTTTTTCCTATTTTAATTCCTTAACTACAAAAGATTTTCATTTTATAAGCCTGATAAGGGACTCTGGAATGTGCATTTGTTGACACATGCACTTTCTGAGGGTGGGTGGCCCTGCATGCTTTGAATATCACTGCGCATAGGTCCAAGATAAACACACTTGAGGCATGCATATAGCTCAGTATGACTACACACCTGTTATATGTTATCATTTACTTAGATTTTCAGTATTAATGTTGACATCGATCATTTAAGATTTTTTTTTTAGTTATGTATGTCATTTAATATCTTTTGCTGTCTCTATCCTCCAAGTGAAACCAATAAATATATGAATGATACAGGGCTGGCTAAATATTATCACAGAATAGTGAGAGGGCAGCACTACATGGACCTTAAATGTTTTTTTTTTTTTCCTTTGCTGTCTCTGTTCTCCAGGTGAATTGAAGTGAATGTGTTTTTAGACATAGGGCCCCAAATTCAAGCAACTAATGTTACAGTAATAGGCTTAGCGGCATACCAATTGTATATAGTGTGACTGACAAACTGTTAGTGTGGTCACTACTAAATTCAAAAATACACTTAGCATGTCGCTAATTAGGGTGATCACACTAAATACATCATTATGCCCATGCAAATTAGGTCAAAGTATATTATGCAGAGATACCTTGAATGGGATTTGAAAGCCTTAAAAGGCTGATTTAGGAGTACTATTTTTATTTGAACCCTAACTTGGAAAAAAAAATTCTCCCTAAACATTGGTGAATGCTTTTGAACAGCTCCATTCTGGCTGTCACTTTACTGATGATATTTAACTTCCACCCAAATTGGATGTTTGGTATCTTGACCAATGAACACCCATTTTGAGTGGGAGTTACAAATCATCCTCAAGTGGTCATGTGGAGGGTTCAAATGCTTTCACAAAGGTGTGGTGAGAAAAGGTTTTATTTGGCCAAGTTAGAGGTCAGTGTAAAAATATGATGAAAATAAATAAATTCTTCATGCATGCACTGCATCACTTTTGCAATTGAACTGAAGGTCCTACATTTATATACAGTTCTGTATAGTAATGCAGAACTTGTGTGGAGCAGATGTTGACTGTCCAGGGAGGTATGAGGAGGATAAGTTCTGGCTGCTGTCAGGGGAGGGTAGCATGGAATGTTGGAGACTACTGGGAGGGGATGGGACAATGGAAACCAGGGAATCATTATAACATACAAACAAGGATTGGGTAAGGAAGGTAACACTAGACTACCAGGGACAACAAATAGGAATTAGGTAAAACAAGGGTAACACTAGACTACCAGAGACTACAAACTGTGATCAGGAGAGACAGGGGGCCACTAGACTACCAGGGTTTGTCCTTTACTTTTGTTATTACTGGCACTGGGTTCAGTGATGGAGGGGACACTGATTGCCTCTCTGTGCAATGCATCACATGTCAAGGTGCATATACAGTAGGCATTGCAAAGAGCTTCTAATGGCCACTAATGTCATGCAAATGACCTCTTAGCAGTACATACAGTGTGCACCAGATAGAAGGTAACATTCATATATGAATATAACTCTGGAATGGTAACATGCTAATTAATGCCCTGCACTATTTTTTTGTGTGGCACTAGCAGCTGCGTTTGAATATAGGGCCCACAGAATGCAAATGTTTTCTTGGCATTTGTACAGTTCATCTTATATGTTACTCTTTGTATAGAATTTGCCCAGTACTACAGGAAAAATTAGAAAAGATAAATTCTGAAATGTGCCAAGGTGTTTGTGGGAGATTTGATGCAGTTCCTTTCTGGGGGAAAATGGCTAACATACAGTACAGTGCTGAATTTATATCTGTGAACAGTCTGCAAGAGGGCCATTTCCCTCAGCTGACTGTGAAGCAGTGATTATTCACTATCAGCATATGTTACATGCCTAACTGAATGCTTAGTATGATAGGTACATGCCTTACTGGATGGGAAAGTTTTTTTTTTTTCTTAGATTGTGTTGCTCTGATTTACAGGTCTTCTCTACCATGTTGTTATTGTATAGTACAGATTAATACAGTATTTTGTTATCAACGTTGTTTTAGGCAAGTGTTTTGTAATGGTAAAGTTTAATTTATTGTTGCTAGAGCTACAGGGGAAAATATAAAATGTAACAATCTAAAATTGACAAGTGAGTTACAGGTGGTGTTGTGTGGTGCTCTTTAAGATTAAAAATTGAAAAAATGTATAAGATTTGTAAATACTGTGCTATGCTATGATTTTTTTGTTATTATATAACAGAGGTTATTTCATTAGAGCATCCTCCTTGTGTTAAGAGAGAGTTCATTTTGTGCAGGGTTAGTGAAAAAATACTGCAATGGTCAGTGCATAATTAAAAGTATGGGTAGAATAATATTGTGTGTTATATATGTTTAATTGTACAATTGTGTGGTCCTCAGTGCTTGTTAAGGAACCCATTACTGAGTTTTACAGTTTAAATGTGATTTGTTTTTGTTTTCTTTAGTGTATTGCTCCTTTCAAACAATGTCATTAGTAGAGATGTTGGGAAATTTAGGTCATTGAAAGCAGTATAGCGCAGTGGTTTAAGGCTCTGAGCTGCAAATCTGGAGACATGGGCTTGAATCCCACAGCCCCCACTTGCATACTGTGTGACCTTGAGCAAGTCACTTAACTTCACTGTGCTCTCAGGTTGCACCTGTAAACAAGCTTTCAGCATAGTGTGTCTCATCTGGTTAAACATTTTGAAAAAAAATTGGTGAAGTTCTGTCAAAGTTGTTAAATTTGCCTTTGTGAATAACTTTGCAAATTGCTCACTTCACCACTTTGCCAATTTATGTTGAGTTTTCCTGGGGAAATGGTGCTTTTTCCAAGAAGTCAGGTGAGGTTAAGGCAAAGCTGCAACTTCGCCAGTGAATTTGCATGATATCAGCCAGCCCAGTGGCGCTGAGGGTTGAGGCACTGGATGCCAAACCTCGTGCCACAGCAGCAACCCGGGTTCAGGAACGAGTCTGGGCCATCGGGGGTCAGCAGGGGTGGGAGAGGATTGAGCATCAGGAAGACAGCTCTCCTCTCCTGGGAGGGAGGGAGGGAGGGTGCAGTCTCAGTGCTTGGCTGACCTCTGGTGGAGGCCAGAGGTACAGCAAGTGTGCAGAGCAAACAGACAGGGTTGGGAGTGGAGAACATTGGCCGGAACACCTTGATGTTGGATGCACACCTCTCCTGAGAAAAGAGGACAATCACCTGCAGCAATGCCTGGAGATGGGCCCCGGCATCACGAGACCAGGACCGGAGAGGGGTCACACGGGTCCAGCCAACACTTGGATGATGGATGGGAGGCTTGGGGGGGGAAGGCCTCCCATTCCACTCAAGGGGTAATCTAAGGGTGATGACAGGGCAGACGAGTGAAGGACTCACATCCCAGATACCTGGTGGGCAATATGCCTTTGGAGTCCTTAATGGAAGGTAGGCGCTGTGGAGAAGGGGGGAGAAAATAGAAAAAAAAAAAAAAAAATTTGCATGATATCTCCTGATAAAGTGCCAGTTCACCTGACACAAACTCACAAAGTCAGCACTTCACACTTTGTAAATGTGGCCAGCTTTGCAAATTACTTCACAGAGCAATGTTTATTAGCCTCTCACATCTCTAGTCATTAGTGGATTGCTTCATTACAGACTGTCAAAACATTAAATGATGCTGTTTATGTAATGGTTGATTGATACAATATAGTATTATGTGTTAGTGTATAAGTTAAGAGTATTTCATTAGAGGGTTTTTTTGTAAATTGATATTATTTAGGTATACTGTAAATGTGTAATTGATTGTGTTATTATATGGTAATAAATTGTGCATGTGAGAAACTAGTTCATTAGAGAGTTTGTTTTAGTTATGCTTTTCATGATGATAAAGTTAGTTTAATATTGAGCAGGGCAAGATAAAAACTTTAAAGGGTATAATTGTCATGGAGTGTTGTTAGGTAGTGCCCATTGGATTTTTAAACTGTAAATGGTCTGCAAAAATTATGTTAAATAAGTCTAAAATGGTGATTGATTTTGCCATAAAATGGTAAGGTAATATTGTATTATTGCATTGTAGAAATTATTTCATTAGGGACTTTGTTTTACAATAGGATTCCATTTCATAATCATAAAAGTGAGTCTATTTTGTACAGGGCTAGAAGGAAAACTATAATGGATAGAATTTTTGAAACTTTTAAGGATGTTATAGAATGCTGTGACTTAGTGCTCTTTTGAGGTTTTCAATAATGTGTGTGCTGTAGATTTTGTAACATTTAGCTTTGAAATGTATAAGTGTGTGAAATTGATTGTGTTGTTATGCAGATAATTGTTACAGTGGCAGCCACAGATATGTCCCCATATATCTAGATATATCTGGATATTTCATAGGAAATCCCCATTCATTTCAATGGGATTTCCTGTGACATATCATCTCTGTCTACCAATGTACTTATCTTAGGTGAATAGCTTTTTTAATTACATATTGTTATTGCATTATTAATTTATTAATTCATTAGTGGATCTGACAAATTTCTAGTTTTGGAATAGTAAAAAATAAAATGTATTATCATCTCAATGTAGTAATATAAAATAGTCCTGCGTGCTGAATATCACTGTGCATAGGTCCAAGAATTGTACACCCTGGGTGTCCTATGGGCTACTTCTTGTTAACCACCCAGTGTCTATGTCTGGGCAAGCCTGATAGTCCCCAAATGTATCTGATCCCTTGAAACTACAAGGCTAGTTGAAGGTGGAACAAGCCAGAGGTGTGGCAAAGAATGTATCCTGGTACATGAATGCATGAAGACCATTATGGCAAGCTATAGTCATGCACTGTATGCCATAATATGCCACAGGAAAATCAGTCATAACTGCTTCACACCCTTTGATCTTGCATAATGGGAACAAGTAAACTACTGACTTCCAATGCTGGCCTGTGTCCATCACACTCCATGTCATGGAGTGCAGGCTGCCTGGGCAAGAAGATATTTATACATTAAAACAAGAATAAGAATTTGTTCCCACAAGGCATGCAGGAGTTGTCTATGGACTGCCATATCCCATGTTCTTCTAGCTCCATAAAGTAGAGGATTCACTGCAGTGCCAGATCTGGTTTATTATTAGAAACCCAGTGTCACAGCTACCTCCAGCCACAGGATGTTCATACTATATTGTGCTGCTATGCGTTTAATTTGAGGGCCTACTATAGGGTAATGAATGCCTGACCCATATATTGCTGTGGGACCAGGTGTGTGGCATGCAGCAATGTCACCCTGTGCATGCCTTTTCTGGCATGTGCCAGGCTCAGTGGGAAATAACTCCCCTTGTTAGATCTGATGTGTCCCCTTAATAGTACATTGTCATGTAGATTTATATGGTGCAGTACAATACTTTTTTAATAGTTTGGGATGGTGGTATTTGCCATTTTAAAAAGCATAGGAATTCTTTACAATAAACTATGTTACAATGATGCTAAGGTTATATGGACAAAGCATAACACGCCAAAAAACTCAGAGATGACAACAAACACATATTATCTCCACCTGTTCTTCATAGCAATGTAGAGGTAGGGTTTTATACTACTGTTAGATGGGATACATTAACTTCAGTACTATGGGCAACACAACTAACAGTGCTCTGAAACACTTCTACTTTGCTTACACAGAAAGCACTTCTCAGGATTTAGGCACACTTGGTCTGCGGCATCATATCCAAGCACATGAGGTGGGAGGTTATCAAAGAACAAACACACCTCTGTTGTGCAGTATTGCACCAAAATACTCCATACCATAGTACATTTAGGGGTATCTGGTTTTCCAATTTAGAGCTCTGATTTCCAAGGCATTTTAACCATTTTATGGCTATGAAAAATACATAGTAAGGTTCTTAGAGTTGAGTCACTACCTAGTGACAGCATCACATACATAACAGATACAAAAACATTACATGGACAATCTCTATTTCCATGAAAACAGCTTACTGACTGTATTATCTCTTAGCAAGTCTGACCTCCCTGTGGATGGAATATCCTGCTTCCTGATTTCTCAACAGAATTCCAAAGCAATGTTTAGGAGGAATGTCCTGCTTTCTGATTGGTCAACAGGATTCCAAAGCCATGTGTGTATGGAACAGCAGCAACCAGTAGTTTTGTACCTCCCTCTTTCAGCCACTGGAACACATCACACTGACATGTCAGTGCCTCCCAGAACAATTAATGATTGCCATCACAACTATTGATGTAACCTTTCCTAACTAACTATACTTACAAACTATAAACATTCAACTAAGTCCTTAAAACTCCCTAATATGAAACAAAATCACATTTATTAAATGTCCTTTCCCTTCCCAATCACCTCATTGTACAAATAAGCAAATTAAAATAATAAAGCACTCCTCAGTTTTTCTTTTCTCATGCTCTTTCTGCTGACCAAGTAAAGTCGTCCTCCTATCCTTACCTGTTTATGCTTACCTTGCAACAGATATGACTGAGACCTTGGCTTTATATGAGCCTGTGCAGTGTGTGTATGTGTGTGTGTCTGTGTATCTATCTATCTATCTATCTATCTATCTATCTATCTATCTATCTATCTATCTATCTATATATTTATCCAGAGCTTGTGAGGACATTTAAGGGCACATATTGGTTATATTTTTGCTCCCTATGTGCCTACAGTGAGAATATCAAAATATTCTCATTGCAGGTCCAATATTCTCACTCTGGGTCCACATGAGGAAAAATATCCACACTGTAGCTGCTGATTGGCTCCCATCAGTAGCATGAGCTCTATAGTACAAACATTAGAACACTCTGGTTTCAGTTCATGGCTGGCTCCCAAGGAGTACTTTCACATTTGAACTCCTGCTTACCGTAAGTGAAAATCTCCTCAGAGTAAGAAAAAACTCCCAATATTAACATTCTGAGGCTGTCTTTCATAACCTGCAACTGTAGAATTTTCTGAACATTCCACTGTAATCACCCATGTGGCATACATCCCTCCATCTCCCGAGCACCAACCATCATATTCTCATGACCGATCTCCTTCCTCAGAAGCCAGCAATCATTATCCCACAGCCTGCATCCACAGAAGCAGCACCCGGTCACTGCTGGAGTTCTGACTACTGCTATGTCACCATGCCCACACATCGGGAACTCACACGCTGATACACACAATGGTGTCACATGTGGCAGCACAACAGAACAACTGCTCAGTCATTCTGAAAAACCATTCAGACAACCCAATAAAGAACAATACTGTAACTGAACAAAATTAAACATTCTAAAATTATAAAAAGCGTTGGATGAATTGAATATGCAATGGCCCCATTAGAAATATCTGTAATATTTCTCCCTCATGTACTTTGATGTTTTATATCACTCTTGGCTCCGTCACTTGTGATGTCATAAGGTCAAACTACACTTAGGAGAAATATCACAGATATTTCTAATGGGGCCATTGTATATCCATATATATTATATATCTATATTCATTGCAAAAAGCTTAAAGAGCTATTGTACAGTGTTGTATTTGGAACTCTGGGTGTTGTGGAGTAGTTAGAAGGTTGTTGTACTGTGGTCATTTAATGTTATTGTTGCAAATAATTCTTACTCTTTTCCTTGTGGAAGTCCTGGTCTGGCATGATTTTTCTGCTGAATGAGAAATGGACTGACCATTGCACACTGGCGGTAGTTATGTCATAGAAGGAAAGCTGTCAATCATAAAAGCAATGATTTTTAAAGTGATAGTACATACAGACTGTAAGGTCAATGTGATCCATCTACATCTGGGTTACCCTGTATTTTTTTCTAATACATTTCAAAGTTGTGGCTAAGTCTGTGCTTCTACAGTTTCTGGTATTGCCAGTTTATTTTTTGTCTTTTGTGAAGTTGTAGGAGCTGACAAGAAAGTGCGGACCTTTGCAGCCATGAGGAAATAATCAACAGTGTATGCGTCACAGATGCTGATGTACTTTGTGAATGAGAGAGACTGTCGTGTTGTATTTCTATCAGTGTCCACATAAATGGATGTATGTGTACAGTTTTGGTGGACTGTGTTAGCTTATGTTTATTGGAAACCCTAGAGCCACAGCGTGACATCTAATATTTTTGATCCACCCAAAATTTGGGACACGCTTAGGAATAGACAAAAAGTTCTGTCAAAAGTAATCAGTCCGGGTGGGTCACTTTTACTGCACTGCCTGTGACAATCACAGAATCCACATACATACAAGCTAACACTGCCCACCAAAGTTGTAGAAACCAGATGTAATGTACCATAAAAACATTAAAACAATATCTGAAGGTATTTAAACATGCAATATATGCTTAAAATGCAAACTGGGTTCTTGCAGTGTGGAAGGAAAGGCTATACACTATATAGAGTTTTCATTTATATATATTGCTATGTTCCTTTGTAAAGAGTTCAGAAGGCAATCCATAAAGACTACTAGAACTACTGTCCAGACCTTTTTCAGATTTAGCTTAATCAGACGTAATTCCTGATTCCATTTCCTGTGTTAGTTATGTGCTTCCCCACCTATAGTAAGCCTTGATATTTGTTACTAATCCTTAATAGGCAATTCAAAGCAACTGTATTTGTAAAGTACCCTATCCCAAAGGGTTTGAAGTGTTGTATTTCAATCACATATACATACTAACACCCCAATACATGAAATTGGTACAAATCAATGCACTTACGCACAGTTTAAAAGTGGTTTAAACCAGGGTTTGGAGGTTATTATTCTCCAAAGAATAAAAAAAAAACCCCAGAGTTTTCAGGTCCCACAAATAGCCTTCTCAAACAGATTGTACATCTGACCCTTTTTAAATACTTCCACCAAGGAGGATCCTTAGAAAGAGGAAGACAAAGAGTTCCAAATGGTAGGAGCAGCAATAGTGAAAGCTTTATTGCCAGAATGTTCTGGTGTAGAGATCCTTGAGGTCTTTAAGGAATATTGTATTGCTCCCTCATACTACTGTGGGGTAATTTAAACTGCACTGCTTGAAAAGTATTTCATTTTTGTATGTTCCATTTCTGTACCATCATTTTTCTGAAACATCACTGGTTGAAATTACACCTGCCAGTTCATTAAATAGCTAGTGATGTATGGTCAGGTACTGGATTTGATTACCATGATAAACAAAAACCAAACAAACAAAAACATGGAAACATAGAATTTGCTGGCAGACAAGGAATGCTTGGCCTACATAGTCTGCCCATTTCCCCTGCCTATAGTATCACCACCGATCCTACTTGATCTCCAACTGATTTACCCAACTTCTTTCCTATTCAATAAGATTCTTTTATGCTATCACAAGCATTCTTCAACCCCACCTCTGTTTTTGGCCCCACCACCTCTGCTGAAAGTCTGTTCCAATAATCTATCACTCTTTCTGTGAAGAAGTACCTTCTCACAGTCACATTTCTTCTAAATGTACCCCCTCCAGCCTCTTAGCATGGCCCCCTTGTCCTTGAGCACCTTTTTTGTATCTGAAATAGACTACCTCCTGTGCTGTACATAATCCCGTGAGGTATTTAAAGGTCTCTATCATATCCCCCCCCTCTCTCTCCTCTCTTCCAGATATTTAGGTCCTCAAATCTCTCCTCATAGGACTTCTGATGTAGCTATTGCACCATTTTAGATGCCATCTTCTGGACTGCCTTCACTCTGTCTATGTTCTTCAAGAAATGTGGCTTCCAGAACTGGACATCACACTCTAGGTGGGGTCTTACTAGTGATTTATGTGGAGACAATACCACCTCCCTCTTTCTGCTGATGATATCCTTCCCAATGCACCCCAGTGTCCCACTAACCCTCACAAATGCATTGTCGCACTGCCTGGTCACCATTAGGTCATCCAATATCATCACCACCATGTCTCTTTCGTGCTTGGTGGTCATCAGTTCCACTCCTCCCATTTTGTACTCTGCCATTGTATTTCTGCACCCCAAGTGCATTAATTGCTACTTTGTTGTGGTGAAACTCAACTGCCATGCCCTTGCCCCCTCCTCTTATTTTCTCAAGTCTCTTTTCATCCTTTCCACCCCTCTGGAGTATCAACCCTTTTGCAGATTTTGGTGTCATCCACAAAGAGGGAGACCTTCCCTTCCAGCTCTTCTGCAATGTCACTTATTAAGACATTAAAGAGGACCAGTCCCAGCACTGATCCCTGAAGCATTCTGCTGGTTACCGTCTCTTCCTCTGACTGAAGTCTATTTACCACGACCCTCTGTTGCCTATCTCCTAACCATGTTCCCATCCAGTGTACCACCTTTGGACCCACTCCTAAGATACCCAGCTTGCTAACTAACCTCCTATGTGGAAGGGTGTCAAACACCTTACTGAAGTCTAGGTATGCCACATCCGCTGTCTGCCCCCCCCCCATGAATTCATACTACCCAGGTCTTGCAACTCATTAGATTCAAGATATTCCATGATCCTTTCCTTCAGAAGTGACTCCATTAACTTTTCTTTTACTAAAGTCAGGCTGACTGGCCTATAATTGCCAGCCTATTCACTGTTACCACTTATGTGAAGTGGGACTACATATGCCCTCCTCCAGTCCTCCACAAGTGCTCCTGATTCCAATGAGCTGTTAAATATGACTGTCAGAGGTGCAAGCCAGTGCTTGCCTGTGGTCCTTCAATACCCTTGGATGCATCCCTTCTGGCCCCATTGCTTTGTCCACTTTCAGATTACCTTGTTATTTCAGGACATTATCCTCTGAAAACAGACTAGTGCCCGCCTCCTTTCCCCCAATGCTCCTGCTACTTTTTTGTTGCCCCTACCGTTCACCTTCCTCTGCAAACACTGAACAAAAGTATTTGTTCAGGATATCTGCCTTTTCCTGGTCCCACTCTGCACAGTCCCCCTCTTCCCTTGTTAATCTTACAATCCCACCCATAGTCTTCTTTATTTTGCTTACATACTTTAAATATGTTCTTGTCCACTTCATCACTGCCTGTGCTATTCTCTCTTCAGTCGGCACCTTCACACTCTTTACTGCTCTCCCTGTTGACTCATTACCTTCAAAATCAGGGACTATTTCATGTACATATAATTGCCATTTACAATGTATTTTAACAGATGAGTTTGTGTAAAAATAAATAATATGAAAAAGCTGCACCTTATTATAATACACAAGAGCAGACAGCCATTTTAAAGCACAATAAGCTCCTCTGAGGCATGCAGTAAAGGACTTTAATGCACTTCCTAGGGGCAGGAGATACATGGCATTCAGCCTCATGCCTACTGCTCCTGAGGCATGCATTAAAATCCTTTAACGCATGCTAAGTCATGGCTTAATGCTCACATGTTGTGCTCCTTTCCCCTCGGACACACCTGGAAATGACTTTGGCTCAGTAAGCCTACCAGGTCAAATGTTTTAAATTAATTAATAATGATATCATTTCTGTACTACAGTTAAAAGGACTTAATGCTTGACAGTTTTGGTTCATGCCCTAACATTGGAGTGTCTAGAGGGCATGCGGGAGAAGGATCAAGCATTCCCAAAAAAACTTTCCTGTGAGGTAGGAGGACTGCTAACTTCTGTGAGCTACCAGTACCTCAATAACCACATGTAACAATACATCAGGTAATAGAAGCATGGAATGGATGAAGCTGGCTGGCTCTGTACCAGCTCTGTGATGCATGCTTGCACATAGATCTCCTTCAGCTGGTGTATTGGTGGGTAGAAACCAAAAGAATGCCTCCCCTCATGGGCAGAGTGACAGGCACAGTACACTTGAGCCCTGCATATCATTTTTTTAATATTAAAAGTTGCTTTTTTTTATTTTAAACAAGTATTGAAATAGAATAGATATCCAGACCATCCAGAGTTCATGTTCAGCTGAGCGACCCTGAAGGCCGCATCACAGGGTTGGAATGGTAGACCATTTGACTGTTTTCTAGGTCAACCAGAACTGCCAGAGCTGGGTGTTGCTCTGGGAAGGCCTAAAAAGGAGCAGGCAGCATAAAGACAGGAGAATAAGACGTACAATAATAACATGACTTGATTCAGAGATTCATGCAGTCAAACTAGTAATTGGTTAATCAAAGGAAAGACAAACCAAGGAATGTGAATGCAAACAGATCAGGCAGACACAGAAAGATAGACAGGCAGACAGATAGATAGATAGATAGATAGATAGAATAGATAGATAGATAGATAGACAGATACATGTAACATATCTACAAATGCTCTGAACACTAATTTTATTTCAGGCACAGTTCTTTAAAATCAGCTACTGTCTTATGTATAAGGCATATACAGAACATTTGAGACTCTATACATAATTTACAAGTACAGGTGACGATGTCTGGAAGTTATTTTCAGTCAGATACGAATTCATTGCTTTTCATTAGTCACAAGGAAACATCTCCATTTTTTAAATAATATTCAAATTGTAGTCCGATTGATAAGCATCATTATCTAGAGTACACAGGACCAGCTTCTGTCATGTTTTGAGGCATGATGGACTAAACACCTGAAGATCAGATCACTTATCCATGGTCAAACAGTAAACTAATGACAAACTGATTTCAACCAGGATTTCCTGACTCTTTACCTATTCATTCAACTGGTACATTACACTGCCTACTAAATGTTTCTTTACATATCTGTAACAGCACAGAATATTTAATCTTCTTATATTTGAGAGTTGGGGTGAAATGACTTTAAATTTTAATTGGGGATGGGTGAGGAAGCTGTAAATCAGATAGAAGGCACCAATCTTTGAGACTTTGACCCTGAAGATCCATTTCAATCTGAAATCAGCCCCCAACAGAGAGGATCTGGATCAGTATTGCAACAGTTACACATACTAGGGTTTAAGCAACCCCTCAGTGGCCCAGGTTCAATTCCAAGCCAGAGCTGCTTGGATCTCCAAAAATATGACTTGGATGATCTGAACTAATTTGATCCAACCTACCTTGGCAGTAAGGGGCTTCAGAGCTGAATACAAACTGTTTTGTCTGACAGTAGATTTAAATCCTTCATCTCAACATGGTGTCTACACATTCCTTGGAGTACTGACCCATTTGATAATAATTCAGAAAAGTTTTTTTTTGTTTGTTTATTGAAAGGTTAAGACCATAGAGCAAAGCTCATTTACAGTGGTGACCTTGGTATTACAAAAGACACACGTTTAAATATCTGTGTAAAAATGTGTCACCTCGTAATCTAAATTCAAAAGTATTTTTATTTGAATTATACATAGGATAAAAAATACATATATGTTTCTCCTTTGATTTTGAGGGGTATTTTCCTGAGAAGTGACAAAAAGATGCTGTTGCCCCCCACGGGCTTAACTGTATTAGTTGTAATGACAAAACAACTTATATCTTCTGTCCAGGTGGAAAGTCAATGTCATGACAATCTTTTGAATATCATACACACCTCAAAGTAAAGAAGAAAAAAAAACCAATATTTTATAAAATGGGTCTAAAAATCTAGTAATATCATTGGTCAAAATACATCAAATGATCATGCATTGCTTTCATACAGTTGCATACCTAACCTGAGCTCTTCACAACTAACAAGATATCCTGACAATACACACATAACTCATGAAATTAAATCTGACAACACCTTTTTCCCAACAACAATCTCACAACCATTTATCATTTTAAACATAAACAAATATAACCATCCCCAGGTGTACACTGAAATATTGTGTGTGCCAGCCCCAGCTATAGAATTGCTAACACTTTTGTCTAACTGTTCAACAAATAACCAAGTGTGTTTCTCTGAGCTTCACCCACCCCTACACCATCATCTGCATCACTATTTTGGCACCAACCTAAACAATACTTTTGCTGCAACTGTGAAGAAATGTAATTCTTTAACATTACTACACAACTTAGAAGCCCCAAACCCTCCATTTTCTCCATACCTCTGTATTCATTGAATGCATTGCCATAGACGTAAACATGTTTTACACTAAATCAGTGGCTGACCCAGTTGAGACAGGCACATATGTCAGAGTATTACTATGGAAACTTTCATGCACACATCTGTCTTGACTCAGTGAGCTGCAGGACCTTAGTAAAACACATCTAAATCAGCATCAGTAATTAAAAAAATGCAGAGGTAAAATGGAAGAGGGAGGGCTTCTGACAGGTCAGTTGTTAGACTAAGGATATACAGTAAACCATGTTTTTTCACACCAGAAGTGAACATTCTAGAGTAGGGAGGGGGCCCTATTATGGTGATGATGAGGGAGGGTACAGAATTATAAAAACAGCCACATAGTTTTTAAAATGTGGATGGGTATGAGTTGGCAGCACGGTGGGCAGGGTAGAAACAATATTCTAACCTACTTTAAAAGTGGGGGGGATCAAAAGTCAACCCCTTCCTCAAAAAAGTGAGTGGATACTTTTTAGGAAGATGCATTTTCATTTTTATAAACTATTAAACAGCTAAAACATGTATTCCATTAAGGATTAAAATAAAAAAAAAAGAATTACGATAATGCCCCTTTCATGTGTGATTACACACTCCCGGGTGTGCAGTCATAAGGAATATATGCACTTATTCACTTTCTGAGTGGTTTATATGCTCTCAGCTACTTGCCATGCATAATAACTACTTAAGGCATGTATATATTCCCTTATGACTGCATAGCCTGTACTATATTATCACTTACATATGTTTTTGAAATACAAAGTAGTAAGAATTCTGATGGTAACATAATTTGTTTTTAATGGCATTAACAGTGAATGCATAATGTATGGGGTTTCCCCACACATATGTCAGATTTTTTAACACATGCAGGCCACTGATTCACCTTCATAAAGTGCTATAATGAACTTTCCATTATAGTATAAGTATGGAATAAAGTACACCTAACTATATATAATAAGGGTATATGCTATTGAGGCCTCTGGTGACACTTATTAAGCATGAGAGTAAAGCTTCAGTGGTTTATGTTTGCCACCAAAACCCCAAGATGTCATTACACTAAACATGTACAGGTGGGTGTAGACAATTTTGTTACATTTTGATGAAAAAGCATCATGTTGACAATAATTTGAAATGCAGAAACATTAAAAATGTATCCATGTGAGTGAACTGAGAGGCTGTAATGGTTTCTTGCATGTCTGATTCAGAGTACAGGTGGGAGGAAACTAAGAGGAGTTAATAGTATTTTAATATAAACAGCTGTGTGATGATGTAACCAATGACATGTAAACATATCTTCAACACTTACTGTGGCCTTGCCCCAGACCCCAATGCCCATATTGCAAGTTAGGTTGTGTGCATGTTGTCCATTACTTCCTCACTGAACAACAGGGATATTGGACTTATCATGTGCTGTTCTCTCTCACCAATCCTTTTAACCAGTGCAATAGTGAAGCATCCAAGGAATATGATGCATTAAGCTTTCTCAAAGGGCTAATTACTGCATACAACTAATATTAGTTTTTTAAAAGCAGTCAACCATTACCTTTTATATCTGAGGTACTTTCCCCTGCTTTGGTTAATTAGAAGATTGTTAGGTGATATTAGTAGATGTGATGTGTGGAACAGCAATGTGCCTGGAAGCTGACATATCTATGTCTATCCCCCCATTACATCACCAACATTGAGACTTCACTGACTGTTACACCACTGCTGCTTAGAAACAGCCACTCAGTAGCTGCCAGGTCAGTCATCTGTGAGGTCACTGTCAGTGAGATTACAATGCTGATGATGTAGTGTAGGGGGTGGTATAGAGATACCTATGTCAGCTGCCAGGCTAAGAGCTGCTCTACACATCCAGCATGATATTATCACATAAAATACTTTCTAAAGACAAAAAGGAAAAGAATAATACTTCAGAAATAAAAAGTTACAATTAATTCTTAACATTTGTATTATTTTCCTGTCTGCCAGTTTTGGCTTCACTTGCTCTTTAAAGGTAGGGGAGACATTTTATTGTTAGGCCCTCACACCTTTATTTTGAATTCTCCAGTATTGATTTGCACCTCGAGGGGGCTGAAGAAAAGTAGAAACCTGCCATTTCCCACCAACTTACTGTATTTAAATGGATTCAAGGTATCTAAAGAGGTTTGAAAGGCTTGTGGATTAGGAAGGTCATTAGAGGAATATAGCTTTGAATACAAATCTCTTATAATGGAGTTGACCTCCTTGTGGGATGTTCCAACCTTATCAGAGACATCATAAAGACCTGCTATAAACCCTTCCATCTGCAGCTTATGCAAGTGGTTTGCCAGAATTTTCCCTCCTTTCTTTCCATCTCCCATTACTTGTGCTTCAGTTTTTGAAGAGTGCTCTCCACCTTTCTTGACTGAAGAGTGTTTATTTCAATACAACATTTTATGATAGAATTATGTAACTCTGTATAACAATTTTGGTGGAAATGAGCTTGCATAGTTTTTCTTGGACTGAAGGTTCAGTTCTAAAGTGTGGAGGCAGTGTTTGCGCTGGTACTTCCTGTGGGCTGCAAAACTAATTATCTTCCCCTGCAGGGTTTCCTTGAGTGCTTTCTAGGTTGTCCCAACTGAGGTGTCTTGGGGTTTGTTGATTTCTAAAGACTGTGTAGCTTCTGCCTAGATCCAGGGAGAGAAGTCTGGGTCCTTGGGAAGAGGATGGTCTAGCATCTAGGAGAGGGATTTAGGGGTGAGTAACCCCCACAGGAAATGGAGATGGACTGGGGAATGGTCAGAGCTAACTAGGAGTCATACTAGGAGGATTAGGACAACAGAGTGCACAGGCCCATTTAAGTTGTCCCTACTGTACAGTAGAGTAACCCAGGTTACCAACCGAGATGTATTCATCCAATTTATTTTTAAAACTGGCAAAGGTTGGTGCCCCCACTATTTCCTGAGTCAACATATTTCATTGTCTGATTTCTTTGTTTTAAACTATTTTTTCCAAAATCTGTGTTACACTTGTGCCCTACTAACTGCAAGTTATGTCCTCTCAAGTTGTAATTCTGGTTCCTGTATCTAATATCCAATTCCTCCCTTAACACCTGCTGCTGTAGGATCTTATATAGAAATAGCAAGTCACCCCTTAGGCACCAAACTTCCAGTGGCCATAGGTATAACCTTTTCAACCTTAATTCATAAGGCACTTGATTGAGGCCTGATACCAATTTTGTGAGTGCATGTTGTTGTCTTTCTACAAGGACTCTGTACTTTTTTAAGAATGGGCCCCAGCCAGGGGAACAATAGGCCAAAAGTGGCCTAACATATGTTTTGTATAGTGGTACTAGAACTCTCTGGTCATATGAAAAAAATGAGCTATGTATGCAATGAACAAGGTTCATTGCTTTATCTGCAATTATTCCACTATGAACCCCACTTTTCAAATCATCCATATTATAAATCCCCAGGTCCTTTTCTTCTAAAGACTTTCTTAATTTACAACCTTGTAAGTAATAATCTTGTCTAATATTATTCCTTCCAAATCACTGCACATTTGTTTATACTAAACTCCATTTTGTTTCTAACTGCCCAATTACCAATGTCAATTATATCATGTCCAAATAATTGTCTGTCTTCAAAAGTATCCACCACTCCTCCCAGTTTAACATCGTCAGCAAATTTTATTATTTTATTATGGCTGTTATATTTAGGTCACTTATGAAAATGTTAAACCACAAGGGTCCCAGGACGGACCCCTGCGGGACACCTCTAGTGACCCTCTCCTTATCTGACAGATACCCATCCTGTCTCACCACCTGTGTCCTATCCATCAACCAAATATCTCACCCAACCCAATGTAGTTCTATCAGTCCCTAACTTTAATAATTTGGAAATCAGAATTCCATGAGATATCTTATCAAAAGCATTACTGAAGTCCAGCAAAACCACATCCACAGGCCTCCCTGATCCAATTTTCCCCCTACAAAGTTATAAAAACTAACCAAATCAGTGTCACATGACATCTTCTTTACAAATCCATGCTGCTGATCATCCTGCAGATTATTTAATTCTAGGTGGTCTCTAATATTTTCTGCTACAATACCTTCAATTATTTTACAGATCACAGAAGTTAAGCTAACCGGTCTATAGTTTGCCACCTCTGCCCTAGAACCCTTCTTAAAAATGGGTACCATGATGGCTGATCTCCAATCCTTAGGTACATAACCCTCATGCATAGATCTGTAGCCAATATTAGCAATAATTGGGGAGAGTTTCTTTTCCAGTTCCTTAATGAATCTAGAGTGCAACCCATCAACCCCGGCTGACTTATACATTTTTAACTTCTATATCCTCTTGTATACCTTATCAGTTGTAATCAGTACTTCTTATCCATAATCCCCCATCAAGGGCTTATCTGTTACTGGAATGATGTCCTTTAAAGTAAACACCTTACTAAAGAAGGCATTAAATTCCCTAACCATATCCTGTGAACTAGATATAACCGCCCCTCCTATGTTAAGTGGACCAACGCTTCTGTTACTACCACTTTTGTTATTAACATAACAATAGAAACTCTTAGGGTCATTTTTAGATGTAACTAATTGGATTTCAACTCTCTTCTTTGCTTTCCTACTTTCACATTTTAAAGTGTGCACAGTCTTTTTGCATTTATTTCTATTTTCACTTGTTTGTAATTTTTACTTGAGAAACATGTTGCCTCAGCTTTCTCCACAAGCAGGTTTGGAGGCATGGCACTGTTGTGCCCAATGCCCCCACAGGATGCAAAGGCTTGTCCCCCATCACCCAATGCCATGGCACACTGCTGCTGACACTAGTTCAGCCAGCATGCCACAACCTTTTATAAAAGTAGCCGCTGCAATCAGGGGCCACCTCATCATTGCAGTGTCAGCCATCCGCTGCAATGAGGGAGCAACCCATCATTGCAGGGCGGGATGTGAAACCCTTGATATTGTTTGTGAACATGGCGGTGGCTTGCTGCCGTGTTCACAAACAATATAACCCCCCCACCATGTTTACTTACCGACTCCCTGTCGGCATTCTGTAACACCCTTCCCAGTTTTGTTCCTGCCAGCGGGGAGCCCAATCCCAGTCGGTGTAATGAACCCCCCCATTTTGTTCCTGCCAATGGGGTGCCCAATCCCCATTGGCATAATGAACCCCCCACCCCAGCTTTGTTCTCTGCCAACAGGTGCCTTAACTTCATCAGCTACTGCTGGCCCCTCAAACCAAAGACTTTGCTGGCATACTGGGAGCCCACCCCAGCATGCCAGATGCCCTGTGAAGGGAAAATGGTCCCGTGATGTCTTTTGTTTTCCTGAAAAAAGAAACTGTCCCTCGGCGCTCACCCTCCACCCCACCCGCAACCCGCAACCACCCACTGTGCACCCTGACTCCCCACACCCCTCTAACCCCATACTTACCTCCAGAGCTTGATGCAACAATCTTTGGTGGACTGGGAACGCATCTGCACTCTTCGAAGCCAACCGCGAACTGAGGAAATGCCGGTAAGCTGTATAATGTAATAAATAGGGTTTTTTTCAACTTTAGTGCATATCTTGGGCATTTTTGGGAATTTTTTCACCAAATTTTCAACATGGGGTTTTTGGAACCCCTCCTCACGAATTCTTGAACTGTCATGGTGTTAATCAGTCCCAAAAGGTGGTTTCACATTCACTGTATGGAATCACCCTTTGGGGCCAATTAACGAAATGACAGTGCCAGTGTTCATGAGGTGGGCTTTCAAAAAGTCTAGGTTGCTAATGTGGTGAAAAAAATCCAAAAAAATGACTGTTTTATGAGTGTGTGTTGCGCAGTTGCTACATACACTCGTAACTTCATGAATTTACAATATTTTCATGCCAGACTTTCAACATTGATATTTTGTCACACCCCCTTATGAGCAGTACAGCTGTCATAGTTCACATCCTGGCCAAAATGTGTTTTCGCACTTCTGGCACAGAAAAGCATGGTCACTGTGGGAAATCAGTGTTCAGGACAGATTAAGAAAATGACAGTGACATTGTTCATGAGTAGAGGTCCTAAAATGCCTATGTTGAAAATTTGGCAATGATACTCCATAAAGTGACTGTGTTATGAGTCTGCGTTGCGCAGTTGACACGCACGCTCATAAGGTCGTGAATTTATAATATTTTCACTCCAGATTTTCAACATTGCCATTTTCCCCCACCTACTTATGAACAGTATAGCTGTCATTTTTCCCATCCTGTCTGAAATGTGTTTTCACACTTCCGGCACAGAATACAGCGGTCGCTGTGGGAAATCACTGTTTGGGACAGATTAAGAAAATGACAATGATATTGTTCAAGAGCAGAGGTCCTAAAATGCCTATGTTGAAAATTTGGTGATGACAGCCCATCAATTGACTGTGTTACTAGTGTGCATTGTGCACTTTCCACGCACCCTTGTAACTTCTCAGATTTGTAATATTGTCACACCAAATTTTCAACAGAGCCATTTTTTCACACTTCCTTATAAGCAGTACAGCTGTCATTTTTCACATCCTGACCAAAATGTGTTTTCACAGTTCCGGCGCAGAATAACGTAGTCACTGTGGGAAATCAGTGTTTGGGACAGATTAAGAAAATGACAGTGGCACTGTTCATGAGCAGAAGTCCTTAAAATCCCTATGTTGAAAATCTGGTGATGAAACTCCATAACATGACTGTGTTGCAAGCGTGCATTGAACTGTTTCCAAGCACCCTTGTAACTTCGCAAATTTGTAATACTGTCAGGCCACATTTTCAACTGTGGCATTTTTTCATAACTCCTTATGAACACTACAGCTGTCATTTTTCACATCCTGGGTAAAATATGTTTTTGCACTCCTGCTGGACAGTAGCATGGTCACTCTAGGAAATCAGTGTTTGAGACAGATTAAGATTGAATGAGTGAGGGGGGTGACCGAGCTCAACTGAGCTCTGTCGGGACTGGTGTGGATTTCTTTGTGTTCAGACAAAGGCCCCAACACAAGAGCCCAGTACAAAAGGGCAGCCTGCAGCACTGGGAGAAACAGAATGAGAGAGCGAGTGAGGGAGGGGAAGTGAGCGAACTCACTGAAGTGCTGTCAGGACTGCTGAAGATTTCTTTGTGGGCAGAAAAAGGTGTCAATACAGGCAGGGGCCCAGTACAAAAGGCCAGCCTGCAGCGGTGGGAGAAACAGTACAAGCGAGTGAGACAAGGGGACTTAGTGAGCTCAACGGAGCTCTATCAGGACTGCTGGGATTTCTTTGTGGGAAGAAAAAGGCACCAATGCAGGCAAGAGCCCCGTACAAAAGGGCAGCTTGCAGTGCCAGGACAAACAGAATGATCAATGAGAGAGGGAGACTGAGCGACCTCAACAGAGCTCTGTTGGGACAGCTGCGGATTTCTTTGTGGACAGACAAAGGTGCCAACACAGTCAGGAGCCCCATACAAAAGTGTAGTCTGCAGCGCCAAGAGAAACAGAATGAGCGAGTGACAGAGCGGTAGTGAGCGAGCTCAGCAGAGCTCTAGTGTGACTGCTGCAGATTTCTTAGTGGGCAGAAAATGCAGCAACGCAGGCAGGAGCCCAGTACAAAAGGCTAGCTTGCAGTGATGGCACAAATGGAATGTGAGAGTTACAGAGGGGGAGTGAGTGAGCTCAGTGGATCTATGTCAGGACTGCTTCATATTTATTTCTGGCCAGAAAAAGCCACCAATGCAGGCAGGAACCCAGTACAAAAGGGCAGCCTGCAGCACAAGGCGACACAGAACAAGCGAGTGATGGAGGGGGAGTCAGTGAGCTCAACGGGGCTCTGTTGGGACTGCTGCAGATTTGTTTGTGGGCAGAAAAAGGCAGCAATGCATGCAGGTGCCCAGTACAAAAGGGCAACCTGCAATGGCAGGAAAACCAGAATGAGCGAGTGAGTGAGCTCAACAGAGCTGTATTGTAACTGCTACAAATTTCTTTGTGGGCATAAGAAGGCAACAATTCAGGCAGGAGCCCAGTAGAAAAGGGTATCCTGCAGCACTGGCAGAACAGAATGAGCGAGCGAGAGAAAGGGAGTGAGCGAGTTCAACAGAGCTTTGTTGGGACTGCTGCAGATTTCTTTGTGGGCAGAAAAAGGCACCAACAGAGGCAGGAGCCCAGTACAAAAGGGCAGCCTGCAGTGCCAGGAGAACCAGAATGAGTGAGTGAGACAGGGGGAGTGAGTGACCTCAACAGAGCTTTGTCAGGACAGCTGTGGGTTTCTTTTTGGGTAGAAAAAGTCGCCAACACAGGCAGGAGCCCAGTACAAAAGGGCAGCCTGCAGCGCCAGGAGAAACAGAATGAGCGAGTGAGAAAGGGGGAGTGAGCAACCTCAATGGAGCTCTGTCGGGACAGCTGCAGATTTCTTCCTCAGCAGAACAAGGTGCCAATGCAGGCAGCATCCCAGTACAAAACAGCTGCCTGCAGCACTGGGACAAACAGACTGAGCCAGTGACAGAGGGCCACTGAGCGAGCTCAACAGACCAACGCAATCAACATTCGGCATTGACAAATGCTTGTTTCAGTCATCTAATTGTGTTCTCTTCTTATTACTTAAACTAATAATTCTCCTATTCAGCCATACCATTTTTTTGCCTCTTCTATTAAAAACAGTTCTTGTTGGCACATATTTAGTAACTAAATCCTGGATAATATGAATAAACAATTTCCAGCTTGTCTCTGTAGACATACCCTCTGTTACCTTTGTCCAATTTACATTTGCCAATTCTTCTTTGATTGCTCCATAATTAGCCTTATTACATAGTAACTGGGTTGTAACACCTTTAGTGCTCTTATTCACCCTTTCTATCTGAAAAGGAATCATAGCATGGTGGCTGAACTAATGGCATAGTATTGGCAACTAAGGTCACTTGCATTTTATCGGATGATGTGAGCCAATAATCTATGCAACTATAAGTGCCATGTACTGCAGAGTAGCATACATATTCTCGTTCTTGGGGTGGAAGAAACATACATCATATGTCCATCATCCGCTGGTCTTTCATGAGAAGTGAGACAGCTTGTCAGCTTCTGGTATGAGGCCCTGTGTTGGAATTACTCCTGTCTGGGTCAAGCATAAGGGTAAAGTTAAAGTCTCCACCCACCTAGATTGGGGTATTGGTTGTAGTGAGATTTCCCATTTTTGTGCTACATGATTTACTAAGGAGAAAGGAGGCACTACCAAGGGGGGGAGTGGGAGGTCAGGCTCAGGGGGTAGTAGGTGATAGATGAGGGAATCACATAGGGCAGGGTACTGGATGGCCTAATGGCACTGATGATGGACAAGCTGTCAGGGCCAGATGGCATTCACTCCAGGGTACTGAGAGAGCTGGCAGAAATCCTGGTGGAGCCCTTGGTAGGCCAGTTCAATGCCTCCCTGGTCTCAGAAAGTGTACCTCAGGACTGGAGGATGGCTCATGTGGTACCCCTACATAAAAGCGGTCCCAAAGATGAACTGGGAAGCTACAGGCTGATAAGCCTCACATCCATCATGGGAAAACTGATGGAGACAATCCTGAAGGAGAGGCTGGTGTCCCTTCTGGAGACCAATGGGCTGCAGGACATTAGGCAGCATGGGTTTCTCATGGGCAGATCCTGTCATACCAACCTGTTGGATTACTATGACTGGGTAACTAGACAGTTGGACAAGGGCCATGCAGTGGATGTCCTGTTTCTGGACTTCAGTAAGGCATTTAATTTGGTGCCACATGGGAGGCCGGGTAGTAAGCTGGCAGGTACAGGTGCAGGGGCGAAAATGGTGGGATGGGTAGTAAACTGGTTACAGGGAAGGCAGCAGAGGGTGGTGGTGGGAGGGGATCTCTCATTTCTGAGGGCAGTGACAAGCGGAGTACCGCAGGGCTCAGTACTTGGACCGGTGTTCTTTGGGTTGTTCATATCAGACATCTCAATGGGCATCAAGAGCAAGATCAGTTTGTTTGCAGATGACACCAAGATGGGAGCAGTAGTGGATGACCTAGGAGGGTGGCATGGGTTGCAAGATGATCTGTCAAAATTGGATACTGGTCAGAGACCTGGCATTTGGGGTTCAATGCCAAAAAGTTCAAGGTGCTACATTTGGGGGCAAAACTCCAAAAAAGAGCTACCAGCAAGGAATGGGTTCAGCTAGCTGTGACAGAGGAGGAGAGGGATCTGGGGGTGATTATACCAGGCTCAATGAACATCTCAGAACAATGCAGGAAGGCAGCTACAAAGACCAACAAAATGCTGGGTTGTATTGCCAGGGATATATCTTCAAGGAGAGGGGAGGTGATCCTGCTGTTGTATAGGCCACTGGTTAGGCCACACCTGGAGTACAGCATGCAGTACGGGCACCCATATCTGAACAGGGACATTAAGTTACTTGAGGGGGTGCAGCGCAGGGCAACAAAGATCTGGGGACTAGGCAACATACCCAATGTGATCAGGCTGAGTTAGTTGAATATGTACTCACTGGAGGAGAGGAGAGATGGGGGGATATGATTGAAATCTTTAAGTACATGAAGGGAATAAACAAGACAGGAATGGAGGGATTATTCAAGTTAAGGGGTAGGGACACTCGAGGTCACTGTCTCAGATTGGAGGGGGAAGGTTCAGGAGGGAAATGAGAAGACACTTTTTTATGAAGGCAGTGGAGTCTGGTTGAAATGCATAGCCTGTGGACATGGTATCCTGTAGAACAGTGGACTGCTTCAAAAGAGGATGGGACAGGGTAAAAGGGAGGTTAAAGGGAGGGAGGGGCAGCTGCAGTATGAGGGTTGCTAGCTGCACAATCGAGCAGATTTCGATAGACCATAAGGCCTTTATAAGCTGGCAAATTTGTATGTTTGTATGGAAAACGGTAAGGTTATCTACAATGCGTGCATAGATATTGATCAGAAGGAGTGTTCTGGAAGATGTATCTATAAGGAAAATAACCCAGCAACCCTGTGGGTATTATTCTATTGATAAGTTGGCCAATGTCAGGTACTTGTGAATCAGTATGGCTACCCCTCTTTTTTGTGTGGGTGCTGAGGAATGAATCACCTGCACCACCAAATTCTTGTAAGCTGGGAGGGGTGTGGTCTGCAGAGAGGAGTTCAGTTTCTTACAAGAATGCCTGCCAGGTTTTGAACCTCTTTAGATGTGATAAGATTTCTTGCTCTTGACTGGGGAGTTTACACCTTGGACATTCCAAGTATGGAAAATTATGTCACCCACCATCGTAGTGGCCAGCAATATAAATGGAGGGAGGACATTGTAATTGTATACTGAGTTTCATAAGTCTGAGGTTTAGCCCCCTGACCAGAGGAAAATCCTTCTCCCTACATAGGGGACAGGTTATGGGATAGGGCACCTTTGGAGCAAGATTAGTCTCATACATAGTGGTTACTCTAACAGTTACAGGCTTGACACATCTATCTCTGTTCTGAATTAGGAACATGCTGAACATAATAATAACACAGTTACAAAACAAAAACAAAAAATCTCTTCTAGGGAAAATCTGGATATGGGCCTGCTCAAACATCAGGCTCAAGGCTCTTCTGCATTATCCCAAAGATATGAAGAGAACACCAATGTAATTTAATTATAGTTGAATTCTTAAACAGTTAAAATACACAGATACTAGTTATAGTTTGCAAGGAAGCCTAGATCCCCCATTTTCCAATCAACCACTTTAAGGTGGTACAGCCCAGTTAATAGTTTCTGTAATATAATAATACTCTGAGGGGTATCATACAAGGGTTAGGCTCATGATTGGGGGCATCATCAACTGTGGGTACTCATCTCAGATGCTACCAACCCATAGGGTCTACAGCACATTATTGCTTAGGGTGACCCATGATATGCAGTATGCAGCTGCTTGAGTTGAGCTTGCTGGTTGAGAAAATGATGAACAGACACCTTCTGAGGTGAAGAATACTCCAATGGGCAACCCCACAGCTGACCTGCTCTTCAGGACTCTGCGGGAAGCAGCCTCATGTCAGGAGCTGAATGATTTTTTGGGAGCCGATTTCATATCTAGGCTTCTGTTATTGGCCCTCATACCAACCACTAGTAAAGATATTTAAATGGTTGCCAACATACTGAATTCCTGATGAATGTATAAAGATACATTAACTCATGATTAGTTATCTTTTTGTGTGGGTATCTTAATATATTTTTACAATGCATATATTTACAAATTAGTTTAGATATATGTCAGCTACAGAAATTACATATCTATTATCTATACAAGATGTACCAGCAGATATATAAAGCATACATTATGCGCCCATAATAAATATATTATGGAAATATATAATGTACATTAAATACTGTTATCACACATATTTTGAATATAAATAAGATATTTCAAATCGGCCAATTTGAGATGTTTTTCATATATCTCAGACATGTGATGAAGATATATTTTAAAATTTAATGACACATATATTTGAAATATACATTAATAAATTGTTTAGCATAGAGCTTACAGGTTAGAATAATAAACTGTGAATGAACTTGGTACAACCAGCAGGCCTGGGTTTGATTCCCACAACCTCCACTTGCGTACTGTGTGACTCTGAGCAGTCTCTTAACTTCCCCAGTGCTCCTGAGTCACCCCTGAAAACAGACACTTGTGATTAGTGGGCCTTTCCTGGTTACCAAAGAATAAAATAAATAAAATATATTTATTTTCCATATGGGTACAGTTCCAGTCTGGTCCCCTCTCCCATAGACTCAACAATACTTTCTGCTCAGCCTACCCAGTACCTCAGCTTACTCCATGCAGGCCTACCCAACTATACTGTATATAGCGCACAATGACCTAAGTGAGAGGAAACTGATGTATCCTTAGCTTTGACCAGATGACAAAATGGACAGTGTTCTTTTTTGACTAGTGGACTTTCCTTCAGACACCCAGCAGACCAGACAATCCCGGAACCCTCTGGGTCATATGGAGGGAAAAAGGAACATATTCTTAACACAGTATACTAGTTAAATTTAACCCCAGACCCCTCAGACCATGGGGTGGGGGTGGCACATATACTTTACACAGTATACTTATTTAAACCACACCTAAAAAATTAGGTCATAACAGGGGATGATGAAAGTCATATAGGTGTATAATTAGTGTAACATAAAATTAAATGCCAGTAGATAAGGTGTAACAGGAAATGTCCTTAATAGCAGACCCTTTAACAGTCACCTCTAATAATTGCAGTAGCTCCTGCCAACTATACCCCAATGGACTGTGCTCAAGTGTGACACCTTTGTGGTCTGGTCCTCGACCCCAGACTGCTGTTTGAAAGACTATTAAAAAAGAGAGATATTTAAATTATTAGCAAATTAATGCACATAAATCATTTGGTTTGGAATAATCTAGAAGGGACATTTTTAAAATTGGCTGCACCTGATATAGCTGTCCCCATACTGTCCATATTTAACTGGAGCCTATAAATTGGCCACTTTCCATGTTTGTGGAAAGCAAGCAAAATATCACCAACATTTAAGGCAGGAGACTCAGCTGATCCAAACAATTACTGACCTATAGCAATATTGCCTGTGTTGTCTAAATGTTTGGAAAAACTATTCTCCAGGCAAATTTGTGACTACATGGACAAGTATGGGTTGTTTACTCAATACCAGTCAGGTTTTCATAGGGTTTATTCCACCTCATCTTCTTTGGTGGAATTTAATGATTTAGTTTGTTTTTCTCTTAATGATGGTAGGGAAACAGCGGCAGTTTTTACAGATCTATTTAAGTCCTTTGACCTGGTGGACCACTCTGTTTTGAGAACTAGAGTAATGGGCCTGGGTTTCTTCAAGGGTTCTCTGGTTTGGTTCTCCTCAGATTTGATGGGAAGATCACAAAGGGTTCAGATACAGCAACACCTATCTGAACCCCTTGAAGTAAGAAGAGGGGTTCCACAAGGGTCTATCTTGGGGCCCCTGCTATTTCTATTATTTAACAACAACTTGTCCTTGGTGGTTCAGCATACATCTATTAGATTGTATGCCGATGACACAGTCATAGTAGCTTCAGGAGACAATCCAAAAGCACCTTCAGAGAAAACTCCAGGCAGATTTTGTTAGGGTACAGGAGTGGTTCATTAAGTCACGGCTTAGAATGAACAATAAAAAGACCAAAGTTATGTGTTTTGCATCTAACAGATGAAAACATTCTCCTCTATTGCAAACATGTGCTGCTGACCAGACCCTAACAGAACAAGTTACTACTTACAGTTACTTGGGTATAGTCTTTGACTCTGCTTTTACTTTTAGGGATCATATTGAAACAATAATCAGTAAGGTCAACAAGTAATTAGGGGCTTTAAAATGAACAACTAGATTTAAAAAAATCTGATAAGAAAAAGATTGCTGAGCAACTTATTTTGCTCACAGTTAAATATGGTGAATTTGTATTTAAGTCTGCAAATAAATTTCTATTAAACAAACTTGATAAATTACAAAACAGGGTAGCTAGATACGTCCTTTGTTGTAGTTTTAGAACCCACCACTGTTTACTTCTGAATAGTTTAAACTGGTTGCCTCTTGAGATGGAATATGCAAGGAGTTGGTTAACATTTCTTCACATGTATAAGGTTAACCACCCTGAACAAAATATTTCAAAAATGTTATTTTTTTGTGTTCCTGACAATAAAAAACAAATGGTCAGGTCGGTTCACCATAACAACATTTTCCAAAAAAGGTGTAATAACAGATTTGGGGATTACACCCTTATATCTTTGACAGCTTCCTACTGGAATGGTCTATCCTCTTTTATATCGGCTGAGACTAGGCACAGCTCTTTTATCGAATTATTGAGAGGCATATTACGTTTTCACCTGCCATTGTGTGAAATAGAATCTTATTTTTACATGGTATATTTAACTGTTTTTTTTTCATTGCTACTGATTGTATTCATCATTATATAATGTCAGTGTAATTTGTACTGTATTTTTGTATTCTATGTGTAACTTGATTAGAAAACAGGACTGTCTTGTAAACTGAACTGACAAAGTCCAAAATGGCTTATTTCCTGTATAAAAATAATGTTTTACTACTACTAAAGGTATAGAGACCACACTGCTTTTGGGAACACTCATCCTGAATGGATGCCAGGCACCAATCCACAAATGCAAACTTCTGCATGTGGTGCCTAGGGAAGCTTGATCAGCTCTCACCTCTAATATGCCAAACAGCTGACTGGTGGACTAAAAGTGAAACAGTCTTTTCAACTGACACTAACAGAGCTGTCTAACTGGTTTTTAAATAGCCCAGCTCTAGAAGGCTAACATCCTCTTGGCAACAGTCCTCTCAACTGGATGCTGGGCACCAGTCCATAAATGCAAGATACTGCCTGGAGCATCTGGGAAAGATTGATCAGCTCTCAACCCCAATAGTACAAACTGCTAACAGGCAGGCAACACATAAAACAATCTTTTGAACATGATACTAGGATACCTGCATGTCTGTTTTCAAATAGCACTACTCCCCAAGGCCACACCCCTTGGTGTCAAATAAAGATGGCCACCATAAACATTGCTCACTGATTGGACAAATCAGGTCACCTATCCTGCCTTTAGATACTCAAGTATCCAGCCTTCATCCAGACTCAGCCTTCCGACTTAAGACTAAGCAAATACCTGAGGAGTGTCTCCCAAGCAACACATACCCTGTCATATGTTATTGCCTACATATAGTGTCATGTCATATGATATGATATGATATCACATCATATCATCATATCATATCATATCATATCATATCATATCATATCATATCATACCTCCTCTCCTCTCCTCTCCTCTCATGTCACGGCATATCGAAGAAGCAGTGCAATTAAATAGTGCAAAAAATATGACCCTACCGTTTTTTACTATAAAAGATTCCAGGCATTTTCCAGTTTTATTTGGTGGTAAGATTTTCTAGTTCCACCAACATTTGAGTAGCTTATAAAGGTTTAAATTTAGTTTTCACTCAAGAAAACAAGATCACTGCCACATTTGGCTTAGAAATACCACTGCAGACCTGTTAAGAGTTAGGATCAAGTAGATAAATATAAATTATTGTGTTTAGCATAAGAGCTAGCTAGAAAAGTTTATTTTACAGTGATGCTAATATTGTTATGACTTGTTGACACTAACTTTTGCAGAAAAAATTGTTTCATTGTACTGCTGCTTTAAAGCAGCAGTACATGATACCAGTGCAAGTGTTGACTCTAGAATGTTTATTCTATTTTAGAATGCCCCTTATCACCTGGCGTGTATGATACCCATTTTTCTCCCCATTTTGAGCCTGCTTTACCATTTTTAACAGCTTAGATAATAAAAGGAGCACTCATTTTAGTATGGCTCTGACCAGGTTTTTATCACTACTCCCTGTTGTTTTCAAACCCCATTGTTTAAGGTCTGTTTTTGTGACTATACTGAACTAACATGCAGTAGACACTGCTCCCTGACATTATGGCAGAACAGGAGTACAAACACAGCTGCGGATACTGCTGAAAACTTGGTTTTATACACATTGAATGGAGTCCTCCTTTTATTATTTCAATTGTGAAAATAGTGCTCTAACAAACTCAAAATTGGGGAAAAGGGATATTATACAATCAAGAGATAAGAGGCAATCTAAAAATGGAACAAAAAGTATAGGTCAAAAAGTTCATCACTATCATGCACTGCTGATTTAACTTAATTTCCATGGCAATATAACAGTTGTTGTGTTGCAGTGTGCTGTAGAACTAGTATTCATATTGGACGCTATTCACTAAGAGGTGCAGAACTGGTGCGTTAAGGCATGTGCAGCTCCGCACTCCTGGGAGATCCAGGCAGGAACCACATTCACAAAGCAGCTGTCCCTGCCAGGCTCCCTTGTGCATCTCTGCCCCCAGGTGTGCAGGTTTGTGGGAGCGGGGTTGCAGACATGGGTTGGCAGCCAGTCAGCTGCTCTACCCGGGTCAACAGTGGATCACGTGTGCCATAGTGCAGGGGGTGTGGAGAGCATTGATCATGCTGTCGGGGGGGCATTTTCTGGCCACCGACCCCCAGCCAGACCACTGTCCCCCGACACCAGAGGCACCATCCTGAGTGATTCCGATGACCCCCCACCTACACCAGTGGGTCCAGCAGTGACATCTGGAGGGGGGTGCATATCCATTACAGCTGCCCTCCAGATGTGTAGCCATTGACCATCGTGTTTGGCACTCCACACTTTCATGAATGGTGTGGAGTGACAGCAAGCCCCCCTGTGGAGATCCTGGCCCACCCGAGCACAGAGCTCCACGCTCGGCTGGGGATCCGGTGCACGGGGGGGGCATAAGATTTCTGTGCATGCTGCCAAAGGGGTGCAGTGGGCATGAATGGGTGTGGGGTGGCTATGCTGCCAAGGTACGAGGCACATAGTCACCCAGTCTTGTTCGTGAACAGTGCCCATTGAGCATAATGCATGGGATGCCATGCACAATAATGCTGTTTTTTTTTTTCAATTGAGGGGTTCTGATGACATCATTGGAATCTTGAGAGTGAAATTCAAGAGGTCCTTAATGTAATTGGAAGCCAAAGATGAAAATGCAGCCATGTTGTTCATGGTTGTCCATGTCTCTTTTTGTATAGAATAGTATATAGTTTGAAATAAAAAATGCTTAATTTTTTTTCTTCCAAAGACACTTTGGGTTTACTTGTTTACTGTAAAAAAATGGAACCCACCCTCACCCAGCTGCCAAAAAAACACTCTAGTGAGGGTTTGTGTGTGTGTGTGTGTGTGTGTGTGTGTGTGTGTGTATGTGTGCGCGAGCGCACGCATGTATGTGTGTTTTCTAAATAATAAAACAGCTGAAGATTTTGTGTTAGGGGATAGTCTGGGTTCTGTGTGAGTGAGGAAAATGAAATTAAAACCACAGATGGAAAGAGTTTTCATTCTATTTAAATAAAATATTGTACCTCAGATGGGTAAGCAGCATTCTACAATTTTTCAACAGTGGTACAACAATTTATTTGTCAGAATAGAAATCCATGCATAGCAAGTGGTAACCATGTACTATAAAATAATAGCATTCTAGGTACGAAAAGTAAGCAATAAATCTATATAAGTCCTGTGGTTATCATTAGTAAATGCTCTCCTAGTTCACATGTGGTCCTAATGCAATATCCATGAGCATTTTGCAGCCTAGATGGGCAATATTTAAGTATTAATTTCATTTACAATACTGATTACGTGAGGGAATAAATGTGTCCTGAATGCTAATGATGTAAATACTAAGGTCAGAAATCATAGAGGATTGTGTATGAGCAATCATACACAACAAGGCTGCTTTTGAAATGAGAGTTTTCCGTGATAACAAGAAACCTCAAAAACACAGCTTGAGAGGTCTTGTTACTTGCCATGGAAACTTCAAGATTAAAAAGAAGGCTTGTATGTGTATGGTTGCTTGTACACACTCTGTTATAGTGTATGGGCAACCATTATTACAATCTCATGTCAAACAAAAGGTCCTCCAAGTACTTAAAGTTCCTTACTGTATCACAGGTTGTAGCTGTTCTTTCCAGTGTTGCTCACTTCCTGGGCCAACTCTCTATGTTGTGCTGCAGTACTGACATTGTTAGTGCAGCACAACAACATCATGACATCACTACTGAAGCACAACAATCCTGTTCTAGAGATAGAATTCCATCCACAACAGCATCCCACCATACACAATAAGTCATTTGTTCACAAAGCCGTAGAAAAACATTTGAGCTCTGATTAGTCTCAGTAAAATGTATATAAGTTATAACAAATTAAATAATTATGAAATTTGTCATGTACACATTTTTTTGGCATTTGCATTAAACAAAAGGCAGTAACAATTAGACAAATGCCAGCACCTGTTGTTACTGTGCAGTATTTATTTATTTTATTTATTTATTTAGTTTTTCTTGACCGGGTAAGTGCACTAGACAAATACTGCCTATTTTCAGGCACGACCCGGGGGAGGGGGATACAGATGAATGCCAACTGACCTTGAACCAGATTAAGCTGTTGGTGGTATTTTTCGTGAATGGAGGAAATTTGGCCATTGCACCAGGAAAATTCCCCTTACTCTGCCTGCAGGGGTGCTGGCACTTCCTGTGGACAGGATGAAGGGGCTCAGTTTGCAGCCGGACACAGGAGGAGGAGGAAGTGCTGATGTGGCAGGGGAGCAGGATGTGCTGCAAGGAAAAGGCCTGGTTTCAAGGCCTACAAACTTGCAAACGGGAGAGGAAGGTCAGAAAGCTATTGTTTTGGAAGCTGCAGTTTCAACAAGTGAGAAAAACTTAAGTACATCAATGGAGGAGAATGATGTGCTGGTATGTTTCTTTGAAGATAACATGGATTGGTCTCAGATCATGGAGGATGCTGAAGAAAAAAACCCAGGTACCGTACACCTTGCCTGATAATGTTAAGACTGTGTCAGATAAAGAGAAATTAGTTTTAGAGCTGCTAAGAAAAGAAGAGCAGTTTAAATCACAATGTGAAGAGCTGTAAAAAGAACTGTCAAATTTGCCTGAAAGTTCTCAGACAGTTCTGTGTGGTGACTCACATGGGAATCAGCTGTGTGATGACGTGGCAAAGAATGATCTCCCTGCAGGTTCTGTAACTTTTTCCCCCGGACTTGAGACCTCTTTAGCTGGCAGTAGTAAGCAGCAGAAAGCTGTGTGCCAAGAGCCAGTAAAGCCTCCTCTCCCTGCAAGAAGCAGACTGGGTCTTTTGAATATTCATGGAGCTCCACAATCAAAGGCCACTCCAGTGAAGGAAGTCCCAATTCAAACACCCACTGTAAATCCTGCACTTACAGCGCATTCCTCGTTGAGACAAACAGAGACAAATGCTGAACTGATAGCTTTACAAAATAATTGGTCCCCTGCCTGTGCGCTGGAGAGTGCGGGTTGGTTGCAGAATGCTTCGGGTACCTGGGAAGCGGATTCAGAGGACAAAACTGTTATTAAATACAGGACTGAAGCTTCGTCTGGAGATGTATTTGATGCTAAAAAGCTGGATAATGTGTGTAAACCCTGCCTTCCTACTACTACTAGTCATTATTCACCTGAAATGGGCCCCAACGAGGCAAGTAACAAAAGTAACATGGCCATGGTTACAGAACAAGAATCTCAAGCACCAGTCAACAAAGAGGAACTTCCTTCTAGAATGGGGCCTGCAGAACATATTTTGAGGGATCCAAATAAAAAAGCTTGGTTGGACCCCATGTTTAAACTGGCAGATTTATATCAGAATAAGGGGAAACCAGCACCAAGGAAAAATGCTGTGAGACTTATTTTTAAGGGTGGTTTGGAGGATCCTCCAGATTGGCTTTATATTGCTAAACAGCTGTTAAAGGGTACAATGCATTTTTTTTCTTCCAAAATTTTTGCTCTGATTCATTTAGGTAATGGAAATTATGATGTTAGTTTCAAGTCTATCTCAAGTTTAGATAGGTTCTGGTCTCAATTTCAGTCTCTGAAAAGTAGCCCTTTATGGATTCCCTATATGGCCATCCCTCTTACTAAACCGGCAGTTAAATACATCACTGTCATGTTTCGTAATGAGGGTGTCCATGTAGAGGACATCCTATTCTGGTTGAGGCAAAGGTGTGAAATTCTAAATTACTTTTCTTCCCCCTCTCCTCCTTGTGTGGTTTCAGACAGTTTTAGCCTAATTTGAAGGAGCTTGCTGCTTTGCTACTTTGGTCCCCTTGGACAGACAGCTTGCCTTAAAGTTGAAGAGAGCAGAGTACTAGAGGTCTCCAGGTGGCTAGAAACATCATGTTCCCCCACCCCAATCTGACACCCCCAGCTGGCAGGAATTTGGAGAAATGTTGTCACTTTCAGTTCCCCCCCCATGGCCCCATGTGCTAAAATTAAAAATCATTAGAATCACTTTGTTCGGTTAAGATCCTGACTGGCTGGAAAAGGCATGGTGAGGGGGGACATGGGTGAGTGCAGCCTGCCCTTAATGAAGAATACATGTCCCAATTTGCCAGGGCTGTTGTTATGAGCCTGCGGGGTGGGGGGGGGGAGTGCAGTACATTACCCAGTCAAACCACTGCATGATGATTTCATACTTTAGTACATGGTTTCTGTTTTTTGGATGCTGTATACTGCAAATAAGAAATTTTTAGACAAGCCAGTGCTGTGCTGTGTGGTGTTTGTGATGTGTATGTGTGTGTGGAGGGGGGGGCTCAGTGCTGATAGATGTGGTTCATCAACCAGATCAGTTATAAAAAGGATTCTGAAATGCCACAATCTGGACTTGCTGTTACTGTTAGGATTACAAAAGCAGCCTTAGATGTACAGCCTGATCACCATGACACATGGATTCTTCCTGTCAGCACACCATCCTCTAACACTGCTGAATGACTGGAATGATGCATTTTGATTGTGATCCTTGAAAAACATAACTATTTGATTATATAGACATAAATCTGTTATGTTTATGTGGGCTGTGGGGGTTCAGGGTCAGGCAGTTGGAGCTGTGTGTGGTGAGGAATGTTTGCTTGAGTAGTTGTCGTGGGGCACCAATGCGTGGTGCGCCGCTGCAATGCTATGTAATGGGGGACCCTTGCACGGTACTGTGCATAGGGCCCAAGGTAGTGTAAATCTGGCCCTGGACACACACACACATATTTTTAAATGTGTATTTTTAATGAAACCAAATAACAAAATGTTGAGGGCTCACATGAAAGATGTGATTTATCTATACATTTTCAGTCAGTGATGGTCCTTGGATGCAACAGACATATTATTTTGTTGAGCCCAAACGAGTCAGCACTAAAATATATGAGTGTGTGTTGTGTGATTGGTTGAATTCCTTTTTGTAATGGTTAAAAAATGATTTATCGACTCTAAAATAAAACCATATAATTCCAGTGCTGTGATTAGCTAGGAAGGTGAAGGACTATAAGAGATAATACAGCCAACACTGAAAAAAGTCACCTTTACCTCAATTGATTTCTAAGTAGCTATATTTTGTAAATGAAAAAAGTATAATCAATTACTATAAGTGCATAATGTGTGTAAAAATAAACAATTTAAAGCTGTCTGTGTTAAAGATATATATCACTAAATTCATATTTCATTAGTAATCAAGACTGTGGTATGTTCTAGCAGTATGCTGTATTCATTTGTAGTACTTAAATGTCACACTATAAACACAGTGCATCTTCATTAAATATAACAATATAAAACAAAAATAAAAATTCTATATTTAGTTTGAGAATATTCCAAAATTGCTTTCATGGTAAGCGCACTATTATCATGATATCAACCCTGTGTGTTTCTTATATAGATAGTAAATACATTATACATTTTGCCACTGTCCAAGTGGACTGTCAGTGGTCTTTCAGGTGGCATGTTTACTATTATTTTCAAACAGTATTAGCTACAGACACAGACTAGGATGTGTTCTTTTGAGCACTGTTCAGATCATCCTCTATTGCTGGGTGCAGGGGTCAATGTTCAAACCATAGCTCAGGTACCATATGAAGTATACCTGGTGTTATAATAAATCTGTTCCATTAATTTGCATCAGAAAACCACCACATCATTCTTCATAATTAAAAATCTATGCTTAAGGTATGCTCACAGTTAAGTGAAAATGGAGACTGACTTACCCTCTCATCCAGGAAAGGTGTAGTACAGTTTGAAGGTCAATATAAGCAATTCAAGTGCTCAAGGAGTGAAAGGGATTGAGGGGGAGTATGAGCTGATGGCTAGAAGGGCCACTAGAGTGGTGAGGGCGGCTAAGGCAAGGAAGGAGCAGAACCTGGCCAGGGAAATTAGGAGAGGGAACAAGGGGTTCTTTAGATACATTGGGGAAAGACGAAGGGTGAAGGGACACATTAGCAGGATTAAATCAGGGGAGAGATGGGCACAAGACCTGGGGGAGCAGGATGAGGTACTAAATGAGTGCTTCACCTCAGTTTTCACTAGGGAAAATGGGGGTGCTGCATCATACATGGGAGGAGACAGAGATACTGAGGAGGGGGGGACCCTTACCGATCGGCAGGTCTGGGGAGAGGGGGAGGCATCACTGGCAGGTGGGGGGAGGGCTAAGCAGGGAAAAGAGGTACTGGAAGTGGAAATCACAGCAGAGAGAGTGAGGGAAGCCCTCAGCTCCCTTAAGATGGAGAAAGCACCGGGGGCCGGATAAATTACATCCCAGAGTGCTGAAGGAACTTGCAGATGTCCTGGCGAAACCCCTGGCAGAGCTTTTCACCATCTCTCTGAGGACAGGGTGGGTGCCCCAAGACTGAAAGGTGGCGCATATAATGCCTATCCACAAAGGGGGGATCAAGGGAGGTGGCAGGGAACTACAGGCCTGTCAGCCTGACATCGGTGGTGGGCAAGGTGATGGAGGGCATTGTCAAGGAGAGGCTAGGGGGGACCTGGATAAGTCGGGGTGCCTGGACGATAGACAGCATGGATTCATCCCGGGGAAATCGTGTCAGACAAACCTGGTGGAGTTCTATGACTGGGTGACAAGTGCCTTGGACCTGGGTAGACCAGTGGATGTCCTCTTTCTAGACTTCAGCAAGGCATTTGACTCTGTTCCTCATGTGGGCCTGTTGGATAAGCTGGGAGAAATGGGGTGGGGAACCAGATGATTAGATGGATAGGCAATTGGCTCCAGGACCGGACCCAGAGGGTCATAGTTGGTGGGCTAGTCTCATCCCCAAGGAGGGTCATTAGTGGGGTCCCACAGGATCAGTCCTGGGCCCTTCTGTTCAACGCCCACGATCTGACATAAGGACAGGAGTCAGGAGTGAGATGAGTCTCTTTGCAGATGACCTCAAATTGGGGTGGTGGTGGATGGGGAGGAGGGAGGGTGGCTCAGGGGACCTGGAGGCTCTGGAAAGATGGTCTAGAAAGTGGAAGCTGAGGTTCAATGCAGGGAAATGCAAGGTACTCCACCTGGGGGCCAGAAACCCAGGCCAAGTGTACACCCTGGGGAAATGCTACAAGTCTCGATGGCTGAGAAGGACCTGGGGGTGGTGGTGGATGTCAGGATGAACAACTCTGAGACTTGTAGGAGGGCAGCAGCCAAGGCCAACAGGATGCTGGGATGCATCGCTAGGGGGATCACCTCCAGAAGGAGGGAAGTGATACTCCTCTGTATAACTGCTTGGTGAGGCCGCACTTGAGTACTGTGTGCAGTTTTGGAGGCCACACTTAAAGAGGGACATTAACCTCCTGGAGAGGGTCCAGAGGAGGCAACCAAAATGATTTGGGGCTTGGGGACAGGACCCAGGAGGAGAGGCTTGAAGAGCTAAATATGTACACATTGGAAGAGAGAAGGGACTGGGGGACATGATAGAGGTCTTCAGGTACATGAAGAGGGTAAATAGGGAGGAACCATCAGGGTGCTGTGAAGGAAGGAGGAAGGGGCCACTAGAGGGCATGGGTGGAAGCTGGAGGGGGGAAGATTCAGGGGAGAAAGGAGGAGGTGCTACTTCACTGAGAGGGTGGTAGAGCCATGGAATGCACTGCCTAGGGGGCTGGTGGAGGCAGAGACAGTGGAGGGGTTCAAGAGGGGGTGGGACAGGTACAGGGGAAGGGTTCTGGAAGCAAAATCCAATGCAGCAAGAATATCCGGAACTGGGAAGGGAGAAGCCAGAGAAGGTGAGGGGGACAGCAAGGTCAGCACCCAGGGTGGGGGCTGACCAAACGAGCAGACATGAAAGACCATTAGGCCTATTCTGCTGGCATTTTAGTATGTTAGTATATGGAGACAGGCTTTCCCTTCACCTCACCATATTGTGCCCCACACTAGATAATAGGGAGCTTTTACATCCTCTGTGGTGTCATTTTGCCACTAAGTGGACTCTCAGTAGTCTTTTAGGTGGCATGTTTACCATTATTTTCAAACATTATTAGCTATAGACACAGACTAAGGTGTGTTCTTTTGTGTCAGTATTCACAAAAGAAGAGGCGGGGACATACCAAAACCAAACAGTAGAAGCACTCTGGATAGGAGGGTTGATACCAATCCATTCACAGAGGAAAGGGTCCTGGAAGAACTCCTAAAACTCAAGGTAGAAAAGGCAATGGGGCCTGATGGGATATACCCCAGAATTCTAAAAGAACTAAGGGGAGAACTAGTGACACCACTGACTACCTTTTTTAACAAATCATGGGAGGATGGTGTGGTACCTGAGGACTGGAGGAAGGTTGATGTGATTCCCCTTCACAAAAGTGGAAGCAAGGCAGAGGCAGGAAACTACAGACCTGTTAGTTTGACATCAGTGGTATGGAAAATTATGGAATCACTTCTAAAAGAAAGAACTGTTGAGTAACTAGAGGCCAGTGGGCCACAGGACCTAAGGCAACATTGATTCACAGCGGGAAGTTCATGTCAGATGAATCTAATAGATTTCTTTGACTGGGTGACCAGAGTAGTAGACCTGGGAGGGGCTATGGACATGGCCTACCTAGGCTTTAGCAAGGCATTTGACACTGTCCTGCACAAAAGTTTAATAAACAAAGTAGCCAGCCTAGGAGTGGGTCCCAGGGTGGTAGCCTGGGTAAAATATTGACTGAACAACATTACATAGAGGATAATAGTAAATGGAGTTCACTCTGAAGAAAGGGTGGTTACTAACGGGGTACCGCATGGTTCAGTACTGGGGCTGGCCCTCTTTGATGTTTTTATGAATGACATTGCAGAGGGACTGGAAGGAAAAGGATGACTCTTTGCAGATGACACAAAGATCTGCAACAGGGTAGATACATGGGCAGTTGGAAAGGCTGAGAAGAGATGGGCAAGGTTAGAGGAATGGTCAACAGTATGGCAGCTTAGATTCAATGCAAAGAAATACAAAGTAATGCATATGGGAAACAAAAATCCTGGGGAAGAGTATACAGTTGGGGAGGGGACACTAACAGCAACAAAAATGGAAAGGGACCTGGGGGTAGTCATATCAGACAACCTAAAGGTAGGCAGGCAATGTAAGAAGGCAGTAAGAAGGGCTGGGGGATACTGGGATGCATTGGGAGAGACATAACCAGTAGAAAACATAAAGTTGTCATCCCTCTGTACAGACAGTTAGTGAGACTCCATCTGGAGTACTGCATGCAGTTCTGGAGACCCCGTCTCCACAAGGGCACAAACAGGATGGACGTAGTTCCAGAGGAGGGAAACTAAAATGGTGCAGGGTCTGCACCAGAAACCATATGAAGACAGACTAAAGAAGCTTTATATGTATACCCTTGAGGAAAGGAGGGAGGAGGAATGACAGAAACTTTCAAGTACATCAAGGGAATCAACTAAGTCCAAGTTTCTAGCATTTTTCAGAAAAAGAGATGTGCAAGAATAAGGGGACACAATCTTTAGATGGGGGACAGCTCAGGGGCAATATGAGGAAGTATGTTTGCATGGAGAGGGTGGTGGATGCATGGGATGGCCTTCCTTAGGAGGTTGTGGGGTTAAAAACAGTGGGGGAATTCAAAAATTCGTGGAACAGACATGAGGCAATTATAGTATGGGGTAGGAGCAAGTAGGGTGTTGGTTAACTAGGATCTGCAGCTTATCCAATTGGTAGGAAAACAGGAAGACTGGGAGGGCCAAGCATTCCTTATCTGCCATCAAAGTCTATGTTTCTATGTGATGTGACATGGTTCACTTAGAAGATGTAAACAAGCAGGCTAGAGGTGGAAAAGAGAATACAATGCAATATTAAAATTAAGCAATTAGTAGACTGCACCGTTTCTCATCCATGTTTCTTCTTAACTGTTTCCAGACTCTTCTCCTGTAGTAGTCAGATATGATGCAACTATATGTCTACCAGATTACATGAACCATTTTATTATGTACAGTAAGGTAGACAGGACACAACATTCATTATAAGGTTTTTAAAGAAGTGCTTCTGCACTAGCAAGTTGACAAGGTAGCCAATTGGTGAGCTTGTCAATTCACCATGCAGGGGACCTGACTTTGTGTTCTCAGATCAGAATCCCATTTAGTAATGGCTGTGTCTATGTGTTGCCTCCAAGGGATGTATGATGTTTCTGAGGTGGATCTGTACATTCTGCCACCACAAAACTGCAGGTTGGTTGCAAAATGGAATACCAAAAAAAGCAAAACAACTCCCCTTTCAGCTTCTCCTTGGAGCAAAATCAGGGTGTTTGGAGCAAGGGCCATGATGATGACCCTGGTGTTGTCCCTTTGTATTGGTATCATGCTTGAAGCCAATCATCACATGTGCCTCCCTGACTGCCTCAGGATTTTATTGGTTTTGCCTTTTGTGCTGGTTCCAAAGGGTCTGCACTATGGCAAGTGGAGTTGTGGGGCTGTTTTTGGGACAAAGCAGAAAACACAGATTGTGAAGATCACCCCTGCAGAAAAAAAACAACTAAGGAGGGGACACTATTAGAGTATAATGTAGGCCAAATCAAGACAACTTTCTGTTTATCAAGGGAATCGTTATGCACCCTGGGCAGTAGAATATGTATGAAATCCCGATAAATATGTAAGTGTTTGCACAGCCTCCTTATTTCATTCCTGCTTATGAAGCAGAAAGCAGACACAGTGGACCAGTAGTCCCTCCCCTTCCAAAATTACTATGTTACATATAGGTAGAGTAAAGAAACAGAACAATTATGAAGTATTCCTAGTATTGATATGCTCTTTAAAACTGGTAAACCGTCTCTTGTATCTGCTTTGTTTTCTTTAGACCATAGTGGTGATTAATATGAGCGTTTGAAATACTGGGATCTGTCTTTGATTTGCACTTCACTCAGAAAATTCATAAATGTAAAGCAATCAAAGGAATTATTCTCCAGATGTGTGGACACAAGTTAAATTTCAGTTTTCTGTTAATTTTATGATAAACACAAGTAAGTACTGTCCCCATAAAAAGTGAGCATGGTTATACAGAGTATTTGACATTTCATTCTTATTTCATGGAATACTAAGGCATCCCAGATCAGTCAGTCTAAATCAGTAATAACAACACCCATTGTAACTGGTTCCTCTTGGCAGAACTGGTCAATTGATTTAGTTTTGTACCCATCAAGCTAAGCTTCATCTTGTATTAAAGGCCAATTTGTTGCCTTGCCTGGTAGCAGCTGTCAACTGCATTGTATTTCAGCAGGGTATTCAGAAGCAAATGGTACATGGCAAAGTACCAACTAGTTACAATGCAATCAACCAGTACTGGACATCAGACTAAAGCCTTGTCTTTCAACCCTGCAAAACCTTTATCTTTGGGGCAAACAAGGGTACTCCTTTTAACCTCAACAATGATCTGTAAATCCCTAAGCTGTGATGTCATTATCTATTGTCAAAACTCATTGGAGTGTTTTCATTCTGAATAATTTGCTTTGAATAATCTTTTCTCCCATTAGGTTTGCCAAAGCAGCCATTTAAACAAACATTAAGACACTAGTGGCAAACAATACCAGCATTTGCTGATGAAAACATTTCAAAGATTTATTTTTTCTTTGAAAAACCTTTTTTTTCCTCCTAGTATCTACCACACTCATTGTATCACTGGAAGAGGTTTTCATGGGAAAAGCACTTGCCAACTTTATCCATTCTTTTCATGTGTGAATTTGAGTTTACACTTCTTTGTTTCAGTGTCAGGGCTTATTGACCAATGCAGGTGAGAAATAGCACTTGAATCTGAAAAAGCACAGCTATGAGATTGAAACGGCAGAGGCTGTGTTCCAGAATGTCTTGATGTTGCTGTAAAATGCCAGTTGCTGCCACCTGTGGAGTGTTCCCAAGTACAGCAACATCCTTTTCAACATGCCAGTGTGTTACTGCTTTTGAAAACACAAATTTTTCTTAGCTTAGAAATTCAACACTGTTTTCTAAATAAAATGGATCTTGATGCATAATTTGATTGTTTATTCTTTAATTTATTAAGTTAGAGATCATCAAATTGGTTGCACTGGAAACCAACGTTTTCCATTTATGAATAGTTATATGTGGATACTACTTTACAATAGTGTGTGTGTGTGTTCATATGAAACATAGAAACATAGAAGTTGGTGGCAGATAAAGACCGCAAGGCCCATCCAGTCTGCCCATTTTTTTCTACCTTATGAATTTGCCATAGACCAATACTCTGTCAATGGCCTACCTATTCATACTCATGTATATTGCTCCCTTATGCATATCCCACACCTCTTTGAAGCCCTGCATTGTATTCATATCCACCACTTCCTGAGGTGGGCCATTTCATGCATTCACCACCCATTCTGTTAAAAAGAACTTCCTCACATTACTCCTTAATCTGCCTCACTCTAATTTCATGCTGTGTCTTCTTGTTCAGCTATTTTTCTTATATTGAAATATATTAGACTCTTTCACCTTGTTAATGGCCTTAAGATGTTTGAATGCTTTGATCATATCACCTCTCCCTCCTGTGCTCTAGGCTATACCTATTGAGCTCTGTTAATCTGTCCTCATATGTTTTCTGATGCAGTCCCTGCGCCATTTTGTTTTTCCTTCTCCAGTCACCTGGAGATACAGGCATGCCTCCAGTAAATGCTGAGGCATAAGGCTGCAGGCTATGTGCACCTCAGCTCATATTGTAGAAGTGCCTCTATAACCAAATGAATGCAGCACTTTGGAGTGTGTTTTTGCACTTATAAAATGTCCTAGCATTAGGTTTTGGCTTTGGAAATGCAGCGTATACATTTAGGAATATATAGTATAGTGGCATGGCTGGTGACTAGGTTTGTCCATTAACAGAAAAGTGTTTGTAGAGACAGCTTGACCTATTACACATATCTAATAATTCCACACAAGTGGGAATGCATTTCTCAAAGAAGTGGTGCATTGTATGTTAATGGCATACCTAATACATGCTATTTTGATGTTAACTATGGTGAAACGAAAAGTACCATAGGATAAATATCTCATAATATTGTACTTATTTAGTGACGAGACATGCAATCAATTAATGCTTGATTGCATCACAGTGGAGTTATGCAGCATTCCATTCAGAGTAGTAAAATTTAAATAAACAGAGCTTAAAAAGGAATTACTGCAACTGAATCATTTGCATATTATGTGTGAGGTAAAAAACAGACATGCAGTGCCTTGACTCCCAGTATATACAATATTATATGGGCAACCATACACAAGAATGTTGTTTTTTTCCTTTTTTTTATTTAACATACTGTATTAGTTTTGTAATACATATATAACAAGAGATAAGGCAAATAGTAAGAACACAACCAATGCACTCTACATGTAAAGTTGTAATACAGCACGCATAGACAATATTTGGACATGAACAAATCTAAAATATTTAAAAGACCCTCCCTGTCCCTCCCAACCACCATCCCCTGACACTACCCCATCTTGTTCAGTCAAACAAGGTCTTCACATGGCCGCCATGCTTAGGCAAGTAATCCCACTTGATATATACTTAAACCCAAATTCGTTAGTAAGGAACCGACCCAAATCACACCAAATCTGAAATCTCCAGGAAGGTATAAAGTACTTTTCAGTTTGAGAGAAATGTCTCAATCCTATGGTTAAATCAGGTCCACATTTCTCCAAGTGGAGAGCTTGCATGACTTCAGTGTGTCAGGTTTCTTTTCAACAAGAGCTTGAGATGACATCATATGGATCTCAAGAGAAAAGTCTGAGAGGACCATATGTTATTTCAATCCTGGGAGGGAAACACATGCCCAGTTGGGCATAGTTGTCCATTTTGTATTTTTTTTCTAGTATGTGGTTTCACTCCTGATGGCTGCCACACTCACAATATTTCTGATAATGCTTTCAAGTTCTTACACTCTGCCTGCACCCAGCTTATAAACACCTATCCAACCCTTGTACTGTGACTGAAAAGTGCAATTAATTAGCCTTTTTACTTGTTTGTTAAATATGTTTATTTGTGATATCCCTTATCAATTGAAGCATATTTTTAGTTCTGTATTTGTTTACGTGACAATTGCTGGTGATGCACATTAATGCAGTGATGTGTATATACAAAAATAAAGCACCAGGGGTGCAAGGGCTGGAATGTTAAATGTAGCTGAGTAATGTTGACTATGTGAACCTTTTTTCTATGTCCACTTTACTGCCTTTTTGCATAATATCTGTACTAACTGAAGAACCTTGACTTGTAAAAAGACTTTGAGACTTTCCTGTGAAGCACCATGATTTATATAGGACTGAGTTAGCCACCCACCCTCTACTAGATGTGTTTTCATGAAATGAACTGAATCCTTTTAAAACAGCAGCAAAAAGATGTCTGAGTGCATTTCTTCTAGTAGTATTCTTCTGGCAGTGTGTTCCTCACAATATTTAGTTACCAGTTACTTTACTGAGTGTAGGAATTTTCTTTTCTGGAAATATAAAAAATCATGAAAGCAACAAGACTTTACAATTCAAGAGGCATGCCTATTATAGTCTAAAAATACAGAATTAAACTTATTTTGCATTTTTTTTATAATACTGGAGGGACACATGAGTAGGTATACAGTATATGAGCTGGGTATGGGGTGTGTTTTGTGAACTATATATTGATCTATGACAGATGTTTGTCTGGCTGGCATGTGGGAACAGCACATTAACAGTCATAGCATACTGGAAAGAGGATTTTGGCATAATAAAGTCTGTTAAATGTAGTTTTGACTTCAAAACCATATACAACAACCCAAACAACTTTTTCTGACGTTTTGACCTATAGTGATGTTCCTCTATGCACAATTAGAAATGTGGGTCTATTGATTTTTTTACATAATAAATGGAAACCAAATACTATATTTCTCATAACTTGAGAGGGGTCAGGTCCATTATTCTGTACCCCCTAATTCCTGCCTCCTACATATGAAGACAAATTTCATACTCGATTATGAATCAGGACATTGCATATCCCCTTGTTATTTAAGAAGTGTAGTACAAACCCATTTTCCTGTGTTGCTGTCCAGCTCCAAAGAACACATCAAATAATGTAGACATGGAGGTAACCAAAGACACCACAAATAATAGTTTATAGTCAAGGTTTTTTGTCTAGTGTCAACAATGCAAACAGACTTTAAAAGTAAAGATCAAATAATATTTATTGGCAGGTACAATGTGTTAAACTGATCAACAGTCCTAAACCGAACTGAGTTCAGTAACTGTGAAGGACAGTTATCAGGCTGAAAAGGTGTACCTTTAAATTTTTTTTTTTTTTTTTACTTTTTTTGCAATCCTTGTTTTTATTCTCTAGCCCACTTTTCCACCACTCCCCCAGAAGGTGACACCCAGCCCCATCACTGACCTGCTTAGGGACTTGCCAGTTGTTCACCACCTCCTCTGGACCACTTTGTGGTGGGTGGCCTGCCCTGGCAGTCAAGCATGGGCCAGTGGGTGGTGCTAGCATGGCTGTGGCAAACTATGGATTTATTTTTATCCTTTATGTTTTTTCTTCCACTGATGGTGCCAATGTGCAGCGATGCACCTCATTGCATGCTGGTACCTGTTGAATGCCCATCCCCTGTGTTGCCACCTGGCTTGCACCAGGTAGTAGTCACTAAGCAGGACACTGAGTCCCCCCATCTCCAAACCCTGAAAGAAGAGCTGTCCATGGGATGCTCAATACTCCCTCCCCTGCCAGCCCCTGAGTGTCCCAAGTCCATTCTCACACCAAAGTCTTCAACATAGAAAGTGGTAGTACTACTGCTGCACTATTGGGCCAACTTTCATTTTACTTTTTACCTTCTGCCTACTGTATTGATACTAGGAAAAACACCTTGACTATAAACTACAAATAATTACAGATAAGTACAATTACGGTAACAATGTATACCATATTATAGGGGTCAATTAATGACATCTACACATTAGTAGATGGATTTCTACCTCCAATTCCATTTCTATTTTTTCTTTTCAATAAACATCAAATAAACCAGAAAGTTATATGTCCTAGGCCCTTATCAATTTATGTAATATAATATTAAAATATTTTATGTTCTGCATCTCTCACACATAACATCTAGAGGAATAGTACATCCCCTAGTCCCTGACCAATTTGAGGAACTCAGTATTAAGATATTTTATGTTTTGTTTCCCTCCCAGATAAAACCAAGGACTGTGGCATCCCACTATGGCTTATATCACTATACACAAGTGAGAACAGATATTGTCATTAATTTCTGCAAATAAAAAAGAAACAGCTTAAAACCCTGTCAGAGAAATACAGTTCTGTTTGGAAAGGTGAAGTGGGACTTGGTGCTACACTGGCTTCCCAACGGTGCTCTGCTGAAATGCCTGTGGTAACCTTGAGAGCTGCTTCAGATCTAAGACTGTCAGCTGTAGCAGGTAGTGTCAAATAAATATGTCTTTGGTTTATGATGTGCGCTACAGTCTAGAGTTGTTGTGAAATATTCACCAGTATTTTCTAAGTTCATTGAATTAAAACATTTTGCCTCAAAGTACTTTACAAACCAATGAGCCAGACAGCGGAGGTGCAATGACTGTATAGAGACATATCAGCTAGGATTAAGCACACAATGCTACACCTGATGTCATAGAGAAGTATTGAACATTAAAACCTGTCTTATTGGGAAGGATGTCTGAACAATGAACTAGGGAAATCTTTGGGTGTTTCATTCCTACCCAGACAGGACAACGAGAAGGGCCAGACAGAAGCGACCTCAGTTTATTATACTGTATCTTCTGAAGAGTGGCAATTCCAACACTACTGCTAAGTATAGGGAATGAGACAAATAAATCCCACCCTTGTGTGTGACATGAACAAGAAATTTGGGATTCAGGGGAGAGAATCCCACCACATGGGTCACACTTTAAAGACTGCACACACTAGTTAATCATTTCACAATATTTTTTACTTATTTGATCCAAATTATAACTGGTCTAATTCAAACACAGTTATGAGGCACTTAACATGCAAGCAAGGTGGTGTTGATTAACCACTGGAAAATTAAAGAGAGGGCACATATTATCTCCCACTGTTATACACACTCAGTTAAAATACATTTTTAGTGAGATTAATGTGAATTTCTCAATAATTCTGATGCTAAATAGCAATTAGGTAAGGTGAAATTTGACAGTTTTGTGCCAGTCTACTGCTTTCCCCAGTGAGTTGAACTAAGGCTAAAAAATATTGTTTCAGATTTTAAAGTTCTGTTGTCATAAAAGTCAGCCTCTTGATCTGGCTTCTTTGTGTTTTTGTTTTCTCTCAATCTCCTGGCCTGCTCACTACTACAACCATCATCTCAGATTATCATAGGTCAAACCATTATATATCTGTAACACATTTGACCATTCTACCAGTGTTTTATGTATAGAATAATGACTGGGTACGTGGAAGTAATGAGAATTTTATACAAACCCAAGGTGAGGGGCACCACGTAAACCCCAAGAGTGAAGCTCAAGAGGTTTATTATGGCATTCCACTCCATGGTTGTGTGTAAAATTTGAGTTTATACTCCTACCCAGCCATTATTTTATATAATTGCTGGGGAGCATTTCTACACTACAACAATTATATAAAATAAAACCACATTCCTGTTCAGCCACGGTCCCATCTGGCTTAAGTGCTGTTTGTGGCTGGTGAGACATTTAATTTATTTTTATTTTTTTTATTTCAGGCTCCTTTCCCCAGGCATTCTTTAAATAGTTGTAGGAAGCAAAGGTGGCAGTCCATTTTGTTTATTTTAAAAATGTTTACTTACTGCAGAGTGCCACTGCAGTGCTCATTGAGACATCAGGGAAATGGCTGGCTGGCACATACGTAGAGCAAGGAAAACCCCATGCATGTTTGCCATTATAACCAGCTGGTTATAATGGAAAATTATAACTAGGTTTCCCATAGGAAAAAATACTGACCCAGAAATTGTAAGTGTAATGACCCACTCTGGGTGTGTATCAGTGGTGTAATAATCTCACTTCCTTGGTGGTTGACAGCACTTGCTTGAGCCTTGGGCCTTACAACCCACCCAGGTTGTTCAGTTCTTACACTATTTTTGCCCACATGACCGTGGATTATTCCTTCCATGAATTAACTGTGTAGAAGCATCAGGTTGTAAATTACTTTATATATTAAGTCAACTAAAGCTAAAATTCTAAGCTTCCATCCATTGGTTAGTCACATGATGTGCATAACAAATGATACACTTCCTTTTGTGAAATTCAGTATTTGCCCAAAGAGCTAAAAAGTATTAATGATCAGGGGCTTCCAATGCACCATCCCAAATGACTGGCACAAAATGGTCACTGCTTTCAGTTAGCAGGAGTCTCTCTCAGACTTAGTTTACTAAAAACATGCAATATACATCACACCAGATTTTCATAGCTCTGAGATTGCTGCAAGTGCCAGGTGTGCCAACAATATGATGCACTCAGATTTCAGCAATCTAATGAGATTTTCCATACTATGCTGCAAATGACACAAGGTAGATCATATTTTTTGGTCCAGCTTGTGTCAATCTCAGGGATAATTTTTTTGGTGGTTTCACCTGAGATTTGACCCAAGCTGGTGTAAATTGGGAAAACTGTCAAAATTGCATCTGCCCATTGAGAATCATGCACAGTTGCAGTAAAAGAGATTGGTGTGGAGGCAGAAATAAGTGTTGTTGTGCAGGGCTTGATGCAAGTTCTGCACCAACCTTTGGAAATCCAAAGCCTAATTTACAAATATTAGGGCTGGCCTGGTGGCTCTGAGGGTTGAGGCACTGGATGCCACACCTCACGCCACGTTGGCAACCTGGGTTCAGGAATGGACTCGGGCCATTTGGTGTTGACAGCGGAGGAAAGTCTTGAGAATCTGGAGGACAGATCTTTTCTGGGAGGGAGAGGGGATGTTGGTCTCACCATCTGGCAACCCCTAGTATGACTGGAGGTATACAGCAGTTGAGTCCTGGCAAAATGCAAGGGATGGCCATGGCGGTGCTTCTGATGGTGTGAATGGGAGCATGCATGTGACACATTGGAACGCAATGCACTGCTAGACCAATGGGGGCTCAGTAACAAAGAAAATCCCCCTTCCCATTGGCTGACAAAGGTGGGGTCTAGTGGTGCCGGCACCGTGTCCAATGCCAGGCTGAGGTGTTCTCCTGGTCTTTCCTCATGTGTCCACCAGACACTTAGAGTGCCAGTTGGAACTGGCAGTCCTTGCTCTTGGGGGATTCAGATCTGGGGGGTTTTGGGACCTGGCATGGGAAGTGCCTGAACTGGGAGAGCACCGGAGCTTCAGGTGGATGGGATAAGCCAGTAAGCCCCATGACCTAGCTGGAGAGAGTCCAGTGTGAATAGGGTGCATAAAAACAAAGTGTACCAAAAAAAACATAATTTGCAAATATTAAAATTTAAGCCAGAAAGCAAAACATAGAGCAAACTATAGAGTATAATCTTTATTTTTAAGAATTAATTCCAAATTGCACAATAAATTAATCCATTTTTTGTTTTACTTAGAAAGGGTTTCACCGCTATTTCATATCTAGCCAATGAGAAAAGTAATCACTTCTGATGAATTTAACAAGTGTAAAAGGAGGCTTTTCTGATTCATGTAGTATATATTTTATTATTGGTTTAATCCACTTCTATCATAATGACTCCAACAGGGGGCATTTAACTAGCATGTGACTAGTAGACCACCTTCCTGGGCAATTGCCCTTACATTCCAGACACTCTCTAAAATTGGTCCAACTCATGAAACATGTCTGCATAGTCCAATTAATATTTAAATATCTGACAAGCAATCATTTTAATATGCACACTGTATTGGCATATTTTTATAAAAAGTTCTCTATAAGGATTTTGTTGTAGATCTTAATACAGAGGGATGTTTGTCTTCTGAGCTAATCTGCCAACAAGAACTTCAATAATGTGACACCACTCACCAATGTCAATAAAGTATCTTTCTTATGCAAACAGCTCGGACTGTCAGTCCTATATTTTCACTGTTTTACTACTCATGACACAGCATCTTCAAAAAACATGACTAAAAATGATCTAAATATAAATATGTATATTTATATATCTCTTCATATATTACATAATACATTCTTAACTAAAACTAGTATTTGATATATAGTAATGAGCTATATATTTAATCATGCAATAGTAATTTATCAAAAAACACCTTATCCTGGATTCTTGTATTTATAATATTAACCCTCAACCAAACCAATTAAAAAAATCAAATGGCACAATCACCTGTTCAAACTGTCTCTTACGTTAATCATAACTATAATTCCTTGATATTCACCTTTTTGACTGGCAGCTGTATAAAACATTGAGTTACTTCACTAGTTGTTTTAAAACCAACTATGTTAATATTTGAATCAACAGATCGCTTCCTTTACCACACATTTACCCTATGCTACTCAGCATTCCAGTGTGATAGCTGCCAGAAATTCATAATGTCTTTCTGTGTTCATGCCAGTTCTTTATAAGTCAAGACATTACAACGTAATGATGTCATTCGTATAAGTGTTTAAACCTAAGGCTGTCACAAATTCAAAACATTACAATTTAGTAAAATGTTTTTAAGCCATGTTTAAGTCAGCTGCAATTCCAAGATACATAAATATTATTACAATTTAGCCAAATGTACAAGGATGTGTATATTCCTTACTCAGACAGAGATTTGCAGACATCTCCTTATCTCACATTTCTAGTAACTCAAAAAATACAGCACAAAATCAACCTTATATCCTGTAATGACTCTATAGGCCAGCTATTCAAAATTAACAGTGCACGGTGGGCAAACTTAGCCTGGAGCATAAAGCAAGGTATATTCAAAAGGAATAGCCTGGGGCAAGCAGCTTCTGAATATAGCATGGGAATGAGGCCGGGCAAACTGGGCTGGGAGTGCAGGGCAAACTCAGCCCTGAATTAAGACAGCTCTGAATATAGCAACCAGTAAGTGCAAACCACAACAGCAACACAGTGCACAGTGATGTGAAGGTAGGTAGAGGTGAACTATGTGGCCAATGTGTGTGCCAGCAAATGTGTGGACCCAGTACAGCTGCAGGCAGCAGCACATGTGAAAGTACAGTGTTCAAAACTGTATATTATTCCTCGAACTGTTTGCGCAGCGCTAACTCATTTGCACGGGTTTAGTGCAGGGATAAACCATTAGCCTGGTGCAAACACGTTTGCCCAGTGCTAAACTTTGCCATATTCAAAAGTGACATGCAAATGAGCCTACTTAGGCAGTCTATGGGCAAACATCCAGATTAGCATCTTGTTATGCCCTGATTTGCCTGCAGTTTGCCCAGCGTTACTGCAGAGTCCCACAGATCTATCTGTAGGTCAGTCTGGAATTACAGGGACTGGCCAGGTCTGACCGCAACTCCACCTGTAGGTCAGTCTGGCAGTGCATGATGATAGCTGTAGGCTACATGTAGACAGTACAGCATAGCATAGAATATTGTACTCCAGGGGACAACACATCATAGGCACAGATGGTGGTGGTGCTGCATTCAACTGTCACACTGTAGGGCATGCTACAGTACACAGTAGACACTACAGTAGCAAGGGGGCCAGTAGTGTGTGGACACAGCACTGCCTATGGTGTGTAGGGCAGTGCTGATGACTGCACTATACACAGTGACAGGCCCAACATGCAGATGTTTACTGACAGTGGACATTACTGTTACACTGTTGTGTGACCCACAGATGCTGCACATCTGGCATGGGATGCTCTCAGCGACATATACATGTCTGGCTTTGTGTGCTGTGGCAGTTGTACAGCTCTGCGGTATATGGCCGGGGGGGGCATATATTATTAGAAAAGCACACTGGTGTTGGGGTATTCCCAATACTGGCCATTGTGTACTGTGTGATGTGTCCCAGCCTTGTCGCCACACCTGGTCTGTGGCACAGCCTGGCCATGTGTGCAGTCTCCAATCAACATCCTCCATGTCCACAGTGCTGCATGTGTGTGCTGGCATCTGTTGGTGTCCACAGAAGAGTGGTCCACAGGTGTGTTCTGTATGGCCACATTGCCATGCTGTCCACTGGTGGAAGGGACACCATTTACTGCCTGGCATGGCTGGGACTAGTGCCAGATGATGGCATCATTGTGATGCCATCAGTGAGCAGCATGTTTCCTCTATGTCTGGCTTTGTCTATGTGTCATATGTATTTGTAAGGGTCGCGCAAATACCGCGCAAAGCCAAAATGTCATGCAAAGCTGATTGCCCAGGGTTAAGACTACCTTTTCCTGGGCGGTAATGTGCACCGCGCTAAGAATCGTGCTAAGTCGTGCAAAACCACTTTGCATGGCGCTAGTAGCTGAATATAGCATTGCGCCTGTATTCATGTACATAACCCCTCAGTTTGCCCCTTGCATACTTTATGATTTTGCCTGGCGCTAATGCAGTTTGCTGGTGCTATTTGGCCTTTTGAATATAGCAAACCCATGCTAATCCCACGCTAAACCTGTGCAAATGTTTTTTGCCCAGCACAAAGTTTTGAATATCTGGCCCCATGTATCTAATTACAGTAGCTCTGCCTTCAGATCTAGCATGGTAATGAGCCACTGAATTAGGCTACGCCACTTATCAGTCCCCACACTCCACAGTCACAAGTCATGGCACCACCCTGTGTGTAGAACTAGTAATGTAGCTCTCCTTTATCTAGTATTCCAACATTGCTCCGACAGAATTAGTTTTCGTAAGTAAAACATTTATATCTGCAACAGACATATACCTAATGAAAAGTAACAAAGTAGCATAAAATGTAATATGCGTTACTATTAGTTACCCATGTAAGCAATCCAATTCAGGTTTCATGAGGCATGTGACTCCATCCTTCAATGTATTAAATGAGCTTTGGGTCTTTTAACCTTTGAGGGAAAGGACATGAATTTAGATATTAAAACCGGCAAAATAATTAAGAATGCAGAGTCTCCACCTGAGCAAAACCCTTGTAGCAAAAACTGGTACTCCAGATGTTACTGCCAGGAAAAGGAACAAATGGCAGTTTCATAAAGTTAAAAAAACACGATGCAATCACAATGGCAATGAAATAAAACAATACTGCATGTTCATTACATACAAATAAAGAGTAAAGGTATACTGAGGTAGTGGAAACAACGCTCAGGGAAAGGAAAGGTATTGGCTAAACAATAACAATATAAGCAGCAGTGCCATACCACAATTGGCCATCCCCTCATTAACCACACAATGCCATGGCTAACTGGTGCACCAGAAATTTACCAAATATTCATAAAGAGTTGCCATATTATTTAAACTGGCACCACAGTATCTGAATGATTACAGGATTGAAGCTTGGCAGGCAAATGTGTGTGCATGTAGGCACCACAATGAAAAATTACATTTTTTCTAACTAATATTTGCACTCACCAAAAAGCCCATTAGCCTAATGCTTGTCTTTCATTCAGGCTATACCCAAAAGCTCAGTCCTTACCTAAGGCTTCAAATGCTCTTCAGTCTCTACCAAGCTAGATAACTAAGGCATTGCAAAGCCAAAGGCCTGATCAGGTATTCATGGTTTTGCCGACCCCAGAATGCCTATGTTGCTGAATTCATATGCCACTGGATAAAGTGCTGCACCAATGATACTGACTCTGGATGCTGCCACACAGAGACAGTGTAGAACAAAATGACTTTAGGACTGATCTGTGATGGCAGTGCTTCAGCCATGCTGAGCTTCACTCCTGTGAGGATTACATTCTTCACTCATTGGTAAGAAATCTTTCCTCCTCTTCTTCCTGGTGTGGGGACTTCCTCAACAATAAAAAGCACATACCATAGATATAGATATCTGGCTGGTGACAATCTTTTTCACAGTTGGCATTCTATCTCCCTCTGGAATTTGGACTCTTTCTGGAACGCACTACCCAGATCTATGCCTGCATTGTTTCCATCCCTGGCTGTTTGGAAATTAAACTCATTATGGGGATAGTCTTTAGGGCAGAATGCCCAACTTCAAGCAGTCTGGACATTGCCTTTTCCAGTTCTAGGTTGGAATGTCTCATTCTTCTTCATCTGTATGAGCACACACACACACACACACACACACACCAATCCTAATGGGTCCCTGTCAGCACACCTTGTTCTTCTTTTCACAGACAGAAAATCTTACTCTACTGGAGTGGGAGTTCTCTGAAGCTCTGCTTGCAGCAGAATAAGTATCTCAGAGTCCCAGCCCCACTGATTGACCACATCCCAAGATGGGGACTGGCTGAGCAGGAAATCTAGTCTCCGGTAGGCTGTAAATTCACATTCAGCAATGTCATACATGGATCATGTAGTTTCTCCATCCTATCATTAGACTCCTATACCTCTTGATTGGCTGTCACATCATAAGAAGTAAGTTTCCTGTGTCCCTCATTTTCAGAAGGCATCTTCTGGCTTAACTACCCTCTTTCTCTCTCCCCTCAACATCTTGGATCTGAACTTGCTACCACTGACACTATTTCCCATAACCATGAGGGTCAGAGAGTTGACAAATATTGTAATTGTCATATTTGTTGACATTGGTCTTCGGTCCCTCAGTAAGTACTCTGGCCACTGCGACAGTGTGCCTGGAGTCAGAATTATCTGCTATCAACTGCCTGTTTGTGGGTTGAAGATCTGGTCACCTGTCCTCTGTCATGCCATCATTACTGCAATTAGCTCAATGTCCAGTGGCACTGAGGATAAAGGCACCCAAAATTTCACTCCTATTACTTCTACCAGCCCCCACTGCATGGCACAGTAGTTTCACCTGGTTAAAAGGCATGTCATCAGCTGTCCTGGTGCTAGGAATCCAAATACAAATACAAAGACAAACAGGGGCTTTTCTTTTTTTAGGGCCTGGTAAAGATTTTGAGGTGGATATGCTTTTTGGAGGGTTTCAAGCACCATCATACTACTAAGCCAATGTAGGCTGCTAAAGTCAGGAATGACATGATTTAACTAATTTTTAAACAACTGCAGTGGTGCCACAGTCTTCTGCATTGTGTGAATAAGAAGTAGTTAATAGCAGAAGACAATTTTGGAAAGGAGAAAAACAAGATAACCAAGATAACCAGGTATATAGTAAGTTAATAAACATAATTACTGTCTTCTCTTACCTTCTGCCTTATGATCATAGTGTGAAATATTAAAAATAAAACAATGAATACAACTCAATATAAGTTTAATGAATTAATACAAACTGAATAGAATTCTTTTCACATTCAGAAAACATACTACATTTGTTCCTTCCTACTTCCATGCTCTCTGTCCCCCCTCCCAAAAAAAACTTTTCTTGATAATTTTCATGCATGGTCCTTTTATATCATACCCCATTGGTCCCACTAGTGAGTGCCTTTAATAAATGATGTCAGAATATATGTTTGCCTGGTTACAGTAAAACCCAATATTGACAGAGTTGAGGGATGGAGTCAAAGTAACTGTACAACTTTGCTCTTGAGCCAGGAAAGTAAAGGTCCTACAACTGTATAAGTGACTGTTCTTCTTCATGGGAGTACTTGTAGCATCATTCTGGATTTGTCCATTTAAAATGTTCCTATATATAGTATGCAGGTTGTGTTGCAATGTTGTCAGTTTCTTGACATCAAGTTTGCAATGTTCACGTAATTTATCATTAGTCAACTGCAATGGTAAAATAGTGTTAGAAGCACTATTACTCCAGCTTCTGTACATTGCCAGTGTTTCAGCACAAGTTGTCAGTGGTGTTGGAGGTCTTACCAGCTAATTGCATTATGCGGGGAAAGGTATTATTTAGTTGCTAGAATATAGGAGATGGTTGTAGCATGTAAGCCTAAAGACAGATTATCAGTTACTGTCAGACTGAATCAATCCAGTTGTGTAGCAGTGGTACTGAAACAAGGAGGCTAAGGAACTTGCAAATGATCACAAAATGAGCTATTCTTCTATGTTAGGATTCATAATTAAATCCAGGACTGTGCAAAATGTTAACATTCTGAAGGAACAGAATTCCAAGGAATTCCAGAAAATTACACACAGTTCCATCAGTAGGAATTCCAACATTTCACATGCAGAATGCTGTTTGCAAATTAGTAAGCTATAGTTCTTTTTCCACAATCCAAGAAAAAATATTCCACAGTTTTAGTGATCCACAGCAGATTTTTCTTCAGTTTACTCAGAAGTGCTTTTCAGAATTCTCCAAAACTAAAAAAAAAAAATTCTGAAAAGCATCTTGGAAGCAGAATGGACTTTCTGCTGCAATTCTGACAGTGGACTTCTGCATTGTGAACTTCTCTGTTAAATCACTTGCCTCATATTACATAGACCCACTCTGCCTTGAATTAGGTTAAGCTAAAGGCCCTATTTTAATAAACATAATGCTTGGTAGTTCATACAATCAGAGGTAGCTTATAACTCAATGGTAGCTTACTGAATAGGCAGTTTGCAGAAAGAGTAGAGCATAGAATCTGTAAAAGGATGCTTAGAGAGAAGAACAATGCACACATTTCTTGCTTGTTATGCTCAGCCATTACTGGATTGGATTTACAAGCTTTTTTAAAAGGCAATGTCTGGTCTGGTGAAGTCTTGTCAACTTTCCTTGCCCAAAGATTTGCATACCCATGATGCATTGCTCTGGGATTGTGGCTTTCAACAAACAATTTTGCTGCATATTACACTAATGTACTTGAGACCAAATAGCACCAAAATCTTGGTAGCAGAGCAATTGCCCAGAAGTATTAGAAGTAATCACAACTGTGTCAAGTAAAGGATATTTAACTAAATCTGTGTGCTGTGTGGTATAGCTCAGTACCCTAACTTCAAAATCCCCTCTTAGAATCAGTGCACTATGTATGTGAAACACTGTAAAAACTTCAAAAAATAAAATAAGTCAAACATGAGAAATCTACATGGGGACTGGTATTGTCTGTTGCCTAGTGAAAGCACAAGGGCATCTGGGAGCTGTAGTTCATGGGATACAAGTGGGACTACAGGTGACTTACGAGTGTTTGTTTTTTTTTTGTTTTTTTTTACTTTGTCTTTATGCACTTGTTCCACTTCTGCAGAGCCTTATAAAGCTCCTCACTTATTTGAGAATCTATGTATCTGCCAGTTGTATGTGCAGTTTCGAGCACAGCCCAGAAATAGCTACTTGCTGGTCCCTTGTTATAAAAGTCAGCCCCAAGCGAGTGGAGCCACAATATACAACTGAATTTGTGTGCTGTGTGGTATAGCTCAGTACCCTAACCCCAGAATTCCCTTTTAAATTCGGTTAACTGTGTGTGTGAAATACTCTAAAAACTGCAAAAAAAGAAAAAAAGAAATCTACAGGGGGACTGTTGTTGTTTGTTGCCTAGTGACAGCACAAGGACAGCTGGGAACTGTAGTTTCTGGGATACAAACAGGACTACAGGTGATAAGGGAGTATGTGTCTGGGAGTTTATTTTGTTTTACTTTGTTTTTATGTGCTTGCTTCACCTCTGCAGAGCCCTTTAAAGCTCTTTACCTATTTTAAAACTTATTTCTGTGCATTGTAAGCACAGTTTTGAGCATGACCCAGAAGTAGCTACTTAGGGGTCCCTTGTTATAAAAGTTGGCCCATAGCGAGCAGAGCAACAATATATAATTGAGTTTGTGTGCTCTGTTGTATAGCTCAGTACTCTCCAAAATTCCCTCTTAAAATCAGTGGACTGTGTTTGTGAAATAATCTAAAAACTGCAAAACAGGAAAAAAAGAACACAAGAAATCTACAGGGGGACTGATGTTGTCTGTTGCCTAGTGACAGCAGAAGGGCAGCTGGGAGCTGTAGTTCCTGGGATACAAGGGGGTCTACAAGCAATGAGGGAGTGTATGTTTGGGGATGATATTTTGCTTTACTTTCTTTTTATGAACTTGATCCACCTCTGCAGAGCCTCTTAAAGCTCTTTACGTATTTTAAAACTTATATCTGTGCATTGTAAGTGCATTTTGAAGCACAACCCAAAAGTAGCTAATTCTGGGTCCCTGGTTATAAAAGCCAGACCATAGTGAGCAGAGCGAGCTTGCATGGAGGTTCCTTACCTGTGTGCACATGTCTGCCCTGTCAGCTAGGACAGGCAATACAGTGGTACCAGAAATTTTGTATTTTAGCAGTTTCAACATAAAAGTCTGTGATTACCTATTATTAGTACCACTGTTGTCCTCAACTTGTAACATCTTCTGTCTAACATTACAGTTAGGCAGTAGTCTGTATAAATCAGATGTAAATTACATATATCTAATTACACTGTTGGAGACAGAGGAAAAAGGCAGAAGGGAGGAGAGGAACACAGAGAGAGAGAGAGAAAGAGAAGGAAAAAGGGGTGCATTGAGCAACCTCAGGGTACAGAGTAGAAAGGCAATAAACAAGGAAAGGAAGATGCAGGGAGTAGTGCAGTGCTCTGAGTGTGCCTCAGGAAAACATTCTGTAAGCTGCAGTGCTTCCTTATTTGCAGGCATCTACCTGGGCTGATGGCAGAGGTGTCCAGTCTCTGGGCTGAGCTGGCAGTAGTACTGGTGACTTTTGCCATCACTCAGAGGACACCATGTCCTCAGCTATTGCCACAGTGGCTGCCCAGGCAGATGGCAGGATGGACTACGGTGGGCTCAGGGAGAGCCATAGAGGAGGGTCAGAGGCACATCCCCCATCCTGTCCATCTCAGGAACTCCTATACTGTTCTGGAGGAGTGGGAGATTCCTGCAAGGGAACCCAAGGCTGTGACCAGAGGGGAGGAGGTGAGGGTCCTCCAGGATGGAGACCCAATGATGGGAGGAAGAGAGTGCCATGGGAAGAAGAAGCTACTCCTATTGGGTGACTCAGTTGTCTGGGGACTGGATCTGGGCAGGATAGCAGGGAGGGGAGAGAGGTCAAGTGCCTTCCAGGAGACACATCATGGAGGGAGGGGGAGAAGATCCTGATGATCACTGAAACAGTGGCAAGGAGAGGGGGGCTGGAGGTCATAGTTCACCTGGAAACAAATAACCTATTCAAGGACAGGGTAAGCTTGAAGCAGATGCAGGAAGACTTCAGAGAGTTGGGAGGGCACCTGGGGAAGGTAGCAAGCTCCATGACATTCTCAGAGGTGCTGCCAGTCAACAGCATGGGGGAACAGAAATCTCTGCATCAGAAGCTTCAATGCATGGTTGAAGGGCTAGTGCAGTGAGAAAGAGTATGGCTTCAATAGGGACTGAGGACCCACCTGGAACGATGGAGACCTGTAAAGTGGTGATGGACTGCATCTGTCCAAGAAGGGGAAAGCAGTCCTCAATGGGCAGTTTAAATGCTTCACTGATGAGTGTTTAAACTATCCAAGGGGGAAGGGGTCAAAGGGAGAGGAGAAACTCAAGCAGCCCACCCCCACAAGGTAAAGTAACCAAAATGGAGGTGCAGGAAAAGGAGCTGATGACAGAGACAACTGAAGCAGGCAGAAAGGGAGAAGCAGAAAAACTGAGGCCCTTTAAGATCAACAACTGGGGCCGGGGGAGAAGCAGGAGATCAAAACAGGTACAGATGGAAGATAGGCTGCAGAACATGGAAGGCCATTTTAACTAATGCCCGCAGCCTGGGAAATAAAATTCCAGACCAGGAGGCCTTGTTAGTAGAGGTTGACCTGGACATAGCAGCAATAACAGAGACTTGGTACACTGCAAATCATTGGAGGGACATAAATATATCAGGTTATGCTCTGTTCAGGAGAAAGAGAGTACATCAGAAAGGGTATAACGGCAACAGAGGTGCAGGGAAGCAGGGCGAGGCTGATGTACTGTGGGTTAGCCTTGAATCCAGAAATGGCACAGCAATATGCATAGGGGAAATCTACAGGCCTCTAGCACATGGGGAAGACATGGACAGGGAGCTAGTGGATGAAATACACAAGATGGCAGCTAAAGGTGACGTTCTACTGCTGGATGATTTCAATATGCCAGAAGTGGATTGGACCACACAGTCAGCTACTTCAACCAGAAGCAGAGGCATCCTAGATTCCATACAGGTGGTAGGTCTCAGGCAGCCAGTGCTTGATCCCAGCAGAGACAGGGTGATTCTGGACATAGTACTGACCAATGGGGACAGAATTGCTGATGCCCATGTACAAGGACAACTGGGGTGCAGCGACCACCACCTAGTGTGGTTTAGCATGGGGACAGGGACTCAGTCAAGTCACACAAAGGTGAAGGTTTTAGATTTCAGAAGAGCAGACTTCGATGAGATGGAGTGAAGTATCAAAGTAGCCCTGGAGAAGAGTGAGGTAAGAGAGAGGGTTGAAGACCAGTGGGGGCACGTAAAAGGATCCATAATGAAAGTGACAAACTAATGCATCAGGTTGGTATCAAAAGCAAGAAATGGAGGAAACCACTATCATTCTTGATAGAGGTGGCAGACACAGTAAAGGCTAAAAGAATGTGGTTCAGGAAATATAAGGAAACCTGAATGGAGAAAGTCAGGGAGGTGTTCATAGAGTGTGCAAGGGAAGCAGGGAAGGCTATTAGGAGCACAAAGGTGTAGACTGAGGAAAGATCTGCGCAGACAGTGAAGAAAGGGGACAAGACATTCTATAGGAACATCAGTGAAAGAAGAAAAGCAGGGGAGGATTGTAAGGTTAAAAGGTGATGTAGGAGAGTTTAAGGAGGGGGACCTTGAAAAGGAGAAAATACTGAATAAATACTTCTGTTCGGTATTCACTGAAAAGGGGGAAGGTCAGGGACCACAGTCAACAAAAGATACAAAAGGTGGGGTATCAGGTCATAATGTCACAAGACGTTATGCCGCCGCAATATACTGTGCTGCCAATACAGCACAATATATTGTAGCAGCATATGTCTTTGTTTTGTGGGGGCTGTTTTGCTTTGTTTCAGGGGGGCTGCACCCCCAACCCCTACTACTAATATCTCTAACTCCGGGGGGGGGGGATTATCACTTAAAATTGCACAACGTGCCAAAAAATGTAATTTCTTTCATCTGGGACCAGGAATCGAAACCCGGTCACAAATGCACTGCAGGCTTCCCTTGCTACTTGTGGCGCATCCCACTGAGCCATGGAAGCATCTCACCAGCCTCCTATCCCAGCAGAGGTCTTATCCTCTGCATGAGAACAGAGAGAGGGTGCACTACCATGCATACTTCCTTTAGCAGTATTGCACCCTCTTGCTGTTCACTACCACATTGTTCTTGTTGCACAGGTATGTCATACGCTATTAAGCAACATATTGAAGTGGTAGGGGGAGGTGGACACCAATCTTTTCATAGTGGAGAGAGTCCAGAAGGAGCTCACAAAACTGAAAGTGGGCAAAGCAATGGGGCTGGATGGCATACACCTGAGGATATGAAAGGAGTTGCAAAGAGAGCTAGCAGCTCCTCTGGCTGCCATGTTCACCAAGTCAGTCAACATAGGAGTGGTCCCAGAGTACTGGAAGAGGGCACATGCAGTCCCTTTAAGCAAAAGCAGTAATAGGAAGGAGGCAGGGAACTACAGGATAGTCAGCCTCATGTCAGTGGTGGGCAAGATCATGGAGGCACTACTTAAGGAAAGAATAGTAACATACTTGGAATCCAGCGGTGCCCAGGATCCAAGGCAACATGGATTCACAGCAGGAAGGTCATGTCAGATGAATCTAATTGATTTTTTTTTGACTGGATGATGAAGGAAGTAAATCAGGGGAGTGGTGGATGTTGCCTACCTCAACTGCAGCAAGGCCTTCAACACCATCCCACATAAAAGGCTTGTTAACAAGATGGGTAGCCTGGGCATTGGACACAAGGTGGTAAACTGGGTTAAGAACTGGTTAACAGACAGGAGGCATAGGGTGGTCGTAAATGGGATCCAATCTGGAGAGTCTGGGTAGACAAGCAGTGTGCCACAGGAATCAGTCCTTGGTCTAGTTCTGTTTAATGTCTTCATTAGTGACATTGTGGAAGGGCTGGAAGTGAAGGTCTGCCTGTTTGCAGATAACACCAAGATTTGCAACAGGGTGGATACTCCAGACAGGGTGGAAAGAATGAGGAGGGACCTGGGGAGCTTGAAAAATAATCTGAGGTGTGGCAACTGAAGTTTAGTTCAAAGAAGTGCTAAATTATGCACCTGGCACAAAAGAACCCTGGGTAAAGCTACAGGATGGCAGAAGAGTTGCTGATGATCACCAAGAAAGAAAGGAACCTAGGGGTTATCATTTCTGATGACCTAAAGGTGTATAAGCAGAGTACAAAGGCTGCAGGGAGAGCCAGTGGCATGCTGGGGTGCATAGGCAGAGGTATCACTAGCAGAAGGTGGGAGGTAGTGATGCCATTGTATGAAACACTAGTGAGGCCTCACCTAGAGTATTGTGTGCAGTTCTGGAGGCCACAGCTTTGTAAGGACAGTTACATAGTGGAGGTGGTCCAGAGAAGAGTGACTAAGATGGTACGGGGCTTGCAACAGAAAACATATGAGAAGAGATTAAAGGACTGCAATATGTACTAATTGGAGGAGAGGAGGGAGTGGGGGGACATGATAGAAATATTACTTTAACTTAAGGACATAAACAAGTTACCAGTGGATGACACCTTTCAATTTAAGGGGAATACAAGAACAAGGGGGCATGATGTTAAATTGGTAATTGGCAGGTTAGGGGAAATGTGAGGAAGTTTTTCTTCACAGAGAGGGTGGTGGACACATGGAATAGTCTGCCACAGGAGGCGGTGAGAGTGAGCACAGTGGAGGGATTTAAGCATGCCTGGAACAGGCATAAAGGAACCATAGAAGTTTGAAGGACTGGTGAAACGCTACTGACCAGATAGGGTTAGAGGCCGCAAACAAGTGTAGAGCTTATGGACAGACTGGATGGGCCTAGTGGTCCTTATCTGCTGACAATTTCTATGTTTCAATGTTTCTATATGCAGCTGAACCTGTTTGTGAGTGTTATACCTACCCCCCAAAAAAATCCTGTTTGGTTGTACTCTATAGTAAAAAATAACAGATAACCAAAATTAATCTACCCCATTCATTGAGGGAGTTGGACTCTCCCCCTTACTATATATTTTCTTTTTTCTTTTGATATTTTTGCTAAAGATGAATCAAATTGCTGACATTTTGGAACTCCTCCATAAAGATGGTTCCATTAATAAATGTACCAGCTTTTTTATGTATACTTGTGATTCTATCCTTAAAAATGCCTCCCCTCCTATTTGTACAAAATGCTGTAATTTAGCAACATTACAGAAGGAAATTGATTCATTAAAAACTGAGTTGCAAAATGTACTAGAAATAAATAGAATAGAAAGACTAGTTAGCAGAACTGAAGCTGAAAACTTGCTTACCAAAACAATACCACCTGAAAACTGAAAGAGCATTCAAGAAATTGACAGACTTTCACTAGCCTAATTTTCAATTGTCCCGGATTCCCCCCTTTTCCCTCACAAAAAACACAGAGACCATTGCTTGTTGTGCTCAGATTGGCAATTAATTTATTTAAATTAATCAATCCATAATTCATTTTCCATTTCTTTATTGTCATATATACATAATTTTCATTTATTTCCATCCATATATCATTTTCTGATTATCCATCCCCCAGGCGAAAACCTGGGTGCCTTCTTTGTCTCCTTTTCTGTTAGGTAACGGTGAAAACCGAGACCGCTTTCTCCTTCATCTTCTTCTTCCTCTTGTGTTACTCCTTTTTTCTTCCCCTCCCATCCTCCCCTCCCTTTTCCCCTGCCATCCACCTTGGCAGTCCATAGCCTTATTATTATCATCTGCCCCCAACTCCTTGGCAGACTTCAAGGATTTCCGCCTGCCATCCACCTTTGGCAGTCCATAACCATATTATCCCCTGCCATCCACCTTTGGCAATACATAACCTTATTATCTCCTGCCATCCACCTTTGGCAGTCCATACCATATTATCATCCTCTGCCATTCACCTTTGGCAGTCCACCGTCCCAGCGGACGCGTTTGTCCTCCACCATGACAGACTCTCATACAGCCCCAAATTGACTGTACTTTCCATCTTACCTTTTCTTCTAGGGTGGGTGGGAGGGATCAAACTCCAGCAAAAGTGGCTGAGGCCCCTTGTGCTCTCTTATGTACCTCCCTACCCTCCCTTCCTGGCCCCGCTGCCTGGCCATTATTCTGGCTCTTGGCCTCCCTTCCCTATCCCTCCCTTTCGAGCACAGCCATTCCTTCCAGGAGGGAAGGGGTACACCAGGACAACATGGTCTGCCCCTTAAAGGGCAAACTCCATTGTCCCGGATTCCCCCGTTTTCCGTATAACTGTTTCCCCCCAGCTTTCGTCTCTGCTCTCTTACCAGCCCAGTAAATATAGGAATGGCTGCAGATCCAGACTTCTGTGCTCTTCCCTCTACCTATGGCATGCAACAAAAACAAAATTAGTTAATTTACATGTACTCTCCATATCCTCCCTGCCTTATCCCCCCGCCTTATTATTATATATATATATTTATATTCCCCTCTCCTTTTTTTTTTTTTTTTTATGTCAGTGCTCTGATGTATCTTTTGTAACTGGCTGACTGCCAGCAACCTTTTTCCAAGATGCCCTTCATGGGTTCACCCATTGCCACCCACTGTGAGGCCGCCCCAATCCTTAGGGAATGGGATGAGTAATTAGCTGGGTTCTCACCCAAAAACTCCATTGCCTTTTTCAACACTGCCGTAATTTGATAGCCAGTGACCCTTTTTCCATCCCTGTGCATGAAAAGCTTCCCCGTCCTGGTTACCTGCCCTGCGGCGAAAGCCCACAGGGCCTGTACTGGGCATATCGCAATCTCTGATCACCCTCTTAGTGTTATCATGCACCTTTGCCCTTTTTGGTCAGTCTTAGACCATCTTAGCTTGATCCGTATTTCCCTTGTCCCTCAACTCACATCCTCCCATTCCACACCACCTTCCTCATCATTTTTTCCATGGCCTACCACCTCACTCACCCTCATAGCCCCTGCAAACATTATCACATAAGTCATGTGAAATAGCTGGGCCTCCCCCTTTGATTTGCATATTGCTGGGAGCACCTCTTTTAGCTTTATTAGCCACTGCTCCCCTATAGGCCTCCTATTGTCCCCAGTTCCTCTTTTTAACCTACCCCAGCCCTGCATCATCCTTCTGATGAACATTGCCTTTGTTGGGTCCTTACATCCTTTCAGGCTGCAGATCACACTGATCCCTGCCAGATAAAACCCCATTGTGGCGTGAGCCGTTCCTTTCTGCCATTGTTCCACCGTGAACATTCCCAACTGTTCTTCAGATAGTGGCCCACTTACCTCCATCTGGTGTTCTGCCCTGAATGTTTGAAAAACCCGCCAAGCCCCATCGTAGGCCCTTAGAGTCCGGGGCACCCATGAGCTACGAAACAACAGTTCTGCTCCTTCCTGCCAACGTCCCAGATGTCCGCTGGTATGGGCGTTTTTTGTTCTTCCGCTGCTGGTGCCAGCTTCTGGAAATGGTCCAGCTGCAGACGGGAAAGGTTGTCAGCCAGGGTATTGTGTACCCCTTCTATATGTTTTGCTCTGAAAGACATGTTCAGCTGCAGAGCCCTTAAGACTAACTGTCGTACTACCTGCATGACTGTGTCCGACCTGGCTCCCTTATTGTTCAGTACCTCAACCACCGCTCGATTGTCACACCAAAATGTCACCTTCTGATCCCGTAATTCCTCCCCCCAAACCAGAGTGCATGCCCATATGGGCATGATCTCCAGAAGTGTTATATCTTTTACTTTCCCATCCCTCACCCAACTGGCTGGCCATGGTTCTGCAAACCACCTGCCCCTCAGGTAACCCCCCATGCCCAGTCCCCCAGCTGCGTCCGTGTATAAGTCCAGGTCTGTGTTGTACAGCCACTCCTCCTGCCAAAACGAACACCCATTATAGTCCTTCAAGAATTCCTCCCATATGCTAAAATCCTCCCTGATGCTGAGAGTCAAGTTAACCCAGTGATGTGGTTTTTTTGACCCCTGCTGTTGCCCTGGCCAACCTCCTTGTGAATGCCCTTCCTGGTCCAATGGCCGTGCATGCGGAATTCAGGTGCCCCAGTACCTGCTGAACTAACTTCAGTTGAACCCTTTTCTTGCTGGCATGTACCCCGATTAGCTCCTTCAACCTCCTTACTTTTTTGTCCGGTAACCTAAATATTTCTTTCAGTGGCATCAATCTCATCCCGAGGAATTCCATAACCTTGCTGGACCCCTCTGTTTTTTCTGGTGCCAGTGGGACTCCTAATTCCCAGCACAATTCCTGAAACTTACCCAGCATCCTCTGTGTCTCCTCTTTGCCTTTTCCAATGAGGAGAAAATCATCCATGTAATGGATGACTGACTTGTAACCCATTTCCTCTTGGAATATCCACTGCAAACATGTGCTGAACGCCTCAAATATCGCACATGCTGTGGAGCACCCCATTGGCATCGCTTTGTCGAAGTAATACCACCCATCACTTTTAAAACCCAAGAGATCCCAGTCTTTCCTCCTGACTGGAAGCAGTCTGAAGGCGGACTCAGTGTCCATTTTTGCCATCCATGCATCCTCTGTGGCCGGGATTATCCAGATCACATCTTCAAGTGTCGCGTAAGTCACCCTACTATGCTCCTCCCTAATATAGTCATTCACTGAGTCTCCTTCTTGGTAAGACAAATGGTGTATCACCCGGTATTCTCCTTCCTGTTTCTTAGGTACCAAACCCAAGGGCGATATCCACATGTTTTCCAATGGGGGTTTGTCAAATGGACCCTCCACCCTACCTGCTGCTTTTTCTTTCTCAATCTTCTGCCTTAACATTTCCTCTTTTCCCTTTACAGACCCCAGGTTGCTCGCCTCCCTTGCCTGCCTGGGTCCTTTAGACTGCAATGAAAACCCTGTGTCAAAACCACATAAAATCATATCCTGCACGCTCGTGTCTGGGTATCTGTCCAGGTGAAATGTCAAGGCTGCTATGTTGATGGGGGTTCTGGCCATCCCAAATTGTCCTTTGTTGTGCCACCTTGGACCCTCCCTTCCTGCCTGTCCATCTTCCTTTGCTTCAATGTTTTTGACCCCCCCTACTTCCATTCCCTCTGCCCCTCCCTCCGTTGTTCCATGTTTGTTCTCGAAAACCCTGGCCATCCCGAAAAAACTGTTGGCCTGATCCTTGCCCCCCATACCCTTGTGCTCCTTGTATACTTGTTGTTCTGCACTCTCTAGCTGAGTCCTCCCCCCCCACATTTTGCACAGGCATGTCAAAAGCGACACTGAGGCCACGAGCAGAAAGCCCTGTTATATGCCCAGCAACATCTCAGAGGTGTAGCCCCTTTTCTACCCCACCCTCCATCGGGTGTGGACTGATCTGTTACATAATCCATCCATAAATCTATTTGCTTGGTGTCCCATCTTACACCCCAAATGTCGCCATTCGCTGCCGAAAATATTCGTCGTAGTATATCCATCCCACGCCGCCTTTGCTTTAGCTCTCCATATTATCAATGAATAAGTAATGAGAGGGATACCCAGCTCCGGCCTCCTTTCCAGAGTTATGGCTGAAAAGATTGCAAAACCTAAGAACCACCCATCCCAGGTCTTCCCTTTCGTGAATTTGTCTTCCTCTTTCTTTCCTAATAGCACTATGGCAGCTGTCATCTCACTCTTACCTATGCTTTCTGCCTCTTCGTATTTTGCCACTGCCTCCCAGCTCACCAGAGCAAATATATCCACATATTCCCCCCTCCATATTTTTTCTTTTGTGGCAACGGGCACGTGCTCACCTATCCTCATCACAGGTGCCCCCACCTCTCTTGTACCTTGTCCCTCTCTTTCCTCTCCATTTTCCATATCTCCTGGCACCTCTTTTCTTGCCTTAATCTCTGCCAGGGCTGATTCCATCTGCCCCAGCCCACCTGTCCCCAGTGCTGCCACTATTTGACATCTATACTCTTTTATACTATCTCCTACTGTATTGGATGCATTACCTGTGACCTTATCCTGACCGGGGTGTCTGGAAGCCTCCAAAGCTCCCCTTGCTTCTTCTTGTGGGTGAGGTGAAAGAGGAGGGTGAGCTACCAGGATCTGTGGGTTGGACCTCCCGCTCGATTTTTGGTCCCGGTTCTGCCGAGGGATCCTACTCTACTGGGGTGGTGCGGGCACCGGTGCAGGTCACCCGGCTGCATGGGTATGGGCTTGGCAGCCTTGGCAGGCCCTGCTGCCCTCGGCACTACCCTAGTGGGACTGCTTCGCCCCCCCAGGTGACCTCTTCCCTTTGCCACCTTTTTCCCCGTCAGCTTTTCTCTTCCCCCCGGGATTCCCCTGGTCCTCCCCCTCCACCAGTTCCCACATTTTGTTTGCTTTTTCAGCCAGCTTGATTATAGCCTTGTAAGCCTTTTCCTTCGATGGCCTGCTCTTCTTGGGTGCCATGTCCGTTCTGTCCTGCGCTCTGTGAAAACAACTACAGAAAATGAAAAAATGGTTACTTGTGCCTTAATGCCTCCATATACCTTTTTTTAATTTTTATTATTAGCCTGGGTTCCGCCATCCGTGCTGACCCTTACCAAGTGAGGTGCACCCTGTCCTTAAAAACTGCTTTACCTGTACAACCTTGGAGTACAGGAAAGCTAAGTGACATGCTCAGGGTCATACAGTATGCAATTGGGAGCTGTGGAATTCAAAACCCGGGTCTGTCTACTGGATGTCACCGGGTTGCAGCTTAGACCCTCAACCCCTGAGTTACCCAGCCTCAGTCTCAGCGCCTGGCCTCGGGGTGCCATGCCGTATCCTCCCTCATTTGTCCTTAAAAATGTGGGTCCTGTGTCCCAGAGCCCACTTCCCCATAAGCTCTTGTTCACCCCTCACTGTATGCCCCCCCCTTTTTTTTGGTCAGCCCCAAGTAAAGTGCCGTCCATATTCCCATTCCTCCCTCTGTCTCCACAAAATATATATATATATATATTTTTTTTTTAAGATTTCCACCTGCCAATGTGGTAATGCCTTTAATAGTGCTTACCTGCATAACTAAGTCCCTAAAAACAATAAGGTCCCCTCTGTGGGCGATGTCATGGGTTGAGAGACAATGTGAATCAATAAATTGCAGCGATTAACTTTCCCATCCGAACTTCCAAACCAGCCAGACGTGACTGAATAGGTCCCTGCATGAGATGGCCTCATCGTGACTCCCCACTCGGCCTGTGACGTCACGCCACGTGGTCGTCACTCCCCGATCACCCCAAGGCCCTATAGGGCCCCTTCCAGCCAGCCTCCACGTGTTCTCTTTACATGCCAGCAATCAAAGTCTGCCCAGTGTCCTACCCACTGCCCAAGTCACTGGCTTTACAATCCTTGGCCACCCTCTGACGACCCGCCTGGGTCTCCTGCTCCTTCCCTTCCATACCAATAATCCCATACCCCACGCCTTTTGAAATGCAAAACCCCCCACCAAGGCCGAACGTCAGCCTCCGGGCCTCCTTGACCATCCCACTTGGAGTGCAAATGCCGTCCCGGCCTCAGGACTATCCCCGCATGGTGTGCTGCCCACGCACCTCCCGTTCGTCCCTGCCAGTCTTCAAAACCACCTCACGGCACACATCATCCTTCTCCACATGAATTAAGCACCACAGGCTCCCCCCTTGGTCCCGACCATGTGTAATAACAAAGTGAGACCCTGGTGGCTAAACAGAAAGATTCAAAAGTTAACTAACAAAAAAAAATACAGAGCACATCTACAAAAAAACATCTAGCCTCCAGGGAAGCTGTAATTTCAGTTCAAAGGACATGTACAAATTACATTAGAAAAGCTAAAAGGGATATAGAACAAAATTTGGCCAAAAGTCCCCAAAAAGATTATAGTAAAGTTTGTGTATGTGTATATAAATTCCCTTAAAATACCTAGACGTAAAGTAGGGCCTATTTTAAACAATTGAACTCTGTTGTATGTGAAGTCTAAAATCGCGAAACACTAAATGAAAAGTTTTGTGAGGTATTTAGTCTGAATGATAGACCATACCCTCTTTCAAATTCTTCACCCTGTAACAGATTTGTTGTTTCAATTGTAAATATTAAAAATAAGATGCTTAAATTAAAAGGCTAAACAACTCCTTGACCAGATTAACTCTCTGGGCACATGTTGTATGTTATGTCAGAACTGTTGCTGTATCCATTAAAGATTCTGTTTGAAATGTCTGTTAATTCTGATATAGTACTTGAGGACTAAAAAACTGGCCACGTTGTGCCCATTCACAAAAGTTTCAAAACTAGACCAAAATATTTATAGACCAATTAGTCTTACTTATATAGTCTGTAAAATTATTGAATGTCTAATCAAGGACACTATTGTTAATATAACCCACAATCTGGAACTACATCAACATGGTTTTAGGAAGGGTAGAAGCTGTGCCACTAATCTGTTCTGCTTTTATGAGAAGATTAGTGATTTGCTGGATAGAGATGTACCTTGTGATGTAGTGTTTCTAGATTTTAGTAAGGCTTTCAATGTGGTGCCACATTGGGTTCTTTTGGAGAAAACTAAAAATATTAACCTAAGTTATTCCTTTCTCAACTGGATTTCTGAATGGTTGAGAGAGAACACAGAGAGTAATGGTCAATGGACATCTTTCGGTGGGAGGGCACTAGTGGAGTCCCACAGGGCTGTGTTCTGTGATCAGTATTATTTCAAATCTTTATTTCAGACCTAACTAAAGATTTACTTAGCTGGTCAGTAAAATATATAGATGATGCTAAACTGGAAGTCCATTGTGAAACTATATCTCAAATCAGAGACCATCAGAGTGATCTAGATCACACTTCTAAGTGGGTCAACTGCTGGAGCATGAAATTAAATATGGAAAAGTATAAGGTCATGCATCTTGGTAAGAGAAATCAGAAAAAACACCTATATTTTGTGTGGGAGAGAACTTTGAAGTACTGATAATGAATCTGACTTTGGCATTAATGTTTCTCATGAATTAGATTGCTCGGGCCAGGTAAATTCAGCTATTAACAAAACCAATAAAGTAATATGAGCCATTAAGAGAAACACTGTATCCAGGGATACAAATGTTCTTATGGTCCTGTTCCGGGTCTATGCTTGCCCACACATGGAATATGTATCACAAATTCAGTGTCACTTTCTGAAGAGAGATCGACATAATCTCAAAAAGCAGAGAAAATTTACAAAAAATATTTTTTTTTCAGTTTCTTTTTCTCACCCCTCCACTGACCTCTCTCCAGTGAGGTCACTCAGCTTACAGATCTGCCCACCTGGCTGAAGCCCCGATGGCACTCCTTCAGCCACCAGACTCCCTGCCTCTTCCAGCACTACCCTAACCCCCCCCCGGATCTGACTCCTCTGGGGAAAGACCGACACTCCTCCAGAGCCCTATCTAGAATGCTGTTGGGTGATGTTGGCTCAAGGGAGGACCCAAGGAGCACTCTCCTGAATGCCTGGAATTGGATGTGATACTGTAGCACCTGGACCCGCCTTTGCCTATGAGTGGGAGATTTTTTTTCTTAGATAGTTACACCATTTCCCTCCTGCTCCTCTAGCAGAGCCCAAGCATGCAATGATGTCAGGCATGTCTGTTGCAGCTCTGCATCCCCCTATACCATCCCTTAAGCATTGCAGTGCCTCTGGTCTCCACCAGGGGCCGTTGTGATGCCGGGCAGTCACCTGGATCCCCCTCAAGATAGAAGAGCAGCCCTCCAGGTGCTTGGTCCTCTCTCTCCCCTGCTGAACCTCGGTGGACCGGGCTTGTTCCCAAACTCGGGTCGCCAGTGTGGCACGAGGTGTGGCGTACAGTGCTTCAACCCTCAGCACCACCAAGCCTACAAAAATTACTCATGTATTAAAAGACAAAACATACAATGATTGTCTTCAGGCTCTAATCCTTATGTTGCTGGAGACTCAAAGATTAAGAGGAGATCTATTACTAATGCTTGATATAATACATGACCCATACCTGTTAACAGAGTTAGGTGTAGATTTCAAGACATCAGAAAGAGAAATGAGAGGTCACCCATTACAAATAGCAAGGAAATAATTTAAAATGGTAAAATAGAAATTTTTACAAAGAATAGTTAATCATTGGAACCAGTTACCTCTTGATATAATAATCAGTAAAACAAAAGGTGAATTTAAAACTAAACTGGATGAATACATTTTATGGGGTGACAAATTAAGTTAGAACCCTCAGTGAAGCTCTACAGGAGCATTAGTGGGCATTTTGCCTTCAGGCTCCTTAACTTTCCTTAGTAAGATTTAGTAGTATGATCCTTTTAAAATTGGCAGATCATTTTGCAAAGGCATCAGAATGTGCAGGGATGGCAGAAATATTAGCAATGTTGACTTTTAGTGTCACCATAAAATTTATAAAATCCAGGCAAGAGGAAAGAGCTGCTGGTTATAGCAGTAATGCATTGATATTTAAAGACAGTGGGGAACTAGCTTGTTTCACATGTGAAGAATCTTCTTTGCACAGTTACTAGTGGTCAGGCCTGTTCATGAAGAAAACAAAACAGTCTAGTCAGCCAGGATGTAATGCTGTTATTATAGTTTCTGCCAATAATTTCATGCAGGATACAACAGAAACAGAATTTAATCCCCAGATTATCTAATTTAACCAAGACAAAATTACTGCTTGACATTGGTATTACAGAGTTGTTCATCTTAGTGGACTGCACTCTACCTACAGTTCTGCTCAGTTTGATATAATTGCCAGCTTCCTCAAAGAGTTTTTTTTCACATTGAATAAACATGCAGGATGAATCACAATTTCAGCAAACCTGAAGAGGTGATCCCTGTCAGTCATGTATGGGTTTCTGTTGAAGTAGTGTGGGAAAGCACAACATTTTCATATTTGTTACCTGATCTATGGACTCACAGAGCTTCTTCTTTTATTGGCTGCAGTACTGTCCTATCCCTTTCAGCAACAGGGCAATCACAAAAAAAAAAAGTAAATATAACAATCGGTAAAAGGGAAACAAGATCAGCATATCATTACAAATCCCTATTCAAATATAATAAACTAGGACCTAGTGCCTTTCAGTACCACATTACACTACAGCTTTCCCCAGAGTGCATTATTATAGGAGCTCATGACTCATAATTACAACAATTTAATAGACAATCCAAGAGGATTAATAACAGCCAACTGTAGATGTTCATTTCAATTCTATTTATAAACCTTTAATTAAAGCTGTGCTAAGGTTCCATACAGTGCATTTACTAAAAAGGATAATAAACTCTCATTAAGTTTTAAACAATGAGGTCATAAATTAGTGTTAGAGGGCTAATGCTTGAAGGCAAACATATTGTTTGGTGCCAAACTGCCAGACGTTTTTCAAGGGGAGTCCACAGCAGTAAAGGGGCCAGTATGTTGACACTGCAACTTCAAGGTTTCAGGGGCACAAAACCAGATTTGTATAAAGAAATATACCATATATCACCAATTGTGCTGCTTCCCAGCCATTTCCAATCTCTTGTTATATTTGATGCAAAAGGATTCTGCAGGGAGGGAATTCTAATTCTGTAAACTTTGTGCTAGATTGGTGTAATATCAATTCATGTGAAACATATAGCAGTCACCAACAGTTTATTACTGTATGCTCACACAGGGGAGAGAATAGTAGTAGTGTTAACCCACACTGGTTTAAAATAGATCATTTACCTTGCCCATGTCATGCATAGTTGTTTATATTCTGGGCAACAAACTCATCAAAGTTGAGCCTCCTTAGCTCCCCAGGCTATAAATATGGTTTCATAGAGCCACAGCCTGGGATGAATTACTAAATTATTGTAACCACTACTGAGGATGTGTGAATAGGTATAGTATCCTGGTGTCCCTGCTGTGATCTGTATCAAAGCTATTATTATCAATACTGAGATGGGAGAAAACTGGAGGGTAAGAATAGTTTCACATACATGAAGAAAATGCACACAGCTCTATTAGTAGCTATCATTGGTTGGGTCTTTTATATTGTAGTTCATAATAACATTGCATTGTTGTGTTGCTGCATTGGTGAACTACAATATATCTATGAAACTGGTCAAATTATATGATGAAAATAGGAAAGACTAAATATTACAACAAATGCTAGAACTGCTATATCATGGCTAGACTGCTTAGGTTATTGGTTACCACAAACAAAAAAAAAAATACTCCAATTAAAAATGTTCACATGATGCTCATTTTAAAACCATAGTAAAACTACAGTAGTGACAGCTAGGATGCAATGCAGTAATGCTGCCGTGCATCACAAAATTCATTGCAAAAAACTTTGTTAATAAACTAGTTAGGGTGAAAGTGAAAATAACAGGGAAATGTGGCAATAGGATTTCCAGACCTAACACCCCACTCCCACTCTGCAGGCAGGAAATCAGGTGTGGGGTGTGCCTTGGTGTTGTCAAGCCTAACACTCATCCCATTCCATCAGTAAATAAATGAAGATGTGTACAGTGTATGAGAATGGGGTGAGCATTAGGCTTAACAACCCCAGAGCATACCACATGCCTGATATGCTGCCTGCATGGTGGGGGTAGGTGTTAGGGATGGAAACCATTGCACCACATTTTGCTACCTTTTTTTGCTTTAACCCTAACTAGTGTATTAACATTTTTTTTTCTGCAATGAATTTCCTTACTTTTCCATTTGTAGGAGAACAGCAACCAAATTCTCAGCATATCCTTGTTATTATCCCATCTCATATATACAGTACTGGAAGTTTCCAAATCCCCAGCAAACATTAATTCCACACCACTGCAACTTCATTCCATGGCACAGGTGCCAAAGGACAGTCCTGGCAGGATTTGAAAAATGACAGCTGTCACATTCATAAGGAAGTACAATAAAGTCTATGTTGACAATTTGGGGTCAAAATATTTCAAGTTGCCAAAGTTATGAGCGAGTGTAACAATATTTCAATAGATGCTCATACCTTTGGCATTTTTACAAATTTTTGACCCCAAATTTTCTACATACCCTTCTTATGACCCGACCTCATGAACAAGGTCAGTGAAAATTTTTAAATCAAGACTGAAAAGTGATTTCACCAGCTGACCATGAAATTGCCTTCCAAGCCTTATTTGTGTACTTCCACAGACATTGTTCATGAGGTGGGCCTCACAATGACCAGGCTGAAAATTTGGTGGACAAATATGCCAAAATGACAAAGTTATGTATCAAAGTTGAAAAACCCAATGAAATACATTGAAGCTCACTTACTTACCTTAATTTGTCATATAGCAGTTGGCAGTTCTGGCAGCAAGACGTGTCTTCCATCGGGGAGTGGAACTTCACCCTGGGACATGTTCAGATGAGTGAGGGTGTTTAGGGGATGTGGGGTGGTGGGTGCTCAGAGGGAAGTTGAGGTGGGGGGTCAGATCAGGGAGGAACCTTCCTTTACAGGAAAAAAGAGACAATGAGGGAAGGTTTTTCTTATTACAGGTACAGCGATATGGGACAGGGTATAAGAGGGTTGGAGTACCTATAGACACCAGGGAAAAGTTACAAAAATAGGGGGATGGCAATCAGAGTGTGGGGGTGCTACTGGACAACAGGAAAAAAATAAAATTATGGGGATGATGATTGGAGTGAGTGGGCAGCCACTGGACAACAGGAAAACAAATAGTATAGGTATGGTGATTGGAGGGTGGGGGGGTGCCTCTAGACAACTGGGAAATAATTAATAATTACAGTAGATAGATAGATAGATAGATAGATAGATAGATAGATACTTTATTTATAAAGCATCCTAAAGTGCCCCTTCCTGGGGGCTCAGAGCGCTATACATATAAAAACAGAATATAACAATAAAACATACAGGAGGAACAGATACGACTTTCTCCAAATCCTTCCCTAAAAACAGGAGGCTTGAGACTGATGTGTACAGGGATCATGATCAGAGGATGGGGGGGACATCTAGACACCAGGGAAATAATAAATAATTATGGGATAGTGATCAGATGGCAGGGGGTTGCACCAGACACCATGGTAAATACAAGAAGTACAGTGATGGCAATCAGAGATTGGGGGGGGTGCCACTAGATACCAGAGAAAAATATAAAATATAAATTATTTAAATATAAAAATATGGGGACAGCAATGGGAGGGTAGGGATGCCACTAGACACCAGGGAAAATTCACACAATTATGGGGAAAGCTTGGAAAAGACTTTCATCATTTGAGGGAATCATTTCCTGCATCAAACAAAACAAGCATTTGTCAATGCTGAATGTTGTCACGCTGGCATTGGCAGTGGGAGTGGTGTAGCTAGAGACAAATAGTGCTGTGATTTTGTAAATGTGTCTCAAAAGGTGATTTTGCACAGTGAGCACACCATTGTGCGTCACAACTGCAGAAACATGTTTTGGGCAGGCTGTGAAAAATGGCAGCTGGACTGTTGATAAGGAGATGTGCACAAATGCCAGTGGTGAAAATGTGGCATGAAAATATTGCAGATTGACAAAATTACAAGGGTGCATGGAAAATGCGCAATGCATGCTTGCAACATAGTCATTGTATAACATTTCAGCACCAAATTTTCAACATAGGCATTTTAGGACCTCTGCTAATGAATAGTGTCACTGTAATTTTCTCAAACTGTCCCAAAAACTGATTTTGCACAGGGGCCGTGCAATTCTGTGCCGGACGTGCAAAAACACATTTCAGGCAGCTGCAGTGCTCATAAGGAGGTATGGAAAAATGCAAATGATGAACAGCTGGAGTTAAAGTATTACAAATTCAGAAAGTCATGAGCATGCGTGCAAACTGTGCAATGCAAGCTCATAAAACACTCATTTTATTGACTTTCATTCCCAAATTTTCAACATAGGCATTTTAGGGCATCTGCTAATGAACAGTGTCACTGTCATTTTCATCATGTGTCTCGAACATGGACTTTCCACACTGACCACGCTATTCTGCACTGGAACTGTGAAAACAGATTTTGGTCAGGATGTGAAAAATGACAGCTGTACTGTTCATTAGGAGGTGCGGAACAAAGGCACTGTAGAAAATCTGGCATGAGAATATTAGAAGTTTGCGAATGTACGAGCGTGCATGCAAACTGTGCAACACACGCTCATAACATAGTCATTTTATGGAGTATTGTCACCAAATTTTCAAAACAGGCATTTTAGGACCTCTGCTCATGAACAGTGTCACTGTCATTTTTGTAATGTGTCCTGAACACTGATTTTGCACAGCAAACTCACTATTGTGCGCCGAAAGTGCAAAAACACATTTTGGCAAGGATGTAAAAAGTGACAGCTGTACAGTTCACAAGAAGGTGTAGTAAAATGTCAAATTTGAGAATCTGGTGTGAAAATATTGCAATGTAAGTTGAGTTACTATGCGCCAAGTGTTACTATGCACCTCGTGAAACAGTAATTTTTATGGAGTATTGTCACCAAATTTTCAACACAGGCATTTTAGGACCTCTGCTCCTGAACAGTATCACTGTCATTATTGTAATCTGTCCCAAACACTGATTTTGCACAGCGACCGCGCTATTCTGAACCGGAAGTGCAAAAACACATTTCGGCAAGAATGTGAAAAATGACAGCTGTACAGTTTACAAGAAGGTGTGGTAAAATGCCAGTGTTGAGAATGTTCATGAAAATATTGCAAATGCGCTAACTTACGAGCGTGCATTGCGCAGTTGCTAAGCACGCTCGTAAAACAGTCATTTTATGGAGTATTGTCACCAAATTTTCAACACAGGCATTTTAGGACCTCTGCTCATGAACAGTGTTACTGTCATTTTCATAATATGTCCTGAACACTGATTTTGCACAGCGACTGCAGTGTTCTGCACCGGAAGTGCGAAAACACATTTCAGGCAGGATGTGATAAATGACAGCTATACGGTTCACAAGAAGGTGTGGTAAAATGCCAATGTTGAGAATCTGGCATGAAAATAGTGTGAATACGCTAACTTATGAGCGTGCGTTGCGCAGTTGCTATGCACGCTCGTAAAACAGTCATTTTTTTGGATTTTTTCCCACCAAACTTGCAACATAGGCTTTTTGAGATCCCCTCTCATGAACAGTGGCACTGTCATTTCATTACTTGGTCCCAAAAGGTGATTATGTGCAGGGATTGTGAAATCACCTTTCGGGACTGAATAACGCCATGACAGTGCAATAATTCATGAGAAGGGGTCCCAAAAACCTCGTGTTGAAAATTTGGGGACAAAATTCCAAAAAATGCCTGAGATATGTATTAAAGTAGAAAAACCCTATTAATTCCATTATACAGCTTACCGGCATTTCTTCAGATCGTGGTTGGCTTTGAAGAGTGCAGACATGTTCCCGGGCCACAGAAGATCGTCGCGCTGGACTCCACAGGTAAGTATGGGGCAAGGGGAGTGAGTGGAGACAGGGTGTGCAGTGGGTGGAAGTGGGTGGGATGAGGGGGAATCGAGACTATGAGGGACCATTTTCATTTTACAGGTTAAAAAAACAGAAAAAAAAATCAAGGGCAGTTTTTGTTTTGCAGGGCATTTGGCATGCTGGGGTGGGCTCCAGCATGCCACCCTAACTTTATTTTAGGGGTGTCAGTAGCCGACGAGAGGATTGGGCACCCTCGTCCCACACAACACGGGGGGAGATGAAGTAATGCCAATGGGATTGGGCACCCCTCAGCATTCAACTATTGGGGGTTTATGCAGATAGGGAGTGGGCTCCCCCATTGGCACACAAAGACAGTGGGGGCGCGAGCTGAGGGGATTGGGCACCCCCCTTGGCATTCAACAATGTGGGGGTTTATGCCGACGGGGAGTGGGCTCCCCCGTTGGCACACAAAGACAGTGGGGGGGTTAACCAACAGGGGGATTGGGCACCCCTGAAGTTGGCAGACATTAGGCGGCCGCCCACTCGCCGACCATGCACATAATGGCAGCTAGCACAGCAAGAAAAGGACTACTGCGTATGATGAGCTTTGCTCAGATTGCAGCAGACCTTTTTTTAGATGTGTTTGCCCCATTATGTATGCATAGTGTGGTGCCAGCATGCAGGCTGATTGGGGAATGTGGGATGCACCTACTGGTGCGTGCCCTGCTTTTGCACAACAGCAACTGCGCCTCCAAATCCCCACTGATGCAAGATGTTGACTACGCACACACACCAACATAAAGAGGAAATGAGAAAGGATTCCTTGAAACAAAAAAAAGAATTGGTTAAAAACCAAGTCAAAATCCATTCCCATTTGAAGGGATCCTTTTTTGTTTTAATGAAAATATCAAATGTAAAAGGATCCATTGTCATGGAAAAAGATTTGGCAAGAAAAATCAGAAATCCAGTTTTGTGTAAAGGGATCCTTTTAAATTTGAATGAAAATATCAAACAAAAAAGGATCCCTTTTCATGACAAAAGAATAAAAAAACCTAAGTCCAAAATCCTTCTTCATGACGAGAGTTCTTTTTTCATTTGAACAAAAAAGGAAGAATGAAAAAACACAGAAAAAATCTGAATCCAAAATCCTTTTTTGCATAAAGAGATTCTTTTTTGTTTGAACAAAAAAAGATTCACAAGAAAAAGCATTAGCAAGTTACAAAAACAATTTAAATTGTGAAAAAAACATTTTGCAGTCAATTTAGCACAAGATAACTGCAGAGTCCACCAAACAGAGTCCCGATGAGCAAGATGCAAGTGTTGCTGTCCTTGCAGAATAACATTTTTGTGGGTATTCACATTTTTTTTTTTTGGAAAAATGGAAAACAAGATGGCGGCAAATGAAAAAGGATTTTTTTTCTCATGAAAAAGACTGGCCTCAAATGAAAAATTATCCTTTTTTGTGTGGCCAAAATTCTTTTTTGTTCCAGCAGCTATCCAAAAGACTGTACCGAGCATGCTCAGAAACCAAAATTTTATAATTTTGGAAAGGATTAATATTTTTTCTACAAACCAGTGAAATGCACATCTGTGGGTCAAGGACTTTCTGTCCTGAAAATTTAAGACCAAAATTCCAAACCATCTAGGCGCAGTGCATTGACAAAAAAAAAAGGCAATTTGTTATGTATTCCCGCTATCTGCATCTCAAAATTTGCACATTCAACTGGAATGAAACTTGGCACATCAAGAAATCAACCGCCATGTGACTGCACATGCAAAATTTTGTGCAAATCCATTTAAGAGTTGTGAACCTATTAAAGTGTAAAATTTGGAGTTTAACATAGAAAGCCCTGCTCAACCATAACTATAGTGATGCTGTAGTGCCACTATAATGCTAACGTATCTGCAGGAAACAGTCTAATTCAGTTGCAATTAAGTCCTTTTTTACTGCAGCATTTGTGACATTTAATTTACTGCAAGTCACATCGTTGAATCGCAGCTAACTCCTGTTTGTTTATTTATGCGATTATTAGACAAATATACATGTTTTAACATGTACAGAACAGACAGGAATAATTATATTAAGTCTGGTTTAAACAGAGGAACTGGTATACTATTGCTAATAGAGTTATGTGACATTTTGTCATTTAACCTTTACAGAGTTTGCAAAATGTGAAAAAGAACTGTACATTTCTAGAAAGTTGTAATTTTGGAATAAACATACTGAGTTTTTTTAATCTCTGATTAGAGTAAAAAAAAATCTGCAGTTCCCATACTTGGTCCTTTTTCCTGGCATAGCCCCCACCCCCACCCCCTCAGTTTGGAAATTGCAGCTTTCTGTTCTGTGTTGCCTAATTTGTGGAACATTCATCCACAACTCCCATACTTAGAAAATTAAATGCCTGAAATTAGATTATCTGCATTTATGTTTCTTTTACATATATCAGTAAATTTATTGGCTATAAAATGATAAGGTGCACTAACTGGTCCTTTATGTTTTCTTATGTCCTCCTTCATGCTTCCTTCTTTTATATCATTCCTCCCTCCTCCCTTTACCTTCTCCCACTGATTTCAAACTCACTCTCTCTTGCCTACCTTCCACCACCCATCTCAGTAGCCTTCCCTTGTGGTATCCTTTCTCCATGATACTCTTCCTCTTTTTTCTCTTCTCAACATCAACATTACCGCAACACTGCCTCCTCGTTCCCTCCTTCTTCCCTTCCCCTCTGCATCCACATCTTCCTAACTAACCTCTTCCTCCTCCCCCTCTTCTTCCACCAGCCCATAAGTAGCAACCACCTATACTACATTTTTATACTAGGTTATAGAATGGAAGAAGGCTATTTAGCCCATATGTACCATTCCCCACATTAGTGGGTACATTTAGAAGTATTTTCTAATAACCAACTATCCACTTGTTTTTTAAACATCATTATGGAACTAGAGTTTACTATATCACTAGGCAATTTGTTCCATAATCTTCATACCCTATTTGTAAATGAAAAATGCCCATTATTATTTCTGACTGTGTCTAAATTTACCTGCCTTTTATGTCCTCTCAGGTCCATAGATTTCTCCTGTAACATAATCCCCATTTCCCTCTGAAGACTTATGCCATTAATAATTTTATACATAGCCAGTAGGTCTCCTCTGGTTCTTCTTTGCTGCAAGGTAAATAAACCTGTTTTCTTCAGTCTATCCTTATAACTAATATTTCTCAAGGAACCTATTGATTTAGTAAAATGCCTCAGTACTCTCTCAACTCTGCAAATCTTGCCTTGTGTATATGAGTTCCAGAGTTGTGACCCATTCTAAATCATGATGTTGTGTAACAGTCTGTTTTCTGCTTTCCTTCATTTTTTCCTCCAGCCCTCTCCTCTTCCAAACCCACTTGAGGAAGTCTCACTCAACAAAACTCATTCATTCCCTCCTACTGTTGGGAGATGTTGTGCTAAATCCAGCTGCCCCACCTCTTTACTGCTCTATCTCCTACACAAGGGTCTGGAGGTTATCTAAATTATCATTTGAAGCTTTGTCCCTAAGATGAATCATCTGAGCCTGTGGGCCCTGCAGTTCCAGACCAATGCCTATGGCAAATCTGAGTCATGGCCCTCAGCTCGGGACAGTGATATGAACATCTCCATTACTAATTAAACAAATATAATTATGTTACCCACCAGGATGAAGCGCTCTGTCAAAAAGATGTCACAGTTTTCTGCATGACAAATTGGAGTAACTGACAATGGATTACATTGTTTTCTTTCAGCATCCTACAAGATGTCACTAGCAGAATTGTTATAAAAGTGTTTCATATTGGCGGATGAAAGTGTACATGTTTGTTGGGGGGAAGGGCTTTGTAATGTTTGTTAGTTTCAACTTCATTTCATATGTCATACTTCATTGTATCCACTGCTGCCCTGGACCAAACCTGAAAGAATCTCTTTTGGATCATATGTTAACTAACTTTAGGATGAGACATTAAACAAAGGTCCTATCTGCCTGTTCTGGTGGTTGTTGAAGGTGACAGGAAACAACTTTTACATCTGTAGATGACCTCCAGTTTTTCTTTTATTGGCTACCCAGTATTCTGATATGTTTTTGACATTTTTTGTTAAATAAATAATCTACTTTTGTTGCCTTTTTAACTATCCTGAATCCATCTCTCCTCAGTAGTTGCTGCTCTCTCTTTTCATACTGCTTGAACAGTCTATGACATCACAAACTCCCATTTAGGCCATATAGATATAGCATGGAATAGGAGTTACTGATGTCATAGAATGTCTTAGAAATATGAAAATCAAGAGTAGTAGCTGGTTGAGGAGAGTGGAACTCTTTGTTGATCTGAGGGCACCCCAAAGCTAGATTATTTATTTATCAGAAAATAATCAAAGCATATCAGAATACATAACTGGCATGGAAAGGAAGATGGAAGGGCAGTAAACTATGTAAAAATAATTTCCTATTTCCTTTAAGGTTGACATTAAAATTCCATGGCACTTATCAAAAAGAGAAGGGGTGGTGTTATTAATACAGAAAGATCTTACAACAGAGACAATCAATGCCATCACAACAAACAAATCAACAAAATAACTAAAGAACAATTAAAAATTTTTTTCCAAAAATAGCCTCCCACCATACAAAAAGATTGTGACAGACCCCTCACCTTCAAATGACTAGCAACTGTAACTATGATGATTAATATCAAGTTACCTCTGTCCACAAGTGCAGAAACAATCACCGTGGCATTATCTTAAATTCGCTTTGATGAATAAAGCTTTATTCCATGTGGATGTTGTGCATCAAGGATTCCAATGGGACAACTATCTGTCGGTGGAGAATACTGCACCTATTGTGCAAGATGTATTATTATACACAAGTCATGATTACAAAGAGAGTACTTTCCACCCACCCCTATTAATTAACATGTAATGTACAAAAAAATCTAATTGTCATAGGTAATATCACAGAATGCCTGATGGTTTCACATGGAACTCCATTAATTTCCATACATCTTAAATGCAGGAGCACATAAACAAAAGGAGCTCCATGGTCTCCTCTTGTTGGAGTCATATGGGTCTAACTCACAGTCTACAAGGAAAGCTCTTGTGCTTCTGGTTACTTTTGACATATAGTTGGGCATGCATATCGAGACATAGCATGTGCCACATTTTCAAGATTTGAGATTCCAAAAGCTGCTTCATAACAATCCTAGTTGGGACACAAATATTTTTTTTCAAAAACAGGATCCAAAAAGAGTAGGTGAATTTCCCCTGTGCCCTTGCTAAATTTCTCTCATTCACTATAATAAAAAATAAACACCAAAAGCTAATCTGGTTCAAGATAAGTTGGGGTTTGCATCTGCATCACCCTCCACCTGAGTCAAGACTGAACACAAGAAGTATTTCCTATATCATCATGCCTAATCAACAAAAACTAAAAACCAAAACAAACAAAAAATAATTTCCTTCTTTTCCTTGTACAGTATCTTACCTTTTACACCTATTCCACTTTTAATGAGCTTCTGATCCTTGGTGACGTGTTGTAAACACCAATACTCTTTCCACTCCCAACAACAAACTACCTGGCCAACTCCATCCTTTAATTCTGTACCACTCATCCTACCCACCTCAGAGCTCAACACCTCAGAGCACTAACAAATTAGCTGGGTTCTATCATTCCATCCCAACACATTGTGAAAGCCAGCACTCTCCCTGGCAAACTCAGTGACCATAGAATGATGCACTGTATTCCTAAGCTCTGCCACCACAGGACCACCAAAATGAATTTAATGTACTGCAAGCTGTTTTGGTCTGTTGGCATGGGACTCTTGGTTTTTAATGTTATAAATGTACATAAACATCTGTGTGGTTTTAAAAGAGTCTGCAGGTGGCATTGCATAGCAGCAGTGCTGCATCAGTGTTTGCCTTGCAAGCTCTTTAGCCAGAAGGCTTTAGTAGTCAGCAGGCGCATTGCATGAAGACAGGCAAGTCCAAAGTGATGGCCCTGACTATTCTTGACTAATTGTTATGCAATATACTGGTTGACAAGATGAAACTTGACATTATAGATTTAAAGTGCTGGTTTTATCCTGTAGTTCCTAACATGCTCCTTTACACAGAGATAGTTTTTTACTACTTCTGTCCTTCACGGAGGTTACCATACATTTTAGACATTAGAGGTATGCCTTCCTTAGGGAGCATCCTTTAAAGATAATACAAGCTGGCAAGCAGGCATCACCAAAATGGGCAACATAATATCTACAAATTTGTAAGGACCTAGCTTATCACTGGGACAGTGAAATCCTAAACCAAAGTACAAGTCATAGCTGCTAATTTAGCAAGTAATATCCTGAGATTCTGTGGAGCTAACTAGAGGAATAAAAGTTTTTTGTGCCTATGCTATGAGAAATTGCATGAACAATCTTTGTAGAGATCTCCAGAGATTATGGAAATGAACTTGTCAAATCAACTGCTATTACTATATATTTTCAGTTGGAATCTTGAGTTTTACAGCAAGTTTTGTAGACTGGAAATGTTGACTTTTTCAGAAAGTGCTCTCAGGAGATGGCAGGCATGATTTGAGGCTCAAGTAAAGTAAGCAGACCAGATTGAAATGGAGGCAAAGTGAATGAAATGGAACATGCTATAGCAGAAATTCTGAAGCTTAAATTATTTGCCACCTTATGAAAGGGAATTAGGCAAAGGGATAACATAAGTGCAGAGATGGGAACATTTTGGATTAAGGATTTCCCCATTAATTTATGTTGCCCAGGCTTAAAGTACAAAAATGTACTACAGGCATTTTGTAAATATTTGTTTTGTACCTAGCATATTCACTTGGCTCCCCCCTCCTTCACAAAAATGCTTGCGTCACTTGGCTGCATCATTCCTTCATCTTTGTGGGTAGCTGAAAGATTGCCTTCACAGCCAGTGCCAAATTTGCTCCTTGGTTGGCCCGATAAGGGTGCCATAATATCAGACACACCAGGACCCCCTTTGACTGACAGCCAAGCACACTAGCTCCTTGACGTAGCCAGATGTTAATCAGCTTCATTGTGGGAGGCTGAGGCTTGAAGTCAACTGTGTGCTTCCATGTGGTAGTGCAAAGGACTGCCTCTGCACCACCAGGCCATCCCAACATGTACTATAAGAATTTTTTTTCTTGCTGGTGCTAACAATATTTCCTGAAAGGAGTATATTCCTATGCTGGCCTTTCACTAAATTCAGTAAAATAACCTTCTTTGCCATTACTATTAACAGAGAACCCTTTCCCTGTATTAAGCATTATGAAATATTTTACCAAAGGTTTCCAATTGCCATTTTTACTCTACATAAAAGTTCTAAATTGTTTTTCTTAGTATCCTAGCATAATTATCCACCTGTCTGTGTGTGCTGGAGGGTTTTCCAGACAATAACCTTATGTCAATATTCCACAGGCTATTCATTTGCCATAAAGTGTAGTGCACTATTATTAATTATGTGCACAGTGCCAAAACATTACTTGTTCTTGAACTTGTTCAGTAAAAAATAGGGAACATCAAATTATGTTAAAATAATGATTACAAGAGGTAGGACTAACATTTAAATCTGCTTCCAGAAAACGATGTTCTGCGTTGGTTGCAATAAAAGGTTTTATGGCTTGTGTTAAGATTGTGTATAAGTCTAATATCAAGGTCAACAATAGCAGTGGTAGGAAGCAGCAACATTATCCTTGGCATTTTACTAATGTCTGGCACTATGCAGAACTGGAGCAGTCTGTGTTGCACATCACCCCCCACTGATACATTTTCAAGCCAAAAACCTGTATGAGCTCCCTCTGCTGACATTAGTGCACTTTTTCACTCATTTTCATTTCTGAGCTGAACTTGTTTTTTTTTTACTGTCTGCTTCTCTAGCTCATAGCTTGGTACACTAAAATGAATCAATATGAGATAGAAATTCTGTCCCTTAGAAATGGTACAGGTGACAAAATTCAGGGCATGTTGCGAGATATCATTGAAACAGATGCTCAAACTGTTGGAAAGATCTGTTTCCATGTGCACATAATCTGCTTTTGACTGCACAACATGGCTTAGTATTCATGGAGGCATTAAAAATCTCAGCATGCAAGGTCATACAACATATTTTACATGTCAGCCAGAAAGCACCGCTGAGTGCTAAATGATAAATATTTCCCTTGAGGTCAGAGAGTACAGAGGAGTGGTATACCAGTGAAGCTGCCAGGAGTTCTGGCTACAGCATGGCTGAATACTAAGGGCTCGGTACAAACAACCCTAGTTGAAGGTTAAAGGGACACTGTCAACCCCCTTAGGTCTCAAAGTGTCCCTAATTTAAAAAAACACATTTTATGATTGCCAACATTCTGCAAAGATTGCTGATGCAGCTGGTAGTTTGAGTCTGACTATTTTTTTCTTTAAAAAAGTGAAAAATAGACTGCCCACCATATTGGTGTTACCACACAAACACAAGTTTGTTTACATTCCTTGATCAACCCCAACTGCATCATTCCTGGACTTAGGAACACCCCAACACAGTCTAGCCCCTCATGATGTAGTGGGAATTTAGGAGGTTACTGCCTCATGCGTGACTGTACTGTTTGGGTGTGTTTCTAGTGCTCAGGAGGTATGCAGTAAGAACAGATCCAGGACTGTAAACAAAATAAGTTTCTTTATAAAAATACATTACCATGCATTTCAGTTCTACTAAACAAGGAGACAGACAAAACAAACAGCAACATCAATGAATTTTAAAGAAAGCAAGCAGTCATAAAATGTAGGTTTTTAACAATAAATAATATGATAAAAAATAGGTTGTCAATAAACTCATTCTGCAGTATTTCTTGTTTTTTTACTTTAAAGAGAGACTTACATCGAAACGTCTTTTGTAGTTCTCACGTCAAATAATTTTACCTACTGAAAATCATTAGGTTAAGGGCAGGGCTGACATCTTTTGTAGGTTTGGTCTGAACATTGTTATGTGAGTGTCACAGGTAGGACTCTGTCAGCACTGAACTAGTACTACAGATTTTCTCACCTTGCTGGTTCTATTAATCCTTTAAATGGTCTTATTTGTTAAAGGCCATGACTTGTCCTGTGATGGCTAATTTGCATTGCATTTGTAAATATTTGTATATGTTACAGGGATGCCCCACTGCTGTAACATTAACATCTTCTGAAGATCAGCTCCATTATAAAATTAGAAATACAATGTTATCTGAAGACAACATAACATTCGGATGCAAATGTCTCTAAAGATTGTGAGGTACAGTACACAGGGCTTGGATCTTTTGGGCTGGGTAGTTGTATGTATAACTGTAAGGGGGACTGGCAATATAATTCACTAAGGGTCTATTATTGTTATAATGCTGCATATAATTCATATTACAAAGGACAGGTCATATTCTGTTAGTGGTTCTTTATTTGCAGATAGCTTTGCAGTGATACTGTTGTGAAACACAGAATTTATGTTTCATTAAGCTTCATGCAACTCTGCATTATATGAATGTTATGTGATTATTGAGTTGTAGAAGGGGAATATGTCATTGTTCATACTCTTCATACTGTCTGATCCTAGGATCAGTACCTCTCAGGCAAGTGACAATAGTTGGATGTGGGGGCCTAGGATACTGAGGGATCAATCAATCAGTCACTCAATTCTTTATTTTGCCAGGTGGAACACCATTGAGAAGGACTCATTTGTAAAGTTGACCTGGGTACAGAACATTAGCAACAGCAGGACACAGCCACCTGGATGGCCATAAAACAAGCATATAATTGCATATATATATATATATATACAAAAAGAAAGTTACGTATGTACAGATACAAGTAATATAAGGCCAGATAATGGTATAAACTGTAGTACATCAGCAAGACAATTAGACAAAGAGGTTACATATGTACAGTGTGCAAGGAGGGAGAGACAAGAACAGGATAAGGTGCAATCAGTAGTCAACAACTTCTGAAATGTATCTGCTGAAAGCAACCTCATAAACATTGCACATACATGAAATTGAGCAATTATATAGAGTGTTCATAAACATAAATGTGCTCCAACTACCGAAAGTTCAGTATGTTACATAGAGAAAGAAAGGAGAAGGAGAGGAGCTGAGAATGGGGGAGTTTAAAGGGGGAAGTAGGGAGCCAAGCATGTGGGGTAAGGCTGCTGGCAGAGGGATAAGGTGAGGTGGACCATCAGAGGATGGTGTTAGTGGAAGAAGTATTTGTCTGGTATGATTATAAGTTATGGGAAGGGAAGCCAGTAGGGAGGGAGACAGTCATGTCAGAGAACTATGGCATGAGGCAATGATATGACCCTAATTTGAAGCAATTGCAGGCCTCAGAGAAGGACCTCAGGAACAGGGCTTTGAAAAGAGACAATGTCACAGGAGTAACGAGCATTAGAGATTTCTGAACATTGTTGCAAACAACAGGGAGGGCATAGCTTATAACAGCTCTACTGAAGCATGATCTGACTTTAGGGATATGAGAGATATGTAGGTAAGGCTTCTCCGTGGGTAGCTACCAGGGGAACAAATAGCTAAACAATCTAAGGAATACTGAGGGAGCTTATAGATGATGGCTTTGTAGATCCATAAGACAGCATTTTTCTGCCTCCTGAAGCTGAGAGAGCTTCAGCCTATGGTAGAACAGATTGTGCAGTGGTCAGTGGAATAGGGAACACCAGAGATAAATATGAGCACTCTGTGGTAAAGGGTATCAAGCTTGGAGAGGGTCGCATTGCTACTATGTCCATACAGGAAGTCAGCGTAGCCCAGGATTGGCATGAAAGTAGTTTGGACTAATAGTTTTCTGGCCTCCAACGTCAGTAAGTGCTTAATGCAAAAGAAGAGCCTGAGTCTTTGTTTCAGTTTCTTAGAGAGCTCCTCTATGTGGTCAAGGAAAGACAGCTTAGAGTCTATTCAAATACCCAAGTATTTAAATTTCACCACAAATTCCATGGTCTCATCCAGTAGAGTGATTATCTGAGGACCCATGCCAGGGGAGTTATTTTTGGGAGGGAGGACTGAGGGAGAAAAGACCATAGCTTTAGTTTTTTTTTTTTATGCATTTAGTAGCAGCTTCAAAATGCAATAAGTTTGTCTGTAGTACACCAAAATCACTTTGAAGGTCATTACAGGCTGACTCAGGCATTGGTCTGTCAATGCAAAGTACTGTATCATTGGTGAATAGATGGATATTCACAGACTTGATATCAGTATCTCTATGATTTATATAGCTAGAAAAGAGCAGCAAGCTAAGAATGGACACATGGTGCATGCCTCTTAGCAGTCTTTTCATTGGAGACAGGTCAACATCTGCCTTAACCTGTTGGTGTCTGTCCATAAGGTAGTTGGAGAATAATATTAGCACCAGGTTGTCCACTCCTATATTTCTTAAGGTCACCAGTAGGAGGTCATGATCCACCATGTCAAAGGCCTTGCTGAGGTCAAGAAACAAGACGCATACATAACCTTTGGCATGTAGAGCTATCTGCCAATCATTCATAACCTTAGCTAGGGCTGTGATGGTACTGTGGTGGGGATAGAAACCCAACTGGGCCATGTTTAGCAAGTTGGAGTTTTCCAAGTGTAATCTAAGCTGCACATTGACTACCTTCTCCAGTAGTTTGGGCAGGACTGGGAGCAGGTATATAGGTCAATAATTGTTTAGGTCACAGGATTCACCGGATTTAAACAGTGGGATGACATACGCTGACTTACAAATCATAGGGAGAGTGCCTTGCAATAAGGACATGTTGAAAAGATGGGTAATGGGGAGGTAGGACAAAATAGACCAGTTTTAGGAAGTATGGTTCGATCTGGTCAGCAGCTGCACTTTTTTCAGATCTAGCTGCAGAAATAGATCCTTGACTTCTTTAATAGAGACAGGACAGGACAGAACAAGAAAGTATTGTTTTGAATGTGAGGGTCCAGATTAGGGTATTCAGGACTCTGACTACATAGCTGAGACCTGAGGGTATTTGCTGGATAGGCATCAAAAACCATCCCTGCCGTGGCAAAGTGGTTGTTAAAAAGGTCAAGTATAACTTGTTTGTCAGTAGTAGAAATGTCATCAGTAGTGAATTTAGGTGGGAATTTGCTAGTCAATCTATGACCTTTGACCTCCTTTAAGGTTTTCCAGAACTTTCTTGCGGAGTTGGTAGTTGTTTTAAGTTCTTTTTACAGTTAATTTCTTTTCACTCCTTCCAGGTGGCTCTCCATCCTACCCATCCCCCCAGCCCCATCTCCCATTTGCAGCTTACCATCTGCTTTTACCTCGACAGCTTGCCCCCTGTGGTGGGGTGACAGGGATCCTGCAACCCATCATAATTGGGACCTGCAAGGGTCGGGATTCATGCTGCCACACCTGGAACCCTTTTCCTAATTTTCTTCCCTTAGGAGAGGAGGTGTGCAAGGACACCCTATGGAGAGAATGTGCATGCATCTGAGTGCCCATCTCCAAGTGTCTGCCTCCTCTCCTCCCCCTTCTGGAGCATCAGTGTGCTGTCCCCCAACCTCTGATATGGGCCAGTTGAGCACCAACTTCTAGTGACCCCCCTTCCTGGAGAAGGAGAGCAGTCCTTTGGACGCTCAATCTTTCTCCTCCCCTGCTGACCTCCAGTGTCCTGTGCTTTTTCCCGAACACGGGTCACCAGTGTAGAGTGAGGTAAGGCGACCAGTGCTTCAGCCCTCAGCATCACCAGGCTCGTTAGTTGTTTTAAGTTCTGAGTGGAAATAGTTTGATTTTGCAGATCTAATTAATTTGGTACACTGATTTCTAGAAGTTCTGAAAGCAGTCCAGTCCACAGCTAGTTTCAATTTTCTTTCCCTTCTCAAAAGTGCATCCTTTTGCCATAATGCCACTTTTAGGCTCGGCGTAAACCAAGTACAGGATTTCCTTTTGGTTCAAATTTTGACAGAGAGGGCATGTTTATTTATGGTCCCAATTAATACGGCTTGGAAGTCCTCATGTGCTTCAGACACTGAGGGTGTAAGGTAGAACTTCTGCCAGTTTGCGTACTGGAGGTCAAAGAGGCATGCCTTGGGGTTGAATTTCTGCTAACATCTCTTAAAAATATACTTTGAAGATGAGGCTATTTTGTGCACCGATCTCATTCAAGCAATGGCACAATGATCACTGAGATCATTAAAAAATACCCCAGAGTGTGTGGAGAGGTGTGGCTTGCTCACTAAGATTAGGTCCAGTAATGTGCTATGTTCAGAATTTTTAATGTTATGGTGGGTAACTTCATTAATAATCTGAGTGAGCCCAAAGGCATCACAAAGATCTTTCAACAGTTTTGATACTAAGGAAAGCCAGTCCAGGTTAAGATCATCCAGAATAGTAACTTCCGAGGACACTGTGCCTAAAATATCACTTAAATGTTTCAACAGAGTGAGACCAGCTGATGGGTGTCTATAACACCCGAAAATGCAAAGAGAAACTGACTGAGAGAGCTGGAGCTTTAGGGTTAAGCAATCAAATTCCTTCAGGGATGTGGTCAAGTCAACTACGGAAGTGGTGAATTTATCATGAACATAGATAGCTACCTCCCCACCCCTAGACAACCTATCCATTCTAAATAAGTTATATGAGGGAATGTTGACCTCAAGTTCCTGAGTGCTGGGTTTCAACCACATTTTAGTAATCACTAAAATGTCAGGCATAGAGTGGTTGGTCCAGGTTTGGATGGCATTAAGCTTTTTTAGTAGGCTGCATGCATTTATATGCATAAAGGATAGCCCATTTAATTGTGGCAGTTCTGCGGGAGGGGAGGTGCTGGGTTTAGCTCAACATTGCCCGCACAGATAAGTAACAACAAGAGCATTCTTTTTATGGTGAGAAGTAATAGGCAGAAAAGCCGTGTCCTGCCCTTGTTATGACAGCAGGTAGGAGAATTAGGTGAAGGGGGCACTTGGCAAGCTGAGGGATGAAAAAAATGCATACAGTATGGTCCTATTGGAGAGAATGCATGTGCATGAGAGTGACAATATGTACCAGTATTAAGGCTGGAATCTGTTATAGAGCCAGGGCAGTTGGGCTCCATAGCAAAGGAAACATTTATTAAGTTTGGTAGATGTAAATTGGAGTGGGGCTTAGTATTTCCTGAGCGCATCACAACCACTGAGGAAAGAATGTCGTGGAAGGTCCATGAAACTTGTCAGATGTACTAGGGAATGAGCCTACAAGGCGGCCTAGTAGAAGAGTTAAGGACAACATTTTGTGATTATCATAAAGACAGCCACTATGTATCTGCACTGCTTAAGGACAGTAGGTACCCCACTGTGGTGGAGATACCACACTAGGTAAGGCTCGAATTGGGCAACTGTGAGTTACCAATAAGCGGGCAGTTCTGTTGAAGGGCAGGGAGTAACATATTTAAAGAGTGGTGAGGGTGGGATAGGGTGGGTAGGAGAAAATATAAGCTGAAAAGTGAGTGTCACTGAAAGTCCCAGCAACTCAGTTGCAAGAGCTAAGCTCTCGGAACAGACGACAGGATTTCAAGCTGTAGCTGCAGCCACCAACCGGGAGCTGGCATGGAGAGTAAGGGGAGGTGAATTAATTAGTTGCCATAGCTGTGTCACTACAGTACTACACAGAATTTACTAAAATGGAAGTGGAGGGTTTTCCATTTTGTAGGAGGCTAGATACTCCAGTCTGAACTGACAGCTGATAATATCCATAATGACAATACTATCGTTTTAAAATCAGCAGATAAGGGAGGTAATATTGTCATTATGGACAAAGAAATGTATGCTAACATGGTACTGAACCTTTTATCTGATGTTGATAATTATAAAATTATAAAATTCTCCCGGGTAACCCTACATATGATTATAAGAAAATTTTAAATGTATTTTTGAGACAAGCTGTAGCGGGGAATTTTATTTCAGAAACAGAATTTGGTTTTCTCTGGGAGGAGTTCCTGGTTATACCGAGTTTTTATGCATTGCCAAAAGTGCATAAAAATAGGGATAAACTGCCTGGACATCCTATTGTTGCAGGTATTAATTCTCTGACACAGAACTTAGGAAAATTTGTTGATTTTTTCCTGCAACCTTTTGTTTCCAACCTACCTTCATACATTCAAGATAGTACTGATTTATTGAGAAAATTAAAAGAAATGGAATGGAAGGAAGGTTTTGGATGGTTGGGAATAGATGTGGAATCTTTGTATACTAGTATACGACATGGTGATGGTATCATTGCTGTAAGGGAATTTCTTTCTACATATGATATTGATCTGCCAAGGGAATTTCTATTGGATTCTTTAAAGTTTATTCTGACACATAATTATTTTGAGTTTTCAGGTACTTATTATTTACAGTTGCAGGGTACTGCTATGGGACCCTCTATGGCTCCTAGTTATGCTAATTTGTTTTTGGGGAGTTGGGAAAAACATTATGTTTATGATGTTAATAGAAATCCTTTTTCAAATAATATTGTTAAGTAGTATCGTTTTATTGATGATATTATATGTGTTTGGAAAGGTAATGAAGCAGAAGCTTGTATGTTTGTTGATCATTTAAATCAGAATGAGTTAAATTTGAGATTTACTTATACTTTTAGTTGTGATAATATTAATTTTTTGGATTTGAATTTATCAAGTGAATTCATTGGAAATTCCTTTGGCATATCATCATGAACCTACAGAAAAGATACCGCAACAAATTCACTGCTACATCCGTCGAGTGATCACCCACCAAAATTGGTAAAATCTATACCATTTAGCCAATTCCTACGTCTTAAAAGAAATTGTAGTAGTGATATGGATTTTGATAGTCAATCAGAGGAGTTATTATGTAGGTTTTTGGAGAGAGGTTATGATGGGAATTCACTTTTAGAAAGTTTGGAACAAGTGAAAAAAAGGATAGAGATTTAATTCTTGCAAAAAAGAACAAGCCTGTTCAATCAGAAATTTGCACGTTTGTTACTGAATATAATCATGTATCGGGTAGTATAGGCAATATTATACATCAGTATTGGCCTATTTTGTTAGGAGATGATTTAGTGGGACAAACAGTGGGTCAGAAACCTCGAGTGGCATTTTCTCCAGCTTCAAATATTAAAGACAAGGTGGTGCATAGTAGAGAGCGTAAACATAATGATTCTAAATCAATTTTTTGGATACCTAGAAGAACAAATGTTTTTTTTACCTGTAAGAGATGCAACATCTGCAAATATGGTGTGACTGGTAAAATATTCCAACACCCGTTAAAACAGAATGTTAAAATAGATGTGAGAGAGTTGATCACATGTGATACTTCATATGTGGTTTACATGTTGTGGTGTCCTTGTGATCTTATATATATTGGCAAAACTGTGAGACCCTTGAAACAGAGAATACAAGAACATGTTAGATCTGTTCTCAATAAGCGGCAGGATACACCTGTTAGTATGCATTTTGCAGTATATCATAACTCAGATTTGAGTGGCTTTAGATTTATGGGCTTGGAACATGTTCCAATCCTGCCGTTTGGTGGGGATAGATCTAAGAAGTTATTGAAGAAAGAATGTATGTGGATATTTAAAATGGATACTATCAGACCATATGGATTGAATGAGAAGTGGGATATAAAACCATTTCTTTAAGATAAAAGATCTTTTTTATGTATTCAATGAATGTTATGAATTTAGTAGAAGTATTATATTATTTTATTTGCCTGTGGTAGCTTAGAATATTACTAGTGTGAGACTTGGAAAAATTTGATAAATTTAGAAATTTAAAGTTTTTCTTTTTGTTTTTACATTGCAGTTTTTAGTAGAATCAAACTTTAATATTCAGCACTTAAATTGTTTTGAAAAGAAAATCTTTTTATAAATGCTGATGTTGTAAGACAATGTGTAATTTAGGGTATTTTGTCCCTTTAAATGCTGTTAAGTCAGTTCATTAATTATTTATTAATCATTAATTGTTTGAGCATTTATAGGTGCTGTGGATATTGGTTTGGTTACCCCCCTCTGAAGACTCGTTTGAGTCGAGGCGCTAGGGGTGTTTTGCTCGTTACAACACTTGGCTTTTTTTTACCAGCAGACTGTTTTTTTTGCTAATAAAGCTAAATAAATGTGAATATTTAGTAATATAAAGAAGTGTCTTCGCTAAATATTTTATTCTGTCTGGTGCTATTCACTTTTGCGCTCCCGATTGTGGATTTCCTGAACTGACAGCAGCAAGATCCAAAATAAGGTAACTCCATTGTAAACTAGATTGGGATGTGGTGTAACCTTTACCTTTTCCGGCCACACCAGTCAAGAACTAAGGTCTGCTATGGTACAAGCTAAGCAAAGAGAAGACACAGTTTTAATTTGAGCATCAGATGACTGGTGTCTGTAGCATTATGCTAAGTAATAGATTGTCATGACTAGGAGAATTGGGCACTTCTGAATTCCCCCTCTGTAGGGGATCAAGGCAAATAGAAATCTCTACAAATATGGGCGCGAATCCAAATGGGAGGGATAGTAAACATAAAGAGTAGGTGGGGGAAGACAGTGAAAACAATGGATGACTCCATAGTAAGGAGTACAGAGCATTTTATCAGTTCTGAAAGCCAGAGGCATGGTGGTTCAGTGTCTACCAGGAATGACAGCTAAAAGGGTTCAGGTTAGAATTGATGCTCCATTCTAGGTTCAGTGATGGCTGAGGAGAGATTGTGTATGTTATGTTGTGGCAACATAACTGGGACCATTAAAATGTAGCTGCTAGTTGTTGGAAAATAATCCCAGCCATGTTGATTTCGAGGAGTAAAGTACCTTCAACTCCTTTATTAATCTAATGGATCAGCCTGGATTACTAGTGATCTGTTCACCAACTGGCTGCAGTCTGGGTGGGACATTCAGCTGAGGGAAAAAAAGATTGCCCTGTTTTGAGATACCTTTTCTGGCCACCCTCAGGTCATAGGTCTCAAAAACATCCATCTCATGCCTCCTCCCCAAGCACAATCTGCCTGATACAGCCTCTGGACCAAGGCATAATGTATGCCTTTAAATGCCAGTATGTCATTGCAATGCTAGGCAGGATCCTGGATCCCCTTGACGCCTGCAATGACCTCTTGACTATAAATTGTGTAAAAACAATTAATCCACTAGGCACCATCTGGATGATGAAGGAGGCCTGGAATTTTGTCTCCCAGTAGACTATTGTCCATTGCCTCTGCAAATAAGGGTTTACTAACCCGGCTTCCCAACTGCCAGTACCATTGGATGCAAAGGAAAATGACCGCATGCAAGACCTTCTAGCTGTCCCATCTTCTGAAGATTTTGAGCACCTCTGCCACCAAGAGATAAAGAAGCCATATGACATTACAAACATTGTCTCCTGCTTGACTCATGCATAGAGAACTAGAAACTCTTGACTAAGACATAAAGGAGCTTGATGAATAGGAGAAGCAAACAGAACCCAGTATAACACCTCGGGAAGTACATAAATACACAATGCCATTCTTACACTATACAGAATGATGTAGCAATGGGAGGATATAGCACCAGACTGGGCTGTTACCTTTAAGAATGAGAAAGCATGGTAACAATACAGCAGAACAAAAACAAATCAGACAGCTATCTTGCAAGTCTTTTTTCAGTTAAAAACCAAACCAAAAGTAACCATAACCCTGCACAAGTACAAAGCACAAAATATGCCACCCATTGAAATCTCAACTTTTTATTAAAACTGTAATAGCTTTCTTTGTCTTTATCCTGCCTTAGTGAGCACAAGTACAGACTGAACTGAACACTGAAGCATACTGAACCATTCATCCCGCACTAGCAAATACTGCAATGAACTCAGCTGAATACTGCATAAAAGATTAAAAGTATAAAAGGTTTACAAACTTTCAAAAACATTAATGAACTCAGCTGAATATTTTATAAAAGATTAAAAGTACAAAATGTTTACAGACTTTTAAAAACATTTATTGCTGACTCTGACACAGTATATAGTACAATATGGATATAGTACCCCAAATACAGAATAAGCCCAACCACATCCACTAGCACTGCTGCACTACCACTCTGGTCCCTGTCTGATGGTAAAGTCTGCAACCTGGTTTCTACTGGACACCCTGTATATCAGACAAACAATGGTACACAGAGGTTTCCATTATAAGTGGTCTGCACTGTAGTCACAGAAGTGAGTGGGAAATCAGATATTATCACTCATGTGGGAACAAACGACTTTGCTTCAAAGAATCTGAAAGAAGTCAAAAACAGTTTTAGGTCTTTTGGGGATAGACTGAAGTTTATGGCAAGGACTGTTACCTTTTGAGAAGTACTTCCTGTACACAGGAGAGGGGAAGGAAAGAAGCACAACATTTTAATATTTTAATACCTGGCTAAAAAACTGGTGTGTAGAAGAAGGTTTTCACTGCCTTATAGACTGGGGATATTTCTGGGGACATCGGAGGCTGATTAAGCATGATGGCCTTCACCCTAACAGAAAGGAGATGTGCACTAGGTAAAACATTTGAGGCCTATATGAATGGGCACTTCAACTTGAATCGGGGGGGAGGTATCTTAGGCCAGGGATAACCTATGCACTAATAAGCATTTAGGTAATCTGGTAAATACTCACCATAGAAATGCAGTTTGGGATGGTGGGGGGACAATAATTGCAACAGATTCATTATTTAAAAATTACAAGAAGGGAGAAGGCAATTCAGTGAGGCATGGTGTCAGTGTTATGAGGGGAAAGAGTTGGAGTTACGATATAATTAAACAAGCATTTGTCAATGCCGAATGTTGTCTTGCTGGCATTGGCATTAGTAGTGCAGAAGTTAGAGAGATGCATAATAGGAATGGCAGTGAAGTATTGAACTGATGCCAACCTGACCCCCACCTTGCAGAGACTGACAGGCACTGGGATGTGCCTTTGGATCGTCGGCTATAGCGCTCATGCCATTTCACCTCACCCTACTCTGCAGACACCGACAAGTGTTGTGGTGTGCCTTGGGGTCTTCGGGCCTTACTGTGCAGGACCAGTGGGTGACACCAGGGATGGGGGTCCACAGGATATGGCAGCCCATGCCAGTCCACCAGAGGCTGCCATTCCCCCTTCAACACAAGCCAGAAATGTGCCATATCAGACCAGTGCCAGTGACACCCCAAGCCCATACCTCTTCACCCAGGACTGGGGGCCAGTGGAGAATGGGCCGTTCTTGCCCTGGTATGAACTGGACAACCAGTCAGAGAGGGGCACATAGGTGGTACGACAGCCCCAAAGTAGATGCCCTCTGTGCCAGCTGCACTTGCTTCTCTAGCAATGTGTAGGATCATGCAGTTGTCTGTCCCCTTGCCTGCCCCCAGCCCGCCGCAGAGATGGGTCCTGTGACCATGATTTGGGCATGGAGTAAGCATACAACAATGGCTCTGGATGCTGTGGGGTGCCCCAAAGGTGCACATCCTGTGCATGGGGGGCCTCTGCAGCTGTCCACCCCCTTTGCAAGAGTGGAGCAGCTGCATGCATTGTGTGGAGCATGCCCTTATTTCAAAGCATCTTACATGTAGAATAATGCATGGGCTGGTGTGTGTAATGAGAATTTTACACACACCCCTGAGGTGTGGGATGCTATATAAACCCCGAAGGCAAAGCCCCAGGGGTATAGTAAAGCATCCCACACTGATTATTGCGAATGTGTTAAGTTACGAACATGCGTTGCACAGTTGCTATGCACCTAGTAAAACAGTCATTTTATGGAGCCTTGTCACCAAATTTTCAACAGAGGCATTTTAGGACCTCTGTTCATGAACAGTATCACTGTCATTTTTGTAATGTGTCCCGAACACTGATTTTGCACAGCAACTGCGCTATTCTGAGCCAGAAGTGCGAAAACACATTTCAGCCAGGATGTGAAAAATGACAGCTGTACAGGTCACAAGAAGGTGTGGTAAAATACCAATGCTGAGAATCTGGCATGAAAATAGTGCAAATGCACCAGCGTACGAGCGTGCATTGCGCAGTTGCTATGCACGCTCGTAAAACAGTCACTTTATGGAGTATTGTCACCAAATTGTCAACACAGGCATGTTAGGATCTCTGCTCATGAACAGTGTCACTGTCATTTTTGTAATGTGTCCCGGACACTGATTTCGCACCATGAACATGCTATTCTTCACCCGGAAGTGCAAAAACACATTTCGGCCAGGATGTGAAAAATGACAGCACACGGTTCACAAGAAGGTGTGGTAAAATGCCAATGTTGAGAATCTGGCGTGAAAATATTGCAAATTCATTAACTTACGAGCATGCTTTGTGCAGTTGCTACACATGCTCAGAAAACAGTCATGCTTTGGGTTTTTCCCACCAAATTTGCAACATAGGGTTTTTGACAGCCCCCTCATGAACAGTGGCACTGTCATCTCCTTACGCTGTCCTGAAAGGTGATTCTGCACAGTGAATGCGAAATTACCTTTCAGGACCGAATAACACCATGACAGTGCAAGAAGTCATGAGAAGGGGTCCCAAAAAAAACATTTTGAAAATTTTGGGCCAAAATTCAGAAAAATGCCTGAGATATGTACAAAAGTTGAAAAAAAAACCTATCTATCCCATTATACAGCTTACCAGCATTTCCTCAGTTCACGGTCGGCTTTGAACAGTGCAGACGTGTTCCCGGTCCACCGATGATCATCGCGCTGAGCTCTGGAGGTAAGTATGGGGTGTCACCCGGGGGGTGTGGGAGGCAGTGTGCGCAGTGGGTGGGTGCGGGTGGGGGCAGTGGACCAAGGAGACTACGAGGGAACATTTTACTTTACAGGTAGTAAAACAAAAGAAAACATTGTGGGACAGTTTTTTTTTCCAGGGGATTTAGCACACTGGGGTGGGCTCCCAGCGCACCACCTAACTGTTTTGGGGGAGTTGTCTGTAGCCAATGGGGAATTGGGCACCCTCATTGGCAAACAACACGGGGGGGCCAAATTTATGCTGACAGGGATTGGGCACCCCCATCGGCACACAAAGAAGGGGGGATGCAGCGCCATGGGGGGATTGGGCACCCCCTTCAGCATTAAACAATTGGGGGTTATTTCTGCTGACGGGAGTGGGCTTCCCTATCGACACACAAGGAAAGGGGAGGGTAATGGCAGAGGAGATTGGGCACCCCTCGGCATTACACATTAGAGTGCTTTATGCCGATGGGGAGTGGGCTCCCCATCGGCATATTGACAGGGGCAGGGGCAGCCGACAGGGGGATTGGGCACCCCCAAAGTTGGCAGTTCTATGGCCATGTCCCACCATGCACATAATGGTGGTGAGCATGGCAAGAAAAGGACCTCTGCATCTGATGAACTTTGCTCAGATTGCAGTGGACATTTTCTTAGATGTGCTCGCCCCATTATGTATGCATGGTGTGGCGCCGGCATGCAGGATGATTGGAGAATGCGGGACGCATCTACTGGTGTGTGCCCTGCATTTGCCCAACAGCGATCGCGCCTCCAAATCTGCACTACCACAAGATGTTGACTTGCACGCAGGCGTGGCAAGCCAACATAAAAATGAGCAAGATTCTTGGAGCTCTCTCATTGGTTGAGAGTCACTACAGGGGGGTGCATTGACTTTTGACAGATGCCCGCTTAAAACAAGTGCCAATTCGGGGTGCCCTATTACTGAGAGTATCCATGGATACCCCAAATTTTCAGAGTCAGCAGCCACCATTTCTTGCCTCTAGTGTAGCAAGAGAGTTGGTGAGCGAGTTGGCGGCTTGCCAAGCCCCCCCCATCTGTTTTAATTTACATTTAAATAAATTATTTAAAGAGTAGCCACACATTTAAAAAAGAATAAAGGAAACAAAAAAAGGAAGCTGACAACCCAACTGACTTCACATTACCAACAGTCAGCAGTGCAGCTTTCAAAACACCAGTGCGTGCCTCTCTGTAGCAGTGAAACTCACTTGTGCTGCTTGCCCTCACTACTTGCAATACAGTGTCTCTCTCACTATAACAGACTGCAATTAATCTCCTGTACAACAGCAACTTCCTTTTTTCTACACAGTTCATCAGTTGACTTCAGTGTCCCTTGATCGTGTGCGACAGCACACCATGTCATTCCCACTCCATAGCTCAGCTACTCACTTCCTGCTCACAGTCTGGCAACCAAAACTATTTTTATCACTACAGTGCGAAAAGCAAACTCATGGGGGGGGGTTAAAACTAACAATTTTCCTGGGTAGCACTATGAAAAATTGACACTCCAAGCTAATACCAAAAAATGTTCTCAAAAACAACAGGCATCTAGTGGCACTAAACTAGTAAAGGGATTATGTTATAGAACCTGAAGCTTCTGTTCCTTTTTTGTAATATTTTACACTCTATTTTATTAAATGATTATTTTACAAAAAATGTAAGCCCATTTTCTCAGCACAATAATACCCTTCAGGTTGAGCAGTATGGGCAATACCGGACCTTCCAGGGGCTATAAGACCTGCTGCCTGTGGTGTCGGGCCTCATTAAGTGAGTGGAACACATTCCAAAAAAAGGGGGGTCACTTGTGGAGTACCTCAGGGCTCAGTACTGGGTCCAGTTCTCTTTAACATCTTTATAGGTGACATTGCAGAGGGTCTGGATGGAAAGGTATGCTTCTTTGCAGATGATACAAAGATCTTTAACAGAGTTGATACACAAGAGGGGTAGAAAGGATGAGAAGGGACTTGGCAAGGTTGGAGGAATGGTCAGACATATGGCAACTTACATTCAGTGCAAAGAAGTGCAAAGTAAAGCACCTGGGAAACAAAAACCCAGGAGAAGAGTACACAATAGCAGGGGAGGTACTAACAACAACAAAAATGGAACAGGACTTGGGGGTAGTCATATCAGATGATCTAAAAGTTGGTAAGCAATGTGAGAAGTCAGTAGGAGAGCCAGTGGGATACTGGGATGCATAGGAAGGGGCATCACAAGTAGAAAAAGGGAAGTGGTTATCCCTTTGTACAGACAGTTGGCAAGTCCCCATCTGGAGTACTGTGTGCAGTTTTGGAGACCTCATCTACGTAAGGACATAGACAGGATGGAAGCAGTCCAGAGGAGGGCAACTAAAATGGTGCAGGGTCTGCATCAGAAATCATATGAAGAGAGACTGAGAGAGCTTAATATGTATACCCTTGATGAAAGGAGGGACGGGGGGACATGATAGAAACGTTCAAGTACCTCAAGGGAATCAACAAAGTCCAGGAGGGTAGCATCTTTCAGAAAAAGAGATGTGTAAGAACAAGGGGGTACAATTTAAAGATAGAGGGGGGACAGTTCAGGGGTAATGTGAGGAAATGTTTTTTCACGGAGAGAGTGGTGGATGCGTGGAACTGCCTTCCTGGGGAGGTTGTTGGGGCTAAAACAGTGGGGGAATTTGAACATGCATGGGACAGACACAAGGCAATTGTAGTGTGGGGTGGCAGGAAGTAGGCTGTTGGTTAACTAGAATCTGCAGCTTATCCAGTAGGTAGGGAAATGAGCAGACTGGGTGGGCCAAGTGGTCCTTATCTGCCATCAAAGTCTATGTTTCTATGTTTCTATATTATGCCCCTGGGCAGTCCGGTATTGCCCACTACTGCCCACCCTGGTGGGTGTTATTGCTTGTGGAGAGTAGTAAGTATGAATGCTAGAAGCCTTGGCAAGACAATGAGTGATCTTCAGGCTTTAGCAGAAGTTGTTAATCCAGATATCATGGTAATTACACAGACTTGGGCTACAGCACATAACAAATAGAAGTTAAAGGTTCCAGGCTATGTATTATTTAGAAAAGAAAGGGCTATGGGTAAGGGGGTTAGTGTGGGTTGTTATATGTTTGTGACATTATCAAAGCTACTGAGGACAGAGGAATGGGTGGTGGAGAGAAGCTGAAATACTGTGGATAGTATTCTAGTGTTTCAGCTTCATCTTCGCCAACCATTGCTGAGAGGAAGCTGAAACACTATGGGTACAACTATTCACTAAAAAAAGGGTAGGTTATTCATATGGAAGTGATGTAAAGACTACCCTGTCAAGCTGAATCAGCTAATGAGGAAAATTAAATAAATAAATAAATAATTACTGAGCTAAACCAAAGGATTTCATTTATCACCCAAACTTAAAGTTCAGTTCAGGCCCTCCCTGCTTTAGAGCAGCAGAATATTAATAACTGAGAACATATTCAAAAGTATTTGTAGTTTGCTTATTCTGATTTTATTACTTTAGCAGTGGCATTTATTGTTTGCTCCATTTTCTCCTTGCACTGAATCCCATGCAAAATGTTTCATGAAGTTCAGAAGGATATGCCAGTGGTATTTACCACTGATAGCCATGAGATCTGCAATTGTAACAGTTCCTTACACACTGCAAAGAGTCTTCACAGGATTTAAGATTAATGCCTGCTTCTTTTCAGATTATCTTTTGTTCTTATGGATCATGTTCCTTTAATAATGCAAAATTTAATGTGCATAGTGGAACTGACAATTAAATATGTATTTGTTTTATTCATTTTATTGATGACCAGGAGGCCTGAATTGAAACAGAAATCCAGTTTTGAACCAGGTATGAGGGTTTGATATACAGCTGGAATACTCAATGCATAATACGTACTGTACCTTACAATACATAAAAACCAAAACAACCAATTACCCCCTCAGCTACACTGTTTCATATCTTTTGTAATAGTTTCAAATATTGTGCAGTACAAATGTCTACTTCTCTTATTCTACTTCACTCATACTGACTTGTATGCAGTACCTGCTGTATATTTATGCATTTATGGTACATAAATACACAATTGCACTTCAGCTTTGCCTGGAATTATGGAGAAATTTCAGTTTCTCTAAACCCTGAATATGAGCTCCTTGCTTTGAAACTAGGTTTTGGCTGAACAGAAATAAATAAAATGGAGCTCCATATGATTGCTGGGGTGAGTAAATACTGAGGGAACCCCCAAACTAATAAAAAAAGAACTCCCCACTCTGCAGTCAAGTAGTCTGCAAGGCTTCTAAGGAGGAATGCCAAACTTCCCATAATTCCTAATTAGGTCTCAGTTCTGCTGCATCATTTTAATGAAAAAGTGCAACTTACCTGTCAGATTAAAAATTCATGGATGGCATCGGCATCTCTACACAAGTCACAGACTGAAGTGCCCTGAGAGGCTTTACTGGCCACTTGACAGTGAGAGGTGATGAGTTTTACTTATACCTGATTTGGTGGGGTTGGGGTCAGGGCTGGCTATAAGGTTGTAGGGGCCCTCAGCAGGATTTGTGAAGACATGGGGTTCCCCTACCTGGCCCACCTTCATCACATGTGTTTGACTATAGCCCATATACTGTATGCACCTCATTTTATTTTAAGTACAGCCAGAAGCATATTTAATTTTTTAGTGGGAAGACAGTGGTGTTAGTCCTTGGGGATGTTCATCCCATCCATTGCTGCTCATGTGTCTCTTACTGACTGTGTCATAGCTTGGTAAGGCATTTCATGAGTCTGACATCACGATGCCATATCAGAAGGAGCTGTACAGCCTTTTGTTGCTGTTTCAAAAGGATAAGTTTTTAAACTATTATTAAGGTAAACTGCTCTGGATTTGGGCCCCGTAAGCAGTGGGCCCCCAGCAACTGTAGGGTTCAAAGGTGCCTAAAACTGGCTATGGTTGTATTTGGCCAGGGACTGCAACTTATGATATTCATGATATGTGAAATTGTTATTGAGTGGGTAGGGGTAGTGATGGACATGTCTTACTGAGGAAGGGTTTGTGTCCTTGCCTGGTTCCTATTTTTAATCTTCATTACTATTATTATTATAGGAGCTCTTTTACTTTCCTTATCAACAAATTTCTACCTACATGAATTGTATAATTGCTTTTTAATATATAATCATGTGCCAAAGGAGGTAAGAGAAGGTTGTTTATAATGAACATGCTAATAATAGAGTAATGGAAAAATGAATTGTCTGCTGTGAGTGGGTAGGGATGTGTCCCACTGAAACCTGGAACCATCTGTGTCATGGAAAAGACCTTCATAAAAGTCACCCTCATTCAGCCAGAAAACAAAGCTGAATTATCTTAGCATTCTCTCCCGTTTTCCTCTGCTATGTTCCTCCTTATGTTATGGACCTTCCACATCAGCATGTTTTTAATTTGAGAGGTAGGCTACAATTACTGCAGTATCACATGTGATTCAACCACTCCACCCTCTTACTAAAAAGCTGAGCCATCATACACTGAGCAGTCAGAATCCTCCACCACCAGCTAATGCCAGTGGAAGTTGAAGTTACCACTTCTACCATGCTTGCCAATTCCAGTAATTTAAATCAACACTTGGAATCAAACAGCAGAACAGCAGGGATTTCATTTCCTGTCTGGCATCATTCAAGTGAGCTGATTCAGGACAGTGACAAAGTGACTGAAAGGTTCTTTTCAGTACAGATCTATATAATCTGAACTTGCTCCATAAACTATGATTTTAACATCTTGGTAACCAGAAGGGACTGAGCTATAGCACCCCTCCACAGTGGTAGCTGCTGTCTTTCATCTGGTACTTTCTCACTCAGTGTGATGTTTCAATATCAACAGTAGTTAATATTCTTACTGAGACCAAGGCATGAGTTTCAGCCTGTGTGACAAATATTAATATTGCTTTCAAACTGAGTGCATTTTATGTTTCAGCCAAGACAGAGCTGGGGCTTGTAATTTTATAGCAATTTACAAGTGTGAAAAAAAGTGTTATTCATTGCAGGCATGCGACTCCACTCCACACATCTGCCTTCTGCTCTGTTGTTGCAGAATACATTATAGCAGAAGCACTTCAAATCCCCAAATAGTAATCAGATGTTAAGTTATCCGATTAGGAGACTCACTGCCATACCTTACCTCCCTGATGAATTTTTTGTTATTTGAAAGCTCCATAATTAAAAAAAAAAATTCTAAGCAGGCAGGATAGGCTCTGTGTAGTACTTTGTGGCAGAACTGTTATCCCTCTTCAACATGAGGCCTTGAATTTCTCTCCATACATTTGAATATGTTGAAATACTGGAATATTCAATATATTGCATGCATGTATGTATGTATGGTGCTTATGGATACTGATCCTCTCTGGGGAGATGTTCTTGTTAATTTATGTAGGATATGCCAAGGTAGATGCAGCATCTCATTTATTAGTGAAATCCCACCTCTACCCAATTTTTCAGACGAGAGGGTTATAAAATATGAAGGTTTAATACATAGAATTTGACAGCAGATAAGGAACACTTGCCCTCCCAGTCTGCCCATTTCCCTACCTAATATATAAGCTGCAGATCCTAGTTAACCAACAGCCTACTTCCTTCTACCCACGCCCTGTAGAATTGCCCTATGTCTGTTCCATGCATTCTTGAATTCCACCACTGTTTTCAACTTCACAACCTCCTCAGGAAGGTCATTCCATGCATCCACAACCCTCTCCATGAAAAAATACTTCCTCACATTACCTCAGAGCTGTCCCCCCTCTTTTCAAATTGTGCCCCCTTGCTCTTGCACACCTCTTTTTCTGAAAGATGCTACCCTCTTGGACTTTGTTGATTCCCTTGAGGTACTTGAAAGTTTCTATCATGTCCCCCTCTCCCTCCTTTCCTCGAGGGTATACATATTAAGCTCCTTAAGTCTCTGTTAATATGTCTTCTGGTGCAGACCCTACACCATTTTAGTTGCCCTCCTCTGGACTGCCTCCATCCTTTCTATGTCTTTGTGGAGACTAGGTCCCCAGAAATGCACACAGTATTCAAGATGGGGTCTCACCAGCTGTCTGTACAGAGGGACAACAACTTCCTGTTTTCTACTGGTGATGCCTCTTCCTATGCATCCCAGTATCCCCCCAGACCTCCTTACTGCCCTCTCACATTGCTTGACCACCTTTAGGGCATTTGATATGACTACCCCCAGGTCACTTTCCATTTCTGTTGTTGTTAGTATCTCACCCCCATTGTGTACACTTCCCTTGGGTTTTTGTTTCTCACTTGCAGTACTTTGCACTTCTTAGCATTGAATCTAAGCTGACATACATTTGACCATTCCTCCAACCTTGCCGATTCTCTTCTCATCCTTTCCACCCCACCTTGTGTATCAACCCAGTTGCAGATCTTTGTGTCTTCTGCAAAGAGACATACTTTTCCTTCCAGTCCCTCTGCAATGTCACTTATAAACATATTAAAGAGGACTGGTCCTAGTACTGAACCCTGCGGTACCGTACTAGTAACCCCCCTTTCTTCAGAGTGGACTCTGTTTACTATTACCCTTTGTGTCCTGTTCCACAGTCAATTTTTTACAGAGGTTACCATCTTGGGACCCACTCCAAGGCTGGCTAACTTGTATATTAATCTTTTGTGTGGGACTGTGTCAAATGCCTTGCTAAACTCTAGGTAGGCCATGCCCACAGCTCCTCCCTGATCTACTATTTTAGTCACCTAGTCAAAGAAATCTATGAGATTCATCTGACATGACCTTCCCACTGTGAATCCATGATGCCTTGGGTCCTGCACCCCTCTGGGCTCTAGGTACTCAACAATTCTTTCCCTCATAAGTGATTCCATCATTTTTCCTATCACTGAGGTCAGACTAACAGGTCTATAGTTTCCTGCTTCTGCCCTGTTCCCACTTTTGTAAAGTGAAATAACATCTGCCCTCTTCCAGTCCTCAGGTACCGCCCCATCCTCCCATGATTTGTTAAAGATGATAGTGTGTAGGTTTCACTAGTTCTACATTTAGTTCTTTTAGAATTCTGGGATGAATCCCATCGGGCCCCATTGCTTAGTCCATCTTCAGTTTTAAGACTTTTTTAGAACTCTTTTTTCTGTGAATGGGCTGGTATCAACCCCCATATCCAGAGTGTTTCTATTGTTTGGTTTAGGTGCCTCCCCCACTGCATTTGTGAATACTGAGCAAATGTATTTGTTTAGTATCTCTGCCTTTTCACAGTCACCCTCTGATCACCCCCTTCCCTTTATTAAGCCTCATTATCCCTCCCTTGGTCTTCCTTCGCTCCCTGATGTACCTTTAAAAGGTTTTATCCCTCTTCTTAACTGAGTTGGCTAGCTTTTCCTTGGTTTGGGCTTTTGCTATTCTGACTGCCTTCCATGCTTCCTTTTGCTTTAACTGATACAGTATAGTTAATAAAGTATTTAAGGCTACACAGTGACCTAGTTGGCATGGTGGGATTGAAACATATGCCCTCTAGGAAACATTGATATTCCTCAGGGCAGCCAGTAAGAAAAGAAAGCAAATGATTTTGCATAAAATAATGGCTGCAGAGAGAATTGTATATGTAAACACAATTTTCTGATGGGCACAATGCTCAAATGGCCCTTACCCACTTTGGCACCTCTGGAGGGGTGGATAGGTAGGCATCAGGTTCACACAGGTCCTGCTCAGCACAAGAAGACTTCCATGAATCCACATAACTGGCTTCTAGCCATCTCTACACAGGATCCTGAGCTGCTTGTCTGCCTGCCTACAAGGACAGGAAGGATGGGGTAAGCCAGAAGTGAAGGCCAACATGTGCTCCATGCACTGACAATGATCTGTGGTGTGGACAGCCAGTGGAGGTGATGGAAGCTATGTAGCCCTAAGGTCTGCAGTAGCAGCTATGGGCCCCCTCCACCAGAACACAACTATATCAATAGGGCACTACCAGCCTTCCTCCCCATCCTTCTGAACTTCTATGGTGGTTTGGTAGCACTGATACTATCTGGTGACATTTCAGAATAAATGAATATCCTGATGGGGCTATGGCAGTACTTGGAGGACTGCCATATCTTGACCTACCATGCTTCCTACCAAAACAGGGATCCACTGGTAGCCCAGTATGTGATTAGATGCGTGTAGTTCAGAAATGTTCCATCCTCTGCCATCCTCCTCTCCCTCATGAAGATCTGAACCAGCAGTGAGGTTCATGGATGCTAGCAGCTGTAGCAACTCCCACATCTGTGAATCAACATATCCTAGATACATGCAACTTTGAGATACCTTTGAGGATTGGCCCTAAGTGTATTTATTGGTGCAAGGTGCTGCTAATATCATAAATTAATAAACAGTCAGATGTTTTATTAATAAAAAAAGATTAACATTAAATTGTATTATAGAATGCTGTAGAATTAGGTCCACCAATGACAGCAGTGGCTCTTGTTGGTGAACAGAACCCCTTTTTGAAAATAGTTGCAGGTTGTGTAGCATGATTATGAAGCTCTTGTGATTTTTCCCTTGAACCAATGACAAGAGGAGAAGTGTTGCTTTAAGCTTCAGCAATGATGATGCCACATTCTTGGAATATTTCTTTCCACTCATGTAATGAATTCTATTCAATGTAAAGAAATTTTGATTACTCCTATGGCAGTGGACTTTCAGCATTCATACAAAGACTCTGGAGATTTTCTTAACGAAGAATCAGCATCAAGGAAAGATGAACGTTAGCTTGTTTCTTTTTAATTATGCAAGAAAACAAATACAGCCTGTCAGAACACAGATGGGATTGAAAGGGTTCTTAGAAGGGCCACAAGATGGTGCATGGATTGAATGGGTAGCCCTATGAGGAGGGGTTGAGGGAGTTGGATCTGTACCCATTGGAGACCAGAAGAGGGGGCAGAAAGATAGAAATGTTCAACTAAGTGAAGGGGATTAATTAGGTATGGGGGAGCTTATTCACAAAAAAAATAGATGCTAGAACTAGGAGTCATAGTCTAAGATTAGAAGAAAGAAGGTTTAGGGGCACTGTGAGGGGGCGTAACTTCACTGTGAGGGTGGTGGAGCCCTGGATCAGTCTTCCAGAGGAGGTGGGGGGGACCAAAACAGTCAAGGGATTCAAGATGGCAGGGGACAGACACAAGTGGTTGACCAGGGGGTGAAGGGCGGATCTCTGGACAAGGGGGGCAAGTAGAGAGGAAGGGTAAGAGGCATACTCAACTGGCCAAAAGGGCAATTTTCTGCCAACATATTTCTATGATTCTGTGATTATAGGTTAAATTGCCTGAATAAATAATAAAATGAAAGTACTTTGGGAGAGGGACATAATTGTGTTCTGACTGGGTAAAACAAGTTTGGCCAGAGCCAATAGGGCTGCAGGAGAGGAATTTGGTATAACAAGATTGAAAATTACCAAATTTACCAGCCTTCATTAGCAAAATGTAACATAGGCTCCTAAATTGTTATTTTGTAATATTTGTACACCAACTTTTCAACATAGCCTTGTTATGACCCTGTCTCATGAAGAAGGGCAGAGAAAATGTTCATATCCTGCCCAAAAGGTGATTTCACACAGGGAATGAAAAATCTACTTTTGAGATGCAAAAAAGACACTTTGGGCAGGAGTTAAAAAATGACAGCTGTCACATTCATGAGGTGTTGTAATGAAATGGCTATTTTGAAATTGTGGTTTAAAAATATTGAATATTACCAAATTTATGAGTCTGTGTTTGCAAAATTTGACATAGCCTGATAACATTTTTTTTTTTAAATATTTCTGACCAGATTGAGAACACAGCCTTCTTAAGGACCTGCCTCATGAACAATGGCAGAGAAAATTTTCAACTCATTCCCCAAAGGTGATTTCATGTAGGTATCACAACATCACCTTCTGGGATATAAAACAAAACCCATTTTGGCTAGGTTTTGAAAAATGACAGCTGTCACATTTATGAGGTGCTGTAAAGATATGGCTATGTTGTAAATTTTGGGTAAAATATTGAAAATTACCACATTTATTAGCCTTCATTCACAAAATTCAATGTAGACTCATTACTTTGATTTATTTTTAATATTTTTACACCAAATTTTCAAAATAGCCTTTTTATGATGCCTCCTCATGAAGAAATGCAGATGTATTCTTTTAACTCATGCCTGAAAGGTGATATTGCACAAGGACCACATAATCACCTTTCAGGGTATTAAAAAAACCAAAAACATTTTTCCAGGGTTTGAAAAATGACAGCTGTCACATTCATGAGGTGCTGTACAAATATTTTTATGTTGTACTTTTGGGTTAAAAATATTGAAAATTACCGTTATGAGCCTGCACTCTCAAAATTCAACGTATGTGCATAACTTTACTGTTTTCAATATTTTTCACCAAATTTTCAACATTGCCTTCTTATGACCTCCCCCCCCCCATGAACAAGGGCAGAGAAAATGATCAACTCCTGTCCAAAAGGTGATTTGTGTAGGGACCGCAAAATCACCTCTTGGGATGTAAAAAATCATTTTGTCCAGGACTTGAAACATGACAGCTGTCACACTCATAAGATGCTGTAATCAATGGCTATGTTGTAAATTTGTGTGAAAATATTGAAAATATCCAAAGTTATGAGCCTGCATTTGCAAAATTCAATGTAAGTTAATAACTTCGTTTTTTTAATATTTTACACCAAATTTTCAACATATCCATCTTATGACCCCACCTCATGAACAAGGGCAGAGACAATTTTCAACTGTTGCCCAAAAGGTGGTTTTGTGCAGGCACTGCAAAATCTCCTTTTGGAACAGATCTACCTAATGACAGTGCAACTGTTCATGAGGTAAGGTCCCAAAGAAGGCATTTTGAAAATGTTGGCCAAAAATATGCAAAAATGCCCAAGCTATGCCACTAAGTTCAAAATCCCATTGACATACATTAAAATGCATACTTGTTTCTTCAGTTCACAGTATGGTTTTGAGGAGTGATGACGTGTCTACGGTCCAGAGAGGATTATGGCATTGGACCCTCGATGGGTAAGTAAGGGCTTGGGGGAAGCGGGGTCATGGGTGCTGAGTGGGAGGGTTGGGTGGAGGACAGTTATAGCACAAAAGACATTGATTGACAGTTTTCTTTTTGAGGGGCTTTAAAAAAAGAAGAGCAACACAAGGAGGATTCGAATTGGGACACGTGGGGATTCAACACCCCCAGTGTCACTCTTATGCCTGGGGGGTTGGGTAGTGGTGCTGATGAAAGGAGGGAGGGAGGGCACTGGATATCAAAATATATATATATATATATATATATATATATATATAGATACATATAGATAGACAAATATAAATACATATATATATATATATATATATATATATATATATATATATATGTATATATTATAGTGGCACGTCGCACCACAATAGTTAGGGTTGAGCGGTCAGTTACATACTAAAGTCAAAAGTTTGGATGTTAATAACTTTGGACCCATTCAATGGATTTACCTGAAATTTGGTACATGCGTTGAGGTGCACCAGTTCTCTTGATCTGCCAAATTGCGTCTGTCAGAGTGCCAGTCTACATGTACAAAAGTGCTGAACAATGCAAAATTATTCATTTTTGGAGGCACCTTTTGGCATTCTTAATGTGGTCCTGCATGGCCATTGTGTGGCATGCTACTCTGCAAGATGTCTCATTTGAAAGAGCTTTGGTGGCCAAACATGCCACAATTTGTTTGGTGAAAAAATATTAAGGCATTCAAAAGTTATAGCACTTTTAAGTTCCCATTATAAGTCAATGGGAATATTTATATGTATATCTTGCAATCAAAGAATGGGGATTCTGGCTATCTGGTCCTGCCTGACGGTCAAAGAATTTGCAGCCTCACGGTTCAAGAATCTTTGTTCCAGAGCATTTTCAAAAATTTTTGATCGCGAGGTCCACCATTTTGTTTTTTATTTTCCGATTGGAAAAACACAAATATCTTGGCTCGGGGTCACTTCTGAAGTAAAACTTTGATGGGTTTTACTCAGGGGGATCTGATCTATCAAGCTGTGCCTTTGGCTTCATCCAAATTGGTCAAAAAATAGAGTTCTAAGCTTTTAAAATCTTAATTCGCGGCTCACTAATGATCTTTGATCATGAGGCTGCGAATTGTTTGATCACGATCTTGTATCGCGACCTAAAAACACTAATAACTCGGCTCAGGGCTGGGCTAGGGACACACATGAGGATGGGTTTTGCTCAGGAGGGTCCATTCTCTCAAGGCATGCTGTTGGTTTGGTTCAAATCGGTGACAAATTCGTGTTTCACCATTTGTAATTCTTTATTTGTGAGCCTGAAAATTCTTTGATCATGAGCCTGCAAATTCTTTGATCATGTGATTCTTTGATCGCCATCTTTGATTGTGAGATAGGGACAAGATAGCCCAAATTAAAAATCAATTTTCTCCGTCCATGGGTGTTCTAGGAAGTCAAATGAGGGTGGGTTTTACTCAGGGGGCTTCGTTCTGTTGAATCATGATGGTGGTATACCACAATTCCATCAATGTTTTGATTTATAAGATTTTTAATTCTTTGTTCGTGAGCCTGCAAATTCTTTGATCGTGAGCCTGCAAATCTTTGATCATGAGATTCTTTGATCGCCATCTTTGGTCATGAGATAGGGACAAGATGGGCAGATTTTTTATAATGGAATAGATAGGGAAATTATGGAGTTTACGTGTCAGACAAAATTTCTTTTGCGGAGATATTGCATGACACACTTTGCGTGTGGTGGACAGTGTTTTGCTTGTGATAGTGGCTTGAAATTGATAGGATACCTAGCCCTAGTGTCATGGATGTAGTTTTCAGTCGTTGTGTGTGTTAAATGTCAACAGGTGTGGAACTGTGCCAGTCTGAGAAAATGAAAATCTCAAATGTTAAAATGTTATATCTCGGACAAGGTTTAGTCTTTTCACTTCAAATTTGGAGGGTGTTGACAGCATGTCATGTGGATGAAAAGTACAGTATTTCCAAGTCAGAAAAATTTTTTTGGGTGGAGATATGGTGTGGTGTAGTTTACATTCTGCAGACAGCGTTTTGTTTGTGGAGGTGGCTTGAAATTGATAGGATAGCTAGCCTTAGTGTCATGGATGTAGTTTTCAGTTGCTGTGTGTTACACTCCCCTTGCCAAAGAGATCAGACTTGGACTCTTCAAAACCTCTCTTAGAGACCTACTACAGTCCTCAAACCACTGTGACTGCCTTTGAAACACCTCACACTATTCTGTCCGATTAAGGCCACTGTCCGGCTTCTTCTACCCTACTTGCCCTAACCTGTGTCCGTCCAGCTTAGCCCTTCACCTGTATCCTATATGTATGGTATGCACACTGATTTTTCTTATTTTTTTCACTGTTATCCTTACAATTGCTCCTGTAACAACCTGACTATGTATTGATGTACTGCTGTGTATCCTGTATGTCTCTGTATGTAAACTATGTGACGTGGAACCTTTGTAAAGAAGTCTCTGACTCAAAGGTATTTCTGAACCTACAATAAAAAAAATGGCAACAGGTGCGTGACTGTGCCACTCTGACGAATAAAAATTTCAAATTTTAACATGTCATATCTTGGACACGGTTTAGTCGTTTTCTTGAAATTTGGAGGGTGTTGATGGCATGTCCTGTAGATGTTAATAAAGGTGTTTACGTGTCAGACAATATAATTTTGGCAGACATAATGTGTGATACACTTTACGTTTTGTAGACAGCGATTTCTATTGTCCTACTAGATTAACATTTGATTGGTGGCTGGTCTTGCTGTTGTGAATGTACTTTTTAGTCATTGGGTGTGTAATGTGGCCTGACACTTACAAGTTGGTGGGACCGTGTGGCCTGAAGGGGCCCACACTCCCAGCAGCTTGTGCAACTTTCTACCTTTCTATTCTTTCTTAAAAAGTAAGGAAATTCTATGCAAAAAACTTTGTTAATGCATCAGTTAGGGTTCTTCTACAGCAAGAAAAATGAGGAAATTTGGCATTAGGGTTCCCACCCCTTGCACCACACCCCCACCAGCAGGCATCGGGGAATGCGTTGGGGTCAATGGTCCTAACTCTCACCCCATTCTCCTACACTGCACCACCTCAGCTTGCTTACACATGGGACGGGGTGAAATTTGGGACCAATATTTAATTACCACCCTGATGCCTGCTGGTGGGGTATGCAGGGTGGGAACCTAATGACGAATTCCTCACTTTTTTCACTGTAGAAGAACCATAACTGATGCATTAAAAACATTTTTTTGCATAGAATGTTATATATATACATATATATATATATATAATGGGTGAGACAGTAATGGTCAATTAAAGCAACAGCATTGGACAAACACCATCAGGTGACCGTGCATATATGAGAGTGCGACCACACAACTGCACTTTTACCCACCTAAAAAACAATTTTGACATTGTATAAGATAGATAAACCACTCTGAGGTGTGCGGTCATACTCACAGTATATGCACGCCTTGGGTGGTTGACACACACCAAAGCGTGTGTATATCAGAGATGACTGCACACCTCAGAGTGGTTTATCTATTACATATATATATATATATTTTTTTAAAGAAGAAATAACCGCACATGTATGGTGGGGTTAAAAAATCAAGGATTACACATTGGGACCGTGGAGGTTGGGCACTTCCAGTGACACTTTTATGTGGTTTGGGGGGTGCTAAGGGGAGGGTCAGGTGGGGATAACTCTAATTGTAAAGAAAAAAATCAAACAGCAGTCAAAGCAGAACATGTCACACACCAGCCATGTGCAAGATGATCACCATTTTTTCCTTTAGAGTTATTCCTCCCACCAGACGCCTCTCTCAGCACCCACCAGCCCATTCCACCCTACCCCACCCCCACAAGCATAAGAATGACACTGGGGCTTCCTAATCCCCATGTGTCACAATCTAGATGAGCACAATGTTTTTTTCTTCAATTGAAAAATAGTGCAGTGTGACAACTCCACAGATGCAGAGGTGCCTATGGTGTAACCACAACATGTTGATTGGTCTATGGTGTAACCACAACATGTTGTTCAGTCACAAAGAATGCAAGAAATATGGAATCCTTTCCTCAAAGCAAGATGTCTGCAGGGCTTCACCCACTGCAGCCCTAAAAAGGCTGCTGGTGTGTGACTGGCACTTGACAGTCATCTGACTGCCTCTCAGATGTTGCCTCCCACATTCATTTTCTTCTATAGTCCTGTCAGTCACCTCACAGTACAGAATCAAGCATTATTTCACTTAAACCAGTACATTGATCTCTCCCACTGCCATGGGCTTACCTCACAGATCTACCTCCTGAGGAGTTCTTACTGTAAATGAGCACTAACACAGTGATGCATCCTTAAAGGGATGCTAATTATGTTAACACATGAATGGCACAAGACAGTCACCTGACTGCACCTCAGTATGGTGCTGCTTGCAGTCACCTCCCACAAACCCTCCCCTCTCCCATCTTCCAAGTCCCCAGCATAGAACAGAAGTATGTTTTTTTTTTTACATAAACCAGCCCAATGATCCCTGTCTCACCATATCACAGAATTATGCAATTGTTTTTATGTAAACCTACACAATGACTCCTTCTGCTGCTGTGGGCTTACCTCACCCACCTCCAACCTGCTGGTATACCCTGGCTTAAAAAATGTATTGCTTTTCAGGTCGTAAAAATAGTCATGTCTCAACATGGCACTCATAAAATGAAATCTCACGTTATCACTGATCTTATTACCAAGTATACATTCCATACTCACATACTTAGGTTCCAACTAATGATTTGTATGTGACTGCATGCATCACTGACAGTTTGTTTTCCAGTTTCTTTCAGTTATACTGTATATTATGTCCAATCAGATAAAGGATGCCCTTTACATTGATCAAGGGCAGGGTGGTTTCTTCTCTAAACACAAACACATGATGCAATAAAAACCTGCTACCAAAGTTGTACATAAACAAATTGCAGCAGTTTGTTTTATTTAACTGCAATAGTTTGTCCTGAGTGCAGCAGTGTTTTTGAATTTTGTTTCATGGTGGGTCAACCAACTGTTTTTGTAACCCCAGCAATGTTTGGAGAGTACAGACAATTTGTTGTCGTTTGACTTTGTTCTCCAATATGTACTGTATATAGATCAGCTGTAATTAACTATAATAAATGTATCACGCAACACTTTTTTTCACTAAAATGTTGCTACTGGTTGTGTCCAGTCATCTGCATAATTGGTTGGACAAACTACAATACATTATTTGCTTACTAGTCTCATATGCATCTGTACAGTACTCTAAAGCCCCAGTCTCTCTGCAAATCAATAATACAGACACATTAATTACTGGGGTAGAACCTTCAATATCCAAGATCATAGATTAGGAGGTCAGGGGTAAGGGGCAACAGACTTCTAGGAAAACATAAACTGAACTTACAAGCTCAAATGGGCAGACTGGGTGGGCCATAGGCCCTTATCTGCCGACACTGTCTATGTAACTATGTATCTATGTACCTGGACAGTGCTGGCTAGAAACCAATAATATACCTGCAGAGAATAAATGGTTTGGTAGACTAAATAATCTAATGTACTGTACTAACAAGATATGGCTTAGAAAAGGTGACTAGAAGGTGCTCCGAATTGAAACATAAATTATATAAATGATGCAGTGTTACGACTGGCAGATTGTGTTTGGTAAAGCATAAAACTAAAACTGCAGAATTTTCCTCGCTAAAAAAAGTTTAAATGGTTTGGTAGACTAAATAAGCTACTATCAAGATATTGATTAGAAAATATGTGGTTAGAAGGTGTTATGAATTGACACATAAATTATATAAATGGTGCAGTTTTAAGACTAACAGATTGTTTTTGGCAAACGATAAAGCTAAAACTGCAAAATTTTCCTCTCTAAAAGTTGGTAACACTTAATCAAAGAACAAGGTTCATACTTTCATTTACATTTTTGTGAAATGCAGATGACAGGACAGCATCATGTAAACTTCATTTGTCCATCCTAAGTAAACTAGGGAGATTGTTGAGTTTTGGGACAACAGTGTTGCCAGACTTGAATTGTACCTTCTGTATGGAAACACAATTAACTGTAAAGTTTATACTGCTAGAATGTCAGAGGTTTGATGAGGAAATTATAAAATGGCTGCTACATTTTTTAAACACATTTTGTGATGAGAGAGTCTTCAGATACTAGAATGTTAAAATTATTGTATTCTCATAATGACCTGGTGATCACTGCCATGGCAAAATTTGCATGTGTTGTTTACCTCAAAGAGATTTAATGTAAGAGTTATTTGTAATTGCTTCAATCTTTATTTTATACATAAAACATACTATTCAAGGGATTTGTGTAATTTTGATGTACATGTTTGATCTAATATGTTTTTAATATTTTGTATGTAAGGCTCAATGTCACTACATTGCAGACAATACAGCACGGTCAAAATCTGCGTAGGAAAAACTGCTATAAACAACACAGTGTTCAGTAAAATGACAAAGCACTAAATATATCACCTAAACATGAAGCATGAGCTAGGGTGGGAGGGGGGACTGGCAGAGTCCCAGTCGCCCACCTGACTCTCTCCCCCATTCCAGTTCCCTGTGGTAACAAAAAACAACAGACATATAATCTATAGAATGTTATTCGGGGGACTTCGACCCCCACACCCCTAAAAAAATATATATACAGCCTTAGAGATTAACCGCAGGCAAACAAAAAGAAAAAAACACCTAGAGAGGGAAGACTCAAACCCAGTGGAGTGGCTATACCACAGACTCATGGCCTGTCACTCTAACAACGCACAACAGAGCTGTTTGATTCACTCCCTGCACAACCTGATTCTTCAGGTGTACTGATGCAAGGAGAAAACCCCATCAGTGAAATCCCCCACAGCAACACTTTTGACAAGTTTTGACAATGTCGCTGTGGGGGACCCACTGGCAAAATTTCAAGTACTAGGCCTAAGTGAAAAGAGCTCCCTCTATAGTACTGTAATGGTCATGCTATAATTCACTGGAGCTCTTTTCAATCATGCTGTTTCTACAGCACAGTTTTTACTGTGCTGTTACTGACACACACATTTGACGTGCTTCCTATATGGAACAATCATATGGATTATATGCATGCTACTATTTCAATGAACTGAACTGTGCAAATGATTTTGGGTACAAATACTTGTGTAGGGCAAACTAACAAGGTTTCACCAGAACAAAAGTTGTTTGTAAAAGTATTAGTACATGTTTAGGTCTGGACTGAATGAAGACAATCTCTTTGGTAGGAAAAATTATTAAAACAATACCATGGAAGCACATTCACTGCCCCATCACACTAAGGAATTTATTCTCATAAATCCTTTCTCAATTACCTTATATGATGTGGACCCCAAGGAAGATCCAATATCAGAATTCTTTGCATACATTGTTAAAGACTTCGGGGGCAATAATTTTAAAGCACCTACAGTATTCTTGGGTTAGGATAAAAGATGCTGAATATCAGCAAATTTGGTTTGGCTTTGCATCAGCTCCCCACCTGAATTGGGTTCAGGTTTGATACATTAGTCAATACTCATCTGGTCCTTTGTACAGGAGTTTCAAGGCTACAAGTAGAAGTAGGTGACACCCCTACTCCACCTCAGTCATGTTCCATCCTCCATCATTTCCCCCATTATCTCAGACTGTTTTTATAAAGCAAATGCAATCTCCTGGGCTGGCATAGTGACAGAAAAAATACCTTTTGCCTTCAACTAACAATCTGGGGAGAACAAGTGAGGGGTGAGGGTGGTAATGGGGTAGCCATTGGACTAGCCCTGGACATCTAGGTAGAGCTAGAATGCTTTCTTATCAATTTTATGAAGGTCTATAGTGACCCTAGGTGCCACAATATTTCAACACCCCTGAATCAAAGGGAGAAGGCTTAGCTTTTGCACTATCAGTAAATGAAAATTTGGCATTGGATCACCCTTACTTCTGGAACATAACGTCATTTCTATCAGGTGGGCACCAATGGCAACAGGACAAGTTTTTCTATAGATTTCAGGCAGCCAAGAACTAGGTCAGCAACATCTTTTGTAACGGTTTAGCATGACCTGTTCCCAGAATGACATATGCATCCAAATCCAGTGTCATGATTCCATAAACACAATCTCATTGATGCAGTCTGCTGAGGTATGGAAAACTGCATGCAATACATCATGACAGGACATGGATACAAGGGGTACTACCAAAAACAGGTGGAGTAGACATTTGAAAATGCAGTCCCTGATCTCCTACTGCTTTGAGTCCACAGATTGCAAATGTTTATCCTCTCCCATTTCCTATGAACCATATCCCTTTACTGACACGTTCATTGCATACCAGCTCAAAGAAGTAATATTTTCTGACAAGCCTACTGCAGATATTCCAGATATTTTGTTTCATAAACATTGTGGATTGCAAAATGCAGACATTATAGATTCTTGCTATCATAATTTTGGATCTGTAGTTGAGTCTAGAGTTTAAAGAGCTACTGACACCACAAAGAAAACTTTGAAAAACATAATATATAGATAAAATTCCTCTTGATTTTCATAAATATTCTATAGATTTATCGTACCAATTATTTATTACTGAGAAAATTTGCATTAATATACAAACTTTATTGCTTAGAGTCCATCTGCCTGTTTAACATGCTTCCTATTTCAAGTAATAATCTTCTGTTGTGACATTGCAATCTGTTGCCATGGGAGTAACTGTGATGCCACAAGCAGTGCACTGTGAGCTCAGGTAGGGAGAAAGCAACAGGAATAGATAAACTCTTCATGAGCAAATATCTTGTTTTCAGTCAAATAACCTTAGTAATAAATAATGGGGAGGAAAAATACAGAACTTATGTGAAATGCAAGCTGAACTGCATCTAAATGTTATGTTTTGTTAACATTCTCCTGAAGGTGTCAGCTGCTCATTAACTATGGTACTGATAAGGTAGGCCTTTGATGACAAACTGACCATAATTCTGCTTGAGACTATCCTAGTGCCTAGTGACTGTTTAATGCACGCTCTAGCTCATTACTTTGCTTGACTAGATGGACCTTTAGTCTTTTTCTGTGATAATTGTTTCTGTTTCTATATATATTTTTTCTGTTATTTTGGCATTTTTATTGTCTGTTCAGGGACAACAGAGCAGTAATCAACTAAAAATAATTTCTTATAATCCATTAATTTAATTAGTTTTTCAGAAATGGGACATTTTAACATTTTGAACATAGTTTGCTTTGGCATATATTTCCCTGCTCACTCTTACTATGCCATAGTGTATTTCTTTTATTGTACTGTAACTAACACTTAAAGCAGATGTGCAAGTTAACTGTGAACAAGAAAATGTTGACTATACTGTACTGTTTTTCTATTTTAGATTGCACCTTATCTTTGGTCTTGTAAGATACTCTGTGTTTGTCTTGTCCCCCATTTTGAGTCTGCTTTAGTACTTTTTACATATTTGAAATATTAAAAGCAGTGCTCCTTTTTATGTGACTAGTCAGTAGCCACATGTTGTCATCATTATTCTCAACTATTTAGAAAACCCATTGTTTAACATCATTTTTGGGGACTAAAATGGACAAGCATTCAACAGGCACTGCTCCCTGACCTGATGGGACACTGAGTGTTCCAAAGCAGCTGTGTATAATGATGAAAATTTAAGATAGCCATATTAAAGGGAGCTCTGCTTTTGTAGTTTCATATGGATACAAAGTCTAATCTATGCATAAAATGAAGGGAATGCATGTATTACAAGACCAGGCAAAAGTGACCATCTAAAACAGAATAAAACAAGCATTTGTCAATGCTGAATGTGTGCTTGCTGGCATTGGCATTGGTAGCGTAGGAGTTACAGAGCTGCATAATAAGAATGGCAGGGAAGTACTGAACTGAAGCCAACCCCACCAGCACCCTGCAGAGACTGACAGGCATTGGGGTGTGCCTTTGGGTCATCAGGCATAATGGCCATGCCATTTCACCACACCCTACCCTACAGACACAGAGAAGTGTCACTTTGTGCCTTGGGGTCTTTGGTCCTGATGTGCACCCCATTCCATCAGAAAATATGGTGAGATAGGTGCAGTATAGGAGAATGGGGTGAACTTTGGGGCTGAAAAGTCCAAGGCACACCTTGATGCCTCTCACTGGCTGCAGGGTGTGGAATGGTATGGGCATTACAGGCGAGAATCCCAAGTCACACCCCTGATGCCTGTCATTCTTTACAGGGTAGGGCATTATGGTCAGAAACCCTAACGCCTCTGGCATTCATTGGTATTTTCACTCCAAATTTTCAACATGGTTTTTTGTGACCACACCTCATGAACAATGTCAATATCAGCTTGTTAGCCGAAAGCTGCTTTTGCACAGCGACTATGGCATTTAGCACCACAGGTGCAAAAACACATTCTGAACAGGATCTGAAAAATGACAGCTGTACAATTCATGGGGAGGTGTAAAAAATGGCAATGTTGAAAATCTGCAGTGAAAATATTAAAAAAACTGGTGAAGTCACGAGCATGCATAGAAACTGTGCAACGCACATCTGCAATGTAATTAGTTTGGGGATTTTTTACAGCAGATTGTCAACACAGGCATTTTGGGACCTCCGATCATGAACAGTGTCACTGTGATTTTCTTTATCTGTCCCGAACAATGATTTCCCACAGCGACCACGCATTTCTGCACTGAAAGTGTGGAAACACATTTTGGCCATGTTGTCAAAAATGACAGTAGTACTGTTCATAAGGAAGTGTGGAAAAATGCCACTGGTAAAAATCTGGACTGAAAATATTACAAATTCATGAACTTATGAGGGTGCATGGAAACTAAGCAATGCTCACTCATAACACAGTCATTTTATGGACTTGTGTCACCAAATTTTCAACATAGCCATTTTAAGACCTCTGCTCATGAACAGTGTCACTGTGATTTTCTTAATCTGTCCCAGACATTGATTGCACACACTGACTGTGCCCTTGTGCGATACATGCAGGCAAAATGCTCTTATATGCTGATGATGCTGTCATTGTCACCTCCCACCCAGACCCTACCACCGTCCAGGACTCCCTTCAAATCATTTTCAGTTAAGCTGAAAAATGGTTCCATGACCACCGCCTGGTCCTGAACCTCAAAAAAACTAAATCCATGCTCTTCGCTTACTGTCAGAGCACCACCAGTAATTCCCCCCTACACATCCTTCCCAGCACCAAACACCCCATTAAGCAAGTTACAGCATACAAATACCTGGGCATCACCTTCGACTCAGCACTCACCTTCCATGCCCACCTCAAACCCTGTCCACTGCAGTAAACACCCGGATTGGTCTCCTATACTGCCACAGAGACTGTCTCCCTCAGGCTACCCTCTGGCTGGCTATCACCTCCTATATCCTGTCCTTGGTTGACTATAGGCTTCCTATCTATGCTGTGGCTTACAACACTGCCCTCTCTTATGTCCAGACCTCAATAAACAAGGCCTGTAGGTTCCTGACAGGTGCCCATAGCAGAACTCACACATGCCAACTCTACTTCTCCTCAAATCTACTCTCCTTCAATGATCGCCTGCACTGCCACACCTGTATACTGGCCAAAAACATACTTCTTGGGCTCTCACCTCCTGGGGTTACTGCGTCCCTAAAACCAGCCTCCCAGATGGTTGCCATCCGAAGTGCATCCAAGGCCACCTTCCAGGTTCCAAGTGCTAGGACCTCGCTCACCCAAAGATCCTTCTATTACAGAGCACCCTCCTGGTTTAACTCTCCCCCCTCATATCACCAGCATCCCCAAAATAGGCCCCTTTAAAACTGCCTTCCGGAAACACCTCACGGACACTCAGATCTGTAGGTGCCCCTAACTGTCCTAGAGACTGCACTCTTTCTGATTTTCTGTATCTGACAATGTCCTCTCGGACTGTCTCCCCCCCAAGGTCATGGTCCTCACCCTCCCCAGGTACCTGCTCCATAGATACACTAGAGCAGGCCTATTATATAATCTTGAGAATGTTTGGACGAATCTGTAATTAATTGCAAACCTATTTTCTTCTATGTAATATCTGGAACTGCTGTGTATATTGCCTCTGCTGTTCCACACTTGTATAGTCCTCTTTGTCTTTCACTGTCATGTTTTGTTTACCCTCCCTGCGACGAGGTGCCTTTGTAAATGAGTCTCTGACTCAAAGGTGGTAAATCCGATTTATAAAATAAATACAAAATAAAATAAAACATGGGCAACATGTGAAAAATGACAGCTGTACTTCTCATAAGGAGGTGTGGTTAAATGGCAATGTTAAAAATCTGGAGTGCAAATATTAAAAATTTGCATACTTACGTGCATATGCAGGAACTGCACAATGCATGCTCGTAAAATAGTCATTTTTAGGAATTTTTTCACCAAATATTCAACATAGCCATTTTAAGACATCTGCTCAAGAACAGTGTCACTGTGATTTTCTTTATGTGTCCCATACATTGATTTTGCACAATGACTGCACCATTGTGTGCTACATGTGTGGAAACACATTTTCGGTGAGATGTGAAATATGACAGCTGTACTACTCATAAGGAGATGTGGTAAAATGGCAATGTTGAAAATCCAGAGTGCAAATATTAGAAATGTGTGAACTTTCGAGCGTGTGTAGGAACTGCGCAATGCACGCTCGTAAAACAGTCATTTTTCGGAATTGTTTCACCAAATTTGCAACATAGGCTTTTTGAGAACCCACCTTATGAACACTGGCACTGTCATTTCATTAATCAGTCCTGAAAGGTGATTTCACGCAGTGACTGTGAAATCACCCTTCGGGCCCGATTAATGCCATGACAGTTCAAGAATTCATGAGGATGGGTCCCCAAAACCCCATGTTGAAAATTTGGTGCCAAAATTCCAAAAATGCCTGATATATGTATTAAAGTTGAAAAAACCCTGTTTATTGCATTATACAGCTTACCGGCATTTCCTCAGTTCACTTTCGGCTTTGAAGAGTGCAGACGTGTTCCTGGTCCTCCGAAGATCATCGCGCTGAGCTTCAGAAGTAAGTATGGGGGTGAGGTGGGGTGTGGGAGGTAGGTGCACAGAGGGTGGGCGTGGGTGGGCAGGGAGACTGCTGAGGAACGTTTTTTTCAGGTTCTGTTTTTTGTAGGAAGATGATGTGGGACATTTGCCACGCTGGGTGGGCTCCCAGCATGGCATCTGGAAGGCTGTTTGGGGGCTGGAGATGATGGGGGATTGAGTACGCTGTCAGCCATAACAAGTTTTGCCACCCTGGGGTGGGCTCCCAGCATGGCACCTGGAAAGCTTTTTGGGAGGGCATGGAGCCAACCAGGATTTGGCCCCCATCAGCCAAACAGTGTGTACATGGGAGGGGTGCATGAACATGCAATATGAGTGTGTGCATGTGGAGGGGGGGAGAACTGCTCACTGAAATGGAGCTCTCCCTTTCAGCTGAACAGCATTGCATTTTCAACTGCTGTCATAGACAGCTGCAGTGTTCATTGGAGAACTGCAACCATGCCTGCAAACACACTGACTGAATTGGAAGACTGGTGCCACACCTCCAAAAACTTGAATGATGGTACTATGTTTCTTGCACATGCTTGCAAACAAACATAAAAATGGTGTACAGGTCAAATTTTTCACCATAGCATGCACTGACCATTTGTGTTCAAAAGAATAATACAGCATGTTGTCAAGCTATACAATATAATTCAAATCAGTAAAGTTGAAACTGAATATGTGTACAGCATACAGTGTTTAGATATCTTTAATACATAGATACAGAGATGTTGACAGCAGAAAAGGCTCTTTGCCAGTCCAGACTGCCACATTATCTAAATATTTTGGATTACCTTGTGGCAATCCTCCTCTTTGTTACTGTCCATCCCCCTTAAATTAAGCCCACATGTCTATCCCATCCCTGCTTGAAGCTGCGGATTGATTTTTATATCAACAGTAAAAAGCAGCTTCATTTCATATGCTGGGTATATGGGTATACAGAAGTAGCCAGTGATATAATGTAGAATATCCAGACATGTAACAGGAAATCCCCATTCACTTAAATGACTTTCTGTGTTATTTCTACAATGTATCCAGATGTGCAGTTCACCAACTCAGTGGTGTCACCACTGTATGCCTATTAATATATGCATGGTGAAATTAACTGAGAACTGCTGATATAATTTCAGAATGACTATCCTGTAAAGTTAAATCAAAACATTTTGAAGACTGGTATATTTGTAGTCTTTTACCTTGAAGCAGTGGTGACAGTGAGGTCAAAAACTTCATACAGATTTAGTGCAGTTTTTAGATTCACTGGTATAATTTTAGCCCTTAGCCATGACCTGAGGCTAAACTCCATCTTTACTGAAAACCTGATAAGAGACCCATGCTCTTCAGGTCAGAGTTGCTTAAGTGAAACACATCTTGGGCAATCAACTTAATCTAGTGACCTGGTGAAGAGGTGAGCTGTAAAGCCATGTAATTATTACTTGCACAGTACCAGCTTACAGTTAAGGATACACTACCTATTTCTTTCTGTGAAGATATAGTTCTGTGCTGGTAATAAGGACATTCTTGTGTAGAACCAAAAACACTTACTGGGTGTTAATAGAAAAAAGAAATAGGTTGATATTTTACTGATTAGTGCTTGAGCACAATGATTTATTCAGTGACCAAAAGGGTTACCCAGTAACTTACTACCTTAGTGCTTGTGTCTCTTGCTCCTGCCAACCCTTTTCTTCAACCAGTTCCTTACCTTTTTTGAACCAATCTTTTAGAACTGGTTCAGCACACCATACAGGTTCCCATGTATTTCTTGTATTTTCTGTATTTGCACAATTGTATTTGATTTAGTTCTCTACTTATTTGAACAACATGCTGCACTTTTTGACATTACTGTCTGCACCACACTCAAATTATGCACATTATGTAACTGAGTTTGTAATTATTATTATCAGCCTGGTTTGTTTTTCTCTGTAACTCTGGTCTCCCCTTCACTTTCCCACAGGTTACACCTGGAAATAAGCCTTGATTCAGTGTGCTTCTCCCAGTCACCAATTTTCAATTAAATAAATAAAACCCAATACAGACTCCTAATGCACCACTGGGGGGATGCTGTGCTGTTTAAGTGCTGTCCTTCTGATAAGACATAAAACAGGGTTCTTTCTGCTCCATAGAGGTGAGAGTAAAAGATCCTTTCATAGAGTAAGTCTTAAAAGAGAACTAGATTGTCCCTGGTGACCTGGGTAAAATTTTCCTCTGTCAAGCATCAGTAAAACTGATCTGTGTAACCCATGATGCAGCTCATTGAGTTTTCTAGTCAAAAATGACAAATCAATCAATCAATCAATAAATAAATACATGAATAAATAAATAAATAAATATGCATTCTAGACAATTACATGAATGAAGTGCCCATAACAAGACTCCCTTGAACAATCAGAAGTGTGGGGTGTGACTTATTTTAACTCTCAAGACAAACATTTGTTTTTACTTGACCTGTTACAGTAAATGTAATATATTGCAGCCCTACTTTAATTCTGCTGGGTACTTATATGGGCAAAGTACTTGTAAGTTTTGGAAGATTATGCTTTGGTTGGAGTCAAAGGTTAAACAAGTGAATAATAAAAATAAAGCACAGAATAGCACTTAATGAACCCCTTAATATGACATTAAACAGTGAAGTTTTTGTGCCTGGAAACCCATCCCCAGTACTTACATAATCTGGAATAGGCATATCATTTGATAATATAATGTAATTTACTATCAAATGGATCAGCTGCAAAAATGTTGATGGTAATAACCTTTTGTCTACTATCAGTATAACTTTTATTTTATATTACACAGTGCATGCAGAAATCTTTTACATTACTTTAATTGTTGGCAATCAACATATTATACATAAGAAACCTATAGCTCTCAGTTTGTTTTTCTGTTTATTTTTTGTTGATTTTGGGACCTGTTCTGATGTGAACTCTGATCCCACTGTGTGGCCTACTGTACAATCATTTATTTTAATTGTTTATTAATTTAGAATTTTCTTTTCAGAATGGCACACTGAGCTGAAGCTCATTGTCAGGTGTTACTCTGGAAAAAATCAAGCATGGGAGGTTGAGTGATATTCTCAGTTTCACACATTTCAGAAGGTGGTTGCAGGATTAATATTGCAGGTCTATTGGGTCTCTAGGCTTACAGTCCTATTATTCTACTGCAAGTCAGTGTTTATTTGATACAGTACATACCACACTATTGTTAAAATTTTTTAGTGTTTTAACATATTTTAGGTTAAAATTGCCCTTTTTCCATTGTTGATTCTCTATCTGACCCATTTTTATTGCATTGTATCGTCAGACTCTAAACTGAAATAACATGTTCTAAAGGAAATAATATGTGATCTATTTGAAAATAAATACTGATTCCAAAATAACATGATGTAATAACTTAATTTAATCACCACTGGTATATGTACATGATATTCCAAATGACATTGAGTAATAAGCTTTATATCACTTGGGAATGTTGCCAATTATGCTGCCTAGCAATGAATGGCAGAGTGAAGCAGAGTTATATGTGCTTGGGCAGCAGCATTGACAATATGGCATAGTGAACAGAAAAATCATTTCTGGATGCCCAGTGGAATACAATATCTTGTCTATATCATGGTCCACAACTTGAAACTGTGCAGCAGAACCAAAATGATTGCCAGCTAACAGTAAAAGAATGTGACAAGACTTTCTATAGATACATTAGTGAAAGGAGAAAGTCCACAGGGGTTATTACTAAGATCAAAGGGGATAAGGGGGCATGTGAAGAGGAGGACCATATAAAAGCATCTATCCTAATTAGATACTTCTGCTCAGTATTTACTGAAGAGAAGGTAGGGCAGGGCCCACAGCTCAGCACCATGGACAGAGGGGGGAGGGAGGTGTGCACTAGTCCCTTCACAAAAGAAAGGATCCTACAAGAGCTGTATAAGCTCAGGGTGGACAAGGCAATGAGACCTGATGGCATGCATCCCAGGGTACTAAAGGAGCTAAGGGTGGAACTAGCAGAGCCATTAGCAGAACTGTTTAGAGAGTCTCTGAGCACAGGAGAGGTCCCAGAAGACTGGAGAAAAGCTCATGTGATCCCAATCCACAAGAGTGGTAGCAGGGAGTAGGCAGGGAACTACAGACCAGTCAGTCTTACCTCAGTAGTGGGCAAGATTATGGATGCACTTCTTAAGGAAAGGATAGTGCAACATCTGGAATCCATAGGCGCACAGGATCCAAGACAGTATGGGTTTACAAAAGGAAGGTCGTGTCAAACTAATCTCATCAATTTCTTTGACTGGGTAACCAGAGTGGTGGACCAAGGAGGAGCAGTTGATGTCACCTACCTTGATTACAGTAAAGTTTTCTATACTGTTCTACATAGAAGATTGATTAATAAGCAAGGTAGGCTTGGGGTGGGTCAGAGGTTGGTCAACTGAGTGGCCAACAGGTTGACTGGCAGAAAACAGAGAGTGGTGGTAAACGGTGTACAGTCAGAAGAGATGCAAATCACAAGTGGGGTACCTCAGGGATCAGTCCTGGGGCCAGTCCTCTTCAATATCTTCATCAGTGACATTGCAGATGGACTGGAGGGTAAGGTTTGTCTGTTTGCAGAGGACACCAAGATCTGCAACAGAGTAGATGATCCAGATGGGGTAGGCAGAATGAAAAGTGATCTGGATAAACTAGCAAAATAGTTGGAAGAGTGGCAACTGGAGTTTAATGCAAAGAAGTGCAAGATCATGCACATAGGGAAGAGAAACCCTGAAGCCACCTATAGGCTTGGAGGGGAGTTGCTGGCAGTCACAAGGGAAGAAAGAGACTTGGGCATTATTATCTCTGATGACCTGAAATCATCCAAGCAGATCACTAAAGCAGTAGGTAAGGCTAGAGGGATGTTGAGGTGTATTAGTAGGAGTATCACAAGTCAGAAGCCACTGGTTAGGCCCCATCTGGAGTACTACATGCAGTGCTGTAGGCCACATCTTCACAATGACATTAACCAAATTGAGGCAGTCCAGAGAAGGGCAACCAAAATGGTGCAGGGACGGCATCAGAAAACATATGAGGACAGATTAATGGAGCTCAATATGTATACCCTAGAGCAAAGGAGGGAGAGAGGTGATATGATTGAAACATTCAAATACCTTAAGGGCATTAACAAGGTGAAAGAGTCTAACATGTTTCACTATAAGAAAATAGAAGGACAAGAGGACACAGCATGAGATTAGAGGAGGCCGATTAAGGGTAATGTGAGGAAGTTCCTTTTCACAGAAAGAGTTGGTGGATGCATGGAGCAGCCTACCTCAGGAAGTGGTGGATATGAATACAGTGCAGGGCTTCAAACAGGCATGGGCTAGACATAAGTGAGCAATACAGATGAGTATGAATAGATAGGCCATTGACAGAGCAAAGGCTGATGGTACATTCATAAGGCAGAAAAAGAAATTAACGGACTGGATGGGCCTTGCGATCCTTATCTGCCATCAACTTCTATGTGTCTATGTAGCTACAAAAAAGATAGCATGGGCTACAGGGAGAATAGCATGTTACCCATCCCTACCATGACATCTGTCTGTCTGTCTCTATCTATCTATCTATCTATCTATCTATCTATCTATCTATCTATCTATCTATCTATCTATCTATCTATGTATCTACATCTTGGGTTCAAGATATAGATAACCCATAACTGCACCTTAATAAGATTGCCCCCTTCAAATGAATTGCATAAAATTTTGCATGCACATTCTTGGGGTGTCTCTTGATTTTACAAATTTTGTGATATTTGGATTTCAGAATTCTGAGATCCGAATAGTGCAATAGGTGGGAACAAAAAATCAAGGTTTTTGGCCTGTGTTTGCTTTTACCTACAGCCCAGATTGTTTGTAATTGTGTTCTGCAGTTTTCAGGGTTGAAGATGCTTGCTCTAAAAAGATGCCTTTTTTGTGTGGTGAAAAAATATTAATTGGTTCCCAATTTATAAGGACTTGAGGATGCTGAACAGGATTGTTAATTTCTATGTCTAGGGTGAAAGAGTAATTGCTAGCTTACAAATGTTCTTTCATGAGCCAGAAATTCTTCTTTCTTATGCTTACCTTATTGTTTTTCATTTTATTTATTTATTTAAAATTTGGTGACTGAATAGGCCACTGAGCCCCAAAGGTCCCTTTTTCAGGGCAACCCAGGATAACAATACATATTTTCATACAGAGAAAGACTTGGGTTACAGAGTAGTTTCAAGTGTGTGAGCAGGTTACAGCCATGGTTTTCATCATGCATCAGTCCTTACAAATATGTTGACAGTAAAATTAACAAAAGGTGCAGAAGAAAAGTCATTTTACATTGTAAGCTCATTGTTTACTACTGGCATGGTTCAGTGAAAAGTTAACTGTGGTACTATGCCTAGAGGGAAGCACCGTGGAACCTGATAAGGTGCTTGGAGGATCTGGATATTAGGAGGATAGAAGCAAGTGGGGGGGGTCATGAGCAGTGGCAATGACAAGTGCTAGTATCAGACATATAGGCTTTGAGTCTGGGGTGGAAGTTCATCAGTGAAGAGGCTTCCTGCACTGGGGTGGGAGTTTGTTCCACAGGTAGGGGTCTGAGTAGGAGAATGACCTGGCATCAGCGTTAGTCCTGACTCTGGGAACTTTAAGCAGTGTACTTTCAGATGTTCATGGGCTCCTGGGGTTATGTTTGAGTGCGATAGTTCCAGCAATGCTGGGTGGAGCTGAAGGGCTGAGTAGCTTGAAGGTCAAGCAGAGCAGGAGGTAGTGGAGATGAGAGGTTGGTGAGGGCCAACATAGCTGGGCAAGTGTGTCACAATGGTGCCTTCGTGAGTGGTCCTGGCTACTTTGTTATACAGGATTTGCATCTTGGTGACCTCCTGCTTGGCCATGCCCTGTAAGATCAGGGCAGTGTAAGTCAGGGTGTGGAGGAGGACACTTGTGGCAATTGAGGTCCTGGCCTCAGGGATGAGCTGATCTTTTAGCCAGTACAGAGTACCAGGTTTGCAGTGTATGGCCTTGGTGACCTGATCCACATGGTACTTGAAGGTAAGGCAATGGCTAATATTAGACCTAAGTATTTTAAGGAGGGCACAACCTCAATGTCATTTCCTGAGAGAGCAGTGAGTTGCAGAGATTTAGACCTATCGTGTCCAAGGATATTGCATCCGAATAGCATTGCCTTAGTTATGCCTGCATTTAGGACCATTCTATTTGCTCTCAGCCAGGCCTCGAGAGATGCTAGGTCGGCTTGGAGAAGGGGACCTAGAGCTGCAATGTTATTCAGGGATTGGTAGATGATGGTGTCATCCACGTACTGAATGACCAAGCTTCCCCTAGAGTGGAGGCCTAGGTCATTAGTAAGTATGGAGAAAAAGGAGTGGGCCGAGGATCAAGCCCTGTGGTACTCCCTCTGTAAGGGGTAGAGGACCCGAGGTGGCACCCTTCCAGATGACCCTCTGGGATCAGCCCGATAGGTAACTTCCAAATCATTTGAGGGCGAGGGGGTCTAGGCCAATTTTATCCAGTTTTAGTAGCAGGAGTTTGTGATCCACACAGTCCAAAGCCTTGGACAGGTCTATAAAGGTGGCACCAATGGGTGTCCCATTATCCATTGCTCTGAGCAAGTCATTCGAGTTTAGTTTAGTTTATTGTTCTAGGAATTATTACCTTTGAGCCATTGGCTCTTTTACAAAGGTTCCACGTCATCAATGTACAAACAAACAAGACATGTTACATAGAATGGTCAGCAAATTATAAAGGTTTCAATAAGCCAGTATAATACAGTACATCACAGAAAAAAACAAAACATTGGAGGAATGGTCAAGGTGGGAAGGGTAGGAGGAGATATGGGGAAGGGAGCAGACTTAGAATAGTTAGAGGTACTCAGATGCCTTTGTCAAGAAAGGAGCAGAGGAGGAGGAGGATGAAAAACAGTAAAAACAGCCATGAGGGAAGAATCATTAGTCAAGGCAGTCACAGGAGCTAAAGGCTGAGAGGTGAGAGTAAAGCATAGATTTGAAAGCTCTTAGTGAGGTGGAGGATGTAATGAGCGCGCTTAGGACATTGTACCAGCTGGGGGCACGATAGGCAAAAGATCTTTGGCCCTGTGTGGTCCAGCATCTGTGGACCTGGAGAGGCTGGTGTTCCGATCTTCTGGTGGGATGGATGCTGGTATTCAGGCAAAGTAGGTCTTGGATACACGGCGGAGTGCGGCCCAAGATGGATTTTTTTGTCATCAAGCATGTGAAGTACCTTATGCGATTGATGGATGAGTGCTGTGTCAGTCCCATGGTTATTTCTAAAATCATGTTGTGAACGTGCAGTTAGCTGATGGGACTCCAGGCAGTCACGGATTTGGCCATAGACTAACCTTTCCTGTAGCTTTGCAAGTGTACTGAGCAGGGAAATAGGCCTGTAATTGCTTATGTTTTCCTTGGAGCCACCCTTGTGAATAGGGACCATGTTGGCCTGTTTCCCCTGGTCCAGAACAGTCCCTTCAAGTAGTAATCTGTTTATGAGCCAGGTCAGGGGTCTGGTGAGGGATGGGGCACCAGCCTTAAGTAGCCACAGGTTTATCCCATCAGGACCTCCTGAGCCTTTGTCTTTCAGAGCCCTTAGGAGGGATTGGACCTCTCTTGTCTTCACCAGTCTTAGATGGAAGGAGGGATGGTCAGGGCGAGTAGGCTTGATAAAATTAAGAGCCAAGGTCACTGAGGGCAGGCCGACCTTGTAGGCATCAAGGTTATCAAAGTAATTGTTGAGGGCAGTAGCAATTTCGAAGGAGTCACTCACTGGCTGACCATTGACCTCAATGGGGCCAGGTTCAGTCTTAGTGTTACCCCTGATCAGGTTGTTGACATGATACCAGAATTGTTTAGGGTTGCTCAAATTGTTTTTTTGTAGGTGAGTGACATACTCCCTTTTTGCATGTTTGATGGCTCTCTTGCACTTGTTTCTTAAGACCTTGTATGACACGAGGTTGGCAGGAAGGGAAGAGAGCTTGAAGTTCTTCCAGGCCTTGTCTCGACTGACCATAAGGGTTTTTAAGGATGGAGAAATCCACTTGTAGCAGCTACCTTTTCTTCTACATTTTTTCAAGGTGACACAGAGGTTAGTTGCCGTACATACTGCGCTGTGGAAATGCTCCAGAGCCTCAGCCAAGGTGGGGAGGAGCTTAATTGGGCTCCAGTCCAGATTGTGTAGGTAGTCATTAAACTGCACTGCTGAGAAATTTGTGTAGTCATGAGCAGTAAGTATTCTGGGTTGGATCTTGGGTGCTCTGTTCTTCCAGATGCAGAATATGGGGGAGTGGTCACTTAAGGAGTCTGCCATTATGCCAGCTTTCTGGATGTTGGTAGGATTTGACACCAGAGCCCAATCAAGGGTGGTGTAGTTCCCTGATTTGTAGTTAAGTCTGGTTGGTTATAGGATGACCTGTACCAGGTTTGCTTCTTGGGTCAGTGCCATAAGGGCATTGTTAGGGTCCTGGGCCCAGTTTTGGTTGAAGTCACAGAGCATAAGGAGCTCCGAAGAAACAACTTGGGCTGTGATTTTTTGTTATTGCTTCTAGGGATTGAAGAGCAGATTTGGACCGGTGGTAAATGCAGCCAATAGCGAGTTTCTTGTTGTGCCCTAGGGTGACTTGTATGAATATAGATTCACCATCACAGGAGGTGTGTTGCTGCAAGGTGAGGAGCGATACGGTTAGGGCTACGTTGGCGTAACTGAGTACACCACCCCCTCTTTGGATCAACCTGTCCTTATGGTACACATTATAACCTTGGGCCAGTATCTCGTGATCGGGGATGTGTGCCTTAAGCCAGGCTTTGAGATGGCAAGGATATCAGGCTTGTAGAGATCAAGCCAGGCTTGTACCTCTTGCATTTTTGATCTTAGGCTGCATACGTTCATATGTGCTAGCTTTAGCCTCTTTGTGGAAGCCCAGTGGGGGTAATTTTTTAAAAAAGAAAGTCAGTAAAAATGATGCCCTATAAAAAAACAAACACATGAATCTGATCCTGTTTAGCTCAGTTCTGGAGTTTATTTTTATTTTTTTTAAATGACACTAAAATATTGTTTTGAGCATACCTAAAATCCTAGATGGAAGGCTTAGCAATGGTTCCAGATTCTTCTTTTGTGTGCCAAAATTCTTCTTTTGTAAGTCTCACAAAAAATTATCTCAGCTCACAAAAGAAGAACTGAATCTCACAAAAGAAGAAATGTATTGCTTTGTGATCTTCTTATGTGGTCTTCTTACCTGAAGATGGCTGTCTGCATTAGGGTTCATGACCCAAAGGAAGATCACAGGCCTAATTTATGAAGACTTGAGCCAGACTAAACTGAAATGTTTTTTCCTATTGCTGTTTGTATTGTAGGGGTGGAGTGTTAGAGTTGGAAACCATAATACCACATTTCCCTACTTTTGTCAGTTTAATCTAAACCCTAACTGGTACATTAACTAAATCTTTTACAAAGAATGTTCTTGTTTTTTCAGATAGTATAATCCAATCCTCATTTACACAGGTCCCTTTTGGCCTTGCGAGAACACCTCCACTTGTGTAGTGAAGTAGAGGGCCCTCTGGACTCTGCTGTTCCATCCCACCATAGATGCGCACATTCATGTGGCTGTGTAAGTGTGGGGCTCTTTGGGCCCAGCAGTTCCATGCTTCCAAAAAAAGCAATTTATGTGCTTGGTTATAATAGTTTTTTGGGGGGCTCAGTTCAAAAGGAAAAATATTTTTAGTGTGCCTCTTAACTCCCTGAACTTGATTGTATTTGGGCAAATATGCATTTCTCATTGTTTTATCCATAAGTCAGTAAACGTTTGGCAGTTTGTTCTGAAATTTGGTAAGGATGTAGTGGAAGGCATGATTCACCTTTTTGGTGTTAATTAGACTTTCATTGTTGGTTTGGCAGCATGGAAAATATTGCAAGTAATTTTGGAGTGCACTGCATATGCCATGAATGTTTGGGGGGTGAATATGTGTTTGTGCTGTAGTACTCACTGATACTGTTTTATATATATCTATATATATATATATACATATATATATATATATATATATATATATATTAGTGGCACGGTAGTGCCACTATAGTTAGGGTTGAGGAGCCATTTACATGTTAAACCCAAAATTTTGCACTTTAATAACTTTGCAACTGTTTGACGGATTTGCCTGAAATTTGGAACACACAATCAAGACTCATACGCCTTGGGATATGACAAGTTTCGTACTGGTCAGATACACAGCTGCAGAGTTATTAAGCTTGATCTGTGCATGTGTTTATGCTTTTTCTGGAATTCTACGGTCGTGCCTAAAGGTCGCATGGTTTGCACGACTGGCCCGAAATCTTCAGAGAACGTGTGGCCAGGGTCCCTGATGTGCCTTTTGAAGATTTCATGAAAAAATATTAAATGGTTCAAAAGTTATCCAAAAAACAATTTCCCAGTATAAGTCAAAGGGAAAAGTTAACAAAAAGTTAGACAGTGTTGCAAATGCACTTTTTACTGTCAAAAATGGCCCTTTTACTGTCGCAAATCCACCATTTTGTTTTCAGTTAGTGATCAGAAAAATGCTTGGCATTTAAAATTGTGACCCTCTAGCAACCTAATTATTTTTGTATTCACCTAGTCGGGCCCTGAGGATGCTAGCCATGTCTTTATTTTGGGGTAAAACACCCCAGAAATATGTTTTTCAGATTTCTGGAAAAAGTACTTTCAAAGTAGTGTCGCACTCATGAAAGTGTCACAAATTTTTGCGAAAGCTTTAGCAAATCACGACACTACTTTGCGACACTATGCCCAAAATAACAGTAATTCTTTGGCACCCAGCTGCAAAAGAACGGTTTGGAGTTTTGGGCTGAAATTTGGAGGGAACACAGCCAACATCTCACAGATATGCCTTTCAGTGTTTTGTTGGATAAATATTACATGGCGGCAAAGTTACAGTACTCCAAAGTTGACACTTTTTCCCATAGGATAACATTACGGCGTATGAGCATTGCAGCAATCGTTTGGCGCCCTGCTGCAAAACAACGGTTTGGTATTTTGGGCTGACATTTGCAGGGAACACAGCCAACATCTGACAGATGTGCCTTTCAGTGGTTTGGTGAAAAAATATTACAGGGAGGCAAAGTTATGGCAGTCCAAACTTCTGTTTTTTTTCCCATGGGATAACACTACGGCATTCTCCGAGCCTTTCAGGGCCCATATCTCGAAAATGGTGCGAGATACGGACTTTTTGTTGAAAAAAACTCTTAGCCCCCCCAGTGGGGGCTAAGCACAAAACTAGCCACGAAAGTAGTAATTCATATGACTTTTAAATTTTTTTTCTATGTCGTATGGTTACTGAGATATAAGCAATTTACTATTCCAAGTCCTCATTTTTGTGTTCCAAGAGTCATTATTTTGCATACATTCTTTGTACTCACTGTCTTTCTCTATACAGCTTTTGGGGAAAACCAGCCTGTGCGCTTACATTACTGTTACCATTAACGTTTCTGCTTGCGGTTCCATACCCGTTTCACTTACCGTTCATGTTTACGCCACCATGTGCGTTACCCTTTGTGTTTTCATTTGCGGTTGCGTTGTTTTTAAAATTTCTGTCTACAGTACTGTTTCTGTTTCTGTTTCACTTTGTGTCCCCATGTGCATTAAGATTTGCGTTTGGGGGCACAGTGTTACTATGTGACAAGACATCAAGTGGGCGGGGCGTGGGGCCTGCAGGCTTCCCGCTGCAATACATTCACTGTTTCTCATTATCATTCTCAAAAAGAAGGGAAATTAGAGGTAAAAAACTCCATTTAATGCTTCAGTTAGGGTTGTTCCACAGCGACAAAAGCAAGGAAATTCGATGTTAGGGTTGAAACCCTTTTGCACCCCTTCAGCCCACCCCCCAACTGGAATCAGGGTGTACATTGGGATCATCGGTCCTAACTCTCACCCCATTCGCCTATTCCTCAGCTTCTTTCCACATGTGATGGGGTGACAGTTAGGGCCGATGACCAATCGCACCGATTCCAGATGAAAGGTAATGAGGGGCAAAATGGGGTTTCAACCCCATCAAATTTCCTTGCTTTTGTCACTCTGGAACAACCCTAACTGATGCATTAACCAGAGTTTTTGCAGTATATATATATATATATATGTATGTATATATACATACACACACACATGTATTGCCCCTTAACTCCAATTATGCATGGAGTTACGACTTGTTAAAGTTGTAATGTTATTGTATGAGAATTTTGAATTTTCATGATGGCTTTTTAAATGGTCCCTGAATTATTTGGGGGTGCTATATTTTAGTGTTTTAGTACTCATTAAGACCTTTCTTTTGCTATATAGATTGTCTTTTAACTACAAATACTGATGGAGTTATGGCTTGTAAAGTTGAAATGTGTAAAAAAAAAGTCCAAATTCTTTTTTCATATGAAGGATACTTTTCTTGTGAGAACAACATGATCTCACAATAAAATAGAATCCTTCATATAAAATAGAATGAGAAGAAAAATAAGTATAAGATCTTTCTTTGTATGAACAAATCATTTTTTGTGAGAGCAACACAGTCTCATATAAAAAGATGCCTTCATACAAAATACAAGTGAAAAAAAAATGAAGTAAAAATGTTTTCATATGAAGGCATCTTTTTTTCATGAGATTATGTTATATTCATGAGAAAATATGACTTCATACAAAAAAAGAACATGAAAAAAGACTAAGTCAGAATATTTTTTTTCATATGAAGGCAATCTTGTTTCGCATGGCCGCTTCTTGTTTCATATAGCCAGACAAAAAAAAAAAAGAAAAGAAAATCATCTCATGAAAAAATAATTTAAAATGTGCTAAACACATTTCTGGGTCATTTTTGCAAACAGTAACTGCAGAATCCATGAAATGAAGTCCCATTTACCAATGTACATGTATCGGTGTGTTTCCATTATACCATTTTTGATGGGTTTTGATATTTTATTTTTTTCAAATGGAAACAAGTTAGCGGTCAAACAGAAAAAAAAAATGTTCCTATGAAAACAGATTAATGCCTATACCAAACAGAATCTTTTTTCGTATGGGCTAAATCATTTTTTTTATGAAACAGCTATCAAAAAGACTGTACTAAGCATGTTCAGAACTTAAATTTCAAATCATTATAACTCTGAAAAGGATTAATATTCTTCACCAAAACAGCAAAATGCTCCACTCTAGCCCAAGCTCTTTCTGCCCTGAAAATTTCAGAACACAATTCCAAGACAGCTGGCTGCTAGTTGATTAAAAAAAAAAGAAAACAGGAAACAAAAACTAACCTTTTCTCTAATTTTGCTATCTGTATCTCAGATTCCACACATGTGACCAGATTAAAACATGGAAGGTGAAGAGATCTTGCCCCCAAGCCTGAACATGCAAAAGTTATTGGAAATCTAATGAACAGTGGTGAAGCTAATAAAGAGCAAAATTAGGGATTTAAATAGGGTTTTAACATTAAACAACATCCTCAACCCTAACTATAGTGGTGCCAACAAGTCACTAATATGTATATATATATATATATATATATATATATATATATATATATATATATATATATATATATATATAGACATGGTCACGCCCTTATAGTTAGGGTTGAGTAGTCAGTTTAATGTTAAACCCCAAATGTTGCACTTTAATAACTTTGCAACTGTTCAACAGATTTACACAAAATTTGCACCAAAAGGTTGGTGGCACAAGCCCACCCAGGGATGCCAGAGGCAGTATAGCACAGTGGGATAAGACTCTGAGCTGCAGATCTGGAGACCTGTGTTTGAATCCCACATCCACCTAGGTTCATACTGTGTGATCCTGAGCAAGTCACTTAACTTCCTTGTGCTCCCAGGTCGCATCTGGAAACAAGCTTCAGCTTAGTGTGTTACTCCTGATTAAACAAGATTCCCTTGGCATGTGGTGCTGTCCCATAGGGTAAATCTCTGGACATGCCAAGTTTTGTTTTGATTGGATGTGCTTTTTTTGTGCAGCGCATAGTGAAAAAAGTGTATTTTTTGCTTTTTTCATCCATTTTTGTTGATTTTTGCTCATTGTGCTGTGGCCGCGCTGTTTGGAATTTTGGTCTGAATGTTTAAGGGTAGAAAGAGGCTGCCCAAAGAACAACCCAGTGTTGGTTTGGTGAAAAAAATATTAATCCGTTCCAAAGTTATTAAATTTTGAAATTTCAGGTTCTGAGCATGCTCAGTTCAGTCTTTGGGATGAGAGTATATGTTACAAAGAAGGAGTGGCCTCCCAAACAAGGATTTTGTTGTTTCACAAAGAGGGATTTATAAAATTCCTTTTTGTGAGAAGGAATCCCTTTTTGCAAGCCGCCATCTTGTTTTCATTTTTCCTCAAAAACAAAATGTTATAACTTTATCTACGGATATGTTCTGAAGTAAACAAAGCATAGGTTTTGTTCAGGGGGACATCTTCTACAAACATATGCCTTTGGTTTACTTTACTTTAGTCACAAAAAACTAATTTTTAAACTTAAAAATAACTTTTAAAGGAGGCAGTATAGCATAGTAGTTCAGAGCACTGAGCTGAAAATCTGCAGACATGGGTTTGAATCCTACAGCCCCCACTTGCATATTGTGTGACCCTGAGCAAGTCGCTTAACTTCCTTGTGCTTCCAGGTTACACCTGGAAAAAAGCTTCAGCTTAGTGTGCCTTTCCTGGTTAAACAATTTCCCCTCCCCCCTTTTCTTGACGTGCTTGTGATCCCTTTTCACGAGCTGGCAAAATCCCTTTTCGTGAGGTGTCAGAATCCCTTTTCGTGAGATGCCGACCAGATGGCCCTATGTCTTGAAAAGAGATTGGGTCATGAAAATGGATTCTGACATCTCACAAAAAGGGATTGGCATGTGAAAAGGGATTCCAACAGCTCACGAAAAGGGATTTATTTTTAAATCCCTTTTCATGAGCTGTCAAAATTCCCTTTCATGATCTATCAAAATCCCTTTTCACAAGCCAATCCCTTTTCATGAGCTGTCAAAATCCCTGTTTTTGAGAGGGTGTCAAGATGTTCCTCTTTTGAGAATGGAGATTTCTCATGAACAGGGTTTTTGACATCTCACAAAAAGAGATTTGTCTCACAAACAAGGATTTTGACAGCTCACGAAAAGGGATTTTTAAAGGTTGCTTTTTCTTTGCCAGTTCACAGCAAATAAATGGTTAGTGCTTTTGGCTTGAAATTTGTAGGTTGCAAAGGGGGTATCTCAGAGATGTGACTGATGCTGATTTGTTGTGCCTTGCTGTTTTTAACCCTAACGCTTACCCTATTCTTTTATTCGGTACCCATCTTAGCTTACTTAGTGTTGGAATGAGGTGAGCAGTAGGTTTCAAAATACCAAGGCATTCCCCTCACACCTGTTTCTACATGTAGGGTGAGGGGTGGAGTGTCAGAGTTGGAAGTCAAGGGTGGGGGTGGAATCTTAGGGTTGGAAAAATAAGGTTGAATTTCCTACTTTTGTCACTAAAACACTAATGGGGAATTAACATAGTTTTTTTGCTATGAATTTAATTTCTTTTTGTGAAAGTATCACCATAAGGAACCCTAATGAGGCATTAGTGCAGTTTTTGCCAATTACTTTTTGTGAAAGTATCACCATAGCTGTAGTTGTTTATGGGAGCACAGAGCTGACTGGATGCTGCATTCCATCTATCCATAAGTTTAGACACATTGTAGTTTACGTTTACCTCCTTGTAGGAATGCAGGGTGCAAACGCTCTATGATTTTCTGTATTTTACTTTGGGAGTGCAGGGTTCTTCAGACCCTGTGCACCTCTGCCTCCATATACACATGAGCAAATTATAACCATATCCATCTAATTACTCCAAGACATGTGGCCAGTAGAAAACATCTTTCAAATCCTCTCCAACTCATAATTCTGTACAACTGTTATGCCATTCCACACCACAGGTGCAAAAAAAAAAATAAATGTGAACATAAGAAGGCTATTTAAAAATCTAGGGTCAAAATATTTAACATTTCCTTGGTTACGAGTGGGTGTACTGAAATTGCAAAAGAGTGTTGTAACTTTGGCATTTTTCCATATTTTGACCCTTAATTTTCAAAGTAATCATCTTATGACCCCCCTCTTCAGAAACCCCATAGGTGAAATTTTTTAAATATTTGGCAAAATGCCATTCTGTGCCACAGATGCAAAAAAATATTTGGGGCTGGATGCAAAAAATGACAGCTGTACTGTTCATGAGGTGGTGTGAAAAAATGGCAATGTTGAAAATTTGGAGTAAAAACATAAAAAATTACCAAAATTACATGAGTGCATAGAAACATTTCAATGAGCACTCATAACTTAGCCATTTCTATGACTTTTTTCACAAAATTTTAAACATGGACTTTTTGGGACCCCACCTCATGAACACTGGCAGTGTTATTTCATTAATCAGTCCTGAAAGGTGATTGTGTGCAGTAATCACAAAATCACCTTCTGGGCCCGGTTAACAAAACAACAGTGACAGTGTTCATGAGATGGAGCCCCAAAACTCCAATGTTGAAAATTTGGTGAAAAATACCTAAAAATGACAAAGATATCACCATAAGTTCAAAATACCATTATATGGCACATACCTTAATTCCTCACTTCACAGTTCAGCATTGAAGAGTGCAGACATGTCCCGGTCTACAAAAGATAAGAGTGGATAACCTCCCATCATAAGTATAGGGCAAGGATGTGTGGTGGGTAGGGGTGTTCAGTGGGAGAATTGGGTTGGGGAGGAGGTGGTACAGGTACGAGGGACCACTTTCTTTTTTCAGGACAAAAAAAAAGATGTCAGGGGGACCATTTTCTTTTTTACAGGTTGGCAAAGAAAGATTTGGGGACACTGGGAGTGGGCTACCCAGTGTCCCGGACTGTGTCAGGGGTACATATCTAGGGGCAATTGGTGTGGGCTCCTCAGTGTCCCACACTGGCAGGAAGGCTTCCAGTGCCAGCATGGGGGTTGGGCCCAACAATGTCAGCAACTGAACAGTGCACCGGGGGGACTGTTTTCCTTATTTACAGGTAAAATGCAAATATAATAAATAGTATATCAGGGCACTGGGAGTGGACTCCCCAGTGTCCCACACTTCTCATGGGGGAGGAAAACATATCTTGGGACACTGGGAGTGGGCTCCCCAGTGTCCTACAGTGGCTGGGGGACCTCTACTGCCGACACAGGGATTGGGTACCATGATGGTGGCAAAATGTATATTAGCATGCCTCGATTCCCTTCTCTTTACAAGCTGTGTAAATAGGGGAACATACATGAATTAGGTAAACACCAACAGATGTTTACCTAAACAGGGGCCAATGAATCAGATTCTGGGGTTTGTTTGCCCCTAAAATGTACAGATCACTATTTAAGAGGTAGTGCTGCAACTCGCCCTCCCCGTAGTTTTGTGCAACAGTGGGTGTTTCATGAAAGCATGACACATTTTGTGGCATTTTTGCAAAAGTAGTGCCACAATTTGTTACATTTTTGCAAAGGTGGTGTCACAATTTGTTGCAGTAGTGTCACAAATTTGTGACACTATCAGTGACTGAATAAAATAAACATATTTTGGGCCACTATATTTCAAAACTAATGCCAGAATCATGTTCCTTGGGCCCCAATTAGGTAAACACAACTCTTGGTGTTTATTAAGGTGCAGTATTTTTTGAATTATGGTGTTTTTTCCACATAGCTAACTGAAGACAAGATGGCAGAAGCACAGCACTACTTCTCCCATTTGTGAAAGCAAGTACTGGTTTTGTGAAAGCAAAAAGTGCTGTCACATGGCACATCTAATTTTTCCCCATAGGATATAATGGGAAACTTTAAAGTTTAATAACTTTTGAATGCATTAATATTTTTTTTTACCAAACCTTAAAAAGACACATCTGTGACCCAGATCCCATATACCCAGAAAGTTGCAGGCCAAACCCCCAAGCGGTTTTGTAGAAACTACATGAGAATAATTTGCATAAAAGTGGAAATTTGCACATTTTTTGACATTCCACATCTCCACAACTGTACATCTAACCAAAACAAATCTTTGCCCATCAAGAGATCCTTAGTCCCCGATGGCACATGCAAAACTACATGTGAATCGGTCAAACAGTTGCAAAGATATTAAAATGCAACAGTTTGGGTTTAACATAGAAGTGAGGTCTGAAGTCTAATATAAGGGCACAATCTAAGTTCTTTTTTTTTGTGAGAGAGGCAGTGGAGAGAGAGAGACAGAGAAAATATTTAATAGTAAAGTGTCAGTGCAAAGAAAGCCACTAGCCCAAACGATGAATGACCTTTACGGGCTGACTAGGTCCTGAGATGTTAATATTTTAAGAGTGTGTTTATGTTTTATATAGTACATAAGGGTGGCACAAAACAGATTTTTTAGAAGTTTTATGATAATTGTATTGTAGTAAGGAAGTTGTTAGACATGTTCATAGTGTTATGATAAGTTTGATGTTATGCATGTTAATAGGGTTGAAATAAGGTGTATATGCTGTATACATACTTGTAATAGCTTGTGGATACATTGTGTATTTCATTGTAATAAGCTTGTGTGGCTTTGTTTGTAGTGGATATACATGTTAATTACGTAAGCAATAAGACACAACAGGGTGTGCATTACGGTGTGATAACCGCACTCCTAGGGGCCTAGTTAGGCATGAGGCCTAACGCCAAGTGCGCGGTCACCCCAGTAGTGCAGTTATCACACTGTAATGCACACCCTGGAGTGTCTTACTGCACTTATAAAATAGCCCTTTATTTTTATAAGCTGTTTTCTTATTCAGAAATGCATTTTTAAACATGTAGAAATGTAAGTGAATATGTGTAGTGAACATAAAGTAGTCCTTCCTCCTACTGTTACTAGCTTAAATTAGTGGTATAATTTAGTAACAGTAATGACAATAGTATTAATAGTGACAGTGATTAAATTGGCTTAGTTTTAGTCGTTGTTTTTTTTTTTAATTTGATAGGTTACACTGTGTCTCCCACCCTGCCCTGACAAGCCATGAAATATCAGGCCATATTTTTATTTTCCCTTTTTTTCTCAGTTAAGACAGTGTTTTATACTGCCCAAACTTTAGAAGCATGGGTCAGAGCCAACTGACAAGTCCACCAACTTCATTCTCCCTGTTCTTGCCTGACTCACTCACATTAAGATAGAGCAGTGCATAAACAGACAGAAAGCCTGTAAACAAGTTGCCAGCACAAAGCAGAGCTTAACGGTTTGAAAACCGTGAAGCAGGAAGCTGCTTTGTACTGTGTCTTCTATGAGATATGCTCGCTATGAGTCAAGCGGGCTGCTTTGTGCAGGTAGTTTTCAAATCAGCTTTAAAAAAATCTTCTAACTGCTTTGGTAGGGAAAGACTGTTTGACCAGCTTTATGGGGACAAAAAAGATCCCTTTGGGAGTAGTTTACATTAGACAGCAAAGGTCTATCAGTGTCTGGTGCTGGTTGCAGGTTTAACCACATTATGAGCCAAACGTATACTGAAATTCCTTTAAAACAAAATGGGAAGTCAGGCATGCTGACACTTCCACCCGCCTGACTCACCACCTGCCCTTGTCTCACTCCCACAATTAAAAAAAAATTGTAAGTCTGTTAATCAGAGTCACTGAACAACTTGTTACCATAGAGGAGAAGGTGGCAGTTTTGAAAACCATGAAGCAAGGCACTGTTCTGTTCGGTGACCAATTAAGGTCATGTTCACTACAAGCAAGCGGGTTGGTATCTGCACATTTGATTTGAAACCCCACAAAAATTTTCTTCCTGCTGTTTGGGGGGGTGGGGTCACAACTAAAATCATCAGTGGGAAGGGTAGAGAATTTCCGCCTTCCTGCTGAAGAAGAAACGTAAAGTTACTTTCTTGTCCTTATAACATTAGCGGGCTAAAAAAATGGTGACGGTAAAGTTCTGAAACATTCTGAATAGAATGTTTAAAATGAATTAATTAGCCATCACATTCTGTTATCTGGTTATTTAACTAGACCTAGTTATTTATAGTGCAACATTGCCTCATATTGCACTATAAATAACCAATCAGATTAATCAATTGGTCTCTGCCATTTTATAATATCTGATAAGGGAAAAAATACCTGATTATTTTTCCTATTGGAAAAACTTCATCCACATATATATATATTAGAGGCAAAAAACTCCTTTTAATGCATTAGTTAGGGTTGTTCCACAGCAACAAAAGTGAGGAAATTCGCTGTTAGGGTTGAAAACCCTAACTCCGAATTCACCACCCCAGCACCACACACACACACATGCAAGTATGGGGGAGGACCAGGTCAACACAACCAATGACAGACATCCAGCAGCAGGTGACAGAAATAACAAACAATTGTCTAAATGTACTACGAGACATCCCCACCCACCTGACCAGGTACTGCATGCTCAGTGGAGATCAACAGCAAAACTGAGGCCATGTACACCAAGCGTACACATCCCTGATTGCAGCTGCACAGCGTACACACTTAGTAGTTGCATGGCCTTCTACCGATGCCCACAGACCACACCACATGTGGTGGGCCACCTGGGCAATAAAGTTCAGCAAAACCAAGGAGTTGTACAGGTATAATATCTTTGATTATAACAAGGCTTTGAGAAATGCAGCTTTCTAATTGACTGTAAACATTGTAACAGCCTTATGTTTAGTTTTTATTAACATGCATGTAGAGCCTAACCATATGATGAACATGGTTTAATGTTGTTTAAAAAACAGTTTTATTATGATAGCAATAAGCCACTCCCAGGTATTATGTTAATGGGCAGTTTATCACTGTCTAGCAACATGTGGCACTCGACTATGCCTCATTCAACATTAAACCCCTACAGGGTGATTAACAGACCATTTAACATAACTGTTGGTCATGCCTTATTGTAATTGTCTTTATGGTAGATCCTCTCCTCTGCTAGGCACTGCAGCAGCTTTGCAACACAGTGTCCCACCCAGTTACACCATACACTGTCTAGTTACTGGAGAATGGCTGTGAATATGAACTCATAAAGATGAACAGTGTAACTTGATCATTACAGTCATCGAAACCTTAGTGTGATTATAACTGACAGAGTCAGTGATAGAGAATAACCCCTGCTGTCCTAGTACACTTACCCCATTGTGAGTTAAATCAACACTAAAAGACATTCTGTTTATATCTACACCATACCTACTTGATTCCTGTTGTACCACAATTAACATAGTTATCACTTTGATAGCATCAGTGACAGAAGTGTGACAAACCCAAACACTAGGCATACAGCCTGAGTATGAAACAACTGTTAAAAAAAATTACACTGTGTCCATAAGTGGCATAGATCACTCATTGCAACAATAGTAAATGTGTTACTATTTGAATAAATTAGTCATCACAGATGCAATAAGATTGTCTTTATCAGGTACAACATACTCAGTAAGTGCCTACAGGAAAATCTATGCTATATACATCTCCGATACAGGTACGTCATTGTTGGCTCAGTAGTGCTATGATATTTAGAAGTTGCTTGGCCTGATCCATGCAATTACACTGTTTCTTACAAAGAATACTTACTGCATCTTTAGTATTGAAACACACTGAAGGTATATGTATGTACATCAGCAGTACACCTTCATCAGTAAGAATGCATCTGATACTGGCAGTACGAGTTTCACAGCGTTGAACAGGCAAAGCTTTTCCATATGTTTACATCAGCCTCTCTATCTTGAGTAAACCGTTGCAGTAAATGTACTACTATGTAAATCACCTACTAAATGTAACACTACTTTTATCTTGAGCATGCTAGAGTCTTGTAGTTAATATATGTACTTCTCTTAATTAATGTATACTCATTAGTGTTAAAACCTTTCTACAACTGTCATCATGCACCTTCAGCATTTATATTGACTAACGGCACAGTACCAGTTGTGGTGTGGTGTGGGGCATCAGTAGGTAAGGCCATGCAACTACTAAGTGTGGTACGTTGTGTGCAGCTGCAATCAGGGATGTGTACGTTTGGTGTACATGGCCTCAGTTTTGCTGTTGATCTCCACTGAGCATGCAGTACCTGGTCAGGTGGGTGGGGATGTCTCGTAGTACATTTAGACAATTGTTTGTTATTTCTGTCACCTGCTGCTGGATGTCTGTCATTGGTTGTGTTGACTTGGTCCTCCCCCATACTTACATGTGTGTGTCTGTGTGTGTGGTGCTGGGGGGGTGAATTCGGAGTTAGGGTTTTCAACCCTAACAGCGAATTTCCTCACTTTTGTTGCTGTGGAACAACCCAAACTAATGCATTAAACGGAGTTTTTTGCCTCTAATTTACCTTCTTTTTGAGAATGATAATGAGAAATAGTGAATGTAATGCGGCGCCCCGCACTCCCACCACATGATGTCTTGTGGCATAGTAACAGGAGCAGCAACGCAAACAGAAATTCTAACAGTGGCACACATGGTAACAGAAGCGTGAATGAGAACAGAAAGGGTAACGCACACGGTGGCGTAGACGGGAACAGTGTGCCACGTGATGTCTTGTCACATAGTAACATGGTGCCTGTAAATGGAAATATTAATGGGCATGGTGACGCAAAGTGAAACAGAAAGAGAAACAATGCGGTACACACAAATGGCAAAAAAGTAACAGAAATGCAAGCGCAAATGAAAATGCAAAGGATGACGCACGTGGTGGCATTGGGGTGTGCATTGGGATCATCAGCCTAACTCTCACCCCATGACATGTGTAAAGCAACGAAGTATAGGAGAATGGGGTGAGAGTTAGGACCCACGATCCCAATGCACACCCCAATGCCAGTTGAGGGATGGGTGGGTGGGTGCAAGGGGTTTCAACCTAACAGCGAATTTCCTCACTTTTGTTGCTGTGGAACAACCTAACTAATGCATTAAATGGAGTTTTTTGCCTCTAATTTCCCTTCTTTTGAGAATGATAACGAGAAATAGTGAATGTAATGCAGCGGCGGGAGCGCGGGGCCCTCTGGGCCCCGAGCTCCCACCACATGATGTCTTGTGGCATACTAACAGGGACAGCAACGCAAACAGAAATGCTAACAGTGGCACACATGGTAACACAAGCGTGAATGAGAACAGAAAGGGTAACCCACATGGTGGCATAGACGGGAATAGTCTGCCACGTGATGTGTTGTCACATAGTAACATGGTGCCTGCAAACAGAAATGTCAATGGGCATGGTGACGTAAAGTGAAACAGAAATATAAACAGTACTGTAGACAGAAATGGCAAAAAATAACAGAAACGCAAGCACAAATGAAAACGCAAAGGATAACGCTACATGGTGGCGCAGGCGTCAACGGTAAATGAAAGCAGGTACTGGAACGCAAGCGGAAAGGGCAACAGTAACAGTAATGTAAGTTCACAGGCTGGTTTTCCCCAAAACCTGCATAGAGAAAGACAGTGAGTACAAATAATGTATGCATAATAATGAGTATCGGCTCAGAAAATGAGATCTTGGAATACTAAATACATTATATCTCAGGAACCATACGACGTAGAAAAAAAATTTAAAAGTCATATTATTTACAAATGTCCTGACTAATTTGAATCTTAGCCCCTGGTGGGGGGCTAAGAAATTTTCCGACAAAAAGTCCGCATCTCGCACCGTTACCGAGATACGGGCCCTGAAAGGTGCGGCGAACACCGTAATGTTATCCTATGGGGAAAAAAGAAAAGTTCGGAGCACCATAACTTTGCCTCCCTGTAATGTTTTTTCACCAAACCACTGAAAGGCACATCTGTGGGCTGTTGGCTGTCTTCCCTCCAAATTTCTGGAAAAAATACCAAACCGTTATTTTGCAGCAGGGATCCAAAGGATTTCTGTAATGGGTTGGGCGCCGTAATGTTATCCTATGGGAAAAACTGTCAACTTTGTAGTGCTGTAACTTTGCCGCCGTGTGATATTTTTTCACCAAACTACAGAAAGACACATCTGTGGGTGTTTGGCTGTCTTCCCTCCAAATTTCATGAAAAAAGACCAAACCGTTATTTTGCAACAGGGTGCCAAAGGATTTCTGTAATGCGTCGGGCGCCGTAATGTTATCCTATGGGAAAAAATGTCAAATTTGGAGTGCTGTAACTTTGCCGCCATGTAATATTTTTTCAATACAACACTGAAAGGCACATCTGTGAGATGTCTGCTCCATTCCCTCCAAATTTCAGCCCAAAACTCCCAACGGTTCTTTTGCAGCACAGTGCCAAAGAATCGCTGTCACTGTCCCACAGATGGAAAACTACTGTCGCAATTTGCGAAAGCTTTCGCAAAAAAGTTCGACACTTTCATGAGTACGAAAGTAATTTGTGAAAGTACTTTTTCCAGAAATTTGAAAAACATATTTCTGGGGTGTTTTACCACAAAATAAAGACATGGCAAGCATCCTCAGGGTCCCTACTAGGTGAATGCAAAATAATTAGGTTGCTAGAGGTCCCAAATTTAAGTGCCAACCATTTTCTGATCACCAACTGAAAACAAAATGGCCATTTGTGAAAGTAACAGGCCCATTGCAAAAGTAAAAATGCATTTGCGAGAAGTGTTGAACTTTTGTTAACTTTTCCTATTGACTTATAATGGGAAACTGTTTTTTGAATAACTTTTGAACCGTTTAATATTTTTTCATGAAATCTTTGAAAGGCACATCAGGACCCTGGCCACATGTTCCCTGAAGATTTCGGACTGGTCACGCAAACCATACGACCTGTAGGTGCGACTGTAGAATTCCAGAAAAAGTGTAAACACATGCACAGATCATGCTTAATAACTCCACAGCCGTATATCCAACCACTACGAAACTTGGTAGATCCCAAGGCCTATGGTTCTTGATCATGTATTCCAAATTTCAGCCAAATCTGTCAAATGGTTGCAAAGTTATTAAGGTGCAAAGTTTTGGGGTTTAACATAGAAATGGCTCCTCAACCCTAACTATGGTAGCACTACCATGCTACATAATATATATATATATATATATATATATATATATATAGGATACATGATGGGCAGGAGTGGGATATGGAAAATATTCTCACTCCTGCAGAGTGAGGCATAGATATCTCATGAGTGTGAATGGCATGAGTGAGATATCCATGCCTCACGATGCAGGAATGAGAATATTTGCCATATCCCACTATCTGCACATCATGTGTGCGATTTATACAATAGATGTAAAAGCTTTAATTTGTTTTGTTTTATCTTATGTCATTCTGTTTTTGTGAATTGCTGCTGTGAGTGAACGGATATGAATGGGGTTTATATATGTTGTGCGATTGGTCATTGTGTGTGTGAGTGAGTGGTAATAGGTTGATGAGTGTGTGAATGTGATCCATGGTTGGATGATGAGTTTTTGTAGGCGGGGCATGTCTGAGAAGTTTCCTGTAGATACTGTGCATGGGTTTCCTTTTTCCCTATATTTTATTATGTGTAGTATTTAATTTTTGTTGTATGCTGCTGTGCATAACTTTTTCATTTGTGGTTAGCTTATATGTTATTTGTTTTGGAATGTTTGTGAAAAGCTCCATGGGAACTACAGGTAAGAGAGCAGTTTCGATTGTGCGAGGTGCTTTAGTTGTCATTGAGATGTTCAGCATTATTTTTTACTGAGACCGACAGCAAGAATTATACAGTTTCAGAGTATATATCATGTAAGTAATACCAGTTTAAAGAGATCATGTTTAGGTTGCTGTAACATGTGAAGAAATGAAATTAAGAACTGAAGGCTTCGGTGTGGAAATGTGTGGAAATATGTGTGATGTGAGTTCACTGGTATGTTAGTCAGAGTCAGAGTCTGTAGACAGATTTTCTTTATGTTTGTTTTTGCAGAGATCATACATTGGACCCGACAGGACCCAACAGGTTTACAGTTTGGATGCAGTGTGAGAGACTGCATGACCATTCAGCAGTTTGTAGTACAGAAATGTGCTGTTTTAGGTGTGTGCCATTTGGTGCAGTGAGGACTGCACTGCTGCAGGTTTCTGGCATTTGTGAAACTGCAAGCAAAGAATCAAGAATGCAGACCAGCTGCTTAATTAGGTACCTCAAAATTTCAGTTTCACATTTAAAAGAAGTTCTAACTTACACTGAGGACATGCTGCTGGAGTGAGAATATTGGCTGATGACATACCTACAGTATGTGTAAATGTAAATATTTTCACTGTAGCTATATCATCAACCATTTATCTCACTGGGGTGAGAATACATGATTTTATTGTCAACGAATACAACACACCCCTGTTGTGTGTGTGTGTGTCTATATAAGTGTTGTATACAATATATGTTTACCAGTTTACTCATTCATGGGGCAAATTAAGGCTGTAAGGACATGACCCCAAAGGGGGAGTGGATTTCTTGCTCCACTTAACCCCCAAGATGGGTATACTTCCGAGTATTCCACCATTACCCATTGTTTTTTGAAAATAATACATTAGGATGGTTATTGTTATGAGGAACACATTTGTAATCATGTTATGGTACCTTAAGGTCTCTTGCAGCAAGGAGGGAATGGTGTGTAGTGAGTGCAGATAGGAGTTTGGGGGATTTCTAGTCTTAGGAGGGTTTTGTGTGAGTGTCTTTTTTTCTAGGCTCTTTTACAGCTTGTTAATTGGTTTTAATAACTTCCTGATGATGCACCAGTTGTGTTATTAGTGGTGTTCCATTGTGTTAAATGTAGTGATGGTGTATAATTTGTATTAGTGCAGGTATATATTGCTAATAGTTTGATTAGTGTAGGTATATAGCTTTGATTCCTGCAGGTATATAGCTGTAATTGATTGTTTTGTGTGGTTATATAGCTTTAATTGACAGGTTAGTTACAGGCATACAGCGAAATAAATGATGGCCTTTTCTGTGGAAAACAGATTCCATCCATAGATAGACAGACAGACAGAGAGACAGATAAACTTGCCAGTTATGTTCCATACCATTTCCAAGTAATTTTATTTATTTATTAGAATGTTGGGCCCAGTTGAGACAAACAAGTCTCTTTTTCAGGGGCTTTCTGGGGAACAGTACATTCCATACACACATAAGTAAGACCATCTGATTCTTAGTATCAAGCAGCTGTATTTTTGAAAATGTTAATTTGCTTACACCATTTCATTAAACTTACCTCTCTGCAGTTATCTGCAGAGATTTATCTTGTTGCTGATCTGAAAACACCATAAGAGATAGCACATGGTGCAATTATGTGTCCGTGTTGTAAAAGCAGTTGTCTGTGGTTGAGTCCAACTCAGAGAAGGAAGGGAATTATCACTCACTAGTAGCACAGGAACCTATATCAAATTGAAAAAAAAAAATATCTTGGATATGGAATGAAGCCTGTTTGTAAAAGACCACCTTAGGGAATGAAAACAAGTGACCTTTACAGAATGAGTGAAAGAGAGAGCAAGAGTAGAAGAGACACAGAGATGTTCTTCATTTACAGAAACTTCAGCTTAAAATGTCTGAGATCATTAATATAAAAAAGTAACCTCTTAAGGCAGGTGGTCTACAATTTGGTCCCATTGCTGCAGTAGAGTATTGTTGACTTTCTTAAAACAGAAAAATAACTTCACTGGTTTCCTAAAATGAAACCATCAATTCTCACTCTCAGGTGGGTAGGAAAATATTCCAGCAAAGGTTACATCCAAATGTTTTGTTTTCATTGCATTGCTGCATTGCTGTATTAGCATATATTTGTTTTATCAGATATACTTTTTTTCCTTACTTTCCCAAGGAAAGACTTGAAACTTGGTCATATATATGCATATAGTTAGTGGCCAATAAATAAAGTGTTGTGCTCCAGTTAGTAAGTGCTATTAGCATCAGTCAAACAGGGAGTTGCCCCCACAAATAAAATAACCTCAATATCTGCAGAACTCAGTTCTCTTTATTCCCAAATAAACCTTGATTCAAAGTCATTCCGTTCTTTATTATAAAGAGTTTTTATTTACATGAAAACAGGAGCCTTCTCACTGTAAGTTCTTTGCAGTTGAATCCTAGTTTGGAACTGAAGCCATAACATCCTGCTTGTGAAAGTAGGGTCATTTTCCACAGCAACAATCTGTGATATTCAAGCAGAGAACTATGATACAGAGGGGATTAGTGTCAGGTTTCCCCCCATGTCAGTCAATATCTTGAGTGAGGAATAGTTGAGAATAATTAGAGTCAGCACTTCTATGTCTTCTTGCAATTTGGCCATGTGACTACCAGAGCACATAACTTAAAAGGCTTGTGGAGGCATACACCACTACAGCACTATTTCTGTACAGTGCCACCTGCCGTTCCTTCACATCACTGCACATAACAATGTACATTATAGTTTTAGCATTTTAAGCAGTGCTAGCATTGTTGTTAATTTGTATGTCCTAAATTGCAGTTCTGATTTTCAAAACAATACTTTTAAGTGTTCCAGTTCTCACTTTTCAGTCAAAAGAGTAAACAGGGAGGAGAGGAGATGAGGCACAGTGGGTCACCTTAGAGACTGGAAATGGCACCACAATCTGCAAAGGGGTTGTATACAGACCCCTTGTCAGGTGGAGAGAATGGACAAGGATATGATAGAAGGCATTCTTAGGATAGCAGAGAAAGGGGGCGATACTGTTGATGGGAGACCTGAATATGCCAGATGTTAACTGGAGCACATTTGCAGCAGCCACATCCAAGAGCAGGGCCAATCTCGATGCCCTACAGGTGGCATGCCTCAGACAGCTAGTTTTGGAATCCACTCATGAGGGAGCAATCTTAGACCTCATACTATCAAATGGGGACAGTGAGAGGATCTCAGATCTAAAAGTGGGTAGCCATCTGAGAATAAGTGACCACCAAACAGTGTGGTTCATGATAAACTCAGCTACAGAGTCAAGCCATACAAAAGTGAAGGTACTGGACTTCAAGAGGGCTGACTTTGGCAAGATGAGTGAGTTTCTTAGCAATTCTTAGCACTAGCAAACAGACTAGAAGGGGGGGAGGAGCGACAATGGGGAAACATCAAAACTGCCATCACAGAGGCAACAAGCCTTTGTTTGAAGCAAATAAACAAATCAAAATGAAAGAAAAAGCCACTATGGTTCTCAAAAGAGGTAGCAGGGAAGGTCAGGGAGAAAAAGATAGCATTCAGGAAGTATAAGAAAACACAGAAGAAGCAGGACAGAGAGCTGTACAAGTTAAGGCAGAAGAAAGCAGGGAGGGAAGTCAGAATAGCAAAGGCCCAAACTGAGGAAAAGATAGCCAACTCGGTTAAGAAGGGGGATAAAACCTTTTATAGGTACATGAGGGAGCGTAGAAAGACAAAGGGAGGGATAATGAGGCTGAATAGAATGGACAGTGGGTAGGCAGAAAGGGACAATGAAAAAGCAGGGATACTGAATGAATATTTCTGCTCAGTATTCACAAAAGAGGAAGTGGGGGAGGTGCCTAATCCAATTAACAGAAGTACTCTGGATAGGGGAGTCGATCCCAGTCCTTTCACAGAAGAAAGGGTTCTGAACGAACTCTTAAAACCGAAGGGGGACAAAGCAACGGGTCCTGACAGAATTCACAACAGAATTCTAAAAGAATTAAGGGGAGAACTAGTGAAACCACTGACTAGCCTTTTTAATAAATCAGGGGAGGATGGTGTAGTACCCGAGGACTAGAGGAAGGCAGATGTGATTCCCCTTCACAAAAGTGGGACCAAGTCAAAGGCAGGAAACTACAGGCCTGTCAGTTTGACCTCTGTGGTAGGGAAAGTGATGGAATCACTTCTGAAGGAAAGAATTGTTGAGTACCTATAGGCCAGTGGGGCACAAGACCCAAGGCAGCATGGGTTCACAGTGGGAAGGTCATGTCAAATGAATCTAATTGATTTCTTTGACTGGGTGACCAAAGTTGTAGACCAGGGAGGGGCTGTGGACATGGCCTACCTAGACTTTAGCAAGGCATTTGTCACGGTCCTACACAAAAGATTAATAGTCAAATTAACTAGCCTGGGAGTAGGTCCCAGGGTGGTAGACTGGTTAAAACATTGGCTAGACAACAGGACACAGAAGATAATTGTAAATGGAGTTACTAGTGGGGTACCGCAAGGTTCAGTACTGGGTCCTGTCCTGTTTATTGTCTTTATAAGTGACATTGCAGAGGGACTGGAAAGGAAAATATGCCTCTTTGCAGATGACACAAAGATCTGCAACAGGGTTGAAAAACAAGGAGGTGTGGAAAGGATGAGAATGGACTTGACAAGGCTGGAGGAATGGTTAGAAGTATGGCAGCTTGGATTCAATGCAAAGAAGTGCAAAATAATGCACCTGGGAAACAAAAACCCAGGGAAGATTACACAATGGGGGGGTAGCAACAACAACAAAAATGGAAAGGGACCTGGGGGTAATCATATCAGATGACCTTAAGGTTAGCAAGCAATGTGAGAAGGCAGTAGGGAGGGCTGGGGGGATACTGGGATGTATAGGGAGAGGCATCACTAGCAGAAAACAGGAAGTTGTTATCCCTCTATACAGACAGTTGGTGAGACCCCATCTGGAGTACTGTATCCAGTTCTGGAGAACCCATCTCCGCAAGGATATAGACAGGATAGAGGCAGTCCAGAGGAGGGCAACTAAAATGGTGCAGGGTCTGCAAGAGAAGCCATATGAGGAGAGACTAAAGGCGCTTAATATGTATACCCTTAAGGAAAGGAGGGAGAGGGGGGACATGATAGAAATTTTTAAGACCTCAGTGGAATCAAGAAAGTCCAAAAGGGTAGCATCTTTTAGAAAAAGAGATGTGCAAGAACAAGGAGACACAATTTGAAGGGGGGGTGGTTCAGGGGCAATGTGAGGAAGTTTTTTTTTCACAGAGAGGGTGGTGGATGCATTGAACAGCTCTCCTGAGGAAGTTGTGGGGTCTAAAACTGTGGCAGAATTCAAGAATGCATGGAACAGACATAAGGCAATTTTTGTGGGGGGGTAGGAAGAAGTAGGCTGTTGGTTAACTAGGATCGGCAGCTTATCCTGTAGGTAGGGAAATGAGCAGACTAGGTGGGCCAAGCAGTCCATATCTGCCATCAAAGTCTATGTTTCTATGTTTCTAAAACATATTGCCATGCTCAGGATGCCTACATTTAGGCATATGTTTGTATAAGCATGCATAAAATATGCATATCTTGTCCAATAATGTGTTCAATCAGTTCAGAGCTACCCTACTCAGAAGCATGTTCACTTGTCCTCAGGAACAGACAGTGGCAATGGGTAGGCAGAACTTCAGGGGCAAGATTTTCAGCCCATCAGGGACCAAGTCCCACTCTGTAGTTGGGTGATATTGACTGAATTCTCTGCACCTGCAGATTTTGCTATTTTCAGCTTGTACAGCTGAAGGAGATGTTATGCCCGGCCACATCAGGTCTAAGATTTTGGCACAGCTGCACTGAAAAAATGGCATCAAGCTGCCATAAATCTGGGAGCAGGTCATAAACTGGCTCCCACTTTAAAAATATGGTGTGTGTTGGGGGAGAAACTGTAGCTCTATAACTTCCGGAAGCTTTTTCCTCGCAACTGCACCAGTTTTGGGGTGTTTGAATATCCAGTCCTGATACAAGCTACAAAGTAAGAAGTGCAGGTCGAGTAAAGTTATAGTTTGATTGAAAAATTAAAATAAACTTATCAATAAGCTAAAATGAGCAGCTTAGATACAGTCTGCAACCATGCAGTCTGACGGGCACACTGGTCCAATAGGACCAAAAATAAATGCTAAAAGCTGACAGTGTCCCAATGTAACCAAAACATAGCCCTCCATACCAAAAAAAATCATTAATTTGTGTCATTTTTCCTGCTTTAGAAGTTTGGTTTAAAACCAAAATTACAAACATCAACATAATTAATTGCATATTTCAACATCATTTCACTGGAGAAATTAAAATAGGAGATAATGTTAAAAGTATCCGTTTTCACCAAGACCCTTTGCCATAGCTGATATTCATTCAGAATGCATACAGTAACCATTGCATTATCTATGCCCAACAAGTAGCTAGCGAACATGGTTCTCATTGGCCAGTGCTACCTGGGTTGGCAAGTCACACCAGTGTTCCACCAGCCTCATGGTAAAACTAGCAGTTTTTAAAAATAACAATTTTCTTTAAGTAAATAATTAGATAAAATCTTTTGTGTGGACTTTTTGTATTCAAAATGTATGGAACTCTCAACCTGCACAGTTAGACTTGTTTCCGGAAATGTCTGTTATAGCACCAGAGAAATGCCTTGCCACTCATGCAGTACCAGTGTAGGGCCACCAGAAAGAACCTCTTCAGAAATATTGCAAAATATCTGGAAATATCTAATCATGTATATTGCCATAACTGTAGCTTTACCCTACAAACAGTATTTTATTAATATTAAGTAAGAGTCAGGGTTACTGCATGTTCAATGCATTGTGAAGTAGAATCAATGGGGGCAGGGGGATGTTTATGTCACATTACTTAGCCTAGCAGGCCACTTTTATTTGGGGGGGTTATCCTATTTAATGTACCCCCACAAAATGAAAGGTGATGAAAGTTACTGAAAACTTACTGAATACAAATGGCTCTCCCAAAGTTATTTTCTCTTCTTCTGTTTTTATTTAATTAGTCTGTGATTTTTAACAACTTATTTAGAGTCTGTGGCAGGTAGCCTCATGATGTGACCCACCTGCTCCAGTCATGTCACTTGGTCTTTAAAGTATCATATTAACCTCTACTGTGTGCAGTTCAATGACTTGAAACCACATTATTCCAAATATGTACTGTGAGCAGAAAGATTCAACAGATGAAAAAGTAGAGGTTGTGAAGGTGTAGATAACATAATATATAACTGGTTCCTCTGAAAACAAGGGTGACATTTTGATTGAAGAGGTGCTTACACCTGAACTCATGCAGAATGTCTCAATGAAAAGGAATCTGGAACATTTTGGGAATGCTCGGAGATGTAATAACTTATGTTTTGTTGGGATGTCTCTGGAAACTAATCTCCTGTATGTTTGTAGCTTGGATTTAAGAGTAAATGAGGAAATAGACAACTTTGTTTGTTTTTATTTGGACCCCTGTCTTTGGCTCAGTTTCATTCCTTCAGCAACATATACTTCTATTCTTTAGTTTTGAGATTTAACTTTATACAAATAGGATAATTTGCACCCCTTGACCACCCCTCATCCATCCCAATAAATCTGAATGTCTTCTACACCCTTGGTCTTCCAGTCAGATTTTTAGAAGGAATTTAACACCTGGCACTGTGACAGCAAATTATTTTTTTAATGGTTAGGAAGAGATAAGAAGGGTGGGAAATGATGGGAATGGGTGAAGAGATGGTCATTGGTCTAGCCCTGGCCACCTTTGAAGGGTTTAAAGGGACAGGAAATATGTGTTAATTGGCAGCAGTTAGTAATGTTCCTTATAACAAAACTGAGACTTATCAATAACTGAGCCATATTTAACTGTACCTGAATAAACACTGATGTGAAAAACTATTTTTCAATTGTTTTCTTTTTATGGACAAAATTCTGCACAGTTCTTTTCATGGAACCAGTCGTTTGGTGGTCTCCCTATAGTATGCCATCATATGTGTACAGAATGCTAAGCATGAGCTATTGTCCTAACAGAACCTTGCACTAAGTTCTGTTCACAAACCATGATATAGTTAAAACTCAATATAACTGGTTCTATCAAGAGAATTTAACAGAATGCTGCCACAAAAACAAAACACCAGAAAAAAAAGCAGTTTTTGACATCACTTTTTATTTAGCTACACTTACATATAGATCATTTAGGCTTATAGACATCATTTCTGCAAATGGGAACATTATAAACTTCTGCGAGTTAAAAATAATTTCTTGTGCTCTTTAAAGTATGCTTTTTTTATGTTGGCTCATGCTTGCATGCCAGCCAACATATTGCAGTAGTAGCAAATTTGGAAGTGCGGTCACTGTAGATGAATGCAGGGCACGCATCAGCAGGTGCGTCCCTTATTCCCCAGTAAGCTGCATGCAGGCACCAACACCAGTAACACATAAACTGGCCACCAGATCTAAGAAAAGTGCTGCTGCAATGACAGCCAATCTCATCACGCAGTGGCACAATAACACGCCTCCCGACGTGCCTTTCCTGGTGAAGCAGTTCAAGAAACATGGCGGCACTGACTGCCACCACAAAGAGTGCCATCTTCAGGGGTGCCCAATCCCCCTGTCGGCATGCCCCGACCCACTTTATTTGCCAATGGGGGAGCCCACTCCCTGTCAGCATAATGCCCCCCTCTCATTCCAATTCTATGCCGAGAGGGTGCCCAATACCTCTTGTCATCATGAGCCCCCCTACAGTCTTTCTTTGCCAATGGGGGACCCAATTCCCATTGGCTTCAGTCCCCCCTGTTCAGTCTAATTTGCCAATGGGGGAGCCCACTCCCCATTGGCATAATGTCCCCAACTCCCATTTGTGCTGTGTGCCAAGGGGATGCCCAATACCCCTCTGCATCATGCGAGACCCCCTACCCATTTCTGTGTTGCCAGGGGCCCAATCCCTGTCGGCTGCAGTCCCCCTCTCCGTAATGCAGGTGGTACACTGGAGGCCAACCCCCAGTGTACCAAACAAACACCTGCAAAAAAATAAAACCGACCCTCATTGTCTTTTTTTTCCCTGTAAAAGAAGAAAACTGTCCCAAGTGGTTTCTCCTGCCCCTCCTCCAACCCACCACACCCCTCTGCGTACCCTGCCTCCCACACACACACACACCCCATACTTACCTTGAGCCTGGTGCAATGATCTTGAGTGGACCGGGAACACGTCTGCACTCTTCAAAGCCTACCATGAACTGAAGAAATGCCAGTAAGCTGTATAATGGCATGAATAGGGTTTTTTTCAACTTTGGTGCATATCTCAGGCATTTTAGGGAATTTTGACACCAAATTTTCAACATGGGGTTATTGGGACCCATCCTCATGAATTCAGTCACTGTCATGGTGTTATTCAGTCTCAAAAGGTGATTTTGCGGTCTCTGCATGAAATCATCTTTTGGGCCCAATTAACAAAATGACAGTACCACTGCTTATGAGGTGGGCTCTCAAAAAGTCTATGTTGCAAATTTGGTGAAACAAAATCCAAAAAATGACTGTTTTACAAGCGTGCATTGCCCAGTTTCCATGCACACTTGTAACTTCGTGAATTTGTAATATTTTCACTCCAGATTTTCACCATTGGCATTTTTCCACACCTCCTTATGAACGGTACAGCTGTCATTTTACATATCCTGGCCAAAATGTGGTTTTGCACTTCCGGTGCAGAACAGCATGGTTGCTGTGCGAGATCAGTTTTAGGGACAGATTAAGAAAATGACAGTGACACTGTTCATGAGCATAGGTCCGAAAATGCCTATGTTGAAAATCTGGTGATGAAAGTCCATAAAATGATTGTGTTACAAGCAGCATTGTGCAGTTTCCGTGCACCCTTGTAACTTCACATATTTGCAATAATTTCATGCCAGATTTTCAACACTGCCATTTTTTCACACCTCCTTATGAACAGTACAGTTGTCATTTTTCACACCCTGCCCCAAATATGTTTTCGCACGTGTGGCACACAATGGCATGGTCGCAGTGGGAAATCAACTTTTGGGACAGATTAGCAAAATCACAGTGACACTGTTCATGAGGGGAGGTCCCAACATGCCTATGTTGAAAATAATAGGGTTAAGGGTGTGTGTTGTGCAGTTTCTATACATGCTCATGACTGCACCAATTTCTCATATTTTCACTCCAGATTTTCAATATTGCCATTTGTTTGCACCTCCTCATGAACAATACAGTTGTCTTTTTTCACATCCTGCCCAAAATGTGTTTTCGTGCCTGTGTCCCCAAATGGCATAGTCATTGTGCAAAACCACCTTTCAGCTAACAAACTGACAGTGCTGCTCTTCATGAGGTGGGGTCAAAAAAAGTCCATGCTGAAAATTTGGAATGAAAATACCAACAAATGCTTATGGTGTTAGGGTTTTCAACTGTAACACCCTGCCCTGTAGAGACTGACAGGCATCTGGGGTATGACTTGGGATCATTGGCTGTAATGCTTACGCCATTCCACCCCCTTCACCTCCACCCTGCAGCTAGTGACAGGCATCGAGGTATGCCTTGGAGTGTTCAGCCCTAAAGTTCACTCCATTCTCCTATACTGCACCATGATAGCAAATCTCGAGAGGTCACTGTCATCATGGTAACACCGAAGTTGAAATACAGGCTTGGAGTGAATGTTTGCCTATGCCTCATTCTGTATAATATATGGGCAACAATAAAAGCAGCAAGGAACTTACTAGAGTATCTCTCTCTTTCTTCCCCCTCCATGGCTCTTCTGTCCACCCTTCTGCAGCATGTCCTCACTTCATGATGCCACAATCTTGACCATTGGCACCTCTCTCACCACTTATTACATTGTGATGTAACATCTGCAACAGAATCACTTTTTCCATTGCATGGATCTCCACACACAATGAACCCTACCCAAATACTATAAAGGTTTTGATTGTGAAGGAATCAACATTTGTATATATCCTGACAATATTCAGTATAACTCACTATCAGTGGACATTTTGTCTTCATTTTAAACCTGAGGTTGGTGAGCTTGAAGACAAACATTTAATTTAATTCCTTGTTGATTCGGAATACTTATTGAACTATCCTTTTTTAGATGCTGATCAGTTGAACATTATAAATGATGATTGGGGAGACCAATCAAACAGTTCTGCATATTTAAATAATTGTGTGACTGCACTGGAACAGGCTTTTAAAAAACAACATTGTCTTGCTAACTTGCTTAAACTATATGGAAATTTCCATATTAATATCCTGCCTACATTAGATAATCTAATTGTGCACAGTTCTTCTTTCTGAGAGAACCTATTTTTCTACCCAGTAGAGAAGCCCTCACACATTAACAGATGATTAAAACACCCTGCTTTCCAAAAAAATAAGACAATGCAATATTATTAATTGACTCTCGATTATATCTTTGTTATAGTCTGCAGTCACATTTATTGAGACTTATTGCACAGGATGTTTATGTAAACTAATTTATATTTGGAATTATGTATTCTAAATTGCTTACACTAATCTTCTCAAGTTCTGGTTACTACTGATATAGAATAAACCTGACAAATTTATGGGCTGTTTATGGAACTATTTCGCCATTTAAAGTAGCAGTATTTGCTACAGGAATCAGCATACTTTTTCAGTAATAATGTATTTCTGACAAAAACCTAACTGTATTTATTTATTTATTCCTTTTCATTTCATTTAATACTTGAATGGAGGTATGTGGTTTTGATATGTTTGAAAGAACCTTCTTTCTCTCCATGCCCTCCATGCACAAATTGAATGTTTTGTTATGGTGCTGTGATACTTACCATCAGAAACGTGTGCTAGCATCCTCCTACTACAGATTTTCCAAGGTATAAAAAGTATGTAAAGTCAAAAATTAAGCTTGAAGGAAGGGACTAAAACAATTCTGATAGTGGCAGCCATCCTTAGTGATTTGAGTAATACATAAATTAGTAGAAAAAAGATGTCTAAAATCATCTGATAGACTTCTATATTCTGCTGCTTTAAATTACTATGCTAGGAACTCATGTATCAGTTCAGAATCCCAGTACTTTTTGATTTTGTCAGCAGCCCAGGGGCTAATTAACTTTATCGGGAATTATGGTTCCTTATTATAATTAGCACAATTTATCAAACACATCTTTCTTTCTTTCTTTCTTTCTTTCTTTCTTTTTTCCTCAATCAAATATCTCATCTTTTGTATACAAAGTAAAAACAAAACTGTACTTTTTTAACTTTTGATCTAAGGCACTGTCATATCCAGATTTTGGGAGGTACACATCCAGAATGCAACCTTTCCAAAAAAATATATCAGTGAAAGGAATGAATACATCCACTGTATTTGCAATCAATAGGCCATAGCAGCATCAGCAATATTGAATTTGTGCACATTAATGAATGCACACACAAGCTATCATCCTAAGATGCATAGAAACATAGAAATTGTGAGCAGATAAGGACCACCAGGGCCATTCAGTCTGCCAGTAGGCCCTATACATAGTACGTGGCCCCTGACCCTATGTGATCAATGGCTCCCCCTCAAGGTTCCCTTGTGCCTGTTCCAGTTGTGCTCAAACCCCTCCACTGTGCTTGCCCCTACTACCTCCTGTGGCAAACTATTCCAAGCATCAACTACCCTTTCTGTGAAGAAAAGCTTCCTCACATTATCTCTTAATCTACCCCCTCCAATGTCATATCATGCCCCCTAGTTCTAGTACTTTTTCTACATTTGAAAAGGTCCCACAACTGTGCCTTGTTTATGCCCTTGAGGTGCTTGAAAGTTTCAATCATGTCCCCCCAGTCTTTCCTCTCCTCCAGTGAGTACATATTGAGGTCCCTTAATCTCTTCTCATATGTTTTGTGGTGCAAGCCTGCACCATCTTTATAGCCCTTCTCTGGATAGTCTCCACCTTGTTTATGTCCTTGTGCAGGTGAGAGATCCAGAACTGCAACAGTACTCCAGGTGAGGTCTTACCAATGTTTTATACAATGGCATAACCACTTCCCACCTCCTGCTAGTGATACTCCTGCCTATGCACCCCAGCATGCCACTGGCCCTCCCCACCACCTTTGTGAACTGTTGTGATACCTTAAGGTCATCAGAGATGATAACTCCTAGGTCCGTTTCCTCCTTGGTGACAGTCAGATCCTTCTGCCCAACCTGTAGCTCTCCCTGAAGTTCCCTCTACCCAGGTGCATTATTTTGCACTTTTTTTCATTGAACCTCAGTTGCCACATCTCAGGCTATCTTTCAAGCTTCTCCAGGTCCCTCTTCATTTTCTGCACTCCTTCTGGAGAATCCACCCTGTAACAGATCTTGGTGCCATCTACAAACAAGCAGACCTTTCCTTCCAGCCCCTCTGCAATGTCACTAATGAAGACATTGAACAGGACTGGTTCCAGCACTGATTCCTGTGGTACCCCACTGGTCACCATCCTCTCCCCAGATTGTACCCCACTTACCACCACCCTCTGTCTCCTGTCTGTCAACCAGTTCATAACCCAGTTCAACACCTTATCTCCCATGCCCAAACTGCCCATCTTGTTAACCAGCCTTCTATGTGGGATGGTGTGAAAGGCTTTGCTGAAATCTAGGTAGGTGACATCTAATGCCCATCCCTGATTTACTTCCCTAGTCATCCAATCAAGAAAATCTATCAGATTCCTTTGACATGATCTTCTTGCTGTAAGTCCATGTTGCCTCAGATCCTGAGTACCCCTGGATTCCAGGTGTGCCACTATCTTTTCTTTCAGCAGTGTCTCCATGATCTTCCCCACCATTGAGATTAGGCTTACGGGCATGTAGTTCCCCTCCTCCTCCTCTCTACTGCCGCTTTTGTGCAGTGGGACCATATGCACCCTCCTCCAGTCCTCTGGAAACACACCCATGTTCAGTGACTCCATGAACAGGGCTGCTAGAGGCACTGCCAGTTCCCTTTGCAGCTACCTTAATATCCTCAGGTGGACACCATCTGACTCCATGGCCTTATCTACCTTCAGCTTTGTGAGTTCTTCTACAACTCTCTTCACTGTGAATAGACTGGTGTCCACTTCTCCACCCCCCATTGCCTCTGCTATCCATCCGTGGTCCTTGACTGTCCCCCTCCCTAATGAATACTGAGCAGAAGTATTTGTTCAGTATTTCTGCCTTGTCCAGATCCCCCTCCCTTACACTGTTCCTCCTCTCCTTTGAGCCTCATAATCCCCCAGTTTTTCTTCTTTCACTGATGTACCCATAAAATACATTGTCCCCATTTTTTACAGACTATGTTAAACCCTCCACTGTTTGCACCTTATCTCTCCTAACAGCCTTCCCTGCTTCCCTTAGACATTCAAGGTACACCTACCTGTCCTCCTCCTTTTAGGTCCCTTGGGATGCTTAATTATTAACTGACCCCAACTCCTAAATATGGTGGATGGTTTAGTTAATACTTTTTAACTAATTTTTTCACCCGCACATCGACTAATTTAGACCACCCCATTTCCTTTTTGCATTTTTGCAACTTTCTTTTAGGATGTATAGCAAATTCCCATGCAAGCAACAGAACTGAATATAAACTAATTAACAATATATGTTTTTTAGATTAAATATATTAAAAGCTATAACTGTACTATATAGGATACTTGTAAGAGAATGAGACCTTAAGGAAAGGTTTGGTTTCTAGGTTTGATCTTTGGAATATACAGTAACCTCTGTCTGATTACTTTTAAAGCAGATTACCTTTAAATGTATGAAGTAGAAAATGGGATAACCTCTTTTGAATACTGATATGTAGTAACAATTATATATTACTATGTATTATTTTATCGAAAGGGAGTCATGGAATAGTATAGTCTGCCTGCTGAAGTGGTGCGTGCTACAACTGTTGGTGGTTCAGTCAGTTAGGATAGAATAAAGGGTATAGTGGTTGCTTGAGGTGGCAGAAGCTAGGAGGGGAATGGGGGAAATATGGGGAGGACCAAGACCCCAAGGGGACAGTACATCGCATGGCTAAATAGGGAACTCGAGCAGACTGGATAGACCATTGGTCTTTTTCTGCTGTAATTGTCTAAATTTCTATCTTTCTATAATCTGAAATAATGGAGACTGTTTAGATATTTTTATTAGAGACTGCTTTTCAGAGTGGTAGAGTGTGCCTTTGGGCCAGGTTCTTTGAATAATTTCACCTTCATTTACTTTTATAACAAATTCTGGCCAGAGCTGACAGAGCTGTGATGAGCTGCCAAATGACCAAAGTTACAAGTGTGTGTAGAAATTATTGAAAGCCTGGGTGTAACTTAGCCATTTTTTAGAGGCGTTGTGGAAAATTTTCAGCATGGCCTTTTTGAGACCCCTCCTTATTAAGAGTGCCAGTGTCATTTTGTTCACTTGTCCCGAAAGGTGATTTCACAGAGTGACCACTCCATTCTGTGCCACAAGTGTGAAAACTTGTTTTGGGCAGGATGTAAAAAATGACAGCTGTACTGTTAAAAAGGAGGTGTGCAAAAAATGGCAATGTGGAAAATTTGGAGGGAAAATATTAAAAATTAGTGAAGCTAGGAGTTACCTAGAAACTGCACAACACACGCTGGTAACACAGTCATGTTTTGGAAATTTTTCACCAAATTTGCAAATGGGCCTTTTGGGACCCCACCTAATGAACAGTGGCACTGTCATTTTGTTAACTGGTCCTGAAAGGTGATTCCATGCAGCAACCACAAACTCACCTTTCTGGACGGAGTAACAAAATGACAGTGACACTGTTCACAAGGTGGGGTCCCAAGAACCCCATGTTAAAAATTTGGGGTCAAAATTCCAAAAAAATGGCTAACATATTAAGTTGAAAATCCCATTTAATGACATTATAGCATGCTTACATTTGATTCTTCAGTTTGTAGTTCAGCTTTGAAGAGTGCAGCTGTATCGTGGTCCAGAGAAGATGACAGCACCAACCTCGGGAGGTAAATATGTGGTAAGAGGGGTGCATGGAGGTGGGTGCTCAGTGGGGGTGGGGATGGGAGAGAGGGACTGGGGCGATGATGAGGGACCATTTTCTTTTACAGGTAAAAAAACACGTTGTGGGAAGGTTTTCTTTATTTACAGGAAAATAAAACACATTTGGGCACACTGGGGTGGGCTCCCAGTGTGCCACATCAGCTGGGGGGTACATGATTCCGACACAGGGATTAGGCACAGTGCTGTCAGAGGTGGGAAAGGAAAAACAAACATTTGAGCACACTGGGGTGGGCTCCCAGTGTGCTACATGAGTTCAGGTGGGGGCACATAATGCCAACATGGGGACTGGGTATCCTGATGTCAGAAGGAGCAATATATATATATAAATATAGATGGGCACACTGGGATGGGCTCCCTGTGTGCCACATGAGTTGGGAGAGGCCACATAATGCTGACACAAGGATTAGGGACTCCAATGTTGGTGAGAGGATGGGGAGCAGGGAGGACAGCAGCAGTGGGAGGATGTTCTTTCCTGCCGGTGCTGGCAGTGGTGACATGACTGCGCAGGTGCAGCACTTGTGCATGCATAGTTGCAGTGAATGGCATGTTTGTGCCATTCACAACATGGCAGTGCCAGTGGAACTATGCATGCATGCAAGTCATGCATACATAGTTCTTGCTCCAGAATGCAGAAGTAACAGCCAAAATAGTGTGGCTGTTAATCCGTAGTGACCGACCATGGCAGAGTGTTTCAAGCTACATTGGACATTTGAAAAGATACTTCCAAAAGTCCAATGGAAGGTTCCACTACTGGCCATTTTTAGAGCTACGATCCAAAAATGACTGTAGGCTCTGCCCACAGTCCTAAAAAGTAGATCTTCTTCAGTACAGAAAAGATAAACAGTAAATTAAGAAGATGTCCATTTAAGAAACAGACCTGGAAGCATGTAATGAGTTTGTGAAACATTATAAGATTTTATTAATTGTTTTTCTTAGTGTAATTTAAATAAAATTCAGATGTTTCAAAATGGCATGGTGATTGCTGGTTTGGCCCTCTTGTTATGTGTCAAGAAATGTGCATACATTCCAATTGCTGTCAACTAATGGCAGCTCCCTGAGGAAGAGGCACACACTGGCGTGTTGGTCTGCACTGCACAACAGTGTTTAAATAAATACTTTAAGTGTTAGACTCCAGTTACACCTGTTGGCCACCCTTTATATTGTGACTCTTAAATCTATGTTACATGTTAAAATCAAACATCCTGTAGTCAAGGTGAGAGTCTCAGCAAATTATTCATGTTTACATAGTGCACTAGTGATCAGGAAGTAGGGGCACATATACAAACTGCAAGTTACAGAAAACCTACTGAAAGACACTGGTGTCTGGACAATTATAGCTTCCATTAATGCCTCCCAAACAAACAAACAAAAAAATATGTGATTTTCAGTCATGCAAATTGATACTTTGGGGTCTGCTCACATGAGATAACTAGAAGCAGACAGCTCACCTCACTTGGAAATTCCTTCATCCAGCAGAGCCACTCAGCAAAACAAGTAGATAAAGATAGTTGAATGTTCTTTACAAATTCCATGAGCAAGTATAAAGGACTACAGGTGAAACAGTAAAACCGATTGTCATCCCTTAGTTGTCACAGCTTCATGCTAACACCCCCTGAGCAAAAGATAAAAGACATTCAGCCTATGCTGTGTAGATGAAAAACCTAAACACGTTTTCCATCAATCAACTGTTACTGCTCTTTTTAATATAAATTTGTATATTAATCCCCCAGTTTATCAAAATAACCTAGCATAATATTAAAGAGAAAACACCCTGCAACAATACAAGATGAAAGACCTGTACCTACAGTACATATGAACCCAGACTGCAATAGCAACAGAACAGAGCAGCACAATAATCATAAATGGATGTTACACATGTAAAAATCTAGCTTAGATTTACCTAATGCAGTGTAAAAAATGCATATATTGATGCTACATAGGGCATACAAGGCAACCCGTTCAAATCAGAATGAACCATCACTAGCACACAATATTAAACCAGGTGATCAGCACACTAGTGGCAAACATGTTTTCCAACAGCACCGCATTACCTCAGACATATCTGTCTTAGTACTAAGATGTAAATTCAAATACATGCAGGAGAAATGTGATGGTAATAACTATATTTAACAAATATGATAAGCTCAATCAGGACATTGGATTACTGACACACTATGGAGAACTCTAGTATTTAAAATACTAAATGGAATTTCACACATTTAAACTGATTTTTTTTCAAACACTCTTCTCATGTCCAGTTTATTTCTTACTTCTCTTACACCTCCAGGAAACCTCTCATATAAACATGTCAATGCCCCTATTCTGACTGTCTTATATGGATACCTTACCAATTCCTTCAAATTCATGTGTTTCAGTTGAAGACCAGTTCCCTCTCTATTCTCTACCCACCTTCCCTAGTCAACTACCCTGTCATAAGTTATTTTGAAATAACATGACTGTAAGAATAAATTAATCTTCTTCTGTTCAGAATGCAATTGCATATGTTGAAGAGACCTGTCTGACCTGAAGGCTCATGTACTCTGTTATCTTTGTACAAGACATATGTTGATCCAAAACAGGTATAAAATTATCAAACAACTTATTTTTATAACAAATATATTATTGGCATGTATCCACCTCAGACAGCTGATATATAAATATAGTTTTTAATGGACACGGGCATAGAAACATAGAAACATAGAGGTTGACGGCAAATAAGGACCGCAAGGCCCATCCAGTCTGCCCATTTCTTTTTCTACCTTATAAATGTGCCATCGGCCTTTGCTCTGTCAGTGGCCTATCTATTCATACTCATCTGCATTGCTCCCTTATGCCTATCCCATGCCTGTTTGAAGCCCTGCACTGTATTCATAGCCACCACTTCCTGAGGTAGGCCGTTCCATGCATCCACCACTCTTTCTGTGCACCCATGCATCCACCACTCTTTCTGTGTGTGTGCATTCACACTGTTTACATAAAAAAGACCTTATTAACATAAACACCTTATTAACATAAAGAAACAGTATCTTTTGTACAGTTATTTATTAAACTGTGATTGTTTAGCCATCAGCATGAACATGGTCTCCTACTATAATTAAATTTGCTAAAATTATACACTGTAAAAAAAAATCTTGATGCACATTTACGGAATACATGTGTATTCATCTTGAACAGAGCTTCATCAAAGAAGTATTAAAATAGTTTATGGCCCATATTTTCAAAGGAGATGTGCAGCCCAAAATGGAGACACATATCAGAAACTGCATGGAACCATGATATTCGAAAGGGGGAGATGCATCGCACATTTCTGAATGTGCAATTGTGCAGATATAAAGTATGCAGCACAAAAAAATGGGGTGTGCATATGAATATGATGCGCATCCATATATGCAGCCAAAATGTGCAGTGCATCTGCTGCTCATCTCACAAATGCTCCATCCAAAGTTAGACATGTCAGGGGATGGTCTAAATCAGCCAGCCATCCACAGGCAGGTTGCAGAACTGTAGACAGGTGGCCCTGAGACAATCCTTGGAGGCGCACCAGAATGTGATCCAGGCACCCATACACAGTTGTCATGCAAAGACAGATGTACCCAAAGCTACAGGTGCTGGCACTGCATGGGCACCACCCAGAAAATCATTCTCCACACCACTCCCAGGAGGTGGATATGCAGCTGCCACATGCCAGGGGCCATGGCCTGCACCCATCTGGCCTGTAGGGTGCCACCCGGTGGTGGCATGCACCCAGGGTGACATCTTGGGCAATGATGCCCTGGTAGCCTGGTGGTACTAGTGGCAGCATGGCATAGGCCAGGGACTGACCTGTGGCACACACCCATGGTGGAATAACATAGGAGCATAAAGGTTGGACCCACCCACTCGGGAACCTGGCCACTTTCTGCACACTGCCATACCTTGCAGTTATAACCATGTTCTTGTCATATGGGGGGGGTGTTGGGGCACTGCAGGTGACTGTACACTGCATATGGAGCTGGTGTATTTCATGCAAGTGGTATACTGATCAAACTATGACTCTCTGTGCCCTCCCCTGTTGCTTGTCCAGGAGGGGCCCCTGTGGTCACTGTCCAGGTGGGCCCCATGTACCCCAGTCTGACCCTGGACATGGCTGTGGGTGATAGCACTGTACCCAGCCCAATGCAATTCACCCACCCACCCACACACAAACATTCCATCACACCTGCCTGCTAGGCTGCAGTACCTCTTGTTCACCTTTGTGGAGTGGTGGGCAGCCCTGTAAAGCTGTAACTGTGCATGTCTTGTTTATGCATATGGCCTGAATACATTCCAGTAATGAGCTGTGCATGTGGGAAATGGGCTCGGAATGTGCAGTGAGGTCATTTGTATATTCCTGCTGAATATTGCAATTTTGTGCATTGCACAAGTGGCTTTGTAGCATGCATTTCCCTATGCTCCACACAGGCTCCAGGTCACCTGCCGTGCTGTGCATCTCCCACTGCATAATCATGCATGTCTGGGATATTCAGCTGGACATGCATGATCACATCTTATGGTGCAAGTTTTAAAGATATCATTATTTTGTGCCATCGCATCTCAGTTGTGCAGCCCAAGCACTTGCGCGATGCATGCTGAGACTTTTGAATATGGGGCCCTATATATTTATAGAATGCCACATAACTATTTTTGTAAAAAAATGTTAATCAGCTGTAAAGTTAGGATACACCACATTAAGTATATTTTCTGATAATTTTTACCAAATTAAATATTGCCAGTGCAATCACTGAAACATAGAATTTGTTGGCGCAAAAGGACTGGTAGGCTCATCTAGTCTGCCCTATTTTCACTGCCAAATTCTACATTCTGTACTCAAACTGTATATTGGAATCATAATTCCATAAGATAAAAATGCAGTTTATAGGTTATAATAGTGAACAATGGTTTAAAGTTAAGCTGCTATTTGGTAGTTACCATGTGAATAAACTAGGAGAAATTCTCTTATCTGGGATGTAGTATGTGAAATTAAATGTGGGAAGCAAGCATGTAGTTTGAGTGGTCATGAAGCAATTCTGAGCAAGATCCATAAGTTAAAGCTGATGAGGTGTGATTTGCAACTTGCAAGAGTTGGTATTCAGGCGAAAGCCCAAGGGGAACAATTTGAACAGCATCCGACATACCTGCTGTCTGGCAGTGCTCACTCTTATTATACTGTAAAACTAGTTATTTTCACACAAAGTAATTTTAGTGCAAACATAAATGCAACTATAATTGCACAAACTTAATTTAGCATCAAGTAATCAATGTTATGTTCATTATAATGGAAGGAAGGGCAAATAGTGCTAATTAGCATACATTTATTTTACTGCCAATTAGTGCTTCAGTGAAAACAACAAAAATTACTTGACAGTAAAAGTGTCAAGTTTTACAGTATTCAGGTATATGACAAGGCTTGTGGTAACAGTTACTTATGATTGGCTTAGCTCACTTATTTAGAATCCTCAGGACTGCCTGTCTGCCATTGGCTCACATTTCTTTTTAGTTTTCCAAATATTAATAAGGAATGACAAAATCTCATTAACTCCTTTTCCTACCCCATGGGCTCATAGAGAGAGGTCGGCATTGTTTTAAACTGCCTTATGCTTTTGGCTTTTTGGTTAGCATTGATAGCTTATTTAGTAATACAGGACCATACGAAGTGAATGAACATTTTTTCATAGACAATTTCAATGAGTTTTCATAAAATAGAGTTTCCGTGCTATTTATTGTTGAATGTGGGTCAGTATGTTTTATAAATTTACCTGAAAGACAACCTGGAGATAAGTTTTGAAAAACAGTAAATGCAAGGACCTCTCACCCATCAGACTCATACATTTGGCCTGCTTGTGGGCTGCTGGGAATTTCCATTGATCCATCCTTTGCCATCATCCATAGCTGTGAAGCTGTCTTGGTGCAGTGCTCCCATCCATAGACACTATTCCCTGCTGATTCTGGTATATGTGGAAGTTCAACTGGGTTGTCCTCCTCCTGTCAGCCTTTAGCACCAGGTAACAGCACTACTGCTCCCCCCTTACCCACTTATCACTTGTTGTAAATAGTTCTCAAGCCAGCAGGTATCATACAAGACTGCAACAAACAGGCTTAACAGGGCCACCATTCCTGTTGCATCTCCCTTTCCTTTATGCTCACAATGGGTGCTTACTCACTGGGTAAAGAATGTTGTGTTAGCTGATATCCATGGCACTCCAGATATTACATCATGGGTTTCAACCCATCTGATAGGCTAATGATGCACATTTTATTTTTTTTATTTATTTATGAGGCCTAGGATTACAATACCTTTGAGCTAAGGCTCTTTTACAAAGGTTCCACATCAGAGACAACATTTCAAGAAAAAAAGGCGAGGAAAATCAACACAAAATGGTTATGACATAATAACAAAAAATAGAACAACCAATAAGGGGGGGAGGGGTGGTGTGAGTATGTAGGCTGCCAGAGGCATTTGTCATGTGAGAAAGTAGCTAGTAAGTAACTAGTAAGTGCATGTAGTTGGGGAAATGAGAAGGGAGAAAATCCGAAGGAGTTGGCTTGAAGTACAGGAGGGAGAGCCAGGTACAGAAGGAGTACAGAAAGAGGTGAGGGAAAGTAGGGGTACTGAGGGAAGTGGGGGAAAGTAGAGGGTTTAGGACAGTAGGAAAAAACAGGGGTCTAAAGGAGAATTTATCAGGGGAAATGTGATAGGTGTCATATCGCGGTGGCAGATATAGTGGAAACAGGGAAATCAGTTGTAGCAATCACAGGAGCTAGTGGCAGCTAAATGATTCCAGAGACTAGTTTTGAATGCACCAAGTTTGTTTGCTGAGGAGATGTTGGGGTTAAGGTCATTTAGCCAAAGTGGTGCTCTGTAGGCAAAGGATCATTGTGCCTGGGAGGTGTGACAGTAGGGTATTTTTAGGAGCTGCTGATTTGACTCCTAGAGCTCTGACAGTTTGGGCTTATCTGCAGAAGGGTAGAGACACCTGGGGTGCATTCCACAGACAGATTTTCTTTGCCATGGTACAAGTGAGATACTTTATGCAATTTGATAGGTGAAGCTATCCAGACTGTGCATATAAGTCACAGGTGTGGGTGAGCTGGTGAGCACTTGTAAGAAGTCGACAGGCCTTTTTTAAGGTAGTTTGCACCCGTCTGAGGGCTGTCATCATGGCAGAGCTGTAAATGATGAGACCATAGTCAATGACTGAGACCACGGAGCTCTGTATGGCAATCTTTAGTGCATCTGGAGTAAGACTTTGTCTTTGTTTGTATAGAAGACCAAGTCGAATGTTTGCAGTTTTTGCAACATAGTCAGTGTGTGTCCCATAGGAGAGGCTAGTGTCAAGCAGAATCCTGAGATATTTGAAAGATTACACCTGCTCCAAGGTGTTTCCCTGTGCAGTGGAGATCGACAAGTGGTGTTGCTTGTGCAGATTTTGAGAGCTGCGAAATATCATGGTTTTTGGTTTTTTGTGATTTAGTACTAGTTTGTGATTGTGGAATCAAGACTCAGTGGTGCTGAAACCATGCTGGAGGTTATCCTGTAGACCCCTGGGGTCTTTAAGGGAGGAAAATACCACTGCATCATCAGTGTACAGGATGATGATTTCAGGGCAAGATTGTGGTAGGGAGTTTAGGAAAAGACTAAACAGGAGTGGCCCCAATATGGAACCTTGGGGTATGCCTGAGCGGACTGGCAAAGTGTCAGAAAGAGTGTTTGCAATTTTTACTCTTTGCATCCAGTTTTCGAGGTAGCTACTAAACCATAGAACAGAGTCAGGTTACAGTCTGGTATTTAGTAGCTGGTCAATAAGCAGCCCATGGTGGACTGTGTCGAATGCTTTGGAGAGATCGATAAAGACTGCACCTGTTAGATTGCCATGGTCCAGAGGATTATGAGCAGCCCCGGTGAGCTCTTGGAGAGCAGTGGTGGTACTGTGGCCTTTCCAGAAGCCATGTTACTTGTCACATAGAATGTTGCATTTGTCCAGATGGTTGTTGAGTTGGTCTGCCACAATATGCTCAAGTGCCTTAGAGAGCAGGGCAATATTGATATTGGGCAGTAGTTTGAGTGGAAGGTCTGCCTTTGTGGATTGGGGTCACTATTGCGGTTTTCCATTTGTCAGGGAAGTTCCCGCTGCTGAGAAAGAGGTTCAGTATTTTTGTAAGGCAATGAAGAACCTGATCTAGGGTAAGTGACAGGAGCTTGAGATCCAGAGTGTCACCACTAATTCTGGATTTAGAGATGGCAGTGGCAATATAGTGGAGCGCATCCTTTACGCTGACCTCCCTAAAGTAAAAAGGGGATGATCCGATTTGGGCGGGGGGGGGGTCCAGCAGTGGTTGCTTTATCTTCGAAGTAATCTGAGGGAAGGGCAGCACTGAGGTCTATAAAAGCCAAGTTAAAGGAGTTAACTATGACACCATGGTTAAGGGTGATTGATCCATCAACAGATAACATAGCGGGGAGTTTTTTGGCTTCTTCCCCGTGATTTCCTTGATGTTTTCCCAGAATGCTTGACCATTCCCCCAGGTGTTAGTGAGAGCATTTTTATAGTAAGTATTTTTTATAAGTCTGGTGGCTTTTGTTCAGGCATTTCTGGCTTGCTTGCATTTTTAAATATTCAGCTGGTTTCTGGTTTCCTTGGCAACAGTCCAGAGTTGATCCTGCAGTTTTAGCTGATTTAGCAGTTTCCCAGTGATCCATGGATTACAGAGCATTTTTGATTTGCATTTTTTGATTGGGGCAAAGAGGTTGCATGCCCTATTGAAAGTAGCGATGAAAGAATCGAGGGCCTGGTTAACATCAGTCATCATGTATATAGGTGACTAGTCTTGCTGAAGCAGGTAGTATTTGATGTGGATGAGTTTGCCACGGGGAAGGACTCTGCTGGAAATAATTTTTTGAGGTGGCTTAAGGAATTTAATTGACCATACACAGGTAATTGGTGAGTGGTCTCTGAGGGAGTCCAGGAGAACTGTAGTGTGGGAGATCATGGTGGGATGGTTGGTGAGTACCCAGTCTAGGAGGGTGCAGGTACTCATTTTGTAGTTGGTTCTGGTAGTGGATGAAACCATCTGTGTAAAGTTGGCTGCAGCAAGGGAGTCTTTAGGGGCACTTGTCTCGATCCTAGCCAGTTAATGTTGAAGTCTCCTAGTAGGATTAGTTCAGAGTCAGTGGGCTGCTAGTCAATGAAATTTAGAACTTCATTGAGGCCAAGTTTTTGATCCTTTGATGGAATATATATGGATGTGATACTTAAGACTTTCTGGTTTGTGCCAAGTAAAATTTTTATTGGCAAGATTTGTGCTGAGATTGTCCATAAGGGAGCCACTAGGGGGCACCACATGAGAGTGTCTCTGATAAGAATAGCGCATCATCCACCTTTTTTAGAGACCCTGCCTTGCCTGAGAATATTGTAGCCTGGAAAGGTTAGTGCCTGGTATTTTGGCATCAGCCAAGTTTCAACCAGTGCCAAGATATCAGGGTTGTGTTGGCAAATGAAGGCTTGAAGGGTGTCAATCTTTGGTAGCAAGCTGCAAATATTAAGGTCACCAGGATGACAGACCCCAAGGTTTTCAGGGGGCAGGTGCTGAGGGGGTCAGAGTTCAGGTGGACATTTCCCGAGATGATTAAGATAAAAAGGAGGAGTTTTAGGGTGTATAGGCATAACCCCTTGGGAGATAATCTATGTTGTTTATTATGGTAATGGTAGTAGGTGGTGGTCAGTGGGGTGTTCCAGTGTGGTACTAGAGAGTATATAGAGTGTAGATAGTCCAATGCATGGGTTTAACAGGGTAGATGAAAGACTCTTCAGTTCGAATGGGTGGGCCATGCGGTGGGCAGGGTCTGTAGTGGAGTGTTCCCTGGGAGCAGTAGTTTTGTATCAGGAGACTGGAAGTGTTACATTGTGGCATACATGGTTTGCTGGAGCTTGGAAGGGAGAAAAAGGGGGAAGGGTAAGGAGGAGAAGGAGTGGAAGGAACAGTGGGCAGGCGGTCATATTGCCGTAAGGTCCGGGTGGACTGTGAGTGGTTTGCGGGTCAAGAAATGTGATAAGATGGGAAATGCACTACATATGCAAGAGGAGGAGGTCCTGAGAGGAATGAGCCAGTAGGCAGGAGGAGGCGGTGAGAGTATGCGGGTGGGTGGGGTTAGTAGTGTATTTAATGAAGGTTGGGGAGGTGGGTGGGCGTAATTTTTCTGCAAAACCTATAGAAAGTCTATGGGTGCAGCACCAAGTGAGCAGAAAAAACAGAGAGAAACAGTGTCAGACAATCAGAAGCGGTCCAGTAGAACAGGGGTCCAATCAGACAAGGCAGAGCACACAGCAACCGATGGTGGCCGTTTTTGGCTTCACTGGCTCCAAAGGGGACTTCTTACCTGGCGCTCCGAGTACTGAAGGCAGGTCGCAGGTGGTGGCTGAGGCGACCGGCTGTTGGAGCTGCGGCTGCGCTTGGCACTCCTCACGAGGGCCCTGGTCAGGGGCTGGAGCTCTGGCACTCTGAGTCCTGAAGGCTGGTCGCAGATGGTGGCTGAGGCGGCTGGCTGTTGGAGCCATGGCCATGCTTGGCACTCCTCATGAGGGCCCTGGTCAGGGGCTGGAGCACATGTGACCCAGGATCAAATTTCTCAGTACACCTTGGTCCCAGGTGCCCCTGTTTCTCAGTTCAATTCTTCCATAGCTGTAATAGAGCTTTAATCTACTCCCTTATACTTTAAACCATATATATTCAGTTGAAGCTACCTCTGGCTGGAAGCTGCAACACTGGCCTTAGGATTTGCAAGAAAGCGAGTTGTGCTCACAACAGAGGCAGGTGAACCTTACAATTTACAATTTACAATTGTCTTTGGTTTAAAGCAGATTCCTTAGGAAAGTTAATATTCTTCAGGTGGAGGATACTTCTAACTGAAAGGTGAAATAAGGAACTCAGAATTATCAGAAAAGGCAGTCTTTCAATTAACAGAGGGAGGTGGACCTTGCTTTACTTTTGTTACAGTTGTTAAGATTTTCAGTGCAGGAAGAGTTTAAACCCACAGGGACTGAATACTGTTTACTGTGTCTGTTCTTGTGCACAGCTGACTTAATTGGAGTTAGTGATTGACTGTTTGCATTGCAATATTTGTAATACTGTGAGTTATTCACTGGGCTAAGAATTTGTCATAAGTCCTGAATTGAGAGCAGGTTACAGGATGTGTATTGGACCCAGACAGTGCCTAGGGGTAGAAACCGTTTTTTCTTTTGTTTATCTCTGTGTGCCTTAAAAGGCCAGGCCAGACTGTGTCAGGAAGTGCTTACATAACAGCTACTTATCAGCCAATAGCTTTGGAAGAATCTTACAGACCTGATAACAGTACTAACTTTAGCAGGCTCATCAGATAACCTAATATTCCTCAGGTGAAGCTACCTCTGGCTGGAAGCTGCAACACTGGACTTAGGATTTGCAAGAAAGTGAGTTGTGCTCACAACAGAGGGAGGTGAACCTTACAATTTACAATTGTCTTTGGTTTGAAGCAGATTCCTTAGGAAAGTTAATATTCTTCAGGTGGAGGATACTTCTAACTGAAGGGTGAAATAAGGAACTTAGAATTATCAGAAAAGGCAGTCTTTCAATCAACAAAGGGAGGTGGACCTTGCTTTACTTTTGTTATAATTGTTAAGATTTTCAGTGCAGGAAGAGTTTAAACCCACAGGGACTGAATACTGTTCACTGTGTCTGTCCTTGTGCACAGCTGACGTGTTTTGGGGCTGACTGCTTTCAGAGCACAAGTCACCAGGTTGTTTTGGGGCTGGGGAGGTTTACCTGTGTCTGACTTGGATGTTTGGATTTTTCTCTGTTTGATTAGCAGGGTATTTTCTCTGTCAAATTGTCGTGTAGGGCATCTTGCTGACAGGAAGGCACTCATCACAGTGGTAGGTCAGAGCTTTTAGCTGATTGTTTCATGAGGGCACAGTTTAGGCCCAAACTCTTCCACCCCTCACCCCACCCACCCCTGGAAATAGTTCCTTTATACCTTGGGTTCCGACATCATTTCCTCAATCATGTCATATCCTCTCTAGCACACTGCACTGACAATATAAGCATACACATTATATGATATATATATATATATTTCTATATAACAAACCAGTCACACACACACAAAAAAAACAACAACTAAACAAGGTAGACAGACATGTGGGGAGTAGTGCAATGTAATGGCTGTGGGGCAGCCATCTTCCGGGAGTCTTTCTGGAGGCTGAGATGCTGCCCTGTTTGCAGACAACTATCTGCCCTGAGGGAGGAAGTTGCCCATCTTCAGGCCACACTGGACAGTAGTAAGGGAACCTCCCCCATCCAGGGAGCACCAGAGCTACCACCACTACCACAGAGGTTGTGAAGAAAGCACAGCAGTTGGACCACAGTGGGCTCAGGGAGGGTAAGGGTGGTGGAATAGAGGCACACCCACTCAGTTGTTTCACTCCACAATCCATAAACCATTCTGGTGTAGCATAGTTCCCCTATGGATGCACCCACAGAGGAGACTAAGGAGGCTGCAGACAACTGTCACAAGGGAGGCCCTCAGGAAGGAGGCAGAGGGCACCACAGGGAAAGGAAGCAGCTCCTGGTGGGGGACTCAATTATTAGGAGGATAGAACTGGGGGAGCAGGGAAAACTGAAGTAAGGTTGCTGCCTGGTGCCGTGGCTTGGAGGGATGGGAAGCACATCCTTAGGATCATGAGAACAGTTGCACGGGACTCTGAGCTGGATGTCATTGTCCACCTAGGGACAAATGACTTGGCTCATCATGAGATTAGAGCAGTGCAGAAGGACTTTGTGGAGTTGGGGAGGGGCCTAAGAGAAGTAGCACACACAGTATCCTTCTCAGAGGTGTTGCCTGTCAGTGGCATGGATAAGGTGAGGGTACTTTGCACCATGCAGTTTAATGAATGGTTGAAAAAATGGTGTGGAGCACAGGGGTTTGGCTTCACTGGGGACGGGGGTTCCACCTGGAGGGACACCAGGCTATACTAGCAGGATGGTCTGCATCTGTCCAGGAAGGGAACAAGTCTTTTGGGCAATCAGTTAAATGCTTCATTGGCAAGTTTTTAAACTAGTCAAGGGGGGAGGCACTGCTAAGTAGCAGGAAAATACCAGCCTCCCCCTTCAAAACAGGGTACTAAATGAGAAAAAGACCAAGGTAGAAAGGTCAGTGGGGGATGCTGCTACAGAAGGTAAAACCATCAAAAAATGGAGAGCAGTGAGTACCAATGCCCGTAGTCTGGGTAACAAGCTTCCTGAATTAGTGGCCTTGATGGAGGAGGAACATCTGGATATCGTGGCAGTCACAGAAACGTGGTACACACAGAACCATGACTGGGACGTAAACATACCAGGATACACTATCTACAGGAGGGACAGGGAAGGTAAAAGAGAAGGAGGAGTAGCTCTCTACATAAGGGAAGGAATCAAAGCAACAGAACAAAAGGGTAAACAGGAGGAGAAGAAGCACTGTGGGTCAATTTGGAGGCAGGCAATGGCACCACAATCCACACAGGGTTGATACAACCCCTCTCAGGGAGGAAATGGACAAGGAAATGATAGAAAGTATACTTAGAATGGCAGAAAAAGGGGAGATATTGCTGATGGGTGATCTGAATATGCCAGATGTTAACTGGAGTGCAGTTGCAGCAGCCACTTCTAAGACTGGGGATATTCTAGATTCCCTACAGGAGGCATGCCTTAGACAACTAGTATTGGAACTCACTCGAGAGGGAGCAATCTTAGACCTGGTTCTCTCAAATGGAGATGGAGAGAGGATCACAGATGTAGAAGTGGGTAGCCATCTGGGAACCAGCGACCATCGAACAGTATGGTTCACAATAAACACAGCAATAGTGTCAAGCCATACAAAGGCAAAAGTACTGGACTTCAGGAGGGCTGACTTTGCCAAAATGGGTGAGTGCCTAAGGAATGCACTAGCAAATGGGCAGGAAGGAGGGGTGGAAGAACGATGAGGAATAATAAAAACTGCCATCACAGAGATAACAAGCCTTTGTGTGAAGCAAATAAACAAAACAAAACGATGTAAGAAACCACTATGGTTCTCAAAGGAGGTGGCAGTGAAGGTTCAAAAGAAAAGAAAGCATTCAGAAAGTACAAGGAATCACAGAAGGAGCAGGACAGAGAATTGTATCAGTTAAAGCAAAAGGAAGCTGGGAAGGCAGTCAGAACAGTAAAGGCCCAAACCGAGGAAAAGATAGCCAATTCAGTTAAGAAGGGGGATAAAACAGTTTTTAGGTACATCGGGGAGCAAAGGAAGCCTAAGGGAGGGATAGTGAGGCTTAATAAAGGGGAAGGGGTGGGCAGAGGGTGATGGTGAAAAGGCAGAGATACTAAACAAGTACTTTTGCTCAGTATTTACAAATGAAGAGGGGGAGGTACCTAAAACAAACAATAGAAACACTCTGGATACAGAAGTTGATACCAGCCCATTTACAGAAGAAAGGGTTCTGAAAGAACTCTTAAAACTGACGATGGACAAAGCAATGGGGCCTGATGGGATTCATCCCAGAATTCTAAAAGAATTAAGGGTAGAACTAGTGACACCACTGACTATCCTCTTTAACAAATCATGGGAGGATGGGGTGGTACCTGAGGACTGGAAGAGGGCAGATGTGATTCCCCTTCACAAAAGTGGGAGCAGGACAGAAGCAGGAAACTACAGACCTCTTAGTTTAACCTCAGTGATAGGGAAAATGATGGAATCACTTCTGAAGGAAAGAATTGTCGAGTACCTAGAGGCTAGAGGGGCACAGGACCCAAGGCAGCATGGATTCACAGCGGGAAGGTCATGCCAGACAAATCTAATAGATTTCTTTGACTGGGTGACTAAAGTAGTAGATCAGGGAGAGGCTGTGGCCATGGCCTACCTAGACGGTATTTGGCTCAGTCCCACACAAAAGATTAATATACAACTTAGCCAGCCTGGGAGTGGGTCCCAAGATGATAGCCTGAGTAAAGAATTGGCTGGAGAATAGGACACAGAGGGCAATAGTAAATGGAGTCCACTCTGAAGAAAGGGGAGTTACTAGTGGGGTACCGCAGGGTTCAGTATTAGGACCAGTCCTCTTCAATGTCTTTATAAGCAACATTGCAGAGGGACTGGAAGGGAAAGTATGTCTCTCTGCAGATGACACAAAGATCTGCAACAGAGTTGATGCACAAGGTGGGGTGGAAAGGATGAGAAGGGACTTGGCAAGGTTAGAGGAATGGTCAAATGTACAGTAGCTTAGTTTCAGTGCTAAGAAGTGCAAGGTAATGCACCTGGGAAACAAAAACCCAAGGGAAGAGTACACAATGGGGGGTGAGATACTAACAGCAACAAAAATGGAAAGGGACCTGGGGGTAGTCATATCAGATGACTTAAAGGTGGGCAAGCAATGTGAGAGGGCAGTAAGGAGGGCTGGGGGATACTGGGATGCATAGGGAGAGGCATCACCAGTAGAAAACAGTTAGTTGTTATCCCTCTGTACAGACAGCTGGTGAGAACCCATCTGGAGTACTGTGTGCAGTTCTGAAGACCCAGTCTCCACAAGGACAAAGACAAGATGGAAGCTGTCCAGAGGAGGGCAACTAAAATGGTGCAAGGTCTGCACCGGAAGACACATGAAGAGAGACTAAAGGAGCTTAATATGTATAGCCTTGAGGAAAGGAGGGAGAGGGGGGACATGATAGAAACTTTCAAGTACCTCAAGGGAATCAACAAAGTCCAAGAGGTTAGCATCTTTCAAAAAAAGGGGTGTGCAAGAACAAGGGGCACAATTTGAAGGTGGGGGTGGCTCCAGAGGTAATGTAAGGCAGTATTTTTACACAGAAAGGGTTGTGGATGTATGGAGCAGCCTGCATGGGACAGTCATAAGGCAATTCTTGGGGGTGGGGGTATAAAGAAGTAGTCTGCTGGTTAACTAGGATCTGCAGCTTATCCATTAGGTAGGGGAATGGGCAGACTGGGTGGGCCAAGCAGTCCTTATCTGCTGTCAAATTCTATGTTATATATATATATATATATATATATGTATATATATATATAAACAATAGTACATGGTAAACTAAGTATGCTTCAATCAAGTTTTAATGCCCTTTGTGACAGTTCTAATACTTGGCTACCTAGCATAAATGACGGCACACTAATTCATAAAACGTACTATCTCAGTCGATGATCATGTCACTTATCATAGAACAATCAGTCTCTAAGTAATTCATAGTCCCAGAGAATGTTAGCAACATCCATCTGAACTATAGTGTGGTCCTGATGTGTTGTCCATGATCCCACTGAGGAAGGGCCATGGAGTGCCATGGATATCAGCTAACACAATCACCTTTACCAACTGACTTAACACCCATTGTGTTATGCTGGTATCCATGGCATTCCACACATTACATCATGGGTTACCATAAGAAGCAGTAACAGCATTTTTTTAATTTTTTTTATTTTTGCCTTTGGTAACCATGTAAGGCCCACTAGGCACAAGTGCCTGTTTTCAGGGTTGACCTGGGAGCACTGGACGGTTAAGTGACTTGTTCAGAGTCACACAGTATACAAGTGGAGGCTGAGAGAATCAAACTCTGGTCTGGTCTGCTGGATGTATCTAGCTCATTCACACCTCATTCCTCTAACCTTTAAGCTATACTGCCAGCATTCCCTCAGGGCGGTTCAGGGCAATAAAGGTTTTCAGTACCAGGACCTGCAGCAGCTAACACCTTTGTAGCAAAGATCGCTCTTTGTCTATACCATGATTCAAGTCTGTAGTGTCTGGCAAAGGTATGAATGGAGGTCCATGTAGCCACTTTGCAAATGTCTTCTGTGGATACAGAGGCTCTTTCTGCCCAAGGGGTGGCCACCACTCTCGTTGAATGGGCTTTTATTCTGGTTAGTGGTGTTAATCCCCTTGACATGTATGCCTGTTTGATAGTCTTTTTCAGCCAGCTGGCGATTGTTGTTTTGGATGCGGCCATGCCTTGTTTGTGGCCCTGTGCTATGAGGAAAAGCCTTTTGGACTTACAAATTGTTTGTGTTATGTTGATGTATTGAGCCAATGAGCTCCCCACATCTAGTGGGTGTGGAGACAAAGTGTGTATGCTTTGTGATTGTTCCTTAAATGTATGTAGTTTAATGGGTCGCTCCTTGTGGACTCTTATAACAATCTTTGGTTGAAAAGATGGTACCATCCTCAAGGTCACCCCTTCTTGTGTGAAGATGGTATATGGTTCCTTGCAGGATAGGGCTCCCAGTTTGCCGATTCTGCATGCTGAACAGATGGCCACAAGGAAACAGGTTTTAAGGCCTGTCCAGTATAGCTGGGCTTCATGTATGGGTTTGAAGGGGGTTCTTTTAGGGACTCTAGAACCATAGGTAGATCCCATGGAGCCACTGTAGTATGTTGTTGAGGGCAAATGGTTCCTGCTGCCCTGAAAAACCAAATAGCATCAGGGTGAGGAATCAAACAGCATCAGGGTGATCACCCAGTAGGGTGTGTCTGATATAACCTATGGCCACTCTCATGGCTGAGAGTTGTACCCATTGTGAGGAAGGAGATAATACCTTGTCCAGTCCCTGCTGTAGGTAGAGCAGGATCACTGATATGTCAACTGACATAGGATCTACTGGTATCTTACTGCACCAGTTTGCAAAGATATTTCACTGCCTGCAGTAGGTGGAGATAATGGATTGTTTTCAGTTTTTTTTTTATCATAGAATCATTTTTATTGGTTTAAATTCAGCAGTACATCAGCAAAGTATAGTGTTTCTCACAAACTCTATAATCAGTAGGCAGCTAGCCTTATCTATAAATACTCGAGGTAGTAGGATAATATATATATATACATTTACTAGTAAAAATTGACATAAAATAATTACAAACAGCCCACCTGAGATATAATATACAGTGGCTTAATAGCCCAATACCACAGAAAAAGAAGGGCATAGAAGGTGATAGTACTGATAAGGTAAGCAAATACAGTGAAGATTAAGGGGGGGTTAGAGTATAGAATAGGGGTTTTGCAGAGGGGTGAGTGAAGGTAGGCCTCTCATCTGGCGGTATACTGATCTATACATCCATGGTGTACCGAGGATAGGCACTCTAGTAATGCCAGCTTGACGAGGGCGGCACACCAGGATGTATGGGAAGGGAGTGTTGATTGATGCCACTGCATGAGTAGAAGCCTTTTGGCCTCCATAAGGGCCAATGCCACCCATTGTTGTTGGTGCTGGGATAGAGTGGTTAAGGAGGTGGTATCTCCCAACAAGAGCTCTGAGTCAGATAAAAGTACCTGAGCACCTAGTATCATGAAGCAGTCCTGGGCTATGAATGCCCAGAAAGATGAGAAGTGAAGGCATGTCCATAGAATGTGGAGCAAATGAGCTCCAGGTTGTTGACAGCACCAGCAGTTTGAGTGCTCTAAGAGGCCATGGGAGTGGAGGGCAGCTGGGGTATGGTACCAGAACAGCAATATTTTCAGCTGTAGGAAGTGGCTTTTGGTATCTGTATAGGCGTAATGACTTTCTCGGAGATAGCAGTTCCTAGAGTCCTCTGGAATATGGATATTGAGAATGGACATCCATTTCATGCAGCATGGGGTTGTGGGTTCCACTTGGACATGCTGCCATGGCCTATAAAAGTGAACAACGAGGCCACCAGAGGAAGGGGCTTTATGGCATTGGGATAGCCAGTTCCATTTGGGGTCAGGGCAGGAGTGGGGTCTGGTCACCTGCAGAACACTTTGTATCTGAAGGAACTTCCAAAAATCACTATTCAGGAGATGATATTTATGCTGAATTTGTTCAAAGGACATCAGAACAGAGGAGCCTGGACTACACAAGTCCTGTATATGGCGAGTACCCTGTGCCTCCCAATTTGGCCAATATATAGGGGTATCCCCAATAGTCAACACTTTATTATGCCATAGAGGTGTACAAAGCCAGGGAGTGGCTTGAGCCACCTGGGGCATGTGAGATAGGAACATAATTGAACGCCACGCCTGTTTAGTCTCGTCCAATATCGGAGCGAGAGTGCGAGGGCACTGACTACTAGGATGCAATAGCTGATGTAAGTTGGTATCCACAACCAAATCAGTTTCCAGCTGTAACCAAGGTGGGAAGGTAGGGAACTTGGAGCAAACCATTTAGTGGCTGCGGAAACCATACAAGACAGGTGGTAACCTTGAAACCATGGGGAGCCCAGGCCATCCCTGGACCAGTGCGCTCTTAACTTGTGTCTGCTCTATCTGGGGGAGTGCCCCTCCCAGAGGAAACGAGACACCTGGGTTTCCATGGAGGCAAAAAGTTTCAGAGAAAGGTGCATTGGTAAATTTTTAAATATGTTCATAACATGAGGCAAGAAGAGCATACGGACAGAAGCAATCCTCCATGGCACAGAGAGCTGCAATTTCTGCCATCTCTCTAGCTCCGCAGCTAATTTATTTATTTTTTATTTATTTCTTCTAGGATTACAAATACCTTTGAGCCAAGGCTTTTTTACAAAGGTTCCAAGTCAGAGACAGTACAATACAATGATACATAATCGGGCATAGTGGAATAGACTACGAGACAGGTGATAAAGCAAAACAAAGCATCAGATTTAACATACAGTTGCAAAACTTAATTATAGTTAGAGCTTGCCAAGGGCAGTTATCAATCAGGATATAGGAGAGGAAGAGTAGCAGGGAGGGGTGAATAGAGGGGCAATGGTAGTGAAAAAGGAGAGGCAGGAAGGAAGTGGAACAACGTAAGGCAAGGAGGCGTGGACTGCTTAGCTGAGATGGGAGATCCTGCTAGGTACGACAGTCGCAGGTGCTAGAGGCAGTGAGGTGGAGTCGGAGACTTGATTTAAAAAGTCCTAGTTTTGGTGTGGAAGAGATGTTGGTGTTAAGGTTATTGCACCAATAAGGAGCCCGGCAGGCGAAAGAGTGTTGACCCAAGGAGGTTCTGCAGTGAGGGATCTTCAGGTGATGGGAGTCAGATCCTCTCGTGCGATGGGAATTACTACTGGGGCTGAGGAGAGATAGCACCCTGGTCGTAGCTATGCCCATTGTGATCTTTTTAACCATTATGAAGGTTTGATATTTTATGCGATTAGATAGTTGTAGCCATCCTGATCATGTGTAGAGGTCACATGTGTGTGTTAGGTGGTTAGACCCAGTGACTAGACAACATGCTTTGTTGAGCATGGTAGAGATACGTTTAAGGGCCGTAGTTGTGGCCGCTCCATAAATAATGAGGCCATAGTCGATGATGGAGAGAATCGAGCTTTGCACTGCAATACTCAGGGCAGCGGGAGTTAAGCAAGACCTATGTCTGTAGAGAAGGCCAATACACATGTTGGCAGCTTTAGTGATATTGTCAATGTAGGACATGTAGGACAAGTTACAGTCAAGAGTGATCCTTAAGTATTTGAAGGTTAGGACCTGTTCGATAGTTGACCCATGCTGGATTGTTATGCTCAGTGGAGGAGATTTGTGTTCGTTGTGGGAGTTACGATAGAGCATGGACTTGGTCTTTTTCTAGTAGAGTATTAGTTTCTGCGAACTGAGCCATTTTTCAACAGAGGCGAAACCAAGTTGGAGATTGTTTTGCATGGAGGGCTGGTCCTTGTGGGAGGAGAGAATAACTGCATCATCAGCATAAAGAATAATTTGTTCAGGCCTGGCTTTAGGGAGGTTATTCAGGAAAAGGGAGAAAAGGAGTGGTCCCAGTATGGAACCCTGAGGAACACCCAAGCGGACTGGTAGAGTGCTTGAGAGAGTACCTGCAATCTTCACTCATGATCTGTTAGACAAGTAGCTTTGGAACCAGGCCATTGAGCCAGGGGAGAGCCCCAAATCTGAGAGTTGGTTTAGAAGCAGGTTGTGGTGTACGGTATCAAAAGCCTTTGTTAAGTCGATGTATACAGCCCCAGCGAGGTGGCCGTTCTCAAGGGAATTGTGTATAGCAGTGGTAAACTACATTAGGGCAGATGTGGTGCTATGTCCTTTCCTGAAGCCATGCTGCTGAGCACATAAAATGTTGTGGTTGTCTAAGTAGTCGGTGAGTTGGTCGGATACAATACATTTGAGTGTCTTTGATAGGGGAAGTAGTATGGAGATTGGATGATAGTTCCCATGCTGAGTCTTGTCCCTAGTTTTGTAGATGGGGGTGATGATAGCAGATTTCCATAAGTTAGGGAACTGGCTATGGCAGAGGGAGAGGTTAAGTATCTTGGTAAGTGGTCTGATTTCTTCGTCAAGTGTGAAGGACAGTAGTTTTAGGTCCAGAGAGTCGCCACTGAACCTTGTGTTGGCAATTGCCTTGCCAATGTACTTGCAGGCTTCATGCTGCTTGACTGCTTTGAAATAGAAGGGGGTATGGGTAGTAGAGTAGGAGTCGTAGGTGGGGTCTGTGGAAATGATAGGGTCCATGAAGAAGTCTAGGGGGGAGAATGGAGCTGAGGTCAATGAAGGCAGTATTGAAGGTATTAGCGATAGTTGCAGGGTCAAGAGTAATGGATCCGTTGATGTTGAGCATATTTGAAGATGTTAATGGCTATTTTCAAGTAACTTCCTTGATGTTGTTCCAAAATACTCTTCCAATACCCCATGCCATAGTGTGGGCTTCCCTATAGTAGCAGCTTTTGTGATTTTTTTATGGCCTTGGTGCAATCATTGTGTGCATACTTGTAGTTCTGGATGTCAGTTGGTGATCCGGAGTCATGGGCCATGAGCCAGAGGTGGTCCCTAGCTTTTAGCTGCGATATTAGGTCGGCAGTAATCCAGGAATTGCAAAGGGATTTTACCTTACGTTTTTTGAAGGGGGCATAGATATCACAGGCTTCATTGAAGATGGAGATGAAAGAGTCCAGAGCTGTGTTGACATCATTTGCAAGGTAGATAGGAAGCCAGCCTTGATTTCTGAGATGAGATTCAAGGAGAGTCAGGTTCCTATGAGGGAGAGTTCTGCTTGTAGTGACTGATGGTGGTGGTTTGCGGAACTTATTGGACCATACACAGATGATGAGAGAGTGGTCACTGAGAGAGTCAGGAAGGAACAAGATATCAGATATTCATGTGGGGTGACTGGATAGTACCCAGTCAATTAATGAGCTGGTACCCATTCTGTAGTTGCGTCTGATTGGAGAGTCAACCAGCTGAGAGAGGTGAACTGAGGTGATGGCATCCTTGAGACCTCCAATGTCAGGGCCAAGCCAGTTTGTGTTAAAATCCCCAAGTAAGATTAACTCAGAGTCCTGTGGCTGCATTCTGATGAAATCCAGGACAGCGTTTAGGCCTTTCGCTTGGTCTTTGGGTGGGATGTAGACTGCAGCAACTGTGAGTGTTTTGCCATGGGCTCCGAGGATGATACGGACTGGGAGGATCTGTGATAGTGAGTCTGAGGTTGTGGTAGTTAGGGGGTGACCCAGAAGAGAGTCTTTGAGGTATAGTGCACAGCCACCTCCTTTTTTGGTCTGCCGATCCAGCCTGAAGACCATGCAGCCGGGCAAGGAAATTGCAGAGTTGGGTATCTTGGGTGATAGCCAGGTTTCGACAACTGAGATGACGTCGGGTGTGTGCTGTCTGGAGAAAACTTGTAGGGCATCTAGCTTAGGAATGAGGCTGCAGATGTTGATGGTTGCGAAGGAAAGAACACCAGTGTGTTTAAACTTCATAGCTGTCAGAGCAGATTTTGGGCCAGGATTAGGGTATACATTCCCTGACAGTAGTAGCAGAAGTAGTAGAAGCTTCAGTGTGGAGAGTCGTAAGGCCCTGAGGGAGAGTTTACGAGAGTGCACGGCATTGCTTGTACATGGGGGGTGCAGGTATTGCTCCCAGAGGAGTATCATAAATTGTATTTGGGGATTGGAGGAGGAAAGGCCCAGTAACCTTGGATGGATGATCCAGTGAGTTCCTCTTCATAGCAGGAGTGGGGGGTAGTGGTGTGGGGGGGAAGAGAGGAGAGGGTGCCAGAGAGGTGGTCGGTGAAGTCGAGTTGGAAGTTGGGAGGGGAGGAGGGATAGCAGGTCCCAGGAAGGTAGCTGAGAGGAGGTAGTGACAGTAGAAAAATTATCAGAGCAAGCATACAGAAGAGGGCACTCAGCAATCAAGTTGGTAAAGTAAATAAAGGTATTTGAGGAACACTTGAAGACGAGGGAGTGAGTTACAGGGAGAAGGAGAGAGAGTGGAGAGAGGTCAGGCAAAAGAGGAAGTGGAAAAAGGAGGGAGGGGATTAGTAGGACCTATAAAAAGGGAAGGGTGGAGGCTAAGAAAAGTGGGCAGTGCTTAAGGATATTTAATTAAGGCTGGAGGGGGTGGGTGGGCGGGCATAAAATAGTGGTGTTTTCCTATGCTTTTCAATGGGTGCAGAAGCCCAGAAACAGAGTAGATGAGGTGGACCAATCCCAGGCAGAGGCGTAAAAGTCTTGACCGATTGGAGATAGCAGCAAAGACTCAGCAGCCAATGGAAGCACTCGGAGTTGTCCCGGTCAGGTCTGCAAAGCTTATCTGGCTTTAGGAGGTTCTTAGGTGGCTGGAGAAGGTGGTGAGGGTGGGTGGCTGGTTCCCTGAGCCGTGGCCGCTCCAGTGGCTGGGGTAGACCCAGTCAAGGGCCAAGATCTATAGGAAGAGAGAGGGAGAGGAGACAGGGGGTCAGGGATAAGCTGGGGGAACACTAGAGTAATAACGCAGGTGAGAATCGGAGCGGGGGGAGACAGCAGAGGGTCAGGAGTGAGTAGATGAGGAGAAAATAGAGTGACAGCTGAAGAGAAAGGTGGGGGGGGATGGCAGCAGACACTGACAAGATGTGAATCACCTGTCCAGTCACCACGGGGGGAGGGAAAGGGACATGGCAGTTTAGCCAAAGGATTTTAGAGAAAGGGCACAATAGAGAAGCAGTAGGCAGTTCAAACAGTCAGCAGAGATTACAGCTATTTTTTCAACAATTTACACAGTTTGCAATTCAGAATATAACATTTATTTATTATTTATTTAGCTTTTGTTAACCAGGTAAATACACTAGACAAGACAATTGCCTATTTTCAGGTACGACCCGGGAAAGTACAGGAATTACAGATGTAGATACATAGGATGACACAGTACAGATTAAGAACAGCTTACAAGTCATGAGAGGGCAACACAATACAGATTAAGACATTTTACAAGTCAAGGGCAACATAATACAGATTAAGACATTTTGCAGGTCATCATGTGGCATAGTTTTGTTCAGTACGTACATAACTGAGCAAGACATGTTGCCACTAAGAGCAGTACAGAAGGCACAGTTGCTACGCAGCAGCTACAGCACTATATACAGCATATGCCCCTTTTGTCCAGGAAATATGTCCAAGGGAGAGGAGTGCAATGTTAGATCACTGGGGGTTTCGGGCATCCACAGGCCGAAGTGAGTTTGAGGTGGTTCCATAGGGAGGAGCAAAGGCAGCCCTGTGAGGGGGCAGCGCAGATCTGGGCAGAGAAAGTGTTCCACAGTCTAGGGGCACACGTGGCAAAATCCCTAGCTCCCATTTGAGTCTGGGTGGTGGGTACCTTAAGCAAGGCAGACCCCTGAGACCTAAGAGGATAGGATGAGGAGGCAGCCGGGACAAGGAATTTCGCCAGCCCTTGGGGGCTGCCAGTGCCAAGGACCTTTCCCATGAAGCACCCTAGAACAAAGTCAATGTGGTTTGAAGGGAAGAGCCAGTTAAGTTTGCTGTAGAGATCATAATGGTGGGTGAGATGGGGGCAGCCAGAGCAAAGTGGCAGACATTGTTGTAGGCAGTAGACCACCTAGAGAGATGGGCTTTGGTGGAGCGGGCAAAAAAAAGGAGCCCATAACAGAGCGACAGGAGGAGCACTCCTCTGGCATGGGCAACACATGCCGCCAGGGTAAGATTGCTTTTAGCTCTGTAGGCCAGACACAGTTTGCAGTTGACATTCTTGCATGTATTTTGGATATGGCGGCCAAGGTCAAGCTGCGAGTCCAGCATCACCCCAAGGTATTTGAAGTTGTCAGTGACAGGGATTGAAATACCGTCGGTACCTTGGACACAGAACGGCACAGGGGAGGCCTTGATCTTGGCCTGAGACCCAAAGAACATGGCCTGGGTTTTTTTGAGATTAAGGACCAGCTTGTGGGCCAAGATCCATGACTGAATGTTCCCCAGGTCCTCACTCAGATGGCGATTGATGACCCCATCTCCGGGGAGTGTGTCAAGATGACCAGGTCATCGACATAGAGGATTGGCTTACAGTGAGCAGCGGCTACAGGGAGATTATTTACAAATATGGAGAAAAGCAGGAGCCCCAGGACAGAACCTTGGGGGACACCCATGGTTATGGGAATAGGGCCTGAGAGCTCCTTGCCATATTTAACCAGTTGCGTTCTTCCATATAAATAGTTGGAGAACCAGCTGAGCACAGCAGAAGATAGACCAAGGGATCTAAGCTGAGTGGTGAGCATGACGTGATCAACCAGATCAAAGGCCTTGGAGAGGTCTATAAAGATAGCCCCCAATAGTTTGCCTTGGTCCATAGACACCCTGATCCATGATGAGACAGTAACAAGGGCAGAGGATGTGCTGTGCCCTTTCCTGAAACCATGCTGCACGGGTGACAATAGGTCATGTGATTGCAAGTACTCCGAGAGTTGCCCTGCCACAACTTTCTCAAGAAGTTTGCTGACAGCTGATAGAATGAATATCAGGTGGTAGTTCTCTATTAGTTTGGGGTTTCCCTGTTTAAGGATTGGTACCACCCTGGCTACCTTCCATATGTCTGTAATAACACTAGATGGCAGGGACAAATTGAAGATGTGTTTCACCAGTGGAGCAAGCCAAGGGGCACCAAGGCTGAGAAGCTTCTGTTCCAGCCCATCCTGTCCAGCACTCGAGAAGGGGGAGAGGTCAGAGAGTAGTCTCTGCACCTCTTGTACCATCACAGCCCTGAAATGATAGGGCGGATGGGGTGGTGATGGTGCTGGGACCTGTACACCATTATCACCTCCACCAGGGGGCACCTTTTTAAACAGTTCCAGAAAGAGCAAATAGTAGGATACAGGAGGAAAACACACAGCGAGCTAAAAAAGCAGCATTTTCCTATGCTTTTCAATGGGTGCAGAAGCCTAGAAACAGCGTAGATAAGGCGGATCAATCCCAGTCAGAGGCGTACAAACCCTGACCAGTTGGAGATGGCAGTAAGCCTCAGCAGCCAATGGAAGCACTCAGAGCTGTCCTGGTTGGGTCTGCAATGTTTACCCAGCTTTAAGAGGTCCTTAGGCAGCTGGAGCAGGTGGTGAGGGTGGGCGGCTGGTTCCCTGAACCGCAGCCACTCCAGCGGCTGGGACAAACCTGGTCAAGGGCCGAGATCCGGCTTTAGGAGGTCCTTAGGCGGCTGGAGAAGGTGGTGAGGGCGGGCGGCTGGTTCCCTGAGCTGCAGCCGCTCCGGTGGCTGGGTCGGACCCGGGTAAGGGCCGAGATCCAGCTTTAGGAGGTCCTTGGGCAGCTGGAGAAGGTGGTGAGGGAGGGCGGCTGGTTGTCTGAGCTGCAGCTGCTCCGGTGGCTGGGAAAGACCCGGTCAAGGGCCGAGGTCTGGCTTTAGGAGGTCCTTAGGTGGCTAGAGAAGGTAGTGAGGGCTGGCAGCTGGTTCCCTGAGCCGCCGCCGCTCCGGTGGCTGGGATGGACCCTGTCAAGGGCTGAGATCTGTAGTAGGAGAAGGTCAGAAGAGGGGAAAAGTTAGCTGGTTCTAAGTCAGACCATTTGAAGGGAATAGTTATGCCCAGATATGTGAGGCCCTGTGTTGTCCATTAGAGCTCTATTCCCTGTAGGCAGCTCCTTTTACAAGTTGCATTTAGGGGAGCCAGAATTGTTTTCTTCTAATTAACACATAGGCCTGAAAGGGTCGAGAAGGTCTGCAAGAGAGATAGGGCTGGGCACAATGTCTCCTCCTGTTTTGAGAGGGTTAATAACAGGTCATCAGCATATGCTGCCACTAAATACAACTTACTGGATACTTTTATTCCTGAAATATCTTTCAAGGCATCAAAGGTCCATATGAGGGGGTCCAAAGACTCTAGAAACAGGAGAGGGGATAAGAGGCAGCCTTGTCTGGTGCCTCTGTGCAAGGAAAAAGGTGTGGATATTGTAGTATTGGTCAAGATTCTAGCCCCTGGCGAGCAATATAGTGTAGACACCCACTGGCGAAAGGTGGGGCCAAAACCGTATAAACCCAAAACCCGATGCAAATAATGCCATTCAATGGAGTCAAATGCTTTAGTAAAATCTATAGCTAGCACAGCCATTGAAACAGATGAACGAGAGGCTATCCATTTTAAATTAAGCAGAAGTCGTGTATTATCTGAACCAGATTTACCTCTCATAAAGCCAACTTGAGCTGGGTGTTAAAATAGATGGTAATACCCCCAGCATTCTAGTGGCCAGAACCTTGGCCAAAATGTTTGTTTCCACAGAAAGCAAGGAGATAGGGTGATAGTTTGCACAATCTAGAGAGTCATTAGACTTTTTTGGAAGAAGGGTAATGAGGGCTTCCCTCACAGAAGGGTGGGGAGAACTAGCTGAGTGAGCTTCCTGGAGGGCGAGTAGCAGTGGATGAGATATGTCCTCTGCCAGTCCCTGGTATAACTCAGCCATCATCCCATCTGGGCCCAGAGCCTTGTCTTTGGCCATTTGTGACAGAGCTTGATGAAGTTCGGCTTGGGTGATCGGAGCATCTAAAGTGGCCACTTGGGCAGGGGTAAGTCCCGGCCTGTCAAACCACAGAAAAAATTGTCCAGCTCTTTCTCTTATTGAGACCCGGAAAGGGCGGATTGTGACTAATATACGCCTTGGTAAAAAACCCTCATAGTGTCATTTATTTCCTTTGGGTTATGGACAATCTTACAGTAGGAATTGCGGAGGGCATGTATACAGGAGGAAGCTTGTTGCTTCCAAAGTTGGAATGCTAGTAGTCTGCCGCTCTTTTCTCCCCCCTCCCAATAGACATGTTTTGAATGCAATAGCAATCACTCAGCCTTTTAATGTAGGGTGGCATTAATCTGATATTTAAGACGCACAATGCATCATATAAGGTAGTTATCCCATCTGAAGAAGTGAGAAGCTTTAACGTGGGTTTCTAGGGTGGTAAGGTCAGCCTGCCACTGGGCCAAGGTAGCCTTATGGGCTTTGTTTTTGGCGGCCGAGAAGGCAATTATATGATCTCTGAGGACTGCCTTAAAGGCTTGCCAAACTAAGCCAGCGGAGATGCCACTGTGTGCATTAATGGCAAAGTAATCTTTTGCTGTTTGAGAGATCATTTTATGAAAGTCAGGATCTTTGAAAAGCAATGAATTGCACCTCTAGTGGGTGCCAGTTTTGGGATGTCCTTCCACAGTGTATGAGGCTATGACTGGGGCATGATCTGAAATAATAACGTTCCCAATTTTAGTATTGGAGATATTCTGGGCCGCTGTTGCGTTGGTCATAAAAAAAATCTATGTGACTGTGGCTAGAGTGTACCGGTGCGTAAAACGTATAATCCCATCCAGAGGGATTGTCTCTGTGCCAGACATCCATTAAACCCCATTCCCTCTGTAGTTCATGAACAGCTAAACTTGCCTTGAATCTAGCCTGTGGAGTAGGCTTAGATTTGTCCAAAAATACATCCAAAACCATATTGAAATCACCTCCCACCATAATAGGGATGGCGCTGTCTTGTTGGGATAGAGAAGAAATGGCCTGACTAATCGAGGGGGAAAAAATCTGCATGATCAGTATTTGGGGCATACACATTGCAGAGAAGCATTTTTCCCTGCGGGGAGGATAACTGAGCTGCCACCCATCTACCTTGGGAGTCTTGCCAGAATTCCTCCAGGACCCAAAGGGAGGAATGCTGGATTAGGATAACTACCCCTCTCTTCTTGGATGAGGCCGAACTGGCACAGACTGAGCCCACCCAGGATTTTTTCAACAATGAGACTGACCACTTTAGAAGATGTGTCTCCTGTAATAGAGCAATGTCAGTATGGAGAGAATGAAGGTGCCGAAGTACCTTAGTTTGTTTAATAGGATGATTCAAACCATTGACCTTCCAGGACACCAATACTGTTGGTGAACTGATGGGGTTTGCCATGGCTAGGGAAGGACACTCAACTGCTTTTTGAAAAAAGAAAGGTGTACTTACCCCGAATATAGAATTGGCAAACTGCTGGGAAACTTACCATCCCAACTGGCCTCTGGAAAAGGAGTACCACTTTGGGAAATCAGATGGGAAGAAAGAGAGGTTCAAAAAGAAAAGAAAATATACACCCTGTGAGAGACTAGATGCAATAAAGTAAAAAAAAAAGAACAGTATTGTGAGGAGACACACTCAAAACACTTTAAATACAGTTCAAACTTCAGATAATCAACAGAGAATTCTACCCTGAATACAAAATACAGTTTGACAATAAACACTTGCAAAATGTAACGTAACACTGCTCAAATGTGCTATAGGTTCGAGGCTGTATGTGAAAGAGACCAACTTAACCTGTTAGTCTCAGCTACACTAGCTCACAGAACCTAATACCTGTGAGGTATTGTTTATATCAAGCCAACTTCAAGACCTACGGACTGTCATTATATACGAGGTCGGGTATCCGACCCACTGGGGAAGGGAGAGGGAGGGAATAGATGGGGAGGGAGGTTAGTGGAATTAATGAGGAAGAGGAATTTAACAGGAGGGGTAGGAGGGAGAAGGGGTGGGAAGGGGGTCCCCTTACCTGAATTGTGGGGCCCCTAATTATCAGTAAAATATAGGAGTAGAAGAGAAGGCTGCTATAATGCCTGAACTCTAGTGTCATGGTGGGATTCACATGTTGCCTTCAATTCCCCAGTGGGCAGCAAACTTGGAAGGTTAGTAGACCACAAACACCCCATGAAAACCCAGGGCACTGCACCCAGTATCAATTTAATCAGGGAATCTAAGAAGAATATACCATGTAATCAAAAGTCCACATAACAGAGACAAACCGCCACCCATGCACATAGCAGAGAATGGGCGCATTGGGGGATATACTAAACCCCAAACTCAATTTCTTAAGGGGGTTGAGAGACAACAGCACCTACTGAAAGAGTTCACATGTTAACCAGGAGAACCTTCGGCACATGCATTGCTTATTGGGGGAGAAACTACAGTCTCGGAGGTAGTCGTGGCCACCTCTTCTGCATAGGAAATCAGCCCCGGTCTTACAGGAGTCAGAGCGTCCCCCGCCTCCACTAACGAGGCCTCCAAAAGGTCTGCCCAGTCTGAGGTAGTAGCCATGTCCATCTCAATGGAGTCAGTGGGATGTTTCTGTGCTCTAAGGGGAGGAGAGAGTCTGTCTTCCCGAAAGACTTTAGGTGGGGGGCCGCCATCCCGAAATCCTCTGTCGGTTGGGTCCCACTTCTGGTTCTCTGGCATTGTCTGGAAGAGGGGGCTGACAATCACTGGGGCATGGCAGGAGTAGCGTTAAATAGAAATTGGGGCACCACAACAGAATGTGAGAAGGTGTGGGTTGAAGAGAACAGCCCTACATAGTAGGGACAAATTATGGAAAAAAGCCCGGAAAACAAAGCTCCCTGAAGACTGGACTGCTTTTAGGACTGCTAGGAATTACTGCTTGTCCCTAGCCAGAACTAAAAAGGCATCCTTCTACCAAACATCACTGGCTTCCTCCGCTAATTGTCCAGTAAAATTTTGGACAACACTCAAAGATATTGAAGGTCAGGTCTCTACTGGGTCTCTTCCCTCAACAATCTTGAAAGGTGACACACTCATCACTGATAAAGTAGGGGTCCTTGATCTATTGAATGACCATTTTGCTACTGCTGGACTGGCCTTTGTCTCCTTGCCAGCCAGTCACTTTCACGCCCAATCTCTAGCACAGGTAGCATCAAATCCCCACCACTCCTCATCTGCCTCCACTTTTTTTCTTTCCACCCCATCTCCCTTAAGGAGGTTGAAGATTTGCTACTGCACCTGGACGACAGGAAAAGCACTGGTGCTGACCATTTTGAACCATACTTCCTAAAGATCAGTAATCGTGTATTGGCTGTTCCAATCAAGCACCTCTTTAACTTATCTCTTTCGCAGGGTGCATTTCCTATGATATGGAAGACAACCCAAGTGATCCCCCTATTCAAATCTGGAGACCCAACTGACTCCAATAATTATAGGCCCATCTCGCTACTACCGATTCTCTCCAAATTGCTTGAAAAAGTAGTTAACTCTCAACTTAGAGATTATTTAGACTCCTCTAACCTACTCAGCCCGGCTCAGTCAGGCATTAGGCCCTGCCACAGTACAGTTACTGCTCTTGCAAAGGTAACAAACAACTGACAGAAAGCCCTCGGTGATAAACTATCGGTGTGCACAATCTTCCTTGACCTAAGTAAGGCCTTTGACACCATAGATCACGATCTGCTTCTGGATACCCCTCCCCACCATTGGCCTAGATAAGGCGTCCCTGATCTGGTTCTCCTCTTACCTCTCTGGATGCATTCAGCAGGTAAAACCTGTGGGAGTCCTGTCCCCTCCGAAATCCATCACTAGAGGGGTACCCCAGGGTTCTATCCTGTGTCCACTGCTTTTCATGCTTTACATCAACAGTATTGACCTAGGGATTACATCCTCAGACATTCATCTCTTTGCGGATGATACTGTCCTTTACTTGTCTATACCTACCCCTGAGCAGGCTCGCACAGATTTGCAGAAAGATTTCAACATTCTGCAGCTCAATTTGCTTAAACAAAAACTGTTGTTAAATGCTGAAAAAAACATCTCTGCTCCATTACCGCCTATAGCAGGCTTTACACAACTGATCACTACATTGCTTGGTGAACCCCTCGACTATGTTGACAAATTTAAATACCTCGGAATGTGGATTGACTGCCATCTGTCCTTCTTGGATCATGTAGATGAGCTTGCAAAGAAACTGAAACAGAGGCTCAGTGTTTTCTACAGAATCAAGCACCTTCTCACCTATGAGGCTAAGAGGAGGCTGGTCCAAGCTACCTTTCTATCAGTATTGGATTAGCTCGACTTCATCTACAGTCAAGTTCATGGGACAGCCCTAGCCAAAATTGATGTTCTTTACCACAGAACCCTTTGTTTAGTTTCTGGGGCACCTTATTCAACCCATCTCTGTGACCTGTACTCGATAGTGGGTTGGCCGTCTCTTGCTTTCAGGAGACAAAGGGAAGCTGACCTTTGGACCTACAGAGCAATTGTCAAGATGATGACCCAGTATTTCTCTGACTGTCTTCCCCTATTTGTCTTGGGTAACTATGCCCTGAGAAGCCACTCTTATATCTCCCTAACAATTCTGAAGGTAAAAACCCGATTCGGCAGAGCATCCTTTAGCTTTAACCTACCCCAGACATGGAACAAGCTTCAAAAAACTCTAAAATTAGCAATTCCCACAGATGTCCCCAAATTCAAACTCCTCCATGCAAGACTTTTCTCTGGCGCTGTGGTGATACTCCTGATGTACTTTGTTAGCTTCTGACACTCCTAGATTAACCTTACTCTTATATGTTCTACCTAAAACATTTCCTCTCCAGGACCCTACTTCCTGTTTCTCCCTATGCCTACTTTGCCTCGGATGCTACCCACCTCCCAGGGTTTATAACATATTGTTCATTACCAACATTACAGGGTATATATACGTATTGTTCAATACTAACTTTTTATGAGCAAATCATCTATATCTTACTTGTTTATCCAATTTATGTATAGTTTTGTATATTATATATGCTGCTACATTTGTATCATGCTTGGCTAGCTATTTTGTGTATAGCCTTGTATTTTTACTTGCTGTTACACTTATGCTGCTCCTTACTAGCAGTAGTATTGCTGTTCCTGTTTATGCATATGTATATCCTTTACTTATCCTATGTCATGTCTGTATGCCCAGGCCCACCTTGGAAATAAACTTGCTCAACGGTGCTTCACCTGGTAAAATAAAGATTGATTGACTGATTGATTGATTGATTGAAGGGCCCAAGGCTACTGGGGGATCGCCTTGTAGTGGTGCACAACCCCCATACTTAAGTCCTCTGAATTCCTGTTCCTTTCAAAACGGTTCCCCTTGGTGGTGTTAATTCTGTTTGGTTCCCACAGCTTCCTGGGTATTGTAGTCAGGACTGGAAGATCAGGCCAGCATTTAGCAAGCCATCTCTCGATGTCCCGGGGATTGTCTGCCAGCAATTTCCTGCCATCTTTAGCAACTAGTAGGCTGGTAAAGCTCCTGAACTTAAAATAGAAGCTGAATTGGTACATGAATTTCTTGATAGGGCCATAAGCTTGTTGTTTGTTTGCAGTTTCATGAGCAAAATCCTGATAGAATGAGACAGGGGTCCCTTGCCAATGAATATCTCCTATATCTCTTGCAATACTAAGGGTCTTTTCTGTTGTTGAATAACATAAGAAATATGCTATAATCGGCATAGCTGTGGGAGAATTCCTGTCCCTTTGGGCAGTTATTCTGCGGTCCCTCTCCACATCCATAGCTCCCCTCCATCTATCTCCCAGCATAATGGGCAATGATTCATTCAGGAATTTCTCCATATTCTGCGCCTCTGCCCCTTCTGGTATTCTATTATACGTAACTGGCTCGGTTCTCCTGATCCTCTATTCTTTCCCAGAGAGCTGAAATTTTTTCTTCTTGTACCTGTAAACAATGTATTAAATTAGTTTGTTGCTGTTTGCATGCTTCTGCCCATTACTTGGATACATTCATCTGATCCTGCAAGTTTCTGACATCAGCAACAGTGCCCGATAATGTAGTATTTATATCCTCCACCTGATTAAGCACCTTCTCCAGCATGCGCATTATGTACTGCAAAGCATTGCCAACAGATTGAGACTTCGTAGAGGATTGCGCTGTGGAATTTGACTGTTTGCTATCTCCTTGCGATGCCATACTGTCCATAGGTCAAAGGACTAGTTTCCAAATTGAAAGGGTGAATAACAGTGTCCTGTGGGCATAGAAAGTATGCTTCTCAGATCCCGATAATACAGCTGGATATTCTTAGCCAATGCGTTGCAATAGTGGTGGGGCCTACCTGGCCAAGCGAGCAGAGCGCTACCCAGAGACCGACACTTCAAAAGACCTCAAAACTGAATAGATTTGGTATTGGAGAGTGTCAGCAGGTAAGGGGAGGTTACCCCATCAGACAATTAGTAGTTGAGGGTTTAGGGAGACTGGGGTCTTGATGCCAGAGTGCAATATGAACCAGCCCAAAGTGAGCTCCGCATTTCAGGTTGCCATCGCATTGGCAGCTAAACCCATGGATTGTTTTCTGGATTGCAATATGGTCAAAATGACAAAGTCATGATACCCCACCTTTAGCAATCTCTGCCTCTCAGGAGCCAAGCCAATAGCTGAGTGTGTGTGGAGCTTGGTGGACCATTGGGCCCTGGATGAGCACGTCCCTGCAATATGGGAGTGTCCACTTGACCAGTGTCATGACCATAGCTGGTGCAAACCAAGCCCTCTGTGGCCAGTAAGGAGCTATGAGTATTGTTAGAGTCTGGGATAGTCGTATCTTCAATAGGATTTGAGGGATTAGAGTGATCAGTGAAAAGACGTAGGACTGGTCATGACTCCAGACCTGTGATAGGGCATCCAATCCCAGTGCTTGTTTCTCCCTGTACCTTGAGAAGTACAAATGGACTTGGGCATTTGCCTTGGAGGCTATTAGATCTATTGGGATGGGGCCCTATCATTTCTGTATCATCTTGAAGATGTCCAGGTGGAGTTGCCATTTTCCCAGGTGGACGTGCTGCCAGTTGAGCCATTCTGCTCTTACATTTAGTTTGCCCACAAGATGGATGGCATGAATGTAGGTGAGCTGAGATTGGGCCCAGAGCAACACCTGACCTGTTTTGCCTTCCTGATCATAGCCTTGCTTCTCATTCCCCCTGATTTGCTATGTAGGTTACTGTCACCTTGTTGTCTGACCTGATCAACACTGCCTGGCCGACTATCCTGTCAAGAAACACCATAATAGCTGCGCTTACGTGGAACAGTGCATGTCTCAAAATGGAGGCTAAAAGTAAAGAATTCCTAAAATGGCAGTCGCCCAGGCAGACAAAGGTGTGGCCCAATGAAGACCAGAGAATCTAGGTGCCTCTTGTTTTCCCTCTCCCATTGAGGGGAGAATCCAAATGTCTCCCTGAAAAAAACAACATGGCCTGAACAGTCTGGTCAAGTGTTGCCAAGGGAGGGGCCCATGACCCTGAGGGCTGGTTGCAACATTGCTGGATAGTGCTCCAGAGCCCCCCCCAAGGCCACAGCATGAAGGGGCCTGAGATAATGGGGTTGGAAAGAAGGCAAGAAAACACCTTGCGTGTCAAGCGGGAGCGGTCACCAGAGTAGGGGCCCAATTCTGTAAGGTGAATGCCTAGTGTGAGGTGCGACCTGCGCTACCCATTGAGTATGAGGTAGTGTGAGCTGAAGTGAAGAGGAGCTGCCCTCTGTGGTCTCTGCTGTGAGGTGAGGGCCGCCTCAAACAAAATACATTTGAACTGCTGGGGGGGGGCACGAAAATTAGCATTGCATAGCCGTGTGGCTCTCTCCAATCCCTTGAAAGATCATCTTTTAGCTTGTGGCATTGTGCAGTTCCTCACTTGGGAGGGAGGAGCCATGTACAGTGAACAGGCAGAAGCAAGGGGAGCACATAATTTTAAATCTATAACCAGCATATGCGAAACAGCAACCCTCACAGAGGAGAGCATAATAAAAACAACAGCTTATCCATTAGCACAAAATTAACACTTTAACAAACAGCAGTCCTCTCGGACTGATTTGGTAGCTATAAGGGGTAAAGCAACTTTCTCTTTCAGCTAAGCAGAACTAAGGAAATATGCCTGATCAGGATTTGAACCCTTCATCTTCTGGTTAAGAGACAAACTCTCTACCACTGTACTACTGATTAAAAGATGCAGTAAAGTAAACAGTACAATAAACAGCAAATGATTCGCAAACACCCAAGGGTGAAGAACCCCGCTATGAGAAGAGGGCTAGAGGCCGAGCCAGAAACCAAAGAGGTTAAAGAAGCTCAATTAATTAATTAAGCCATCAAGCAATAATCCAATTACAGCAAAAACCAGATTAGCAAGTGTGCTAAACAGCCCACAAAGTAACAGCAGGGAAAAGTTGCAATAGTTAGCATTTCTTGGCCTTCATAACTGAAAAGATGAGAGAAGGATAGCGTTAATCATGGATCCCAGGTGGGACTAAGCCTGCTCAGTATTGGGTAAAATTAAGATGGCCACTGAGTAGAAAAACTTATCACAATATGGGCAGGTACAGAATGCTTGCTTGAGTAAGCAAATGCAATATAACCCCTGGGAATGCTTGAGAGGTTACTGTTTCTGCCCAAAAAGGCAGCAACTCCTTAACGATTAAGTTCTGGGAGAAAATCTTATTGTAAGCAAAGCTAAAAACCCCGAGAGAAAATCTTGTGTTGAGCCAGGAAGGAGGTAGTAGGGCTAAAGCCACTTGAGGTTAGTCAGTAAAAAGGCCGAGATAAAATGGCCGCGAATGTGCAGACAACAACGTATGACACAAAATGGTGGCTAGATGGCATTTTGGGACAATGTGTCTGGAATGTGTTCCAGTCTAAAATGGCAGCTGCTACTGTTGGTGGTCAGCCATGCAAGTGAAAACATGGTGACATTGTTAGATGTGGTGCAGTCTGAAGGCACTGCATGGTCTGTTAAACAGTATCCACCCTCGCTTGAGGAAGGGAGAATGGTGGTAGTGTGGCGTACCCATCTACCAGTAGGCCACTGCTGGAAAGAACCTGAACTGGCCGGTCACAGGAAAAGGAGGTGAGTCCAGTCTCAATGAATACCTGGAATGGCCACTGCACTGGGGACCTAAACCCGAATTAGGTATTGTTTCAAATGTGTCTGCTCCACCTGCTAAATAGGGAGTAGCGCGACTAGCATGGGATGCGGCACCATGTGGTCTCCATTTGAGAGGGGAGATCCACAACAAACAGGCGCCTGCAATCTGAGGAGGAGAACTTGCTAAATTACTGAGGCCTCCTCCCACACAACAAATGGCAGTCATGCAGATGCGAGTGTTTCGCTTGCCGTGCAGTCCCCACTTGGGAGGGAGAGCTGCATTCAGCAAGATACAATGAGTGAGAGATGCACGCAATTTCAAATGCTGCGAGGGCATATGCCCAGACTGTCTAAACATTTTATTAATTTATATGGATCCTATTCATATTAAGAAATAACTTTCTGTCCTTGAGATAGTCACTCTCTTTAACTCACTCTGGAAACAATTTAGGCTGTCTAAGTTTACCACCGAGTTCATTTATAAATGAAACTTTCTCCCTGCTGGAAACCTCATGAAGTCTAGAAGAAAGGGCATATAATGCAAGGCCATATTGCATTAAACAGGCAATAGCAGTATACTCCTTAAACAAATAAAGGAAGTAATTAAGACCTAACAGAGACAGAGGCCATTCAACTCACAAACAGCTCATCCTTTAAACAATTAATAAAGAGAGAGAAAAAACTGGATAAGCAAGCTGTTTAATAGCTCAAATCCTATCAGCAGGGAATAATTCAGTATCAATCAAGCTAAACAGATTTTACTGTGGTTTAGGAAAAGTTAGGACGAGACCCAAAATAGTACAAAACAGTATTAGGGGCTACCAAAGTGTGGAGCTCTCTCATTAGCAAACTAACTTGTGATTTTTGTAGAGACGTGACCTGCAGCAGGCCGACATACTGTAATTGGGGATAAGGGACTACCAAAATGGCCACCGGAATCAAGCATGCGTGATGCGCAATTCTTCTAAATTGGCAGAAGCCAAAATGATGAATCCAGTACCCAAAATGGTGGCAATCCCCAAAATGTTGAGAACAGGATGGGAACAGGCCTAGTTGGTCAATGAAATGCCAGATGTACCTGAATTAGGAGGTACTGTTTATTTAATATGCATGCCCACAATGCCATCCTTTCCACTGCCCCTAGCTTCCCCTCCCCCTTTTCTAATTGAAACCCTGATATACAGATTATTTATCACCCAGGAGAATCTTTTTGTCCAAGTGCATTTCACTGTGGGATGGAACCACACAAGGCAAGGAGTCCATTTCACAGATGGAGGAGAGGGATCCTGCCCAGCCTCTGTTTAAGGGGCCTGGGAGGAAGATCTTAAATCCCTTCTGTTTTTGCGCCCCCCCAAATGGATCCCTGTAGCAAAGGAGGATTGGTCGCCACAGAATAGGGACTAATCCTCTTGGCAAGTTAGCAGCATTGTCTATGGAGGGGATGCATAGCATGGATAGCCTGGGAGGCCACGCTGTCTGTGGAGAACCCCCGCTGGACAGGCAGCGTGCGCAAGGCCTGAGTGCTCTCCTTTCATTCATGAGTAAAGTAGGAGCTGTGGCTTTTTCTACTCACTCTGATTTTTTGAGTGCTTCTTGTGTCTCTGGGGTATGAATCTCCGTTTATGAGGGGAGATCTGTGACTAAGCGCGAGCGGAGTGGGGATTGGTCGGAGTCTTGGCATGATCATTTAAACTCAGGAAAAGCACATGCAATCTCAGCAGAAACATAAGCCCATGAATTAAACTGGCTGAAAATAGTTTTTCTTTAGAAGAAATCCACTTAGTGGAAGCAACAATAACTGTCTAAAATGATTTGACTAATATTGAAAACATTATACCTAAAAAAACTCAGATTAAGTACATCAATTCTCTCTGGTTTAAAGGCAGGAGGCCTTCCCTCAGGTAATTGTAGGTAAAGGGACTCTTGGTGTGCTTCCTGCCTTGTCAGCTGCAAAGAGATAACTGAGAAACAGGGGCTATTGGGACCAAGGTGTACTGAGAAATTTTATCCTGGATCACATGTGTATCACTAGCCTATCAGGTAGGTTGAAATGCATGATGTAATGTCTGGAGTGCCATGGATACCAGCATAACACAATGGTATTTGTGACTGTGCAAGAAACAATGCAGATGCACTCATATGTGTAATAAAATTGACTGTTGCAAGCAAATATGTACAAAATACATTTTTGTTCTTTTTTTTGCTACTGCACTTGGCCTGTGCAGAATGCAGTATTCCACCATTGGAAGTGGTGTGGAATGGCAATTCTGCTTCTGAAATGCGTTCTGGAATTTTATTTAAAATTCCACAGAATTATGAAAAACATTTCTGTGTAAACCACAGAGCAGAAAAGGTTTCTGCAGATCATGTAAACCACAGAATATGTTACCATGTATTGCAGAAAAAGCATCTGCAGTTTTTGTAAAATATGGATTATTAATCCATAAAATACATTTTGCATGCACAATTTCAGAATTCCACCACCAAAGGAATTCCATGGAGTTTTTAGAAATTGTGGAGAATTCTATTCCATTGGAATTTCAACTTTCTGTTCAGCCTTATACTGCAGTGCAAGCCAAGCAACTAAACAATACAGTGAAAAGGGCTTTACAGCAAAAATTGCACCCTGCTACATGACTACTGGGGCCTACAGTACAAGGCATATATTGTAGCTCTTAGAGAAAGCAAACTGTCAGTACTCAAATGACCCAGAGGTTTGAGGACATGCTGCCTGTTCATTTGGGATATTTATTCATCTCCTACAGTAAATTTTCTTGCAACCAGGAGTACATATGAAATCATGTTCTTACTTTGGAATACAGTGGAAACCACTTATAACGGACACACTTGTAGTGGACACTCACTTATAACAGACATATCGGCCTTGTCAAAAGCCAAAAGCTACACCAATAAGGTTAAAAATTCCATTTATACCATACTCTGCAACCCCTGTATAGCAGACATGTAAGCTCTTCTCTACCCCTGTTACATGTTGCAAATTGCCTACTAATTTTCACCTGATTATTCAGCTGGTTTGTCTGGCACTATAAAGACATCAGTCACCTCACTTGATGCCTGATACCTGATACCTTACGCCAGGGGATTACTCCAGAATCCTCTTGATCCCCCAATCAGCACAGCTTCTGTATAGCAAAATCTTACAAATCACATTTACCACTCAGACCCTGATCTCAATGAGCACAGGTACTGTACAGTAAAATCTTTCCAATCATATTTACTGCTTAGTTCCCAATCAGTTAAAAATAGCAGTTCACCATACCTCTGGTTGGCAGAGGAGGGGGCATGTTCTCATTTTAACTCCTGTGTTTGAGCTGTGGTGGAGGACTTTCATATTTGAAGATTTTAGGATATGGTGGGCACCCCTTATAATGGACAAAACCTGCTTGCACAAACGTGTCAGTTATTAGAGGGTTCCACTTTCCAGTACTCAGGGTTGCTGTCTGGGCAGAGTGTACAAAGCCCCTGCATTCCAACACATTTCCTGTTTGCTTCCTGGTCTGTTTGTGACTCTGCAAGTGGGGGTTGTAACCTCTGTTTATCATCATTCCATGGCCCCCATTTTTAGTAAGAATGAGTCCCGACAGTTCTGCATCTGTTAAGTTGCAGTATATCCAGATGTATCACGATGTTTCACAGGAAATTCTATTAAACGAATGGGTTCCCCTATGATATATCATTATATATCTATATATACTATACAACTTGCTACTTGCTACAACTGTAGATGTTTTACAATTTAAAAATCTTGGGCTAGATTTACAAAAAATCACAACGCACAGCACAACATTTTGCATTGCACTTCACATTTACACAGGTGTCAAAAACTGCTATTCACAGACTGATAGCTCACTGCGTTGAATGTGAATAGGGTTAGGTCAAGTCAGCGGTAACCCCATTACCACTAGCACTACCTCACTAGCTCTGCCATGACATGCAGCCAGGAGAATGGCCCAACAATGAATAACGCAGGTGCACTATTTCCAATTCATTAAAACAGCCATGTAAATCAGCCTATTCGGCATACAAGGTGCTATGTGGCCACTGAATGCCCATTATGGGCCCATTAGCATAGATAGTGGCAGGTTTAAAGGGCCCCCAGCCCCTATCCAATAATTAGCCCTATGTCCCTGGGGTCTAGTGGTCCCTCCCCCCTGCCGATCACCACCCCAAAATGACATATACATTTCCCAAGTATCCAGTGGTCCCTCACCCCACCTGATTACCCACTCAATATGACAGAAACCTTTCCCTGGTGCCCAGTGGTCTCTCCCTCCACCCGATCACCTGCCCAATATAATGTAGACTTTTCCCTGTTCATCAGCCTGATGTGTTAAAATAAACAATCCATGGAGTCTAGTGGTCCCCTTTCCTGATCCCCTGTATACTAACATGACATGATTCCCTAGTGTCTAGCAGATCCACTTCCCAATCCCTGACCCCTATATCAAAATGGTATCCAGTCCCTGGTGGTCTAGCAAACCCCTTTCTCTATCCCCAATCTGTCTGTATTAATAGAAAGATAACTGTCCTTGGTGGTCTAGCAGACCCCGACCCCCCACACCACAGTGGGCAGTGCCTCTCCACTCTGGCCCCCCCATCCTCACCCCGAGCTGATGAACAGCACAGCCCTCTGCTCTCCACTATGGCCAGCTGCAGACTGAGCTGCCAATGAGTGCCTGCTGTATACAATGCATGCTCAGTGAGCAAGCTATCATTCAATGGGTGTGTGCTCTATATAGCAGCTGGTCATGGTGGAAAGTGGAGGACTGTGCTGGTCACCATGGAGGGGGAACAGGGTGTTAGGCACTGCCTGCCAGGATGGTGGGGTGGGGGGTCCACTAGACCACCAGTGACAGTTATCTGTATGTTAAGCCAGGAAGATCGGGGATAGGGAGGGGGATACCATTTTGATGCAGGGGATTGGGGTTAGGGAAGCAGGTCTAGATACCAGAGAATGGTGTGATGTTAGTATGCAGGGATCGATGAAGCCACTAGACATGAGAAATGTTTATTTTATTTTGTCACATCAGGCTGGAAATCAGTGGGGGGGCACTAGCACGAGGGAAAGATTTCTGTCATATTGGGAAGGTGATTTGGTGGGGGAGGGACCACTGGACACCAGGGAAAGGTTTCTGTCATATTAAGTGGGTGATCAGCTGTGGAGAGTGACCCTGGACACCAGGAAAAATGTATATGTCATCTCAGGCCAGCAATCTGCAGGGTGGGAGAGACCACTAACACCAGGGAATACTATTTATTTCTCCTAGGGATGGTGATCAGTGGGGGGAGGCACCACATTACCTCTGCAAACCACTAGAACTGGGAGGGATTAAAGCAAGGTCTCGTTCGGCGATATTTTCTCCATGCAAGGGGACCACGCCAGAGGCTCTTGCATGGAACAAACGGTTTGTGAATTGGACAGTGCCAATATTCACTTCCTGTCCCCTTCATTTGCATTGCAGATCCATCCACACTTTGACATGGCAAAAACCAGTATAAGCGCACAAACCAGGCTTTTGTGAATACGAACTTGGTTTGCTCATGCAAAACCAGGTTTGCACTGGGGCAAATCTTTGCAAATCTAGCCCCTGAAGTGCTATCAACAGGAAGGTTTAATGCTGTATACATTCTCTAAAATAAGTTGGGCCTGATAAAATATTTCACTGAATGTTCACCTATCTATAATAAAGCTGAAGAATATCTGATAAAATGTTAATTACTTTGAAAGGAATACATCTGCTTTGCACCAAGGCTATGAATTTTTCAGGTTGCCAGTGTACAGTATTTATTTGCTTCGACTCCTAGTTGTGCAGGCCTACTGTATCATGGAAAGCAGTACCAACCCAACTCAATGTGTTCCTCTCCAACATGGAGATAGTCAACCATTTTTTTAAATTTTTTTTTAATTATTGTTCCTTATTATAGATTTCCTTTGATTTTATTTAATTTTCCAGAAGAAAATAAAGATCAATTATAAATTACCTAGTATCCTATTCAGAGTCAAAACTGTGTATTGCAAAGTGGTTGCAAGGATCCTTTTGTGACACATTTACTGAATGATGTGCATCCCTTTGTTCTATATATACAGAACCTACAACAATGCCCTTGTACAATCACATGAGTCACCATGACAGCATGGGGAAAAGGATGGGAGAGTGCCAGTGAATGAGGGTGCCGGTATCCATGGAAGAGCTGTGATGTAACCAGGATCTCCCTAGCACCCACCCCAGTTGTAAGGCACCACATCCTAAATCATAGAAGAAATGTTAAAAGCAATTCCTCACTGGGTCTCTTCCTGCAAGTTGTATCATCTGTTCCAACAATGGGAAAAGTTAAGCTGTGGCCAGCATCACTGAACATGGACATATGCAGGATGGGGCATAGGATGGTCAATCCACTGGTTACCAATGAAATAAGGGACATGATTACAGGATTTTGGATCATTGAACTGAGGGAGACCAATGTGGAACATGAAAAAGAATTATAGAACTGTCAACAGACAGTAATGGAGGGATGGGGTTGGGGGGACTTAAGCAATAAAGCCTTGTATCCAGGGCATGGGCCATGACATGGCACCACCCACCTGATTTAGTAATCCCAGTTGGAAAATAAGAAGATGCTGAACCCCAATGAAAATGAATCTTTGCTAACATGGGTAAGACAAATGATAAAATACCAATTTTAAAAGAACTGAACTCATTCTTTGCATAATACTTTAACCCTACTTTGTATTAGGGTAAAACCTTTCTGCAAGACAAGTATTTTCATTTAGAACTGGACATTTACACAGCCTATAGAAACATCTTTTGTGGCAACTGGAGTAGTGATGGATAGTACCTATTGACAGTGCCCAAACTGGGACATACTTTGTGACTGCACATCTCCGTCACATACAGTACGTTAAAATAAGTAAAATAGAAACTGAAGACCTGAACAAATAAATGACTGACAAAACAAACTTTTCATACATTATTATCTACAAGATTTACAGAATAGTAAGACACATTAAAATACCACATACACTGTAAAGAAAATCATTATGATACCGAGTGTAGAGGAGATTTCAACAATAATATTATTGGTAAATTATAATAACATCATGTCTCATAATCTGTACATGCAGTTAAACATTGCACAAAGCCCAGTCAGTTGCTCCCATATATTCCACAGATCCTGTACTAATTAAAAAAAATCATCACCAGTAGTCTGTCATTTAAAATGTAGTGCCCTTAGACACTACATCAAGTGATTTGTAAATTCAGTAGCTGGATATTGACTGATTGGTAAAATAAAGCAAAACTGGACTGCTAAGTTTTAGTTATTATTGACTAAAATGTCTTCTTAAAGGCATACTCAAAATGTAACACTTTATAGAAAATCAGAGTGAAAGAAATGTTCAGCTTTTTGTTCATTTTACTAAAAGTTTGCCAGTATATGGCTTTGCATTATTTTCTGAAATTTAGCCATGGATTTTCCTCTGGATTACAATTTGCAGACCTCTGTATTGAACTTTCTACATAGCACTTACATTATGTTTAGTGAGGAGGATACTTACTCATTAAATAAAACAGCTTGAGACCCCAAAAGACCTCACTATTTCATGAAAAGTAATAAGTTCAACCTAAGTTTTCAAAACTGAGTTAAGTGGTTGGGTGAACCACTTTCAGACTCCTGGATGGAAGCATACCAGAGCAGAAACTACCATAATGTAGGAATCCATAAATACAATGGGAGAGCAAGGTTCATATTTTATGATACATTAATCAATATTTAAACTTTCACAAAGCACTTTCAGTCTTTCACAACATTTTTTAATCTGCAATATCACAGATTATTTAAAATGAAATATAGCAGGCATTTTACTTAATAAAACTAATAAGAAATACTTAAGAGAACACCTAATGGGCACTGCACATGTCAGTTCCTTAGTCAATGTTAATTATTTTATTTGTGCATGGTCATTTTTTATTGTAACCTATTATAGTGTAGGTCTGCCTTGCTTCCTTCGTGTGCCTCACTGGCTTGGATCATGTCTGAAAACAGGCCTTAGATCCAGTACATTTGACAATAACAAATAAATGAATTAAAAATGTCTTTCATGTCCTTTATTATTTAAAATATACTGTACTTTAGGTCCATTTAAAGTATGTTGCCCTAAATGTCAGTATATCACTTTAAGTTTTGGCAATAACAGTCCACAAATTTGAACAGATGCATGATTTATTTTGTGTATTTGTCTTCATGTGGTTTTTAAATTGACAACCATCATCATGAGCATTCTGAGCAATACCTAGAAAAAACTATACAAGGATATCTCTGGTGCACTTCATTGGTAACAAAATCAACAAAACTATTATCCATCTGTGAAGCAACACAGAATTTCTCAGCTATTGCCAATATCTCTTCATAGACAATGCTCAGGAGATAATTTTATTCATATAACTCTTACAGACTTTCATTTTCAGAATTAGCAACTTGATATCACCCTGTTGAAACATAAACTTTGATGGAAGACGAGGACCGTCTGGTCCACCCAGTCTGCCCATTTCCCTATCTATTGGATATTGTTGAAGATGTTATTATGCTATGAAAAATGCCTGATGTCAAAGTGCCTTTTGATACTGTGATGACTCCATTGCTCCCAAAGGAAAACTACTACATGTGCTACACAAGTCTTATTGTTCAAACAGAACAGCAAGTTTGTGAGCAAAACATCATTTTAATTCTATCGTATTTCTTTTTATTAATTATTTAATATGTATCTATATATATATAGATATATATTTTTAAAATCTGTGCCACTGCCAATCACAGTGCAAAACATTTTATAACATGTTACATCATGCATAAACTTTAAACCATCAGCATGAAAAGAAAAGAGACAAGTCCAGTTCATCCTGGAGAGAGAAGTAGAAACATCATATGTATCACATAATTAATTCCTAACTCTAAGACTAAACCAAGCCAGCTATTCAATTCACTCAGGTCATAACTTACTAAATGATTATTTCTTAACCCTGTACCTCACAAGTAGTGCCCACCCCCGTCCTATAGGTAAGTACCATAATTAAACAAAAAAACACAAACATCCAGCCCTTTGAAACCTTCTAAATCCCCCATTTCTGCTGCTATCTGAGAAATGTCCTTATCAGATGTGGATTCCTCATCTGAACTTTGCTCTTTATATTGTGACCATACAAAAGCAGAGATCTGGTCTGGATAAAAAAAAAAAAATACATTGTTTATTTTTAAAATTAATCCGAACTTTGGCAGGGGATGACAACTGGAATTTTGCATCAAGTTCTAAAATGTCCTGCCTAAAGGCTAATAATTTTCTCCTCCTTTATTGAGTAGCAAATTAAAAGTCCAGATAAACATAAAAACAGAACGATTTGTAAGTTAATGTACCTTTAAGCCTGAAAGTCTAACAATCAAGTCTCTGTCGGATTCAAATGCAAGTGATAAGAAAATAGTGATTTTAGCCACAGGGTCAATTGCAGCACCTTTTCTTTTGTGTGCCCTATCTTTCTTCTGCACTCTTAAGGCCTTTGTCAAAAAAGGGAGACTGTTGAGGGTAAGTCATACACTTGGATGAAAAGATCCTTAATCATCTCTCTGGTGTTATCAAATTCTGTATCCAGTTTTAAATGTAGCCAAACATCCTTAAATTTCTATACTGCACTTGATATTCAAGCATTTCTATCTTCCTGCTTGTGTCATAATTTATTTTCACTAGTGTTCGTGTAGTGGCTTCTAGCCAACAGTTTTCTGTTCAAGGGCATTTCATGATTTATTTTAATTCCATGTGTGAAAAAAACATAAAATAGCCCTTTCTATGGATTTTCTTAATTGTGGGAGATATTCTATGAGCCAGATTGTATGCAGTTCAGTTATTAACAAAAATGTGGAACCATTTATAGTAAATGCTCAATATGTTTTCTTTTGGTCTGCCACCTGCACTATTTTTGGTCCAACCTATAAAGTGCCCAAACATCACAAAATCAGCAATTCTATTCAATGCTTAGTACAAATAATGGGTGGGCATAAAATGCCACCAAGATATTGCCCAGAAGGTACAGTGCATTGGAATTGTATGAACCTTTCAAAATGTGACCCATATCTCCCACACTGAAAGGTACAATCTGAATATGTGTTTGCTATGTACAGAGAACACATGCTGTTAATTATATTGCAACATAATAGCTTTCATAACAGGCTTCATCAGGCACTATTTTTGTAGTTTCATAAGTACACCTTATCCTTTCTTTCTATCTTTTTTTCATCACTGTAGAAAATGTGTGTAATTATCTCTAAAACACTAGTTGAGTGGAAATGTATTTCTCTCTCCTATACAGTGCTAATGAAATTTAGAGCTTGGGCCATATGAACTCTAACATTGTTTTTACACAGCAATGGTAACAAAGTCTCCAGGCATAATGAATAGTAGTATAGTATTCAGTCAGCCTTAGAAATTAGAATTTACTGCCAAATAATACTTCAGTACTAAAACCCATAACTAACATTCCAGTGCCTATGCTATTTCTGACACTGCACTACTATGTCTAGGGTTGAGTAGGCACATTAATGATCAATTATGTTTTTTTTGCCTACTTATAACTTGTCCATCTTTTGACCTAGAGATCTGAACATTAGTATGAGCATGCTTTGTATCAGGATCTCTATATCCTAAATTTGGTGAAAATTGATTAGAAGTCTTAGAGAAAGGTCACACATGTGGAAATTCTCAGTTTTAAGACTTTTTTGTTCTATTCAGTAATGGAAAATGGTATAGAGCTGAAATAAATACAGTAAGGTTCATTAAATCCTGCTGCAACAGTGTTGCTTTTGGTATTTATTTTTTCAAAGTTTTGTCACAATTTTTAAGACATTGGATTTGTTTTAAAAAACTGAGAAGTGGTACTATTGTAGTTTGAAACCTGAAATTGCCTGGTTCATTAGATAATGACACAAAAGTATTATCTTTGGCATTTTGTGATCAAAATATTTTAAAATTTAAAAGCTGTAAATATTTAGAGACTGTAATTGTGTCTCAAAACCAGTAAGTGAAGAATGTAGTTGAATCAGGCGATCTTTAACATGGTGTGTAACCACTCAAAACTATCATTGCATATATCTGAATTGTTGTCAGAGTTGTAAAAGACATGTTTGTTCACAGAAAAACAGAAAAATATAAAATTATAAAGTCCTAAAACTTGAAACTTTGAGATTCTTTAGACAGTGACAGAGGTAGTGTGTTTGGTGTTGTTAGAACAAAATATTTAAGTAAGACAGTTACCATTATTTACTAAAGGCTCTTATTGTATCTCACAATCAGGAATCAAAACTGTAATCATAAATCTTTGTTTTAGTGTATGAGCTCCAAAACCTATAATTACATATATACAGTATAATAACGGGCCATCACATTTTAATGATGGACAGTTATTATTTGCCATAGTAACTGGTTGGTTATTACAGCAAACACATGGATTTAAACAAAGGATCTGCACTCGAGATTGCCAACTCACTCTGTCTTGAGTGCAGCAGCCATTCCTAGGATTGCAACACTTTCATTTGTAAAAGTAAAACATACAGAAGTCGTATTCAACTAACTCTGTAGCAATTATCCTAAAAGACATAGAAAACAGAAGTAAATCAGCCATAAACACAGCTGGTTGTGTCTCAAGCGCAGTTCTTCCTGATTTACCGTCCTTGTCAGTAAAGCCCACACCATTCCACTCAATTGTGTTAGTCAGTGCACATCTCTCTTTCTATCATACAAACATACAAAGAAGCCAGTAAATGGAGGCCATGTGCTCATATTGCAGGGTCCACAGCTTGAGCTAGTGATGCTGCCTCCTACCCACTTCTCCTATCCTTTTCATCCTCCCTACCCATGATCCTTACCCCTATGCCTATCCCAGTCTCTCTTGAAGCTGCCCACCATCTTTAATAAGATCACCTCTTTCAGCAATGCATTCCAAGTGTTCATCACCCTCTCCATGAAAAAGTGCTTCCTGTCCTCCTTCCTAAACCTCCCCCATGCCCACTTAAGACTGTGCCCCCTTGTGTTATTGTTGCCACTTAGCTTAAAGGGACACTCCTTATCCACCTTATTTATCCCTTTCAAGTAACTGAAAGTCTAAATCATGCACCCTCTTTCTCTTCTGTCCTCCAGGTAGTACAAGTTCAGTGCCCTCAACTTCTCCTTGTATTCCTTACCCTGCTGACCTGCTTTCATCTTAGTAGCCCTCTTCTGGATTTTCTTCAGCAGGTTAGTGTCCTTTAGGAGGTGTGGGGACCAGTATGGAACTCCATACTCTATATGTGACCTCACCAGTGACCTGTACAAGAGCAATATAACCTCATTCTCCTACTATTGATCCCCCTAGCTACTGTATGTATCCCAGCATGTTGTTTGTCCTTGCTGCAGCTTTCTTGCACTGGGTGAAGTGTTTCAGGTCACTAGCGATCATCACTCCCAGGCCCTTCTCCTCTTCTGCTGCAGATAACTAGATTCCACCCAGGTAGCACTCTGGCTCCAATGTGCATAGTAATTTTGCTTTGCTTGGCACTGCAGTCAAGTTGCCAGATCCCAGATCACCTCCCCAGCTTTTCCAGATCATCCTGTAATTCCTGTATCCCTTCAGCTGTGTCCGTTCTCCCACATAGCTTGATGTCATCCATGAATAGGCACATTTTACCCTTAATACCATCCCCACTGTCACTGATGAAGACATTGAACAACACAGGCCCCAGCAGCAAGCCCTGAGGGACCCCACTGGTGACCTCTCTGGTGCCACACAAATCTCCCCCCAGAACTACCCTTTGGGTTCTGTCCCTCAACCAGTTTTCCACCTGTCTGGTCATCATCTCCCCAACACCAAGATCTGCAAACTTTCTGATTAACCTTTTGTAGGGCACAGGGTCAAAAGCCTTGCTGAAATCCAGATAGAGGATATCTACTGCTTGTCCCCTGTCTACTGTCTTAGTGACTGAGTCAAAGAAGTCAATCAGATGTCAATGTTTTGTTCGAGACCAGACATAAACATCTGTTGTGAGTTTACCAGGAGTCATCCATAATTTTTTTAGTGGGGTGGGAACTAATGCTCAGTGATTACATAAAGCAAATCCTGGGATAGTGTAATTACTAAAATGTAATACATACCCTCAGTGCGTGATGCTTAATAAACCCTTCACTTCGTTCTCAAGGTTTATGTAGTATCACACACCTCATATGTGTTTTAAGTTCTCATAACTAGAGATGCTGTGAAGTAAAAGTTTGGCCACAAATTTCAGGCAAAGTACCAAACATTTGTGGTTCGTGGTATTCACGGATTTCAGAGCAGCAGGACAAAATTCAATTTGTGCAGATTTCATGAATTTTGTAGCAAAATCTGTGCTTTTTTTACCATGAAGCACAAAATACATGGTGAAGTACAAAATTCGGAGGGGAAATTTCAGCTTCATGGTGAATTTGAGTAATTCGCATGCAGTAAATTGTGCTAATATCACTCCATGAATTCTGCAAAATCAGCAAATGAATTCACAAAATGAATTTCCTAGACTTTGCACATCTCTACTCATAACACATACTATCCCATTTATTATTCCTTATTTAATGTGTAGTAAAAGCCATAAAAGATGTTTTTTTCCTCACAAAAAAACATGACATGGAAAATGTTATTGCACTGTATAGCTTGCACTTACACTTGGTAAATGGCTGCTCAAAAAATGAAACATATGCTGTACATTTGAAATATGGCAACTGTATTCACATGTCTTTCTGTATGTTAAGGCACTGCCACAGGATTACAGGAACTGTGTGTGGTGAAGTATGAAGGTGGTGTATCTGTATGTTAGGGACTTTTGTCATGTGGTGCATTGTGGTGGGCAGTTGCCACTGGAAATCAGGGACTGCTTGTCACAGTAAAGTATTGGCAACTCATTGCCAATAGAACTTATTGTGTATCTGTTCTTTTTAAAAAAGAAAAAAAAAATAATTACTAAATCTTGCATTTAAGCGTCAGTTTAGACTGAAGTGCAAAATAAAGCCTCATTTGTAGGGGATTGTGATGTGAGGATAAAAAAGTCCTCGGACTATTGGTGAATGTATGGTATGGTGTTCCTCAGGGTTTGAACTATTGCTTGTTCCAGCATTTGTGTTATCCAAGCCTTTTTCACCCTCTGTCAAAGCACTGGTGTGTACAGAAAGTACATTTCCATGTCTAGAAATACTGTGCTAAAGTTAGAGTAATGCCAGTGCATTGTTGAGCAATTGCTGAAACCTGAAGAAGAACCATGCAATGCATTCATTAAATATATGGATACTATTTTATCTGTCACATTTCAATATTTTCCAATGCTGTGCTTCACCCTCACTTATACCTAAATGCATATATTTTTTTTTTTTTGTAATTAATATTCTTTTAATGAGCAAGTAGGGATGATTAGGATAAAGATGATGGAAGATAAAAGTCTGTGATTAAAAAGAAAACAACAGGAGCAAGATTATAAATAACTTAAGAGATTTGTTACTAGAATAAATATTACATCTGACACCCACTTATCCCCCTCTGAAATATCCATCATACTGTCTTTTCTGCCTTTGAGACTGATACCTTTTGTTTTGTTTGTCATTGAATCTATGCTCAGCTAACCATTAAAGACCACGGGAATGAAGATGGGTTAAATATATGATGACTGACTAATTTTTTACATAAGAACATTTTATTTGTTCTATGCAGTTAGTGTGCTTTAGTTGACTAAAACACTATGACATTACCATGGGAGAGAGGTCATTGCAGATTTCCTAATGACATATTTACAAAGACTAACCTGACTGCACAGATGAGATGCATTTCATCATGATTAATTGTAATGAGAGACAGATGGCATATTGTTATTTTGCAATGAGCTATTCTTAAAATGAATAAGCTATCATGCAATTATATATGACATCTCACATTTTCCATGTTTTCAAATGTGTAAGAACATTTGATAAACTGTGACTGTGAGTTTAAAAAAAAAAAAGAAATATGCACCTCATTCAAATATAATCATTGCATACCCAAAGATATGCAACTTTATATAAGATTCCCATTGGCCTGACTAGGAGAATAGTTAGTTCTAAGAGTAAAGAGGTATCCTGATAATTGTATATAGTGTATGGAGGAACGCTGTTCCGCATGGAAATCCATGCCTGGAACAGCGTTGTTGTCCTTCACCGTGCGCATGATCTTGTTGTGCTTGCACCCAGTGCGCCACACGGTGCAGCACAACAAGATCGGGAATAATATCCACAAGACAAGCACAGAGCGAAAAGCACGGCAACACGGAAGGCGGCACTTTGGCGGCAGACACAGAAGTAGCTTTTTTCCGAGTGTTCACAGTGGTATTTATGGTTGCCCATACACTATAAAGATTGTGTACTAGAGCATACACAAACAAAACATTTTGCGATCTTGAGGTTTCCGTGGTAACGGACCTCTCTCGAGCTACGCCTCGAGGTCTCAGGTTACCACGGAAACCTCTCGATCGCAACTGCCTTGTTGTGTATGCTTGCGCATACACAATCCTCTATATAGTACCTCCTCCTTATAAGAAGTATATTTACTTTAGATGTTGTGGGATATTCATTTGTTCTCCAAGATGGGAAAGTCTAGGACTTTGTCCTTTTTATAAAACTTGTGAAATGCCCCCACTTTGCCATATTTGGGGCATGATGCACTTCACAAAACTATGCAGGATAATTCACTGGTGATGTAAACATTACTTCACAAAGGGCGAGCAACATGGTAGTTTACATGCTATGCAAGCACACAGTTACACTGCAGTAGAAAGTATAGGGAAGTAAGTAACCCTGTCTCTTAATTGACCCTTGGAGTGTGCAGTCCTACTGCTGTTTGTCCCATTGCTATATTTTCTATAGATTTCATGGAATGTATCATGGAAACTGAGCTTGGAATTAATGAAGCATTTGTTCAGATTTTCATTGGTGTCCATGGGAATCAGAATGAAATTGATAGCTTTCCATAGTTTCTATTATTAAAACTTTTATCCCCAGTAGTTTGTTTACACAACAGAATGGAAAGTTGTAGATTTCACACAATTGCATGTCTTCTTATGAAGCTCCATGCTTTGTGTCCCCCTTTCCATGGAAAAACACAGATTGGGACTAGTGCTGTGTGGAATTTTAAAATTTCAGAATTTGTGAAAACCCTAAATAATTCCTCAGAATTGTAACAGAAGCAGAATAGCATGATCCACTGACTGAATTTGTATAACTAATCCACAGTTTCAATATATCATGAATTATTGGTCTTTGTCTGTGTTTATGCATTTGTAGCAATAGATATAGTCAGGTACTCCTAGATCTTGTACAGTATTTCTAAAGAGAATCTCTCTGGTGGCCCTACAGTGGTACTGCAAGCAGGCAGGGAACTTCTCTAAAGTTAGCTCAAACATTTTGGGAAATATCTGATCATGTCAATTGCTGCAACTGTATAAACCATGCATTAGTCTTACACAGTGTGTATAGACAGTGGATTTGTTTTATGCAAACTACAGAAATCTAATCCATGGTTTTATAAAATGTGAAATACTATTTCATGGTATTCATTTAAGAACTATTGGAATTCTACAGATATTTGGGTGAATCTCTGAAAAGCAATTCAGAGGTGGAATTACCATTTCACACTGCTTTAATAGGGACCACAGAAGACTATATCAACTATATCTTGACTTCCATGGAAACAAGGAAAATATGTCTGAAGGCTCCATGGTTTCTAATATTTTTTCTATGCTACCCTATATGCCATGGAAATCATAGATGACATATATAAAACCATGGACAATCTTGGTAGTTCTTCCAATGTGTTGTGAAAAACATCACACAGAAATCAAAACATTGCTTAATTTAGTGCAGTGATTGTTCTACTTAGTATTTAAAGTACTCTTATGTGTGATTGGTAGTGAGATGGATTTTTTTAAGTTTTTTTTTAGCACAGTTAATTGTGAAGTTATACTGGACTTCTTCTCAGAACTCCAACCTGGTGCTAGAAGTGAGTTAGGTTTTAAAAAATGTGTTTTAGTGCAAACATTTTTATAGTTACTGACTGCATTCTCAGTGCTATTAACTGTAATTGGATTTAAAATGAGGTAAGGTTGTGTGGCTCAAATGTTTTCTGTCAGAATGATGTCAGTGCCAGTCAATGTACGTAAGCCACTACTGTTTCTGAAAGTTATGCCTGTCTTACATTTTTATAAGCAATATATTGTTGCTGACAAATTGGCAGGCAGGTACAGCATCTCCCAGAGCAGGCTGTCCAACCAGATTAAAAAAAATTATGCCTGTCTGATATGTCAAGGGAACATATATTTTTTCTGGCAGAATGTTAGGTGCAGCATTCAGTTGCATAGGCTGCCACAGAGTCAAAAGTATGCCTGTCTGACATGTAAGGCAGAGGCTTGGTATGATTGAAGAAGGGCACACTAGAGTAGTCCCCGGAGGACAAGGAGGAGGATGCAACACTGTTCACTGTATGGAGACCTTCAGTGGTTACTCCAGAAACAGTCAGTTAAGTGTTTGGGTGTTTCTTATCATTTGGAAAATCTTAAAAGAATAAGGTCTTACATAGATGCATAGATACATAGACAGTATAGGCAGATAAGGGCCTATGGCCCACCCAGTCTACCCATTTGAGCTTGTAAGTTCAGTTTATGTTTCCTTAGAAGTCTGTTGCCCTTACCCCTGACCTCCAGCATTCCTTTATGTGTATTCTATGCATTCTTAAATCCCTTGATTGTTTCAGCCCCCACTACTTCACCTGGCAAGGTGTTCCACTTGTCCACCACCCGTTCTGTCAAGAAATTATTCCTCATGTTTCCTCTGAATTGTCCTGCCTCCAACTTCATCCCATGCCCTCTAGTCCTGGAATATCTCTTTCACTTAAAATAGTGTATTTCTGCACCTTATCACTCTCTGTAAGATACTTGCATGTCTCCATCATGTCCCCTCTCTCCCTCCTCTCCTCTCCTCTCCTCCTGGGAGTACATATTCAATTTCTTCATAGGACTTGTGATGCAAACCATGTACCATCTTTGTTACCCTCCTCTGAACCTTCTCTACCCTGTCTATGTCCTTACGTAGGTAAGGTCTCCAGCACTGTACACTGTACTCTAGGTGGGGCCTCACTAGTGTCTTGTATAGTGGAATTATGACCTCCATTTTCCTGCTGGTGATGCCCCTGCCTATGCATCCCAGCATCCTATTTGCTTTTCCTGCAGCCTTGTCACACTGCTTCTGTACCTTGAGGTTGTCAGAGATGATAACCCCAAGATCTCTTTCCTGCTTGGCATATGCTATATCCTCACCCCCCCCAACTGATATATTGTGCCAGGGTTTTTGTGCCCCATATGCATTATCTTGCACTTCTTTGCATTGAATTTCAACTGCCAGTCCCCTGACCATTCTTCAAGTTTCTGCAGGTCCCTTCTCATTCTGTCTACACCCTCTGGTGTGTCTACTCTGTTAGAGACCTTTGTGTCATCAGCGAACAGTGAAATTCTGCCTTCTAGGCACTGGGCAATGTCACTGATGAAGATGTTGCATAGGACCAGTCCCAGCACTGATCCCTGAGGTACCCCACTGGTCACTCTTCCCTCTGTGGAGTGACAGCCATTTACCACCACTATCCGTGTCCTGCCGCACAGCCAGTTACCTACCCATCACATTACTGCTCTGCCTACACCCATATTGCCCAGTTTGTGTAATAGTCTTCTATGTGGCACAGTGTCAAAGGCCTTGCTGAAGTCCAGATTGGCCATGTCCACTGCCCTTCCCCAATCCAGCTCCCTAGTCACCCAGTCAAAAAATTCAATGAGGTTGGTCTGACATGACCTCCCCTTGGTGAAACCATGCTGCCTTCAATCCTGTAATCCATTGACAACCAGATGTTCCACCAATATCTCCTTCAGTAGTGCTTCCATGATCTTTCTCACTACCAAGGAGAGGCTGACTGGTCTGTAGTTCCCCGCTTCCTCTTTGTTCCCACTTTTGTATAAGGGGACTACATCTGCTGTCCTCCAGTCTTTGGGTACCTCCCCTGTTTCCAGTGATTGGCTAAACATGCTATCCAGAGGCTCAGCCACCACCTCTCTTAGTTCTTTAAGGACCCTGGGGTGCACCCCATCTGGCCCCATTGCTTTATCAACTCTTGTTACTTCCAGTTCCTTCAGGACCCTTTCTCGTGTAAAGGGACTTGTGTCCATTTCTGCAACATTCTCACTCCTTGTACTCCCTTCAGACCCATTACCCTCCTCTTCATCAGTAAAGACTGAGCAGAAATATCTGTTCAATATGTCAGCTTTACTGTTGTCATCTTCCAGGCGATCCCCATCCTCCCCCTTCAGTCTCACTATCCCTCCCTTTGCCTTTCTTTTTTCACTTATGTGCCTGTAAATGGTTTTGTCCCCTCTACCCACTGACTTTGCAATGTGTTCTTCTGTCTGAGCTTTCGCTTCCCTTACTGACCTCCCTGCCTCCCTTTGCTTCTCCTGGTACTTCTCCATATCCCCCTCCCATCCCCTTCTGCCTGTGTCTTTTTGTATTGCCTGAATGCAATCTTTTTGGCTTTCACTTTCTTTGCTACCTCTTTGGAAAACCATAATGGTCTCCTCTTCCTTTTCCTCTTGCTAACCTGCTTAATGCAGAACTCTGTTACTCTTATAATCCCCGTTTTAAATACTGCCCACTGTTCCTCAACCCCTGATTCCTGCCCCATTCCCCTTAATGCCTCTTTCAATTATCTCACCATTTTCCCAAAGTCTGCCCCCCTAAAATCCAGGATATGTGTTTTTGCGTGGTTTGGTTCTGCTCCTCCTGTGATTTCAAACCACAATGACTGATGGTCACTGTTCCCCAGGTGCTCCCCCACTGTTATCCCCATCACACTGTTCATGTTTGTGAGCAAAAGGTCCAGTATTGCCTTCTGCTGAGTTGGTTCCATGATCAGTTGCTTGAGGAAGGCACCCTGAAGGGAGCTGAGGGTAAATCTGCTCCTAGTTGATGCTGCTGCTGGGATGCTCCAGTCCACATCTAGAATATTGAGGTCTCCAACCAGTACTACCAAACCCTTGTCTGCCATCCTTTGGATGGCTAGTATCAGCTCACTATTTGTTTCTTCCTCCTGGGCTGGTGGTCTATAGACCACACCTGTGTGGATGGCTGGCCCCATTTTCCTTTCCAGCTTAACAGACAGCATCTCTCCCACATTTTGTTCCTCCTGGATCTCTGTAGCCCTTATGTCATTTTTCACATACAGTGCCACTCCTCCTCCCTCCTACCTGCCCTGTCTCTTCTGAATATGTTGTAGCCAGGTATGGCCATCTCCCAGTCATGGTTATCATTACACCACGTTTCAGTGATGGCCACAATGTCCAGGTCTGACTGCACCATGACAGCCTCCAGATCTTCCATCTTGTTGCTAAGGTTCCTGGTATTGGCAAACATGGCTTTCCATGATTTGATCTCCCTAAACTGTTTAGCTGTTGTACTCCAGCACCTTTCCTGGTTGTCCTTTATCCCCAGTTCTCCTTGCTGTCTGCCCTTCTGCTGAATTTTGCCCCTTTTCTGCCTATCCAACTCTTGGGCACTAATCTCCATCTTTTGCACACAACCTGAAAATTTGGTTAAACTATATTGCTTTCATATTTGATTTTTTATTCTTATTATAAATATGTAATATTTACTGATATCTACAGTATATTAAAATAATATGAAATGACAGATGCAGATTGCAAATGTTGTTGCCACAGCAGTCACCACAGAACATGTCAACATGAAAAAATATAGATTACTTTGTACTTTCATGTATTAATATTTTTGTCAATATTGTAAATCATATTTCATAGTTTAAAGTGTATGCTTCCTCATCTGTGATGCAAAACTGTTGCTGTCACAGCACTACATAATGATGCCACTGATCACAATGATGACGAGCTAACAGCACTTATTGGATTTTACCCCTCCTACTCTAGTGCTAAGCCAGATCATGGTTGTACAATTCATTTTGCGGTCCAAACTGAAGGAATTGTCCTGCAAATGCAAGATAAGGTAAAAACAAAGAAGCTGTTTTGATATTTGGAGAGTTTGGATTTAAAACCTTTTTTTTAAAACATTATGTTTCTTCTTTTTTGGTGCAGCGTTTTACCAGTATATATATGAAACGCTAAGGATCTTTAAACAAGATTTGGACTTTGAGATTTTTTGTAAGTCACAATATAATACATAATTTTATAAAAAAATCTTATTAGACCTATTTTACAATGTGATAAGTGACTTTTAAAAAAAATTAAAAAAATGTTTTCTTTTGATTTATAGATAGAGACCGTAAAGGTGCTTGAATTTATGAGAACACGGTGTCCCATTCCATAGCACGAATGTTTTTGAACTTTAACAGGTCCTTATTCAGGTTTGTTCCACCTGAACTTTAAATACTTTAAATAGTTAAATATACAACAAAAAATATATAATTTCATTAACATCTAAAACATAAAATTAAGATTTTTTATCTTTTATTTTCAATAGTGAATCTCATTAAAGCTTTAAGTCTGATGAAGGAACATACGATTAGTTCTGAAACGTCACTTATTGAGGAAATATATTTCAGGAGCATGTGAACTTTCTGACTTATTGAGGAAATATATTTCAGGAGCATGTGACTTATTGAGGAAATATATTTCAGTAGCATGTGAACTTTTTGACTTATTAAGGAAATATATTTCAGGAGCATGTGAATTTTTCAGGAGCATAAGAATCAAGATTCTGGATATATTAATTCAAATCTAAATGAAGTAGATAACAATGGACTAAATGAAATAAAACACATTAGAACACTTTCTTGGGTTGAGTAAGACATATTTTTTGAATTTTTGTATAATTAATCACTCATTCAAAGCAAGCAAAAACTATGATTTACCACAACCATAGATTTTCAAGTGTTCAGGGCTATTGCTAGAAGTGTTTTGATTCACAAACACCACTGGTGGCCACAGTCAATATCAGACAGCTTACTTAATCAGCTTGTAAGCTTTAAATTACCTCTGTGTGTTTAAAAAAAACAACTATATCTAGCTGTGAAAAGACACAGGAAGCTGCACACCAAACAGAGTCAAAGCCAAATGCAAAAATCTTATGGAAAACACATGGGACTCAATTTTCAAAGCATCAACAATGCCACAAGCCACTCGGTCACGTGATGGCAGCCTGAGCGGTAGTCGCACTCTCCCGGAGCTCCGCCGATCGACCGCTTACTTATTTATTTTAACAGCGACCTAGCATTAAAAATACTTTACTTTTAGTTGGGCGAGGTTTTTTTCACGCTGTAGCTGCTCAGCGGGCTTCGCGATGGAAAGTTTTGTAAAAAAATCGCGACCGAAGCACTCGCCTCCGCAAACGCCCGAGAAGCAACAGGCCGCAAAGAGAGCTAAGCAGCAAGCCACTAGCCTGTCACAGCTCCCCCATCGTTGACTCCCCCCACAGAGGCAAAATTTCTGGAGACCATGAAACCCCTACAAGCCTCCATCTCTATCTTGGCTGGGGATATTCAGGAGATTAAAAAGCTGTTGATTCTCTATCAAGAAGGATTGGGATGCAGAGGTCAACATAGCCTCTATAGAAAACAGGCAAGTTGGAACAGATTCAGAGATTGTGATGGCAAAAGGAGAATCAAGAAGTTAGAAGATAAACTTGAGGATTTGAGGGCGAGCAGAAGGAACAATTTGGTTGTTTTTGCATACTGAAAAAGAGGAAGGAATGCCCAATTACATTTATGCAAAATTCTGCTTCAAAGTTGCAGGTTTTTCCCGAGGGGGGAGACTATATAATAGAAAGAGCATTGAGCCCTGCACCCTCCTCCTGTACAGGGCAACCTCCCAGACCTCTGATTCTGCGATTTCTTAATTTTCTGGACAAACAACGCGTCCTGGACAAAGTTAGAGGGACAAAGGAGCTTTTATGGGAGGGCAAGCTAATCCGGATTGTACAGGATTTGCCTCATTCTGTGAGGATCAGAAGACAAGAGCTACACCCTATAGTCTCCAAACTTATTGCTGCGTCAAAGCTATTTAAGGTGAAATATCCTGCCATATTAATGGTATCTCATGAGGGGAAATGGTTGTCCTTCGAGTCACAGCAACAGGCACAACAGGAGCTACAGCGGATGCTACCGGATCTGTGAACTCTCGTCTTACTCATTGGTTTGTGTTGGACTCTCATTCATCTGTTTGTGATGGACGTACGACTTGCGATGTTCTGGACATAATCTTCTTGATCGTAGTATAGGAGTGATTTTCTTCCCTCCCCCTTTTTTTTTCTTTTCCTCTGGAATGACCCGCTCATACTGGATTTTTCTTACAGGGACGAGGTTGGACTTCCGAGTTTACAACAGGTATGGGCCATACTGACCCCTAGCAAGTCAATTTATCTAGTCCACACTCCGAGCAGCAGAAGAAATAACATAAAAGCAAAAGGAAGAAGAACAAGGAGAGAGGAGGAAAACAGTGGAAGCTAAGAATGAAAGAAGACGTTGAGGGGTCCCCCCTCTTTTTTTTTTTTAACCTACTTTAGTGATGAACATTTATTGATGAACATGGGGTTCACATATTGTAATCTGGTCTGCTGTGGGACAGTTTCCCATGGGGCGGGTGGGGGTCCGGTGGGGAGGGGTGATAATCAGCTCTGGGCTGTTTGATGTATATCATGTGGCAGATTAGTTTCAGGAGTGCAGTTTTTGGGAACTGGGGTCATGCATCATGAAGGGCGGGTGGAAGTTAGGAAGGTTTATTATAAGGGGAGAGGGAGGGTTGGGTGGGGAGTTATGGAGGGAGGGTGATGGGGAAAATCAATGCTTTAGGGTACATAAATAGGTGGATTTCTCTTATTCTTTTGGGTGCTTGTATTGTTCAGACAGTGGTTCACACTGTAATACCCCATACTATTTCTCAGAGAGGTCCTTTTTATAATCTTTATTAGCTCTATGACTTTACCGTATAAATTTGTCAGCTGGAACATCAAAGGAGCCAAGGATAGGGTCAAGAGGCAGGTGGTCTTAAAACACCTCTTCCACCTGGGGGCGCAAATTGCCTCCTTCAGGAAACCATTTAAAAGAGCTGACCTTCACTATTTTAAAAGAATGTGGGTAGCTCAAGTCTTTGGTGCTGGGGCTTCATCTAAGAGAGCTGGGGTGGCCATCCTAATTGCAAGAGGGGTAGCCTTTAAATTGGTACACGAATGTTGGGACCGAAGGGTGTTTTGTGCTTGTACAGTTTATATTAGCATCTCAACCGGTGGTTTTGGCTCAATCTATGGTCCCAATTAGAATCACCTTTATTTTCAAGGACCTTTCCCACAAAATGGACTTAGATGCTCATAATATCACCATTCTTGGAGGAGATTGGAACTTGGTTCTTCAAAATGATTTAGATAGGTCTTATAATAGGCGTAGGGGCCTTACCCCTACTCAAAGAGCTCTGAAAGACTTTATCAATAAATCAGCCTTAGTCGATATCTGGCGCTTATTCTACCCTGAAAGAAGATAGTACTCTTTTTACTCTGCAGTACATTATTTTCATTCGAGAATAGATTATATTTTAGTTAGCTCATCTGCAGTCCCCAACATGTCTCAGGCAGAGATCTCGTAAGGGTGATTTCAGATCATGCCCGTCAGTGTAATGTATAGGCCTTTCCAGAGATTCGAGATCTACACAATGGAGATTAAATACCCAAATTATAAAAGAAGAATGTTCCCTAAGGAGCATCAGGGACTTTATTGTACACTTTATGGTGGACAATAGAGACTCTATAATCCAAAAAGACCTGATATGGGCTGCCTTAAAATGCTCATTAAGAGGGGAATTAATTAAGATGGTGTCTAGGAAGAAATGGGAGCAGAGGGATAGGTTGAATTCTGTGTTATCTTCTATTCAAAGTATGGAACACAGTTTATCCCGTACCTCAACTGAGTCAGAATGGGTCAAGTTACACCAATTGCAGGCCCAGTATTCAGAAATAGTTTTTCAACAAGCAGAACTTGCTCTCTCTTGAGCTAAGTTGCAATATTTAGATATAGGGAAAAAAGCTAGCAAACTCCTAGCATGGCGCGTAAAACAAATAGACTCAGCTCAATATATAGTGAGTGTTCGAGTAGGTCAAGGGGATCGGATTTGTACAGACCCGAGAGAAATATCAAAAATATTTGGGGAATACTTCCAGAAATTATATGCACAGGAACCCGATTCTAGACCTTCTGGTTCTAAAATTGCAGCATACTTAAATGAAGCGGACTTGCCAAAATTATCAGAGGCCGAGTCCAAAATCTTAGAAGCACCAATTGTAATCTCTGAGATACACCAGGTTATCCAACAGTTGCCTGCTGATAAATCTCCAGGCCCTGACGGTTTCCCGAGTAATTTTTATAAAGCTTTTCTCAATGATATCTCGCCAATTTTACTAGACACTTTTATGTTTTGGTCTAATTCTGGTATTTCTGACTCGGGCTTCTTGGAGGCCACAATTTCCCTAATTTTAAAACTGGGTAAGGATCCCGCTAGTTTAGACAGCTACTGGCCAATATCTCTTCTTAATACCGACATTAAAATACTTGCAAAAATTTTGGCTAATAGATTGTCTAAAGTGATGGACCGCTGTGTGCAGGGAACAAGTGGGTTTCATGAAAGGAGATTATCCCATGACCATATGAGGAAACTTATGCATCTTATTGCAGAAGCTAAAAATTCCAAATCCCAGCTGCACTTCTATCACTCGATGCCGAAAGGCCTTTGATCGAGTATCCTGGCCTTTTTTATTCGCCACTCTCTCGGCTTTTGGTATACCCCCAAATTTTTTAAGTTGGATTAGAATTTTATATTCTTGTCCATTGGTGAGGGTGAAATGTAATGGTTTATTGTTACCGACCTTTAAGTTGGAGCGTGGTACTAGACAGGGCTGCCCTTTGTTCCCTTTATTTAATTTGTATTTAGAGCCACTGCTGCGTAGGCTTATGAAGAATTCTTCTATCAAAGGCATACAAATAGGGGAATCTAGTTATGTATGTTCGGCATACGCAGACGACGTGCTATTACACATAGAAAACCCAGGGATTTCGATTCCACCTATACTAAAAGAGATTAATAGTTTCTCCAGAGTATCTTCATATAAATTGAAATGCACTAAAACCAAAGTTTTTCCTTTAAATCACCTCATGAGGAGAGCAGACTTGCAGGACTTGGGTGTTGCATGGGAAACCAAATCCATTACATACTTAGGTATAAACATCAATGCGAATTTCACTCAAATGCTCAGAGATAATCTAGGCACCATAGTGCAAGAGATCTCGGAAGATCTTAAGAGATAGGGCACAGTTTCCTTATCCTTATGGGGCAGGTTGAATCTTATAAAGATGATGGCTCTTCCAAGGATTCTTTATCCTTTAGACATGCTAGAAGTCTACCTGCCAAAGAATTGGTTTATTAAGCTACAGAAGATATTCAATTCCTTTTTGTGGCAAAGAAAAACAACCCGTCGATCATATTTTAAACTTACGGCTCCCAAACTTAAAGGTAGTTTAGCCGCCCCTTCCCTCTTTATGTATTAACTGGCCCAACATGTCAGTAAATTGGCCTTTTGGAATTGGGATCAGACTAGAGCAACTTAAACACCTCTCTGGTTGGATATTGAACAGGGTCTGGCGAAGAGGGCTAAATGTTCCTTATATGCATTGCTGTTTGTCCCTTTGGCTAGTCTACCCAAGTCTCTCAAAAATAACCCTATGGGATGGTCTTTCAGGGCCTATCACCAGTTACAACGTTATTTTGGTGCCCACTGGTGGTTATGTGGCTCCCAACCCATTGTAGATAATCCACAAATTAAAATTGGTGGCTCTTCTATATCTGTAGCTTTTGGCCTCAGATAAGCAAATTGACTGTAGCTGATTTTTGGGATCAGGATAGGTCGATGCATTTGAGGTCCTGAAAAAAAACTTGGGCCTCACGGATTTGGATTTTAATAAATGGCTACAGCTTAGTAAGGCTTTAACCCAGGTCTTCTCTTTGGCTTTCTTGGCTGATAAGGGAAGTGTAAATGTCCATACACTCTTAAAGACAGCGAAGCAACCACAAGCAGTAGCCAAGGTTCACAGACTTCTCCAAGAATGGGATCACAGACTCCCTTCCGGAATATGTTATTATTGGGTGGAGGTCTTGAATATAAGTGCCTCCTCGAAAGTCTGGATAGCACTTGGGAGCACAGCGTATAGGTATATTAAGCAAGACAGGCTAAGATTGATACATTTCAACATTATGCATCACTTATACTTGACTCCTACCCATTTATTTAGAAGGGGTGTGCCTAGTTCACCTCTTTGTGGGAAGTGTAAAAAGGAAGACGGAACCTTATACCACTTATTATGGTTGTGCCCTGAGATTCGAAGTCTTTGGAGAACTGTGGGTACCTTGCTTGGCCCAATCCTTGTCTCATTCAGAATGGATACCCCCGAGATTTGTTTACTGGGTGTTTTCCCTGCGACCACTCCCAAAGCTTGGAGAGCACGTGTCTCTTTGGTTTCAGCTGTAACGGTTGTTAATCCTTAGATATTGGGTGTCGGACAAGGTCCCAACATTGGTGGAGTGGCACAGGGAATGTGCTTTGGCTATACAACTTGAAAACACATAGCAGGTATATGGGTAAACGAGTACTTTGTATCTTTATGGGGTTCTTTGAGCATTTTCTGTTGATCTGGAGTCCGCCAAACTAAGAAGTTTTGGATCCTCAAGCAAGCACCTTTATCTGTTGTTAATCTGTACCTGACCTCTATATGTCACAGTGGGGGTGGAGGGTTATGGGTTTTGGGGTATTCATTGTAGATTGTCGTTATTCTTGTTGAAAGTGCGATGCCCAAAGTCTTTATGCTAGAATCAAGATTTCATGCTTTCGGTGTAACACCAATATAACTGTGTGTTTGTAATAGTGATTGTTGAAAGAGTAATAAAAGTTTCAATTAAAAAAAAAAACAATGCCACAAGCCTCTGGTGCACCAATCATTTGGCACACGGGGCTTGTGGCATTATCTCGGCCGGTGAACAGGATTTTCAATCCTGAGTGCCAGATGCCAAAAGTCAGAGCAGTTTTTTCCTGGTCTAACTTGTGCCATTTGCAGGACCCTGTTTATCGGGCTTGTGCAAAATCTTTTGTGCCAGCGGCTGTAAAATGAGGAAATTGTTGCAACTGAACCCAGTGTACTAAAGTCAGGTGCAGATGTGTCAAATGATTTTTGGTGCAGCTGCACAATGGGTGTGATGCAGGGCTTTACACAAGCCCTGCATCACCCTTTCAAAACCAAGCCCATGGTGTATCTACTGGTTTATTCAGCCATCAACACCAAGACAGGCATGCCACTAATCCCCCTAACTGTGAAGACTTCTTTCACAGATTTCTTGAAGGACTATCCATTTTATGATTTACTTAAAATCCATGGCATAGTAGGCCAGTCATGTCCCAGGGACCAGAGACAACAGGGTGTCATAATGCAATCGCTACCCAGTCCCCTGTTCTGGTAGGGTATCATGCAGCCTCCAGAATTACATCTTCAGCAAATCCACCGCCGCCCCCCAACACAATCTTCTGATGAGTTTTCTTGTTTTGTTCAGCTCATTGTGATGAGAGAGCGAGAGAGAGAGAGATAGAGATGGGGAGGAATGGGGCAAGAATAAATCAATGCAGAGCCCACGGGAGGAATAGTTCCCTGATGCTCACCTACCCTCAATGCCATTTTTTTTCACCAGTGAGAAACTGTGGCTTTTTGGAACTCACTGCCAATAGAAGTGGTTGGTAGTGGTAGCATGCCTGATTTTAAGCGAAAGATGGATGATCACTGTACTAGCCATGGCATAGTAGGTTACAGATAATAGCATTTGGCTAGCTAAATGGACGTATGTCTGCTTCGCTCTGTAACTAGGAAATGAAACCTATGAAACTGTCACCAGGAGAGGATAAGGAAATGAGGCATTCTGAGCCACTGAACACTAGGGTTATGTGGACAAGAAGGAGGCCACATTGCACAGAGTAGTGCTCTTCATCTGGGGACTAAATGGACCACCAGGAAGGAAAGATAAAAGTGTAGCATGTAACAGCGAGTGGAATGGAGGAATCCAGATGCAACCCAACCAAGACTAGCCTGCAACAAAAAAGGGGTTGGCACCACAGCGAAACTATGCAGTCTCAACTTCTATGCTGTGGGTTAAATAGTAACATGCAAACTGAACACATGCATTTCACAAATGAGGAGTTTCTTTCCAAACACCACCTGTTCACTTCAATAGTTCTACCTGGCTTCCACTTTTGTGTATCTTACATTGAAATATGTACTCCAGTAATAAACAGTGAAAATAACTATTATACTTGAAATGAGATTATTAACTTGTCAAAGTATGGTATCTTATACTTCAGACAATGCAAAAATACCACCACCAACCACCCCAAACAGCTTAAGGCAACCCACCTAAAGAGAAATTGTTTAACAGACTCTTTTAGGAATCCTGCGAACCGTAGAGGCTTCTGCTGCTGCTGGCAAAATGTCACATTATGCCCAGAGAGAAGGAGCAAGAGGCTGAGTTGGGCTTGTATAGTAGAATTTAAGCCCCTTGTTCTGCCTGTCTGGCTAAAAGCCCCCACACTGGGTGGCCCCCATTGCCAACATGGTCCTTCCTTTGAGGGAGGCCTCTTCCTAAATTGACCTAAATAGTTCAAGCATTCAGGAGGGGGAGGGGAAATTTCTAACTGCTCTTACCTTCTACAATTCCTTTGCAGGCTATTTTTTAAGTAATTTAGCACTTTTTCTTCAGAGCGTAATGATACGGCCCCCCTTTTCCTTTTCATAACACTGTAGAACGGCACACAGTGTACAGTTTCATGTGGTGAACTTCCTGCTGCAATGTACCATGTGACCATCCAGTTGCACAGAAATTTAGTCATATTACATCCTCTCCAGTAGGCACTTTGTGAAGCATCATGGACTTCACCAGCAAAGATCTGAGCTCATTAGATTTTACAAATTCCAAGTTCCTTACTCTTTATGGTAAATATTGTGTAACATTTGTGTATTTTTTTATTTTGTCATGAATACTACATGAAATGTAATGAGCATACTTTGCCGATCACTAATTATTACATGCAGAATTCCTAGTCAGTCAATTGCATGCAATAGGGCCGGTTTAATGTACTGTACATCTTGCATATAGCTGCTGATGGGATGAGGCATATTTTTGTTTTAGCTCACTGCACTAGTTTGAATGCAAAGCTGTAGTGTTTAAACTTGATCAAACATTATGGAAGTTGTTTTATCAGTGGTAAAGTATTTCACTGTGCAGGTCCGCTTTGTGTATACTTTCATAATGACAGATCAAGTGTCTCTATTTACAAAATAATCTTACTGTAGATGCATAATTTATTTCTAGTGGCTTAGCATTATTAAATTACATTCATGAAGATAATGGGCCCGATTCAATAAAACAAAGTTGGAACATGCGTAACATACACAGATGTGCAACATACGCCATCACAGTTGCGATATACAAGATACACAGCATTCTAGAAAACGCTTCAATTGTGACCTGTTGCATGTCACAGGCTATGCCTATGACATGATTCATAAAAAGGTGCACATGCCACAGAAACAACAGCCGGAGCAAGGCAAACACCATGGTGGAACAAGCATTGCGGAGAAAGAGGCATGAAATGGTGCAACCAGCCGCAAGGCCTCAGAAATGGAAAAAAAAACTTTTCCCATGAGGAAACCAACATCCTTATTGAAGAGGTGCATGACAAGGTATCCCTACTGCTCAGCAGGAGTGAAGGAAAGGCAACAAGGTACAAGAGGACATGTGCCTGGGATAAGCTGGCCAGAAAGGTGAATGCCATGGCCACACAGTGGTGCACAGTCCGTGACTTCCAAAAGAAATATAGTGTCATGAAGTGGGTGATGAAGCAGAAGCTTTCCCACAGTTGGTGTTGTGCCCAGGGCACTGGAGGTGGAACAACACAGATACAGATCCTGACAGCCACAGAGCAGATGGTGTCCACACTACTGAATGAACACAGCATCAGAAGGGACACCAACCTGGACACCTACAGGATGCAGCATGCCAGAAGTAAGTGGAGGGGGGCTACACCACACATCTGTGTGGATGGACACGTGTGCGTGTACGTGTGTGACCAATGCAGTGACTATCCACAACACAGCTATTGACCATCCTGCACTCCACTCACATGTACCACAGGCCGGGGGGAACAAGCACACAACAGGGACCCCAGGAGGAAGAGGACATAAACCTGGAGGACAGAGGCAGTGACACCAGCAGTTCCTCAACCACCGCTGGCCAGGAGGACTCCAATGCCACAGAGGAGGAAGCAGCTGCATCCATGGATGCCAGTGTGGGTGGTGTGAAGGAACAGGACAGAGAAGTGGCCAGCTGAGGTTGCAGAGGCCAGGGAGGAGCACAAGAAAACATAGGTGCCCACACAAGGGAGCACAGGGGACAGCAGCTCACCGGACTCCATGGTGGACAGGGAATGAGTAAAGCATGGCTCCAGGGACACGGTGGGCACACCAAGCCTCCATGAGCACAGCACCAACCATTACAGCACCCCAGCAGTGGACGACCTAGAGGACCAAACTGAGGAGGGCAGAAGGACACAACTGCTGGACAGCAGCACACCACAAAATCTTGGTGAGTACTGCGAGACTGTCATAGCGAAGCAGGCTGAGCTGACAGGGAAACTAGCCAACATGCAGGCCAGCATGGAGATACACCACAACTGGGTAGAGGATCAATTGTCAGAGATCTGCAGTGCCATACAGGCAGGGACACATGACAGTACCACAGGCATGGCAGACATTGCATTGTCCCTGCATGGCCAAGTGAACCAGTCACAAATGCAGATGGGTGCACTACTGCCATGCACCACCGTGGTATAGCATTGCATAGTGCAACAACAAAAGCACACGCCAGCCATGACAACATCCCTGCTCGCCATTGCAAATGCACTGCTAGCCAGACAGCAGCAGGCTGCAACACCCCCACCACCCATGGTGTGTGTGCATCACCCAACACAGCCATAAGAACGCCCATCCTGCAGCACCATGGCACAAGCAACACAGACATCGCCCATGGACCTACAGCATGGCAGCGGCCGGCAAGGGCACCACATGCAAATGGAGGGCACACATGCCCAAGGGGGACACAATGCAGGTCCACCGCAACACACTGGGGAACAGCAGCAGATGACCAGTCAACCACCACAACCAGTGCTGCAACAACTGCCACACTGCCTGGCACAACTGACCAGTATGCCAACCCCCAAGAGTCAGAGCAGCAACCCCCAGGGACTGTGAACCAGACCAGGAAGTGTGTTAGGAGGCCCAGGTGCACAACAGGTGGTACCACCAGTGCAGGGACACAACACAACGTGCCACAGGAGGCTTCGAATGTGGGACCCAAGTGAAGCGCTAGGATACAGCAGTAACAGCTGCCATCTAAAACACCTGACAGTAGTGGCAAAAAATGGAGCAGGAAAATCCACACAGAGGACAGCATAGCCACATGAAGGATCCAACAACCAATGCCCACTCACCGTGTCCCAGTGGTGCTCTCTGATGGACTTTTGACTGGGTGCAGGGGTGTGCGCCTGTGGACCTGAACACCACACAGTGGCCAAAGACATGGGACTGCAACCAGGAACACTGGCACATTAATGTATGGGGCTTGTGGGCACAATGGGATGTAAAATGTCACATGCATAAGCACATACTGCACCTGACACTGGTGGTAGTGGAGGTGTGTGCATATATAATGATACCAGCACAGTGAACAAGTAAAGCATTATCAAGAACCATACTGTTGTCTGTTTTAGTGTGTGCTGTGAATGATGTGTGCCTGTGCCTGTGTGCCAGTGGAAGATGGTGGGACACACCTACAGTGGTGGGGAACAATGCATGGCTGCTGTGTGTGTGCAGAGCTGAGTCCATCACAATGCATGGCAATGGACAACATGCCATTGGGGTTGGAGGGGCTGTGCATGTGCATGACATACTTGTGTCTGTGTTGTGCATGGCATGCTGAGTGTAGCAACACAACATGGCCAATGGCGTGGCAGGTACCACGTGCACATGTGGGACTGGAGCGCCACATGACAGGTAGACCACATGCCAGCCGATGTGCAGTGCATTGTGGAGCAGCACCAGTAGCAGTGCCATGTTCACATGGGTGGGTGACTGTTTACAGCACAGCACATAACCATGGTCAGGCCAGCCACTGTGGCTGTTGGGTAGGCATGTCACTGTGCCAGCCTGTCATGGTACTACACATGTGAGTGGAGTGTCTGTCCTTTGGGGTGGGGTTACTGCAGTACCATAACACAGGTTCTTGGTACATGTTTGGGACTGCTACAGCATGAACACATGGTAATGTGTGCTGCACACAGATGCTGTTGTGTGCGGTGGGCATGGCTGGTATCCTGAGCAGCACCACGACACATGCAATCACCAGACGTGTGGATGATGTGTGCAGCCCTCTTGTTTGGCTTTTGGGTGATGTTGGCAATGGAACACAACTGTGCTTTGCTGTGTGGGTCAGCCATGCACACTGCCAGCAATGCTGGTCACTGCAGGGGCCACATGTGTCTATGTGTCGGTAGTAGCATGATGGCAAACACCATGCCCTGTACCACCCACCCACACCACATCAGGGACATTGCCAGCAGTGCACCACACAACCACAGACACACATCGGAACATGCACCACACAATGAGCAATAGCCATGGACCACTGCACTAGCATGGCCACAAACAATCATGGGACATAAGTGCAAACCCATCCCAGGTGCATTGTGTCACACTGTAGCTGCACTGTAAACAACCACCTGGCCGCCAGTCACCCACACCCATGATCACGGTCAGTACCTGCCTGGGCTCAGACACTATCGTGCATGCAGCCCATAGCTGATGGGTAACAAAATGAACACAGGTGCCTCTGTATACAACGCACTCCATGGCACCAACCTACCATGTTGCTGTAGCCACCATGCACCACACACCAGCCATGGCCACTGGCTTATGTTCACAGTGGTACCACAACAGGTGTGCAGCACCAGGAGGCACACTTCTGTGGATGGACTGTGGTGAGCAACCCCATGACATGGTGCCAACAGTGCAACCTGCTGGTCAATGTACTCAGGCAGGTGTTGTGGTGCCATGCAGGCCCATGGGTAGCAGTGACCACCCACGTGTTCACAGGGCATGGGTACATAGCACACCACAGTGCAATACTAGCAGTGCAATGTGGAGTGCTGCACTGTAAAATTGTGATGTGCCTACAGCTATGAAGCGTACAGCAGGCACACATGTGCCATACATGGATTGTGGCGACACATCCAACAGCACTGCAGTGTTCATGCACATGCCCACATGCGTAGAATGGCAGACACACATGAAAGACAGATGGTATGGGCCATCAAACAACACACATGGACACAGTGGTTGCATGAAGTGTGGAAAAGTTTAATAACAAACAGCTGCAACAATTTGAACATATGTAACCCCCCCCCATAGGATAACTATGTACAGTAACAAACCAGGTCCCACTAACAAACAGAATACCCCTCCAATCTGCTAACAATCCAAATATACTAGTCCGCTCAACCCCAGCAACACAGTACATGGCAACCACAACATTCCCAACCACCCTACCCTGGAGTAGTATTCAACAGTGTGACCTTTACATGGCCCTCCACATGCACCACCCCATACAGACAACTGTCCTGCAGTGTGTAGTTGCTCCTAACACTGCACTGACAACTACTGTTCCCGGAGTGCAGTATGAAGAGCACTGAGTGAGCCATGTTGCCTGGAGACATCAGCCATGATGGCGTCAACAAGGTCCAACAGTCACCTGTCCCGGTTTGTGGGCTGTTGTACATGGGCACACTGCCATACATTATCTACTGCTGCGTCCACCACCACATCCACAGCTGCACTGCTGTGTGGCCTGTCTGTATCAATGGGTCCTGCCTCATGCAGATGTTCATCACACACCTCTGCAGCCTCCTCCTGCCCATATCTGTGTGTAGGCAGGTCCACATCCTCCCTCACAGAATCATACTGCAGACTGGTGCCATCTTGGCCCTCAGTGTCACAGACGCCTGCCTCCATGGATGCCCCACCATTGTCTGGGACACCCATGTCCACCATCACATCCAGTCCCACCTCAGGAGCATCCTCTGCCACTGCAGCCAGCAATGCCATGAGCTGTGTATGTGCACTGAAATCCACCTCCACCTGCCCATCATCATCATCTTCATCTGATGTTTCAGGTGGCAGTGGGTGGGCCCTCCTCCACATCTGCCTTGTTCTCTGCCCATATGCTATGGCATCCTGCTGCTTTTGTTCTGCCATGGCTCTCAGTAGGACTCTGTATAGTGCGGGTACTGCCTGGCGCTCACCTGTGTCAGGATAATGTGACACATGTTACTTTGCCATGTAGTGGTCACTTTGTGACAGTGCATCTGCTGGTAGAGTGCACATGTGGTATGCTGCACACATTTCCACAGGGGCAACTGACCAACACTCACCTTGTTGGTGATGTCTGTGCTGTCCATGTTGATGCCCACATGGCTGGCCATGGTCTGGATGTCCTCCGGCTGCCACACATATGGTACTACTCCATCCTGTAGCATGAAAGGAGTGAAACAGGTCAGTTTACATTGAACATGCACACGTCCATGTAGCTTTAATGGGTGTCATTGCATAGACAGGGAGCAATACTCACCTTCCCTGGGTCTACTGCCACCTCTCATTTCCATGTCACTTCTGGCTTCCATGTCCATCATGCACACAAGTATTGGCCTGTCCCTCCTGTAGAGGTCCTGCTATTTGTGTTTCAATTGCCTGATGGTCTTCCTGACACCTAAGACCTCCTGCAGGCATGTACTGATGGCCCTCCACACCCTGTCCCTCTGCCTGGGTGGGTGTCCCCTGCACCCTGGTGGTAGGAGTGTGGTGTACCACTGCTGCACCAGGTTGACTAATTGTGCAGTTTCAGCTGCACTGAAGTTAGGTGCCCTCCCACTCAATGTGGACATTGTACTGTCCCTGTCACTGTTGTGCACAAAATATAGCCTATATGTGGTCACTCTCTACTGTGTACAGAATCCTCTGTCCCTGTTCAGACCTGTTGCATCGTTACTATTTGACCACACGTGTTTAGCACATGTGCTGCATGCATTACACGTGCAGGCTGCAGACGCATATGAACTGTACACATACCGCATATGCATACTGCTATAATGCGTGCATTTGCTATTTGATGCCAATTTGTGTATATTGTACATGTCACTACATGCACATTACATACGCAACTGCACATTCTTATACTGGTCCTCTGTCTGGGTGCAATCTCATGCACCTGCATCTTTACCACCTGCAGATCACAGCAGCACTGGTCACTATGTACAGCCACAGGACATAGGTGTGTTGTGCCTGCATCCATGAATGTGCAGCATGCTGTCACGCAGTATCCTAACCACTGTGCCACCGTCTGGGCTATATTGAGGTGTGCATGTCACGTATACAGTGGTGGCAGGGTATATGATGGTGTGGGGGATGTACAGCATATGTGCACTACATTGCTGTGTTGTCGCCCATCCATTTCAAAGGGTGGTTGGCATGTCAGCTGTGGATGGGCCATGACACAATACCCGCCATTCCTGTATGGGTGGTCTGTCCACCAGCTGCTGGGCACAGGATAGGGGCACTGGTAGGTGTATAGTGTCACCCTCTTGTGTTCCCAGCACTGGGCAGCATATCTGACTGTTGTTACACTGTCACTGTTCTGCCTCCCTATTGCTGCCAGTGCACTTTGCCTCCTGTTACTGGCCTTATGCAAAGTGATGGTCGATCAACTCACATCTTGCACGTTGTCCCACATGGCACAGTGTGGTTTGGGTCTGCAGCTGTCTCATGGGCCTGTCTTACTGGTGTCCATCCCCATCATGGTCCATGTCATTGAGATCTGGTAGTGGTACATTGTTCCTCAGTGCAAGGTTGTACAGGATAAAGCATGCGAGGAACATCTTGCATACCATCTCAGAGCTGTACTGGAGAGAGCCACCTAACCAGTCCAGGCACCTGATCCATGCCTTCAGGAGCCCAAAGTGCATTCTATCATCGCCCTTGTTGCTGTGTGTGCGTCATTGTACTTGTACTCTGCAGCTTTGTGTGGGTGGCAGAGGGATGTCATGACCCATGGCAGCTGTGGATATCCACTGTCACCTGTTGGGACTGATGGTACATTGTCACTGCACTGCTGTGGTTTGCTGCCATGCCTGGGCAGTTGTGTGTCCCCTGTGTGCCAGTTGTACCTACCAATGAGCCAGCCGCCTCTGATGTGTCCAGACTCCCATGCCTCATGCAGCTCTGAGTTCTGCAGAGTGTATGAGTCATGGCAGGAATCAGGGTACTGCGCCACAACACCAGATTTCATATAACTATCTAATCTATTTTTAAATGTGATCTTATTTTTACTAACAATGATATTTAGGGGCAATATATTCCAGGGCCAAGCCACTCTCTGAGAGAAGTAGTGGGCTCTTTTCTTTGTCTTACATTTGCCTCTGGCAAGCTAAAGTGGGTGACCCCTGGTTTTAACATGAACCTGCTTAAAATCTAGGCCTCATGATTCAATTAAATAAGGATCTTGAATAATATCCCATGTGAATAATAGATTGCCTCTGATTCTCTGATTCTCCAGTGACATTAAATTGAATTTGAGTAATCTATCCTCGTACTACAAAGCCTTATCAGAAACAACAGACATGGTTATTCTTCTCTGTACCCTTTCAATTCCAGCTATGTCCTTTCATTCAAAAGGACTCCATAATTGTGAAATGTAGTCAAAGTGGGGTCTTACATAAGCTCTATATAAAGGCTGCAAAATATCAGGATCTTTGGATGTGATATTATGACGTATTGCCCACCAAATCTTATTAGCCTTACTGATAGTGTTGATAATATGGATGTGAAAGTTCATAAATAAATCAACAGTAATCCCCAAATCTCTCTCGCTAGTTTTTGTAGCCAATATTTTGTCATAGAGAAGATATTGTTTTTTAATATTATTCTTTCCAAAATGCAGTACACTGCATTTTGAGGGATTAAAGCGAGGATTCTGTTTGATAGACCACTACTCTAATTTACTTAGATCTCCTTGGATAACTGAATGGTCTTCTGTGGTCACACATATGTTGGTAATTTTGCAGTCATCTGCATATTTTACAATGTTGCTTTTAATATTAATGGATAAATCAGATATAAATATCTGAAAAATTAATGGAGCCAGAACGGATCCCTGAGGGGCCCCACTCTCTACCTTTATCCAGCCAGAAGTGTGACCATCAATGATTACTCTTTTGTCTCCTTTCCAACAAACAGTTTGAAATCCATTGAGTAAATATAGGATTGTTGTTACACAACTGCAGCTTCTGAATTAAAGCCCTATGAGGTGCAGAAGCAAAGACTTTTTTTTAAATTTAGTAGAACGACATCACAGGATTTGCCTTTGTCAAAATTATCACTTACGAGATTATAAAAGCCCACCAGATTCATGGCGCATGATCGACTCTTAATAAACCCATGCTGGGTTTGATCTAAACCTGTCATAGCCAAGGATAATTCATCCTTGATTATACGTTCCAACATTTTGCAGAAAATGGATGTCAGACTAATAGGGCGATAGTTGTCCGGTGAACTCTTAACACCATTTTTGAATAATGGAATAACATTTGCTAATTTCCATCCAAAAGGCATAGCTCCAGTATTTAGACTTTCATCAAACAGAATTTTAAGTGGTACAGAAAGGTGTTCTTTCATTGCCCATATTAGGTCCCCATAAATACTATCAGGGCCTGGCAAGGAGCCTTTTTTAATCTCATTTAATTTAGTTTTAATAGTATCTAAAGGAATGTCCACATTATATGATGAGTGGCAAGCTAAAGCTGAAAGATTGCCAGTATTGGTGACAGGAGAAAATGCCTTGCAGAAATGTAAATTAAGAAATTCAGCCATGAATTTCAGATGTTGAAGAATGGAGTCAGTGGTAGCAGTTGAGCCTACTCTGCATTCCTGCTTTTTTAAAGAGTTGATGTAGCTGTATAGCATTTTACAATCTTCTTTTTGTGCATGCAAAGCCAATGAACTTTCTATCTTAACTTTTGCTTTTTTTAATATCCCTTTTGCAAGTTCTTTGTATTTTTTAAATGCTGTTAATGTTCTAGCACATTTGAATACTTTTTTTGGGGGAAGCAGACACTACAGTAGATTGGGTAGAAACATTTCTGACAAGTAATATGAAACTAAAATTTTTAAACTGCTGTAAATTATAATTGCTAGATGTTTGTTCCTTTGTATTGTTAGAGGTTGACTGCCAGCCTAGTGGATTAGATATACAGTATTTTTATGTCCTGATTATTCTTTTCACAGCCAGTTTAATTCTAAATTTCTGGCTGCTCTGTTTTGTAAAACCTGCAATCTAACAGTCCCAAGTTTCTAATGTGCAGTGTGCTGATATAATGCCTGTATAATCAAAGTGTGTTAGAATTAGGCCACTGTAAACTGTATGCATCATTTTCTGTGAGATTCAATGTCTAATGTCAAATAATTCTATGTATTCTCCAATGTATTATATTAACTTATAAATAACCAGCAAAACATTTTGTATTTAATTCCAGACATTTATGGATAGTATGCTTGAACTCTATATGAATGCCAGGTGTGGCTAATATATGTAATCTAAAAGATGAACCTTCAATGTCAAATTTAAGATTGTAATCTAAATTATAATGTTTCTTAACTTCAAATAAAAAAAAAAATCTTTGTACATGCAGTGCAAGGTTTGCATATGTCTATGTGTGCATTCAAAATTAGGAACACTTTAATAGTGCTCATACAAGAATCTAATAAATTTCTGAGAAACTCACTCTTTACAGTGAATATTTCAGTCACAACTCTGAAAAAACAGTTTTTTTAGTTCCAAAAATTCAACAGAACATTTTATAATAAAGTAAGCTGGCTTTTACATATAGACGTAGAAATGGATGGGAGATAGGAATCGTGGCTTATCTATATTGATGCAACAACACTGTTGTCAACATGTGGCATAGAGACATCCCTGATGTCTGACAGGTGAAATTTAGTCTGTCAGACATTGGTCTGTTTGATATCAGGGGGCTGTGCCCCCGCATCCCCCCATCTTAAGGATTGTGCTCAGTTGGAGTTAGCATGAGAAACCCAGTGAAGTTGGCAAAGGCAACATTTCACCAGTGGGTCCCAAAGTGAAATTTTCAGGTCTTGTCAAAACTGTTGCTGTGGGGGATTTCACAGTTAGGGTTTTGCCCTTCCATCAGCATAACATAAATTGCTTAACTCATCCAGTATGCACATTTATTTTCCTGCCTATACTGTCATCACAACACTATACAGTCTCTAGCTTCTTCCTCTTGCTTTCCTGTAAGACTTTTTTTGTTCCTATTCAATGCATGCTTGAAGTCCACCACTGTTTACACACCCACCACTTCTTCTGGAAGACTGTTCAGGCACCCACCACTCTTTCAGTGAAGAAGTGCTTCCTCCAATATCGTTTGAATTTACCCACTTTCAATTTCATTGCATGTCCCCTTCTACTAATGCATCTTTTCTCAGAAACATGTTCCTGTCCTGTACCTTATTTACCCCAGTGAGGTATTTACAAGTCTATCATAGCTGCCACTCCCTTTACCCTTCCAGGGTGTTCCAGGTATGTAAGTCTCTCCTCATAGGACTTCTGATGTAGACCATTCACCATTTTAGTTGTAAAACAATTCTAAAAATGTCTTGATAATTAGACAGTGGGTGAGAAGGTTCTACCATGCCACAGCTACAACAAAGTCACCGACATCCATCACATTGACAGACACAATGCGAACTGTGCCTGCATTGTGCCTTCAGTATGGGGTATCCTGTGAGTTTGGCAACCACGACTGGGTGCCTACTGAAGCGGTGACTCAATCGTGGTGCCTTACACCATAGCGATGAGGGAGGGCATGCAACCAGATGGGGGGGTGCGCGAATCTAACGACATCCTGTCGCTACATGTACATCCGTGCAGGGGCAGGAGTGAGCACACTGAGCATGGGATGGGAGGGAAGGGAGGGATTGTGAGGGGTGGCACCGCGGTGAGCTGTCAAGCTGCTCCCATGGTGTGGTGGGTGGGTTCAGGACTGGGGTATGAATGGTGCTGGGTTTGGGTCAGAGCGCGGGTTCCTTTTTGTTGCCATAAGCCAACATTTTGTGGGGGGGTCCCCCCAACATGCACCCACCTGGAGTTGAGAATCCTTAAGTCGGGGGGGTGCTGGAGGCATAGCCCCCCCCCCCACATTTACATGTAAAATCTAAGTCCCCGGTACCCTTTTGCTGTGCGCTGGGGGCTGCATCACCAAAATAATTTTGGGGTGATTTCCATGCCCCGTAACTATGTGATTGCTGTTATTATATAGATCCTCAGTATGGCATTGTGTTTTTTCAGGTAGCTGTGCCCCCCCACACCACCTGCTATTAAGATAACCAACTCCACGTCAGAGTTGTTTCAGGGAGGGGGTGAAACACCGGGAGATGCAGTGCTGGTGTACAGTGACAACCATTAGTGACCTGCTGATTTCTGTCACTGTAATCATCTTCACTGTTTAGGTGTCTTTATTGTGATGGTATACCAGGCAGAGATAGGGATACCGCCAGTACCAGGCATTACATTTAATTTCACTATGATTAGGGCTCAGGTGAGAGAAGCAACACCATTTACACTAGGGCATTGCTTTTAATTTCACTATGATCAAGGATCAAGTGAGTGAAGGGGTACCACTAGCATCAGGGGATTACATATAATTTCACTATGATCAGGGTTTGGGTGGGAGAGAACCACTAGTAGCAGGGCATTATCTTTAATGTCACTGTAATTGGGGATTAGGTGAAGGAGGCTGGTACCACTAGAACCAGGGTGATATATCTAATTTCACTGCTAAGCGGTTCGGGATGAGAAGGGGCACCAAGCACCTCTCTATGCAATGCCTTAGCACAGGCAACAACATGTAGGTATTGCACAGAGATGCCAATGACTATATAATGGCCTACAAAATGACTTAGCACCTTACATAATGTATGTGGTGATTCACATGCTGGTATTTGAACAGTCTATTTGCAACATGTTAGCCCCCTGTGCTCCTGGGTGCCTATTGCCAGCAGAGGGTGGTGGTACACTGCACATGTGCTGTTTGCATAGTGCTACCAAACTCCTATATTTGTATATGCAGCACATGCAAGACAGTGGCATTATACATATATTAATATAATGCTGGGACATACGTGCGCTAATTAGCGCACTGTGCAATCCCATTGGGCAGTGCTATCAGTCATGACTGAATATGGGTGCCCGAAAGTGTTACCCAACTCCACACTCAGTGTGTTTGTGGCTAAAGCAATTTATGAACTTGAACTGAGGAGTTCATTTACTTGTTTACTAAGAATTCTTTCTTAACACAGTACAAAACTAATATCAAGAAATATTTCTACACAAGAACTGGGCATTCCCATTTGCAGCTGCATGGTTTAAATATAACTACAATGACTGCAGCATTTTTATGGAAGAGATTGATTGCTGTGGGAAATAATAAAATACTTCAGCTCTCATAGCAGCTGTTTGACACAATTGCACTTTCAAATGTGCTACTGAATGCATATCTGCTGTGCAAGGGAAGAGGACTGCAGACCGTCTTCCTGTGTGTATTTTAATAGATGTATGCAGAATAATGGAGTCAAGGATTTATTTGTGTCAGAATTATTGACTGGAGTCATCCAATTCCCAGCATTCAGGAAGATTTTTACTGGTGACCACAGCAGCTGCTATAAAATTCATATTATGCCTGATAAAAAAATAGACTGGCTCTTGTGTATTCCGGCAAACCATTGATATGAATATTTCAAGCAGAAACATATGATTTTCATGCATCCTAAGCAATAATAACCCCACAGTGTGGCAGATGAAATATTTTGTTTCTCTCCTCCAAGGTACTAGTAAACAATTTTAAATTGTTTATCCCTGAACTGTTACGTTTTATTACAGATGGGAGTGTAGGGAAATAAATGTTCTCCTAAATGATTTGTTGTCTAATGCTGACACTCTTTCTTCCTAATGAGGCTCTAATTTGCATATTGCCTATTTTAATTTTGAACTGGATGCTACCTGACTTTTGAGGGATGCATGCTATGGCAGCAAAAAAAAAATTAACAGAAAATAACATTTCATAAAATAGAAAGAAACCGGTCCATAAAATGTAGCAGACTTATTGGATAACATTTTTAAAGATGGGATTATTTCATTAGTACAAAGATTCAGAAGTGGCAGCAGTGCAGTATTAAAATGTACCATGCCTGGTATCCCAATTGTAAAACATATTGTTAATTGTCATTACACATTTTATTACTACCACAGTACCGTTCTACTGAAAAAAATCTAGTCATATTGAGAAGCTGTTGCTGATGTCTTGAGCTGCCATAGATACACACATAAATGCAAATATGGTCAAGAATAAAAAAAAATGACTAGGCGCTTGATTTTCAAAGGTCTGCAACTGATGCAAAAACCTTAAGTCAAAAGAAAGTGATGCAAGGGGCCCCTTGCATCAGACATTGTGGCACAGCAACGTCGGGGCCCTCTGTGCCAGACCACCTTACACCATCCTTGTGCCAACTTCATGGATGCACCATGGTGGTAAGGGGCTTTCACTATGTCTGGGCTGCTACATCCCCTAAGTCACCCTTCCAGGTATGCACTGGCAACTGTGACACCCCGGCCGCGAAGCACACAGGGTGATCCCAGGACGGCGAACCATGCCTGGGTGACAGGGCACAAACAGCGACAGGGTGTGGAGGGAAATGGGATGCAGGGTGACTGCAAACCCCCTGAACAGGCATATGCAGGGCTGAACCTTGTGGCGATGGGCAGGACATTGAGCAGGGGGCCCCAGGCACTGAGGCAGCACCACCCCACAGTGCCAGCATCGTCAGCATCCAGGCGGATCAGCGCCGAACAGACCTGGCACTGTGCACACAGGCAGGCTGAATGGGACTGCACAGTGACTGGTGGTTGCCCAGGTGGGTGGGCACACACAGTGCCACATCATAAAGCACTGCCATGAGGGGCTCCACATATGTGGCCACAGGGGACGGAAGTAAAAATGCAGCCCAAATACGTGCGGAGCACCCAGGATAACAACCTCCTAGCATTCTAGGGATTCCTCTACCAGAGGGAGAGCACACACAAACCGGTGACCTACTGGAAGTGCATCCAGTACCATGCTGGCCAGTTCCATGGTTGGGCCTGAACTGTTGAAGAGGTAGAAGATGTGTCGCTCACAGGCTGGCACAACCATGTGCCAAATGGTGCAGAGGCGGTGGTGTGGTGGGTCCAGGCAGTTGTGAGGCAGCGGGCCATAACATCGATGGGTAGCAGTCAGCAGGTGGTCATAGCCTGCTACAATGGGCTACCAGATGCTGTTGGTGGGTGACTACCCTCAGCCGCATACCTGAAGCAAATGGTGCAGAGGGCACGGTGATGGGTGCAGAGGGTGCCGTTGGAGCAAGCCACACTCACGGGTCTCCCCATCCTGGAAGAATATCAGCTGACTGTTGCAGGTGAGCAGTTCCTGCTCCACAACTCCGGGGGTACCACCAGCCATGTCATGCTCTTCAGCACACAGTAGAATCTCCAGTATCTGTCCCGCTGTGCTGCATGGTATGCCGATGGCATGTTCAGAACCTGCCCAAGGCTGTTCTAGCAACTGTAAGAGCCTACATGGCATGGAGAGTGAGACCGTGCTGCCTGTGGTGTATGCGCTGATGGGGAGTAGAACTGTTGCCTGCTACACCACCATGCTCCAGACACTGCAGGGGCTGAGCTCAGACCTGAGCCCTATGTTGATAATGATCGACTTCGAGCCTGCCACCCACAGGGCACTGCACATGATCTACCCACAGGCACGGCTCAGGAGCTGCTTTTTGCATTTCACGCAGTGCCTATAGAAGAAGCTACAGCAGCACGGGGACCTGGCCTAACTGTATGTGTCCAATGATGAGTTTGCACTGCACATACGGATGTTGGCAGCACTCGCCTTTGTGCCACCGGGGGATGTTGTTTGCATCTATGAGGAGCTACAGGCCTGGCCTTTCTTTGAGCCATTTGAGGACACCTTGGGCCCCTTCCTTGATTACTTTGAGGACACTTGGCTGGGCCATTCTGTGCACAGCAGTGTGTGGCACCGGGTGACCTATCCCCTTGACTTCTGGAATGTGTACACCTCTGCCAGCGAGGGCCTGCCCTGGACCACCAACGCCCTGAAGAGGTGGCATCGGGGCTTCAATGCACTGATGGTTGCAGTGCTTCCCACCATCTGGCGCTTCATAGAGGTACTCCGAGGTCAACAGTGCCTGACAGAGCTGCGGCACCAACAGCTGCTACATGGCAATGAGGTGGCTAGCAGTCACAGGAGGGCCCGGGATGCCGCAGACTGTATACTGCAGATAGTGGAGCAGTATGAGACATGCACACTGTGGGACTACCTCCTTGGCATTGCCCTGAATGCCTGTCTCCAGGTCTGAGTGCCTGGGTAGCTGTGAAATGTGCCATGTTGGACTATGAACATTCAGCTGGTGTGGGTGTGTGTTCTGGGGTCTGGGCATGGGTGCGGGTGTGTAGCACAGTGTATGGTCTGTATGTACATTAAACATGTTTGTTGGCATCCCTGGCTGTGCTGTCTTACTTCTGGTACCGAACACCCATGGGCACGCCGCTGCCCTGTGGCAGGAGGTGTCCCACCAGCATACCGCTCAACTGCTATGTAGCTTGCATTGTGCTATGTCTTCCATCCCACCATGGACCCATGCACTGCACAGGTGTACTGCAGTTCCTAACTATTGTAAAGCTCTTGCTGGATATGCACACCTATGCATCAGTACAGTAAGTTGCTAGCAACATACCTCATCACTACCTATCTGGTGCCCACTATATGTAGGCATTGTATTGTGTACTATGGGTTGGTGCTTCACTTCCTGGCCAATTGTAATGTTGTCTGGACGCCCATGCTGTGAGCTGTATTGCTGCGAGGGTGTGTGGTATGCCAACCGGCACTGCTGTGGTCACCCAAGTCTGTTGGGCCCTATGCTCAGCATGGTCCCTGTCCAATGGGCATGGGCTCTGCACCCTATCTGGTGGGCATCTGTGGTCTGCCATTGGGCCCCTGCATGGCTGTGGTGGTGCATGTGCCACCCTGTGGTCCCCGGTGCCATGCCATGCCCCCTGTGGCCTCCACGGCGCCCAGCCCTTCCTGCATGGGTCTGCACCGTCTGAGTCCAGTGGGGCCATGCTGAGTGGGGGCTGTTCTGAGCCGTGCCCTTTGTGGTCTTGGGGCCCCTCCTCTGGGGCTGTACATGTGCCCCCATACAGTGTGGGGGACGGGATCCCTGGTCCCGGCTGCCCTTCAGTGTGTGCATTGGCTGTATGGCTGTTAGTGGGTGGGCAACGCACCCCTGGGTGTGCTGTGGTTCCTCGCAGCTGCTGGCCTGCAGCCTCTGGGTGTTCGGTGCTGCTGCCATCTCCATTTCTGTCTGCACTGTGTTGTCTTGACAGCCTTGCGCCCTGCGCATTGCGGGTGTCGCTGTGGACAACCTTGCAGTCTGTGTTGCCTGTTCTGTCGTGGATCCACCATTCCAGACCTCCCAAAAGCCTGCACAGGCTGCTGGAGTTAGACCAGCCAGAAACTTGTCTAAATGCCAGTGCACTATTCCAAAGGCCATGGCAGGGTGGGGGAATGTCTATGCCCCCTGTTGTGGCTACTGTCAGTGGACATATGCAGCACCCCTTGCTCCCAGCCAAGTGTCCTCTCAGCAGTGGAGCTGGTGACATCCAGACCTCCACCCCACCGTCAGCCACACAACCACCCCCTAGTTCCTGGCACTGAGGCTGCCATGCCCTTTCTGTTTAGTGCCAGTCACCACCCCCCATCCCCAAGTCACCCTGGCCAGCCCCACACAGGTCCTACCAGCTGTCCGACGCATGGCTGGGCAGGTCCATACCATGGCCGCCATTGCTGCCTGAAAGTACCACAGCTTGTGACATTATCCACCATACACCAATTGTGCAACACAGAATGCAGCTTTTGACAAACTCGGAAGGCTCATTTTAAAAAGAGCCACTAGATAAGCATACATTGCATCCATCCCCAACTGCAGCAAACTCTGGGAGCACAAAGGACCCTGAACCATGTTCTAGTAGAAAAGGAGTCCCTGCACCACAGTTCCCCAAGTTGCCACAGGCAGTGCTGCACCAAAGAGTTGGTGCACCAGAGGGGATTGATAGAGGTTTCCACTAATCTCCCCCTGCCCAATGCAATGCTGGCATAGAATCACAGTGTGGAAGCCTGTGAGGTTGGGGGACACTGAAGCCGGACCTGGGGGATGCCACATTGGGTGGCATGTGCACAGTGGGTGTGGAAGGGTACAGAGGTGACACAGGGAAGATGTGCCCTGGACAGTTGTAGTGAACCACTGACATGGCATTTCAAGGAATGCATGCATGGACTGTGTCCCAGACCCCCTGGTGCCACTAGCCCCAGCAGGCTTCCTGGAGCTTACAGAGTCCACAATATGCAGTGCTAGTCCATGGCTGTAGGGTACTATGTGCAGCTGGTGTATGGTTATGTACCTAGGGCAGCGCAATATTCCCCTACAGACCAGCCCGCTAAGTGATGGCATACTGCAGGTATTGGTGCTGGTGTAGCTACTGCATGGTGGGATGGCTCCCCAACAGGCAGGTGCCATAAATGGGTGTGGCAGAGGGTATGACAAAGTAGTGGCAGTACATGTACCAGAGTGGAGAAACGCCATCCCTGCCACTGTACACTGCCTTGGTGGATTACTGGTTGCAACATGCTGGCTTGGTAGGGCCATACAGTACGTCACCCACATATGTGATGGACACAGTCCCTGACATTGTACGAGGGCATCTGTATGGATCTGTCTGTACTGTTCCACCAAGCCAGGGTACAGTGGCAGAGATGGAGTTTCCTAACTCCAGCATATGTTGTGCTGCTCCATTGTCATGCTGTCTGCCAGACCCTTTGATGCAGGCCCCTTGCGTCAGGAATGGGGCTTTGAAAATTGAGCCGGTTGAGTTTGGTGCTGGGACCCTGACTTTTGCAAACATTTGTTACATTCAGGGTTTCAGTGCAAGATGTGCCGATCTTAGGGGGTCATTTAAAATTGAGCCCTAGGAGTTCATTGAGTCTACCCTGATGATACTACATAGTTTTACTCTGCCCTTTTTGAGCTGTCTCACCCCATGCCTTCCATATATTCTTAGTAATTCCCTCTAAAATGTCAAAATTGCTTTTGAACCTTAAGATAGTTCCACCACTGATCTCATTACTAAACAGACTGTTCCACCACCATATGTACCATGAAGAAATACTTTTTGGTACCCTTTCCTAAATCCCCCTTCCCTCCAGTTTCAGATTGTGCTCCTAGTGTTTTTTTTTCTGTTTCTTAACATTAATAACTGTGAAGTCCAGCCTATTATGTACCTGCATGTATTTGTTACTATCATGCCCCACTTTACATGCTGTCATCCATAGAGTTCACTTTTAAGTTGTTTAATCTTTCCTCATATGTCTTACCTGATGCTCCTGGGTCATTCTGTAGCTCTATGCCAGATAGTCCCCAGCCTCTCCCTGTTCTTCTATAGACGTGTTCCAAAATTGGACATAATTATCCTGGTGTGACCTAACCAGTGATATGTACATTGCAGTATTACCTCTTTGGTGTGCTAAGTGAAACCCTAAACAAACTCCAATAGGTAGGTAGCGAATCCATGGGAAAGGGGATGGAGGAGATGGGGAGAGGTGGTTAGCCTAACATACACAAGAACCAAGTCCAGTACCTGTACTCAAAACAAGGAATGACACCAGTTTATTCTGAAATAAAATGCTCTACAGCAGAATCCACCTCAACAACCAGTGCTCAGACCTACTCACTGGCCACTACTAGTCCCAGGTCTTTGGGTCAGAAACATTTTATCATGCCCCATGATGAAGGGTTTCTGACCCAAAGCTCCGTGGCTAGTAGAGGCCAGTGAATACATCTGAACACTGGTTGTTGAGGACTAGACTTGGTTCTTAGTCAAACCCCACCTGATGCATACCAGCATACAGTTGGCTTACTGTCAACTGCATGGGAAAGAGGCATTTAAAATGTTATCAACCCTTGGTCCCTTTCATCCTTTGAGTGTTTTACTGTGATCCCAGTGATGCAATAGTCTATCTGCAAATTTTTGTTTCCGTTATGCATCACTTTACATTTTTATACATTCAAGTTCAATTGCCAAAGTTCAGACCACTCTCCAAACTTTTCTATACCCGTTTGAATGCTGATTTGTCCTTTCTTACTCTCCACTCTGCTGTAGAGTTTAGCGTCATCTGAAAACAGACTCACTGTACCATGTAAGTCCCTTCTGATGTTGCTTATATACTTGTCTACTCTGAAACTCTTGGAATAGACCACTTCTGCCAGTTACAGTGTACCATTGTAGTATAATATTTATAGGACAAGGCATGTCACCCTGTTCTATAAATAAAAAATGTGCTCCCTGCCTGGATATACAGCAGCCAGCTGAGGAGGTGTGAGGAAGGCAATGTCAGCCACTGTATGCACCTGCAGCACTGAGGGGACTGGGATGGTGACTGGGGGGAGGATTTTTGGTGTTGTGGTGAGGGATCACTAGATGCCAGGGATTTCACATTATCACAGTACGGGCCAGCGATCAGTGGGGGGAGTGGACCACTAACACCAGGGATGTCAATATATTACAGTATGGGCCAGCGATTGGAGAGTGGGTATTACTACCACCAGTGATATATATTTTTTCAGAATGGGCCAGTGATCAGAAAGGGGGGCAACTATCATAAGGGATATTATTTGTACAGAATGGGCCAGCGATCGGAGGGATGGGGGGACCACTACCACCAGGGATATCTACACATCTGGGTTGGGGCAATTGGGGGCAGAGCTGCCTAAACCTGCCTCACTACCCATTTGAATGATCCCACAATGGACATTCAAATGGCCCCTTAGTGCATTGCATGCTCAATGGGCTCATTTGCATTGGTCCCTTTGAATATTGCAGAAAGCACTCCAGCGCTATCCATTCTGGTAGCATACTTCAGGATCCTTATTTTGGCAGTGCTAAGTGGCTTAGCACTGCACTGACATGGCCCTATATTCAGTCAAACAGTGCCAGTGTGCTATTTGTCCAAACATAGCATCTTCGGGCACCCAGGCAAGCGTGAGGTGCAGCGCAAATATTTGTGCTCCCTATTGTATGATTTTGAATTTTGGGCCCCAGGAATCTTATATTCAGTACTGCCAAATGCAAGGTGGTATGCCTGGAAAGGAGACATAGTAGTAGAACCTACACACATATGTGTCTCCCCTTGTTGCAGTGGAGGAGGAAAATATGGGAGTTGAAAATGTCAAGTGGCTGAAGGATGACAAACAGTGCATGATCACTATCAAGATGGCCAGAAAATTTCGAGTCCAGTAAAAGGAGGCGGGGAGACAAGACGGGCAGGGTAATTAATAATGATGCTTTAACAGATGATGGTCAGAGTCCATCTGGATTACTGGGCGGAGTTTGTGACTTTTCAATATAAAAAGTATAGTGAGGTAGTTGAGAGGGTGCAACATGGGGCTAACAAAAAAGGGGATTTTCAAACTGGGGGGATGGAGACGCAAACTAATTTTCCACCTCTGTGTACCTAAGTGTGTTTAAAAATGAAGCCCTATTTTCAAATAGATCAAACATTTTGTGACAGTGCCCATGATTTGTGACAGCTTGTGTCAAAATAAAATGACAAATGTATGCAAAAAACAATGCATGAACGAAAAAGCAGGCTTCATTTTTCTGACACAAGTTCTGTATTTTGCATCCAAACTGGTACATCATCAAACAGATGCTCTGTAACAGTAAAGACAAAAGTCTGCTTTGAAAATACAGGTGAACTCATCTGGTTTGAAAATACTACCCTAGGGCTTTAGGACACAAAAGCAATGAAGAGGTGGCCCTTCACATGATTGCCTTGGGGCAAAAGAGGATGAGATGGAACATGATCTTCTTCAGCCTTATACAGTACTCAAGAGTATCAACAAAACTTATTAAACTGAGATGTTTGATCTGGGTTCCTCCAATAGTTTACAGGGAACAACTTAACATAAAGATAGCATAATCCTTCAAGGTACGCCTGAACAAAATAGTGCTTACCAAGGGAACCACAGAGTACCATGGATAGTACGGTAGAAGGGGTAGGGAAAGCCCAGTAAGTTAATTCAATGTATTCACAGTATATTTACTTATCCCTGCTTATGAACCTGGGGTGCGGGTCATGGCTGGCAATATAGTCCCTTCCATCTTTAAATTACTGCAGTAGTAGCACTTGATTTGGCAAATTATTTTACAAAATCTCTCAAGATTTCCAAGGAAATATTTTCTTGTACTGCATCATAGAAACATAGAATATAGAAGTGGACGGTAGATAAGGACCACAAGGCCCATTCAGTCTGCCCATTCCTTTTTCTACATTATAAATGTGCCATCGGCCTTTGCTCTGTCAGTGGCCTATCTATTCATAGGGAAAACCAAAGCACCAAAGGTTTTTTTTAAGTAGTTATCTGGAAAAATCTCAGGAGATACTTGGTTTACTCGGTACTGAAGGCAAAAGAAGGGACAAGGCCCATCGGGACTGTCTTCCCCACACCATGTGGAGGAAATTAACCAGACATGTATAGAAGATGTTCGTCCAATGCTGTCTTACAATTAGTAATGTCAAAGATGTCCACAATGTTTTGTGGTAGGGCATTCCACAATCTACAGGCCCGAATCGTAAAGTAACCATTCCTCTTATTGGTTGCTGCCCTTTGAATATAAAGTTGTGTATTGTGGAAGTGTAAGTTAGGTGGGTAAGGGGCAAAAGTAATATTACTCTCTCTTATCAAGTCCTGATCATGTAAGATGTTGAATACTATGAGAATGTTTACTCTATGCCTCCACTTCTGTAAGTCATACAGGGTTAAGGCCTGTAACCTGTCTGGATATGCAAGTCCCTTTAGTCTTGGCACCATCCTGGCGACTCTACTCTGGATGTTATCTAGTATCTTCTTATCTTTTTCTAAATGTGGGTCCCAGAATGAGGCAGCATAATCAAGGTGTGGTCTCACAAAGGCTTTATAGAATGGCATCCGACAAAATTCACTCCTACTAATAAAGGACTTGCAGATTGATGTAATAATTGTGTTTGCCCTGTGTGCTATCTTCCTACACAGATCCCCTTGTGTGAGGTCATTATTAACAGTAATACTCAGATCTGTTTCTGAGGTAACCTCCCTCAAGATAGTGCCATTTAAAGTGTAGCTATGACATTTGTTTTTCTTGCCCAAATGAGCAACAGAGCATTTATCTACATTAAAAAACATGTCTTTGTTAGAAACCCAGTTGTCTATCCTGTTTAGATCCTTATTTAGTGTATTATGTTTGTCAACATCGTTCACTTCAAAGCCTAGCTTTATATTAACTGGGAATTTGATAATATTATACTGAACTGTATGGTGTAGGTCACTAATAAAAATACCGAACAGAATTGGTCCCAAGACTGAACCCTGGGGAACTCCACTAGTTACTTCAGTTTCCTTGGAAAGTGTGCTAGAGATCATGATTTGTTGAGTTTGACCCTGTAGCCATTCCTCAACCCACCAAATGATATAAGCATTTAGTCCCATATTGACTATTTTAAGTATTAGTTTGTTGTGGGGCACAGTATTGAATGCCTTATGGAAATCAAGATAAATTATATCCACTTGTACCCCTTGGTCAAGGCTACTACTGACTTTCTCATGGAATGACAGTAAATTTGTGGTTCAAGAATGCCCCTTAATAAAAACCACGTTGTGTTTTATCTCTAAGTCCTCTATCTCCTATTTCCTTTTCCAGTTTGATTTTCAGTAGGTTTTCCATGGCTTTACAGCCCACCAATGTCAAGCTGGTTGAATGGAAGTTACCAGCTAAAGATCTGTTGCCCTTTTTATTATTATAGATTGGAACTACAGTTGCTCTCTTCCAATCTGCAGGTATAAAGTCAGAACTGAGGGATTTGTTAATAAGGATTTTAAGTGGTAATCTCAAATGATCTGCTCATTCTTTCATGAACTTAGAGTTTAGGAGGTCGGGCCCTGATGATGAATAATTATTTAACTGTTTGAGGACTGTATTAACCTCATGTGATAAGATGTTTTCACACATATGTAAGTCTACCAGGATTGTTATTCTTGTTTTATCCTTCTTTGAGATGATGAAACCAAAATATCCATTTAATGAACTTGCGACTTTGCTAGGTTCACTTAATTCCACTCCATCTCCTATCAGTTAGCCAAGTCCATTATCTCTTGAATGGTTGTAGTTTATATATGCAAGGAAGGACTTTTGATTGTCGTTAACGGTTGATAGCCTGAACTCTTAACTTTCCCTTTTCCTTCCTAATCATATATTTCATTTTTTTCAGTTCAGATTTATAGATTTCCTTATGTTGTTCACTATTAGTCTGCTTGTATTTTTTGAACTCTTGTTCCATTTTTATGAATTTGTTTTCTGATGTTAGCCGTCAGCCACTGAGGTAGCTTGCCCCTTTTATTGTGGATTTGCTTAACAGGTATGTAAAGATGTTCTAATTCATTTATGATAGATTCAAGAATTAGCCATGACTCATCTACATCTCGGTCAGACATTAAATTATTCCAGTTATATGAATTTAGTGCTGAGTTAATTTTATGATAGTTGCCTCTTGCATAATTGTAACAATAGCATTATATCATGTCTCCCTGATTATAATTTTGGATCTAGCTAGGCTGATGGTAATACCATTGTGGTCACTATTACCAAGGGGGGAATTAATCAAGATGTCAGTAATATTCGAGGCCACATTGGTTAATATCAAATCCATTGTGTTACCCCTAGTGAGTTCTATTACAAGCTGTTCCAAGCCAGCTAACAAGATGGTATCCACAAATTCCAGTTCTGTTTTAGTACTAGCTGTTAGTGTATTCCATCAGATGCCAGAAAAATTGAAATCTAAAACTATCACTACTTCGGTATCTGAAGAAAGACTAACAAGCTTATTGAATAGACAATGATCATATTCATGTGTTGCTGATGGTGTCCTGTAAAAGTTATCTATGAGGAGTTTTTACCATGTTTAAGTCTTATTTGTATGCATACTCCTTCAAATTGTGTGTCAACGTCATCATCCATAACAATCTCTGTTGAATTAATGGTATCCTTGACGTATAAACAGACACCACCACTTCTCTTGTTTATTCTATTTTTGTTATAAAGAGTGAAGCCAGGGATTTTATTATACCAAGTAGATGTTTCATCCCAACGTGTCTCATTTATTGCTATGATGTCAATTTGCTCTTTCAGTGCAATCGTAGTGAGTTCACTCACGTCTAATACATTTAGGCTTTCAGCACTGGTAACCAGAAATTTGTAACCACTGTCCCCATGGCTTGTATGATCTTTGTGTATGGTGCCCTTTTGCTACAACTTTACTAGTTTAAATGTTTGTCAATATAGCTTGCAATAGCCCTTCCCAACAGCACACTCCCCCTTCTGCTTAAGTGCAGCCTGTCCCAGAAAAAGACTCAAGTTGTGATTAAACCTTTCCCAGTGCATGAGGAGGCTTATTTTATTTTTTAAGCACCATTTCCTCAACCATTTGTTTATTGTCTTAATCTTGGTCAGCCTTGTTTTGCTTGCCTTCAGGTCCGGGACTGGCAGGATCTTGGATAAACAGGTATCACAACCCATGTTAGTTAATGTATTGACTGATGAAATGAAGTCCTTCTGAATATCCTCCACTAAAGACCTGCTCACATCATTGGTTCCAGTGTGAATTATGACCAGGCGCTTAAGATCTCCATTTTGTAAAACATTATGAGACATGGCCTCAATGTCTTTAATTTTTGCCCCCCTGAAACTGGAAGAGGTACAGGTTTGTTATGAGGATTACAGACAAGACCATCAATATATTTATTAATTGAATCTCCAAGAACAAAGACCTGCTTTTTTTCCCATTAAGCACTCCATAACTATATGAGTATCATGTGGTGTTTGGGAAGTGTTGCTATGAGGCTTGTCTGCTATTGTTATGGGAGTATTGTTTCGTACCTGATTAATTGCACTAAATACCTTGCTAAATCAACTTTTATGATTTTATGCTACTATACAAGTTAAAGTGTGACTTTCTTTTCCCTGACCCTTCCAGTCTGTTTTCTATATCACCCACTCCACTGTTTTCTCACTTCTATAATTTATTAAAACTGCTTACTCCCTATAGCATATTTAGAGGTCCAAGCATTCTGTTGCTTAACCTTGATATAAAATGGCTATCTATGTAAAATTGAGTTAACACTGTGTCAAAGGAGATAAAATAGGGCATGTATACCACTGCTATCTTTGCTGAACATGCTAAGACTTTCAGCAGTAATGCCTACCATATCTTCCGTGAACAACTTCCAGGGTCTGTCCTATCTGATATTTTGATCTAATGGTTCTACTCCTACATTTCCATCCAGCATTAACTGGCCTCCTTGTTGACCCGCTTTCCCTTTCCCATTTAGGTCAGGAGCTCCCCAGGGACCTAGCTTTGGTCCCATAATTTTTTCTTTCTTCCTAACGCCTCCTCAGTTTGTGTCTCTTTGCACATCCATATGAATGCAGATGACACTGCATTTGTAATCTCCAGATCTTCACACACACACGTGAAAGTGGTGCTTCTCCACAATTCAGAGCAGACCAACTCTTTATTAGTGATACAACAAATTATCTCAGTTTAATTTGGTAGTAAACAGAGACTATCCAGCCTACACATTACCCCTGTCTCTAAAAGGCTGCATAACTCCCATTAAGGAAATCACACCCTTTAAAAGCCTTGTTTTTGATTGCATTATGAGGATGATGTGCTGCTGGTTTGGGAGAGCAAATGTATGAGTTAGTTTTGTTTTGAACTACCATTGTTCCCTGAAATCATGGATTAGTGGTGTGGTGAGGGGCCCACCAGTAAATGGTGCTATTTTGAAGACTGGAGGAATAGGTTAGGGTTGTGTGGTTGAGTTTCCCTGATCACCCCACAAAACAAAAAAATGCTCAGTACTTAGATATGAGTACCCTATTATATGTGACATTTGGAAATTAATGTCTGATACTTGTACATTCATCAAATGCATCCACAGAATAATTTTTGAAAATTTGGCCCTTGATTTTGCAAGAAGATATGACAGGGTATTTATATTGTGTGATGACAACACACCTTTAAAAGTGAGACATGAAACAAAGATGAGTACATTTCATACCTGTGAAATGCTGCTTTCACAATGATTTTTTTTAACTGTATTACCAAATAATGAGATTTGGAAACTTAAAAACAAGATGCAGAAATGGGCATGGTTTGCAACTGCTGTAACTTTATGAAATGATTTCAGTGGCAGTTGTTGTCAAAACTTTTATATGGAAGTTAATATGCAGAATATGGATAGAGGTGTAGTATTTATGAATGTTTGAAGCAGTAGTCCCTCTTTAAGATGTTGATTTTACTATCCACATCTTTGAGAAAATAGTAGTGTCCCTGGAAGACATGTTCTGTACATGATTTTTAACACTAAAATATGATCTTCCCTAACCAATTAAAAAATGTTTTCTGAGCACTGATGATAAATTGTGCATATATGTATACACACACACACACACACACACACACACACACACACACAAACTCAAAAAATGGTTCTTTTCTCTTGCAGGATTTGAAATCCACTGCCTTTTGAGACTAGGACAGATGGACAGTTTGTTGAAAACAGTAACTTGAGAGTATTTCATTAGAACCAGCTTATTAGTATTCCATTCAAGGCACACATCAGACACATCAAAATACTTCTGTCACAATGACAACTACAATCCAAATTACAAGCTATTACCCTTTATTGAGATATCAAGATGTGTTTTCCCTGAGCAACAGACATGATATGAAAGCACTCTAAAGAGAATGCATGACAGCATATTCTTGCACCTGCAGCATGAGCACCAGGAGACATGTGCTCATACAACAGATGAATTTGAGCAAGTCACTTAACATCCCCAAGTTTTAGTTCATCCATCAGTTAGAAATGGGCACAAGGCCAGCCCAGTGGTGCTGAGGGTTGAAGTGCTGGATGCTACACCTCAAACCATGCTGGCAACCCAGGTTCAGGAACAAGCCTGGGTCACTGGAGGTTGGCAGGAGGGCATAGGCCAGGAGATGGATTGGGCAGCCATAGAGCATCTCTCCTCTCCTGAGTAGCAGATTCAGTCATGACAACTGTGAGGCTTTCCCTGGGTGGAGGCCCAAGGATAGTGCAGACAGGGGTGGCTAGGATAGGGAGGGAGCCTTGGATCGCTGCATGTACATGCCTCCTCACACACTCGAGCAGCCATGGTGAGGGAGGGGAGAGAAAATGGTGGAAAAGGGAGTTGGCAGGCTCTATGATGACCCTGTAGAGCCTGCCTTGGCCCCTTGAAGTCTGGATGTTGATCTCTGGGTGATGGGGAAAGCTGATGTTCTTTACCCTTGGCCCTGTTAGAGGTGGGGGTAACCAGTGGGTGATTACTGGGAGGCTCTGCAGTGGGAGAAACAGGGAGATGAGAAAAAGCTCCTCCATGGGAGTGGCTGGAGCCACCTACCAGCTCTGCCAGATGCAGGGAAAAATGTAGATGGAAAAAAAAGAAATGGGTACAAGGTATACCTGACTAACAACAAGGTGATGCAATTCAGTTAGGTCATCCAGGTTAAATACATTGTAAAATGAAAAATCCACTCCTACCATTTATGGCAGTCATACTGTAGAAAAATCTGGATTGAAATTTTCTTATCTGACCATACTAGGAATGAGAGACCTATGTGAAACAAAAATATGAGGATTTTCAAATGCCTTAGATCTCTGCAAGCCCTGGTGTGCTGAGGATATGGTAATGGAGCTTAAGGGGATCTAACAGAATGTTCTATCCCATGTGGCAATTGTTGCAAGTTAGACCAACTTTTTCTGGTCTAACTTGTGGCAATCCTAGGAGCCAGTGTTACAGAGCTTACATCAAATATGTGGTACAAGCTGCTGTACTTCATGTAAACAGTCACAACTGTGCCTGAGATTGTAAAATTGGTTGCATGTATGGAGAAGGGTTTGAAGCACCACCAGAACCAAAGTGAAATGGTACAGGGCTGGCACAAGCCCTGTGCCACATTTTGAAAATCCATCCACAGATCTTTTTGCAAGTTACTCAGCATTCCATAACATAAATTTAAATAGCTGTATAATTTTTTTGCTGCCATTTCCCTTCTTTATGTCTAAGATTCTTTTTAGTGGTGTTCAGTGCAGCACCAACTAGTGCTGATGAGTGCCAACACAACCACCACCACCACCTCAACTTGCCTACAGTGGTGATTCCTCACACTCACACACACACATCTTGTCGATAACCAAAAAGAAGTTTGCATTTTAATAATTTCTCTACAAGTCAGTTCTACTATAAGGATCAGCAGGGAACTGTGTTACAGATAAAGACAGCCCACATACCAGCCAGCAGACATGCCACCTCTTAATGATGAGAAACTTGTCTCATTTCTAACTCAAAAAGAGTGTACTTTGATGCATCCCTGTCCAATCAAATCAAATATCTGTAAGAGAGGTCTGTTTCTTTTCTCTCAGCAATATGTGACCTTTTAAAAAAGCTGACTTGTTCTATATTCTTTACACTGATGTCTACAAGGCTAGCCTTCCCATTCCTTAGCAGACCTTGACCTGCCACAGCAACCTTTGCAAAACAGCTTTTTTCTGCCAAAAGAAGACTTTACTTTGCTGAAACTACTGAGATGACATGTTACTGATTACATTTGCATGTGTTGTACATGGTGAGTAAAATGAATAAAGATGTCCACCTGATAATTAATAAGCAATATTATACAATGGTGTGAATAATTCCAGTGCTCTGACTGGTCAAACTGCCCTTGAGACAGTGATGTTATGTGACAATGACATTACTGTATCTTGTGTAGGAACACACATGACCTGATTACATGACAACAGCATGTTAGAGATCAGTACTCACATGCCTGTCAGCATCCTTGTCCCTGTTGTTAAACTGATAAATTTTTTCTTCAGTCCTCTGTCCTCATATACAGTTCAGTTAAAATTTTGTTTGTTCACCTGTAAGTAATTATGAAACACAAAGACAGACAAAACATTTTACAATCATCCAACATATCACAAAAAAATACAGTAAATATGCATGTAAAATTTCATATATTTGGAATAATACTTTCTGAGGCTAAAAATATCCATTTCTCCAAGCAGTGATTTCATTTAAGGGTGACAATACAAAAGAGAAAACATTTAGTAAAGCTTTGCCCTATACCAAAAAACCAGACATAAATCTGGAAACTGGTCACAGGATGTATCACTGAGCCTAAAATAAATACTTTCCATTAAAATAAAAGGAAAATGTAAGTAAAATGAGAAAGCTGTTGTTTTTAAGGGTAATGGATTCTTTGCTTTACAGGCCAAAAAGATTATAGAGAACATGGCCAACTATTTTCCTATATATAAGGCGATATGGGAACCACTTTTCTCATTACTTTCGTTACAACCTAATTAGACTTTTCCATGGAGATGGTAGGGAGATTGGGTGATTGGTATAGACTCACATTCTATCATGTAATTTATGTTCGCCTGATAAAAAGATATCATATTGGTATGACTTACACCTTTCCCAATGATGTTTGTTCTCACTTTGTTCTTTGGTTATCTATTGCTCTACTGAATAGCAATGTTTCTTTTTTCAGGAGGACCTTATTTGTAGTATGGGGGGAGGAGTGGATTGGTAGGGGGAAGGGGTTAGTAAGATGGGTTGTTTGGTACTTGAAACTGTACTTCTATTTTGGTTTTGGTGTTCTAGTTAATGGAGTGTGTTTTATATGCTTGTATGTTATTTTTAAATTTGTTTAATAAAGCTTACTCAATTTAAAAAAAAAGGAATGGTAATGGAAACCCTCCAGCATATATCAAACATCTGAAAAGTCATCCATAATCCCTCAGAGGATTCCGATGAGTGATAATTACATGTTCCATACAAGGCTCCACCAAATATAAAAGCCAGCTAACAAGGACCAAAGTTCCAATAACTTTCCAGTTCCTACCTAGTGGTGACACCTGAGACTAGGCCCTCATACTTACTATCCCTTAGATTTGGAAAGCTTTCCTTTCAGCCAATGCGACTATCTGGGCATGTAACTGTCCCTCATCACATGTAGGTCACAAGGAAGAATTATCTTAGAACTTTCCTGCACTCCAAATGCCAGCAAAAATGTGTCCCTTCCCTGATTCTGCACCATTACATTGCAAACCCCTGGTTTCCTACTTATAGCATCATATAAGGCATTCATTGCTCAAAAAACTAGAGCTAATACCAGTCATCCTCCCACTTCCAAAGCTTAGTGAAAAAAGCCATGGCCTTTACCAGATCTACAATTTCTCTGAATGTTTTTGTCAAAGTTCCATAAAACCAACAGTGGCTGTCAAATACATGCTACTTGAAGAAGTATTACCACAGTGCAGCCCAATATTGCTCAAAATTATGTAATAATTAAGCAATATACCATGACAGGGATTGGGTATATTGGTGGATTTACCATGCCTGGTGTGGTTTGGTGATGAGGCACAGCCGAGTGACGTAACCACACCAGAAGTGGTAAATCCACCCATATACCCACTCCTTGTCATGGTATATTGCTACTACATAATGTCCAACTTGTTTTTTTGTTTATAGTGATATAAAACCTTTACAGTGGGTATACTGAAGGATTTATCATGGTCATGTGATATGTTTTGACCAATGAGGTTACAGGATTTTCATACTCCATTATATAATGTTAATTAATTAATAAGCAGTGCTTCTTAATTGGTAATGAGCTAAAAGACATTCAGTATAAGTAGAACATCGTATAATAAATGTACATTTGAAACAAAATATCCATCATGATAATTTCATTCTTAAAACTTCATAATATAAAAGCCTTTATAACTCAGTTAATAATTAAATCAGAAAAGTTTTTGAGGTACGTTCCTGAACGTTACAAGGGCCACTAAATCACTTGTAATCATGAAACATCTTTTATCGGAATTTGTTTATCATACATTTAAACATGTAGTAGCATAACAGTTACCAAACCTTTTTTCCTAAAGAAAAAAAGGCATCTGAACTGTCCATTGCTCTTACATGCCTTGTCACTATTTACTTCATCCATTAACCATGGTCCATCATCAAATCATCATTGGGGAAATATAGAGAACAGTACCGATAACAAAAATACAAAATCTCAGAGCAAACTGAGCCTTGTTAGGGTCCTTTCTGAAGGTTCATACACTCACTATAATAAAATCCTTTTTTTAAGATTCATCCACATTTCAAGCAGTTTTGATCTGCTTAACTCATGTGCAAGTTAAAAATTCAAGTTTAAATGAAAACAACAGGAGTTTTGACTCTGTGAAAGCAGTTCAAGGTCCATGGAGGAAAAATGACCTTCCTGCCGAGATCTAAAATCACTAGCCATTTAAATAAACTTTTAATGATGCCGTAGCATTTAAACTCATCTAAACTTTGATTTAATACAGATCAAAGCAATTCAAAAAGGACCTGTTACTAAGGTCAATTATCAGGCACTTCCTGTTACAATTGTTTAGTATGACAAAAAATATCTTCCATAAGAGTCACATAACAATTTTCTGATTCAGCCAAAGCCATTAAAATCTGGTGAATGGTAAAAGCTGGTTATTATATATACAGTAATGGATGAGGAAGTATGCTTAATGAGAATTTAATGGTTGCCCGAGGTATGGGATGCTACATACACCTCGAGGGAGAATCCCGAGGGGTTTATTAAAGCATCCCACACCAAGGACAACCATTAAATTTGAGTTTTAACACACTTCCCCATCTTTTATTTTTAATAATTGCTGTTCAGCAATTTTTTCCACACTGATTTTACTAGTTTCTCACACATACATATATACACACACATATACTCACATACACACACTCTCTCTTTCTGACAGTCTTTCCTTTTGTGTTTTCAATTTTTTTTGCAGCATTTTTATTTATTTGGGTTCCAGTTTGTCTCTTCCTGATGTCACTTACCTCTGAAGCGTGTCTGAACCATTCCTGGTGGCAGTTTTTCTCTGGTGCTACTCTGAAATCTCCAGTGCAGCTTTTGAATGGTGGGATCAGCCAGATATACTGTCATGCAGTTTAAATAAGAGAGAAAAGAAGTATTTAAAACAAAAAAAAAATACAAGCACTCTCGGTGTGGTAGTTCCTCACTAAGCGGGACAGAGGAGCCATCATGCTTCTACAACTAGTTAGCCCACCCAGGAGGAGTAACGAGCCAATCAGGATGCTGCTCTTATCTGACTGACATGGCACGTGTTTTTCTGTTATAACCTGTGGGTTATAATGGCAAATTATAACTGGGTCAGTCAATGGGAAAAATTGCTTGCCAATAATTATATATGGATAGATACTTAGCAGGCTCCTTTTTAATCATGAATCATATTTTTGATTCGGAATTTATTTTTGATTTGAGGGTTTGGACATTAGTGCTCAGGTTCACTACTGCCTTCATTAAAACCAGTATCAAAATGTACTAAATAGTTACCACATGCTTCCAAATACAGAAGTCCAAAAAGGTTGCAAAGGTTGTCCCACGATACTGGAATGCTCCTTCACTAGTCTTCCTTATCTAATTCTGGGGTAGATGTACTCCCTCGTTTATAAGCTCCTGGGCTCAGAACCTGTCCATCATCCATCAATAGCTGCAACATCCTCAGACTCCAAGAGCACTCCACCTTAAGTGCACCTGAAATATAAAGTAAAGCACTACTCTAAGTGCAGTAACTCAAGTTACGACTCAATAAAGCCAAACTCCCAAGGCAATAAATGGCATACCTGCATAGAGGGAAAAAATGCCTTTCTGCAACACAGTGCTGTACTTAATGCAGAGCTCTGCTTGGAGTCTCACCATCCTTCAGGGGTTTGTTTATTTATTTATTTAGTTTTTGTTGACTGGGTAAGTGCACTAGACAAATCCTGCCTATTTTCAGGCATGACCTGGGAGAGGGGGATACAGATGAATGCCAACTGACCTTGAACCAGATTAAGCTGTTGATGGTATTTTTTTAGCGAATGAGGGAAATTTGGCCAGGACACTGGGGAAATTCCCCTACTAGACAGAGTTGAGTACTCTGTCCAAGATGGCGGAAGCTCCTTTGTCTGCTAAGGAGGTGGCTGGAGAGGCAGGAGACTTGGTCTCGGCTCCTGTCTCTGACTGTATGGAGACCAAGTCAGCAAACATTAAGGTTGTGCAGGACTCTGTTTTAGTTGACAATACCTTCAAGGCTGCACCTACTGCTATGACTGCATCTCTTCAAGTCCTTACTAGAAAGGACTGCTCTGACACCCTTGCTGTTTCTATGGAGGATGATATTTTGATGACTCTTGATGCCGATAACATGGAGGAATGCAACATTAGAGAGCGCTTGGCACAGGCAGAATGCCATTTAGTACTAACCAAACTGGAATTGCAACAGGAGTTAACGAGAGTACTAGGTGATGCAAAAAGAGGAGGCAGCTCCTCTGCTGTCTCCGACAGAACCACGGAAATGCCCGAGACGCCTTCTGCACTGACGACTATGCCGGCATGTTCGGTGCTGTTGACTACTACAAATGCGGCTCAGTCAATCCCACAGTTGCCGCTTGAACATTACCCAGGTGAACTTAACACAGTCTCCGACTTGTCCTCTGATGCACAACCTCCCTCACAATTACCTTCTCAGACTACAAACCCCCCAACAGTGCCTACCTGGTCGGTGGAAACGGCGTTGCATGGTGCAGGGTGGATTCAGGAACCCAAGATTGGAAAGTGGGTCTCCGGTCCGTCCCCAATACGGTCCCCCCGTCCCGAGGACTTCCTGGAAGATCAACAGAAGATGCAAGATACACAGGGCTCTCCTGACCCCTTGAGCTTACCAGCGGAATTGAACTTCACCCAGAACCCTGTTTTGGATATTTTACAGAAGTCTCATCCAGGAGCCATTACTTTCATGGAAAGTATGGACACTACAGTTTCAGACTCTGGTAAGCCACCTTCTAAACAGGTGGGACTGACACATTCTTTTTCTTCACTTTTTAAACATCCAGTTTTGGCTGCAAAACGGCATAATGCCGTACGGCTAATTTATAGAGGTGGACTGCCTGACCCTCCAGACCGTGTGTATGTGGCCAGGTCTCTGCTGAAAGACTCTTTGAAATTTTTTGCCCATGAGATATACGGTCTGATTCATGTATCAGGCGAATCCACGTTTGATATGAGTTTTCAGACATCTCGTGGACTAGATCGATTCTGGTCTAGATATCACGCCTAGAGAAACACTGCTTTATGGACCTCTTTTCAGGCCATCCCCCTCTCAAAACCTGCCTTCAAGACCATTACAGTTATGTTTCGGAATGAAGGTGTGGATGTGTCTGACGTTGTCTATTGGTTGAAGCAGCGCTGTACGGTACAGGGTCAGCCTGAAGCTATCTTGGACACAGAAAATATTTGGACAGGGGGTTGGAAGTTTAGGGTCATGTTACATACCAATGAATCTGGTCCAGTGCACTTACCTAATTCCTTTTTCTTAAGTCGTGATAGGGGGGTCCTGTTTTACCCAGGTCAGCCTAAGGCCTGTTACAGGTGTGGGGACCCCTTGCACCTGAGTAATGTATGTGATAAAATGAAATGTAATAACTGTGGTGAGATGGGACATGTGGGGATTCATTGCCAGAATGTCAGCAGATGCAACCTTTGTGAAGAGATGGGTCATTCGTTTCAAACTTGTCAATGGTCTGCACACGCTCAGGCGAATCATGATGGAGGGGTTGATCAATGATTTGTGTTTGCGCAGGCACAAAAGGCTTGGCTTCGTACCTCCGCAGCCACACCTTCTGCAGCAGTGGTGCCCCCTGCTCTGAAGACCCTCATGCCTGTGTCACCCAAGGTTATCACTCCTCAGACAGCTGCTAATGTTGAACCCCTTTTGGTAATGGAACCCCCCAAACTGATGCATGTTCAGTCTGCTGAGTCAGACTTAGACCACGTCCCAGGTCCCAGTACTGTGCCACCTCCCCATGAACCTACTACTGTCACGCGCTGAAGGTCAATGAGGACTGGTCCTTGACCCTCGCTGCCTCCTATAATGCCATTGTTACCCCAACCCATTGTCCTGTCAAATACCTTCAAGGTGCTTCAGCTGACTTCAGATGATGCTGAAGGCGAGTCTGACTCTTCCTCTGTTGCGTCCTCTCTCTCTCTCTCCCTGATGGCACTACTGATTTGGAACTCCAGCTGGGTACTGGTCTTTCACAAAAACGTAAAGCTAAAGTTAGGCTCAAAGGGAAAAATGTGGCTGGGAAGAGAAAGTCATAATGTTACTTAGTAACTTATATTTTGTAACATGGCGTAATTTGTTTGCCGCACTATTAATGTTAATAGCATGAAATGTATAGAGAAACGAAGGTTGGTGTTTTCCTTTTTGAGACTTTTGCCATTGGGTATTGTTTTATTGCAGGACACGAGACTCCACACAACACAGGAGATTCGGCAAGCAAAACAAGACTGGCTTTTAGGCCCTTTGTTTTGGTCTATAGGCCAGGACCCCTGTTCAGGTCTTGGCATATTGCTAAATATTCCGGACTTCCGTCGAGTGAAATTATTTGATTTAGCTCCTGGTAGAGCCCTAGTTTTAGATTTTGTTATGGGAAATTGCCCGTACTGGGTAATAAACATCTATGCCCCCCAAATTAAGATGGCCTGCATAGCTCTACTTTCTTTAATTTGCCTTTATTTGCATACTTCCTTCCAAATATTATTTTCCGCTGACTTTAACTGTGGCCTAAGTCTTCAAGATAAAAGTTCATTTGCCACCACCAAGAAACTCTTTTGTGACTCACATGAATTAGGTAAACTAATTCGCACTGCACACTTGACTGATGCTTACAATTCTTTCACGAATCGACATACCCCCACATTTCAAAAAGGAAGATTGGCAACCTGTATTGATTTTGTTTTTTTTATCTTGTACATTACTGATTGGTTCTGCTCAGGTACAGGCGGTGGCTTTCTCTGATCACAAGTTACTTTCAGTTGGTATAGGTTCAGTTACCCCTTTTTGCAAAGGGCTGGGATTTTGGAAATTTAACACTTCTCTGTTACAAGACAAGATGCTTCTACAGTTTCTCCTATCTTTTATTTTTGCTCGAAAATCTGTGTTTATTTGTTATGAAGACCCGATACATTGGTGGTCAGACACAAAACATGCTTTAATTATTTATCTGAAAAGTTACAGTCGACAAAAAAGTAGGAGAGACTATTTGGACTATTTATAGAAAAGAGCTCACTTACAGTCGTTGCTATCTATATCACATTCAACGGGACAAGATTTTTCTCACCAAATACAATCGATATGGAAAGATACGTTGTGTTTCCAGTCCAGGCAATCACAACAATTGTAACATCTACACAAATCCAATGTGTCTGGGACACAGGAAGTCGTTTGCCCTTTTGAATCGAATTCACGACTGGTTACCCAGAAAACAATACTGCGCCTTGTCAATTCTGCGGGGACCTTATGTTCTACACGATCTGATATCCAGCAGATTGTAACAGAATACATGACTGCTTTATTCTCCCCCCTCCCAGCTGCAATGGATGACCCTGCAACCCTGTACAAGGATCTCGGTGTTCCAATCCCTTTGAAGCAGAGTGTGGATGTGGCTTGTAATGTCATAACAGAGCTGGAGTTGACTTCGGCAATTTCCTCGTTACCCTTACGAAAAACTCCTGGTCCAGATGGTCTCCCGGCTGCTTTGTATAAAGTGCTAGGTGACCACTTAGCCTTTGAACTGACCTCTGTGTTTAATTTCCTGCTAAGTAGTGAGTCTATTCCTTTAGACTTTACGAAAGGTGCCTTAATTTACGTCTACAAACAGAAAGGTGACGTCCACTCTCTTGAGAATTGGCGCCCTCTCTGCATGTTAAATACCGACTTTAAAATATTAATTAAAATTATTGCAAAATGTTTGACAGGAATTGCAGAAACGGTTTTGCATCCAACCCAGTCCTGCTCAATTCCTAACAGGCGAATCTTGGATCATCTGATTCTCTTTCGGGAATTGTTTTCCCATGGATTTGCAGGCTCAGCCTCTGGTATTATAGTTTCAGTGGATAAGAAGGCAGCATTTGATTCGGTTAACCACAACTTTTTGTGGAAAGCACTACATTTTTTGCATGTACCGGACATTATGATCCAATGGTTGCATAAGTTTTACAGGACGGCCACGGTTGTTCCTGTTGTAAATGGTTGGGTAGGACCTATGATTCCTGTAAAAAGAGGAGTTCGTCAAGGTTGTCATGTGAGTCCTCTATTATATGTCCTGTTTTTAGATGTATTACTCCGACGACTGAAAGTTCACCCTCGGATCCATGCCATTTCATGTTCTGCTATGCTCGCACCTTATAAGGCTATTGCATACGCAGATGACATATGCTTCCTAGCGGCTGATAAAGCCTCAGTGATGGCCTCTCTACAAGAATGCTCCTTGTTTTGAAATTTTTTGGGAGCATGTCTGAACTTCAGTAAGAGTATGGGTATAAGGTTGAGATCCATCGCAGGCCCGATAAGCTGTATTGGCCCGCTGCATATGGTGGAGGGCCCCATTCATATATTGGGAGTTTATTTCAGAACTAGGGACTCAGATTTTTTTAATTGGGATGCTAAACTACAACAGGGTCGAATAAAAGTTGCTTCTTGGAATAGGGGACAAATTGGGAAAAAAAGGGTATATTTAATAAAGACATATTTAATACCACTGTTTCTTTATTTCAGTTATGTATTTCCTATACCGAAACAAATGGAAACTGTGATTTTCAGCCTGTTCTTTCAGGGGTTATGGGGGTGCAGGCTGAATCCGATCAAAAGGAATATTACTTATCTACCCATTATGGAGGGTGGTGTGTGTATGATTAACCCCTTGTTGTTTTTTTCTAGCATTTTTTTCACAGCAAACGTGCATCCTCTTCTGATTAACTCTCAGAGGGGCTGGTAAGCATGGTTTAATAATTCCTGTGGTGTTTGGTTCCACCAGTGGGAACATAACTGTTTACGTGTGTTACGAAATAATGAAGGCATGCCGTTATACGTGAAACATATGTTCCTAAGCTTAAAGCAATGGAAAGTATCACCTCAGATGCTTATTGCTCATTCTCATAAGACTCTATATAAGTTACTTCTTTCTTCTGTTTGTGTGATGCAGTCCTCTTTTGATAAATGTCCGGTCCAACATCGTGCTTCCCTTTTATCCTTGTTGCGCTGTAAAAGAATACCTGCACACATGTGGGACTTTCATTGGCTATCTTGCCATGAAAGGATAAATGTTAAAGCTAATCACAAACACAAACAGTTTCAAGAAAGATTATGTTCTAGACAGTTATGCAATGCTGCACTGGAGACGATATCGCATCTATTTTTTGAATGTACATTTATTCAGCAGTGGTGGGTTTTTTTGGCACAAAAGTGGGCTACTCCAATATTTAGGTCTGTATCCTTTCAGACGGTAATGTATGGTGTTTTCCCCTCAATGGTCCTCTTGGCATCCGGACACTTTAAACCTTATTTTAGTTGTGATTAAGTGGAATATTTGGATGGTGAGATGTCAGTTTACTCTACAGCAAAAAGACTGTACATATTTAGAAATTGAACAGAAAATTGTGAAGGACTTAAGAACCATCTATGAACATGAACAGGCATTGCATACAGAGTCTACGCTGCTCACCTTATGGACTGCACTCCCTTGGATAACTGATTCTGATTCAGCCATGACTTGATGGATAATTCTTACTTTTCCTATTGTATTATATTCTTTTTAGGTTTGAATCTTGTTATGTACAGTATTACATTTGTTGGTTATTTTTTTTCTGTTTTGGAGTATGTTACACGATTTCTTGTTTCAATAAAACTTTCCCCTACTCTTTTTGATAAGTGCCATGGGATCTTTAACATCCACCTGAACTACCAGCAATCCAGGCAGATGGGAACTCGGTTTAACATCTCATCTGAAAGACGGCACCTCAGAAGTGCAGCACCCCTCTCATGCTGCACTACAGTGTCAGTACTGGGATATTAACCCAAGTGCCAGATGTGGGAACTGAACCCACAGCCTTCTGATCTCCCAGCATCAGAGGTGAGTGTGCTACCTACTGAGCCACTGACACTGCTTGGGAAAGGAGTGTTTGGGACACTACAGAGAAAAATTTAGCTCTCCATTTTCAAATCATTGGGTGAAGTGGTTCTATTTTCTCTATAACCAAAAATGCTTTTCCTAAAATACAGCACACACCACTTTAGGTGGCACCTTCAGGCAGTCAGGCAAGAGCTGCAAACTCCAGGGCAAATGGTTCAATATATGAGTCCTGCTGTGGCAAAACATTCCATTCCGAGAACGCTGTGCACAGAAAGGTTCACTGAACCATGATGCTGAAGAGCAGGGGAGTAAAACAGCATCAGTGAGGTAAATAAAGTGCAAAAAACAGGCTAAGTTTCATTCATCAAATTAAAATAAATGTAGAGTACAAAGCTTTCAAAAGAAAAAAAACATGCAAACGCCGCTTCAGAGACAGAGCTGCAGGGAGCAGAGCAGCATTGTGGCTATCTTGCTGCTCCACCCCACTTGGCCCTGGCCTCATATAAATAAAGCTTCTATGAGTGTGATGATGACTGCCACTGACTTCATTCACAAACAAATAACAAAAATGAAAAGGAAATTGATGCCACTGTGATCAGCTTCTCGGTCTGCCCAGTCAGCAGCACAATCATAATAGTGCATTTGCATTTCACAGAGCTGCACTCACTTCACTACTGATAGCCATGCTGAAATGCAGAGGCAGCTGCATGCTTTATAAACAGCCATGCTAATTAACTCATTTAATTAAAAAAAAAGTTGAATGAAGCAGAAACATGAGTTCTCAGCTCCCCCTCCTCCAAACTACTATCATGGAAGCATGAGCACATTTCAAAAGCCTACCGTACATTTACAGATCCAGCAATTAATGTGACTCTCACAAATGGCCTACTTCAGTTTTTACTATGTGGGCTGGTGGCCGAATAGGGGATGATGCGAAAATTCAGTGTGAGAGACACATTCATCAAGGAAAAGGCTTTGTGACAAGGCAAGCAAGATCTTTCAGGCAGCAGTACCAAGTCAGCAGCACCACCTAATGAGCACACAAATTGAGGAATTTTTTTATCGATACAACTACTGTATGTAACCCCTCACCCCTGCCTTTTTGCCTCAATGACAGGTGGCATGCTGTTGAAGCTGACAGCAGCACCTGGTGGGGACTGGGTTCGGGGTGGATGAGGTTACTCAGCACAGGGACCTAGGTTTGGCTACTCTGAACAGGGGCACCTAAGTAAATCTGAACGCAGGAAGCAATAACTGTAATGTCCAGAACCAGGAATGGATTCTTCAGTGTGGCTTTTATTCACATCCAAGCTGAACAAACAAATCATAGATGGACCCCCATGGGGCTACATTTCCTGGTAATGCAGATTAGAGACAACAGAACACTTTATCACTATTTCCAGCCCTCAGGCTCTAAACCCACCAGGCACACAGCCCGGACTTGCACGCAGCTTTGGGTACACAGCCTGACTTGTACACTACTTGGATTTTCCCACTGGCCTGGCTCCCCCCGCCACTTGATCCATGGTCTATTTGAGGAATGAACCAATTATCCTGTTGTGGCTCCCAAACCACACAGAGTCTTCGACTTCTAGAGACAATTTTCCCACAATCCCATCGTTTGGGCATTTCCTCATCACTGGCCAAGTGCCTGAGGGAAAGTAGAAATCCACAGAAGAAATCCTCAGAGGTGGACCTGGTCACTAAAGATGGGGGGCCTCTCACCTCCAACTCCCACAGCCCATACCCAGCCATTTCTCTGGAAACTGAACAATTCCTTTACTGAACTTTCAAATGTAGATTCTGGGTAGACGTCTGTCACATCACCTCTACATATCATTTACATCCCAACAAGCCTGGACTTGAACCTACTTTTACTTTGTTTAGCCCATTACTCTAGGCTTCCCAATATTGTAGTTCAATCCCCACATTGTCACACAAGTCCCAGAGTGAAAAACATAGGCCCTTTTAGCAAGAGCAGACACTCACTCACATTGCAGGTGCCCTGGAGGTGACTCACAAATCTTCTTGTTCTTCCAAATAAACACTGGAACACATAGGCAGCCTTTCCTTCACAAGCAGAACTAGGGGGTTGCCCCAGGAATCTGCAGGGAAACCTTCCTGCCACCCATGAAGGGAGGGGGCCCTGAGACCTGAAAACAGCGGTCTCCACCACTTCAGTTATCTTTTGTGTCTCTCTTAAAGGTGGAGACACACACCCTTTTAAACTAAAAGTAGCCCTCTGTCAGGGCTGAGGCTCCTAGAGCCTTCACTGAGCTGCTTTACTAGCAAGCTCCCTACTTCACACTCACTCACTGAAGACTGAACTGAAGACTGACTTCAAAACCTCCCAATGTTCTAACCAACTCCCTTGCTGCAGACTCCAATGTGGCTCATGCAGCTGCGATAGTTCTATTGGTGATGTCATCCCTCAGTCTCAGCTGAGACCGAGAACAGAGTAAGACAGTGTGAAACTCATTTAACTGGAGTTTCACAAGCTGCCTTCCCTGCCTACCATTAGGTCTTACTGGGATTCTAATAACCCCGGGTAACAAGGGGGTTACATGTACACACACAAACATCAAGTAAAAATTTGAAAAAATGATTTTTTTTTCCTTTTCTCTCTTTTTTTTAATTAACAAACAAGACATTGTATAATGGCAGTAAGACATTCCAAGGGTGTGTGTTGCTGTGCAATAATGTCACTTCTCTGATGCTGGACACACTCTGCCTGTGGCCTCATGCTTCAATCTACCTGAGGCATGATGTTATTACTAAAGATGTGTGAAACTTGCAGACTTCACTACATTATATCATTTGTGAAGTTTATCAAATTCATGAAGTGTAAAGTGCAGTGTGGCCTTCATGAAGTTTTTGGTAGGTGAAGTGGCAGTTTTTCATGCAACGTTAGAGTGACACTCCAACTTTACCTTAACTTTTGCCTCAACGTCAACTGACTTTGCCTCAAAAAGCGCCATTTCCCAAGGAATGCTCAATGTGCAGTGGCAAAGTGGCGAAGTGGCAATTTGCAAACTTATGCACAAAGGTGAATTTTGCAACTTCACCAAAACTTTGTCTGTGAACTAAAATGTTGCAGCATCTCAAGTTATTACACAACAACACACACCCTGCTGTGCCTTATTTCTTAAGTACATGACAGGTGTAGTATGTATGTCCATTGGTACAGGATCATCACATCTCAGGTGCACTGTGAGGCATGAGGCCCCAAGATAACTTTCTTATGCACTCAGCAAACTATGATATGCATAGCCATACTACACCCTGGCATTTTTCATTGCTATTATGAACTGGATTATTTCTGTATAAATAAAAGAAGGAAACCCTTTTTAAATTATTTGTATAATGATTTGTGTTGCTGATGTATTAGCACTTTAAAAAAAAAGTTATTTGTTGCCAGGATAAGTGATGTCATTGATGTGACTACAAATGAGTAGAACAGAGGTCTGTGATTAATGAGAGGGAAAAATGATACTTTTCTGTTTATAAAATGGAGTCTAATATTAGTTGATCAGATATAAAGCAGTGGTTGCTGGCAAGTTGGGGCATTTTTTAAACATTGTTGTGACATAGATGCAGGATCAGACGTGTTATGTTGGGCAAACTATGGGAACAGGTGCAGAGTAGTACTGTATGTAGTAAGTGAGAAAGGTGTTGGCACAGAGTTTTTTTTGTATGTGTGATTACTGTATATGCTAGGATTTAATCATGCCTGGCAAAAGGTGGCAGCCAATCATGTTTCAGTATTCTTACTATCCATTACATAATACTGATAATACAGCTGAAGAAACAACTGTTCTGTGTCCATCTTCGCCAATCTTTGATAGTTACCAGAGACTCAAAATGTATTATGCTAAGTATAATAATGGCTGCAGGAATGGGATAACACAGGAAAATAATGCATTGCAGTGTGTTAGAAAGTGGAGAACAGAGATAGTGGTTACCTAATGGCCATAAGATGAGAAGGCATCAGGTAGCTGAAAACATTGCAAATGCAGTGTCAGCAGTGTTTGCTTTACCTCTGGAATTGTAATCTATGGGCAGAATAGGAGATTACATTTCATAGAATCGAATATCACACAGGAGTGCAGTTTTATGCTTGTACATTTCTCCAGGTGGGAAATGAACATACTGTGTGAATTTGCAATAGTGCCTAGAATCTAATTTGATACACCCTGTACAGTTGTTGAAAAATGTATATGTAAAATGTAATTGTAGTATGGGAATAAATATTTTATTCTAGAGATATGAATTGCTGTCATATCCCATTTTCATAAATACATACATGGTGCTTTATGCCTTGCTTATATGTTGTGACATATAATTGGGAAGTGGTTATGAAATGTTAATCAAAAGTGCATAATTTGTGTAGTAGGACCTATGTTAGGCATACACTGCCGAAGTGGATATATTTAATAAAGAAAGTGAATATTTTCATTTATAGGGTGACTGGCATTGTATGGTTTGCTAGCCCTAATATACAATGTAGAACAGACTCTTTCCTAGTTGTTCAGTATGTTGTTATCTGGGCACCCTGGTTATGGCTTATAGTGAAGTTCAGAGACTGGTAGAGCAGATAAAGCATGTGAGGTTTTCTGACCTTTCCAGATGTATTTTTTGGGTTTCCATTCATGCAAGATTGTGGGTATTTTGCCGAGTTTGTTATCTGCCATTTTTTTAATTCTGATTTTTCTCCCCCCAAGCCCTCTTGCTTTCTTTTCCTTCCTTGGGTCTTACTGAGTGCTATCTGCAATGTTTCAGCCCTGTCAGCTGCCACCCCACCACTTCTCCAACCAATAGAAATCTACACAGAGCATGGCTTGAGGGTACCAATGGCTGTCATATAGATAGCTCAGCACACATACTTTTTGCCCATGTTTTCTCCCTTTAGATCCCACCTCTCTCCATGCCATCATGTGAGGGGTGCCAATGCTGGCCTCAGTATGACAATATCCCTGTAGCTAGAGCCAAGCTACTTGTGGTGCCCTATTAACATAGGATGCCCGTGCACAGGGGTCACTGTGGTGACAGAACATGTTGCCAATCCTTCCTGGCTAAGGTGCACTGCCAAGTGGCAGCTATTTCAGCTGGGCCCATCCCCTGACATGGCAACCTGAGTCTTCTCCCAAACCTGGGTCACTTGCATGGCAGAAAGACATACTGATGCTGCCTAGCCATCAGGGGCCTTTGTTACTAGTACTAATGAGAAAGAAACAAGCTATTTAGTCTCATACCACCTCAATTTTCTTCTTAAGTAATTATTCTAAGATGTTTGTACAATTCTAAATCAGGTGTGATAATGTCCTTTGAAATGTCCCCTTTGCCCATTTGAAAATTCACAATGTTTATTCTAACCCCTAGGTGGTGCTATACCAAGGGCTACTACCACTGCCTTGCCAGTCAAAACAAGGTTCAGGAGCCTGGGTTCCCAAATTTAACTTTAAACTGGTACATTCCCAAGATAGTGAATTGTGCATTGCCTCCATCCAGAGTTTACCTTTTAGTGGGCTAAAGCTTAGTCTGTTACAGCCCTCTGGGAAGCTGTACCCACTTTCCTTACCAGGATGCCACCCCAAGCATGTCCCGATAACATTCTCCCCAATTCAGACCATTCTGGTAATTACTGACTTACTACTAATAATATGCAAATGAGACAGGTATCTGCAAGAACAAACAACAACAAGTTTATTTACATGGGGAAGGGCTAGGAAGGGGAAGCTAGAATAGAGATTATGCTATTTAAAATTAATAGACAGTAGTACTGGTTTTGATTGATTTAGTCTGACTTAACAATTTGCATTTTAGATCAGTTGCTATCACAGTGGCCACCACCAACTCTATGAAGTAGTCAGCTCCTGACTAACTATCTAGCTGCCTTTTATAGCAGAACATATTTACAAAGCCCACACTGGTACCAGTTACCAGATACATACAGAACCCAGCAATCCCATATGCAATACCTGCATTTCACTAACTAGAGTTTTTAAAGGTGCAAGCCTGATGAGAGGTGCAGCTGTACATTGGCTGGATAGTTGGGGCGCTTGAGGAAATAAGCAGATAAACACACAAAACATGCTTATCTTGTCTAAAACAATTGTATCTGTGGCTGGATGGCCTAGTCCATTCAAACACTTTAAACTATGTACAGTTCCTTTTTGCTTTGGTGGCAGGACATTGGCCCTGTCTACTCCAAAGTCACATTTGGTTAGTCACAATTAGGTTGTAACATAGCATTAAGGTGATGACAGCAGGAGGAACCCTGACCTTGGGAGACAAGGACGTTGGCAAAAGCCTGCAGCCGGGAGACCCAAACCAACTGCCAGATGGTGCAGCAATTGCAGATAGAAACAACAGTCTTTATTTCTTTGACCAGTGCCCCATTTTAGGCTGGAATCACTTTACTAGATGGACCAGGCTGGAACCAGGGCCGGCATGTCTCAGATCCCATGTTTAGGCTATGCCTCTTGGCGGAAACACATATGGAAGTTCCAAGGCAGCACATTCCCAGGCTGTGCCCCAAAACCCAATCGGATGGTTATGTTGCATTTAGCACATTCATTAGACTTAGCACATTTATATTCTTTATCTCAATACTTCAACAAGAAGCCATTGTAGTTACCCTGGTGCTTTGCTTGCTCACAACAGACTACCAACAAGAAGGGTACTTGCTTCCTACAGCTAGCGTGACTTAGATGCTTACAGTCCTTGCAAACAACTAGGAGCATAGATGCCTCCATTGCACAACACCAGACACTCTGAATCTTGCTTATCACCACTTGAGATGCTTTTACCAGACTGGAGCCTGAAGCACTGCTCACTACCAATTAAATCAACTTGATTTGACTGAGCTTGAAGTAAGGCTCACCTCTATTTTGCAGACTTTACTTGTTAGCAAAGCTAACAATGTAGACCTTTTCCAGACTCAGACACATATTTCTTGGGAGCAATTCATTTCTGAAGCTCTCTAGGCTCACAACATGTTAGTTGGCAGTAAGACAGTTCATTAACAGCTCTCTCAGGCTCAAAGATACACAGATATAGTCCCTTATGGTTCTCACTGGTGATTGCAGGTCTCAACTGGAAATACAGATGGTTACTGGCCCACCAGGCACTGTCCAGAGAAATTCCTCATGGTTAGGGAACTTCCATCCAGTCCTGTGGCACTACTCAATTCAGACACATTTATATAACGTTTAAACTGGCCCCTTCTCTGGTCACTAAACAGCTGTACACCATTTTATTGCTTTGGTCAAACTAGGGTGCAGACAAATAGTCACATTTTAAGCTAGCCAGGCTTCTCTGCCCCCCTTGCATATTTTTTAAGCTTGTACAGTCATATTTCATTCTAGGTTTCTCTGCCCTTAAAGACTTCTCATACTTGTTCTTGGTAGAATCACTTTACTCACTCAGATTACTTGCAGAAATGGCTTTTTTTTTCTCTGAGAAATCCAGGATTCCTTCGGCACTCTCACTGCTGAGGTAGAACTTTTGTCCAGCTCTCTCACAGCTGAAGGTTCAGGTTTCCCATGTCTTTCCAGAAGCGTTGAAAGGTGCTGGCCAGCTCTGGAAGACAATCTGGCAACCCCCAGGCTAGCGACTTCTGTTGGCTGCAGCCACTTTGTCTTTCTCTGGCAGAAAAAAACCCTCTCCCCTGTGGAGGGGCTGGCACTGGAACACTAGGCCCTTTTTGGAGCAAAGGGCCTGATCCCCCACCCCTGTGTGGGGGCCCATGCTGGAACTGCTCACACAGCCAAAACACTGTCTTTCATGGAGACCTTCTGGGGCTCCCTATTGGCTGAAGCTTCTTTGCTGCTCCCACAATGATTGTCTGATCCTTCCTGTCAGTCCAGAAAATGAATATTCAATACCTCCACACGATGAACCATAAGCTCCCTCTTTTGGCACCTGAAATTAGGTCCCTGCAGCTTCCCCATAAGTCTTTTGCTATGTCCCATGAGCTCTGGCAAAAGTCCCATAAATCCTGGCTGGAAATTTTTGCTTTCCAATTGGCTGTTGTTGCACTAAAATGGCTGCTAAAACATAGTCCTGTTGCAGATTTACACAGTCCCCATATACAAATGCATGGTGCAGCCAGAAGAATTAGTTTATTTATTCACTTGTCCCAATGATTTGTAGTTCTCTGTGTGCCCTCTTGATCACTGCACAGATTAAACACTGTGTTTCAGTACCAAGCCTGTCACTGCTGCCAAGTTTTTATAACCCTCTTTGCAGCAGGAAGGCATTATATCTGAGTCCCATCATTAACTGGTGCAGCCAGGAAAAAATACATTTTATTTTCCCCCTTTTACTCTCAGGAGCCCCCAGATTCCTCCTGCAGCAGCTGCTGAAACTCTTAGCCCTGAAACAGCAGTGCCCTGGGGAAGACAGAACCCTCATAAATATTCATAGATGATCAGAGCTCTACTCATTAATATTCATGAGCCCTGATCTGCAACGCTTCATAGAGCTCTTTATTTAAAATAGTAAGAGGGCTCTCTTGGGCCTGGCTAAAAACAATGGGGAATAATAAAAACTGCCATCACAGAGGTAACAAGCTTTTGTGTGAAGCAAATAAACAAAACAAACTGATGTAAGAAACCACTATGGTTCTCAAAGGAGGTGGCAGTGAAGGTTCAAGAGAAAAAGAAAGCATTCAGGAAGTACAAGGAATCACAAAAGGAGCAGGACAGAGAATTGTATCAGTTAAAGCAAAAGGAAGCTGGGAAGGCAGTCAGAACAGCAAAGGCCCAAACCAAGGAAAAGATAGCCAACTCAGTTAAGAAGGGGATAACATCTTTTTTAGGTACATCAGGGAGCGAAGGAAGACCAAGGGAGGGATAGATAGGCTTAATAAAGGGGAAGGGGGATGGGCAGAAGGTGACTGTGAAAAGGCAGAGATACTAAACAAATATTTTTTTCTCAGTATTTACAAGTGAAGAGGGGGAGGTACCTAAAACAAACAATAGAAACACTCTGATACAGAAGTTGATACCAGCCCATTTACAGAAGAAAGGGTTCTGAAAGAACTCTTAAAACTGAAGGTGGACAAAGCAATTGGGCCTGATGGGATTCATCCCAGAATTCTAAAAGAACTAAGGGTAGAACTAGTGACACCACTGACTACCCTCTTTAACAAATCATGGGAGGATGGGGTGGTACCTGAGGACTGGAGGAGGGCAGATATGATTCCCCTTCACAAAAGTGGGAGCAGGGCAGGAGCAGGAAACTACAGACCTGTTAGTTTAACCTCAGTGATAAGGAAAATGATGGAATCACTTCTGAAGGAAAGAATTGTCGAGTACCTAGAGGCCAGAGGGGCACAGGACCCAAGGCAGCATGGATTCACAGCTGGAAGGTCATGCCAGATGAATCTAACAGATTTCTTTGACTGGGTGACCAAAGTAGTAGATCAGGGAGGGGCTGTGGACATAGTCTGCCTAGACTTTAGCAAGGCATTTGACTCAATCCAACACAAAAGATTAATATACAAGTTAGCCAGCCTGGGAGAGGGTCCCAAGATGATAGCCTGGTAAAGAATTGGCTGCAGAATAGGAAAGAGAGGGTAATAGCAAATGTAGTCCACTCTGAAGAAAGGGGGGTTACTAATGGGGTACCGCAGGGTTCAGTATTAGGACCGGTCTTCTTCAATGTCTTTAGAAGAGACATTGCAGAGGGACTGGAAGGAAAAGTATGTCTCTTTGCAGATGACACAAAGATCTGCAACAGAGTTGATGCATGAGGTGGGGTAGAAAGGATGAGAAGGGACTTGGCAAGGTTAGATGAATGGTCAAATGTATGGCAGCTTAGATTCAATGCTAAAAAGTGCAAGGTAATGCACCTGGGAAACAAACTCAGGGGAAGAGTACACAATGGGTTGAGATACTAACAACAACAAAAATGGAAAGGGACCTGGGGTAGTCATATCAGATGACTTAAAGGTGGGCAAGCAATGTGAGAGGGCAGTAAGGAGGGCTGGGGGGATACTGGGATGCATAGGGAGAGGCATCACCAATAGAGAACAGGAAGTTGTTATCCCTCTGTACAGATAGCGGGTGAGACCCCATCTGGAGTACTGCGTGCAGTTCTGGAGACCCAATCTCGGCAAAGACATAGACAGGATGAAAGCTATCCAGAGGAGGGCAACTAAAATGGTGCAGGGTCTGCACTGGAAGACATATGAAGAGAGACTAAAGGAGCTTACTATGTATAGCCTTGAGAGAAGGAGGGAGATGGGGGACATGATAGAAACTTTCAAGTATCTCAAGGGAATCAGCAAAGTCCAAGAGGGTAGCATCTTTCAAAAAAAGAGGTGTACAAGAACAAGGAGGCACAATTTGAAGATGGGGGCGTGGCTCAGAGTTAATGGAAGGAAGTATTTTTTCACAGAGAGGTTGTGGATGCATGGAATGTCCTTCCAGAGGATGTTGTGGAGTCAAAAACAGTGGTTGAATTCAAGCATGCATGGAACAGTCATAAGGCAATTCTAAAGGGTGGGGGTAGAAAGAAGTAGGCTGCTGGTTAACTAGGATCTGCAGCTCATCCACTAGGTAGGGAAATGGTCAGACTAGGTGAGCCAAGCGGTCCTTATCTGCCATTAAATTCTATGTTTCTATGTAAGGTCACTGGTCCCCACACTGCCCAAAGTGGGAACCAGGAAAGCCGAACACTCTCCTGATTGACCGCAAACCAGGTGGCCAGGAGATCAAAAACGTGGCTCCACGCATGCACTACCCCCCGCCAGCAACAGAGTGAAGAAGCAAACAGCAGCGGGTCACAAAAAGGTTTTTGAGGCCAAGATGGGCTAAAATACACCGGGGCAGATCGGTGGGGAAACAAGGCACCCCTCTTGACTCGGGCTGCAGTGATGAACTTAGGACAGAAATGGGAAGGAAAACAGGCACAACAGGAGATGCTTCAAGGAGTGGACCCAAAAGGGAGAATGGGTCATAAGGTAAACCCCCAATTTTTTTGGGAGGGGTGTTACCTTATAGAAGAATTTATAAAGTTTTCTTAGGAGCTATTTCCAATGAACTCAATAAAAAGCAGAAGTCTCCGTGGAAGTAAAACTCTGCATATCCTTAATGTTATTTAAAACCAGGCAATTTTCAGCTAAACGCCTAACCAATAATACAAAATGTTTTAAACTGGATCCATTTTTCAAAGATTTTCTTCTCTTCTTTTAGAAACTTGCATAACCATTACTCGGATGTTTTGAACAGCTCAAGATATTCAGAAATCAAACAGAAACACAAGCTTATAAATCATATGAAAGGGAATTAAATCAGTATCCAGTGTATGTCATCTGAACTATCTGAGATCAAATGTAGCTCTGTGTCCACTGAATTGATGAAGAGAGTTTATGTCTCAAAGCTGGCCTTTTTCTTTTAACACTTTTTTGAGTTTATCTAATAAAAGATATGACTTGCAACTTTTGTGTTGTTTTTCTACTCCTATAAACACACTTGTGATGGTAAAAGTGATTTCAGCAGATTTGTTCACACTTGTTTTATGAATGAAACTTTGTTTTACACTAAAGGACAAGCAGTACTATGGTAAACATATATTTTTTAGCAGTTTTAGTCAGTGTCACTAGTCTCTGTAGTACTTTAGTCATAATTTCTGCAGCAGGCTCCTGTGCTTTCATTGCAGCTTTCATTTGTCGCTGTAGCAGAATTGATTTGCTTCTGTGGCAGAATGCAGTCTTGACAGTGGCTAAGATAACCTGTGATGTCATCATTGACATTGAACATTGAAAATGGAGGAGAAGCTTTGAGGTGAAGAGTGGAAGGGAGAAAGTCACTACGAACAAAAAAAAACCTGCTTGTTCTAATATAAAACAAATCACCATAAATAATGAATTATGTGGCACTTGAGAAATTATGTTGCTGGATGCAGATTCTAGTGCCAGTTCTACATTCAAGGAATCAAAGAATGTATGAGACCCTTGTAGTAGTCCCTTTAACTACTCCATGGTTTATACAGTATATGATATTTGATCCCACCTCTTGTTCCTCCTGGCCAAGTTCAAACTAATACCAGAAAAAATATTTAAGAGTACTTTTTTACGGGACATAGGAAAATAGCCAGAAAAACACGTGTTACAATACAGAACATCATACTGACAGGAACTGTCCATAAGGAAGGAACAGAGGCAGCAGAAATGGATGATCTGGGAGACACATGAAGGTTGGAAGTCCTGTGGATATTAGCAGCTACAGAAAACAGGAAATAAATTAACACTGGAGTGGTCTACAGACTACCAGGCCAGGACCAGGTGCCAAATAAGGAAACAGGGGAGATGCTAAAGTAGGGGCCAAATTAGGGGAAATGGTAATGATAAATGACTTTTATATGCTGGATGTGAATGTTCCATTTGCAGCAAGTCCTAGGTATCAGCTCCCGGAGGAACATAGAAACATAGAATTATACAGCAGATAAGGACTGCTTGGCCCACCCAGTCTGCCCATTTCCCTACCTGATGGATAAGCTGCAGATTCTAGTTAATCAACAGCTTACTTCCTCCTAACCCCCGCTAGAATTACCTTATGTCTGTCCCATGCATTATTGAATTCTCCCACTGTTCCTGACTGTACAACATCCTCGGAAAGGCTTTTCCATGCATCCACAACCCTCTTTGTGAAAAAATACTTTATAACATTATCTCTGAGCTGTCCCACCTCTATCTTCAAATTGTGCCCCCTTGTTCTTGCCCATCTCTTTTTCTGAAAGATAATACCCTCTTGTACTTTGTTAATTCCCTTGAGATACTTGAAAGTTTCTATCATGCCCCCACCTCCCTCCTTTCCTCAAGGGTATACATATTAAGCTGCTTTAGTCTCTCCTCGTATGTCTTCTGGTGCAGACCATGGAAGCAGACCAGGAGGCGTTCCTAGTACAACTGCTCCTGGACTGGAAAAGAGAAGGGGTCCTGCTGGATCTGGTACTCACTAACAGTGAGAAAATCCTGAATGTGGTAGTACAAGAGCTACAAGAACTGAGAGAACACAAGACAATAATGTTGAAGGCTTAAATGAGGCAACTAAGGGGGCAAGTTCAGTAAAGGTATGGCATTTTAGAAAGGCAGACTTCAACATGAAGCGGGGCTGTTGAGGAAAATTATGCAAGGAGCAGGATAAATTAAAGGAGTAGGGGAATAATGGAAATCATTAAGAACAGAAATGATAAAAGCAACAGCAAGCTCCATTGGAAGGGTATCAGAGGGCAAAAAAAAAATTAAGGCTTAGTGTGATTCATGCCAGACATGAATGCAGTAAGAGCCAAGAGGAGGGCCTTCATAAAACATAAGGGTAGCCACAGAGAGGAGGATAGAGAGGAGTACCTTAATTCACTGTATCCTGGGCAGCCATTTTGATTCAGGTTAAGAAATGGATGATTCAAACTTCAAAAGGAGCTGTTGGGTACAGTGTTAAGAGGGTTAGGCAACTTAGCAGGAAGGTCAGGGAGGCCACAGCAAAGATGGAAAGCAGACTAGCAAAGGAAGTAGAACAGGGTGAAAAATTGTTTTTCAGATACATTCGGAAGAAGCAAAAGGTCAAATGTGGCATAGTAAGGCTTAAGAGAAGGACAACTGAGAGGAAGGGACAAAGGGAAGGCAGAGATATTGAACTAATACTTTTGTTCAGTATACATTAGGAAAAAAGAGGAATCACTGCTGTTGGGTAAGGAGGGAAAGAAGGAAGGAGAAAGTGTCTCAACAAATGGCATAGGCAGTGTAACAAAGGAAAAGTTTGTGAAAAAGTTAAAAGGGTTAAAAGTATATAAATCTAGGAGACCTGATGGATTGCATCCTGGGATGTGGAGGTAATGGCAGCTGTTCTTGCAGACATATTTAACTGCTGGTAGGCAGCATGGGTGGTTAATATGGACTAGAGGATGGCAGATGTGTTTTTTTCTATACAAATGCAGAACTAATGATGAGCCAGGAAACTAGAACTAATGATGAGCTAGCTATACTACCGGCCTGATTTCTATAGTTGGGGAGGTAATGCAGTCCATAGTAAAGGAAAAACTGGTGGAAATATGGAAAGGGAAAGGACTAAAGGACTCTAGTAACAATGGGTTCATTAGGAGGAGGATTTGCCAGACAAATCTTATTGAATTATTTAACTGGGTGACCAGCCTGGCTGGCAAAGAACAGACAATCAATATCAAATACTTTGATTTTAGGCTGGGCTTTGACTCAGTTCACCATAGGACACTTATCAAGAAACTAAAGGGCTTGGGTGTAGAGACTAGCACAGGGGCTGAAATTCATGACATTTGAAAAATTTGCAAAGTGCGAAGTGCTGACTTCAGAAAATTTTCACGTGAAAATGTTCCCTTTTGCTATGCAATTTGACCTAACTTCACTTGCAAAGTTGCCACTGCATGAAGAGTTTGAGGAAAAAGTGCCACTTCAGGTGGAAAACTTTAGAACAATGGAGAAGTTCAAAGTTGATGATGCAAATGGGAATTGTCTGCAGTGATTCACAAAGGCTAATTTTGCCCCTTCACTGAAACTTTGCAGGTGGAGTAAAATTTCACAACATCTATACTTGGGGGTTAAGAGAAAAGTTTTTTTACTTCTACAGAAAGTGGATGAGGAGAAGGATGCAAAGGTTAGTAGAAAATGAGGAGTTCTTGGAGGTAAGAGAGGTTTTGAGTGCAGCAACTCAGTGATCATTGCTGGGCCCTGTTATTTTAATGTGTTCAGATGTTAAATAAGGGAAGGCATAAAGGGTAGGTTCTGACTCTTTGCAGATGTCATGTAGATCTGCACATCTTTTGACACATGGGGGAATAGGGAACATAGGAGGGTCTGGTCAGGCTGGAAAACTGCTCACATTTCTTGCACCTGTATGTCAAGTACTTCAAGGAGGGGAGGGATGGAAGCAGCTGCAGGGGACCTAAGCAAGCTAGAGGAGAGGTCAGAGAGGTGGCATCTGGGGTTCAATGCAAAGAAGTGTAAGGTTATACACTTTGGGGTGAAGAACACAAGGAGAGTATACAGGCTGGGGGGTTAAGCTGAGAATCACTGAGAAGGAGAAGGACCTAGGGGTAATGGTAACAGGGACCATGAACAACACTGCCCAGTGGAGGAGAGCAGCTGCAAAAGTAAACAAAATTCTGGAGTGCATAGCGAAGGGAATTTCATCCAGTCAAAGAGACGTGATCTTGCCCCTCTACAGGTTGCTGGCAAGGCCGCACTTGCAGTATTGTGTGCAGTTTTGGAGGCCATACCTGAAGTATGATATCAGGCTACTGGAGGTGGTGCAGAGGAGGGCATCAAAGATGATATGTGGAATGGAGGGGAGAGGCTATGACAGCAATCTGGGAGACCTGAATATGTATACCTTGGAGGACAGATTGGACAGGGGGGACATGATAGAGACATTCAAGTATCCGAGGGGAATCAATAATGATGAGGCAGATGGTGTATTTAAGCTAAGGGGAGGAACACCATGGAGGATGAGCTAAGAATAGAGAGGGGGGAGATTTAGGAGGGAAATGAGGAGACACTATTTCACTGAGAGGGTGGTAGCAAAATGGAACTGCCAGAATGAGTGGTATCATGTAAATCTGTGAACAGCTTTAAAGGGCCATGGGACAGGGAACAGGGAAGAGTGAGGGTGAAGGAGAGGGGCAGCAGTGGGATGATAAAGGGGAGGGGGAAGGGCAGTTTCAAATTATGGGTGCTAGCTGCACACTCGAGCAAACATAGATAGACCCGGTGGTTTGTTTCTGCTGGCACATTCGTATGTTTGTATATTCAGCACCAAAAAGTGTAAGGTGATGCACAATGGAAAAAACAGCCCAAGGTACAGTACAAAATGGGGAAGGGAGTGGTGGTGATATTGGAATGCATGATGTATGAAAAGGACCTAAATCTCCTAATAACAAAAAGCCACACATCCACAGTACACTGTGTTTCCCACAGAGCTGTGGGAAATACAAACAGGATGTACAGTGAGTGGAACCAGCCATGATGCAATGTACTTGCAGTACATGACATATCACAAAATACTTCAGCAAAAGAGGACTTAATTGCCATTGACTTACACTCTTCTCTGCAGCATACTACAGTGTTTTGTGATGATATACTGTAGCATTACTGTGATGCATCATGGCACGTGCCACTGTACATCAGAGCCAGCCAGGATGCAACACAATACCTTTCAGTAAAAGACATGACACAAAACACTGCTTGACAAAATAGTTTAATTTGCATTGAATCACACTGTTCCCTGAAGCATACTGCAGCACTCTGCAGAAATACTGCAAGGTACTGTGTTGTATCCTGGCTATTGCCACTGCAGAAATGAAGGTGCGGTGGGTTAGCGGAAGAAGATGAGAGGTAATCCTCCCTCTAAATAGGTTGTTGGTGAGATAAACATCTGGAGTACTTTGTAAGGTACTGGAGTTCACAACTAAGGAAAGACTGTGACAAAATGGAAGTAGTACAGCACAGTGTAACCAGGATGGTGCAGGGTCAGGGGAGCATGACATAGCATAATGTACATGTAAGAGAAAAGACTGCAGAACTTCAACATGTATGTACACCCTTGAGAAGAGAAGGAAAAGTTGTGACTGATAGAAAGCACCTGCTTGGGATAAACAGGGTTGACATCAACAATAGTTTTTCCCTGAGTTCAAAGAAGGAATGAGGAAAATTCTCTCAAACTAGCTGGAGAGAAGAGTCTTTCATTGAAAGAGTTGTGGACAAAAATAACAAGCTGCAAGTAGAACTGGTAAAGGCCAAATTGATAATAACAGTGAGCAGTTTTAAGGGGTTGTGGGATGGGCATTTTGGCTTTGCCAGAGCAGAGGGAAGAAACTAAGGGGTGTGAAGGCCAGAGCAGTGTGATCACTAAGGGTGGGCCTACTGAATGGGTTGAGCCTTTATGTACCATCAATGTCCATGTATCAATGCATCTATAAGACGTGACATAATGAGTTCTGCAACATTATCAAACAGAAGACGGGACAGCTAATGTGATCCATGGCAAGTTCTTGCAGTTACAGCACTATAAGCTGGCATATCTAAATGTAGAAATACAAAATCACACATACCCCCATAATGCAAATCATCTCGGGATGCATATTCAAAGCACAATGAAATTTTAGGCTGGTTCAGCTTTAAGCAGGAAAGCATGGTGCTGAAGAGGCCTCCCACATGATCTGCAAATGGTGCAAACAGAAGACATAGACATGTGTTTCGTCCTACCCAGGACTCATCAGTGTGACACATCTGTATAACACCTCAGGGGAAATGTGTCAACCCTAAGTTGGTCTTATGGGTTTGAGTCATGGTGAGCCCCCCCCAAAAAAAACAAGCTAAAAGTCAAAGAATCTCAGTACAAAAGCACTGAAGCAATGGTTACCCCCAAAGGGCATTGGCCATAAAGCAATGTTTCAAAGAAATACAAAATCTCACACACCTATCTATACATATCTAACAATACACATATCTAAATGTAACCAGGGAACATCACACTCGATATTTTGAAGGTCAAAGACTAGAACTACACCACCACCATAAAAAACAAACAAAAAAAAAAACAATCAAACTGGGATTCCCACATAGAGATGGGCAAAGTCAGCAAACATTGCTCCGTGAATGAATTTGTGAATCTCATGGAATTCATGAAGCAAAATTTATGGAATTCATGAAATTCACAGATCATGAAGTGCAGAATTTCACCTATGAAATTCTGCCCATTGCAGTAAAATTCTGCACTTTGCAGCAAAAACTTTGCAATTCCAGCAAAGTCAAAGTTTCTCAGGTCTGGGGAAGCTTCACACAGCTCCATGAAGTGACAAATGTCATCACTTTCCACAGACTTCACCGCAAAATTTTACTTTGCCACATCTCTAATCCCACATCAACTCTGCATAGGACTTTGTCTATATTTGGCCTTAAACTAGTAAAGTAGGACAATGGCAGCATGCCTTTTGTAGTGTTTAGGGTATTGAAATGCAACAGCACATGCTTGGGATGCAACAATTTCAGTCTACTGCTATTTAATGTCCGTCACCCAAATCAGAGTTGTCAATGAGTAGGTGAACAAGTATGTTCAATAACAATATTTCAATAAAAGGTGCCCTGCTGTTTCAACCATTAAGAAATAATGACAATATTTTCTGAGTCCTTGGACCTACCATGACTGATTATGGTCTGTATTGTCCATGGTCATAAAACTTGGGCCTTGTAATATAATTTTATGTTATGCCAAAGTCATACATGCATAAAATACATACAGTACATACATACTTCACATACAGTACATACATTTTTTTTTTTTTTGGGGGGGACCAGTAGACAGTTGAGTTCATTCCTTCTACTATATCATCAAAAATACCCTGCTATTTTATTTTCCTCAAAATACTTGTCTTAGCTAAACTTGAAGGTAATTATGGTATCACCTGATATGAAATATTCCGGCAGTCTATTCCAAATGTTAACCACTTGTTCTGCAAAGTAATTATTTCTGGTGTTTCCTCTGAATGTTCGTCCCTTCAGTGATATTGAGTGTCCCCTTTTCCTTTAATCCTTTGCATCTTCATGAGATATAATTGGTCAGATGGTGTTATCCCTCTTAGATATCTGAATACTGTAATTACATCTCCTGTCTTCCTTAGTCTCCTCAAGAAAATCAGTCCCAGTTCTTCCAGTTGATCCTCATAGTCCATGTTCTCTAAGCCACCAACCAACTTTGTCACTCTACTCTGTAGCCTCTGACAAAGACATGATGGATTTCTTTATTTTAACCAGTTTCATTAGATGACACAATATCAGCATAATAATAAGCACAGTGTAAACATTTGCACTCCCTTACAGTCAATAAATTTATGTTTGTGGAGTATACACAAGAAGAGCATTAAACTATCAGAGAACAATGACACATCATTCAGCTACATGGATTAAATTAGAATTACATTTCACAGCAACTAAATGACACTAAAATGAATCACTTTATAGTTGTATAAAATCTTGCTCTGACATGGCTTCATTTTTCCTGGTAAGATAATTTCAGAGAAAAAGGTGTAAAAGGTGAAGGGTGAAGGATAATAAATTAATGCCATGGCCTCTTCTGTAAAGGTAATTTGGTCAATATGCTGCATTTTGTGGGTTTCTTAAGATTTAGTCTGTCTCCAATCAATTTATATGCCATTACAGGTGCACATTTGATTACCTTAGCCTCCTTTCACCTTCAGGTGAGATTGGTAGATATGATGCAGTGAGTGCAGTACAGGTTGTCTGAAAATGCTTCACAAGTGTACCTCAACTCTTAACTAGAGTAACGCTGACATTACAGTACTACCATTGTAACAGGCTGATCTGTCCTCAAGCTGAAATATTTCCAGATATCTTTTGAGTGAGTGCATCATATGGAGCTAGTCTGTGCCACATTGTAATGGTTTAGTGATATGGACAATACAAGGAAGAACACTGAGAACACCTAACTAATCTTATTAATAACATAAGACACCATTTTAGTCCAGTCCTCTGGTAATGAAAACTAATATATTATTGTCACACAGTCCTTTCTTAGCTACAAATGGAAACATGGTACACTTTCCTGCAGAGATACTGGATGAATTTGTAGCTATGCATACATTCATATTCAGCTAAAGCAATTGTGTGTACATTGGGAAACCTAAGCAATAAACTAATACGACAGATTACGAGATCTTAATAACTGCTTTTAGTGATGGCTTAATTTGTAGAATGCTGTGTTTAGCATTGATCTGTGATTTATCGTTGCAGCTGTGGAAAAGGACTTAATTAACAGAGCTGTTTTTTTATCAAAGAAATGCTGTTTTTAAAGTTGAAATGCACATACTTAAGAAAAGCTTGAATTCACTTGAATTCAAGTCCCTGTGTCATGATTAGTGTTTCCTGAAAATATCATGCTATTTGGTTTTGTGGTTCTCTCTAAATTAACATCTGTTAATGTGCCCTGCAGTAACTGGAAATTGAAGATTTCTATGTCCCTATCGGTGAGTGATGACATAATTCTTGTCTAACCTGCTGCTTCAGCAATTAAGTCCCTGATTGACTGAAGAAGCTGTTGCAGTTTCCAGTCAAAGCAATCTGTAGAGTTGATTGTTTTCATTGAAAGTTTGTTACTAACTCATCTGGTTTGTGTTTAGATAGATTAGCTTAAAATCTAGTATTATGTTCTCACATAAAGTTTATCATTTGAGTTTCAGTGCTGAACTGTAGTGGTATCTGGAGCACATTTGCTGCAGCCACATCCAAGAGCAGGGCCATTCTTGATGCCCTACAGGTGGCAGGCATTAGACGGCTAGTTTTGGAACCCACTCGTGAGGGAGCAATCTTAGACCTTGTACTCTCAAACGGGGGCAGTGAGAGGATCTCAGAACTAGAAGTGGGTTGCCATCTGGGGACAAGTGACCATCAAACAGTGTGGTTCACGTTAAACTCAGCTACACAATCAAGCCATACAAAAGTGAGGGTACTGGACTTTTAGGAGGGCTGACTTTGGCAAGATGGAGAGTGCCTCAGAAAGCACTAGCAAACAGGCTAGAAGGAGATGTGGAGCAACAATGGGGAATTATCAGAACTGCCATCACAGAGGCAACTAGCCTTTGTGTGAAGCAAATAAACAAATCAAAATGAAAAAAAAGCCACTATGGTTCTCAAAGAGGTGGCTGTGAAAGTCAGGAAGAAAAACATAGCATTCGAGTATAAGGAAACACAGAAGGTGCAGGACAGAGAGCTGTACCAGTTAAGGCAGAAGGAAGCAGGGAGGGAAGTCAGAATAGCAAAGGTCCAAACTGAGGAAAAGATAGCCAACTCAGTTAAGAAGGGGGATAAAACCTTTTATAGGTACATCAGCGAGCGTAGAAAGACAAAGAGAGGGATAGTGAGGCTGAATAGAATGAACGGTGGGTGGGCAGAGGGGGACAGTGAAAAAGCAGGAATACTGAATGAGTATTTCTGCTCAGTATTCACTAAAGAGGAGGAGAAGTGCCTAATCCAATTAACAGAAGCACTCTTGATAGAGAGTCGATCCCAGTCCATTCACAGAAGAAAGGGTTCTGCAAGAACTCCTAAAACTGAAGGTGGACAAAGCAATGGGTCCTGATGGAATTCACCTAGAATTCTAAAAGAATTAAGGGAGAACTAGTGAAACCACTGGCTACTCTTTTAATAAATCATGGGAGGATGGTGTGGTACCCAAGGATTGGAGGAAGGCGGTTGTGATTCCCCTTCACAAAAGTGGGTCCAAGACAGAGGCAGGAAACTACAGACCTGTCAGTCTGACCTCTGTGGTAGGGAAAGTTATGGAGTCACTTCTGAAGGAAAGAATAGTCAAGTACCTAGAGGCCAGTGGAGCACAGGACCCTAGGCAGCATGGATTCACAGCGGGAAGGTCATGTCAGACGAATCTAATAGATTTCTTTGACTGGGTGACCAAAGTAGTAGACCAAGGAGGGGCTGTGGACATGGTCTACCTAGACTTTAGCAAGGCATTTGACACAGTCCCACACAAAAGATTAATAGTTAAATTAACCAGCCTGGGAGTGGGACCCAGGGTGATAGCCTGGGTAAAACATTGGCTGGACAACAGAACACAGAAGGTAATTGTAAATGGAGTCCACTCTGAAGAAAAGGGGGTTACTAGTGGGGTACCACAGGGTTCAGTATTGGGTCCAATCCTTTTTAATGTCTTCATCAGTGACATTGCAGAGGGACTGGAAGGAAAAGTATGCCTTTTTGCAGATGACACAAAGATCTGCAACAGAGTTGATACAGAAGGAGGCATGGAAAGGATGAAAATGGACTTGGCAAGGTTGAAGGAATAGTCAGAAGTATGGCAGCTAGGATTCAATGCAAAGAAGTGCAAAATAATGCACCTGGGAAATAAGAACCCAGGGGAAGAATACACAATGGGTGGGGAGGTAGTAACAAGAAAAAAAAGGAAAGGACCTAGGGGTAATCATATCAGATGACCTTAGGTTAGCAAGCAATGTGAGAAGGCAGTAGGGAGGGCTGGGGGTATACTGGGATGTATAGGGAGGCATCATCAGCAGAAAACAGGAAGTTGTTATCCCTCTGTACAGACAGTTGGTGAGACCCCATCTGGAGTACTGTGTCCAGTTCTGGAGACCCCATCTCCGCAAGGACATAGACAGGATAGAGGCAGTCCAGAGGAGGGCAACTAAAATGGTGCAGGGTCTGCAAGAAAAGCCGTATGAGGAGAGATTAAAGGAGCTTAATATGTATACCCTTGAGGAAAGAAGGGAGAGGGGGGACTTGATAGAAACTTTTAAGTACCTCAGTGGAATCAACAAAGTCCAAGAGGGTAGCATCTTTCAGAAAAAGAGACTTGCAAGAACAAGGGGACGCAATTTAAAGATAGAAGGAGGGCGGTTCAGGGGCAATGTGAGGAAGTATTATTTCACAGAGAGGTAGTGGATGCATGGAACAGCCTTCCTGAGGAGGTTGTGGGTCTAAAACTGTGGGAGAATTCAAGAATGCATGGGACAGACATAAAGCAATTCTTGTGGGGGGTAGGAAGAAATAGGCTGTTGGTTAACTAAGATCTGCGGCCTATCCTGTAGGTAGGGAAATGGGCAGACTAGATGGGCCTAGCGGTCCTTATCTGCCGTCAAAGTCTATGTTTCTATGTTTCTATGTATCATATGTATGTGAGATATTACCTTATCTGTATTACAGCTGTCAGTTCTTTTTCATCAAATCTCTCTGCATTGTTTTCAGGTTATATAACACAGGGTTGTTTAATGGATATAAAATACATCTGACATTTGCTAATTCATAGAAGCAGTGTGTCTATGATGTAGCCTCCAAAAATAGGTTCATGTTAGAACAATTTTGTTGTTATGTCAGACTGACAAACGTGTCTGCCACACTCAGCTATTTCAAGAACAATTACTGTATGAACTCACAAAATTCAGTTCTTTGAGAGTTTCTGTGTGAAAATACATCATGTATGTGTATAACTAGAAATACTATATGGCAACCTGATGCCCCAGTCTCTTGCCTGACAGTCGAGGCAGCAGCACTCTGCTGCCCCCTTTACCCTGCCCCATACACACCCTGTCTCCTGATCCCATTTGTGGCTGCTGCACCCCACTGACCACTGTCTTTTCCACACAGTCAGGGCTGTTGCACCTTGCTGCTCCCTGCACAAACAGTTGAGGCTGCTGCAACCTGCTTCCCTCTGTCCCCCACCCCAACAGTCAGGGCCAATGCACCCTGTTGCCCTCTGTTCCTGTCTCCACAGTTGGGATTGCTGTGTCCTGCTAAACCCTAGAGTCCCAGGTCCCCTGCTTTCACAGTTGGAGCTGTTATACCATGCTTCCCCATACCACCATAGTGGGGTATTTGCTGCAACTACTACCCACTTCCATTGCCCCTACTGAGCATGGCTGCTGCACCACAAGCACCCTGTCCCAGAGTCAGGACTGCCATATCCTGATGCCTCCTTGTGTCCTGCTAAATGGCCGAGGCATCTGCACCATGCTGTCCTCTGTCTCTGTAACCACATCCAAGGCTACTCTACCCTGCACTTGTCTCCACAGTCAAGGCTGCTGTGGTCTGCTGGGCCTTAGATCCCCATGCCTCCAGAGTTAGAGCTGCTGCTCCATGCTGCCACTTGCCATAAGACAAGGCAGGGCATGGGCTGCACCCTGTCCCCTACCACCACAGTCAGGGCAGTCAGGGCAGTTTCTCCATGTTGCCCTGACCACCAGAGTCTGATCTTTTGCTACACCCTGCTGTCCATGTCCCTTGTCCCAACCAGGTGTGTCTGTGGCACCCAGTCCCACAGTTTGAGCTGCTGTACCCTGATGCCTCCTCTGTCTCCTGCCTTAACAGTCAGGGCTTCTGCACCCTGTTAGCTTCATCCCCCCACCCTATAACACAAGATGAAAGTATTTTTTGAGCAGTTTAGGCAGTGTACCAAAGGATCTTACTCTGGGGACAAGGAGCAGCATGATGCAACAATCCTAACTGTGGAGGCAAGAGGCTCTATAGTGCAGCAGGGCACAGTAGTGGCAGAGGACAGAGGACAGCATGGTGAAGAAGCCTTGACTGTGGTGCAGGATACAGTTGGGCATCAGGGTATAGCAGCCCCTGACTGTGAAACTGGGTGCATGGTGCATCAAAAGCTCCACCTTTTGTGGCTTGGGGAGGTGTGGTGCAGCAGCCCCAACTGTGGTGGCAGATGCCCTGGGACTCTAGGGCTTAGCAGAGCACAGCAGCCCTGTCTGTGGAGACAGGAACAGGGGGCAACAGGAAACATTGGCCCTGACTGCAGGGGTGGAGGACAAAGGGAAGTAAGGTGCAGCAGCTTCAACTGAGGGGCAGGAGACAGGGGCATCAGGATACCATATAGTTTTTCTAGTTAGACACATGCATGATGTATTTTCACACAGAGACCCTCAAGGAACTGAGTTTTATGAGTTCATACAGTACATGTTCCTGAAATAGCAGCGTGTAGCAGACACCTGTTTGTCAATCTGACATAAAAACAAAATTGTTCTCACATGAACCTATTTATGAAGGCTATGTCAAAGTTACACCGCTTCTATGAATTAACAAACTTTAGATTTATTTTATATCCATTAAACAACTGTGTTGTATAGCCCAAAAACAATGCAGAGTTTTGATGAGAAAGAACTCACTTTTTTGCGCTTCTGTTGCCCGAGAGATTTCACATACACAAAGTTATGGAGAAACTGAGTTGAAAATGTGGGAGGGGAGAGCAAGAAGAGTAGCAAACTCGTATATAATACAACTCTTGGTCTCTCTTGTTTAAATGTGTCATACAATTTTGCCAGCCTTCAGCTAGTCCTCCTATCATATGATAGAAAAATGCATGAAAAAATAAGTTTTAACAAACCCATTTTCTTAACCTAACATTGGACAATGAACTTTCAAACACTGGCAAATTGACAATTCTCTACAATATGTTAGCTTGTCTAAACTGTCCTGATAGAGTGCCTGGAAGTGAATGCAGAGGTGGAGGCACAAACTGAGACAAAATAATGACCTCAGCAAACTAGCTATTTTCTTATTCCCTCACTTGTTTCAGGCTCTATAACCATCACCTGTGTTTTATGTAACAGTTTGTCACTAGCTATGATGTAATCAGCATGCATAATAAATCCCACTGATGAAATAACTTCAGTTAAACAATTATCAATAAAATAGCTGTGCAGATCAGTCTAAACATTGTGTAATATCTAGAAGAGTGACTACCTATTCAGAATATTTTCTTTCTTCTTATATTGCCTCTTTTTTCCATATCCGAATTAATGATGAGGTGACTTCCTACATTCATTTGCACAATAGTTATTACTTTTGATTCCAAAATGGCTATTCACATATTGGGATAGTGAATTTCATATATGTAAAGATATGAATTCATTGCACCAGAAATACTGTACTTCCAAGACCTTTCAATTCAATTACAGTAGATGGCAGATGTATACAATTATTCCTGAAACTGGCTTTGCTCAGATACTCTGCTCTGACTGCTGCTTTATAAAAGTACTCCAAACAGTAATAACCAGCACAGTTGTCCACTGGGAAACTGGCAATTATGAATGTTAAAAACATTTAGTAAACTAGGTCATTTATTTTCCATAATAAAAAAACATTGGCACATCTTGTGAATTATGGAAAGCTATGTACTTAGTACAAGCATCTTGTATGGCATATATTACATTGCAGTCTTGGGGCTCACTACTGAGTCACATTTGGGGGGTTTCACAAAATGGGTGCTTTGTACCCAATCCATTGTACCACCAACCAAAATTGTAATACCTAATGTTGTCATACTGCTGGGGGAAGAGTATCCCCACTGAATGTAGCAAGTGCAAATTGATGGGCCAGATGTTGGTGGCTGATATTGGGGATAGTGACCATTGCCATCCACAGTGTGTGTTCACTGATGCTGCATTACAGTATGTAGCACCACCAGGCTACACTATAGAGCTACATCTGTGCCAAGCCTCTCCACCCCAGCACATCTGTTTTTTTTTAAGCTAGCCCAGGTGGTGTTTTTCCTGTATTGTAACTTTTTAACTGGGCATGTCTTTATTTGCTAATAGGCATTTCTTATTCATTTACATGCTTTAATTTTTAAATTGCACTGTAAGAATATCTTTGTTTAGGGCATTTTTTCTATTCATTTTATCTGGAACAAAATGTGAACTTGAACTTATGTCAGGTGGCACATACCCTCCCACTTAGTATTTCAACAGATTTTGCAAAGCATTGTGCTAGATCTACCAATGCTTACACAAGTTATGCAGTACGTCAAAAGCAGCTCATTGGCATGTAGGCAATAAGGCACTCCAGGGTGTTTGTGAGGCTGAGATAAACACACACCCAATTGTGTAATGACTTTTGACCCAGGAAGTGCATTTATCTAAGTCCAACCAACACCCTGGAGTGTTGTATTGTGTTTATAAAATTGGTTTTATGTTGAAAACATTAAATAAAATAAAAATATATATTTAGAGGTATGAAAATTAGTATTTTGTTGCAGAATAGTACCCCTGCTGGTGGGTTGACACTATGGGATAGAGTAGTGAGCTGTAGTGGAGGGCCTCCCCTTAGGTTTCTAGGTTTCACCACCCAGCCCGCCACTGTATTGGTGATCCCTTCAGCTGTGCTTTGAACACTCTTGGGACTACAATGTTTGTGGTATTTGAAGTTCTGCTTTTTAAACTGTCTGGATTGACTTTAGTTCGCCATTACGTCGGACTTGGAAAATATTTAATAGTTCACTTCTGTATCTACAATATTTTGGGGACATTGTTCAAACTGTTTACTTGCTTCCCAGACCTCTGGTGAGAGAGGAGACTGGGATTTGGAAGTCTTGGCATCTTTTGAAAAGGGAAGGTGGGAGCTTCCCTGGTCTGTTCATGAAACACTTCAAATTAATTGTTTGACTGTAAAGGACTCTGGGTCATTCATTATAAAGGACTGTTGGATTTTTATATTAGTATTAATTAAGGCTTTATAATTTAGGTGGTTTGGAGATCTATAGAAGCAAGTCGGGTTATAGGATTAAGGTTTAAATTGTTTAGATGCTTGTTTTATTCATTAATTATTGGGGTTATGTTGTGGTATAAATTGTGTTTGTAATGTGTTGGGAGGGTTTTGAGATGGTCGGGCATTATTGTCCCACCATCCTCAGGGTGTTAAGCCATTTTGGCTCTCCCCATTGTCAGCTGAGGTATATAAGAGATGTTGAGCCTTGGGGACAGTCAGAAATTGACTGAAAAAGAGGCAGCCTTGGCATGGTGGGAGAATGGAGAGGGGTGGTCGGATTGAAGTCATTGGGACTAGAAGATGTCCTGGGGTGAAATGGGGTCAGGAAAGGGGGGTTCCCTGCTTGGTTCCCATACCCAAGGGCTCCACAAATAGTGGGCAGGTCCCGGGATCGTCCTTGTTGACCCACCTAACTGGAGTGGTGTTATGCAATGCTAGATTGATTAGAAACAAGACAACTATTTTAGCTGATCTTGTTGAAACATCTGATCTGGCAAGCATCACTGAGACCTGGTTGGATGAGAATGCAGGCCCTATTTTGGCATCTGCTGTTCTATCTGGGTTCTCAGTGATACACCGCCCGAGATTGGATGGTAGAAGCGGGTGTGTAGCCATTGTGTTTAAAACAGAACTGGGCCTTGTGGATGTGCCAGTGGGGTGCACTTGATCCTTTGAGTGTTTCCTGGGAGCAGGTGTAGGCTTCAGGATACTCCTCATTTACCGTTCACCCAGTGATGGGGGAGAATTCCTGAAGGAGTTTGCAGACTTCATTGTCGACATGGCCTTGGAGTCACCCAGATGGTTAATTCTGGGTGACTTCAATGCCTGGGTCAACAATGAACTTTCACAGTTTGGAAATAATCTCCTCCAGCTTATGACTATGCTGGGCCTTACACAGGTGGTTACCTCTGCTACCCATATTGGGGGTTACTCTCTGGATCTTGTGTTCCTCCTGGGGATGGTGATGACAGATTTCAGGGTGGAACCAGTTTTTGGGTCAGACAATCACACCATAAGGTTCAGTTTCAGGGCACCCCTAGTAGGTCTGCACCTACATAGATGGCCTGGTACTGCCCTTTGAAGGGAGTTACCCCCAGAAGGCCTATCAGCGGTTCTGGACCTATCAAGTGAATGCGTGAGTCCAGACAGTCTTCTACTGGCCTATAACAGGATGGTGGGAGATGCTCTGGACTCAATAGCTCCTGTTCGTGTTCATCCACTCACTCTGCACCCAAGGACTCCTTGGTTTGATGAGTCCTTGAAGGAGCTGAGGAGGGTGGGTCAAAGGCTAGAGAGTGCTTGGCAGAAATCTAGCCTTAATGCTGACAGGCTTAGATTTATGGAACATTATAAGTTCTATCAATCAGCAATAACCCATAAGAAAGCAGAAATCCTGTCCGGGGAAATTGCTGCTGCATGAAATCGACCAGCTCAGTTCTTTTGGACTGCGGACAGACTGTGCAATCCAGTCTGTCTCCAGTCTGGAATTGGTTTTTCACAAATAAAATGTAATGAGCTTGCTCAATGTTTTGTGGATAAGGTTGCTAGCATCAGGTCAGGGATCGGCCCAACTCCCTCTATGAGGGATTGCGGAGCTCGGAGGGAGGTTGCGTGCACCTGGTCTGCCTGGTCTAAATTCAGCTGGCTATAACTCTTGGGCATTGTGAGGATTGTCCAGACTTTGTGACCAACCAGCTGTAGTTTGGATCCGGGCCCTTCGTTATTATTGATACGTTGCGTAGATGTTATCTGCCCGATCCTTGCTGAAATTGTCTGGTGTTCCTTGGAAAAGGTTTTTTTTCCTGATCCCCTAAAGAAGGCAGTCATTTGACCACTCCTTAAAAAAACCTTCCTTGGATCCAGACTGTCTCTAGAACTACAGACCTGCCTCTAATCTACCCTTTGTTGGTAAGGTTATTGAGAAGGTGGTTGCGTTGCAGCTAGATGACCATCTTATAACCCATGATGTCTTGGATGCTCAACAGTCCGCATTTAGGAAAAGACATAGCACTGAGACTGCCATTGTTCGGGTGTTAAATGATCTGCTAATAGTGAGAGATTGAAAGGTTCATACTATCTTAGTCCTTCTTGATCTCTCGGCAGCATTTGACACTGTAAACCATGGTTTGCTTCTGAAGCACCTGCGGTATTTCTGTGGATTATCTGCCACAGTTTTGAGTTGGTTTCGATCTTTCCTCAAGGGCAGGTCACAGAGGGTGGTCACTGGAATTTATTCCTCTGATGCCCTCCTCCTGTCCTATGGGGTGCTGCAGGGCTCCATATTGGCACCCACATTGTTTTCAGTGTACATGCTGCCATTAGGAGATATCATTAGGAAGTACAGTTTGGGTTTTCACTGTTATGCAGGTGATACCCAATTGTATATGTGCTAAACAACTGCCTTACATAGATCAAAGACTGGACAAGCACTAACTGGCTGAGGTTGAATCCAGACAAGACTGAGGTGTTGGTTGTGGACCCAGTGTCATCCGGAGGTGGGTCTTGGGATTGGAAATCCTTCGCATTTATGGCCCGAAGGTGTCCAGCTCATGACCTCAGACTGGGTGCGTAACCTGGGTGTTATTTTTGATAGCCGTCTGTCTCTGAAATCTCAGGTCTTCACTGTTGTTAAATCTTCCTTTTACCATCTAAGGAATATCATCTCGGTGAAACACCTGGTTCTTCTGGCTGACCTTCCTACATTGGTCCATGCCTTCATTACCACCCACCTCGATTACTGCAATGCCTTCAACTTAGGGCTTCCTGGGATTGATATCCACTGCTTGCAACTGGTGTGGAATGCAGCAGCCAGGCTTCTGACTGGTACATCTAGGACCAGTCATATTATGCCTGTGCTCCGTGAACTGCACTGGTTGCTGGTACAGTGGCGGGTCACCTTTAAGGTTGACTTGCAGACCTATAAAGTCATACACAAACAGGGACCCCGATATCTGCAAAAGCACCTTACTCCCTACTGCCCCACCACTCACTCTGATCTGCCGATGAAGGATTGCTAGAGATTTACATGGTTCATTTAAAAACATCTGGGGCACGTGCTTTTTCTTATGCTGCCCCCACCCTGTGGAATTCTCTACCTCGTTTGTTAAGAGAATGTCCAACCGTCACGAGTTTTAAATCTGATTTTAAAACTTATTTGTTTTATCAAGCTTTTTCTGTATGATTTGAATTTATATTATTTGTTTTAGATTGTATTTTATTGTAAAGCACCTTGATAATCTGAAAGGTGCTTAAAAAATAAATGTTACCTTAACTTACCTTACCTAGTGTGGTACTCAAGGTAAAGTATGCACTTCATTATTGTATTCTTGGTTGTTTATTTTATTTTATTTTTTTATTTATCTAGTAGTAGGCATGCTTATTTATTTGCTATGTGAGAAGGGTTGACATTGTCCAGTGTTGTGAAGTCGAAGTGAGATGTGCCTGTGTATGGGTGATAGTTGTGATGGTTGTACACGGTTACAGTTTCAGATACAGTGCTGGCAAGTCAGCAACCAAGTGATACAATGAGTGAGTGAGTCAATGAGCAAATGAAGGAACAGGCATTGAGGCTTGTAATTGGTGGCACCCTGTCAGTGGTTTCAATATTAGATCCACACTGAAGTGTCAAGCAAGTGAGAAAAGAAGCAAGCAGAGAGAATGGTTGCAGTTTGAGGCTGGGTGGGCAAGAGAGTAGTTCATTGAGAGAGAGCAAGTGAATGAGCCAACAGCAGAAGAAAAACAGTAATAGCAAAATAATATGCAAATGTTATGTGACTACATTACCATAACTTGTTCATACTCACTGGTTATGCTGTCCAAATCCAATAGAAATATAAAATGTGTAGTTATAAAAGGACTACTTGGTCCATCCAGTCTGCCCAAATGGTCCCTATCTAGTCTGCCTCCACAGACCCAAACTGGTCTCTTGTGACCCTCCCTCACTGATATTCCCTTATGTTTATCCTAGGCATGCTTGAAGCCCCCTACTGTTTTCACCTCCATCACTTCCACTGGCAGCCTGTTCCAGGTGTCTACCACTCTTTAAGTGAAGTAGTACTTCTTCACATGTCTATTTAGCTCCCCCTCAATTTAGCCCCAATCAATAATAACAAGTTACAGTCAATCAGAAAGCAAATAGTTATCTGCACATTTGGTAAAAGAGTTTTCTATGTATTGTACTGTAGATCAATGAAGACAGTGCAATAGACGAGCAAGGATGCATTTAGTGTGTTTGTAGTTTGTATGACTGAAACCTTGCAGCAGATGTGCATTTCATATCAGCAGTGACTTGTTCAAGGTCAAATTGTGAGCCAGCAGTTATGATGCAATTCAAATTTGTGATCCCAATTTCACAGTTCAGTGCTTTAAAAATTAGACCACATTACCTTCCAGAAATAGACACTGATATTTTTAATATCCAGAGCTTTGAACATTGTCACTGTAGCCGTGTTGTAGTGAGCCAAGACTTTTGTGGGAACACTGAAAACAAATCTCCAGGTAAAGTTCAATGAAACAAAAATTTGTTTTACTTTAGCTCCAGAGAAGGGTTCAAAGTAGTTTACTTTTGCAGAGAAAATATAAAACAAAACTTTTTAGCTTGATTTGGCTCTCCAGTTTACAGCAGTCCTTCTCTCTGTCTCTGTCTCTTTCTGTTCAGCCTCTAAAGCCTCCTTCTTGCTTGTGCTGGGTTTTTCTTAAATGCTATCAGCTGAGGCTCATTTGTGGCACTCCCTTGCAGAGAATTCCAGGCTTGCATGGAGCCAGAACAGATGGCCTTTAAAGGGCCAAAACAGAAATCAGCAGGGCTGGCTTTCAATTCCCCCTGTTCTCCTGCTAACATCTTGCTGGAGAGGATGTCCTAAATGCAGGTTGAATTGACTTTTTCACAGACACCACTTTGGGAGCTTTTGGTATATTTCAGAGCATACCGAAGCTAGGAAAGGAAATTATTTAACTTAACTATACACCCATGCTTGGAGGGCAGTTTTTTTTTACATTTCTGAAATATTGTTTGTTGTTATTTAAAATTTTAATTCAGATTTCATGAATTAGGATAGTTGTTATGTACCCCATTGAGCAAGGCTCATTTCAAAGGAGGTCTATTTTTCCAAAAAAGAACATAAACTATTACACAAACAACGTTATTTAAAAAAATTGAATATGTTATACAAGATCATTGTTACACATACAGCATTATTAAAAATTAAACACAGTATACAAATACAGTCACTAAACAGTATCTAACAAGATCCCTGTTAAGTAAGTACACCTACACAGCAAATTAATGTTGCATCTGACTTGGTTTTATACCACTGTTTTATACTACACAAATCAATTACCTGGTTATTTTGACGTAAAGAAATGGGTAAGGCATTCCATACTACAGGCCCCTTGATCCAAATAGCAGATCTGCCCATGTTAGAATTGCATCTAGGAACATCAAATTCCAAGCCAGAGGCGGCCCTCAAATTGAGTTTGATTTCCCTAATAGAAAATAAATCTAATAAATACTGTGGTAAGTTAAGTTTATATACCTTATACATAAAAGTAGAAAGGTGCCAGTCTCTTCTATCTTTTAATTTTAACCACTGCAGAGATCTAAATAGATTGCAGTGGTGAGTCTGTCTAGGTACCTCAAGTATAAAATGAGCCATCCTATTGTATAGGATGTCTAATCCCGTGAGTACTCCCCCTGCTGCCCCTGTATAAAAAAACATCCCCATAATTTAAAACAGGGAGTAACATACTATTTATCACCCTTAGTCTAATATCTGGAGACACATATTGCCTTATTTTGTATAGTGCTCCCAGCTTATTGCCTAAGTTCTTCTTCAGGATTTTAATGTGTAGTTTCCAAGTCAGCTTAGCATCCAAAGTCTATCCTAAAAATTTGTAATTATCTACCTGCTGAATAATAAAACCATCCATGGATTTATTTTCAATATTGTTTGAAACAGCGAGCCTACAGAATAGAATCCAGTTAGTTTTTTTTACATTTAGACACAGACAGTGTTCCTGTAAAAAAGCCTGTAGATTGTCAAAAGCTATTTGTAATTTAGTTTGAATACTTTTAGGATCCATTCCTTCAATATAAACAACTGTGTCATCTGAATATATGTGATAGTGTGTTTCTTGATCACTAAACTGGACTCTTGTCTGCAATCTGTCAGACTTGTTACAGAAAAGGATAGTGTAAGATGACAGGACAATGGCCATCATCCTCCTCTCTTCAAGAAGGGGGTGAGGTTGGACTCGGGTAACTACAGACCTGCCAGTTTTACCATGGTATATGACAATGAATTTCATTTCATTTTTTTTTCATTTTCATTTTATTTTTTATACTTGAATGCAAAATGAGCATATCTGCCCATTTTTATATGCAACAAGTGCACACAAACCCATAGAGACATCTTAAATACAAACTATACATACAATCAAACATACATAAAAAAACACATACTGTAAATAACACCATTACACGATAACACAGAACAATCAATTCAACTTTTTCAAAAAGCCACTTCCACAAATATATTTTTAAAGGTGAGTAAAGAAGTGCAGTTGGTGATATGGAGGGGAAGTGAATTAAAATGATGAGAGGCAGTAAATAAAAATGACCTCTGACCAATAGATTTCCTATATAATGGAAATGAAAAAGTTAATTTACTCTGGGGCCAAGTTCCACATTCATTGGACTCATTAAAGAAAAAATGTGGTGGTTCAGCTCATGGAAGAGACTGGGCTGTTCTCCATCACACAGCATAGCTTCAAAGAAGGAAGATCCTGCCAAACCAACCTGATCACCTTTATTGGGGAGTAAGAACCATGCAGTGAACTAAATCTACTTGAACTTCAACATGGCCATGTTCTTGCATGATCAAAGGACTGCTGTCAGATGAGTAAAGTTTTTACCAGGCTGGTCTAGACATTAATACAGTGCTTTGTCCTGCTGCTATACAGGACACCTGAGTTCAGTACAGAAATCTCAGGGCTGTAAATCACTGTGCCACTGGAAGGTAGTTACATCGTAATTGTGATATGCTCACTCACACTCCAGGAAGGGGACAGCTGCTGCTTGTCTCTGTCCAGCACCTCTCATCATGGCTGAGTTACAATCTGGACTTTGAAAGTTGTCAGTGAAAAGAACCATCACAGCTGTTTGAGTGTCATGACTAGAAAGGGGTGAACGTGCTGAAAATTGTATCATGAATAGGCTAAATTCACTAACTGAGAAGAGCTGATTTCACAAAACTCCACTAGGCAAAATGGCAATTTTCCTATACAAATTGCCCAAATATTCTCTGCTGAATGTGTCACGTTACAAAGACTTCACAGCTAATGGGCCACTTTGCATGAAAAACTTCATAAAAATTGCAAAGTTTGAAATTTCTGTTGTTAATGGGAGCTGCACAAATGGAATCATGAAAGTGATATTGTCGCTTCTCAGAAAATGTACTTCATGTGTAGTAATGGCATGTTCTAAAAGTGACAGGAGTGGGGATATTAAGTGCATCAGTGAATTAGAAGCTGTTGACTGGGGTCTCTATCAGTCTGCTTACATTCAATAATAACAAAAAGAGGGCTAGGGTGATAGACTTCCTTTGAGAAGGGGGACATATACAGGAAGACCTGAAAAATCTGAATGACTTGTTGAACTCCTATAGTCTCAGACTAAAGCCAAATGCAAGGTAATACTCTTGAGGAGGACAAACAGAAGTAGGACCAAGACATTGTGTGGTCTTTCTCTTGCTACAGTGAAGGAGAAAATGATCCTGTGGATTATAATAGACTGGTAGGTAAAACATGACAAACAGTGCATGACCACTGTCAAGAAAGATAGAAGAATGCTGCAGTGTAGCAAAGGGAGATTGGCCAGCAGAGCAGAGGAAGTAAATGTTCCCCTTTTACAGACCCTTATCTGCCATACACTGCCCTGATCAGTCCCCGGAAATGGTACTGTGTGCAGTTTGTGGCTCCTCAATACAAAAATACATTGAGGCAGTTGATAAGATGCAACACAGGGCCACCAGAATGATCAGTGTGTATGAAGGGTAAAAGCTATGAAGAGAAGCTGAAGGTGTTTAACATGTTCACCCTGGATAAAAAGAGCTGAGATCTTGTCTTCTGCTTATTCAAGGGTATTGACAAGCAGGAACAACTGGAGATGTTCAATTTTGCATGCTCAGTCAGGGCACTGAGACATGCACTGCAGCTGAAATTCAATGCATTATGTGGTTGCTGTCAAGAGGGCTAGCAGAATGCTGGGGTGGATCAAAAGGGAGGTGACCAGAAGAGCAGGTTGATACTGTCACTTTAAAGGGCCTTGGTCAGGCCCCATCTGCAGTACTGCATGCAGCTCTGTCTGCTCAATATAAAAGGGATATTGAGGCAGTCAAGAGGGTGTAACACTTGACTAGAACACTGATCAGTGGTAAGGAGGACAACGCTATTAGTGGAAGCAGTAGGCCCTTAACATGTTCACCCTGGAGAACAGGAGGCTGAGAGTGGACGTGATCTCAGTCTATCCCACACTCACCAACAATATCAAACAAACAGAGATGTTTACTCTAGTGTTCTGCAGCAGGATATAAGGGCATGAACTTAAGCTCAGTGGTGGTAAACCAAGGGGTAGTGTTAGAAAGCACTTTTTCTCTGAAATAGTGGTGAACATATAGAACTTCCTACCATAGGAGACAGTGGACAAGAAGACAGCATAGGCCTTTACAATAAGCCAACATATATTTCTGTTAACTAAGGTAATCACTAGCTACCCTGGGTAGTACAGTTGGTAGGGAATCCTTATAAAGTGCAATGTGTTTGCATAACATACCTAGTTATACCTGCTTATGAAGCAAAGCAGGTAAACTTGATGGACCTAGAGTTCCTCCTGACCTTAACTTACTATGTTAATAATATGAGGAAGTCCCAGTTTTCAGGAAGTAGGCAGTGGGAAATCAAGGGCTGTAAAACACATTTCTGTGTGGTAACGCTATTATGGACATCAGCCTCTTTTTCACTTTGCATTTAATAAAAGGATGCAGATACAAATCAACCAGCTACATCTGTTAATTACATAGGGTGGTAGACATCATAAATATGTGTGTTAAACTATAAACAATCTGAGGCATAAAGGGTGGCATTGTTCTTTTAAACACATCTTTTTTATTCATATTTTATGTTCCCTTTCTGCAGCACTGGCTCCCCAGTGGAACCCTCAAACAACTCCATGCCCCTCCATCCTGCAGTCATCAGCCACCACAAAGCCTCAGTTTGCCCCCTGGGCTGGGTATTGGGTAAGGTATGTACCCCCAAACATGCACAACCTCAGGTGGTGGATGAGGCCTGGGAGGCCTAGATATACTGGGGTACCCAGGAAGCTGACACCAGGGCAACTTTTACTTGTTTTGTTTGTGCATTCCGCTTTGGTTCCTGGAAGATGCTGGCTCACAATGTGGATCAATGCTGTTGAGTATGCTTTGTGTGCAGATTGGGGATCCCATTCCAGTGCCTTTTCCCCTCTCACTCAGCTCCATGAGCTACACTGACACCTCTGATCACCCAACTGGCAGTATCACACTGAGAACGGCAGCTCTCCCTCTCCAGAGGAGAAGAGCATCCCCTGGATGCACAATCCTCCTCCCACTGCCCAGCCCCCAATAACCCAGGCTCTTCCCTGCCTTGGGTCACTAGTGTCATAAATTGTAATGTTACCACTCTGCCAGTTGGCAGGACTTTTAAACACATTTTAATACAAAAAAAAAAGTTCAACTCTGCTAAAAAAAAAATCATTCTAAAGTAATCTTTTTTTTTATAATAAAGCAACAAGATCTTATCCTTAATAACATCTGTAGATCAATTTTTTTACAGTGCAGTGCCATAACATCTTATGGTGCACAGGGTCATAATACGACTGCACAATAGCGCAGTCATGAACTGTGAAACCAACATAGCAAAATCAAATGAACTGAATTAAACTCTGACCCCAGGGACAGTGTGAACACCAAGAGACAGAACTGCACCAGCAATGGAACGGGGGACAATCAGTAATTACACAGAAACATAGAAACATAGAATTTGATGGTAGATAAGGACCACTTGGCCCACCCAGTCTGCCCATTTCCTACCTACTGGATAAGCTGCAGATACTAGTTAACCAGCAGCCTACTTCTTCCTACCCCCAACCCTTAGTATTGCCTTATGACTGTCCCATGCATGCTTGAATTCCACCACTGATTTTGACTCCACAACCTCCTCCTGAAGGCCGTTCCATGCATCCACAACCCGCTCTGTGAAAAAATACTTCCTTAAATTACCTCTGAGCCGCATCCCCCCCATCTTCAATTTGTGCCTTCTTGTTCTTGCTCACCTCTTTTTTTGAAAGATGCTACCTTTTTGGACTTTGTTGATTCCCTTGAGGTACTTGAATGTTTCTATCATGTCCCCCCTCTCCCTCCTTTCCTCGAGACTATACATATTAAGCTCCTTTCATCTCTCTTCATATGTCTTCCGGTGCAGACCCTGCACCATTTTAGTGCCCTCCTCTGGACAGCTTCCATCCTGTCTATGTCTTTGAGGAGATTGGGTCTCCAGAACTGCACACAGTACTCCAGATGGGGTCTTACTAGTTTGCACTTGAAGGGGGATGCCACTTGAAAGGGGGGAGCAAGTCGGGGGGCTGATCAAATATGAAAACTCCACAGGGGATGCCACTGGGGGGAGTCAGGATGGGTCAGCTGCAAGCTCCAGTGCCATTCAAAGCTTGTTGCCCAGAGCTGTATGCCACAACAGCTGCTCAGAGATCCAGCACACAGTGGAGAAGTTATCCTGGTTGGCCTCACTGAAAACAGCCACAGGGTTATAGCGCTACTATATCTGCGCTATACTCTCCCTGTACTGTAGCTGTTTTCTCTGATACTATTTTTTTCTGCATGGATTTTACCATGCTATAATCCCTATGACATATTGACAGGGTACCATCCTACAGTACCATATTGAAACATATAACAAAAAGATAACAAGTCTGTCAATGAAATGGATTTTGTTACTATTCACTATGAAAAAGAATTTATCCGAAAATGTTAAGTTAGGTGAGGAAATCTCTCACTTTTGGTAAAAGGCAATTTTACCTGTCTACATTATGTAACAATTTTCTCTCAGAAATATAATTCTGAAGCTTTTCACAACAAAGCCATCTGTCTAGAAATGACAGGCACATGTGAGAAATAATAGAAACACTTTCGACATCACATGCTGTAGAAAGCAGTCTTCTGATGGCAGGAATGTTATTTTGCAATAAAATGTTTATATTTGAGATCAGTTTGTGTGGCTATATTTTATGCAAATGTCACTGTGTAAATATACTCACATACACATGTATTACTTTGAATTTGCTTTGCCTGCTGTATGTACTGTAATCTAAAGCACTTAACCTTACCTACATATAAAACAAGGATAATAGCATAGCAATTTCTTATTCATAATCAACATGATGCCAATTGGTTTTAAATGACCACTCACACCAATACATTTATATCATTGTTTTTTTCTTTGCAAAATCAGAACATTTGCTAATTGGTTTGAAATGCTTCCCCTCAAATGGTGTATGAATATTATAAAACTGAATTCTTTATGAAAAATATAAAAAATAGAACACAGGCTTTCAGCCACCACAGAATGTTACTATTTGAGTAATTTCTGATGACAATTTACATGCTATGAGGTTTGTGTGTTATGCCCTGAATAAACTGCTATAGGAATATATCTATATCTTTAACTATATCTATATCTATATCTATATCTATATCTATATCTATATCTATATCTATATCTATATCTATATCTATTCCTTGCAAAAACTACATTAATGCATCAGTTAGGGTTTTTGTTAAAAGCGTAAAGGTTGGAAATATGGCATTAGGGTTATTAACCTACCACCCCACCCACCCTCTGCCCTCCACATACCAATAGCGTTAGGGTGTGCTTTGGGTTGTCGGACCTTACTCTCACCTCATTCCATGTGTAAACAAGAAGATAGTTCAGTATAGGAGAATGTCATGAGAGTTAGTCCCAGTGATTCCAGGGCACACCCGATGCCTGATCGGTGTGTGGAGGGTGAAAGGTGGGGTGGTGGGTAGGGTTGGTAACCCTAAAGTCGAATTTCCTAGGTTTTTACACTTTAAGAAAAACACTAACTGATGCATTAATGTAGTTTTTTGCAATGAATGTCCCTTCTTTTTGAGAACGTGTAATGTAACTGGTATTTAGTTGTGTGAGTATGGGCCCTCCAGGCCTGCACTCCCGTCACGCTACCCATTGTTGCATAATGATACGCATGAGTTGGAACATGGGCCCTCCAGGCCCTTCGCTTCCACTTACACATAAGTATTGACATGCCACAGCCCTTGTAACACTAATTTGGCAATATCTCAGTAACCATAGCAACTATGGAAAAAAATTCCACTGCAGTTGTAATCATGACATCAAAACCTCCATGGGTGCTACATAAAGGTGAACTAAGCTGCGGAGAGTGAAAAGTCCATATCTTGAATAGTTTTCGAGATACAGGCACCATAAGTCAATGGTCACATGCAACTTGTGAATTTTTAGAATTTGTTTTACCCAATTTTCAACATGGCATTTTTGGGACCCCCAACTCATGAACAATGTCACTGTCATTTTGTTAATCTGTCCCAAAAGTTGAGTTCGCACAGGGAATGTGCCATTATGTGCCACCAGTGCAAAATCATGTTTTGGGCAGGATGTGAAAAATGATAGCTGTATACTGTTTATGAGGATGTGTGGAAAAAGGCAATGTTGAAAATCAGGAGGGAAAGTATGAAAAATTGGACCAAGTTACAAGCACACATAGAAACTGCAAAATGCACGCTCGTAACGTGACCATTTATGGGAATTCTTTTACCAAATTTTCATCATAGAATTTTGGGAGATCCCCTCATGAACACTGGCACTTTGATTTTGTTAATCCATCCCGAAAGTTGATTTCATACAGTGACGCACCATTCTGTGCCAGAGGTGCAAAAACACATTTAAGGCAGGATGTGAGAAATGACAGCTGTACTGTTAATGAGGAAATGTGCAAACATAGTACTGTTGAAAATCTGAAGTGAAAACATTAAAACTGGTGAAGTTAGGAGTGTGTGTAGAAACTGCACAACACATACTTGTAACACGCCCATTTTTAGGATTCCTGCTTGATCCAGAGGGTGACCTGGTTTGACTGTCCTTATAAGTGAAATAGAGATGTTGGTGAACTGAAGAGGTCTTGGTGATTTGGAAGCAAAGGACTCCCTTGTGATTCTTCTCTAGTATGAGTTTCAATGGTTTTCAACCTGGAAGTGGGGCATCCCCTGCGGCAGCTCTCTGTGTGTGATGACCTTCTTCCATCAATGAGCTGGATGTCTTGGTTTTTGCACAGTGAATCTTTTTGAAGGTGGAACAGTGGGCTTGATTGTTTGGGTGGCCAGATCCACCTAGTATTTCATGGACCTATGGACTTTGTTTGATAATCCCATTTCGGTGGTTAAAATGGTTTGATAAACTTGATCAAAATTCTCCCAGGATAGGTAAAGGAGTACTGCAGTCAAAATTTGCAAAAACACATGGGGCCCAAATCACAAAAGTAGATGCAGGGCTTGCATCAAGCCCTGCATAAAGCCCATTTTTTTGGTGCAGCTGTGCCAAACACATTGTCACAATTTGCACCTGATTCAAGGAGATTGCATGCACTTGCAACACTTTTCCTACTTCAATGCAGCTTGCACCAAATATTTTTTGCAAGCACCATAAAAAGAGTATCAAGACTGCCGCAAGTTAGAACAGCAAAAAGCAGGTCTAACTGGCAACAATTGGCAGAAGGGGTCGAGAATCCCAATTGCCAGCCAGAGAATGCCGCTAGCACTGAGCACCATATGTTCAGTGCTCACGGGGGTTGCTGCATTCCTGACACATTTGAGACTGGGCCCATGTTGTGCAGAGTGTTTTGACATCTGTTTGTAGTCCTGGTGTGTCCTTCCCTTTGTTTGCTATTAAGAGTTTTTTTTTCTAAATTAGCCTGCTAGTTATATGGTAGTTTTGTGGCTCCTGGGGATCTCCAACATAAGGAGTTTTATTGCTCTTCTTTTTCCTACAATGCCTCCTGTCCCATGTGATAGTGATGCAACCACAACCACTGATTCAATAAGTACTAAAGATAGGAGTCTGATGTTCTAGCCTCCACTAAGTAGCTCTAAATCAATACTTTTGTTTTCTATGTGCATGTCTGGTCTAGCCAGCAGGAATAAATGTTTTGCTGTTAAAACTTTTCATTTAACCAAACTACACACAACCATAAAAAGCACACTTCATCACCCCAAATCATCAGTTCTATAAATAGTAAAGACACAAGCTGTTTCATTACAGAATAACCCACTCAGTTAGCCCTTAAGTATTTGCTAAACTGCATATGTAGCCATTAGTGCTCACTGAATAAGGAAAGTTACTTAATATCACAGCTCTGCTGTTGTATTATTGATTCTAAGTATGTGCTTACTGAATCCATGATCCCAGATGCATCACTGTCACATGGGACAGAAGGCATTGCAGAAACAAGAAGACCAATAAATCATGCTAAGATTGAGATTCTCAGGGGCCATAGGACCACCATAAAACTAGCAGGATAGTTTAGAAAAAACTCCTAACAGCAAATAAAGGGAAAGACACAAAAGGACTACACACACAAATCTGAATATTCAGTACAACATATGTTTTTGCAAATTCTAAATGTATTACTCCTTTAACTATAACGGCTATATGAGGATCCCTAATTTTTTTACAATGTTCTGGGGGACATGGGGGTGCAATGTGAATGCTGACCTCACTGCTTGTTGTTTGGTTTTTAAGGAGAAAGAACTGGCTGCATTTCGGTAAAAAAGTCTTTTAACTACTTTTTTGCTCACTATGGATTTTCAAATGATCACCTCCTCATTTTGAGGATGATGCATATTCCAAAGGTAAAAACTTAACCCTACTGTGAATGATCTATGATTCTTTCAAAGAATGAATGCCAGCCCAGCCAACCTTGGTAAAAAGGAAATGTTTTCATTAAGGGAGTAGTCCTGTGACCAATCAGGCAAAAAATTCATGTAGGAACAGAATGGTACAATGTAGGACCCACTCAGCCAATTTTTATAGTAATAATAAACTCAGAATCGTTTATTATGCATCGTTTAGTGTTTTCATTTCAAATAAAGTGTTGGTTAAATGTTTCAGAAATCTTTATTTATTTATTAAAATTTGATAACCGGGAAAGGCACACTGAGCTGAAGCTCATTTCCAGGTGTGACCAGGGTGCAGAACATACACAGAAGTGAGAAGGGTTTTACAAGGTAATTTCAAAAAGATACAGTATACGCTATAACAAATAATCCTTCCTCAGTGGAAACACAGTATCTAAAAGCAGTTTATACAGTTATTAAACTTCCTGATGTTTTAAATAATAAATTATCTTTATGTATTTATTTTATTTATTTTTTATTTAATTTTTGTTAACCAGGTAAGGTGCAATAGCCATAGCAATGACTATTTTCAGTCATGACCTGGAAGTATACAGAAACAATACATTATTAAAATAGAGATAGTACAATCATTAAACAGTTTAGATGATTATAGTACAGTGCAGGCAAGATAAAACAATAAGTACGCTAGATTCAACCATAATGCACAACATAGAAAGAATACAAGAGCAATGTAAAATAAAACTATCAGACAACATTCAAGTAGTGGACAGGGTGAGATTATACAATGAGAAGAACCATTATAATAGCCATTTAAGATGGATATAGGAGAGTCAGGAATAGGAATGGGGTTGGGATGCAAAATAAGGAGGGGAAGAAGGGATAGGAAACTAAGGTAGAGGATGAGGACCAGATAATAAGAGAAGGGCAGAAAGGAGAGAGGTGGAAATGCTGAGCATGAGGTATTGAGGAATGAACTCAGAAAGGGTAATTAGGGGGTGAAAGGTAAACCAGGGAGGGATGATGGGCTAAGGGGGTTTGAAGCAGGAGCAAGTGCAGGAATCAGTGAGATAGTCATTTAACTTTATTTTGAAGGAGGCATGGGATGGTGCTAGCCATATTTTTAGGTGGAGGGAGTTCCAGTGTTGTGGGGCATGACAGGCAAAGGAGCTAGCACCTTTGCAGGAGTTGTGTCTAGGGATGAGAACATGGCATTTGCAGCTAAGCATAGACCATAGCTGGATGTCTGGTTTAGAAATAGTCCTGCCAGGGGCTTAGGCATTTGATTTTAGATGATATTATCTATGACCGAGCTGTACATAAAGGCTCTAGAGGCTGCAGGGGAGAACCAACCAAGTTCAGCATAGAGGAGGCAGTGGTGTTTCATCCTATGCGAGGAGGACGCAAATCTACAGATATTGTTGTAAGTGACATCCCACTTCTGAAGGCTAGTTTTGCCCACAGAGGCATAAGCTGCAACCCCGTATGTGAGTGACGGAAGGAGTAAGCCATGAGCAATGGTAAGTCTAGCTGAGGGGGTGAGCACATAGCCGGAATGGTAGGCCATATCAAGTTTCATGTTAGCCATCTTGCAGGTCTATTGGATATGGAGATCAAAAGTAAGAGCTGGATCAAGTGTGAGACCCAGATATTTGAAGGAGGGTACCCCTTCAACAGAACAACCACTTATGGTAGAGACATTAAAAGTAGGTTGAGAGAGTTTGAGTTTGGCATTAGAACCAAATAGCGTGGCTTGAGTCTTGGATATATTCAAGACAAGTTTATGGCTGGACAGCCACTGCTGAATTTGTTGAAAGTCATGGGGAAGTCTTTGGTTAATTTCACTAATGTCTTTAGCACTGGTATACAGGACAATGTCATCAGCGTACAGCAGGGAGGCAGACTGGAGGGTGGTAGAGGAGATTTTGTTTATAAAGATGGTGAAAAGTAAGGGACCAAGAATAGAAACTTGTGGCACACCAATGTTTATGGTAGTATAATCCAACAGGGTGGAGTTAAATTTAACTAGTTGAGTGTGATCCAAAAGGTAGCTGCCAAACAACGCAACGACACTGGGTGAGATGCCTAGTGATCTAAGAGCAGTTAGGAGGATGGGGTGATCGACAAGGTCAAATGCTTTCATCATATCTATAAAAATTGCCCCCGTTTGGAAGCCTGAATCCATGGCAGCTAGGGTATCTGATGTAAATTTAAGTAATGCAGTGGTGGTGCTATGACCCTTGCAGAAACCAGGCTGAGCATTCGTGACAAGGTCATGTTTCTGAAGAAGGCTATGGTTTGTGTGGCTACAAGCTTCTCAAGGATTTTGCTGAGAACAGACAGTATGGAAATAGGCCAATAATTGGAGGGAGTTTTGTGTCTACTCTTTTTAAAGACAGGGGTAACCCTGGCAGTCTTCCAGATGTCAGGAACATAGCTATGGGAAGGGGAGAGGGTGAAGATCTTGGCTAGTGACACAGCTATGTATGGGGCAGTGAGTTTTAGGAGTTTAGGTTCAAGAGTGTCAGACCTAGCTGCAGAGAGATCAGAGATGTTGTTGAGCAGCCGTAGTACTTCCTGGTGAGTGATAGACTTGAAAAGAAATTGGGGCCCAGAGACATCAGGTTGGGTGCTTAAGTTTGGTTTAGCTTGAAAGGCTAAGGTATAAGTGGTAAGGTCTGAAAACTGAGCATTGAAAAAGTCTACGATTGTAGAGGGATTATTGCAGTGGACACAATTTACTGTAGAAACATATTGGATGGGGTGGGGGCCAGATTTGATCCTAGGAAGCACTTAATATGGGACCCAAATGTTTTGGGCTCACTATATGATTGAGTTAGGAGGTCCTCACAGTAGACACTTTTGGCCCTTTGAAATCCTTCTTGCAGGAATTACAGAGTGCTCTGTAAATGTTTAGGTCAGCTGGTAGTCCAGGTTTTTTGTATTTATAAACCATATAATTGAAAAGTTAGTCTCACCAGTAATAAGTGCAAAATGCTGGTAAGTTCACTGTATCTCTAATTGTTAAAAAGAAACACATTTTGTTTTTTAGAAACTTTCTAGCATTATGCATGTGGAACACAACAGCAAAATGACAATCAAAAAATGAAAAAAGTTTGTAGGTATTCACGCAATGGATGCTTACATTTTCAATCAAACTTCAAATCTTATAGTTAAGTGTCACAAACCCTTTAGATTATATTTACCGCAAAAAAATCAAAAGCATTTCTGTTGTAATATGCTATTGTTTACAAAATAAAGTTAAGAACTTTTCCATATTCTATGCAATATTTACACTGTGTCTCAGTGAAATACGCTCAAAAATAAGCTCAAAAATGAAATATGTATACAATTTTGCACCCTCATGCTGTTAAATATCACCAGTGGTCTTTTTACATGCTACTCTTTCATCTTAAGTTCTCACATTGCACCTGTGTGCTCTTGCTTTAAAAGAGTTTCATAATCTTTGTGCCAAGAGAAAGTTAATTCATTCATTACTGCGCTCTTGCTTTGCATTTTACCCTACATAATATATTCTCGTTATCTCTACTAAATAGACATTCCATTTCCAATAAAGAGAAGAACTTAATTTGAAATTCTTAAGCATTCTTTAGCAGCACTGCAAGGCCTCCTGCTTCTCTTAATGGAGGTGCAGCTCTGGCACTGCACACTTCTTTTTAAAGGGAATTGGGCACCTGGGTAATGCTAGAGCTCACATGACAAATATCAGTCATGTGTTCAACACCTTTGCCCTGGGTATCTGAACTGACATAGCAGCACACCATAGATAAACAATACAGTGTGTCCCTTTATGAGCTATTTACTTTTTAGATTATAAGTACAGTTAAGTAATTTAGTAAAATCATGCCATAACTTACGTTTTTGTGTGATTAAGAACAGGCAAGTTATTTGAAAATTGTATCAGATTTGGGGTTTTAAACTTCTGAGCACCCACGAGTGGAAGATCATGAAGTGTGACAAAGGTCAGAAACTATGAGGTTATGGGTTTCCTTAATACATACTGGAGGAAAAGTTACTAGCAGCCGATAGATCACAGACAGCAAAAGATGTGTATAGATTATCAAAATGGAGATAATAAAAGAAAACACTTTTTTTCCAAAATGCAGATATTAAAAGGAATGTTTTTTTTTCCTTTACTGCATATGGTGAAAGGGTAAACCTCAGATCACAAAGTATCTGGCATGTTTTATATATATATATATATATATATATATATATACATAAAACTAGTTACACAAGTATTTTTAAAATACTCCGCACCACGAAAACAGAGGTTATAAATGGGAGATAAAATGTGTCTATAAAACAGGCTGCCAATCTATACAGTCATTTAAACCATATTTTGGATGTATGGCTTGAAACTTATCAATGTAATATGCTTCCCTAGTCAAAAGTTTAATTCTATAGTCTCCTCTCCTTGGATCTGGTACCACCTTTTCCAGGCCAAAAAATCTAAGGTAGGGCAACTGGTGCCTCATTTCATTGAAATGTCTAGCTACAGGAGATGTATCATCATTTCTATGAATATTGCTTTTCTGTTCTCCTACTTTAGTTTTAAGCATTCTTTCGTCATTCCTACATAGATCTTATCGTAAGGACATTTTAACACATATACAACACCATCAGTTTGACAGTTTATAAATCCTCCAGTAGTTAGATATTTGTCACTAGCAGCATTTCTAATCTTTTTTTTACTCAGTAGGTATTAGGACAATGCACACAGTGCCTACATTGGTAGTTTTTTCATAACTTCAATGATGACAGAAAATGTTCAGTTTTTTTCTCTGGTATAGAATGTACAGTATTAACCACTCTATCTCTAATTGTTTTGTTCTTTTTCAGAACCACTAGAAGTATTTTATCAAACATTTTTGATACCATGAAGGTTGCTTTCAATACATCCCAATGTTTTGTCCCAATATTCTTTATCTTATAAAATGAATCATTATATGTGGTAGCCAACACTGTTCTACTTGATGTGTTATCTTTTTATCTAGCCTGTTGATATCTTCCTATTAGATCTTTTCTATCTCTGTTATTGACTTTGTTTATTGCTTCTTCAAGCACATCACCCTTATACCCTCTAGCCTGAAATCTATCACACATATCCTTAGCCGTTCTTTCAAATTCTAATGTGTTAGTGCAGTTTCTTTTAGCCCTAATCAACTGGCCATATGGTATTTGATTGTATAATGTTATGTGGGTGGAAACTGTCAGCTCTAAGTATAGCATGTGTGTCTGTCTGTTTTCTATATAATTTTGTTGCTGATCTGTCATTGTCCTTGTAGAGAACCAAATCCAAGTATAGAATCTCTTTTTCACTTGAATTCATAACAAATACTAAATGTTCTGTGCAACTGTTAAAATATTTTTTAAAGTCTGATCAATCCTGTTGGTTTCAAGTCTAAATTACCAAAATGTCATCTATAAAATGCCTCCATATACAGATGTGATTATAGTGTGGATTGAGCTCACTGAAGTTAAATGAAGTTTCAAATGCATCCATATATATGTTGGCATAAGAAGGAGCCATGCTAGAACCCGTGCTGGTACCCTGTACTTGTAAGTAGAACTGTTTTTCAAACTTAAAAAAAGTTTTCATTATGTATTATTTCTGCCATTTTTATTCAAAGATTGTTTGGTGGTTTTGGTGGTGGAGGAAGTAAGCTGTTGGTTAACTAGGATCTGCAGTTTATCTGTTAGGTAGGAAAATGGACAGACTAGGTGGGCCAAGCGGTCCTTATCTGCCATCAAATTCTATGTTTCTATGTTTCTATGTTTCTCTTCCTGCCTATTTTCTTTGAGCAGGTCCCCCAATACTTAGACTCTTCCCTATGTGGTATTGAGGTATATAAATCTTTAAGGTCCCATGTTAGAAGTATACAGTTTCTTATGTCCAAATCAGTGTCATTTTCTAATTCTAAAAGATTAATAACATCTCCATAGTCTTTAATATACATTCTCATGGTCTCTACTAATGGCCTGATATGATGATCTACATAGACCAAAAGAGGCTCCAAAACAGAGTTTATTCCCAATATTATAAGCCTACCTGGATGGTCATTAAGATTTTTATGAATTTTAGGTAGAGTATAAAATTGAGGACTGGATTGATGTGCCTTATATATGGTGCCCTTCTTCCAGTCATTAATCCAGTTATTCTCATGTACTCTTTTCAGAATACCTTTCACTAGATCCTATACTGCTTCCGTAGGGTCTTTGACCAATATAAGATAATTATGTTTGTCCAAAAGTAATTTTAGATATATCGTTCTATACTGTAAGTAGTCCATAACTACCACTGCTTCCCCTTTATCAGCATTTTCAATGATAATTTCTGGATCATTTTCAAGTTTTCTGAGACCTCCAAATTGAGATGCAGACAGGTTAAATTTCATTCTTCTATCCAGATTCCTTTCCTTGCATATCAATGTTTCTATGTCTCTGTTTGCTAGACTAATATATGTCTCTGTGATATGTGGGAATGTCAGTGGAACACAATTCGATTTAAGATGTAGTTCACTGCTTAATCCCATTTTATTTACTTTTGTCATGTACAGTATATTTTTGTCAATACTTTCTGTCTGAGTAGAAAAGAAGTATTTTAATTTCAATTTCCTGAAAAATCTATTTAGATCAAACTTTAGTCTGAATTTGTTAAGTGGACTGTGTGGAAAAAATTATAACCACTTAGAAAGGACCTCTAGTTCTATACTAATTATTTTTTTTTTATGGATATGTTGTATACTTGCTGATTTTTGAGGTCTTTGATCTGGTTACTAGCTGTGGGGGGTCTAGTTATTTCCTTTATTTTCTCCTTTTGCCTAGTCCAGTATATTTTTCTGTTCTGCCTTTGCCTGAATGTCTTGCTTCTGGTTCTTCCCTACCTTCATCTTCTCATATAATATCTTTCATATACTGGTAGCCCCATTTTGCTCTGATTCAAAACCCCCTTCTCCCTCAAGACCCCTTCCCAGAAAAATGCCCATATCTTTGTCTTATATTGATGTTTTATGCTTCATTTGCACTGCTAGAGGACTGTACAGGGGATTCTGAATCCAAATTATATTTATAGATATTGTCATAATCAGTTTATTATTATAGGTATAAACCTTATTCTCCTTACAATCCATTAGATCCCTCTTAAATGTATGTAATTTTGTTGCTCTTAATTCTTCTTCAAATTCTGTAAAAGCAGCAGTACTACCTATTCAGGAAGTGGTCAATTTCCATTTTCTGTAGATCTACAGAAAATACAGTGCCTGCCTGTCTTTTACTGCTGCTGTCAACATGGTGGGAGGCAAAAATGTAAAGAAAAACAAAGGACAACTAAGTAGATTATGGGGTAAGAGTACAATGCCGGCAGAAAAGAGTACCAGGGACATGATCAACAGAGCACAGAGAATAAAATGTCAAAAAAGCATGTTTTTTTCAGATAGTACTGCTGCTTTAAGTGTGAATTAACCTTATCTAAGTATTCCTGCAAAGCATCAATAGTATATTTATTTTTTTCACTTCTTGCTCAAAGTGGTTCATGTCCACTTCTACCCTTTGTAATTCTTTAGTTACAGACTCTATAATGAGAAGCATGAAATCCTTAGAGCAACGATTACATACCCCATCCCATTTAGTGGCTATGTCAGTATCAACATAGCTTAAGTTGGATTCTAAAAATATTCTTAAGCCTGTGGGTATATATTTTTGCTTAATATTGTGACAGGGAGCTCCTGCCACTCTTGAGGACCGACCTTTTCTTAAATCTGTTGCAACAGTTTTTCTATTTCTAAGCCTAATCTATCTTTTACTATTTCTAGTCTATAAGGTTGGACACCTGTGGGCACTCCCTTCTCCCTCCCTTGACTATGCTATAGTGTCCTCTTTAATTTTCCTTTTCCCTCTCAGGTCCTTGTACAGGGAGGTTATTATGGTGACCTCCAAGTCTATGTAAAACAGGTTGTGTTTATTGTTGCTGGATTTAGGATGTAAAATACCTTGATGTATATACCTTTTGTTTATGAAACCTATAAATGTTGAAAATACCATGGCACTAGGTGTTTTTGATAATGATAAAAAGTACTAGGTCCGTCTGTTATCCCACAACCCCTCCACAGACTTGGCATCAGAAGTGGGATAACTTGCTGGAAGCATCTGGACTGGCCAAAAAGGGACATTTTCTGGTAGATATCACCCAGATATCCCAGATGGACTGAAGCACCAGGAGTTGCCAGAGGAGAACCCAGAGAAGAAAGTCAGTGGAGTTCTGACCAGAACCATGGCTGACAGATGGAGAGAAGCTACTGCCTGGATTGGACCTGACAGCTCAGAGGAAGGACAAGCCTGAAGAAGACGGGAGAGATGCAGGTTGAGGCAGACTGGCAGTGTGAAATACAACACCCTGGAGGTGGAGACCCTGATGAGGATGGTCCACTGGACGAGTGGGCAATGGCCAGTGGCAGACTGACTATACAGAGTGGAACACCAATGCCAGGTGCTCAAGAGGTCCCTGCTTGGAGAGTTTAGCTAAAGAGTTGGAGGAGGATTTTTTGTGGGCTCAGTTTGAGGAGGACCCCCTGCCTGAGAGGATATTCCTTTGTTTTCTGTGTTCACAGGATATTAACTGTTGGAGGTCAGAGATGTAAGCATATAACTTGAATGTGAGACCCCAGGTAAGACTGAGCCTAGTGATATAGTGCTGGGGTTGAAGACTCCAAGCAAGCAAGAAGAAGCCTATGAGGCTGAAGGGACTTGTCTTGTATTGATGCAGCTAAATCTGTTAACAGTATTGACTGGGGTATACTGCATGCTAAAAATGCTGATGTTGCCAAACTGTTACAGTATGTTAAGGTTAAGGAGAGTAGAGGTCATTAAAGAAAAAAAGGCACCCTTGGAAAAAGGGAAAACTCTCACATAGGTCATAAGGTACTAGATGGTAACAGATGGCTGAAAATAGCACAATGATTAAAAGGATGTTTATTAAGACACTTCAGAGTTAAAAGGTTTAGGAACCTGCTGTTTAACATTGCAGGGTATTCAGCATGGGAGGTTCCTTAGCTTCTTGTAGGTTTCTGTAGAGACCTGCCTGGGGATAAGATGACCAAGGATTTGGGGTCATAGGTTATAAAAGGTTGAAACAGGAAGGTATAAACTACTATTGCTCCTTCCATATTCCTGCAGGCACTTTGTGTAAGACAGAGGGGTCAAGTTAGTTGCAGGCAAGGCCAGAGATGGCTCTGCATTGGTCCCTTTCTGTAGGGAAAAGTGTAGCATGTTTGGTCAGGGGGCAGGCCTGATGTCAAAGAAAGAGGTACCCAAGGGCAGACAGGGAGTCTGAGGTGGTACATGTGTTTTATTCTTTTCTGAGTGAAAACCTACAAAGGAGAAGTGGGTAGAAAATGGATTGGAACCTGTGTTGGGGTAACACCTTGAGTGTATACCCTCAGGTGTCTATATCTGTAAAAAGTGAAATGAATCAAGAGTCATAGTGGGATTATGTAGAGGGGTTGAACCTAGGAATGGGCCCCTGATTAAAACTGACTTGTCTGGTGGGGTTGGAGCAGGTAGTGACTCACCCCAGAGAAAGCCTTTCTATGGTACTGGACTTTTCAGCTGTCCAGATTTTTGGTTAAGAAATATAACAGACTTTCCCTAAAAGGAGATGAGAAGGTACCATTTGTCTCTGTTGAGAAATGTATCAATGCCTCAGGGTAAATAATTATAATATCCACTATGTTTATGATAGAATGTGTATTGTTAATAGGGACCCTGAGACGTAGCTTCTGAAGATGGATGGGTAAAAGCTCCATCCCTTCTTGGGACAGGAATGTGGTAAGCAGTCTGCAATAACTGCTTCTCTCCTAAGGTGGGGGATATGTGACAGGGAGCACCTGCCACTCTTGAGGACTGACCTTTTCTTAAATCTGTTGCAACAGTTCTATTTCTAAGCCTAACCTATCCTTTACTAATTCTAGTCCATTAGGTTGGCCACATGTGGGCACCCCCTTCACCCTCCCTTGACTATGCTATAGTGTCCTCTTTAATTTTCCTTTTCCCTTTCAGAACCTCATACAGGGAGGTTATTGTGGTGACCTCCAACTGTATGTAAAACAGGTTGTGTTTATTGTTGTTGGATTTAGTATGTAATAGTACTATGTCATAAAATACCCTGATGTGTATACCTTATGTTTATGAAGCCTGTAAATGTTGAAAATACCATGGCACTCGGTGTTTTTGATAATGATAAAATGTACTAGGTGACTATTATAGAAATTGAATGAGTTGTGCTATTTGAAATGCAAGTAAATTGTTGTAAACTTAACAAGCCAGAAATGTCATGGTGATTTGCATATATCCCATGATGCACTGCATTATGGAAGTATGTATGATGTTATATTTCTTTGAAACTTGATTAGTTACCAATGCTCTTTGGGGTAACCTTTCTTTCAGTGATTCTGCATTAAGATTCTTTGTCTATAGCGTGTGTTTTTTTTTCTTTTTGGGCCCCCACTACCTAAACAAATGGAGTCTGCATAGGGGTGGTGGCAGCTACATCTCAAGTAGTGAATTGGATAAGAGATCAGTGTCATTAGATGTTGGCTAAGTGCAGAGAAAGGACTTTCATAGTCTGTTGCTACAAACTGATATACTGAAGAAGAAATATGCCATTGCAGAAGGTTATTTCTTGTATTTTGAAAAGACAACACTCAGAGATTGTGTGTTAAACCTGAAGTTCAGTGTCTGGTCCATCTGTTATCCTACAACCCCACCACAAATGTATTGTGACATGGTGAGTGCATGTCACTCTAACTTTACTTGTTTTTGTTTCAGATATTCAAACTGGTTAGTAACTGATCTAGTAGAGGTAATCCTGGTAAATTCTCTCTTAATCTTAAAGTTTTGTAGAATTCTCTGTTCTCTGTATCAGTGATTGGTAACAGATGTAACTGATTGTCAATTTATCAAGCTCATCAGAATTAAGCATGTTGACTCCAAATGTTCCCAAAGCAAATGCAACAAAAGTATAGTCCCCAATAAAGAAGTTTTCAGACTTCGTTCTATACAGGTAAAAAAGATTACAGGCCAGAAAATATTGTCTTATGCTTGTGCAGAACAACTTTATTTCAATTCAGTCTCTGAGTAGAAGGACCTCTGGAAAAGCATCTGCCTGATGCCTTTTGTAGTAATTCAAAGAATGAATGCCAGTCCAGCCATCCTCGGCAAAAAGGAAAAGTTTTCTTAAAGGGAGTAGTCCTGTGACCAATAAGGCAAAATATTATAGCTAAAAGTCGAAAACCCCAAGTCTGATATGATTTTCAAATAGCTTGCCTATTCTTAAGCACATAAAACATATAAGTTATATCATGATTTTACTAAATTACTTAATTGTACTTATAATCTGAAAAGTAAATAGCTCATAAAGGGGCACACTGTATTGTTTATCAACAGTGTGCTTCTTCACCAGGTTGAGCACCCAGGGCAACGGCGTTGAACACATCATTGAGATTTGTCATGTGAGCTCTCACATTGCTCAGGTGCCCTATCCCCTTTAAAAAGAAGTATGTAGTGCCAGTGCTGCACCTTAATTAAGAGAAAGTGGGAAGCTGTTCAGTGCTGCTAAAGAATGCTTAAGAATTCTAAAGTAAGTTCTTCACTTATTGAAAGAGTAAAGTCTGTTTAACAGAGATAAAGAGAATATATTATGCAGGGTGAAACAAGAAGCAAGAGCGTAGTAATGAATGAATTAACTGTCTCTTGACACACAGATTACGAAGTTCATTTAAAGCAACTGCAAGCGGGTACAATGTGAGAACTCAAGATGAAAAAGTAGTAGGTAAAAAGACCACTGGTGATATTTAACAGCATGAAGGTGCATTAATGTATACATATATCATTTTTGGAGCTAATTTTTGAGTGTACTTCATTGAGACACAGTGTAAATATCACATAGCATATGTAAAAGTTCTTAACTTTATTTTATAAATGATAGCACATTACAACAGAAATGCTTTTGATATTTTGCAGTAAATATAATTCAAAGGGTTTGTGACATGTAACTATAAGATTTGAAGTTTGATTGAACATATATGTGCCCATTGCTTGAATAATTACAAACTTTGCTCATGTTTTTTGACTATGTCACTATGCTGTTGTGTTCCACATGCATAATGCTAGCAATTTTCTAAAAAACAAAATATATTTCTTTTTAACAGTTAGAGACACAGGGCGGGATATTCAGAAGGGTTGCACATGGCGCAACACAGTTGCACCATGCACAACCCACTGATGCACCCTGGCATGATATTCAAAGGGGGATTGAGCCTGGCACAAATCCCGATGTGCCGGAGCGCATCAGTAATGTATGCAGCGCCCAGGTGAGAGGGCATGCCCATGCATACTTTGCACATCCGATATTCAGCCGGGATGTGCTGAGCCCATGCACGCGCAACCCCTACTTGTGTTGCACACAGGTGAGCAAAAAAAAAAGGAGTAACAGCTTGCCACCCACAGGTGAGCTGCCATATTGCAGGGCGCAACATGGCAGCTACCACCTATGGGTGGCCACCCGAGCTCCGGCTGCACCTTCATGGTGGCGCCCCCCCAATGACCGATCATGGGCATACATAGAATAATAATAGTCCCATATCCCTGGTGGTCCAATGGGCTGCTCGCAGCCTGATCGCGGGCATATGTAGAAAACAATATAGTCCTATATCCTGGTGGTCCAGTGGACGCTCGCAGCCGATCGTGAGCATCGGTAAAAAATAATGCCACACAATCCAACCCTGGTGGTCTGGTGGAACCCCCTCTGCACCGCCCACTGAGCACCACCACCTCCCCATCAGCAGTAAGTAGCAGTTTCACCAGCTTGTCAGCTTCAATCGCCTGAGTCGATCAGATGGTAGGGTTGATCCTATTGGTCCACGTGTGAGCCAATGGGCATGCAGCCTGTACCGCATTAGCTCAGATATGTGAATGGTCCATTCACATATCTGACTGTGTAGTATGGATAGGCTGCACACCCATTGCGCATCGCCAGGACCAATGGGCATACAGCCCTACCATACAGAGTTGATCTGCAGGAGGTGGGTGGCAAGCAGGTGAGGAGCTGCCTCCCGCCGCTGACCAGGGAGTGGGCGGTAGAGCTCAGTGGTGGGTGGGGAGGGGGTACTGCTAGACCACCTGGGTTGGATTGGTGTGGCATTATTTTTACTAACGCCTGCGATCAGGCTGCGAGCAGTCCACTGGACTGCCAGGGATATGGGAGTGTTGATTTTTACTACATATGCCCATGATCAGTCTGCGAGTGGTCCACTGGACCACCAGGGATATGGGACTATTGATTTTTACTACATATGCCTGCGATCGGGTGTTGAGTGTGTTGCTGCTTGTGCAGGGGGCGTCGGTCCCTGATGGTTGCATTCTGGCAGGGTGCCAGATGCAAGTCGCCGGGGATCGGCACACCTGCATCCAAATGGGGCAATAATGACATGCAAATGGCCCCATTTGCACCTTGCATATATTATGGCCCCATTTGCATGTGCACTTTTGAATATTGGGGTAGTTGCACCTATTGCAACAGCACTAGCACTGGCACAGCCCCCTGCTCCACTCTGGCCACTTGCGTTGGCACAGTGCCACTGCACCATGCTTACTGCGGGTCGCCAAGGTGCGATATTCAAAGATGCTGTGCCATGGCACAGCTCTATTGAATATCACCCTGTCAATGCCCCTGCTCATCCAAGTTGCACTGTACCAAGGCTTGCATCACAGCCTGGTGCAGTCTGAATATCCCACCCACAGTGTACTTACCAGCATTTTGAGCTTATTACTGGTGAGACTAATTTCCAGTTATATGGTTTAAAAATACCTAAAGATTATTTATTATTTAAAACACCAGGAAGTTTAATAACTGTATCAATTGCTTTTAGATATGGTGTTTTCACTGAGGAACAATTATTTCTCTAATGTTTGACAAACACTGTATTTGAAATAACAACAATAAATGATCTATAATAAACAATTATGAGTTTATTATTACTATAAAAATTAGGTGGCTGATTCCAGGACGAATGTTGCAACTCACAGGCATATGCCATTTTTGACATTCACCACTATGCTGGGGACCCTGTGCCATATTATAAGGGCGGCAGGGTCCCAGCACTTGTGATATGCGACTTGCGACACATGTAGGCTAATGCCACTGGCATGGCATAATAGCCCTGCATGTCACAAGTTGCAGCTCACTGCAGACTGCACCCCTAGAGCCCTCCACCCATGGAACACACCATGGGGCATTGCAGTGGCTGGACATGAGGCACAGGAGTCCATGGGAGCACAGTGGAGAATGGACCCCAGGGGGTCCCCAACATTTGGGGTGGGATGCATGGTCATGTTTGTGGGGGCATGAAGAACACAGTGGAACCTTTGTCACAGCCCTGTAGAGTGGGCATCCATTGGATGGCACCGAAGGCTCTTCCTTAGAACATCTCCAAGATGTTTTAAGTTAGCTCCACCAGTGTAGCTTCTGGAATTGTGATAGTGGGTTACGGCAGCCACCCTTCTGGAATAGGGTGCAGTTGCTGTCTTAACCCTTCCTTGCACCATGTCACTGTTGGTTGCAGTGTAGTGGGTGGTGTATCCCATAGTTGGAGTAGCCCGCAGCTGACATGGCACAAGACACCTTTTGGAATAGGGAACAGCATAACGCATGGCACAAATCACAAGTTACTCCATGGGGTTTGGCATAACTCAGATTGCACAGGTGTACGCTGTCTTGGAATTGGGCCCTGGGTGAGTGGGTCCTACATTGTATTAATCTGTTTCTACATGATCCATGAGTCTCCCTGGTGTGTGCACCCTGGTCATAATTTTGGTTCCTCTTGTCGATAAATGGCTGTTATGTGCTTCTGAATTTGGCACATCAGAGGGCAAATGGTGGCATCTGAAATTAAATTAAATTGCATGTGCTCCAACATACATATACACAGTACAGAGTCTGACAGTCCATGTATTTGTTTAGTTTGTGTATTTTATCTGTTACAGAGCACACAAAAGTATCTCCAGTAAATGCATAGTTGCATATACTGCACTGTCAGGCTGTCTCTGACTAGTATTATTGCACTTTTCAGACCTTAAGTGACTTCTTGTGATGTGGTCAGCAATGGTTTTATCACATCTGAAACTAAATCAAGGGGAGGGTCCCACTAGGTGGGTAAGTCTCTCATCAGCTGTCTGAACAGACCACCTCTTTTTGATGGTCTGTTTAATTTTTATGGTGCTGTTGTGATAATGTCTGAGAATAGTAATGGGTTGCTATGTATCCATGAAGCATAAATTGTACCCCTAGTGGTTTGTGGCTTGAACAGGAGTGCTCTTTTTAAGGTATTTCGGTATTAACATTAGTAACAGCATTTTCCACATTATTAAATGTGTAACCACTTTCTTTAAAGTGCTGTGCCATTTTGTTTAATTCCTCCTGGAATACTGAATCAGAAATGCAGGCACATCTTGGAAATAATTTCACTGAATGGCTTAAACTACTTTACAAATTAGGAAAAAATAATGTTGAGCTGTCACTGACTGGTGGCCTCGAGTTTCACACATATCCCACTTGTAAAGCTAAATGTGCACTGTCTTGTTTATTACAGCTTACATATTCGGCCCCAGTGGCCTCAATATTCACCAAAGGGACACGATTCCCAATACTCCAGTTATAACTTGGGCTGGCTAATGTCTGATTGTGTAAATGAGGTGAGATGCTAAGCTCGTGTGGTGGGAGAGCATGGGTCGCATGGAATTTGTGGACCACCTACGAGACTGACCATGGAGGGGTATTGGCTTTAACTATGAAGACAGCTGCTTGCCTACCCCACGGGCCAGAGAGACTGTAGCCAATATAACCCCATATTGTTGAGATGGTAGACAGGGACAGAAAGTGGTAAAATAAATAAAATGATAAACAAAATATAAAATGCTCTCTCCATTCCTCTTATTTTTGCTATTAAGACTTTAATTCACAAATTATGAGACAACATTAGCTTAAACTAATTCTTTTCACTGATGCTTTAATTTCATAAGTTACAAAGTCAGCATTAGCAGACAATTTAAATAGTAACAAGTCAGCATTAACATAAAATTATAAATGGTATAAATAATCCTCCTTGGACTCTGCCTTGCCTTGTGTATACTATAAATGTTTTTGTTCTGCACTTCCTTATATTGTAGGTTATTTACTTACACAAAATCATTTCCATTGCACAATTGTTAATTTTGTTGAAGCTTATTGACATATTAATTCTGTTCTGCATTTTTTTTGTATTTTGTAATTACTGAACCTCATTGTTCTGCTCCTACTGCCCCCACTCCAGGGTGCATCTGGAAATAAGCTGTTAACCAGCTCAGTATATCTTTCCTGGTAAAACATTTGAAATAAAGTATTATTGAAATCACAATTGTGTATCAATGCAGGGACATCTGATTTAATGGTAGAGTGCATGTAATAAGTAAGATAAGAACTTGTTTAAAAATACCAGGCAATAAGTTATGGATATTGGATTACAGGAGATGATGGAAGGTTTGATACCTTTTATTGGACCAACAAGTGTCTTGTACAAAGATGGAATTATACACAAGCTTTCAGGGCCTCACAGGTCCCTTCTTCAGTTGAATAGCAAAAGTAAGCAACAGAAGCAGTATTTATATCTACTGAGGAGCAATTTATAAAAAAAGAAAATATCAGGAAGTGAAGTAAGAAAGTGATAAAAGGTAACTAGGGATAAAAGTCGATATAAGTAGCAAAACAAAAAAATTGTGTGAGAAGAAATGAGGCTACTAAATAGGAACAGGTCAGTAGGAGATAAAAGGAAGCTTGAAAGGGAAACAAAATACCAGATAGGAACACAGATAAGAAAGATCTGAGATAAGAAATAAGAGGTAGCCTGAAAGGGTAGAACAGACAGGAGTTGCCTAAGGAATACATGGAAGTCAGGAAATTAGAAGAAACAAAACAACAAAGGCCCAGATAAATGGAGTGTGAGGTAATATAAACAGTGAGGTGTGAAAACAATCAGGGAGTGGGCAGGATTGAGCTGAAGATTTTATAGTAGAGGCATGGAGGGTGTAAGGAACAAGTAATAAAAACAGAGCAGGCAGGAACTCAGAAAATAAAAAAACAATAACTAGAGAAAAACAGTTTACCAAAGTGTGTAATAAATCCAATGTCCGGATTCAGTCCACAATAAGAAGAGAATTACAGTTTACCATAGTGTGTCATAAATCCAATGTCGTGATTCAGTCCACAAATGTTAGATTTAAATTGTTTTATATATTTTAATTTCCATGTCCTTCTGTTCTGTGTGTTTTTGAATTTGCCTCTTAGTATCAAGACAGATAAATCAAAGACAGAGTGATCTGTTTGTGAAAAATAATTTCCAACTGGTGTGCCGCTAAACTGGTTTACTATTGTGTGATGTTGATGACTTGTCCTGGTTTTCATTGGTTTACTAGTTTCCCCAATATAGCACCCATGTGTGCACTTCTTGCATTGAATTAGGTAAACCACATTGCTGGACTGACATGTGTGGGATCCATTAATGTTTACTATGTTGTTCTGGCTTGTCTTGATAGAGGCCTGTGTGCATATGTGGGTGCAGGACTTACATCTTGCAACATTGCATGGTGTAGTCCCTCTTGTTTCTCAGTTATTATGGTCTGCTGTGAGACTTTTATGAATTATTATATTCAAGAGGCTGGGGGGCTGCTTATAGGCAATGACAGGTGGTTCAGGGAAAATGTCCATCAGTGTTTCACTTTTTCTCAGCATGGGTTATAGTTCTTTAATAATTTTCTAAAGGGGTTTTAGCATGGGGTTATAAGTGACCACTAGTGGTGTGTGGTCAGTTTGATGTTTTTGCCTGTATTCCAGCAGATTGTCTTGTGGGATTTGTATGGCCTGTTCAAATTCTCTGTCATTTTGTCTTGGAGAGTGGCCCTCTGGATTAGAGAATTCTGAAGTGAGGAGAGTTGTCTGTCTCTTGTTCTCTCGTCAGAGCAGATTTGATGGTATCTAATTGCCTGACTGTAGATTACAGATTTTTTTGTATGAGTTGGGTGGAAGCTGGAATTACACAGGTAGTGGTTTCTGTCAGAGGGTTTTCTGTAAAGAGCAGTTTGTATATGTCCATTTTTAGCGATAATGTCTGTGGTATCAAGAAAATGTATGCTGGTGGTGGAATATTCAATTGAGAGTTTTATAGAGTGATGAAAGTTGTTAAAATCATGATGGCATTTTTTGATGGAGTCTTTATCTTCTGTCCAAATCAGGAATATGTCATCTATATATTGGAGGTATACTGATGGTTTATAGGGGTGGTATTTAAAAAATCCTCCTCTAAACAGGCCATGAAGAGATTGCAATATTGTGGTGCCATTTTAGTACCCGTGGCTGTCCCCATAATCTGTGAAAAGTTCTTGCCATTAAAGGTGAAGTTTTTGTGTACCAAAATGAATTTTATTAGGGTGCTGACAGTGGTTTAAGGAATGTCTGCTGTGGATGTATTGTCCTTTAAAAATTTCTGACATGCTGCTATGCCATCTTCATGTGGGATATTAGTGTACAGGGTAGTGTTATCCATTGTGGCTGGGACAGTGTTTGGCAGTTGTCCAGTTTGCTTAAGTTTCCTGAGGAAATCTGTGGTGTCCTGAAAAAAAACTGCTATTAGCTCTTACTAGTGGTTTCAAAATGGATTCAATGTGTCCTGAAATGTTTTCAGTGAGTGTGCCAATGCCAGGGATGATAGGTTGTCCTGCATTCCCTGGTTTGTGTATCTTATGTAGCATATAGAATGTCCCTGGAATAGGTTTGTTTGGAATTAGTATTTTTAACTGTTCTTGGGTGTTGTTTGGTAGAGACATGATGATTTATTTGAGTTCTTCTGTATGTTGTATAGTAGGGTCTTCTGTGAGTTCTCTATAATAAGCTGTATCTTACAGCTGTTTGTGTGCCTCTTTAATGTAATCATCTGTGTTCATCACAACTACAGCTCCACCCTTATCAGCTAGTTTTATTACAAGTTTGTATTGCCCTATTTTCCAGCGGTGTGATATTATACAGGAGTTTCTGCTTAGGAAGTGGGAGTTTATTCGTCCACAGAAGCAATGTATGCATCCAACTTGAGGTGGTGTCCGCTCTGAGGGTTTCAGTCTGATGTTTTCTTGTGCTGTCGTAATGTGTTGATTGTGTGTTGTTCTTATCAAAAAAATACTCTTTTAGATGAAGCTATCTAAAAAATTATTTTATCCCACCACAGAATCTAATGCTATCAAATTCCTGTGTGGGGCAGAAAGTTAAGCCCCTGGATAAAACAGATGTTTCAACTTGCGTAAGTTCTTTATTAGATAGGTTGGTCACTGGTAGTTGTTGCAGTGTATAATTTTGTTTCACAATGTAAGTGCTGTGGTTTACTTCCCCTGGGTGAGTCAAGGTGTTGCGGTGGCTGCTGTCTTGTAGTTCTCTAAGTTTCCTCCTTTTCTGTGATAGGGCTGCCTGGAGAGCTATTTGGTAATGTGTTTGGAGATCACAGCTAAATTCTGGTAATACCTTATTGTTGTTTCCTTGAAGGATGTGTGAACGTTCAGAAAATTTATTTTCAAGGTGAGATTTTCTAGTGTATATCTGATAAATAAGGTGATGCCTGAGTTTCTCAGATGTTCTACAACATAGTTGTTTTGCATACCTTGAATTGTATGTAGTTCGCAGTGGGTTATAGATCCGAAGTCCTTGCGGTATAATGTTCTGTGTTTTGCATGCAGTTAGTAAGTAGATGTCACTGTCAAGTTTGTCTTCCTTTTTCTTCATGTTGCAGAGTTGCCATTTCAGATGGTGATTTGCAGAATCTTCCATTATTTTGGAAAACAGGAGATGATGGAAGGTTTGATACCTTTTATTGGACCAAGTGTCTTGTACAATAATGGAATTATACACAAGCTTTCAGGGCCTCACAAGTCCCTTATTCAGGTGAATAGCAAAACTGAACAACATAAGCAGTATTTATATCTACTGAGGAGCAATTTATAAAAAAAATAGTAGGAAGTGAAGTAAGAAAGTGATAAAAGAGGACTAGAGATGAATGTCTATCTAAGTAGCAAAGTAAAAAAAAATGTGTGAGAAGAAATGGGGGTGTACTAAATAGGAACATGTCAGGACTGTATTACCTTGTGTTCTGTGATATAATGCTGCCTGCAAAGACTATAATCCTGACACAATTACCTGTTTGATTTGTTCATATACCACTGTAATCTGCCTGGTATATTTTTTGCACTATGTATATCTATGCTTGTGAATCTGTTTGATCTGATGTAGATCCTTTGGAAATGAGTCCCTTACTCAAAGGTCTGTAATTTTGAATATATAAATAAATAACATAAATAAAGTAGGAGATAAAACGAAGCTTGAAAGGGGAAAAAAGGACAAGACAGGAACACAAATAAGAAATTCTTAGGAATGCAGCATATTGATAATATGGAGGACATGGTAAACAGAAAACTGGATATCTACAGTACTTGAATATTCAGTAAAGGATTTAATAAGATGACAGCAACTTTTCTTTTCATTGTGAGGATACTTTTTGGATATAATTTCTCCAAGGATTCTTTACGTTTTATATCCCTGTCTTTTCACATCCATATTCCATATAGAACTTGTTCAAACAGCTATATGAGGCAGACAAAAATCACATTTAGCACTGCTAACTCTTCTGGTCCTGCCATCATATGGAATCTTTAACATGTGTTACATCCAGTTATGCTGTATTGCTTTCTCTTTTTTTTTGTTATTTATTTATGTGCCTTCTACCAACTGGCCCATGTTCACCAGCCCCCTCAGCCCCATCACCCCAGCAGCCACTGCAACTTACCTCATGGCTGTGGGGTGTTCAGCTGGCCATGGGTGTGAAGCCCATAGGGGACCAGCTTCATCTCACTGGTTGGCAGGCTTTTCCCCTCCAGTTTTTCCTCTCCAAGTTTGGCTGCAGCAGTGTGCAATGGCACCAATGGCTGAGCTGTGCATGCTTCTGCACGCAGCATGCCAGGCATCTGCTCTGCCTCTGCCCCTCCATCTGCAGTACAGGTTTGTTAATCTCCAGCTACCCCTAGGAGCTAGGCATGCACCAGTCTCAAAACCCACCCCTCCCTGGGAGTGGAGTGCTATCCTCTAGATGCTCGATCCTCTACCTCCCTGGCCAACCACTGGTGACCCACTCACACTGTAAACATGGGTCACCAGTGTGGCAGGAGGTAAGGCAGTGATTCCTCATCCCTCAATGCCACTGGACCAGCCCCTTTGGTTTCTCTTTGTTAAGAGAAAGGGTTAATTGATTGATTTCTTTACAATAGACCTGATTGACTTATTTCACTACACTAGCACTCCCAAAAACTTGTATTTATGCAAAAGCTAAAAAAGGACAGACATAAAAGAACCATGAAATAGATTGCATATACTATGCACATATATACATAAAGAAGCATTAAAGAGAAAACAAACAACAGGGCTATCCTATTAGAATGTATTATAGAATGCTAAAAAACTTCATACAGAAGGAAATCAATGTGTTTTTTAAATTTTAGCTTGATACCTTACATGTGTTTATATGGTATCTGGAGCGTGGATGACCCAAGGTGTTTAACTGTGGAGAAACATTTGAGGAAAGAATATTCCTCAGCATGTCATAAGATAGGAAACGCTAACTGAAATAGGCCACTTTCAAAACAAAACAAAAAAACTAAAAATAATTGCTTGCTATGGGCTGGAACTTGTTTTCCTTCCCAGCCTGGCAATGGTTTGATAACATGGGTTAAGAAATAGAGTGAAAAGTGTTGCATTTGAAAGGATATGAAGAGAAAGTTAACTATTGTCTCCCTCAGCATCAGATAAAAATGCTTGTCGAGGGAATGATGAAGAACTGTGGGCAGGTTTGAAATCAAGAATAGAGTCAGAACTTGTAGCTAATACTACACTGGTTTAAATTTTAAAAGTAAGATGAGATAAACTGCAGATTACAAATGGTTTTAGAAATGTGATTACAAATGAGTGAAAAGGTATTGGACATAGAAATAGGCATTTATTCAAAATCAATCATTAAAAAGTAAATAGACTCAGCAAGGCATCAATTAGAAAATGAAGATATTACTCAATACTGACACAAGAAAATGCATGAGAGGGGTTATGGCTTTTTCGATCTGAGAGTAACCGACTGACAACTGGTACATAAATGGTGGCAATCTTGATCAGATTGAAATGTAAGTCTTGTGTAATAAAATAAATAATTCTTTCTATATGGCAATTTCATCTTCAACAGATTGGTTCCTCCTGAGTCTGCTCACAGTAATTGAAGAGATTGATCCTTTTCTTATAACACCCTACTGAATCCATGAAGAATTTAACAATGTTAAAGTTTGCAAAGCCGCTGGACCAGATAATGTTTCTAGTTAGTTGATAATAGAGACAGCTAAAGTGCTAGCCCCCTACATCTGTATCATTTACAATTATTTCATATTGAAAAGTCAAATTTCCATATAAATGAAAAGGTCTGAGTTATCTCCATCCTGAAGAATCTTCAAATAAAGATTTTTCAAAACATGTAAGATCAATCTCTCTTACAAATTAATTCATGAGCAAATTTTGCCCAACTGGAGGATGTAAAAAATGTTTATCAATATGGAACTTTTTGGTTGTTAAAGTTTTTTTATCAATTTTCAGATTTCACAGTACATTGCAAATTGCACAGAACAGATACTGTTCTGAACAGGTACAAGTACATTCAGATACATTCCCATAATGCAGAGTGTAGATTAACTGTTGGTCGCTTATTATAATGCACAGTACTCTACATTTGGATTACCAGAGGGCTTTAATTCTAGGGGTACCTTTGATGGATGTCTGTGCTTTGCTGGATTTAATTAATCACCATAAAAATATCAACATAAATAGATCTACTTACATTTCTCAGTACTGTGTGTCAAACCTCAGATGGAGCTATGTCCTGAAACAGTCCTTATATCTTCAAGGCTACCTGAGAGATTCTGTGATGAGATACCGATGTGGTGTGGCTGGGAGGATGTCTGGCCCTCTGAAACACAATAATAATGCTACAAAGAATATGAACCTGGTACTCACAGTGCAACTATTTACATAGCACACAACAGGATTATGTAGTAGACCTATGAGAGAGAGAGAGAGAGAGAGAGAGAGAGAGAGAGAGAGAGAGAACCTGATCTGGAGAGAACACTAGAACTGAGGCCTGTAAAGGTAACATTCTGATCAGGTATGAGAAGTGGGTGGAGTGATGAAAGGGACTGGCCTTGCATAACACAGGTGGGGAGGCTGATTAGTCAATGCCCATTAGGGGAATGATGTATTCCTGGCATGGACCCCAGCAGGTATAAAAGTTGGTCATTTGATTGACTTGGGAGTGAGACAAGCTGTCCATTTCAGCCCGTGAGGTGAGTTAAACCAGTATCTCTACCTGGCTACGTATAAGGGTAGAGCCCCATTTGCAGAGGAGAGCTCTTTTAGATTGCATGGTCAGGAGGAGTAGACATCTGAATTCAGGTTTCTTTAATAATAATGTATCAGGCTTGATTTCCAGCAGGAGAAGAGGGGCTAACAATGAAATTGTTGTGTGACACATTGAGCATCCTATCTGACAAATTTAACTCCAAAAGGCCTTGAGTTTGGGGCATGACCAGAGTATATGAAGGAGGTCTCCCCCTTTTGATTGGCACCTACAACATTTGTCATGGTCTAGTAGCTTTGTTATGTGGAGCACTGCTGGGGTCCTATACAATGTATGTAGTATTTTATTTTGAATCAGTCTGCTATAGGCATCTTTGAGCAAGGTGTGGGTATCCTTCCACACCTGTGCCCACTGTCCCAGTGTAATATCTAAAAGTGTGGGAGAATTCAAGAATGCATGGGACAGACAAAGGCAATTTTTGTGGGGGTAGGAAGAAATAGGCCGTTGGTTAAATAGGATCTGCAGCTTATCATCTAGGTAGAGAAATGGGCAGACTAGGTGGGCCAAGCAGTCCTTATCTGCCGTCAAAGTCTATGTTTCTGTGTTTCTATATCGCAGCCCACAAACCTTTCTTATCTGACCTTAGATTCCTTGGATTGACTAGGTTAAGTACCCTGTCCCTTAGCTTCTAATAGATTGTGCTAGCCAGGTGTTTTGGGTGTGGTGAGCCAGGCATGAAGTTTGGTGGTTAATGTGTTCCATATATGGGCACCTAAGAAGGGTTTAACAGCTTGCCTGATTTGTAAGTACCACCAGAAGTCTTTTTGGTGAAGGTCCCATCTATCTTTGGTGATTTAAAAAGAGCTACTCTGGCAGAGTGTGGGTCTAGGATATACTGAATGTGGAATGTTCCCTTGGTGGACATCTGTGGCCAGAAAAGTTTTTTTTTGTCCACTAGGATTAGTTGATTATTCCAAAGAAGTGTGTGGGACAATGGGATCAGGGAAAAACCTAATATGTTATGCATTAGGGTCCAGTATGTAATAGCTGTAGTGATAGTAGGGCACAGGAGACAGTGATTGCTCTTTGCCAGGTATAACAGTGAGGTGGCTGTGCTGGCTTTGTCCGTGGATTGTTCCATATGAACCCATAGTGGGGATGTGTCAGTACAGGGGCATAACCAGTGAATTGTCTGCGCTGTCTGGAATGTGTATTTATAGTCTTTGAGCGAGGGTAGGTTTCAACCACTGACCCTTCAATGGGACCGAAACTTGTTTTTGACTGAATCTTGGATGATTTCCTTCCCATAAGAAGTCACCTACTAGCTTGTCAATTGTTTGAAACCAAATTTTGGATATGGGTAGGGGTATGTGGGTTAAGAGGTAAAAGAACCTAGGGGTGGTGACAATTTTAATAGCAGCTATTTTACCCCCTAGAGTGAGTATCAAAAGCTTCCATCTGTCAAACTCCATCTTGGTGGAATGGATTAGAGGATAGATATTTGTTTCCCATATTTTGTCCAATTGGAGAGTGATTTTAATACCCAGGTATGTGATGCCCTGTGGTGACCATAACAATCCTGAGTTAGAAGCTAGGCCATGATGGCAGGCCTGGTTTAAAGGCATTATTTCAGTCTTGGATAAATTCATTCGGAGGCCTGAGAAATTGGTAAAGAATTTTAGAAGACTTAGGAGGGGTTGGAGTGAGGTTTGCAGATTTGTTATTGGGATGAGCAAGTCATCTGCATACATGAGGGTGGAGTACCTCCTGTGGCCAATCTCCACGCCTAATATTATAGGGTGCTGCCTAATTGTGGTTGCAAGGAGTTCCACTGCTATTACAAATAGAAGAGGGGAGAGAGGGCATCCTTGATGGGTGCCACGGCCAAGGGGGAAGGGGGAGTATAGGATATGATTTCTGGTGACTCTGGCTGTTGGGGCAGTGTAAATGGAACTCACCCAGGCCTTGAACCTTTCCCCAGGTTCCAAGTGGGATAGTATCAAATGGAGATAGTCCCATTCCAGGGAGTCAAACACTTTTTCAAAATCTGCCATAAGTTCAACTGCATGAGTTTGGAGGGTTCTAGCTGTGTGCATAAGATTGATAATGAGTGTGTATGATTGACACTGTTCCTCTCTCAAACAAAGCCAACTAGAGATGCATGGAGCAAGGCAGTCAACAGTGTGTTCCGTCTATTAGCTAGTACCTTAGCATATATCTTGCTATCAGTATTTATAAGGGAGATTGGTCTGTAGTTGGCAGCAAGAGTAGGGCCCCTACCCTTGTTGTGTATAACTGTAATCACTGCTTTCCTGAGTGTGGGAGATAAACAGCCCTGACATCGGCCTAATCATAGGCCTGTGTAAGTAGTGGGGTTATCTGTGCGGCCAGGACCTGGAAGAAGTCCACAGGGAACCTGTCTCCTCCTGGTGCTTTACCGTGTTTGATGGTTAAAATGGTTCTTTCACTTCTTCTTCTTCAGTGATTGGAGTATATAATTCTCAGAACTGTTGTGGAGATATTATTGGGAGAGAAAGGGTGTTGAGGAAGGGTTGGATACCTTTGGGAGGGGGTGCCGATGTTTGGAGGTATAGAGATTGGAGTAGAAAGTGGTCAAAATGGTATTGACCTCCTGTGGGCTGGAAAGCACCTGTCCCTGAGAATTTACCAAGCCAGCTATGTGTCTGTTAGCCAATTGTTTCCTTAGCTGATATGTTAACACTTTCCATCCTTTGTCCTCCCCCTCCCAGAACTGATGCTTGAGCTGTATCATGGCAATCTCGGCCTTTCTGTTCAGTAATTGTTAATTTGGAGTCTTAGTCCTTGGACTGTCCAGCCAAGGGGAGAGTGGGGAGATGGGGAGGGTATGGCTTTGTAGAGTGTCTCTGTCACTTTCATTTCTGCCTCCAATGTTGCCAGGCAATGTTCCATGCCCCTTCACCTAGCAGAGGTGTAGTTCATCATTTTCACTCTGATGGTGGCTTTGTATGCCTCCATGTACTTCCAAGAGAGGTGTCAGATATTGGATTGTCCTGTAGGAAGAGGGAGGTTTCAGCCCATGCTGAAGGGGCAAATTCTGGGTCCCTCATCAGGAGGGGGTCTAGTTGCCAGGTACTGGTGACATGAAGAGTTGGGCCCCAAGTGAAATGAAATTGGATCAGGGCTTGGTCTGATATCAGCTGTGTGACTATGGTTGAGTCCAGAATGGCCTGAGTTAGGGAGGGCAAGGTAAGCCAAAAGTCTGATCTGCTAAAGGAGTTGTGGACCTCTGAGTAGTAAGTGTAGTCTTGGCTGCTTGGGTGGAACAGGTGCTAGCTATCAGTAAGCCTCATTTCATACATAAGTTGGTGCAGGGCACATCCACCCATTATATGAGTTTCCTTGCCAAAGGCACTTCTATCTATAACTGTACCAAGATGAGGTTGAAGTCCCTTCCTATTAGTAGGAGGTAGTTAAAAGTATGGAATGAGCTGAGAGCACTAGCCAGTCCATAAAAGAATTGTGGGTCATCCTGATTGGGGGCATAACTCTTATTTAAAACAAGTTGGCCAGAAGGGGTTGAACAGCTTGCCATTACCCAATGCCCTGAGGGGTCAGCTAGGGAGGAAGTGGCAGTCCATTTGAGGGATTTATAAAGGTGTATTGCTATCCCACATTTTCTGGAGGGGGCACTAGTGTGCATTTCCTGACCACCCACTTCTTAACCAGGAGGGAGTGATCATTCTGTATTAATTTGGTTTCTTGCAGAAAAGCCACTTTAGGCCTCACCCATTTTGGGTGCAAAAGCACCTTTTTCCTTTTAACAGGGGTGTTAAGTCCCCTGATGTTCCATGTGTGGCACACTATCTCAGACATGGTCATTTAGAGGGGAGTATTAATGGAGGTGAGGGCAATATCATGCACGGTGGAGGTTGAGGTCTCATGGCTTTTCATCAAACCTGACAGGACGGTCCTTATAAACCACAAGCATCTGGCCTTTCCTACTGCTCTCTGCTCAGTCTTCCTCATATTGGAGTAACCCAGTATACTACTCTGGCACTCTCTCATCATACTTGGAATGGGCATATTGCACCAATCATTCAACACCAAGATACACAACATTAACATGAACTTACAAAAGAACTGTAAACTATATACAAATATATTAAAACAGAATTGTTTTGGGGATGTGTCCAGGCCTACAGCCAGTCATGTACTGCATCTATAGGCTGGCATGACTAACCCTGGGAGTGTAGTATTGGATGGCCACAGCCATTTTGTTGACAGATGCCACCTATGGGTGGGTGGTGATGCATTATGTAAATGTAGTTTACTGGGTAGCTTTAACAGCATGAGTGTGTTTACCAGTGTAATTGATACTGTAACCATTGCTACTATTGCTAGCTGGGGATTATACAGCTTATGGATCCTTATGGGGCACATGGGCCAGTCATACTGAAAACTGAGATGAAACACCTAGCACACTTTGAGCGTATCCTAGTTTAAAGGGGGTATAAGGCAGGAAGGCTCTGTTTACATATGGCTGTCTGGTGATCTCTGCTAAGGGGCCAGGTTACCCCAAGGGGAAAAAAGGGGGGTAGAACTGCTGCTCTGTAGTAACCCCCTTTTTGGGTATCACTAGAGAAGCATTGCTATTATGAGTTGACAGAACTTGTATTATGCATATCTCTGCAGTGGGCCTTCTGAGTCCATTACACCTGTTAGTGACCAAATCAGGCAACATGTATTGTATAGTATATAATGGGAAGCCGTCTGCCCTAGCAGTCTATCTATGTTGTAAAAGGGTTAGCGAGTTGGGACCTAAGGGCAGGCAAACTCTGGTGTGCAGCTGGTCTCCTGTCAAGGCAGAAGCTTATGAGGAGTAAAACAAGGACCAGTTGTGTACACATGACATTTATATCAGTCAAACCAGCCTTTACCACTTCAAGGAGTTAGGATTAGCGAATAAGAGACCAAAATAACTGCACTGTTCTAACCTTTGGAAGACAAATATGAGTCTCGGTGATGACTGGCCCTGGAGGGGCTCAGCCACAATCAAAGTATGTGAAGTTGGTGCATTCCTTCAAGTCGGGACCAAGCCAAGGGGGAGATGAACCTGTTAGAGATGTCCATCACCAAAGAAGGCAGGGTGGGTGAGGGAGTCATCAAAACTAAACCTCAGTCATTGCTGCTGACAGGCTGAGAAGAGTGACTATCTCCAACTGTCATCCCCACCCCCCATGTTCCTCGTATTAGCTCTACCTGCAAAGAAAAGGAAAACTCCACTAATCTGAATAGATGTCAGGTTCAGCCAGGCTTAGAAAGAGATACTCAGGGTAATCTCTGTTGGCAGGTTTCATGCTGAATCTCCATTGTGTCCTGCAAGTCCACTTCTGTGAGGCCTGTATGGGTGGAGGAGTCTCCAGTGTGGATTTTAGGGCAGCTCGGAATCACAGTAGCCCATGAGAGTTGGTTAGCCATGGGCATGGGATTGGTGCTTGGCTGGGTTGAAGTGCAGGGGCCTGAGACTCTTGTCTAGGTGTCTTTCAAATTTTGAGGCAGTCAGGGGCATATATTTGTTGTCTTTAAAATATGGACTGAGGATCTCTGGTTTGAGTATGGCCTCCTCATTGTCTGGACCTCTGCTGCTACTCCTCGGTCTTTCTTTCTCTGCTGGGTGGTCATGTCATGAATGTTTGTTTTACTGCAAACTTTTTCTGGATCAAGGGGGCAGTGACCATTGTTCTTGCTGTTGTCCCTGGGGGTGTGCTGATTTGGGTTCATGGGGTTGATCCCAGATGGTAACCATTTGGGATGTAATTTCTATTCACTGTGGTTGGTTGTTCCATTGGGCCTGCGAGGGTGTTGATCTGGCTGCTTGTGGTCAAGTGCGGTAAATGAACTCCATTAGTGCACCTGGAGAGCTGAATACCAATGGGATCCCATTGTTAATAATTATCATAGAAGCTGGGTACCTCAGAGAGAAGGGCATATTCAGGCTGTGTGTAAGAACTGTCTTGCATCTGTATATTCCTTCCAAACTTGTTGACCTCTCCATTTCAGGGATCCCAGTTCCCTGGCTTGTGATTGTATGGCTTCCTTCTCTGCAAAATTTAGGAAGCATGCAGACAAGGGCCTTGGTTTCTCCCCCTGGCTTCGGGTGGGTCTGTAGTGAGTGGTGGGCCCTCTAAGTCATAAGCTGATTGACCTCTGGTAGTTGTAACATATGAAGTACATGTAGCTCCTCTGGAAGAAATCAGCAGGCTTATCTTGCTGCCCTTCATCAACCCCCGGGAATGCAAGTTGTTGTAGCAGCTCCTGTTCTCCAGGTCATCCACATTGTCCTGGAGAGATCGTATGAGGTGGGCCTGTTCTCTAATAGTAGCCAACATTTTGTGAATGGCAGTGTTGTGCGATGCAGTTTTGCGCTCACTCTGGATTATTCTGACATCTAGCTGGTGTAGCACCAGGGTTTTGTTTTTAGAAGCAAATGTCACTTCCATTTGCTTCATGAGGGAGGCAAACATCTTGTCCACAGATACAGTGTCCATACAGTAGTAGTGTTGGAATGCTCAGCCATGTGGTTGAAGATGCAAATATCAGCACTGGGTGCAGCAAAGGTGTGATATGAGTTTTTTCCAGGCAAGAAGCAGATTGCTGTGGAGCAGGAACTTTCTGATGCTAGCAAAAGTAGCTCAATGTTGAAAAAACATTCAGCAATCACATATTTATAAGGATACTTCACCCCAGGTAGCTGGCTCAATTAATTTAAGTGGCTATCCTGGATTACTGGACCCCCCCAATGGAACTTTTAAGGCATGTGTGACCTCACATTTTTTGTTTAACTAATTAATGACTTACAAATTGCCACTGAGAAGGGTTTTACCTCAAATGTTGCCATTACCAGTGTTTCAGATTATTTCAATTTTAAGAGTTATAACATCCTGATTTCTAGTATGTTGCCTTACAAAATTCAGCTGGTCCTTATGAGATATATATGTTCATGTTTAGAACAGTGGAGGTAAGGGGTAAAGCTGTGTAACTTCAGATCAGCCTGGAAGGAAGTTTTAGGTGGAGTTCCACAAGGAAAAAAGTGGGGTATTCATTTGTTAAAAAAAATGAATGATTTGGATACAAATGTGAAACGGTTATTTATGTTGACATTACCACATTGTACAAGAATTATTTTAAGAGAAGCCCAAGCTACCTGCAGCCGAATCTGTCCTTATATGTAAGTGGGACTAATAACATGAGCATACAGTTTAATACAAAGAAACATCAGATTCTGAGCATTAATGGGCAGACAAATGGCTTGAAGCAAAAGTTTCAAATTAAAGGAGCTGAACTTGAGGTGGTTCAGTAAACAAAACTGCAGAGGTCTATAGTGTCAAATGACTTTGGGTGGTTGCAACATGTGACAAATATAGTGATGAAGGTGGCCGAAAGAGTATACTTTTTGAATTAGTTAAAAAGAGCCAAGTTGTCTGAGGGTGAAATTCTGTTAGTCTACAGAACATTGATGTGGCAAGTGTTAAAATACTGTTTCCTGAGGTGGTATTCTGCATGAAGCAAAGGGGCAGCAAAAGATATAGAAAAAAAGTCAGGAGATAACCTTAAGGGCATTGATCATGATGAGCCTTACGAATTAACTAGGACCAAGTTGAGTTTGCCCACATTTTATGTGAGATGCCAAAAATTGTCTAACAATGAAACCTGATTGTAAAATCCATAATTTGATCTGTCCAAACAACCAAGCAAGATATATTACTAGAGCAAAGAAACGTTGGGCCACTAATATTGACCCAACAAATAGATTTAATTTAAGCTCTAATCCATGGGCTGTTAAATGTTTTGGTGAAGAGAACAAGTCTGAATGCTAAATTTTCCGTATACTTATAATGAAAATCTTAGCTGCATGAGCAACCGATTGTTTATATTACCCAGGAAAATGTTTATGGTCTGATTCCTCAAAGTAGCATCCAGGACCTGTGACATCTTTTTACTGCAATTGTGTAACTTGTTATATAAACCACATAAAATGTGGTCTACTGTTTTGATGCAGTTGTGTCAATGTTCACACAAATAATGATGCATGCACCAATGAAATTATGTATGTGTCACTTTTGAGCCATAAAACGATAAAATTGTCACAAGTGCATCAAAATGTTTCGTGCCATCACGTAAGAAAATCCAGCGTAATGTATCCAACTATTTGTAGTACACCAATGAAGTTTTTAATGTCTACTACCCATCTCATAATATGGCACTGATATATTGTGCATATGGGTAGAGAACACTGTATTTTATTGAACTATGAAAGAATACACTCCACGCCCATACTTTGTGCACATTTGGTCAGGTTTGGGAGACATTTCTCCAGTATTTATGTCTACGTAAAAGTTTTTTACCCTAGAGCTGGTATTGTAATAGTTCTGCCCTCACAACAGAATCAGATAAGGATTTATGATAAATGACTTTGCCTCATCTTATCACTGGATAATTTATAAATAAATTATGTATGATTGTGATATTGTCTTTTACTTTTTTGTTGGGTTTTAATGTTTACTTGTCGTATTATGATTACTCCATCCTCTGTGTGATGCATTTGTGCTTAACAGTTACTATGGCTTTTATGGTGTCTAAGTAATGAATATTATAAAATGTGCATCAATAATTATAAAAAAACAATGCAAACACTTTTAAAACGGTATTTTCTTTGTATAGTATCCATTCATCCTATAAGAAACATAGTAAAGTACTCAAGCAGTTAATTCTTGGCAGTTACTGTAGGGTCCCCTAAAGTAGCCAACTAGATAACAATATTCATGATCCAATATTCCACAAAGCTTAGAATAAAAAAAAAATCATCAGTGAGTAACAATTTAGAACTACTATATTGAGAAGACTTATCATTAGTCATTTGATTACATAATTCCCTTTTTGAGTAAAGACTGCTGAAGAAATGACTTGTTCTATGTCATACTTTTATTGAAATAGTTATCTGTTCTTTGGCTGTCTTGAATTGAAGCTAAAAGCTTTTTACATGGATTTTCTTTTTTATCAGAAGCAGCAATAATTGTTTTATGAACCACATTGTAATGTTTTCTTTCTTTTTCCTTTTAGCCACCACAACATACTCAACAGAGCGTTCTGAGCATTTCAAGCCATGCAAAGATAAGGACCTTGCTTACTGCCTGAATGATGGGGAGTGCTTTGTCATTGAAACACTTACAGGATCGCATAAGCACTGTCGGTAAGTTGACTAACAGATGCTACATGGGCATGTTATAAAGCTGCAATAGTTCCATACAGAAAGGTCTGCTTTATTTCATTGATTTCAAAATTAATTAAATCTCTGGTATCTATTAAAGAGCCACAATCTATTTAGATCTTAAAGTCAGAAATCTCTAATATTAAGCTTAGAGTGTAACTTCTGATTGTTTTTTTTTTGGGGGGGGGATGTTAAGGTAATTCTAGGATAAAAAAACAAACAAACAAACAACAATAGAAAAAGATAGCATTTTACCAAGGTAACAAGTAGAATGACAGACCTCAATTATTGAAAAAAAAAACTAATCTTCGCACATTTACTGAATAGAATATTTATGTAGTGAAACCAAATAAGATTTATAAACACTGCTAAATGCAGAATAGACTGAAGCATAAGAACAATATGATATACAGTATGTTGGAAGAAGTCATGATACAGATCCCAAGCAAGCACAGTTCTAGGCATACAAGGTTAAACAGCTATACACAAGCCATCAAAGTTCAATTGCCAAGGGGTGTGAATAACTCTTTTATACCTAAAGCTAACACCCGTGAACTGTGATTAAGGACAAACATGTTACACTCCCCAGAATTTATTGGCACACTTATTGTACATGTAGGGTGCTATGGTAAGACAGCAATTCTTAAGGAGCCACTGTAACGAATCTCCAATGGCCCTCTGGAGAGTTCTTTAATTTAAATAAGTTACTAACATTCAGAAAGGGCTTAAATAATGAAAATCAACACAGGATCAAGGTACTTTTGGACACATCTATTTTTGTCAGCTGCCTCCATACCAAATGATTTTGAATATAGAATAGAGCTGAAAAGGCTCTATTGTCCATGGCACAGGATTGGTTGTTACTGAAATCAATGCACTGAATATATAAACTGTCAATCAAACTCCACAAATGGACCATCATAGAGGCACTTTATGTGTTTGTAAGTGTACCTAGCCTTTTGATAAATCCTGAGCTGCTGCAATCAACTCCACTTGTCTATTATTTCCTTGAGCACTAATTCCATATTTTGAAAGAAAACAGAAAAAAAAAGAAATGTAAAGACTAGTACAAGGAGCATATTGAGAACAACAGAATGGGGAAAGAGCATAAAATATGCCCTTCACCATTATGGGCAGTGGCTTCATTTGAAAAGACAGCCTCCTGATTTCAGCAGCAGGACCTTGACATCAGTTTAACACCACCGCTGGCAGACTGATCTGCTAAACATAGTGCTCAGATATGGATAAAGATGTCCTCAAGCTACTGCAGAATCTGGCACTGTGGTGCACACTTCCCTCTTTTGCAATATTTATGAACCGCATCAAACTGTGATAAAGTCAGCTCCCTAATATAGTACTTAATGAACTACAACTAGTTAAAAAAGAGACCTCATTAGGTCATTTTGTTTTCAGTTATGTTGGTCTAAGTATACATATGATTTGTTGTTAAATTAAAACAAAAAAATGGACTGAAAATGTAAAAATAGATCCCTGGCACGGATATTCAATAAAAGCATCTTTTCAGTGAAATGAATACATGCTACTTTGTGTGGAGTATTGTAGCTTTAAGGCATGATATGCCAAATCTACTAACATAAAAATCCCTAAAAAGTAATAGGAGATTTTGATATTTTTACATTTAACAAGTAAATATTTCAGATATCATTTTCTTAATCCCTGTATATGTGTGCACTTACATGACATATGTCACAATTAACACTTGCATATGAATGCCCTCCTAACAGGTCTACACAGAAAATATTGATTTAAAGACAATATTTTGATAAACCAAGGACACAAGTTACAGGATAGTATCTTCACATCTGTATTATGATCAAATATTATGTGCAGAATACAAGCCATTCTGAATATATTGTTATAAACTCTCAGTGTAATCTCCTGTATGAGGCAACTGATTTACTCTTGTTACATTAAAACCAATAGATAACACCTTTGTCATAATATGCAAAATGCTTGTCTAGTAGAAATTGCTCTTTATAGAGCATTCAGGCTAAAATATGGCTGAGTCTACTTTCAAAAGAAAATGTTTGATTTCATTTTGCTGCTTTTGGAATATACTGAAATAGTGTGTAAAAATGAAATGTTTCAAGATTGAATCTCCATTTGATTAGACCTAGATTTTATGATGATGGTTGTCACTCTACAGTAAAATTGCATCACACATGTTTCTGTACAATAATGTGTGATTATGCTTTGTACTTTTCTCTTTCCTTATATGTTTTGCTTATGGTCCTACTAATCTTAAATTTTGCTGTTTTCTCCAACTCCCCCTCAGACACCACCAAAAAACCCCAGGGCCTCTTTTAGATGCTCATCCAAACTTCCCTGCAGCCTCACCCCCTCAGTGGGCCTTTCCTTAGCTCCAAGATTCATTGTGGGGTCTGGGGTTCCTGGATGTCACTGCTACATGAGGGAGCCATCACACATCTGTTTGCCCACATTCCAAGCAATGATGCCATCCATATTACATCTGCTTTCCACGGGAGGGAGAGCTGATGTAGTGAGGTCACCACTGACATCAAGGCTGCTCTCCTCTGCCTCAGATGGAGGTGCTCAAGCATGAAGCATTACACCTAGAATTGTGAGGCATGGATAATATCCATCAAATTTGGATACATGCAGATACCACTGCTTTCATTAGATTTCAAATGCCATTAAATTGTGATGTCATTGGAACATGGATCTACTCACCTCAGATACCATGTATAGATCTGATCACAACCACAAGATCTGATTGCATCAAAGGAATCTGTTGGCTGCATCCATCACTTCCCATAATTCTGACTTTAGATACCAACATGTGATATCTGATCCCCAAAATCTGACTGGTGATCCAAAATACAAATGTTGTCAGACGGAACTTAGATTTGGAGATAGATAGTTGGACTAACTGTTGGAGTCCTCTCAGGTCACTAACTGATCATCACTACTCCAGAGCTAGAAAACACTCTCTCAGTAGTGTAACATATATTTTATATGTCTGGAGCTTTAGGTCAGGCTTGGAATGCAAACCTGAAACTCTCATCTAATAGTTAATGGGTTACCACTGGGCTGGGCTCTTGCACCACTATTTAATGTGTAACGTTGTTTGTACATTTCTAGCTAAAGCATAGAAATTCAGTGTTTTTTATATCTTTTGTGAAAAGTGTGATCTTATCATCTCTTCTAGTGTAGCAGTTGTGGCAATATTTAAAAAATATTTTTTATTTAATGTAGTTTGACCTTTCTATGACTTGGGTAGGGATGAATGTAGACATATTTGAGTGGTAAAATTTATAATCTAGTTATTGACATTTCAATGGTGTGCTTTTGGCAGTTTAAAGCACATGAATTTGGATTTGTTTATAATATGGGTAAATTACTTACATGTTAGTAATCATTTGTGGCTGGTGGCAACCACAATTTCATTTGCACATTTTGCATTTTGAGGGACATGGAAAGATGAGCTTTTTAAATCTTCTTTGTATCAAGAAGCCAATGTTAGGTTGTTCAAATTAAACTATTTTTCTTTAAGAGTATTCAAGTAAAGCAACAATACTTGCAAACCAGGAAAATCCTCCTTCATATTTCCCTTTTATCACAAATGTACTCATGAGATCCTTAGATAGGTCACTAATAATTTTCACTCAATTATTCACGCAAAGAAGTGTGTTGATAAGTTCTGTAATAGACAATCTGTTGCTCTTCTGTAAAGGTGGCTTCCACAGTTCCTGCTAACAATCCCTTCACGTGAGGTTACTCTTCCGTGGGTCTGGCAGTGGACTTGAAGCTTTAAAAACTTCAGAAATGCTTATCCATTGCAAATGAAATAACATTGGGAAAATTAATATTAATAGCATTTTGTCAGTGCTCAATATTGTTGTTAGTTCTATCTAAGGACTTCATTTTTATTTTGTTTATTGCATTGTTGTTTTAGATTTATTTAATCTTTTAAACCAACGTTGTTTTATTTTTTTTTTACTATTTATTTTGTGTTTAGTAGCAGGTTTAAATAGTATCTAAGGAGGTGAAAAACTTTCTTACTGACAGATTCATGTGGCAAGGGTATACAGTAGATTGAAAATAATGCATTTGGATTCTTAAGGTGAGTGGGCATGGAAGTTTGGCCTTGGAGATATGGGGATATTTTTCTTGAGGTCAAACTGTGCTAAGTCTGTAGTCACATGTCCTGAAGAAGCTGTTTTTATTGTTAATAAACTAAATGGATATTTCTGATTTACTACATACTCTGACGGCCTTGCAAGTGCTATGTTAAAACTGTATGCTGTTTGTTTTTAATAACTATATGGTGTAGTTTATGTTACGTTCAACCATATAGGTCTATAGAAAAATATAGATGCATTGTACCAACAATATAAGAGCTTAACAAAGACATAAACAACACCATTAATCTTATAATGATTTTTAGCACCAGAGTCCAAGTTAGAAACACATACCAGGTTGAACTTTGTACCTCAGTCAATCAATGTGAGGCCATTTATCATATCTTAGCACAATACTCCAATATATTAGACCACCTAAAAGGTGAACTAACTCATGGGTGCAGTTGCCACGAGCTGCTAGGTTTTGGGTACCACATTTGGCAAACAGCTGACACATTGATCACTTTTTTTGTGAAAGTAGACGTAAAGCAGGTAAACTGACAGAAATGTCGAAAAAATAAGAAAATGATACTTTGACATATTTCAGAGGATGTCGTCACAACTCAAAATTGTGAGTTTTGTGGCTGTGCTCCCATACCCTTGTGAATTCTGCCAATGTAATACATTGAAGGACAGTAAGGACAGAACACCAGCAGAAAGTGAACTAGAAGCAGACACAGAACTTTTACATACAATACATTGCAGGTTAAATTAGGTTCTCCTTTAAGCATTATGATATAGCAGAAAACTGTTTTCCACTAAAGAATGTACATTACCAAAAAAAGGGGAAATGAATGACTAGCAATGCTAACAACTTTTGGTGGTTTTCAGTTTCTACAGCAGGCTGCCATTCTAACCTGAAAATAGGCAGCTATGCTGTCTAGTGTTCCTACCTGGTTAACAAAAACTAAATAAATAAATAAAACTCTGTAGCCTGGCTTTCACTATCAGTCACATACCTCACGTGATGAAGACCCTGAAGGCACAAAAAAACAGGGTCTAGGTACCATATTTTGTTGTGTATCCTCCTGTCCCTTCAATCTGCACAACATTTGCCCCACTATAGTCCTATCCCACTGTGTGAATTATTATGTTCACCATGCGCATGCGCTAGCAGCAAACATTTTGTTATGGTAGTTGGATTTTGAGAGAGGTGCGGTGCTGTTGTCCAATGCAGAGCAGTGTTTTAGGGGCAAGACTATGCCACACCAATCAACAGGCCAGCTGAGTATGATGAAGTTTTGGCTTGCTGGGTGGAGACAGCAAGAACTACAAAAGAAACAGTAAACCAAATCATGGGCTCTTTCCTTTCATCTATGCTGCCCAGCAACCAGGCTGATCTGTCATCTGTCAGCCTGGAATGGCTGGAATGTGACATATGCAGGGGCTCAAGGCAGTTATTACATAAAACCATAAATTGAAGTCTTTTACTGGTGCCACTACCCCCATGAGAGTTCCTTGCACCCCACCCTCCCTCTCAGCACCTCCCCCCCAAACATAACACTGACATTAGGGTGCACAATCCCCAGTGTTGCCACCTTGTAAGCAAAACCCCAGTACACTACCATGCGCTCCCAATGCATGGTCACATCCTGTAATTTTCCGCCCTCCTGACCCTCCCTCTCAGCACCCAACACCCCCACACATACACAAGCATAACACTGGCACTTGGGTGCCAAATTCCCCAGTGTCACAACATGAATTGAAGAAAACCATCCCTTGTAGTTTTCTTTTTTTTTTATACTGACACTGGAGTGCTCAATCCGCCAGTGTCAATAGTTCTCTGTTATTACTGGCCTTGTAACTGTGCCATCCACCCGACTATCCTTATCAGCACCCCCCCCCCAGACCTAACACTGACACTGGGGTTCCACCCCCACTGTCGTGAACTGAAATAAAGAAAACTTTCTCTTGTATTCCATTTTGATAAACCCTGTAAAAGAAAACGTCCATCAATGTCTGCTGTGGCTGTCACTGTCCCCCAACCTAACTCTCCAACTCAGCACTCTCCCAGCGCTTAGTTACCCACCAGGGGTCCAGCACCGTAAGCTTCCTGGACTGCAGAAACATCTTCAATCTTCAAAGCTGGACTGCTAACTGAGAAAACAGATATGCGGTTCAATGTATTTCAATGGTGTTTTTTTTTACTTATTTGCATACCTGGACATTTTTGCATATTTTTGCACCAAATTTTCAACATGCCTTCTTTATTTATTTATTTATTTATTAGCTTTTGGTAACCGGGTAAGTGCGCTAGGCAACAGTCCTGCCTATTTTCAGGCACGACCCGGGAGAGCACAGGACATTGGTTACAATATGCAGAAATGCACAGACATAATATAGGTGTACAGGAGCAAAACAAGATATACATTGGGTAGCACAGTAATAGTTACATAAGGGTACATTTTAGGCATAGATCATAATAAGGATGTAAAATAAAGCAATTAGGGTAACCATAAGACGGCTGAGGACAGTAAAGACATCAAGGTTCATAGCCACCTAGACAAACGTATTGCATGGGAGAACATTAGTGTAGTACTCAGGGTCAGACCTGACAGCCTGCAGTGGGACAAAGCAAATTAAGAGCATTTGCATTGGCCAGAGGCTAGGAGCTTTGGGACCCCACCTCATGAACAATTGCCCTGACAGTAGGCAAATCTTTCGTAAAAGGTGATTTCATGGTCCCAGCATGAAATCACCTTTCATTCAGGAGTTGAACATTTTCTCTGCCCTTGTTCATTAGGAGGAGTCATCAGAAGACTGTTGAATATTTGTTGTAAGAATATTAAAAAAAATAAAGATATGGGCCTACATTGAATTTTGCAAGCCCAGGCTCATAACTTTGGTAATTTACAGTATTGTTTACCCCAAATTTACAACATAACCATTTCCTAATAGCACCTGATGACTGTGACAGCTGTCATTTTTCAAATCCTGGCCCAATAGTGTCTTTATATCCCGAAAGGTGATTTCACTCTCCCTGCATGAAATCACCTTTTGAGCAGGAGTTCAACATTTTCTGTGCCCTTTTTATGAGGTGGAGTCATAAGAAGTCTATGTTGAAAATTTTGCATAACAATATTAAAAAACATCAAAGTTATGAGCCAACACTGAATTTTGCGAACGCGGGCTCATAACTTTGGTAATTTTTAGTATTTTCACCCAAAATGGGGCAAAAATATTAAAACATCACAAAGTTATGAGCCTGCATTGAAATTTACAAATTCAGGCTCCTATCTTTGGTAATACATATCTCACACAGTGCACTACAACGCATCTAGTACTCCAGAGCTTCTATACCAGTGGTGAACATCTGGCATTCACAAATGCTTGTTAATACTGCACCTTGATCTCAGTATTGAAGGCCTAAAAGCATGTGCCTAAACGATGCTACCTCAGTACCCCCAGATTTCCTGTTGCAGAATGCTTGTCTATGAATGGCATCAACCTCATCTGCCCAGATTGGAAGTATGTCACTTCAGTTAAGCTGAATAGAGTCAAATATAGAATTATCAAGGTCAGAATCAATCCTAGGTCTATTACGTATAGTAGCAGTAAAATGGGCACATGGTGTTTCATCAGGTCAGTCAAAAAGATACCTTTTAAAGACAAAACATCTGGAACTGAAAAACAAAACACAAAAATGTAAGGTTATATAAAACATGGTTTGGTATATTTATGTTCTTATTGACCATGATAACATAAATGTGTTTTGCATTGAGCAGGTCTGATTGGCCATGTCCTTGCTGTACTCAGGATGGATGTTTTTTCGATATCTTATCTTAATTTTATTTTGTCACTTCCATATTTTGATGGTTTTGATATTACAGTAATCAACTTTTGTCATAACAGTTTCATTTTGGTTTGATCAATTATATGAAATCTATTATTTAAAATATGATTCATAACTGTGCATTTATAAATGGCAGTATTAAGGAATGAAATTAATCAGCCATGCAAATACACTGGTGAAGGGGTTTTGCAGTGTTAATATAATTACTATAACATGTTTTAGAATGTGCTTTATAGGTCAGCAATTAAGCAAAAATGCATTCAACCTAAGGCATTTACCAAGTACTTTACTTTGGAACACTTTGTAATGACCATGATCAAATTAAAGGCTTCAGCCACGATATTCAGAGGGTTAGTAAAGTATTAACATGAATAGTGCCACTCTAATTGGGCTGAGCATGTTCTGATGGGGCAGGGGCCATACTCAAGGTACCCAGTGCATGAATGTGGATAGCATGATCATGCTGAATACTCTACTGTTCCGAAGTAAATGATGGGACCCTTTATCATACAGGACACAGTAGTATATTGAGCAGTTTTGGAAATGGTAAAAGGCTGCTGTGGCAGTGTGATTTGCCACATCCAAAACCTTGTTCTTAACCATTGCAGGGTCCCGGACTGATATATCAGTCCAAAATTTGTATACGTTCTCATTCTGTCAGCAGCCTAAGGGTTAACATCACCCACAGTGGTGCATGGTCACATTAATCCCTCTCCCGCCTGGTCCCTAAATAGCCATGGGACAGCACAAGCTGTCATTCCCTAGTCATTTAGTAGAACCCCCCACCTGCTCACCACCATAATATTGATACTGTTAATATCTCTGACTGTGGTAGTCTAGTGCCCCCATCACATGATCACTTTCAGAATGTTAGTATTGTGATATCCCTGTCCCTGGTAGTCTGGTTGACACTCTCACCTAATATCGAGTATAACAGATGTAACATCTGTTTCTCCAGTATATGCAGGTTCACCATCTCTGCTGCACCAACAGTGGCAATTTCATTTATGGTTGGATGAGATGGGAGCTGACAGAGGGTGTTTGGATGGTGGGTGGGTGGGACAGGAGGGTTGGGGGTTATGTTCTGTTTATGGAGATCTGGTGGCAGGATACACCAGACTACAAGTGACAAGGATATCACAGTTTTAATATTCCATTTGGGATTGGGTGAGAAAGGGAACACACTAGACTACAAGGGGCTGAGTATTATTAATGTTGTTACATTCCAATTGGGATCAGATGAGGGAGGGGCTAGAAACATTTTTTTTAATAAAAGCTTGAAGTTATGCCAATACAACTACATCATGTAAATAAAATATATAAATTATACTGGCATGGTTGTGCCAGTATATTTACAGTGACGGGTAACTTTTATGTTAAAGCTGACTTTTTGAAGGTTAATAACTTTGGAACCATTCAATAGATCTGCATGTGATTTTGCAAGCATAATGTATACGTGACGGTCTTTTCACTTGCCAAATTTGTGGGGAATCTGTGATGTGGTTTCTGAGATATAGAGTAAAACTTTTTTTTAGACATTTCTTTATCCACCTGGATCTCAGAAATTGCCTTAGGTTGTGGTCTGAAATGTTCAGGGTAGAAAGCCTTTGTCTCACAGATATGCCTTTTGAAGGTTTGGTTAAAAAATATAAATCTGTTCAAAAATTATTGAACTTTGAAGTTTAACATTATAGCCTATGGGGAAAAATATATGATCCGAAAGAGAAAGCAGGTAGACAGCCTGAAAAAAACAGTTTCTTTGCCACTTCATAGCAAGAAAATGGTTAGGACTTTTGGTATGAAATTATCAGGGTGGCAAGCCCTTGCGCACATATGTGCTCTTTGCTGGTTTGGTGAAGAAATGGACACTGGTTCCATAGTTACAGCACTCCGAATTTGCAAATTTTCCCATAGCATAACATTGTGGTGGTTGTGGCACCTTTTAGTGGCTATATCTCGAAAATGGTTCACAATACGGATTTTTTGCTAAGTGCAGCTTAGTACACCTCTAGGTGTACTAAGCTTGCATGGAGGTGGCCAGGCCATGAATACAACTGCAAAGGATTTTTTCCAACGTTCCTACAGTTCCTGAGATATTGCAACTTTTGCAGCACAGTGGTTACCTGGAATGGCTTTAGGCATGTGCTGCATCTCTATACTTATGGGTACATGGGAGCACAGGGCCCACTAGATTTTGATCCTTTTATGTAATAATGGGAGCACAGGGCCCTACATTATTCAGTAGTGGCCCTACTCTCCCACATGGAGATGTAATCTAATTAAAATATCAGTATACTTATGTATACATGGGAAGCCAGAGCCCTCCGGGCCTTGCACTCCCACATGAAAATCAGAGACAATTGCAAAACGATGAGTAACATTACACTTTCTCAAAAAGAAGGGAAATTCATTGCAAAAAAACTTCATTAATGCATCAGTTAGGGTTGTCATTACAGCATCAAAAGTCTGGAAATTCGATATTAGGGTTACCTTCCCTACCCCCTCACCCCCACTCTTCACACACCAGAAGGTATCGGGGAGTGTCTTGGGATCATCAGGCCTAACTCTCACATCATTGTTCTATAGTGTATCACTCAGCTTCCTTACAAATGGATTGGGGTGAGAGTTAGGGCAGATAGCTCCAAGACACACACTGATGCCTGTTGATGTGTGGAGAGTGGGGTGGTTGGTAGGGTTGGTAACCTCTAACATCATATTTCCAAACTTTTGTCACTGTAATGCAACCCTAACTGATGCATTAACACAAGTTTTTGCAATGAATATATATATATATATATATATATTTATTTATTTATATTTATTTATGTATATATATGTAGATATATATATATATATATATTAAAAAAAACAAAGACAAGCACTGCGTCAGCATGTGGTCTAAAACAAAACAAAATGGTTATATTAAATGCACGCTGAAAATAGAAAATAGAGTTAAAAATCTACGTTTCGACCTTAGGTCTTCTTCAGGAAATATCTAAAAGAGAAAAAAAACAAGTTAGTGTAGAGGAGGTAAAATGAGAGAGATATATGTGGAGAAAAGAAGAAGGGGAGGCAAGAGAGAGAAGTGATAAATGGTAAGATTAAGAGAGAGTCTGTGAAACAAAAGGTGATGATGGGAAAGATAAAACATAATGGGAGAGAAAGAGCTGGGGAAGTTCCCAGGTAGAGATAGATTAACAGGGCCTTGTAAGAAGGTTGAGAGGTGACAAATGTGTGAGAAGGAGACAGAAATGGAGACATATGGTGAAAATGAAAAATAAATCAGTACAAAAACAAATTGGCTTTAGGAAAAAAAAAAGGGAGGCTGAAAGATGTTAGTGGAAAATAAGTCTATCATTTAAACCAGAGGGCTGCTGGGAGCCAAGGCGGATGATCAGTTTGGCTTCCATGTTTTTTCTATGGTTAGGATCCCGGAAGCCCTGCTGAAGGACACAAACAGAAAGGTCATTGACATTGTGGTCCCTGGAGATAAAGTGGGATACAATGGGTTTAGCAGTTTCACCATTCCTGACCGCTCTGTAATGTTCCTAAACGGTCAGCAAGGCGCTACAGTTTCTCCGATGTAAATAGAACACCTCCTGCAAAGAATACAGTACACTACATTAGTGGAGGTGCATGAGAACTCCTTGGTGATGTGAAAAACACCTGTAGGCCCCCGAATCTCAGTTACACTGGAAATAAATTTGCAGGTGTAGCAGCGAGCCCTGTTGCAAGGTTTGGTACCTGGGGGGGAAGAACCGTTAGGAGTGGGTAGGCTGCTTTACCAGAGATTGCGCAGGTTAGGTGGTCAAGCGGTAGGAGGCAATAGGTGGTTCTGTAAAGGAAGCACCAATGTTAGGTCAGCTTGCAAATGGGTTGATTATTTTGTTAACCAATGCATGGAAAACACCACTAACTTTAATCTTCATTGCAGGCACAACCATTCCAACCTGACACCTGGTGAGCTTGCAGCCCTCAGATCTCTACAATGTGGAATGACATTGTTATTAAACCAGCTGATAAGGGAGGTGCTGTTGTGGTCTGGCAAAAGGAGCTATACATCACGGAAGCCACACAGCAACTCTCTGACACCAGGTTTTATTCTTCTCTTCCACAGGACCCACTGCTGACTATCAGGCGGAGGTCACCACCACCATCACCTCTGCTATTGAAACAATGAGCTCCTGCTTCTGCTAAGAGACTCATAGTCCAGCATCCCCAGACATCTAGGTTTTATCTTCTTCCCAAAATCCACAAAACAGGTAACCCGGGTCGTCCCATAGTGTCTGCCTGCTCCTGCCCCACATCCCACATCTCTGCATTTTTGGATGGCCTCATGAGACCCCTTGTTGAGTCCCTGCCCTCCTATGTTAAAGACACTAACCATGCTCTCCAGTTATTTGACAGGTTCAGATTCAGTGACTCTCATCAGCTCATCTTCACCATGGACATCAAATCTCTTTACACAGTGATCCCCCATGATGATGGTCTGACAGCTCTGCAGCATTTCTTGAACAAGCAGGAAGTCCAGCAGCCACCCACACACACACTAACTCGTCTGGCAGAACTGGTTCTAACACTCAATGCTTTTTCTTTTAATAACAATTTTTTTCAGCAGGTCAGTGGAGTTGCCATGGGTACCAAAATGGGTCCCAGCTTTGCTAATCTGTTTGTGGGTTGGGTGGAGGAATGTTTTTCTCTCATTCACAGGGACTGTGCCTGAACTCTACAAATGCTACATTGATGACTGTGTGGGGCCACCTCCTGCTCCAGGGAGACCCTCAAGTCTTCCTTGACAAGTTCACCAGGGCTCATCCTTCCCTTCAGTACACTGTTGAAGTATCCTCCTCTACACTGCCTTTCCTGGATATCCAGCTCTCAGTCCAGAACACTGGTCTGAAGACATCAGTCTATTACAAACCCACTGACTCTCACAGTTTCCTCCTCCATAGCTCCTTCCATCCTAAACATGTCAAGAATGGCCTGCCTTATTCACAGTTTCTTAGACTTGCAGGTTATGCAGTGAAGAGATGATTTTGCTGAGCAGACCCAAATAATGCATAGTTTTTTATCAACAGGGGATACCCTAAAGCACAGTGGACAGAGCACTCTCCGGGTCAGTAACATGCCCTGTAACCTTGCCCCACAGGAGGGATACTGTCACACAAGAACACGAATTCCACTAGTTCTTCCTTTCCATCAGAGCACACCTTCTCTTCACAGGATCATCACTAGTAACTTTCCCATTTTGCAAACTGACCCTAACATTGGTGCTTCCTTTACAGAACCACCTATTGCCTCCTACCATGACCACCTAACCTCGCAATCTCCTGGTAAAAGCAGCCTACCCACTCTAACGGTTCTTCCCCCAGGTACCAAACCTTGCAACAGGGCTCGCTGCTACACCTGCAAATTTATTTCCAGTGTAACTGAGATTCGGGGCCTACAGGTGTTTTCACATCACCAAGGAGTTCTCATGCACCTCCACTAATGTAGTGTACTGTATTCTTTGCAGGAGGTGTTCAGCTATTTACATCGGAGAAACTGGTAGGCGTCTTGCTGACCATTTCAGGGAACATTACAAGCGGTCAGGAATGGGTGAAACTGCTAAACCCATTGTATCCCACTTTATCTCCAGGGACCACAATGTCAATGACCTTTCTGTTTGTGTCCTTCAGCAGGGCTTCGGGATCCTAACCATAGAAAAACATGGAAGCCAAACTGATCATCCGCTTGGCTCCCAGCAGCCCTCTGGTTTAAATGATAGACTTATTTTCCACTAACATCTTCAGCCTCCCCTTTTTTTCCTAAAAGTCAATTTGTTTTTGTACTGATTTATTTTCATTTCACCATATGTCTCTTTCTGTCTCCTTCTCACATTTGTCACCTCTCAACCTTCTTACAAGGCCCTGTTAATCTATCTCTACTGGGAACTTCCCAGCTCTTTCTCTCCCATTATGTTTTATCTTTCCCATCATCACCTTTTTGTTTCACAGACTCTCTCTTAATCTTACCATTTATCACTTCTCTCTTTGCCTCCCTTCTTCTTTCTCATATATATCTCTCTCATTTACCTCTCCTCTACACTAACTTGTTTTTTCTCTTTTAGATATTTCCTGAAGAAGACCTAAGGTCGAAGCGTAGATTTTAACTCTATTTTCTATTTTCAGCGTGCATTTAATATAACCATTTGTTTTGCTATATATATATATATAATCTGCATTACGTTTGAAGTGCTGCGGTGTTAGTCCAAACCTCATATACTTACTTTTACACATTGTTGTTGCCATAGCTTCTGTTAACATGACATTACAACAGACAGTAGTATATTACTGTCTTTGTGAGCATTTTTTACTCTCAGCTGTCCCATTTCCCAGGTGTGCACTGAACTTTTGTTTCATGCAAAAAGTGATAAACTACTATTGAAATCACCTTGTGTCCTGCAGTAACTCTGCTGAATCCTGCAGTATTGCACTACATACTGTTGTGCTCTCCTATATGGAAGGGATGTACAGGAATTGCATCAACCTGACCCTAAGTTTTCAGTTACAAAAATACTGTTCCTGGGAATTACAGTACAGTAGACAAACCCTTTAAAAGAAATTATCCTTGAAAGTGTTAACATTTGAAGTGTTAAGGAAAATAAACTTATTTTTTTGTAAACAAAAGCTTAACAGTGTAGTAGCACATTTTGCCAGAATATGTCAATTGTATCAATATATTGGAATTGTATTGATAGAAAGACATTAAAAAAATAATTAAAGAAATTCCGGCATTTTCAGAAACAAACAACACTGGTATGATTATTGTGCTTACGATGTGTTTCAAAGAAGTCTAATTATATTACATAAAAATCCTCATTTTCTGTTTGGAAAACCCACAAATTTTTCCAAGCTTTTATTAGCAAGCATGAGAATATAATAAACAAATACAGTAACAAAAAATAACAAAAGCACAAAAAATACATCAGAACTGTACTTTACAAACCAAACTGTTCTGTAATTATTCCATGGTATGGTATGCTTGACTGAAGGGCCACTTCTTTATGTCCACCTTAAAGTGGTTCTCTGAAGTGGAAACTCAGACATGAGGTGGGAGGGAAATTCAAAGGATTAGTGCCACCATAGAAATACCTCATTCCCAGCTGTTTAAAACCTGTCATGATGGACACTAGGCAGCCCTTGAGCCCTTAAATTCCAAAGTTTTACCTGGGCTGGGCATTGCAGCACCTCACGGGTAGGCAATACTCAGACAGTTTATGGCCTTAAATCCCATTACAAAAAAAAAAAAAAAACATCCAGTCCTTTGCTTGACATGCAACCATTGCAATTCCTGCAGTAATGGTGTAATATATTCTGACCTCCTAAAGTTCTCAAAAACCACGTACCCACTTTTTGCACCAGCTGTAAGCTTTGAACTTGATCACACGGAAGGTCCATATTGAGTGTGTTACAATGGTTGAGTCATGTGAATATAAATGCCTGTGCTAGAGTTTTCAGTTCAGTAGATTGCAGAAAGGGGTGCAACCTGGAAATATTCTTAAAATGATTAAAGCAGTCTCTTACAACAGTTATTCCCAGATTTCTGAACACTCTTAGCTTCAACCTGAACTCTATCAAAGACAGACAACTTAAATCTTCTTTTGAATACTTTTAATGTTGTATACTGGCCAGACATAAGAGCCTGTCCACAGTATGAAAAATGGGAAGCCAGCATATTTTCGCTGCTATGAGCCCCAAGAAACATTTAGGTCGCTTGGCCTTTATAGCTTCTCAATAACTGTTATAATGAGCCGTCAAGACAAGCTGGTTAGAATTAACCTGAGATCTCCTCCACCTGCACTCTAAATAGTTATCATGTACTTTCAGCCACAGAAGTTCCTCAATAAACCATGGTGTGCTTCAAGACAAAGCAATGGAGTGTGTGGGGTCTGGTGCCAGGGTGTTGACTGCATCTGTCAGGGATGAATTTTAGGCCTCAACAGCAGAAGTGTAACCCATGGCATATGCCACTGAGAGACTTGAGGTGCCCAGCATACCTAGAAACCCTTCTGGGTGCAGGCCCAGCTTTGCACAATACTTGAACACCTCCACAGTGGGAGCTAGCTTATTGAGGGCCACAAGGATGAGAAGCACACTACAGGGGTTCTGCCAAATAAGAGATTCCACTAAATTTAGATGATGTCAAGCTCCAGCCCTGTGACAAGCATCAAGTTCAGTGCAGTCCTTTTCTTAGATTGTCAGAACAGTAATCTGCCTGACCCTCCAAAAGTCAGTGATCTGGAAGAGTTTGTTAGTAGAATCGTTAGACATTCATAAATCCTCACATTGAAATACACCTGAAACAAAAGTCAGTGGAATTCCAAAGAAAGCTCAAGCAGCCCCTTTGCAGACTTTTGCAGATAATCCACCTCATGCCACTGAGAGTGGTAAAGTAGGACTATTTTGCAATTTAGATTAGACATGGATGGAAAGTTACCCTTTCATAAGACACTATTTTTTTATAATCAACACTATGAGGGCCATCTCAGCTCAAAAACTAAATGCTTTTCATCATCCCTATGCTCCCATCTCAGATGATGCATCACTAAAAATCTGGTGGAACAAGCTTATCGAAAACATGCCCTGAATTGTCATGAAACAAACTCTTTGATTTTCACAAGGTTAGTCTCGAAATCAGAGATAACATCCTTGAGAATGGCAGCTGTATTCATGACCTACCTGGCAATCTAAAGCGTACCTGAGTTGGGGAAGGGATAACATTGCATTTTTCACTAAAATCTTCCATACAAGAACAAAGTTGGGGAATAGACAAAAAGCAAGAAAAGTTATATCCCACCCATCTCTCCTTTTCTGGAGTCTCCTGGCCCGCCTACACCTTATTACCCAAGGAGCTCAAGCTGATCAGCTAGTTCAGTGGCAATGCAACTGCTTGGCATTTGGATGTACCAGGTTCATACCCCAAGATCAGGACATCTGGAGTCAACAGGCAACATGGGTTTATGGCATATCTCTTGTATATCTCCTGTTTTGGTGAGGATGGGCATCTCTTTCTACTAAAGAACCACTGCTGTTGACACAGGGTGAGGAAGTGTCATTCAGGAAGGTTTGACTGGCCCCTTTTGGAATGGCCTTACACTGATGGCCAGTGTCAGGTTCCCAAAAATCATGAGATCTTGTGATACTAGTGACTTAATGTCCTTGGTAATGACTAGTCATCACGTCTGGAAACACTACGTAATTCCAAGCAATTAAGACTGTAGCAAGTGATGTCTGTCTATTCTTCGGAGTTCTTCACTACCAATCCTGATTTACATGGCTAGACAAGAAGAAATCCAACACTGGGCACAGCTGTACAACAAAATGTATCAGTCTGCATAGCATGGGATGCAAAGGCACCATGTGCCTAGAGTGGTGTTAGTAGGGAAGTTACAAAGGGGCATGGCTCACCCAGTCATCCAGTGGCCTCAATAGGTAAAATGTTGGGTCACTCCAGAAGAATACACAATGTGGTAGCAATAAGGTGTGGGGTTATGGGACAAGTAAATAAAAAACTGTGCCAACCCAGACTTCCTGGCCACCTCCCCATCTCCAGCTCCTTCATCAGGTCTCTCATTCAGTTGAGTAAAGTACAGTTAGCCAATGCAGTGCCACAGATTCCTGCATGATTAAAGGGATTAACAGCCATTGACCTTGTCTTGTTTCCTGTAGCAACTCTAAAGAATTCTTCAGTACTCTGCATTACATTCTAGCAGGTTCTGCCTACTGTCCTAGAAATCCTGGATACCCTCTGAGGTGCTATCTGAGGGGGATAAGCCACAGGTTATTGGTTTGGAGAACAGAGATAGAAGTAAACAAAGGCAAAACAGGATTTTGTTCCTTAGGAGATTTCAGTGACAGCAAATGGACCTTCAGGGACATGGAAGGTGGATCCTTTATTAAACCTGTCAGTTCTAGTAACAGAAAGTATAAATAAATGTCCAAGGACCCCATGATGATATCTCTCCTTAAAATGCCATACACTCTGCAGTGTTGCATCACCCTCCCATTTATCTGTAGCTTGTAATCCCAGAAAGGGCAACATTTTCACTGTTGTTGGGGGGGGGGGGACAGAGAACCTGCCCATCATAACACATTTAAGTACAGCGAAAAGAGTCAGGGTGCAACACAGTACAGTACTTTGCAATAAATGACATGTCATAATATTCCACATGCTGAATTGTCTCAATTGCTATTAAATTACTCTTTTCCCCGCAGCACACTGCAGCACTCTGCAGTAATGCTGTGAGGTACTGTGTTACATCCTGGCTAGCACCACTGAAGTATTTTAGGCACCAGAATAACAAAAAATAATAAAATACTAAGTAAAAAAATCATTAAAAAAATTAAATAACAGAGTTCCAGTGTCATTCACTATCACTGAAAGCAAGCACAGTTCACATGCCCAGCATGAGATAAGGTGGAGGAGGGCAAACAACATTCCATCTCTTTACATCTGCAGTTCTGTGAACTGTGAGCTGTGTGGAACTTACTATATGCTCTCTATTTACAGTATTCACTGCTGTGATGAAGTAAATGGCGGAATCTATTTTTAGCATGCCCATATTTAAAAACCTTTCTTTTCATTTTGTTTTCACAAATGGAGGTCCTGGCTTCCAGCCTTCCTCTCGGTCTCATAAACTAAGAATAAATTTAGTTTGAAGGAAGTTTTTGAAATGAAAACACACAGAATATAATATGTGAGCATCCATAGCCAGAGAAAATATAGCGGTAATAATAATAATAATAATATTTTTATTTGTTTTCGCCTTCGAATACCAAGGTACATTCAGTAAAATATAATACAGACAAGATATAGACAATAATAAAAAAAAACTATTAAAACAGATACAACAATTAATCAGAACCACCATAGGCCCTTTCCCATAAAAAGGATTTGAGATCCTGTTTAAAACGTCCCACGGTCGTACACTCCCTTATCCGATGGGGTAGAGAATTCCAAAGAGAGGGGGCCATGAACATAAAAGCCCAGGCCCCAGCTGATTTTAATGTAACCCTAGGAATCTCTAGAAAACCCTCATCAGCTGAGCGAAGTGGCCTCATAGGGTGGTAAGTAATCAGGAGTTTTTTCAGGTAGTCTGGGCCCAGATCATGCAGGGCTTTAAAAGTCAGTAATCCGACTTTGAAGGTGATCTGCTGCTGAACTGGCAGCCAGTGCAGTTCCACAGCACCAGAGCAATGGGGGCTAAGAGAGGGGAGAATGCTGCACATGTCACTGAGCCCCTTTCTAATGATGACAAATCATGTCCTGTATACAGCATGTTAACTTTGACCACTGGACTTAGTGGGGCAACAGTGATGCTTCGCTCCAGCCATTCAACTGTCCATTAAGCACTCAGGACATGGCTAGGTGACTTGTGTAAACAAGATGATATAGAGTCAATGGCAGGCAGGAGGAAAAACAGCACATAGCCAAAATGTCTCATGCCACCACTCTAAAGCAAAGTTCCTTTTAGGTCTTTAGCTATCAGAACACAACATTTTGGAGGAGAGCAGAACAGTCATTTGGCTAACTAATAAAAAGAGATGCACCTCTTTGAACCTCAGAAAATCTCAATTGGGACTCCAAATTAACAAAAAAAATCCAGAGTCTATAAATTAACCCTTTGCAATTAGATTTCACAGTGCAGTTTATTTATGTACATGGGAAAATACCTTTGTTGACCAAGCAAGTCCCAAGATGAAATGCTGTTTCCCACTGCAGATAACAATAAAAAGGATTCCCAATTCTACATCCAATTGGCATTTACACAAGATAGTGCCTAGTCCCTTCCAATCCCACCCTCTTTGACAAGTCAGCCCTGTGGAGGATAAGGTGAACAGTCTGATGTGAAACAACCCCACGAGGAGATCAAGAGCTGAAAAGCAAACACTGACAGGAAGCCCAGACATTATGGAAACAAAGGCAGCTGAATATGTTGCTACAATGGGAAGGGATACTGCTGAAAAACTGAGTTCAGTTTGTCAAAATCGACAAAAGGGATTTTGACAGCAACCAGATCAACAGCCTCCCCTACTCTTCAGCATAGAGGTTGCCTTCCAGTTTGCTTAGTTACAACAGTCCAGAAGAGCAAGAAGAAATGATTTAAGCAATAATCGATAACAGGGTGTGGGTAGTTGTGTGATTTACCCACCCTGTTGTGGTGCGTCAGGAAGCTGTAGTTTGAGTGACCTAAACTACACAGGAAGAGGTAAATCCCACAGCAACCCACACCCTGAAGTGGCTAATTGTGATTATGCAATGGGATGTTAAAAAATGAAAAATAAAAGAATGCTGTTAAATGTATTGTTTTTTAAATGTTGTGTAAGGATTTTATGCAAATATGTGTCTTCCCTAGGTGAAGTAATTTCCATCATCAGGCTGCTACAGAGGACATGGATGTTGTTTTTCTGCAATTATTTGTTATTGTAGAAATAGTGAAAATGTAAAGTTATCGGCAACATTCAAGAGTGGACCAGGAAAGACAGACAGACATATGTGAGTGAGCACCAGGTGGAGAAAGTGAGGGTTCCATGTCAAATGGGTGATAGCAGAATGGTGACCGCTAAAGCGGCTTATGGATAATGCCAAATGGGAAATTCTGTAATGTCTAGTTTTGCAGGGAGTGCCCCCCCCATCCCCCTTTACTAAATATACTAACTCCAGGGGGATGGACCTCGGGAAGGAGGTACAGAGACATTGGGCTGGATTCACGAACCGCCCAGAACCTAAGTCCGACTCCACACCTGCCTTTGCGGACTGGAATTGACCGCCACTGTGGCGGTAGTGATTCACAGCCACAACAGCTGTGGAAGGTGTTACGGCTGCTCCCAACAGCCATAGCACATTCCCACAGCTGCGGGGATCTCCCTGGAGACACCTTCCGAAAGCGGCCATAACCCGTGGAGCAGGTCATAATCCGGCTCCACCTTTGTGAATACACGCCACTGCAGATAACCTGCAGCTATGTAAGTGGCAACTCAATTGCACAGTGGTTTATCCGCAGCTGCGGGTCTTTCAGAAGCTTTGTGAATCCTGACCATTGTTGCATCCTGAATCCTGACCATTGTTGCATTTGTCATTAGGCATTATCCATAAGCCATTTTAGTGGTCACCATTCTGCTTTTGCCCTTTTAACGTGATACATAGAAACATAGACTTTGACGGCAGATAAGGACCACTTGGCCCACCCAGTCTGCCCATTTCCCTACCTATTGGATAAGCTGCAGATTCTAGTTAACCAACAGCCTACTTCCTGCAACCCCCCACTATAATTGCCTTATGTCTGTCCCATGCATGTTTGAATTCCCCCACTGTTTTAGACCCCACAACCTCTCCAGGAAGGCGGTTCCATGTATCCACCACTCCCTCCATGAAAAATAATTTCCTCACATTACCCCTGAGCCGTCCCCCCTCTAACTTTAAATTGTGCCCCCTTGTTCTTACACATCTCTTTTTCTGAAAGATGCTACCCTCCTGGACTTTGTTGATTCCCTTGAGGTACTTAAAAGTTTCTAACATGTCCCCTCTGTCCCTCCTTTCATCAAGGGTATACATATTAAGCTCTCTCAGTCTCTATTCATAAAGTTTCTTATGTAGACCCTGCACCATTTTAGTTGCCCTCCTCTGGACTGCTTCCATCCTGTCTATGTCCTTGCGTATATGAGGTCTCCAAAACTGCACGCAGTACTCCAGATGGGGTCTCACGAACTGTCTGTACAGAGGGATAACCACTTCCCTTTTTCTACTTGTGATGCCCCTCCCTATGCATCCCAGTATCCCCCTGGCTCTCCTTACTGACTTCTCACATTGCTTACCCACCTTTAGGTCATCTGATATAACTACACCCAGATCCCTTTCCATTATTGTTGTCATTAGTACCTCCCTGCTATTGTGTACTCTTCTCCTGGATTTTATTTCCCAGGTGCATTACTTTGCACTCTTTACATTGAATCTAAGTTGCCATATGTCTGACCATTCCTCCAACCTTGCCAAGTCCCTTCTCATCCTTTCTACCCCCTTGTGTATCACCTCTGTTACAGATCTTTGTATCGTCTGCAAAGAGGCATACCTTTCCTTCAGACCCTCATAATGTCACCTATAAAGATGTTAAAGAGGACTGGACCCAGTACTGAGCCCTGAGGTACTCCACTAGTAACCCCTTTTCTTCAGAATGTGTTCCATTCACTATTACCTTCTGTGTCCTGTTGTACAGCCAGTTTGCTACCCAGGCTACCACCCTGGGACCCACTCCCAGGCTGGCTAACTTGATTATTAAGCTTTTGTGCGGGACTGTGTCAAATGCCTTGCTAAAGTCTAGGTAGGACATATCCACAGCTCCTCCATGGTCTATTACTTTGGTCACCCAGTCAAAGAAATTGATTAGATTTGCCTGACATGACCTTCCTGCTGTGAATCCATGCTGCTTTGGGTCCTGTGCCCCGCTGGCCTCTACGTACTCAACAATTCTTTCTTTCAGAAATGATGCCATCATTTTCCCCACCACTGAGGTCAAACTAACAGGTCTGTAGTTTCCTGCTTCTGCCTTGCTCCCACTTTTGTGAAGGGGAATCACATCTGCCCTCCTACAGTCCTCAGATACCACCCCATCTTCCCATGATTTGTTAAAAAGTGTGGTTAGCGGTGTCACTAGGTCCTCCTTTGCTCTTTTAGGATTCTAGGTGAATCCTGTCAGGCCCCATTGCTTTGTCCACCTTGAGTTTTAGGAGTTCTTTCAGTACTCTTTCTTCTGTAAATGGACTGGTGTCAACCCCACTATCCAGAGTGCTTCTACTGTTTGGTTTAGTAACTCCTCCTCTTCTTCTTTTGTGAATACTGAGCAAAAGTATTCATTCAATATCTCTGCCTTTTACTGTCTCCTCTGCCCACCTCCCTCTCCTTTATTAATCTTCACTATCCTCCTTAACCTTTCTATGCTCCTAATGTACCTATAAAGGTTTTATCCCTTCTTAACTGAGTTGGCTATCTTTTCCTCGGTTTGGCCTTTGCTTTTCTGACTGCCTTCCCCATTTCTTTCTGCTTTAATTGATACAGTTCCCGGTTGTGCTCCGTCTGTGATTCCTTATACTTTTTGAATGCAGCCTTTTTCTCCTTAACCTTCCCTGACACCTCTTTTGAGAGCCATAGTGGTTTTTTATTCCGCTTTGTTTTCTTTATTTATTTCACACAAAGGCTTGTTGCCTCCATGATGGCAGTTTTGATTTTTCTCCATTGTTCTTCCACCCCTCCTTTCTGGCCATTTGCTAATGCATTCCTCAGGTATTCACCCATTATGCAAAAGTCAGCCCTTCTAAAGTCCAGTATCCTTGTCTTTGTATGGCTTGTCTCCATGGTTGTGTTTATTGTGAAGCACACTGTGCAGTGGTCGCTTGTTCCCAGATGTCTACTAACTTCTAAGTTTGTGGTCCTCTCTCCATTTGAGAGTACCAGGTCTAATATTGCTCCCTCCCAAGTGGGTTCCACCACTAGCTGTCTAAGGCATGCTCCCAGTAGGGCATCGAGAATGACCCTGCTCTTGGATGTGGCTGCAGTCCATGTCGCCCAGTTAACATCTGGCATATTCAGGTCCCCCATCAACAGTATCTCCCTTTTCAGCCATTTGAGATTGCCTCTATCATTTTCTTGTCCATTTCCTCCCTGAGACGGGGTCTATATACAACCCTGTGCAGATTGTGATGCCATTCCTGTCTCCAAGGTGACCCAGAGTTCCTCTTGCCCTCCCCTTTACTTTTTAGTTCTATAGCTTTGATCCTTCCTTTGTGTGAGAGCTACTCCACCTCCTCTTTACCCTCCTTGTCCCTTCTGTAGATTGTGTACCTGGTATGTTGACATCCCAGTCATGGTTCTCTGTGTACCATGTTTCTGTGACTGCCACAATATCCAAGTGTTCCTCTTCCATCAGGGCTACTAGCTCTGGAAGCTTGCTTCCCAGACTGCAGGCATTGGTACTCATTGCCCTCCATTTAATGTTAGCTTTATCCTTTTTACCCCATCTCTGCTCTTATTGCCCTTGTCCATTTTTCCATTTGCCCCTGTCTTGCCCTCTGTCAAGTTCTGTACCTCAGTGTTTACCCTACTACCTGCCATGTTTTGTGGGGGCAGGCTTGAACTTTCCTGTTTCCTATCAGCACCTCCCCCCTTGACTAGTTTAAAAGCTTGCCAAGGAAGCCTTTAAACCTGTCACCTAGGAGCGTGCTTCCCTTCCCTTCCTGGACAGATGCAGAACATCATGCCAGTATAGACTTTCATCTCTCCAGGTGATACCAAAGTGAGAGTATAGTGATACCAAAGTGAGAGTATGGTAAGTGAAAGCACAGAGAGCAAGACACAGAGAGTAGAAAAGAGAGCATTCTTTTTGTTTTTAATCAAAGTATCAGGAGAAAGTAGTTTTTTCTTTTCTTTTTTATAGTAGTGGTGTGTTTTGGTGGGTGACTCATAAGTGCAAAGGATCGCTTGGGCAACTGGTAACAGTAGCCCTGGTGCTCTTTGTCATACTGCCATTATTGTCACTTGGGAAAGGCACTAGATTTAAACTGTGAAGTTCATCTCACAGTTTTAACCACCTCTGCTCATGCTCATGGCTGTAACTCTCCTCATCAGCCTTCCTGCTTGTAGCCCACCCACCCTAATCGAGATGATTTAAAAAATATATATGTTTTTCTGTCTTGCTACTTTTGTGAGCAGTTGCTGTAGCTAGTGTAAGTGTTTTAGTTTTCACAATTGACTTTAGTTGGGGAAAAATGTGGCAGCTTTGTTTTGATTTTTTGTTGGGGATGGGTGCATTGATATAATGTGATGTGCTGGTGCCACCTCAACTGACAGGCACTTTTCTGTGGGTTGTCATAGGTTTTGCCAACACTTACAAGTGCCAAACAACCAATGAGAATTCTCCCTTCTCAGACCTTATTGTACAGTGGCGTGAAAAGTATTTGCCCCTTCCTGATTTTCTCTATTTGCATATTTGTCACACTGGATGTTTTCAGGTCTTAGAGAAATGTAATATTAGATAAAGGGAACCTGAGTGAACAAATAACACTTTTTTTTTTTTAATTTCACTTATTTAATGAAAAAGTTAACCAACACCAGCTGGCACTGTGTGAAAAAGTAATTGCCCTCTTACACTTAATAACTGGTTACGCCCACATTTAGCTGCAATGACTGCAACCAAACACTTCCTATAATTCAATATCAGTCTTTCACATCACTGTGGAGGAATTTTAACCCACTCTTCCTCATAGAACTGCTTTAATTCAGTAACATTTGGTAGGTTTTGAGCATGAACTGCTCGTTTCAGGTCCTGCACAGCATCTCTATTGGGTTTAAGTCTGGACTTTGACTAAGCCACTCCAAAACTTTAATTTTACTTCTTTTAGCCATTCTGATGTGGACTTACTTTTGTGTTTTGGATCATTGTCTTGCTGCATGACCTTCCTTCAGCTTCAGATGACGGAAGAGATGACGGACATTCTCCTTTAGAATTTTCTGGTACAGAGCAGAATTCATGGTTCCTTTAATTATGGCAAGTCATCCAGGTCCTTAGGCAGCAAAGCATCCCCACACCATCACACTACCACCATGTTTGACTGTTGGTATGGTGTTCTTACTGTGGAATGCTGCGCTTGCTTTCTGCAGACATTATGGGATCCATGTCATCCAAAAGTTCCACTTTGACTCATCTGTCCATAGAACATTTTCCCAAAAGGCTTGTGGATCATCCAGGTGCTTCTTGGCAAATGAGAGACGGCGTTTATGTTCTTCTTGGTTAGCAGTGGTTTCCACTTGCTGCTCTCACATGAAGCCCATTTTGTCCAGTCTCTTTCTGATTGTGGAGTCATGAACACTGACCTTAGCTGAGGCAAGAGAAGCCTGCAGTTATTTGGATGTTGTTTTAGGATCCTTTGAGACTTCCTGGATGATTTTACGCTGCGCCCTTGGAGTAATTTTTGGCAGGCTGCCCACTCCTGGGAAGATTCACTACTGTTCCAGGTGTTCTCCATTTGGAGATTATGGCTCTCAACGTGGTTCGATGGAGTCCCAGAGCCTTAGAAATAGCTTTGTAACCCTTTCCAGACAGATAGGGGCAACAAATTTGTTTCTGATCTTTTCAGGAACTTCCTTTGATCATGGCATAATGTGCTTGTTGAATCTTTGTGCTGAGCGTGACTCTGATGGTAAGGGTCAAAATAAGTGAGGTTTATATTGAGCAGGGCTGGCTGTAATCAAGCCTGGCTGTGTTCAATCAGCTGACTCTAATTATCCCTTTAATTGGGTTGATTTAACTAGGGGCAATTACTTTTCACACAGTGCCAGTTGGTGTTGGTTAACTTTTTCATTAAATAAATGAAATAAGTAAAAAAGAGTGTTATTTGTTCACTCAGGTTCCCTTTATCTAATATTTATTTTGTCTAAAGACCTGAAAACATCCAGTGTGACAAATATGCAATAATAGAAAATCAGGAAGGGGCAAATACTTTTCACCACTGTATAATGAGTAGCAATCCAAAGCAGGGGAAAATGCATAGTGAAACTACTGCTAAATGCTACAATTGACCAACATAGTACAAGTCTGAGAACAGCGGAGAAACACCACCACAGATGAAACAGAAACAGTACCACAAACTATTTGACAGAAAATAAAATAATAAAAATTATAAATAATAACTCTAGCCTTTCCTAGAATTTAAAATAAATGCAAAATATTTAAAACTAAGTCAACTAAATGCTGTAGAAATACCAAATGAACTAGTAGCATTTGACTGTTACCAGCTTGTCAGAGTCCATGTTGTGTTGTGTATTTGTTTATATTAAATAAAATGCAGAAATATATACAAAACCATGGGTCCCAAAAAGATGATTTTACAACAGCTTCACAAGAAAAATTTCCATAAACATATTTGATACTATACTACACATTATACAATGGCAAGGAAAGAATCCTGGGCTCTGATTGGCCAGTGACCACCTTCAGCAGTGATGTTATTTCAGTATAACATCACTGTATGAAAGTCCAGCAATAAGAGGACCTCAATAAAAAAAATCACTATGCCTTTTCATTGTGAAGCCATCATGACCTTTGCAACCCCCCCCCCAGTCTCCAGTGTTCACTCTTCAACCTGGCTCCCTTGTTGCCACCAGCCACAAGTGCACACACTGGCAAAACCTCTACCCCCCAAAGTATTCCCCAAACACAAAAATCATGTAAATACAAAAAAAAACAACATCTGAAATGGCATTTTAATCCCTGTATTGCATCACTTTGAAACAGCCATGCTCATCACTCGCTGCACAGACCACCTGGTTCCTCAAAGAAAGCGGCTGTACTGCTTGTGGCCACTTTAACAGAAGAATGAAAAAATAAATAAATGAATAAAACCACAGCCATAAACACAATGCCATTGTACAGAAACTTGATATTTTGACTAGTGCCTGTGATCTCTTCTGAAGTAATAGCCAAAATACTGGAAGTAGGATTGTGGTTCCTGAACTCCTCTGCAGTTCCAGATTCTCTTTGTAAGCTGCCAAAAATAGATAAATGCAAAATAATTTCACACAGTCCCAGGGCAGGCAGCAGGACTGGGTGAATAAAATACTTCCCCCACAATCACAAAAGAGGCAACATGGGGTGATGGGGTTGCAGGGGAATACAGCAGTTCACGTACTAAAACAGCACCACCTATAGATGAAAATCATTACAGCAGCACTATTTTTAATTCAGTATACCTACTCATCTAAAAACCAAATAATAATATACTTTTTTTTTATATTTTTTATGCTCCTACCTCCCAGTCAGTCCCCATCTGACCGACCCCCCCAGCCCCATCCACCAGAATCTCCGGCTCTTATCTGCGCATCCTGGGAGCGGTGCCTGCAGGGGGTCGGTCTTCACCCTAGCCTAGGCCACCTAGGCCTGAGCTCACTTCAGCCTCCACTGGGGGTCATCCATCAGCTGAGGGACACCGTACTCCCTTCTCAGAGAGGAGAGCTTGCCTGTCAGCAGCTCCATCCAACTCTCTCCCCCCCCATTCTGAACTCCGATGCCCTGGGCTCGTTCCCGAACCCGGGTCGCCGGCGTGGGTTGAGGTAAGGCACCAGTGCCTTAGCCCTCTGTGCCACCTGGCTGGCAAAAAAATACACTTTTCTTCTTTTATCACTAGAAATGAGCCATTGTATAATAGCAATAATGCACTTCAGGGTGTGTGCCATGATGGGATAATGTCACTTCCCAGGTGTTGGAAGTTCTTAGACTGCCGCCCCATGCCCAACCACCCGAGGTGTGATGTTATTCCAGCACGACACACACTCTGTCATGCATTGTTGCTTAATTTGAACATAATGACAACCAGGCCATCCCTCTGTGAAACAAGTGAAGACCAAGGTTTTTATATGTAAACATACTAGAAACATGTCTCATTGTTTGCTTCATCAGAATAGTGTCATAAATAGGGCCTATAATGAGTTTCAGTGATTCCCAAAAAATCCAACTGAATAAATATAAAACAAGTAAGTCAAAAGTGGCAAAGAAACATGCATGTAGACTATCGACATGACAGCACCAGAACTGCATTGCCCACTCTTTATGAAATAATCTTTAATCATTAGGGTATGTTTAAGTTTCTAACAGCTCTGGGGTTCCTTTATTACCACTAAGGCCAAGTTAATCCCTGACATGCAGTGATGGTCTATAGCCAGTTTTAGATTTTTTGTGTGGAATTTAATTTCATAATGAGAGCAAGACAACGAGGAAATCAAGCTGTTATGCATTCAAGTCTTCTAGTGAGCATTTCTAAACATACCCTCCCAGGTGTCACGTTTAGCATGCACCAAGTCTAGGTCTTAGTGTAATGGAGCAATTTGACTTTCTAGTGGGCACTTCACAGGATTCAAGTTTCAGTAATGATTTCCCCTTGGACAACTCTGTTTACTAAATAGTTTAATTTTCTTCTAAATTAATTCCTTCTAAGTGTGTATGGTCTGCACACCAGGTTTTCAGTTTTGAATAACCAAAGTTATGATGATTACAGAGCAGAGTTGACATGGGATAGCAAATTGGAAAGATGCATTTTATTTGAATCTCTCACAAGACCTCTATTGATCTGTTGATACTGTAGCTTTGAAAATAGCACTCTTGTCTCTGGATAACCTTTTGTTTAATGATTAGGGCATACCAACCATTAAATGCACTGCTTTGTTCTATCTGAGCTTAATCATCTTCAAAAGTAAGAGTTCACATTCTGGCAGAGTAAGATAAACTGACCCTCCACCCTTTCCATTTCTGTGGTGTTCAAGAAAATCAGCAATCAAGCTGTTTCACTCCAGTTCTTTTATTTCATTCTACGACCTGACAGAGTAGGAATTTATCATTTGTTAAAATAAAAAAAAAATATGTTAGGAAAGTAATACATGCAACATCCCTTTTCTAAAGTGTTGGTGTCCCCTCTAAAAAGATTTGCACCATGCCTGCATAGAAATTCTGTTTTAAATATAGTGTTCAGGAAAGTGGAATTTCCAGCTCTATAAATTTCTCCATGAACGAATGAGCTCTTCCAGTCAACCCTGGCATAATTTTCCTCAAGGCGATCACAGGTTTTGAAATGTGATGGTTCATTTTGATTAGGAACTTCTTTGCTGAGTGAATGAAAAGGTCATGGTCTGTAGTAAAGGTCCTTGTATTTCTACTGTTTAAAGGCAAGTAACAATACCCAAGTGACTATTTGAAAGTGTAAGGAACAGGATATGAATGCTTGACATTTGCAGTTTTATGCTCTGTGTAAGGGATAATTTTACTATGCATTGTAGTAAGCAGCTAGTTCACTTTTCCTTGGAAACACAGGAAGAATACTCATTATTTAAACTGTGGGATGCAAAATATCTGTTGTCAGTACATCTTGATAACCCTCCCCCCAAAAAAATCAAAATGCTACTCTTTCACTAAAGATGCTACACAATCTACAGCATATTATAGGAAAAGCTCAATATAATCTGTTTTAGGCACACCCAATTTCAGGGACTGAAGCCCTAGAAGCCTATGAAAATTTGAGTATAAAGTGTTCATTGTAAGGCTGGCAATACTGTAGAAACTTATTTTTAGGAAACTAAAGCCAGTGGAATGAATATCTTTATAGACTTTATTAAAATATAAATTGGAGTTGAGGCTTATAGTGGAAAACTATTGACTTTACAGTGAAAACGTGATTAGTAGTGGGCTAAAATGCCCAAATCTGCAGGCTGAGGGCATTATTGCCACTGGAGGTCAAATTTTCAGCTCAATGGATATGAGGCCCTATGCATGATGCCTATGTACTGTGGAAACCGGGAGCATAGGTATAGAAAAGCATGAATGCCATGCAGCGGGGACGGGTTCCATGGACCTCCTGTGGCATTCACTATTTCCATGCAAGTCTGTTACACGTGGGATCCCCTGGCTGCATGGACAGCAATGTGCCGGGGTGGGCAGGGGTGTGCCAAGGCATGGTTACACTATGTGCCATTTACTAAGGCATGTAATGCTTTGCACTGGGGGGGGTGTAGTAGGGCACTGGTTATACCAGGGGAGACCCAGCCATTACAGCTGTATGAGCCCATCCCGACACACATGGTCACCCTGGCACCATTTCTGTAAAAGAAGCCTGCCCCAACACAGTGCATCGCTGACCCCAAATGCCTGTAAGCACCACCATCCCCAACACATTGCAGCCCCAAACCTTGTTCAGTACACAACCCCACTGCCCCAACACATGGCAGCCCTGACCCCTGTTCAGGACATAACCCCCAGCCCAAGACATGGCAGCCCCAATCTCTGTTCAGTACATCCCCCACCTCTGAGATATAGCAGCCCAACCCCATTCAGTACATACCCCACCCCCCCAAAATATGGCAGCCCCAACCCCTTTCATTACGATGCCCCCCATCCCAACACATTGCAAGTGCCAATCCCAGTGCCCCGCACTACCCATAGTGGACATAGGACCCCCCACCTGCAGCAATGGCAACCCTCCCCCAACCTTATAACTGCTAGCCAGTGCGTGGCCCCAGATGGCCAGCGCAGCCCTCTACACACCTCCTGGCTGCCAGCCTTCCAACTGATGTTGGAAGCATGCTGCATTATATGTAGCACACTCCCAGCATCAGGTGTGCGGAGGGCGTGCTGCTGGCCATCTGAGCCATAACACTGACTAACAGGCGATGGGGTTGGGAGGGCAGTTAATCAGTGACACAAGTTGGGGGTTCTATGTCCACCACATTACTCCTGGGACACCTGGATTGGGGCTGCAATGTAAGAAGCGAGGGGGGGTCATGTACTGAGTAGGGGTCAAGACTGACATGTGTTGGGGCAAGGGGGTTATGTATCTGAACAGGGGTCAGGACTGACATGTGTTAGGGCAGCGGGGGTTATGTACTGAATAGGAGTCTGGGCTTCCATATGTCAGGGTGGCGAGTGTATTTTTAATGGCGGGGAATGAGCTGCCAAATGACGGGGGTGGGGGTATATACTGAATAGTGGTCAGGGCTGCCATGTGTTGGGGCGTGGGGTATAGTATGTGCATATGGGTGTGGCTGTCATGTGGTGGGGCTGGGGTGTTTAACGTCATACAGGAACCAGCTGACATGTGTTGTGGGGTTATGCTTCGGCATTATGGGGATGGGGCAATACTTTGCTTGAGCGGTATATTTGACCACATGGGGTTGGGGCACATGTGTGTGGGGTGGGACATTCGGGGATGGGGCAGGGGGACATCTGTATGTCGGGCAGGTGCTGTTGGCCACAGGAGCATTAATCCGGGTGCCTGTGGGTGCTAGTCAGTACCTGGTTCCGGCCTTACCGCACAAGTGATCCACTCAGGGACCCAGGATGGGCATCCGATTGGATGCCCATCTGGGTTCATTACCCTGGATCCAGCCACCCTGCAGAGTCCTGCATACCAGAGGGGTGGGGTCATTGACAGGTGCCCTGTGGGTGCATGCAGTGGTGAATACTGCACACCCTGCACCTGTCCGGGGCTGCGGTGCTATGCAGGTGGGATACGTGCCTCGAGTGCGTAATTCCCACCTGTTCATGTATAGACCCCATGTTTTTTACTGTTAGCCAATAGTTAACATTTGTTTCATTAAACCTGTATTTAATAATATATTTGTATAGCTTTCTGTGCAGCTCTAGTGTAGCTTTCTGTTTCTGTATGACTGCAGTTTTCTGTTTCTGGTAACAAGCAGCTACTTGTAATGACCTGGAGCTGCTTTTAAGGCCCTGTCCACACTACACTGAACACTACCCTCTGTAATGTTACAGTGGGTCCAAACTATTACAGCAACAGTTTGCGTTTACACCTGTAATGTTACAGGAGGCTTTTTCGTAACCGTTGTTGAAACCACTTATGAGGTGGTTTCAGCAACGGTTACGAAAATGGTTCTGCCTCTGTAACATTGCCAGTTGTAGTGTGGATGCATGAGCGTGTAGCCCCAGCATTGCCCTCAGTGCAGCACAAACTGCATTGTGAGGATAGGGTGCCGACCATAATGGTCACCGTCACCCACAATGTCGACCCGGCTGTAGCGATTCTGAACCATTATCATGGCGTTTCACTGGCGTGTGGACACAGTATAATGTTTACCATCTGTAGCGGTTTGAAACCGTTACAGGGTTTTAGTGGTGTAGTGTGGACAGAGCCATAGAAGCAGCAACAATGCTTAAGAATTAGCAGCAGTTCTAAACAAGCAGCTGCAGAGCAGCAACATTTAATTGTCAGGGTATCCCCTTCCCAAAATAACCACACCACACAACCTTGTTGGGTGCTCATCTGGCCTCATGTTATTAATAACTCATAAATCCTCACACTTTATTTACACTACAATAATCATTACTTTCCATATTTACCATTATATACATCCCTTATATACATCAATTAAAAACATCCATTGTTCTTTCTTCCTATTCCCTTCTTCTAGGCTCAGGTGCAAACCTGACACCTGGGCTCAGGTGCAAACTTGACACCCACTTTCGTCCTTCTGGGATTGAAACTCCACAAGTGCCTGAACATGGCTTGGTGTACATCCAGCCCAAGTTCTGGTTTCCTAGCCCAGTACCCCCCTTGGCCCTGAATATCCTTCTTCTGTGTCTCAAATTAACCCCCTTCCCCCCTCCCACCCTTCTTCTCTTCCTTCTACTAGCCCATCTCCAGCTATTGCACCAGATGATGAGCTTCCCCCCTTTGGGCACCCACTCCTACACCATTCATCCACCACCCCTTCCAGATGCTAGGTTAAACAAATCCAAGTCCACATCTGTTAAAAGTACCCTGTTCTGTAGTGCAGGCCTATGAGATGTCCTTGTGCTTCATGGGCAACCTCTCCTGCCCACATCCCCTTCCCCATCGGTGTTACCTTTATGTCCCTTGCGTAATGCCATATCTGCCTCACGCTTATTTTGAATCATTCGATTACTGCCAGCCTGGCCCACTTGTTGGAAATATCCTTGTGTGATATATATCACCTATCTTAGTTACCCTTGCCGCCACTCATTCAAACTCTGCCTTGACCCCTCTACCGCTTGATATCCCTGGCCTATCCCTGTCTCTGCTTATATGATTACCATCTTCAGCATCCCTTTCTTTATTCCTTCTGAGTCCCCCCATTATATCCCATGTGCTGTCTTTGCTCAGCTGATCTATTTTATTCATTTTATTCACATCTCCCAGTCACCCCTCTATCCGTCTATACACAACATACCTTATATACCTCCGTGTTCATCCATCTTGTGCATGCCCCAACACCTACTCCTGGTTACTCTACCACCAGCCACCCTGTTTTTATTACTCCCAAGTCTACTGTTATATCCCACCTGGTGCCTTTGCTCTGGTGGCCCATTTTTTTAAAACTCTACACCTATTTTTATTTATATCCCCAAATCCCTCTATCAATGTCTACAGCATATCTTATACACCTCCAGTATCCATCCATCCCTTCTAACAGCACTCTGCCCTTGGGTACCTACCTGACACTCCCCTTTAGCCCTCTGGGATGTAAACCCCCAAAAGGGATGACATAGTTGCCCCCCCTTATAACCCCACTGCCTTACCCAATCCTCCTATTTCCCTGCTTAGCAACCCTTTCAACTTGTCCATGCCAAATTAAACTTCCCCCTAGCCACCCTACTTCTGCCACCCTCAGCACTCTTGCCTCCCCACATTTTTATCCTTTATCTGACCTCCCCTGCACCCTTCTTCAGCAGTCCCTGGCACACTGACTGCTGTCTCCTTCCAGCTATCCCCATGGCTCCATGCCTCCATCCCAATCTGTACAGTATTGCTGCCTGTCTTCAGCAGCTGACTCCGATAGTAACAGCACCCCAGACTCAGGTGCATACCTGATACCCACATTTAGCTCCCCCTGGCCAGCCCATTACTGTTCACCTTCAGCAGTCCTTTTGAACCCAACTTCCTTTCCTGTCTTGACCCCAAATGCATTCCACCTTCAGCAGCCCCTGACCACCTGACTGCTGTCCACCTGCAGCAGTCATCATGGTCCATGCTTCCACCCATACCCAGCCACTACTGCATACCCTTCCACAGCTGACCACAATAGTAACAGTACTCTGGACACAGGTGCATACCCGACACCCATCTTTTGCTCCCCTGGCCACTCTACTGCTGTCCAACTTCTGCCAACCTTGTGGCCCCCCAATTTTCCTTCCTTTCTTGTTCCTGACTGCTATTGAACTTCATCTGTCCCTGGTCACCCGTTTGCTGCCCCCTTTTGCAGTTCCAGTGGCCCCGTGCTTCCCACCAACTTGGTCACTTCTGCTGTCTACCTTCAGCAGCTGACCACAATAGCCACCATACTCTGGGCTCTAGTGCATACCCAATGCCCACCTCCATCTCTGCCTCACCACCACACTGCTGTCCACCTTCAGCAGCCCTTGTGGTCTCAAGTTTTCTTTCTTCTTAATACCAGCTACTGTCCATTTTCCATAGTCCCCAGCCACCTGACTGCTGTCCACCTTCAGCAGTCCACATGGCTTAGTGTTTCCCTCCCAACTTGGTCACTACTGCTGTCCACCTTCAGCAGCTGACCCCAACAGTAACAGTAATCTGGACCAGGGGCATACCCAATGCCCACCTCCAGTCCCATGGGATGCAAACCCCACAAGGTACCAAAACACGCTGGGTGCCCCCCAACCCTGGTCCTCTTATTGCTGTCCACCTTCAGGAGCCCACCGTCGACCCCAGCTTCTCATCCTATCCCATCCACCCTCATGCAGCCCACTGTGGTTCTCACTTACCATCTTATCCTGGTGACCCAACTACTGTACAAGCCATTCACTGTGGTCCCACCTTCCTATCTTATGCTGTCCCCACTGCTGTTCACCCTCAGCAGCCCCACATGGTCCCAGCTTCCCATCTTCTCCTGGTCCCAACTGCTGTCCCCCTTCCATAGCTGAAACCACGAAACACTCCATTTATATTACCTTACAAATTCTTCCCGTACCATTTGCCCATGTTTTGTCCCCTCTCCCCCAGCTGCTTAAGATACCTTAGGAAAAAACCTTGCTAGTTTGCCCACCAACCATATCACAGTCAGTTTATTTTATTTATTTATTAGCTTTTGGTAACTGGGTAAGTGCGCTAGGAAACAATCCTGCCTATTTTCAGGCACGACCCGGGAGAGCACAGGACATTGGTGTACACAGTACAGTAGTACATAACATATTACAGTAGAACATAATAACAATCAGGGTATACAATGACAGCAAGAGCAAATTAACAAAATAAGGTGATTAGAGCATCAACATCAGAAAAAGTGCATAAAATACATATAGTAACAAAATAGACTAGAGTTCGTGCCACAGGCCGGCAGTAGGGTGAAACAGATTAGCATTTGCAATGACCAAGGGCGTGAAGGTGAGAGGAAAAGCAAGTTTTTAAATTCCCTATGTGAGGCAGAATTTTTAACCTGAAGGGGGAGTGAGTTCCAGAACTTAGGAGCAAAGTGAGAGAATGCCTGTTCGCCCATTTTAGTTGTGCAAGGTCTGGTAGAGAGCATCGGGACAGTGGTGGACCTGAGGGTACGGGCTTGGGCGGCAGGAGTCAGCAGGTTAGCCAGATAGTCCGGGCTAGGGGGTCTGGTCAGAGAGTCAATAAAGCATCCCAGGGAGTAGGCCTGTAGATCCTTAGGTGACAGCCAGTTTAGACCAGAGTAGAGGAGACAGTGATGAATAAGGCGAGGGGCAGTTAAGGCGAATCTGCAGATGTTGTTATAGACAGTGTCCCATTTGCTAAGTATAGAAGAGTTGGCAGCGTAGATGAGGGGAAGAGCATATTGTAGCTGGGGTAAAAGGATACCCCTTTTTACTGATAATCTGACAGAAGGTGTGAGGGAGTGGCTCACTCGATAGGCGCCACCAATTTTTGCATTGACTGCATGACAAACCATGTTGACATGTAAAGACAGGTCAAGGGAGGGATCGAGAGTGACCCCCAGATATTTAATGGACGCTGTGTTGGTGATGGGGGAACCATCAAGGCAGTGAACCAAGAGCCTGGGGGCAGTGGAGGGCAGTTTTTTTGAGGAACCGAATAGCATGGCACGAGTTTTGTCCTGGTTAAGGTTTTGATGGTTTTTCGAGAGCCAGAGTTGAAGGACTTGGAAGTCATTAGAGAGGGTGGAGTTGATGTCCTCTATCGATTTAGACCCACAGTAGAGGACAAGGTCATCAGCATACATTAGGGTGCAGCTGTGTCGGGAAAGAGCGGGAATATCATTTAGGAAGAGGGAGAAAAGAGAGGTCCGAGAGTAGACCCCTGTGGGACTCCCTGGGAGATATTTATAGGGGAGGAAAGAGCCTTGTGAAAAGCTACCGGCTGAGTGCGATTGTCCAGATAACTGCGAAACCAAGATAGAGTTGGGTCAGATGCTCCTCACGGTTGGAACTTATTAAGCATGAGAGGGTGATGAACCATGTCAAAAGCTTTGGACAGGTCTATGAAGACATCACCAGTGAGCAGACCGCAGTCCATGTTGCTTTTGATGTCACTGGTTAGTTGTGTCAGGGCTGTAGTGGTGCTGTGTCCAGACCTAAAACCATGTTGGCAGGGGTTTGGAGTTTATACTTGGCAAGGTGTTCCGTGAGCTGTCAGTAGACTATTTTTTCAAGAAGTTTACTGAGAGTGTGTAAGAGAGAGATGGGGCAGTAGTTGGACATTAGTTTGATGTCACCCTTTTTGTGAATGGGGATAGTTCTGGCAGTTTTCCAGGTAGATGGGACAGTAGACGTAAGGATAGAGAGGTTGAAAAGCCTGGTAACAGGCCTGACCAGCCATGGTGTGAACTGCTTTAGTATACCAGGATGGATGCCGTCAGGCCCCTGGCCCCCGCGTGACGGTAGGGTGTTAAGTAGCTTGCGTACTTCTCAGTATGTTGTAGGAGCCAACACTAGGGAGGGTGGTGCAAGGGGCCAGGACGGGACAGGGGGACAGTAGGCTTGGTGGATAGCCTGGGTTGCACAAGGTGGCATGGAAAATAGGGAATTAAAGGTGTTAGCAATAGTACTCGGGTTGTTGCAGTGAACGCCTTGAATGTTCATGTCGGTTGGAATCTGCTGTTTGTCATTGCCAAGAATTTCCTTTATTTGGGACCAGTACTTTTGAGGGTTTTCGGATGAGGATTCCAGAAGGTTCCTGTAGTAGGAACTTTTGGCAAGGCGTATTTCTCTTTTGCATTTGTTCCACAAGGCTCGATAGGCTTCCAAGTCAGTGCAAAGATGAGATACCTTCCACACGGACCATAGTTTGTCCCTGCTTTTGAGAAGTTGAAGCAAGGGGTGCGTTAGCCACTTGGTTACCTTCCCTGCCACCCTACATGTGGTGACTGGGATATGAAGGTGTTGTAGAGCGATGAGGACAGAGTTGAAATAGTCAGTAGCAAAGTTGATGTCCTCGGTCAGGTAGAGAGAGACCAGTCGATCACAGGCTGAGATCATTTTAAAAGCATCAGCTCTTAGGTGGGAAAGGTTTGGAAAGGTAACAATTTTGGAAGGAAAGTTGGGGTGGCGGTATCCCAGACACAGTAAACAGGATAGTGATCACTAATGGTGTCAGGAAGAACTCCAGCCAAGGTAGCATATTCCTTCCTGTTTGTGAGTATCTAGTCAAGAAGGGTGGTGCACCCCCGGGAGACCCTAGTGGGTTCCTGGATAAGCTGAGTTAGGTTTGCCTTACTAACCATAGAGATAGGTTGGCTGAGTTTTCTCAGACCAGTCAATGTTAAAATCCCCAAGGCAGATAATGTCATATTTCCTGTTACTGTTGGCAGTCTCTCTAGGAATTCAAGAATTCCTTGTTTACATTTTTGAGGGACATAAATACAACAAATATGGAGTTTCTTACTCCCAGAAGAAGGAGGAATGGAGGATTTCACAATTAGGGTACAGTGGGGTCCTGCAAAGAGTGATGTTAAGGTGAGTTTGTAGTAGAGGCAAGGCCAGCCTCTTTTGCCCAGAGATGGTCAGCACGTAGCATATTGTATCCTGGAAAGGAGCACTGAGAGTCAGTGACTGTAGGCTTTAGCCAGGTTTCAGTGATGGCTAGGATGTCCGGGGCATTCACTCCCACCCAGACCTGAAGGAGGTCAGGAGATTGGCCAGAAGGCTCCTAGAGTTAATGTGAGCCATAGTTAGGCCATTGGATTTTGGGAGGGAGGTGACTGGGGGAAGCAGGGATTGGATGGGAACTTGAGAAGGGCCAGGATTGGCCTCGATGTCCCCAGCAAGCATGAGTGACAGTATAAATATCCAAAGCAGTATAATGAAGCAGGACCTGAGTGAGGCTCTAATGGAGAGCTTCAAATTAAAGTGTAGGTATCTGGCTAGAGGGCACGTGCACCTGCTGATGAGAGCAATAGGGGAGGCGAGGTGGGGTATGTGAAGAAGGTTAGAAAGTGAAAGTCATCATCTGAGGAAGCATTTGGATTAGCGGACGAGTGTTCAGGCAGGATAGCACAGAGAGAATAAAGAGACAAAGTGACCCCATGAGGAGAGCAAGCAGGCGAGGGGGGGCCATCCTAAATATAGGGGGGTTGGGAGAGATTGAGGGAGAAGAGCAGCTGAGTGCTTAGAGAAGTGTTTAAGTACCAGCTAAAATTACCAACCTGTAGTGGCAGGTTTTATATTACGTTTGATGCAGAGTGTGCAAGTTTGCTCAAAACAGATAAGGCTCCCTCTAGTGCCCAGAGGATATAAAGAGCTAATGGAGAAGTAGGCTGATGGAAAAAATAACATGAGAGCGCCAAGATCACGTGAGATTTCCCTCTTTATAAGTAACACCAGCCAAGGGTGGGAGGGTATTGAGGGGCGGGAGGAACACAGAGCTGCTCCCTTTGTTACTGGGAGCAAGGTCCTGTAGCTACCTTTCCGTTTAGATGCAGTGGCTGGGGGCAAGAAGAGCATCCGGGAGCACAGGAATGTCCCTCTGTTTCGGCGGAGAGTGGAGCTCCTTTCTGGGGATGGGGAGCCCCTATGCTTGCTGGCCCTCGACCTCCCTGAGCTCGGAGCTCCATTTGGGGCTGGGGAAGAGCCCCTGGTGCTGCGCCTCAGCTCTCGGTGACTGTCTGTGGAATGAAAAGGTAGGCAGGCTTTAAATAGTTTTTGGCAACTGCTCAGTGCTACTCAGTGCAGGGATTATAGATTTTTTTGTCTAAACGATTGACTGGCCAAGAATAGCAATGCAGGAAAGGAGTAGGCAGAGTGAATCACAGAATTCGATTTAAAGCTGTTGTAAATCTTACTTGTCTATGCCTTCAAGTTCATTAAGGTAACCACAAAAACATTTTAAATACATTTAGCGGTCTATTTCAGAATTCAAATCAATCCCTTATGTCCAACAGTCTTTGATGCCACCATTTTTCCATTCCTCTCCTCCTTTTCAGGACTATTGGATCCAGTAGCTGGGCACCTTGCTAGTCAAAATCCAAGTCACCACTACCTTTGATCCTCTCCATTGCTCATTGCCATTGGATCCTCCCTTGTGCCTGCCCTGCCCCACAAGTGGTCTTCCCTTGTTTGGATGTCTTGCCTTCCAGCTCAGAAAACACAACAGTATCAGTACACTCCATATCTCCAATATTAGCACCTAGCTTCCCAAGTGTAATTAGTGTTTGTAGCGTTTATTACTTTACCAAAACTTATTGTTTATTTTCTATGGTCACCCTTCCCCCAATCAATTGATCATGTCCAGTTTACCATCCCAGGCTGCCCCCAGGTAGAATGGCCATCCCATAAGACCTACCAATTTCCCTCCAGAATATTTTTACTGTCATCCTTATTACCCTGTGAGTACTGATTCTGAAATGGCTCTTTTGAAATTCATCGAAATGCTTGTTCACCATTAAACTTTCCCACACGCTTATTTACTATTGCCCCAGAACCACAAATAGCATATGCCCCTTTTATGACACCATGTTTTTGTCTACTGAGTCCTCGCACTCTGACCTGTTTTCAGTCTATAACCATTTTACTATGTTGTTACTTGATTAAATGAAATCTATTACCTGTCAATATAGATACTGGGGCCTATTCATGAAGGGGAACCGCTACACACAGAATGGACGCACAGTGATGTGGAACATCACGGCATTCACAACGCAGCCTGACACCCCCCCAGGAGGCCAGGTTGGAGACAGAAGAGGCATGCAGCTATGTGCAAAAGCAGGCCATAACACATGCAGGATGATGGGAACGCCCCTAGACCCCACCATATAAGGTGATGCAGACATGCAATGCACCAGCGAAACACTGTGGGGAACAGATTTGTCCACAGATGGTACAGGAAGCACAAATGGGAAAGGGCAAGGCTCGCTGCTGGACGTGGCAGGCAGAGGGATGGTGTGAGGCACCAGCAGTCCCTGAACCTCACAGGGCAAAATGTGGCATCGTCATCACAGAGGTGAGGCAGCACTACGATGTGCCTTTCAGGCGGTGGGCACTGAGCACCCCACCAGAGACCAAGGCCAGGATATGGCTGGACCTTCAGGCAGCCATCAATGCCGCAGGATCGGAGGCACGCACACTCCCAGCAATCAAGCACAAGTGGCATGACCTTCAGTCCCAAGTGAAATGGTGGTTCAGCCAGGCCCGCTGGTCGCAGCTCGCCACTGGAGGTGGACCACCACTCACAGACTCTGACCTGATGCCCATCAAATGCCATGTAGCCGAGACCATCAGGGATGTCATGATAGATGGGGAGCCCAAAGGACTGGACAGCATGCCGGTACATGCAATGTGGGCGTGCAAAGGCCACAGCCACTAACAGTGAACCAGGCAATGGTGACCATCAGTAACACTGTCATGTCCATCCCCACAGTACCCAATGCAGACGGAGCCAGAGAGGGACCATGCCACCTGGGACTGACGGTGAGGCACCAAGCGGAGGGCAGATGAGGAAGGTAGGTATATGCCAGACTGTGGACTGCACACACACACAGATGCTGGACACACAGACACAGTAACTGGTGTTGCCGCTGCTACACACAGGTACACAGCAGCATGGACCACTGACACGCAGGGGATGACAGCCAGCCTGCCGCTGTGCCACAGGACTGCCAGGAAACCAACAATGGATGGACCCATGGGTGGCAGAACCACAAGGAGGACAGTGGATCAAGCACAGGAGAAGGAACAGTCAAGGATGGTAGAGCTAGGGAACAGGACTGCAAACACCCAGCAGACAGCAGTCACCAGTGAGGGGACAGCACCCCACCCAGACCATCAGCAGCAGAGGATGCAGCCGGTGGTACAGGCAGCACAGGTGCACAGGAGGACAGACATGGTGACATACCCAAAGCACCTCAAGAGCTGCTGGGAACACAGGACTGGGATGACAGGGACACCAACGACCCACTGCTGAGGCACCACCACCTGGGCACAGGCGGTTCACTCCTCGCCACCTACTACTCCAACCTCCATAGACTAAAGTGTGACTGCCTGCAGGCAACACCTGAATGTACAGAGGCAGTGAACCACCTCATGGAGGTCATCACTGCAGCCATGTGGACACAGGAGTGGATCGCGGAGGACAACGCCATGGAAGTGAGGGCACAGGAGCTTCTGGCCGAAGGGATTGCCGTGGGTGACACGGCACAGGGATGCATGGCTGATACACTTGAGGTCATCATAGTCCACCTTGCTGCCCAGAAGGCATGAACTCCTGCAGAGGCAGCACCCATGGCCCCAGACACAGCGATGGGCCCAGCACCCATGGCGCCACGGGAGCAGAGCGGTGGTGTCAGACCAGTGGCACAGGCAAACACAGGTTCCGGTACATGCATCAGGACCCGGTGATCATGCTGCATGCTGGTGGCATGGGGTGGCACAGACCCCTCCCATGCAATGCTCATGGCGGTGGCTGGGAAGGGCGTGGCCATGGAGTACAGCGTCTGCCTGAGGCAGCGTGAGAGGCCAGGTAGGACAACATGCATGGGGGGCACATGGCATGACCCACATGCACCAGGCACTGACACATGCACCCCACACCCCCACACCCCCACTGCACTTCCCCCAGACACACCCCATGGACTGGCACCATCCTGGGAGGGCGCCATGTGCACCGCATCCTGCCACAGCTGTCACAATGCACCAGCCATGGCCTGACACATTACTACCACTGCATGCACCATGTAGTGGCATCATGCATGTCACCATGGCATGGAACCTGCACTGTATACCGGGCATGCTGCCCAGTACTGCACTCTGCCATAGCCTCACACCCATGGCACAGTGGCCAATGCAGCAGCATAGTGCATGTCCCATGCACCTGCTGGCTCAGCCATGCTCTATCATCATCAACAGCATAGTGCCATACTTACCAGCCAAATGTGCCATGAGCCATGCAATGGCACATGGCCCTCACTACAATGCATCCTGCTGCACAGTGGTCTACGGGCAGTGCCTCATGCCTCCCCAGGCAGTGCGGTCCATAGGGTCACTGTGGTGGCTCCTCCCACCCCTCTGGGTCTCTGTCCTATGGCACAGGCACCCTGCGGTGCATGCATATGTGCAGCATGGCACAGGCAGTGAACACTCTGCACGCCATTCCCAGAGCAAGCATCATTGTGCCACCCGTGTGGTCCATGCATCAGAAGGGCATCTTTGGCATTCCTATCGTGCACTTCACCATGTCCCATGCCCCGTGTGCACCGCATAGTATGCAGCCTCCACCGGGTGCCTTGGTGCCAGGTATGGTGTCAGCAGTGTTGACATCAGCGGGTATCCACTGTCACCTGTGGGGGAGAGTGGACAGTCATGGTTAGCAGTGTGGTGTGACATGTGTTGACTCCGAGGACGCACCTGTGCATGGGGACTAACCCAGAAGGCAGCCGTAGCCCTTCAACTGGCGTTCCATGTGGCATTTCAGTGTCTTGTTGTCTTACACGTAGGCACCATGGTAGAACCCCGGGTACCTTGCCAGGACATTAGTAAGAATGCCATTGGCATTGCACACTACCTGGCACTTGATGCTATGGAATCCCTTGTGGTTCCTGTAGGCTTCCTCATTGACAGGTGGTGCTAGGATGGGCACGTGCGTGCAGTCAATCTGACCAACGGTGTTTGGCATGCCATATATGTTGAGGAATGCATCTTTGACCATCCTGACATCCGCAGCGGCTGTAGGGAAGGTGATGCCTCTCCGTGATGCACCAGGCATCAGTCACCTGGTGCAGTGCCTGGGACACAGACACCTGACTCACCCCTATCATGTCACCTGTCACATGCTGGAATGTGCCTGTAGCATAGTACTGCAGGGCACACAGTATCCTGGTCTCCACAGTCATCACTCTGGAGTGCCGTGTGGCCGGGGCAATCTCAGCCTCCGGCAGCTCACAGAGATAGCATAGGGTGCTGAGGTCAACCCTGTAGCACTGTAGGAGCTCTGTGGGCTGCAGTGATGTGGTGATGAGGTGTGTCTAGAATGTCCATGTCCATGGCTGTGCCCTGGCACCAATGCAGCATCCACCTCCTCATGGAGAACAACATGTAGTAGTGGCCCTGGGCACATCTCATGCCTGCAATGTGTTCCACAGCTTGTGTCCACTCTGTGGCATTGAACATCCACACGTGTGTGCCATGCATAGCATGTGGCATGTTGCACATGCTCTTATGGGCATTGCAGGAACATGTGGTGTGTGCATGCACCAGCGGTGCTCCATTAATGCCTCATTGAGCATGGCGGCAGCAACACCACCTATGGAGACAGGAGTGGTATGTGGCAGGCTCGGCTCTGCCACGTCAGTTGTACCCAGTGGCAGATGCCTCCTACCTGGATGGGATCCCGGCCAGTGAGATCTGGGAGGTCTCGGAGCTGCATCATGTGGGTGTACACTGCACTGGTCCTGCAGCCTGTGTGGCAACTGGGGGGGCCCATGTAATGGGCTTGTCTGGTACTCACTGTCTCTGTTCTGTTCTGCAGGGGACCCGGCATTGGAAGTTGGTGCTGGTCCTGGAGCACCAGGAGGTGGGCGAGCCAGGCCCAGCCCGTGTATGACCCCGTGGCAGCGGTTGGAGCAGAACTTGCCATGGCGCCTTGATCTGTGGAGCAGCATGGAGGACTATGTGTACCAGGATGAGGATGGGGACCTGTGGGCCATACGTAACCCCTCCAAGGTAGGTGGTCTGTGGCTGTCTGTGTGTGGGGGGGTGGCATGTGGGACCGTGGCATTGGTGTGGCAGGGTGTTTGCATGCTGCTGTGGCACTGATGCTGGTTCCCTCTGTCTGCTCTTCTCTGTCAGGTACCTGGTTCTGGAGGAGAGGGCCTTCACGGACACCCCACCTTCCCAGAGCTGACACCTTCAACCAGCCCAGACCTGCCCTCGGAGGAGGACTCAGATTGAGGGGGCACCCGTACAGTGACCCCACTCCAGGACTGTTTGCAGTGTGCTTTGTTTGCTGCCATGATATGTGTACTGTGCTGCCACAGTAAAGCCATGTGTTACCTACACGGTCTCGCTGTCTGGTTTCTCACCCTGGCACAGTGTGCATGGGTGGTCGTGCATGTTTGTGTGTGTGTGTGTGCTGCCTATCTTGGGTATGGGCTGGCATATGCATTGTCTACGGGTCTATATGGGTTACTCGTGTGCCTTCCACATGCCTTGTGTCCTGATGCTGGTGTTTACATAGCATTCAGTGGTATGTGGGTTGCTGTGGCCCACCGACGTTTGTCCCTGTTTCCACCCCTGTTTTTCCAGTGCCCACTGCATGGGTGTCCTCCTTAGTGCTTGGAGCCACGTCTACTGGCATTCTGACCTGTCTGGGTGGGGGTTCCGTGTGAGGTGGTTGTGTGGTTTTCAGCTGGGGGGGTGTGCCCATTGGTGACTGTGTTTGGACAGGTTTCAATTGTGGGATGCTGGCATGTGGACTGTCCCTGCCCCGTGTAGCAGCACTGTCACCATACACTGCATTGGTGCATGCATCGCTGGCATGTGCAGCTACCAGTGCCTGACACCCTGATTCCCACCTTGTTGTGCTCTGTCACCTGGGTGTGCACCTCATAGGGCAGTTTACAGCTATTTTTGTCTGCATAGTGTGCTCACGGGGTGGCCACACACCCTTCTGCCATAGCTGGCATTGTGAATGCGTGTCCGCTGCTCTGCGTGTGCCACTTATGTGGCTCTGCCCTTCTGCTGCTTTGTAGGCGCCTTGCCGTGCAGGATCGCATGGGTGCACTGCACATGGCTTTGCATGCTGGTTGAGTATGCCAGTTGCTGGTGGCTTCAGTGCATTCTGCCCATATATGCCTGTGCGCGTGGCTTGCGTGGGGTGCATAGTGTTCCGTAGCATTGATTAATAGACCTCATTGTTACTTCATTGTTTGATTAAGTGGCATCTGTTTTATAGAGTTGATTAGACCATTCCATTAATCTTGCTGGCAATAAACAAGTCTATTTCCATACCACAGAAGTAAACCTTGATAAAAAACTGTCAGGTTTGAATCCTTGCAAATAATGTTCACCTGATCAACATATGTCCAGTGTCCTGTGAATGGCCCCACCCACCATTAATTATTTCTATTTCTTTTTTTTGTTAGGGAAATTTGTCATACCATTTGTTTACCCAGGATAGACAAATATATTTTATTGAGGGTTTCCAGGATGTTGCTCGATATGACTTACTTAATGTAAACAAGTAGACTAGCTAATGAAATATCTGTGAAAATGCCAAACATCCCTCAGTGGTTACACTGAATTTGACTAGCAAGCAAAATCACTGCTGGCAGCTGTTAAGCATGTCTTGTGCATATTCAAAGAACTGTAGCATCATGCCTCTGAATTACTGTATAATGAGGTTGTTTACTGCCTCCACATACACACAAGGTAGTGTTGCCACTTTCTCCACGAAAGTGAAGTTTTGTGTGGTTTACTCTGGTATCATCCAATAAGCATGTGTAGACTGATTTACCATTTTTCCCTGTTTATGTTATAATCACTGGTTTATCACAGGACAGAAGTTAAATGTTTTACCCTGCTGCTTTTTCACCTACCTGCACATGTACATGATACAATGCAATAAACACATTATTTTTTTATGGGGGGGGGTCTTCTTCCATACAGCATATAACCTAATTTTCTACAAAGTAATCAGAAAATGAGCATTCAAATTAAACTTATAACTACCAAGAATATCTTCCCAGGAACCGATCGCCTTTGCCCACCACCAGCTATCCCCCAACCCCACCCCCACTGGCTTGCTTACTGTCCTCCTTTATCTTGTAAGCCCTCTTCCTTTTCCTTCTATTCCTTTATGTCTACTACTGCTCCGCTTTATTCTTTTCCCCCACTAATCGGCCTCTTAACATGGTGCAAACTTTGCTTTCGTTTCAAAATGTCAACCATTACTTACCTGCTCATGCACGCTGGTTGCCAGCTGTAGACAAGATGGCAGCCAGTGTCCAGCGCACGCGCGTGTGTTTTCTAGCCCAACTATCCCAACATGGCGGTGCTATTCTCAGCACATGTGCCCTGGCTCGTTACCATCTCTATTCTAAAACATGGTGACTACCCATGGTGCCTGTGTGACCCAGTAAACTCCCCTTTTCACGGCAACTTTAAAGCAGCCCTTTATGTCCCCCAGCCACCACGCGGTCTCCATGAGGCACTTGCCATTTTGCCCCCCTCCCTTTCCGGAGCTTCCGTTCTGCTCTCCCTCTGTCTGGTTAGCAACTGAACCGAACAATGGTTTCTGGTTCTGTGATTAGCTATGCACACCCTAACATAATGCCAGCAAACACGACATAGTGCCCAGTTCCCACCCACCTCATCCCGACTCAACTACAAAAGTTGTGGGGGGGGGATTGCATTGTTTACTTGCTTCCAACATTGGAAAATTACTCATTTATATTTGCTATTTTTTTCTTTCTTTTTTTTTTAATAATGCAGACAAACCTCCTGCCTTATCCCCCCCCCCTCCTGGAAATGCGACCACTAAACTTGCAAGCCTCCATCCCCACTTCACTTTTTCCAACAAGGCTTCCAAAATAATGTCTCCACCCCCCAGCCTTCCTGCTGCCTTTGCTCCTGATCCTCCCTAGTGGCAACCCATTTCCAAAAGCATTTGCCCTAATGATGCTATACCGTAGTTTCTTAAGTTTTCATTAAATTCACCTTGGAAAGGCAATATAACTGATCAATGTACTATCTTCACAAATGATAATCACACAACTATGACTTATGACATAGTTAATACTGGAAACATGCTTCAGTGCCCTCCAGAATCATTTTCCAGGAATTGTGTTTCAAAGTGTCCTAGTTAGAGAAAATTGTTATCAATGGCTCATACACTGCTCTGGGGTTTCAGCACTATATTCTGAGAAAATGCTTTTAAAAGGAAAACGTCCCAAGTTCATAACATGATCAAATTAATCTTGGTTGTGGACAAACAAACACAGCAGCGTTACCTCTCCATTTTTTTTTTCAAATCACATCAAATCAAATCAAATTTTATTTATACTGCACTTTTCAAATGTCAAAGCGCAAAATACAAAACAAAGTAAACAATCAACACAATAAATATAAGTATAAAATCAGTTAAAAAGCAATAGGGTAACATATACAGCAAAGGCTTGTTCAAATAAATAACTTTTCAAAGCTGCCTTGAATGACTCTGTGGACAGGCATTCTCGAATCCTAAGAGGTAGAGAATTCCACAGGGTCGGGGCCAAAGAAAGCTCTGGCCCTGATGACTGAAGACGGACCCAGGGAATCTCTAGCAATCCTCATTGGTGGAGCGGAGGGCCGGAGAGGGCGGTAGGGTCGCAGGAGATCTTGCAAGTAGCCTGGTCCTTGACCATGTAGGGTCTTATAGGTCAGCAACGCTGACCTTGAAGCTGATTCTTCATCGCACCAGCAGCCAGTGTAGTTCGCACAGCACAGGTGTGATGTGGCATGTTCTTCCCAATCCAGTCAACAACCTAGCTGCAGCGTTCTGTACCAGCTGCAGGCGACGGAGATCCACCCCCGCCAACCCTAGATATAGAGCATTACAGTAGTCAAGACATGATGAAACAAAGGCATGAACCAATACTGGAAGGTCATAGTGTGGAACAAGGTGTTTTATCTGGGTTATATTCCTCAGATGATAAAAGGAAGACATAACAACGGCTGACACCTGTGCCTTCAGCGTAAGCTCGCTGTCAAGAATTACGCCCAGATTCTGCACCTGTTCAGAAGATCTCAACTGGTTACCCCTAGCACAAGGCCAGAGGAAACTCAGGAGTCAGCTTCTCTGCATGATGACCCAGGTCCACCACCAGCACCTCAATCTTGTCAGGATTTAGTCTTAACCAGTTAGCACTCATCCAGTCCTGAATTTCAGCTAGGCAGTTGATAAAGATCGATAATTCATCATTCTGTTAGGGTACAAGGACATATAGACCTGAGTATCATCTGCATAGCAATGAAAACTCAGCCCATAATGCCTTATAATGTCTCCCAATGGCAGCATATACAGCGTGAACAACATGGGGAAAATACAGAACCTCCGCTTCCCCAAGAGGCAGAGCAAAGGGAGCAGAGAAAAATTCCTGATACTACCCTCTGAGTTCTACCCGTGAGGAAAGAATGGATCATCCGAGACTGTTCCTGACAGTCCACAGAGCAGCCACAGGCATTCCAGCAACATCCCATGGTCCACGGTGTCAAATGCTGCAGAGAGAGATCGAGGAGAACCAAGATCGAGCGACTCTACGATCTCCGATATTAGGAGATCATTTAATACCGAACCAATGCCATCTCAGTACTATGCCTCTTCCTGAAACCGGACTGAGAGGATCATAGACTTCATGGGTGGTAAGAAAGTCCTTGAGCTGCAACGCAACTACTTTCTCAATAACCTTGCCCAAAAAGGGCAGGTTAGAGATTGGTCTGTAGTTGGTGAGACAGTCTGGGTCAAGGGAAGATTTCTTCTAAAGGGGCATTATGATAGCCTCTTTCAGAGACTCCAGAAACACCCCTTGATCCAAAGAGCACCAGACTTTCTCAGCAAGGACTGGTCCGATCGCATCCATACACCCCACAAGGAGGTGTGTAGGACCAGGATCCAAACTACAGCAAGTCGGTCGCAAGCCGTGGGCAATCTTCATGATATACATGATCGCTGGCTGGTCAAAGTCTGTCCAGATAAACTGAGGGCCTGTAACCTCACATCGATCACCGCCATGCTCATTTGAATGCGTACTGTGGATCTTTGATCTGATTGATGACACCTTATCATCAAAAAACTGAGCAAACTCATCACACCTTATTTGTGAAAAGGCTCTCCGACCCCGCAGGCAGGCTGGATTGAACAGTCTGTCCATGGTCCAAAAGAGCTGAGCTGGTCGATTTCTTGATGCAGCTATCTCCCTGGACAGGAACTCTGCCTTTTTACGGAAGACTTCTGATTGATAGTCCATATAATGGACCATCAGTCTAAGTCTGTCATCTTCCAGGCCAGATTTCTGCCAGCAGCATTCCAACCTTCGCCTCACTTTCCTTAGCTCCCTCTAAGCCCCATCAAATCAGGGGGACTGAGGGTGGAGGGAGAGGGGGTGAACACTGACAGGAGCTATGAAATCCAGAGCCCTCAGCACCATACTATTATAGTGCACTACTAAGGCATCTGGTTCCATGCACTCCATAGGCCAACTCGATAGGTCCAGCACCATCATTAGACCCTCAGGGGTAACTCCTCTCAAAGGGAGGTACCAGACCATCTCCAAAGGGGTTGGTCTCATGGGGGGGGCCACGAAACTGAACCTTATGGAGTGATGGTCAGACCACCCAACTGGTTCCACCACCAGCTCTGTGATCTCCATCCCCAGGGTGAACACCAGATCCAGGGAGCGACCCTGAGTATGGGTAGCAGTGGTAACAACATGTGTAAAGCCCAACAAAGTCATTAGTTGGAGGGAGTTTTGACCAAAAAGTGAGAGTTCACCATTTGACACAGGCATTGAAGTCCACCAGGACCAGCCACCTGGAAGGCTCCAACACCAGGTCGACAAAGAAGTCTGCAACTTCCTGCAGAAAAACTTTCTTGTCACCGGGTAGACGGTAGATGAGTAGAATTCTGCTGTCCACATCTGCTCCCATGATACACTTAAAGGATCTGGAGCTCAACACTGAAACCTCCACAAGGCCCAATTCCGATTTAAAACAAATAGCGACCTCCCGCTTTTATCCAACCTCGGGCGATGGATCACCGAGTACCCGGCTGGAATAGCTGACTCCAATATGGGACCAGCATTTTCATCGAGCCAGGTCTCGGTGATGCAAGCTAGGTCAGATGACCCAACAAGACTTAGAGTATACCTGCGACCAACCTTTGCAAGCCCACACCCCCCCCTGTGTTTGTTTTCTCTTTTTTGTTCTTGTCCTGCTCCTGCTTTCTCATACCTGCAACTCCAAATTTTGTTAAAGAAAAACTGCTGTCTCCCAGAAATATGCCAACTGAAGTGTTAGAGTACCTGCTCCACTACTCCAAACTGCAAACTGCTATCTAGCAAATGAAGAACAGTGCTCCTAGCCTTGCTTCTCCTTAAGAAACCATAGTTCTTTCCCTTGTTTTCTTCCACCAGTCCCAGCTGCAGCTCCACTCCCCCTATCCTTCTCCCCCCAGCTCCACTCCCCCATCCTTCATGTTACCTAACCCTGAACACCCCTGCTATTTTGGTGGGAGACCCTTGAAAATAGGGCTTGCCCTTTAAGCTGGCAATCCACCTTAGCACCAGTAGCTAGGTTTTTTTTTTTTTAGTTGTTTAACCAGGAGTAGCACACTAAGCTAAAGCTTTTTTTACAGGTGCAACCTAGGAGCACAGGGAAGTTAAGTGACTTGCTCAGGGTCACACAGTATGTAAGTGGAAGCTGTGGGATTCAAACCCAGGTCTGGTCTGCTCGATGTCACCATATTTGCAGCTCAGAGCCTTAAACCACTGTGCTATACTGCCTCCCTTTTGAAGATCAACAGCCAGGTTTAGAAATGCACTTCTCATGCTCAGAACACTATTGACTAGTACAAGGGTGAAAACCAAAGACTATTGACTGCTGTCATAGCAACAGGGCTATTGCACTTACTATATTACCATATTTGACCATATAACTGTGTTTTAACCAATCCTATTGGAAGTGACTAACAAATGTTTAATAAACAGAGGCATAGAAACATAGAAGACTAAGAAGAGAAAAAGTCAATACCTCCATCAAGTTTTTTTTGATACTCTATGATGTGTCATGCCTTGACTTCCCCTCAGACTCTTGTCTGTCTTCTATCACACTCCTGTTCCTAATAACCCCCTTAAAGATGTCCTGTTGTACCGTATCTTAAACCCAGCTACCGTCCCAGCATTAAACACATTTTGGGCAGACTGTTCTACCTGTTCACCACCCAATCTGTGAATAAAATACTTCATAATGTAATTTATGAATGTCCCCCTTCTTGCTTGAGATTGTGCCCCATGATAGAGGAACTGTAGAACTGTTCCTCAACATGAACAACTTATGGGAGTTCAGTCTTTATACCTCAGCATGTATTTGAATATTTATGTTATAGACCCTCCTCCTTTCCTCTGGAGATACGTGTTGAGACATTCCAGACTCTTCATAATACCTACTCTTCTCACTTTGGTTCATTTTCATTGCTCTTTGCTGTATAGAGTAGTTTCTAACCTGCATCTCTCCTTCCTCATATGTGGGTTCCGAAACTGCACATAATACTCCACGGTTGATGGAACCAATGACATACAAACATACGAAATTTGTCAGCAGATAAAGGCCTAGAGGTCTATCAAGCCTGCTCAAATGTGCAGCTAGCACCCCTTATTCTGCAGCTGCCCCTCCCTTCCACCCTTCCCCTTCTTTGACCCTCCTCCTTGTCTTGTTCCATCCCCTTTTGAAGCAGTCCACTGTTCTACTGGATACCACTTCTGTAGGTAATGCATTCCACCAAGCCACCAACCTCTCTGTAAAAAAGTGTCTCCTCATCTCCCCTCCTGAATCTTCCTCCCTCCAGTCTCATATCATGGCCCCTGGTGTCCCTCCCCTCCCTTACTTTGAACAGCCCCTCTGTACCTGTCTTGTTTATTCCTTTCATGTACTTAAAGGTTTCAGTCATGTCCTCCCATTTCTCCTTTCCTCCAGTGAGTACATGTTCAACTCCCTCAGCCTCCTCTCATATGATAAAGTCCCCGAGCCCCTTGATCATCTTTGTCGCCCTGTACTGCACCCCCTCCAGTAACTGAATGTCCCTTTTTAGATATGGGCGCTAGTACTGCACGCAGTACTCCAGGTGCGGTCTAACTAATTACCTATACAGTGGCAGAATCACCTCCTCCCTTCTTCAAGATGTACCCCTTGCAATACAACCCAGCATTTTGTAGGACTTTGCAGCTGCCTTCTTACATTGTGCTGAGTTGTTCATTGACCCTGTAATGAGCACCCCCAGATCTGTCTCCTCCTCTGTCTGGGCTAGCTGCATTCCCCCCAGCTGGTAACTCCTCCTTGGGTTCTTCATCCCAAAATGCAGCACCTTGCACTTTTTGGCATTAAACCCCAGCTGCCAGGTGTCTTACTAGGTTTCAAGCTTTGCCAGATCATCCTGCAACCCCTGCCATTCCCCTAGGCGAGCCACCACCGCTCCTACCTTGGTATCATCAGCAAACAGACTGATCTTGATGCTGATGTTCAATGATATGTCTGCAATGAATATCCCAAACAACACTGGTCCCAACACCGAGCCCTGTGGAACACCGCTTGTCACTACCCTTGGGTGTGAGAGCTCCCCACCCACCACCACACTCTGTTGCCTTCCCTGAAGCCAGTTCCCTACCCATCTCACCAGCTTTGCACCTGCTCCTGTGCCTACTAACTTACTTCCCAGCCTTCCATGCGACACCGAGTTGAATGCCTTACTGAAGTCCAGATACAGGACATCCACTGCATGGCCCCTTTCCAGTTGCCTAGTTACCCAGTCATAGAACTCCACCAGGTTGGTTTGGGGATCTGCCCTGTATGAAGCCGCCATGCTGTCTGCTGTCCTGTAGTCCTTTGGCCTCTAGGAGGGCCATCAGCCTTTCTTTCAGGATGGTCTCCATTAGCTTACCACGATGGATGTGAGTCTCACTGGTCTGTAGTTTCCCGGTTCATCCTTGGGGCCAGTCCCGTGGAGGGGCACCACATGAGCCATCCTCCAGTCCTGAAGTACACACCCCAAATGTAGTGAGGCATTAAATAGGTCTGCCAAAGGTCCTGCAAGGACCTCTGCTATCTCCTTCAGTACCCTGGGGTGGATGCCATCTGGGCCTGGTGCCTTATCTGCCCTCAGTGCCTTCAAACCTTCCCGAACTCTGCCCTCCATGATTTCCCCATCTGTCACCCCTCCCCTGTTTCTGCCATTTCTCCCCTTGGATGTTACCCCCCTCTTCTATTTAGTAAATACTGAGCAGAAGTACTCATTTAGTGCTTCTACCTTATCGCACCCTGTATTCCACCCAACCTGCCTCCTTCCTAATCCTTACTATGTGGTCCTTACAGCTCCTTTTCTCCCTGATGTACCTAAAGAAGTCCTTCTCCCCCTTCTTAATGCCTTGTGCCAGCCTGAATTCCGTAGATGCCTTGGTTCTCCTTACTGCCCTTGTCACCTCCTTTGATTCCATCAAGTACTCCTCCCTGTCCTCCCCTCTCCCTGTTTTCTTGTACTTCCTAAAGGCAGCTTTTTTCCTCCTTACGTTTTCCATGACCTCCTTGCTCAACCAGCTTGGTTTCTTAGCCCTAGCCTTCTTGCTCTGGGCCTTGCTGCAGGATTTGGTTGCCTCCACTATCCCCAGCTTTATAAGCCCCCACCTCTGGTTAGTGTCCATATTAGACTGAATTCAGGCCAGGTACCATTTTATCACTTCCCCCATCCTCCCAAAGTCGGCCCTTCTGAAGTCCAGCAATCTTGTGCCAGATTCCACTCCTTCCTTGCCCATATTCGATGTGAGCCATACTGAGTGATGGTCACTCCCTGACAGCAGTTCCTCCACTGTAAGTTCTCTCACAAAGTCCCCATTTGCCAGCAGAAGGTTAAGGGTATTCCCTAACCTGGTTGGTTCCCTGACCATTTGCAGCAGGAAACTGTCCTGGAAGGCATCCACACTAGTACCTGTTCCTTCTATTCCTGGTTGTTGGGGTACTCCAGTCCACTCCTGGCATGTTGAAGTCCCCCACAATCACCACACTACCCTTCTTGCAGGTCCTCCTGATCTGTCCCACTAGTTCCCTGTCTAACTCCTCTGTCTGAGATGGTGGCCTGTACACCATTCCCATTCTAAGAATCCTATTCTTGGAATCCTGGATTTGCATCCAAATTGACTCCGTACTACCCTCCTCCCCTTCCTTCCTTACACACTTCAGTCCTTCCTTCACATATAGTGTCACACCCTCCTTTCCCAATCACCCTATCCACGAAATAACCTGTACCCTGGTACAGATGGGTCCCAGTCATTGTAATGGTGGCCCAAGTTTCTGTGATGGCAGCAATGCCCACCTCTCCCTCTGCCATGAGCACCTGTAACTCTGCAATTTTCCTCCCAAGGCTCCTAGCATTAAGGGTAACCACCTTCCACCCTCCCCCCCATCCTGACCTCCTTTATTAGCATCACCAATAGTACTTGCCATTTGTCCTTTGTCACTGTTATGGGGGGTAAGCTCATATGGTTTCCCATCCTGTGGTCTCTGTGTGTCTCCTGCCCAATTGCCACCCCCCCCCCACTTAAATTCCCTACTTCCTCTATGTACTCCTCCATCCTCTGTTTCAACACTTTCCTTCCCTCCTCATTCAAGTGTAGTCTGTCCTTGGCATAGAGACTACTATCCTCCCAGGTCCCCCCTCCCAACAGCCCATACCCTTTAGCACAACACCAGGTTCTTAGCCATCCATTATATTCCTCTATTCTTAGATTTCTTGTTGTGCTTGCCTTGGGCACTGGAAGTATCTCTGAAAAAGTTACTGATCTTCCTGCCCCCTCACATAATTGTCCTAGTTCCTCAAACCTCCTCTGGACTATATCTACTGTCTTGTCAGCCAGGTCGTTCATTCCAAGATGTATAATTAAATGAGGCTTGTCCATACCCCTTCTAGCATATTTCAGAACAGATTGTCCCACCCTTTCTGCTGTCATTCCTGGCATGGCCTCCACCCAAATGTGACTATGCCTCTCCCCTTTGCTACCCCACCTGACTCCTCTTAGTATTGAGTCCCCAGCACTAAGATTCCACCACTCTTACTCCCTGCTTGCTTCCATTCATCTCCCTCTCTCATTTCCAGCTCCTCTTCTTCCTTCTGCACATTATTTCCCCCTTTTGCCTCTGCTGCAATTCTCCCAGCAGAACTTTCCCCCCGCTTCAGTTTGGTGCAGGCATATATCAATTACTCCTCTAATTTCATCATTTCCCTCCTCCACCTTCTTCCTCTCTAGCAGTGTAAAACTAATTTCTGAAGACCCTTCACAAATGCCCGCTCCCTCTCTCTTCATAGTAACCTGTTCTCTCCTTTCCACTCCATGAATTTTGCCACTTCTTCGCCTCCCCTCACAAGTCCCTATCTCCTCCTTCCATTTGTCTTTTGTCTCCTGACCTGGTTTCCCCAGCAATCATTCTTCCTGGCCTGGGCCCCTTGTCCCTGCTTCACTTCTTCTGACCCTCTCCTCACCACAGTTGGCTTAAATCACCCTCCCTCATCTCCCATTCTTTCTCCCTCTAGTATTGGGCTAAACCCTCCCCTAGTCTGCCTTGCCTGTCTTAATTCCTCCTGCAGACCCTCAATCTCCTTTCTGAGTTTTTCTGTGTGGTTGCACACTAAACATCCTCCCACACTCCAGGCAATTTTTAGAAAGATTGGTGCACCGCAGTTGTTGCAGCCTACCACCCTACCATTGCTGTCGTTGCCCACCAGCAACCCCCCACCCTTCCAGATGCAGGATACCAAAACCTCCCCCAAATTTTTAGAAAGATTGGTACACTGCAGTTGTTGTAGCCTACCACCCTACCCATTGCTGTCGTTGACCACTAGCAACCCCCCACCCATCCAGATGCAGGATACCAAACACTCCCCCAAGTCTCCCCTCTCCCCCTTCTATCAGTGCAAAACATTATTTTCTTAATTTCCCTTACCACCTTTGTTGTACACATTTAGATAGACTGAGCAACTGCTTTTATATTCCTAACCTTCCTATCCAAACTCAAAAGAGACTTTAGGAGATATTGCACAACCTTCTTTGAATTCCTACTCCTCCTTTCCACAATGCAATAGCAATGCAAAGAAGTAACAATGAAAGCTCCTAGATTTGCAGTTACTTCCCTTCCACTGAGATAGCAGTCACCTCTTCACTTGCTGCTGTTCCTTTCCTGGATGTCTGCTTCTGCTATGACAGGTGCATATCCTTTGACCATTTGAGGAAGTGATGTCAGAACCCCTGGTATAAAGGAAATCATGGACCAGGGGTGGGTGGGGTGAGTGGTTGGGGGTGGGACCAACCCAAGTCTTCCAGAAACAAACAGGTAGCTGAGGCCCCTGGTCAGACCATTAGCACCCTTCCCCCACTATGCACTAACCTTTGCAGCTAGTGAAGCCAGCAAAAATGAATCACAATTCTACTCAAAGCCCCCAAAATAGGTTTGCTACCAAAAGAAACAGATCTCCAATTCAAACAGCTTCACCAACAACACATCAAAATAGGCTTGAAATTAGAAGATATAGGTCTCTGATTCAAAGAAACGGCCCCAGTTAAATCACCCCAAATAGATTTTAAATCAGAATAGGCCTCTACAAATGCAGCCTGCTACACAGTGAAACATCAAACAAACGAGCCCACTTATAGCCACCAAAACAGTTTTCAAAATTCCAACAGCCCCAAAACAATACCCTGCTAGCCCCTTAGAAGTAGTAAGATAGAAAATAAATAATCTTCTGCCAAGTAAAATCCAAACAATGTAAAACAGCAAGACGCTACTGTACTGTAACAAATCTGATCCTTTCCCTTCTAGTTCCTTCTGAGAAGTCAAAGCAACTAACACCTGTATGGTGGCAATATTCTCCCTTTGAGACTGGTGAAACCCCACATGACCCATTCTAACATCTTGTTTGCTTTTCTGTGTGCTTTACTGCACTGGGAGAGGTTCTCAGACTATTGTTAAATATCACCACATGTCCTTTGATCCTTTCAGTGACGAACCTTTGCCTTGTTGATGCAATGATCTATATGTAGATTTCTGCTACCAATGTGCATTGCTTAACATTTCTTGGCATTGTGTTTATTGTGCCACATATTAAACCACTCATTCAACCATCTTACTTCCCTTTTCTGCTGCTAATTCCTCTTCACTAACCACAGTCCTACAGTATTGTGTGTCATTTGCAAACAGGCTCATTTTCTGCTGGATCCCACCCAGTATCACTTATATACAACTTAAAGAGCAGTGGCTTCAGGATAGACTGCTGAGGCACCCCACTACATGTATCCATGACATCTGAGATCTGTTAACTTAGGACTACTCTTTGAGTAATGTTGAGTGAATATGGAATGTGTTAACTTTGGTTTTGCTTTGTTTGTGACTCTTTCTTTGGTTCAGTTTTGACACTTTGGCCAAAGTCACTGCAGGTACTTTTACTGGGGTTTAGCATGCTACAAATACCCCTATCAGCTCACTCAAGTCAAACCATCCTATTCCATCATCTGCTGTTCCTCCAATATGGTTTAGGGAAAAAAAAATCAGTCAGCACTTGGCACAGTTTCAAGAGCAGAAAACATTGTTTTCAATAAAAGTAAATCTGTGGAGGGAGTAGGGATGTGGAAATGACCAGAATGTGAGAAAGGGTACTAATTGAACTAGCTCTGACAACCTATAAAGGGCTGGAGTGTTTTTTTAAATTAACTGGCTGAAGGTCAAAGTGATCCCAAAGTGGATAATAAGTTTCACTGAACCAAATTGAAGGTAAAAGTGCCAAAAGAGTGTGTCATGTTCTCTGCACATGAAGGGCCAGATATTCAAAACTTTTCTCCTGGGCTAAATTAGCACTGCCTGGCTGGCAAAGTTAGCCCAGAGCACAAAGTAAGCTATATTGAAAAGGAATAGCCCAGGGCAAACAGCCTCTGAATATAGCACGGGAATGAGGACGGGCAAACTGGGCTGTGAGTGCAGGGCAAATGTAGCCCTGTAATATGACAGCTTTGAATATAGCAACCAGGAAGTGCAGACCACAACAGCAACAGAGTGCACAGCGATGTGAAGGTAGGTAGAGGCTACCTATGTGGCCAACATGTGTTCCAGCAAATGCGTGGACCCAGTACAGCTGAAGGGAACAGCCTATGGGACAGTACAGTGTGCACTACAGTATAATATTCCCTGAACTGTTTGCGCAGAGCTAATGTTTTTGCACGGGATTAGTGCAGAGCTAAGCTGTTTGCCCAGCACTAAACTTTGCCATATTCAAAAGTGACATGCAAATGAGCCTACTTAGGTAGTCTCTGGGCAAACAGCCACATTAGCATCTCATTATGCCCTGATTTGCATGCAGTTTCCCAGTGTTTCTGCAGGGTCCCACAGCTCCACCTGTAGGTCAGTCTGGAAGTACAGGAGCTGCCCAGGTCTGACCGCAGCACCACCTGTATGTCAGTCAGGCAGTGCATGATGATAGCTGCAGGCTACATGTAAACAGTACAGCATAGCATAGCATATCGTACCCCAGGGGACAACACAGCATAGGCACAGGTGGTGGTGGTGCTGCATGCAACCGACACACTGTAGGTCATGCTACAGTGCACAGACACTACAGTCATAAGGGGCTGGTAGTGTGAGGGACACAGCAATATCTATGTTATAGGGCAGTGATGACCACTGCATTGTACACAGTGACAGGCCCAGCTTACAGGTGATTACTGACAGTGGACAGTACTGTTACACTGTTGTGTGATCCACAGATGCTGCACCTGTGGCATGGGATGCTCATAGTGACATATATATGGCTGACTGTGTGTGCTGTGACACCTGTACAGTTGTGCGGTATGTGGCTGGAGGGGCACGTAAGATCCAACATGCACACAGGTGGTAGGGTATTCCCACTACTGGCCCATGTGCACTGCATGATGTTTCCCAGCCTTGTGGCCACACCTGGGCTTTGGTGAGGTCTGGCCACCCTTACACCCTTCCCTCAACGGCCACCATGCCCACAGTGCTGCATGTGTGTGCTGGCATCTGTTGGTCACCACAGACATATGGTCTGCAGGCGTGTGCTGTATGGCCACACTAGGATGATGTCCCCTGTGGGCCAGATCACCCCTTACTGCCTGGCATGGCTGGGACTGGTGGCAGCTGTTGGCATCATGGTGGTGCCATCAGTAAGCAGCATGTGTCCTCCATGTCTGGCATTTTCTAAGTGTCATACTCATATGTTAGGGTTGCACAAGCCACGCAAATCTCACGCAAACACCGTGCAAAGCACCAATGTCATGCAAAGCTGTTTGCTCAGGGTTAGACCAGCTTTTCCTGGCCAGTAATTTGTACCACGCTAAGGTTGCACTAAGTCGCGCTAAGCCCACCTGAGCGCGGTGCTAGTCAGATGAATATTCCATAGTGCCTGTATTCATGTTCAGTGTGCCCTTGCATATAATTATGGTTTGCCCTGCACTAATGCAATTTGCATGTGATATTTGGCCTTTGAATATAGCAGACCTGTGCTAATCCCATGCTAAACCCACGCAAAGCTTTGAATATCTGGGCGAAATGTTTTATAACTGACAATATAAAAATGTGTTATGTCCTTAACACATGAAATGTTTCTGTAACTGCCAATGTAAAATGCATAATTATATGTATGACATTCTGATTGAATTTTTTTTTTTGTATGTAAATTTTAAATAATTGTACTTTTTGCAGAAAGGACCTCATTGTAAATGATCTTTGTTCAATTGAGTTTCCTGTTCATATGAAATATTAATACAGTTTCACAATACCATACCATACCATACCATACCATACCATACCATACCATGTCAGCACAGACACTGGGAACAAATTTGTAATATATTCATCCTTACCTCTAAGCCTTACCTGTCAGACAATTCCTAGCCCATCTTTTTAGCACATGCCCTAGTTCTATGTCATCTACCTTCTTCTTTAGCTGCCTATTTGCACTGAATCAGATGCCTTATGACAATGCAGTTATAGGATGTTGACAGCTTGTCCTATGTCAGTCTTTTGCGTCACTGAATTGAAAAAATAATCACATTAGTTTGAAATGACCTGCCTCTAAGTAACCTATGTTAATTCCTGTGAAAAGTGTTTGTTTTCCAGGGATTTAACAACTTAGGGCCAGGTATTCAAAACTTTGCCCAGGGGCTAAATTAGCACTGTCTGGCATGCTAAATTAGACCAGAACCAATAGCTGGCTACATTCAAAAGGGATAGCCCCAGTGCTAAACCTGCTGAATATAGCATGCTAAGGAAGCCGAGCAAACTGTGCTGGGAGTGCAGTACAAAGACAGCCCAGGAATTAAGATAACTCTGAATATAGCAACCAGGAAGGGCAAACCACAACAGCATCCCTGTTCACAGTGACTTGAAGGAAGGTAGATGTAAACTATGTGGCCAATGTGTGTGCTAGTAAAGGAGTGGATTCATTAAAGCTGCAAGCACTGTGCATGTAAAATTAAATTGTGCAGAAATGTACAGTGTTTCTGAAATGTTTGTACAGTGTAAACACATTTGTGCAGGTTTTGCATGGAGCTAAGCCATTTGCCAGGTGCTGTCACATTTGCCTGAGGCAAAATTTTGCTATATTCAAAAGTGAAATGCAAATGAGCCTACTCAAGCAATCTGTGCAAACATCCAGATTAGCATCTCATTATGTCCTGATTTGCATGCATTTTTCCCAGTGCTATTGCAGGGTCCCACAGCTCCACCTGTAGGTCAGTTTGAAAGTACAGGGGCTGGCTGTGTCTGCCCATAGCTCCACCTGTAGGTCAGTCTGGTAGTGCATGATGGTAGCTACAGGCTACATTTGTACAGAACCACATCGAATAAAGTGCCCCAGGAGACTACACAGCACAGGCACAGGTGGTGGTGGTGCTGCATGCAATTGTCAAACTGTAGTTCCTTCTACAGTGCACACCAGACACTACAGTAGCAAGGGGTTCAGTAGTGTGAGGGACACAGCAATGCCTATGGTGTGTAGGGTATCAATTACCACTGCACTGTACACAGTGACAGGCCCAACTTGAAGCTGTGTTCTGACAGTGGACATTACTGTAATGCTGTTGTGTGATCCACAAACACTGCACCACTGGCATGGGTTACTGACAGGGACATATACATGGCTGGCTGTGTGAGCAGTGGTGTCTGTACAGATGTGTGGTATGTGACTGAAGGGGGCACATGCCATCAGACAGGCACACTGGTGTTGGGGTATTCCCAACACTGGAGAATTTGCACTGCATGGCTTGTCCAAGCCTTGTGGCATCATGCAATCTGTGGTGCAGCCTGGCCACATGTATACCCTCCCCTCAATACCCTCCACACACACACAGTGATGCATGTGTGTGCTGGCTTCTGTTGGTGTCCACCAATGGGTGGTATGCAGGTGTGTGCTGTAAGGCCACACTGCCATGGTGTCCACTGGGAGCCGGGTCACCACTTACTGCCTGGCATGGCTGGGACTGGTGGCAGATGATGGCATTATAGGGATTCCATCCATGAACAGCATGTTTCTTCTCTGTCAAGTTTATTTCTATGTTTAATACTTACTGGTTAGGGTTGCACAAAGCCTGAAAGTCACATAACGCTGGTTTGCCCAGAGTTAAGACTACCTTTTCCTGGGTGGCAATTTGCACCACACAAAATGTTATGCTTAGTCGCACTAAAACACTTTGCGCGGTGCTATTCACTGAATATAGCATTGCACCTGTATTCATGTACATGCCCCCTCAGTTTGCCCCTTGCATACATTATACTTTTACCTGATGTTAATGCAGTTTGCCCATGCTATTTGACCTTTTGAATATAGCGGCGTCATGCAAACCCGGCGTTAACACTGCACAAACGGTTTGCGCCCAGTGCAAAGTTTTGAATATCTGGCCCTTAGTCTCTTAAAATGGTCTCTGATAGATTGCCTACTGTAAATGCCAAGATCATTGGTCTGTGGTTATCCCTATCCCCACTCTTGTACAGGCAAATCATGTTAACCACCTTCTAGTCCCCTTGGTACTTCTACCATTGCTAGTGACACAAATACGTCTGCCAAGAGTGGTACCAGATCCTACTTTGTCTTCCTAAGCACACTTGCGTGCATTTTACCTCTCTTCTGGTGTTCTGGGGCTACCCGACTGTTGACAGGACAAGTCACTGGCAATAGTGCTCACCAGGCTGCAAGGACAAGCTGCCACTCAGCTTGCAACCTGGAGAAGCTGCTGCTGTCATTGCTACTCACCAAGTCACCAGTCCCCAAATGCTGATCATTACACAGCTAGGACAAACCATACTGTATCCTCAAGACTCACAGCCTGCTCCAAGACTGCATGGGGAATCTGCTTCTATCTGTAGGCCACCTTGATCCTCTTTTCTGGGACTGCTCTGGTTTACAGACAGGCTCTTGTGTAGCCCATCTTGTCCCTCTGCTTGCTGGAGCCTATCCTATCAAGACCTTGGGAGTACCATCAATCAGGAGGCTCCTCTAAACTTGAATGCACCAGTCAGGTGCCTAGCAGGTGTAGTCACTCGGATTAAAGGGTTGATTCTCCCACATGGGACAGCATGCATAGGACCAGCAGGAGTGGGATAGAAGGAGTGGAGGACTGAGCCTGCCAGAGTTAGCCCAAACAAACAGAGTATGGCAGATCATGCTGTTGGACTGAACCTGTGTTTTACTCCAAGTACTGTGACATGTACTTTGTGAATCAGCTGGCCTTACTGTTGACCATCTCCTCTAGGCTAGCTCACTAGGTGGAAGTAAGAGTGGTTTTGTGGGTTCAGAACAGATAAAATATTGTTGTTTACTAGTCTATGTGTGATCCCGCTTGTCCTGCAGGCTATCACAATCCACTTCCCTGTCCTAGTGCCCAGAGCTCACCACAGTTTTGTGATGCCCCAGATGACCATTCCTTTTCAAACCTGGTTGCCTTGAACCACATCTTTCTACTCAAAAAGATTAAGCACTCCTGACTCATTTTGATAAACACAGTCTGCACTGCCCGGTTATCCTCCTCAGGCAGTCATTCTGTTTCGTCCCCTGTGGCTCTCAGTCCTGCAGACTGTGAGGACTGGGAATGTGTAACCTAATCCTGGTCCAGGTCCCCTTCCTATGTGGGTCTCCCAGCCTGGCAAAATACTAGGGCCTTAAAATAGCACATCTGAACATCTGCAGTGTTCTATCCACTCTGGCAGAGCTGACTGGTTGGGTGAATCACAATAACCAAATGCTGTACACTGGTACTAACTGAGTCCTGGCTTAAGTCCTATGTCATTGATGCCTCCTGTGCACTCCCTGGATCCAACCTTATTTGGTCTATCCAACTTGATCAAAAACATGGAGGTGACCTTCTCCTGTATTGTAACAGTCATTTGAGTGTTCCTTGGTTAGTATGCTGTACCCACATCTTTGCCCTTTACTTTATATAGGTGCTACTTTTCCTGGGAAATGCCAAGAAAATTTACCAGGAGTGCATATAATCCTCCTCTACAGATATACAAGGGTTAACCTTTCTTTTGAAAGCTATCTGTACTAAAGTTAGCTCAAAGTAGCTGTTGGTCATGGCAGATTTGAACCTGAACTGGCTGGGGAAAATGTCAAGATATACAAGCCTCTCCGGGGGCATGGCCTCAAATTCTAATTTCCTCCACAACCAGACCCTCTACAAATGGGGGTCAGCATTCCCTCCTGGACTAGATTCCATCCAATAGAAAGGAAAAGATTTACCTATCTGAGACCCTCACAGATGCCATCACAGACAACACTCTACCTTCTGTATCTGGGAAGTGAAGATGCCCAGAGTCCATCCCAGGTACTCTCCCTCTGAGACCTATTAAAACTGAATGATTGTTCCTTCCTCAATAACCTGGCCTTCTCCAAATGGTCTACTGTAGTATCTGAAACTGATGCAAGTGATGCATCAGTTGTCCTCACAACTTTCTCCATCGTCTCCTCCTGCAGGACAAGCATAACCCCTTTAATAAAAGGATCATTTGGGAGGGTCACTAAGTGGCTACATATAGACCCATTATACATGATGAAATCCAGGGATAGAACCTGGGCTACATTCTATATGAAAAATTAATAACATATTTGGTGAGAAGTGTCAAATTGTTGAGAAATGATTGCATCAATTCGAGTCCACCCAGGCCATGGCTGACTTCTTTGAATAGTGTCAATTCTGGAATGTCTGCAGAAAGGCAATGCAGATGGTAAATAATGAGTTCTGTAGGGTCTACTCTCCTTGCCTCAGCTAGGGATCCTCATAGCTTTTGGCAGAACATCAAAATGTGTTTGGCTGAGCTGACCTACAGTGACCAAACAAACTCTCCTGGATGGGGCCAAATGTAACAACCCCAGTCACAGTAGCAACATATTTAATAGAAAGTTCTCTGACTCATCTTCTGTGACCTCCCTATTCTTTATTCCCCCTGCCCAGGACATCCTGTGTCTTTCTCCCATTCTCTTCCACAGCAGCCCCTTCCTACCTCAAAGCAATTACAACAATCGAAACTGATTGACTCCTTGGTGGTCATTGCACTTATAGCAGTGCTGGTTTTGATAACTTAGAACCTAAACTTATTCACCTGGGTGCTTCCGTCATTGCCCTACACATACCTATATCTTCAACCTTTCCCTACTGACAGGAGTTGTCCCAGATGTATGGAAGATTACAAGAGCAGTTCCGGTATTTCAGCAAAATGACCCTAAATTTATGGGGATTTACTACCCAGTTGCAGTCTTGTCTGTGATCAACAAGATCCTTGAGAAGGTTGTGGCCTCTCAAATAACAGAGTACCTTCATTCCTATGACTTGTAGCCAGAGCAGCATGGCTTCTGGAAAGGGCACAGCATCTCCACTGCCCTTGCCAAGTAACTTCTGCCATAAGGACTGCCATTGACTGTAGCAAGCTTTCAGGGCAATCTTTGTTGGTCTCTTGAAAGCTTTTGACTTAGTGGACCATTATTCTCTATGCCAGTGGTGGCCAATATGTGGATCTAGATCCACTGGTAGATCTCAAGAGATTTTTGGTGGATCTCGGGGCAAAGGTTGCATTTTCTGAATCAATGAAGATCTTTACAGCTGATGAGTGTAATTATTGTACTTTGTGTTCACTTTATTTTCGGTGGATCTCAGAGCTTCTTGAGATCCACCAAAATGTATCAGAGTACAAGGTGTATTGGCCACTGCTGCTCTATGCCTTAAGCTCAGCATCTCTTGTTTGTCTGCTCATGCTGCTGCTCGGTTTTCCAGTTACTTACATGGGAGACAGCAATTAGTTAAATTGAACAGAACATTATCTGAGTTCACCCTCATCAAGAATGGTTAGCCCCAGGGCTCTGTCCTTGGTACTTTTTTGTTTTCATTATACATAAATGACCTTCATTAATTACCTGCCTTATGCAGCTGTTCCTCGTACGAAGATGACCTACTGTTGAGTTGCCAACAAGCTCAGACAATATCAGAACTAATAACTTCCAATTTAAAGATGATTTCTGCAGCATATAAACCTGGCCCACTGCTAAAGGTTGGTCCTCAATGTTAAAAGATGCAAGATATGCACTTTGGGTCCTAAGGCAAAATCAGTTCCTGTCCAGGAGCCCTGGTGGTCACAGGCTGACATATCCCCATTAGCACTTTCTCTCCTTCAAGTATCTTGGTGTGATACCCTAACCTCTGCTAGACTTCTATTTGCATATTGCTATATGTTTACATGACTGTGAGCTGTAAATGGCTGGCCTATAGGGCCAGGCATATACTGCAATAATGGTTCCTCTCACCCCTGCCTGGGGGTGCTTCTCCTATGCCATTGTTGCCAAGACAAAGCTATGTAAATGTGACATAGCCTATAATAATATTTGCATGTCTGCTTTATCTGCAGCCTGACCCAAACACTGGTGTGAGCCTTACTGTAAACTGGGCTGGCTAGTTACAACAAATAATCATTCATTTTCCCCTGGGATATTTTATTGACAAGGTCAGCAGAAGTGCAACCCCTCCTATCCTTGCAGGTCAGTTAAAAGCGAATAACTAAAGCTACCTGTTTTGGTTTTATGATCAGCCTTTTCTGTTGTACCAAAGATCCTCAAATGATTAGGCCTTAGCTGTATGTACTCCTAGGCTCTGAAACTCCCTCCTGTTCCTGGATTTTAGTGCTGCCTCCCACTCATTCTTTAAGAGGTCCCTCTGGGACTCCATGAAGGCTGACTCTGCGAGCACATGCACTTAATTTTCAGATACCCCTCCATATGCTGAGGTACCTTGCACTCCCCTATGTGTATACTTCCGTGCACCTTAACTTGATGATGGTGTTACATAATGCACGGGTTTCTTATAATCTTTTCCAGTCACCACTGCAAACTGGATCTGGCACTGCTATTGTACTTTTGTTTTATGTTATGCTACAATGTCTTCATGCAGACAGTAATTTCCCTGGGTTATTATTGTAATATGGTTTGTCCTCATTGTCTTGCCTTGCAACTCTCCCAGGCAACATCTGAAAATAGGCATTGCAATTGTCTTGTGTGTTTACCTGGTAAATAACACAAAATAAATAAATTCCATCTGGCCTTGAGGACTTGTTTATCTTTCAATCCTGTAGACTCACCAATACTATCTTTTCACATATTCATCTCATGTTTAATTTGGGACTAGCCCTATAGCAATTTTTATCCTGCTGTCTGGCATTGGTCACATAGTTTCCACCATAAACACAGAACTACAGTATTCATTCAGTATGATCTCTTTCCCTTGTCCTCCTCCACACTCATTCCATATGTTTCCTTACCCTTCTAAGCTATCTCATGTTTGTCTTGTTTGCCTAATGTACCTGAATAATGTCTTATCATTTTCTTGACCTCATTGTCTGTCCTTATATTTATGTCCACCTTCACCCTCCTAATGAGCTGCTTGCATTTCTCTAGCTTTTCTTATAAACCTTCTTGTTGGTCTAATTTTGTTGCCTTTCAATACTCTAAAACTTTCTTTTTATCTTAAATATGTCCCTCAAATGTAAGTTTTGCTATGTTAATTTCCTATACTTTTTGCTTTACTAACACATTTAATGCACACTTTGGACAACCTCAAATGCTTCTCCTTATTATTGCCCACTTTTATTTGCATCCTAACACAATGATCTTCAGTTGATCTTTGTTTTCTATCATTTGCTAAAGTCAGGAGTTCCTAAAATAAGGGATCACTATGCTGGAAATCAGTTACTTGGAAAACAGCACAATGTTGGTCTTCATGGTGTTGTGGTTGCTCTGTCCTATTGGGTCCAGTATACTATATATAAATATAATATATATATATATATATATATATATGCAGTGACTTGACTCAAAATATGCAATTTATATTGTAATGAGAGGGGGTAGGACCAAAACTCATAAGTGATGGAGCCCTATCTCCTTATAAGTGATTGTAAAGTGTGCATTTCGAGTCTGATCTTTGCATATTCAATTTGTACAACATGTACATTAGTAATCATTTTTAAACCTGCTCTTTGTTTAAAGATTTGTTTTCTTAGGTTTCAACTGCTGTCTTCTATCTGCACTGGGAAAGCTGTTTTCTGATATGTTCTGTGTATTCCAATATGTTTATAAAAACCTTCATGATAACAATTACAACACGTGCAGAAAATATTTTTAAAATCTTTCTCTTAGTGTAGTCAACAGCCAAGATATAATTGTGTACTGTCATTTTACCCACCAGTCTATTTTTTTTCTTTTTTTACTCTTTGGTAAGCAGGTAAAGACCACTAGGCACAATGCCTGTTTTTAGGGGAGAACCAAGTGCACTGGGGAGGCTAAGTGACTTGATCAGGGTCACACTGTATGCAAGTTGAGGTGTTGGAATGAAACCCAGGTCTGCTGGATGTACCAAGCTCATTGACAGTTCATTATTCTAACCTATAGGCTATACAGATGGCCCTGTGTATTGTATAAATATACATAGAGAATATCTATTAGCTAAGTGTTATATATAGCATAAGGAAAAGACATCTGCATGAAGGGTCAGAGGCCATTAGAACATCTTTTGCCCCAAGATGGTGATATTTCATGAATATATGGAACTTTCCTATTACATATGTTATGTATTACAAAAGGATGGTGTGTTTATGAACATCAGATCATGTTTGCAATCATTTCAAGGTACTGCCTTTCGTTTTTTTTTTCTTCTAGTGTTTTTTTGTGAGTGTAGTGGCATTTTTGGTGTGTTAATGAATTGGCTTACTTAATGTTTCTGTGGTGTAGTGTAGAGTCCTATTATAAAAGGAGGCATGGTTGCAGTGGTCTTTCTTTCTAGTCTGATGCTCAGGATGGTGCTTGGGAGTGGCAAGACCTCTTTGTCCATAGCAGAGTGCAGTGATTGATAAGAAGCATGGATTTTGCAGATGAGCGGCATGATAAGGTGTTCAGTGTTAGAGTCAGCAGAACAGCACGGATGTGACATCAGAAGCATGTAGGGTCTGACTGTGGAAAAGAAAGCTGGATTAAGGGACATGGCTGTTCTGTTGATGGATTGCAGACCTGTTTAGTTAGTGATTGGGTTTTTAAGATAGTGCAGTTTCTGTAGGTAGATTCTTTGCATCTGTGCTGATTTGTAAGGGCATTATCTATGACAAGTTGGGTGTTCAGGGGTTGTTAAATATGATATTATATATATTTATATATATGTGTGTGTGTGTGTGTATATATATATATATATATATATATATATATATATATATATATATATATACACAGTGCTCACCGCTATAACAGACATGTTTGAGCAGCTGAATTATGCCCACTATAGCAGGTGGGCACTGTAACCATTTTGACCAAAAATAATTTGTCTCTGCATGCCTTTAGAGCTATAGTGAAAAATGTAGTATGCAATACAGTTGCAGTCATCCAGCTTTGTCTACTCCCGCTACCCTGCTGACATGATCCCTCTGTTCCTGTGTGGGTGTCCATAAATAGTACAAGCCACAAGCCACATCACTCCTTCAGCAACAAGTGTCCACTTCTGCAAGTCTTCTTCTTCTTCATCACAAATTTGTGAGGATTTAGAGCCATGAGTGTGGGCTGGAGTGTGGGTCCATTTTCAGTCATGTCTATGATCAGTCATGTGAGCCACGAACTACATCACTCTGCGACCATGACAGTGGTCTCTTTTGTGTGCACCTCTTGCTCCTCCTGCTCAGGTAAGCTATGAGGTGACATCGAGGAGGGAGCGGCAGAAAATAGTGACACAGGAAGGGATTGCTTTTGAGGGGGAGGGCAGTATATTTTATGAACCACCAATTACTGCTAACAAGGTCTCATTATTGCTGCCACTGGAAGGGACTGATTTTAATTGGGAGGTTTGTGTATTTTATGAGTGACTAATTACCACTAACATGGTATGATTTTTGCTGGCACCTATGTCAAACTGCCGAAATCTGCCCAACGTAGCAGGCGGGCAAAGATCACAATAAATGGCAGTTTTCCAATTGATTTCAATGTATTTGGCTTTTGCTTGTCAAAATCTGCCCGATGTAATCGACTGCTGGGATAAACTGTGGGCACTATAAGTGGAGTGCACTGTATATATATATATATATATATATATATATATTATGGTAGCATGGTAGTGCTACCATAGTTAGGGTTGAGGAGCCATTTACATGTTAAACCCAAAATGTTGCACCTTAATAACTTTGTAACCATTTGTGGATTTGCCTGAAATTTGGAAAACACGATCCGAGACCATCACGCCTTGCAATCTGCTAAGTTTTGTAGCAGTCAGATACATGGCTGTGAGTTATTAAGCGTGATCTGCACGCATGCATTACGCTTTTTCTGGAATTCTACAGTCGCACTACAGGTCGACGGTTTGCGTGATCGGGTCTGAAATCTCAGAGACATGTGGCCAGGGTCCCCGATGTGCCTTTTGAAGATTTTGTGAAAAAATATTAAACGGTTCAAAAGTTATTCAAAAAACAATTTCCCTTTATAAGTCAATGGGAAAAGTTAACAAAAAGTTTGACAGTGTCACAAATGCACTTTTTACTGTCGCAAATGGCCCTTTTACTGTCGCAGATCTGCCATTTTGTTTTCAGTTAGTGATCAGAAAAATGCTTGGCATTTAAAATTGGGACCCTCTAGCAACCAAATTCTTTCTGTATTCACCTAGTCGGGCCCTGAGGATGCTAGTCATGTCTTTATTTTGGGGTAAAACACCCCAGAAATATGTTTTTCAAATTTCTGGAAAAAGTACTTTCGCAAAGTACTGTCGCACTTGTGACACTGTTGAATGCATTTGCGAAAGCTTTCGCAATTTGCTACGGTACTTTTCTAGGCTGTGGGAAAATGCCAGCAATTCTTTGGCACCTTGCTGCAAAAGAATGGTTTGGTGCTTTGCCCTGAAATTTGGAGGGAACGCAGCCGACATCTCACAGATGTGCCCTTCAGTGTTGTGTTGAAAAAATATTACATGGTGGCAAAGTTACGCCACTCCAAAGTTGACGCTTTTTCCCATAGGATAACATTACGGCATCAGACGCATTGCAGCAATCCTTTGGCGCCCTGCTGCAAAATAATGGCTTTGTCTTTTGGGCTGCAATTTGGAGGGAAGACAGCCAACATCCCACAGATGTGCCTTTTAGTGGATTGGTGAAAAAATATTACAGGGAGCCGAAGTTATGGTACTCGGAACTTCTCTTTTTTCCCCATAGGATAACATTACGGCATTTGCCGCGCCTTTCAGGGCCCGTATCTCGGAAACGGTGAGAGATATGGACTTTTTGTCAAAAAAATGCTTAGCCCTCTAATGTGGGCTAAGTACAAAACTAGCTAGGAAAGTCATACATCATATGACTTTTAATTTTTTTTTCTTCGTCGTACAGTTCCTGAGATATAAGCAATTTAGTATTCCAGCTCCTCATTTTCTGCTCCGAGACCCATTATTCTGCATACATTCTTTGTACTCACTGTCTTTCTCTATGCAACTTTTGTGGAACACCAGCCTGTGCACTTACATTACTGTTACCGTTGTACTTTCCGCTTGCAGTTCCGTACCCGTTTCACTTACCGTTCACGTCTACGCCACCATGTGCATTATCCTTTGCGTTTTCATTTGCGCTTGTGTTTCCGTTATTTTTTGCCATTTGTGTCTACAGTGCTGTTTCTTTTTCTGTTTCACTTAGCGTCACCATGCCCATTGCCATTTCCGTTTGCGGGCACCATGTTACTATGTGACAAGACATCATGTGGTGGACCGTTCCCATCTACGCCACCGTGTGCGTTACCCTTTCTGTTCTCATTCACTTGCGTTACCATGTGCGCCACTGTTAGTGCTTCTGTTTGCGTTACTGTTCCTGTTACTATGTCACAAGACATGATGTGGCGGGAGCGCGGCCGCATTACATTCAGTAGTTCTCATTATCATTCTCAAAAGAAGGGAAATTAGAGGCAAAACTCCGTTTAATGCATCAGTTAGGGTTGTTCCACAGCGACAAAGTGAGGAAATTGATGTTAGGGTTTGAAAACCCCTTGGACCCCAGCCCACCCCCAACCGCATTGGGGTGTGCATTGGGTGTTCGGTCTAACTCTCACCCCATTCTCCCATATCTCTGCTGCTTACACATGTGATGGGGTGAGAGTTAGGGTCGATAACCCAATACACACCCAATGCTGGTTTGGGGTGGGCTGGGGGTCCAAGGGGATTTTCAACCCTAACACCCAATGTCCTCGTTTTGTTATCTGGAACAACCCTAACTGATGCATTAAACAGAGTTTTTGGCCTCTAACACACACATATATATATATATATATATATATATATATATATAGGCAGTGTTGCACCCATATAGTTAGGGTTTAGTGGTCACTTGTGTTAAACTCAAACTTTTGCACTATAGTAACTTCACAGCCGTTCAACTGATTTGCATGAATCTGTACGTCTGCCATTATGCACAAAAAATCTCTTGATGTGAAAAGTTTTGTTCTGGTTGGATGTGAGAATATGGAGATACTGACTGTCAAAAACTTTGAAAATTAACATTTTTGTGTACAATAAATTCTTTGTCATGGTGTTGTGCAAAAACTGTAAGGAATTGTATTTTGAAACTTTCAGGGTAAGTGGGTCTTGGGTCACAGATGTGCCTTTGAAAGGTTTGGTGAAAGCATATCAATCTCATAACAAATCAAGGCCCGCTCTACTACGACCTCCCTGCTCTGGCTCACTGATTCCATTCTCTTTGGCATGGATCAAGGCTGTATCACCGCTGCCATCTTTGTCGACTTGGCCAAAGCTTTCAACACTGTTGCCCACTCTCCTCTCCTCAATAAGCTTGCAGCAGCTGGTCTCTCAGAGTCTACCAGTAACTGGTTTCATTCTTACCTCATGGGTAGGTCCCAATCAGTCTGGGCTGGTGACTCCATCCCCCCCCATCTTCCCATCAACACCGGTGTCCCTCAAGGTTTGGTGCTTTGACTGATTCTTTCCTACATTTTTCTGATTGACTTACCTGCTGCCTGCTCAACAGCTGATATCCACATATACGCAAATGATGCTGTCTTGTATACCTCCAGTACCTCCCCCGCTGATGTGGCAACCAGTCTCCAGCTGGCTTTCAATAATGTTCAGAGTTGGTTTCACACAAATCAACTCTCCCTCAATGCTAAAAAGATGATCTCCATGACATTTGGTACCAGGCAGAGGCTAGCCAGGTTTATGGCCCTCCCAACCTTTCACACCATTGAGAGGTCCCTTTGCAGGATATCTCTAGTTTTAAATATCTCAGTCTCTGGCTAGACTTGAATTTACAGTTTGCTTTATGTGAAGCTAACCACAAAAAAAATGACATAGCAAACTTGGTGCACTCTATGGACACTGTGACTGCATCTCCCTTCAAGCCCACCATGAGATCATCCAGAAGATGATTCTCTCAATCTTTGATCTTGAGACGTAGTTTACAGTGTTGCTCCTCAGTCCACCCTCTCCAGACTGGACACACTTTCCAACTACTTCTGTCACTTGCCTAAACTGTCCCCCATGTACACATCACTGTGACCTTTACTCTTCCCTCTCCTTCCTTCCTCATGGGGATAGATACCTTGCCCATTGTGTCTCATTAGTTGGGAAGTTCTGATTTGGCTCCATTCCACCATACCTAAACACACTCCTCTTTACCCCCCTTCTCACACCTACACCACCTGTAACACCCCTTATAGGACTTTTGCCTTCCCTACCAGTACTTCAACCTTAGTATGGGCTGCCTTCCCCTACCATTTCAAAAATATCTGGAACTCCCTCCCTTTAAATATAAGCTCTGTCCCGTCCTCTAACTCACTGTCCTATCTTCTCCATGACAACATTTCCCCTTCCTGCTCCTGCTCTTGAACACATGCCTTTCCCTATTACTCATTTCTCTTAATTCTTCACCTTCTCCCCCTCCTAATCCCTTACCCTCTTCTGTATGTTTTTCTTTCGTCTTTTTTTTTCTGTATCACTCTCCTCTCCAATTCCTCCACCTCCTTAGACAGACTCTTCCCCATGTACTGTCTAAGTGGGCTTCATTTTGTTTATTCAATTGGGTGGTTCTGCCCTGGAGTTTCACAGTTTTCATCTTTCATCATACAGTGACTATATTTTGTCCTTAGCATTATTGACTTTCAGTGTTTGTCATTATAATTGTTTATTAACTGCAATTTGATTTTGTTTATTGCCCTTCATGTTTTAATTTTTGTCTTATGTACAATTTTCATGTTTATTTTAGCTCTTTGTTTATCATACTTCATATTCTGAATGTGTCCCATTTTCCCCTTTCCCCCAGGTGCATCTGAAAATGAGCTGTTGCAGCTCAGTATGTCTTTGCTGGTGAAACTTTTTCAAATAAATAAATAAAATCTGTTCAAAAGTTATTAAATTTTAAAGTTTCCCATTGTTTCAATGGAGCAGTCAGATGTCCCATGTGAAAAGTGTCCTTTGTCACAAATGGATAATTCTTTCTCGCAAATGAGAAATCCTTTTTATGCTGCCACCAGGCAGAGGCAGGAAACTACAGACCTGTTAGATTGACATTAGTGGTAGGGACAATGATGGAATCACTCTGAAAGAAAGAAGTGTTGAGTACCTAGAGGCCAGCAGGGCACTGAACTCAAGGCAGTATGGATTCACAGCAGGAAGATCATCTCAGATAAATCTAATAGATTTCTTTGACTGTGTAACCAGAGTACTAGACCAGGGAGGGGCTATGGAAGTGGCCTACCTAGACTTTAGCAAGGCATTTAACACAGCGCCACACAAAATATTAATAAGCAAGTTAGCCAACCTGGGATTGGGTCCCAGGGGTGGTAACCTGGGTAAAACATTGGCTGGACAACAGAATGCAGAGGATAATAGTAAACAGAGATCACTCCAAAGAAAGAGGGTTACTAGCAGGGTAATGCAGGGTTCAGTACTGGGACCAGTCCTCATTAATGTCTTTATACGTGACATTGTGGAGGGACTGGAAGGAAAAGTATGCCTCTTTGCATATGATACAAAGATCTGCAACCAGGTCGATACACATGGGGAGTGGAAAGAAGGAGAAGGGACTTGAAAAGGTTAGAGGAATGGTCATAAGTATGGCAGCTTAGTTTCAATGAAAAGAAGTGCAAAGCAATGCACCTAGGAAACAAATACCAAGGAAAGTGTACACAATGGGAGGAGGTATTAATGACAATTAAAATGGAAAGAGACCTGGGGTATTTATATAAGATGACCTAAAGGTAGGCAAGCAATGTCAGAAGGCAGTAGGGAGGACTGGGGATACTGGGATGCATAGAGAGAGAGGCATCACCAGTAGAAAACAGGAAGATGTTACCCTCTGTACAGGTAGTTGGTGAGACCCCATCTGAGTACTGCGTGCAGTTCTTGACATCCCATCTCCACAAGATCTTAGACAGAATGGAGGCAGTCCAGGGTGGGCAAATAAAATGGTGCAGGGCCTGCACCAGAAGCCACATGAAGAGAGACTAAAAGAGCTTAATATCTATTCCTTCGAGGAAAGGAGGGAGGGGGACATGATAGAAACTTTCAGGTACCTCAAGGGAATCAACAAAGTCCAAGAGGTAGCATCTTTCAGAAAAAGAGATATGCAAGAACAAGGGGCACAGTTTGAAGACAGAGTGGGGTTGGACATATGGAACAGCCATCCTGAGGAGGTCGTGGGGTCAAATGCAGTGGAGGAATTTAAGAATGCATGAGGCAGACATAAGGAAATTCTAGTGGGAGGGAAGAGGAAGTAGACTGTTGGTAAAACTAGGATCTGCAGCGTATCCATTAGGTAGGGAAATGGTCCTTATCTGCCATTAAAGTCTATATTTCTGTTTCTATGTTTCCTTCTTTATTTTTCAGTTAGCACAGGAAACCAATTAAAATAACTTAAAGGTCAAATGTCCTTTGTGTGTGGTGTCTTATCTGCAATACACTTTTGTGGTTGTTTTACATGCACAATTTGTCCTGGACATTCAGTGAAAAGGATTTTATTTGATTAGGTTTTTGGTAGTTTGGAGCCCAATTTAATCCCACCTCTTCTGAGGACAGTCCTGTCCATGGCTTTCCACTTGATTTTCAAGCTGTGAGATGGCACCAACATGATAACCTCCCTGCTAAGCTGTGAAAATTGCTCAGCTGACAGACGGAAGTACTGCGGTGGGAATCGCGGTAACTGTTTTCCCATTTTGATCGCAGCTTTCAAAATGTATGCAAAATTAAGTAACTTTGGTTTACACTAAAATACAAGGTACACTGCTTAGTGGAAATGAAATGCCTGCTGTCATCAGTCAAATTCGGTTTGGCTCATTCCACATGTCTTAGGCTGTTAGTGATGGGAGTCAACTGTAAATGTCATTTAGATGTTGAACCAGTGACAATCAATTGCCTTTCACTGACTACTGTAATATATTTCCACTGACTGAAATTATATGTGTGTCCGGGCTATGTCATAAGCATGTATTTTCTTGCCTTCTCTGTGTGAACTGAATGTTTTTCCCCTGGGGATTTTCTGTTTGTAGTTGCTGTCTGCTGGCAGTCATATTGCTGTATCTTTGCATTCAGTAATCATGCATTTAAGATTGCTCACTGGGTATTTCTTTCATGATTTGAGAATGTTTAAAGTATTGAGAGTGCATTCCATACATCTTCAGAGGCATAGTTGTGCTACTGATATAGAATTTGTGAAAAAGTAATTGGACATAGGGTCATGGCAGCCCTTGTCTTTTGGGGCTATGGGACATTACCCTTTAAAGTGTTTTTTTCAGTATTTCATGAGCACAGCACTGAAGACAACTAAATATGGGTCATTATCCAATGTCCAAATACCTTTTGAAAATTAGACATGTTTAGACTGCATACTATTACACAGAACAGCCCATTTTTTTCATTCCATGTCTTCTGACACTGCTGATGTTTCCTCTCTCAGCTCTACTCCTGTTGGTTGTCAAGAATTGCTGTCAGTAATGAAAATATGCTTATTGGGCCCTATGCACTAATGGGGCAGAGTGGCTACATGCGCGTATCTGGGGCATGCAGCCACTCCGCACCCTATGTGCCCCCCATGCAGGATTCTCAATGGGGGTGTGCAGCTCATACATGCTCAATCCCCCGGCTGCATGAGGAGCAATGCACCGAGGGCAGTGAGGGGCAGGCTGGCACTACTTGCCATCAATAGGGTGTGTAGTGCTGGCCATAGGGGTGCATAGGGGACACAGGGTAAGCCAGGGAGGACACTGCTATAAACCCTCAACATGCCCAATGCACACCATGCAGGACAGGGTGAACAGCCCACTGACCTTCCAGGGCCTCAAGAAACAGCTTCCCAATGCCACCCACCTGCCTGAGCACACAGTAGTGAGTGTAGTACCCCCCAAACACCCACAACACCCATATCCCTCAAAAGGGCACCATTACAAGGCTGCCATCCCAATTCCCAGTGGCAGCATATGTCAACCTCCCCCCTTCAGGTGGTAATATTACCCTCCTACCAGAAGGCATGCCCCCCATCCCATAGCACCATATTGGTGCCATTGGAGAGGGCTGGTGGGATAGCCCTCCTACCACCCACCACAGCCGCTGGCCCTCAGACTTCCATGGGGCATGCTGCCAATGCACACCCTGCTGCATAAGTCATCCACTGTTGAACCCATGCAGGCATCTGATTGGATGTCAGGCTGGCTCCATGACTCTGCCTGTGCCCATCCTGCATGGATCTGCACATTGGGAGCAAGGCCATGGACAGGTGGAAAGCAGTGCTGAATGCCACTGGTGTGCACCTATCCACAGGTGTGGATCTGTGCTTGTGGGTTACATGCCTTTGACACATAACTTGTGCCCATGTGTGCATGGGGCCCTATGGGAATTGCTGCAAATAATTATATATTTTTTTTTGTCTGATTGCTGGTGTTTTGGGGTTTTTTGCTTGTGATTGTCTTGATTTGGTTTGGATAACTTTTTTACATCAAGAAATTGGCTGTTCTGCATGTAATAGCAGGAAATACTGGGAAATACTGGGAAAAATACTTTGAAGGGTCATATCCCATAGCCACAAAAGACATGGACTGGCATAACCTTATGTCTAATTACTTTTTACAAATTCTGTAGAAGTAGCATAGCTATGACTCTGAAGATATATGGAACACACTCCCAATACTTTAATTTTCTCAGATCACATAAGAAACACCCAATGAGCAATACTAAACATAAAATGACTGAATGTAATGATACAACATTACAGCTGTCAGCAGACAGAAACTATGAATTGCAGACAGTCCCCCCTTATTTTGTTTTCTAGAGGCAACACCAACCCTGTGATTTATGCCCCCACCTTATTTCTTTCCCATGGTGTCTAGTGGCACCCCCACCCTCTGATTTATGGCCCACCCTTTCTTTTAATTTTGCCTGGTGTCTAGTGGCACCCACAAAACACCAATGGCTTTCCCCATCTGTAAAACAAAAAAGACCTCAATGTTTTTTTTTTTCTACTGAAATAAAAAAGGGTCCCTTGCCAATCAGACACCCACCACCCCACTTCCCATTTAGCACCCACCAATCCACATACCCAGTACACCCTTATACACCCTTATATACCCTCACTAACCTGAAAAGGTCCAAGGTTTGGGATTCACACTCCAGATCAAAGACACATCTTGCTGCTGGAACCAGTGACTGCAAAATGAGTACCTAAGGTAAATGTGTTTCAATGTATTTCAGTAGGGGTTTCAATTTTTATGTAAAACTAAGTCATTTTTTTCAAATTCTGACACCAAATTTTGAACATGGTCTTTTGGGGATCCCACTTTATAAAAAAATATGACTGTCATTATGCAACTCCCACATGAAAGGTGGTTTTATGGTCAGTTGGCAAAATCACCCTTCGGCTGGGATTTGACCAATTTGTCTGACATTGTTCATGAGGTGGGGGTCTTATGAAGGCTATGTTGAAAATTTTGGGTCAAAATTATTAAAAATGGCAAAGTTATGCCCATTTGTTGCAATATTGCTATGGACACTCATAACATTGGACATTTAAAATATATTTACCCATAATTTTCAGCATAGCCTTCTTATTACCCCAACTTATGTGTGTCACAGCTGTCATTTTTCAAATCTTGGCCAAAATGTGCTTTCAAACTTGTGGCACAGAATGGCATTGTAGTTGCACAGAATTAAATTTTGGTGGGGACTCAAACATTTTCTGTACCAGGTACATTAGGTGGGGTAATAAGATGGCTATGCTGACAATTTTGTCACTGTTGTCCTATAAATGGAAGCACATGACCCTTTCACAGCTGGATACATATACGCATCTATGGAGAGATGGGAGTGCAGGGCCCAAAATAAGAATATGTTTATTCTATTTCAAAAACTATATATGGGTGGGAGTGCAGGGCCCTGAGGGCTCTGCACTCCCACAGGCAAATATGGCTATGATTACACTATTTCAAAAAGTAAGCAAATTCTGAGAAAACTATTTCGTTAATGCATCAGATAGGGTTCTAGTGACAAAAGTTTGGAAATGTGCTGTTGGGGTTTCTAATCTGAACTCCCCACTTCCACTGTGCAGGCAGCAACAGGCATGGAGATGTGTACCTTGGGGTTGTCAACCCTAAAGCTTACCCCATTCTCCTATATTGTAATCATATCAGCTTACTTACACATGGAATGGTGTATCTGTTACAGTTAACAACCCCAAGGAGCACTCCCACACCTGTTGGTACCTGCACAGTGGAGGTGGGGTGTTATGGTTGGAAATCCTAACAGTACATTTCCAGTCTTCTGTCACTGGAACCCTAACTGATGGATTAATGATTTTTTTTGCCAAGAAGATATATATATAGAGAGAGAGAGAGAGCGTAGAGAATAGATAGATAGATAGATAGATAGATAGATAGATAGATAGATAGATAGATAGATAGACAGACAGACATACTGACAAACAGGCAGACAGACTGACAGACAGACAGATATTTATACTGCCACTTGTTTCAATTTTTTTATATATATATATATTTGGAGTTATCTATGTTTAAAAGCTGGGTTGTGAGCATGAATTGTCAATAGTAAATATAATGACTGCATGCACAGTGGCCTCACATGTATTAAATTATGTTGTTAGCTAATGAGCAGTCTGATATGACAGACTCAGAGAAGCACAAAACTTTGGAGTGCCCTTAGTGAGGACAAAGGAAATCACCAGGTAATGACTGTCAAGTGAGAATGCCGATGAAATCAAAATCCAGCATGTTTTCTTACTAATGTTTTAATTAGTCCAGAAATGGCTGAGGCAATACATGTCCAATGGGAAGCTTGCAAATGCCACAGGTGATTGACCATTCAACCAGCCTGTGCAAAGGCTACAATAAAAGGGGCTGGATAAAACTATAAATAACAATGTTTTATTTCCTTTTAAACATCAGTTATTTTCAGAAAGTATGATACAGATATTTTGAAAATGATAGAATTATTTGGCTGTGGATAAAGATGACAACATAGAAATATTTTGTCTCATACCTGAAATAAGCATGAAAAATATTGATAAGAGATTGTGAAAGATAATTGGATGATTTTATGAACAGAAACAGAAGCTCCTCCAGAAACTATATTGGGTAGCTTGCCCAGTGCTAAACTAACTACATTGTAGAAATATCTACTGTTCTGAGCAATGCAGCAAACAAAGTACTGTAGGTGACCCTGCTGTGCAGTATTAGCCATGGAGTGCTTTATGCTGGGCCTGGGTTGGGGCAGAGGTTTGGGGAGTGGAGGGCAACACAGTGGAGCTGGCTGGGAAAGAATAGCATGAGGTACAAAATAAAATAAAAGCACCCCTTAATCAAGGAGAGATGATGGGCATGAAGAACAAGAATTTTCATATGGAGAAGGTGATACACATTGTGGGACTGCAGAGAATGCTTAGGACAATAGATGAAAACTATGGGTGGTATTTGTGATCCAGTGTAAATACATTTTTCACTAAAGGAAATACCCTGGAATATGCAGAAATGAAGATGTCATAGACAGTGTGTGCAACTAAATAAAATATTGGTGTTGAAAAGAATTGATATAATAAAACTCTTCAGGAGTGGGACTTAGACTACCATCAGGGACTTGTTATTACTGGACAAGGGAGCTAGGAATTCGAGGACCCTAGTCTCTGGCAGAAACTCTGGCTGTCAATGTATAGATATATAAAGCAAGACAGACTGAGATTGGTGCATTTAATATTATGCATAATATCTATATAACTCCTGTTCAGCTTTGTAAAATGAGGCAGTGACAACGCCACTCTGTGTAAATGCAAGAGGGATAACGTACCCTGTTTCACATGATCTGGCTATGCCCTTATGTGCATGCCTTTTGGCAGTCTATTATAACATTCTTGACCTTATCCTTGGTCTTGAAACTCTGTTTACCCCTGAAGTCTGTCTAATCAATCTTTTTCCAATGGGTACCACCAAAGCTAGAAGGGCCCACATGTCGCTCATCTCGGCAGTAGCCAAATTAATAATCTTGAGACACTGGGCTGGTGACAATCCTCCCACTCTGATGGAGTGGTGCAAGGAAAGCATGCTGGCTTTACAGTTGGAGAGGCACATAGCCTACATGTATGGTAGATCTAAGATATATGCATCTCTATGGGGTTCTCTCGAGGCGCTCCTGACGGCCTGGAAGCCTTGATGGCTGATTTTACTACAAGAGTTGAAGCCAAGAGTTGGGTGCGGTATAGTTGTGGGGAGGGGGAGGGATTGACCTGGCTGTTTGACCTTTGTAGTTCATTGTTCTGATATCTGACATTTGTACGATTGCTGGGTACTGTATTGACTATTGTTAAACTAATAAAACTGGTTTAATAAAAAAAAAGAATTGATATAAGCAGGGATATGCTGCAAAAGTTTTATCAACAGACTCAAGAATTTAACAACTTCTCTGTCTTTCCTGGTCCATTTATTTTAAGGGGTGAAAAATTACAATCACTTCAACAAAGCCTACAGAACATCACTACATATAAGAAATAATTATTTTTTAGGGTCAAAGGGATAATACTGAGACAGTCATGTTGGAAATAAAACCAAATTTAGAACCACAGTGTATATTTCTTAATGTTGAATCTGGTAAGATCTGACAATAAATCATTAGTGAACACTGTGTTTTGGAATAAAAGCTTTTGCTCACAAATTTTATGCTAATTGCCATCTTCACATGCATATCATATAAACAGTACAAAATAAAAGCTGCCATTGTACGATATTTATATATTTATACTTAGTAATGAAAAGGTATTGCACCATAACAGAATCGACTTTGATTCAGTGGAAGTATGTTGTGCTACCCTTTTAAAGAAACTTATAAAATGTACCCATTTACATAAAGACATGTTTCTTTATAAATATAGGTCAGCAATTAAGATTTTGAAACATTCCATTAAATTGGCTAAAACCAAACTCAGATTTAAACTAGCACAAACTAAAAACTGCCATAAGTCTCTTTTTTCATATCATAACAAAAAGAAGGATAACTCTAGGACAATAGGTCCCCTGATCAATAATGGTAGCAGATTTTCAGATACACACAGCCAACTTACTTAATAATTATTTTTGTTCAGTCTTTTCTATAAAAACAGCAGTTACCCCTAAATTCTTAAACCATGCATTGCATAGAATGTTTTCTTTCAAACTGAAAATCTAGTGAGTAACTCCATCTCAATCATTCAGAGTTAGCCAGTCTGTTTTTTAAGAGGAATGTTCCAAACCTAGGCTTGGCATTATCACTTTCAGGAATATAAGAGCAATGTCTCACCAGTTCCTATTCCTGCAGCTTTAGAATACAAGTGGTTGATGTGATGACAATATAGATAGTATCCAGGCTTGCTCAAAGTAATGATTTTCACCTTTGCGATGGAGTACTCTTACATAAAACAATTGCACCAGGCTAAACTCAGAGTGACTGAAGAGTTTGGGCAGGATAAAACCTAGATTGAATTATCATTTTGAAGACCCAGTACACACTGAACTTAATACAGATAAAATTATAACTTTAAAGATCTGGTACACATTGAATTGTATGCATAGACATTACAGCTGGCTTGGGAAATTGTGCTAGCCTGTAATTTTGGTATCCTTCTAGTTTTTTAGATAATAATATTAGCTAGTGTTAACAGATTTTAAAATCACCTTTCAAACAACTGATCAATGAGTTTTGTTCTGATTTGTATATGCCAATCAAACAAGCTTTTGATTATAATTCAAACAATTGCCATCTTTAGGAAGTCCAGAGGCCTACTCTACTGCCTATGGATCTCAGATGGTGCAATGCAATATTGTGCTGATCTGAGAAAAAAAAGTGATTAGTTGTGAAAGTCTTTCCCCGTGGGCTGTAATAGTGTTGAAACTACATCAGGTATGTCCAAGATGTTTAGATGAGTAGACTGCTCCTTTCTACCTCATGAGATGAACTGAGACAGTGTTTCATAAATGAGGACAGTGGGACACTATAGATGCATGCAGTCAACAGCACAATATTTTGTGGCCTCTGTTATCTTCAGAGCCCCAATTACACAAAGGTAATGGAATAGGAGATACATTTCAAGGAAGATACATCAGAGACATGATGTAATGTTTACTGTATGGGTAAAAATTGTTATATTAGGGTGTTTATTGATATACAACAGTGGGTTTGGGGTAAAAACAAATTACTATTGAGACCAACAGTATGTTCTGGTGGCCACACACTGTGGCCTACTGAGGCCACCAGGATTTGGGGCTTTAGTACTACTGACCAAAACATCTGAACTGTAATGATTTATAGTCATGGTGTTTCACAGTGGTAACTACCTGGTTGGGTAGCTGAGAGTCTAAGGTGAATTCAGGAGGCTTTTACCCCAAGTATTTATTAATGTACAAGGAAAAGATGGTCATTATTGTTATTTTAACACACACACACACACACACACACAAAAGAAAAGAAACCATCATAATTCCTAATTGATTTCACACCACCATATGCACCATCTATCATTTAGCAGCTTCTTTCACTATAGCATGTGTTTCCTGGTACAGTAGGCAACACCCATTAGAGAAACCAGTCAGATCATCCTGCTCCTATTTCATAATTCCATAGTAATTTGCAATGACACCAGTGCTGCAATAAATACAGTGCTGCTATCAAAGATATGGGTTTCTCCAGTGTTTTGATCTCAAAATGTTCATTCGGGAAATAGGGAAATCTGTAACAGAAAGAAGTGCAGATTAAACCAAGCTGCATACAGTATAGGGTCATTAACTGTGTTGCTTTCATCCGGACCTTGAGCAAAGAGCAAAGCACAAATCATGAGATGTTTTGAATTAATAGAGTAAATACTCCAATAGCTCTCATTATGAGGTGAAGAGCCGATCAATTTAGAATTGATTCTTTTTTGTGTGAATGAAAATGAAAGCAGTAGAGGAAACTGACCTTAAAGCAGCAGAGCAATACACAACCAGAAATTATTACTCATACCTTGTTATTCTGTTTTAGATTGCCCTTTTGTTTTTATCTAGAAAGATGCCCAATTTCCACAGTTTAAGTCCAGTTTAGCACTTTTTAAATATTCTTATTAATGTAACGGGACTTCTTTTCTTGTGGATACCACATTTTTTTATCAGTATTCTTGGTAGTTTTTGAACACGTGTAGTTTCTCATCACTTTTCTTGTGACTAGGATTAACTAATATAAAACAGACACTACTTCATCACCTTATGGGACAGTCGGTGTTAAACAACAACTGAGGAAAGCAATAAATTCCAGTGGACAGCCATATTAAAAATAACACCCCTTATTTCAAATACAAAAACAAACTGTACATGTATATCAGCTGCCATATGGCAAGACACAAGAAAAAGTGCAATCAAAAAATGCAATAAAAATGTATAGGTGTAACATTTGTACTCTAACATGCAAAGCTGCTTTAGTATGGTTGTTTAGAAAATTCACACTTCATAAATAACTAAACCTAATTTGGGTCCGTACACCTCATCTTTGGCTGCTTAGGCAAAAAATAATAAATAAATTACATCATTGATAATCTGCTGGAATCTGTGAATATTCAGACCCATATTTCTCCAGAGAAGGTGTCAAACCTTATCCAGGCATTGCAGCCACTCTGTTTCAGAACTACACTTAAGCAAGGCCACCAGAACTTTGACTAACTATGTTGTTTTACATGTTAGTAAATTTCAAAATCTGGCACATTTATTTTATAAATTGCCATGTGCAGCAGCACCTTTCAAACGGAGAGCAGTACATCAGTTTATATTACCGAACAGAGGAAGAACTCAGCATAATAGCTGTTCTGGCAGAACATGTATCAATAAGATATTGATCTAACTGGCATAAAAAAAAGTCATGCTGAATGCTTTCAGATCCAGGAAGCGTTTATCTCCATACTACAGTGGTTGTTCAAGAAATATGCATTCCCAGAAAACAACAGTATCTTGTCTTTTTTAGGTCCTATACATGGGCTTCATGTCACATCAAAACACTTGTCTAATCTAAAGAACTAGAGTAGGGCAGATGTACAGGTTGTGATGAGCAATTTTGAATGTTCCAAGTTTTATTGCCACTTGCTCTTGGGGCTGGAGTGCTGAGCAACATCTTTATCTGCTAGCTATCCTTACTTAATGGGGAATATATTTCTGAGAAATACACATATTGTATGCATAAAGAAAATAATGGGACAATGTGTTGGTATGGGTTTCCCAGATTCATGCTAGCTGTTACCTCAGCTCCCGCTCTGTTTCTCTTTTTCTCGCTCTCCTCTCACATGCTGTTGGACAGTTTTGTTTCCATCAATAAAGTATACTAGAACATCAGAAATTTGCAGAAGACTAAGAGTAGCAGCTGGATGCCAAAGGCCTTCACTTAACACATACCTCTTTTCAGGCCAGTGCTACTGTATATACTGTATATACATATATATATGTATATACTGTATTTAGCAGTGTCAGTGGCTCAGTAGGCATCACACTCACCTCTGAGATCAGAGGGCTGTGGGTTTAGTTCCCACATCTGGCACTTGGGTTAATATCCCAGTACTGACACTGTAGTGCAGCATGAGATGGGTGCTGCACTTCTGAGGTGTTGTCTTTCAGACGAGACGTTAAAACCGAGGTCCCATCGGCCTGGACTAGTGGTAGTTCAGGTGCATGTTAAAGATCCCATGGCACTTATCAAAAAGAGTAGGGGAATTTCCCCGGAGTCCTGGCTAAATGTCCCTCATTCACTAAAAAATACCACCAACAGCTTAATCTGGTTCAAGGTCAGTTGGCATTCATCTGTATCCCCCTCCCCCTGGTCGTGCCTGAAAATAGGCAGGATTTGTCTAGTGCACTTACTCGGTCAACAAAAACTAAATAAATATATAGCTGGGACTCTGTTGAGATGTGCAGCTATACATGAAATAGTCCACCTAAAGGATTGCCCAAGAAGCACTAGTGATGCAGGGAGGTGCACTGCCAATGTGATGGCTGTCACCATAAAAAAAGTGATGTGATTCACCCAAAAGAAAGAAGAAGCAAGCACTCAGGGTAAGTGTCATTACTACACTTGTGATATTACTACTATGCAGACTGGATGGGCCTTGCGGTCCTTATCTGCCGTCAACTTCTATGTTTCTATGTTTCTACACTGGGGTATTGTACACACTGCAACACAAAAAATTGTCCTTCCAAGAGATGGAGCTTGAGGAATTTATTCAGATACATTAGTTCTCCACTCAAAAAGTACATACATCGGCTCTTTACATACCGAATGTCTCAGTTAGTCAATTGTGCAAAAGTTGGTGGCTATCCTAATGTACAAAGCGAAATTGCATTAACATCCACAGAGCAAAAATCCCTCATATAGCTTGGTAAAAAGAAACTGGACAGCTTACCCATAAGACAACTACTAATATCCCAGTGCTTCACCAGACAGCCATGGCTTAGTCCTGGGTCATGGTACTGTGGTCAAGACTTGAGTATAAGCATTTTCCAACCATCATGTGATTTTACCCCATATCAGTGATACTGAAAACATATTGAAATTTAAAAATACCCAGTAAATAATGTGTTAACAAAGTGCAAGTGACACATGATTTAAATCGCATAAAAACTACATTAAAAACATCACTGAATCTGACTGTTCTTAAAACATTGAAAATGAATATTTCTTTACAATTTACAATAGAATGTATACTTAGAGTCTGAGTAGAAAGAGTCAGTAAGTTATGTAAGACATGAAAGCAGTTGAACGTTTTATTAACTGGCAGTACAAACTGCATGATATTACTGCATGCAAGTAAATATTTTTTCCTGCCCTTCCAGCCCAGTGGTATGGAGGGCTGAGACACTCAATGCCTCACTTCCTGCCACACTGGCACCTGGGTTCAGAAACAGATGTGGCTTGCATGGAGGCTGGTTGGGGGAGGAAGAATTGAGCATCTGAAGGACTGCTTTCCTCCCTTGGAGAGGAGGATTGCCATTGCTGGCTGCTTGTCTGACACCTGACTCATACATAGAATGAAGGAACCACATTCAGGGTGCCAGGGACATGTCTGTGAAGGCAGAGTTCACACAGCAGATCCATTGCATGTCTGTGGGATTCAGGGGGCCAAAATATGCAGAAAACAACCTCCGATGGCTGGAAGATGACCGACCCCTTACAAACTCTGCACTGATGACTGGACACCCTCACATGTCCCAGGGAAGAGGACACTGAGGGAAGATAAGTCCTGAAGAAGCTGAGTTATGGGGCTTGGGATGGCCATTCAGAGTGGGGCTGCAGAGGGAGAATCGGAGGATAAACACTTAAAAAAATAATACGTTTTCTGACCTAAAAATAGGGTGAACTAAGTCTCTGGTGTTGGTATTTTTTTTTCCTTCAGATTAATGATGTTTCCTGCATTGAGGTTTCAAAATACAGTGCCTCAGTTTCCATAGGAAACGGTACATCAGTTTGTCACTACCATGTTGTTGCTGCCATTCCTTGTAAATATCTGACATGTCTCAAAATGAACAGGATTCACTATAAAACACAATTCTGAGAGAAATAATTCAAGAAAGAAGAAACTTTAGTGTTTATAATTCAGTCTAAACTTTTCATTTAGTGGAGGACACAACATAGCCAAATTATTTCAAATCTCACCACTTGCAGAGTTAAAACAAACAATCCGAATGGTAAGTTATAAACTGATCAAAAGGAAGGTACAACACCATCACAAATTTTCAAAGGTAACCCTATTTGACCTGCCATTAAAGTCTAAGCTATAGCTAGCATACATTTTAGAAGAACTGATTTTATATCCAGTTTGTAAAATGCTTCAAAGGTGTGTAGGTTCAGGTCCCGCTAACACCCAGTAAACATATACATTAAAGTAGATTGATTTTTTTTCCCATAAAAACAGGCAGGGCTACCTATGCTCAGTCTGTAAATGTTACATAATTAAAAATACTGCATATGTAAAATATTTTGTGTTCTATTGCTTAAAATACACTCACATATTCTACAACACAGGCAATGTCTGAATTTTTTTTTTGATGAATAGTAATAATATTGAAAAAGAGACTATGAAGACTACCTGGAATTAATAAACCACATTAGAGCCAAATGTTAATAAACTACATTACAAAAATTGTACAGAGCAGTCATTCAGAAGTAAAATATAGGGGTTGTAAATAGAGACAGGAGGGGGGAAGGAGGATAGGGATGAAGGAAGGAATAAAGAAACAAGCTAGGTGAAGAAGAGACATATTGTTTGCAGACAAGATAAATGTTGGATTGTATAGCAAGTACAGAAAACTTATCATTCTGCAAGTAGTTGATTTACTCATCTTACAGCTCAAAATAACTCAGTTTTAGAGAAAGGTTTGTTAATGAGTTTTCATTTAAATCTAACAGTTTTAGTCTTTTCAACGCAAATATTCACTGTCTATACCTGGAATAGTGTCTCCAGGAATGTGATGCAAGTGCATCAGTTACAACTAGATAATAATCATAACGTGTCTGAAAGAATAGCTATCATTATCATTATTTCTGTTTGTCTGTGCTATTTTACAAGCAAATCAAAGTGCATTACAATAGAACCACTATATGTAGATATGACACTTTTTGCAAATTATGCAATCAGAAAACAACCTCTCAAACAAGCCTTCATATGATGTAAAATTAATCACCATATCCATCGGCTTCCACACAAAAGAGAATTTTCAGTATTCTCATAAATTCAACTTGAAACTAAACAGTTTGAACTTAGGGAGGGGGATTAAGAGTTGAACAACCATGGAACCACTACAGAAAAGGCCCAATTACTGACAGAGTTTAATCTAGGGGTGGACACATTTTTCTTGCATTAAATAATGGAAACTCAGTGCAGGCCTGGTAGTTCTACTGCTTTTCTGCCATTGACTTGGGGGAGTATGACTGCTCATCTGTTAACTGCTACCTGGTGGATGCCAGGTAGCAGCACCATGGGTGCATACAAAAGGGAAGAGAGACAACTGCCAAATGCTGGCATGCATGCTTGCCTGTGCACATGTGTATGCATAGTATTGCTTGTTGGTACCCTCAGTGGAGAAAAAAAGTAATGAAAAATCTTAGGCCTAGTGCTGTGGGAATTTTCAAATTCTGGCAGAATGAAATTCTGAAGAATTTTCAAAATTCCTCCGAAATTCCACAGAATTTCACCACAAATGGAATGGTGAAATTCTGTAGTAGAAAATAATTGCAGAATGATTTTCCATGGAATAATTGCTGTTTCACAGAATATTATTCAGCCAATCTCGATATTTTCCAAGGAAATTTTTGCAGAATAATTTTCCTCAGAAAATTAGCTTTTCCACAGAATATTATTCCACAGATCACAGTAGGCAGAATTCCGCTGGGGAACCAGTGACATTCAAGCAGAAATTCCACAGGCCGAATGGCCATTCTGCACTAATTCTACCAGCAGAATTCCACATTCTGCACAGCACCACTCAGGCCTGTTGAGGGTGAGGTTGGCACCCCTTACAGGCTCTAGCTGTACAGATAGGGCAGGCCACTCACCACAGTTGTGGTCCTGGGTAACTGGTGGGACAGCAGGTCCCTGAGAAGGTCAGTGATGACATGGGTGGTGGTTGCCAGGAGGTCAAAGAAACCAATTATATAAAAAAAAATGAAACTCAGAAGGGTTTGGGTCAAAAGTTAGTAACTATTTGGGGCCACTGTTGAACTCTTTGCCTGCCTCAGGTTCTTCTTGTCAACCATACAAAGCCTCTGGGTCTGCAAGGGATTTTGCATATTACAAGTAACTTTGTATTTTCTGCAGCACTAAATCTATCACTTTGTGTGCCACACAAGACAGAATACTAGGCTTCCAACTCTCAGGGCAAATATAATAGCACCTCTAAGTTCTAGAAGATCAGCCCTACTTATTTAATTCCCTGCCCAGACAACTATCCCAATCATCACAATTTGTATAGAATTCTGTCATCTCATATCATGCTATTGTTAATAATAATAATAATAATTATAATAAAATGTTTTGTTAAGCGCACCATCAAATATCAAAGTGCTGTACAATCCACAAACTCTAAAATAAATAAGCACAAATAAATAAAACCATAACACTATTAAACATTACATATCCAATACTAAAAATGCTAAAGGTTAGAAAATACTAAATATCAGGGAAAGCACATGCAAATAAGTGTGTTTTTAAAGCAGTTTTAAAGCTCTCTACTATCTGGCATTCTCTCACCCGACGAGGTAGAGAATTCCACAGGATGGGGGCAGCAAAAGCCCGAGCTCCTGAAGACTTCAAACGCACTCCTGGGAATCTCCAGCAATCCCTCTTCAGCTAAGCAGAGTGGTCTGAGGGGCAGTGGGACTCAGAGTGCTTGTAGGTAACCTGGACCCAAGCCGTGGAGGGCTCTAAAAAGTTAGCAAGTCAACTAAAGGTGATCCGCCACTGAACAGGCAACCAGTGCAGAATGTGTAGCATAGGCAAAATATGACTGGATTGAGTAGACCCAGACAACCTGGCCACAGCATTCTGTACTAGCTGCAGGTGGTGGATATCAACCCCAGGAAGCCCTAGGTATAGGGAGTTACAGTAGTCAAGACGCGAGGTCACAAAGGCCTGGACCAAAGTTAGAAGGTTTCCGGATGGAACGAGGTGCTTAATCTGGGTGATGTTCCTCAGATGGTAGAAAGAGGACTTGACCACAGCTGACACCTGTGAACACAGCATCAGCCCATCATCAAATATATATCACCCCCAGAATCATCACCCGCTCAGAGGTCAGGAGCTGAGAGCCCCTGAGCCAAAGCCCGGAGGGCTGCCCAGCAACCAACCCCTCAATCCTGTGACCTGGTTCCATGACTAACACCTCGGTCTTGTCAGGGTTCAAGCTAAGCCAGCTGGAATTCATCCAGTCTTGGATATCAGTGAGACAGTTGGAAAAGACTGACAGTGCACTATCCTGGTTGGGCACAAAAGACAGGTACAGCTGAGTATCATCTGCATAACAGTGAAAACTCAGTCCGTACCATCTTACAATATCTCCTAATAGAAGCATATACACCGCGAACAACATGGGGTACAACACTGAGACCTGCAGAACCCCACATGGCAGGGAGTAGGAATCAGAGGAAAAAATCCCTGATACTACCTTCTGTAACCTACCAGTGAGGAAAGAATGAAACCATCTGAGAACTGTGACTGACAGACCACAGATGAGCCACAGGTGATCAAGAAGTACCCATGGTCCACGGTGTCAAAAGCTGAAGAAAGATCCAGAAGGACCAAGATGGAACAGCACTTCTGGTCTCTATCCATCAGGAGATCATTGAGTACCTGAACCAGAGTGGTCTCAGTACTATATCTCTTACGGAAACCAGACTGGACAGGATCATAGATAGCATGGATGGTAAGATGGTTCTCCAACTGTTGTGCGACAACTTTCTCAATAACTTTCCTATAAAGGAAGGTTAGAGATCGGTCTGTAGTTTACAGGAGAATCTGGGTCAAGAGATGATTTTTGAGAAGGGTAACCACAGCTCCTTCAGGAGCTGGGAAACTCACCAACTCCAGCGAACACCAGATTAATTCAGCTAGGACCAGGTCAATCACATCTACACACCCCATTAAGAGGCTGGTAGGGCCCGGGTCTAAACTACAATAAGTTGGAGACATGCTTCGGAGAAACCGCATGATATCATCGATCGTCAGATTGTCAAAGTCGGGCCAGCAAAATGGAGGTAATGTGACCCCGCTTCGTCCACCAGTAACCCCCACAGAGGTCGATTGGTGAATCTCCGACCTGATGTCGGCAACCTTACCAGCAAAGAAGTGAGCAAACTCGTCACACTCTACTCATGACAAAGCCTTCTGGACCCGTAGACAGGCTGGATTGCGCAGTCTGTCTAGTGTTCAGCACAGCTGAGCTGGTGAGTTCTGTGCAGCAGCAATCTCCCTGGACAGGAATTCTGCCTTCTTATGGGAGATTGCTGACTGATAGAGCCTATAATACTCCATCAGTCTAAGTCTGTTGGAATCTAAGCCAGTTCTATGGCAAGCATGCTCTAGCCTTCGCCCTACCCGCTTCATCCCCCTCAAGGTCCCATCAAACCATAGGGACCGAGGGTGGAGAGTAAGTTGGTGAACACGGAAAGGAGCAAGGGTATCCAGAGCTTCCTCCCCAGCTCAATTAAAAGCCTGGAGGAGATTGTCCAGACCCTCGCTTGTCTCCGGGATTCTCGATAGGTCCAACACTGCCAAAAGGACATCGGGGGTCAAACCCCATAATGGGCAGTATTGGACCATCTCCACAGGTGCAGGTCTACAAGGGGGAGCCAAAAAATTGAACCTAGTGCTGTGATGGTCAGACCATCCAATTGGTTCCACCACCAAGTCTGAGGCCTCCAACCCCAGGAGGAAAACCAGGTCCAATGAGTGACTGTAATTTTGAATCACAGGGGAAACTACCTGTGTGAAGCCCAAAGAGCTCATGAAATGGAGGAAGTCTTGTCTGAATTGTGAGAGTTCATTGTCCACCCAGGCATTGAAATTGCCCAGTCTCATCAGCCTGGCGGAGTCCAACACCAGGTCGACAACAAAGTCCACGACCTCCAGCAAAAACTGACTCTTGCCACCTGGTGGGCGATAGATGAGAGCAATTTTGCACCCCACACCTGCAACTACAGTACACTCAAAGGACCTGGTGCCCTCAACCGGCACATCCACAAGGCCCAATTCTGATTTAAAACAAATTGCTACACCCCCGACCCTATGACCCAATCTCACAAGGTGTATCACAGAGAAACCGGCTGGAATTGCTGATTCCAAAATGGGACCAGCATTTTCATCCAGCCAGGTCTCGGTGATGCAGGCCAGATCAGATGACCCAACATGATCAGCTATAATGGCTGACTTGTTTTTAATAGATCTGGCATTGCACAACACTGTGCGGGTTGGGTGGGAAACTGGAGCAGTTTGAGGTACCAACAACAAATTCTTCTCCACCTGTGCTGTATCTCTACTGTCCTCCTCCTTCTCTCCCACTTTTCCTTCTACCCCATCATTGCTACACCTATATTCTCATGTCCTTCTCCCCTCCTCACCTGTGGGTGCACCTGTGGCTTATTTGGGTCTAAAACAATCTAAATACATTATCCTTGATGAACTGGATCCTAAACTCTTCTACCACTCCATTCTTGCTGTAATCTCTGCTGTCTATAAGATTCTGAACCTAGAAACATGGTAATTTAAAGTTGAAATGAACTCTAGGTCTGTTATGTCAGTCCTCCCCATTATTTAAAAGCATGGATGAAATAAGTATGCATTGTGGACATCTACCAATTCAATGGTATCACTTACCCACACTACTACTACCCATGATACCTAGTCATTCCCTTGGCATAGTAAGCAGAAATGTATCCCAGCTTATCTTAAAGACCTGTGCTGTCTTTACGTACACCAGCTCTGCAGGTAGGCTGTTTCATAGATTTACCACCCTCAGGGAGAAAAAAAGGCCTCCTAAAATTACCCAAGTAATTATCACACATGAGCTTCAGCTTGTGTCCCTGCATCTTAATGCTGGACACCAGAAGAAACATATTTGATGGTTCAGTCTTACTAATACCCATAAGTACGTAATAGACTATTATCATATCCACTCTTGATCTTAAATTTCTCCAGGATGAAAATGTTGGGGGACATCTGCCTCTTCCCAATCTTTCCTTTACTTCTTGGTAATGTTCCTCGTGTCTGTAAGAGGTCTAAAGTTACCCCCATATACAAAGGGGGTAAGCCATTTGCTTCACAGAATTATAGCCTTGTCTCCCTTACTTCTCCTCTAGCTAAACATTAAGAGCATCTTACCTTCTGGCAACTCCCCCCTTCCTTGACTATTTCTCCTCCCAGTCCCTTCCAGTTTGACATTCAGAAGTCTCACTCTCTGTTACATTCCTTTTGGTCACAGATACCATCCTGATTGGGATGGATTAGAGCCTTATTACCTCTGCAATATTTGTTGACTTGGTCAAGGCTCTGCCATACTGTTGCTACTGCCTTCAACTGCAGAAGCTCCTAAGTGTTAGTATATCTGTGAAATTGTTCAGCTACTTTCAGACTGACAGGTCATAGGCTAGCCTTGTAATTGACTGCACTCCCCTCCACATCAGTTGAGGAGTTCCACAAAACTCGGTCCTTAGTATCACCCTGTTCTTGATTTTCCTTAATTACCTCCCTAATGTATTTGCCTACCTTTACATTAATATGTATGTGTATGACACAGTGCTCTTTGTGGATCCTCTCCCTCTAAGCTGGCTGTGCATCTCCAGCATGACTATAGTCATGCCTGTTGTTGGCTGTGTACTAACCAGCTTACAGTACACTCAGTGACAAAAAAATGGTCTCTGTGACATTTGACAGCAGGCAGTTGCTGGCCAGAATTAATTCATGTCTGGTCTTCATGACCCTGGATGGTCCCCAGCTTGAGGAGATTTCCTTTCAATACCTTGGTATGCAGCTGACACTCATTTTGACTTTAACTGTCACATCAATGTCATCCATAAAAGCTCCTCTCCAAACTTGGAGTGCTCTACAAGGACACATCCTGAATCCATGCTCTGCCCTCCAAGAGATTGGCAAGCATATGATCCTTCCACTGTGTGGCTGTGGAGATATTGCATGCAGCACTACCTCTAAAACCACCACAGTCAAACAGTACCCTTTATTCTATTCATTCTGTTACTGTGCCTTTGTGGCCCCACCTCCACAACATCTTTGTTCTATGCACTCTTCATGCTCACTTCCCTCTCTCGAGGGCATACACCCCTCTTTTTACCTCATCCATTTCAAAACTCTAGTTTAGGTCCCTCAAAAGATATCTCAGTTCCCTTTTGTCTTGCCCTTTTCCTCCTCCTATCTGAACCCTTCATCTTCTCACAGCCTTATGTCAAGACCTCAATGGGGGAGGCTGCCTTTGTCCCATAGCAGACTAAAGCAACTGTGCATGCAAATGACAAATCTGTGTGCTCACCTAATAACTAGATACTGAAAACAACTAAAGAAGCACTCCAGTGACCTAGCTTGGTACCAGAAATAATTGTATTACCTGTTGAAAAGCATACAAAGAGATGTCTACATGAGCAGAAACCATTCTTTTATTTTTTCTGAATTTTCCTGTAGACTCCCAGGCTTTTAACTGACCTTTTTTACACACTCCTAAGCCATCTGCTTCTCCTCTTAACTTGCTCTGAAAGTCATGCTTAAGAGCCACACCACAAACATGTTGTCCTACACCCGACCTCTTGCTTGTCTGCTGTCCACTTACATATAACATTGATTTTCATACAAATATTTTTACAACTACCCCCCCACCTGGGTTATACATCTTGTACAACTACTTTTGTAGGTTTTTGCACATGTTCCCATGTTCAGCTGCTTGCCTTCTATATACTGTCATTTGTATATTTATTAGCTTGAATGTTCAGTGAGGTACCTTATTTTTGTATGATATTTAGTCTGTATTATGCCTTTGTGATTGTAATATTTATTCTTTCTCAGGTATACCTTGAAAATGAGCCTTGTACTCAATACTATTATACCTGGTAAAAGAAAATATGTATAAATGTTATACAAACATTTGCCACATTCAGATAACCATCATTATTGTAACACGAATTCAGGGAGAGAACAAATGTGCATGTTGTGTTTTTCTCCCAAACAAATAAATACCTCTTATCCCTTAAACCCAGTACAAAGCATCCTGTTTGCATACATCTAGTTAATGATGTTTTGCTGGGGGTTTGAAGCGTAAAAGAATATGGACATGGTTGGGAGAGAGAGAGAGAGAGAGACACACAGAAACCAGAGTAATCAAGTACAATTATTACAGTTCATTATTCCTTTGTTATAAAGTCTCATTTTTACACACATCAAAAAATTATGATATTCAAGCAGGCCCGGTGGCGCTCTGGGTTGAGGCACTGGACACCACACCTAGTGCTGCGCCGGCAAGCCGGGTTTGGGAATAAGCCCAGGCCACTGGGGGTCAGCAGGGGAAGGAGAAGATTGAGCATCCATTGGACAGCTCTCCTCTCCCTGGAAGGGGGTCTGCACTCGCACTTGACTGGCCTCTGGCGGAAGCCGGGGCAGGGAAGTGTAGAGCAGTACTTGGGGATGGGGAGTTGTGACATCGACGGAGATGCCATGACATCAGGGTACATGCAGCTCCTCCAGGAAAAAGGGAAAATTGGCGACTGGTCTCCTAGATGATGGAGCGCCGATAGAGACCCTGATTGCCCGCATCTGCCTGGCGACCAGATGAGTCCAACGAAAAGTTGATTGTCTCGGGGTGAATCCGCCCCACCCCGTACCTGCCTGGGGGATACAGCCACAGCTCCATGGGGACTCGATGGAGAACCAGGTAGGTTGTGGTTCGGGGACAAGGTCCGTGTCTCCTGAAGGAGTGGATACCGGTCGCTGGGGAGAGGAGCACAAAGTGTCTAAAAAAAAAAATTATGATATTCAGTATAAATGTTACCTAAATTGTTTGTCATTTTAAAATACACATACTCCAAGGATATTTGTGTGTGGAGCTTAAATGCATAGTTCATCCCCCCCCCCAAAAAAAAAAAAATAACATTGTCAGAGATCTGATTTTCTGAGTGGTACAAGCATTTATTGTCAGAAAATACATACATTGTGCATTTTTTTACACATCAAGCCAGCACTGAGCTGGTCAAACTGAATTGAGTCTCAAGACTGGTATTAAAGTTTAGGAGGAGAATTGCAATATCTTCTGCCTGGTTTAAGTGAAAATGAAATTATGTCTACAAATGTGAAATTCTGCATCCAAAAACTGTCTTCATTATATGGCCAGATTTTAAAACTAGTATGCTGGATTTTGTGAAGCATGTATAGTGTATGCTGCAGAATGTAGCAGAGCACACAGTTCACTATTTATTAAATTATTTATTTGAAAATTGGTCACAGGAAAGGCACACTTGGCCAAGGCTCATTTCCAGGTGTGACCTGGGGGATGGGAACAATGGAAGAGCAGAAGTACAATACGCACAACTAGTCATATTGAACAAATAATTGATACCTTAAGTTGGTAAAACAGTAAATAAATACAAACATTTGATTGGTGCAGAGAATAAAGTGCAGTCATAACTCAATAAGATAGGCCTAAGCAAGTGCAATAGTAAACACGACTGCAATAGATGGCATTTAAAAATGATACCTACAGGTAAGAGGCCTCTAGAATGAGCTTATGCCTGGTCTTTTTGAGGAAGAAAGAACAGAGGTAGTGTGGAGGGGTAACCAGGAGGCAGGAAATGGGAACACAGCCGGGTGCCTTACCAAGGACAGATAAGACCCAGACAAAAAGATTTGTCAGGAGGAAGGCAACAGAAACAGATGCTAGAGTTTCAACTGGTGCCTGAGGAAGCCAGGAAAGGAGAATAGGCAGAGGGAGGAGGGGAGCTTTCTGCAAAATGAGATAGGCAACAGGAGAAGGCAGATGGACCACCACAAGGATATAACCAGAGTTTTTGTGTATGTATTTAGGTTGGAGACAGCAGAGTTAACTGCTTTACAAGAAAACCCTTCCTTTGATAAATTATCTATCCCTTTAAAAAATTTCTTGGTCACTATATTTGATTAAAGCCTCTTGTTGATAATGCTGTTCCAAGATGTTAAACATTTGAAATGTATTACACAAGCACAGATTTTGTTTTACACAAAGAAAGTAGCGTTACACAGCAGTTCATGTACAGGAACAGCCTTACGTAGCTGCAGTGAGCCGAAAATTGACTTGCTTCCTGCAATTCAAGATAAAGAAGTTCATCTATGGGTTCATTGGCATTGGAAGTTACAGGAATAAGACATGCTTGCTGCAACTCTGCCAAAAATAATCTCTTCAATATGTTCTTGCTGCAGGGGCTTTGTGGAGTTTAGCAACTAAAGCAGATGACTTTCTGGGCTGTCTGCATTCTGACTTCTAAAAGACATAGTACAGCCTTTAAAAGTATTAAATATAGAATAATATATTGGGGGGGTGCATAATGAGAACTGAGTACACCCCTGAGGTGTGGGATGCTAAATAAACCTTGAGGGCAAAGCCCAAGGAGTTTATTAAAGCATCCCACACTAAGGGGGTGCATTAAATTTGAGTTTTGCAGTCCCCCCATATTTTGTTTTCTATAATTGCTGGGTAGCATTTTCTTGCCTTCAAAATGCTATTCAGCAATTATAGAACTCAGTATGGGCAGTAGATGATGCTGCTGTTCTTCAAAGGCATTTACACGCCATTGCTGGTGGTGGTTTAAGCCCCCACCAAAACTCCATTCAGTGCTTTTCATTGCAAGTCCCATTATCTCACCTCTCTTCCGTATTTTTGGAAGTGGTCATGTTGAGGCACGGCGGTGGGTTGGGAAGTGCCTTTATTACTTTTGTTTTCTTTCAGCAGCGTGAAGCATGAGAAGCACTGCTGTAGCTTTGCCATTTTTTTTTCAGCAGTGTAAAGCAGGACAATCCTCAGAAGTTGAAAAAGCTATCCCAAAACACATTGTGGTGCCACTGGAGAGATCGGCAGTGAGATACTGTGTGTGCACCCAGTTAGCAGCAAAAGCATGCTCAGTGGGAGGGAAACCTGCGCCTGTTCGAAATGGTGAATTATAACCTGGTTTCCCTATGGGAGAAAACACTCCTCAGTTATTATATGTAGAATAAAGTATGTGTTGGGGTGTATAACAAGAAAGTTTACACACACCTGAGGGTTTAGATGCTACATAAACCCTGAGAGCGAAACTCTCAGGGTTTATGAATAGCATCTAACCCCAAGGGTGTGGGTAAAATTTGAGTTTACACACCCTGACCCATATTTTATTTGATATCATTGCTGGGTCTTCCTTCTTGGGTACAGCAATTAAATAAAATAAAAAAGATGTTCCTGTGCTGCTGTGATCCACTTAGGTTTGAGTGCGTGGTCCGCTGCGGTCGTTTTGTTTATTTCAACTTTTTTTAAGTAATTTATTTTTGCCTATGCCTGGGGATGTTTTCTCTGTTTTAATTATTTTTATTTTGTTGCTGGCAGTGACTTACTGCCGACTCCGAGTGGCAGTTCCCTCTGCTTTGGAAAGTCAAGGAGGCGAGTAGTCTGGGAGGAAGAGCTGTGATGGGCGCATGCACAGAGTGAGGAAAACCATGCACATGTTTGCCATAATAAACACTCCTTTATTACGGTAAATAATGTCATGATTTTTCTTCGGTAAAAAGGATGACCCAGTTATTATTCATTTTTAAACGTACTGTGCTCACATTGTTATTGCACTCACCCACATCCTATAGTACCATAAAGGATGAACTGTCCAACAAATTGCAAATAATGCAAAAGGTACTTACCTTTGTTAAAGTAGCCATGCAAAAAAGTGTAGCATGCAGAGATGGTAAACAAACATGCTCACAATTTATTGTTCTGCACCTACCTTGAAAAAGCACCAAGCGCAGGTGTGAAATGTTATGTTGTAAGTGTACCATCTCTGGACTCTGCACCTTTTTTGCAAGGATACTTCCATAAAGATAACTGCCTTTTGCATTATCTGAAATTGTTTGGACATTCCATTTTTTTGTGGTACTATTGCAGGAGGGTCAGTGCCAATGCTTTTTATTTTGAATAGTTATTTTTGCTGTAGGCACTTCCTGCTTTACTCTAATACAGCGGCATACCAGTTTCCACCTCTTTATTGTCTATATGAAAAGTACATTAACTTTTTCTTTAGTGACGTTAGAAGAGTTTTCTGTATAGTAATACAAGCCATATTTTTACCTCTAGTTCAATTCTTCTTCACACCAAATCAGTGACGTCAGTGAATGCAACCTAAAAAATGTCAGGCAACAGGATGAGTTGCATGAAATGACAATGCTTGTGGTCCTTGGCACTAACAGTGGTGAGGAAATGCTCTGGCCTGCTGGTGACCTCTGTTAATGCCCCAAGCCCTTGATGTCAGGAGCAGAGGCTGATTGGGAGGATTCAGAGCAGTGCATCTGGATGATCTCTTCCCAGTAGGGGTGTTCAACACATGCCGCTTGTAGAGCTGCTCTTGGTGGTGTCAGAATGGTCTTGACTTGAGGATGTGGGAGTATGTGCTGTCACATATTTCCCATCACAGGGTGTCAAGCATGAACATGTATGCTAGGATGGAAGCTAGAATGAAAAACATAACCCTGACCAGTTGTTGATGTGGGTCACCACATTCCACCCAGTGTCACTGACCCTCCAGAGCAACAGACTAGACCAGTATCAACACCCATCAACCCTCAAGCCAGGACCTCTGTTCCTCTCCTTTTATCCATGAGGGAGGCCCCCGGCAAGGTAACATCAGTGCCTGGAGCTACTGTGCCACCTAATGAACCTGGAGGCAGGATTTGGAGATTAAGGAACATGTCCAGCGAGAAGCATGAAGTGCTGAGAATGCCAGATATAACAGAATACTAGAAGCTGATGAGGAACGTAAACAGCATATAAAGAAGCGTGTCAAATTTCTGTTATTTACAATAATGTCACAGCCTGGTCTGTGTTTATTTATGCAATACAATAAAAAATTCCCATCCATATTTAATACTTGTTTCAATATACACAGTCAGACAGGATACATTTCTAACAAGTTATCTATAGCTGAGTTAAGTCACACCAGGCAATCAAGCAAGGTAAATTTCATTATTTACTGTTTAGGATATATATTAATACTACAGCGTGTAGGCAACCTGAATCCTGATTATGTAGAACCATAGTATGTACATCTTCATTCTATCTAGAAGTGCTATTCTTCACATTATAAATGATACAGTTGGTCAGAAATCTCATATGTGATTGAGGAACGATCATTTGAGTTGTCACTACATCATTTGTTAAGATACAGTTATCAGCACTGTAAAAGTGCATGGATATTATTTCTCATTTAGTACAGCTATTAGGCAGATCAATACATAAAAGAACAAATATTCTAATGTAAGTAAAGAAATCTACTAGTTGTGAATGTTTTAACAATTTACTTATCTAGAATAACACAAATGAGATGCAGAATCTCAATTTCAATGGGTTGCCACTGCTCCCCATTTATACAGCTGGGGGGACTGAAGCAAACATTACCTTTGGCAGCATGGCCCACCAGGAATGCAAAGCAAATTTGGTAGGGATCCACACCACAAGCCCTTAAGTAAAATGTAAAACAGTGGTGAAACAAACCCACTGACTCACTGGTGTACTTATTACATTTCTTTTATTTAACAGAATATAAGTCACCAGCAGTAACTAGCATATTTTCTTTTACAGGTTTCAGTTTCATGATCTCTATATACAGTAACCAACTGACCACTTCTTTAGGACAACATTATATGCTTAAATTTTTTTTATATATTTAAAAACAGAACATATTTTTTCTATATACACTAAAGTACTAAACATTGTATTCCAAGCCTTTTTATATTGTATACTTTTCAACCGACACAAAATAGAACACCAAACTGTGCTCATTATTACTTTTTTAGTGTAAACATATTGAATTTTTGTAAAGCATTAAAGCGTAAAGATAAATAGAGTAAAATTCCTGTTGTGAACTGGTTTATACACACTTAGCTGAAAATAAAGTAGCTAGATACTGTAGTTGTACCCATTTCCAGCAGTCAATTTTCCAAATCTATAAAGGTTGCAAACACTGAGGGCATTTTGTAATAATCTAACCAGGTGTAAATTAGCTAGTCTTGATCTGATTAACATATATGTAAAGAGCACCTACCCTTATATTATTTGTACTTTGCAGTACTTTGCTGCTTTTACATGTAGCTCAATGCAGCATTTAAATAAGCACAGCAAAATCCAGCTCCACACACCTCTTAAGATAGTTAATCTTTTCCTTTAATGTCAGAGAATGTTGCATTGATAATTACACAGAATAGCATAAATAATCTGTGGCAGAGTAGTAAAATATAGAGAATAATGTATGGGCAACCATACACAACAAGGCTGTGTTTCCATTGAGGGGTTGAGATGACAGCATATGAACCTCGAGAGCGAAGCTCGAGAGGTCCATGCTGTCATCTCAACCCCAAGATGAAAATGCATGGCAAGTTGTGTGTGGTTGACCATATTTTATTTTTTATAGTATATGGTTTTTTACACTAGAGTGACAGGCCCCCAATGAAGTGAAAACCAAAAAATCTTGCAATTTCTTTGTTCTACTCACATAACAAAATTAAAATTCCAGACTTTTGAAAGGTAAAAGGTATGACTTTGAGCACTGGGTGGTTGGTAAGTAACTATGTGTAGAATAAATGAGAACTTTAAAATTGTATGACCTTTGAACTGTGCATAACGACTGTTTAGAATGCACATAACAGCATTTCGGAATGCGCATAACAGTTTAGAATGTGCTTAACAAGGATTTTGAGCAGGCTGATTTTTATCCATAACAAAGGGTAACCATATACTATTAAGCAATAAGGCACTCCAGGTTGTGTGTTATTGTGTAATAATGTCACTCCTCAGGTGGTTGAAGCACAAGGGCACAGGTTGAGTGCATTCAACACCTAAGGAGAGATGTTATTACACGATAACACACCCTGGAATGGTTTATTGCTATTTTAGAATGGCTCATTTTTTTAATAAGAAAAGAAAGAAGAAAAAAAAATAATTTATTGGCTTATTCCCCTCATTTTTTGCTGGTCAGAGGTATATGTTTTAAAAAAAAAGTCCACTAAATTTTTCATCAGTCGGTGGAGCTACTACCTCAGTGGTGCTGACTATACAGATCCCATAGTTAATCTTTGTCTCAGTGCTGTGTTTGATATCAGTCTCCCCCCACCCTCATTAAACTGTGATTTATTTCAACCTTCTTTTTTGTGTTTATGTGTGCAAAATGGTGGGTTCTTATTCAGTTATTTAAAATGCAACCCATTTGATATGTCAGCCAAGGAGTGTGGTAGCCGAGCCACTGGAGGAGTGTAGCTAGTCCAGTGGTGTTGCGCGCAAGCTAATTACAGGTACAGCTTCTTCTAATTTGTATTTATTTTGTTTTATTTAAAACCTCTATTTTTTGCCAACCGTGGGTCCAAGGAACACAGGGATGCACAGCTAAGGTGTGCGAGGTGATCACTGCACTGTTGTGCACATGCACTACAGTGGCTGCACCTCCACAACTTTGGTCACTGAAAGCCACTATTATGGCTTTGTTTGCATTTTCTTTTATGATCTAGGATTGGGAAGTGAAGAAGAAAGGTTTTGAGCTCCTCTTTTATGTCACAATGAAGAGGGGAAATGGGACGGCAGCAGGATGGCAGCGGTGCACTAAGTCTGTACTTGATATGGAACTGTGAAGCTGCATTTTCCTGCAGTTTGTAGATGAAAATGAGTGGTGTCATGATTTGTGAAGGTGCCATGCAGTCATGTTTGTGTCTGACTTAATACAGTGATGTTATTGTGAAATAACATCACTGTTCCAGGTATACCTCTCAGCCTGCTAGTGCCAAAATCAGAGACACTCACCTCAAATATCAGGGACAAATACTGGCCACCGCACAGTGGCAAGCCATCCATGTATGACACAGATGTCCTGGGTTGGGGAGCGAACCCAGGAGTCATAGAGTCGGCCAGGTGGAGAAGGACTGAGCACCCAAGGAGTGGCTCTCCTTCTTCAAGGGGAAGGGGTGAGCATCCAGCATGTTAGCAGCCCCTGGTAGAGACTGGGGGACCCAAAACAATCAGTGCTAAAATGACATTGGGGGTGGGATAGACGCTGGATGTCATTGCACATCCTGCCTCTGGGGGAATACTCAGCTTTTCAAAAATCCAGCCCTCCCTTCGATGAAGTCCTGCACAGCCGCCATTCCCACTGCCACCATTGTCCATCTGGGGGGGTCCCGCTCACGTGGCCCTGCCCTGTGGGGTAAGCCAGGGCAAGATACCATTGACCATGAGACGGGGTGCCCGCCTGGCCATCCCACCCGGGTGGGAAAGCCAGGGTATGGTGCAGCAGTGTGCTGGGCAGAGGCTACACCTTAGCCTGGAATGGGGAAAGGGGAAGGCCAGACCCAAAAAATAAAATCAGGGAGAAAAGACCAAAATCAGGGACACCATATTTTATTCAGCTTAGCACCATGCCAACTCATGACATGTACATCACATGATGTTGTACACTACAACATATTTAAAGTCCCTTTAGTTTATGCTTTTTAAAATGTGAAATTTAGTTCCATACTACAAAATGGCATAATTAAAAAAAAAAGGCAAATGTTTTGCATCCTCTTTCTGTTGACATTTCTGTTTATTTACCTACTTGAATCTAAAGTGTAACATGGACACTGCTACAGCAATAATTTTCTTTAGGATCTAATGTTAAGTTTATTTCCAGGCTTTTAAGGATCCAGTGTTATTCATCTCCAGACTTAACTGAAGAGAAATATACTGTATTGGAATGCAGTTTTCTCTCTCTCTCTCTCTCTCTCTCTCTCCCCCCCTCCATCTCTCGCTCTCTCTCTCTCTGTCTCAGTCTCATTAGAGAAACAAATAAGCCTGTGGAATGCCAGGGGAAGGCTGTCTCCTACAAACTTCTTTTGTCTGGTTTGTCCAGTTTAACCCTTGCTGTATTGTTGACTGATATATCAGTCCACAATTCCTACACTTGCTAATTATGTTTGTAGCTTAAGGATTAAACAGGTCTGCCAACTTACACAGGCATTCTAAAAATCCATAACAGAAGCAAATAATTTGGGACTTCAGGACAGGGAGTCTAAATTTGGGAAGTCCTGGAATCCGGGACAATGGAAAGGTATGGTTCCAGGCACCCACTGATCAATCAGAATACAATAAATTTCATTGCCATTGTATAATACATAGTATTACTTTGTGTTCTTTCAATTGTCAGAAAATACTTTCAGACCAACACAGTCTTTATTAAGGTGTCAAACATGGAAATTTTATTAAAGGCTGACAGGGTTAATGTTAACTTGGTGATTTTGCATTACTCATGACGTTTCTTAATTGCAACAGATTTTTTTTTTTTAAACAAGCAATATTTGCCCAATATTTTAAAACTGTTTGAATTATTTTTCTCCTGGGAACTGGGGCCAATATGATTATATAAATAATTGCACATCCCAGTCTATGCCAGGGGTTTGTATCAACGTTATTGTCAGTTCATACATGTCAAGGTAAACAAAACATGAAGTCATAAAGCACAGAGAAATAACTCTCCCGTAATAACTCCAACACCAATCAAATTAACAAATAGGTTCTCTCCACTTTCATCCGAGCCTACTGCCAGGGCAGACATGACAGTGGAAAGGACCACCACAAAATGCATGGACTAACAAACCACAACAAAAACCTGCAAGCAAAACAAAAAGCACATCTTAATAATAGATGACTCTATGGATCTGAGGGGAGAGTCGCACATCCACCAAAGCAGCCAAACAGAAATTGAGATTAGATACCTCCCAGAAACATCGTCAAGGAGGAAAACAATCAGGATTTTCTTTCTTTCTTTCTTTCTTGAAATTTTTCAGCAGGAAAGACACACTAAGTAACAAATTGCTCATCTCCTGGTGCATCCTGGGGGGAAGGATAATAGGGAAAAATAAAAATACATTTTACAATGCATACATCATGAGCATACCACATATAAGGTAAAATAACAGAGAGTCATTACAGATTAACAGTGCAAAATGTGGCCGAGGAATATACCTTGAAGTGCTATATTAGAGTCCATTTGTAATTAACCCCTTGGAACAGTGATGTGTGACCATTGTGCGAAGCAGAGGATGGAGCCGTAGCAAGCAGCAGGGGAAGGATTAGAGACATTAGCCACAGGAGCAATTCACAGTGAGAAAGTTTTGGAATGCTAAGAAGATGGAGTGGAGGGAGGAGTAGTGGTGAATCTGGGAAGGCAAGGCATTCCATATCTTAGGGAAGGGATGAGAGAAGACTATATGTCCTATGACAGTAGACCACCTAGGAGTTACTAGAAACTGAGAGTCATAAGACCTAAGGGAATGGTCAGGCAGGGGGAGAATAGATAGAGATGAGGTAAGATAGGAAGGGACTGTTCCAAACCAAAACTTTGACATGAATTTGGCACAGTGGAGGAGATGGTGATTTTCAATGGAGGAGAAGGCCAGGGAGTGGTAGAGAGAACAGTGATGATTGTGGCGGAGGGGGGCTTCAAGAGCGAAGCAACAGAAGGAGTTAAAAAGGATATCCAATCTGGTTAAGGAGGACTTTGGATTGGCACTGTATACTACAACACAGTAGTCAAAGATAGGCAATATCATCTTCTGGACTAGTTTACACCTGGCCAGTAGTGGGAGGCAGCTATGGTTCCTGTATAACGTGCCAAGTTTGGGGCGCGACTTCTTCAGGATGGCATCAACATGACCAGAGAAGTTGAGGTGTTGGTCTAGCCAGACCCCAAAATAACTGAAGGAGGTGGAATTCTCAAGGAACATCCCATCTAGGGTATGGAAGGTGGGCAGGGAAGGGAGCTGAGAGAGTCTCTGTCTGGTGCCAAAGGTCATTGAGATTGTCTTCTTGGCATTAAGGGAACACTGATGGGAGCTGAATCAGAGCTGAACTTTATTGAAGTCATACTGAAGTCTGGACGCAACATCAGTGGGAGAAAGGCCTGAGGTGAAGAGAACCATATTATCGGTATACATGTGGATTGAGGTGAAAGAGCAGACTGAGTGAAGGTTGTTTAGAAAATGGAGAAAAGAATGGGGCCCAAGACAGAGCCCTGGGGTATGCCATTGTTGATAGGGGATGGGATGAGATACAGTTTCTGCTATTTTGAGAGACTGGCTCCTTCCCACAAGGTGAGCTTTGAACCAACTTGTGGCATAGTGTGTGGGCCTGCTGAGAGGGCTCCCATAGAGTGCATGGGAGCCCGGCTCTGCTGATTACTTCCCTTAGCTTTGAAATGGAAAATGCACAGCATGCACATTTTATGAGCCCCAGATTTCCAAAATAAAATCATAAGTCTCAAACACCTGAAAAGGTGTTTTATTTATGAACCATTAATCAGGGATAAGCTATTTGGGGGTTGGGTATCTAACATTATGACTGCTTTCCTTTAATAACAGAATCAAAAACTTGTGTCAGGAAAAAGGTTATGACTATGTTGGAAACTGGCAGAACTTTTGGGAGAAGGAGGTCATTAGATTCAATGGCCTACACTTTACAAAAGAGGGAATACATGCTCTCAGCCAAAAATTCAACATCTTTATCAACCATTTAAATTAGAGGGAAGGGAAGGGGCATCAGCAACAGTTACATCATATGAGCTTATGAATGCCCCTCCACCACCTAAGGAAATCAATCAGAACCAAAACAGGGCATCACAAGCACCATGTGCATCACAACTCCACACAGGTGTTCCAAACATAGTAGGGACTTTCGTTTAAAGTAAGTAAACAAACAGAAATGACAACAGAAAGAAGATGCAAAACATTCACCTGTGGGTTTCTTTGTAATAGGGACACAAACCACAAGCAGAGAAATCAGGCAGCAAGCAGCACAAACCAAGATTGCAAGGCAATGTATATCAATGCCCGTAGCCTTCCAAACAAAATCACAGATCTCACAGCAATGATGGCGGAGGCCAGCCTCGACTGGGTTGCTGTCACGGAGACTTGGTTCACAGAGAACCATACCTGGGACGTCGCCATCCCAGGTTACATTCTCTTCAGGAGAGACCGCATATTTCAGAAAGGAGGGGGGGTCATTATTTACATCAAGGAAGGGATAAATACTGCTGAGACTCAGGGAACACAAAGCAAGACAGAGGCCTTATGGATCACTATGGGAGCTGGAAACAGGAACCCTACCAGGGTTGTAGTTATCTATAGACCCCCAAACCAGGAGATTGAAAAGGACAAGGTTCTCCTGGAAGATATAATGAGGACAACTGACAAAGGTGAGCTATTGCTAGTCAGGGACTTCAATCTACCAGATGTAAAATGGTCCACCTTCACAGCCTCCTCAGAAAGTAGTAGAGACTTCATGTCTTGTAGGGGCAGTAATGAATCAAATTGTGGTTTCTCCCACCAGAGAAACAGCTATCCTGACCTGGTACTCACATCAGTGCCAGGCTATCAGATGTACAAGTGGAGATCAATCTGTGTACCAGTGACTTACAGGTCAATCTGGTTCTCCATTAGCAAAGACTGGAGGACCCCTGACACTCCAGAATCAGGGTGCCTGATTTTAGGAAAGCAGATTTCCCAAAAATGAGGGAAAGGATCAAGCCCTGCTGGCAAATAGATATCACATGGCATGGAGGACAAATGAATAAAGCTGAAAGATGCTATAGTGACAGTCACAGCACTATGAACTAAACAAATCAGCAAGTCCAAAGGGGCAAGGAACCCCTGGTTCTCCAAAGATGAAGCTACTATAGTTAGGGAAAAGAGAAAAGCTTTTCAGAAGTACAAGGAGACCAAGTCTAAAAAGATAGAGAAGCTTCATGGAGAGAAAACCTAGGGAAGCTAGGAAAGCTATTAGGGTGGCAAAGGCACAGACTGAAGAAAAACTGGCTCAAGAAGTGAAAAGGGGGAACAAAACATTTTATCAATACATTTGAAAAAAAAAGAAAGAGTAAAGGAGGAATAACACAGCTGGCAAACAAGGAAGGACACCTGGTGGAAAATGACAAAGACAAGGCAGGAGTTCTCAACAAATTCTTCTGCTTGTTCTTAACACAGGAAGACATTGGTAATGGTCCAGCACCAGCCAGGACACTACCCCATACCAAAGGAGCTGACATATCCCTTTATGAAAGAAGGGTCCTTGAGGAGTTGTTTAAAATGAGGGCGGACAAGGCAATGGGCTCTGACGGAATACACCCAAGAGTTCTAAAAGAACTTAGGATGAACTTGCTGCCTTGCTGAGCTTACACTTGCTGAGTTGTTTAACAGTTCACTTGAACAGGGATAGTACCACAGGACTGGAAAGGGTCACAGCTGTTACTGCACAAGAGTGGTAGAAGGAAACTACCACCCAATAAGTCTGACCTCAGTGGTGGGTAAAATAAGGAAGACATTGCTTATGGAAAGAGTAATGAACTACCTGAAAGCAAATGGACAACTTGACCCAAAGCAGCATGACTTCACATCAGGACACTCATGCCAAACAAATCTCATAAAATTCTTCGACTGGGTTACAAGAGAAGTAGACTAGGGAGCTGCAGTGGATGTGGTGTATCTGGACTTTAGTAAAGCCTTTGATACAGTACCACACAAAAGGCTAACCAACAAACTGAAGCAAGCTGGCATCGGCCACAAAGTAGTTAAATTGATCACAAGATCGCTGCAAGGCAGGACACAGGGGGTTATGATAAATGGCACCTTGTCCCAAGAGAGGAAGGTGTCAAGTAGCATGCTGCAGGGGTCAGTACTAGGCCACATACTTTTCAATATATTAATCAGCAACAGCACTGAAGAACTGAAAGGGAAAGTCTGCCTCTCTGCAGATGATACAAAGCTCTGCAACAGGGAGAACACACAGGAAGGGATTGCAGAAATGGAGGCAGATCTCACATGCTAGGGGACTGGTCCAGGAACTGGCAGTTGAGATTCAATGCCAAAAAATGTAAAGTCATGCACTTGGGTAGAAAGAACCCATGCATGAAGTATGTCCTTGAGGGGCAGAAACTAGAAGAAACAAAGCTGAAATGGGATCTTGGTGTCATGACCTCAAACAATTTAAATGTAGGGAAGCAATGTGAAAAAGCAACACTAAAGGCAAGCAGTATCCTAGGATGTATTGGTAGGGATATTAACAGTATGAGGTGTGATGTAATCCTCCAACTGTACAGGTCCCTGGTGAGACCTTACTTGGAGTACTGTGTGCAGTTCTGGAGACCTCACTGAAAAAAGGACATAGACTGTCTGGAAACCATGCAGATGTGCCACCAAAATGGTGCAGGGTCTGCACCACGAAACATACTTAAGCTAAGCTCTAGTCAGCTAAATTTCCTCTTTCTTGAGCAGTGGAGCAACAGGGTGACATGACTGAGACATTTAAATTTGTTAAAGGGATCAACACAGTACAAACCAGGAACCTCTTCTGGGAAAACAGGGCTGCATGTACTAGAGGACACAACATGCACCTGGTGGGAGGGAAATTCAAAACAAATGTTAGGAAGTAGTTTTTCACAGAGAGGGTGATGGACCCTTAGAACAGCCTACCACCAGAGGTAGTGGCAGCCAAGATGGTGAGTGAATTGAAACAGGAATGGGATAGACAGTATAGTCACGTTAGCAAGACAAATTGATAGTGGGGGGGGGCAGAAAACTCTGGAAGACTAGATAGACCACACAGTCTCCTTCTGACAGCAAATTCTTATGTTCTTAGAAAGCACTTTTATTTTTGGTTCTTTCTATTTACCACAGCTATAATTTCAGTACATGTAATTTTAGTAGCATTGTTGCAAATGCCAGATAACACAATATTAATCATAGTACAGTCCATCTACTTTCTGTTTGACAGAGCATTTCTTAAGAATTTTTAATTGAAATATGGGCATGTACATTAGGATGGACAGTATGTTAAAGGTTACACACCTATAACAAGCCAGTTACTAATGACAGTGCAGCCCCCAAAAATGCGAGTTAGCTGGGAGACATCATTTATGATGTGAGTGGGATGTTTCACCTTTAAGAAGAAGAAGAATAAGGCTGTATATGAGAAAAGGCTATCCATGCAATGCATTGCCAAGCGATAGTAAAAGTTTTGAATGACAGTTAAAAGCAGTGTTGAGAAACTGTAAAAGCAGCTGCCCTCCGGTGGTGGTTTGTAAGATATCAAGTATATGGAATTCAATGGTGTTTTTTACCTCCAAAAAAGAAGGTATTTCCCTTTAGCTGACCGGCTGAAGTTGCTGCTTTCAGGACTCAGTGTCTGCCTTGGTTTGATTCTCAGCAAGGATTTGAGGTATGTTTGCAAAAATAAAGGGGACCGTACTTCTCATCTGTCCTTGATTTTCAATGATGTCCCTGATTTTGCCTCAAAATTCTCCTCTGTCCATCATAAAATTTGTGTTTTTGCGACTTAATGGGGGGGTGGACTGTAAGCACAAAATAATGTCAAACATTACAGTTACAGACTTATTCTTTGGAAAATGCCTCTGGGCAATGTCGCTGGGCGAAAGTTGTGAATACTTCTTTATCAGACCTTCCACAAAATTTCACAAGGTTTGTGGAATTTTCTGAACTTCTGCCTTTGGCTAAATTGGAAATCTTCCAAATATCTAGTGGCTGTGGCACCCAAAGAAATGTTTCCCTGGTGTTCAGTGGTTTCCCATCCTTATCCCTGATTACCCATATATTTTTCTCTGGTGTTCAGCAGTCCCATCCCTGAGCACCTGGACATTCATTTCTCTAGTGTCTGAAGCCCCTCCCTATCCCTGAGTACCCATATATTAATTTCCTGGTGTCTAGAGGACCCACCCCTATCCCCAAGCATCCACATATTTATTTCCCTGATGTCTAGCTGATCCCCATCCCCAAGCTCATATATTCATTTCCTGGTGTCTAGTGGACCCCATCCTGACAGCACCTGTATATTCATTTCTTGGTGTCTAGATGACCCCATCCATATCCCTGAGCACCCACATATTAATTTCCATGTGTCTAGCTGACCCTCTCATCCCCAAGCCCCATACATTCATTTCCTGGTGTCTAGTGGACCCTTCTTATCAATGAGTGCCTGAATATTCTTTTCACTGGTGTCTAGCATCCCATCATCCTTGAAAGCACCCATATATTCATTTCCCTGGTGTCTAGCAGACCCATGTCTCTGGTCCTGAGTGACCATATATTAATTTCCCTGGTGTCTAGTGGCCCCCTCCTCTCCCTGAGTGACCGTATATTCATTTTCCTGGTTTCTAGCAGATCCCCATTCCCTATCCACGAGTGCCCATAAAATATTAAAATCAAATAGATTTTCTCTGGTGTCTAATGGACCATCCACCCCGGAAGGCACTGCTCTACCACCCTGCTCCCCTCTCCCCATCCCCAAGCCAGTGACTGGAACAGCTTTGCATTCTCCACCATGGCCAGCCACTGACCGAGCTGTGGAACTAACTGTGGAATCACACAGGTTCACATTCTGGAGGAAGAACAGGGGGTCAGGTGAAATGCAATTTTAACTTAAGGCAGACAGAACACTGACCAAAATGGAAAATAAGAAATTGGCAGACCAGTCTCCTAGATCAGGGTTGAGGGTCCCACAGTAAGACTGAATGCACACACCAAATTCTCCCCAGCAGATGTACTGTAAACCCTCAGCTATAAATCTTGCACTCCTGAGATAGTCTGAGCAGTTTGGGCCAGTAATCACAGGGTATCAACACTGCCCTAACTAATTAGTGCAACATGAGAAAGCATGGTTGACTGAAAGCAGCCAGAAGGAAACAGGATAGTAGATGTCAACAAGCAGGAATCAGGTTTGTGGAAAGACTCACAACAATGTTGGAGATAGGAAGAGTGCAACTAATCCTTTCAAGAAAGTACTGGTCATAAAACACCAAGTACTAGGTTTCTTGAAGCTGTAGGATCTAGCTGAAGTCTCTTTGTTGGAACAGAATCACAGAATCTTTAAAAGTTAAAATTTATTCTTGAAAAAAGTATTGCTTTCAGTGGTGTATTGTTCAAGATGATGATTCAGGTCATGTTCACTGAAGATAAGGTGAAAACTGATAATGATGCTCCAAGTCTGGAGCACAAAAAAGACAATAAACTGAACTACAGACACAGACAGATAGAAAACACAACTACTATCTAAGCAGCTTTGAAAATGCACTTTCAGGATGCACATGCAGTAAACTGACCTTGAACATGTCTATTACCCACTGAACAAAGGAAATAGCAGGCATTGTCACACTTTCATCTGGTTGCAACTCTCAGATGTAGTGTAAGGTAATAAGCATTCAACAGTGGACTCATTTGCCCTCTGTAGGATAAGTTGGCAAGACCATCAAATTGATAGTCTAAGTTGACATGGCTGCAGACAGACATTGAAACTGGCCAAAGTGGCATTTGAAACAGAGAAGGATTTTGTTGCAGCACAGCCAGCAAACCCTCGCTTGACTGTAACGTCTCTCAATTGAAGATGGTCCTGTCAGCATTTCAGGGTTACAGAACATCACAAACATCAGCAGAAGAGGTGAGTACCTGGTGGGGGTGGGGGGCATTGGTTTAGCCTAAAGTATGTCCTCTGATGGACACAATCTTGATTCATCCTTTGATATACTGTCGGACAGGAATTTGCCTGTCTGGTAAATGTTCACCTTCACAAAGTCTCACTTAGTTAAATTGGAGCTGGAACAGCCCCTAGGAAAATGCACTGGGGAAAAAGGCTGATACAGAGCTTCAAAAATACAGCCCAAGGTCTCTTTTGCTGAGTTAAATTCTGAGCTGATAGCGGTCTCTCTTAAACATACATTTCATTTATAAGCAGCCTGATTCTTTTTCTGTGTATCAAAATAGGCATTTAAAGTGCTATCAACTATAGAGTAAATGGCATTTGGTTGTCATGAGTTTTTAATAGTCAAAGTTATACAATTCCCATTGAAGATGTTAGCAAAAAACACATAACAGGGTGTACAAAGATGCTAAATTACTGCACTAACCAGGTAGATTATGAGGCAAAAGGTGAGGTTGTGTGCCTTCAGTCACCCAGAAAGGATTGTAATTTACAGCATTACCACACTACATGGATTGTGATTTTGACCTTATAAACTGGTCATAAATTGCTAAACTCTGAGAAAAATAAAAATTATACTGCACAGTAATGTGAAATTAATTCACATTTTTTATCCAATTTATCTTACAAAAGCAATTAAGTAGCAAGAAGATTGCTTTAACCATTGCTACTGAGAATGAAAAGACATAAACAGAATCCATTTTAACAAAAACAAAAAAATGATGGTATGCTGATGTCCTGCTTATATAGTGCAATGTATTATTAAAGCACAGGAAGGCACATGTGTAATATGTTTCATGTGATGGATTTCATCTGCATTACATATGTTCTAGTTGATTATCCTTCTTAAAAATCAAGTAACTACTAAAAAGTTAAAAGCTATTATTTTACAACAGTTATGTTTAACTTTAGTGTTTGTTGGTTTTGTTTTCACTTGCTTCTGTTATTAGTCTATTAAATATTTTGGATAATTTGTTACTTTTTTCAGGGTGCACTTCCAATATTGCCCTGACTGACCTCACAAGTGCTGTTAATAGTATCACAGTCTGTTGTCACAGCAATCCATTGGCTATCATAAACAAAAGCACTGTGATGTCACTTCGGGACACTCAAATGCTTTTTTATCGACACATCTTAGACAAGTTACCAAGGTGTGCTAGGGACTCTAAAGGAAAACTGAACGGAATAACAATGTATTCACTAATGAACTGTAGCTGAAGCTGTATTTACAGGAAAGTACATGTTATTTGTACAGTTGCACTTTTAGTTAATGGACTGCACAAAATACTGCATGCAGAACTCTAGATTGCTTTTTCTTGTCAATAAGAGCATTTATTTTTGCTGTTACACACTTGGTTTTACACTTGAAGCTAATGAGGCTTTAATTTTGTAAGCTAAAAAACTGATAATTGCATCATAGCTTGGTGGTTTACCTGCCTGTGGATTTGCTTACCATTGCTACTCCCACAGCAAGATGCTATGTAAACAAATAAGCACTTGCATCTAAATCTCATTAGGGTGAAAAAGTAAATATAGGCATAGTCCTCTTGAGTGTTCTGTGTGAACAGTAAATTGCAAGGCTTATCAAATTTATAAATTAAGCTGTACTGCTGTTCTTTTGGACAAGACTGCAATAGTTCTGCTCAGGGTGCACATTAACAGCCTGACACCTGTCTTTTGCAGGCTATTGTCACAAGGTCACCTGCCAGGATTCAAAGCCATCTTGACATTAATGGAGACTAAGCTTGAATGTAGTTCTGATTCTCTGAAATGAAAGCTTTTGAAATGGCAGATGAAGACATCACTAAGGCAACCAACAATTACATCCCAACAGTAAAGGGTTGGTTGGATGATGCAAAACAAATTCTTTAATTGCATGCTGCTGCTTTAGAGTAAACCATGGGAATAAAACGTTAGCAGTGTAGTTCCGCTATCACATGGGTAATGTGTATACAGTTGCTGGAGGTCAATCAGGGCAAGAATGAGTTGCTGATAAATAATCAGTAGACCCTTCTCAGGTGGCTGAAATATTGCAGGGGTTATGATAACATCATTTGGTGCCTTACCTCTTAAATCTTGGCATTAATGTCTCCTTTCCAGTGCCCTTCAGTAGCACATAGAGTATACATTTCCATTTAGTTTTTGTGGCCAAACCACTTTAAAATATTATCATCAGCATCATATTATAGTGTAGGTGCTTACAGGAGCTACCTTTGTACTCATTTCTGTTCCTTCATGTTGATATCCTGACCAATGTGAACAAATCTCCGTTAGAGTCCTTTCTTTTAAAATTGTAATACTTTGCATATGACACAGATGGATTCAAGCCTTTTTATATCATTCATCTCAAGGGACTTTTACTTTGTTGATTGAAAAAGTTGCCTACTATGGTTAGAAGTGACATATCAAGTACTTTTTTTTTATTTTACTTTATGATTTTGCCTCTTTTTCTTGGCTGAGACCATCCCTATTGTAATATACTGCATTATGTCCATAAGTCTTTATAAACAGTGTGTTTTTGAGAATGAGGTAGAGAGAAAGACAGACATAAAGACAAAGACAGAGACAGAGACTTACACCTACATGCACTGTTTGAGGATACTACGCATGGCTTGAATACTAATCCATGCAGACATTGACACCTTAGATATAATATTCTATATAAAATCATACAGTCTCCTGAATGGTGTTTTTCAGACCAAAATTTTAGGATTTCCTTTAAATTTCCTGCATCTCAAGGACTGGAAATTTACTAGATGATTCAAGTCCAATATAAATAAATTTCATAGCTTCCCTCAGTAAAGAATTCCATGCTGTCCATATTTATGTTGTTGTTGTTTTCTTTGTGTGAATTTAGTGCCTCTAAAGGGTGCAGGAATGATAGCAATAAAACCTGCAGTCCTCTATTTATCCATATGAAAGGTGTAGCACACAGGATCACAGTGCCATCTTCCCCACACTGCCCAACCAATGTGCCTCAATCCCATCATGCAGGAACACCACGTACATGAGAGGGTGGCTCAGACAACCTACCCATTAAATCTTTGCCTCCCATGTGAGGCTGTCAACAAGGGTGCCAATTAATGTTCGGTGTATTAACTGGGGAACTTTCAAACTACAGCATTACACTTATTTCAGAATGTTTTTGAATACTAAGTTTGATGATTTGCAACTGATGAATGACACACTGCTGCAATGTAGAATTTATCCTACTTCATAGCAGTGCTGCAGGGCCTATCCTATTAACTCATGACTGCTGTTCAATGCCAGTAGGATTTGATTTATGCACTTGTATGCTGCTGTGTTATTAGGTATCTTGGTTTTTATCACACATCATGGAAAATGTGCAAGATTTAAGTTCTGGTTGGCACTGCAGTCAGCGTACCTCTGTGTGATCTACATTACTGGCACAAAGCAAAATGTGCAATAACAGCACAATGGTACTTCTAATGATTTCAAAATGTGGATAGATACAGCATAGCAAGTATATTCACAGTATGCTGCCAAGCAGATCGGTGTCATACATATGCATTGCCTCACAAAGCCCAAACAAACTGTACATCTTACACTAACTGCTATGCACGGCCCTTATATGCTTACACTCATAAAAGAGCAACCTACAAAAATACTGATATGGAAGAGTAAAGTCTGCCATAAACATACATGCAGACACACACACACACACACACACACACACACACACACACGCGCACACACACACACACTGATCAAACACACATACTCTGGAACAAACACAGGCACTGTGTATATACTGTATGTGAATATACAATATATACTGTTTTCTATTTGCATTATATTCACACACTGGAAACACTGTGAATGCAAGTTTCCATACATTTTCTAGGATTTCTAAGTTTAAGAACAATAAAAATCCTGATACAGCTCATGCATGTCTAAGTAGGAGTACTAAATTTAGATGTATTAAGCATATGTTTTAATAATCAAAGTGCTATACATCACCATCATATGAACAGACAAAAACTACAATTAGGAATATTATAAATAATTAGCAGTAAAGCAAATTGCCTGGGCAGAACAACAAACAGATCTCATAAACAAGTTGTGGTCAGAGTCAACACAACTGCTACAGAGGGGGAAGTCCAAGTGAAAAGCAATCAGATCTCCCGCCGTGGCTGATGGCCATACTTGCATTGTGCCGAAGATGGCTGCAGTGACAAAAGTGCACGTGCTCAATACTCATGCATGGACAATTACCTCACGGTGGCCATCTCGGGCATGGTGGCCTCTTTTGTTTCACATACAACTGTGGAAGTGATGGGTGTAAACAAAATAGTGCCCCAGCAGAGGTGGTGGGGAGGTTGAGCAGCCCATGGAGGGGAGCGGCAGTGGAAAATCAATGCTGTGGACAAGACCGCAGCACTGTGGAAGCATGCTGGAGAGGTATCCAGTCATGTGTTTCCACAGTCCCTTCTCTCCACTACTTCATAGCAATATGACAGAATGGATCTGTCCATGCGGCAGTAAAGAGACCAAAATCACCAAATGATCTTAACCAGATAGCAAAGTTTGCATGAACAAATGTTTTACTTCAGGCAGGCTTTGGGATAAAATGGTATAGATTACTGTATGTACAGAGTTATCACAGTTAACATTTACTGGTGTTTCAAAGGAACTTACTTAAAATCTTTATGATTCTAGTATTCTCTAAGGAAATTTCACAAGGCACATAGATTATGTTTTTCTACAGCAGCACAGTGTACTGTGAAACTCGTTCTTAGCAGTAGGCTACAAAATATGAAGTTTTGTTATGGGGGTGTTTAGCCAGTATATGAGAATTTGGGATGTGACTTAAAGTATAACCGTGCACTTTTATTTATTTTATTTATTTATTTATTTAAAATCTTGGAATTACAACCTTTGAATCAGAGACTCATTTCCAAAGGCTCCACATCAATACACAATACAGAAACAGGTAAATACGATAGACAGTACGATACAATATACAATGCCAGGGCAGTCTGATGGCAAGGTTACAGCATGAAACAGTATACTGAGATGTCTAATACAAAGTTGAGGTTGTAGGCTATGGGCAACACAGTAAACAGTATGATACAGGGTACAGTGCCAGGGCACTTTGCCTTCTGGTTACAGCATGACCATTTTACAAGGATGTCCTGACCAGTTTACAAGGATGTCTAATACATTGTTGTGGCTGTTGACAGTGCATAGGATAAATATAACAGGAAGAGGTCAGTTCATGGCCAGAGAGTGAACTGGAGGACAGTGCACATGCCTACTATCCTTGGCTGGAGCTGAGTAAACTGGGTAAGTTAGAGGAGGCAGGTAATGCAAATTCTAGAGCAGTCTGTTGGGAGACTTTGTACGAGAGCCTGAGTAAGAATTGCAGGCTATTGACAGTGAAAGAGGTCATGTGGCTGTTCTGAGCGGCTGGTGAAGGCACTGGTGGTGGACTTAGAGTGTGCAGGCGCAGGTGCATGTGGCAAGGAAGTGGGTCTTGAGTGTCTTTTTAAAGAGACCAAGTTTTTGATGGTTAGAGACTGATGGCAGGAGGGCATTGAAGTAGGAGGGAGCCCTGACCAGAAAAGACCTCTGGGCAAGTGTGATTCTGACTCTGGGAATGGCCAGTGCAGCTTTTGTCAAGCTGCGTGTGTACACTGTGGGGGAAGAGGAGATTAGGAAAGCAGATAGGCCTGGGGGGGGATCAAGCCAAGGAGGTATTTTTGGTCAAGAGACAGGACTGGTAGTGGACCCTCTCGTCAAAGTTCAGGATCTGGGCAAAGGAAAAGAGCATGCATGTGTCTGTCATGCTGTCTGCAGCAGTTAAGATCCTGCAGGCTTTGTTAATGACCACTTTTATTTTACTGATTGCTGTTGCATCTGTGGCAGCATAGACCAGCAACCCATAGTCAACCAGAGACATTACTGAGGAGGTTATGGCTAGTCTCAGGGCTTCTGACGTAAGGCAGTCATTATGGCGATAAAGGAGACCAATGTTTGCATCAGTAGCAGATGTGAGGCTGTTGATGTGTGGTGGAAGGAGAGGGCAAAGTAAAAGATAACTCCTTGATATTTATAGGATGAGACCTGATCCAGGGTGTAGAGTGACTGTGCTTTAATATGCAATTGGGCATTTTTTTATTTGCTTTGGTGATGTGTGAAAAGTAGGGTCTTGTTTATTTTTCAGGTTCATGACTAGTCTATGCTTGGTAGACCAGAGTTCGGCTTGGCTGAACGTGTTCTGGAATGAGGCCTGAAGGTCAGTTGGGTTGGTGTAGGAGGCACAGATGATGGTGTCTTCCATGTAGAGGAGGATCATTTTGGGGGCAGGTGCTGGGAATTGCATTCAAGAATATGCCAAAAAGCAGGGGCCCTAAACATAGAAACATAGAATTTGATGGCAGATAAGGACTGATTGGCCCACCCAGTCTGCCCATTTCCCTACCTGATGGATAAGGTGCAGATTCTAGTTAATCAACAGCTTACTTTCATCTGCCACCCCACTAGAATTGTCTTATGCCTGTCCCATGCATTCTTGAATTCTCCCACTGTTCCTGACTCCACAGCCTCCTCAGGAAGGCTGTTCCATGCATCCACAACTCTCTCTGTGAAAAAATACTTTCTAACATTACCTCTGAGCCATCCCACATCTATCTTCAAATTGTTCCCCCTTGTTCTTGCACATTTCTGCTTCTGAAAGATACTACCCTCTTGTACCTTTTTAATTCCCTTGAGATACTTGAAAGTTTCTATCATGTCCTCCCTCTCCCTCCTTTCCTCAAGGGTATACATATTAAGCTGCTTTAGTTTCTCTTCGTATGTCTTCTGGTGCAGACCTTGCATCATTTTGGTTGCCCTCCTCTGAACAGCCTCCACTCTGTCTATGTCTTTGCTTAGATGGGGTCTCCAGAATTGCACGCAATACTCCAGATGGGGTCTCACTAACTGTCTGTAGAGATGGATAACAACTTCCTGTTTTCTACTGTTGATGCCTCTCCCTATGCATCCCAGTATCCCCCCAGCCCTACTTACTGCCTTCTCACATTGCTTGCCCACCTTTAGGTCATCTGATATAATTACTCCTAGGTCTCTTTCGATTTTTGTTGTTGTTATTAACTCACCCCCCATTGTGTACTCTTCCCCTGGGTTTTTGTTTCCCAGATGCATTACCTTGCACTTCTTTGCATTGAATCTGAGCTGCCACTTATTTGACCATTCCTCCAACCTTGCCAAGTCCCTTTTCATTCTTTCCACTCCACCTGGTGTATCAACCCTGTTGCAGATCTTTGTGTCATCTGCAAAGAGGCATACCTTTCCTTCCAGGTGCTCTCCAATGTCACTTATAAAGATATTAAAGAGGACCGTCCCAGTACTGAACCCTGCTGTACCCCGCTAGTTGTCCTCCTTTCTTCACTGTGGACACCGCTTACTATTACCTTTTTGTGTGCTGTTGTCCAGCCAGTTTTTTATCCAGGCTACCACCTTGGGACCCACTCCAAGGCTGGCTAACTTGTATGTTAATCTTTTGTGTGAGACTGTGTCGAATGCCTTGCTAAAATCTAGGTAGGCCATATCCACAGCCCCTTCCTGGTCTACTACTTTGGTCACCCATTCAAAGAAATCTATTAGGTTTGTCTGACATGACCTTCCTGCTGTGAAACCATGCTGCCTTGTGTCCTGTGCCCCACTGGCCTCTAGGTACTCAACAATTCTTTTCTTCAGAAGTGATTCCATCATTTTTCCTACCACTGAAGTCAAACTAACTAGTCTATAGTTTCCTGCCTCTGTCCTGCTCCCACTTTTGTGAAGTGGAATCACATTTGCTCTCCTCCAGTCCTCAGGTACCACTACATCCTCCCATGATTTGTTAAAGAGAGTAGTTAGTGGTGTTACTAGTTCTACCCTTAGTTCTTTTAGTATTCTTGAGTGAATCCCGTCAGGCCCCATTGCTTTGTCCACCCTCAGTTTCAAGAGTTCTTTCAAAACCCTTTCTTCTGTGAATGCACTGGTATCAACCCCCCTATTCAGAGTTTCTCCCTTGTTTGGTTTAGGCACCTCCCCCTCCTCATCTGTTGTGAATACTGAACAGAAATATTCGTTCAGTATCCCTGCTTTTTCACTGTCACCCTCTGCCCACATTCTCTCCCCTTTATTAAGTCTCTGTATCCCTCCCTTGGTCTTTCTTCACTCCCTAATATACCTGTAAAGGTTTTATCCCCCTTCTTAACAGAGTTAGAAACATAAAAACACATAGAAACATAGAAACATAGACTTTGATGGCAGATAAGGACCGCTTGGCCCATCTAGTCTGCCCATTTCCCTACCTACAGGATAGGCCGCAGAGCCTAGTTAAAAAACAGCCTATTTCTTCCTAACCCTCTCAAGAATTGCCTTATGTCTGTCCCATGCATTCTTGAATTCTCCTACAGTTTTAGACCTCACAACCTGCTTAAGAAGGCTGTTCCATGCATCCACTACCCTCTCTGTGAAATAATACTTCCTCACATTGCCCCTGAACCGCCCCCCTCTATCTTTAAATTGTATCCCCTTGTTCTTGCATGCCTCTTTTTCTGAAAGATGCTACCCTCTTGGACTTTGTTGATTCCACTGAGGTACTTAAAAGTTTCTATCATGTCCCCCCTCTCCCTTCTTTCCTCAAGGATATATATATTAAGCTCCTTTAGTCTCTCCTCATATGGCTTCTCTTGCAGACCCCACACCATTTTAGTTTCCCTCCTCTGGACTGCCTGTATCCTATCTATGTCCTTGAGGAGATGGGTTCTCCAGAACTGGACACAGTACTCCAGATGGGGTCACACCAGCTGTCTGTACAGAGGGATAACAACTTCCTGTTTTCTGCTGGTGATGCCTCTCCCTGTGCATCCCAGTATACCCCCAACTCTCCCTATTGCCTTCTCACATTGCTTGCTAACCTTAAGGTCATCTGATATGATTACCCCCAGGTCCCTTTCCTTTTTTGTTGTTGTTACTACCTCCCCCCATTGTGTATTCTTCCCCTGGGTTCTTGTTTCCCAGGTGCATTATTTTGCACTTCATTGCATTGAATCCTAGCTGCCATACTTCTGACCATTCCTCCAACCTTGCCAAGTCCCTTCTCGTCCTTTCCACTCCTCCTTGTGTATCAACCCTGTTGCAGATCTTTGTGTCATCTGCAAAGAGGGATGCTTTTCCTTCCAGTCCCTCTGCAATGTCACTTATGAAGACATTAAAAAGGACTGGACCCAATACTGAACCCTGCGGTACCCCACTAGTAACCCCTCTTTCTTCACAGTGGGCTCCATTTACAATTACCTTCTGTGTCCTGTTGTCCAGCCAATGTTTTACCCAGGCTACCAGCATGGGACCCACTCCCAGGCTGGTTAATTTAACTATTAATCTTTTGTGTGGGACTGTGTCAAATGCCTTGCTAAAGTCTAGGTAGGCCATGTCCACAGCCCCTCCCTGGTCTACTACTTTGGTCACCCAGTCAAAGAAATCTATTAGATTCATCTGACATGACCTTTCCACTGTGAACCCATGCTGCATTAGGTCCTGTGCCCCACTGGCCTCTAGGTACTCAACTATTCTTTCCTTCAGAAGTGACTCCATCACTTTCCCTACCACAGAGATCAGACTGGCAGGTCTGTAGTTTCCTGCCTCTGTCTTGGTCCCACTTTTGTGAAGGGGAATCACATCCGCCTTCCTCCAGTCCTCGGGTACCACCCATCCTCCCATGATTTATTAAAGAGAAGCCAGTGGTTTACTAGTTTCCCCATAATTCTTTTAGATTCTGTGGTGAATTCCATCAGGCCCCATTGCTTTGTCCATCTTCAGTTTTAGGAGTTCTTGCAGAACCCTTTCTTCTGTGAAAGGACTGGGATCGACCCCTATCAAGAGTGCTTCTGTTAATTGGATTAGGCACTTCCCCTACTCTTTGTGAATACTGAGCAGAAATATCCGTTCAGTATCCCTGCTTTTCACTGTTCCCTCTTCCACCCACCGTTCATTCTATTCAGCCTCACTATCCCTGCCTTTGTCTTTCTCCATCACTGATGTACCTATAAAAGGTTTTATCCCTTCTTAACCGAGTTGACTATCTTTTCCTCAGTTTGGGCCTTTGCTATTCTGACTTCCTCCTGCTTCCTTCTGCCTTAACTGGTACAGCTCTGTCCTGCTCCTTCTGTGTTTCCTTATACTTCCAGAATGCTATCTTTTTCTTCCTGACTGTCACAGCCACCTCTTTTGAGAACTATAGTGTTTTTCTTTCGTTTGACTTGTTTATTTGCTTCACACAAAGGCTTGTTGCCTCTGTGATGGCAGTTTGATGATTCCCCATTGTTGCTCCACACCTCCTTCTAGCCTGTTTGCTAGTGCTTTTCTGAGGCACTCTCCATGCCAAAGTCAGCCCTCCTGAAGTCCAGTACCCTCACTTTTGTATGGCTTGACTCTGTAGCTGAGTTTAACATGAACCACACTGTTTGATGGTCACTTGTTCCCAGATGGCAACTCACTTCTAGATATGAGATCCTCTCACTGCCCCCGTTTGAGAGTATGAGGTCTAAGATTGCTCCCTCACAAGTGGGTTCCGAAACTAGCTGTCTGAGGCCTGCCACCTGTAGGGCATCAGGAATGGCCCTGCTCTCGGATGTGGCTGCAGCAAATGTGCTCCAGTTAACATCTGGCATATTCAGGTCTCCCATCAACAGTATCTCCCCTTTCTCTGCCATTTTAAGAATGCCTTCTATCATATCCTTGTCCATTCCCTCCCCCTGACATTGGCTATCTTTTCCTCAGTTTGTGTCTTTGCTATTCTGACTGCCTTCCTGCCTCCTTCTGCTTTAACTGATAAAGTTCTCTGTTCTGCTCCTTCTCTGTTTCCTTATATTTCCTGAATGCTATCCTTTCTTCCTTAACCATCCCTGCCACCTCTTTTGAGACCGTGTTTTCGTAGTTTTGTTTCATTGATTTGCTTCATAAAAGGCTTGTTGCTCTCTCGATGGCTGTTTTGATTATTCCCCATTGTTCCTCCACCCCTCCTTCTTGCCCATTTGCTAGTGCTTTTCTAAGGCACTCTCTCATTTTCCTAAAGTCAGCCTTCCTAAAGTCCAATACTCTTGTTTTTGTATGGCTTGACTCTATGGCTGTGTTTATAGTGAACCACACTGTTTGGTGGTCACTTGTTCCCAGATGGCCACCCACTTCTAAATCTGAGATCCTTTCTCCTTCCACATTTGAGAGTACCAGGTCTAAGATTGCTCCCTCCCGAGTGGGTTCCAACACTAGCTGTCTGGGGCATGCCCCCTGTAGGGCATCAAGAATGACCCTGCTCTTGGATGTGCCTTCAGCAAAGGTACTCCAGTTAACATCTGGCATATTCAGGTCCCCCATCAACAATATCTCCCCTTTTTCTGCCATTTTAAGGATGACCTCTATCATTTCCTTGTCCATTTCCTCCCCCTGACATAGGGGTCTGTACACAACCCCCATGTGGATTGTGGTGCCATTTCCTGTCTCCAGGGTGACCCAAAGTGACTCATCAACTTCCTGTTTACTCTTTAGTTCTGTTGCTTTAATCCCTTCCCTTATATAGAGATCAACTCCTCCTCCTCTTTTGCCCACCCTGTCCCTCCTGTAGACTGTGTATCCTGGTATGTTGACTTCCCACTCATGGTTCTCTGTACCATGTTTCAGTGACTGCCACAATATCCAGGCATCCCTCTTCCATTAAGGCCACTATTTCAGGGAGCTTGTTGCACAGACTATGGGCATTGGTACTCATCACCTTCCATTTATTTTTTATGGCCTTACCCCTTTTAGCCCCATCCCTGTCCTTAACACCTTTTTCTGCATTTATCCCTGTCCTGCTCCCTATTGACTTCTCTGCCTTGGTGTTTACTTCTGTAACTACTGTGCTTTGTGGGGTGAGGCTGGGATTTCCCTGCTCCTTTTCAGTGCCTCCCTCCTTGGCTAGTTTAAATGCTTGCCAATGAGGCATTTAAACCTGTCACCTAGTATCCTGGAGTCCCCCGGACAGATGCAGATCATCACGCTAGTATAAGCCTGCATCCCTCCAGGTGGCTCCCCAGTTCCCAATGAAGCCAAAACCCTGAGCTGCACATCAGTTTTTCAACCATTCATTAAATCCCATGGTGCAGAATACCCTAGCATCATCCTTGCCATAGACAGGCAGCACCTCCAAGAAGGTTACCGTACATGATACTTGACTAAGGCCCCTCCCCAACTCTACAAATTCCTCTTGCACCACTCTAATCCCATTTACAGCCAGGTCATTTGTCCCTAGGTGGACAATGACATCCAGCTCCCTCCCTTGTGCAGCTGCTCCCATGATCCTGAGGATTCATTTCCTGTCCCTCCAAGCCGTGGTGCCAGGCAGGCACCTTACCTCCCTATCCTCTTCCTCCCCCATGACTACCCCCCTAATGATTGAGTTCCCCACCAGGAGTTGTTTCCTTCCCCTGTGGGGTCTCGTGCCACCATCCTGTGGCTCTCTTTTGTGGAGGTTCCCAGCATCCTCCTAGATGTTTACTGCAGGTGCCTCCATAGAGGAACCACTCTTTGCCAGAACAGCATATGAATTGTGGAGAGCTACAACTGGAGGGATGCACCTCTGTTCCACCACCCTCTCCCTCCCTAAAGCCACCTTGGTCCAGCCATTCCTCTTTTGGCAACCTCTGAGGTAAAGGTGGTGGCCTGGTGGTCCTTGGGTGGGGAAGAGGTTTCACAGTCCTAGCCAGGTCAGCCTGGAGATGGGCAGCCTCCTCCTCAGACCAGAGGTGCATGCAAACAGGGCAGCATCGCAGCCTCCAGAATGTCTCCTGGAACACTGCTGCTCCACAGCCATTGCACTGCACCACTCCCATCTTGACTTATTTTGTCCCCCTCCTGTTGCTTTGTATGTTTATTGTCTCTTCCCTCTATGTATTTTTACGCTTACTTTCCCACTGCCTATGTGCCCTTACACTCTCACCCTTCCTGTTCTGGGACAGGAACCTCCTGTAGTCTTCAGTAGTCTCCTTACTCCATGCTTGGATTCAGACCTCCAGCAGCTGGGGGGATAAAGAGTTTTTTATATAGGTTCCTTCAAGGTTGCTGAAACTAATGTGTCTCAGTGAACCTTCCCTTCCTACTGCCAAGCAGAAAGTTCATGTTGTCGGTCAAATTCAGTGGCTATAAAACTAGAACTGGCTTTGGGTGGCAAGGAGGGAAATTAGTAAAAAATCTGTAGTTCTGGATTTCTGTTTCTTGCTGTGCAACCAGTTCTCTTCTGCCAGAAACAGCCGGAAGCTGTAATTGGAGACAGCTGCTTTAGTACACCTAAGCTGCTAAGCCACACCCCCAATTAGATTCACTCTCTGCTGTCAGAAAATTAAGCTGATGCTGCCCCCTTCCTCAGAAAAAACACTTTTTTGTTTTACTTAAATGAGATCCCTTCTTCTAATAAAGTATCTGTTTGCTTAATCCAAACAGGTACTACTCCTTCTGAGACAGAAGTGATTAATTAGTAAAAAATCTGTAGTTCTGGATTTCTGTTTCCTGCTCTGCAACCAGTTCTCTTCTGCCAGAAACAGTCAGAAGCTGTAATTGGAGACAGCTGCTTTTGCACACCTAAGCTGCTAAGCCACACCCCAATTAGATTCACTCTCTGCTCTCAGAAAATTAAGCTGATACTACCCCCTTCCTCAGAAAAAACACTTCTTTTACCCTAAAATGGATCCCTGCTGGATTCCCAAGTGGATGGGATGTGAGCAGGAGACTGTGTTATTTATCTGCACACACTGGGACATGGAAGACAGGTAACTAGTAAACCAGTCCAAAGGCCCTTGTGACAACCCCATTAGGAGGAGGCAGTTTAGTAGGAGTCGGTGACTGACCATGTCAAAGGCCTTGGATAGGTCTATGAAGGTCTATGAATACTGCCCCTCTGATGTGCCCTCTATCAAGAGCAGTATGTATGTAGTTTTGAGAATTCTAGCAGGGCCATGATGGTACTATGCCCAGCATGGAACCCATGCTGTTCTTTGCAGAGTAGGTCATGGGTTTTAAGGTAGTCAGTTAGTTGATCCACCACAACTTTTTCTAGCACTTTGGACAGTGGGGGGGAGAATGGTCGGTAGTTTTCCAGTGTTAGAGGGTCATTGCCTTTGTGGATTGGTGTAACAACTGCATTCTTCCAGCCTGTGGGAAACTGACCAAGGCATAGGGAGCAGTTCAGGACACTGGTGAGCAGGGTAATCAGCATGTCCAGTGCCAGACGGAGGAGTTTGATATCAATTGGGTCATTCAGGGGGCTAGTACCATTCAGGGCTTTGGCCAGGTATGGCCTTGCTTCCATGGTGGAGATAGCCCAGAGATAGAAGGGTGGCAATGGGTGGTGGAGGGGGTTGGGGGCAGGTACTGTGTCAAAGAAGTTTGGGGGGAGAATGCAGCTTAGGTCAGTAAAGTTGTCATTGAGTGTATTGGCAATCTCCTTAGGGCCTGTGGTGATCAGTCCCTTACATGCAATTTTGGACGGGGACGGCATGTGTGTTTTTCTATTTAGGGACTTTATGTTGTCCCAGAACTTGCGTGTTGAGCCCCAGGAGGCGGTTAGGGTGGCTCAGTTGTGTTCGGCTTTTGCCTTTTGAATAGCCCAGGTGCAGCTGTTCTGAGCTGCTCTGTATGCCTGCCTGTCAGCAGGTTTGCCTGATTCATTGCCTCAGTGCCAAAGGTTATCACAGCTTTTGAGCTGCTGGAGGAGGGATGGAGTTATCCATGGTGTGCTCTGTTTTTTGATGCTTGCCTTTTTTATACGGGCAAAAATGTCGCAGGCCTGGGTGAAGGAATCCTGGAAGTAGCTGAGTGCAGCATCAACACTGTGGGCTCAGTATATTGGGGACCAGTCCCATTGAGTAAGGTGTTGTTTAAAGTTGAAGAGTTTGCCTTAGCACAGTTGGCATTGGAGTGTTGTGGTTAGGGGTGGTGCAGGTTGCCAGCCTGATCATGAGCAGATTACCGGGAAGTGGTCACTGAGGGAGTTTGGTAGGACTTCAATATCCTTGATTTTGTGGGGCCAGTTGGTGAGCATGATGTCCAGCAAGGTGTGTGTGCCTCTGGCTGGGTTACACCTAGTTGGTTTGATCACCAACTGATGTGGGTCAAGAGCTGTGAGTGCGCTTCGAGGCAGAGGCGAAGGTGGCTGCTTTTGCTGAGCCAGTTTATGTTGAGATCCCTAGTAGTATGTGTTCTGATTTGTGGAGGAGACTGGCAAGGTACTCTATTAGTGAGTGGAGGGCTTGTGTTTGTTTCAGGGGGTGGGAGATAGGCCACAGGACTATAAGGGGGCATTTGATGAGTCAGGGGAGATGTTCAGTGATAACGCTTGTGCTCCGTGTTCTATCACTGGAGGGGTAGTGCCTGGGCCAATAGGGTGTGCTTAATGTAAATTGCACACCCGCTGCCTCATTTTCCCACTCTGTCCAGTCTAAAGAGTGAGTAGCCAGGGAAGGAGACAGGTGGGTTGGGGGGTGGACTTGGATAGCCAGGTTTCAACTAGGGTTAGGATGTCCGGTTGGTGCCTTGTAATCCAGCATTGGAGTGCACTGTTTTTTTTCAGTATACTGCAGATATTCATGGACCCAATTCTGAAGCCAGTAGCTGGTGTCTGTTTCTGTGTGTTGTAGGATCTGGGTCCTGGGTTTGGGTGTACGTTTCCAGATAGAAGTAGGAGGGAAACTGACCAAGGCATAGGGAGCAGTTCAGGAGGCTGGTGAGCAGGGTAATCAGCACGTCCAGTGCCAGACAGAGGAGTTTGATATCAATTGGGTCATTCAGGGGGCTAGTACCATTCAGGGCTTTGGCTAGGTATGGCCTTGCTTCCATGGTGGAGATAGCCCAGAGATAGAAGGGTGGCAATGGGTGGTGGAAGGGTTGGGGGCAGGTACTGGGTCAAAGAAGTTTGGGGGGAGAATGCAGCTTAGGTCAGGAAAGTTGTCATTGAGTGCATTGGCAATCTCCTTAGGGTCTGTGGTAACCAGTCCCTTACATGCAATTTGAGATGGGGATGGCGTGTATGTTTTTCTATTTAGGGACTTTATGTTGTCCCAGAACTTGCGTGATGAGCCCCAGGAGGTGGTTAGGGTGGCTTGGTTGTGTTCTGCTTTTGCTTTTTGAATAGCCCAGGTGCAGTGTTCCAAGCAGTTCTGTATGCCTGCCTGTCAGCAGGTTTGCCTGATTCATTGCTCTGGTGCCAAAGGTTATCACAGCTTTTGAGCTGCTAGAGGAGGGATGGAGTTATCCATGGTGTGCTCTGTTTTTTGATGCTTGCCTTTTTTTATAGGGGCAAAGATGTCACAGGCCTGGGTGAAGGAGTCCTGGAAGTAGCTGAGTGCAGCATCAACACTGTGGGCACAGTATACTGGTGACCAGTCCCATTGAGTAAGCAGTGGCCTGTGCTTGTTAATCTGTCCTTCTGTGGAATGGTATAGACTGTGTGTTCCCCATGCATGGTATGCTGAGTGACCATAGGGTCGGGATGGCAGGGCCAATTTGTGTGGGGCAGAAGCAATGGAATATATTTGGGGGGAGGGGAAGGGGTGATACTGGAGCAGACATTGTGGAGGAGCTGTGGCGGTGGTGTAAGTCTCTGGGCAGCAGTGGGTCTGGTACTTGGGTGGTGTGGGGTGCATGAGGAGTGGAGCAAAGTAGGATCAGTAGTAGTAGTGTTATAAGCATAGGGTGGTGGGCAGGACTGGCCATGGGTAGGGGTGTGCTGGTGTTTGGAGAGTATAAGGGGGAGTGTTTAGCACACATCATGAGAGGGAGTCCCCGTGGTGCAGTGGTAGGGATGCAGACTTTGGTACACAGGGTACCAGGTTCGAGTCTGGGGGGGACTCGTAATATGCAGCCTGGTGAGCGTTATTTGACTGGGTGGTGCACCACTAAACAGGGAGAGAAGAACCAATGGGAATGGAGGGAGTTCTTCCAGAAAGGGAGGTGCAGAAGAATATTTAAAAGAATGTAGAATTTAGTTTAAGTTTGGGATCAAGGGTACACACAGCAGGCTAGGTGTATCTTCAGGGAGAAGGGGGTGGCTTGAAATGCAGAAGGTGGGATCTCTAAGCTTTCTGGAGTGCAGACATGCCTCCACACTTCTAGGGCCAGTTAGAAAAGACCAGAGGTGGGGTTTTAGACTATTTAATTAAGGTGGGAGGAGGATGTGAGGGGGCGGGTGAAAACAAATGCTCAAAGAGCAGCAGCAGCACACACAGGGCTATGCAGGAATCACGCCAAGTTCAAAATTTGGCTGAGTAACTTGTTTGGGACATCGTACCTGCACTTGCGGAATTTGGCATCGGCTCAGTCAGAAGCTGGGGAGGGCAGGAAGGTTCATTAACCTGCCTTCAGACCCTGCACTTGTGGAATTTGGTGTTGGCTCAGTCGAAAAGCTGGGGAGGGCAGGAAAGTTCATTAACCTGCCTACAGATGCTGTAAGGGTCTCTTCTTTCATAACCATAATGTTTCAGCTATTTTTTGTTGGTTCCTTTGGGCAGTGGTAGCACTACCACTCATTATGGCAGCAACCTGGGTTTGAGAGAGAGCTAGGGCTATCTGTGTTTAACAGGGAGTAAGGGACTGAGAGTCCCATAGACTGCTCTCCCCTTTCAGAGAGTGGGGGCTATGGCTCACAACATGCCTGTCACCTAGTGGAAGCTGGATGGAAGTACAGTCAGGACCTTTAATTATGAGCATGGCCATGTGACAGCATGTGCTTATGTGTGTCATTGCATACCAGCATCACTAATAATGTTCTTGTCCCACGCAGACTGCATACAACTGATCTGATGCCCTGGGTCACTAGATCCTGAGCCAGAGAAGCTTTCCCAACCATGACAGCCCACCATGGGAAGGGGGGCAAGACATGAAAGATAGGCAGAGTGGATAACTCCAGGGAAAGCTGGTGAGGCTGGAAGGACATGGCCTGATGGAGGCAGGTCAGTGCAGAGCAGAATGAACAGGGGATTGTAAAATGAGAAAATCAGTGTTTTTGCTTATTTGTTTTAATGTTCAGTTTTTCATTCTGAAATTGTAGCACAGCTAGCTAGTTAACCAAAAACGTCAGCATAAACAGCATTTTCTTTTTCCAAACTGACTTCATAGTGCCTTTGTTTATGACATCATAATACTTACCATAATTCATTTATTTTAAAAGTTTTACTAGAAAAGACATACTGAACTGATCACAGCTTGTTTTCAGGTGTGTCCCAGGTGAGGGGTTAGGAAGATAGTACAAAAAGAGAAAAAAAAAGCATTAAAAGATATATAAAAATTAAAGTATATACAATCAACATGAAACACCAAAAAGGAGAATAGTATTAACAGCGCAGAGTACAGCAAGCTGCATGCAGTTTATAAAAATTGTGCTTAGATAAGCATAGGGAAATTACCCCAACCAGACACGACCTGGTAGAGCAAAACATGGCTAGGGCAGTAAGCGGAGGGGGTTGAGAGATCATTAAGGTAAGGAGTCAAGGACAGTTGATTCCAGAATGATGTAACAAGCAGCAATGTTGAGAACAACTGAGGATGATCAGATGATTTCTGAAAGATTCAATAAAATACTGTAAGTGTTGTGTCATTAAATATCCAGTAAACCAAGAACAAAAGAAAGACAAAGTAAAATACTTCTAATGTAGTATTACCGGTTTAGAAATTAATTGGACAAATGACAAGTTTTAACTTGAGCAAGAGCAGGGCTTTCTATTGAAATTTAACATACCATTCTTGCTAAGAATTAACCCAGCAGGGAGTACAAATCTGCTTCTGCTGCAAATATTTTCTGTGGCTGCACTTTTTGTTTCAGTGTTTAGGATAATGACACCTCAGTTAAACTAGCATAATACCACATACCCCTGTTTTGATATCCAAGGGTAGACTACCATTGTCTCCACAGTCCTTAGAAGATTATTCTGCCTCTATGCTGAAAGGTTTCTTACCTAACTAACAAACAATATGTTTCTGTCCATATTTAACATGTTATATTAACTGTAAAAGAACAACCAAGAGCATTTCAACTTGGATACAAATAACCATATTCTGAAGTCTTATAGATTGAGTGCCTGATCGTTATAAAAGGTGGGTATAGTTCAGTAATGCATGTATCTCTGCCACACTGTCCCAGCATCCAATTCAATCAGAGGCCTGGGTAGGCCCTGCAGTGGATAACCTGCTCCACATGGTGAATGGGTCTATGGAATATAGCAGCCCATGTCAGTCTTCCACAGGTTGCCATATCCCCATGGGCTTAACATTATTTCATGTCACTAATAGCCAGTGTGAGTGAACCCTCCAGCCCCCTAACTATGCTCCTGGCTCTGGGGGCCATTGTATCTAGGGCCATTTGGGCCCAGGCTGTGGAGTTATGGCCATGCAGTGAAGGGCTTATAGGTGCTAGAGCAGCCCCTGGGGTTACATAGACTCTGCCCTCTCTGCTGGCCACATTCGCTGCTCTGGCAGTGCTGATATACTGGCAGATGTACTCCTCACCCACTTACCTTGACCCTGTGTGGTGCAGAGATTATCATGTGGCTTGAGACTGGGGGCAAAGATGGCATGCAGTCATGGCTGTGGATGCCAATTAGTGCCCCAAAGGTGCACAGCTTAAATGTATGGGGTACTGGGCTGCTTTCCATGGCCATCCATGGGTGTCGAGCAGCTACACACCCACTGTAAACCAGGCCCTGAGTCTCTGAGACAGATACACAGTCTTCTTTATTTTGTTCAAGTATCTTGACACAAACAAAATATCACAGTAGGCAAATATGTTACCACTGGACTATACTCTGGTTGAAGACTTGATGCTATGGTTGTAGGTATATACCTGGCAGCAGGTTAGCATCTGGGATAGTATCTGCTGTAAAGGAATATTAGCTACACTATGATGCCAATTGTGATGTACAGTTCAATGGGGTATATCCACAAGGTGTAAATTTGAAATGGAGTGGCTATGAACCACTATACCTGGGGAAATTTGGCATCTGTTACACAAAATTCATCTGCAAGCTATAGTTCATGTAATTTGTGTACTCTGAGATGTCTGTCAAAACATTATTTCCATATTGCCCTTTTCTCCGCTTTCTTTTAAATGCAGCCATAAGGCACTATGTGCCAGTCACCATAATAACAAAAGACTTCCACAGCTCTGGAGAAAATCTGACCATATTAAAAGAAAACAGAGGAGGGACTCACCCTAGAGGAAATTTTAGCTCCTATATGAAGTGCAATTTCCTTTTTACACCATCTCAGTGCAGATCAGTGCTGACACACATAGCAATTTGTGCAGAAATTATCCAGTCTTATGCATTTGTGACAAAACTGCAAAAAAAGTACTATAAGAAGACTGGTCCCTTTCAGTAGGCATCCATCCCATACTGAGAAGGCAGAAATCCTTGACTGCTTTAATAATCATTTTATTACCACAGATATGGTCTTTGACATTTCACCTGTGAATAACCTATTTACCCAGTTCTTATCACAAGGACCAGCAAGCCCTTTCCTGTCTACATTACTCCTGTCATAGGTTTTCCTTCCAACCAGTAACTTGGTAAGGAAATGAATGACCTGCTCTTTCAGCTGGATGCCAGAAAAGCGTGAGGAGCGACTTCATTGGCCCTTTTTCCTAAAGTTCGTCACCATGTGCCGCAGCTCCATTAACGCACCTCTTTAATATGTACCTCATCTTGGTAAATTCCTTCTGTCTGGAAGACTGCCCAAGTTTACCACTCTTCAAATCAGGAACATAGAAACATAGACTTTTGACGGCAGATAAGGACGCTAGGCCCATCTAGTCTGCCCATTTCCCTACCTACAGGATAGGCCGAGATCCTAGTTAACCAACAGCCTATATCTTCCTGCCCTCACAAGAATTGCCTTATGTCTGTCCCATGCATTCTTGAATTCTCCCACAGTTTTAGACCCCACAACTTCCTCAGGAAGGCTGTTCCATGCATCCACTACCCTCTCTGTGAAATAATACTTCCTCACATTGGCCCTGAACCCCCTCCTTCTATCTTTAAATTGTGTCCCCTTGTTCTTGCACGTCTCTTTTCTGAAAGATGCTACCCTCTTGGACTTTGTTGATTCCCTTGAGGTACTTGAAAGTTTCTATCATGTCCCCTCTCCTTCTTTCCTCAAGGGTATACATATTAAGCTCCTTTAGTCTCTCCTCATATGGCTTCTCTTGCAGACCCTGCACCATTTTAGTTGCCCTCCTCTGGACTGCCTCTATCCTGTCTATGTCCTTGCGGAGATGGGGTCTCCAGAACTGGACACAGTATTCCAGATGGGGTCTCACCAACTGTCTGTACAGAGGATAACAACTTCCTGTTTTCTGCTGCTGATGCCTCTCCCTATACATCCCAGTATACCCGGCCCTCCCTACTGCCTTCTCACATTGCTTGCTAACCTTAAGGTCATCTGATATGATTACCCCCAGGTCCCTTTCCTGTTTTGTTGTTGTTACTACCTCCCACCCATTGTGTATTCTTCCCTGGGTTCTTGTTTCCCAGGTGCATTATTTTGCACTTTTTGCATTGAATCCTAGCTGCCATACTTCTGACCATTCCTCCAACCTTGCCAAGTCCCTTTTCATCCTTTCCACGCCTCCTTGTTATCAACCCTGTTGCAGATCTTTGTGTCATCTGCAAAAGGCATACTTTTCCTTCAGTCCCTCTGCAATGTCACTGATGAAGACATTAAAGGACTGGACCCAATACTGAACCCTGCTGGTACCCTAGTAACCGCCCTTTCTTCAGAGTGGACTCCATTTACAATTACCTTCTGTGTCCTGTTGTCCAGCCAATGTTTTACCCAGGCTACCACCCTGGGACCCACTCCCAGGCTGGTTAATTTGACTAATAATCTTTGTGTGGGACTGTGTCAAATGCCTTGCTAAAGTCTAGGTAGGCCATGTCCACAGCTCCTCCCTGGTCTACTACTTTGGTCACCCAGTCAAAGAAATCTATTAGATTTGTCTGACATGACCTTCCCACTGTGAACCCATGCTGCCTTGGATCCTGTGCTCCACTGACCTCTAGGTACTCAACTATTCTTTCCTTCAGAAGTGACTCCATCACTTTCCCTACCACAGAGGTCAGACTGACAGGTCTGTAGTTTCCTGCCTCTGTCTTGGTCCCACTTTTGTGAAGGGGAATCACATCCGCCTTCCTCCAGTCCTCGGGTACCACACCATCCTCCCATGATTTATTAAAAAGAGTAGCCAGTGGTTTCACTAGTTCCTTCCTTAATTCTTTTAGAATTCTGGGGTGAATTCCATCAGGACCCATTGCTTTGTCCACCTTCAGTTTTAGGAGTTCTTGCAGAACCCTTTCTTCTGTGAAAGGACTCGGATCGACCCCCCTATCAAGAGGAAACCCCAGAGACCCAAATAACTATAGACCAATCTCCTTACTGCCAACCCTATCAAAACTGCTGGATAAATTAGTGAATTTCCCACTTAGAAACTACATTGATGCCTCAGATCTGCTAAACCCCATGCAATCAGGCTGTAGGCCATGCCATAGCACAGTCACAGCTCTGGCTAAAGTCACAAATGACCAGCAGAGAGCCCTTGACTTAAAGAATCATGTATGCATGGTATTCCTTGACTTAAGCAAGGCCTTCGATACTGTCGACCATGCATTGTTCTTAGTTACTCTCTGCAACACTGGTCTGGATGCACCTTCCCTAAAATGGTTCTCATACTACCTGCAGAGCAGATGCAGCAAGTAAAAACAGTAGGAGATCACTCCACTCTAAAACAGATTAGCAGAGGCATACTTCAAGGCTCCATCTTGGGGCTCTTACTTTTCTCACTTTATATCAACAACATTGACCGTGGAATAAAACTTTCCAGTGTACATCTCTTTGCGGACTGCATGGTCCTTTACACTGCCAGCCCTACTCATGAAAGTGCCTACTCGGACTTGCAAGCAGATTTCCTTATGTTGCAACAAAACCTCCTGAGTCAAAAGTTCCTATTGAATGCCAAAAAGATCAAGGGCTATGCTGTTATCCCCAGTGACCAAGTCCATAAACTCACTTAAGCAAGACAATATTCCCACTATCACCACCCTGCTTGGTGAGTCACTTGACTATGTGACCAAGTTCAAGTGTCTAGGTATGTGGATTGACAACAGACATTGTTTTGTTGATCATATAGATGAGCTCTCAAAAAACTTAGAGACTTGGCCTTTTTTTTTAGAATCAAACATCTGGTTACCCGGGAAGCCAGAAAAAGCTTAGTACAAACCACGTTCCTAGCTATCTTGGGTTATACAGACTTCCTGTATGGCCAAGTCCCAAAAACTACCCTATCTAAGCTTGACACCCTTTGTCATAGGGCCTTATGTTTCATCTTAGGTGCAGTATATGATACCCATCTCTGTGAACTCTATTCCATCGTAGGATGGACCTGACTTATGTTCAGGAGGCAAAGAAATGCTATACTATGGACCGATAGATCTATATCCAAGATGCTACCCTCCTACATTTCTGACTGACTGTCCACCTGCACCTTACAAAACTATGCCCTGAGAAGCTGTTCATACAGTACATCTCACTAGCTGTGCCTAAAGTCTTTTCCCATTTTGGCAGAGCCTCCTTCTTCAATGTGCTGCCCCAGCTGTGAAACAACATCCAGAAATTCATAAAATTTGTGCATCCTAATGGTTTTGTGGAATTCTAGTCAGTCTATTTGAGATACTTCTCGGAGCCTTGTCAATGCCCTCCCTGTTGCTAAACTGTAGCCATACATTGCTATTCTTATGGTCAACCCTCTACACTTTCTATCCTCCCGTTAGAATTACCCTAAGCCATGTTCCTGGATTCATCCTTGCTTTCTACTTGCTGTTGAGCCCCCAGCTTGCACTGTCACTAGAATTAACCCTGCTCTACTAGAGCTATCAGTGTCTAAAATCACTGGTTCGGCACATTGGTGCTGACCTGCTTCCACCTCTCTGCTGTACTGTTTACTGGGATGAGGCTTCACCTTATGATCAGGCCTCATTGATTATCCTTGTACCTTGTTTTTATTGTTATGTATTGTATTACTCCACCCATTTGTGCTATATGTTCTATTGTGCTACGTAATTATTTATTCTGTACCTTCCAGGCTCTCCTTGAAAATGAGCTTGCTCAATCCTGGCTAAATAAAGATTGATTGTTTGTTTGATTGATTGACTGTGAGGATGACTCACTCAGTCCAGTATAGTTTTAAAGTCCAACCAAAATGCTTTCTTGTAATGTTACCCCTATCCACAATACTGTAGGCATCCAGTGTGGCCATCTATATCACTGTAAGGTAAAGGGAGACTAGGGGCAAGTCAGTTCCAAAAAAGCCTTACTAATGTCCATCAACTACTGGAAATAAAAGACCCATAGAACAAACTGAATGAAAAGCAGGTACCCGATGACGTAACAGAACAGATGGGACCACCAACATTTTGAGGATACAACCTCTTCCTCAAGTCAGGCATTTACAGTTTTATCAACTCAGCTCTCATCTATTCAAAGTGCTCCTAAATTTAGCAACACTCTTTCTTACTGTAACCTGTCGAGGTTAACCGCAGTGTTTTTGTTTGCAAACACAGTCATAAGGCTGTAAAACATGGCCACTGTTCTCCCTGGTAGCAGAATCCTTCTGTGCAAAACATCATGACTTTTTTACACACAACAGACTAGATTTTCAAAGCCCCAGAGAATGCTGAATGCTCCCGGAGTGCCGATCATATGACACACAGGGCTTGCGGCATTCTCCCTGTCAGCGATATGCAGTTTCACTTCCGTGCATCAAATGCCACAGGTTAGACCAGTTCTCCCCAGTATAGCTGGAGTTATTCAGGGAACCATTTTTATAGGGCTTGCACCAAATATCTGGCACCAGCTGCCGTAAAGTGAGGAAACTGTCAAAACTGCACTAGAGAATAAAACATCAGGTTCAGTTGCGGCAAACGTGTTTGGCACAGCTGCACCAAAAATGGGTTTGACGCAGGGCTTGATGTAAGCCCTGTGTCACCCTTTGAAAATCCAGCCCAGTTTCTTCCTGTAGCTGATCTCTGGTTTGGGTTAGGCTGTGTCCACTGACTGGGAGGTATCCACTCACAAAGTAGACATTTATACCCTTTTACACTGTAGCTCTGTTTCCTCTTGTGTCTGATTTTAATGCACTGAAACCTGGGAGTCAGTCTATTAACCATGGCTATGGTCTTACTATATATGTGAAACTGAAACAAAAAGAAAACTTGATAAGGTGCATCCAGAAACAATGAATTATTGGTGGATGGGCATATAGTTCTTTTGTACTTGATAAACTGAGTAAGGGCTTATGATCAGTATAAATGGAGAAGTGAGTGCAGTGGTAGCAGTCAATTCAGCAAGCTAACTCATGACATTCTTTGGAATTATCTAGAGAAACAAAATCTTTGAGGAAGTATTTTGCTTCATGTGCTTTAGTCTTGTAAAATCTTCTTAGAAATCACAAAATATTTTGGAAAATATCACTCTAAACCAGCTGCTACTACTACTACTACACCAGTGATAATATTTCAAAAACATTTGCATGCTCATGTCAGTCCTAATGCCTCCTTCTCCACTTGGGCATAAAATTCTTTGGCAGGAGTCAGAGAACACAAAGCGTATGCAACAGGCTTCCAGACATCATGCTGTTGCATCACTGCTGCCCCCAGGTCATAGGAAGAATCTGCTGAAAACTCTTTAAGGGAGCTATTAAGAGAGGCAGTATAACCCTGAGGCTTGGGCACTGAACAGTGAGTCAGCAGATACGTCAGACCTGGGTTTGAATCACAAAACCACCACTTGTGAACTGTGTGACTCTTAACAAGTCACTTAACCCCTTCTTTTCTTGGTTTACATGTGGAATGGACCTTTGGCTCAGTGTGCCTTTCTTAGCCAAATATAAAATAAGTGTATTTGGATGATACAAAGACAATACCAGTGATGCAATAAACGTTCTCTTTGAGCTTCAAAGGCTTCAACCTAATAAATTTCACAGAATCACTAATTTTTTGGGGATAGAAAATCTTTTTTTTTCTCTCTTTGAGTATAGGAATAACAGAAAGATAGAAACATAGAATTTGACAGCAGATAAGGACCACCTATCCCACACAGTCTGCTATTTTTCCCTACCTACATTACTTCTGAAGACCCTACTTGATCTACAGCTCTTTCTCTCTCTCTCTCCCCAACTTCCTTTCACTATGACTGCCTTGTTCCTATCCCATGCATTCTTGAACCCTACCACTGTTGTTGTCCTCACCACCTACACTGGAAGGCTGTTTTAGGAATCTTCCACTCTTTCTCTGAAGAAGTACTTCCTCACATCTCTCCTGAATATGCTCCCTCAAGTTTCATAACATGTCCCCTTGTTCTTGAGCACCTTTTTCCTGAAAAATACTTCCCTCCTGTACCTTATACCCCTTGAGGTATTTTTTTTCTAATTATTTAACCCGGTGAGACACACTAAGCTGAAAACTTGTTTACAGGTGCAACCTGGGAGCATGAGGAAGTTAAGTGACTTGCTCAGGGTCACACAGTATGCAAGTGGGGTCTGCAGGAATCAAACCCAGGTCTCCAGATTAGCAGCTCAGAGCCTTAAACCACTGCACCATACTGCCTCCTAAAGGTCTCTATCATATCCCCACTCCCTCCTCTCTTCCAGAGTGAATATAAGGAGGTCCTTTAGTCTCTCCTCATAAAGGTCTTTTGATGCAGACCCAGCACAATTTCAGTTGCCCTCCTCTGGACCACCTCCACTCTGTCTATGTCCTTCAGGTGGTTTGGCCTCCAGAATCAGACACAGCACTGTAGTTGGGATCTTACCAGCAATCCATAAAGTGGAACACCACCTCTCTATTTCTACTGGAGATACCATTTCCTGTGCACCCTAGCATCCCACTAGCCCTCCCAACTGCCTAGTCAACCTGCCTGGCCACCTTTAGATCATCAGATATTATCACCCTCAGGTCTCTTTCCTGCTTGGTAGTTGTCAATAATACTCCACCCATTAGGTACTCCACTCCTGGGTTTCTGTGCCCTAAATACATTATTTTGCACTTTTTCACATTGAAATCCAGCTGCCATACCCTTGACTACTCATCTGGTTTTCTCAGGTGCTCGTCTATTCTTCCCCTGCCCCATAGTGTCCTATTGGAGATTTTGGTGTCATCCAACATGATGCAGACCTTCTAGTCCAGCTGTTCTGCAATGTCACTTATAAAGACATTAAAGATGACTGCTCCTATTACTGATCTCTGAGGCACTCCCTGGTCACCCTTCCTTCCTCTGAGTGAACTCACTTACCACTTGAGTGAACTCACTTACCATCACCCTCTGTGGCTATCCCCTAACCAATATGTTATCCAGTTTACAACCATTGAACATTTGCGAGTCAAAATAAAGACTGGGGTGTAGTTGAGTCACACAAGGACAAGAGTCATGGACTTCAGACATGCAGATTTTAATAAAATAAGTGAAATCCTTGAAGTTACACTGGCAGGAGTAGAGAACCTGTGAGGAGTTGATGAGTGGTGGGCTGTAATCAGGGGGAATTCAAAGAGTTATAGAACTATGTGTAAGACAGATCAACAAAGGTGAAAAAAGAAGGAGGCCACTTTACTTCTCTGGAGAGGTAGCAAGAGCAGTAAGGGAAACAAAATTGCCTTCAGGAGGTAGAAATGTACACAGAAGGAAGAGGATAGAAGGAAGTACAATGACATACAGAGGGAGGCAGGGCAAACAGTTAGGAAGACAAAGGAGGATACTGAGGAATGGATAGCCAAGTTGGTAATGAAGGGGGGATATAACATTCTACAAATACATCAGTGAAAAAAGGAAGAACAAGTCAGGGGCTGTGAGACTGATAGGGGAAAAGGGGTGCTCCAGTAGAAGGTGATCACTAGAAGGCAGACTTACTGAACAATTACTTCTGTAAAATTTTCATGGGGGGAACGGTCTGGTGTTACATAACAAGGGCACAATGTGTTGGGAAGGGGACACTAGTCCGTTCACAGAGGACAGTGTCCTTAAAGAACTGTGTAGGTTAAGGGTGGACAAGGCAATGGGTCCAGATGCACTTCACTATCAGGTGCTAAGGGAGCTAAGGGATATGCTGGCTACACCATTAGCATCATTGTTCAGGCAGTCAAACATGCCGGAGGTTCTCGGAGACTGGAGGAGTGTAGATGTGGTATCTCTCCACAAGAGTGGAAGTAGAAAAGAGGCAGGTAATTACGGACTGGTCAGCCAGACCTCAGTGGCAGGTAAGGTAATGGAGGCACTCCTAAAGAGACTATTTTTTTCCAATTGTTTAACCAGGTGAGACACACTCAGCTGAAAGCTTGTTTACAGGTGAAACCTGGGAGCACAGGGAAGTTAAGTGACTTGCTCAGGGTCACACAGTATGCAAGTGGGGCTGTGGGATTTAAACCCAGGTCTCCAGATTAGTAGCTCAGAGCCTTAAATCAATGCTCTATACTGCCTCCCAATTGATGAATATCTTACAGCAAGCAGTCTCCAGCACCAGAGGCAGAATGGATTCACAGAGAGGAGCTCCTGCCAGATGAACCAAATCAAATTTTTCCACTGTGTGACAAGGGTGGTGGACCGGGGGGGGAAGGTGGACGTGGCCTATCTGGACTTCAGCAAGGTTTTCAACACCATCCCATATAGAAGATGGGTGAACAAACTGAGCAGTCTTGGGATGAGTCCTAAAATAGTAAATTGAGTGGAAAGTTGTCTCAGCGACAGAAGCTAGAGAGTAGTAGTAAATGGGTCTCACACTCAGGAAGGCAGAGTGGCAAGTAGGGTGCCACAGAGGTTAGTATTATGCATGATTCTCCTCAATATCTGCCCTGGGGACATATTGGCAGGAGTGAAATGGAAGGTGTGCCTATTTGTAGATGACCAGGGAAAATTGAAGGAGAGGTCTTGAACTTGGCAATTGAGATTCAACACCAAGAAGAGCAGAATCATGCACTTAGGACATAAAACCCATGGGCCGCATATGAAATCACAGTAACAGGGTAGGAGAAGGACCTGGGGGTTATAATATTGGATCACCTAAAGGTGGAAAAACAATAAGATAAGGCAGCGGGAAAGGCAAATCATATGCTGGGCTGCATAGGGAGGGGTATAACCAGTAGGAAGAGGGAAGTGATACTGCCCCTATATAAACAGCTATTGAGACCCCACCTCGAGTCCAGGGTACAGTTCTGGAGGCCCCATCTATGTAATGATATAGACAGGATGGAGAAGGCACAAAGGCGGGTGACTAAAATGGTGCAGAGCCTGCATCTGAAGCCCTACAAGGAAAGATTAATTGATCTAGATCTGTACTCTCTGGAGTTCAGAACAGAGAGGGAAGACATGATTGATACATGCAGATACCTAAAGGGAATAAACAAGGTACAGGAAGAGAGCATATTTCAAAGGAAAAAATGTCCAAAGACTAGAGGTCACAATATGAAGTTGGAGGGGGCCAAGGATCAGCGTGAACAGGAGAAAGTATAGTACTTCTTCAAGGAAAGGGTGGTAAAACAATACTTCTCAAATTTTTGACTCATGGGTGGAAGTCCTGTATGTGTGTGTGTGTGTGTGTGTGTGTGTGTGTGTGTGTGTGTGTATGTGTGTGCAGCACTGGGTGCCAAGAAAGAGATTTATGTGCACAAAGAAAATTGAGTCTATAATAGGGATACTGTTTATAGCCACTACAAAGTGTAGCTTAAATTTTTCAATATAACATGTACTGCTACTTTAATTACCTTTAACAATTTTACATTCAAGCATATTTGTAGTCCAGTTCCATTCTGCTTAATTATTTGACTTAGACTTAAAGAGCCCCTGACAGCATCAGAAAAACTTTAAAAAAAGAAAGATTTATATTCAACTCCATCCCATTTTCTTTATTACTTCATATATTTTCAGTAATTAATTACCCATGTTCTTTATTACTGAAAAAAGTTGCATGAAAACAAGATCCCTACGCCCTAGACTGTACTTACTCAAGCTGCATCTCTACACATGACATCACAGTCCCTTGTTTATGACATCATAATTCTTTCTACAGCAACATATTTTGATGTCAAAAACAGAACTGGGATGTCAGGTGTAGAAAAGCAGCCAAAGCTAAAAGGGCAGAGATGCTGTACTCATGCAAATACCCTTAGCAATAAGGAAATAAGGCTGAGAATTTCAGAATAGAATATGAAATATAAGCTACAGTTTATGCCTGCATGTTACATTTTTTCAAAGGTATCTCAGTTTTCAACTGTGTCTGGAGCTCTTTAAATTCTCAGACATTGAGGAGATTCCCTAGTCTTTTTAATGCCTTTAAAACCATGCTCAGAAATGCAGTGAGATACACTACTATTAGTTAGCCATTTAAAACCTGACATAAACACAAATAATTTCTTGATTGTTTGCCTGTATTTTGGCACATATGGGAATTAAAAAAAATAACAATCAGAATGTGCTTATGTGCTGACAGTCTCAAAAAGAAACTATAGAAAATTAATCCTCCCCCATATAACTTGTAGACTGAAAATTTTCCTTGTTCAGCTGTGGCAGGCACCTCTGATGTCAACTGTGAAATTTACAACCTGAAGATGAGATAAGAGTGGTGTGCTCTTCAGTCCTCACTGCTATGTTAACCCCTATGCTGTAGACAGAATTAGAATGCAAAGGAATTCTGGACTGACATGGAAAAGCAAGAGTTAAGCACATTGGGATGGGGTAGGGGTAGAAGGTCTACTGTGAGTCCAGATAAGCCACTGTGGGCTGCTGTAGGATTGATTCAGAGTAGTATGTTTGCCTAGAGTGTTTATTCAGAGCACATTATCTGCGTGCCACTGATTGTGTAGTGTGTGTCTGTTTCCTTGATACTGCATGGCCACACAAGTATGCAGCTTAGGGGGAACTTAACTGGTAGACCCCTGGAACAGGCTCCCAATGGAAGTGTTGTGGGCTAAAATGGTTACTGGATTTAGGAAAGCATGGGACAGACACATGGGTATCACAAAAACTGGTAGGGAAGGAAACTTGGAGTCTGAATAGAGTCTGGAGACACCATTGGTAGGGGAAGAGGATGGGAGGGCAGAGGCCGGAGACCATGTAGGGTCTTCAGTTTTAAATTAGGCAGGGAAAAAATGGGCAGACCACATGGTCCAGGTAGTCCTTTTCCGCCATCAACCTCTATGAATGTATGAATCTGTGAACCCCCTCCTGAGTTATTCTACTTGATTACTAATTTACTGCATTGAAGGTCTTACTGAAATCTAGGTAGGCCACATCCATTGCTCTACCCTGACCTAATTCCTTTGTCAATCAGTCAAAGAAATCTATCAGATTCATTTGACATGAACCCCCCTCGCTAGTGAATCCATGCTTCAGCGGGTCTTGTAACCAATTGGATTCAAGATATTCCATAAGCCTTTCCATCAGCAGTGACTTCATTAACTTTACTGTCACTGCGATCAGGCTGACTGGTCTATAAGTACCAGCCTCCTCCCTGCCAAAACCTTTGTGAAGTGAGATTATGTCTACCCTCCCACAGTCCACCAGAACCACTTCTATTTACAGTGACCTGATAAGCAGGACTAACAGAGGTGCAGCGAGTACCTCCCTGAGCTCCCTCAATACCCTTTGATGAAGTCATTCTGGCCCCATTGCTTTGTCCACCTTCAGATTAGAGAGTTCCTTCAGAACTCTCTCCTCTGAAAAGGAGCAGTGCCAACCTCTCTCCCTTCAAAGCGCCTGTTACTTCCAGTGTACTCTCCTTTTATCTTTCCTCTGTGAACACTGACCAAAAATATCTGTTCAGCATATATGCCTTTTTCCAGTCCCCCACTGCACATTCCCCCTTCCTTCCCTTTCTAATCTTACAATCCCCCCATGTCTTTCTCTTTTTACTTACATACCTAAAACATGTCCTGTCCCCTTTGTTACCTCCTGGGTTATTATCTCTTAAGTTTGCACCTTTGCACTCCTTCTTGCTTTTCCTGCTTCCCACTGTTTCCCCTGATGCACATCCCTATCCTGCTCCCTCTGCATCGCCTTATTCCTTTCTGAGTGCTACCCTTTTAGCCTTTACCTTTTCAGCTACCTGTTTCAAGAACCATAGTGGTCTTATTTTCCTCTTGTTTTGCTCAATTGTTTGATGCAGAGGTTTGTTGCCCTTGCTATGCTCCCTTTTAGCTTTGTCACTGTTCCTCCACACCACCCAGGTCACCCACCCCTGTCAGGTCATTCCTGAGGCATTCACCCATTTTATAAAATCTGACTCCTGAAGTCCAGGTCTCTCACCATGTGTTGTAGCAGCTGATTTAGAGGCTTTTGTCTATATGTCTGGCGATATCCTCTCTCCTTGCATGGATGGCATCGGGGAAATAAAAAAATAAACAAGCCGAAACTGCCTTTTGAGGCCCGACAACAGTCAAAAAGAATTGACCGTGAAGCTTGTGGTCTGGGGTCTAGATCACCAGGAACTAGCCCTGAGAGCACCCAGGTGGACACTGGCCTTTTGGAGCTCACAAAGTCACTTGTGGGAGTCCAAGACACCTTGCTGCAGATGCAGCATGATATGAAAATGGGCTTCAACAACCTCAATACCCAATTACTCACCTCCAGTCTGTAGTCTCCAGTCTCACTGAAACCACCACCACCACACACCTTGCAAATATGCGAACTGGAAAAATGAGTGAGCGACATCGAAGATTCATATGAGGGGTCCATGTAGACAGAAATGACCTGATATCCACCATCACAGAGCTCTGGAAACTCCTCAACAATCAGGAAAGCCAATCCAGAGGCTCCATTTGTGAATTTTTGGCTTGCCTGAGGGCACTGAGGGGTGGAATCCTAATGTGGAGAGCCATCGGTGGATGATTAAGCACCTAGGCCTCCCAGATGAAGCACTGAACAACAAAATCGAGTGAGCGCATCGGGTGGGCCCACCACCAAAAGCAGGGGATCGTCCATGGCACTGTTTAGTCAAATATCTGCATTATGGCAATAAAAAAGTGGTGCTTCATAAGGCCAAAACACAGGGTCTCATTAACTTTGAAAACACTGAAGTTTATATTTTTCAAGACTTTAGTCGGGATCTTCAAGCAAAGTGCCAGAAGTTTAACCAGGCTAAAAGTCGACTTTACAAGCTAGGTTGGAAGTTCTCTCTTTCATACCCAGCACGACTTTGAGTGGATAGGCCGGGTCAGAATCCCCGGTATTTTACTTCCCATAGATCAGCGGAAAAGTGGATCGAAGAGGAGGAGGCAAGAAGGGAAGGAGTGCAGCCTGATGCAGAATAAGGTACCTGAGTTTATATTCCATCTACCTAGAAGGCTGTCCTGCAGGATATAACTTGCACTGTTATATCTTTAGCCCTAAAATCTGACCCTGGTGCTCTTATTTCCTCCTCATACACCAAGAGGTCCATGATGGATGTGACTGGCGATAGTGACTCTCGCCTTGCAATGCCCCCAACCGTGTCTGGCAACCCAGATACCAGTGGGAGGCATTCAATGAGGACACATTGAGTTTGGTTACCAATGGCTTATGATTTATACCCCATGAATGGATCCTGTCTGATGTTTTGGAAGTGGAGGGTGATAGGACCACTCAGTATTATATTGTGACAGGCCTAAAGACCTCAGGCCTACTTGCTTGTTTGGAGTGCTGTTGCGGGGATTTTATGCCACTCAACTAGTGCCTCTCCTCACCTGCAGATGATGGGGTTCGGTGGATATAATTTGTTTCATAGGTCCAATTACACATGCCCTGTTGCATCCAGGGCAGTACTGATTTGCTTTATGGGGCCAGTTCTAAGTGCTGGGCCTGCTGGTGACTATTATTGAGACTTTTCTACCTACCGGACCATGTCTAGGGACATGGGTAACAGTGGGCCAGCTCTTCCTCCCTTTATGGTTGCCCCATGGGATGTTCCACCAGGCATCAAGGGAAGGAACTTATGAAAATGCATGGGCCTCTCATTCATTTTAAATCCTGCAGGGGCCAGTTCATGCTCTGTAGCACACTTGTTTTGTTAATGTTATAGCCATCTCTAATGATGTGTTGTTTTCTGACATAATTAATTTTCAGCTGCTAGACATTTTGCTTCATATACTTGTTGGTTACCCCACTGCTTATGATCACCAAACCAGACATGATGTCTTTTGTCTGCCAAATGTTTGCAGTGGGATTACTGGCAGGTTTCTACTCACTGGGGAGGGGAAACAGTTATGGTTAGACTGAGAGGGATAGATTGGTTCACCGTATTGGGGGAGAGGAGAATTCAGTAAGAGGACAGTTATTGGTGGATAGGGAGCTCCACAGGCCTTGGATGGGCAGGTTCGAAGGTGGAGTTCTTTGCTGCACCTTATATTGCTGTCACTGGTACACGCTTGAGTTTGAGCCCCACCAGGAAACACTCTATATATTCAATGTGCTCGACCTGCTATTGTGCCGACTGTGAGGGGGTAGTTCTTCAGGTTTTGAAGGGTGGGTGGGGAGGGGGCCAACAGGGGAAAACTGTGTAGATATGTGCTTGCTTTATGTCAGATGGAAACAAGGACTAAGATTGATGTTGCACCATGGGGGATGACTTGCGATGCATGTCATGGAATATTAATAGTCTTAAGACTATTGTGAAATGCAAAAAGGTTGTTGCAGAGGTTCGTAGGCAAAAGGGATCCAGTATACTATTGCAAGAAATGCATTTCTCCCAGGCTGAGGCACAGAAGACTGCAGTCTTTATGGGGGCCTGTGTGTATCTTCTACTTTCGCCTCCAAAGCATGAGGGGCATCTTTTTGGATCCCTAGGGGCTCACCGATACAGATCTTAGATAGATTGGTGGACCTGCATGGTTGCTATCCATTGACAAAGGTTAGCGTTCTGGGTAGGGGTATATTCCTGATTTAATTTTTATATACCCCCAATGTAGAGATCCCCAGCTTAGTTCAGAAACTGACACTTGATATGGGCAAATGGGAGGGTCCCTGGGTATTGGGAGGTAATTATAACTGTTTTGGACACGGTGCTAGACCGGTCGAACAGGAGTCCTGTACCTAATTCACATAATGCTAGGGCCTTTGAGGTGCTGCAGGTGGATCTAGACCTGGCTGAAGCTTGGCGGCACCTCTATCCCACTGGGAGGGGATATAATTTCTGCTCTTATGCTCACAATTCAGATGCCCGTATAGACTGCCTATTTGTCTCCAACACCTTGATCATAGACTTAAAGGAGGCAGGGTACTTGCCCAGCCTCATGTCTGACCATGCAATACATTACATCATTATTAGGAGCACCAAGACCCAGATTGGTCCCAAAGTTTGGAAACTAGATCCCCTTCTTCTCAAACAGCAGGAATATCTTTCACATATCAGGGGCAGTTTGCAAGAATTGCTAAGCTTTAACCATCATGGAGACAGTTATCACTTAGCCCTGTGGGAGGCCCTAAAGGCCTTTGTGAGAGGCCAAACTATTTTCTTCACCTCACATGATAAAAGGAATGATACCAGAGACTTAGAGTTTCTTAGAAATAAAATTGCAGCCTGTGAGAGGGCACATATGCTAAATCCCACAGCAGCCCCCTATGCAATTATCCAAAAGCTGAAGTGGAGGTTTAACACCTTATTTAGTGCACAATTGGAGAGAACCATCCTCTTATCCAATTTGGCCATTTATTTTGATGGGGACAGGGCGGGGAAATATCTGGCCTGGCAATTGAAATGACAAGAGACAGCCAAAACAATCAATCAAATTTATGGCACTAAAGGGAATCTGGTGCGTGGACCTAGGGAAATAGGCAATGCATTCAGAGAATTTTATAACACCCTCTATACCTCTAAATGTGACCACTCTCAAGGGGATTATGACCAGTTCTTTGATAGAACACCTCTCAGTAAGATCACAGGAGAGCAGGCTGAGAGGCTGGACATACCTCTGACTAAATGAGAGATTTGAGAGGCCATGAGGGCTCTTAAAAGTGGGAAGGCTCCTGGGCCCAATGGTCTTCCTATCAATTTTTATAAAGTCTTTGAGAGCCAACTGTTAGACCCCCTATTTGATGCTATTGAGGAGGGTCTACTCAATGGAGTGCTGCCCCCATCCACATGGTCTGCAGCAATCACTGTTCTTCCAAAGCCAGGTAAAGATAATACCCAGTGCGCCTCCTATAGACCTATCTCACTCCTTACCACAGACTATAAAATAGTGGCAAAAACCCTAGTATCCCATTGGGAGGTGCTGCTCCCGGGTATTATATACCTGGATCAATTTGGCTTTGTCAAAGGTCGCATGGAGAAGCACAACATCACACGTACCCACAATATTATTCTTAGGTGGGGCCATACTAAAAGAACTGCATTTGTTACTCCTATCTATAAAAAAGGTAGCAGGTCTATAGTTCAGAACTATCGTCCAATAAGCCTCACTTCAATTATTTGCAAAACAATGGAAAAACTGATAAAATCATTTCTTGAAAAAGCAATGACTGAACTAAATATTGTTGATCCTACTCAACACGGATTCAGAACCAATCATTCCTGCACAACTAACTTAATATCATTCTATAATAATATTAGTCAGGGCCTGGATAACAAAAATCAACTAGATGTTATCCTACTGGATTATAGAAAGGCATTTGACAAAGTTCCTCACAGCATTCTTATTAATAAAACGTACCATTTCGGTTTTTCAGACCAATTAATGAATTGGGTTTCTGCATGGTTGACAAACAGAACCCAGAGAGTAGTATTAAATAATCAACTCTCTGATTTTGGTGCAGTTACTAGTGGAGTCCCCCAGGGCTCAGTGCTGGGCCCAATTTTGTTCATTATTTATATAAGCGATATGCAGGTATCAAATAATAGCTGGCTGTCTAAATTTGCTGATGATTCATAGCTTGGGGGCCTAGTAAATAATCAATCAGACTTTAATTCTCTCAACTCTGATCTACAACTGATCGAAAAATGGGCTATTGATAATTTGATAGAGTTTAATGTTGATAAGTGTGTAATTCTGCATTTTGGATCTCAAAATCCCAAAAATAAATATTGCATTTGTCACTCACTATTGATTTCATCATATGTGGAAAGGGACTTGGGTGTTCTAGTTAATTCTAAACTTTCATCAGTTGATCACTGCACTAAAGTGGCTAATTCTACCAACAGTCTACTAAGACAAATCCAGCTATCATTTGTAAATAAAACCGAACAGTGTATGGTAGTCCTCTATAGATCATGTGCCCGACCCCTATGTGTCTCCATTTTGGAACCCCTACCTAATGACTGATATCGATCACTTAGAAAAAGTGCAAAAACGTGCAACAAGGATGATCCCTAGGCTAGCTAAATTGCCCTATAAATCCAGACTATCTATTTCTGGTCTACATTCTCTTCAGAGTAGAAGAGTTAGGGGGGATTTACTCTTAATATATAAGCTTCAAAAAACCCCTGACATGATGAATAATTGTGGACTATCCTACATTACAAGACGTATCGTTCCAAGATGTCACATTAAACAACTTATGGTACCTAAGGCAAAAACCAATCTAAGATTAAACTTTTTCTCACTAAGGACACCAAGACTGTGGAACAGACTTCCTCAAGAATTGATTGATTCAGCTAACATTGAATCATTCAAAAAGGGTATTGATATTTGGTTGACTGATAAATATGTTACTGTAGAACTTGAAATTTTCACTGTAAAATTATTTCCACTATTTTCGCTGAAGCACCAATTTGTGTGAAAATAAATTTGCGCTAACTAGCACTTTTAGTATTTTTTCCCATTATAGTGATTGTGGTGATTGTGAATTAATGCTAAAATAAATTTACGCAACTACGGCTGCATTTGTGTTTGCGCTAAATTTACTTTGCGTGAAGATAATTAGTTCTACAGTATGTGAAATGTTCCCACTTAGAGTGGGGGAAAATCTAGATGAGCCTCGGCCTTCTTTTTTCCCAAACAAACCAGGTAAACCAACCAAGTAAACTCATGGGGAGGCAGTGATGGCACTAGATGTAGAAAAAGCTTTCAACCATGTGGAGCGGGGGTACCTGTTTATTACTCTGAGTTGACTGGGGGTGGGTCCATCCTTTTGTTCCTGGATCAAAGCCCTGTACCAAGGCCCTTGGGCACAAGTACTGGTCAAATGGGGAGTTATCAAGACCCTTCATGCTGAGCAGGGGCACGGGTCAGGTCTGCTTGCTATCCCCACTGCTCTATGTGTTAGTGCTGAAAACCTTGGGGGCTGCCTTAAGGGCTAATGAGGGGATCAGAAGCTCTTTGGGGGAGGCAAAAAAATACAAAATAGATATGCATGCGGATGACCAACTGCTATATTTTCAACATACTGATAAGGACCTACCTGCAGTCCATATGCTGATGCAGGCATTTGGGACCATCTCAAGGAACAAAGTTAACTTGTCCAAGAGCGAGCTAATGCTTGTAGGCTCTCTGAATTGTCCCCAACTCATAGCCCAGTTCAGTGGCCTTCAATTAGTACATAAGCTAAGGTATTTGGGGGTTTAGATCACTGCATTGGCTAGGGAGTTATATAAATTGAACCTAAAACCCTTACTTGCAGGGATTGCAGAAGACTGTGAGAGATGGGCAGCTCTGCCTCTCTCCCTACTGAGGAGAGTTGGGGTCATCAAGATGACCATTTTACTGAAGGTTTTATATTTGTATCAGGCCTTTCCTATCATGGTACCACAAGTTCATTTTAAATTAGATGCACTTTTGCACAAATTTCTATGGCGGGGGGGGGAGCCAAAATTTCAAGAGCTGTTCTGCAGAAAGGGCCAAAAGAGGGTGAGGCAGGCCTACCGAAATTTAAGACTTACTATTGGGCTGCCCAATTGGCCTTTCTCCCCACTGGTTCTTCAGGATCAGACTGTCCGTGGATGAGCCTTGAGGAGGAAATGTTGCAAGGTAACCTCCGAAATGATATATTAGTTGGAAACTTGCCGGGCATGGGAGAAGTGTGTGTGAGCAACCCTTTTACTGCAACCACTGTCTGTGCTTGGCTGTGGGCCCACAGCTGTGTGGGATATACGAGGGGGTAAGTCTCCAAATCTCAGCTTGCTTAATTTTATGAAATCTGGAGGTAAATTTACAGCAATGTTGAGTCAGAGATTATAGGTCTAGAGGAGGAAAGACCTTCTTACAATAAATCAATTGTAAGAAGGGGGATTGCTGAAAAGTTTTATACAACTCTGTACTGAGTGGCAGATCTCAGTAGGTAAATTCTTTCTATACCTGACAATACATCAGCGGTGTGGAACCAACCTTACTGCCATGAATAGGTGGGTAACCCTGTTCCCCATAGAAGAGGAGGTGCTCAGCCCCCAGCCAGGGAGTAAACCTATGTCTAATTACTATCAATTGCTCCAAGGCTCTTCTTCTCTTGAGCCGAACTCTAGTCAGAAAAAATGGAGTGATGACCTTCAATTACCTTTTAGTCGAAAAGATTGGTCTATAGCATGTACCTACTACCAGCATTGCTCATGTGGTAACAAGCTGTGGCAAATCCAGTTATATTTCCTGCATAGGGCGTATGCAATGCCCCGGTGTCTACATGAACTGGATGCTGTCAAACCCCATCAATGCCCCATGTGCTCTGCTGACATGGTGGATTTTATCTACCTAGCACTTATATGCCCTAAGGTAGCTCCTTTCTGGCATTTAAATCATAATATTATGACCAGTGTCCTTAGCTATAGCCCATATAAATCTCCTTTGGAGTTGCTACTTGGGACAGACCCTTCTCATCCAAATTACAAGGCATTGAACCCCCTCTAGTCAATTGCCTTTATCAATGCAAGAAGAACCATTGCACAATTGTGGATGTCAGCTACTCCTCTATCAGTTAATAGATGGGTTGCAGGAGAAGGATGAAAGAATGGTGAAGTAAGGTAGGACTGGACATGGGCTAACTGAAGCATGGACCCCATATGGGTCCAGTGTATGCAGCAGTCAAATGCTTGAGTGATTGAGTAGGTCTCAGGTAGTGAGTCTAAGGAAGATGAGACCCCCAAGTGGGTCTGCTTTAGTGAGGATGGAATACATTTGAGGAATGAGAAATGCCCCTCATGGGCACAATGGATTCGGGATGACGAGACCCCCATGTGAGTTCGCCATCACCACAGTATGATATGCTCCAAGATAAAGCGCATGAAACCCCCATGTAACTCTGCCTTTAGTGATTTGAAAAATGTTTGAACTATGAGTATGACCCACTCATGGGGTGTGTATATGTGAGATGGCAGGACCTCACGTGGTCCGCCATTGCCCTAGTATGGCAGTGTCTGAGTTAAGGAAGGCAGGACCTCCCATGGTTCACCATTGCAGTAGTAGTGCAGAGTCTGACATAAGGAGGACAAGATCCCAAGAAAGTCCACCTGCAGTATGGAAATAAGTTGTGAGTAATGAGCAGATGCCCTCTCGTGGGCACATTTGGTGGGGAAGGCAGGACTCATGTGGGTCTTCCGTTGCAGTATTAAGTGTGGATGAAATGCGAGCATTCCAAGGTTCCCATAGATGCTGAGTTGAACTGGAGGATCCCGTGCAGAATGACCAGATGAGTTGAATGGAATGCTAGGACACCATTGATAGAGACAGGCTGGATGCTGAAATCCCCTTGAGGGGTAGTAAGGAAGGTATAGAATGTACAGGTGCAGTTGTCTGCCATGTCCGCAGGATTGCATGATTCAAGGGTTGCACTTAACTTGTCATATTATGAAGTTCCCAGGGTGGTACACCAGTGGGACCCCATGGAGGTCCACTAGAGGGAAGTGTGTAAAGTGATCTACTTACAAATTAGGCCCCTACAAGGCCTAGCTTGAGCAGTAGGACCCCCATGGAGGTCTGCCTGAGGAGTAGTAGAACTAAGTGAGTCAAGCTAGGCCTCCATGTAGGCAAGCAAGACTGGCAGGACCTCCATGCAGGTCTGTCTGAGGAAGGAGTAGAAGTGAGTGAGTCAAGCTAGACCTCCATGTAGGCTAGCTGTACTGGCAGGACTCCCATGCAGGTCTGTCTGAAGAGGAGTAGAAGTGAGTGAGTCGAGCTAGGCCTCCACGTAAGCTAGCTGGACCAGCAGGATCCCCACATAGGTCTGCCTGAGGAGGAGAAGTAGATAGTAAGTTGAGCCAGGCTTCCATGTGGGTGGCTGGACAAGCAGAACCCCCAGGTAGGTCTGCCTGAGGAAGAGTAGAGCAAATGAGTTGAACTAGGCCTTCATCTAGGCTAGCTGGATGTCAGGAGTCAGGTTGGTAGTATAGCAGCTTCCATCTAGGCTGGCTGGAGAAATGATGCTGCAGAAGAGGAAGAATTCAATCAGGTTGTTGGTAAATAGTAGTAGGGGGAGTACGAAATAAACAAAGAATGAATGCAAGGTACCCACAGTGGTATGAAGTCAAACCATCAGGCTTGAGGATGTGTCGTGCAATAGAAATATCCCTTAGTTGGAGTGACAGTATCCTTTATGTTAGTGACAACAGGTGAAGAGGTAGAGCAACAATGATTCAGGAATGGCACCAGTTCCCATAAAGCCGTGCTCTGCGCTGGTCACAGGATGCAAAAAGAAAATGAAAACAGAAGGCAGAGTATGGGTCTGGCAATAGGAGAAGGAGAGGAGGGCAGTTGGTACTGGTGGGCCATGGGCTGAGAAGGCAGGTGGATGGTACAGAAGCCAGCATATGAGCAGATGGCAAGTGAAGCTTATGCCAGCAGTGGAACGAGAGGCAGAAGCAGGCAAGCAGTCAAGGAAATGGCAGGATGTATACCAGAGGCAGAAACACACTGAAACAACAACAAAATGGGCCCACGAGGGAAGACGAATCTAATAGATTTCTTTGACTGGGTGACCAAAGTAGTAGACCTGGGAGGGGCTGTGGACATGGCCTACCTAGACTTTAGCAAGGCATTTAACACAGTCCCACACAAAAGATTAATAGTCAAATTAACCAGCCTGGGAGTGGGTCCCAGGGTGGTAGCCTGGGTAAAACATTGGCTGGACAACAGTACACAGAAGGTAATTGTAAATGGAGTCCACTGAAGAAAGAGGGGTTACTAGTGGGGTACCGCGAGAGTTCAGTACTGGGTCCAACTTTTTAATGTCTTTATAAGTGACATTGAAGAGGGACTGAAGGAAAAGTATGCCTCTTTGCAGATGACACAAAGATCTGCAACAGGGTTGATACACAAGGAGGCGTGGAAAGGATAGAAGGACTTGGCAAGGTTGAGAAATGGTCAGAAGTATGGCAGCTTGATTCAATGCAAAGAAGTGCAAATAATGCACCTGGGAAACAAGAACCCAGGGGAAGATTACACAATGGGGGAGGTAGTAACAACAACAAAAAGGAAAGGACCTGGGGTAATCATATCAGATGACCTTAAGGTTAGCAAGCAATGTGAGAAGGCAGTAGGGAGGGCTGGGGGTATACTGGGATGCATAGGGAGGGGCATCACCAGCAGAAAACAGGAAGTTGTTATCCCTCTGTACAGACAGTTCTGAGACTCCATCTGGAGTACTGCATCCAGTTCTGGAGACCCCATCTCTGCAAGGACATAGACAGGATAGAGGCAGTCCAGAGGAGGGCAACTAAAATGGTGCAGGGTCTGCAAGAGAAGCCGCAGAGGAGAGACTAAAGGAGCTTAATATGTATACCCTTGAGGAAAGAAGGGAGGGGGACATGATAGAAACGCTTAAGTACCTCAGTGGAATCAACAAAGTCCAAGAGGGTAGCATCTTTCAGAAAAAGAGACATGCAAGAACAAGGGGACACAATTTAAAGATAGAGGGGGCAGTTCAGGGGCAATGTGAGGAAGTATTTTTTCACAGAGAGGGTAGTGGATGCATGGAACAGCTTTTCTGAGGAGGTTGTGGGGTCTAAAACTGTGGGAGAATTCAAGAATGCATGGGACAGACATAAGGCAATTCTTGGTGGGGGGTTAGGAAGAAATAGGTTGTTGGTTAACTAGGATCTGCGGCCTATCCTGTAGGTAGGGAAATGGGCAGACTAGGTGGGTCAAGCGGTCCTTATCGGCTATCAAAGTCTATGTTTCTATGTTTCTATGTTTCTATGTTAAGACAAAGCCAGGGCTCCCAGACTGATGGAGAAGTAGCCTTGTAACTCCAGGGCGATTGTCCTTGGAGAGCCAGCAGAGCACAGGAGTACCAAAGGAAGCCAAATGCCTCAGTCATCCCATAGAACTAAGTGCATGGCTACAGGAAGAATCCCCTGCAGATGGCATCAAATCCCCACAAAATGCAGGCAGGCCCATAGACCAGGGAGCCCAACAAGCAGCGAGGAAAACAGTAGTGCCACACAGTCTGTCCCAGGAAATGAAAGCAGAAGGCCAGTGCCATGATTCAGAATGCCAAGATGAGGAGAGGCAAGCTCACAGGGAAAGTCCAGGCAACCCCGCTGCAAAGCAGAGAAGGAGCACCAGGCAGCCCAGTGGAAGCCCATCAGGGAGGCAGAGGACAGAGCAAGTGGAGTGCTGAGTCAAGTGCAGCCCACAGAGCAGGGACCATCAGCGAATGAGAGGAAACATGGGAAGCGGGCTGCCGACTAGCACAGGCACGAAAGGTCAGAAGCACTCCCTGGCCCAGGTGACAGTCCAGGAGCGGCTGGGGGCCGAGAGACAGAGTGAAGGTTAATGGAAGCAGCAGGCAGCAGCGGCAGAATCCAGAGGCAGAGCCAGCAGATGCACTGGCAAGGGACTGAGCAGCAGAGGCAAGGAGAGAAAGAAAGAAGTGAGAATAGTGACTAGAAAGCCCGAGGTATAGTGTGTGTGTGTGTGTGGGGGGGTGTAACGAGGAACACACAAGGAGAAAAAGCAAAAGGGAGAGCCAAGGGGAATGGGAGGAAGGGAGCAAGGGGAATGAATGATGAAAGGGATGGCCCAAATCGTAGGTGGGGGGGGGATCCAAGAAGAAGCAGGCATGGAGAAACAGGAGCAAATGAGAGGAAGGGAAAAGCAGGAGAACAGTCCACCAGCCACGCGCTCAGGTCCTGCATTCGAATCACTCAAAGCTGAGTGAGCAGAAGCCTGAGGTTTAAGAATGGGATCTGGGAGGAGCATTGTCCCCCCATTGAGCCTCAGGCTACAGCCTTCCAAGTGTGTGCATTAAACATTGGATACATTTTAGGAGATTCACTGTCTCAGGAATAATATTAACTTAGAAAATGGGTAAGGAAAATAATTTAGTCTAATTAGCTGATGACATTCCAATGCCTTATGCTAATCTGCCCATAAGCACCAAACAAAAGTCCTAGTGTCATTCATTCCCATTACAGGTGGTATCACTGTGTCACCTTAGAACACAGAACTTCAATCTGTGAGCCACGTTTTTTACCTAAATACTGCCGACCCATCATGCAAATACTTGATCTGTCATGTACTATACTGCAAAAGCCCTTACAAACAATGGCACACAACACATACAAGGTTTATAGTGGGCAGGTAATTCCACAGCTGGATTCACAGTCTCTTAAAAAAAAAAAAACAGCACGATACAAGCAACTGACTGCAAAACAGCACAACAATAGGAAAATAATTTCAGCCAAACCTGGCATCACTCCCACTCTATTCATGCAGCATCTGGCCTCTCTACACCTGTCTACATGCAAGTAACTCACACCAACCCATTCCCAGTTGATGTTTATTTGTTACACCTGGACCAGAGTCAGTATAAACAAGTATTTGTCAATGCCAAATGTTTGCTTGCTGCCATTAGCAGTGGAAGTGCAGGAGTTAGACATATGCAGCATAAGAATGGCATTGAAGTATTGAACTGACGCTAACTCCACCCTCACTCTGCAGAGCTGAACAGGCATTGGGGTGTGCCTTTGGGTCGTCGCCCATGATGGTCATGACATTTCACCTCACCCTACCCTTCAGACACTGACAAGTGTCAAGGTGTGCCTTGGGGTGTTTGGGCTTTACATTCACCTCATTCCATAAGGAAATACGCTGAAATGGGTGCAGTATAGGAGAATGGGGTAAACTCTGGGGGCAAAGGGTCCAAGGCGCACCTTGATGCCTGTCACTGGCTGCAAGGAGGGGGTGGGGGTGGAATGGCACAAGTATTACTGTCGACAATTCCAAATCACACCCCTGATGCCTGTCAGTTCTTACAGGGTAGTAGCATTATCATTGAAAACCCTAATGCCCTATGCGTTTCTTGATATTTTTAGTCCACGTTTTACATATGGGCTCTTTGTGACCCCACCACATGAACAGTGAAACTATCAGTATGTTAGGTGAAAGGTGATTTTGCACAGCGACTGCGCCATTTGGCGCCACAGGTGTGAAAACCCATTTTGAACATGACGTGGAAAGTGATAAGTGTACTGTTCATGAGGAGCTGTAAAAAATGGCATTGTTGAAAATCTGGAGTGAAAATATACAAAAACTGGTAAAGTCACGAGTGTGCATAAAACTGCACAACTTACACCCGTATTGTAACTAGTTTGCCAATTTTTTGCAGCAGATTTTCAGAATAGGCATTTTGGGACGTCCACTCATGAACAGTGTCACTGTGATTTTTGTAATCTGTCCCGAACACTAATTTCCCACAGTGACCGCTAGTCTGTGCTGGAAGTGAGAAAACACATTTTGGACAAGGTGTGAAAAATGACAGCTGCACTGATCATAAGAAAGTGTGGAAAAATGTCGATGTTGAAAATCTGGACTGCAAATATTACAAATTCGTGAACTTACGAGAGTGCATGGAAATTGCGCAATACACGCGTGTAACAGAGTCATTTTATGGACTTTTGTCACCAAATTTTCAACATGGTCATTTTAATACTTCTGCTCATGAATAGTGTCAATATGATTTTCTTAATGTGTCCCAAACATTGATTTTGCACACCGACTGCGCCAGTGTGTGCTACATATGCGAAAACACATTTTGGGCAAGATATGAAACATGTCAGCTATACTGTTCATAAGGAGCTGTGGTAAAATGGCAATGTTGAAAATCTGGAGTGAAATTATTAAACATTCTCAAAGTTACGAGCGTGCATAGGAACTGCACAATGCACACTCATAAAATAGTCATTTTTGGGAATTTTTTCACCAAATTTTCAACATAGGGTTTTTGGGGGCCTAACTCATGAACTTTGACACTGTCATTTCGTTACTCAGTCCCGAAAGGTGGTTCCACGCAGTGACTGTGAAATCACCTTTTGGGACCAAATAACAAAATGACAATGACTGAGTTCCTGAGGTGGGGCCACAAGAACCCCATGTTGAAATTTTGGTGAAAAAATTCCCAAAAATGGCCAAGATATGAACTAAAGTTGAAAAAAAAACATTTATGCCATTATACAGCTCACTGGTATTTCTTCAGTTCACGGTTGGCTTTGAAGAGTGCAGACATGTTCCTGGTCCACCAATGATGGTCGTGTTGGGATCCAGAGGTAAGTATGGGGTGGTGGGCTGTGGGGAGGTGGGTGCGCAGAGGGTGGGAACAGGTTGTGGGAGGGGGCAAGACAGTCAATGAGGGACCTTTTTTTGTTTTCAGGTATTTTTTTTTTTCCTTTTAGAAGAATACGTGGGACTTTTGCCACATTGGGTTGTGTGCCCAGCATGGCACCTGGAAGTTTTTTGGGGGGGGCAGTGGAGCCCAGAGGGGATTGGGCACCCCATAGGCCATACAAATGTTTGCCATGCTGGGGTGGGCTCCCATCATGGCAACTGGAATTCTGTTTTTTGGGGGGGTACAGTGGAGCTGAGGGAGGATTTAGCACCCCTGTCACCATACTGACTTTTGCCATGCTGGGGTGGGTTCCCAGCATGGCACCTGGAAGTCTGTTTGAGGGGCAGTGGAGCCGGGATTGGGCACCCCATCAGCCATACGGTGCGGGGGTAAGGAGCACGCTGGGGTGTGCTCCCAGAATGCTACTTGAGTGTTTGGGGAGGGGAGAACTAGGAAACAAGGGGGCTGTCTATAAAAGCTGTGTTCAGATGCAGTGCTGAGTGTAGGCACTTTGCATACTGCTGATGGCAGTATGTAAATTGCCTGCTGACAGCAGTATACACATTGCCTACATGTTACCACCACTAATTGTAGCGGTCTTTCGCTTTCAACTGTACGCCACTGCATCTGAATTGCTGTCATAGACAGCTCTGACATTTATTAGTGCAGTAAGACAGCGCCTACAAGAAGGAGCAGGGCATTGGTAGCTGAGTGGCACACCTACGAAAATTTGTATGGTAGCACTATGTTTCTTGCACATACGTGCAAGCAAACATAAAAATGACAATAGCTGCATTCATACAGATATGAACCTTCTACATCTCATAAACAGCATCCACAGCACCTAAAAATATGCAATCTTCCTCCTTAACATCATGGACTGATGGCTGAGACCTACAGACAGACCCAACTTGCTCATTTGCTTCATCAGTAGCATTTTGTATTTTTTGCAATGGATTGCTAATGGGGGTTGGGGTGCTTTTCCATACTTCTGGCATGGTTACTGTGCTGTAGGCTTTGTATCTGACTTAACTTGCTGTTGCTGCTTGGCTTAGGGATTTTGTTTTATAGCATGTTTGCTTTTTAAAGCTTTCTCTTTGACTTCAAATGCACAAAATTAACATTATTTATGCTCTCTAGATCTCTCACAGGCCTCATTCCTCAAACTAGTCTGCTGCTGTAGTATCCCTTCTGACTGCTTTGCCTTACAGATGGCCTTGGCTAATGTTAAGTTTTCATCAAGTTGCATTCTTTCTAACAGCCTGATCTCTTGCAAACCATCTTCTAGCCTATCATTTCTCAGTTCTTTGTGAAAGAAACCATAATTGCAGTGTTCCACTGATGCATATAAATCTGTAATACATGAATCTACTGATTCAGCCTTGCCTTGTTTCCTCGGATTAAACTTTGCCCTTTCATATATCATGTTCTTCCATACTATAAAGTATTCATCAGACTTTGCTTTTAAAGGTTTGGTCTCCCTGTCAGCTGCACTATGGGATAAGCATCTTACAACTGTCTCATCACCCATGCAGTAAATAATGATGTTTGCCTAATTTTTTTACTTCGACACTGTACAGGGTACTCACTTGATGAAATTTCTAAAATCTGTCATGACAAACAAACTGTTTAATGCTGTATTGGTCCTGGTAAGAACAAATCTAGAACAAATGGTTTGATACCTTTTATTGGAACAACAAGGATATTACAAAAAGAACAAATAGCTTTAGCTTTCGGACCAACAATTCCTTCTTTGGAAACTTAATGACAGTTATTTAGAAAATCCCATATTATTAACTTTTAGAACATGCAGAAAAAAACATCAATAATTCTCATTGGTTTAAAACAGGCATTCAGTACATAATTAAAGTGACATCAGAGAGCTTGAATATCTAAAGTGTGCTTTGAGCTGAACCAAACTTAAAGGTCAAAGGTTGTCCAGAGATAACAGCAGGCAGAGAGTTCAACCAGTATATACTTCCCACAGTGACACCGCTACAGTGACATACGTCACTGCTGACAACAGCACCAGGTCACTGTAGGGGATGCACTCAGGACCCGGCAACACTATCCCCTGACCTCCATCCCCTCCCTGAACTAACTCCGACCTGGAGTTAGAATCCTTTAGTACAGGGGGTGCAGGGGGCAGAACCCCCAGCATGGGGTGTTTGGGGATGAAGCACCTCGAAGAAAAAAACAGTCCCTGCTGTGCGTGGCTCCATGCCAACTGCAACTTGCAGTTGACAAGGAGCCTGGTGCTGCGATGTTGTTTGATGAGTTAGTTGTCGACTCGGCATCGTAAAGCCAGTTCAACCCTCATATATTATACCATGTATCAGTCTAATGAATAACAAAACACTAAGATTCTCTACTCACTAAATTAACATATTTCAAGAGTGAGGAAACAGTACACCAGTAGAAGCCAGCTTCAGCTCTGCTCAGAACTGTGATAGTTTGTGAATGTGGTCTATGACAACCAACAGACATGCAGAGAAACTTAGACAGAAAAAGTAATCACCTGAGTCATACAAAAAAATCTGTCATGTATAATCAAGCACTTCGGTACTATCATCTCTGTTCAAATGAGGAAGACAGAGATAGACATTTAGCTATGTTGAAAAACACCTTTATTGAGCAAGGACATTATTCCAGAGAAATTGACAGAGCAGTGGAACATGCGACACAAATACCAAGAGAACACCTACTGCAATATAATGAAAGGACCACTACTAACAAAGTACCCTTAGTAATCACATGTCATCCTGAGCTTGAACTTCTACATAAGATTATTAAGGGCCTACACTCAATAATCAGTGAGGATGAAACCCTTAATTTTATTGTTTGAGAACTGCTACTGCTATCTTTTAAACAACCACCCAATTTAGCCAACCAGATTATTAAGAGTAAACTTGAACCTAAACAGAGTGCCATGACATCACATGGCACACAGCCCCGTAATAAACACAGATGTAAAACCTGTGAGCACATTTCCACTTCAGACTGTGTGGTTACCACACAAAACAGACAATTCAGGATACTTGGTAATTGTACATGTACATCAAGCAATGTTGTTTATCTTATTCAATGCAGGAAATATCCTTGAATAGGGTATGTGGGGGAGATGAAATGACTACTCTGCATTAAAAAGAATTCATATAGGTATGATATTAATAGGAAGATAACTGATAAACCAGTGGCACAATAATTCACTCAGGATGACCACTCAGTCTCAGATATGTCTGTGATGGTCTTGAAAGGACATTTCAACAGTACACAACAGAGATGAGCATGTGAGAGCAGACTTATGTTACTTCTTAATATGGTGGAAGATGGCTTGAACATTGATGTTGGATATATGACACATTACACATAAACTTACATGGACCTTTATTTCAAAGGATGGACATACATATTTTAGGTTTTCAGTGAGCCTTGGACTTTGATTCTTATGCAGTCCCTCTGAACTGGTTATCTACAGTTGGCCTCTCACATTATTGTTGTGTGAATGTGTGCATGAGTGTGGGTGTATGTGTGTGGGTTTGTGTATATGTTTATGTGAGAGTTGCAGGTGGAAAAGAAGTGTGGCACATTGAATTTGTAATATGAGTATTTGAGGTGGGTAGTTGTGTGGGTATAGTGGATGTGAATGTTGTGGTGATATTGAGGTGAACTTATTTTCAGGTACATGGCATTATGGTGTCATAGTGGCTAGGACTCTGGGCTCATATTATAGTGGATATTTACTTCCTCCTGCTAGTTCTGTAGTTTGAGTATATTCCGTTACGTTTTTACATTCTGCACTTATTAGGATGCATTGTCTCATTTACTTGGGGGTTCATGACAGGTGTAATTCCTTTTTGGGTTACTATTGTACTGATTGGTGCAATTGATGGTGTATTAAGATTCATGTACGTATATTTCATTTTAAGTAGTTATTTTCCCCGGGGGGGGGGATTTTATTCCTAGGAATTTTTGTTTAGATTCCTTAGACTGTTTCTATATTTGTATTATTTCAATTATACACTGACAATTTATTGATATTTCTACATATCAAACTGCATAGTCTCAATTTCTTGGGAGTCCTTGACTAGTATTACTTTGCATCTGACACTTACACTGACAATTGATATTATCCTGTATAAAATCTTGTTACAGCACTGAAAGCCTTAAGGTTTCTGGAACATAATGGCTAGTTGAGAGTATGTTGGGAATACATCTCCAGCCAATTGTACTTTCACCAATGTGATACACTTACTCAGTTAGGGTAAACATCACTTTCATCCTTCTATATGCCATGTAAAGATAATTTCTATTGTAATTTTTGGGGCTTATTTTTTACTTTTTATTTGTTACTTGCTAATATGCTACATTTTGGCATGCAATTGTTTTCTCCAGGATCATTTTATTGTCATAGACCGTATTCACAGACTAACAGAGTTCTGAGCAGAGTTGAAGCTGGCTTCTACTGGTGTACTCTTACCTCACTCTTGAAATATGTGTCTTTGGGAGTTTTTTTCACTTGACATATAATTTAGTGAGTAGAGAATCTTAGTGTTTTGTTATTCAATAGACTGATACAGTACATGGTATAATATATGTGGGTTGAACTCTTTGCCTGCTGTTATCTCTAGACAACCTTTGACTTTTAAGTTTGGTTCAGTTGAAAGCACACTTAAGATATTCAAGCTGTCTGACGTCACTTTAATTATATACTGAATGCCTGTTTTAAACCAATGAGAATTATTAATGTTTTTTTCTGCATGTTCTAAGTGTTAATAATATAGGATTTTCTAAATAACTGTCATTAAACTTTCGCAGAAGGACTTGTTGGTCTGAAAGTTAAACCTATTTGTTCTTTTTGTAACATCCTTGTTGGTCCAATAAAATGTATCAAACCATTTGTTCTGTATAAAATCTGTGGTGGAATTTTGTCCACTTTAGGGGCTTGGAATAGTTAAAGGGTTCTAAAGCCTGCATACTGAAAGTTGCACTTGCAGACATGTCCCCTGCAGACAACAGTGTTTATTTCTATGCAGTATTTAAATTGGACAGAAGCCCATAGGATCTCTGTTCTCCCACCTTTTACAAAGTTGTAAAAGAATCCACCTTTTTAGTCTTTTTCCATTGCATGCTATAGGTGAGCCCCACCACCTACAGATGACAGTTCCCCAACCTACAAATATCACTGGTTGTACTGCACTGGAAAACTTGTCAGACTTTATACATTCTCCATTGTAGACCACATCTGACACCATATTTTGTTACTGGTTTGGAAATAATTGCACAAATGACCAGCTATAACTTGGACAACAGCAGAGCATTTTATTGCAGGCTTAACATGTCTACTCTTTGAGGAAGCATAACTCTGCCACCTGCTGCATATATTTCTTACGGCTGTGAACATTTTGATTCAGAGGTTTGTCTCATGACATCACAGTTAACCTAGTACAATACCACAGATAAGACGAACATTAACCATAATTGTTGAACATCTACTAGTTTTTAGATTTTATTTCATTTTAGAAGGTAGCCACTTTTTAATGGTAGTGTTCTCATTCTGTAAAAAATAATGGACACTTGTTTATTGATGAAATATAATTAAGCATTAATTACAGAGAAGGCAGGTGTTTCTCAGAGATTAATGATCAGAAGTGTAGATGGATTGCCCAACGCATAGAGGAAGGCCACCTCCCACAAACCTGTAATTAATCCTAGGAAATGACTGACTTTGAGGTTGTTACTGTGATTATGTCTCATTACAATAACAGCCTTGATCTTCTTCAATCATTTTTTTTACTTAGATTTTCTATTTTGAGTGCTGTGAAGGGGACAGAGTGGTGCTAAAACATCTCACATCCTATACATTGCTGCCACGCAATGTGACTTGGCAGATGTATCAGTCATTACTTAGAGAGTAATAACCAATCCTGTAGCTAACCTGGAGCCTTGCTAGGCTCATGAATATTCAGTTAGACTTATAACAGAAAATATCGGCCATCAACATTTTGATAAAAGTCATACAAGAGGCAAAGGTGCATATTTGCTAACATTTTTTAAATCATAAATGTACTTAACAGACTAACTGAGGTTTTCTGTGATGGCATATGAATACATCTTTGGAACTTCAAACAGAAATTTGCAAACAGTTCTTAAAAAAGATCAACTTCTGAACTTGGTATTTATTTATTTAACAAATCAGAAAGATCTTTGAGCCAAGTGCTCTTTTACAGAGGTTCCACACAAAGTCACAAGAATAACAAATTACAATGGTTTCCATAAATAGTACAACATGAGGAATGTAATTACATAAACAAAAGAATAAGATGGCAAGATAAATATTGTGTCAAGTGCAACCAGTGGCCTTGTCTGAAGAGGGTGGACGGGATTACAAGGAGAGAAGGATAGGGGGCAAATTGTGGGGGATGGAGGGAGCAAAATAAGAGCAAGGAGGATCTGCCACGATGTAGTTATGTAGGAAAAGACCCATGGGGGGGTAGAGGGAGAGAACAAGGTGAGGAAACAGAGGAGAGGGAGGGAGGGAGGAGGGAGTGGGAGTGGAGAGGTAGAGGAAGGAGGATGTAGTAGGATGAAAAGAGGGCAAGGATGGGGATGGGGATGGGAAAGGGAAAGGGATGAAGGAAGGAAGTGCTGTATGTGGAATAGCGCTTTAACAGGGTAGGGCTATGCAGGGGCGAATGGTAGAAGAGGGAGGTCCCATTGCATTTAGCTGTCTGCAAAGATTAGGTATAGCAGTCACAAGATGCTCTGGAAACTAGGAATTGATGCATCTTTGAGTTAACCAGGAATGGACATACTACTGACTGTACTCACATTGGCTTTAAATTTAGATTTGTTTGGGATACTCATATAATCCATGGCATGTTCCTGATTCCCCAGATTTTACGTTTTGTGGAATGAGGTAATACAGACAATGGGAACTCCCCACTGTGTTTAACACATGTACTGAATTTTCTGGAGTGGATTCTGATTTAAAATGTATCTAATCTGTCCAGTACTAGTGTCTTGGATAATAACATCAGTTACTGTCCAATTGTCTCGGATAAATCAAACAGTTTGTCAGGATAATGACAAGGATATCTCATTATTTGTGTACCAGTAATCACAATATAGTGTGGTTCAACATGAAGACAAGGGTACAGGCAAAGCACAAGAAGACGAGGCTCCTGGACTTTAGGAAGGTTAATGTTACAGAAATTAGAGACTGTCTCAGAAACTGGCTGATCTCGTCGGAGAATAGCCAAGAAGAGGTAGAGTTACAGTGGGGAAAAATAAAGAAAGACGTAACTAAATTAACTGACCTATGCGTGAAGGAAGTGAACAAATGCAGAAGGGTATATTATATAGTAGGCAGGAACATAGCAGGAAGGTGAAGGTGGCAGGGTCATCAGAGATCAGACAACTTCTGGGGAGACATAATAGGCAGGGAACATCTGGGTGGACTGCATGGGCCAAGTGGTTCTTTGCTGCCATCATATTCTATGTTTCTATCATATCAAGGCAAATTTTGTGGCCTAAACGAGCCATTATCAGGGGTATTTTAGCATTCCTATAATTGATCATTAACCTTGAACATGAGAATGAACCCCAGATGAAGGAATTTTATTTTGGAAAATTTGACCTAGAGTCGATGGCCCCTCGATAAAGCATTATGTGATTAAAGTGTCAGTATCACCTGCTCTGTAGTAGGCGTATTGGAAATTGGGAATTTGTATTTATGTACTTATTCACTAAGCACTTTATTTTATAATTTTTTTCAAGCTGCTATTTTTATTGTGCTGATGGCCTTTTCTGTTCCCAGCCTTATTCCTGAACATGAGTGCAGCCATGCTTTTGCTTCTGTGTTTAATGTTTGGGGTTGGCTGCCCACTACTGCACTGTATTCTTTCAGAAAGACTATAGCCTTTTCTGTCTTGATCCAGAGAGGATGGACCCATGACATGGTTAATTGCCAGATAACTAAAATATCCAATGGAGAGTACACAGAGCAGTTATGGTGCTATCTGAGCAGCTCTACTTTTACTTCATCCTAGATAATGTGATCAGTGTTTGATTCTTCCAGTAACACATTTTTGGAAACTGTACTCAGGTGTTTATGAATTTGCTGTTCAAGTTAGACCATATGAGTAGACAATTGTGCTGTTATTGTGACTGAGAATATTTCCATGTGGTTTCATTGTATCCAGTGCAACTGGGCACAATTTTCCAAGGGAAGGCACAGGGATCCTGGGCAAAGTCCCATGTGTCCATCAGTAGACACAGACCACTATGTCAGACATGCTGGGTTGGGTACTGAGTTGAGAAAGGAGAGCAGATTCCTTTTTAAAATATCTTGCATCTATTGCCATCTCTGCTCTTTTCTTGCAGCTGCAGCCACTTTTGCATCTCCCTTGCTGTTGTTGCTGCTGGTGTCTTTGACAGTGCTCTGAGTGACTGCTGTGAGGATCTTGGAAGGCTGTGATCGACCTCATCCCTTGACAACTTGCCCACTGTTCCAGAACTGTAAATAAGTCTACATTTGATGTGACTGTCAGTTACAATTAAAGTTGATAACAAGGAAACATAGACACATAGATTATGATGACAGAAAAAGTCCATAGGTTTGTCCAGTCTTCCCATACTCCATCTAATCCTGGGAACATTCCCTTGAACATATTGTTCCTTCAAAGTACTAATCTTCCCTTCATATCCTCATTCTCCTCCCTGATCTTGTCACCCGAGTGACCACTATTCCCTTGATTTTATCCCATGCCTGCTTGAATCCCTTGACTGTGTTTGCACCCACCACCTTGGCCAACAGACTGTTCCAAGGTTCCTCCACCATTTCCATAGAGAAGTACTTTCTCACGTCCCTCCTGAACCATCCTCTTGTTAATTTTCACTCTTGACAACATGACCTTAAGTTAGTATTCAGTGTAAATAATTCTCCACAGTTTACCTTGTTAATTCCTTTAATGAACTTGAAGGTCTCTGTCATATCTCCCCTCACCCTTATGGTTTCCAGTGAGTACATATTTAGTGCATTGAGGTGCTCCTCATAGGATTTGCCCTGCTGGCCCTGAATCATTTTTATTACTGTACACTACACTGTTTCCAGCCTTTCACTATCCTTTCTGAGGTGAGGACTCCAGAATTAGGCACAGTACTCCAGGTGATGTCTGACCAGGATCTGAATAGGGGGAAGCATTACCTATTTTCTTCTGCTATCAATACCTGTCCTAATACATCCCAGCATCCTGTTAGCCATGCTTAAGGGTTTGTTCCACTGGCTCTTTTGTTTAAGGGAGTTACTGATGATGACTCCTAGATCCTGTTCCTCTTCTGTAGTGCTAAGTTTCACCCCACTCACCCAGTAGTTGGTTTTGGGGTTACTTTTCCCTAGGTGTATTACCTTGCACTTTTTCACATTGAATTTGAACTGCCAGACCTTTGTCCACCCCTCTAGTTTTTGTAGGTCCCTCTACATATCCCTTATTCCCTCATCACTATCCACCCTCCCACATCATTTTATGTTATTTATGAAGAGATACATCCTGTCCTGGATTCTTTCACCATGAACATGTTTAAGAGCACTGAAACCAGGTTAGATCCCTGTGAATCCCAACTCATAACCTACCTTTCTCTGATTTACCCCCATTGACCGACAGCCTCTGCTGCCTCCCTTCTAGGCAACTACCCACCCAGCTCACTATGTTTATAGCAACATCCGGATCTTTCAATCCTTTTTGAGCAGCCTTTTGTGCAGTACTGAATCAAAAGCCTTGTTGAAGTTAAAGTAGATCCACATCATGGCCCATGTCTACTTCCCTGGTCACCTAGTCAAGGAAAAAAATCAGGTTAGTCTGACAAAACCTTCCCACCACAAAACTGTGTTATTTACCATCCTGGAGCCCATTTCTCTCTAGGTAGTCTGCGAGGTCCTGTTTGATTAGTGATTCCATCAGCTTCCCCAAGATGAAGGTCAGACTGACAGCCTGTAGTTCCCTGGTTGCTCTCTATCCCCCATGAAGCAGTGCAATATCTATCATTCTGCAACCCCTTGGCCCCTTGGAACTTCCCCGGACCTAAGTGAGCTGCTGAACAGACCAACCAGTGGTTCAAGTTAGTTACCAGTTGATATATAGTTGGTTAATATACAGAGACTACCAATCTCCAGGGTTCTCTCTGGAAGGTCCACCCCTGACCTGACACTTAGGGTGGGACCCCTAATTGCTCCCTAAAGTGAATTGCCTTGTCCTCCTGCTAGCCTGTGCCTGGCTAAAGGCACCCACACTGCGCCAACACCTGCTGACCCTGGCCGTGTTGCCATTTCATTTGGGATCTTTCCTCCGCCGGGTACCTCATGCACTCCTGCTGCCCAAACAGCTGGGGCCATGGCACCACTTGCACAGGCTGGGAACTTAACCGGCTGTCTAGGTCCTCTGACAACCCCATACTCCTTCAAGCCTCCCTCAGCTTGGCTATCCACCAAAGGTCTAAAAATTGCGCACCTGAATATCTGCAGCATCCTCCAAAACCTAGCAGAACTAATCGCCTGGGTGGCCCACTACAAGCTGGACATTATGGGCATCACGGAAACTTGGCTGAAGCCTCACATCCCTGACTCCACGTGTGCCCTGCCGGGCTACAGCCTCATCTGGCGTGACAGGGCTGGCAGTAGGCATGGGGGAGGTGTGCTCCTATACTATAGGGTGCACCTTAACGTGTCTACAGTGCCTCATTCACCTCCTGAACCCCCAGCCTGCGGGTTCCTTCACTCCCTCCTCCCACTTGGGAACACTAAAAAGATGCATCTTGTCTCTGCCTACAACCCTTCGAAGGGTGGTGTCCAAAGACTCTCCTCACTACTTGACCACCTTAAAGAAAAGGTTGCCTTAAATGAGCTGCTAAACCTGGGGGACCTCAACCTCAATTGGGCAGGGCCAAATACCAAGCAATTCAAGCCTCTTCTCTCAGGCCTTGCTCTCAGCCAGATCATCATGGGACCCACAAGAATCTCCTCTCTGGGGGACAAAGGGTCACTTATAGACTGGGTACTAAGCAATAGATTGGACAGAATTGTCCACTCGGGAACTCTCCCGGATGTCATCTCAGATCACTCTCCAACCTACTGCATATGGGGCACTTCCTCACCCAAAGTCCCAAGCAGAGTGATCCAGATGAGGGACTATTCCAAACTCATCCTCAATGACTGCCTCGAGGATCTACGATGTGTCAACTGGTCTAGGGTCACTGCTACAAATGACCCTGTTGCAGCCCTTTATCATTTCCTTGCAGCATTTGTCCCCCTTGCAAAACAGGCATGCACCCCTTACAAAAAGGAGGGTGAGGGGCACAGTCATGAAGTGGCTCCATGGTGAGCTATTCTCCCTCATGAAGCAGAGAGACAAATGTTGGGTGAGACACAAGATCTCCCGCAACAATAACGACCTCCTCGAATATCGGCGGCTCAGAAACTCCTGCAAGAGAGCCAGATGCACCACTAAGAGTGAGTACTGCAAATCTGCCCTGTTAGCCTCGACCAATAACCCCTGACACTTTTGGAAAAATGTCAAAAACCTGGTCGGAGGGTCTGCCAAGGAAACGGTCACTGACATGCATATCAGAGGGTCCAACTGCAATATCCCCCCATACTATTGCCACTGCATTTAACTGCATGTTCACAGACCTGCCTGCTCCTCCTTCTTCTTCCTAACTGTCTGCCCCAAACCACTGGATGGACACCCCCCCAACCACCATTCTACCTCAAACAGATCTCAGTTGGAGAGACCCAGGAACTCCTAGCTGGTTTCTCTCACCACATGGGGGCAGGTCACAACAGCCTCGAACCAAAGCTGCTTAGCTTGGGGGCTTCCCTCCTCGCCTGGCCAGTCGCTCATATATTTAACTCTTCTCTTATCTCAGGGATCATACCTGGCGTATGGAAGGTGGCCAAGGTTGTCCCTGTTCACAGACAAGGCGACCCCAAGGATATGAAAAACTATCGCCCCATCACCATACTCTCGGCTACCTGTAAGCTCCTAGAAAAGGCAGTTGCCTCTCAACTCTTTCACTACCTTCAGGGTTATGCAGTTCTCCCCCCAGCTCAGTATGGCTTCAGAAAGGGGCACAGCACATCGACTGTGTTTGCCATGGTTACCTCTGAGATCAGGTCCATGACTGACCAAGGCAAACTGACTGGAGCCATCTTCAATGATCTTTCTAAGGCCTTAGATCGGGTTGACCATTCCCTCCTCCATTCCACTCTTCTTTCCCTTGGATTCTCCCACTGAGCCCTTGCCTGGTTCTCCAACTACCTTGGGGGAAGGCAGCAATACGCCTGCTTCAACCGTGCCCTCTCTGCCCTCTCCCCTTTTAACTGCGGGCTCCCCCAGGGATCTGTCCTTCGACCCATTCTGTTTTCCCTTTTCATAAATGAACTGCCCCTCATTGCAACCTATGGGCACCGAAGTCTATATGTGGATGGCCTCGCTGTACTGTCCAGTTCTCAGGATATTACTAACATCAACTCCCGACTTAACTCAGACTTTGATCTTATCCAGAACTGGCTTGACAGACACAACCTCACAATCAACCTGGAAAAGAACCAGGCCATGCTCTTTGGTTCTGTGGCCAAAACCGCTTCCCGCCCTGCTCCTCTAACAATCTATGGAGCTAATGGCTCCCTCCTGCTGGTCATTGACACCGTCAAGTATCTAGGAGTTACCCTTCATCTACAACTGGATCTCACCGCACATCTTCGGAATATCTGTAAAGCCGCAATAGGCAAGCTTGGACTTGCCTTCAGAGACAAAGATTGCCTCACCCCGACTGCTTGCCTCGCCATAGCCAGGGGGATACTCCTTCCCACGCTTTGCTATGGGCTCATAGTTTTTGCCCCAGTCCCAAATTCTAGCCTAGCAAAATGGGATACTGCTTATAACAACATATGCTGCTTCGCACTCTCTGCACCTCGCCTTACGCATCACTGTGAGCTCTACTCTCAGCTGGAGTGGCTCCCCCTGAAAAACACTGCACCTTTGTCCTTGGCAACTTCGTTGATAACATAGTTAGAACGGCCACTCCTTCTGCACTTGCCCTTCCCCTCAAATATGGAACCCCTGCCTACCACTTAAGATCTAGTGCTGCTCTGGTCCGCCTGGTTCCTAAGACCCGCACCCTCACAGGTGACCAAGCCTTCTCTGTCCACGCGCCTAGACTGTGGAACTCCCTTCCCACCCTAGTTCATGCCTCTCTCTCTCTCTCCCATCCGTGCTTCAAAACATCCCTATGGAACTTCCTCAAAACTGCCTCTGCCTATCTTTGTACTATATCGATCCAGAATAGTCTCTCCCTCCCCCCTGACACACTATGGGAGTTTGTGAGCTGATACACCGACCGCTGTTCATCTCTGCTGATAACCAGCATAAGGCACTTTCCGCCCTTCTGTTGGACAGGAGCTCTTATCATATCAGTACCTGCCTCTAGCTGCACTATTTTGATCCGCATTCTCTCTCATGATAGGCACTCATGTACTTTCATGTAATTTTGATGCATTCTCTGTCATGATGTTATCTGTTGTTATTCTACTTCTCAATTGCTGTTATGTATTTTGTTGACTTACTGCCAATCTTGCCATTTAAAGCCAGTTGTACCATTTTGCTGTTAAACCCACTTGTTTGTGGGCCTGTAAGTTACCCTGATCTCTGTATTTTGTTTCTTATGTACTCTGTAACCTCCCGGGTCGCACCTGAAAATAGGCACTTGTTGTCTAATGCGCTTAGCTGGTTAACAAAAGCAAACAAATAAATAAATAATTTAATTTTAACTTAATATATAGACAGAACCCCCAGCTGATTGCAGCAGTAGGATGGTGATTGCATACAGATGGGTGTTGGATACAACAGGGTCAACTGAATGCAAGCACATTTCAGAGATTTAACTGCAGCCAAGCCTTTAGAAATCTAGCTTCAGTCTATTAGAATACAATCCCAGTAATCTAGCAGCTAAGCTAGTAGAGCACATGGGAGGTATTCCAGTGGCCTGGGTTTTCCAGTCAGGTTATATTACTGTATGTAATGTACAGCAGTATTACTGTGTGACACTGAACAAGACCCTTAGCCTCATTGTGCTCAGCTTCATATCTCTCTCTCACACACACACACACATTTTCCTTTTTCTGCACTTCAACCACTTGAGCTTTTCATATCCTCCCTCAGTATTACTTAACTTTTTGTGCATGCAAATATGCTGCAGACAGCTGGTAAAAAACTGTAAAGTGCTTCATGATTCAGTGTATAAAAGTCACTAAATAAAATCAAGTTCTTTTCCTTCAGCTTGGTGCAGCCTAGTGCTATCAACCAGTATTCCATATCCATGCCAGAACTCTTCTGGCTCATTTGTCTAATTCTATTAGAAAAAATACAGCTGTACTAATTGCTTTATACAACAGAGATGTGTGAGGCTGGCAATGGAAAAAATCAACTTCTTATTTGTTTGGTAACATGGCATATCCACTCTTTATGCATCTCACTCTTCATAAGCCTGGCATTCCCTCTTATTACTCACTAACTCGCTCTCGGTGTTTTCTGGGCAGTGTTAATGCCACTAGCATCATGTTGGTAATGACACCTCAGATTCTTCTGATGTTTCTTGGAACAACCCAGTGTCACTGGCCCTGGGCTTACAATTGGTACAATTCTTGATTACATGTTTTGCAGAAATTAGGTACACTTACTGTTTGTCTGTAACATATGCCAAGCATCTCTTTGGATAGAGGAAAATGTCTGTGTCAGCTATGCTCAAGACGAATTTTACAGATTTGTTAACAAAAGTAGCTATATATTACCCTACTCAGGGGCCCCATCAGGTGGTACTGTATGTGACTAGCACTGACTGACACATTAAAGCCTCCTTTGTTATAGTGGCACTGTTACCTTTTTAGAGAATACATAAATGCCTTACCTTATATACAGTATTTCAAAAAATATGTAATACTTCCATTTCTGTCTTAGTACTGTACTTCAATCCCAAAATTTCAATTTGTGTTAAAATAACCTGCAGTGTATTTGAAAGAAGAGAGATGAGTTTTTCAAGTGTGACCAATCTAATTAAGGGAAAATAATCCAGTACTATATGTACACAACTAGAATTTTTGCATGATAGCCAGCCTGGTGGCGCTGAGGGTTCAGGTGCTGGACACCATACCCCATGCCACAGCAGCAACCCGGGCTCAGGATTGAGCTCGGGTGGCCAGGGGTCAGCAGAGGAGTGAGAGGATTGAGCATGCAATGATGGCTCTCCTCTTCAGGGGAGCGAGGGAAGGTTGTCTGACTCCTTGGCTGTCTTCTGATGGAAGTCAGGTAATAGCACCAGTAGTTAAGGAAGCTAGAAGGCTGGCTATGTGGTGCATGTGTACCTCGCTGCGCATGCGCCCACAGTTGTGAAGGGGATGGATGAAAAAAAAAACAGGAAAAATGTGACCGCAGACTCCATGAACCCCTGAAGCCAGCCAGCTTCCCACTCTGCCACCAGATTGCTGTAAGCTTCAGTCTGGATAGTGAGCCCTGGGCAGGGAGAAGATGGCCCTCCCCTTTCCGGCCACGCCATGGGGGGAAATCTGTGGGAGAAAGGGAGCATGCTGCTACTGGGGGAAGCAGTGGATTGTCTCAGGTGGCAGACAGAGTGGAGAGGGCTGCCTGCGGTCACCTTGGGGGAGGATAAAGAAATAATGAAAAAAGAAACTTTGCATGAATAATTTGGTAATTTATTAAGCACCCCATGGCTATTTGCACTGTATGGTAGCCTTAAAACACATACAAGTCAAACAGTTATTACGTTTCTACTTCTCTTGCCCAGTTAAAACTGAAATTGGATTTGCTCCCAGTATTAGAATACTCTGATATTTATATTTTAAAAACATTTGCTGTTTTCTAATGGATATCAGCAATGGCAGCTGTATCTTGATTTATTTTTGGTACAGTGCAATACTGATAAAAACATGTTTTTTTCATAAAACATAGTTCTTCACACTTCACATGGGCTTTTCTACTAATATTTCCATTACTACAGAATAATTTTCCTGATTACTCTGACCCACATCATTCAGATGGTGTAAGTTCAGTCATTCATGTCTAATTATTTATACTCCTGAATTTTCTGAAAGTTACAGTATTGCAAAAATAAAAAAAAAACAGACCACTGAAATATAAACATGTAGTGACTAAATTAACTGTTATAATACAAAGGTATCAGATTTTCCACTTTTTAGAATAAGGTAAACTGCACTGAGCTCAAATGGTATCATGCTGTTTTTCATTGATTGTTGTAGCATGGGGAACTAGTTGCTGGGGGTAGAAAAGACAAAGACATAAGGCACAGTACAGAGCAGTACATTTTTAACATTATTTTTATGGGGGGTATAGCTTAGCCAGGACCATGATGGCAGCTCGGTTCTACAGTTCTCCCTCACCTAGCCTAGAATCCATCACTAACTTCCACTAATGTGTAGTTAAACCTCGATTGATTGGTGTCTTACTGTTCCAACGGGCAGCTGAATTCTGTTGATCCCTGTTTAAATTTGTTCCATCTGGCCTTTGCAAGTTTCCTGCGGGTTTTTTGTCCATTAAGAAGATGAGGTCTACTGCAAGTCTGGCACAATGGGGCTATATTGGTTGTGTGGCAAGACCTGCAACATGCAGCTCTTCAGTGGGACAAATAGCAGCTATTCTGTCCCAAACATTAAAGGACACTGCTATCCATACCTCCAAATAACTTTCAATATTGGGAGCCAGGATGGAGCTGGCAGAGTGGTGCATAAGTGGAGACAAGTTAGGATGAACTCGAGGCCCACATAAAAGAAAAAGCACACATGGTGTATAAAATGGGGAATAGGCTTTGGCTGTCACTAAACAGGAATGGGATCTTGGAGTAATCATTTCTGATGACCTCAAGGTGGAGAGGTAGTGCAACAAGGTAGTAGGTAGGGTCAGTGGGATGTTGGTGTGAACAGGGAGGGATATCATCACCAGAAGGGAAGGGTGATTTTGCCACAGTATAGTTCACTGATGAGAGCCCACATGGAGTACTGTGTCCAGTTCTATAGACTACATCTCAAGAAGGACATTGACAGAATGCAGGCTATCCAGAGAAGGGCAACTAAATTGCTGCAAGGGTTGCATCAGAAGTCCTATGAGGAGAGCATGAGGGACCTCAATATGTACAATCTACAAGAGAGGGGGGGGTGAAGGGGACATAATAAAGACCTATAAATACCTCATTGGCTTGAAAAAGGTACAGGAGGGGAGTATTTTTTTCAGAGGAAAAGATGCATGAGAACAAGCGGACATGCAATAAAGCAGGAAGGGTGAAAATTTAGGAGTGCTATGAGGAAGTATTTCTCCTATGAAAGAGTGGAGGATGCCAGGAACAGTCTTCCAGTGGAGGTAGTTGGGGGGGGGGAACAGTGGTGGCTTTCAAGGATGCATGGGATAGGCACAAAGGAATCTTAGCTGGAAGTTGGGGGAGGGAGCAAGAAATTGAGTAGGATCTGGGGTGTCAGTATAGGCAGGAACAAATGAGCAGACTAGGTGGTTCTTATCAGCCATCAAATTCTATATTTCTAGACCCACACAAGCATGTCTTCCGATCCTCAGTGTGAAATATATATTTCTTTCTTACTACAATTTATGTAGAAGGATAGAAATTATTAGATGCCATTGCTTGTGTAAGTGACAGTGTTTCAGCAAGATTTGAAGTTCTATATTGCTAATAACTTGAAAAATTTCCATCTGAAACTTTGAGGTTTAAATGCAACTTTGTAAACATAACTTCAGTCAGACTGACTGTTAATTATGAACATCTACTGCAGCTGTGTGTGTGTGGTCATCTGTACTCACTGCTGGATGTCCTTTGCCACAGCATGCATTTCCTACCTAGGAAGCTTAGTACAGCACTAGAGTTACAGACTTCCAAGTAGAGGGAAGGGGTCCTTCATTCGCTCCCCAAAGTGGAATATTTTTTTTTGTTCTCCCTACAGTTTTTGTAGTATGAGGCAAATGTTTACATGTCATCGCTTATGTTAGTGATAGAGTTTCAGGAAGGGTTGACATTCTATATTGCTGACAACTTGACTTTGAGGTTTAATTGCAACTGAGAAAACATTACTTCAATTAGACAGACTGCTCATTACAAAACTTCTGCAACTGTGTGTGGTGGGGGGGTTTTCCCTCTGCACTGAATGACCTTTGCCACAGAATAAAGCAAAAACTTCACAGAAAAAAGTGCTGGAGAAAACATTAGCTGTAAAGCAGTGGCAGTTTAACCACAGATGTAGAGTACATACAAAGATGGCAACCTAAACCCAAGCATTTTGAATCTAATGGTTCTTCCCCATGAAGTAAAACCACACAAGCCAAACACATCTTAAATAGTATGCACATAAAGCTATAATGACCCAGTACATATGGAAGCACCAACCAGAATAACAAACATTCTAAACTCTATTTGATTTCATAGTAAAATATGGCAATAATATTATATGCCCCAGTGCAAAAATACAAAGGGAATGAAAATAGTTTGTACAAAAGAGTTCACTGGGCAATGGGGGAAGGAGGGGGAAGGGGATAAAAAGGGACTGTCCAAAGGAAACATGTGGACCACTATAGCATGTAAGCACAAAAATACACAGAAGAATAACTCCAATACATAGTAGACAATGCCACTAAACATTTGTGGCTTTCAGCCAAAGGTTAAAATTAAAGCTAAAGTCCATTTCTGGAGGTATAATTCCTGATCCTGGATGCCAGAAAGAAGTATAACATAAAAAATATAAATCCAACATAGTTATAAACGAAATTCAAAATAGATGCATATTTTCCAATAGAATAATACATATATGACTAGTCAGTGCAGGAACAGAATATCAAAGGGACAAATAGGGGCTATCTCAAAAAGAGGATAATGTTCCAGTCACAAAATCTTGGAAACAATAACCTCTCCTGGGCTTAATGGGGATGTGGGGTCAATAACCATGAAATGCATACTCCTGGGATCACCTCATTTCCAAGTGGACCAGTGCAGTCCAGTAGGAGTATCAGCACTCCCACTGGTGATGAACCAGACATTCTCTTGTATCTGGTCCTTCATGTGTCTAATCATTCTACCTATTTTGAGGTAATGATATGTACACCAGATGGCATATGTTACAAATTCTGTTCTACAAGTGATCGAATGCACTATCTCATGCATACAATGGATGGTTGAGCTGATAAATGTCCTACCTTGGCTGGCATAGATGCAAATGTTGCAAATGCCCCAGTGGTGAAATCCAAGGGGGTGTGGGGGAAAACCTGGAGGTGGAGGTGGGTGATAATTTTCAAAATGTCTGCATACAGTGGTTAAAATTGTATCTTTTTTTTTTATATATATAGGTTTTTATACTCCGTGGCAGGTATGGGAATCTGTTTCAGCCCCATCTCCATAAGCCACTGCCATCCCAAGTTTCTTCCCATGTCAGGAACCATGATCCACCATGGATTACCCCCCATGGCAGTATCGGGAAGGGAGAACCATCCACCCCCACCCAGAACACAAACCCAGAATGTCTCAGACCCAGAGAGATCAAGACGACCATGGCGTGATGGGAAGGGCTACATGAAGCCCGTCCTCCATGTTCCTCCTATTTTCTCCCCAGGGCTCCACAGATGTGTAACAAGGATGTTGTGCACACTCCACCTCCACAGAGACACATGGTGTTCTGAAAGCGGGCTCTCCAATAGCAGTGACTCACATGGACCACCACCTGGATTTCTCCTAGTGTCTGTCAAGCAGCAAGTCATGGAAATCCCCCTTCCTGAGGGAAGAGAGCAGTTCTGTAGATGCTCAGGCTTCCCCTCACACCTGACCCCAGAGTGACCTGCATGCAATCCCAAACCCAAGTCGCCAGCATAGGAAAAGGTAAGGTCCGCATAGCACCTCTGCCCTCTTTACCACGGGGCCGGCTATAGAATGGTATCTTTGTTACATTTTTTTCTGTAAACCACAAGTGGGCAGTTTCCTACTGAGTTGCAAAGGTATGGACTTGCTGTTAGCACCTCCCAATTCTTTGTAGGATGTTCGTCACAAGGAGCACAATGCATTGTTTTTGTGGTTAATCATTTTTACTGAAAGAACAACACAAAGGTACAACAGTTACAGATAAGGAAATGTTGAGTCAAGACAGCATACCGAGCATACTGCATGTAAGCCAAATAAAGCATTATAAATTAATTTAGTCATAATTAAGGTGGTGCCAGTAAGTTTGGTGCCATTTCTGGGCAGCTGCAACTTATATTCCTGTAACAGGAACAAAAACACATAAAAACAAGAAAATATAACTATAAAACTACAGTATATACAACAGGTTACCTAGTATCTATATAGAGAGAGGTTTTCTTGCTACATAGGATTAGGGGACTGATGGTGGGACCAAGTGCCAGTGTGTCTAAGTCCCTGCCTTGTAGAATTCCAATTTCAGAAAGGGGGCACAATATTTGCAGTATCCTGTCATGGTGTGACTAGCAAAATTGTAGTCCCTGTCATACGTGGCTAGTTGATCAACTACCAGAAACTATTCTTGGCCTGAAGGGGTCTCAGTGGACATCTATTTGCAAAGTATCAGCCATTTGGCAGCGACTCCTACTGCCGTGAGCCACTGGGCCTGTGGGGAGGATTTTGAAATGCCAGCAGGGCAGCAGCCCAGTAGAAGAATTTTTGCTGTGGGAGGGATAGTAACCTCTGTGATTTTGGTGCAGATGTGCTAGACTCAGTATCATAAGAGATGGAGGGCAGGGCATGTCACAAGGATGACAGTAGTGTGGTTCCTGATCCCTGTCATCTCCAACAGGAGTCCTCAGTTTGCAGACCCATGGATTTCAGTGCAGCACCATCTATGAAGCATCTTGTTTTGGATGAACCTGCTTCCGCCACCCCTGCATGCTCTGTGTAACCTATCCCAGAAGTGGCTTCATTGGGATTCAGAGAGTGGGTACCTAGTTCAGATTACCCGTGCCCACCTGGCTAATTAGGAGGGATCCAGTTGTGAGTCCTGTACAGACCTGCAAATAGTACCTGCTATACTCTTTCTGAGGGAGGAATAAAGAGTCAAAGGATGTACACCTTGGGGTAGTGTTTGGGTCTGTCCTCCATGTCTGAGCCTCTGGATGGCCTTCTGCTGTTGGAGTTATCTCCAGAAATTCCTTTTGGGGGTGGTGACCCACTCCATGATGCCTGCAAAAGAGTCAATGTGGATAGTGCCCCCGGAGAACATACTCCTAACATACTGTATACCTTGTTTTCCCCAGAGAGCCCATTTTATCGTATTCCCCCAAATATAGATCTCTGTGTTGCCCCAGAGACTGTGGATGGCAACCCCAAAAGAAAGCAAACTGGGCTCTTGTCATTTGTTCTCCTCTTGATTTTGTAAGTAAGGTGCTCAGATCATTATTTCTTAAGGGTTCTGATTTGGGCCTCTTTTAACAGGTTCTGATCATCTTGTTTGTGTGCTTCTCTTGACCCAGTGGGAATTCTATGGCTATTTGTATCTGGCAAAATAAAAATAGCTTGTTTGTATGTTTCTCCTGACCCAGTGGGTATTTTATGGCTATATGTATCTTGCAAAGTAAAAAAGAGCTTGTTTGTGTGTTTCTCCTGACCCAGTGGGTATTTTATGGCTATTTGTATCTGGTAAAATAAATGAACATTGAGCAATACAGACAACGTCTGATGAATTCTTCTGTTAAATGCCCTGGGTAAGTGCCATGACTAGCCTACATGAGGTTCTGATCATACCCTGTTTGCAGGAATCTCTCCTTGACATCATTGGCATAACTTTACAAGATTGCAATATCAGAACAGTTCCTGCAAATTCATAAGAATTGACCAAACAGGATATACTTAATAAGGTGCTCTGAATCAAAACATTCTACCCTTTGTACGGAATTGCCTGAAGTCAGCTTTCTGTAATTCTCTGTTTGTACAATTGAGTACACCTGCCACAGAGAGATCCACAAAATAATGAAATTTGTATTCAGGTATGTGTAAACCTTAGGTTCTAATTGTTTTGATTGATAAAGTTAACAAAGTCAGTGGCATCCTGCTGTATGTCCTGCCAGATGACCATAAAGTCATCTAGACAGTGCCACCAATAGATGATATTTGAACTGAAGGGATTGACAATGGGGTTATTAATGGGCACTTTCTCCCACCAATCCATAAAAAAGGCTTGAGAAGGATGGCACTATTGATGACCCCATCACAGTGCCACACACCTTGAGTTAGAACTGCTTATCAAAAGTGAAATAGTTCATGTTAAGCATTAGATCCAGAGCAATCAATATAAATTCAGGGTCCAGTATGTTAACAGTGTCACATCTGTCAATGAAAAATCTAACAGCACTTGTCCACAAATGATGCTGTATTCTAGTATACAGTGAACTCACATCAGTTGTGAGCCATGAGTAACTAGTATCCCACTGAAAATTGTTGAAGATCTCCAGCACTGCCATCATGTTCCATAAGTAGGATAGCAGAATGACATATCCTGAAGAAAACTGTCCATGAGTACAGAAAGATTTTCTGTAGGGGAACTGATTGTGGAAACTATCAGACGAATGGAGGGGGGTGCTCGTGGTCTTTATGCACCATGGGAAGGGTTTAAAATGTGGGCACTGCATGAGACTCACACTTCAGAAATTCTAGTTCAGGTTTAGTAATATGGCCAAGTATGTGCAGTATGACCTGTCCAGAAAATTATGAAGTTTGGCCTTGAAATCCAAAGTGGGATCTTTTCTTAACCTTCTGTAATGGTTGACATCGAGTTGAGACAAGGCTTCCTCTAGGTAAAAGATGGCCATTTCACCCTTATGTGAGGCTGTAATTGTGATGGTTTTGTTGGACTTCTGTTTTCAACGTGCATCACTTTCAGCTATTGTCAGATTTTTGTTGATAGGGTCACCTTTTTGGAGAAGAGAGCATCCACATCCTGGGTACCTAGATTCTCAAATGTGACAATAGCTATTGATGCAGCTCTCACTAGGTAAAGGGTTGATTTTGATTAAAGGTCTTGCATTTACTCATGAACTTCTCATGATTAATTTAATAAGTGTTCAAGTATTTTCCCTGCTGAACAAATCAACCCAGTGTCTCCTCAGGGTCTAACCCTTAGGGGTTTCGAGGGATGTGCCACTGCTGCTACTATCCCTCTAAGTCAATTTTTAATTGTTGTTGCTACTTGCACATTGATAAAATATTTGGAAGCAATTTCAAAGTCTGTGCTTTCATTGATGGGCCTTAAGCTGCATTTATTTTGTTACTGTATATCCCCTACCAGCTTTATCTTTCTGCTGAGTGAGGTGGTGGAGCAGCAGGAAACAATATTTCCCTGCCCCGGCATCTGTAAACTGGATTTTATTACAACCCACATACAACCCTCTTTTTCACACTACAACAGGGGTGGCTATGACTGATGTGGGCTGACACAATGGCCTAATCTCTCTGCCTTTAGAGCTCTGAGAGCTTGGGGCTCCTGACCCACTGAAGGTTGTTCCAAACCCCCAGCTGATTTATGTAGTCAGTTAGTGGGCCAAGGGTTGTCCGTAATATAATGCAATACTTTCTGATTTTTGTTTTTCTGGCAAACAGCTTTTTGAAGTCCAGACCCCAACAGCCAGATGATCCCCCACCCCTATCTCTGTATGCTTTTAAAGGGTCAAGCAGGGATATGGATCCAACCACCTCCATCTGGTTTGAGGGATGTGAGGGTTCATAGCACATATTTTCGACTTAGAGCTTAAGCTTTCTTCTTTTCTTTTGGGATTGCTGGTCCCTTAGATAAGTACCCAGACCTTGTAATAGCTATTTCCAACTGTATGGCCTGACTGGCATTCTTCACTGTTGTAATCAAGACTATTTTCATTCTTCCTTACAAGTGCAGATGGGGGGAAATGGGTAAGGTTAGGGGAAAGATCAATGTTTTGGATTATTGTGACTGCCCTGATTATGTTCTCCAGAGCCTTTGGTAATGATTTCCTCTGTGAGCAATTAGGGAATATAGATCTATATGCACACCACAACCTTAGTGCCTGTATACTGCTCTAGACTGAAGGAAGATAGTATGTCTCTCACTTTATGGTAACCCCAATGGAGTACTATTAATCAGATACAGTAGCTCTCACCATCACAGTCCATTGAGGGTGGACTCCATGTGGAGGTACTCTTTATTGAATTCCAAGAATGGATGCAAGAAGACCCAAGAATTCATATTATCATATGCCTGTTCATTTACTGCCACTGTTTCTGGTTAGTCTTCTTTTATCATTCAGTTTGTGTATTTGTTCATGCAACCAAATTCTGGTTTATATTCCTAAAAAGACCTTAGGGTCACAGATGTCCCCCCACCTTGGTAGAGACCTTGTTTCACGAAGCATGTCTTGCATGTGTTTTTTGAGCCTCCCCATGGCTGATATCACAGGTGTTACATGGAATATGAGGGGCCTTAATTCACCTATCAAGAGGAGGAAGGTGCTTTCCCACCGTATAAGTTAAAAATGCAAGTGTCATTCCTTCAGGAGCCAAACTTGGTGACTTTGGAGGTGCTTATATTGCAAAGGGATTGGATAGGCTCCAAGGGGCTGTGCATCAGTAACCTAGAAGGGCCTGTCTTCTCCTGTACCATTCCCTAAAATGGTCACTTGAACAACCCATGTTGGATGTAGATGGCAGATGGTTACTCTTAAAAATGTCCACCCCAGTGGGCCGTAGTATACAAGGGCCATCTATGGCCCCAAAACTCTATGTTTCTATAAAACTCGATCCTCTGAGGTTTTTATTTATTTATTTATTTATTTATTTATTGAAATGTTTCACCAGGAAAGGCACACTGAACCACAAGTTGCTCTTCTCATGGTGCATCCTGGGGGAAAGGGTAGTTGAAATACATATATGCATACAACAGCAATCATTATTACAACAATATTGGCAGCAGTGACTAGCAAATAACAGAGAGAACATATTAAGTGCAGCTTAAGAGTACAATTTTACACAGAGGACAAAATGGACAAGCCAAGTGCATTACATTAGGATAATACCTTAAATTCATGGTGATTGTGCCATTTAACCTGAAAAAAGGGGTGTATAGGGAGTAACAGCAAAGGTGGAAGGGTAGCTATGCTGAGAGGGGAGCAGTTGAATAGGAAGCACGGTTATAGATATAATGATAGTAGTAGATTGATTTTATATGAAGTTTGTTGGGCTTTAGTAAGCATAATTGCAGGCAAGACCCCTGTTCTCCTAGGTGGGAACTTTAATCTTACCTTAAACACCTGCTGTGATACTATAATTCCTCTGGCCTTCCTGAGGTGCATTCAAGAGCTACCAGAGCACTAAAATCTCTTATTCCAGAGTACTCACTCTGGGACCATTGCCGCTCCTTCATCCCTCAGACAGGATTTTTTCTGATTTTCCATATCTCCATACTTAAATTCACCGATGTTACTATATGACTATTAGCCTTCTACAGAACCTCTCTGCAACTTTATGGTTGTGCTAAAGCATTGAAACTTCTGTTATCCTTGACTGATAGCCCCTTACTGAATAATTATGTAATCCAATGCCTGTTATGTAATGTAATGTACTGTAATCTGTAACAAATGTTGTCCCTGTACCTTTTATGTATGACGTGGAACCTTTGTAAATGAGTCTTTGACTCAAAGGTCTTTCTGAATATCTCAATAAATCAATCAATAAAAAAATCAATCAACATGGTACCCAAAGATGAATTCATTTCTGGCTGATAGTCCAAAGAATTTCTCAGCTAACTGTTGAATCAACAAATTAACTGATTATTACTTCCAACAGTGCCCCTGTCACCCAAAAATTGCTCTGGGGCTAGAGGTACCCCAGGTCTTCCTCTTGGAAGCTGGAACCTCTACTTTTTTATTTGTTAAAGTGTTTCTCTCTGTCTGAGTGGGCTCCTATCAGGTCTGACCCTCCCAGCCTCATCCACCTGGCATCCCATGGACTTAACATCCAGATCCATTCATCCCCATCACTTTCCTCACATTGTGGAGGCTGCCTCAAAGGCCTCAAATGGATCCTTGGTAGGGAGGTGTGCAATGCCACTGAGTGCACAGCCTGTGGAAGTTTGGAACCTTCACTCTCCCCAGTTGGTATTTTCCCCTCCTGGTTTTCTCCCCAGGACGAGCGGACATGCAATGCTGCCACAGATGCCCTGCACACTCTTCCACATTGCAGAATCTTGGTAGCTGCTACTCATCCCATTCCCTGTTTTGAGGTCCCTGAATCCAGACTCCCAGTCACAACCAAGAGCCTGGCATACTCAAGGCACCACATCCATCCCTCTCAAGAGGAAGAGAGCAGCCCAATGGATGCTCAATCCTCCTCCCCCCAGCCAGTCCTCCAATGTCTTGAGTTCTCCATCTTCATAAATAAAGATTCCTGCACTGGGTCAAGGCAAAGGCTTTCCCATTTTTCTGACTCAGTGACACAGGTGAGGTGATGTGTGCAACTCTTTGAGAGGCCAATAAGGCTACCCTTCAAGGGAACATTATTGTATACAAAGCGAAAAGGAGGAAAGATAAAGAGACAGAAGCCCAGAAGCTAAGATGGGGTTTGGAGTCTCATTTTGCCCCCTGGGTCCAGACCTTATATACCCTCTCCACTTCATAGGTCCTCATGAATAACTTACTCTCTTCTGTGTTCCCACTGCATAAGGAACTTGTTAAGGGTGACTACTTTCTCCCCTGCTATTTGTACTTGCTATTGAGTCCATGGCCACTGTGATAAAGGTACATGGGGACTTGGACTGCATCAGATTGGGCCCAACTGATTACTGGATTAAATTATAAGACAATGATTTCCTGATCCTTATCTCCAATTCTCTGACAATGCTGCACTCATTGTCAAATCTGCTTTACTCTTTTGCATAAAAATTAGGTCTTAGGGTCAATGTGACCTAAGCTGAGATACTCCTCCTGAACAAATGCTGTCCTCAAACTACTTTCTTCTCCCTGGTGCTCAAGTGGTCTACACAGTACATTCTGTGACTGTGCTACCAGCTTTAACCCATTACTTGAGACTAGTGGTGGGCGAAGTGGGCTAAATTCGCTCTGCGAAGTGATACGCGGAGTAACGCGGAATCCGCGAAGTGCTCCACAATGAGAAGCTGAGTACTTTGTGTTAAAATGGGGAACGCGAAGTCCATTGAAAACAATGACTTTGTGTTACTCCACCTACCCCAAACCGCTTCTCCACCAATTTTAAGGCAAAGTAACACTGAAATCAATGTACTTCGCATCACTTTGACTTGTTATTGAGTTCCAATGCGAATTTGCAGTGCTTCATGGGATTGCAGGTCACATGGGCTCTGGATTGTTCTGCACAGCCTCAGTTCTGTGTAGTGTGTGTGTAGTAGAAGATGGAGACAGTTTCCTGTCAGAGCTCTGCCATTCAAATCCTCTAAAAGCTGTTAAAAAAGCCTTTTTGAGCCATTTTTTTTGCTCAAAATTTAGTGCATCGATTGTAGGAAAACCCTTCTGTGATCATATCATCGAGTGTTTATTGTTTGTGTGTGGATTTTTAATGTTTAGAACAGTCAGTCTGTGTACTGTGAAGTGTGCTTTGGGGGAGGGGTATATCTGTGATGTAGGTAGATTACTGGGAGAAAAAGGCAGTCTTTCTGTTTTGGTTGTATTCTTCTTGTATAAATGTGTAAATGTACACACAGTAATATTTTCAGTAATTCTTGGCATTTTTTGCTGATTGTTGTGGTGCATCCGTGTATAATTTCAGTTTGCTTAAAACATTTGGTTGTATTACTAAAGGTTTTCCATTTGCCACGCATTACTTGTAGTGTGTGCGTGTGTGTGTGAGTGTGAGTGTGTGTGCGATGCATGTGTGCCCTTAAATCAAATACCATTTATTGTGCCACAGAGTAATTGTAGCAGTGTGAACCTGCTATCCACTGCACCTGCATGAATTTTTTGTACTGCATGTGGTATCTTTACTGGTAGTAGTGGACTGTTACTGCTGTGCACTACCCCTCCCCCCCAAATGTTAAAAGGTATTCTTTTCCAAATTTGGATTTCTGATGGTGAGCACTGGTTAGGCGTTGTTGTTGTTGTTGTTGTGCCTTTGTGCCTGCATTTCTTTAGCGCGCAGTACAGTCTTAATCTGTCTATGCATTTGCATCTCCTTAAAACCCAATCTCTATCTGTTACTTAAGTCACAGTTGTTTCTTTGGCTTCCCTTCAGAATGCTGGTGTGGTGCACACAATTCACGATCACGTCACGAATCACAAAATTAATGTTTTGTAGTATCTTTCCATGCTTCACCGCTGTACTCATTGATATGAGTTTTCAAGCTGGTGAGTTTTGTGAACAGCCAGGTCATCAGGGAAGTATAGCCATAGGCATTCGCATTCCCAATCGCTCATCAGCTCCAAGTCCGAGAAAATTAAATTCATATTTCACAGTAACTAATGCAGTCATGATTCCCGATCACATCACGAATCACAAAATTTATTTTTTTCCTAGTTACTTGCATCATGTAAGCCTGTTTTGTAGTATCTCTCCAGACTTCACCACTGTACTCATTGATATGAGTTTTCAAATTGGGGAGTTTTGTGATACAGGTCATTGTCATCGGGGAACTACAGCCGTAGGCATTCACCTTCCTGTACAGCATATGAGTTACAGTACTGTAAGCCACGTGATGTGTGGGGGCCCAGGGGCTGCCAATATTGTTGTCACACCTCCTTACTTCAGGTTAAGGTGGAATGACAACGAGAAGTCACAATCACAATAACAAAGCGAAGTGGGAATTTCATGCTGGCCACTCTGCATAGTGGAGTGACAATGCAAAGTGCCCACTTCACAGGCACTTCACCAGTGGAATTTGAATTCACTGCATCTCTAAGATGGGAGACTTTGCATGTCTTGTTACACTCCCATTTCACTTCGTCAGCAGTGGGGAATTTTCTGGACACAAGACAGTAGCATTTTGGGGATGAACATTAATTCTTGTGACTTTGTCTGACAAGTGCCCTGATGACTGAGTGTGCCATTAATTCTGGGAGACTTTGCATTTCTTGTTACTCTCTCATTTCACTTCATCAGCACTGGGGAATTTTCTGGAGACAAGATAACAGTAGCATTTTGAAGATGCGCATTAATTCTAGTGACTGTATGTGTGGGGGGCTGCAAATATTGTTGTCACTCTGCCTTACTTCGCCTTAAGGCAGAATGACAACGTGAAGTAATAAGAAGAAGAAGTGGGCATTTCATGCTGTCCACTCTGCGAAGTGGAATGACAATGCAAAGTGCCCACTTCGTGTTCACTTCACCAGTGAAATTTAAATTTGCTGCATCTCCACTTAAGACATTGCAGGATGAGTGTTACAGATGAAAAAAAGCTTCATTTATCCATTGCCCGGAAAACTACTGCTGTAAAAATGACAGCCCAAAGCTAATGCACTTCACACCTTCCCTTTACCATTCCAACACACTGGTTTGCTAAGATCAGTGCCCTCATGGGGAACTTTTTCTGTGAGTGACAGCCCTCATACTATAGCTGTAGTAAATTTCAGCTCCATTGGCAAACGAGTATGGAATCTACCACAGTATTACAGACACAATATACATTTTCTGGGGCCACAAGTATATAAATGGTTTGAAGGGCCCCTCCTCCAGCCTTCCCCCACAGACCACCATGGAGTCTTCTGCTAATGGTGAACATTCCATTGCCATATATCTCTATGGCCCACTCCTGATGAGTCTCAAAACATAACACAGTACAACTATATTAGTGGTGACATGGGCAAAGCTAGGCAAACAGATTAAGGCCCCACTTACTCTATTCAATTAGTCTGCTTTGTGGGTAACCTGTTGCTTTTTATTGACAGGCATTCCTTACTGTGGCATAGGAGGATGAATGGCAGCATAGCACTAGTTTGAGATCTTTTTTTGGCTAGGTACCAGACATATGGACTAGTTTGAAGGACTTTCACAACACTTCCATTTATCTCAGATCAGTTTCTGGAAATTTGTGCAGCTCCAGGACTTTATATCTATTAAACTGGGGTAGAGAGGCCCATTCCAAATAACTCACCAGAGGTCTCTCCTTTGTCTCAATGGTTTCAGCTTAAGAGGGCAAGGGGTGGAAAATGTTTATGTGTAGAAGGAATGCAATACCAGACTTGTCCATCAGGGTTCAACAGAAATGGGAGCAATCCTTTTGTGCTACTATCTCTGAACAGAATAGGTGCAAATGTTTGCTGACTGCATTTATATTGGGTCCTGATAGGCAAAGCCTTTTTTTGCAAAACAAAACCTTACATTAATGCCAACATATCCCCTCTCAGCTACACCCTTTAGGGATGATGTCCAATGAGTTGCTAAAGATGTGGGGCCAGAGGAGCACTCTGTTCCATATATTATGGTCCTGCCAGGGGAGAAACTGATGGTATCCAAACAAGAAAGGGATTTAGGGTAATCATATCTGATGACCTAAAGGTGGCCAAACAATGAGCCAAGGCTATGTGGCCAGTAGGATGCTGGGGTGCATAGAGAGAGGACTCTCCAGCAAAAGGAAGGAGACGGTGATGCCACCATACGGAACATTGGTGAGGCCTCATTTGGAATATGGTTTTCAATTCTGGAGGCTGCATCTCCATAAGTATGTAGACAGAGTAGAGGCAGTTCAAAGAAGGGCAACAAAGATGGTGCAGGGCCTGCACCAAAAGTTGTATGAGGAGAGACTGGGAGACCTTGATATGGATACCCTGGAGGGGAGAGAAGAGACAAGGGAGATATGATAGAAATCTTCAAATATCTAAAAGGTGTAAATAGGGTACTGGTGGGTAGCATCTTTCAGAAAAGGAGATGTCCAGGAACAAGGGGGCATGATATGAAGTTGGAAGGGGGGAGACTTAAGGGTACCATGAGGAAGTATTTCTTCACAGAAAGGGTGGTAGATGCGTGGAATAGACTCTGAGTGGAAAAGCTAAAGTCTAAAAGGGTAACATTAAGAAGGTATAAGGAAATGCAGAGAGAGGAGGATAGCGATGTGTATCGGGTAGACACAGGGAAGCAGGGAAAGCGGTAAGGAGCACAAAGGTGCAAACTGCAGAGAGAATAGCTCAGGAGGTAATGAAAGGGGACAAAGCATGTTTTAGGTATGTAAGTGAAAAGAGGAAGGAAAGGGGTTGGATTCTAAGGCCAAAAAGGGAAGGAGAAACTGTATAGAAGGAGACCAGGAAAAGGCAGACATTTTGGACAAATACTTTTTTTCAGTGTTCATGAGGAAGCAGAAGGGAAGAGGCCACAAAAAATAAATGAAGCTTTGGAGGGAGGAAGGTGGACATGAGTCCTTTTTCAAAGGAGAGAGCTCTGAAGGGACTGGCTAATCTAAAGGTGGACAAAGAAATGAGGTGAGATGGGGTGCATCCAAGGGTATTGAGGGAACTCAGGGAAATACTGACTGCACCTCTGACAGTTCTGCTTAACAGCTCACTGGAAACAGGAGTGGTTCTGGAGGACTGGAGGAGGGTAGATGTGGTCCCAATACATATGTGGTAGCAGGAAACAGTCTGGCAGTAGTAGGCCAGTCAGCCTGAAATCAGCAGTGAGAAAGTTAATGGCATCTCTGCTGAATGAAGGGATTTTAGAATATCTTGAATCCGGTGGTTTACAAGACCTGAGGCAGTATGGGTTGACAAGGGGGAGGTCTTGTCAAATTAATCTGATAGATTTCTTTGACTGGGTGAAAAAGGATTTAGATTAGGATGGAGCGGTGGACATTGCCTACCTAGATTTCAGTAAGGCATTTGACACCATTCCACATAGAAGACTATTAAGCAAGCTTGGTAACTTGGGAGTGGATCCAAAGGTGGTAAAGTTGATAAGACATTGGTTATGGGATAGGAGACAGAGGGTGGTGGTAAATGGAGTTTACTCTGAGGAAGGGAGGGTGACCAGTGGGGTGCCTTAGGGATCAGTGCTGGGACCGGTCCTCTTTAATGTCTTTATAAGTGACATTGCAGAGAAGCTGGAAGGGAAGATTTGCCTCTTTATGGAGGACGCTAAAATCTGTAATAGGGTGAAGACTCCGGGGAGGTGGGGCTGAAAGAATGAGCAGAGACCTGAGAAAACTAGAGGAGTGGTCAAGGTTATGGCAGCCTGGTTTCAGTGTGAAAAAGTGCAAAATACTGAGCTTAGGGCACAGAATTCCAGGGGTGGAGTACAAAATGGGTGGAGTGGTATTGCAAACACCAAGCAGGAAAGAGACCTGGGGGTAATCATATTGGATGACCTAAAGGTGCCAGACAGTGCCACAATACAGTCAGGAAGGCTAGTGGGATGCTGGGGTGCATAGGGAGGGGTATCACCCGCAGAAAGAAGGAGGTGGTGGTGCCTCTGTATAGATCACAGGTAAGACTCCATCTAGAGTACTTTGTCTATTTCTGAAGTCCACGTCTCCAGAAGGACATAGACAGAGTAGAGGCAGTTCAGACAAGGGCAACTAAAATGGCAATGGTTCTGCATCAAAAGCCCTAAGAGGAGAGATTAAAGGATCTCAATATGTGCTCCAGGAACAGATGAGGAAGGCAGGGATATGATAGAGAACTCTAAATACCTCATGGGAGTAAATAAGGTACAAGAGGGAAGTATTTTTCAGAAGAAATGGTGTGTAAGAATAAGAGGACATGCTATGAAGCTAGAAGAGAGGGGTAGATTCAGGAAAGATGTGAGGAAGTACTTCTTCACAGAAAGAGTGGTGGATTTCTAGAACAGCCTTCCAGCAGAGGTGGTGGGGGTGAAAACAGTGGTAGGGTTCAAGAGTGGGTGGGATAAGCACAAGGGAATCATAGTGGAATGGAAGGGGGGGCAGGAGAAAGAACTGTAGATTGAGTACATTCTGCAGTAATAGTATAGTTGTGGAAAAACAGGCAGACTGGATAGGCCCAGCGGACTTTATTTACCATCAAATTCTTTTTTTTTATGTATCTTTCTCACTTCCACCAACTAATGCTCACAGACCAGAACTCCCACCCCAACATGAATTTGTAGCTCTGCAATTACTTCGATTATCTTTAAATATCTACCTTATGGTGCGGTCTTCTCTCAGTGGAGAAACCACCCATTGAGGAGTACTGTCCCACAACCCAGTAAATAGACACCTAGCAATGTAATGCATTTTGAATTCTTACCAGACTCATAGGTCTGTCTCGAGGACTATGTAGCAGCAAAGGGTCGCCACATGAGTGAACCAGTCTCCATGGTTAGCATTATATCCATATAGTTTCAGTATAGTGCCTTGCTCCCCGTACTGTAGGTCATACACAGTGGAATATTCCTGAAATGAAACATCACACAGAAACAGAAATGATGTATGCAACATGTTCCCTTAAAGCAGACTTCATGAATTTTAGATAAAGTGCAAACTTAAAGCTTATTGTTTGTCAGTCATGATGGATAACTGTATTAAATCAGCTAAGATAAAGTTTTTAACAAAATATTATTATAAGGCAAATTTTATTCAGCAAAATATGCTTGTCATTTTGTGATGGGCATTTATTCTATTTTCTTTTCTTGCTTGAAATGTTTCTCAAAGTCTAAAAAAGAAAAAAAAATACACTGTATAATATGAGACTTACTGTCAGCATTGGATATGTCACTGGAAAAGTACACATCTTACAAGGCTATATCTGACAGCATAAGCTTTCTGATGCCCCACTGTTTCATTCTTAATATTGGTTTTGATGAAGTGGACAACACTGCTAATGTCTATATGTCTCTGAAGCATGAAAAAAAAAAATTACCCTGTCCAAAACAGTGCAGTTGAAACATGTATTTCAGATCTCTTACTCTTTATTTAAACTCCTTAGCCGGAGTGGTCAGGCACTCCTTTGGTCTGTCACAGACTCTGACCTCCACCACTGGTGGACTCACAGTTTGCCCTAAGGAATGGCTTTCTATAAACCTCTAGGGACCATGACTCTTGACCAAGAAAACCTAACAGCATATCTTGTAAGAGAATAGGTGAACCCTGGGAGGTGCAATGTGCCGTCATCTGCTTGAGCTTCTATAGATTTTCTTCTGTTCTCACCACTTAATTCCTCCCTTCTCCCCCTCAATCCAGCCTAACAACAATCAGCTCTCAGGAACAAAGAGGGCAGTACTGCTGTGGGGGCTCACTGCTTTACTTTTCTGGAGATGGAAATCATCTGACGGGATACTCAGCCCTCCTCTTCTTGGTGTGCAGCAGCATAACGGACTTCCAAACAAACCTGACTTATGAATTACTGGCATGGCATTGGCTCCCCTAGCTGCCTCTCTTTTGGTCTAACTTCCTATTGTTTCTCAATTTACAGTGATGATTCTACAATCTGTATATCATATTCTCAACTGAAGGGATACTTTTCTTGTCTCATAGCTGTGCTGGGAATCCATTGTTACCTCTTCCACAGATCTATATATACACGGTACTTCCAATGTCAAGTTTGATGACTGCCTGTCAAAAATATAATGAAGTAGTAAATACACTGTCATTCCTGACCACATTCTTTACTCTGGGGAAACAGAACATCTAGTCAATTCATATAAATATAGAATTTGTTAGCAGGAAAGGACTGTTTGTCCCACCCAGTCTGCTCAGATGTTCCCTGCCTAATCTGCCTCCGCAGACCCTAACTGGTCTCTGGCAAACCATCTGCCTCCTTTCCTATTTTCTAATACACCCCTATGTCTATCCCACACATGCTTGGAACCCTCCACTGTTTTGGACTCCAGAACTTCTGCTGGCAGTCTGTTTCCAGCTTCATTACATGTCTCTGTGTCTTTCTGCTCCTTCTCATTTGAAAGAAACTTCCCTCCTGCACCTTATTCACTCCTATGAGGTACTTGTAGGTCTCTAGCATGTCACCTCTCACTGTCCACTTTTCCCGGGGTGTACATGTTGAGATCCCTTGGTCTATCTTCTTAGGGCTTCTCATGCAACCCCAGCACCATTTCGGTTGCCCTCATCTTGACTTACTCTAGCTGGTCTATGTTCTTTATCAGGTGCAGCCTCCAAAACTAGGCACAGTACTCCACATTGGAACTCACCAGCAAGTGATACACCACCTTCTCCTCGATATACCCCTCTCTATGCAACCCAGCATCCCACTAGCCCTACCCACTGCTTTGTCACACTACCCAGTCATCTTCAGTTAATCAAATCTGATAACTCTAAGGTCCCTTTCCTGCTTACACTTTTTGGCACGGCAACCAAACTGCCATGCTTTAGACTATACCTCAAGTTTCCCCAGATCCCCGTTCATTCTGTAAACCCCCTCTTGAGTGCTCACCTTATTACAGACTTTAGTGTCAACTGCAAAAAGGCATATATTCACTTCTAGTTTCTCAGTAATGGCACTTATGAAGACATTTAAGAGAACTGGACCCAATATTGAGCCACATGTCACCCTGTTGGTCACTCCTCCATCATTTGTGCTGTTTACCACCACCCTCTGTCAATTAACCAATGAAACATTTTCTAACCCAGATCACTATATTCGATACCACCCATAGACTGCTCAGTTTCTTTACCAGCCTCCTTTGCAGCACAGTATTGAAGGCCTTGCTGAAGTCCAGATAGGCCATGTCAACTGCCTTCCCATCAAATCTGTTTTCCATGACATTACCCCCCCCCACCTTGAATCCATGCTGCCTAGGGTGTAGCAGCCCACTGGATTCAAGCTACTTAACCAGTCTTTCATTTAGTAGGACATCCATTTATTTCTCCACCACAAATGTAAGCCTTACCAGCCTATAGTTGCTAGCCTCCTCACCAATGTCACTGTTATGTACAGGAACCACGTCAGCTCTTCTCCAGTCTTTCAGAAACATGCCTGTTTATAGTAAGCTGTTGAATAAGGCTGTCAGTAGGGCAGTTAGCACCTCCCTGATTTCCTGTAGAATCTTTAGATGAATCCTGTCAGGTCCCACTGCTTTGTCCTCTTTCAGAGTTGCCAGTCCCTTCTGGACTTTTCTGAAAATGGACTTGTGTCCACCTCCACCTCCCCATTCTTGCTACTTTCTGGTAGTCTGTCCCACCTCCCTCCACTATGAAGACTGAACAGAAGTACCTGTTCAAGATATCTGCTTTTTTTCTTGATCCTCTTCTGTACATTCTCCCCCTTCTGCCCTTTTACTTCTCATTACCCTCCCCTTTCTTTCATTTTTTCACTTATGTATTGTACCTAAAGAAAATCTTATCCCCTTAGTGACTGCTCTGGTGATTCATTCCTTTGTCTGCGTCTTTGCTCCCCCCACCACCTTGTAGACTTCCTTCTGCTTCACTAGGTGTATCTCCCTGTCCTCTTCCTCTGTGTTTCCTTATACCTCCCGAATGCCACCCTTTCTTCCTTCACAACCTTTGCCACTTCCTTAGAGAATCTGCAAAACAGTAAGATCTGCCCTGCTGCATGGTGTGCTACCTCAAAACAAACAATCACTGAAGCAAAAAGGGCAGCACCAACACTCTGTATGAAAGGAAACACTCCACAAAAACAAAACTTGTTATGGTTTGCTTGGAACTCAGCAGGAGTCAGAATCAGAAGAAGAGACGGAGACATGAATGACTTTTTGGGACCTAAGGGACTGTATCTCTTAGTGAAGTGAAAGATTTATTTCTACATTTGTTCCAGTTGGCAATGTGAAAATTTCTCTTCTCCTTAGGGGACATTTTATGTCGTTCTTCTTCATTGAGGATATTTGTTTGGACACTAATAATGGGGACACAGTTTGGATGGAAGTAATTTGCCACTGACCCTTTTCCCTGGGTCTAAATCAGTTAATCAGTTATAGTTCTTTTTGTTATATGGGATTACTATAATAGAGTCTTAGAGGGGATAACAACATTTTAGGATTTATAATGTTTGGAAATGGGTTCAATCAGCACTGGATGTTGAGTATAGCTTGTTTGGTACAACATATTGTTCTGGACTGACCACCCTCTCTTGTAGCGTGTAACTATCGTTACTAGTTTATTATGGGGAATTTTTGGTACTTTAATGGATAATCCTCAAATCCGTAATGTAAGTGCTTATAAAGTTCTGTACCATTGAATGGCTCCTACTGTATATATATTGTAAAAAGTGAAGTCTGGCATGAGGTTTTGTTGACCGTTTGTTTATTTAAATATGAATGAACAGAAAGTACTAAAAAAATGTTATGGTTTGCCTTTTATATAGTGATATCAGCAATCAAACAAGTAAAGAAAGTGTTAATACATACCGATTAAGTTACCCCTCACAGTAGATAGTGGCAGAACACAAAAACACTGACTGGTTTCACTAGCATATCAACAGGGAGTGTCGCTGTCCACCCATATTGTGTTTATGCAGGAGAGACTCTTATAGAAAGAGTGTGCAAATACAGTAGTGAAATCATTCTAACTATATACATAGTAAGACAGGAAATAATCTTATTAAAAGACAAGAGCAGATGGTATTAGAGAACAGGAATGACTATTATGTATTACGTTATGTGAGTAATGCTAATATAGGAGAATTCGTTGCACTGCTAAAAGACGTGTTTACATTAAATCTCCACAGCAAGCCCACAAAACAATTAAATTTGCTCATTTATTAGCAGTGGTAAAATGTCAATGGTACAATGATAGGAAATGCTTCCCATAGTAGCATCCCATGTTGTTCTAACATTCCATATTTCACAGATTTGGCATTCATTATTAGTCTATCCTATTCTTATTCTACATCTGTCATTTAACTACTGGTTCATCCTATATGACTCTCTCCCCTACACATGTTCCTCTCTGACCTCGCTCTTCTTCTCTGCCTCCCCCTTCCCTTATCTGCTGCCATCTTGATTGTTATGCTATTTTAGCATTTGGACAATTCGGTTTGCTATGGAGACTTCAATTCATCCTTGACTGAGTTATGGGGTATAATGCATTACCCCATGGGCCAGATTATTAGATGGCATTTTACTTTTTTTTTAATTGCTTTTTATTAAATGGATGTGACTACCATTCTGTTACAGTCAAATACATAAACACTCAGTATGAAGTTTCATTTGTACAGATCTGTTATAAATAATTAATACATTAGAGATCTAAGCCAGTGTATCTGAATAAAACAACAATGTTATAATCTGACTGTGTCTTATTATTTTCTCTATCCAGATCTTTTCACCCCCTACTTTATCTTGGCCTATATGGTTTTCCATTCCAGCAATTTATAGTATTCTTTATTATGGTTGCCCTCTGTACTTTATATCTAGGGTTCCTTACCATCCGTCCCTACCCAAACAACCCCTATTTTGATCTCAAGGTAAAAATTCAGGATCATGTCTCAAAATATACATCACCCATGGCCTTCAGAATACCTCATGTCTTGGGTTTTTATTATGTAATGATGCAGTAAGGGACTCCAAATGATAGATGTTGGAGACCACCCCCCTCCAATCCTGTACTGTAGGAGCATGTGCTGACATCCATCATTTTGTTATTGCCTTTTTGGCTGCCAAAATACAGATTGGTAACAGCGTTCAATACCAAGATGGATGATGGGAGGGGGAAATCGCCAATAAGGCCACCTCAGCAGTTAACTCTATCTGTTCTCCCAGGCATTCAGTTATTTCTTGTTGTATTTTACACCAAAAGGGTGTCAGTAATTGACATGTCCAAAAAATATGACCGAGATCAGCACAAGAGCATGTACAATTTCTCCAACACTTCCCAAATGAAAAGGGAAGGTATATTATAAGAATAGCTGGGGCACGAAAGAATCGCACTCTACACTTCCAAGCGAACTCTCGCCATATGGTAAATTGAGTTACTCTATAGGCCATTGGGAAAGCCTGCAATCATTCATGATCTGAGAATTCTATTTCAAGATCCCTACACCAGCCTCTCAGAACAGAAAGAGATGAATCACCCATCCCCTCTCTAAGAAAATGGTACAGGTGTCCTACTTGGTGGCCACAAATATGTCCTGTCACAGTGTCTTCTAAATATTTCCAGAACTTGGGAGTAGGGTCTGGTAATTTAGGTATCCTATCCCTCTGTCTCAGGAGATCATTTTTAATCTGTGTATATCTGTACATGTCATTTTCTAATAAACCTTAGGTTACTTTAAGTGTTTCAAATGGAATTATGCCTTCTCAAGAAAGGAACTGTCTAAAGAACTGGAGTCCCAGCCTTCTCCACCTTGCAAATGTATGATCCATGATAGTGGGGAAAAACCTCTCATCCTCTGAAATTAATGGGCCAGACATTCAAAAGGGTTGCGCCATGCGCAATAGGGTTGCACCTGCGCAAGTCCAAACTTGCTCCATTCTGTGATATTCAGCAGGAGGCAGTTGCACCACTGAAAACATGCTGAGCAACAGCGCAATGCAAATGAATGCATGCTGAACTGGTGGGGGAGGAACCATGCATAAACTGCACAGCCCGATATTCAGCCGGGCTGTGCAGAGTTGTGCAGGCGCAACCCCCAACCTGCGCCTGCACAACTTTGAGCCAAAAAAACTGATTTGAGGGCCACCCACAGGTGAGCTGCTGCATTTCAGGTGCACACAGCAGCTGCCACCTGTGGCTGGCCCCCAACCCACTCCCTGTGCCCCCTCTCATACCTCTCAACTGTCCCTGATTTTCAGGGACATCCCTGATTATGCCTCAGAATTTGTCTCTGTCCCTCATAACAATTGTATTTTTGTGACAGAACACTGGGGATTGTAAGCATAAAATAATGTTAAATATTAAGTTACAGATTCCTTCCTATTCAGAAAATACATCTTACATAAATCTCCCCTAATTCTATCAGCTTTCTGAGTGTATACTACCAAATCTTAAGATGTGTCCCTGATATGGGGTCTGTGTCCCTGATATTTTAATGTCTTGTCCCTGATTTATGAGACGAGAGGTTGAGAGGTATGCCCCCCCTGCAGCCCGATCGCAGGCATAGTTTAACCCCCACCAGCCCGATCGCGGGCAGCAATGTGTCCCCTCCCAAACACATCCCTGGTGGTCCAGTGGACCGTAGATCCCAATCGCGGGATGTAATCATTAACCCTCCCCAAACATAGCCCTGGTGGTCAGTGGACCGAAACTCCTGATCACAGGATGTAATAATTAAACACCCCAACACATCCATGGTGCCTAGTGTCCCCCACCCACCCACCATGAAGCCCCACCACCCGCTCCCCCGGCAGCCAGCGGGTGGCAGCATCCACCCGCCTGCCACCCCGCTGCCTGCGACTGACTGCATGGTGGGGCTGCACCCATTGGTGCAGAGCAGAGCCAATGGGTGTGCAGCCCTCTCACTCTAAAGACAGTCCAGTTTTGTGAATGAATGTGTTCATGCAAAACTGGACTGTCTTACGGGTATGGGCTGCATGCCCATTGGCCTCTTGCTCTGCACCAATGGGCATGCAGCCCTACTATGCAGTCAGTCGGGTGGCGGGAGGCAGGCGGGTGGATGCTGCCACCCGCTGGCTGCCGGGGAGCGGGGTGGTGGGGCTTCATGGGTGGGTGGGTGGGGGACACTAGGCACCATGGATGTGTTGGGGTGTTTAATAATTACATCCCGCGATCGATTTATGGTCCACTGACCACCAGGGCTATGTTTGGGGGTTAATGATTACATCCCGGATTGGGATCTACGGTCCACTGACCACCAGGGATGTGTTCGGGAGATATATTGCTGCCCGCGATCGGGCTGATGGGGTTAAACCATGCCCACGATCGGGCTGCAGGGGGGGTTGTTTTTAAACTAATGCAGGTGGTTGGCTGGTGGGGGGTGGTGGTGGGGATTTTCACTCTTTTTCACTCTTTTGCCCATGATCGGGCTGCAGGAGGCGTCGGTCCCCGACGGCTGCTGCCTGGCAGGGCGCCAGGCGCAAGTCTTCAAGGATCGGTGCACCTGCATGCTAATGGCATGCAAATGGGGCCATAATCAGATGCAAATGGCCCCCCCTGTGCCTTGCATGATTTATGGCCCCATTTTCATGTCACCTTTTGAATATCGGGATTTTGCACATGGCGCAATGTTACTTGCGCTACCGCAAGTTGAATTCTCCACTCTGACAACTTGCGGTGGCGCAAGTTTCACTGTGCCATGCACAGTGGTTGTGGTTACTGGTGATATTCAAAGGAGTTGCTCAACAGCGCAACCCTTTGAATATCGCCCGGCCACACCCCGTTAAATTATTTCTATGAGCGCATGGGTTGCGCCTAAGAAGAGCGCAGTTTGAATATCTGGCCCAATGTGTAAAAGAAAAAGAGGTCACCAAATCATTGGTGCTTCTTTAAACAATACCACTGTTTTAAGATCTGAGCAGAAAAAGGTTTAAAGTCATGTAGGTGAGCAGTTCTGCCCAGGGAAGTCATAGTGATTTTTGTTATATTGTATAAGTCGTTCAGAGAAAATTCTAAATCTTTCCAGGGGGCCTCATAGGATGGGGCCAACCATAAGGTAAGTGTTTTCAGGAAAGCAGCCAGGGCATAGATTTTCAAATTTGGAAGGTTAGCTCCCCCCCTGGGAGAGCGGGAGTTGGGACAGTGACAACCTGATTTGGGGTCTTTGATTCTGCTATATAAAGTTTGAAATAATCTTGTCCCAAGATTTAAAGTAAAAAGGGAAGGGAAAGGTAGGGATATTCTGAAATAGATGTAATAATTTTGGTAAGATAATCATTCAAATGGACTCTATTCTCTGAAAAAAGCCCAAAGGAAGCCGAGACCAGCGGGACAGGTCTGACTGTATTTGGATCGAAAGAGGTTCATAATTTAGTAATTCTAGATTGTCCAAATTTTTTGGGATAATAATGCCCAAATATTTAAATCTTGTTTGGTGCCATTTTATAGGATATTTATCTTTAAGTGCTTGGGTAGGGGTAAAATATAATGGGAGGAGGTCTGTTTTAGCTATATTAGTTGGAAGCCCAAATTTCTGTAAAGGTCTCCAAGGTTTCCCATAAGGCTGAAAGGAAGTCTCAGGAGAAAGAGCTGTCACCAGACTATCATCAGCAAAAAGGGCCACCTTGTATTCCCTTTGGCTTATCAGGACTCCCTCTATCTGTATATTTCCCCAAATGGCCTCTGCCAGAGGTTCAATATATAAAGCAAATAAGAATAGGAATAATGGGCATCCCTGTCTCGTGCCCCTCTGTATAGATATGGACTGGGAGAAAGACCCATTTATTCCAATATACGCTTTAGTGGACAAATAGATGTTTCTCAAGATAGTAAAAAAGGAGTTTGGGAAGGAGAATTTCGAAAGTGTTGCTCATAGAAACTCCCATCCCACCTTATCAAACGCTTTGTCAGCGTCTAGACTTACTATCGTAGAGGGGATTTTCCTACCATGAATATGTTCCATAAGTATTAAGGTTCAGCGCAGGTTATCCAAAGTACTTCTCTGTTTAATAAAACTGGCTTGATCATAGTGTATTAACTGGAGAAGCATTGGCTCCAATCTTTGGGCCCATATGGCCATAAATATTTTATAATCCACATTTAGAATCAAAATTGGGCAATAAGAATATGGTTGTGTGGGATCTTTGTCAGGTTTCAGTACAGGGGAGAGTACAATATAGCTCCATGAGGGAGGGGAAGTTTCCCCATCCATCTCTGCCCTGCAAGCCAGCAGGAAACTGGGAAGCAACTAAGGGATGAAAGCCTTGTACCATTCAGGGCCAAAGCCATCTGGGCCTGGGCATTTTCGGGGTTTAATTTGTTTTACCTGTTGTAAGATTTCTTCAGGTCCAATGCGGCATGACAGATTTTCAGTTTAGGGTTCTGACAATTTAGGTAGGGTGAGTGTATTCAAAAAGTTTAACATTTGGGAGATTTGTTCCTGGGATTGTGGAGGGGCTGTATATAAAGCTTTGTAAAATCGCACAAATATTTGCTTAATGTATTCCTCTTTATAAGTAGGGCTGCCCTTTGTGGTAGATTTGAGTTTTAAAATTGTTAATACCCTTTTATTGGTCCTCAGCTTTCTTGCCAATAGTCTAGCCCCCCCAGGCTTCCCCCTCATAATTATATTGTCATAGGCATTCTAAGTTCTGAAGAGTGTTATAATCCAATATTTTTTGTATTTCCTGTTTCAAACCCCTAATCCTCCTCTGGAGCACTGTATCACCTTCTTTACAAAGAAGTTGGTATGAGGCCAATTGGTCTAAAAATTTAAGCCGTGCTTGTTATTTTCTTTTTTTCTGGGAAGCATATTCCAAAATTTCCCCTCTTAAGACCGCCTTTAGTGCATCCCATTGAATTGGGTGGGAGACTTCAGGAGTTAAATTGTCTTGAATTACCTGGGGGATACGCTCCTTTATGGAGTCCAGGAATTCTGAATCTTTGAGAAGGGACATATTAAATCTCCAGAACCTGAGTTTATTTTGTTTAACCAAGTCTATTTTAAGAATCAATGGGTTATGATCAGATAATATCCTGGGTTCCATTAGAATATCCTGAACTAAGGTAAAATGCTACCCATTACAAAAAAATAATCCATCCAGGATTATGTCCTATAGCACCCAGAAAAAAATGTGAAGCCTGGGGCTGAGGGGAATAATCTGCGCCAAACATCCTCCATTCCCAGAAAAGCCAAGTTTCCCTTTAAATATTTACCAGCTTTAGTCAACCTATTTGGTTTTGGGTTAGAGGAGTCTATATGTGGATTGAGGGAAACATTAAAGTCCCCGTCCATAATCAAAATGCCTTTGAGCCTCTCCACCACCTTATGTAAAAAGGTCTGTATCACTGAGAGCAATATTTGTGGAGGGAGATAAGTGTTTACCAGGGTTATCATTTGAAAATAGAGTTTTCTTGTTATAATGACATATCTGCCCTGTGAATCTTGACAGGAGTCCAAAATTTCCAATGGGGTTGTGGAGGGGATCAAGATCACCGTTCCCCTTTTATGACCCCTCGGATGTGAGGATACCATTACCATATATCTCCCTCCCCAGTGTAATATGGAGTGTTCTAGTGAAGAAAGTTGGGACTCACGATATAAAAGGCAAATAATAACAAGTTTTGTTATTGTGGAGTGCTTCTTTTCTTACTGTGTGTTGGTGCTGCTCTTTTTGCTACAGTACTTACTTAGAGATCCGTAACAGTGTCTTTTTCCTTCTGCTTTTTCTTATTTCGCTCATGCGGAGGTAGGTTAGTTGCTGTTGTACCCTTACTTATTTTTGCCCACTTTGAATCCACCCCTCCCTAGCAACTCCCCTTTGAGGCAGTTTCTTAGGCAGTCCCCTATTTCTTTGAGATCCACTTTCCTAAAGTCCTGGTTCCATGTCTTTGTGCAGTTAGCCTCTGTTCCAATGTTAATGTTAAATCACTGTGCATGGTGATCACTGGTACCCAGGGGACTGCCAACTGTGGCATCAGCAATGCTATCCCTCCTTGTAAGCACCAGGTCCTCTACTTTCCTGTCCCTGGTAGGTTTATTTACTAGCTGCCTGAAAAAAGTCCCTTGTAGGGAGCCAATGATGGTCCTTCTCCTTGTAGAATATGCAGCTGGAAGGCGCCACTCCACATCTGACATATTTGAGTTGCTGACTAGCAGCACCTCACACTTATAGTTTTGATGATGGCTTTCCGATGTGCAGTATCCAACTTGTCTCCTTGGCTGGAGACCTGTACACTACTCAGGTGCAGATAGTGACTCCAGAACCTGTCTCCAGGGTGACCCACAGCACCTCCAGGCTCCAGCCCTTCATTTTCCTTTTGTGTCCCTATACCTCTGTGGCCTTGATTTAGTCCCTCATAAATAAAACAACACCTCCTCCCTTTCCTCCTTGCCCAGAGTCTCCCAAACATGAAGTATGGTATGGCCAATTCCCAGATCTGGTGCTCAGTGCATCACAACTCCATAATTGTGACTTAACCCAGGTAAGGCTCCACCATGATGGCTTTCAATAACGGAATTTTGTTTAGAAGTCTCCTTGCATTGGCACGCATGGATCTCCAATCCTTCCTTCCTTCCTCCCTTCCCACTGCCCTGCTTGCCCCTCCCTTTTCTGACTGTGTTTTCCCTAAAGCTTGCCATGACTTTCTCCCCTACCTTTTTCATTTTCTCATTCCTTGTCTCTTTCAATCCTATATCCTCTCTTTCCCAAATGTTATCCCATTTTCTTCTGTCTTGTCCCCATCACTGCCTTTCTGCCATCCTGCTCTAGGATTTTTTCTCCCCCTGAGGGCCCTCTTTGCAGCTCAATCATCCAGGGAGGGCATTGTTTGCATCCCTTTGTTTTACAACACCCCCCCAGCTGGTTTAAATGCCTCTCTGAGTATCATTCAAACATTCCATCAAGGACTGTGGTCCCCTTTCTGGAAAGATGCAGGCCATCTTCCTTATAGAGTCCCATATTCTGACAGACTGCTCCCCCCAGTCCCCAATGTAGCCAAAGCCCTCCTCCATGCACCATGCCGTCAACCAATCATTAATTGCCCAGTCATGGAGTACCCTTGCATCTCACCAGCCATACACAGGTAACACTCCAGGAAAAGCCACAGTGCCTCCTACCTGCTTAAGACCCCTCCCCAACTTCCTGATGTTACTTTGCACTACCTACACTCTGTCTCTTGTCAAGTAATTTATCCCCTGGAGGACAATGATGTCCCATCTCCTGCACCCCCATCAATCCTCTTTATGCGCTGTCCATCTCTCCAAGATGAAACACCTCTCAGGCACTACACCTCCATTTCCCTTGCTTACCCTCCTTTATTTCTCCTTTACTGGAGATCTAAAAATGTAGCTTACCATCCATGCAAATGACAAGCTCTAGCTTCTAGTGGCACTGTACTAGAACAGTGAAATAGATGATAAACCTGTGATCATCTGAGTGAAATGTGAACAGAAATATACTGTATGTAAGGACAATTATGAAATGAGTTGAGGAAAATGCTATACATTGATTGGTGTAATCTGATCACATGATCTGATCACATGTATCCATTGATATGCAAATGGAACTGAACTCATATGCATTTTCTTTAGTAACACAAATGAAACTCATAAGACTGATAACATGCTCCAAAGAAGTGTGGTTATACTCTATTGTATAGACCAGGAGGAGGGAGAGACACTCATCAGCTCCTCATCCGAATGACTCTCTCTTTTTTTTTTTTACTCAGCTTTATTGAAAAAGGTAACATGATGGGCTCGATTTTCAAAGATTGATGCAGGGCTTGTGTCAAACCTTGCGTCTGTCCCATTCTTTGGTGCAGCTGTGCCAAACTCCTTTGACACAACTGCACCTGATTTTAGTACATCAGGCGAAGCTGCAACACTTTCCATACTTCGTGGCAGCTTCCACCAAATGTTTGAGAATGTTTAAGAAGGCTAGACTTTATAACAATTCATACAAATAAGTAACCTCAATAAACTGTTTAGACACTGCAAACAGACAATTGTAGACAGAATTTATAAACTGAAAATGTTATAGTGATGTCTATAACTGTTAGAGAGGATTAGCTTCAGGGGGGCTCCAAGTTTCATCCCCAAGTACTCCAGCTCACAGGTAGGACTTAACTTTCATCTATATCCTCTCCAGGGGGTTCCCTGAACAAAACCAACTTTGACTATAAATTTGTATGTTTTTCTAATGTAAATCTCGATTTAGCTGTGATCACATCCATTCCCCTGATCTCCTCCACCCTTTTCACCCAAGACTTACTTAATGGAACTTTGTCTATAAGCCAATTCCTAGTAGTTTCTTTTTGAGCTGCTGTGCATAGAATACATAACAGACATTGCTGTTTATGCTTACCACATCTTTTATCTACACCCCTAATATTAAGTTTTTGAATTTGAATGATATTTGGGCAGGCCATATTTGGTTTAAAGTGTAGTGAATCTGTCTCCAGAAGGCAAAAAGTTTTGGGCATGCCCAGAAAAATGTAGTTATGCGTGCCTCACTGCCCACAGCCCCTCCAACACTAATCTGTGTTGCCAGACTGAAAGTGCTTTGTGATTGAAGGGGTGTGGTAGAACATGGTTGTGCACTTCCGCTGAAATTCTTTCCACCCATAGAAGGCTGTGACTCTCCAACCCCTTTCCCAAGTCTTCTTCTGAGTCTCATCAGAAATGGAGATCCCTGCATTTTGTTCCAAGTGTAATTTAAGGTTTGAGAATTTTATGTATCTTCACCTAACAACAAGTGCTATAGTACCTTACAAATCATAGTATATGAAAGCTATAGCACACAGCACTATGCGATTACAGAATAATTATCCCACATTTTAGGTGAGTCGTGAGGCATGAGGTGTAGCCATGTGTGCTTGGGCAAACTAAGAAATGTGGTTATTACAGTATAAAGTCCACCCCCAAATACACACACCTGGAGTGTTACTACATTTAAAAATGGAGTAAATGTTTTAAGAGCTTGAAATTTGGTACAGGATTTCTGTTACCTATTTTAGATATACACATATTGCACTCTATGCTGAAAATACACATACATTTCGTACATATACATAAGGAGTCAAAAGGACTATTGCTAGTTTAAATTAAGCTAAAACATTATTGAATCTCATTTAATTATGAGTGAGAACTATGTTTTATTTTGTAATTTATTTACATGGAGTAATTCAAATTATATTCAACATCTCATACTCACTGGGGTACTGTAAATACAAATTTTATAGTTGAGTGGATTGAATCACAGGCAGCTGGATCAAGATCAAACAGTGAGTCTAAAGCTCATGCGGGATTAATACCAGGAATCTTATGGCTCACAGTTATGAAATCTAACCACCAGGCAACACTGCCATCCTTAAGATTATGAATGAGCAGTGAACGTTGTGCAATGCAGTGTTGGCCACAATCTCACAAGTATGAGCCATATAATTTTTAATATAAAGTAAAAGACAATTGCCCTTGGAGCTAGGTTTAGAAAAATGCTTTATTAAAATCCATGTGATTAGTAGAGGTGATTCACAGGCTCAGTAATGTTATGGGTGGTGTGTATGCTACCTAAGTCCCCCCTACTACCACTACAAAGTCATGCTTCAACATGGTAAGGCAGTAGTCTATTTTCATTCTTGGTTAGGGTATAGATTTATTGTTAATTATTTTAAATTGCACATACAGTACACTGAGAAGTTGCAAATTGTTTTCCTGTGTGCAAAACTGGGCAAATATCCACTTTTATACAATTGGCATTATTGCAAACAATTGGAAGTATTGGGCATTTTTTTGTGCATCAGTAAAATCACAAAAAAAAATTCCCGTTCTCAAGCAAAATCACTGTTATTGGTTTTCCAGTGAATGCAGCAATTGAGCAAGGGAACAGTTTATTTGGTTTGAAAGTCTCTTCAGCAGGCAATAGATTTAGGCCCAGATATTCAGACTGCGCCAGGCTGTGGCGCAAGCCTGGGCGCAACGTAATTTGGCTGTGCAGGGGCATTGACAGAGTGATATTCAACAGAGCTGCGCCATGGCACAGTAACATTGAAAATCGCACCCTGGTCACCCGCAGTGCACATGGCACAGTGGCACTACACCAGAGCAAGTGGTCAGAGTGGAGCAGGGGGATGTGCTGCTAGCGCAAGTTCCATTGCGCTAGGCGCAAAACCGTGATATTCAGAAGTGCACATGCAGATGGGGCCATAATGCATGCAAGGTGCAAATGGGGCAATTTGCATGTCATTATGGCCCCATTTGCATGCAGGTGCACTGATCCCCAGTGACTTGTGCCTGGCGCCCTGCCAGGCTGCAGCCGTCGGGGTCCAATGCCCGCTGCACAGTGCGGCAAAGTGCCCCACTGCCCGATCGAGGGAATAAGTTGAATAATAAAATCATCCTATATCCCTGGTGGTCCAGTGGACTGCTCGCAGCCCAATTGCGGGCATAAGTCGAATAATAAGATTGTCCAATATCCCTGGTGGACCACTAAACCACTCACAGCCTGATCGCTGGCATATGTAGGAAATAATGCTACTCAAAACAACCCTGGTGAACTAGCGGTACCCCCCCAACCACCCACCGAGCCCCACCGCCCAACTCCCCCCGGTCAGCGGTGGACAGCAGCTCCCCACCCGCTAGCCATCCCGCCGCCCGCTGACTGACACCATACGGTAGGGCTGTACGCCCATTGGTCCACAGCGTGAGCCAATGGGCGTGCATCCCGTAATGTACTGCACAGTCCAGGTATGTGAATGTATCCATTCACATATCTGGACTGTGTAGTACGGTACGGGCTGCACCCCCATTGGCTCATGCTGTGGATCAATGGGCATACAGCCCTACTGTATGGTGTCATTCAGCAGGTGGTAGGGCAGCGAGCTGGTGGGGAGCTGCTGCCCGCTGCTGACTTGGGGAGGTGGTGGGGCCGTGGGCTGGTGAGGGGTACCACTAGTCCAACAGGGTTGTTTTGGGGTAGCATTATTTCCTATATATGCCTGTGATCGGGCTGTGAGTGGTTCACTGGACCACCAGGGATACTGGATGGTTTAATTTTATACTTAAGCCCGTGATCGGGCTGCAAGCAGTCCACTGGACCACCAGGGATATAGGATGTGTATTTTATTTTGATTATGCCTGTGATTGGGAATGGGGGGGGCACCGTCATGAAGGTGCAGCCGGAGCTTGGGTGGCCACCCACAGGTGGCAGCTGCCGTGTTGTGCCCTGCAATAAGACAGCTCACCTGTGAGTGGCCAGCCACTGTTCCTTTCTTTTTTGGCTCACCTGTGTGCAGCGCAGGTAGGGGTTGTGCATGCATGTGCTCAGCACATCCTGGGCTGAATATTAGGATGTGCTGAATATGCACGCCCCCCCTACCTGCACCGCATACATTACTGATGCACTCCAGCGCATTGGGATTTGTGCCAGGCTCAATCCCTGTTTGAATATCATGTCGGGGTGCATCAGTGGGTTGTGCATGGTGCAACACTGTTGCATCATGTGCAACCCTTCTGAATATCTGGGCCTTAGTGCTTTACCAGCACAATATATTCACTTGCTCACAATTAAGCTAAAGTAAGCTTAGAAGTTAACTACCCTCAATTACTTTCTACCTCATCTATCCCCTTATACCTAAAGTACATCATATCCCTAAGCTCACATACTGTATATCCTAACTCCAATCAAATCTCTGTTTAGAACATTTATGTGTACACTCAGTTTTGCATGGGCCCAATTTTCAGCCCCTGGGACAGACACAAGGGACTTGAATCAAAGATGGATGACACAAGTTGTGATTTGCGTCGCAACTTGTGTTAAATGTAATTTCTTTTTTTTTTTTTCCTTACTCCCCCGAGCTACCTGCTGCCTTACTATCCACCCGGTCACGGGCCGCCGGCCTCTGCACCCCAAATCAGCCACAGCCCTGATACCCCGCGGGTTTCCCCACGTGCAGGCACCCTCGGATTGCGCCGCAGGCACTGGGATTAGGTCAGGGGCCTGGCCTGGGAGCACATTGAGGCCACGGTGAGCTTCATTCATGGTGGCAGGAAGCTCCTCCATTTTCCGCTTTTCTGGGAGGCGGGTCGTGACATGATGTCACCATCCGCCTACTCCTATGAGTTGTCACATCGGGCTTGCATGGGAACTCCTGGCCTCCACCAGGGTCCCCAATGCACCGATCACTACCCACACCCTCCCCCGAGAAGGAGAGCTGCCCAGTGGGCACTAATCCTGTACCCTCGGAAAGTCAAGTCCGACGACCCGCTGATTCGTCCCTGAACCCGGGTCGCTGGCGTAGTAAGCGGAAATCCCACCGCTGCACCGGCGGGCCAGCCACTAAATGTAATTTCTAACATGGCATGCATCTGTTCCAGACACAGCAGTGTTGAATCCTACTTGCTCCAGTTTTGCGTCCAACAACCAATTGCGGCAGGGCGCATGTGGGCTTGTTCCATGGCAGGGTTGCACATCCCCTTTGTTTGTTTGTTTTAACCAGCCTGGGAGTGGGTCCCAGGGTGGTAGCCTGGGTAAAACATTGGCTGGACAACAGGTCACAGAAGGTAATTGTAAATGGAGTGCACTCTGAAGAAAGAGGGGTTACTAGTGGGGTACGGCACGGTTCAGTATTGGGTCCAGTCCTTTTTAATGTCTTCATAAGTGACATTGCAGAGGGACTGGAAGGAAAAGTATGCCTATTTGCAGATGACACAAAGATCTGCAACAGGGTTGATACACAAGGAGGTGTGGAAAGGATGAGAGGGACTTGGCAAGGTTGGAGGAATGGACAGAAGTATGGCAGCTAGGATTCAATGAAAAGAAGTGCAAAATAATGCACCTGGGAAACAAGAACCCAGGGGAAGAATACACAATGGGGGGGTAGTAACAACAACAGAAAAGGAAAGGGACCTGGAGGTAATCATATCAGATGACCTTAAGGTTAGCAAGCAATGTGAGAAGGCAGTAGGGAAGGCTGGGGGTATACTGGGATGCATAGGGAGAGGCATCAGGCAGGAAGTTGTTATCCCTCTGTACAGACAGTTGATGAGACCCCATCTGGAGTACTGTGTCCAGTTCTGGAGACCCCATCTCCGCAAGGACATAGACAGGATAGAGGCAGTCCAGAGGAGGGCAACTAAAATGGTGCAGGGTCTGCAAGAGAAGCCGTATGAGGAGAGACTAAAGGAGCTTAATATGTATACCCTTGAGGAAAGAAGGGAGAGGGGGGACATGATAGAAACTTTTAAGTACCTCAGTGGAATCAACAAAGTCCAAGAGGGTAGCATCTTTCAGAAAAAGAGACGTGCAAGAACAAGGGGACACAATTTAAAGATAGAGGAGGGGCAGTTCAGGGGCAATGTGAGGAAGTATTATTTCACAGAGAGGGTAGTGGATGCATGGAACAGCCTTCCTGAGGAGGTTGTGGGGTCTAAAACTGTGGGAGAATTCAAGAATGCATGGGACAGACGTAAGACAATTCTTGTAGGGGTAGGAAGAAATAGGCTGTTGGTTAACTAGGATTGTGGCCTATCCTGTAGGTAGGGAAATGGGCAGACTAGATGGGCCAAGCAGTCCTTATCTGCCATCAAAGTCTATGTTCCTATGTTTCTATGTTTGTATTTTCAGAGCCCCACCATGGACACAGTAGGGGGCACCACTTAGACCAACCAGGAGGTGGTCTAAGTGGTTGTGCCAGTTGAAGTTATGAAGGTGAGGCTATTGGCAAGGCCCCTGGAATTCTGCAGTTCTGTGGTTGCAGAATTTGCTGCAGAATTTGCATCATGCCGCAGAATATATATAGTGCCACCAAATTCATTGTTTTTGGTGAATTTTCATATAAATATACTGTTTTTTCATAGTGTCAGGCTTTCTTTCCCAGCTCATTTATCCTGATGCCCCTCCTCTATGCGCGGCATATGATGTAATCGATGACATCACAACATATTTAGCCAATGACAGGACTGCATTCTGCCAGAGAAATGAATAAAGCATGCTGCAGAAATCAGAAAATGCTGCCGCAGAAGTCAAGAAGCCCTGCTGCAGAAATCAGAAAATTCTGCCACAGAACACAAGGGGCCCTGGCTATTGGACTGCAGTACCAGCTGGGGAGGAGCCCTTGGGGTATGTTGGGGCGCAGCCATCCACAACCAGAGTGGCATGGCACCCAGCAGGGTGGCACCTTGGTGAATGTTGTACAAGCAGTATGTACACAAGCAAGTGCCATGATATTGTAGGCCCCCCAATGCCCAACTGTTACATAGTAGCTATGGTGGTATAGTGGCACCCCCTCCCATGATCCCATGTTCTCCCCAATAATGCTGTTAGATGTGCTCCTCTGTTAGTGCCCCCCATCCCCAATCTCCCAAAAGAAAAAAACAAAATATTGGTCTTTCTCCCTGGTAGTCTGGGGGGCCCCCCACCCTCCCCATCTTGACAGACAGTGGTCAACCACCCAGCTTCCCCCTTCCTTTAGCCACTTCTGTGACTGAAACTTTCCTCCTCACACCACCACGATCAACTGCAGAATGATATTACATAGACTGCATAAGTTAACAGTATGTCAATGGTCTGTGCAGTCACATTCTGCGTCTGGCTGTGGTGGTGTGAGGAGGGAAGTGCCAGTCACAGAAGCAGCTTAGGGATGGGGGGGGGGGGTGGTTGGCCACTGTCTGTTGGGGTGGGGAGGGTGGGGGCTACTAGACCATCAGGTAATGAATTGAGAGCATGTGGGCATGGCAGGAGCATGGGGGGGGCATGGACTGGTACTCGGCTTTTTTCTGACAAACATGAAATTGGATCAGAGCTACTGGTCAGCTGAGGTGGATACACTATAGCACCACCACATCTATGGGGTTTAAGGAGGTTGGCACTAGCCTGCCACAGCAGGATCCCACAGTAGTGGTACATGGGTGTCCAGAGTGCAGTGGGACAGTGCCCTAAGGGGACATAATGACCCATGCCACAGCCGGGTATTGGCTTCTCCTTTGGTGCCCAGGTTCCAGGCTTGCTGCTCACTGAGGCATCTAGGCTGCCCCTGCACACATGTCCTCAGATGGATCCGTGGACCTGCGCCAGGATACCCAACTGTGGCCATCTTTCTGCCTCAAGGCTGATATTTGTGGAGATTCCATAAGGTTTGACACAGGTTGCCAACCTTCTGAAATTGCAACTTTTGCAGTTGCTGCACCTGCATCAGATGCAGCCCCATTTTCTGCCACAAGTTGTGTCCAGTGCAGGCAGCTTGTAAAATCAGGCCTATATACATATACTTAAAAAACACTAAGAAGAAATCCTGATCCTTGATTGCTCTAGAGTCAGTGTCATGACACGCCTAGTTTTTGGACTATTGACCAAGTTCAAGTTTATTAAAAGACATGTATAGACAATAGTGGTTACATTACTATCATTAAAACAGTAAAAATAGCCATCACCAATGGACATAATATATAAAAAACATTTATATGCTACATTGCATTGACAGAATAAAATAGGTACTGCAAACTACATTATTCAGGATATCTTGACAATTTCACTAAAGCCTTTGGTGCAAAATTCACTGTTGCAAACAGCATGGCTTTGCATTTGGTAAATAAGAAATTTTTAACTACCTCATTTCTGCCATACTTGGACCAGCTTTTAGTTACAAAAAGTTCCAACCAGCATTTCCATTCCTCCTTTAAAAAGGGACAATCAATAAGTATATGCTGTATAGTAATCCTACAGTTCTCATTACATGTACAAGATATATTCTCCCTGTTTATTTTTCTACCCCTAAAAGATATGCTACCATTTTCTAAGATGCCCATCCTCAATCTACACGGTGCTGCTCTGTGAATTTCTTTCTCACAAAAATTCAGGTAAACTTCTTCTTTTCAGAAGGCTTTATATGCCCTGCAGAGTGTAAGACCTGTTTATTTTTTTTATGCATTTAAGTTTGTTGACTGGGTAGGCCCACTGGGTCCAATACAGGTCCCTTTTTCAGGGGTAACCTTGGATTAGTTACAGATGAATAGAATTCACAGAATACAGTTCAGTGTGGAGTTACATAGGGTGGGATATTCAGAGTACCAGAGACAGTATTTACAATCAAATGTTAGATACAGCAATTGACAATCAGACAAATAGACATTTTTCTTTATATAACATTATATACTTCATTCTACATGGTAAAGAGGTACCTCTTTAGAGCACCGACAAATGTTACATACACAAATTGATAATAAGACAAATAGACATTTTTTCTTACATAATATATAAATATATATATAATTTTACATGGCAATGGGGTGTATCTTTAGAGCACAGTCATAGCTGGCCAGGGTTAGTAGGCACATAAAGTGCAGTTGCAGGGATGTCAGCGGTAACAGTTGCACTGGCTGAGCTCTAGCAAATTGGTCTTTATGCCTTTTTTGAAGCCACCTGGTTAGGTACATTCCTGTAGGGTGATTGGGAGTACATTCCAGAGGGGGTTGGGGATAAAATTGGAGAATGTCCTGGACCCATGGGCTACGGTTCTGGGAATTGTTAAGAGCTGCCTACTAGTGGACCTAAGAGGTTGGCCACTCAGTTGGGGCACCAAGAGGTTTGCTAGACTCGGGGGGGCTAGGTTGCCTAAGCTTGTAAGCTAGGCAAAGAGACAAGTATTTTAGCCTGTCATCCAGGGTGGGCCAGGCTAGGGTTTGGAGGACTCAACAGTGGTGTTCTCTCGAGGGGGCCCCAGCTGCAAACCTACTTATCCTGTTGTACATGGTTCTTAATTTCTGCAGTTCAGTGTTTTTCGACGAGAGCAGTACAGATGAGCTGTATAGTGGGGTGGGTAGGAGAATGCCCTGTGCAATCCTAAGTCTGGAGGTTTGCATGAGAAAAGGACTGAGGCAATATAGGAGGCCAAGTTTATGGATCTGGGTCTTGTTGAGATGGGTGATATGAACCATGAAGGATCAGTCTTGGTCAAGTGTGACCCTAAGGTACTTCAGGGACTCAACTACACCAATCTTAGATCCATTATCTAGTGAGAGATCTAGCATATTAGACCTGTCTTGTTCCAGTTTTTTAAGGCCAAACAACATGGTCTTGATTGTTCTCACATTGAGCACCATTTTGTTATTGTTTAGCCAACTCTCCAGTGTTTGGAGGTTGTTTTTTTAGGAGATTATTTAGGATGGCTGCATCGCTGGAGGAACTGTATAGTGCAACATCATCTGTGTATCGGGTGATCTTTGCCCCGTTGCAGTAGTTAGGCAGCTCATTGATGAACAATGAGAAGTGTATCAGTGAGCCTTGAGTATAACATTTGAAACCAGTGATCTTTGATTCCCTGCTCAGCTTCTTAATGTAATAATTGGAGTTTTGGTGTATATTTCTGTCCCAGATGCTAGATAATCCAAAACTAATAAGAAAACAATTGACTGTTCCCCACCCACCCCCCAATACCCTCCCACCCTTAGACGGTGTTACTTATATACAGGCAGGACTGTCTTGCATTACTTGGTCCATCTCGCGTAACGGTGGTGTGTTCTCATTTCTTTTTTTCTAACTCTCTTGTTTCCCATCTGCTTCTTACATTCTCTAGCCACTAGAGGTCACCTTTACTCTTTATTTCTTGCTTAATCCTTCTCTGTCCACAGTTCTGTTCAGTTACATCCTTCCTACCCATCCCTTGCTCCTCAACACCTTTCTGTCCACTCTCTCCCCACTTTTTGTTGTCCCCCTGTTATACTCTAAGCTCATAATGTCTTCCATGCCTGTATTCACCCTTCTCTCTTTTGCAGTCATGTTATGGGTACTCTTAATTCTCACTGGTCCAGTACAGAGTATGCCGCCCACCTCTGTACACTCACTGGATAATTTCCACTTCTCTAACCTCCTAACTGACCCCATCCCTAATTCACTCCCTAAACCGGCTTATCCTCAAACAACTGGGGCTATTAATTAGTTATATCCAGCATAGGTTTTCTATCTCCCCTGGTTGTGCAGCTTGGGCTTACATTATTGTGACTTTCTGGATCTTTACCCTATCCCTTATTCTTGCAGGGTATGTTGAGAAAAATCCAGGTCCTACTCTGGCCAGTAATCCCACCCAGTCCCTCCACTCTCAATGTCTGCCTCAAACTGATCTCATTGCAGCTTGCAGCACGAGTACCAGCTGTAGCTGCTGAACTCAAGAAAATGCCATGGATCTCATGCAGAGATTGCAGTCTAACAGCTCCTCTCACTAAGGTGGACACCCTGGATTTTGAGTGCCCAGATAATGTATTTTGGCCAACTTTAAAAAAATAAGAAACATCAGAATCTAACTAAATGGGTCCCATTTAGTTAGGTGTAGGTTTTTTTTAACACCTAATTTGTATGTATTTTTGCTGTTTGTAAGTGTAAACAATCAAAAGAAAATGTCAGCCATCTCAACTGATTTTTCCCCCATAGAAACATAGAAACATAGACTTTGACGGCAGATAAGGACCGCTTGGCCCATCTAGTCTGCCCATGACAAGTAAATAATGCAACTAACCACTCACAATAGGTTTTTTACCATTCACAATGTTTGTTTTTGGTTTTTATCAGTCACACCAGCACGTTAACTCAAAAAATGTTTTAACTTTAAAATGGTATGATATTTTTTCACCAAACCTTCCAAAAGCACATCCTTGGCATGGGCCCCTTCAAACTTGAAAATTTCATGAAAAAAATCCACATAGTCTAGGCTGTAGGTGAGAGCAAAATGTTAATTACATGAAAACCAGACATGTTTTTTTTTCTGTTTTTTTGGTGCTATGCATCTTGAAAGCAATGTAAGATGCTGTGATTCAGTCAAAAAAGCCAGTACTAGAAGGTGGATGTCCTTGGTCTCGTCTACGATTGGACAATGCCAAAAAATAGTTAATGAAATATATATATATATTATGGAAAAATAAACAGCTCACATACATAACCAATTGCCCCATTTTCAGACTAAATGGCAATGATGGATAATGTATTAGTCACAGGTAGACCTGGACTTGTTCCCATTAAGGAGGAGAAAATGGAGACATGAAAGGAAATAGTGAACAATGGGTGCCGATGGTGTTTGGGAGAGAGGAAAATATATCAAATGATGTACATTCATGAAGTGAAAATAAAGTTGCTATTGAAGAAGGGAGACTAACAGGGATGGGGGGAACAAAATTCCCTTGCATTTTAACCACCTAATAGATATTCACTGAATCTGTAACTGTATGTTTTGATTGGGATATTTTGAAAGCAGCAATATATAAGAAGATAGCAACTACTGCCTACCTTTATTTGTTATGTATAACTTCAAATGAAATGTCATGTGTGATGTATATCTGTCTGTATGCTTGCCTCAATAACAACTTTAAATTTAAAAAGAAAATGCTGCCACAAGACTTTCCTCATCTTGAGAGTCTGGCAGCCTGACCACCCATGCCAATTTTTTTTTACTCTTAAAATTTTAAAATGTAAACAATGATTTTGTACTTTTCGTACGTCTATTATTGTATCATATGTATATGCTGTGCGGATCCTTGGAAATATATCCAGGCCCATATTGTAAATGAGTTTTCCCAAGGGTGCTCACCTGGTTAAATAAATAATTGAATTGAATTTATGGGTTATTTACAGTAATCAAAGAATGCAAAAGTTATCAAGCAGCAAAAAAGGGGGTTAACTTTAAGCAGGCTACTCAACCGTAACTATAGGGTTGCAGCTATAATCCTATAATATATGTAACATATGGTTGGATCTTTTCCCTCCTAGGAACCATTATCATGTATTTCCCTGTATACCTAAACAATTAAAACTGTAGACCTCTGAATTGCAGTTGTACACCTCTCAGATAAAACTATACCTCAGAAGGATATCTCTATATGTCCCAGTTAAGGCTGTATGCCTCCAGAGGGAGACCTGTATACCTCCAGTGGTATAAAGTTTGCAAACTGTGGGGGGGGGGAACTCTGTTTTCCCACACTCAAAGACACCTTTAGAGCTTCAGGGAAGAACACATCCAAAAAAGAAACCCTCCTCCCCATGGGGGGAACCTCCCCTGCCCAAGAACACCTGGGGAACCTACAAAGAAAAATAAAGCAATTTGAGGGCACACACAAGAAACCTTCTCAGTCATGTAGTACTCAAAACCTGTAACAAAAAGCAGTTGGAGGCAACCCTTTCCCTCCCTCATCCTTACCCCCCCATGCCCAGAACTCTCAAATCCTAAAAAAGAGAAAAAAATGGAGGCTAGCTGCAGGGAACACACCAGAATCCCACTCCTCTAATACTTACTAACAGCCCTTTCCCTTGATGCTCCAATTCTATCCTCCATGGCCATGCCACTATATTACTGCCAGATTCTCCATGCTGCTCCAGCTTGGCCCAATGACTAACAACACTCCCGAATGACCAGTGTCACTCCCAATCACAGCAATGACCACCAGCAATGCCACATGCTATTTCTGACTACAAGCCAAGCTCCAAAGCACTGCATACTGCTGTGCAGTACTAGTCCACCACTAAAACTAAGGATGGCTGGCAGCAGGCATACCTCTTTTTGTAGGGAAAGCCTACACTATGGAATGACAATAGGGCCAAAAGTGAGCCCAGTACCAAAACACCACTACATCATGGAAACACATGGAGCCGGACATGGCTAGCCTAAAAATGGCCCTGACCGTGACTCTCCAGGAAACCAGCCCAGCCCTAACCGTAAGGTAAAATTGGAATAATAATACCATGTATTATATAAAACATATGCTGGTTATGTGTGGTATACAGGGCCATATTTATTTATTTAGATTTTGTTGACAGGGTAAGTGCACTAGATAGATTCTGCCTATTTTCAGGCATGACCCAGGGGAAGGGGATACAGATGAATGCCAACTGACCTTGAACCAGATTAAGCTGTTGTTGGTATTTGTAGTGAATGAGGTAAATTTGGCTAGGACACAGGGGAAACTTCCCCTACACTTTTTGAGAAGCACCATGAGATCTTTAACAGCCACCTGAACTACCACCAGAACAGGCAGATGGGACCTTGGTTTAACATCTCATCTGAAAGACGGCACCTCAGGAGTGCAGCACCCACTCATGCTGCCATACAGTGTCAGTATTGGGAATATAACCATCTTGGGGGGCTAATGAGATAATAACACCACTCATCCATTGGATTTGTTGCCTTATCATCTAATTAGTCTCACTGGAAAGTAAATATTCTTGTATACCCCTATACCCATCATTTATACCCATCATTTACTCTCTCGCACTCTCTTTCTCTCTCTTTCTTTCTCTATCTATATAGATAGATACAGTAGATAGATAGATAGATAGATAGATAGATAGATAGATAGATAGATAGATAGATAGATAGATAGATAGATACATATACCATGCTACCATAGTTAGGGTTGAGGAGCCATTTACATGTTAAACCTAACATTTTGCACCTTAATAACTTTGCAACCTTTCAACAGATTTGCCTGAAATTAGGAATACACAATCAAGAACCATACATCTTGGGGTCCGCCAACTTTTGTACTGTTCAGATATAGAGCTGTGGAGTTATTAAGCATGATCTGCGCACGTGTTTATGCTTTTTGGGAATTCTTTGCTCATGTCTACAGGCCGCACGGTTTGCGCGACTGGTTCAAATCTTCAGGGAATGTGCAGCCAGGGTCCCCAATGTGCCTTTTGAAGATTTTGTGAAAAAATATTAAATGATTCAAAAGTTATTCAAAAAACAATTTCCCATTATAAGTCAATGGGAAAAGTTAACAAAAAGTTCGACAGTGTCACAAATGCAGTTTTTACTTTCACAAATGACCCTTTTACTGTCACAAATCTGCCATTTTGTTTTCAGTTGGTCATCAGAAAAATGCTTGGCATTTAAATTTGGGACCCTCTAACAACCTAATTCTTTTTGTATTCACCTAGTCGGACCCTGAGGGCGCTAGACATGTCTTTATTTTGGGGTAAAACACCCAGAAATATGTTTTTCAAATTTCTGGAAAAAGTACTTTAGCAAAGTACTTTCGCATTTACGACACTGTTGCATGAATTTGCAAAAGCTTTTGCAAAGTTCGACAGTACTATTCCTGACTGTGGGAAAATGACAGCGATTCTTTGCCAGCCTGCTGCAAAAGAACGGTTTGGTCTTTTGGGCTGAAATTTGGAGGGAATGCAGCCAACATCTCACAGATGTGCCTTTCAGTGTTTTGGTGAAAAAATATTACAGGGCAGCAATGTTACAGCACTCCAAAGTCAATGCTTTTTCCAGTAGGATAACATTACGGCGTCTGCTGCATTACAGGAATCCTTTGCCGCCCTGCTCAAAATAACGGTTTGGTCTTTTGTGCTGCAATTTGGAGGGAAGAAAGCCAACATCACCCAGATGTGCCTTTTAGTAGTTTGGTGAAAAAATATCACAGGGAGCCAAAGTTATGGCACTCCAAACTTCTCTTCTTTTCCCATAGGATAACATTACGGAGTTCGCCGCACCTTTCAGGGCCCGTATCTCGGAAACGGTGTGAGATACGGCTTTTTATCAGAAAAACACTTAGCTCCCTAGTGTGGGCTAAGTATAAAACTAGCCATGAAAGTCATAAATCATATGATTTTTAATTTTTTTTCTATGTCGTACGGTTCCTGAGATATAAGCAATTTAGTATTCCAACTTCTCATTTTCTGCTCCGAGACCCATTATTATGCATACATTCTTAGTACTCACTGTCTTTCTCTGTGCAGCTTTTGTGGAAAACTAGCCTGTGCACTTACATTACTTTTACCGTTACCACTTCTGTTTGCAGTTCCATACCTGTTTCACTTTCTGTTCCCATCTATGGTACCATGTGCGTTACCCTTTGCGTTTTCATTTGCGCTTGTGTTTGTGTTATTTTAACCATTTGTGTCTACAATACTGTTTATCTTTGTGTTTTGCTTTGCGTCACCATGCGCATTACCATTTGTGTTTTCGGGCACTGTGTTGCTATGTGACAAGACATCATGTGGCAGGAGTGTGGGGCCCAAAGGGCCCCACGCTCCTGCTGCCAAATTACATTCACTGTTTCTCATTATCATTCTCAAAAAGAATGAAAATTTGAGGCAAAAAAACTCTGTTTAATGCATTAGTTAGGGTTGTTCCACAGCAACAAAAGTGAGGAAATTCAGTGTTAGGGTTGAAAGTCCCCCTTGGACCCCCCGCCCACACCCCCAACTGTTATCGGGGTGCGTGTTGGGGTTGTCGGTCCTTACTGTCACCCATTCTCCTATACCTCTGCTTCTTCACACATCTGATGGGGTGAGAGTTAGGGCCGCAACCCCAACGCACCCCGATGCCGGTTGGGGGTGTGGGTGGGCGGTCCAAGTGGGGCAACCCCAACACTGAATTTCCTCACCTTTGTCATTGAATAACCCCAACTAATGCATTAAATGAAGTTTTTGCTCTAATATATATATATATATATATATATATATATATATATATATATATTTATATTCTTAGCAAAAAACTTTGCTGCTGCATCAGTTAGGGTTCAAGTTAATGTCATAAAAGTGGGGAAATGTGGTGTTAGGGTTTCCAATCCTAACTCCCCACTTAGGGTTTTTGGTGCCCAGAGTCTTGTCAAATCGGTAGTGGGGTTTTCCTTTGGGTTGTCAACCCTAATGCTCACCCCTCACCCCCAGCCTGAAGCCTCCTCTCTGAAGCATAAGGTACAGCTCCAAGCCGGTGCCTTATAGTGATACACTGTTCAAAGGTAGAGAAATATGTCTCACTAGATATTGTCAATACAACCTGTTTTAGCTTTCTTAATGCAGGGCCCTACATGCCCTGCATGAAGAAAGGAGAGCTCCTCTGACATTGTTTGTTCAGGGAACAGGCTGATTAAAATGAAAGCGGACAATAACATTTCATATCTTGATATAAAAGTTGAGAGTCTGTGTGACTTTAAGGAAGACATCTTTTAGCTTATAAAGTATATCAGTATAGAACATGTTATTGCAAACTCATGACTGAATAAATTCAGCAGTGGATTTATTACATCACAGTTGGTGATTACATCTTCCAGCTGGTGGTGGGCTGTGAAGAAGCATCATCGCCAGCTGCCATGTGGGTGGGGTTAATGGGGTACTAAGGAATGTTTGCCAGACAGGCAGGATTTAGGGGTACCAGGAACTGTAGCTTGGCAAAGAGGCAAGGTGAGGAAGGGACTGCCACTGAACACTGGGGACTGCTTATTTCAGGACAGTGTGTAAGAGAGGGATGCCACTGGATTATATGGACTACTTGATACATGGACAGGGTGAGAAAGAGGGTGCCAATGGATGCCAAGGATTGTTTGTTACAGGATAGGGTGAGAGAGAGTGCACTTCTGGATACCGAGAATTGACTGATGTAGTATCATGGTGAGGGAGAGAGTGTTCTGGACACCAGTGACTGCCTGCCACAGTAGCAGGGTGAGGAAGGGGTATCACTAGATGCCATAGACTGCTTTCCACAGTGGCAGGGTGAGGGACAGGAGTACCATTTGATGCCAGAGACTGCTTAATATAATGGTAATTTGAAAGAGAGGTTGCCACTGGATGCAGGGCATGATTACATTAGTGCAGTGTGTGGAAGTGGTGCCTCTGGCTACCAGGGACTGTTTGGCACAGGGGTGAGGCAAAGGGTGTCACCTTACTGCAGGGACTGCTTAAGATTAAAACTTTTGACAATGCCAGCTGAAGGCCATTATTGCCATAATAAATTACTATGCAATTAGTGAGCACTTGTTAATAAATATCTGTTTTAAAAAGGAAGGAATTCATAGCAAAAAATACACTTAGGTTATGTGTGGAATCAGTGGGGGATGAGGCTCAAAGCCTTGAAGGAAGGGAAAGGTGATGTTACGGTAAAAAAGTCATGTCTATTGGTAAATGTGTGATGTAATGTTCTTCAGGGTTTGAACAGTTGCTCTGTGCAGAACTGTCATGGCACTAAAATCAACTTCATTGCCTCAGAGCACTAGTGTGTAAGTAGCTGTATAGTCCTTGAATAACAGTGCCTAAATTTAGAGCAACCTTGATTCTGTATTGAGCAATTATTCAAACCCCGAGGAAAGACATGTCATATATTCACCAAAAATCAGGATACTTTACCTTAATATCTCATTTCCTGACTATTGAGGCTTTGTGCTTTAACCCTAACTGATAGGTAGATTTTGTTATGCTCTAGTATACTTATTATTTATTAGGTGTAGTAATTGTATTATGTGAACCACCGTCCACTGGAAAATCAGCTGTGGCTCCACAATTCATTTTATATGTGGACTGGCATGGAATGTAAATCTAATTCTCCAGTGACAAAAAGTAGTGCAAGTAATTTCACACATACACACACACGCACACGCACACGCACACACACACACACACACAAACATACACACACACACCTCTTTCTCTTTCAAAATTACTAATGGCTTCCCCCTGTAATAGTTTGGGAACAAGAGAAAAAGGGCATGCTATGCTTTCTACTGCTGTGCAGAAAAGCAGGATTGCTTTCTACCTGTAGGGGAAATAATGAAATAGATTTCCTAGTAAAACGAATGAAAAAAAAAATACGCTAACTTTTCATACTGAGTGACTTCTACTGAAATTGCTCCTCTAGTACTCTGGGCTTGAGTAAAAAATGCTAAGTTTGTCATACTTAGCAGTTGACTGCTGGAATGCTCCTTCTGACCTCTGAGGGTTTAATGATATATTTATTGATGGATTTTGTATTGATTGCGATATTGCTGGATAGGCACAGGACTTCCTTCTCTGCTCCCTCAGTAACACACTAATGGAGGGACCCTGATCACTTAGGGAACCTTTGGCTGATTTACTGGATTGGAGGAGAGATTTGTTTGCAACTTTAAAAGCTGGAGCTGCTTTGGATAATTTCATCTTTGCAGTATCAGTTATGTTGCCTTGTCAAACCATTAGCTATGCTACACTGTTCCACACTGCTCAAGGGCTTATTCTGAAAAAACACCCAAGAGCAACTAAAACACATTTTGTGACTAACTGGCAAAAACTGAGCATCAGTATTTTCCTATCAGAAGTGCAATCTGTCCAACTATAGAACACTGGTTTTGCTTGGCAAAGCAAATTTAATTTTATTTGTATGGATAATATTCTGCTCTTTTGAGCCTGTCCAGAAAAGATTTTGGCCATTGGCACTGAATGGGAGAAAATGTTTTGTGAATTGGGCTCTTTTCTCAGAAAACAAGGAGAAGAACTGTTTCATACTGGACCAGTCATATACACTAGGGGTTGGATTTTTAAACCCACATCACTGACTTGCGGCATGATTGTGCCATGTCCCCGATGCTTTTGACAATAATTGAGACCACTTAACCCTTACAGGGCTGCAGGAGTGTATATACTTCCAGAGTCTATAAACATTCAAATATATTCAAAAAGGTGGTCTAACATATCTGCATAACTGCTTTGGCTTGCTGCAGTTTGGGAACATTATAATGATACATGTGTCAATATATGATGCATATGTCATTATTTAATCATAAAGCAATGCCAGGTTTCTTAAATGTGGCTGGAAATTTGAAAATAACATTTTGCTGCATTTCAGATGCCAAAGTTGCTGCCTGTAATTAAGAATTGCACTTACTGCATCTGGTTTGGAAATACAGCCCATATCCCAAAGCACTTTCTGATTCATGAAGAGTTGGCAGTAGTCTTCAGGAATGCTGTTCTAGGTTAAGGAAAGATCAGGAGGTAGAAAGTGAGAAGAAGAGACCAGAATTACACAGGGATGATGAGTAACTTGCTTAGGGTCAAATAATAAGTGGCAGCTGTGGGATTCAAACCTGAGTTAGTACAGTAGGTCGCCAGGTTCGCAACTCCTTGTAATTTGTTGGTGACAATTTGCCACAAAGTAAAGTTCAAAAACCATAATTAGAAGGTTTTCTGGGGAAGGAGGATTTATTTTTCTTCCTTTTGAGAACACCAGAAAGTTACAGATGATAGAAAATGTGTGTTTAAAAATAGTAGCATGCAAGCAGGGCTGTCATGCCAAAATTCTTCTGGGGGAGGGGGTACATTAAAAATTATTCAGTGAGAAAGGACACCTAATTAGATTTTTACAGCCTTCCATACTACAATAACAACCAAAAAAAAAGAATTGGATGAGTAATTTGTGGGCACATCCCATCCCCCCAAAGATCCTGCATACAAACATAACTATATGCTTCTCATTTGACAGCAAATGTAGATATCCAAATACTTATCTCTGTGCTCATTGTTTTGAATGGGGGTGTAATAGGCAGAATGCCCTTTTTTCTCTTTCTCACCTGTGTATTACATCCTGGAATGACTTGCACCATCTGTTCTGAAACATAATATAAACGAAGCAGAGTCTCTGGTCCATATATTTTCTGTTATAGGTTGAGCAATTCCTGATTTTACCCATCTGTTAGTGATTTATACTATAGTTCAATCTAAGACTCCACCGAAAATGAAATCTTTTGTGCCCAGGTAAAGCATCAGCAGTCTGTAATCTTTTACTGGCATGTGGCATATCTAAAAATAAGTAATCAGTAAGACGTGATGTGATGTTGATAGCTGTGCCACCACCACATGCCTGAATTCCATCAGCCCCAGGAAGTACTGTGGTGGCATTACTACCAACACTCCAGAGAGACTTATTGCACTTATTAAATTAGTCTTGTGAAAACATAAATGAAAAACAAAGTTTTAAATGCACACAAAATATTATAACTAGTTATAAAAAATGTCCTCTTCATGCCTACTGCAGATAGAGGGCATAGATATAGTATGATCATAGGTTTCATAGTTTGTGTATGAGCAAGTGAAGGCATTACTGCCTCATTTTTTTGCTCGTACTTTTTCTCAAAGGAAGCATCCTCCTATTTATTAGTGAGGCAGTGATTATCTTGTTTAATCTTAAATTCCTCAATGTTCCTACATTCCACTACTTCAGTTGGTAGACTGTTGTCCCGGATTCCCCCCCCTTTTCCCTCATAAAAAGACAGAGACCATTATTTGTTGTTGTGCTCAGATTGGCAATTAATTTATTTATATTCATAATTCCATATTCAATTTCTCATTTCTTATTATCATATTTTCAGAAATTTCATTTATTTCCATTCATATATCAATCTCTGATTATCCCTCCTTCTTTCTCTTTTCTCCCCCCTATATGAAAACCTGGGTGCCTTCTTCTTCTCCTTTTCCGTTAGGTAACGGTGAAAACAGACACTGCTTTCTCCTTCATCTTCTTCCTTCTTTTTCTCCTGCCATCCACCTTTGGCAGTCCATCACCATATTATCATCTGCCATCCACCTTTGGCAGTCCAAACTGTCTGACCAGACGCGTCTGTCATCCACCTTGACATACCATACAGTCCCATCTTGACTGTCTTCCCCTCTTGCTTTGCCTAGTAGGGTGGGTGGGAGGGATCAAAAACTCCAGCAAAAAGTGGCTGAGGCCCCCTTGTGCTGTCCCTTATGTACCTCCATTTGCCCCTCCCCTTCTGTTTCCTGCCCATTGTTCTGACCCTTAGCCCCTCCCCTTCCTTCCTCCCTCCCTTCCTGAGCACAACCGTCCTATGAAGGAGGGAAGGGGTGCACCAGGACAACCTGATCTGCCCCTTAAAGGGCAAACTCCATTATAAAAGGACACCCCCATCTGCGAGAACCACAGTGCTTTTTACTTAGTACAGTTTAATTCCCCTCTTAATTGTACTGTGCATGATTGTGTGTCTGTCTGTGAAGCCCTCACATCAAATCCAGAGCAATCAATTAACTCATGATTGCTGAAAGCCTCATATACCAGACCTACAGTATATCTCCTCTTAGCCTACAGTACTCTAAGGAATACAACCCAAGCCTATTTAATTTTTCTGTATATTCCAACCTCCTCATATCTGTTATCATTTTTGCTGCTCCTCGTTGAACCCCTTCCAGTAATCTAATGTCTGTTTTATTATAAATTGCCCCAAACTGTGCACAGAATTCCAAATGCAGTTGAACCAATGAGGTATACAATAGCAAAATCGCTCTTCTGTCTCTGCTGGTTATGTGCTTACATTTACATGCCAAGGTGCTGTTTGCCTTTTGGTTACTGAATGACTATGTTTATTAAAACTTAGGTCATCAGTCACACTAATCCCCAGGTCTCATTCTTCAGTAACTACTTTCAGTACCTGTCCTTATAGAAGATATGATGCAAACTGATTGTGTTTACCCAGGTGCATCACTGCACATTTATCTATGTGAAAGTTTAGTTTCTATGTCTGTGCCCTTATATCAAGTCTCTTTAGTTCCCTCTGCATGTTGTCTACTTCAGAGATGTTACTGTATTAATCACAGAATCTAACTTTGCATCATTGGTACATTTTGCCTCACATATTCCTTCATTACATCTCACTGAACCTACACAGATGTTAAAAAGACGTAGCCCCAGCACTGATCCATGAGGCACCCCACTTGTAACTGATATCCAGCCCAACTTCAACCCTCATACGGTAACTTGCTGCTACCTATTGGACAACCAGGATTCTATCCAAGCCATTAACCAGTTTTTTAACCCTATGTTGTGCACACTACAAATTAGAACATCATGTGGGACTGTATTGAAAGCTTTACTATAGTCCAGAAATGCTACATTGATTGCTTACCCATTCTTTAAAGCTTTACTGACTTATTCAAAGAATGTTATCAGATTTGTCTGGCCTGATCTACCCTTGGTACAGCTATGTTGTACATGATCTTTGTCATATCTCTGTATTTATTTCTCTCTCTCTCTTTCTGTCTTTCTCTCTCTGACTGACAGATATGCAGTTAATAGTTGTATAATAATACCAGAACAGAATTCCCCCAACCCAAGTTTTGTTTAGTAAAATTTTCAACCTGGTGAGAGAAAGATTGTGGGAGAATATGTTGAAGTGAGAATGGAGAGGAAAAATACAGTAAAGTAGTTGCATGTAGAGGAGCGATGAGGTGGGAGACGGACAGGAAGAGGGACGCAATGAGCAATGTGGGTAGATTGAGTGATGTGTGCACATTTTGCAATTGTCCAGGTAGCAAGAAAAACAAATACACATTTTTGATAAAAGAGAGATCCATTACCTGTGTTTATGACACTGAGTACCCTGAGCGTGTATGGAATTACAACTGTGAAAGGCAGAGTGAGCAAATGACTTGGTGGGCACCCACAAAATCATTAGGGAACATATGTAAATCAAAGCTCCACTGGTACTAAAGGTGCCAAATAGAGATGTGCAACATTGGCAGATTTCATAATGCAAAATATTTCATGAAATTCACCTGTTTTGCGATATTTTTCTTGAAGTGAAATTCAGAATTTTGCCCACAGAATGCAGAATTTCACCAAAGGAAGGCAACATTTTGACATTCAAATGTCAAAATTCACCTTTTGCCAGTAAAATTCTGCCACTTTTCCAACAAAACTTTTCATTTCATGGGTGAAATTCTGCATTTCATACACCGTGAAATATTTCGCATAACAGGTGAATATCATGAAATATTTCTTGCAGTGAAATTGCCAACTTAGTGGAAATTTCACTGGCAAAATATAATTTTGCAACATCTCTAGTGCCAAATTAGGTCAGTATAATATATTTTTGTGGCTTTAAAAAGGCTGAGAGACTTTTCCTGGCAATGAATAGGTAAGTGGCTCAGTGGATGAGGGCTGAGACACAGCATCTATCAGTTATAGTATGAAATAAACAAAACATGTTCCATTCTGTGAAACTGAACCCATGCCCTCTAGTCTCACTTGTTTGATAGCCTGTAGCTCCACCACTGTACTAAGCCTCCAAATCAAAAAATGCATGCTGTGGCAGAGGGCATCCAGCACTCTGTGCAGAACCCCCCACCACACACTGTTGCACTGAATGTTAATAATGAACAGTCTCTCAGTTTGAAGTAATGTTTGCCAAGCTTCACTGAAACCTCAATGTCTGAATCTGAACTTTTCAAGTTATCAGCAACATAGAACTTCAAACCTTGATGAAAGTCTGTCACAAACACCAGCAATGAGCTCTAACAATTTCTCTCATACTACAAAAATTGTAGTGAAAAAGAAAAAAGGTTCCATGGTGTTGATCAAACCCATGCTTCCCACCCACTACTGCTTGGTAGTCTGTAAATCTATTACTATACTGAACTTCTTAGACAGGTGTTACATGCTGTGGAAAAGGACATCCACAGTGAGTGCAGAACCCCCTTCCCCCACACACACAACTGCAGTGAATTTTCATAATTAACAGTGTGTCTGAAGTAATGTTTCCCAAGTTATGGTTAAACCTCAAAGTCTGAGGTGGAACTTTTCCAGTTATCAGCAATGTAGAATATCAAACCTTCTTGAAAGTCTATCCCCTAACTTCAGCAATGGCATCTAATAATTTCTCTCATATTACATAAATTTTAGTGAAAAAGAAAAAAGTCCCACTCTGGAGACTGAACCCTGGACCCCTACACTATTCTTCTTGGTTGCTGTAACTCTACTTATATGCTAAGCTTGTTAGCTAGAAAATGTATGCTGTAGCAAATTACATTGAGCAGTGAGTTCAGACCTGCCACCCCCCACCCCAACACACACACACACTTCTCACAGCTGCAGTGGATGTTCATAGTTAACAGTCTGTCTATTTTAACTAATGTTTCCCAAGTTGCATTTAAACCTTCAAATCTCAGCTGGAACTTGTCAAGTTACTAACACCATAGAACTTCAGACCTTGCTGAAACTCTTTCACTAACATCAACCATGCATCTAACAATTTCTCTCATTCTACATAAATTGTAGAGAGAAAGAAAAAAAAATGTTCCACAATGGGGATATAATCCAGGCTTGTGAAGGTCTTAAACCCTATGCCAAGATCTAAAAGACCTATCGCTGACATCATCAGTGCAATCATGCAGCTAAATCACTCACACTAAATGTACATTTGAACTTGACTATATGCAAAAAAAGAGTATACATGACCAGAAAGATACTTACAGCTATGCTATTGTCTCCAAATAAAAACAGAAAGAAGAATACAGAAAGGAAAATTAACAACAAAAATAAAATGTAAATTAGTTTGACATTTAACTGGAAGTATGTTACTGTTATGCTTACCTGTGCGTGGATGTTAGGAAAAATATTGCTGAAAGTTTCAAGCAAACATAGGTCTCAGAGATATCCCTGAAGAAGATCTGAAATGTCTAGAAATATACAGTCCTGATTGCCTAAGAATAATGTCATGATATTTAATTGTCCTTCACTAAATTCTTACTGTGACTGTGGTAGGTTGGTGCTACAAGACATTTCTAATGGTAAACAACACAGCAACATATATATATATATATATATACATATATACACACACACACATATACATATATATATATATATTAGAGGCAAAAAACTCCGTTTAATGCATTAGTGAGGGTTGTTCCACAGTGACAAAAGTGAGGAAATTAAGCTGTTATTGTTTGAAAACCCCTTGGACCCCTACCACCCCCAACTGGCATTGGGAGTGCATTGAGGTCGTCAGCCTAACTCACCCCATCACATGTGTAAAGCAGCAGAAGTATGGGAGATGGGGTGAGAGTTGGGACGATGACCAATGCACTAACTGCCAGTTGAAAGATGTGAAAATCAAGAAATTTTCAACAATCCCTAACTTTTATCGCTAATCTTAACTAACAATCATTAAACAGAGATTTTACCTCTATTCTTTTTGAGAATGATAATGAGAAATAGTGAATGTAATGCAGTGGTGGGAGTACGGGGCCTCTGGTACGCTTTTCTCCCACTGCGTGTGAGGCATAGTAACAGGAACCTTAGCGCAAACAGAAGCGCTAACAGTGGGCGCACATGGTAATGCAAGCGTGAATGAGAACAGAAAGGAACGCTAATACGGTGGCATAGACGGAACGGTCTGCCACGCGGATGTGTTGTCACATAGCAACATGGTGCCTGCAAATGGAAATTTCAATGGGCATGGTGGCACAAACTAAAACAGAAAGAGAAACAATACTGTAGACACAAATGGCAAAAATAACAGAAAGCTAACCGAAAATGAAAATGATAAGGATAACGCATATGGTGGCGCAGACGTCAACAGTAAGTGAAACGGGTACGGGACTGCAAACAGAAAGGGCAACAGTAACAGTAATGTAAGTGCACAGGCTGGTTTTCCCCAAAAGCTGCATAGAGAAAGACAATGAGTACAAAGAATATATGCATAATAATGGATATCAGAGCAGAAAATGAGGACTTGGAATACTAAATAGGTTATATCTCAGGAACCTTACGATGTAGAAAAAAAATTTAAAAGTCGTATGATTTACAACTGTCCTGGCTAGTTTCATAATGGGGGCTAAGAATCTTTCCAACGAAAAGTCTATATCTCGCACTGTTTCCGAGATACGGGACCTGAAAGGCGAGGCGAACGCCTTAATGTTATCCTATGGGCAAAAAAGAGAAGTTCGGAGTGCCATAACTTTGACTCCCTGTAATATTTTTTCACCAAACCACTGAAAGACACATCTGTGGGCTGTTGGCTGTCGTCCCTCCAAGTTTCAGGAGAAAAGATCAAACCGTTATTTTGCAGCAGGGTGCCAAAAGATTCCTGTAATGCATCGGGTGCCGTAATGTTATCCTATGGGAAAAACTGTCAAATTTGGAGTGCCGTAACTTTGCTGCCATGTAATATTTTTTCACTACAGCACTGAAAGGCACATCTGTGAGATGTCAGCTGCATTCCCTTCAAATTTCAACCCAAAACTCCCAACCGTTCTTTTGCAGTGCAGTGCCAAAGAATGCTGTCATTTTCCCACAGACTAGAAAATTAACTGTTAATTTATGTAAAAGCTTTCAAACATTTTATGACACTTTCATGAGCACAAAAGTACTTTGTAAAGTACTTCATCCATAAATCTGAAAAATATTTCTGGGGTGTTTTACCCAAAATAAAGACATGGCTAGCATCCTCAGGGTCCGACTAGGTGAATACAAAAAGAATTAGGTTGCTAGAGGGTCCCAAATTTAAATGCCAAGCATTTTTATAATCACCAACTGAAAAAAAAATGGCCAATTTGTGAACGTAACAGGCCCATTTGCGAAAGTAAAAATGCATTTACGAAAGTGTTGAACTTTTTGTTAACTTTTCCCATTGACTTATAATGGGAAATTGTTTTTAGAATAACTTTTGAACCGTTTAATATTTTTTCACCAAATCTTTGAAAGGCACATCAGAGACCCTGGCCGCATGTTCCCTGAAGATTTTGGGCCAGTCACACAAACTGTGCGACCTGTACGTGCGACCGTAGAATTCCAGAAAAAGCGTAAATGTGCACGCAAATCATGCTTAATAACTCCACAGCTGTGTATCCAGCTGGCACAAAACTTGGCTGGTGCCAATGCCTATGGTTCTTGATTGTGTATTCCAAATTTCAGCCAAATCCGTCAAACGGTTGCAAAGTTATTAAGGTGCAAAGTTTGGGGATTTAACATAGAAATACTCCAACCTCAACTATGGTAGCACTACTGTGCTACCATAATATATATATATATATATATATATATATATATATATATATACATATACATATATATATATAATATATATATATATATATATATATATCTATATATATATATATATATAGAGAGAGACAATAATGGATAGTTTAGAATGTATTACAGGTAAGTAATACCATCGAGAGGTTCAGGACATGTAAAAACCTCAAAAGCGAAGCTCAAGAGGTCCTTACATGTTCTGAACCTCGAGATGGTATTGCGACCGGTAATACTTTCTAAACTATCCATTGTTTTTTAAATATATGGATCCAGGTTTGCCTTTCTTACCTTTAGGTGCTGATAGTTCGTCCGGTGGTTGCAGTGGGTCTGGTGATGCCATGTTCCAAGTATCGTGAACACTACGAATAAAACTGTCTAAAGTGTTTTTACTTTTAAAAGCCAATGATTTGTGTTCAACTGATTGAGCGCCAATGATTGCGGCAACAGAAAGTTTTTTTTTTTGGTACTGCGGTATCTATTCTGTGTCACTGTCTGAGTAGATAACATAGCGGCATTTCTTGGGTGGCTGGTGACATATGTTGATAGAGATGTCACCGGAAAAAGAGCAGTGACTTCCAAATATGTTTCTAGAGGTCGCAGAGATTTGGGATGTTGTAGGTTTGAATGTGCTTTGTGTTGCAATTTCCTGGTGCTCCACAGAAGAAGTCATAGCATTTTCTTGAACTTTGGGAAGAATGGTGTGTGTAGAAGCTGTGGTTTCTGGATTTGTAGTGTACATTTCTGACTCTGTTTGCTGTTGATCCCAAGAGGTGGATGGCTGCTGGAGGTCGCAAGACAGGATGGAGCACATTCATTTCTGCTTCTGCTCCAATAAGGTGCTGTATGCATTAATACTTTGGATGCTCTTGTGCCCAGAGAGGTGTGCAACGTCAGTTGGGGGGATATTTGAGTCTAACAGCATTTGTATGGCAGTTTTCCTTGTGGAGTGGTTCGTGATTTGTTTTTCAACTGGTATTCCAGCTGACTTTTGGAGGAGCTTCATTATGGATCTAATTTTGTTTTCTCCTATTGTCATGCACCGATACCAGTAACTGGTTGGCTTTAGTCTGGTGTTTGGTGCTAGGTAAAGTGGGGAATCTGCTTGTAGCATTTCAGGTGGTCTGTGACTGGCATACTTTTTGTATGCTGTGATGGGGTCTCTGGGTTTTGGTGATTTGCATATATTCGTGGAGCTACTGGCCATATATTCCTGACATTTACCCCAGTTCTCATTTTAGTTTGACGTTTGTGGTTCTCTGAGTATTCTTTTCCTTCAGAATTAGTTCCTGGAATTATGTCTCCCCATCTTAACTGATACTGTTCATTGGTTCTTAAAGCAAAGTGTAATCCAGTGTTGAAAAACATCATGTGCAGCAAGGAATTAGGGGATTGGGAACCGAGTGTGCCTGTGGTGTAACGAAGGTTTATGTCAGCCTCTGAGAGGGATTGTGCTTGTTTGGGTCGGTTTCCGAGTCCCATTTTTTTCAAATACTTTTGTTTGGCTAGCAGAATCACTTGGGTTTGTTTAAAAGTACCTGCAGGACCTTGGAATATTGATGCTCCATACTTATCTTTCATGAAGTGTCTATCTACACTTGAAAGTACTCCTCGTAATGTTGTTGGCTCATACTCTGAGCCATCCTGTTTTTTTAATTGAAATACAAAGTCTGCCAGAATAGGGTCTAGTTCAGAAACCAGTATATTTTCAATTTGTCTGGACTCACCGGTTCTGTTGAGGTAGGTGTTGAAGAGACAGAGATCAAAATTAGTTTTTTTTACAGTATTGATATTCTGCTGTTCTTGGACAAAACATAGCCTGTCTTCGGAAATGTTTATTGGCTTGGATAGCGAAATTTTTCATTGAGGAAAGTGAAGAAATGCTGATTTTAGTTTTACAGAGCCGTTGTGGTCGTTTGAATTGTTGAGTGTGGTGCGGTTTCAGTTCGGGGTGTCTCGCTCTGCACAGCTGCTGATATTGAAGTGCATGCGCTGTGTGATTGCTATGATAAAAGTATTGTTCAACTGTGAACGATAGTATTATCACTTTAGAACTGTGGTATTACCAGTTGCAGCCCGGTGCTATTACGGGGATTTTTTTCTATACTTTTGTGTAGCATTAATTCGCATATCCATATATTTAAAAAAAAAAATATATATATATATAGATATTAGTTGTTTCTTGTTCAGCATGGTTGATGAGCAGGAGCTTTTATTAACTTGCAAACCACATGTCTCAGTTCAGAAATGAAAAATTATTGAAAGAAAAACTGGTATATTGATGTTTAACCAGAAATACGTATTACTAGACACTTTTGTGATCAATATTTCTGCAGTATGACTAATAATGCTGTTTTAAATACTATGTGAGATTAACATATGATCAAAAATGCTGGAAATGAAAAAAAACATATTTTAAAAGTTTGTTTAATTACATTTCCCATGTCATTCCTTTGCCTAATCTGCACTGTGAATGTATCTCACATTATTTTTATTTTTCTTCATAAGAAACTCTGAAAACTGAGTTAGAATCTATGTTTTAACCATAGATCTTCAGGAATTATCTATGAAGAGAAAAAAAATAATCTTTTTTTTCTCATTATTGATAATTCCTCAAGAAGATCTATCTTCACAATGGCTAACTCTAATTTCTATTTTTAGCATGCATTTAATATTACATGGTTGTGTTGTTTTTTTTTAGCCCATAGGTTGTGTAGACACCACACCCTTTTATTCTTAATAAGCTGTACTGTTTATATTTTATTTGATCATTTTTTTACATTGTTTGTTATCTTTTGTTCATGTTCTTGATGCTTATGCTACTTCTTACCATCTGTACTTTTACCCCGTACCTTTACTCCTGTTCACACATATAAACGTGACATGGCTGAGTGTATTTTTCCTCAGTCACCAATTATAAATAACTAAATAAATAAATAAATAAATACATGAATACATAAATTGTAAGATATACTGAGAAAGTATCAACAAATTAAAAATTGGACATGACTTATGTATGTGATGTCACATATCACAGCATAAACATATATTTAAATATATTAAAGCAACAGAGTAATTCAGTCAAGGTTTTATTTGATCAACCATAATTAAAAGGTTTTTACAAAGATGACAGAATTGAGATAAATACAATCACAACATTTGTGATACTTGGTGACCTTTGTTTCTGGCCCACTGGATGGACTTGGATGATACAGGGCTGCTGGGAGAACTGCTGACATCATGCTCTGCTGAGTCTAGTGCTGAGGAGGACCTCGAAGGAGCCAGCTCCACAGAGTTGGTTAATGCCTGAAGCAAGAATTTTAACAGGTATGACACTGTTGCCTGGATATTAAATGACTCCTTTGTTCAACTTCGGTGAGCATTCTCCAGTGCCCCCCAGAGCTCTCTCTCTTCTCTTTTTATCCAGTTTTTTTCTACCTACCTCATTTTCTTCTACGGGGCTATGAATCTCTGAGTTTTGAGTGGAGGCATGAGGAGAGAAAGCAGATGTGCTGTCCGCACCAGATACTCAATGGATATTCAACAAACGCCAGCTGAACGGTGCAAGAGACACCTAGAGAAGGGTATGGGGTTTCTGCCAGTTTTTTCAACTCCTGTTTTTCCTTCTAAATGATGTCTGGGATTGGCTGGATCTGTGACTGCTGAACTGAGGAGAATTGGAGATATTTTTCTTCCTGGCTTTTCCTGGCTACATCCCAGAACCCTGAATTTGGTCTCTCTACAGGTAGTCTTTTAAACTGACAAGTCAAACATTACCGGTTGTTTTTTTGTTTCCCGCATCAAGTCCGGAAAGTGAGTTAGCACTTGTGTGAAGTGCACTTGTATTGGTATTCAGCGAGCTATCCCTCAAGCTGAACTGAGAAGATTCTAAAAATAAAAAAGCTTAACACAGTCAATTTAGTACTGTAACTCTACTCTGCAGTATAGTAATCAGCAAGGTGTGCTCACATTAAATACAACTGGTTGTAGCTCGCTTGGAGGTGAGGGGTTGCTAGTGCGGGTGTCATTTTTTGTGATACCATGTGCACTACCCCCTCGCTACTATACCTTTTCTTCATGTGCTTAAACTATTAGAAGGGACATTCTAGCAACCGTATTTTATATTATACTTGTGACTATTACCTTTTTAGATATACATGTTTTTTTTTATATTTATTTCTCTTTTCTAATAGAATAGCAGGCTGCATACAGACCTATTTCACTAAACAGAATTCTACTCATGATTAAAGCCTACTTTACAAGCTAAGTTTATTTGTGATCCCCCAAGGTTTATGCAAATTAATTAGAACCAAATGGCACTGCCTGGTATTAATTGTTGCTAATCAATTAAAACATGAAGCCAACTTGGATCTGCCCCTCAGTTCCTTTAGCTTATTTAGTTGTTTTTAATATAATTGAAATTTATCTAACTGTATTCAGTTGTATTTAATTATATTTAAGTATATCTAAGTATATTTTTGGATAATTTTCTATTGTTATATACTTTTGTATATTTGAGCACTTCCAGGCACCCTTTTCTGTCTTAGGTATCTTAGGGTATTTTAAATATATCAATCATACTTAATCTGAATTAATACAAATGTATTATTTAATTAATTTTAAGTATTTTAAACATGTTCATGTGTTTCTTAGCTTAAACTCTTTGTTATCTAATCACTTTATAGACCACTAACTTGATACATAATATTAAACCCATTAAGGTTGGATAACCTTAGCACTTATATATTTTGACTTATTCTGTAGTTAATCTAATACCTTAATATTACCTGAATATTTTTAATACTTTCAATATTTTTAAAAATTTCATTGTTAATATATATAGCACGATTCTTATTGCACAAGTCTTTCATAAATAATTGACTTCTGATCAACTCAATTACTACTCTGTGAATCTGTCACTTAAGATTCTAGATTAGGACAAGATTATTGGGTTAGATCAAAGTTTTATTTGTGATGTATAATAAGTGATTTGAAGATTTTAGATTTAAAGGACCACTTTTTAATGAGCTAATTTAGTAGAGTAAGTCTTCAATTCTGTCTGAGAATTTCCAACATATTCTGCGTTTCATTCACTAGTAACTTAATCATCCTGAATTGATACTGTGACTTTATTATCTTCAGCATTACACTTAACAAGTCTCAGGTTTTGGGCTAAGTGGTTTCACATTATATTGTATCGTTTGGTACAGTATTGCACAGTTTTGAGCTTATTAACCCATTTCTTCCTCTTTAAATGAGCACAAGAAGTGATAACATTTTATTAAAAGATACTTTAGCTTGTAAGAGTAAGGGTAAAGAGAAGGCAATGGAAAAATGAAATAAACCAAACAAATTTAAAAATAGTTGTGTTTATGAGGGAGATATCATTTTGTTCTCCTCTACCCCTCTTTTACCTAAACCTTCTTATGCCAACATGATAAGGGAGGATGAAAGTAAGGATAAAATACAAGAAAAAGGAAGTACAACTGAAGCACTGATAATTCATAATCAGGATAATGAACATCCTGCTTCACATTATAACCTCAACCTTCAACCTTACTTCTCAGAATGCATATTAGGCAGAGGATACAGATAAAATTGCCTTGAATCAAAATAAAAATAAGTCAGATAAATGAAATAATTCTGACACTAATCTCCCAAATCAAAATCAGAATAAGAAAACAAAGAGAGGTTTGATCACTGATTACTTTACATGTATCTCCACAGCAGCAACACCTTCTATCAAATCACACAATGGGCAAACATTTAATTATCCCTCTTACACAGAAGACACCACTTCTATCAGGCTCACAGAATCATTTTGTGTTTAATCAAATAACAAATGCCACTAAATTTGAAATTTCCAGCCACTAGATTTCTCTCAAACTTCATTTGACATCTTAGATAATCCTAACATTACTGAAAAAATGAAGAAGATGGAGAACTGCCAGCCCGGTGGCGTAGGGGGTTGAGGCACTGGTGCCTTACCTCGACCCACACCGGCGACCCGGGTTCGGGAACGGACTCGGGTATCGGGGGGTCGGCAGGGGAAGGGCAGGATCGAGCATCCGATGGACTGCTCTCCTGTTCTGGGTGGGTTAGGGAACATCTTCGCTCATGCAGCGGCCCCCAGTGGAGACTGGAGGCACTGCAGGTAGCGACGCAACAAAGGAACAAGAAAAATGAGAAAATCCACTCCGGAAGTTAACCGGATGACGGACGCCCGGACATCCTTGAAGACTCCCTAGAGCCACAATTGCCTCAGCAGCTCCGAGGTCCAGAGTAATAGTGTGCTGGTTCCGCCCCTGCTGGTGCCTTTCCCCTCGGAGGAGGGGGACCCATCTGGTGCAGGGTTACACCGGACTAGCCCGAGGAAGGCTGCAGATATGAGGTAGGTGGCTGAGGGAAGCTAGTAGGGGAATGTCCGGGTCCATGGCGGCCTGAAGGAGAGGTAACTCTGGGGCATGTAGGAGGGAAAAAAAAAAAAAAGAAGACGGAGAACTGAATTGTACCATATCACTAAATAAAATTTATGAAAAATTGGACAAAGAAGTGGAAGCAATTAAACTTGATCAATCCTTAATTAATCATTATGTAGGGAACATTTCAACATACACCCTAAAAGCTCTAATCATCCCTTTTTGTCTAATATTGTTCTATTGAATACTTTAAATGAGATTAAAAATAAAATGGAAGCATTTCAATCCAGCATAAAAACACAAATCAGTGATTTGGAAATCAAACTATGGAAACATCTACCCAATTATAGACCTTTATTTTCCCAATTTATTATTCTAGACACACCACTGAAAATAACCAAACAAAAAAAAGAATAAAAAGACAAAAAAGGTTTACAAAAAAACCAAAATATAATAGCCACTACCTATGCCAAACACACTACAGAAAAAGGATAACTCAATTAAAAATAAAAACAAAGCAATCACTCTAACTAGCCCACACTGTACAAAGACTAAACAAGTGGAAGAAAGGGAAATAAAGAAATCTAAGCAAACAATTTATCACAACTGCCTCTCACAGAAAACTCAGGAAGGTAGTGGCAAAAACAAGCTAGTAGATGAAGAAAAAGCCAATGAAAAGGAAACCCCCAGCTCTTCTCCTATTATTCAAATGAAAGGAGATGAGACAGTTATTATAATAGAGGGGCTACCAAAAGGAAAATAAAACCCCTGAATCCCTGAGAGAATCAATAGTTCATTTATTACAGGTAGAACCTGGTGTCATGAAGGTTGAATCCAACCTTTTAATTGTATATAGGGATAAATCCTTCTTTCCTACTCCTGTTTATTGTATTGTTACACGTATGGGTTATGCTAAGTAGGTTATTTTCCACAAGAAAAGGTTAAAACAGCTTAGACTTCAATCTGGATCTCTGCTCACCTGGCATAAGCTAACGGACCAGGTCCTAAAGAACAAAGGATTTGCCAAAGGAATAATAACTTATGAGACTATAATAATGACCTTAGAATGTTTAAGCTGGAATTGTCCCCCTTCTGATATACAGCAAACTATCTCTAATAATGTACTGTCTATTTTTGGGGTGGATAGATTATCCAATGAAAATCAAGATACTTTAGCAAACATGATCTTAATAATTCTTTCAGCCACACTGGTCATCCCCTTATCTAAGGATGACTTTTATTACTATCACAAGAGTTCATAATAAGGGGGAAGGAAATCAGATAGACATTCACATTAGATCAAATTACCTCACAAAACTAATATTAGATAAAGCCGCATGTATGAATCCTATTTTTCAATAGTGGACAAGTATGGCATACAGTAACTTCTCATAACAATAAACTATTTAATTGACTAAATTAATCTATTCTGTCAAATATTGAGAATATTACTGATGATTATTAAAAAAAGAGGGACACATAGTTTATCATGGTATGTAGCAGGGCTAAAGCAAAAGTTAGCAGACTGAATGGCTGGAATATGCCAATTAATTCTCTCTGATCTCATTTCAAGAAACATCGGCTCAGGAAATGGTTCCTTTGAATGGTTATGAAGTTATTTACTCTTCAGCCTCTAGAACAAATCACTATGGTAGCCACAAGGGAGGAATGGCTGCATATGCTAAAATCTCTAATCATATAAAAATAGAGCAAGTATGTAAGATAACCACTTATTACATCACAGTTGTAATCAGATGGAACCTATTGATTATTATCTTGATTAAAGATGTTCTGGATGATTTATCATCAGATCTTGATAAAACCAGCTCAGCTTATCCACAAACAAACTTGGTTATATGTGGAGATTTTAATGCAAGACTGGCCTTATTAGATAATCAGTCTCACATACTGTATTAGTACCAAGTGATGACTTTGACCTTCCTCTCCATGAGTCAAATGACAAAGTAATTAATGAAAATGGGAAAATTCTTAAAAGCTTTATTGATAACAACTCTGGTGATTTTGAATGGCAGGAACAGAGGTGACAAACATGGGGAATTCAACATTTTTTGGTCCATCTGGCCAAAGTGTGATTGATTATATATTGGTTGATTATACTTTATCTTTTAGCAAAAATTATTTAAATATTGAAATGTGTACTGAAAGTGACCACACCCCCTTTGCTTTTAACATTTTGGTCAATTTCTCAGATCACAACTTATCCCAATATTTTGACTCCCCACTTGAATTAAGGGTTCAGAGCAATCAAAAATTGCAAATAAATTAAATTTCTGTGAGAAATGTGAATGAATTTATAATACAAACTTTGCAATTGCCCTACAAGAGTCTGTCCTTTTCAAATGCTGTGACAGAAATATAAATGTTACTTTAATATCTCTTTCAACATATCAAAGCCTGCATTTATCCTACAAACACTAATAAGGATAATAATCTAGACAAACACAACTGGTTTGACAACCACTATAAACAACAACAAAAAATAGTAAACAAGACATAAAGGTACCTGGATAAAGGAAATCTCAAATTACTGGCTTCAGCTAGAAATAATTATAAAGTATTCTTGAAAGAAAAACAAACTGAATTTAGAAATAATCAATGGAATCACATGTCACAAATAATAGAAAATAAAGACATAAATGCATTCTGGGACATGGTCTAAAGGGGTGTGGCATCCCATCATTTATCTTTGTTATCTCTTATCTCTAAAGAAAATTGGGTTTCTTATTATGACAATGTATATAACCACCTCAAGGGATCTAGGGAAGTATACTTACCTCTCTTTCCCCCTTTAACCAATTATGAGCCACTCAAAATAAAATAAATGGAAGTTACTGAAGTTATTTGTAATCTAATTAATGAAAAATCCTCAGGTCCTGATCTTATACAATCTGAAATGTATGAATATAATATAAAATGTTGGTGTCCAGTATTAATAAAATATTTTAGCAAAAGTTTAGAAAATAAACCATTACTATCTTGAAAGAGATTATTTTATTCAAATTATCCTTGCAGAAAGGTAAAACTAGCATCTCCCGTGATTATCTAGCAGGCCACTATTTATTTTTATTAAGATGTTCTCTTGTGGTTCCACTCTGGTTACTGTTCAATAATTGTGTAGCTCAGAATTTTGTCCCTAGTTCATGGAAAACAGCTTTTGTAATACCAATTTACAAAAAGGACCTAAAAATAACTGGGAGAATTATAGGCCTATTAGTTTAACATTACCCCTCTGTAAAAAATATTGGAAAGCCTAATAAAGGACATAATCTCTCCTATTGCCGATATTTCTGTCTCATCCCAACATTGTTTTAAGAAGGGACGTAGTTGCTTAACCAACTTGATGTATTTTTATGAGAATGTTAGTTATTTCTCTTGATAAGAAGATACCATATGATGTTATCTTTATTGACTTTAGTAAGGCCTTTGATGCTATGCCACACTGGGCCATAATTGAACAGTTATATAATCTAAAAATCAATGGATTTATTATCAACTGGATTTCTAATTGGCTATCTAACATAACCCAACGTGTAATCATTAATGGCCATTTGTCTGATATTGGTAGTGTTACTATTGGTGTTCCAAAGGGTTCTGTGTTGGGACCCTGCCTATTTCAAATCTTTATAAGTGACTTAACCAAAGATAGTTTTTTTCTCTCCATTAAAATATGCAGATGATGTAAAAATAGGAGGACCATGCCTGACCATGGATTAAATAGATACTATCCAGTCAGATTTAAACAAAATTTCTAATTGGGTAATCAAATGGCAGATGCTATTAAATCCCAAAAAGTGCAAGGTTATGCACTTGGGTACATTAAATCAGCAGGCGACTTACCACTTAGTGGGTTAAAAAACTTAGTATTTCAGCGAATTAAAGGGATTTGGTAGTAAATATATCCTCAGATTTTTGTCCTTCAATACAGATTAATGGAACTATCTCAAAATCTAATAAAGTTATCTGGTCTATTAGGAGTAATATAAAATCTAAGGACAGGAGAGTTTTAATGCCCTTGTATCGAGCATATGTTCGGCCCCATTTGGAATACGCTTCCCAATTACGGAGCCCTTTCAAAAAATCTTACATTAATTTACTCAAAAAAGTCCAGTGTAAATACACTAAACATATTAAAGGACTATATAATGATCCTCATGAATCTAGGCTTACCTCCTTGAATCTGTTGTCACTAGCGGTTCAACGTGTGCACGGTGATCTCCTGTTTATGTATGAAGTTATGCAAGACCCTATTCTAATTACTGAAATTGGATTTTAGTTCAAACAGAGCCCATATAATACAAGAGGCCATCCATTTCAATTGTATGGCAAAAGTTTTAATTTGATGGCAAGGAAATGTTTTGTCTCTCTATGTATAATAAAACCCTGGAATTCTTTGACTCAGGATGTTGTTATAAGTAGTTCCAAATATACATTTAAAAATCACCTGGATAAGTACATACTGTCCGGTAATGTGATTGATTATTATTAGTACCTTCAAGAGCATTATGGGCACAAAAGCCCCCTGGGTCTTACAAAACCTTAGTATGAACCCTAGTATGAAACATACTTCTCCATCCTGGAGGTTGAACATTATAGTACCGATTCATAAAAAAGGTTCTCCTCTTGATCCTCATAATTACCATCCCATCAGTTTATTGGATTCAATTTCAAAATTTAGTTGAAGATATTACTAAATAAACTTATATCCTGGGCCAAGAAAACATCACTAATATCCCCATTTGAAATGGGATTTAGGTGCCAATTCTCTACAGTAGCTAAAATCTTTATAATTATACACTTGATAGAGAAGTACGTACACAACAAGAAAATAAAACTATATACCATCTTTATTGATTTTTCATCTGCATTCAATTCTATAAATTGGCTTATACTCTGGGACGTTTTATGGCAAAATGCTATAAAAGAGGCCATTCTTCAACCCATTCAGTCTCTCTATACCGATATATACACAAACATAAGATATGATATCAATGGAAAAACAACAGAGTTTTTCCAGATGCTAAGATGGGTAAAATAGGGGTATCTTCTGGCACCAACCCTATTCAATTTTTATATTAATGATTTGTTAAACTTTGATGAAAACATTCAACTTGACGTTCCTAAGATAAACAACCTTTCTTGTCATACAGTAGCATATGCAGACAATTTAATCCTGTTTTCTTTAACAAAAAAAGGACTTCTGAAAAAAAATAGAAGTCATTGCAGCCAAATGCAAACATTTACACTTAAAAGTTAACATTTCTAAAACAAAAATTTTAGTGTTTGGTTTTAGAAACATTAATAGCAACTTTTATTTGGATAACCAATAAATTGAAGTAGTCAAAAAAATATGTGTATTTAGGAGTAACACTCTCGGCAAACACATGGTGGTTAAGTCATCACAAAACTCAAATTAGAAAAGCTAAATGTAATGTGAAAGCACTATTAAAATTTCATTTCAAATATGGAGGGTTAGATATAAGACTGGCTTTAGTAGCAGTAGATGCAAAAATCAACCCATTATTGACATATGGAGCTGAAACAATATCCACAGAACATACTCTGGCCCTCGAGTCCCCTCTTATTTATTTCTATAAAACATTTTTAATGGTTCCCCTCTCCACCCCCTCAGCAATGGTAAGGGTAGAGATAGAAAGATAAGAATAAATACAGTGTCAGTGGTGCTCCAGCCCTCGCTGTAAGACCCGAGGCACTCCCCCAGTCGGACGGCACTCCTGAAGCCGCCAACCACTGCACCAAGCCCAGACTCTGCTCACACACAAGGTACAGCCACTCCTAGATCAATCAGAACTTGGGTGCCTCCTTGCATTCAGCCCTGATTGGCTCTCAGCCACGGATTGAATTTGCGCTCTAAGGACAACCATCCCTGATCTCTGCTTTTCTCTGCTATGAAAATAACTTGCCTAAAAGATTGTTTTCTGCCTGCATTTTAGTGTTGATAAGAAATGTAACCAAAAAGCCTGCTTAAAAAAGTGATTACAGCTCTGTTAAGAATAGTACAGCATTAGAGTGTCTCACAGCCACCCTCTTGGTGCCGAATTTAAGTAGCTCCTTTGTCTTGTTAATTCTTCTCTCCTCCCTTTGCTTCGAATCTATTTGCCTGCCCCTACCCTAGCTGCCTTTATATTGTGCCCTTTTTCTTTCTCCCTCCAGCAGTGCTCTAGCCCTCACTGAAAGACCCGAGGCACCCCCCTGTTGGACGTCACTCCTGAAGCCGCCGACCACTGCACCAAGCCCGGACTCCACTCACACACAAGATATGGCCACTCCTAGACCAGTCAGAACTCAGGCACCTCCTTGCATTCAGCCCTGATTGGCTCTCAGCCATGGATTGAATTTGTGCTCCAAAAACACCCAGCCCTGATCTCTGCTTTTTCTTCCCACCTCCCGGCCCTCCCAGGCCACCATTAAATACTCTCTTGTCCCACCCACAGCTGCTGCCTCAGCTTCCTATTGGTCATTGCTAGGACCTATCATAGCTCCCTCTCCTATGAAGTTAGGACTAGTTGCCCTTTCTATCTGCTACCTCTCAGCTCCTCCCACTAGAGCTATGGCACACTGCACCCACAGTATTATTTTGCTACTCTGCCTTTTACCAGCTGTCAGTCATATTAATGTACCTTATGGACCTAGTCCATACTTTATCCCTCCAGCCCTGACTAGCTCTACCCTTTATCGGGGCATGTTATCCTTATCAGCACCCTGCCCTTTGCCACAATATTCCACTTTCATTCACCTCCAACACCTCTTACTCCCTTCTCCAATGTCTCTTAAAGCACTCCTTATCCTTCACTCAAATTACCATGCCTCGTTGGCACACACCAGCACAAATAGGTGGCCCTTAGTAACTACAATTAATTGTGACAATAGGAATAAAAAACTCAGGTCTCTCCTGAGGGCTCTTAAGCAACTATTATTCATACTCCTCCTATGCTTAGGAAATGTAGAATTGAACCCTGTCCCACCAACTTTTTTCACCTCACCTACTGAATTTGCTTCAGCTCCAGGCCTTAAATTAATGCTAGTTAATATCCTAAGCTTGCCTAAGAAAATCGACCAACTTCAAGTATCGGCTCTACATACCAAGCCTGATCTTATTATTATCACAGAAACCTGGCTAAGAAAAACTAATATGGATCAACAAGTAACCCTTATGGGCTATAATTTGTATAGGACAGATAGGGGGACTGTGAGGGAGTAGCTATTTACACAAAAGCCAAGTTCTCAGTTAGTGACATCCTATGCAGCTCAAGGCATAAGGAATATGAAATAGTTTCCTTAAAGTTACACCTTCCCTCCACAGAACGCCTTACAATTATAGGCTGCTACAGACCTCCTAGTGGTGGAACCAATCTCTTTAATATCCTAAAAACTCTAACATCCGCTGTTAATTCCAAAGTTATAATCTTTGGGGATTTCAGCATGGACTGGTTATCACATAAATCCCACAAGCTAAAGTCTCTCTGTGATGAACTTGGTCTTACCCAACAAGTGTCTGAACCCACCAGGGTTAATAAGACAAACCCAGCTAACAGCTCACTTCTTGATCTTATTCTATCAACCCATCCTCACAAAATACTTAATTCTACCTTATTTCATAATGATATGAGTGACCATAACATTGTAGTCTGTGCAAGACTACTAATTAAGAATCATCACCAGCCTAAGATAATTACCAAGTGGTCATACCATAAGTTCAACTAATTGAACTTCCTGAAAGACCTTAGCCAGGTCAGATGGCAAAACCTTTATTTTTCAAAAACACCTGAGGAAGGAGTTACGGTCCTGAACAACAACCTTATCGCTTTAGCAAACAAGCATGCTCCATTCATCAAGGTTAGAACTAGAAATATATCCCACCCTCGGTTCTCTGCTGATCTAAAGACCACCCTCTCTAACCGTGATAAGCTGTGGGCCAAGGCTAGACACATTAAAAGCCTGATGGATTGGCAAGTGTTCAACACAGCCAGGAATGCCTGCATTAAATGTATCTGATCTGCCAAAGCCAACTATTACATCTCCTCTTTAGAGCAGGCCAAAGGTAACCCCCAAAACATCTGGAAGACCCTTAAGTCCATTGAAGGGCGGCCGGTGGCTCCTCCCCTGCCAACTAAGATAGTCATAAAAGGCGTGGCCATGGAAAACAGTACCCATATCCTTGAACAATTTAACTCTCACTTTGTTACTGCCGCCAAGCGTTTGATTCGTCCCCTTATGCTGCAAGTGTCAATAGCCTAGATGGTACAAATTTCACTGATCCCGAAACAAGCCATCCCTTTCAGCTGCTCCCCCTTAACTTCAAAGAAGTGGAAGAAGCTCTTATGAATTTGGATACCAAGAAAAGTGCAGGGGATGATGGAATTGAACCGTTTTTCCTAAAACTTGGGTTCACCTACCTTACGGCCCCAATCCTACACATCTTCAACCTCTCTATCTCTTCCTCTACAGTACCTTCATGCAGGAAATCAGCTCACATTCTACCTCTATTTAAGTCTGGGGATCCTTGCTACTTAAATAATTATAGACCCATCTTTAAACGATATTACACAACATGGATTTAAAACTGGGTATTCTTGCACTACTAATTTGTTATCCTTTTATAATTCAGTTAGCATAAATCTCGACTTAAACATTCCAGTGGATGTTATTTTGCTTGACTATAGTAAAGCCTTCGATAAGGTTTCACACTCCATATTGATAAATAAACTTGTAACCCTAGGTTTTTCTAATTGCATTGTGTCTTGGGTCAATAGCTGGCTTTATAATAGATCCCAGGTCATTAGGGTAAATGGGGAACAGTGAGATGAAAGATTGGTGTCAAGCGGTGTACCCCAGGGCTCAGTGCTGGGACCTACACTGTTTGGTATCTTCATCAACGACCTTACCATCTCATCAAATAATATCATATCAAAGTTCACAGATGATATTAAAGTAGGAGGACTAGTCAACAGCGACACCAACAGGAGTATTCTTAAAGAAGATCTTGAAAGAATTGAATCATGGGCAATAACCAACAGAATGTCATTTAATGTGTCTAAGTGTTCAGTGTTACATATGGGTAAAAACAACCTTAAACAAACATATTATCTTAATAACACTATGGTTAGGGAATCTTCCATGGAAAAAGATCTGGGTATATTGGTTAACAACAAGCTGTCTTTTACCAACCATTGTAATAAGGTTGATAATCATGCCAATGCCCTTTTACATAGAATTAATAATACATTTGTCCTTAAAACTGAGGTGTGTATCATGGCCCTTTACAAAACTCATGTTAGACCTCACTTGGACTAGGGTTCACCTTCCTGGAGTCCCTACTTGGCTGCGGACATCACTAGAATTGAAAAAGTTCAAAGAAAGGCCACAAAAATCATACCGCATCTTTCTTCACTGGATTATGAAACTAGGCTTCATAAAACTGGGCTTTATTCTCTTGAATTTAGAAGATTAATGGGCAGTCTCCTTCAGTTATATAAGATCTCTCATTCAGCTACGCTGATGAGCTTATGCGGATTATCCTTTACATCTAGAAAAATTGTAGCTAGAATACACAATAAACAAATAGGAATCGACAGAACAAGAACAAATAAAAGGCAACAGTTTTTCACTGTTAGAGCCCCTAGAATTTGGAATTCCTTGCCGCAGGATATTGTTGATTGTCAGAATATAAATACCTTTAAAGTCAAACTTGATAAATGGCTTCAAGAAAGAACATAACTTATCAATGATCCACAATGTGTGGAGGACATCCTCGATTGGTTCGGCCTTCTTTTGTCCATCAACCAAGTAACCAAGTAACAAGTAAGTAATCTCTATCTTTCCCATCCTATCAAAAGTCTTTGAAAAGCTGGTTTACGCTCAACTAAAGCACCACTTAGATACCTATTCACTTCTGAATCCAGCCCAATCTGACTTCCGTTCTAATCACAGTACCGTCACTGCCCTGGCTAAAGTAACTGATGATTGGATCACTGCTATGCACTCCAAGAAGTTCATGGGAGCTGTCTTCTTAGACCTCAGCAAGGCTTTCAATACCATAGACCACAGCCTTATTGAAACCAGCCTTGCTAAAATAGGTGCCACCCTGCCAACCATTCAGTGGTTTAGGAGCTGTCTCTCGGGAAGGCTGCAAAAAATCAAAGCAGACGGACTGCTTTCCTTCCCCTATCAATCAGCAGAGGAGTCCCACAAGGCTCCATCTGAGGCCCCATCCTGTTCTCGCTATACATTAATAACCTCGATAGTCATATATCCAACTCCAAATTGCACTTCTTTGCTGACGACATAGTCCTCTACACATCTAACGCCTCACTGAGTAAGGTTAGGGACATCCTCCAAGCTGACTTTGCTGTACTTGAATCCAATCTCATTAGCACCAAACTCCTCTTAAATGCTAAGAAAACCAAAGCTATGATCTTTCCCCTAGTTCCCTGCCCCCCACTCTCACCACCCTGCAGAAAGACTTTATAGTTACCTCCTTAGGTGAGCTCTTGGAAGTCACTGATAAATTGAAATACCTTGGTTTCTGGCTAGACAGCAGGCTAGCCTTCTCTGAACACCTTGATCTGTGTAAAAGACTAAAAATCAGGTTAGGCTTCCTTTACCACAATAGGTCCCTATTCCCACCCGAGATCAGCACTAGGCTCATCCAAGCCACATTCCTTCCATTATTAGACTACGGGGACATTATCTATAACTCTGCTACCACCTCAAAACTTACTAAACTGGATACCTTCTACCATCGAGCACTGCACTTCATTACAAACTCACCATATAGGACACATCACTGTGACCTCTATTCAGAAGTAGGTTGGACGTCCCTTACAACTAGACATGTTCTCCATGTCAGCACCTGGACTCTAAAGCTCTCTTTAACAAGTTACTGAACTATCTACCTCTATCATCCATACCTGCAGTAGTACCTATGCACTCAGAAAAGCAGATTTTATCTTCCTGGCTGTCCCCAAAACCCGCACCATCTTCGGTAAATGTGCTATCTCCACTGCCTTCCCAGTTATCTGGAACAGAGTACAATCCTCTCTGAAACTGACTAACTTAGTCTCTGTTGGTCTCTTCAAAAAGTTGATTTCTGGAAAAATAAAAGACTTCTGTAACTGTCGGTAAAACTGGCATTCTCTATGACTGTATATGTCTTTAACAGCCCAAGGTCTTTATGGATTGAAGCTGCACTATGTTGCCTGAGTATGATGACCCACTCGATATGATATATTATAATGCACTGAACAACGCTTGTACACTTGTCTCATATGTATCTTGCCAGCACTTGAATCTCTGTTGTACTCATTACTGTATGTCTCCTGTTAGCATTTTTGTATATATATATAGCAGGACCTCCTTGTGAATGAGCTTGCTCAATGGAGTTTGTTTTCCTGTAAAAAACTTGAACTTGAACTTGAACAATTAACCAGTTTAGGGCATTATCTTACTGGCTGCAAATTCTTAACAATAAGCATCAACTTTTCCCTTCCTTATGCTTACAGGAGAAGATAAAATGGTACCATATTGGCCTGAAATCTAAATGGCTTTCAAGTCTGTGTACAATTCTCAATTCAATAGGACTGACACATTTATGGCTTGATTCCTTAAGGAGCATAATGATTTCCCTACAGTACAAAAAACATATTAAGAACAAACTATATGATAAGGTAATAGAAGATGATATGAACATAATCAGAACTCAAAAATGCACCTTTTGGTTTAAAATGAATAAAATCGACCATGGGCTGAAAAATTATTTTGTTTTTCTATTGGACACACGAAAAGAAAAGCAATAACTTGGGCAAGATCTGGTTTAATAAACTCAAAATTATCATATTTTAATAAAATGAATGACCCTTCTAAAGCAGTCAGTGATCTTAAATGTCAGTGGAATGGGATAATATCCAAATATCTTTCACATTTTACCATCTCATATGTTATACTCAGATCTTCTTGAAAAATACTTAAATCCAGCATAGACTGTTACAACAGAGTAAAATATGATCTAGTCTTCATACTCCTCCACCCCTTCACATCCCAAGATGCAGAAAATCTCGTGACATAATTTCAGTCCTTAATTAAGAAGAAAAAATGTAATTATAGAGAGAGAATGAAAGGGAGGAGATAAGAAAATAAACAAAGAATGATTAACTAAGCTAATCTGACTTTTTTAGTAATGTACATATTTTACAAAGTGTAGTTGCACTGAGGTTAACATTTTAGCCAATTACATTTATCAGGTATGACTGATGATTGATGCTGATTTTATCTTTTATTTACATGTATACAGCCTACAGTATTTGCACATGTTTTCTTACATGTCTGTTCATTTTTCTTTTTAGTATAAATGGAAATGGTGCTCTTTTCTTATTCTTTTATTTTTTAATAACCTCTGCGATATTTGCATCACCCCGGTTGATCAAATAAAGTTTGACTGATTGATTGATCACAACATTTTAAAAATTACACGTATATTCAGGTCAGTTAGAAAAATCTGTTTATTATATCAAAAATGCAAGTACATATCCAATGCAAAGTGAATCTATTTAGTTGTATAAAATGGATCTTTCTAACCCCTTGGATATTACATTATTGAGTGTATTTCATTTTTTACATCATTCTCTTTCTTATTTTTCCCAGGTGTTAAAATAAATTTGCTGACCTACTAATAATCCATTCATCTTCTGTCATTAAAATTATGTTTTTTTTCCTCCATACCTAATCAAGAGTGTTTTCCATGGAATAAAGGCAAATATGGAAAAGCCAGGTTTTCATAGAGATATTCCTAAGAACGTTCCCTTTCACCAGACAGAAAAAACTTTTCTGAAGCTCCCCTGGGATAAAACCAGACATAGTGATTACTAGCACAGCACAAGGACTCCACCAAAATGTAGCCAACAGTTATAGGTCATCTCAAGCTCTGAATATGCATCACGCAACCTTTATCTGGTAGTACTGCACTGAGCTTGACCCTTGTACTAGCTTACCCTAGGTAAGCTTTCCTTTGAGGCCAGTCGGGCCAACTGGGTCTTTAACAGTACTGACCACCAGATAGTTATAGAAGGAAGTCAAAAACGATGCTTATCTGCTGTTCAAGTGCAGGGCAGCGTTTTGTCCTTTACCAGTTTCTGCGTTCTTACACAATAGACTAAGTATCTCCTCTGGAAACTGTTCTACTAAGGATTACTTGTCCAGTGCTGCAGAGTTTATCCCAAGACCCCTCTCCTACATCTGGCTACTTGCCAATAAAGCCACAATCACGTATTGATCACGCTTGAAGGACAGGGAACTATAGAATTAATTCAAGCACCAATCTATATTGTCCATAATATCCTTGTTATTCATGCAGTCCCACTGATCAATCCACTATACAATCATGCAGAACTTTAAATGGTCCATATAGGGACTGATAATTTTTAATGACTAGTGCTAAGCTTTCAACTCCCAAACTGAGCAACTGCACTTTATAATAATCTATTAATCATCCCCCAGAAAGAGAACTCTGAACATAAAATTGAAAGTTCTTCATATAGTTTTCCTACCACACACAAGGTTTAAATTGACAGCATCTCCCTCATTCACACTTTTCCCCTAGAGGATAAAACACAATAATCTGTTTAATCCTAAACAAAGTCAACATCATTCCTTTCATGAAGGAGTCCTGCTGTTAAAACTTTAGAAAGTATAACTACATGCAGCAAGAGAGCAGGCACCATAACAGTAGTCATTAAAAAAAACGATTCAGACCTAGTTTCTTTAATTTGTCTGGGTATTAAAACACCTTCCAGAAAAATAAAAAAAATACCTCTTAGGGGAAAATGACCCTTTAACCAGTCTCCACCTATGACTGGAACAGCTTCTTCATAAAAATTAGCAATGGGAGAGCACCACAGAATGAGCACAAACAAACTGAATTCCCTTCTGTTGGTTCCAGAGTCTGGGAGTCCATATCTCTGAAAAGATGCTCTCCCAGTTTCCCAATCTCTTTATATTCAAGTTTTCTTCCACTGTGGTTCTTCACTCTCCAAATACCTTTAGTTTAGTCAAAATATAGTTCACTCCTGTGCAAGTTTCCCACCCCATGACTGACCAATAACCATAAAGTTACATCTGTAAAAAAGATTAAAAAAATAGGTGCTTCTCTGAGCATAGTAAATTTTGTAAAGCATAGGCGAAGCAATGACCCACCAGTACACAGGTAAGGATGGTCTACCTTACATGAAGACTTTTAAGCATATCAGGACCAGGACATGCAGTGCAACAGCAGAGTAATTTCAGCCATAGGCATCTTGTGCCTAGTTCTCCATGGGGATCTCTCATCTCTCTCCTCTCCATCAGCTTTGCTCCCCAAACAGAGGCTCCAGACTGCAAGCTTAAACAACAGTTCCACAATTCCACCAGCCAATGAGGCTGGAAAGAGGGGAACAGGACAGGGAACTGCAATGCCTGAAAATACACCCCCAACAAAAACAAACACACAGGTGAGCAAAAAGTCGACAAACCCCACAGAAGTCTGAACTGAAGTTCAAAAATGCCAAACCATTTAGAATTTTTGCATTTTGGGGTCTCTCAAAGCAATTCCTTGAAAAAGATACAAATCATCAAAAGCAGCTTAATAAACTAAAAACTTACATTTATAAAATGGAGTGCCAAAAAGAATAAAAGCACAAGTAATTCAATTTAAGCAGAGTTCAAACATGGAGCGGGGCAACGATGCAGCCATCTAGCCACCACCTCCCCATATAGCAGATTTCGATGTCATCTGCAATGAGGCACACCTTACCTAAAGCTATAGTGCAATAAAATGTTTCTTTTTTCTCAAAATGATAATTTCAGCTACAATTAATAAAAATATTGTCATACCCATCAAATGTACTTTTCTGGGTAACTCTAATGCTTTGTACCTTAAATTTATTTTTATTTTCTCATTTTAACATTTGGCAGGTCTGCAATACTATTACTATGCCAAATGTTGTGACCATCTTTTTTTCTTGGTGGGACTTGAACATTTTACCACCAAATAAAACTGGAAGATGCCTGGAATATTTTATAGTGAAAAAAGGAAGGTCAAATTGTATGTCCAGTTTTGTTTCACTGCTTCTTCAGTGTACATCACACAAAATAAGGGTGCACAAGTGAGGAAAATGGCTGCTTCAGCTTGGTTTCAATTTTGTATGTATTTTCAGATGGTCCAAATGCTTCAGGTCCTGGGTACACTGAACGTATGGTGCATGGGAACTGTGGCATTCTCCTGACCAGCAAGCAGGATGTTCTATCCCATGTGCCAATTGCAGTAAGTTAGACAAACGTTTTCTGTTCCAGCGTCTGTCTATCCTGGGTACCCTTTTTGCAGGGCTTGCACCAAATATTTTGTTCAAGCTGCTGTAAACTGGGCAAAGTATTGTAACTGTGCCCTACCTTATTAATCAGGCACAGCACCCACTCCAGTGAATCCCAACCTGTTCTACCCTCCCCTGGTGCAACAGTTATATTTTTAAAAACTCAATACCTGTCACAGTGTTGAAGCCAGAATTTCTTAAAAAAATGTCTGAGGAGGGAGAAGAAATGTGGTAAATTACCAGGGTGGGTGAACGGGGTGATCACGAAACTAGCCTGGGCACTGATGAATAGCTAATGTGTCTTTTTTAATTACCTGGCCAAAGGCTGAAGTGATCACAATGTCAGCCAAAAGCTCGACTAGGTCATATCAAAGGTAAAATGGCCAAATGTTACTCCAGTCACTGAATGCAAATCTGGCATTGGCTCATCTTTACATACTGTATAAAGAATAACAGAAACGTTACATATAAAAACAAATGGGGGACATTTTTGGGACCGAAGAATATAAAACACCTGAACTCCATTCCAGATGCTGCCTTTACCCACCACTGCTTACTTTGAGTTAAAGAATGTGACAGTGTGTTTAGTTGTGGTATATGAATATGATATAGGATTATTTGATACAGTGAATGCACAGGCAAGGTATGAGTCTACTTTTGGAAAAGTGACTCTTTACCCTGATCTGCTTTGAAGCACCTGCGTGGCTTGTGTGGCTAAGATGGCAGCTGTTGTGAGCCAGCCAACACATTAGCTTTGTGTCATTATTTTTTTTTATGTGTTATTTGTTTTAAGTTATTTCAGTTTACATTATTTAGTTTATTTTGTGCTTTTAGCCTAGTTTTTAGTCCAGTCAGGGTTGAAGAACTGAGGTAGCTTAGGGCATAGAGCGTGTTTTTCGACCACTTTTTTCCACTGCTGTGCTGTAATTTTTTGGACAGGTGCTACTGGGTCGGTGAACAAAGGCTGGTTTCTAGCAGCTGGTTCTCACATCGTGGCAGGCTGCATGTTTTGTTAGGACTGAGATTAAACATCTTATTTTGTGGTACCTTTCTTTTTTTGGCAGTTTGTGGAACAAAATGAGCTAGATTTTAACATCACTTTTGTCTTTGAAGCACTTCCATTTGGTTGTTGCCTGCAACAGTCTTGATAGCTGCAATCGTTTCTTAAAGACAGTCGGTGGAGTAAACTATTATGGAAGGATCTGTCGTTTAGTAATAAGGAATCCATAAACAGGAATAAGGACCCAGGACTGAAGTGTCATGAGTGTTGGCAGTTTGTTGCTGCCTGCTTTACACAGACTGTGCATTGGTTTGGGAACTTTGAATTTGGATATTGGTATTTCGATCAAGGACCTGGACTTATGGCCACTGGGCCATGTAGTGTTTGGGGGAAGGGACTGCTTGCAGCCTCAGGTGACTGGGGTTTTCTTTGTGGGATCCTGTTGCTGGAGGGCGAGGGCTTCTATTGGGAAGGGGTTTGGGCCGTATGGCTGTTGGAGGATGGCCCAAGATATTGGGCCCTAAATTCCATAGCCATTAGGGGGCTGTTTTCAGCTTCTTCCCTCTCCTTGTGGGCTTTAGTCTGCAGCTTCTGGGTCATTTATAGCCTCCTAGACTCTGTTCACTGATGTTTGGATTATTCTCATTGGTGTATTGGAGTGAGTCTTTGTTGGCACTCCTTGGTGGAAATCTGGTGCTTCGTGAACTTGGAGAGTGTGGCTGGAGATTGTACTGGGGTAGCATTGGTCTGAATCCAGAGAATCACTGCAGGGGTGGTGGACTGCTTGAATTTGGGTTCGGTGGTGCTGGAGAGCGGTAACCATTTTGCCCGTGGTCCATGGTGCTGTGGGGGCTGAAGAGAGCACCTCATACTGGGCCTAGTTGCAGCCCCCACTCAGTGTGTGTTTTCTTTGGGGTATGGCTGGCTGACCAGTATCTCCAGAATTTGAAACTATTGTCGGATAATAACTGGATCAGTATCAGATTTTTCCAACCAAAGAGATGGTCAGACTCCATGGATTTTGGATTTCTTTTCATCTATTTTAGCCAGTGGTGAGAGCATTAGCAACATTTCCTCATATATGATTCTAGGACATTTGCTTTGTTATATTGTTATATTTATGCTACCTTCGGTATCTATGTGAGAGATAATTTTGGAAGGGGCAGTTTTGTTCTGGCGAGGTGAGAGCTCCCCAGAAATGTATATTGTACATTTTGATTTTTGGGATACTTGTTTTGTTTTATATTATTATATTTTTATTGTAATGGGGAGAAATGGTTTTGTTATTATTTTTCTGAGCATTTTACATTGTAGGATATGTGCTTGGGAAAGAACTTGGGAAGGTGCAGCTCCTCGGTGGCCCTCCTTCAGAATCTCTGCCCATTTGAGCTCCCATCATTCCCTTCAGAGATCTATGGGAGATGTCGGGCTCTAGGAATTGGTCAGAGGAGGGGTTCCAGATGGAGACCAGTCTGGGTGGCTGCCAGAGAGTCATGGATATGGGTGGTGAAGCCAAGGAGATGCCCTGGGGTGAAATGGCCACTGGAGAGTGGTCCTTCCTGCTTAGTGCCCATACCCAAGGGCTCCATGGAAATTAGTGGTCAGGTAGCTGCTCCAGTGATCCCCCATCATCTTACTTGGGTTGTGTTATGCAATGCCAGGTTGATGAGGAACAAGACTGCCATAGTGATGGACTTGATTGCCTCAGTAGACCTGGCTTGCATCATGGAGATCTGGCTGGTTGACAATGCTGCTCCCATCTTGGAGGCGGTAGTGCCAGCTGGGTCTCCATGATACACTGCCCAAGGAAGGATTGCATAGGCGGGGGGTGGTCATTTGTTTTATATCTGACTTAGGTCTCATGGCTCTAAACATGGGTCCCACCAAGTCCCTTTAATGTGTTGCTGCATGGAGAGGTGGGTCCTGGCATGGGTTACAAGATCCTCTTGCTCTATCGCCCCCCAGGTAGGGAGGGTGAATTTTTGAGGGAGATAGGGGAGCTTGTCACTGGTCTGGTGCTGGAGTCCCCGAGATGGTTAATTCTTGGGAACTTTAACACCTGGGTATATGATGAGCTCTCCAGATTTGGGTAAAGATCTTCTAAGGAGTATGGAGGGGCTGGGCCTGGAGCAAAATATTACTTTAGTGACCTACTCACACAGCCACACATGGACTTGGTGTTTTCATTAGGTCTTGAGACCACTGACCTTAGAGTTGATCTGGTAATTTGGTCGGATCACAGAACCATGAGGTTTAGGTTTGGGGGCCTCCCATGAAGCCCTTGTCTTTGTGGGAATGGTCTGGTACCACCTTTTGTGGGGTTTGTCCTCATCAGGGTTATTGGCGGTGCTGGACCTATCAAATGTGGGGACTGCTTGTGTGACTGGAACAGAGGAGGCGGTGGCAGCATATAATGGTGCTGTTACGGCTGCCTTTGATTCAGTCACACCCATTCATGTCCAACCCTTATCTACTCATAGGAGACCTCTCTGGTATGATGGGGAACTCAGGGAGTTAAAGATTAAGGGTTGTAGGTTAGAGAGACGGTTAAGGAGATCTGGCCTGATGGAGGAAAAATTGGCTCTGATGTCCCATTATAAACATTATCAGGGGGCAATCTCTTGTAAGAAGACAGAATTTTTGTCAAGGGAGATTGCTGCAGCAAGGAACAGATTGGTTCAGCTCTTCTGCATGGTGGATAGGTTATTACGTCTTGCCTGCCCCTGTGTGGGGGGAGCAGGTTCAAGCACTAGGTGTGAGGAGTTTTCTCTGATTTTTGCCAAGAAATTGTCCACTGTCAGAGCTGAGATCTCCTCCACTGTCACTCAAAGGGATTGTGGGGTCCACTCTGAGGTGTTGCAGAGCACTCCTCCTTTCTGGGCTGAGTTTGATCCAGTTGGGGTGGAGGAGGTGGTAAGGGTTGTCTTGAGACTGAAGCCACACATTGTGATCTAGACTTAGGTCCAACACAACTTGTGGTTGGATGTACCGACCTGATTTCACCTGTTGTTGCCGAGATTGTCCAGAGTTCCTTGAAGAATGGGGTCTTCCCATTGGCCCTGAAAGAGGCCTTGGTTAGACCCCTATTAAAGAAATCCTCATTGGATCTGGACTGTCTCACCAGTTATAGGCCTCCCATTTTTAGGGAAGATTATAGAATAAGTGGTAGCAAGTCAGCTTGGGGAACATCTTAATTTCCTCTCCACCTATGAGATTTTCCAATCTGGGTTTAGGGCTGGGCATAGTATGGAGACTGCCCTGGTGAAGGTGCTTAATAATATCCTAATGGCGAGAGACAGGAGAGATCATTCAATTTTGGTCCTCCTGGACCTCTCAGAGGTGTTCGACACTGTGGACCATGAGGTGCTACTTGACTGACTGCAGTTCTGGTGTGGCCTGTCCAGTAAGGTCATTAAATGGTTCAGGTTATACCTACAAGGTAGAGTGCAGAGAGTAGTGATGGGGTTGGCCTCGTCTAGCCCAAAGCCTCTTACCTCTGGCGTTTCATAGGGGTCAGTCTTGTCACCCTTATTGTTCACAGTGTACATGCTGCCATTGGGGGAAGCACCAAGTTATCTCATCGGCGAGAATGCCGACCTCCCCCACAGCAATGGCACAATACTGATGCAGGTATTGTACCGCCTCTTCAATGGGTGTTTTCTGTGGGGTGCTGTGCCCCCCCCACAGCCCCCAGACTCTAGGATTCCAACTCTGGGTCAGAGTTGGTCTGGTGAAGGGGGCAGAACACTGGAGAAGGTAAAACAAAGAAAAAGGACCATTACCGCAAATGTCACCGTAATGGTCTTTTTCTGTGTTTCGCCGTTGGGGTGTCGACAGCAAGGGGTGATACGGCCATTGGGAGACATTATCAGGTGGTATGGGGTGGGTTTTCACTGCTATGCAGATGATACCCAGCTATACCTGTCCTGTGCTCCAAGTAACCAGATGGCAGACTCTGTATTTAACAGCTGCCTGTCTGAGATCCGGACTTGGATGTCCCATAACTGATTGAGACCCAACCCAGACAAGACAGAGGTGCTGGTGGTGGACCCGGGTCATTGTGGGGGTTTGTGGAGATCACCTTATCTTGTACTGGGAGGGGGCACTGACCCCATCCGATCGGGTGAAGAATCTGGACATGATCCTTGACAGCAGCTTGACACTTGATGGTCAGGTGTCGGCCATTATTAAGAGTGGATTTTATCATCTGAGGAACATTGCCCAGATTGGGAACCTGTTACCCCCCGAGGACCTAGCCTCACTAGTACATGCTTTTGTAACATCCAGACTGGATTACTGCAATGCCCTGTACCTAGGGCTATCTGGAGGTAACCTCCACCAGCTGCAGCTGGTGCAGAACACAGTGACAAGGTTATTGATGGGTGTGTGTAAGTATGATCATATCACAGTAGTCCACTGCAAATTGCACTGGCTGCCAATTAGGTGGAGGATTGCCTTCAAGATTGGGTTACTGACCTATAAAGCCCTACATGAAGGGGGACCAGTCTACCTGCAAGAGCTCCTTGTGCCTAACCGCCCAACCCAGGCTCTCTGTTCCACAGAGGGTTGTCTCCTGGATATTCCTAGGGTGAGGTTATGCCACTCGGTTGACCATGCATTCTCGGTGGCTACACCTACCCTATGGAATCTACTACCTAAACAAGCTACGGGAGGCACCCTCTGTGGATACCTTCAAAAAAGGTTTTGAAAACATATTGATTTAACCAGGCTTTTAATTTTTAGATAATTGAGTTATGTTTGGTTGGATATTAGTGCTGATTTTAATTGTATTTTTGTATATTTATAAAATGTTGTATGGTATTGATTATGAAGCACTCTGATTCCTTGGAAAGGAGTGCTATATAAATAAAGTATCTATCTATACTATATAATATTTTTTGCAGGCAGGTCACCAAGTCTAAATTCTCCAGATGGTGCATAGGATCAGCAGACATCAAATGTGAATAGTCCCTTATATGTTTAGACTATGAAGCCCTTGATTATTAATCTTCATGCATATAAATGTATTGACTTTTATTAGGGTGAGATGAATAGATCTTGTGCTTCTTCAGTCACCGTACTCAGAGTGTGCTGATGCACATCATAACAGTGCACTAGTGAATAGGTCAACTATCAGCTGATAGAAAGGCTTGAAAAGTAGTTATGCTTCATCTGACCATTTCATATTGTGAACCTCTAATGGGTAAATACTCAAAAATATATACTTTCTACATTGTGTTTTCCATCTGTGTCCACCCCCCCCCCCGGTCAGGCAGACCAGGCACCAGCAAGCCCTGACACACCCACATACAGGAATTGAATCTGAACCAGGAGATCCAGCTGAAGAGTGATGTCCCAGAGTACCAGTGCCTGCATTCTAATACCCAGAGAAAATTTCAACCTGCTGTTTTTCTTCCCTCTACCCATCCTCCCACATGCCTGGTCATGCTGTGGAGCTTCTGCATGGCCATGCATGCACTCAGTGTGCCCCCTTCAGACAGGAAAGATCCTTGACCCACTGCATGGGTCTCTGCAGCTGCAGACCATATCAACACTAAATCTGGGCTGGGACTTTCCCCACCCCAGCACACTCAACGTCAGGGACCAAGTTCACTCATAAACCCAGGTTATCTGCATGGCAGGTCAGTGTGCTGTCACAGTGACATTGGGTGGCCTACAATATATATTTAAAGTAAATGTAGCATTATCATAAACTCTGCCATCATTATTTCAGCTGTTTTGTCTGTTTAAGCAAAAATCACCTGAACTGAAGGGACAGTAAACCTTCTTCATCTGGGATATCATCATTTTTGCTTGAGGAATAATCATTTTGTAATGCTTTACATCCTTATTTTGTCATGCCACCTCCTCACTCAGTAGATCTCTTCATAAGCTTGTCATCATAGACTGCTGAATCCTTTTAGCAATCAGAAAAGTCTGCAGATAGACCTATATATTACTTACTGCTGGTTCTCTGATTGTAATTATACGTTTTATATCTGGTCTTCTTAAAGGTTCTTAGCTGTACTGCAGTTTACTGCTGATGCTGTACCTGTTTACTCTTTCTTATTCCTCATCTCATGCTACCTTTCAATCTTGTCTCTAAATGCCTACAACACTGACCAGATAAAGTAATGAGAGAAAACTCCTGAACATAGCCGCTTGAACTACTAACCCTACACTGTTAGGATTTCTCCTGAAAAAAAGCCCTATTTCTGTATAATAGGAGCTCACTGATTTCAGCAGTAATGCTGCCTGACAACAAAGAATGGAGGTCTTGGTCTAGAGTGACTTGGGAAAAAAAGGCCACCAGTTATGGCTGTGTAACACATCTTTGTGCTATAATGGCTCAGAATACTAATATGCTAGCATCTTACTCCTGCACACATGGACTGTAACCTCAGCTCCTGCTGCCAAGAGTCAGTATTTGAAATTGTATGACTAAGGTGAGTTTCCTGATCTTGAAACATCAAACAAGAACATAATAATAACCTATACTAAATCACTGCATGTTCCACACATATATCAAAAAAATGTTGGACTCAAAATTGTTAAAGATACAGGTGATGTTTTAATTTATATTATGTATAAATATTTTTCAGTAGTAGATGGCAATCATTTCCACTCTAGTGATCTTACTTTGCAGCACTGTTATACAGATTGATATTCAAAAATATCAAATATTTCATTATTAAATGGAGTGATTTGTGTTTATAAGAGATTTAAGGACCGATTTTTAAATGCCTGCTATAGCTTTTTCACAAAGATCGGTTACTTGCATGAAGACTGGTAGGCCACAGAAAATGTGATCTAACTTCTTAAGGCAGTCACAAGATTCTGAGCAAAAATGATGAATGTATCAAAATTTAGAAGAATGTTTATTTTTTTTCTGTAAAATGTCCTACATGCATCAGAATTTTTAAAAATGAACTGCAAACATCTAGTGCATTTACAGGACACAACTGTGGCAAGTGCTACAACCAAACATCTGAACATCCAGGCTAAATATTTATTCCTCTTGTAAAGTGAGGTTATGCAGCTATTTCATTAACTGTCAAGCCTTTTCTCTCTGTGTCATGAAAACTCTTTAAAAAATACATAAAATTCCAAAGCTTGAGAACAGTACATTTATTTGTTTATTAGCATGTAATGTGTTTCTCATGGAGGTATCATTTTAGGTTTCTTATGACACACATTACAGATTTTGCCTTGCCCTTGTGGCAAACCATCCATTTTTTTATTGTTCTTTTTACAACTAAACCCATCTACCTGTCCCATTCCAACTTGAAGCTGTTAATTGATTTGGTCTGTGTGACTTCTTCTGGTAGGTTATTGTACTTCTCCACCACCCTTTTCATGAAGAAGTGCATCCAGAAGTCCTCTTTAAATCTCTCCCCTGACAGCTTTAATGAATTCACACTTGTCCCCATGGCTGAACTGAAGGAAATTTCCTTGGCATTTACTCTATTTATTTTTATTTATTTATTTTATCTATTTAAAAGTTTCACCAGGAAAGGCACACTGAGCAAAATTCCTCATTTCCAGGTGTGTCCCAGGGAAAGGGAAAAAAGGAATACAACAACATGGGTGGGGAAGGGGGTACCGCTGGACCACCAGGGATATAGGACTTAAAATTTTTAATACAAATGCCCACGATCAGGCTGAGAGCGGTCCACTGGACCACCAGGGATATAGGATGTGGAATTCTTTATATCTAAGCCCGCGATCTGGCTGACAGCGGTCCACTGGACCCCCAGGGATATAGGACATGAAATATTATATACCCAAGCCCATGATCGGGCATGTAGCGGTCCACTGGACCACCAGGGATAGGTATTTAACTCTACATATGCCCGCTATCGGGCAGAGGGGTGCATTGCCAGACTGTGCAGTGGGCGTCGGTCCCCGACGGCTGCTGCCTGGCAGGGTGCCAGGCACAAGTTGCCGTGGATCGGCACACCTCCATGCAAATGGGGCCATAATGACATGCAAATGGCCCCATTTGCACCTTGCATACATTATGGCCCCATTTGCATGTGCATTTTTGAATATCGTGTAGCGTAATATAGCGCAAGGGAACTTGCGCTAGCACATCCCCCTGCTCCACTCTGGCCACTTGCGCTGTCACAGTACCACTGCGCCATGTGCACTGTGGGTGGCCAGAGTGCAATATTCAATGATGCTGTGCCATGGCACAGCTCCGTTGAATATTGCCCAGTCAACGCCCCTGCACAGCCAAGTTGCGCTGTGCCCAGGCTTGGGCCACATCCTGGTGCAGTCTGAATATCCAGGCCATAGTGTTTAGCTGTATTTTTAGAGAATATCATTGCTTTGGTTTTATTAAGATTCGTTTGAAGCTCTAGTTGTTCAAATATTTCCATAAGTATTTTTGATCTTTCTGTGCATCCTGGCACAAGGTAATGATAGCAGGACCACAACATCTGCAATGGCCAGCAGACCACACAGAGAGTCATTTATCTTTGGGGAATCATTGTTATTTAATTCAGGGTCTTCTAGCAATGAGTTAATATAAATATTGAATAAAGTTGATCCTAGGAGGCATCCCTGCTTAACCCCCTTTATTAGTGTTAAAATATTTAGTTAAATTTCCTTTATTATTACATCATATGGCCATGGATGTATTTGAATATAGTAGGAACATTGGTAACAATAATGATTTCAGGTATACCTTGTACAACAAAATATCTCTGTTTATAGAATCAAAAGTGGACTTAAAGTCGACAAATAAGGTGAAGACTGTCATCTTTCTAATCTCTGTATATTATTCTAAAATATTCATTAGACAATACATGTTGTCGATAATCGAATACCCGTATCTGAAACCTGCTTGCGCAAATGATAGTGGGGAACTATGACTTTGCCAGAGTGTAAATCTATTTAATAAACATTTAGTGAATATCTTTGAACTTATGTCTAGAAGACTGATTGGTCAGATGTTAGAGGGATTGTAAACTGAAATTTTCTTGTGAAGGAGAATAATAATATTCTTTGTCCATGAAAGTGGAATATATTTTTGAGCCAAACAAACATTGGAGAATGAAGTGAGAATAGGTGTCCCAAAATCAATATATTCCCTGAAAATATTAGGGGGTATTAAGTCTGGTACCAGAACTGTGTTGTTTTTAAGAGATAGTATAACTACCTCTATCTCTTCTCTACTAAATACCAACAGTGTATAATTTCTCTGCAACCAACCTGGGATATTGTGGATATTCTCTGCTCTATTAGGCATTTTGGAGAAAATAGTCTTAAAGTGTACAATCCACTGTTCTTTGAGGATATAAATCACTAGAGCTGGGTGATACTCCTGCATCCTCTATTTACCATATTCCAAAAATTCTTATCATCAATGAGCCATACCTCAGAAAAGCCCTAAGTCATTCCATCTACAGTAGTGATACCCTCGACTTGAAACTCCTGCGGCTCACCCTACATGAGGTTCTCCACCCCCTCACCCATATATTGAACCGCTCCTTATGTCAGGGTATGTTTTCCTCTAGGTGGAAATCTGCTTCCATCACCCCTATATTTAAAAATGGGGACCCTACTATCATCAATAACTACTGCCCCATCTCCATTCTTCCTCCCCTGTCCAAGGCCCTAGAGCGGATTGTCTCTGACCAGCTTACTGACCATCTCAACAAGTACAACCTACTCTGTGAGCAACAGCACAGCTTTCAGAAAGGTCACAGCACTACCAACACCCTCCTCCAGTTTACCTCACACATACACTCTGCCCTGGACAGGGGTCATATCACTGGAGCAGTTTTCATCGACCTCACTAAGGCATTTGACACAATCAATCACTCCCTCCTCCTAAACACCCTGTCCAGCATTGGTTTCTCCCAGGATGCCCTTGGTTGGTTCTCTGACTACCTCTCTAACCACTGCCAGCAGGTCTAAATTGGTAACACTCTACCCAAAAGAGTGCCAGTCCTCTCAGGAGTCCCACAGGGGTCCATACTAGGACCTCTGCTGTTCACCCTCTTCCTCAACTCCCTCCCCATGGCTTGCCCCGGTAATGTGTTACTATAGGCAGATGATGCTGTCCTACTCTCCTCCGACCCTGTCCCCTCTCAACTCCATCATTCCCTTCAATCCACATTTAGTTGCACCGAGAACTGGTTCTCTGCTCAGCGCTTTGTCCTTAACTATAAGAAGACCAAAGTTATGCTTTTTTCTCATCCACTCAACACCTGGAAGGTGCAGTGCCCCCAAGTTCTAACTGCCAACCGAACCCCCCTAGAGCTAGTAGATTACTTCAAGTATCTGGGCATCACATTAGACCCTGCACTCAGCTTCCACCAACATATCCATCTCCTGTCTAAAGCCCTTAATGCTAGATTAGGGTTCCTGTACCATTTCAAGCACTGCCTTACCTCTGATGCCTTTAGGCTAGCCATCTCCTCCTCCGTCCTCTCACTGCTTGACTATGGTATGCTTATTTATAGTGCCACTAGCACCTCAGCCCTCCATAGACTTCATTTTGCACTAAATAAAATGTGTCACCTCCTACTGGGATGTGATCGCCTCACCCATCTTGCTCCTTCTATAACACCGCCAACTGGCTCAACCTTGACAATTGGATCAAGTTCCATACCTGCCTCATGGACAAAAAAATCACCCTCGGACACTCTCCCCCTGGTCTCGCCCAACTAGTCCACCCAGCACCTAAGCTTAAGCTCACTCGAAGTTCTGCCAAGCCACTCCTTGCAGTTCCTTACTGCAGAACCTCACAATCCCAAAGGTCCTTAAGCTTTAGAGCCCCCCTCCATCATGAACAGTCTTCCACCCTGGCTTGTAAATGAAAATAGAATTGGCCCTTTCAAATCACAACTTAGGCACCACCTCCAGGCATCTAATACTTGTGACTGTCACTTAACCCCTACCCTCTCCCTTTTCTGGCCGATCATTGCCACTGGACTGCCTTCCTATGCCTCTAGAACCTAGACTTCTCTGAGCTTTACCATATATCTCCAACTGTACTTGTTTTCCCTAGTTTCTGTTGGTTAGCTTCACTGACTCCTTGTATTATGCACCATACTGTGTTCTCAATGAATTGTTATGTAAAGTCTGTTATGTGCCCAAATCTTTTGTGATGTGGAACCTTTGTAAATGAGTCTTTGACTCAAAGGTATTTTCCGATTCCTCAATAAATAAATTAATAAATAAATAAATAAATAAATAACATCTCTGAGATCAGATGAGATCGGGCGCATTCAAAGTGATATGGCCGTAGGTGATACCTTCACTTAGAAACTGAGAAACATAGAATTTGATAGCAGATAAGGACCTCTTGGCCAACCTAGTCTGCACATTTTTCCCTACCTGCATTAGTACCGCTGACCCTACTTGTTTCTACAGAGCTTTCTCCCACCTCCTGTCCTTTCCACCATGATTCACTTGTGCTTATCCCATGCATTCTTGAACCCCACCATGGTTTTCACCCCATCACCTCCATTGGAAGGCTGTCCCTGGAGTTCACCACTCTTTCTGTGAAAAAATACTTCCTCACATCTCTCCTGAATCTAGCCCCTCTAGCTTCATAACATGTCCCCAGGTTCTTTAGTACCTTTTTTGTTCTGAAAAATGCCTCCCTCTTGTACCTTACTTACCTTCGTGAGGTATTTAGAGATCTCTATCATATCCTACCTCTCCCTCCTCTCTTCCAGGGTGTACATATTAAGGTCCTTTGGTCTCACCTCATCGGGATTTTAATGCAGACCCTGCACCATTTTAGTTGCCCTCCTCTGGACTGCCTCCACTTCATCTGTGTCCTTCCACCTATGTCTCAGATGAAAATATTGAGAAGGACCTTTCTTAGTACTAACTCCTGAGGTACTCAACTGGTAATTTCCCAGAAAACTCCCCACTGACTACCACTCTCCAAGTTCTAACTCCAGACAGCTCTCTACCCAGTTTGCTCTCTTTTCCTCTACACTAAGGTCCCATATCTTTTTGACAAGCCTTCTGTGGGGGATTGAGTGAAAGGCATTCCTGAAGTCAAGGTATATTATATTAATATTTATTTATTACTTATTTATTTCAAAAGTTTCACCAGGAAAGACATACCAAGCTGATAACAGCTCATTTCCAGAGGTTCTGCCCAATTGTACCAACATCTATTTTGTCAACGCCAATTATAGCACAGGCAAAATGTCACCAGATGCTACAGCACTAGGCATTTCACCTCCTGGGAGGTACAGCACCAAAGCACCCTCCCGGGAAATGGTCAGCTTTTGCATGGGGGCTTCACCACCCACACCCACCATGTGGGGGCTTTGATCCCCACATCCCCCCAAACTAAACATAACCTCCTCCAGGGTGGGCATGCCCCAAAGGGAGAAGGAACTGTGTGGGGGAAAAGGACAACAGGAGTGAGGGTCAATTTAAAATCAAGATTGCCACTCTAACTGTTGCCATTGTTGCAGTGCCAAAATTGCTGCAACCAAATTCAGTCAGCAACTGGGTGTGATACTTTTCCAGATATGTCCAGGGGGAAGGGGGGAAGAGGAGATTAAGGAACAACAATCATAAGCAAATTACATGGGTGGTAGGAACGCGCATTAAGCTACAGGGAAAATAAGTACATTTATACAATTAGTGCAATGTTTCCAAGGAGACAGATAGGTACAATAAAGTACAAGGTGCAATAAAAAGGGAAGAGACAGAGAAGCTAGTCATAGGTTGCAAGAGCAAACAAACTGATGTGAAGGGGTAGCAGGGGAAAGGGAAAGTGTTAGGCCATTAGAAGAATTAGGAGGTGGGGGGTAGCAGGTAGAGAGTAAAGGAACACAGACAGCTATGAGATACAATTGCAAGTGTGAATACAGGAGTCATGGAGCAGAAAGGAAACAGCGCATTGAGAAGAGGCAGAGCAGATATTTATGGGAAGGGAATTACAAAGATTGGGGAAGTGGTAACAGAAAGCAGCTTGGCCAGATGAAGATGTTCTAGAGGGGAAAGCAATAGTCAGAACTATGAAGGGTGTGACAGGAAGGTACAGGAGAAAAAGGAGAAAGATAAGGTAGGAGGGGAGGGAGCTGAGCCAGTATTAAAGACAAAGGAGGCTCAGTGAACAAAGCATCTGGCTTCAAAGGAGGGGAAGGAGAGGGAGGCACAGTGAGAGCAATGGTGGGTGCAAGGAAGGCAGTCCAAAGCAAAGCAGCAAAAGGTGTGGAACAGGGGGTCCAGTCTGGCCAGTGTAGACTAAGGAGTGGTACCAAAGTCAAAAATGGGGAGAATCATTTTCTAGACAATAGCTCAGCATACAGGAAGAGAGATACAGCCTCTATTCCTGTGTAAAGCATCAAGTTTTTTGTGGACAGCATCCACCTGCCCAGAAACGTTGATGTGATTGTTGAGACAGACTCGTTGGTACTTGAACAAGGGAACATCATCAAGAGTGGCCCTATCCAAGGTGTGAAAAGAGGAGAGGGCAGGAAGCTTTGCAAGCATCTGGGTGGTGCCAAAGGTCATGGAGACTGTTTTCTTGGCATTGGGGGTTAATTGATTTGACTGGAACCACGGCTGGGTGTCATTAATGTCCAGCTGGAGCCTGGTCTGCAGATCAGAGGGGGTGGAACCAGAGGTAAATAACACCATGTCATCTGCATACATATGGATGGATGCAGAGCAGCAGGCTGCAGGGAAGTCATTTAAGAAGACTGTGAAGAACATGGGCCCAAGGACAGACCTTTTGGGGACACCAGTTCTGATAGGGAGTGGGGGGATACGGAATCTTCAGTTCTAACAGATTTAGTTCTATCTTCAAGGTAGGAATGTAGCCATTTAGTAGAGTCAAAGAGCCCAGCAGTCTTAAGTATGCTAAGAGTGTGGGATACAGTGATGAAGGCTTGGGCCAAATCAACAAAAATGGCAGAGGTGATAATGCCCTGATACATGGCTGAGAAAATGTAATCAGCAAGCCAGAGACCAGAAGAGGTGGTAGAGGGGAATTTATGGAACCCAGACTGGAAGTGGTTGAAGTAAGAGGTGGAGTCATGGAAAGGAGAGCTGTGAGCCAGCACTAGGTGTTCTTGTAGTTTGGATAAGATGGGGAGAAGGGAGATAGTTTGGTAATTGCCAGGATAGGTGAGGTTTTCTCCTTTGGGAAGGGGAATTACAGTGGCCTGTTTCCTGGCGTCAGGGACAGAGGTGAGAGAGAAAGAGATGTTAAGAAGGGAGATGATAGGCATAGCAATGGCAGAGACCAAGAAAGGAAGGAGTTTGGGGTTGAGTCTATCAGGGCTATTGCCCTTAAGAAGATTAAGGGCTAGAAGAACCTTAAGGGTGTCAGCAGTGGTGACATGTAAGAAAGAGAAAAGGGAGACAGGATGGTAGGATGGGGAAGATGCAGGGGGTAGGGGAGGGAGGAGAGTGTAGGTTGGACTCTCAATGGGTGAAGAAAGAGTTGAACTCAGAGGCAATAAAGAGGGGGGCAGAAATTGGGGTTTTACCCACCTTAAGGACTGGGGAGGAGGACTGGGATGGGGAGAGAAGAGGGCATGGATCACCTTCTAGGACTTGAAGGGATGGTTTAGGTTGTTCTGGAAGGTGGCGGCAAAGTACTCAGCCTTGGCAAGCCTAGTAGACCTGGTATAGAAATTGCAAAGGGAACAGTACTTAAATAAGTAAGCAGGGGAGCCAGAGTCTTTCAGGCAAGATCCTGAGCATATAGACAGGTTCAGTAGCTCAGGAGAAATGCAAGGAAGATGTGAACCGTGAACCTTGGCTGTCCTAAGGGTGGCATGCTGATCACAGATTGTGAGGAAATTGCTATTGAATTAGTGAAGGGCAGAGTTAATGGAGCTGGTGGAAGAAATAGGTGACCAGTCGGAGGCTACCAAGTCAGCAAGAAGAGAGGACAAGTCCAGCAACTGGAAGGGCTAGATCAGGAGGAATTTGGGAGAGGCTTTTGGATGGTATTTTCTACACACAGTAGACCATGTGGTGGTCACTAAGGGCATCAAGAAGGATACCTGCACCTATGATGCGGTGGGGGTGAGAGATAAGAGCCCAGCCCAACAAAGAGTGGCTGAGAGACTTGTAAATTGAGACAGGTTTGGTCATATATCAATTGAGTAAGGTTAAAAGACTTCACATTTTGCCAGAATTTAGATTGAGAAGGGAGAGCCAATTGATATTAAAGTCACCAAGAATGAATAACTCCTCAGACAAGGCATGAGTCATGATAAGCATCAGGTGTTCAGTGAGAAAAGAGGTAGAAAGGCCAGGACAGCAATAGACACCAGCTATAAAGGAAGGGGCAGAGAAAGGAGTGGAGAGTTTGAGAAGGAGTGGTTTATAAGCAGAGGGGGAGGAGATAGATAGAAAGGGAATGAACTGGATAGAAGAGAATAAGTAGATGGCAACACTACCACCTCTAGAAGCAAGATCCTGCTGGGTGAAAGTGTATCCAGGGATAGCAACTGCAGAGTCTGGAATCTTGGGGGATAGCCAAGTCTCAGAGACTATGAACACATTGGGTTGGAGGTTTACCATGAAGGTCTGAAGGGATCACAGATCTCCAGGCAGAAGGTCACCTGGGGGCCAGTGACCATCACATGGTATGGTTCAATTTGGCTACTACATCTAAATCATCCCATTCCAAGGCAAAAATATGGGACTTCAGAGGAGCTGACTTTGATAAGATGGCCAACAGAGTTAAGCTAGCCCTGGCAAAGAGAAACACAGGTGAGGAGGTACAGGCAAAGTGGGCAAGCATTAAGGATACAATACTTGAAGCAACATCCCATTGTGTTAGACAGAAAAGGAAGTGCAAAGAAGAAACCACTTTAGTTCTCAAATACAGTAGCAGAAGGTCAGAGCCAAAAGGCTGGCCTTCAGGAAATATAGGGGAACACAGCAGGATGAAGATAGGGAGGCATACCAAACTGCCCTAAGGGAAGCAGGAAGGCAGTAAGGCAGGCAAAGTCCCAAACTGAGGAAACACTAGCATGAACAGTAAAGAAGGTTACAAGACTTTCTATAGATACATTAGTGAAAGGAGAAAGTCCAGGGGGTAATGCTAAGCTTAATGGAGAAAGGGAGCATGTGGGAGGAGGACCATGTAAAAGCATCTATCCTAAATAGATACTTTTGCTCAGTATTTACTGAAGAGAAGGTAGGGCAGGGCCCCAGCTCAACATCATGGACACAGGGGAGGGAGGTGAGCACTACTCCCTTCACAAAAGAAAGGGTCCTACAAGAGCTTGCTAAGCTCAGGGTGGATAAGGCAATGGGACCTGATGGCATACATCCCAGGGTACTTAAGAGCTAAAGGAACTAGCAGAGCCATTAGCAGAACTGTTTAGTGAGTCTCTGAGCACAGGAGAGGTCCCAGAAGACTGGAGAAGGGCTCATGTGATCCCGCTCCACAAGAGTTGTAGCAGGGAGGAGGCAGGGAACTACAGACCAGTCAGTCTTACCTCAGTAGTGGGCAAGATTATGGAGGCACACCTTAAGGAAAGGATAGTGCAACACCTGGAATCCATAGGGGCACAGGATCCAAGACAGCATGGGTTTACAAAAGGAAGGTCCTGTCAAACTAATCTCATAGATTTCTTTGACTGGGTAACCAGAGTGGTGGACCAAGGGGGAGCAGTTGATGTCGCCTACCTTGACTTCAGCAAAGCTTTTGACACTGTTCCACATAGAAGATTGATAAATAAGCTAGGTAGGCTCGGGGTGGGTCAGAAGTTGGTCAACTGGGTGGCAAACTGGTTGACTGGCAGAAAACAGAGAGTGGTGGTAAATGGTATACAGTCAGAAGAGATGCAAGTCACAAGTGGGGTACCTCAGGGATCAGTCCTGGGGCCAGTCCTATTCAACATCTTCATTAGTGACCTCGCAGATGGACTAGAGGGTAAGGCTTGTCTGTTTGCAGATGACACCAAGATCTGCAACAGAGTAGATGATCCAGATGGGGTGGGCAGAATGAGAAGAGATCTGGATAAACTAGCAAAATGGTCAGAAGAGTGGCAACTGGGATTTAATGCAAAGAAGTGCAAAATCATGCACATAGGGAAGAGAAACCCTGAAGCCACTTATAGGCTGGGAGGAGTTGCTAGCAGTCACAAAGGAAGAAAGAGACTTGGGCATCATCATCACTGATGACTAAAATCATCAAGCAGACCTCTAAAGCAGTAGGTAAGGCTAGGGGGTGTTAGGGTGTATTAGTAGGGGTATCACAAGTCGTAAGAGGAGGTAATAATCCTCTGTACAAGACATTGGTTAGCCCCATCTGAGTACTGCGGCATTTGAGGCCACACCTTCACACGGACATTAACCAAATTGAGGCAGTCCAGAGAAGGGCAGCCAAAATGGTGCAGGGACTGCATCAGAAGACATATGAGGACAGATTAAGAGAGCTCAATATGTATACCCTTGAGCAAAGGAGGGAGAGGTGATATGATCGAGACATTTAAACACCTTAAGGGCATAAACAAGGTGAAAGAGTCTAACATGTTAAATATAAGAAAATAGCAGGACAAGAGACACAGCATGAGATTAGAGGAGGCCGATTAAGGGGAATGTGAAATTCTTTTTCACAGAAAGGGTGGTAGATGCATGGAATGGCTTACCACAAGAAGTGGTGGCTATGAATACAGTGCAGGGCTTCAAACAGGCATGGGATAGGCATAAGGGAGCAATACAAATGACTATGAATAGATAGGTCACTGACAGAGCAAAGGCCGATGGCACATTTATAAGGTAGAGAATGAAATGGGCAGACTGGATGGGCCTTGCGGTCTTTATATGCCGTCAACTTCTATGTTTCTATGTTTCTATGAAACACATCAGTCTTGGCAAGAAGGCTTTGGGCATTGATGTGAGTCATTCTCAAGCCTCGTGGAGGGTATGTGGGGTGTGTGTGTATGTGTACAGTGCTGGGATTGGACTCAACATCTACAGCTGCTAAGAGTAACACTGAAATGAGGAGCTTGGCAGAGACAGAGATGCATTTGCGAGGAAGATGAGGTGGAGAGAAGGGGTGTGAAAAGGGAAAAAGATTTAAGAGCTTCAAGGAAGTGCAAGGAGGAGGGTAGGAGGAAGCATACAAGGAGCCAGGGAGAGTGAGAAAGAGAGAGAAGGCAGGAGGAGGGGCAAGGAAGAGAAGGGACGGGGAGGAGGGGAAGGAGATATATGAGGGAGAAGAAGGGCATCCACAGGAAGGGAGGGAAGATAGGGAAAACAGGAGGGAGAGGATGCAGAGAGACAGATAAGCAGCATATTAGGGTTAGAAAGAAAGGGGGACAGCATTTGGTACTTGAGGAGTGGGGGGCTGAGCTAAGCGACAGGAGAGAAATTGGGAATATGACTGCTAAGGTAAGGGGTGCACAGCTAGAGGAGACAAGAAAGCAAGGACAGTAGAGAGCATTACAGGAAACAAGTGTTGGAAAGTGAAGGAAGGAGGGATGGTGAGTGAAGCCAGTAGCAAGATAGAGGGGCCCTGCAAAGGGACTGTACAAATGCAGAAAAGTGAGGGAAGGAGGAAGAGTGAAGCCAGCTTGGAGCCAACTGACTAGGGAAGGAGTAGTGCATTGGGTGGGGGAGGCACCCAGAATGAGGAGATTAAGGCAACATCCAATATGTGAGGGAGGTGGGAGGATATATTACAAGGGCTGCAGTACATGGGAGGGGGAGGGAACTGGATAAGCAGGCAAGGATTATAGTAATGACTTTAGAGCAAAGCAGGGTCATTTAAAAGTACATGTAGAGAATGTGTGCTGAACAGGCAGTACTGAAAACAAATCAAGAGTAAATGCAGCACATGCAGCTTAGCTGACAGTAAGACACAGTAATGAAACTTAAGCAATAATGAAGACACGTTAACAGTAAACTGTAGCAAATGTAACTTCAGCAGGATCTAAAGAAACATTAATGAAATACAAATTACAGTTCATAGTATTTAATAATAATACAGTAATAGTATTACTAATCTGCTTCTTGTCTGCTGCTTTTGTGACCCAGTTGAGAACTTGACCAGATTTGTCTGACGAGACCTTCTCCTTGTGAACCCATGCTTTCTGAAGTTTTAAAGTCAGTTCCCTTCTAGGAAGTCCACTAGGACATCCCTCAGTACAGACTCTATAATCTTCCCACTATAAATGTCAAGCTGACTGGCCTATAGTTCACTGGCTCATCCCTTTTCCCCCGTTTGTATCGGAGAATCACATCAGCTATTCTTCAGTCCCTAGCAACCATCCCCATGGCTAGCAAGCTACTGAAAGTGTCTACAAGTGGCCTTGCTATAACCCCTTCTACATCACGTAACATCCTCAAATATAAGCTGTTGTGTCCAATAGATCTATATACTTTAACATTTTAACACTGTTTACTTTTCTAACACCCTTTTCCCCATTAACTGAACCTTCAACCGAGTGTATTTGCTTCCTTTGACTGATAGCATTGAAGACTGAAGTCTTCTGTTTATCCACAGGCGTTGTAAAGTGTAAATATCCTCACACTGTAGTGGAACTATTGCTGATGGTAAATGAGGGAATAACAACAATGGAGACTGAAGCTCTCCATTTATCCACAGGTCAGTTATAGTGTATGCTGGTTATATGTAGACTTTCTTAAATTGTGATGACCTGAGTGTTGTTAAAAATGAGGGGACTGGTAAAACTGGGGACTAGAGCACACTTTAATTTTGTTTTATTTTGTAAATGCACTGGCGCTAAAAGCACCTTTTTCAAGCACAACCTGGGTACTCCATTACAAAAAATGTACAGTACAATTAAATTACAAAAACATATGAGATGCCTGTAATACAGTAGGTACATACCACAATGAGCTGTACAGGCTAATAAATACATACAATATATGCTGTAGGTTAAGTAAAACTTTTACAAACATTCAGATTCTGGAAATGATTAGTTAATATGTCATTGAAGACAGCTGATAAAAATAATGGTCCAAATGGCACAGATATAGTATTCCACAAGCAAGATGCCCTATAACTGAAATTACTATGTCCCAGTACAGTATGCAAGTGGGGAATTTCGAGAAAATCCTTTGATTTGGAATGAGAATTATAGTTACTATAACGATCCTTGACAAAATTCAGCAAACCAGTAGATGCCCTTTTATGTAAGATCTTAGAAGTAAAATTTGTCATTTGAGATTTACTGTATATTCAAATGAAGGCCAATCCAGTTTGGTAGTATTCAAGCAATGGTGTGTTATGATACCATTAGACAGGACACATTTACTTATCTTGTGATATAACATACTCTGGCTAAATTACTTTTTATGACATCATGAATTAATTCAACAATTAACAATGCATATCAAAAATCAATGTAAAAAATTACAGTTTGCAATTTTCAAATAAGATTCATAAGTCAAATAGTTTCTAACATGATATAATTGACCCAGTTTTTGATGGGCTCTAGTGGTCATGTTTTTAATATGCACACCAAAGGTCAACCCTACATCAAGATGAACACCAAGGTACTTAAATATATCAACTGATTCAATTGAAACCCCATTCCTGGTGTTAATTAAAAATTGTTGAGAAAATATCTTGAGTTTTTGGAACTGTGGCAAACAAAACTTATTGGGTTTTTGATGAGTTAAGCACCAGTTTGGTCATCATGAACCCATTCTTGTAAACCCTGTAATTCCTTTTGAAGAGTAGTATTAATTTAATCAATATTTTTATTCTATTTTTTTATCACTGCTGCTATTTATCTTCTTTGCAGCGTGACTGGCTTGGAGCATCCAGCCACTGGACCTGCCCGCCAGGAGAGCTGGGTGGCTCATACCACACCTAGGAGGGTCCAGGACAGCCATTATGCTATCCTGCTGGAGGGCCCTCTCTGCCACTCTGAACCAGGACAGCCCCAGATCTTCCCCGATGGGACTCCTCGGAAGTCCTCTAGGCAGTGCAAGGCATGGCCATCAAGCTGCATGGTTGTGCCCAGCCCTCCTTTCTCTGATTTTTCTGACCCTACGGGAATGCGGATGTGCAATGATGTTAGGCACAATGTGTTGACATCTGCTGCATCCCCCCAGCTACCGCCACACCGGTAGTACCTCCATGCGACCCCAGAGGTCATTGCTGCACGATAGTTGTTCCCCAACCCACCCCAGGACTAGGAGATCAGTCAATGGATGCTTGATTCTAGTCCTCCCCTGCCAGCCCCCAACAGCCTGGGCTCATTTCTAAACCCAGGTCACTGGTGTGGCATGAGGTTTGGTGTCCAGTGCCTCAACCTTCAGTGCCACCAGGTCGGCTCTTCATTATTATTTTTGAATGGACATAAAGATCTGTGTCATCAGCAAGTAATAATATATTTACCGATGGACAGATCTTTGGGGCATCATTAATAAATGATGAAAAGAGCAAACGTCCTAAAACAGATCCCTGAGGAACAATGCAGGGAATCACTAACTTGTCTGATAAAACAGAGTGCAGTTTTACAAATTGTGTTCTGTCATGCAAGTAGTCAGGAATATAGCTTAAGGAAAACATACCCAATCTCAGTTTGTTTTTTGTTTAATTTTTGCAACAAAATGCTGCGGTCAACCAGATCAAATGCCTTGATCATGTTCACAAACAGCACCTATCATCATACCAACATCTAGTGCTTTATGTATGGCATTCATGAACCTGATCAAGGCAGTGTCTAGCCCACGGCCCCTACAAAAGCACTGTTGTTCATTGCACAAGGACACCATGCTGTTCGAGTTAATCAGTCAACTGTGCATGAACAATTTCTCCTGTATTTTTTTAAGTGTTGATAAAACAGATGTAGGATGAAAATGATCAATTATTTATATGGAGTCCTTGTTATGAAGGGGGACCATGTGGGCCAATTCCCTAAGTCTGGAATTTGTTGCGATTCAAAAGACAAATCCCATATTTTTAGCCACAGGCCTGGTACAATGTAAGCAGGAACACTACAGGCTACCCAGCATTGTGATAAACACATTGCTGGAGAAAGATATGGGATTAACAGCACTTCAGAATGAAGCCCTCTGTCCCTCCACAGAAAAGAAACAAAGTGGGTAGGAACAAGCAGAATTCCTCACTTTAGGATAGATTTACTGTAGTGATAATGAAAGGCAAGGGACTGATACCAATCAAGACTGAAGCTCTCTGTTTCATCACAGGTCAAATACATTAGAGGCAGGTACAGTACAGGCTTCCATATTGTAATGCACTTAGTGTGCTATTGTATATGCTGAGGGACTGACAGCACTGGAGAAAGACATTCTCTGTTTATCTGCAGGCCAGGTACAGTGTGTGCAGATGAAATTATAGTCTGCATACAAATTATAATAATATTGCTGTTTATTTCAACAGGAAAACAGTAGCCGATCTCTCCAATTCATGTGCCCATCAGCTAGGGGTTGACCATAACCATTTTTTGCACTAACAAACAAAACAAATTGACTCAAAATTGCACTACTTGGTTACAATTTTTAAAAGGTTAGCATTAGGTTTGTTGGGTGGGATCAACTAGCTACACCCCTTCCTGGCCTATATAAACCAACTTCCTCCAGCCTCATTCAAAAGCTCTATTTCTTTACTGCAGGCAGAAGATCTGCTCCCCCACCCACTTTTTCACTGCTTTCTTATCAGTTGTTTTGGGCCTTTCTACTTGTGTTTTGCCTTCTGCAGCTCTTAGGTATTATTTTGTTTGCTCCTATGTGTGACAGGGAGATCCTACCACTCTTGAGGACTGACCCTTCTTAAATCTGTTGAAACAGTTCTTCTGTTTCCTAGCCTAATCTATCCTTTACAATTTCTAGTCTACATGGCTGTCCACCTATGGGCACCCCCCCTTTCTTGACTATGGTATAGTGTCCTGTTTAATTTAATTTAATTTAAAACAACAGGCTGTGTTTATCGTTGTTGGATTTATTATGTAATAGCACTATGTTATAAAATACCTTGATGTATATTTCTTATGTTTATGAAACCTGTAAATGTTGAAAATACCATAGCACTAGGTGTTTTTGATGAAGGTAAAAAGTACTAGGTGACTGTATTAATTAATTTGGTTGTGTTGTTAAATACATGTAAATTAATACCATGCATTCCTGCTGTAAACTGAGCCAATCTTAAATGGCATGGTGATTTGCATATATCCCATGACGCTTTGCATTATGGAAGTATGTGTGATGTTGCATTTCTTTGAAACTTCGCTTATTGTCAATGCCCTTTGGAGTAACACTTGTTTCAGTGCTTCTATACTGAGGTTCTTTGTCTGTAGCTTTTTTTTTTTTTTTTTTTCTGTTTGAGCCACCACCACCCAAGCAAACAAGGCAACCATAGAGATGAAGGGTTTTCACTGGAAAGTTCAGATCAGAGATCAGTTAGTCAGTAGGTGCTGGCTAAGTGTAGAGGAAGGACTTGTATAGTCTATTGCTACAAACTGATGTACTGAAGAAGGGATATGCCATTGCTGAAGGTTGTCTGCTGCAATTTGAATAAACATCACTGAGATTGTGTGTTGAACTTGAAGTTTGGTGTCTGTTATCCCACAACCCCTTCACACTATGGCTACAGCTTTCGACTTTCTGCCTTTTAGAGCACCCCCTCTTGCTCTTTGTCCTCCTACAACTCAGTGCTGGCTTGCAATGTATTTTCCTTGTGCTCACTCAATTCTATGTCCTGGTTCTGTTATGCTGTAAAATTTTGTGTCTCTTTTCACAGTCTGTGTTACCTGATTTTTATCTCCAAACACTTGCTACCTTTTCATTGATTACCTGATTTTCCTTATCAACTTTGCAACCATTTCACTGCAGAACTTCTACATATTTTACATTCCATTACTCCATGTGGCTATGCCAGCAGCTACAATCACTTACCTCAGTAATTTCAGCCAGTCTTCTCAGTCATTCTGCTTCAGCATTTTTCCATAACCATGGTTGTTTGTACTACTGTGCCTGCATTTCTACTCATGCCATAGTGTTTTTCCAAGATAATGACCTTTGATATGCATGCATATTTTCAGTACCTTTACATTCAATTCTGTTTCTGTCATACAAGTCCTTCTTCAGCCAAACAATCAGCCTGTTGGCCACAACATACTTCTAACAAGCAATTAGCTTCTTGGCCATCATACTGCTCACGAGCATTCTACCCGCTGACCTCATCATTCTGCTCAGCAGTAAGAGAAGGCCATCTTGATGCTATCAGGCTCTATGAATTCATTCCTACTGCTCATTATCAATCAATCTCACTTGCTCCCTTTGAAGTCCACATCTTCAGGGTGAGTTCCTCATCATGGGTGTGGGTCCTTTTCATATTGCTTGTCTCCTGCATCAACTCCCAGCAGTCCCACCAGGTAGTAAGGTGGTCCACTACTCCAGGGGAAGTTTCTGCCATGCAGACCCATGGTCAGCAACACCTGATTGGTGTAGTATTTAGGACTTCAACTGCCAGTGGTTGAGACCCTAAGCCCTCATGGGTTCCTTTAGCTGTACAGACAATGTTGGCAGCACCTCTGAATGCTATTCTGTCTGTGTCTGCCTAAGGTCCACCTAGTCTTGCTCTGTAAGACCTTCCTTTAGTGTCCAGTCAAGAGCATGCCTCCTCACAGTCTTGAGGTTGGTGCTAGCCATTCAGCAGTCATTTTCTTTTCCATCCAGGTTTTTTTTGGGCCTCCTTCCCTAAGGTACCTCCTTTGACTTTGAGATCTACTTGAAGCAGTTCCACAACATTATTTCATTAGAGGGATAGAGTGAGAGTTCTCTCTCCAAACATTTCCCCTGATTTGGAATTCCAAATTAGTACAGTGAAGCTAATAATATTACCCATGCCAGGAGGTATGACAGCCAAGGACATGAATTTTCAGAGGTTTACTCCACTGTTTTTTTTTTCTCACCTGAGTGCCAAATGCCATAAAGATGATGTCCAGTACAATTTACCGAGTATAACATTTCTGCTGTGAGTTGGGGTTGGATGGTGGCCAGCCTTTTCCTACAATCCTGCAATTCTCTCCTTCCTCTGGAAGTCACATCTCAGTCAACTATCACTCCTCATCATCTATTAGCTGTTTCTGTCATTACATTGCTTATCTATATTTTCAGCACCTGCTACACAGTTCTTTTGGGCTACTTCCTAAGATACATTTAGCCAAAGGAATCATATACCCTTGGAACTTCTATGGGTGGAATCCACCTGAACAATGTTCCTTTGCCTTCCCAGTACCTCAACAGGGTGGTAGTTCCACACAGGACAAAGAGTGTATACCATCAAATGGACAACTGCAAATGAGTGACAGTTTTGAGTGACTCATTTACAGCAACTGATATGTGGGCTACTGGTGGAGGATGATGAGGGTGGGTTACAGTGACAGCAGAGGTAAAAATTGTGAGGGGGCAGGGGAGCGACCGGAAGAGGGAGCGACAGGAAGTGGGTGTGTGAGTCACAGCTTGCTGATGGATTTTGCAGCTGTCCATCAGGTATAGTGGGGGAGGGTGCTTATCTAGAGTCAGGAAGGTACGGAGTTCAGAGCTGACTAGGCATGGTACGTTTTTATTGCTATTGGGACTTAGTATATATATTTTTGCCATTCCCTGGTCTCCCAGGTGTGTGTCCCCTGCCCCCAAGTAGCACACTGTGGAGTTTGTCCACTACCCGACTGTCAGACCCGCCCTGGAGTTGGCTATAAATAGATCGAAGGGTGCAGAGGGCATAGTTCCCCGCATACAACATTAAGTATACTAGATCACCCTGAGTTAATATTGCGAATCCTCACTCTTTGAGGGTCCGCTGTTTTGCACATTTGCCGATGCTGTTTTTGCTTATGTACACTATTGCCGATTGTAATATCGCCGTTGCTCTTTCGCCATTATGACATGGAACCAACAAAGAGTGCAAATGGCCAAATTAACTACAAATGACAGTCAACATCCTACTAGACAACTAGCCTTTGGGTACCAACAAGTTGCATCAACAATTCTCCACATTATGGTTGCATACCCCCTTAAATTAAAAGTCTAGCCTGAGGTTTAATAGTCAGGAGCAACTGGCCACAACCTCTTCCTGGCCTATATAAAGCAGCTTTCCCTGGCCTTATTCAGAAGCTCCAGCGATTTGCTCCCACCATCCTCCCCTTCCCTCCTCTCTCGGGGCTCCTTCCTAAGCTACGTTTACCTAAAAGAATCACATTTCATTGGTACCTTGAGGGGTGGAATCAGCCACAGGAGGGTTCACTGACCTTCCTAGTACCCCATCAGGGCAGTATTAACTCACAGGACTGAAAGTGCAAATGTCCCAAGTATCTACAAATGACAGTCAGCATCTTACCATACACTAGCCTTCGAATGCTAACAAGTAACACAAGCATAACTCCACCTTGTGGTTGAATACACCAATTAAATCAATTACAATGGAGAATTGTGTGCACTTCTATAGTAAAACAAAAATTAAAATCATGAAATAGTCCTGGATTATCGACAAAGTTTCTACTCTAAGCCTACTTCTAACCTCAGCTGGAAAGACATGCCATGCAATCATACACAGTCTACACCTCCGCATTGTTTTGTACCATAGCACCCTTTCTTCCTCTATCTGAGCACCTCCTACTGAACCAGATGATCCCATGGCAGGGATATTCAATGAAGCAACCTGGCCCTCTACACACAAGAGCAAACATCATTATGCACTATGCCACACTCTCACCACCACCTATGGGCAATAAACAGAGTCAGACAAAGACATGTTCAACCCCCATGCTGTTTACAACCAGAGATCTGCACTCCTGCAAGTGTTTGAGCTGCATCAAGTGAACCTGAGGAAGGTTCAGGACTTTTTGGGGGGAGGATCAGACAATTCTAGATGTCTTGGGGCAAACAAAACTTTAGGACGTTTTTGTAAATATACCAGGCACAAACATATTGATTTTAAGATGCCCATTCCCAACAATTGCAACATTTTTTAAGAAATTGTCCTTTCATCAGTCCAGAGGAACAAATACCATGCCATGAAACTCTGTGTTCTGCATTTCTATTTAGGAGGATTATTCACCCCAAGAATGTTGTTTTCAGACTTTCAAATTATCTGTTTTATTACAGTTTATTTTTGTACCATCAGTGCTCCAAAGCACTTTTTTAGGATTGGATGATATGCTGGGTGGAATATGAGTGAAGATGCATGGATGGCATCGACTGGTATGGTGTACTGGGGTGAATTAGGGTCTCCTATATCTGCCAGTAATGACAGCCACAGTTCCATGGATGATGATTTCAGGGTCCTACTTTGTCATTGGCCTGCATTGGTACACAGGGAAAGTAGAGTTGGGAGGTTGGGAAGGGAGAGGTAGCCACAAGGGAGAGGCTTTTATAAAGCCCACCACCTGAAGTGTAGATTGTGTATACTTCTTAACATGTTGTCACTGAAATCTTGGTCACTGGCACTCAAAATGTAGAAACATGAGGAACACTGGCCTTAATAATGTGGGACACATCATTACACACACGGAAAAACTAGCTCAGAACACTGGAAGCTAATGACTTAATAGCAATCCTCCCCTGAGCATAGCCAGGACACTAACTGAAAGCTTTAAGAATTGGATGATAATGACCAATATCAAGTATTTTATGGTGTTCACATGTTGTACTTCCAGGTAATTTCAGATCTTAAAGAGCTGTTGATCAAGCCAGGTTATCTAAAACATAACCTAACCATCCTCTCTCCTGATGGCCGCACTTTGCAAGTGATACCATGTTTTAAATACTTGGGTGTCACCCTAGACCCCTCCTTAACTTTTGATGCACACATTAATTTAACTGTCTGGCACATTAATCAGAATCTTGGGGCTGGTTTCCAATCTCAAGCACTGTCTTACTCCTAAAGCATGACTCACAATTGCTCCAGGTATCCAGCTCCCCCTACTTGACTACCGCACCCCCATATATGCCCACAACACCTCACTCCTGCTCACTTGGCTCAATACTGCATACAATAATATATGTAGGTTTGCACTTATGACACCTTACTCCATGCACCACTGCACCCTGCACCAATCCCTAGGCTGGCTACCTCTACAAGCCAAACATAAATATACCCTCGGGTGCATTACTGACAACACTCTCAGAAGCAATACCCTATCCCACTACTCCTCCCTGATTAAATCTAAGACTGCCTCCCATTGCCTCCTGCAATCCACAGTACCTTTTCTGAAAGTCCCTCAGACCTCCACTTGCCTAGGTACTGTAGCAATACCTTGTTCATTACTACTCCCAAGCTGTGGAACAAATTGCCATCCTCCCTCCACTCCCTTGACTCCCACTCCTCATTTAAGACCCACTTCAAAGCTGGGTTACTGGAAGATGCCAAATGCGACTGCTCAGAGATGTGACATCTTGGGAGATCATTCTTTCCCCTACTTCTTGTATCAATTATTGCCCTCTGCACTATGCTGAGCTCCTTAATAGAGATGCAGCATGAAGTGGTCATGAAGTAGCCACTTCACATTAGTGTTCCACTACACGGAGTGCCCATTTTAAACCCTCACTTTGCCACTTCACATTGTAATTATGACTTTGCGTTGTGCACTCCACCTTATTCTGCTTTAACGTGGAGTGAGAATTCACAGGCAGCCCACACACATCACATGGCTTACACAGTGTAGGTCACATGATTCAAGCAGGCAGGCAGCAGGTTATGGGCAAAAACACTGTCCAACATGGGCTGACTTGCACGTTTTGCATTGGGTGTGACAAATGACTCTACTCTGTGACTTGCCAGTGGTGGGGTGTGGACATGTTATGAAGAGGGGTGCACAGGTGACAAGCTAACAAATTAAGTTATTTTTCCCATTTTACAGTACATACAGGGGTTGATGTACCACTTACACTATACATACTGCATTGACCACCACCACCACCACCACCACCACTGCTACTGTGACCACCACTTGACAAGATTTCTAAACCATAATCCTCCCTCTCATCATGCTTGTAGTAATCATCTGGTGTTAATTCATCACTACTGCAGACATTCCTACTTGGTCTTACACTCATGGAAGGGGATAAAATGCTCAATAGGGTTGATGACAAGGATGAATGCCCCACTATGGCATTAGCTGCCATCTGTTGCCGGGTCAACAGTGTCATGTGCCTGTTCTTAAGATGTGTATGCTTGTCTCCCCTGCCAAGATGACTCCCCTTTTTACATTGACTCACACATGCATGGCAAAGTTGGCAAATTGCAACTAACTCATCATTTGCATCTTGGACAAAAAAATCCCAAAAAAGGGATTGTGATCCCCTACTTTTAACATGTCACTGATGCTGCTTATTTGATTTTGTTTTTTTAACTCCAGAAATGGGGGGTGTGCTATATGATTTTTCAGGCAGGATACACTTGAACTCCAACTGACCACCATTAATTGCCTATGATTATTACTAGGTCATCATCATTATCATCAACAGGAACCGCTAAATCACAACCTTTTTGAGGAGGGGGGGATTTAATGCCAACAGACCCAGACACAGCCACCTTGGCTTTCTTTTTCTTCAGTTCCCAATAAGGGTCCACTGACATCATTATCATATCCATCAACATCATACGCATCCACATTTTCAACTTGGATGCTGTCATGTGAAGAACACGTTCCAACAACAGCATCATCATCATCATCGCCCGATATTTTTGTGCCACACTTTGAATCATTGGATGGCAAATGCATGACCTCAACAGCACTGGAAGAAATGTGACATTATGAGTTATCATCGCCAGGATCATAATCATGTTCAACTACCATGGGCATGTTAAAGGGGAGAATTACATCATCTTCACTGCCAGTCACAGTTTTAGACTCAACTATATTTTCTGAAATTGTTAACTGGTCAGGAGTGGAACTTGAGGCAGCAATATTTATGCCAGCAGAAACTGCACTAACACCACCAGCTGGGACAACATCATCTCCTCCAACTATGAGAGAAGCCACAAATTGTTCTGTAAAATACATTGATGGAAAAATCCCTTTACTGACATCAGCTTTGCACTTCTACATACTACTACACCCACAGACAATCTTGCCACTGTCAGCAGTGCCATGACCAGAAACAGCTTTGCTTGCACATCTCTTTGCAGGCATTCTGGGGGATCACCAAGAAAATTCTAACCAAATTTAAATTTCTGAATTTTCAGACTGGGCCGGTGGATGTGAAGCGAAAAAAAATACAACAACCATGGCTTGTAGATGGAGATTGGGCACTAAACTGATGCAAAAGCACAGACAGATTAAGACTGCACTGCACAATCAAGAATAGATCCAGACACAAAGTCACAACAACATCTTAACCAGTGCTCACAAGTCACAATCCAATCTAAATCCTGGAATACCTTTTGCCAGATTGGGGGGGGGGTGCAGTGCACTGCAGTAACAGTCCAAAACCAAGATACCACACAGCAGAACAAAATCATGGAGGTGTGGTGGCTAGCAGGTGTTTACACTGTTGCAATTGCTCTGTGGCACAATAAAATGTGTCTGATTTGATGGCACGTGTGGCACACACACACACACACACACACTACAAGTAAGGTGTAGCAAATTGAAAACTTCAGTAATGTAACCAAATCTTTTAAACAAACTGAAATTATGCAGTATAGTGCAGTGGTTTAAGGCTCTGAGCTGCAAATCTGGAGACCTGGGTTGGAATCCCACAACCCCCACTTGCATACTGTGTGACCCTGAGCAAGTCACTTAACTTCCTTGTGCTCCCAGGTCGTACCTGTAAAAAAGCTTTCAGCTTAGTATACTATTCTTGGTTAAACAATAAAAAAAAACCAAAAACTGCTGCACCACAACAGTCAGCAAAAAAGAGGTCAAGAATTACTGAAAATATTACTGTGTGTACATTAACACAGTTATACAAGAAAAATATAATCAAAACAGAAAGACTGCCCTTTTCTCCCAGTTTTCTCCACCACAGATACGCTCCTCCCCCAAAGCACACTTCAGGTGTCTTTCAGTACACAGACTGAATGTTCTGAATTAACATTCAAAATCCACACACAAACAATAAACACTCAATGATATGAGCACAGGAGGGTTTCCTACAGTCGATATACTAAATTTTGAGCAAGAAAATGGCTCAGAAAGGCTTTTTTTAACAGCTTTTAGAGGATTTGAATCGTAGAGCTCTGAGAGGAAACTGTCTCCATCTACCACTACACACACACTACACTGAACTGAGGCATCGCAGAACTATCTAGAGCCCATGTGACCTCCAATCCCATGAATCACTGCAAAATTCACCTTGGAGCTCAATAACAAGGCAAAGTGATGTGAAGTACATTGATGACAATGTACTTCACATTAAAACTGGTGCAGAAGTGGTTATGGGAAGGCAGACTAATGCAAAGTAATTGTTATCAATGGACTTCGCTTTCCTCATTATGACACGAAGTACTCCACTTCGCTTTGAGGATTACTTTGTGGATTCTGCATTACTCCGAGAATTGCTTCGTGGAGCAAATTCTGGCCACTTCGCCCACCTCTACTCCTTAAGAGTCTTCCTGCACCACTCCTTTTTTTGCACTTACATATTTGTATTTATTGTTACCTTTCAACTAGTGTATTTCCTGTACCCACTGTATCCTGACTAGACCAATTCTATCTCCTGTACTACCTGTATGAACTGTACTCAGTGATTCAATGTATCTACCTTTTCTCCATCTGTATTTTGTACTGTATGTATTACTTACTGTGCCATCTTTATGGCCAGGTCAGGTCTGCAAATGGTCCCTGGGATCAGTGCACCTACCCGTTAAATACATAAATTAATTAATTAACATTGAGGGAGATTAGCATAAGGACTTGAGCCTGATAATGTATGGAATTTTTAACTTCTTTAGGCCTGTTTACATAGCCGGTTACCAAAGCATGGTAAGCCGCTCCCTGCTCCATTCATTGAAATGCAGCAATCCTGGGACATTGGTCAGAGTAAGCATGTAAGTAACCATGTGGACAGGCTGCAGCATGATACTGCTCCATGCTGCCTTCCCAGGATGCCTAACTATACATCCTCAGGCAACCAGACTCATGGCCCCTTTACAGCATGGCTTGCATTGGCACTGTAAGGTGATATATAAAGACAACCTTCCAAATTGAGTGAGAGGTCAGGGTAACAATGGTGCCAACTGGAGGTCTTGTCTGAGTGACTGTGTAAAAAGGCCTTTTGACAGCCATGGAACACCTGCTCTAGTCAAGATGGACAACTAGTCGGAGTGCTGCATTATTCCAGGCCAATTTGCATTAAGGACTGGACAAGTAAAACAATGTTGAAATTGTCACTTGCCATTAGCTTCCTCTGTGCAGCGGTTTAACTGGAAATGCTTAAATGGGGAAACTCTCACATATAACTTTGTAGGTGGTGATACTGTCAGCTATAGATGGTGGAACTCTCTAGTATTAAATGAAGAAAGATGGCAGATGTGCAGGAACTCTCACACAGTTTTGTTTGTGATGATGGAACTGAATTCTTTGGGCTCCAGCCCATTTTAACTTCTGCCACTATGGAAAACAACTCAGCCCAATTTTAATGCAGTAACTACTTTTGTGGGGGAAAGGAATTAGCACAGGAAAACAAAAATTCCTTTGATGGGTCAAGTTGATTTAAAAACAAATAAAAGCTTAAAACATAAACTTTTGCCTTTAATGAACTCTTTGTTTTTATATAGTATGAAATGAGTGGTTGTGGTCACCCAGCATGGCAACAGCAGATAAAAGAAGGCCAAAAGGCCTATCTTGTCTACATGTAATGCAGATCTGTCAATAATTATTGAGGGGTCCACTCAACTCCCCATAAGGAGTTTCCCCCCTCCCCAATAGGAGTCGCCCATGTTTCTGCTTTTAATTGCAACCCTCCTTTTTTCTTTGTCCCAGCCCCTCTTAAAGCTATTCACTGTCTTTAGGGATGCCACCTCATCTGGCAACTTATTCCATTTAGTTACCACCCTCTTGGTGAAAAAGTGCCTCCTCATTTCCCTCTTTAATTGTCTTCCCACCAGCTTGAGGCAGTGTCCCTTAGTGGTTTTGTTACTGCTAAGGAAGAAGAGACTATCAGACTTCATCTTTGCTAATTTTGGCCAGTTGTCCTTCTGATTCTACTAACAGACCTATGTGGCTAACAACATGACTGAAGATAATTTGATAATGGAAAATGGACATGTTATTGCACAAGTTCATTACTTACAGTGGTAACCATCATAATCTGCTTTACCCCAGAAAAGTTTACCACATTATGGTACTGCAAAACACCATGTCCAGCTTTTTGCTGTATCATTTAAAATACCAGATAAGCTGAGGTGTTACCTTATTCCACACTGTCAGTACAATAATGTAAAACTTCAGTTAATGTAGTACTTTGAAAATCATTGTAAAGAAAAAAGCTGTTTTGCAGTACCTTAATGTGGTAAACATTACTGTGATAAATTGGAAGATAAGAATAGCTATCTTCACATTTCATTTCCCACCTAGTATTTCCTCCGCAACCTGCAGTTGTGTGTGTACCTTTGCCATCCTGACCTCCACATTTGCCTCTCTGAGTTTAGCCTGATAGTTTTGTCATGCTTCTTACCCCTTATTCCTCTTGCTTTATAATATAGAAGACATTTACCCATTTTTTTCTCATTACAGTGTGTATGTGTATATATATATATATATATATATATATATATTTATTATGGTAGCAAGTGTGCTACCTTAGTTAGAGCTGAGGAGCCATTTACATGTTAAACCTAAAATTTTGCACCTTAATAACTTTGCAACCATTCAACGGATTTGCCTGAAATTTGGAATACATGATCAAGAATCATACATCTTGGGATTTTTCAACTTTAGTATTGTTCAGATATACGGCTGCAGAGTTATTAAGCGTGATCTGTGCACGCGTTTACTCATTTTTGGAATTCTTTGGTTGTCTCTAGAGGTCACATGGTTTGCATGAGCAATCCAAAATCTTCAGGGAATGTGCAGCCAGGGTCCCTGATGTGCCTTTTGAAGATTTTGTGAAAAAATATTAAATGGTTCAAAAGTTGTTAAAAAAACAATTTCCTATTATAAGTCAATGGGAAAAATTAACAAAAAGTTCAACAGTGTCGCAAATGCAGTTTTTACTTTCGCAAATGGCCCTTTTACTGTTGCAAATCTGCCATTTTGTTTTCAGTTGGTCATCAGAAAAATGCTTGGCATTTCAATTTGGGACCCTCTAGCAACCTAATTCTTTTTGTACTCACCTAGTCGGACCCTGAGGATGCTAGGCATGTCTTTATTTTGGGGTAAAACACCCCAGAAATATGTTTTTCAAATTTCTGGAAAAAGTACTTTCACACTTGTGACAGTGTTGAATGAATTTGTGAAAGCTTTTGCAAAGTTTGACAGTACTTTTCCAGGCTGTGTGAAAATGACAGCAATTCTTTGGCACCCTGCTGCAAAAGAACGGTTTGGTCTTTTGGGCTGAAATCTGGAAATAACACAGCCAACATATCACAGATGTGCCTTTCAGTGTTTTGGTAAAAAATATTACAGGGAGGCAAAGTTACCTTACTCGAATGTTGATGCTTTTTCCCATAGGATAACATTACGGCGTCTGCCACATTACAGGAATCCTTTGCTGCCCTGCTGCAAAAGAACGGTTTGGTCTTTTGGGCTGAAATTTGGAGAGGAGAAATCCAACATCCCACAGATGTGCCTTGTACTGGTTTGGTAAAAACATATTACAGGGAGAGAAAGTTATGGCACTCGAACTTCTCTTTGTTTCCCTTAGGATAATAACATTACGGTTTGCCGCACCTTTGAAAGTTAGGCCGCCGTCAACCCCTCGCACCCTGATGCCGGTTGGGGTGTGGCGGGGTCCAAGGGGGGCTTTCAACCCTAATATCGAATTTCCTCACTTTTGTCACTTTGGAACAACCCTAACTAATGCATTAAACAGAGTTTTTGCCTCTATATATATATATATATATATATATATATATATATATATATACATATATATATATATATATAGTTTTTATTTAGGTTGTTGCTGTGTAACATCCCGAGGTTATAGAAGTTCAGTGGTATGTGTTACAATGTATTATGCAGTAAACTTAGCATTGCATGTGTCTCTCCAGCCTTAATACTAGAAGGGGAGAGGGTACTAGGAAAGTGGGCTTTTGTTGCACATACTGTACTATACAAAACATTAACCCTAAGCCACTCCATTATGAAACTTGTGAGAAAGGCAAGGGTCTTATAATGGGATCAGATATAGTTTATCTGTATTTGCAGTTATTTTAAGTACTACACGGCAAATAAGCAAATCAAACCTGCTCAGTGTCTATGTGCTTGCCAGTGTATTTGAATCTGCATGTGTATCACTGTATGATTACTGTACAGTATATTAAGTGTGTCTCTGTGTGTCATTTTTGCTCTGTATTACTGTAGCTCTTTGTGCTGTGTATATTTCAGTATCATTAGTTTATCAGAATGTATACACTTCACTACATATTTATATTACATGGACGGGACTTTCCCAACATAGAAATGGTTAGCAGTTATATCCCTGTATACTCTTCCTTTATATATGAAATTCTGATTAAAACTAACAATAACCATCCAAATGTAGTATATAAAATAAAAGATGGGTATGTCTGCTAAACTTGGATCTAAACCCATTGAGGGGGCTAACCATATCATAAAGTCACTAGTCATTTGTGCTTGTAGCTTTCTGATCTGTTTAGCCTGCTTGATGAGTTGATGTCCTGGTATACCACACTTACTCATCATTTATTCTATATTTAAACACAAGAATAGCTATTGGTGGTTCCAGCCAGCAACTGCTAATAACCTACAATAGGTTCTACAGAATGCCACAACTTCAACCCTCTGAACTGAACCCACAAACTGAATTGAAAACTGTGTTAATTACCCATCCCAAAAGAAGCAGAGATTTAAATTTATCTATAAATTAAATTAAACATTTGACACTTGAGCAGTGACTGCTGATCATCAAGAGTAACTGGGGCAAGAGTCAGCCAAATGGCAGTTCACAACAAAATGCATAGCATACATTGAGAATTAACGTTATGAAAGTAAATAATACAGTTCGAAAAGTTATATTAGTATTAAAGCACTGGCATCTATGAATTTATTTTAAATAAAGTTAAACCAACAGTTTAAAGCTATGTACAATTTAAATGCTTGCATAGTGAAATATAATTAATCAAAGCATGACATTTTTTCTATGTACTTACTAAAACCTGCTTACCTAACCAACCCTGTCAACATGAAAACACATGAGGAAAACTACACAGTTGTGATGGAAGTAGATAAGTATTTTTTGGTCAGTCACCCCATTTAGACTATAGCAGTACTAGTCAAGCACTTATAAGTTAGGACATTACTGGTTTAAAGTGCCAAATTTCCAGGCCATGATGAAGGATCTAATTTGCATATTAGGCCTGCCTGGCAAACTTTAAACAAACATGCATATCAGACAGGATACCAGCACCTACAAAATGGCTGTTTAAGCAAATGAGGAAATCCAGCTATGACTGTATAAAATCTCTGATATTGTGTGATCACAGTTTGCTTAAAGATAAGTTGCCCCCGTTTCATCATGAAAGTTGTCAATCCTACCTTAATTGGTAGATAGTTACTTTTATTAAAAAAAAGACACTCATGTTTTTTGCCACATGACTGCACTGATCCTTTTTGAGCCATGACCTCTTACCTCATTCTCCTTCTGTACCTTAAATTGTGTTGCTCATGTGACAGGAGCTTTAACCGGCAAGTGTCATTTGCAGGTTATGGAAATGTCATCCTACGAGGGTGAGCTAAAGAATGATGAAACTGGGGTCATATGCTTGGCAGACATCATTGAAATATGTATTTTATTTGATATTCTGTGTCAGGGATACACTATTTGCGAGTATTTTGCCTATCTAAACTGTATCAGGATTCAGCTTTGTGGTCGAAGTGAAAGTAAAAAGTGTTTTTTTTTAACTTGTCTGGTAAAACAGTTTGAGTGCAGTTTCAAGAGCTGTTGGATCATTAGGTATCCCTTCTCATAAATATCACAAAGAAAAATGGGAGTTGTGACTTGGGTACAGAATGCAGGTACAGGGACATTGTTCATTTGTGGGGTGCTCACTTTGACCTAGTCACTCCCATGATCCCGATCAAGGCACTTGCTTTCTAAGCAGCACCTGTGGGGACTGGCATGGTAGCAGCAGAGCAGAAGTAGCCAGAGAGCCATGTGATAGAGTAAATAGAAGAGCTGCCTCAGATTTATAGCGAGGGCTGCATGTCCAAAAGAAGATGTTGGCTTTCTCTGTGGCAGCACACTAATTTAATTTTTGAGCTCAATTGCCACCAGAATGGCAGAGGTAGTGGCACTGTCAAGAAAAGGATAGGGTCTCCAGAATGCAGTATATTTAGAAAACAATAACATAATGCTGTTGGCAGCAACTGATAGTATAAGAAGATGTGCAATCCACCTTTCCGGCACACCAGTTTAGAAGTGCCAAATCCTCTGCAGCATGAAATGTGTGTTCTCTAACAAATACTGCAATTCCTGAGATGCTGTGCTTTTCTTGACTGTGCTGACCCCCCCCCATGCTAGTGACAGTTGGCCTCAAAAATGTAATTGGTGTGATGCCACAGCTGATAAATAATAAACAATGTCCAGATATACAGATTAAGAAGAATGGGGTGTTGCAATAAGCTGACATCTCTGCAAATTTATTAAATAACTATTTTGTTTTTCTGCCTGTCTTAATAATTCCACAAATAAAAATAGATAAGGAAGACATTATGGTAACAAAAGATGGGAAGCAGTATAAAAACATACCTAAGTTTGAATTCCGTCAAGTTAATTTTGACGTTTTTAAGATTGTAAAGAATCTGCAGATAAAAAAGGCCAGTGGTATTGATGGTATTGAAAACAGGCTATTGAAGGAATTAGCATCAGAGATTTCTCCAGTAATCCAGGGTATTGTCAACTGCAGTTTGAGCGAAGGAATTTTTCCCTAAAGATGGTCGACAGCGAAGCTATCGGGCAATAGTTTGTTTGATTGTCATTGCCTCTCCCCCTTAAAAACTGGGATCACCTTGGAATTTTTCCAAAATTCCAGACATTTTTTTTGTTGTAAGTTTGGATTGAATAAACTAGTTGGATTGGGCTTATTTGATCTACTGAGAATTTTAGTAATCTTATTTCTACTTGATCTAATCCTATTGCCGTCCTTGACTTAAATGTTTTTGTTTTTTTACTTCAATTATTTTAGTAGCTTGGAAGTAAAAGCATGGTATACCTCTTTCAAATGTTTCTTCTTCATGTGGATATTGCTGGATGCCATTATTTTGTTTAGTACCTTCTTGTCATATTTTTATATTTGGAAGATGGCAGAAGTATTGATTTAAACTATCAGCCACTTTCCTCGTTGACATATCTCTTCCTTTCTCATCTTTCAATGTTATATCTAATTGTTTCTTTTTGTTTCCTTCTAGATCTTTTATTAGTTCCAGTACTGTGCTGGATTTTTTGTTTGATTGATTTTATTTTGATAGTATCTTTTCCGGGCTTTTTTTTATATCATACTTTTACATTTATTAGTGATTTTTTTGAATAACTCCCAATCTTCTACTTGTAAGGATCGAGTTGCATTTTTTCAGACCATATCCTTCCATCTTATCTGTTTTTTTAATTTTCTCATCAACCGATGGGTTATGTTGACATATTTATTTTGATATTTTAAAGGGAGCATTTTTATGACAAATCTCCATTGAAGTTTTTATGAAATCTCTAACTGCCATATCCACTTCCAGAATCAAATCTACATGTGTCCAATTTATTTGCTCTATCTGTTGTTGGAAAACAGATTTCTTAAAGTTTTTAAAATCTCTAATATACCTACAATTTGGTGTTCTAATAGTATCATGTTTGTAGGTTACATTATATTCAAGATAACTATGATCTCCTAAATTCAGTGGACCCACCCTATGATCCAATAAGTTTATAAAGTGTGTTACAAAAATTAAATCTAATATATTTCCTTGACTAGAGTAGGTGCCTTTGCATGTTGATGTATGAACAATTTGTGTAAGTCCTAATGACTGAAATTCAGTTTGAAGTTTAAGGCCTCTACCTGCTCCCATGCTGCATTAAAATCCCTGATCAAGATTGCTTCCCTTTGCCCTAATAAAGTATTTAGCCTCATAGATAAAGTCTCAAAGACTGGGGTCTTTATCCTTGGATGGGAATATATTACCTCTAGACACGATTTTATTTATTTATTTTTTTAAATTAAATATGTTTTATTCAATTTTCACTTATTCACACAATACATTACATGATACAAAAGGTAAAACATTATGAAGTGAGCATATACATTTCACAGGATAAAATTGAATAACTCCACCCCACCCTACCCTCCCTACCCTATGAATCCCCACAAAAAACTCCCCACAAAGACCCCCAACAAAAACCCACCCACCACCCTGGAGCCAAAGCCTAAGGATTGTACTAACTGATAAACAATTAAGCATTATTTGGGTAATAATTTCTACTGTCTAACTAAAAATTCCTAGAGTAAGATCCCCTAGATGAGAGTTATAAAAATACAGTATGATTAACCTATAGGGCCATGCTCTTGCCCTAAATGAATTGAGGGAATGTAACCACCTAGTTCAGGGTGTGGAAACAATTGACCATAGGGTATGGAATTTTTCCCACTTTGTGTTATATCGGGACATAGCATTTCTGGAACTAGCAATAGTTTTCTCGATCCTTAGGTTGTAGAACAGATCTTTAACCCATTCCTGGTAGGTAATAACATGCTGGTTGTTCCAGTGCCCTAATACCTTTCTGTCACTTCCACTGCTGAGTAGTCCCCAATAATACATATTTGTGGCGTGAATAGATTTTGTATCCCTAATAAGGGATTTGCCTTTGATTTAATGAGGGACCACAAGGGAACAACTGTGGGACATTCCCAGAATATATGTAGTAGAGATCCCTGCTTCTGTCTGCATCTGAAACAAGTAGCCTTACCCATTCAATATAATTTTGTAGGAGTTAAGTGCATGGCATGTAATATGTAGTATTGTATTAATCAAAGCTTATCATTGACACTGTACATGTAGATCCCTTGCCATAAGTACTCCCAATTAAAGCAGGCATTGGGGGAGGTCTCCGTCTAGTATTGGGATCGGTCCACTAGATCAGGGTGAAGTTTAGAGTATAAAGCAGCAACTAAGCAGGAAACAGTGTGAGGTTGTCAAGCAGAGGCCTGGAATTCAGAAAAGGTTTCTCCATGATTAACAACCCATGGTCCTGTCCCAAACCATACAGTTAACATATGTCTAATTTGATAGACAAAGAAGGAGCACTTCAGTGGTAGATGGAATCGCTCCAATATTTCTGAGATTGAAACCACCTTACCTTGGGATACTAGATCACTAGTTGTAATTTGCATAGGTATATTCAATTTGTGCGGGAACAGGAGATTTTTTCCCCAATTTAAAGCTGGACTTTCCAAACAGTGGTTGCAAGATGTCTTTAGTATGTGTGAATTTAGGAGACTTGCATAATTGATTATTAACCTTAACTGAAATTTATAGACTCATGTTTTGTACAGAAGCAGGTAACTTTTGATGGAGTATATACCAAAGGCTAGAGGGTGTTAGCTTTAAGTCTTTAATAATATGACGCTCAATCTGTAACCATAGAGGGATATACTGGGATCTATTAGGGGTGATAGGGGGTGTTACCCAGTGCAGGTATTTGGCCATGTGACTGGCCATATAATAATGGTAAAACTTTGGGAGTTTTAATCCCCTATGGATTTTGGGGCACAGAGACGATGATATGATATCCATGGGAGTTCACTATGCCATATGAATTTAGTAGTGAGTCAATGAACTCTACAGAACCAAGTTAAAGGAAGGTAAATATTCAGCATATTGAGGGGGCAGAAAAATCTGGGCAAGACATTCATTTTAATAACACTGATTCTTCCGTGAAGGGAGAGATAAAGGGGAGACCATCTAATCATATCTTGCTGAATAGTTAAAAGGAGATTATCTAAATGAAGTTTCTTCTGGAGAAATTTTGACAGAGCCAGAATAATTCCTAGATATTTAAGTCTGATAGACCATGTCATATTGAGGGCTACTATGTCTATTTTGCTTACATGGGGATTTAGAGGCATGACCTCAGTCTTGCTTAAGTTCAACTTATAATTAGAGAGTTTGCTAAACTCGGTAATTATCTCCAAAGCTGTTGGGACAGACTTAACCGGATCAGTGACATGTAATAAAATGTCATCCGCATAAGATGATAACTTTAAGTCAAATGGGCCAACTGAGATACCAGTTAAATGTGGAGATAACTGTAACTGATAAAGCAGAGGCTCCAAGTACAAGTTGAACAACAAAGGTGACATTGGACAACCCTGCTGCGATCCAGAATATAGTGGAAGGGTCCGGGAAAAAATCCCATTACAGTAAATTTTCTCACTAGGTTTGGAGTATAAAAATCTGATCCAGGAAATAAACTTAAGGGGGAAACCAAATTGGGCCAGAGTTTCAAAGAGAAAAGGCCAGCTGACTCTATCAAAAGCCTTCTCCGCATCCAGGGAGACAAAAGCCATTGGAAGATCCTCCTCCCTGGATACGGAGAAGATGTGGGCCAGTTTACGAAAGTTATCAGAGGGGTTCCTACCACCAACAAATCCAATTTGCTCTGGGCTAATTAATTCTTCACAAACACTGGCAATCCAGGAAGCCAGGATTTTAGCCAACAACTTGAAATCATAATTCATCAAGGAAATTGGTCTGTAGTTTGAGACTTTGTCTTTAGGTTTACCAGGTTTTGGTAGGACAACAATAATTGCTTCCAGTAATGTGAAGTCTCTGGTACCTTGGTCACAAATATAATTATTTAGGTGTTGAAGAATAGGAGTAAGCTCTTTTTCAAAAGTTCTGTAGAAGTTAGATGGATAGCCATCCAGCCCAGGAGCTTTGTTTAATGGGATAGAGAGCAAATAGCAGTCATAATCTCTAGTGCTGATATAGAAGCTGTTAGTTGGGCTTGCTGGTTGAGGCTATGAGTTGGAAGGGGGATTTTAGAGAGATATTCCTGTATTTCAGTCTGTGTAGGGCTATAGTCTGGGGGGCTATAGAGCTGTTGGTAAAATTATTCAAACTCCTTCACAATATCTTTAGGGGTTGTTAACGGCCCTCCACCATCTAGGAAGATGATAGAGGTAACCAATCTAGACTCTTCTTGCTTTCATAGCCTGACAGCCAAAAGATGGCCAGCCTTATCCCCTTGATCCAAGTACAGGGCATGTGTTTTGAAGAGAGCATATTCATCATGTTCCCTGAGGGTCTCTGCATATTGATCCTCAAGGATTGCAAGGTGAGTCCAGTCCCCTTCAGAGGGACAGATAAAGACCAACAGTTCAAGCTGTCTGATGGACTCCAACAAAGACTGCACAATGGCTTCCCTCTTACTCTTCTGGGTAGCAGCTACTCTAATAAATTCCCCCCCCTCAAAAAGCATTTCAGGGAGCTCCAGATTTGGTCATATGCTGGGATAGTCCCAACATTTTGTTCCATGAACTGGGTAATCAGTGTTTTAATCCTACCCACTGTCTCTTCTTGAGACAATAAGTGTACATTTAGTTTCCATATGGCAGCCTTCGGCATCCCTTGGGGTAAAACACCCTCAAACCAAATCAAGGAGTGATCTGATAACACTCTAGGGGAAATGCCACAGCCTATAAAGCCTGTTAATATGGCCTGGTTCACCAAGGAAAAAGTCAATATGGAAGTGGGATTTGTGGTAAGCAGAATAAAAGGTGTATTCCTTCACATTAGGGTAGAAGAGGCGCCAGGGGTCACATAGCCCTAGCTCTTCCATCATCTCATGTAAAGATCTTTGTTCAGGGGAAAGATTATGAGCTCTCCAGGTAGATCTGTCTAGTGTGTTATCTTGGGTGAGATTCCAATCCCCTGCTAAAATGATAGGCAATTATTTGAACAGAGCTAGCATAAGGGTTATTTTGGAGAAAAATTCAGGGGAAGAATAATTAGGGCCATATACAGTGCCCAAGATTATTTCCCTGTGGTCAAAAAGACCGGTAAGAAAAAGGAATCTACCATGTGGATCTCCTAGTTCTTGTAGGGTCTGTAATTGGGTCCCTCTGGTAAATAGAATAGGGACCCCTCTTTGCGCAGTGGAATCACCGGCCGCATATACACACCCAACTTGCTCTCTATGAAACAGATTATTCTCATTAGCCGTCAGGTGTGTTTCCTGCAGCAGTGCAACTCCTGCATGTGTCAGGGCAAGTTGCTTGAGAATTTGGTGCTGTTTCACCCTGTCACAGGCACCTTTAATATTCCATGAGACAATTTTCATAATAGGGCATATAGATTAGGCGTGTTAGTAAGTCAAGGTTAACTTGAGCAGTATGTACCCAATCTGGTAACAGACAAGCAGAGTCTCTCAATGACTGGCTCCATCCCATCACACCCCTACATTCCCAAATAAACTCAAATATCTAGGTAAAGTCTGAAGTATATTGCTCTCCCTTATTCCCAAACCTCAATCAGGCATGTCCAGCCATAGTGTAGAAATGCCCCAGAAGGTAACCATGAAATACAGTAACCCCAGTTCTAACAACTGAACTACACTTATTTCAGTCAGTACAATGAAGATCATGCTACCTCTGAGTCCTCTTCCCACCCCCACCCTTCACCTCTTCTGCGCCAGAACCTAGTATTGAATGAATATACATTGCTAGAACCATAATAACACAATAACCATAAAGTCCTATTTAGCTACTATTGAATTACCACGCCTTGGGGATAAGATCCCTACATAAATAAGAGCTATTATAAAAGTTGCAAAACCAGACAGAAAGAGAGATACATGTGCCTTCAGGTCAATAAGTAACTATACATTTACCACATGACCAGGGGCCAGTCCTCTTCAACATCTTCATTAGTGACCTTGCAGATGGACTAGAGGGTAAGGCTTGTCTGTTTGCAGATGACACCAAGATCTGCAACAGAGTAGATGATCCAGATGGGGTGGGCAGAATGAGAAGAGATCTGGATAAACTAGCAAAATGGTCAGAAGAGTGGCAACTGGGATTTAATGCAAAGAAGTGCAAGATCATGCACATAGGGAAGAGAAACCCTGAAGCCACCTATAGGCTGGGAGGGGAGTTGCTAGCAGTCAGAAAGGAAGAAAGAGACTTGGGCATCATCATCACTGATGACCTGAAATCATCCAAGCAGACCTCTAAAGCAGTAGGTAAGGCTAGGGGGTGTTAGAGTGTATTAGTAGGGGTATCACAAGTTGTAAAGGGAGGTAATAATCCCTTTTACAAGACACTGGTTAGGCCCCATCTAGAGTACTGCGTGCAGTATTGGAGCCACACCTTCACAAGGACATTAACTAAATTGAGGCAGTCCAGAGAAGGACAACCAAAATGGTGCAGGGACTGCATCAGAAGACATATGAGGACAGATTAACAGAGCTCAATATATATACCCTTGAGCAAAGGAGGGAGAGGTGATATGATACGAGGCATTCAAACACCTTAAGGGCATTAACAAGGTGAAAGAATCTAACATGTTTAAATAGAAAAATAGCAGGACAATAGGACACAGCATGAGATTAGAGGGGCCGATTAAGGGGAATGTAGGAAATTCTTTTTCACAGAAAGGGTGGTGGATGCATGGAATGGCTTACCACAAGAAGTGGTGGCTATGAATACAGTACAGGGCTTCAAACAGGCATGGGATAGGCATAAGGGAGCAATACAAATGACTATGAATAGATAGGCCACTGACAGAGCAAAGGCCGATGGCACATTTATAAGGTAGAAAAAAGAAATGGGCAGACTAGATGGGCCTTGCGGTCCTTATCTGCTGTCAACTTCTATGTTTCTGTGTTTCTATGAATCAACTATAATAGACCTTAAAGAGGTCCAGAGCAAAACTGATTCAGTGCAGTTTCCATGAAAAGCAGGAAAAATGATGAAAGCATAATGTAGTATCATAATAAACTGTAACACATAAACACATCTCTATAAACAATAACAGAGTGAGCCCTCTAGAGCTTGCAAGTCAGCCCATAAGTAGGTCCATTCGAGTAGTGATGAACATGACTAAACACTAAGGAAGTCCTATCCACAAGGTGATGAGTAAGCACCGGTAATGGTAAATTTGCAGTACCAGAAACAACCACTTGGTGTCACTCTCTTTCTAGGATTGGAGCTGGAGAGATCTCACTTAATTAGGTTCGGATATCACATTTTGCAGGCTTCCCTCGCAGTTTCCAGTGTTTCAAATGAATTCCACTTCCCATCTCTATTTATCTGCAAGGTTGCAGGGTAGTGAACTCTTTTTGTGATGCTGGCAGACACCAATTTAGGGACTAGGGGGTGAAGAGACTATTGCTTCCGACGCAGAGAAAATGGTAAGCTTTGCGCCACTCATAGCTTCTTGCCTGCCCATTGTATTTCAGCCACCTCTTTCAATCGGGCCAGTACATGTTGCTTGTCAAGAAAATTCAACATTCGAATGATGAAAGGTCAGGGAGGCAATCCAGAAAGGGGCATCGGGCTAAGGGATCTGTGCGCCTGCTCGATAATGTAAGTGGAGCCATTAGGTGAGGGCCCCACTAGTTTTTTACATAGTTTTGGGGCAAATGCTACAGCTAGAAGCCCTTCCTCCCCTTCAGGGAGGCCTAGCACTACTAGGTTGTTGTGCCTGGAGCGCCCTTCAAGATCTTCAAGGCGATCTTCAGTTTTTTTGAGCCTGTGGCACAACGCAACCAATTCTGGATCCAATCTTCCTCTCCAGTCATCCAGGGAGGATATTCAGGCCTCATTGTCTTTATTCCTAATACTGAACTGATCTAATGTCATTTTCATACCTTTAAATTCGGAGGCAAGCGATAGCAGGGTTTCTTTCATAGGCACCAGTTCTTTAAGAAACCTTTCCTCCATAAGCACTATGTGCTATTTAGCTGCAGGGGAGGTTTCAGGGCCACTCTCTTTGGATCTCTTCAAGGCCTTTTCTTTGGCAGGAGTCGACGGGGGAGTGTGCCGAAGCAGCATCTTTCTTCATCTCCAGGTCCATTTCCTCGGACAATTTGCAGGTAACATGGTAGAATCCCTATCAAAGCGATCAGAGGACCATTAGGTACAACTGTGCTGGCACAGAAGTAAAATTAGAGGCATCTATTTATTAGCACTAGGAGGAAGGGTAGGGGAGCCATCTGAAAGGGCATCTCAGCAGGCAGCCATCGCACCAGAAGTCCCCTAGACACATTTTTAGCCTAGTAATATAAACCAATATTACTTCCACACCCTCAATATTACCTGAGAAAAGAAATATCTGCTTGAGCCAAATTACTTTTAATTTAGAGGGCTACCCCTTCCCCACTATTTGGTCTATCATACCTGTGGAAGTCATAATTTTCCTTATTAAATTCAGAATCTGGGTGTTTTTTAGTATGCCATGTTTCAGTAATCCCAACAATATTATAGTCATTTTCATACATCCAATGATCTAACAGAACCTGTTTTCCAGCAAGACTTCTACCATTATCATGAGCTATCTTAGTAGTACCAATCTGTTTAACTGGACCCGGGTTGAGCTCAATATCTCCACTGGCCAGAGCAACAACAAAGAGAGATATTAAACCTTTACTAGATTTAAAGTTACTGAACTTCAAACAGGATCGGTACTGATTTATTCCACAGGATTTAAAGGCACTACTATGGCAGTAGATGTGAAATGTATTTCTTGTACTAATTGCTCCATTTGGGGGGAACCATTCTTATCATTAATGCTTCTGAACGTGAGCATGTCCTATCTTCAAAGTTAGACTGAATTCCCAAGGCTTGTTTATCTATGGCTGCCAAAACCACCATTCACATTGAAAGAGCAAGGAATATCATGTCTCAAATGAACATCATTATGTCCTCTGGCCCTGACAGCTATTATTGAAGCCTCTACTCCATGCCTTCTTTTCTATTTTTTGTTGCTGAACAAGGCCTTTGGCTACAATTTTTTAATTTCATTGTATGTGTCCACTGGGCACCACCTTTGTAACGTCAGTCTAGTTTGTCTAGTTGTTGCCATAGTTAATGTCCTACCTCTCCCTGTACATATACTATGTCATCCATTCATTATTTTTTATTTTTGTTTAATGACTGTTGTAAAATACCAAAGTGTTCATTGTATGTACCAATCTATGTATTCATGAAGTGAAACCTTTGTAAAAGAGCCCTTGGCTCATAGGTATTAATCTGAAACTCAAATAAATTAAAAAAAGAAAAGAAAAAAAAAAGAAAGAAGCTCTCTCAGATCAAGAGGATAAATATTATCTAAGAAATTTTCATTCTATTTATTTATTTGGCAATTCTGATACAACCTATGCATATAGACTCTTTTACAAAGGTTACACATCAGGATGTAAAACAGCAGAGACATAACAAAAACTTGACAGTTAACACAAAAGATAAGATTGCTATGTAATACAGTATATAGATAAATAATACATTTGAGTAACCTAGACAACTGAAATTAAACACCGGGAGGAGATTCCCAATTAGCATCATATGGCATAGCTGCCCCAGGGGGCCTGTCAAGGTAGAGTATTGGAAAGGGTAGGAGAAAGAAAGAGTGAAAATTTGAACAAGGTTTCCCAATTAGCAATGTGCAGCATTGCTGCCCCAGGGGGCCCTGTCAGGTAGAGTATCAGAAAGGGTAGGAGAAAGAAAAGGGGGAAGAGTGAAAATGAGGGGCAGATTAGAGAGAGAGAGAAAGAAAGGAGGTGAGAGAGGAGGGAGAGAGAGAGAGGGGGGACTGGGAGAAGGAGAATATTTAGGGGAGAGTGGGTTGAAAGGGGAGGTGTTAGGGGTACAGAGGGGGGGAGTTAGAGGAAGCTTGAGAGGGGGGTGGCAAGGGATGGCAGGTGTGGAGGTCCAGGGTAAGTAAAACAGTAGAGAAGATCAGACAGATGAGGGGGGTATCCAGGTTGAGGATATGGACTTGGGTAAGGGAGTCAGAGGTGTGTAAGACCAGGTATCCAGGTTGAAGATATGGATTCAGGTAAGGCAGTCTCAGGCATTGAGTTCAGCAGGTATTACTTCAGTTATCTTTTAAAAGACCGAATATTTTTTGTATTGAGAGCTGCAGCAGGGATCTTATTTAGCCATAGTGGAGCTTGGTAAATGAAGGATCTTTGTCCTAGGGAAGTTCTACAAAATGGGACATCAATCTGTGTTGTCACTGTTCACTGTTCTGTGCCTTTTATATGTGGCTATCATATTTCCCCTTCCCTTAGCATTACAGAATTTACTGCATAGTGCTTATTTTCTAAATGTTATGTAGTGATAGCCTGAATCGTATTAAGAGAGCATTTACCCATGTTACTAAAAATAAATGGGGTCCAGGAATGGTTGATCCCATTCCTGTTTTCCATACTTTTTTTTTTTTCACAAACCATAAGGATAGGTCTCTCTTCTTCTAATCAGCTGACAAAAACATGGATTCACAATTTATTGATCTTTTTTCAGGCATGGATTAATTCTTCCCCCAGGGTGGTACCTAGGTTGGGCATTCTGCTTACTTCAAACCCTTTCCTCAAAAATTATTTAAATGGGGGATTTTAAAATCCATGATTTTAGGTCAGTCAGGGCCTAGCATTTATAGCCAGATTATGGTTAAAATTAACCCTACAGAACCGATCTTTACAAATTGCCCCTCTCACTTAAATACAAGAGTTCTTTCCCAGCTAAATAATAATACAATCCCACAACACATGTGGGAAATACTCTGGCTAACCTCTTATGGAAGGTTTAATGTTAAGGGAAACAGTAAGCATAAGGTGCAAGAGGAAAAATACTGTCCCTTTAACACATGCACGGCACAAGAAGAAACAATGGAACACTTTTGTCTTACTTGTGTCTATGTGAAATCATTATGGCACTATCTGGTCAAAGTCTGGCACCTTCCATGGTTATCACAACCGTCATATGACATTGTGGTGTTAGGGGAATTTTCTGAGTTATCATATAAATTCCATATAGGGACATTAGAAGTGTTTTTATGTTGCATTAAGTTTTATTTATTGCAAAGAAGATGTCAACGGGTGTTGCAGCAGTGGTTGCTGTCTTAGGAAACTCTCAAGGTTCTATGTGAAAATGCATTGTGTAAAGTGTATCAACAAGATATAGTATTTAATTCATCAGCTAAAGTATTAAAGTAATGGAAAAGGTTTTCCTTCTTCACTAAATTCAAATAAACTTTCTGGGGATAAATCAGTGCACTGATTTAATCAGCTAAAAAAATGCATTTTTAAATTCACTAGCTGACTATTGGGTTCTGCAGAGTCTGTGAATAAAACAGATGCTAAAAATAGACCTGTAGCAATCACCCTGTTTAAATAAGTACCTCTACCCTTATCCCCCCTTTTTTTCTTTTCTTTTTGGGAGTTTTTGTTCTCTTTTTTTTTTATCCTCCCGTTCTCCCCTGGTTCCTGGTTTATTACACAGGTTATCAGTATTCTTGTTCACTTACTCTGAGGTCGAGATTAATTAACTTTGATTTATTATGTTTTGTACTTGACTCTCAATATTTTGTTATGTATCTGTGTATGTTATGATGAGTTTCTTCAATAAAAATTCCACTACTCTTTTCGAGAAGAGCCATGGGATCTTTAACATCCACCTGAACAGGAAGATGGGACCTTGGTTTAATGTCTCATCTGAAAGATAGCACCTCAGGAGCAGAGCACCCCCATCATGTTGCACTACAGTGTCACTATTGGGATTTTAACCCAAGTGCCTGGTGTGGGGATGAAACCCACAGCTTTCTGATCTTCCAGCCTCAGAGGCGAGTGTGCTTCCTGCTGAACCACTGGCATTGCATTGATAATGCTGAAGAAAGCTCCTGCAGATAGACTATGGTTTCAAGTCCACCTTTGTTAAGATAATGTGAACAAAGCAAATGTAATTTAGATGAAAATTAATGTATTATGCTTAGAGCTTTTTCTGTTCTAAAATTTCTAACTTTAAAGAGCTGCTTTTGGTGCTCCCTGCTTAACATGACAAGTGATTAACTGGCTCAGGATAAAGGAAGGCAATTAGAGCTCCAGAAGTTACACATAACTTACTTAAAGGATGAAACATACCCATCTGTTTTGGACTGGTAGTAAATAATTGTAAGGGCATGTTTGCAAAATTTTAATCAGATATAAAATGTTTTAGAACAGGAAAGCGTGCAGCTCAGATAAACTCAACTCACTGAGTTGAACTCAATAAGGATTTCAAGAGAGACCATGCATGCTAACATAACAATTAAAAAGAAGGAGACAAAAAGTCAGGCACCCTTCTGAGTTTGCCTGGTTTAAAATTACCTAAATCATTCTTTTGAGTACACTCTTTAAATCCTTTGCCACCATTACGATCATGGCCCTACACCCAGATGAAGCCAGGGAAAGGATTAAAGTCTAAAGGTCAACTGTGGGCCATTGTAAATTCAGGGGGTTTAGTGCTGAGTGGGACAATATGTGCAAACAACATGGTGCTGTGTTGTGAACTGGTGCTTTTAATTTATGAACTGAGAGTCTTAGGCCCTTCCTACAGCTTTGTTGGAGTGGGTGTGTATATTCAGAGCCAGTCTTATTTTAATTTTGTTTCTGGGGAGTACTCGATTTTTCCAGTTTCTTAATGATGGCAACATTTGTGTTCTATGGTATGTTATTGGGACATTATTTTTACTATTTCCTCTTTGTAATGACACCTTGGGCCTCCAAGGAAGGGTGCCTAAATAAATAAAATAATATGATCAGGGCAGAGATAAAGAAGACGTCACATAGTGTCCAGGGAAAAACAATTATAAGAAACTATAAAAAGGCAGATTATTCTAAGATTAGGCACATTTTGGGAGCATATGACTGGAAGGTGTTGGAAGATAAATCAATGGAACAATCCTGGCAAGTTATAGATGAAGTACTCCAGAGATGTATACAGCAGTGTGTCCCATTAACAAAAAAATACAATAAGAAAGGTAGGGTACCTAAATGGATGACACAGGTAATTCAAAGACAGATAAAAAAAAGAATAAGGCATATAAGAAGTATAAGTTAAAACCCTCACCAAGTAGATTGGACAAATATAAATCTTTAGTTAAAAAGTGTAAGATAAACATTAGAAGGGGAAAAGAACAGGTTGAACTGAATCTGGCTCTAAAGAAGGAGAATGGTAAAAAATAATTTTACAGTTATGTAGAAAGTTTAAGAAAGAGTAATAATAATCAAATTACTGGTATAAAGGATCAAGAGATATTAGTAAATGATGACCAGGGGATGGCTAATCTGTTGAGTGCTTATTTTCAAACTGTCTATACCATGGACACTTCTGTACATGTAAGGGAAATAGATGTGAGGGACAAGGAAAGAGAGATATAAGTTCCAGTTATATCACAAGAACAAGTAAAAGGGAAATTGCTGAAGTTAAATAAATTTAAATCTGCAGGACAAGATGGATTTCATCCAGCATTCTTGAAAGAACTTGCAGAAGAACTGTTGGTTCCCCTGACGGTTCCATTCAATAAGTCATTGAGAGAGGGAGTGACTCTTGAGTAGAGGACAGCAAATATTACTCCTATTTTCAAATCAGGCGACAGGACTAGGACTGAAAACTATAGACCAATAAGTATAACCTCTATTATTGGAAAAATTATGGAGGGTTTTATAGATGAACTATTGGAAAGAGATTTAAAAGTCTTGAAATATCTGGACATTACACAACATGGATTTTCAGGGAGAAGATCTTGTACTACAAATTTGTTACATTTCTTTGAACCGGTGTCTCAGACACTGGATGTTGGGCTACCGGTGGATGTTGTGTATATGGATTACAGAAAGGCATTCGATTCCATATCTCATGGAGTCCTGATTGTGACCTTGCAGGAAACAGGAGTAGAAGGTTATCTTAGAAGGTGGATAACATTATGGCTGCATGATAGACATCAAAGAGTATGGGTCAGAGGCTACCTGTCAACGGAGGTGGAGGTGACCAGTGGGGTCCCTCAGGGATCTGTGCTGGGGCCTAAGCTGTTCAATGTTCTTATCTCCAGCATGCAGGTATCAGAAGGAGTTTGGATCTGCAAATATGCAGATGATGCTAAAATAGGAGCTATAGTAAACAACAAAGATGCAGTAGCCATATTCCAGGAGTAATTGACACACTTGGGGAACTGGGCTAAAAAAAATAAACTGGAGTTCAACATCCCAAAATGCAAGATTATGCACTTTGGGCAGAATAATGCTAGAGCACAATACAAGTTAAATTCACAAATGATTACGGCAACAGACAGTGAGAAAGTCCAGGGGTAATAATCACTGACAAATTAGATTTTGACATGCATAATAATGCTAGTATAAGTAAAGCAAATTAGATTATAGGTAACTTTTTGAGAAACATAAGAAGTAGAAAAGAGAGAAGGTTATGGTGCCCCCGTACAGATCCCTGGTAAGACCTGTGCTTGAACATGGAGCACCTTTTTGTTCAGTGCAGAGTGTTTTTGGAGGAAAAAGGGTGGAACAAGTGCAGAGGAGTTTCACTAGAAAGATTTGAGGTGACTGGCTCAGATTACGGATCCAGATTGATGAACCTGGGACTGTATTCAGTGGCCTACAGAAGGATAAGGGGTGATTTATGCTATGTGTATAGATCAATGAGTGGTGGTATGCTATATGAAGCAGCCAGATTAAATTGGAAGGAAAATGCGACGTTGGATTCAAGGGTTCATGATAGGCAATTGTGAGGTGAGAATTACAGAACAAGTAGAAGAGGGAAGTGGTTTAATCAGAGGGTGGCGAAAGTTTGAAACGGTGTCCCCAAACAAGTGGTAGAAGCTGAAAGCTTGTCCAGTTTTAAGTACGTACTGGATAGGTATATGGGAAAAGTAAAATGGAGGTATGTCCACTGAGTTAGTGGCATGTCCTTATATGGCTCTTGTAGCTTATGATCCTGTAAAACCTCTACCACTACTACTAACACTAACACTATGACTATGACTACTACTTCCAAACTGAGTGTCAAAACAATTGTAACATTTGGCACTCATTCTCTGGGCTTGTTTCCATCCTTATTCATCTTGCTCTATACATACTCAAGCAGACTATCACAGTCTATAGAAGTAGTGTGTGCATGGGTATGAGGTTGATTCAGTATGAATGCCTCTAGATGTACTCCATATGTAAGAGTGGGTGGGGAAAAGCTGTATCATTATGCATTTTCTGGTTTTACAAACAAATACAATAATCTGCATTTAAAATACAGTTGTCCTTTTGACATACCACATGGGCATATGCATTTGTCTCATAAAGCCAACTTTTGTTGACATTCTTATGGTAAGTTTGATTTTGACATCACAAAAATAGGCAGTGAACTTCTGTCAATAATATGTGGAGCATTTACTATTGCTGGTGTTAAGAAGAATTTAAAAACTAAATTTGTAATACAGGCTTTTATATAAAATAAAGTTTTTGTTTATTTTTTGTATCATCGTGGCGCAGTGGTGGCACTATAGTTAGGGTTGAGTAGGCTGCTTAATGTTAAACTCCTAAATTTGCACCACAATTGCTTTGCCACTGCTCAACAGAATAGCATCACATTTTGCATGAGCAGTCTGGGGCCAAGGTCTCTTGGTTTGCTAAGTTTCATCCCAGCCTAATGTGTGGATTTTGAGATCAAGGTATTGAAGTTTTAGAGAACATTTGGTGTTTTATTTGCTGTTTTTGTCATTGCCTACAGCACAGATGGTTTGGCATTTTTGTCTGAAATTTTCAGGGTAGAAAGGGCTTGCCCCAGAATGGTGCTTTTCATTCATGTGGAGAAAAAACATTAATCTATTCCTAAATTCTAAAGATTTGAAATGTTGGTACTGAGCATGCTCAGTAGGGTCTTTTGGAAAGACGTTTGATACTCTACTGAGCATACTCAAAAACAAAATTTCATATCCTTACAACTTGAGAATGGATTATTATTTCTTCACCAAACCAAGGAAAGGCACCATTCTGAGCAAGCCCTTTGTACCCTCAAAATTCCAGACTAAAATTTCAAACCATCTGAGCTGTAGGCATTGACAAAAAAAAAAAACAGTAAAACCACCATATTTTTCCTAAAAATGCATTATCCGAACTCAGAATCCACACATCTGACTGGAACAAAACTTGGAAAAGCAAGACACCTTGCCCCCCAGACTGTGAATGCAAAAATTTGTAAAATTCAGTTGAACCAGGGCAAAGCATTGATATTATTATACAGTATATATATATATATATATATATATATATATATATATATATATATATATATATATATATATATATCATATATCTATATATATATATATATATATATATATATATATATATATATATATGTACATACAGTGTTATACTGGCATGGAAGCACTACTACAGTTAGTTGAGTAGGCTGTTTAAGGTTTTAAACCCCTAACTTTACATCTTAATAGTTTGCCTGTTTTCAATGGAATTGCACAAAATTGTGCATTCACAGTCATGGGGGCAAGGTCTCTTGATTTGCCAAGCATCGTCCCAGTCAGATGTGCAGTTTCCAAGATCTAGGTAGTAAGTTTTTAGGAAAAATTGTAGTTTTTCACCATTTTTTTTGTCATCACCTACAGCCTAGACAGTTTGGATATTTTGTCTGAAACTATTAGGGTAGAAAGGGCTTGACCCAGAATGATGCCTTTCATTGGTTTGGTGATAAAGGTATTAATCCATTCCCAAGTTATACAGATTTGAAATTATGGTTCTGAGTATGCTTAGCAGGGTCTTTTGGATCTATGTTTGATACCCTAACAAGCATGCTCAGAACCAACATTTCAAATTGTTATAACTTGGGAACAGATTAATATTTTTTTACCAAACCAATTAAAGACACCATTCATGGACAAGCCCTTTTTTCCCTGATGATTTCAGACCAAAATTACAAACTGTCTGGGCTGTAGGTGATAAGAAAAAAAAAACACCCTGATTTTCCTAAAAACACACTATTCAGATCTTGGAATCCTCACATCCAACCAGAAAGAAACTTCATAAATCAAGATGCTTTGCCACCCAAAGTGCACATGCAAACTTCTGTGCAATTCTGTGGAATGGGGGTGAAGCTATTAATATTATAGGAGTGCAGAAGTGCCACTATAGTTAGGGTTGAACAGAGGTTTCTATGTTAAATCCCAAACTATGCACTTTAATAACTTCACAACTGTTTAACATATTTGCACAAAACTTTGCATGCATGATTTCAAGGGCAAGATCTCTCGATGTGCCAAGTTTTACTCTGGTCAAATGTGCAAATTCCAATATCCAGATAGCGAAAAATGTAAAAGAAAAAAAGAAAAGAAAAGAAAAGAAAAAAGGGGGGTGCTGTTTTTTTGTCATCTAGCGCACTAATGGTTTGAAATTTGCTCTGCAAATTTCAGGATATACAGGGTTTGCCTCACAGTGGTGCCTTTTTCTGGTTTGGTGAAAAACATATTAATCTGTTTAAAAGTTATAAGGATTTAAAAATGTGGTTCTGAGCTTGAACAGTTCACTCTTTTGTATAGCTGCTTAGAATGAAAAAAATGTAGGCTCATATGAAAAAAACATATTGTTTCTTATGCTGCTAATCTTTTTTCATGAAGGGGAATTCTTTTTCATATTGCTGTCATTTTGTGGCAGTTTTTTTTTTCAAAATATTAAATTTCAAAACCCATAACAATGGTATCATTCAGTGACACCAATATATGTACCTTGCTAATTAGGATCCCATTAGGTGGATTCTACATTTAGGTTTAGGAAAAATGACCCAAAATATGTTTCATACACTTTTAAATATATCTTTTGGGGGCTCAATTTTCTTTTTTTTGTATGATCATATGAAAAAAAATCACCCATACGAAGCAACATTGACTTCATACAAAAACAGAATTTGGACTTAGTTTTATTTCTTATTCTTTTTTGGTATGAAGGATTTTTTTTTTCATGAGCTTCTGCCATATTCCCGAAAAAGAATGCTTCATACGAAAAAAGAATTACTTTTTTTTGTATGAAGGATTCTTTTTTCATAAGAGGGGGTCATATGCACGATAAATGAATGCTTTTTACAGAAAAATAATTTGGACTTCATTTTTCTCCAACTCCCTTTTTTGCATGAAGGATTTTTTTTTTTCATGAGCTTGAGATGTACTCACAAAATAAGAATGCTTCATATTAAAAATAATTGGGATTTCATTATTTTCCTAATTCCTTTTTGCATATGTCAGATTCTTTTTTTGTGTGATTGGGTCATACTCATGAAAAAAGAATGGTTCATACAAAAAAAGAATTTCGGAGTTTTTTCCACATTTTAATTTTAGCAGGCAAAAACTCTCTGAATATTTCCAGTTAAGGTACAAGCTATATACCACAAGACTAACACACAGTACTCCCCCCACAAACAAAAGCAACCTTAGGGGCCATATACAAAAAAAAACTACAAATTAAAATAATGAAACTTCCTAGAAGACAACATTGTAACTTTAACAAACCATTCAACAAAGCAAAAAAAATGCTTTTTTGGACAAATGGAAGTGCAAGGCCCAAAGAGCCCTGCACTCCCACAGCAATATAGATGTATTCATCTATTGAGGAATGGAAGCTCAGGGAACAGCATGTCCATAGGAACATATCAATGAGAATATAATTATAATATCTCAAAAAGTAAGGAAATTCTTTGCAAAAAACACTGTTAATGCAACAATTAGGGTTCAGATTAAAGTAACAAAAGTAAGGAAATGGGTTGTTAGAGTTCCCCTAACACCCACCCCCACCCTGCAGGCAGCAAAATGGAAACCATTATAACTTCACCTCTCCTGAGTCTTTCCAAATCAGCCCTGGGGTCTTACTTGGAATTGTCAACCCTAATGCACATCTCATTCTCATATACTCTGCACATCTGAGCCTATGTGCTGATGCAATGAGCTAAGCATTAGGGATGACAACCCCGAGGAGAACCCCTGGACTGATTTGGGAAGACTCAGGAGAGGTGAAGTCATAATGGTTTTCCCTTTTGCTGCCTGCAGAGTGGGAACTGGGTGTTAGGGTTGGTAGACCTGACAACTTACTTTCCTATTTTTGTTTCTTTAATGTGTATCCTAACTGTTGCATTAATGAAGTTGTTTGCAAAGAATATTCTGTATATGTAAAATGTGTTGAGATTGTATGCCAACAATGGTGCTTAAATTCACTAAACTAAACACATACAGAACTACTGTAAATCAGTGAGTGTACGACAGTCAATGCAGTTAGCTGTTTTTCATTACTTATATTGTATTACATATTGTGGCCTCCAATATTCAGAGCCAGTGATTAGTGCTGCACAGACAGTAGTGCTGCATGGCAAACAGCACAGTGCTATGCTTTGTGCAACACTGAGGCAGTAAATGCACTAACTGGTTAAATACAAGGCCATGCCAGCACAGTGCATAATATGCTGACACAGCCCATGGGTGAATATAGCCCTGCAGGAGCCCACTGAAGATAGTGCTGCCCAAATGGAATAGCGCCAGTGCTCCTGTGGGTCATTTTCAGCCCTAGTATGTTAATGAGTCCACTGGGCATGCAAGATGCTAAGGGATCATTAGCATGCCCCTTAAGGGCTTATTAGCATGCCACACAGCCTCATTGGATCTGTCATATACCCAAAGCAGATTCCCTGTTATCTTGTGGTCCCCCCAATAACCCATGCAGGGCTTTTGATACATCTATTCCTGGCATCTAGTGGTTCCACCATCCCCAAATTGTCCTATCCATGGTTAACATACCTTTCCCTGGCATCAAGTGGTCTCCGACCCTGCAAGACTATGATAGCTCTCTGACAGTCAGACTGAAGCCAGCCATGAAGGTGAGCCAAGGGCTGTGCTATCACTTCTGTTACAAAACAGTGTTCAGAGTGAAGGGGGTTTAGGTTTAGTTACTATTGGGGTAGTATGGGGTCCACTAGATGCTAGGGAGAGGGATAAGAATCAAGAACTGGGCGATCGGGGTGGGGGGCAACTAGATGCCAGTATAGGTATGTTAACCACAGTCTGGGCTATGAGGATGTGGGGAACAACTAGACACCAGAGAGCTGTACCTTTACTAGAGAATCAGTAATTGGGGAGGGGGGGACATCCACAGCATCAAGGTAAGAGCAGAGTTTCAAAAGCTTTAAACAGTGGTGCAATGGTGGCTGCTTAGCACTACCAAAACCTTTGAATAGACTGATGTGCTGATATGCACAAGGGACTTGGACACTGTCAGGTTAATGCACCACACCAGTGACTTCTGAATGTGCCCTCTACCCTGATTACCAATGCTATTCATGGTCAGCAGGCACTAACCCTGTTAGTGCCACACTAACCATTTGAATATGGGGGTCATTATGTATCACATATTACATTCTCAGGCATACTGCTGTATTCAGCACTATCATTCATTAATGATTTCCAGTGATGCCATATGTACACAGTGTTGATTTAGTAATACAGATTACTGCTATCCAGGTGCAGAACTGTGACCAAACAGAACTGAACTGAACTTGTGACTCATGCCTGAATTTGAATCAAACTGTAGTGGTGAATGTTTTTTTGTAATACCCAACCGACTTCCTGACCCCATCTCCATGCTATTTCCTATACTTCCTTACAACTGTTCTTCAAAGGCACTGGACCAGGAAAATGTCTCTGAGCAGTGATGGTCAGTTATTACAAGTGATGGAAACTTCTGGCAGCCATTCATAATCAGCATTTTATAGGGCTAGAAAAAATGTATCTTCCACCAGTGAACTTCTCGTGAAATTCTGATTTTGTGTCCATTAAAGTTTGCAAAATATCTAAGCAAATAGTTATTTCCATCTAATTTGAAAATAATTTGTCAACATTGTGCCAAATATGGTGTGGTTATGCTACCACAGATACACAGATACATAGACAATGTCAGCAGATAAGGGCCTATGGCCCACCCAGTCTACCCATTTGAGCTTGTAAGTTCAGTTTATGTTTTCCTAGAAGTCTGTTGCCCCCTTACCACTGACCTCCAGAATTCATTTATGTCTATCCGATGCATTCTTAAATCCCATGATTGTTTTAGTCCCCACCACTTCCTCTGGAAGGGTGTTCCACTTGTCCACCACTCGTTCTGTGAAGAAAGTCTTCCTCATGTTTCCTCTGAATCTTCCTCCCTCCAACTTCATCCCATGCCCTCTAGTCCTGGAACATCTTTTTCACTTACAAATAGTGTATTCCTGCATCCTGCTCCTCCCTGTAAGATACTTGTATGTCTCTATCATATCCCCTCTCTCCCTCCTCTCCTCCAGGGAGTACATGTTCAGTTCCTTCAACCTGTCTACATAGGACTTGTGATGCAATCATAGAGTAGTGTTCCAAGCTTTAGATCTCAATCTTTAAAGGTGACTGAATTATAAGCCTCCATCATTATGGAAATGTTAAAATTGTATTTCACAACTATGTAATCTAAACATATTAATCCAAATTGCACCACATTTGGTATGTTGACTTTAATGAGGTGCGTACAGCAGTGTACCAAGTTTCAGCTTTCTGTCTTTAATGGTGACTGAGTTATAAGCCTCCAGTTATTTGGAAATGTTAAAACTACATTTCACAATTACATAAACTGCAGAATTATAAGCCCCCATAACTTTAAAACTAGAGAATAGAATATCATCAATTTTGTTAGGTTTGTTGACCCCTAACTATTATGCTTTGAGACCACACCTGTGGACCAGCAGCAGAGTGTCATGCTGACATGCTGACAACCTGGGCTTGAAAGCGAGTCCAGGAAATTACATCAAGAGCCAGGTCATGGCTGAGACAGCTGCTGCTCAGCAGTTCATCTTGGTTGGGGATGGTTTGGGGTGAGTTCCAAAAACACAGCATCCCCTGTGGCTGGGCCAGAGAGCTTGCTCCTGCTGCAGGGGAAGCTGTAGCTGTTAATGCTGACAAAGACACCATCCCTTCCAGGGGGATGGGAGGGAAAACAATTTTGAACAAAAACCCAGGAGCCAACTAAATGATGGCTAGATTCAGCCCTGTGAAAAGGGTATATCCCTGAAAGATGAGCTGCTGGCTGGGATAAAAAACAAAATGGAAAAAAAAAAGAGTGCAAACTCTCTAATAACTTGCTCAAAGGTTGGCTATTGCATAAACTGCCAAAAATTCCAAAATAACATTAGTAATTAAAGTTGAATTTCATGGGCTTTTGTGGAATTTGTAGACTAAAGTAAAGCTGGGTAAAGTGACAATTGGGTAACATTCATAGGAAGCTCTATAGTAAACATATAGTAGTGCCAAGTGTCAGGTCACTATCTCGAGTGATGAACCAATAACAGTAGTCATGGACATCACTTTGCACTAGCCTGAATCCTTACAATATACCAGATAATCACTAGTGCTCACTGATTTAATGACCAGTGTAAGCACATGCACATGCAGCATTTTTTCAGTTACGATATCAGTTGCTGTCTCTAACAACCCTGTACATAACAATGTATATTTTCACTATTTGAAAACAGTGGCACCAAGTGTGACACGTGTCAAGCCTCTCAATTAGTTGTGATTAGGCCACTGTGACAGAAGTATCTGGATATCTTTAGTCATGATGGATGCTGGGCATCAATGTCACAGAAGTGTTGAAGGTATTACAGGGCCATGATGCTAGTGTCACATTATCTCTACAATAACAGTGAAGCTATAAACATCCAAAATAAATTGAAAATGTTCACATGATTAAACAAATTACTAAATTGTGAAATTTTAAACAGTAATTTACAATTTACATAACCAATTACCTCTCTATTTAGCAGCTTCTGTGACTCTTTCAATAAAGTATGCATGTGCATTTTCAGTTATCTGGCTCCAAAGGTGGCTCAGTTGTAAGCAGAGAAATGCTCACATGAATGAAAAAAACTGGCACATTTTGAACCCCTAGCACTTCTCCAGCCCTTATTCTAAATGTAATGAACGATTGCATACATTCAGAGTCCATGCTAAACAATCCGCACACCAAACTTCATATCTCTAGCTGTTATATTGACTAACTTATGTCCAATTAAAGACATTCAGAAAATTCCACAACATTGCGCAGAATTTCACACAGTTTTGCAGAATTTCATGAAAATTCTGTGAAATCAGAAATTGCTTATTTTGCCCAGCCCCACCTTTTATAATAAATCATGCATCTTGAAGCAGAACTAAAATGTTCAGTATGCAGCTGTTTCTTGTTACTATACAAAGCCTTGGAATCATTTACATGACTGGGAAGGGGTTTTCTTCCCTAGTAATCAGCTTACAAATTTCCCATAATTAGCTACTATGGCAAATACATATGCAGCACTTGGTCTAGAGCAATAGTTCTCAGACTTTGACACAGTGAGCCTCCCCAAATCCATGGAAAAGATTTTGAGCCTCCCCCAAAAACTGAAATAATCTTGGGCCTCCCCAAAGAAATACACCATGAATAAATTGAAACCCCTTTGAGTACTTGGCTTATATTCAGTTTTTGTCTTATACTGACGTGGAACTTTTGAAAAAGAGCGCTCATGTGCTCAAAGGTGTTATCTGAATAACAAATAAAATAATTCTTATTCAGCTTATTGTAACTCCCTCCCCTTCAACAGGCCAGCCTATGTTCTCTGCTATTTTCATTCTTGAACCATTGTTACCCCTTGTTGCAGTACCCTCATGGGTCAAACTACTTTTTCTTTTTCCTCTCTATATGAAATAACCTTCCTACTTACTTTGACTCTCCCCCTCCTTCCCTGCTCCTAATCAACTTCTCTGGGATTACTTTGATCCTTCCTGCTGTTGCTCTTAGGACTTCTATGCTCAACCCTTGTATCTGGGCTGTTTCTGCCATCAGACTACAAACTGATCAATTACCACCACTCATTATTAGTTTATTGTTTATATTTGTTTACACTATTGTTCATTGTGTATTTCTTGATCGTTCTGCAGTTACCTTTTGAAATGTATTCACTCCCTATCCTTCCCCAGGTACACCTGAAATGAGCCTTGGCTCATTCACCTTCCCTCATCACCTTTTAGTAAATAAATGCATAACATTCACCTACTACTATCCTCTTTCAGTTTGCTTCAACTTTTCACACAAAATACATAAAACTCAAAATTTAAATACAGTACTTTTTCAGACTTGAGAACCCCTGGTCTAGAGAAGATCTGTGGAAGTTAATGTATCCAGCCATACTAAAGATTTCAATGATAGCTTTGAGCATGTCTGGTTCATGGTTACACTGCTTGCACTAAAATAGGTTGGCCTGTTTCTTGTTTTAGACTTAGCATGGTTAAATGATGAGATGATAAATGGTATAATTAACTCCCATGATTAACACAGTACCCAGCATGTGGGCTGAGCCTTCTAGTTCTGAAAGTCATAGCATTTCATTCCCTTTTGCTTTATCAAACACTTATAAAAAGGAAAATGTGTATACTGTATATTAAATGCAAATTGATTGCTGTGTTCTTTCATTTTGATCTGATAAGTTGTTTGGGAGGAGATTTGAAATTAAATTTCAAGTCATCAGAAAAAAATAAGAATATCATTCGTATAATATCTTTATAATTTATTTCCCCCTATTTATCTACACTGCTCTTGACTTTGCAAGGCAACTTTGCAGTGACACCTGCTGGAAACAGTGAAACTATGTCTAAGGTGCTGTTTGTCTCTTACTAAAGTCACTGCTGGCTAATAATGTAGCCGTGAAGGCTTCCCTTATATCATTCAAGATAACAATCACATTCCAATAGCTTAAATGACCAATTTTCTTGCTTGTTATATCAAGACATAGACACTCACGCCAAAGCCATGATTTTTAATTTACAGTAGTCAGCCCTAGGAGCTGAATTTCATCATCTCTGAATAAATGACAGTAACCCAGCCCTCATTACTGTTGATACTCCATTTTGAGAGCTATTCTATATTAAAGAGCTGGTGACACATTAAGGAGAACCTTAACAAAACATCATATTTTGGCACTGTCCAGCTTTTATTTCCCATTAGTTCTGTATTCCTCCTCCACATTATTTAGTAGTGAGATCACCTGCATGAAAACAGGATCTTTGCTTCTGAAGACTTTATCTATTCCTGCTGCTTTATCCCTACCTGAAGACATAGAGCACTGCTTGTTATATCACAGTTACTCCCATGGCAACAGATTGTGATGTCACAACAGAGGATTATGACTTGAAGTAGGGAGTAAGCTATAGAGGCAGATGAACTCAAAATGAACTGTAATTGACAATCATATATTCACACAACTTTCATTAGTAATTAATTATGGGAAGGAAACATATGTAAAATATAAATGGAATGCAAGCAGAATTGTATCAAATTGTTACTTTTTTAAGTTTTCTTTGAGGCATCACTAGTTCTTTAAGCATTTCAATAAAAATAACATTCATATCAGGCTCCCTTCCTTCCTTCCTCCCTCCCTTTCTTTCTTTCTTTCTTTCTCTCTTGATAAGCATGTCTGAATAAAGCAGCTATCAGCCAGGTTGTCACTAGAAAAGAGCAGGTAGTCTTATACATGACCAACAACATCAAAGAAACAAGACAGAAGAAAATCTATAGGGAGAAAAAAAATACAGGTGCAATTAATTTATTTCTTGGGTGAATGAAACTATAACTATTTACTGATGGTAACTTCAGAAAGATAAGCAACTGATATCACTGAGACTGTAAAGGACCATACTTTAGTTCCTAACTATTGGTGGATAACCCCTGAGAAAATCCAGTTGTAACTTAAATTGGTTTTTAGTTTTGTGCAGAACATTGGCAGTTGGCACCAGCAGAATTTAAAATTCATAATACAGTATTTCCAAAAATGTTCCATTCTTCATAACTAAAGACATTTGCAAGAAAACTGTTTCTTTGCCTTTGGGAATGTCTGGTCATGCTGCCTTTCTGGAACTAAAATGACAACTGTCAACTTGTGACATCAGGAATAAATTTTGTGGCACAGGATGTGATGTCATAAGCAGAGGAATATGATTTCATGCAGGTATAAGCAAAGTGAAGTGATATAATCTAAGGGGAAAAGATTAATTTTAATGAAAATGTCTTCATTAATAAGAATAGAAGATTATGAAATTTAAATATGAGGGAATGTTGAGTGCTTATTTTATTCCAAATATGAGTCTTTTTACAAAAAACTGAGAAATCTCTTTAAGTTGTATATGTTTCCATCATATTTAAGTAAATGAAAAGTATTAGAAATGTAAACACACAAGAGGGTCATTGTAAGAGACATGGGGCTCATGTTAAAAATGAACACAGTACTGCTATAGAAACACTACACACCATATGAATTAATCCTCCACACAGACAATAAGTTTTTGGGGTAAACTTATTATTTTGCATCACATTTACAGCCATCTGTGGATCCTGGGGCACAAAACCCAAGGTTTCACTCTAAAGATAGCTTTTTCGAGTGATGGGAGACCCCCTACTATCTTGCCCTAGATCTGTTGCTTGCCAGCATTGTATAGGGTTCCTTAATGGAGGGCTGTTTCCCATCAGCTCTTAAAAACCATTGTGACATCCTGCTTAAGGAAATTATATTTGGATCTGGTAGTGTTGTCAAACTACAGGCTTGTCTGGAACCTTCCTTTTTTAGGAAATGTTATCGAAAAGTTAGTGGAGGCACAACTGTAGGCTCATCTCAAGTGTTATGACATTTATGAACCATTCTAGTAGGGTTCTGGGCCTCTGCACAGAACAGATACCATTCTTAACTAGGTGTTTCTGTATCTGCTCTTAGCGAGAGATGGGGGAGCATTCAAGTTTCATTCTCCTAGTTTCCTAGCATTCAACAGCATGACCCATCAGGTTTTCATAGGATGTCTTAGGAAATATGGGGAACTCACAGGGACAACTTTAAAGTGTTTTCAATCCTTGGTATCCAACATACCATAGCAGGTTGTGATGGGAACTTTCTCATCAATGCCAGTGGTGGTCAGCTGTAGTGTTCTCCAGGGCTCAGTTCCATCCCCCATATTGTTTGTGGTGTATATGTTGCCACTGGGGCAAGTTATCAGGCAGTACAGGGTGAATTTTCAGTACTATACAGATAATACTGAAATGTACATGTCCTTTACATTGTACAGATGAGAGTCAGTAGCTGTGCTGGAGCACTGTCTCAGAGACACTGCCTTCAGGATGGCTTCCCACTGGCTTAGTCTCAGTTTTACCAGAAGAAGCTGTTATTGGTGGAACCAGGTCCTTGAGGGTCAGCTAGAAGATGTGATGCCATCAGGATTCCATCTCTTAATGGCACATTTCTGACAACTGTGGATAGGGTTAAGAATCTGGGAGTCTTTGTTGACTCTTGGCTGACACTAGAACAACAAATGTCTGCTGTGGTTCACAGTGGATTTTTCCAATTAAGCAATATCTTCTGTATCAGACCCTATCTACTGTAGCACAAGAAAGTCTGATTATCCTAGGTCATGCCTTTGTGACCTCAAGACTGGATTACTATAATGCTCTATACCCTGTGCTATTCAAAGGTTTGCTGCATTGCATTCTGCTGATGCAGAATATGAGAGCCCGGTTGGTGGGCAGTGTGCACTATAGAGCTCACATCACCCCTCTTCTGTGGCAGATACTCTGGCTTGGAATTAGGTATCATACTACCTTCAAGATGTCCTTTTTTATCACCTCTACTCTCCTTGGTATGGTTGGTGGCATACCCCATATCTGACCCATTGGTTCCCATTCAGGGTAAACCTCCCATTGCCTTTCCTATTGGAAGTCACCAGTGGCCCCAGGAGATCATGGCTTGCTCTCCACAGTGGGGCTCATCCATGGTCTGCTAGGGGTGGGAGGACCAAGATGTTAATCTGGATGGTCAGTGGTTCATGGGAAAGGGGACTGGCAATGGATCCCTGGCTCAGCTTAGTGGTCCTGGCTTGTAGTAAGTCCTGCTGGAGGCAGACATGCAATTATGAAAGTGCAGTCAGGGGCATTCCCACACTGATGAGCAAGTATCTGCCACCCTACAACTCCCCACCACAACTCTGATCTCAGGCTTACCTACCTGCCATCTCTAGGGATCAGTGTATTGAAATGCACCTGATCCCCCTCCTCCCAGGAGAATGAAATGTCTCAAGTCCTGGTCATCGGCATTGTAAGCAGTAGCACTACCACTGTGCTGGTGGTCTGGCCAAGATTTCGTTATTAACATACAAAGTCCTGCACAGGTCGAGACCTGTCTACCTGAAAGACCTCTTGGCTTTCTATGCTACCAGAAATTCTCTCTACTCCACTGAGGAGTTATTGTTAGTTGTCACAAGATCATGGCTGAAGCAATATGGGGAAAGGACTTTCTCAGTAGTGGCACCCTCCAGTTGGAGAGCCTAGCCATAGAGTTGTAGGTGTTCTCCCTTGGTGGAGGCATTAAAACACAGCCTAAAAAGCATTTGTTTGAATTAGCTTATGGGCCTGTTGATTATTATTTGTGACAAGTATCCCTGTTTATTTTTAATGTTTCTGAGTTGTATGGTTCTATTTTGTTCTTTTATGATTCTCATTTTAAGCACCCTGAGTCTTTTGGATAGGGTGCTATATAAATACAGTTGACGTGCCTTGATTTGTCTAACCTTATTTGTGCACCCTGGTGTGACAAAAATCCAACCAGATGTAAAGTGTCATTGCTTAACATGAAGTAAATCATGCAAATGTACACTGGCAGTATTTCAAAATGTATATCTGTTGTGCAAGCATTGCTAAATAAATGTTAAAGGTACATACTGCACAAAAATTAATTGATTCATTTTGATAAATCAATCTTAGAGCATAGAAATGCAAAATAGCTGCCAAACAAGGTATTGGGCATGTACAGTAGCCAAAAGATCTGAAGCCTTCTGAGATTGCCATGTTTCATTGAAATTATATTAGAACTCAAATGCAAGCTTCTGAGCGGTCCCCAAACTATACAATATCATACATTTTAAACATAATAAAATTTGGACAAGAAAATAAATTCAAACAGCCATCGTGCAATGAATATCACCCCATATCTATCACCAACCATCTCCTGAAATGAGAAACAGTTCACCTAATTTACAAATAAATCCTCAATCCCCCCACTGTTTCTAAGTAGGGGTAAAGATTATAAATCCTTGTATTGAGGAGGTACTAGCCAAATCCCACTCCCTTCTTGTTACAATGAAATGAAAGCACTGCCACCCGTGTCACCCCTGCGCTGATATATTTTTGTGATGCATGAGTTTGTACAGCATGGAAGCACTCTGGATTGCTTTCATTGGAGGAACATTGCACATTTTTTTTAAAATATTTCAGAGTGCCAATAGGTTTAAATCAATGCCACCACTCAACTAACAAGGCTTTTGTTAGTTGAGCAGCAGCATTGATTTCACGTCAAACTTTTTTTGTAAAAGACACCTTTCCAAAACCAAGGCACCTGCACATAACATAATAAAAAAAAAGCAATAAATAATTAAAACAATAATTAAAATTAATCCAAGGCAGCAACATTAAAAATCATTGTATGCAAGGCTAAAAAGAAATTTTTTAAATGCCCCTTTAAAGCTTTGGACGGTCGGGCAATCTCGCATGTGACGAGGTAGAGAATTCCACAGGGTTGGGGCCATACAACTAAAAGATCTGGCCCCAGATGTTTTCAAACGAACCATGGGAATCTCCAGCAGTCCCTCGTCAGTGGATTGGAGAGAGCAGGAGGGACAGTAGAGACAAAGGACATCTTTCAGGTAACCAGGTCCCTGATCGTGTAGGGCCTTATAGGGCAGCAAACTGACCTTGAATGTGATTTGCCAGCAATATGGCAGCCAGTGCAGTCCACTGAGCACAGGCATTATATGACTGGCCCTAGAAGAACCAGTCAATAGCCTGGCTGCCTCATTCTGCACTAGCTGCAAGCAGTGAATATCAACCCCTGGTAGCCCAAGGTAAAGGGCGTTGCAGTAGTCAAGGCGGGAGGTAACGAAGGCATGGACCAAAGTAGGAAGATCATTGGGAAAAACTAGATGCTTCACCCGGGCGATGTTCCTCAGATGGTAAAAGGCTTTGACAACTGCTGACACCTGAGATTTAAGTGTCAAACAGTCATCAAACACAATGCTCAGGTTCCGCACCCGGTCTGAAGTAGTTAGCTGAACACCCCCAAGCCATAAACCTGAAGGTGATCCCGGCAACACACCCACCTCCCGACGACCTGGGTCCACAATCAAAACCTAAGTTTTCTCTGGATTCAACTGCAGCCAACTCACATTCATCCAGTCCTGGATTTTGGTGAGACAGTTGTTAAAGACCGAAATGGCAGCATCTTGGCCTGGCACAAAGGATATGTACAGTTGAGTGTCATCTGCATAGCAGTGAAAACTCACACCGTACCACCTAATAATCACTCCCAATGGCAGCATGTACACCGCAAACAACATGGGTGCCAACATGGAGCCTGCGGCACCCCACAGGATAGGGGAAATGATGCCTAGGAAAAAATCCCAGACACCACCCTCTGAGTCCTACCCTCAAGGAAAGATCAAAACCAACTGAGGACTGTACCAGACAGCCCAGAGATAAACCACAAGCACTCCAATAGCACACCATGGTTCATGGTGTCAAATGCTGCAGAGAGATCAAGAAGGACCAAGATGGAATGGGTCCTTTGATCTCTCACTATTAGGAGGTCAATTAGTACCCAGACAAGAGCTGTCTCGGTACTGTGTCTCTTCCTAAATCCGGACTGGAGAGAATCATATACATTGTGGCTGGTCAAATGATCATCCAGCTGTGACATGACCACCTTCTCAATAACCTTACCCACAAAGGGCAGGTTAGAGATGGACCTGTATTTAGCCAGACAATCCGGGTCCAAGGAAGACTTCTTAAGAAGGGGCTGAACCACGGCCTCCTTTAGAGGATTTGGAAAATCCCCCTCTCCAAAGACCTCTAGACTATCTCAGCAAGGACCAGACCAATTTTATCCACACAGCCCACTAAGAGACGTGTGGGGCCTGGGTCTAAACCACAGTTGGTCAGATGCAATGACTGGATGACCATCACAATGTCACTGATTGTGGGAAGGCTGAAGTCAAACCACACAAGTTGGGTGTCCGACATCACCTGCCGACCGTCACAGCTCCCATTAAGGAGGGTCAAGCTGATATCAGACCTGATTGTGGCAACCTTATCTGAAAAGAATTGTGCAAACTCCTCACACCATTCTTTAGAAAAAGCTCTTCTGGGCTGAAGACAGATTGGCTTGCACAATCTGTCCACAGTCCAGAAAAGCTGGGCTGGTTGATTCTGTGCAGCAGCAATCTCTCTGGACAGGAATTCTGCCTTCTTATGAGAAATTGCTGATTGATAGACCACATAATGGTCTATCAAACTAAGTTTGTCACAATCCAGGCCCGACTTCCACCAGAACCTATCTAACCTTCGTCCGACTCTCCTTAGCTCCCTCAGAATCTCATCAAACCAGGGAGACCTGGGGCAAAGAGTGAGGGGATGAACATGAACAGAAGCAGTGGAATCCAAGGCACCTACTACTGCCTTATTATAGGCAAGTACCAGGTCCCTTGGATCCGTGCAATCACTCAATAAACCTGATAGGTCCAGTATCGCCATCAGGCCCTCTGGGGAAACATCCCTCAAAGGGCAGTACCGGACCATCTCCATAGGGCCTGGCCTTCTAGGGGTGGCCTCAGAACTGAACCCAATGGTATGATGGTCAGACTACCAGACTGGTTCCACCACCAAATTGGATATCTCCATCCCCAGTAGGAACACCAAGTCCAATGAGTGACCACCAGTATGGGTTGAGGAGGAAATAACCTGTGTGAAGCCCAGTGAAATCATTAACTGGCAGAAGTCCTGACCAAACTGCGAGAGTTCATCATCGACCCAAGCATGGACATCCCCCAGAACCAACCATCTGGGGGATCCCATTGTCAGGTAGACAATGAAGTCTGCGACTTCCCGTAGGAAAACATTCCCATCACCTGTTGGATGGTAGACTAGAAGTATCCTGCACCCCACACCCTCACCCATGATATGTTCAAAGGAGTTGGTAGAATAATGTCACTGTAAAATATAAAACATTTACAACCCACCCCAAGTTAAAGCAATGCAGAGCATCCCTGTGCTCCTTCAACATCTCATGTCACAAATTATATGCATGCTGGGGTGGCATGGAGGCTGAGCTTTCCAGTCACCTGGTGGACGGTAGACGAGAAGTATCCTGCACCCCACACCCTCACCCATGATACATTCAAAGGAGTTGGTAGTTCCCACTGGTATTTTCATTAGGTCCATTTCTGATCTAAAACAGATAGCAACACCCCCACCCCTACAATCCATCCTAAGGCAGTGTATCACCAAATACCCGGCCGTAATTTCTGATGTCAAAACTGGGCCAGCATTCTCATCTGGCCAGGTTTCGATGATGCATGCCAGGTCAGATGATCCAACAAAATCCCCTATAATAGCGGTTTTATTTTTAATAGACCTGGCATTGCATAACACCACCCAAGTAGGATGAGAATCCGAGGATGACCATGCTACCTGATGACTACAAGCAAAACCCTTGGGTATGGGAACCAGACAGGGAGGACCCCTTTCCTGGACCCATTTCACCCCAGGTCATCTCCTTGTCCACACTATCCCTATCCGCCCACTCCTTTCCATTCCCTCTCCAGGCCCAACCCTCATCCTCCTCCTCTTTCTAACAATCCCCAGAGCCCTACACTGTCTGTACACCTCTGGTGATAGGGGAGGACAAAGAAAAGGACAAAGGTCCCTGAGCCTGGAGGGGGAATAATACCCGACCGTCCTTATGCCTTCCCAACACATCTTTACCACACTAAGCGAATACCAGCAAGTAAACAACCCCAAAATACAGATTTAACCCACACCCAAACATACAATACTCAAATACTCTAACAAACATTCACAAAAACTAAACAAATACAATACCCTATATAAAAATTTAGCAGCACAATATAAAAGTCCTAGTTAGGAAACAATCACAGTCAAATAGGTCTCACAGTTTTTGAGTTATTTTGGTCTGAAGAGCTCCCACCTCTTAAGACATGACCAGAGAGGATGGCCAGATTCAAGTCTCACTTTAATCTGACCAACCAACCAGAGCTTAATGGAAAGAAATACTTTTTTAAGGCAGTCTCACTGCCAATGTAAATCCAATAGATCGTAAGGACAGTCAGTTCCAATTCTCAGTTTTTTTTTCTTTTTTAAAGCAAGAATCCCATCTCTTAATGCATAACATGATGTCAAAACAAATTCAGCTCACCCAGATCGGTCCATGACTCCACAGAGAATCCTTTATAGATCCAAGTCCGGTATATAGGTCTTTTAGGAACTTCCAGTTAAAAGCTGATTCCGCACCACACCGACATGTACCTAATCCCCACCACAGCTGCCTCCACAGCTATTAAGGCAGGCAGAGACAGTGACCAGAGTGCCAGATAAGATTGATTTAAGCAAAAGTCCCCGCAGCATAAACCTGAGTAGTAGCCATCTCCTCACCCACCGAGCCCGCGACTACAGCCCCCAGGCTAAGCCAGCCAATTAGTTGACCTCCCCGGGATGCTTAGGAAACAAATCAGCCCCTACCCACCTTCCAGCAGACCATGAGCCCAAGCTTCCTGCCCGACTCGGCAGAACCTCGAAGGCCACTCTCCCCAGGTAGGGCAAGGGAATCCGTGCTCACAATCCTTGCTACTCACAGTTTCCACAAAAACAATGCTGTTAATGCTTGGATTCAGCCACACGGATACTCCGACTCTCCATGAAATCCCCAGATTTTTCAGAAGATCTACTTCTCCAAACTAGGGGACTTCCCCCACCAACAGTTCTTCCATAACAGAGGTCGGTACCACTCTGTTTCAGTCCGACCACCAAACAGCTTGTGCAAAATCTGATTCTCCATGAGCCCGCTTCTGTAGTTCCTTCCTCCAGGATGTCAACCCTCTGCTCTGAGTCCCCTCCTTTGCTCCTCGAGTCTCCTCCAGTCATACACCAACACTCAAGGCAGGTAAGGGAGCTGACAAATTGAACAGACCTCCAGGTTTTACTGTAAACATCTAGTGCAATATCTTAGGCACAGGATAAAACAGAAAAGAGTATCCATAAAAAAAAGGTTTCCTGACTCCATTTAAGCTCCCACAAAACCCTCTCTAAGCACGATGTGCCACTCAGTCCTCACTAACTCACTTAATTTTCCCTAACTTACTGCCAAAATTAATTATACTAACTAAAAAATCAAAAGAAAACTAAAAAAACAACTTATTACAAAACAAAATGAACTGAAAACAAGACTGGTGCTATAGCCTGTTGTGGACTAGCCCAGCGTGGCCACCATCTTGAATAATGTCACTTTAAAATATAAAAAGTTTACAACCCACCCCAAGTTAAAGCAATGCAGAGCATCTCTGTGCTCCTCCAACATCTCATGTCACAAAATATATGCATGCTGGGGTGGCATGGAGGCTGAGCTTTCACATTAGTGCACCAGGAGTGTGTCAATGGCACATTCATAAGGTAGAAAAAGAAATGGACAGACTGGATAGGCCTTGCGGGTCATTATCTGCTGTCAACTTCTATGTTTCTATGTAAGAATCTGTCTGCCAGCTCCTTGATATGAGGATTTACAATCCCTTCCCCTGCTTAAACCATGACTGCAATAATTTTGAAACAAGAACTGTTTAATGGGAATCCGTACAATTCCCTACAAGATTATGACAGCAGTTACTATAGTTGTGCAGAGATGATTGAAAAGGATACATGTAGAAAATGACTTTAATACAACATTGAAAACTACTTTTTAAATAGGTATGCAGAGGCTTCCATTTTGTAGACAAGAAGGGTGATTTGATGATGTCACTGCCTCACCAATGTTTACAGTCTGCAGTGCAGCAGGTGAGAACAGTTCTGCTATACTGATATGGATCCTTTTATATTCTGAAGAACACCCTGGATTTTATGACTGATAGAGTAACCAAAAAAACATTGCTTTTCTTCATGATTTAATGAGATCCCTGTCTGTAATAACTATTTGTTGTATCCTGCTTTATTGTACATGGTTACAGCTGCTAAAACAGTGACATCTTAACATCATCCTCCTTTTCCACAAAATGGATTCATCCACATCACAATTTTAGAAGTATTGTTCTGTCTTACTGAAGATATTTTCTAAATATAACCCAGCAGTTTACATACTGGGTCCTCACAGTAAGCTTTACAATAATTATACACAGAATTGTATGGATTCCCTTTAAGTCCTTCATAGGTAGGCTAATTGCAGGAGGATTGAGTACTGTATATAAAGAAAATATCTGTTTGTAAATGTCTTTTACAAGGAAATATTTACATTGTGGGGATAATGACATCATAAAGCCATTAGCCTGAGGACAAACGATCTATATGACCTCATTATTTATTTATTTATATAATTTTGGTAACAGGGTAGGCCCACTGAGACCAGGGGTCCATTTTTTAGGGGTGAATTGGAGTAAATTACAGGTAACATTAAGCAAAACATGTGTACATTATACACATTACAGTGATGTTAGACAAGGCCATACAAAGGGATAAATTAATTTTTAGTCAGTTGTAACACATAACTCAATCTCAGCAGTAACAGAGAGTCAGAGACAGGCTACACACTGAGATTTAATTACAATACATTGTAATGTAAATACAAACAGGTTGATAGCAGCAGGATAAAGAACTTATCATATGCAACAAGAACATTGGATCAAGCTCAGTAAGTGGGATTTGAGTTCCTTTTTGAAGCACCTTAGAGAAGCAGAGGACTGGATACAGGAAGGAAGCATGTTCCACAGGGAAGGGATGGAGGCTGAGAAGATCCATGTTCCACAGGAGGTTCTGACTCTTGGTACTTGGAGCAGGTGGCATTCTGAGAACAATAAGGATCTGTTACATTGCTTGAGTTACAGCAGATTTTTGAAGCTAGAAGAGAGGTGCTATTCTGCATTATGTTGTAGGCTAGGCATATGGAGGGGTAATTCAATTTCCCTTCAAGTGACGGCCACCCGAGGGACCTCAAGACCATGCCATTTATTTATTTATTGCAATTGTTTCACCAGGAAAGACACACTGAGCAACAAGATGCTCGTCTCCCGGTGTGACCTGGGAGGGGGTACACATGGATATGATAACACGCAGGTTATCAAGTGAACAGTTAACAGAAGCAAATGAAAAGCAGCATAAGGATAGATGATTGCATGAATATACAAGCAGCGCACATTGAATGCTTAGGATATTATAGTATCAAATAAAAATTTTTGTAGCAAGAAGCAGCAGACAAGGTAAATTAGCACAGTAGTAACAGCTGTTAACAACAGAGGATGTATATCACAGTTATACAGTTATACACAGTACATAGGGCAAAATAGGCCCAGGACATAAGTGCAAGGTTGGGGTTATATGCCAGTTTCTGCCTGACCAGTGCATTGGGGAGGGGATAGTGGGGCTTGGCAGGTTCAAGGACAGGAGCAATTTGTAGTAAGGAAGTTTGCTAGGGCAGAAGACCAAGAGTAGGAAGAGGAGGAGTGGCGAATTTGTGGTTGGAAGGCATTCCAGAGCTTGGGTAGCAGGAGTGAGAAGGCAGCTTGAATGGCAGACGTCTTCTGCCTAGGGACTGAAAGTTTACAGGAGTCACTGGATCTGAGATGATGGGAGGGTGTGGCATCTGTGAGCAAGGTGACAAGGTAGGAGGGGATGGACCCAAGCAATAGGTTGGAGACAAATTTAGCACAGTGAGAGATGCAGTGGTTTTTGAGGGACAGTAGTGCTAAGGCTCGGTAGAGGTCACAGTGGTGGGTGAAGGGAGAGGCATTGAGAGCAAAGAGGCAGAAGGCATTATAAAGTGTGTCCAGTTCAGATAGACTGGACTTAGGGACTGCACTGTAAACAATGTCACAGTAGTTGATGGAGGGGAGTATCATCTTCAGGACCAGTTCAAGTCAAACTCGGGGAGGAAGGCTGCTGCGGTTCCTACATAGTGCACTGAGCATGGAGCATAGTTTTTTTGAGATAGCATTGATGTGGACAGAGAAGGAGAGATGGCTGTCAAGCCAGACCCCCAAGTAACAGAACGAGTAGACATCTTCAAATTTTTGGCCATCCAGGGTAGCTAAGTAGGGAAGGGAGGGGAGTCTGGCCAGGCATTGTCGTGTGCCGAAGGTCATAGTGACAGTTTTTTTTTGCATTTAGGGAGAGCTGGTGTGAGCTAAACCATTGCTGTACCTTGTTGAAGTCAGCTTGGAGGTGTGATTGTACCACATCAGGGGCGCAGCCCGAGTAGCAGAGTACAGTATCATCTGCATACATGTGGATTGAGGAAGTAGAGCAGATGAGTAGCAGGTCATTTAGCAATATAGAGAACAGAATGGGACCAAGAACCAACCCCTGTCGGACACTGGTAGTTAAGGGGGGGTGGAGATCACATTTGAGACTCTAACAGACTGAGTTCTATCAGAGAGGTATGTTCTGAACCATTTTGTGGCTGCAACAGACATGCCTGATTCAGCAAGACTCGAGAGCAATATGTGGTGGGAGACGGTGTCGAAGGCTTTTGTAAGGTCAACAAAACACCAGTGGTGGTCATGTGACTGGGCTGAGCTGGCAAAGCTAGCTATCCTGTGATAGAAGGGCTTAATCATCTGTAGTTCTGTACTCCTGACTGAGTGCAGCACTGGAGCCCCATGGTGTAGAGTAAGGAGGAGGGTGCTTTGAGTAATTCTAATTTGGGATCCTGTGGAGATGAAATGGCTAAGTCAGTACAGAAGGCCCACCTTTTGGTTAATAGTTTTGGTTAGATAACGAATGTGGGATTTGGTTAATAGTTTTGGTTAGGTAATAAATGTGGGTTTTAAATGAATCATCTTGGTCAAGGTGGACCCCTCGGTACTTAATGAAGTCGATTACCTCAACCTTTGTTAGGCCTTGAGATGGTAATATTTCATGAGCATACAAGATATAACTAGCAGTTTTTTTTTGTTATATTTTACATTAGTAGGGTAATTTTTTAAGCTTCTGTGATTATTTCTGGATTTTACAGTTTTAGTGTAATTAGTTTAGTATTTTACTATAGTGTAGTTTTCTTCCATAATGTAGTGGTGTGTCCAGGTACATTAGCTAGTCTTTATCTATAGTGTAGTGAAGTTTTTGGGGCAGCAACTATTTTGCCTCTTTAGTATTTCCATAATGTAGGGCCAGATATAAAAGAAGGTCTAGATGTGGTGGTGCATCGTTTAGTGTTGGCATGTGGTCAGGAGAGACATGATATCTTGCTCAGGAGAAGTGTGGTGTGTGTGGTCAGAAAAAGTAAATTGGACTGGGAGCAGTGGTCTGGTGCAGAAGTCAGGAGATGCACCTTGTTCTGTGATCAAGAGCATCATAGTCCAGCTCCTGACTCAGCAACAGAAGAATAATGGTGCAAACAGCCATGTCCCGCAATACTCCTGCACTCAGTTCAGCTGACAAAAACCCTCCATGTTGCTTCCACCAACATGCTGATTCTACAGCAAAGTCAAACACTCAGAACCATGATGCACCTGACAGCAAATACCATGCCTTTCCTGACCTCCACACCAGACCACCATTCCCAGTCCAAAATTGCCACTCCTAAGTAGACACACACTATGTTACTCATAACTAATATACTGTATATTTTAAGACATACTGTATCTCTATACAACCTCAATGCGCCACAGTTTTTAACATGTTTAGCAAGCAATAAGACATGACAAGGTGTGGGTTATGGCTTGATAAGAGCATGCCCTTGGTGCATGATGAGGCATGAGGCGCTTGTGCCGAGTGCCTTTAGCAAATGGGAAGTGTTTTTATAAGGCCATAACCCACACTTTGGAGTGTGTTATTGTGCTTATTATATGTCCCCCCAAGCACATTATTTAAAAAAAAAACGTGAAAAATATAAAACAAAAGGTTTTAATATCCGAGCTGGTAAAATATAGTCCCCCTATTAAAGCACTTTCATAACTGTTTTGGCCCCCACCTCCACCAGCAGCACCTACACAGACACAGGTTACTTTATTTACTATTATTTTATTTTGTTTAATTGATATTTTATTTTGTTGTTTAAGGAAGACTGAAATCACTGTGTGTTATTCTGAGAGTGCTGCTGGATTTTTCAGGAGCGAGCATGTCCCTCAGGAGCCATGATAATGAGCATCTCAAATTTTTCTGAATTGTGAAAAACAGCAATTAAACCTTTTGTGGCAATGGAGGATCGGGTCTCTGTTGATGTTTTCAAATGGCTGTTAAAACAGATATTGGAGGAGTGGGTCTCTGTTGTGTTTTTAATCTTTTGTCATGGTGGAGAAGTGGGTCTGTGGTGTGCTTTGAACCTTTCATGTGGCATCCGGTATCATGCGTTCATCATAGTTTCCTTTGAAGTGACACACTGGAGGGCTGAGTTTGATTTTAAAACCTGTTTTCAGCATGTATCACAAACAGACACTATGTCTGCATGTTTGAAGGGTGAACTGAATGTTTCTCAGATTGTGCAAGCACAGTCGTAAATGTGACACTGGTTACTGGGGTCTGACAGGTGTTGATGGTGGCACAGTGATACCTTAGTGTTGTGGGGTCAAGTGGACACAGTTGGTGCTGATTGCAGGGTTATGTTCTGATAACGCCATGGATGAAAAAGCCTTTCACCCAAACAGGATCCAGGAAATGTGCCATTTTATAAATAACAATAAACTCTGTCCAGAAACTACAGCTCCACGGTCTATAACCCACAATTCTTGCTTTAATATTCAGGTCACCTAAATATTTTAGCAGTATAGGACAACTGGGATAATTAATATGACTTTATCACAATTCTTCATATATTTTACTGTATCATGGTTTCCTTATGTTCTGATTGATTTTAACTTCACAGTTTCCATCTATCATGTTTTTCAGAACTTGTATTCTACTTTTTGCTTCATTAATTATGCATAGAATATATATGATTTAGTGGTCCCTCATCCTTTATGTGCAGGCTCTGATCCTGCAGTTTGATTTGCCAGCTGCAGAATATCCCCATTTCTTTTGTTTTTAAAGAATGGTTCTTGCAGCATGTAGTGTTTTACAGTATTTGATGAGAGCTGTAGGTAATCTTTTGCAAGAGGAAGGAGGACACAGAGATAGCAGCCAACTGGAAATTATCCTCTGGCATGTGCTCTGCCCTGTTAGTGTCAGAATTGGAAAATGAAGTCTGCAAAAGTGATTTTTGCACTAAACAACTTATAACTTAATAGCCCTTAGTGAGAGCTTTTCATTGATATCATTTTTGAGTGGCCTACAGAATGGCGAGACTGAAGAATTAGCCTGTCATGGAGGCTGGAAAGAAAGCAGCCCGCGCCAGTGGGAACAGCTGCAGGAGGCAAACAAGGCTGGGAGGCAGTGAGGAGGCAGAACTGACACTGAAAGCTGTGAAAGATGCAATCTTGTGGGCAGTCTTCAAAGCCTGTTTAAAAAGTCATCTGTTTGAAAAGGTTTTTTGATTTAATCTGATTTTATGCCGAGTCTGTCTTAGTTATTTATAGTTTCTTATTTATTGTTTTATGTAAAGCACTCAGAGTCTTTGGATTGGTTGCTATATTAAATAAAGTTGCCTTGCCTTGCCAGTCAGAAAGTTTCTGTCAAAGGTAGACATATTTAAAGATGAACTGCCAGCAATAAAAACCTCACACACCTAAATGTGAGGCAGATACCAATTTGCACTTTGTATGCAAAAACATGTTTTTTTTTTTACTTACTGTTTACTGCACTGTAATAGAATACAGTAGGCTGATTTTACTGACTGTAAGATATCGTTTCCTGTAACCAGAAATCACAGAATCCCCTGCAGCTGACATCAGAGGAGGGCTGCAGAGATGGGAGATTAAATAGCATTCAATAGCCCACAGTATACACGTTAAAGATTCCGTAGGCTAAAATCAGATGTTTTCTGGTGCTGCTATGCTAACAGGGTTTAGTACACTCCTCTGTGACTGTACCTAGGCCCAGCTGAACAGCATACCAGCAAACAGAAGATTACAGCTTATAAAAACCCTGACATTCACAGCAGGCTATTGAATATTCCACTGCTACAGCCCTCCTCCAATGTCAGCTGCAGGAGAGTTTGGCATTTCTGGTTACAGGAAATGTCAGTTTACAAATCAATGAAATTAGCCAGATTCAATCTACTGCACTGCAGCAATCAGTAAGTACAAAAAGTGTGTTTGCACACAATGGGCTAATTGGGATCAGCCTCACACTTGAGTGTGAAGCTCTTATTACTGACAGTCCCACTTTAATTCCAGAGTAACAGTGCTTGAAACTAAAATGGAGTAAATGTCTGCAGATCACGAGGTGATCATGGAATCCACTAACAAAATCTATACTGGTGAATGGCTTGGCAAAGGAAAATAAACCTCTTGCATATCACCTAGAGAATATTGAGAACTATATGCTCCTTCAATATTCACCTCTTAGATATACTGAACGGTTCAGAAGCTCAATAGAAAGTAAAACAGATTACATACCTCATTAAAACTTAGTTTGGGGATGTGCAGGGGATCAATATTCATCAAGCCTATGGAGTGAATCCCCGGAAAAACTAACCAAACAATTCTGAACTGCTGAGAACCTTTTTGGTAAGGACCAGGGGCTCATATGAGAGAGACAGACTCTTACTCAAAGCAAAATAACATGGCCCTCTACTTCTAAGTGGAACTCAGACTGTGCAATGTTACCCTGCTCTAAGCTAAACCACAAGGGAATGGAGAAGAGCCTTCAGTGGTTTTCATACAGGACTGAGGGAATAAAACACAGAACTGAGGGAACAGGGAGTCACCCATTCACTCTAGCTCCCAGCTAATTCAAGAATATCCTATGCTGCAAAACATTTTTTATTCAGCAACCCCACTGAAGTTAGTAAAAAGCTGAACAAACTGAAGCAAGACTCTCTCGCTGCAGAAATAGAGCAGAATGCAGCAAACTCTGAGGTTTGAAAGAAGAGTGTGGTAACTGTTTTATAGTTTAGCTGCTGCATAGACAGAAATATCTGTTTATCAGCGTGTTATAACATTTTTGTATGTTTAAATCAGTGTAAATGTTTTTTCCATGGGAGTATCTGGACAGTAGTGTTGTGTCATACCTAAGCCAAAGAAATTGCTTGCTTTATAGCACATAGTGTAACTGATAGCTCATTGCCCCAGTATATCATATCTAAGATGGCAGCAACCTCATGATTTAATTCATGCCTTCTATGGGAGCAGGAACAGTGCCAGATAATATTTGAGTTTTTCTGGGTGTTCGTGGTGCAGAACTTCCTACAGTTTCCAAGTAAATTTAATTCAGTTGCCAGCTTGGGCTAAGTAACTCTTGCCTCACAACAGCAATGTTTACTATTAAAAATTTGCTTTGGAATGTTAGATCTTGCATACTAGATTAGCTGGTCTTCTACCAACTTGACAGAAGCTAAATATTTAGTTTACTGTATTAAACGTGCTCCCATCACAGAGCACAATGTTAAAAGCACATCAACTAATGTTGTAGAATGCAATGTATACCTTAATATTTTTTTGCCCAAACAGCTGATGACAGGTATGCTGAATCATAGCCGAGTTATAACAGGGGCAATCAACTGATGTGTTTCTTCCTAATACAGGTCCAGTATCTTGCTGCACTAGCTATGTCTATGGACAATTTTTGGAACTTTATTGTTTTTACAATAAGACATGGGAAACCCCCCCAAACATGAATTGACATCTTGTCGTTTGAACAGTTCACTAATATGCTCATGTAGTTTGATGTACAATATTATCTCACAGCAATATTCTTTGTTTTATCTCATATATGTTTACCACTAAAGTTAATAAAATAAAGTTTAAAAAATTCTCTTGCAAAAGGATGGAGGCAGCAGATGTAGGGCTAATAGGTCACCACTGTGGTTGCAAGCACTTGGTATATACTAATACCCCTGTGGCTAATATACTAACACAGCTTTATTTATTATTTATGTCTGGATGTGTATTTATTTATTGATATATTGGTAACCGCACAAGACACACTGAGCAGAAGATCCAGGTGTGACCCTTCGGGGAAGAGTTACAAGAAGGAAAAGACAGTTGAAATACGATGCTATAAAATCAAAAATTAATATAAGAAACACTGTATGAAGAAAATGCAGATAATCAAAAAGAAAATTAAAATATGTGCAAAATCATGAAGCATAAATAATGCACAAATCTTGGCAGGAATATAAAGCACAAGAGTAGAAAGTCTAAAAAACAGAATGTGCTTAGAAAGCAAATTGGCAGAGATTGCAGTTTAACTGTTTTATCTTGCAGTTCAAACATACTGATTTATTGGAATTTATGTGAATTTCCCACACATCCTACTGCCCAGGATACCCTGTAATTTCCTTGGTAATCAGATAATATCCTGGCTTACCATAAAGGCATGTACTGTCTGCTTATCTAATTTCTTAACTGGTAGGCTGGATGGCTATCATTAGCAGTACAAATCAATTTTCACTTAAGAATGGTCAACTTCCTTTTAAATTGTTGTACATGCAGTATACTACAGCAACATTAGATTGAGTTTAATCTTCATTACTCTGACTTTGCTGCTAATGAAAAAGAATTCTCTGAATTCTTAGTAAAATGCAATAGGCAACATAAAAAAAAAACATTTACCATGTAACAGAAGTGAATCGGCAGTGAGGACATTTCTAATGCTCATCTCTGAAAAAAAATTATGCTAGGAATAAAACGTTTTAAGACATGCTTCTTGCTATATTCTCTTAGCCACCACTTAGAATTTCAGTTTTTATGTTTGATTGCCAATGACATAAGTGAACATGTTGCTATCACTGTGTCATAGGACTTTTGTAGGCTTGTCTCTCTGCACCAATCACAGGCTAAGGTTTAGTAATCTCTTCCTTAATACCACCTGTTTTCTGCATACTTTCTATGGTCACTTTGATTTCTGTAGCAAATCACAGAGCTGAAAAGTGCAAAGCAAAAGCAGTCATGAAACTGCATACTGCTTGAAAGTTTCTACTAGGAACATATGTTTTGCTTTGTGTACCACGCAGCTGTTTCCTACAGCCATTCAGTGGCAGATCCTATTTTGTCTCTGTCCATGCACTATCTGTTGATGTTCTAATGGGCAAAACCAGTCAGAGCTTTGTGTGTGCCTGGCTGGTGTCTCTGTAAGGGGTGATCAGATTTATGGGCTTTATGGCATGTGTTTTATACACAATAATGAATTTTTGAGTAGGAGTGAAATTTTATTGTTGGCTCTTGTTGCCGAACTAAACTCAAATAATATAACTGATATACCTTTTCGCTGTGTTGTGATATACTATTCAAGTGTATACTGTCATTTTAAAAACAAACTTCTAGGAGCCCTGACTCCCAACATCATAGGAAGAAGGAAGAGAGTACCTGTAGTTCTCAGACTTGCACTGGGAACTACTGAGGCGCTAATTTAAATTCATTTGCATTTTTTAAGTTTTTCCCGGTCTTATTTGGGCTTATTTTAAATAAATACTTTGGTTGGGGCACATATTTGAGCTAAATCTATTAATTTCTTTGCGAGCGCTTGCTCAGCTTGCTTAGTCATTTCTGGTATCTCCCCACATATAATTCGGCCCTGCAACAAGCTTGAGGCGAGGCTCGAGCAGGTCGCACGGAGAGCGCGCAGAGATACGCCATGTTATGTGTGTCAGCTGTGGCCGCTGGGGAACACTGGGCATAGGCATTTAAAACTGTGCGTTATAATTTAAAATGGCTGAAGCAACCATGATATTCTCTAAATGCCTAGAATGTGGTATGTATACCGATAAAAATGTTAGTGCAATGTATATATGTGATAATTGTGTTAAAATTGATGAATTGAAGACACATATAGATAGATTGGAGCAGCGCTTACATACCCACTTAGAAATCAGTAACCTAGAGGAGTTTATAGACTCTATGGCTGATACCTTGGCTGCAGATTTACCTAGTTCTACCACTCCCATTAGTGAAAGTTTAAAAGCTGAAGATGAATGGTATCATGTTCCTATAAAAACTGGAAAAAAGGGTACACGCAACATCGGGGGAAATTCAAACTTAGTTAATATCCCACTCACTAACAAATTTAGTGTTTTGGAAAATGTACCTGCCAGTGTTACCGTTCCACCCGATATTTCATCTAGTGTTAGTGTTACAGTTCCATCGAACACAAATTATTTAAATCACTTAGTTGTCCCGAGGGACGTCTTGGTTATAGGTGATTCAATGTTGCGCTATACTGATAGGATTATTTGTAAAAACCGAAACATGTATACCACTGTCAGTGCATTGCCAGGGGCTGGTATTGGTGATATTAGGAATCTATGCACTGGACTTCAAGAACATACTAAAAATTCACTTACTCTATTACATGTGGGAATAAACGACTTGGGCAAACGATCCATCACTGATATTCAGAGAGATTTTGAATGGGTAGGAAGCTCATTAAAAAATCAAGGAGGAGACCTAATTTTATCAGGATTACTACCTGTCCCTCGTGCAAACCCTGTTTTAAGGCAAAATATAATATTTTTAAATGGATGGTTTAAACGTTGGTGTCATAGAGAAGGTTTTGTGTTCCTTGACAACTGGGAAGGCTTTTTAAACCCAAGATTATTTGCAAGGGATGGTTTACATCTAAATAAGCATGGCAAACAGTTTTCGCAGATAGGCTTAGGAAACATATTGATAATTGTTTAAACTAATCTTGGGGGGGGCATCTATTCAACTAGTGCCTAATAGTAGTAAGGTGGGTTTATGTATCCCTGACTGGAATTGTTTACTTATTAATGCTAGAAGTTTAAATAACAAGTTAGACAAATTATCGCTTACTCTGGAGCAATTAAATATGCATATATGTGCAATTACAGAGACATGGCGGCAAGACACAGATACTTGGGATTAAGATATTTATGGTTATACCTTACTACATAAGGACAGATCTCACTCTAAGGGTGGGGGGGTAGCTTTCTATATATCTAATAACATCGAAATTGGTAATATGGAAATGAGTCATTGGCCCGATATTGAAGCCCTATGGATTAAAGTCCTACCAAAAACTGGTGAACACATACATTTTGGTGTAGTATATAGGCCCCTGTCTATTTCTCATAGTGACAATATTCAATTACTTGAGTTTATAAATAGGTTCTCATCATCAACAAATGCTGTTTTGATGGGGGACTTTAACTTACCTGGTATTAATTGGCATACACTTTACACAAACACTACTATAGAAAATTATCTGGAAATCTTTTTGGAGCATAATATGGATCAGATGGTACTAGACAACACTCATGGTTCAAATATATTAGATTTAGTTTTGACTAATGTGGGTCTGAGTTTATCAAATGTTAAAGTTATTCCACCTCTCGGATCTAGTGACCACCTAATGGTATCTTTTAAATACAAAGTTAACTTTGAATTTGATCCTAGTATTATTTCAGTATATAATTTTAGTATGGCTAACCTTGCAGATTTTCATACTGAAATGACCCAATGGGATTGGAAAGCGGAATTTGACCAAAAATCTTTGACAGAAATTTGGCAATCCATTAATACTAAACTGACCTTTACCTCAAAAAAATATATCCCCCAATTTAGGAAAATTGTTAACAACAAACCTAAAACTCCATGGATGAACAGAATAGTTAAGAAACATATTAAAAATAAAAATAGGGCATTCATAAAAGCAAGATTTAGTAATTCTCCAAAAAATTGGCATGATTATAAGCATAACTTAAAAATATCTAAAAAAAGCATTAAAAAAGCAAAAAGGGATTATGAATATAGGCTAGCAGCAAAAGTAAATGATAATTATAAAGCCTTCTATACCTATATAAACAACAAAAGGGGTGGTGCACCTGTTATAGGCCCATTAGAAAACCAAAATGGTGATCTTGAAACTGATAAAACAAATATGGCTGCTGTTTGTAATAACTATTTTACATCAGTCTTTAATAGTAAATCCTCCCCTACTATAAATCACAATTTTCATCCTACAAATATACAATTTAAGATTGAGGACGAGGAAATAGAGAAATTACTTAAGGGACTAGACCCTAACAAATCGGCAGGACCCGATGGTATACACCCCCGTATCTTGAAAGAACTGGCACTCCCCTTATCCGGTCCATTGGCTTCCCTCTTTACTAAATCTTTCATGGAAGGAGTGGTATTGGATGAATGGAGACAGGCTACCGTTATTCCCATATATAAAAATAAAGGATCAAAACAGAATGTTGAAAATTACAGACCAATTAGTCTGACATCTGTCCTAAGTAAAATTATGGAGGGTATAATAAAAAATATTATAGAGACCACTTTATAACCAGACCCATCACAGCATGGATTTGTTAAGTCTCGATCCTGTATGACCAACCTGCTTGACTTTTATGGTGGAGTAAGTTTAGCTTTGGATGAGGGTGTAGCAGTGGATGTGATCTTGCTGGACTTTTTAAAGGCTTTTGATAAGGTGCCACATGGAGAACTTATTAACGTTATGATAAATATGGGACTTGAAGGGAACATTACCAGATGGATTGAGTCCTGGCTGTTTGAAAGGACACAACGTGTTTGTATTAAAGGTTACTATTCAGAACACAAACCTGTGACTAGCGGGGTTCCACAGGGTTCTGTATTGGGACCCAGTTTGTTTAATATCTATATATCTTCCCTGACATCCCCCTGTAACGTATGGTTGACTAAGTTTGCTGATGATACTCGTATAGGCTATATTATTAATAAACCCGAGGATGTGATTACTTTACAAACCACACTAAGTGAATTTGAAAATTGGGCATTAACTAAAAAACTCATGTTTAATGTTGAGAAATGCATTGTAATGCATTTTGGGAAAAACAACCCTTTAGCTGATTATTATATGGGCAACAAACGTCTTAAGGTCGTCGAGAACGAGCGTGACCTGGGTATTAGGGTCAAAAATGATTTAAAATTTGGCTTACATTGCCAACATGTAATTAACAAAGCTGGGGATATACTTCATTGTATTAATAAACATATTAAAAGTACTAATACTAAGGTCTTATTGCCACTGTATACTTCATTGGTCAGACCTCATGTTGAGTACTGTGCCGAGTTTTGGTCCCCCGGTGACAGGGGATCAATTAATGCCCTGGAGCGTATACAGAAAAGGGCTACCAAAAGAATTAATGAAGTTCAGGGTGTGGACTATGAAAATAGACTAGTAAAACTTGGATTATATAGTCTTGAGTACCGCAGATTGAGAGGTGATATGTGTCTGGTGTTTAAAGCATTACATGATGATACCTTATGGGAGTCTTTGGGATTAGTTTTTAGAGAAGTCGTTTATGATACTAGGGTTCACCCACTGCAATTGTTGGTAGAACGATGTCGAACAAAACAGAGAAGTACTTGGTTCTCTGTTAGAATATCCAAAATTTGGAATGGATTACCAATTTCTGTGGTGACTAGTGATAATATGAATATTTTTAAAACTCGTTTGGATACTTTTTTAAGACAGAAGTCAATTAAGGATTATTACTAAATATATTCAGCGAGCAAAATGGACTACGGTCTTCTCAGCTATGATCAACCTATGAAACCTATGAAACCCTTGCTGTGCTGCTGACTGATATATCAATCCAGACTTCCTATACAATCTTGTAGATCATTTTTTTGCTTGACAGTGGAGGGGATCTTTTTTCTTTCTGGCTTGCCTCTTCCCCCCCTGCACTACTGCTGCTACCATGATTCCTTCCCTCCCCATACCAATGCTTTTCCCTCTACCCATAGCAAATCCAGCTAAGGTTGTATTGCCACTCCAGTGGCTCTATCTATCCTCACCTCTCCTCATTCTGGTACTCCCCCTGGCTCTTTCCTCACCCTCCACCTGATCTGCCAATATTTCCATTCTCAAGTTCTCTCCTCTCTCTCCCTCCCTCCCAATGAACAGCAACCCTATGCTCCCTCAGTGGGGTGCCCAACCCTCCGTGTTGTCAAACAATCCACTCTCACTTTACAACACCAAGGAGTCCATCCTCAAGTGCTACCAAACAACACTCCCCCACTGTGGTCTGACAGCAGAGTGCCCAACTACCAGTGATACCAAATACACCCCAGCACTGGGATGATGAATCCCATGTGACAGCTCGCTGAAAAAAAGAAAACTGTCCATCAGTGAATCCATTTTATTTTTTACACCAGAAGAAAATAAAGCCATCCTTTAATATCTTCTAATTCCCCAGAGTCCTGTTAATGGCATTTTAACGTGTTTGAACTTTTATTCATAACTTTGTTATTTTTCAAAATTTTGGCCCCAAATGTCAACATTTCCCCCCCCCCTGAATAAGACAGCTGTCATTTTTAAAAGCCTCTTCTAAACATGTTTCCACAATCACTCCATAAAATTGCCTTTTGGAATGGAGTTCAAAAATTACACTTGTCTCAATCATAATTAGAGATGGATGAAGATGGAAAACTTCTCTCCACAAATTAATCTATACATTCTGCAAAATTTCACAAATACTGCATGGCAAAGTTCCACAGCAAAGTGGAGAATTTTGCCCATGAAGTGCAAAGTTTCACCTGTGAAGTGCAGAATTTGAATGAAATTCCACCGTTTATGGGTGAAATTCTGCACTTCACAGTGGAATTTTACCATTTTAAAGTTTATGAAGGTGGGAAAAACTTTGCAGAGCTCCACGGAGGTGAATTCCAGCTGCTTTGTGGCAAATTTGTCCACAAATTTTAACTTCAACCCATCTCTAATCATAAGGTGGGTAATAACACTACTTTGAAAATCTGGAGTCAAAAATCTCAAACAAGAAAACAAAACATGATTCAGAGCAAACATTGAAATTGTTCAACATTTACTTATATTGTTACTATGTTTTTGACATTCTGAACACACATTTTCAACATAATCTTTCATTTACCCCAGCTCATGAAAATAGATGCTGTTATTTTTAAATCCCCTCTGAAAACTGTTTTCCTGGTCATTCCACAAAAATCATTTTTCTGGTGGGATTTGGTAAATGGCACCTGCCATGTTCAGATTCTGTAGTAATAAAAATGCTATCTTAAATATTTGGGTTATGATCTAAGTAAACAACACCATTATGTGTGAACCTCCTCATTTACCAAACATGACAATATCAGAAGTAACATTATTATTTTTTTTTTTATTTTTACTGCCGTGCTATCTAGTCCCATTACCTACACAGCAAATGCAGGCAAGCAAAGATGATTAGCATTGGCAAATACTTGTTTAATTTTGTGTAGTGAATTTTAGTACTGTGAAATTAAAAAAAAAACATTGACCACAGTAAAGAGCCTTCTTCTCTGTTACTCCACATGAAAGATACTGTAAAACTGCTACAGTGCTGGTTGCCCATCAGCCCCAGCAATATACCCAATCATTTTGCAGTGCCCACATTAGTGAATCTGAGGATTGTTCAGATGACATATCTGTCTGGACTTTGAACTTGCATGTGAGACTTCCAAGAGCAATGGTAGCAGTTTTCTGATATAGACTCCTGTCCCAGCCACAATGAACTAGACTGAAACCACCATAACCTTTTATGTCACATAGGACCTGATCGCACCTATGCATAAGTTGTTGCACATTGTTCTCAAACTGCATTTTTGGGGGAATTTTTTAGAAATCACAATTGTACAGTAAGCACACCATGCCTTGTCATGATTACTCAGTAATTTGTATTAGCTACTCAAGGCACATATATCTTGTCAGCTCTAACAATGTCATACAAGAAAGCACTTTCTGCAACAGGACAGAGAACAAATATGCAGCAAGTCATTCTTTCAAGAAGCACTCTTCCTCTGGCTTCTCTAATTCACAGCCATCCATCTCCATCTATGAGGTATCCCCAGGAAAAAAAAAAACACTATATGATGCAGCAACTCAAGATTTATCAAAATATCTAAAACTTTTCCTAAACAGGACTTATCTCTCTGAGTACAACCTCAGATCCTTTTCCAGTTCAACCGACAGCAGAGACACAGATAGGTGGGTGGTATGGCACCCATTCTCCCAGCAGAGAAAGTGGAGGCAATGTTCGTACAACTTCTTGCTGAGCTGAAACATATAAAGACCGCCACTATGGTAATCTCTGAGAACAAACACATATTAAATGATAGAAAAACAGCAATAGAGAGCAAGGTGAAAACAAATGAACACTCCGGTGATGACTTAAAGGCTCAACTATATGAGTAAGCCTCCACAGTACAAGTCATGCCGAATAAGCTGGATGATATGGAAAATCACTGTCATCGCAACAGTATCAGATGCATAGGTTTTCCAAAGCAAACTGAATTGGGAAACATGGTAACCTATTTACAACACTTATTGCCACAAGTACTTAAGATACCAGATTACACACCCTTCAACATTGAGAGGGTCCACAGCTCTTTAGCCACCACCCCGAAAACCGGTGAGTGCCGCCAGGCCATTATAGCTAAATTCTTACATTCTCCTGTTAATGAAAACATACTCCTCACATCAAGGGAACTTGGAGAAATTGACTGGAAGGGACATAAAATAATGTTGTTTCCAGACTACTTTAAGGATTTCACAGCTCGGAGACAGGCCTTCACCCATGCCTGACAAGCCTTTTACCGGGTAGTCATATTATTTATGCTCCAGTACCTGGTCCAGATCAAATTAATGCATATTGGGGTGCTCCAACTCTTCCTTACACCAAAAGCACTATGGATTACATAACACAACATTGGTCACTCGAAGATGACCCAAAAATATCAGATCCTGGGTGTGACCAAGGAAAAGTCCTGATCCTTTTCCAAAATAGATTGTTACAGGGTCAGATCTCACACCACTCAACGAAGCTAGACCACAGGAACTATTAAATGGAGATTGTGCCATTCAACCACCACTGAAGCAAAAGAGATACAGCCAGAACCGGCAAAAATCTTCAACTTCTGCAGATTGGGCACACTTAGTGTTGTGTGAAATTAAGACATTTCATTACACAGAATATTTCATGAAATTTGAGCATTTCACAAGATATTTCACATGTGCAAAATGTGAATTTTCACCTTCAGAGTGCAAAATTTCACCCACAAAATGGTGAAATTCGCTGCTCACGGGTGAAATTTCGTCATTTTTCTTATACCATATTAGAAAAAATAAAGCCTTTTCAGGCTTTTCCCCACTCCTGGTGTAATAAAAGGAATGCTCATCCCTACTGTCTAGTGGTTCCCCTCCCACAGATTAGCAGCCCAGTTTCTCCTAAATTGAACCATTCCACCCACCCCCAAGATTTATAAATTGCCCCTATCATCAAGGTAATATAAAAAAAAAATTCAAATCCCTGACTCCCTGATGTCTAGTGGTCCCACCCCCTCAACCCCCAGCTGATCACTGTCCCAATTCTCAGAACAGAGGACACCCCCCCCGAGATTGATTAAGTTCCCCATCACGGTAATAAAAACAATATCGCAATCCCAACTCCCTGTTTTCTAGTGGATACCCCACCTGGTCATCAGAGAGTGCCCACCCCACTCCTCCCAGTACCCTGAGTGTTTCACTGGCACAGCCCTACACTCACCTCCATGGCCAGCAGCCCATCTGAGTCCTTCAATGAATGAGCTTGTGCTTGTACAACCACCATTGAAGAAGACTAGACCAATATCTCTCATTTTCTGACCATGTAGATGCCATCCTGAAAAAGCTGTACCCCAAACAAGGTGCATTATATAGGAAATGTAGCTGCCTCCCTCTCCAGACCAGGCACGAACTGGTTCAGAAAATGATCCTCCCTATTTTTGACTACTGCGACATAGTCTACAGTGCCAGCTCCCAAGACTTCCCTAGCCAGATTGGATACTCTCTTCAACTCCTTCTGTCACTTAGCTCTGAAGTCTTCTCCCATCACCCATCACTGTCAACTCTACCACTTTCTGGCACTTCCCTCTCTGGAGAACAGATGCTTGCATCATTGTACAAATTTCATCGCAAAATACTGGTTTGAATCACTCCCATCTTATCTAACCTCCTCCCTAGCAGTCCCCTCTTCCTCTGTCCATGCACTTAGGTCCCTTGACTCCAGATATCTGGTACCACTATAGGTCAATCTGCCTTCTGTTACTGGTTCCCAAAACTCTGGAATGTGCTTCCACCCCAAATTTACCACTTGTCCTCCCCTCACTCCCTAAATGCAGCTCTTCATAACTTCCTATCTGTCAATTCCTCCTGTCCCTGACACCTCATGAACTCACTGCCCCCTACAATGCTCTGCTCTTATGTGTTAGTTACATCAATTACTGCTCCATACTGTAATGTATTCCTGTTCTATGTTGTCATTCTCTGCCAAAGATCACAACCCTTCTTGTTTTATATGCCTACTGTATGTTTTGCTTCTCCCACCCTTCCATGGTTGCTATTTTATTGATATTGTACCTATGTTAGTTTTGTTGTGAATTGGTTGATTGTGTGCACTTGATTGTAAATGTATCTCTCCCATTACCCCTTCCCCCAGGATGCACTATGAGATGAGCAACTTGTTGTTCAGTGTACCCTTCCTGGAGAAACCTTTCAATAAATAAAGAAATACTACAGTGCTGCTCTCAGAAAGCCAGCCACAACCGACTGACAAAGAGGCCCAATCACCAACACACCCACAGTCAATTTCCAAAGCCTGTCTTCTGATGGCAGTCCTGGAGCAAGCTGCTGAAACACACCTTGAGCCTTCTCAATTGCAACAGACACTTCCACCTACCTGAACTTTGTGTCATCAAGGAGCTGGAATCCTTTTTCTGTGCTTTACCCAATCATAATGGTTGGCACATAAGTACTATCCTCTCCGTGGACTAGCTAGATTCCCCAGTGATTTGCAGCACTTGCACCCAGTCTATGATAGTGTGGCTTGCTTGTTTATTATATTAAGACAGAACACAGCATATAAAAGTCCACATAACTGCTTTTTATTTAAACTTGTACTGCTGTGCTAGTTGAACAATATATTTGACTGCTGTTGGTATGAATTTTCAGTTACTAGTCCTGCTCATACACACTGAAAATATTTATTTAATAATTTGGTACTGTTAGATAATACCAGACTGATTATTTTTTGTTTGTTCAGTTTTAAAGGACCTAAACCACTCTGAGGTGTTTGGAGGTTGGGTCTTCAATTATTCAGTGAAAAAATAACTGAAGCTGGTTTGCAGACCAATTACCCTCTCTTCTTACAGATTGTCAGCCCAGAGAGAGGGGTCAATATGCCACATTTTGTCATTAAGTTATTTCTGCTTTATGTAGGCACTAGTTTAAGCAATGCAGAATAGTGACAGACCCTCTTAATTTGAGTCACTATGCTCAAGCTGTAGCATAGATAATAATACTCAACATCAAGGATTAACAGTATTATCACTTGGTGTCATGATATAACAGTCTCAGCAATCTATTTTTTATGCAACTGTGGCTATTTACCTGGGTATTTGCAGCCTACAGTCCCCCCTTCCCCACACTCAAATCTCTCCTTCCCTTTTGCAGTAACACTGTCATATTATCTGTACTTCTACCTACTCCTATACTGGAACTCAATCTCCCTTTGTTATTGAGATATCCCTGACTGTTCCTCTGTCCCCACTCTACTTTCATCTTTTCTCGCTCATCTTATAATCTGGCTAGCACAGGCACGGCAGTCATTTCCTGACAGCACACTAGATCTTAACACAACTGGCTGTAAAAGTATGTAGGCTCTACTGTTTGGACACTGGTACAGACAACCCTAAGATCCCCTCAACAGAGACTCACCATGACTGAGGAGGTATCTGGTAGTGGACACGGCTTCCAACTAATGATACATCTGCACTGGTGCACAGCCAACAGCACTGCTTTTGTGAGTATGGCCCTATATCCTCTCTTTTATTACCATCTACCCCAGAAACATCAGCAATTTGATGCTGCTCAATCTGTTATTAATCCAATCCCTCCAATAAAAATACCACAAAGACAGAGCTCACTGTGCTACTTTACTGCTTTCCCCTAATCTACCCTAACATCCTTTCATTTCTTCCCTTCCTCACTGTACCTCCTGCATCCCCTCCCTTCCTCCCTTTTTGTTGCAGCATTCAGCCTATGCTTACATGTGAGCACCATTCAAGAGCTAATGCTGCAATTTTATGTACCTGACATGAAAAGATTGAACTAACTTTAGCCTCATTTGGCAAATTTACTGGTAGTTGCTTCACTTGGCCTGAGTAAACCTCATAACAATGACCTAGACTTCATTCCCTCCCCTTATGAGGCAACAAGTGGAGCTTCTTAGGCTATTCCACCTGAAACTGGGGAACATTAGATAGGTCTTTCCCAGTTCCTCCTACAAATCCTGTTAAATAGGGAAGTACAGGATAGATGGCCCAAGATCATGGAGTAGCTATCTCCATATAGATAGTTATATTTTTATTTATTTTTCTTTTCTTTCACTATTATTTGGATAGAATTAGTGGCAAGTCCAAAGCTGGCCATTTTCAGTAAATCCTGAGAGACCTTGAGGAGCTTTATAACACCTGGTCAAGATCTCAAATTTCCACAAATACATAATCTCTGTACTTATGTTTCTCCTATGTGGAACCCTCCTACAGACTTGTTTTCCACCTCACATATGTGTAAGGAAAATATCCCATTATCATGTTGCTTTATGCATCAAAATACTGTACACAGTTGAAATTTTTGAAGTTACTCACTGTTGTTGTTATATATGGACTATGTATATGAACTTTCCAGGCTATGGGTATCTCCTGGATGGGCAGTATGGAAGGGGAGGGGAAGGGAGGCATAAAACCTGATTGTCTTTTCTATCTGCTCTCCCTACTCACAATTAAGGTTAACTGCTTGTAATGTTTTGATACTCTGAACTAATTTGCATGACCTTTATAATCCTCTATAATGACTGATATTACATCCCATAACTGGAAGGTTAGGGGATTAAATTCCCTGATTAAGTGCAAGCAGGTTTTAAATCATCTTCATAAGATGCACACATAACTGACTCTCCTTCAGGAGACCAAACATTCAGACATGTAATCCCAAAAATTGGCCAAAGGATGGGTAGCACATGAACTACATAGTTCAACCAAATCAAAGAATGGGAAGTATCTATATTGATTCACAGAAACCTAAATTGGCAGCTCATGAAATCAACTTGGGATAAAGATGGGTGCTGGATATTGGCCCAGTTCCAAACCCATCATGGCCCTTTAGTGGTAGAAAATGTTTATGCTCTCAGTAATGATGAACCCCAGTTTTTTCACTCAGTAGCAGCTTTGGTAGGTGTATTTAATGACTCTGGGGCTTCTATTATACTGGGAGGAGATTTTAGTTTAACATTGAAACCTACTATAGGTAGAAGCCATAGCAGACCAGAACCCCATGAAAGGGCTGAAAGGGCTGTATGGGCTGTTAAGCTTTGGATGAAGGACCAAGCCCTTTCAAATCCGTAGTGTATACACAACCTGAGGCTTCAAAATTATTCTTATCATTCAACAGTACATGGTATGTACAGTAGGTTGGACATGTGGCTTACTTCACCACAACTTATACCTGTGATAAGCCATGTTAATATAACTCCCTTAGTTATCTCACCTCATGCTCCACTCCAACTTGATCTCTTAAATGAGGCCATCCTCCACAATTCCCTAGTTGGTAGATGGACCAACTTTTGTTGTTGGAACCACAATTCGAACCCTTGTAAAAAGACACCACTGAGGAGTTTTTTTCAAACCAATGATATGGGTTGTCACAAACCCACTCCTGGGGGTCAGGTCCACTGAGCTCACAGTGCCCACATCTAAGTGCAGTCTGTGATGAAGGGAAGGGCTTTTCTCCTTGTGTCTTTTTAGACTGCTCACTGATGTCACGACTACACTTCTGCCACGAGGATCCAGGCTATCCCTCTAAAACTCTGGTTAAGGGCACAATACCAGTCTCAAGTCTTGAAGCCAAATATGAACCCCTCATTGGCTATTACACAAAGGGGGAAGACCAAGGCATCACACTCTCTTTGGGGGTAGCGGCATAAAACCTGATTTTGCCTTCTCCCTACAGGAAATGCAATGGCCTGGTTCAAAATTTCTGCAGACTCTGGTATTCTCCCTATCCTTCCAGATCCCTTATAGACCCCTTTTTTTGATTTTTTTGCTTATGGTGACAACCCCTTAATAATAACAGTTTGTCACAGATTATTCATTCTGTCCCACAGTTCACACACAATTATAGAAATCTCACTCAGGCAGATTTTCTATAGAAAAACACATTTTTTTTGCTAAAATACTTAAATAATAATCATACAGTTACAACTAAAAACTAACAAACATTAATTTGGTCACAGAATACAGGAAAGAAATTGGAAAATATATATGAAAATACACTGTGACTGACAGTTGAAGTTTACCTGAAATTTGTAGAAACTTGAAGTCCAGATCAATGACTGACAGTTCAGTGTCATCGGTCTTGGCAGCAGTTTTGTTCCTTGTGAGTCAGGCTAAGTCCAAATGAAAAGTGTGTGTGCAGCCACTGAGTCTCAGCAGTTTGTCTTCCTGTGTTGCAGGTGGAGTCCAAATAAAAAGTTTGTTAAAATGCCCTGAGCTGGGGCTTTAAATACTTTTTGTAACTTGCAGTGTCATCAATTATTCCCAGTTCTAAAGAACTGGTCTAATTCCCCAAAGTAACTACTCCATTTGGCCAGGAGTTGTCACTGTTCTGCTGTATCCACAAAACCCAAGAATATCTCATATCTGAGACTTAGAATTAATATGGATATTACATTCAGAGTTTAAGCCTTTTGAATTCCCATGTAGACAGTTGGCATCTGTAACATAAAATTCACAATATCCTGTCAGAATGGTCATTTGCAGCTCAAATCCTGGCTAAAACATCCTGGACTTTTGAACTGGCTTCCTTCAATTAGTTCCAAGGAAGATCCTGTAAGATTTATGACTATAAAAGCTGATTATATTATCTCTGCTGCCCTTGGTCAGTTAACTTAGGGGAATACCCTTTGATCAGCTATCCCCAAGTGTTTGACAATAACTTGTCAGTTTCCAGGCATGCAAGCTGGCCTTCAGGTTAAAGGAAGGTCAAACCCATTTTAACAGAGATCCAGTCTCTCTCTCCCTAAGTGCTTTTGTGTTAACACTGGCATTTCTGGTGGAATGTACAAATACAGAATTACATCAAAAAAGAAAATAAATATATATATATATATATATATATATATATATATATATATATACACATATATATCAGCATTATATTTACAAATAAGGACTGGCAGTTGGATAGCTCACAACATCCCTCCCTCCTAGACTGAATGTGTGGGAACACGCCCCCTAATGCATGGTAAGGTTTTCACAAACTCAGCTGCTGTTCTAACTGGTGAGATAGCCCATCTGCATTGGCATTGGCCAATCCGGCCTTGTGGGTAATGGTCATATCATAGGCCTGTAGGGCAATACTCCACCTTAAGAGATGACCATTTGTTTTACCCATGTGATTTAGCCTCACCAGGGGGTTACAACTGGTCTGTACCTCGAAGTGCCTCCTGTAGAGGTACGGCTCTAATTTCTTCAGGGATCATACCAGCACAAGGCATTCTTTTTCAACTGTGGAATATGCCTGCCCCCTGGGAAGTAACTTTTTGCTAAGGTACACTATTGTGTGATCTTTTTTCCTGATTAGAGGTCTGACTGAGGATTGTTCCCATCCCCAGATCTGAGGCATCTGTCTGAAATACAAATAACATACTAACATACTATTTGCCAGCAGATTAGGCCTTACGGTCTATCGAGTCTGCTCGAACCTAGATCCTTAGTTGGATGCCGAGACCCTCCCATCCCTTGATCTCCAGAAACCCCTATCATCCATTCCCACCCCCCCGGACAGGCCATCATCTGATATATCCACTTTCTGTGTCTGTCCCACCCTCTCTTGAAGCCCTCCACTGTGGATCTCTGAACCAGCTCACCAGGCAGTGCATTCCAAGGGTCCACCACCCTCTCGGTGAAAAACCTCTTCCTCTTTCCCCTCACCCTTCCACCATCCAACTTCAAACCATGCCCTCTGGTGATACCTCCCTGCTTTAGTCTAAAGATCCCCTCCATGTTTACCCTATTTATTCCCTTGAGGTACTTGAAGACCTCAATCATGTCACCCCTGTCTCTCCTCTCCTCCAATGAAAACAGGCAGAGCTCCTCAAGTCTGTCCTCATAAGTCAAATCCCCTAGCCCTCGTATCATCTTTGTTGCCCTCCTCTGTACCCTCTCCAGGAGCTGTATGTCCCTCTTCAAGTGTGGTCTCCAGTACTGTACACAGTACTCAAGGCGTGGTCTAACCAGTCCATTGTACAGCGCAGAATCACTTCCTTGCTCCTAGAGGTGATCCCCTTAGATGCATCCCAACATCCTGTTTGCCTTGCTAGCTGCTCTCCTGCACTGCTCAGAGTTATTCATACATGTATCCACCATGACCCCTAGGTCTTTTTCCCTATTGAGGCCTCCAGCGCCTCCCTCCCAGGGTGTACCTGTGTTTAGGAGTTTCCTGACCAAGATGCAACACCTTGCACTTGGTGATATTGAAATTTAATTTCCATGTGTGAGCCCAGCTTTCCAGGTGTCCAGGTCCCTTGCGAGGCCACCCTCCCTCTTCTCCCTCAACTACTGCTCCCATCTTGGAGTCATCTGCGAAGAGACTCATTTCACACCCTATACCCTCCCTGTTGTCCAATATGTATGCATTAAACTGGATCGGACCCAGGACCGAGCCCTGTGGTACCCCACTACCAACCACTCTAGGGTTCAAGAGCTCCCCAAAGACCACTACTCTCTGAGTGCATCCAGCTAGCCAGTTTTCAATCCATCTGACCATCAAAGGGCCTACTTCCCCATGGTTTCTCCACCAGACCATTTGGGGGACAGAGTCAAGCAGCCTTGCTGAAGTCCAAGAATAAGCCATCCACAGGCTTACCCCTGTCCAGTTCTGATGTTACCCATTCATAGAACTCCACAAGGTTGGTTTGACATGATCTACCTGGCACAAACCCATGTTGTTGACTGTCCAGACCTCCCACCTCCTCCAAGTACACCCCCAACCATTCCTTTAGTATACTCTCCATTAATTTTCCCACCACTGAGGTCAAACTGATGGGTCTATAGTTACCTGGTACTTCCTCGACCCCTTTATGGATTGGTACCACATGTGCCTCGCGCCAACCCTAGGTACCCTCCCTGTCTCAAGTGACCTGCTGAAAGCTCCGCCAGGGTGCAGCCAGTATGCCCGGCCACCCCATAGTACTCGGATGAATGCCATCCGCCCAGGAGATTTGTTTTTCTTTAGGGCCTTGAGGGCTAACCACACCCTTTGGTGGAGATAGCATCATCTGTCCCTCCCCTTACTGGTCTTTTTATCCTTATCCAGATGTGACACCCTTGCTGCACTTTCTTCCTCCTCTTGCTCCATTTCTGTTGCTCCCTGATCCCACTCCCTTCCGCTCTATCCCTTCATGCCTTGCTTTGTAGATATCCCATCCCCTCCCTAGTGAACACAGAGGCAAAGTACTCGATTAAATACCTCTGCCTGGTCCTCGCCTCTTCCACCCACCCTCCTTCTGATCTCAATCTGCTGAGATGGCCCTTAGTTTTCTCCGCCCCCAATGTGCGGAAGAACCCTTTCCCTCCATGTATCCCTGTGCCAGCCGCTGCTCTTTACTGGACTTTGCTCCCCTCACCATACGGGTGACTTTTCTAGATGCAAGCTGGTACATTTCCTTATCCCTATCCCCTCTTGTTGTTTTATATTTTTGTAGGCCGCCTTCTTTTCTCTGACTGCTCCTGTGCCTCACTGGACCACCAGCATGGTTTCATGACCTTGCTCCCTTCGCTTTCAACTTAGCGCAGATCCTGACTGCCTCATGAAGTCTCCGCTTTATGACCTCCCATCTCCTTTTCACACTTGTCGTTGAGGTAATCCCTTCAAGTGATCCTTGAGAATATTTCCATGCCCATAAAGTCTGCCCCCTGAAGTCCACTGCCAGTGTCCTAGATCTCACCCCACTCCCCATGCTTATTTGAAACCAGACAGTATTGTGGTCACCCCAGTCAGGGGTCCTGTACAACTATGTCCCTTACCAGATCCCCATCTGCCAGAACCACATCCAGGACATGCCCTCCCTTGTGGGCTCCATCACATGCTGTGTTAAGAACACATCCTGGAAGCCATCCAGCAGCCTCTGCTCCTTGGCCACCTTAGGGACATGGTTCCCCAGTTTGTACCTGGCATATTAAGGTCCCCATCAACACCACTCCTTCCCCTTTTGGACCACACTGGGCAATGATGTTGTCCAGCAAACCATCCTCTAGAACATCACTCATCCCGGGGCCTATTGCTACTCCCAGCTTGACCTTATCTCCTGCTGGGGATCGTGAGGTGACCCATAAGGCCTCCACGTTTCCCTCTGCCTCTTCTACCATAGCAATTTCTATATCATCTCTAATGAACATAGCCACTCCACCCCTCTGACCTCCTTTCTATCCTTCCTAAGCATAGTGTGCCCTGTACATTTAGGTCCCAGTCATGGTTTTGTTGCCCACGTCTCCGTGACATCATCCACATCCACCCCTTGAACAGCATGGCCTGGAACTCCGGCAACTTGTTTCCCAAGCTCCTGGCATTTACTAACACCAACCCCCACCCCTTATCCCTGATCCTCTTTGTCGAACCCCACCCAGATTCCTTATACTTCTATCCTCTCCCTGCTCCTCCTGAAACCTCCACCTCCAGTCTGTTTCCCCCCTTCCCCTCTTGGGCTTGATGGCTACTCCCCTCATCTGCAGGAGAGGGCTTCTGGTCAGCCCCTTCCTCATCCCTTTCCCCCCTTACAAGTTTAAACCCCACCTTTCTTGTATGTAGTCAGCCATCCCCTGTTTAAGGACTTCCTTCCCTAATGGGGCAAGATGAAACCTGTCCTTGGCATATAGTCCCTTATCCTCCCAAACTCCATTCCAGTTCCCTAACACCCCCAATCCATTCTCTTCACCCCACTTCCTGAGCCAGTCATTAACGTCTGTAGGCTTCTTTTTTTTTCTTCACTGAGGCCTTTGGTACTGGCAATATCTCCTAAAAGGAAATGTTGTAATAACTTACTGTAATCTGGAATGGCCAACACAGGGGCACTGCACAGTGCCACCTTTAGCTGTGTGAAGGCTCTTTCACAAGCTGGCTCCCCCTTTACCTTTTTGGGCATTCTTTTCTTTAACAGGACAGATAGGGGAGCTGCCAGAGTACTATAATTTGGTACATGCTTTCAATAGTACCTAGCGGTCCCCTAGAAAACTCCTAGTCTGCTTCTGGGTTTCAGGCCTGGGCCATGCCTCTATTACCTCAATCTTTGCTTGATTGGGATTAAGCTACCCCCACCTCACTACATGTCCTAGGTATGCCACTGCCACCACGGCCACCTGGCACTTTTCAGCCTTGACAGTGAGCCCTGCCGTCTGTATCATGCCCAACACTTCCTTCAGGTGGGACTGGTGTTCCTTTCAACTGATACTGAAGATGACACTATCATCCAGATACGACACTGCATACTCTCCAGTACCATGTAACACCTGGTTGACCAACCTTTGGAAGGCGGCAGGGGCATTCTTCATTCCAAAAGTCATTATCCTGAACTTGAATAATCCTATTGGAGTGATGAAGGCTTACCTTTCCTTAGCTCTGGCAGTTAACTCCACCTGCCAGTACCCTTTTGTCAAGTCAATGATGGTAAGGCATGTCACCCCTCCCAACTTGTTCAGTAGTTCATCCATCTGTGGCATTGGGTGGGCATCAGACTTTGTGACTGTGTTGGGTCCATGTTAGTCCACACAAAAGTGAGTAGAGCCATCTGGCTTGGGAACGAGGACTATAGGTGAGGCCCAGGAGCTGTGGAATTTCTTGACTACCCCTAAATCCAGCATTTCCTTCACCTCCCTCCTAATGTCATTTAGGATGGCCTCAGAGACCTGTTAGCCTGTCAATTGGATGAGTACTTGCATTTCAGTATCTACATCATGTGGCATTAAGGCGGTATGTCCCAGCCTGTCTGTAAACAAAGGGGCAAAATCCATTAAACCCTTCCTCACTTCTTGGGACTCTTCTGGGGTTAACAGGGGTGACTATTTGATTGCTTCCACAGAGGACTCCCACTTGCTTTCCTCCAGCAAATCCAGTAGGGGGTCTTCTTTGTCCATCCCCTCCACAGGACTACACACTGCAAATAGCATACCAGCTCTATTTGCATATGGCTTCATCATGTTGTCATGGTAAATTCTGTGGGTATGTTTCCTGTCTCTCAGTTCTAGAGTATAGTTCACATCATTTACATGTTGGACTACCTTTTATGTTGCCGCCCACTTGGCCTGTAACTTATCCTTCTGGACTGGGATTAGAACCCTGACTTTCTGACCTACACTGTACGAGTGAACTCTGGATCTGTGGTAATACCAGACTTTTTGCTTCTGATGGGCAGCTTACAGGTTGCTCTGTGCTGCTCTCGTAAGCTCCTTCAGCTTTTCCCTAAACTTTAAGACATACTCCACTATGGGAGTTCCCTGTGTGGTGTGCTTGCCTTCCCAATCTTCCTGGATCAATTCTAGGTGCCCACATACCCTACGTCCATATAAGAGTTCAAAGGGGGAGAACCCTGTCAACTCTTGGGGCACCTCCCTGTATTTGAACAACAGGTGCAGAAGGTATTTTTCCCAGTCCCTCCATACTGTTCAGCAAATCCATGAAGCATCAATTTTAGGGTACCATTTAACCTTTCCACCAGCCCATTGGCTTGTGGAATGATAAGGTGTTGTGTATCTCTGCACCACCCCACACATTTCCCACTGACAGGTCATCAGGTAGAACATGAAGGTACCCCGTCAATCAGTAATAACCTCCTGTGGAAACCCACCATGAGAGAAAATCCCTAGCGAGGTGTCTGTCACTTTGTCTGTCCTAAGTGAGGAGAGGCAACTGCCTCTGGGTATTGGGTGGCATAATCTACCACCATCAGGATAAACATCTTCCCAGAGGAGCTTGGGGTACTGAAAAGTCCCACAATATCCATTCCTACCCTCTGGAATGGCTCCTCCATAATGGGCATGGGAATTAGGGTGGCTTTGATTTTATTACCTGCCCTCCCTATTTGTTGGCACCAGTGACAAGACCTCCAATATTCCTTCACCTGCTGGGTAAAGTTGGGCCAATAGAAATTCTGGGACAATTGCTGCATGGTGTGCATGATTCCCAGATGTCTGTACTTAGGGATATCAGAGTGATCTTGAGCAACTGCTCACCGTACCCCTGGGGAATGACAAGCTGCATGCCCATCACCCCTTCCTCTGTCCTTGTGTCTTGTGTATACAACAGTCCATTGTCCCAAAATACTCTATGTCTCACATCATCTCCACATGTTTCTTTAGCCTCTCCAAACTAGGATCAGTCCTCTGAACAGCTGCAAATTCTTCACACTTTCCCAAGGCATGGTACATGTCCCCTTTCAGTTCCTAAACTGGGGTCCATAGCTCTAGCATCAGGGCATTTAGGGTCACTGCCATCCCTAACCTTCAGACCATTGGTTACCCCTCCCTCCCTCCTCAATGTAACCTTCTGTATCTGTTTGGTGAACTGCTACTTGAGAAAGTCCTACCTTCCTTTCACTAGTCTCCATTTCAGGAGACACAGGCTGGGGAACCAGCCTCTCATTGTTTTCCACAGGGGCTTCTACGGGGTCCAGTGAACTATAATCAGCCTTTGCTGTCTGATTGTGTGTAACTGCACACACCACCCCCTTCTGGAGATTGTTTCCTATAATCACATCTAGTGTGAGGTTGTCTGCCACTGCCACCTTTTGCACCCTCTCCTGTTTCACCCCAGTCCAGGAGAACACTAGCAAGTGGCCGAGTTTTCCCCTCTCCAGTGAGTCCCCACACCGTTACAAACTGATGAGGTACTAAGCTGTTCAGGCCCAACTAAATCCCTTTTAACTAAGGTAAGAGACACCCCCGTGTCCCTTAACCCATTGGTCTGCACCCCATTTAAAGTAACTGGGTGTTTGTACTCCCTCATTTTTATAGGCATGCTTTCAGGGATACACAGTGCAGCCAACTGTGTTCAAGCACCACCTTGTCCATCCTGTGACTTTTTGCTACACTGTCAAGCAAGATGCCCTGGCTGTTCACAAAACCAACAGTCATCATTTCTTTTATCTGAGAAATCCCTTTTTTGTAATTTGGGGCTTCCCCCTTTCTGTGGAGGCAGTGAGGGTTTCAGCTTCCCTAAAGGTGCACTTTCCCCTTTCTGCTCTGCCACACACACTCCACTTCCTTTCAGAGGAGGCCTGCTCCTAGCATAGCGATCCGAGAGCTCAGCAGCCTGCTGCACTGTTTTGGGGGTCTTGGTCCTCTAAGCAATTTTTTAGCTCTGCTGGGCAAGCCCAAAAGAACTGCTCTAGCAACATAACCTCCTCAATTTATTTCCACAGAATTTGTTTCTACTCCCTCACACCAATGTTCCAAAAACTGACATTGCTTTGTGGCGAGTTCCTCATAGGTCAGGGCTTCTCATGAGCTTACAGAACTTAACCCTGAATGCTTCAGGAGTTAGTTCATACTTTTCAAGCAAAGCAGTTTTAAGTTTCTCATAATCACTACTGTCCTGATTGTTCATTTGGCCTAGCGCCTTATGCCCTTTCCCAGTAAGTAGTGGTGATTGCTGGAAGCTCCAGGACTCCCTGAGTATTTTTGCCTGAATACAGACCTTTTCAAATGAATTCAAAAATGCAACCATATCCTCCCCATCTTTAAATTCAGCTATTAATTTTGAATTTAATTTATGCACCAGTCCTAGAATTTCAGGTTCACCCCTGATACTTACCTCCTATGGCGTTGGTCATTGGAGTCATCATTTTCAAGTTCAAACTCCCTCTGCCATTGTTTTTCTCTTTCTTTGGCCTGTCTTTGAAGCTGTCTTTCTCTTTCCACAGCCTCTCACTACCACTGCTTTTCCTGCAACTCCATCTCAAACTTCCTCTGCTCGAATGCCAGCTCCAGTTTCCTCAACTCCAGCTGCAGCCTGATCCCTTCTGGTTGCAACCCTGTGATGGCCTTCTCCTGCTGCTGTGGCTCTTTGTTCCTTCTGGTAGCACTGTCCACCTCCCCAGGACTAGACTCTGAGATGGACCCTGGTACCCCCATGCCCAGCTCTGGTCCTTTTCAGTCACTGGCCATGACTCAAGGCTCTGGGCAGCTGCTAGCTCATTGGCTGCCATGAGAGCCTCCACAAGGTGCTTTTGGTTGTCCCCTCATACTGGACCCCTCTTTCCTGACACAACTGCCTTAGGTGGTCTGCAGTGAAATCATTATAGTTGGAAGCCATCATCTTCCCTAACTATTACTACACTAGCTTACACTGAAAAAAAAGAAAACCGGGAACTTTATACTGTAACCAAATTATAGTTTTCTAAATCTCTGCCTTGATTGTGTGTGGATTGCTTTCACTTTATTAATCTGATACCCTGACCTTGGATCCAGCTGTTATGTCTGTGCCACCAATATCTCTCAAATTGCAACACTATGCAACCAAATCTCTCAGATTTCAATGCTGTGCACCAGATCTGTCATGCACCCACTCCTGGGTGGGGGGCAGATCCACTGAGCTCACAGCGTTCATCCCTAAATGCAATCCATGATGGGGGACACAGGGCTACCCTCCTTGTGTCTTTTTAGACTGCTCATTGAGGTCATGACTGCACTTCTGACAAGAGAACCAAGGGTGTCCCTCTAAAACTCTGGATAGGGGCAAAATACCAGTCTTGAATCATGTAGCCAAATATGAAACCCCTCCTAGTCTATTACACAAAGAAGGAAGACCCAGGTATCACACTCTCTTTGGGGGTAACAGGGTAAAACCTGATTTGGCCTTCTCCCCTCAAGACATGCAACAACCTGGTTCAAAATCTCTACAGACTCTGGTATTCTCCCTATCCTTCCAGATTCCTTACAGACCCTTTTTTGATTTGGTTGCTGATGGTGACAACCCCTTAATAATAACAGTTTGTCACAGATTTGTAATACTGTCCAACAATTCACACAGAATTATAGAAATATCACTCAGGCAGATTTTTTTTAGAAAAACAAATTATTTTATTAAAATACTTAAATAACAATCATACCGTTACAATTTAAAACAAAACATTCATTTGATCATAGAATACAGAAAAAAAATTGGGAAAATATACATGAAAATGCACTATGACTGATAGTTGAAGTCTACCTGAAATTTCTAGAAACCTGAAGTCCAGAACAATAACTGGAAATTCAATGTTGTCGGTCTTGGCAGCAGTTTTGTTCCTTGTGTGTCAGACTAAGTCCAAATGGAAAGTGTGTGTGCAGCCACTGAGTCACAGCAGTTTGGCTTCTTGTGTGTCAGGTGGAGTCCAAAAAAAAAGTGTGTTCAAATGCCCTGAGTTGGGGCTTTAAATACTTTCTGTAAATTACAGTGTCATTAATTATTCCCAGTTCTAAAGAACTGGCCTAATTCCTCAGAGCAACCACTCTGTTTGGCCAGGAAATGTCGCTGTACTGCTGTTTCCCAAAATCCCAAGAATATCACATTCCTGAGACATATGATTAACATGGATATGACATTCAGAGTTTAAGCCTTTGGAAGTCCCCAGTAGGCAGTTAGCACCCGTAAAATACAATTCACAATATCCTGTCAGAATGGTCATTTGCTGCTCAAATCCTGGCTAAAATATCCTTGGCTTTTGAACTGGCTTCTGTCAATTAGTTCCAAGAAAGGTCCTGTAAGGTTTATGACTATACAAGCTGATTTTATCTCTGTTGTCCTGTTTTCTCTGAAGCAGTATAGCACAGTGGTTTAAGGCTCTGAGATGCAAGCCTGGAGGCTGGGGTTTGAATCCCACAGCCCCTAATTGCATACTCTGTGACCCTGAGCAAGTCACTTAACTTATTTGTGCTCCCAGGTCACACCTGGAATCACACTTTGGCTTAGTTTGCCTCTCCTGGTTATACAGTTTTCCCTTTCCCTTCCCCCTTCCCCCCTTGGTTAGTTAACTTAGAAGACTAGCCTTTGATCATCTATCCCCAAGGCTTTGACAATAATGTGTCAGTTTCCTGCAAGCAAGCTGGCCTTCAGGTCAAAGGAAGGTCAAACCCCTTTTAATAGAGATCCAGTCTGTCTCTCTCTCCCTAGGTGCCTTTGTATTAACACTGGCATTTCTTGTGGAATGTACATATATACAGAATTATGTAAAAAAAATCTCTATATATCTACAACAGAATTATATCTACAAATAAGGACAGGAATTTGGGAAGCTCACCACATGGGTGACACTTCCATGTTGGTGCTGTGGGAGGCTTTTAAGGCCTCAATTAAAGGCTTAATCATAGCTTACTTAGCTCACTATAGAAAAAAAAAGAACAAGAACTAGCTTATGAGGGGAAACAATTGGAACAAAAAGGAGCTCTTTACAAAACTCTCCCCCATGCCAAGGATAATTCCTCACAATACCGGAAGAGTTTAAATCTCTGTCAAGAAATAAATAATTTAACAGCCAGGAAAGCAGAACTGTCTGTCTTAAGACTGAAACATAAATTTGGGGAGGGAGGTGAAAAATGTGGCAAACTACTTGCTTACTACTGTAGGAAACAACAATCTAATAAAGTGCATCCCTATGTGACACCTCAGGACAACTCTGTACCTCCCAACCCAGCATGAATGCCACCACAACAGCCTTTTAAATGCAACTCTAGTCATCGGTAGCTACTCCAGATTCTAACAAACTGCCCTCCTTTCTGTCCACCCTTAACCTCCTTAAACTGGACCAAGCACAGATATATAAGATAGATCTTCCAATTACTAAGGAAGAGATTTTCACTGCAGTCCATAATCTGACCCCTTAAAAGCCACTTGGGGAGATGGACTCCCAACAGAGCTCTATCAAATCTTATCTTCTCACATTTCCCCTGTATTAGAAAGGTTGTACAGTGGAACCCACCTATAACAGATATATTTATAGTGGACACTCACGTATAATGGACAGATATGTCTTGTCATAAGTTGAAAGTTATGCCAGTAATGTTAAAAATCCCATTCATGTTATGCTCTGCAACCCCTGTATAGCAGACACAATGAGCTCCTCTACACCTCTGTTACATGCTGCAAATTGCCTGCTAATTTTAACCTGATTATTCAGCTGGTTAGTCTGGCACTACAAAGACATCACTCACCTCACTTGATGCCTGATGCCTGACCCCTTTATCTAGGGGATTACTCCTGTACCCTCCTGATCCCCCAATCAGCACAGGTTCTGTACAGCAAAATCTTACCAATCACATGTACTGCTCAGCCTCCCTATCCCAATGAGCACAGGTACTGTACATCAAAATCTTTCCAATCTTGTTTACTGCTCAGTTTCCAATCAGCTACAAAGAACATTTCCCCATACCTCTGGTTGGCAGATGAGGGGGAATGTTCTCATTTTAACTCTTGTGTTTGAGCTGTGGTAGAGGAGATTCATATTTTAAGTTTTCAGGATATAGCAGACACCCCATATAATGGACAAAACCTGCTTGCACCGACATGTCCATTATCGGGGGTTCCACTGTATTCTGAACTATATCATACCAGAACATCCCCCCCACCATGGCAACAGAAATGATTACAGTACTCCCAAAACCCAGGGAGGACCCCAAGATTTTTACTAGCTATTGCCCTATCTCACTGATTACATTGGATAGCAAAATATATGCTAAAGTATTTGTGACTAGCCTAGAGAATTTCTTATGCTCCCTGATACACCCTGCACAGGTTGACTTTGTGAAATGGCATTTCAGCTCAGACCATATTTGCACTTTAATTGATCTTAGGCACATAGCCAGGGATGCTCCCACTCCAACTACTGCTATTCGGTGGAGTGGGAGCATCTGTATGAGGTGTAGTTTTAGGGCATCATTTATAACAGCAATACAACCATGTATTCAGCCCCTCAGGTTCAAGTTCTCACTAATAGCATGTTGTCCTCTCACTTTCCTCCCAAGGGGGCAAAGGCAAGGGTTTCCTCCTTCCCCTTTATAATTTGTTCTTACCATAGAACCACTGGCTGCTGTGATACATCAATATCTAAACATAAAGAGCATTCAAGATGATCATGACTAGTATAAAACGCTTTTATATGCAGATGATCTATTAGTCCTGACCAGCAAAGCCAATGTTTCTATTAATCCTCTGGCTCAATATATTTATGTTCCTGTCAGGACTAAAAATTGACCAAAGTAAAACTGAGGTTCTTCCACTAAACACACTGGGCCCAAATCTTAAAAGCCAGATTGAGATGCAAGTGTCTGTGTCACACAGAAGTGGTGCAAGGGGCATCTTGCATCAAAACATGCAGCTTTCACAATTCTCAAAGTCCTCCTGGGGCACATTGTGCCAGACCAGCCCTGCACCAGGTCTGTGCCTAGAAGTTAGGTGTGACACAATGCTAGGGGGCTTGCAGCAAGCACAAGCTGCCATATCCCCTAATTTGGGCTTCTCTAAACCCTCCCCAAGGGCACATTTGTAAGTACCATTAGACCAGCCAGGGCTGGTCTAACAGTACTTAGAAGGGTGACCTCTTGGAGGGTTCAAAGAACTTGTTCCGCTTCAGAGCCTTTCCTGGGTGGGAGAGAATATGTGCTGTGGTCCCCCCTCTCCAACCACGATCCCATATGGAGTAAAATTCTTAACTGCCAAGGTGTCCAGTGTCCCTCCCTCCCTGTCCCCGATCCCATATATAGGAAAATTTAAATGCCCTGGTGTTCTGTGTTCACCCTCCTCCATCCCCAATCCCATATATTCAAAAATTCACAACTGCCCTGGTGTCCAGTGTTCCCTCCCATCCCCAATCCCATATGTAGGAAAATTTATAACTGCCTGGTGTCCAGTGTCTCTGATTCTCCCCATCTCCCAGCACCCCACTGAACAATAACCAACAGTTCCTGGTGTCTAGGGGACCCCCCCACCCTCCACCCTGAAAAGTAGTGACCAACCACCCTGCTCTCCCCCATCCCATCCAGGAGCAAGTGACAAGCAAAGCCCTCCAATCTCCACCACAGTCAGCTGCCAAATGAGCCATCAAGGAGCACGTTCAGTAACAGCTGATTTTCAGTGTATGCTTCTTAACAGCTCAGTAGGCCACCTGTCATGGTAGAGTGCTAAAGGCTGTGCCGGTCACCCACTCCTGGATGAGTATGGGTGAGCAGGGTTGTGGGGCACTACCTAACTGGGTGGCAGGTCCCCTAGACACCAGGGACTGTTGGGAATTGTGGATGGCACACTGGAGGCTGGGAGAGAGGAACACTGGACACCAGGGCAGTTATAAATTTTCCTGTATCTGGGATTGGGGATGGGGGAACACTGGACACTAGGGCAATTATGAACCTTACTATGTATGGGATCAGAGATGAGTGGAACACTGGACACCAGGGCAGTTATGAATTTTGCTATATATGGGATCAGTGATGGGGAGGGGGGAACACTGGACACCAGGGCAGCTATGAATTTTCCTCTATATAAGATTGGTAATGGGGGAACACTGGACACCAGGGCAGTTATGAATTTTCCTATATATAGGATCCGGGATAGGGAGCACTTGACACCAGGGCAGTTATGAATTTTCTTATATATGGGATCGGGTATGGGGAGGGGGGAAACACTGGACACCAGGGCAGTATTGTATTGTCCTTTTGGTATATATAGGATTGGGGATGGGGAGGCGGGTCTGCTAGCCACCAGGGAACATTCACTTACACACCTGTCATACCTTCCCAGATTGCTGCATGACCATACCATTAGCTCATGGCAAACCTCTCAGTTGTGCTGTTTTTTTGGAGCACAGCCACAGTTGTTGCAAGCTGTGGGAATTTGACTAATGGATCCTACCCGATAGAGAATTAGGAACAGGGTCCTTGGTGCACTGTATTTTGAGAATCAAGTCCATTATGTCATGCTGCAGATTTTACTTCCCTGAACCTCCGCTGGACTCCAGACTCAATCACCCATCTAGGTATCAAAATCACTCCACAGAGTAATCGTCTAGGTGACCTAAACCTAAAACAGCTCCTAGAAAAAAATAAAACAGATTTTGACAGGTGGAAACAATTACAGCTATTGTTGATCTGTAAAATAGAAGCTATAAAAAGCATTACAACTCCAAAACTACTTCACTGTATATCACATCTTCCAGTAGTCATCTGCAATGAGTGATTTGCCCATTTTGATAAGGTAATAGGTCAATTTCTCTGAGAAGGGAAACATACATGATACAATAGGAATAAATTATAATTGCACTGATGTACAGGAGGGTTAGACCTTCCATGACTCAAGGGATATTACTGGACATTTAAAGTAGCTCAAACCTTGAGATGGTTCCCAGATCCTGGACATATCTTTCCACTTTGAATGGATACTAATACACATTTGTTAGGGGATTGTCCTCCCATAACAGTCTGTTTGAAATAACTCGGATTCCATACCAGATCACGCCCTCCATATATGTATCACAAACTACCTGGAATCAAGTGGGGAAATGGTTAAAGTTAGACCTATCCAGCCCAGTCATTATCCCCCCCCGGGATCTAAAATAATCCAAGTAGGAGACAGCCCCTGGAACTGGTCACTCTGGAAAGACAAACACATCTTTACCATTTCAGATATCTTACTCCACAATTTAAATGCACTTGATTCATTTCAAGGCATCCAATCCCAATAAGGTTTACCAAAGACAGAATTCTGCAGGTACCTCCAACTAAGAAGTGCACTTACCCCACTCTTGAAACTAATAAAGGCTTCATCAGTTAATATGTCTTTGCTCCCAACCAATAACTACGTGGACTACTCAATGTAAAGCACTGTGCAGCTGATGTACTGTGACAAGGTATTGGTACATCTAAAAGGCAGAACATCACTGATTGTTTTTACAAGTAGGAGAAACAAAGGTTCTGCCCACACTCAACCCCTAATCCCAACCACTAAGGGTCATCCTCCTTTATAGGGTCTACATGGCTCCACTCCCTTCCTGCCTTTCTTTATTACAAAGGTGGGGCATACATTTATTTATTTTTTTATTGAAATGTTTCACCAGGAGGACACACTGAACAACAAGTTGCTCATCTCACAGTGTGACCTGGGCAGAAGGGGTTACTTAGGGTTGTGAAGGATGATCAGTTACAATAGTATGTGGGTAGTACAAACACCTGTATTTCTATTTCATCCTGAGTCTCAAATTTACTTTTATACCTCCACTACATAAGACATGCCTGCATATTCTATCCACAACCCCATACTTCCTGCCCAGACATATATTCACATCAGGGGCAAAAACAAACAAAAATAAAACAAAAAAACCCAGCTTCCTTCTCTCTCTAACCCCCAATTTCTTTCATCCACTGCCATCCATCCTCCCTCCTAAATAAAAAATCTGTAACTCTTCTTTCGTCCACTGCTCTCTCACAAGTAGTGACTATCACCTCTTCTTCCATCCACTTCTCAACAAACACATAATGGACTATGTTCACTGCAGGTACTGTGGGACTCTATTCAACTGAACAACTGCACATAATATAGGACACTGCCTCACATGTTATGCTCCGAGACACCTAAGAAACCAGCTCCACGCCACTTGGGCTGAAATCACCTTTCTGTGAGCCATGATTCAGGAGACCACTCAGCATTATACTCCACCAGCCCCTAAGAACACACCCCAGCCATGGATACCTCTACCACAGAGGGCAACTAAACCTAGGGGATGGCAGACAGTCAAAAACCATTAAGCTGCACGATCATACTATAAGACAAACTATCCAATAAAAATGTCAAACAGATTCAAGCCACTGTCACTCAAGCCATTCATCAAGGCAGAGGTCACAGGGAGCCCAGACCCACCACAGGGCTCATGTGGGCAAAAAACAAGCTATAGGAAGACACAGGACATAACTCAAATCACATACTAGTCATAGGGGACTCTATAATTCAGGGAATAGAGTCTCACCTACAGCACAGCAACAATACAAAAGTTTCAGTCAGGTGCCTTACAAGATCATCAGCACATAGAGACACTAACCACATGGAGGAAAATTGTATGGAACACAGGGCTAAAACCACATGTCTTAGTCCACCTAGGCACCAACTACCTGGCCAATCATTTGGTGGAGGAGACCAAGATCCATCTGATCTCTCTAGGTGACAAACTTTCTTCTGTTTTGTCCACTGTGTCATTCTGTGAGATTCTTCTGGTATGGGAAAAAGAAGCTAGCAGGAAGAAGATCAGAGATGAAGAGATCTCTGAGCTCAACAATTGGCTCAGAGACTGGTGTGCAGAGAGGGACTACAAATGCAGAGGGGACTGAAATACATTCTAGGGAAGGCAGTTCTTTCAATATGATTGCCTGCACATCACCAAGGAAGGCACCCGGGTTCTAGGCCAGAAATTTGATGATTTCATTTCTAATTTAAACTAGTTAATGGGGAGTGGGCAGCAGCATCCAAGGAACCACAGGGGACAACTGTTGGCACTCCCCAACAATCTCCTATGAATAGCTCAAGACAACACTAACACATACCTTATTGGCACACTTAAGGACCCTACAAGGCTACTTAGTATAAAGACAATGTCTTCTGCTAATATAAAGAAAAAGGGAAGCTCCACAGTGATCAATTCTAACCAAGGAAGGTGAGCATTGTGTGTCAATGCTTGTAGCTTGGTAAACAAAATCCTGGATCTCACCACCATAATGGTGGAGGTAGACTTGGACTGGGTCACAGTCACAGAGACATGGTTCACCAAAAACAACACCTGGGATATAGCTATTCCCAGGATACACACTATTGTGAAGAGACCGTAAAGGTAAGAAAAGTGGAGGAGTATCAATGTATGTAAAAAACAGCATCAATGCTATGGAAACCGAGGGACACAGCAGCAAAGAGGAGGTCCTCTGGGCCACACTTGGAGCTGGAAATAAGTACCCTATCTGAGTTGAAGTTATATACAGACCTCAAGCCCAGAATAAAGACTTGGACAGGGCACTCCTGGAGGCCATCCTACAGATGGCAGACAAATGAGAACTGCTACTGGTCGGTGATTTCAATCTACCAGATGTGGATTGGCTCTCACACTCAGCTTCTACAGCAAGGATCATAGAATTCCTCCTAGCACTAAAGGGAGCAGGACTAGAACAGTTGGTGATCACATCAACATGAGAGGCAGCCATCCTGAACCTTGTGCTCTCAAATAGCAACAGGATCTCTGACACAACAGTGGACAGCAATCTGGGTACCAGTGATCATATTACCATCTGGATTGTCATCACTCATAAAAAGGAAGTCAGTCACAGCAAACTCAGGGTCCTGGATTTCAGGAAGGCCAACTTTACTCAAATGAGTGCTTCCATAAAGCAAATACTTATCAAGGAAACAGGGGGCACAGTGGAACAGAGGTGGAAAGCCCTGAAGGAAGCTTTACTCACAGTAACTTCCCAGTGCATGAAGCAGATCTCTAAGTCAAGAAAAAGGAGGAAACCACTATGGTACACCAAGGATGTAACAACAAAAATAAAGGATAAAAGGAAAGCATTCAAGAGATTCAAGGATACTAACAATGAGGCAGATATGGAAGTCTACAAAATGAAGCTAAAAGAAGCAGGGAAGGCAGTAAAGGCAGCCAAATCCCAGACAGAAGAAAGAATAACATGAGGAGTGAAGAAGGGTGATAAAACTTTTTATAGATACATCAGAGAAAAAAGGAAAACAAAAGGAGGTATTATAAGAATAGCAACCAATGACGGTAAATAGGCAGAAAATGATAATGAAAAGATGGAGAGTCTAAACAGTTTCTTCTGCTCGGTCTTCACAAAAGAAGATGATGGCATAGACCCAAAATGCAGAACACAGGCAGACTCACCATAGAAGCAGATGCTGTACCATTTACAAGAGATAGTGTCCTAAAAGAGCTTCTCAAGTTAAAAGCAAATAAAACAATGGGCCCAGATGAAATCCACCCTAGAATTCTGAAGGAGCTGGCACAGGAAATTGCAGGCCAACTGGCAAAATGATTCACACAGTCTCTAGAGAGTGGGGAAATACCTCAGGACTGGAGAAAGGTCACAGTGATACCATTGCACAAAAGTGGAAGCAGGATGGAGGCCAGAAACTACTGGCTAGTGAGTTTGACCTCGGTAGTGGGGAAGCTTATGGAGTCCCTACTTAAGGAAACAATAGTGACATTCCTTATGGAAAAGGCAGCTAGGTACTAAACAGCATGGATTTATAGCAGGATGGTCATGTCAAATGAATATGATTTAATTCTTTGACTGAGTCTCCAAAATAGTGGACCAGGGAGGGGCAGCAGAAATAGTCTATCTAGATTTAAGCAAGGCTTTTGACTCTGTCTCCCATAAAGGATTGGTCAATAAGCTAGAGCACTTAGGGTTATGGCACAAAATGGTCAAGTGGGTTCAAAACTGGTTTCACGATAGAACTCATAGGGTCATAGTCAATGGAACACTGTCTAGCAAGGGAAGGGTGATCAGTGGTGCACCTCAAGGATCTGTTCTTGGTCCAGTCCCCTTCAATATATTCATCAGCAACATTGTTGATGGCCTGCAGGGTAAAGTATGCATGTTCACAGAAGACACAAAGATCTGCAACAGGGTAGATACAACTGAAGGAATGGAAGCAACAGAAGCAGATCTAAAGAGCCTAGACGCATGGTCTAGGGACTGGCAGTTGAAATTCAATGCCAAAAAGTGCAAGGTCATGCACTTAGGTAAGGGAAACCCAAGGAAAACATACTCACTCAATGGTGAAAAATTAACAGAAACAAAACTTGAATGGGATCTCGGAGTGCTTATCTCCGATGATTTATAGGTGGGTAGACAATGTGAAAAAGCAGTGCAGAAAGCTAGTAGCATCCTTGGATGTATTGGCAGAGGCATCACAAGTAGGAAGTGAGAGGTCATACTCCCTCTGTACAGGTCCTTGGTGAGCCCACATCTTGAGTACTGAGTACAGTTCTGGTGGTCACACCTTAAAAAGGACATAGACTGCTTGGAGGCTGTACAGAGGAGAGCTACTAAAATGGTACAGGAACTGCACCAGGAGCAATATGAATCTAGACTACAGCAACTGCAAATGTACTCCCATGAGTAAAGGAGAAACAGGGGGGATATGATAGAAACCTTCAAATGCATAAAGGGCATAAATAAGGTACAAGCAGAAAACCTCTTTCACAAAAATGAGAAAAATGGGAATGAGGGGGCAGTTTGAGATTAACAGGAGTTAAGCTTAAAACCAACATTCATAAGTTCTACTTCACAAAGAGGGTGGTGGACCCTTAGACTAGCTTACCACCAGAGGTTGTGGAGGCGAAAACTGTCATTGCTTTTAAGCTAGCATGGGACAAGTACTGTGGTAATCATGGAAGAAGAACAGAATAGAAGTAAGCAATCTGGGCAGACTAAATTGATCATATGGTACCTTTCTGCCAACATGTTCTTATGTTCATATGTCAACCACATCTACTTCACTATTACAGACTATATACCTGATCAAACTACTTGAACCAGGGAATGCAGGGAGAAAACTTTAATCTAAACTTAGAAGAGCCGGCCCGGTGTCACTGAGGGTTGAGGTGCTAGGAGCCACACCTCGCTCCATGCCGATAACCCGGGTTCAGAAGCGAGCTCGGGCTGCTGGGGGTTGGCCGGGGGGAGATAGGCTGGAGCATCCAACGACGGCTCGCCTACTGCGGGGAGGGAGGGTTCACTGTGCCTGCAAGTGGTGACCTCTGGTGGAGGCTGGGGGCATGACAGCAAGTCGGGGTCCTAGGGGCTGGATTGGTTGAGGACATAGGTCAGCAACCAATCAGCCTCAGGACTATAGGGTGGGGGGAGGGAGGTTGCTGACGTTGGCATTCGCACCTTGATGTACAGGGCCCACGATGTCCCACAGGGAGAAAAAGTGGAAATACCCCCACTGGAGCAGAGAAAATGGAGCACTGAGCTGGGGTCTCTATGTGCAAGAGCCAAGCCTGCAGCCTTGTGGACCCTGACGCATGCAAGATTTGGGGAGTGCCCCCACCCTGACCCCACACAGGGGGTATCAGCAGCAGGATGGAGGGATCTGGGGACTGACAGGTAAGTCTTTGACAGAGACCAGGCTTAATGAGCGACTCCCATTGATGCGGGTCCAGTGGGTAGTAGGTGGGGATAAATTGTGGGAAAAAAAAAATCTAAACTTAGAAGACGCAGGATGGTCTGCCTGCTGGAAAACTACCTTAGCTCCAGCAAAGAATACCAGTAGCATACTCATACAGAACAATATACTACTTTCTGGGTACTGTACCCCTACAGTCTTACATGTGGTACACCTACTTACAAACAATAAATGCTGGATATATTCCCAACCAAATAGTGATCTATATTATATACTGTGGACATGCCCCAAAATCCACCTCTACTGGCAACAAATTCAAAGTACCCTGGAAAACATTCTCCAAACATCCCCCTCCTAATGTGCCCAAGTTATTCTTATTAGGAGCAACACACAGGACTCATCATCATCATAAACATCAATATAATTTATTGTTCTTTGCCAGAATAGAGGAAAAATGTATTTATTTAAAAGCTGATAACCAGGAAAGGCACACTGAGCCGGGACTCATTTCCAGGTGGGAGAGACACATCCAGGGGAGAGACACACCAAAGGAACAATTTCAGAATAACAGCTAGGGGGATGCATAAATATAAATGGCAGAGTAAATACAAGTATATACATAACATCATGCTTTTATATTATTACAGCAACATATAAATGAGTGCTATATTATATAATTTACATGACTGGAAACATGACTGTTCAGAATTGAGCATTGAATAGAATGAGTAAGGAGAAAAATAAAATCAAGGGATGTAAAAATAGAGATAGAATTATAAGTAGTCAAAGGACAGGAGGACAATTTTCCAAACTGGGAGGATGGGACAATGCTTACAGACTAGGAGACTGGGCATATGTGCTCTGGATGGTGGGTGGATGGGCAAAAGGGGAGGAGGAGGGGGGGAGCAAGTACCTGGGTCACCAGAATGGGCACAGAGAAGGGATTTAAGGACAGAGAGGGTAGCGGCATGGTGGATGTCCCAAGGGAGTTGGTTCCAGAGGAGAGGGAACCGGTAAGAGAAAGTTTCCTGACCTGAGCAAGAGTGAGGGTCTGGAAGGGAGAATGTTTGGGTATCACTAGATTGAAAGGAATATGAGGAGGGCCTAACCAGGGAGACATGGGAGTTGAGGTAAGAGGGGAGAAACCTGAACCAGAATCTGCCAGTGAATGTCAGGCAGTGAATCTGGCACCTGGACTTTAGAATAGAGAGAGTGAGAGAGAGAGCAGTAGATGGTGCAGTGGTGAGAGTGAGGTGGGGAAGAGGTGGCAAAAATGGCAGAATGAGTTAAGTAGGGTGTTGAGACTACCTAGTGAGGTTACAGGAGCAAAGGCATAGACAATATCAGCGTAGTCGAATATGTGAAGAATAGTCTTGTTGACTATGTCACGATGAGTAGACATAGGGAGACATTCTTTATGTTGGTAAAGGGCACCTAGCTTAGGGCAGAGCTTGGAGCAGATATAGTCTATGTGTGCTGACAAGTCAAGGCTGCTATCCAAGGTATTTGAAAAAGTTGACAGATTGGAAGGGTGAACCATCGAGGGTGGTGAAAGAAGGTAGGCATTGAATTTTGGATAGTTCTTGCTTTGTGCCAAAAAACATGGAAACTGATTTTTTGGAATTAAGCTTCAAAAGATTCAGGTGAAACCATTTTTGAACTTTGTCAAAGCCAGATTGAAGGGGAGCTGTTACATCGATGGCAGAAGGACAGGAAAAGTATAATATGGTGTCATCCACATATAGATGGATTTTGGAGGGGAAGCAGATGGTGGGGAGGTCATTTTTGAATATGGAAAATAGAATGGGGCCCAGTATGGAGCCTTGGGGGACATAAGTTAGGATGGGGGGGTGGTTCCTACCAGCACAGATTGCTGCCTTTGATGAAAGTACAAGTTGAACCAATTGGTGGTAACAGGGGCGAGGCCAAAGGAATGAAGTCTGTGTGTGAGGAGGGCATGAGGAATGGAGTCAGTGGTTTTGGCCAGATCAATAAAGAAGGCAGCTGTGACAAGGCATTTGTCCATAGCGGATTGGATAGTGTCAGTAACCCAGAGTAGGGAGGAGATGATGGAATGCTGCTTCCTGAAGCCAGACTGGAAGGAAAAAAGACTGTTTGTGGCTGTTACATGTTCCAGGAGCCTTGAGAAGATTAGAGACTCTCGGGACTTGATGAGGGCTGGTAGGAGAAATAAGGGTCTATAATTGCGGGGTGAGGTGGAATCCCCACCCTTATGTAGGGGGAGAACTTTGGCCAGCTTCCAGGGCAGGGGGACGGAGCTGGCAGAGAGGGAGAGGTTTAGGAAATGAGTGAGGGTGGCTGCAATTGCTGGGGCAGAGATATGGAACAACTTGGGGTGGAGACCATCTGGGCTGGCTTTGCTAGGATTAAGAGTCATTAACGCCTTGGAAACCTCTTCTGGGGAGATGGGGGAAAGTGTAGCCCAGTCCTGTAGGGATAGGAAAGTTGGGGGGGGGAGGCAAAACTTGCAAAAAGCCTACTTCTTTGCAGATGGCATACTGCCTAGATCCCATCCATGGAAGAATTTCTGAACTGTATGGTACAGCAAGCCCAGTTCAAAAGACTCCTACACCTGGCCTTAAACTTGCTAAGGAAATCTGACAAAACATGGTCCAATTTCCACCAGTACCTTAAACAAACTGCTTCAATGGATATACCAATACCTGTCATGCCATCAACACCCCCACACACACACACACACTTGTACAGTCAGAGGCTAACATATGATTGATTCACCACATATCACAACTGCCAGTCAGGTTTTCCTCATCTGCCAGTAGGGTTACCACCTGTCCCGATTTTCGCAGAACAGTCATGATTTGGGCAGCTGTGTCCTGCAAAAAAACAGGAACAATACTACATGTCCTGATTTTATAGTAGAAAAAATATTTTCTAACTTTCCACTAAATGTTTCAGAAACTACAATACTTTAACTAAAATACCTTAAAATGATAAGAAACAATAGAAGCAACTAAGAAACTATAGTACTTGGCCTTAATTCTGATTATATAGAGAAAACAAGTCTGTTGTATTGGTCGAGGTTACAGTCTGTCCTGCGAAAAATCACGTTTCAGTAAGAAATGTCCCACTTTGGGCTTCTTAAAAGATGGTAACCATATCTGCCAGACTCCCGCCCCCAACCCACTAGACCCGCTCTGAGTAAAGCCCGAGACATGAGCAGGTTTTCCCTGTTTCTGGAAAGCTCAACCCCAACTCAGCTTCTTAGATAGACCATGTTATCCTATTACTTTCTTTCTTTCTTTCTTTCTTTCTTTCTTTCTTTCTTTCTTTCTTTCTTTCTTTCTTTCTTTCTTTCCTTTCAGTGTAAATAATTTTGTTTATAAAATATCTACTTGAACAGCACACATAAACAACAGCTTATTGACTCTTGAAATAATACTGTTTAAAAATCCCTAGTAGTATATGAGGGCAAGTTTCAAGACCTTCTTCCATGGCTACTTGAGGGCTTTAATACATACTGTACATGTATATTTCCTTTATGAATCAGAAGCTGATATGTTATCTCGAGATATGAAAGCAATGAACGTCATTTCTTTCTCTGTTTCATCCTAAGATACTTAGCCACAATGTACAACCTCGGATGTAATACTACTCTAAGCCCTAAACATTGCTTGTAACTATTGACTACTATCCTTAAATGCTGTACATATAATGTTGCAATGTGAAAATAAAGAAAAAATGATTAACTGCAAAGGAGATCTTTAATTGCACCAACATAAGGGGAGTGAAAGACAAAACAGGTAGCAGCCTTTTTTCAAACTCCAACTATAGCTGCAGATAGGGTGTTCAGTTTCAGGGATCAATATCTTTATTGATATCAACCCATTCTTATTCAATTAAATTATTTGTAGAAAAACAGCTATTTATTTGATGTGGAAGCACCAACATCTAATGACATTAATAATCAGAGATGGAAAATGAAGCTCATGTTGTTAAACAGCCAGCAAATAGCAGCTTTTGTCACCATGTGGTGTGAGCTAGTTAGTACTGTGATGGATAAGTTTTGACTATTGTGGGATCAGTGCCTGTAACAACAGTATCCATGGATGCCTCTCTGTCTCTCAGAGGAGGTCAGTTACCAATTTCTCAACAATACACAAAACACAGCAGAGCAGATCTGCTGACAGGGTACTACTGCACCCTAACATGTTACAATAGAGAAGCGTACAAAGGGACACTGCCAACCCCTCATTGTAGGTCCCAAATTGTCTATAATTTGAAAAACACATTTTATTATTGCTCACCTTCTGCAGAATTTGTGGATATAGCAAACCTTGTTGGTATCTGCCTCTTTTTTCTTCATACAAGTTAAAAACTGTATGTGTTATGACCGCCCACACACACACACACACACACACACGCACACAAAATCTAAAAATTAATAATACAGCGGGAAGAGACTACTGTATCATCAGTGGCTGGACAGTCTGTTGTCTTTCCTAAAGCCTAGGAAGTATGCAGTAAAAAGAGTGCAACAATGTGAAACATAGCAAGTGTTGGTATGTTTACACCAGAAAATTATTGTTCCATTTTATTAAGAAAAAAAGTAATATAAATTCCAAATAAGATATGCAATCACAAAATATTTTTTATTAGAAAAATGCAAAGGGCTGATAGTGCCCCTTTAATGGTAGCAGGCAGGTTTCTCAAAGCATATGCACTCAGCATATCTCAGCTGCCCTGGCGCAACTGAGATGCACCATGCCCAAACTGTGATATTCACAGAAGATGCGCCTGGGGATACTCCTGGTGCATCCCCTCTGTGAATACCACAGTTACACCCAACCCGAGAAGCACTGGTGTATCCCCCTGTTTGGGCTGGGAAACTGATGGAGTAGAGCATCTCCAGATGTGCTGCACCCATTTTTGCTATTCACGGCCACAAATATTCAAATGAGGCCATTAGGCATGCAAGGTGCAATGGGGCCATTTGCATGTCATTATGGCCCCCTTTCCATGGAGCCTGTAGGGATATGCCCAGCGGAATGTGCCAGGTGCCCTGCAAATTTGGCAGTGCATACATTTACAATACCCTAGGCAAGATCCCACCACCCAGCCATAGTCCTGTACAGTGAAACATAGTCCCAGGCATCCCTGTTAGGCAATCCTTCCCCCTTCCCTGCTTGTACCCCCTACAGTGAAACTTAATCCCAGGCATCCCTGGTAGGTAAACCTTCCCCATCTCCCTACCTATATCCCTGTAAAGACACATAAAAATGCAGTCAGCCCTGGTAGGCTATTGGAACCCCCCCACTCTGCCCTGACCAGATCGCACTGATGATCTTTTCCCAAATGTATCCCTGGTGGTCTAGTGGACACCCCACCCCTCCAGGCACCCCACCCCACCCCCACTCCCCCATCCCAGCATGTGCCCAATGTCAGCGAGCAGCTCTTCCCACCCGCACACCACCATGGCTGCCCACATATAGAGCTGTCTGTGAATGACAGTGTACTGTACTACTGTTGCCCATTGGTAGACCATGTCAACCAATAGGCTCACAGTGTGTACTGTAAGCTGTCATTCACAACTTTGTGAATAACACAGGTCAGTCACAAAGTTGTGAATGACAGCTTACAGTACACACTGTGAGCCCATTGGTCAACACAGTCTACCAATGGGTTTATAGTACTACAGTACACTGTTATTCACTGACAGCTCTGTCAGTGGGCAGCCATGGTGTTGTGTAGGTGGGAAGATCTGCCCGCCAAAATTGGGCACATGCTTGGATGGGGGGAACAGGATGAGGTGGGGTGCCCGGATGGGTGGAGGTTCTACTGGACCACCAGGGATACATTTGGGAACAGATCGTCAGTGTGAGTGGGTTGGGGCAGGGTGGGTGGTTCCAATAGCCTACCAGGGCCGACTGCATTTTTATGTGTCATTACGGGGATATGGGCAAGGAGGGGGGGAAGGTTTGCCTACCAGGGATGCCAAAGTCTATGTTTCACTGTACAGGGATACGGGAAGGGAGGGGGTAGTGCCTAACAGGGATGACTGGGTCTATGTGTCACTGTACGGGGATATGGGTGGTGGAGGGGACTGCTGGACTGCCAGGGTCAGCAGGCTGCCATGCTGCTGTCTTTAGTACTGCAGCCTGCCTGTGGTTGGACACCCACTTAAGTCTTCTTGTTGTAGACTTATCTTTTGAAGGCGCATCTCAGGACTTGCTCTGGAGATACGCCTCCAGGTTGGGTTGTGAATTGGTTTGCACTCCATATGGATGGGCATGCCCCCTGCACAACCCTTCCAGATGTGCCGCATAACATTATGGGTGGTGTGCGGTGCATCTGCAATGCACCGGCACATTTCTGTCCTTCCAGGGTCACACTAGTGTGGAAGTTGAGGATGTACCAGCACATCTAGGATGCGCTGGGCTCATCCCTTTTGTGAATCCTGCCTAATGTCTTTTTTTAAATGTTTGAAAATTATAATATTTAAACAATACAGTGAATTTTATATATTGCCTCCATTTATTTGCATGGCTACAGTATCCATGCCCCCTAAAGGTGACCTTCTGATGCATAATTCTTTGCTGTGTCAGAAACATTTGTGATATCACAATGTTTTATTGTGTTAAGGACTGTGGTGTCACAAACAGAGACTGTCTATAAATCTGCAAGTTTTTTACCTTAATAATATAGGGAAATAAAAGTAGAATCTAAACAGTGTCAGGTTTCTGGCCCTCCAGTCTCTGGAATATGAGTTTAAGGAGATAACTAAAACTCACCACCTCATACTCTACATTATTGAATTATCCATGAATGTCATCATGCATATCATCGGCAATAATGTGTCTTCTGCCCCATTGTACAAATGACTGATTGACTAACTAAAAGAAATCCTCATGGATAGTATGATATTTACGGTTCAAAGGGCAGAAATGCTTAAACAGTTAAGAGTCCAATGTGTAAACAGTCACTGAGCAGTGAAAGGATCCTGGTAAATTGAGAACTAATGTATATCAGACACATTCAGCACATGCTTACAGGAAATCTCAGTTACTGAGTCTGACAATATTTTTTTATGTCTCCTACAGTAACTGAGTCAGGAAAAATAATATAGAGAAAAAATGAATAGAAAACAGCAGGATTCCTCAGTGCCATTAGTTTTAAATAAAATATAATGACCGAGTTTAGTTTTCAAGAAGCTACTCAGATTGCCATGACAACCATATATCATATCAGATCTAGGACATTTCAAACATAGGCAGACAGTTACTATATAAATTGCACCTTTCATTCCTACAATTACTACAACAAAGCATATGCAACTTGTAGTGTACAAGACTCTAATACTGCTGCTCAAGGGGTCTTTAAAGTGAAGGATAAAAACAATAGTGAAGGATGGGTAGAGTGCTAAGACTTTAGGTAGAAAGGAAAAGGGGTTTCTGCTATCTGATATCTCAAAAAGGGAACTTCAGGATACTTCACATGATGATATTAGTCCCAGTGCACACGAAAGATCTCATTCAATGATTCGCTGAAAATCAATTAATAGATCTGTGAGAACCTCGGAATATAGCAGAGTGCAAATGGTTCAGGCCAGACATGGCAAACCTGTAAGTAATAAGGGCAAAAAAGCTAAAAATGTACCCCTCCCTGGCCCAGCAGGGGGACCTCAGGCAACTGATTCTAAGCAAAAAGAAAGTCTATGACTGCAAGAAAGAAACAGGGTGTTTGCAGGCAAGAATGGAGAACAGAGCAGCACTGATGGAATGCAAATCTAGATTTAAGACAGCCAAAAAAGTGTTGAATGACGATAGCAGCAGGGGATGCAGACAACACCAAAAAACTGTGAGTAGTACCTATATGAAATCAGGGAGGAGGAGGAGGAGGAGGAGAGAACTGGACCATTTAAAACAGGGGTTGGGTGCAGGAACATTTGAAACCACCAGAAGCTATGACTGAGAGGCCTAATGAATATGTAGCTTCAGTGTTTAGCAAAAGGCTCCTGATATGGGGATGGGGCTCATTTGAGGGGTCATAACATTAGTGATAGCAACAGAGCATTAGCTGGATTTAGAAAATGGGCCAGTAAATCCTAGTATTCTGATTGGCTAGGACACAAAGATTAGCAGGCAAGTATTTTTGAATAGAACCCACTCAAAAGAAGTACCAATTCGGGGTGCCCAATTACCTTGGGCATCCCGAATTTTCAAAAGTGGCATGGCGCCATTTTCTTGCACTCCCTAAGCCATACCTAAACCACCCACCTGATATTCCTCTGACCCTCCAGGCAAAACCTGGAGTGAAAACTCTGTGAAAACTGTAAAACAATCCCATGTTACAAAAAGAAAGTGGGTCAAAATCGGTAATACTCACAGAACAGCAGCTCCGATACTGCTAGTGTGCATCAGAGGAATGGCATTTTGTTCATTTTACATACTGCAGATGGACGTTCATCTGCACTACTGAAAATGAACAGAATGCCACTCTCCTCATGCACACCAACGTACTTGAGCAACAGCTCTCTCTGCCATCTGTATCGCACTCTTTAGCCTGCAGAAAGAAAAGGTTTGTATTTCTGTTTAAAATTAGCAGCGATAATATGTCACATGCTCCATGCCACTGCCAAAAGCTTCTCCAGCTCACCCCTCCTCCAACCCTGCATGACCCAAGATTGACAACAAAAAAACACAGTAAGATGCTCCATTTTTTAACTCTGCATAACTCCATACTTTGATGATCTTTCTTCTGTAGTACTGTCTTTCTTGTGCACACTACCCTAGGCACCGAAGTTATGAGTTGGCAAGCAGCCAGGATCCATAGGTGGGGCTTCTTGCTGATGTGAATGACATACAGAAGAAAAAGAAAAGAAATGCAAGCCTCTAACCACTGTGGAAACATAGGGATGAGGAGATTCCAAAGACAGTACTGCTTTCAAAACAATAGTTACGGTGCTACTAGTGTCACTCCTACAACAATGCAGACAGTTAAAAAACATAATTATAAAGCAAGCAGAGGAATTATTTTATTTCAAAATTGACTTTAAAATAATTTTTATTAACTTTTTTTATGAAACTTTTTTTTTTCCTGTGCCAATTTTCTGAGCACAATAATACCCTCCAGGGTGGGAGGTATTGGGGAATACCGGACCTTTCAGGGTGTATAAGGACCTCCTCCGGTGGATTTGTGCCTTATTACACCCCTGGGTGGTCCAGTATTCCCCAACACCACCCTCCCTAGAGGGTATTATTGCTTACATCATGCCTTCAATTCTAGCTGACTACCTGGCAAAAATCATGGCTGGTAAGTTGCAAAGAAGAACAGGATGCACTCCAGCATCTTAGCAGAGCTTAGAAGGTTGCTTAAAGGGGGAACACTTAAGTATTGAAGTCCACACAGGTGGAAAGTCGAAGAAACATTATTTTAAACGAATCATTGAGCTTACCTGTAACTGAAAGCAATATAGAGGTATACCCCTGTAGGTGACTAACTCTGCCCTATATTGATTCTACATTGCCACCATTTTATGGAAGCCTGTGATGTTGCAGAGGAACAAACTCTGCTCGACTAAATGTATGGAGAAACAAACTCTGTTTGACTACATGTAGTTATGCACAGCTTGTTCCTCCATGACATCACAATGGTCCATAAAATGGTGGCAATATAGCATCAATACAAGGGGTACCTTGAAAACTATACTGAATATCAGGACTGATTCCACCTAAAGGTATGCCCTATAACCTTGGTTTAAAAGAACTTTTCATGGGCTATCATAGTATGTGGGCCACTGTACAAGAATGGCCCCCTTTAAGTTCATGATGACATTAAGTTAGCTGAGATGATGAAAACCTTCGAAGGTGGGGACACCCTTCAGAATGACTTGAACAAACTAGGTTATTGGTTAACACCTGAAGTATCATAATTAATGTAGCCATATGCAAGGTTACACTTTTGTGGAGGAACAATGGAGACAGAACCTTCACACAGTCTGGGTCTCCTCTTGCTGCAGTCAAAGAGAAAAATACCCTGGTGGGTCACAAAAAACAAGCTAAGCAGAACAAGCAGTGAGCTGCAGCTGTCAAGAGGGCCAATAGAATGCTAAAGTGCATCAAAATGGAAGCAAGCATGGCAGGGGAAGTAATCCTGCCACTTTGCAAGGCCCTTGTCAAGCTCCACCTAAAGTACTGTATGCAGTATTTGTGTCTTTAATATATAAAGGACATTGAGCCATTCAAGAGGGTGCAACACAGGGCCACAAAAATAATCAGTAGTGTTGTGGACAATAGATATGAGGAAAGGCTGGAGGCCCTTAACATGTACACCCTAGTGAAAAGGAGGATGAGATGGAATGTGATCTCATTTTTCTGCATACTCCAATGTATCAGAAAGATCAAACAGCTGAAGAAGTTTGACCAGGTGTCCTGCAGCAGGACACAGAGATATGCTCAAAGGCTCTGGGAAGGCTTGATCAGTTGCATTGCTAGGAAGTACTTGTTCACCCACAGGGTGGTGAATCTCCGGAAAAGACTACAGTACCAAAAGATATATTAAACACAAACATATCCTAGTCCTTTAAGATAAGCCTGCAGTTACACTTATAAGGGAATCACAGGGTTCCCTAAGTAATACAGAGGTTAAGCATTCCTATAAACGGATAAGTGTTTGAACAGCATACTCAGTTCATCCATGATTGTGATGCATGTGTGTGTGTGGGTGGGGGGCAACATGAGGGACATAGAGACCCTTCCAACTTTAAATCACTTCATTCCTGTTACAAGCTAAACAATTTTCAACTATGTTTGAGTCTTAATCAAATGTGTTATAAGTTAATGTCGTGCGCCTTGCATGGGGCATGCCTCAAGCAGCTAGACAAGGAAAAGCAAGGCAAATATTATTTATATAACGCACAATCCAGGGGCTCAGAGCGCTCAACAAACATAATAATAAAATACCTTAAAATATCCCAGCAAAAACAAATAGTGACAAAAGATTAAAAACGTTTGCAAATAAATATGTTTTAAAAGAGGCTTTAATGGCTGCCACTGTTCTTGCAGCCTTTATATATGGTGGAAGAGAATTCTACAAGAGTGGTGCAGCCACCCCAAAGGCTCTACCTCCCAATCACTTTAGATGGGAGGGTGGTACAACCAACAAACAGGCCATGGTGGAGCATATGGGGTGGATAGGAGAGTTCAGAATCAGGAGCCCTTTTAGGTACTCAGGTCCCAAACCACATAGGGCCTTGTATGTTAATAAGCCTATCCTAGGTGATGCATGCACTCACTGGCAGCCAGTGAAGAGCATGCAGAACAGGAGTGACATGATTCCTCATAGGGTTACCCATCAACAACCTGGCAGCAGCATTCTGCACTAGCTGCGGTCGACACATCAGACCTCTAGGCAACCCTAGGTACAGGGGAGTTACAGTAATTGAGTCGGCTATTAACAAAGGCATGGATAACCATAGCCTGGTCAATAGGAGTCAGAAATGGATGGATCCTGGCAATATTCCAGAGATGGAAAAAAAATGGCTGTGATGACCAAAGAGGCCTGTCTTTCAAGGTCAAGACAGTCATCAAGAACAGAGCCAAGATCCTTGATTGCACTGATCACCGACAAGGGATGACCACAGCTGGTGCTAGAGCCAACCCAGAAGGAAGCAATTCTGGACCTCGTACTAACCAATGGGGACAGAATTGCAGATGTCAGGGTAGGTGAACACCTGTGGTCCAATGATCATCACACTAATGTGAAAACTACAAGGAAATGCCACACAGAAGCGAGGGTTCTGGACTTCAGAAGGACACACTACAGTAGGATGGAGGTATGTCTCAAGGAGGTCCTGGATGGGGGAGAGAAATGGGGAGGGGGTCGAAGGACAATGGGCACATCTGAAAGGAGCCATAGCAGAGGCAACATACCTTTGTATTCAACAAATAGTCAATGGCAAAAGGAAAAGGAAACCACTGTGGTTCTCAGAGGAGGTGGTGGGAAAAGTAAAAGGAAAGAAGTTAGCCTTTAGGAAATATAAGGAGACTCAAAAGGAAGAGGACAGGGCAGTGTATCTAGAAAAATAGAGGGAAGCAGGGAGGGCAGTCTGGGGCTCCAAAGCAAGGGCAGAGGAAAATATACTGAATGAGGTTAAAAAAGCGGACAAGACCTTCTATAGATACATTAGTGAAAAGAGAAGGGCCAGGGGAGGAATTGAAGGCTGAAAGGGGAGAAAGGAGTGGAAGGGGACCAGGACAAAGCATCAGTCCTGAACAAATATTTCTGTTCAGTTTTCATGGAGGAAAAGGAAGGGGAGGGACTGCAGCTAAGAATGAGGATGGGAGGGGAGGCAGACAGCAGTCCATTTAAAGAGGAGGGAGTCCTAGAAAAACTTAGAAAGCTGAGGGTGGATAAGGCAATGGGACCAGATGAGATTCACCATAGAATATTAAAGGAGTTGGGGGAGGTATGGGCAGCACCACCGGCAGCGCTATTCAACAAGTCTCTGGAAATGGGAGAGGTTTTGGAGGACTGGAGTAGGGTGGCCCCTCTCCATAAAAGTGAGAGGAGGGAGGAGGCTGGAAACTATAGACCTGTCAGCCTGACCTCAGAGGAGGGTAAAATTATGGAATCCCTGCTAAAGAAAAGGATAGTGCAGCACCTTGAATCAAGTGGAGCACATAGCATTAGGACCCACCTGGCACTGACAATGCCTATTCTGAGGCTGCACTCTGTCGCACACCACTGAGGCGCCAGTTGAAGGTCCATCTAGCTTAGCTAAAAGATCTCAGGTCCTGTCATAAAAATCCAACAACATTTCTCAGAGGTAGCATTTGTATGCATCATTGTATCAATAATGTAACTAGAACCTAGCTGACACTTGTATAGGCAACCTGCCCTGTTTTTGAATGTATGTACCAAGACTGTCTGTACAGAGCTGCTTAGGCTGCTTCTTCCAAACTGACTCAAATGTATTGTACTGCACATGAATGATACACCAGTGCGTTGTGCTGTCTATTGTTCCTCTATTAATGTATCAGAATGTTTTCTGTGATGCACAGCCTTTTAAAATGAGTCTATGACTCAAAGGGTTGTAATTCCTATGTGCTTAAATAAATAAATAAATGATCCGAGACAGCACAGATTTATGTCAGGAAAGTCTTGTCAAACTAATCTGATTGATTTCTTTGAGTGGGTCACTATGGAGGTGGATCAGGGAGGAGTAGTGGATGTGACATACCTTTACTTCAGCAAGACATTTGACTCCATGTCACATATGACTCTAGTGAACAAGCTGAGCAGCCTGGATCTGGGACACAAGGTGGTGAACTGGGTTAGAAATTGGTTGAAGGACAGAACACATAGAGTGGTGGTAAACAGGGCTAAATCCAAAGTAAGGGGATTAACCAGCGGGGTGCCACAGGGGTCAGTTCTTGGACCAGTGCTGTTTAATATCTACATCAGCAACATTGCTGAGGGGCTGGAGGGGAAGGTGTGCCTCTTTGCAGATGACAGAAAGATCTGCAATAGAATGGACAGTCCAGGAGGGATGCAGAGAATGAGGAGGGGCCTAGAAAAAATGTAAGAATGGTCCAGAGTATGGTAACTAGGATTCAATGTGAAGAAGTGCAAAATTATACACTTGGACCACAGGAACCCAGGGGAGGCCTACATGAAGGAGGAGATATCAGTGACCACAAATCAGGAAAGAGATTTGGGGGTCATGATATCTGATGACCTAAAGGTGGAAAAACAGTGTGCCAAGGCACTGGGAAGAGCCAACAGGATGCTGGGGTGCATAGGCAGAGGTATCACCAGCAGAAGAAAGGAAGTTATAATGCCACTGTACAGAACATTGGTGAGACCTCATTTGGAATACTGCATCCAGTTCTGAAGGTCACATCTCCAGAAGGACATAGACAGGGTGGAGACAGTTCAGAGAAGTGGAACTAAAATGGTGCAGGGTCTGCACCACAGGTTATTCAAGGAGAGCTTGGAGGAACTCAATATGTACACCCTGGAGGAGAGGAAGGAGAGGGGGACATGATAGAGATCTTCAAGTACCTTAAGGGGATTGATAAGGTACAGGAGGGCAACATATTCCAGAAGAGAAGCTGCTCTGAAACAACAAGGAGGCATGACATGAGACTGGAAGTGGGTAGATTAAGGGGCATATAAGGAAGTACTTTTTCACAGAAAGGGTGGTTGAGGCTTGAAATGGCCTGCCCCAAGGAGGTGGTGGGGGCTAGTATGGTGGAGGGTTTTAAACATGCATGAGATAGATATAAGAGAACTATTCATGGGGGTAGAAGAGGCAGCGGATGGGGACCAAGTACTGTAGGATCAGCATCAGCTATTTCATTAAGGGTAGGGTATACAGGCAGACTAGATGGTCCTGGCTGTCCTTATCTGCTGTCAATTTCTATGTTTCTAACAGGTTCTGCTTTACCATTGAAAAGTTCACACGGCAGTAACAAACCAAAAAAATAACTTTTATATACTATGCACAAATCTTGAGTTTTAAACTCATATTAAGTGCTGGCAGAAGATAGCAAAGATGGAATATTATCTCATTGTTTCTTTTGCATACTTAAATACATCAGCAAGACTGAACAGTTGGAGAGGTTTGACCTGGCTTCCTGCAGCAGGGCACAGGGATATAACCTAAGGCTCAGGTGTAGCATGTTCAGTGGTATTGGTAGGAGGTATTTGCTCACCCAGTGGATGGTGAACCTCAGAAACAGTCTAGAGTATAAATAGGCCTGTAATATAGACCCTGACAGTGTTCTGCTTATAATGGAATCATGGGGTGCACTAGGTAGCACAGTGGATTAGCATACAAACTGATGTGTTTTTGCACAGCATACTCAATTCATCCATGCATATGAAGCATGTATGTGTGAGGGGGTGCACAATGGACCTAGAGTGCCTTCCAACCTTAAATTACTATGTGTTTGTTATAGGCTCAAAAATGTTCAACTATGTCTGAGCCATAATCGATGTGTTATAAGCTAGCACAGTGCTAAGTGGGTTTACTTTGCTTTTAAAAATTCCTCTTTTGTACTGGAAAAAAAAAACCTCTATAGACTGTGCACACATCTCAAGGAGGTTTTAACTCACATTAGGCATCTGGAGAAGATAGCAAAGATGACAGATTTATTACAATAGTGCATGCAAACCTTAGATGTAAGGATATGGGGAATAGTATGACTGGAATTGAAATTTTCAGCAAGGTTTACACAATTTTAGCCACATGGACCATGTGGTCACTGATTGTATCTGCCAGTAATGCAGAGCAGTCACAGAGGCATCTCAGCTCTTGTGTCTTTGGGATGAAAACATGAATACTGTAAAAAAAAAACACTAAAGTGTGTTGGTATATTTTCTGTACTTTATTTACCCAAGGTAACAGCTGTGATACAGCATCTCATATTCAGTTGATTTCTGGTTTTACCCAAAAGTAATGTTGGAAACACATAGCAAAGCGAGGCCAAGTGACTAGCTTTGCTACCCAGAGTCAGACTGGGGGAATTGTAGCCAGTGATCTCCATTATGTTGTTCTGTTTGTTGCATTTTAAAGAAATACTATTGATGCACAGTTTAAAAAGGCTGTGATAATGCATCTCCACATTGCATGTGTATTTGTGTTCATCAAAGAAGCAGTAAACTACTACATGCATGTTACTGAGTTCAGCAGAGTTAATAAAACAAGGTGTAAATTCACTTGTTTACTTAAATGCACACGTGTGTACAAGAGTTTGATTCATACTATGGCTACAGGAATCAGGGGAAAAGATAATAGTAATTAAATAAAGAATATACCCCAAACAAGTGTTTACTAGTACATGTTACCTGAAAGGGGTAGCCACCTACAGCACAAAACATAGAAACAAAGAAACATATAAGCTGTCAGCAGAAAAGGACCTCTTGGCCCACCTAGTCAGCCCAAAAGTACCTACCTACTGTGTTACTGTAGACCCTAATAGATCTCTGGCCTTACCCCCAGCCTAGTTACTACGGTCCCCCCATGTCTATCCCATGCATGTTTGAAACCTGTTACCATTTTAGTACCTACCAACTCTGCTGGGAGTCTGTTCCAGGCATCCACCACCCTTTCTGTGAAGAAATATTTCCTCTCATTCCCTCTAAGTTCCCCCCTTCCAGCTTCATATCATGCCCCCCTTGCCCTTGAGCATCTCTTTCTGTGCAATTTGCCACCCTCATGTACCTTATTGATACCCTTAAGAATTTGAAGGATGTATAATGTCTCCTATTTCTCTCCTTTCCTCCAGTGAGTACATATTTAATTCCTTGAGTCTTTCCTCATAGGGCTTCTGATGCAGGCCATGCATCATTTTGGTTGCCCTTCTCTGTACCGCCTCCACCCAGTCTATGTCCTTCCTGAGATGGGCCTCCAGAACTGGTCACAATACTCCAGGTGTGGCCTCACCATTGATCTATATATGGGTAACACTACCTCCCTTTTTCTGCTGATGATACCCCTACCCAGAATCCTACTAGTCTTTTCTACTGCCTTATCACACTGCTTTGCTACCTTCAGGCCATCAGGTAAGATGACCCCCTCCCCAGATCACTTCCGTGTTTTGTTGTTGTTAATACCTCCCCCTCTAAATGATATGCTGCCCTTGGGTTTCTGTGCCTTATGTGCATGATTTTATATTTTGAGCCATTAAAGCTCAGTTGCCAAACCCTTGACCAGCCTTCCATTTTTTTCAGATCCTCCTACATTTTCTCCAGCCCCTCCGAGTGTGTCCACTATATTGCAGATTTTTGTGTCATTCACCAACAGGCATGCCTTTCCTTCCGGCCCCTCTTGTAAAAATGTAATGCCTTTCATATACCAGTGAGACCACTGAACTGCTGCTTGTCTTCAGAGTCAATGACACTGGCTCAACTCTGACATCTGTCCAACCCCATCACTGGCTAATTCTTCTTCACTTCAGTCAAAGGTGATGCAGTGCTGTCTTAATGTAGCTGTGACTTGGAGATAGGGTGTTTATATTGACACCTTAATCCCTAAGATGCCTTGAGAGGTTGTTGATTCCGTACATCAAGGTCTTCTGTGGAGGCATACAGTTAAGGCCAGTGACAACATGCATGGTATATTGATATATCTGGTACTACCACACAAATCCCATTGAAAAAAATAGAATTTCCTGTGATATATCATGATATAGCTGGATATTTTGAATCATGTCACTGGTTACTACACTAAAGTAGTTTGTATTTGATCAAGGTTCCAAGTCAGTGCTCTCCACTCTCTTTCCAAACAACCTTTTCATTAAATGCTACTGGTGGGCCTGACAATTTCTCCTAGTCATTCTGAACCAAAGTAAAGACTAAACAAACTCTTAACTGATGATTACAGATTTCTCAGCAAATAACCTTATCCAAAATGACATAGAACAACTCCAACTCCAAATAAAAGTTACTATAACAGTCAGCACTTTGGCATGATTATAACAAAAACAATTGCACCACTGTATGACTAATTCTAATTTCTGATGAAATAGTCCGGGTTTTAGAGCTGACATTAACTCAAATCAGGGTTTGTATTGGATTGACTGGTATGAGGCATTAACACTGATTAGGACTTCAAGAAATTATTTTCCACTTATTTCTTTTCTGCTCAAAACTAATTTCAATTATTTTTCAAATAGCTTAGTTTTTTACAACATATTTACCTAGATTAACCAAGCTGAGATACAACATCTCGTTTCCATGGGGTCCTGCTTCTACTCATTTCTGCAGCTGTGCTGATCAGAGTTAAGTGACTTGTTTATTTTCACTTGAGTATTTGTCTGTCAGGGATCAAACGTGATTTCCCAGTTCCCATGCTCTTGTTTTAGCAACTGGAACACACTTTATTTTTTAAGAATTTTTACCCTGCTTAATCATGAAGCAGTTTGCATCATATGAGTTTGGTCTCCATTTTGTTCTTAATTGTTTCACCATAATGCCTAATTTAACTCAGAAATAAACAAATGATGGTAAAAGGAGCTGCTCCCTTATATCCTTCATTAAGTAATGAATAATTGTAACTAACAGGGAATGGTCATCAACTATTACAAATGAATGGTCAGTGCACCATCATAATTATGCATATTTATGTAGGTGTACTGGGCATTCATTACTGAAATGATTTCTTCAACCTGCCGTTTGAGGCTAAGCACAGAACTTTTTGGAAACATTCAAATGGACAAATAAAGTGTATCAATGCAGTTCTTTCTGAGTTCAGGGCTGTATGGCAACTTAAAAAGTGCTATGTGGTTAAATGCTGATTGTGAGTTGCACTAGTTAAGTATGAATGTCACTTTCCTCAAGTTAGTGTTTGATATGAAATTTCTGAAGAACATGAAAAGGATACTGAATTTGTATATCTCAATGATTTCCTATTTTATGTTAGATAATTCAGTGGCTAAACATTGATTGACTAACAGCCATAGGGCCATCTTGTATATACACAGTAAGAAAAAGGAGCCAACCAATAGCCTTTCACTAGACTTCATACTGATCCCCTCCTTTGTGCACACATAATATACAACCTTGGCATGCATTCCTCACCAGCGTGCTTTAAAAAAGGCAACAGTTTTTCCAGTCCAACCACTGCTGCATGCACATCTCTCCTACTTGCAGAATTCCAACAAACTTTACTTGCTGCTGCTGCAATCTCAGGCCCTGTACACAATGGCAATTCATTTTTAAAACTGTTTTTAGAAATGTGTTTTAACTCAACACTGACGTCTTTCCACAATTGTATGTCTTTCTTGAGAACTGCATTTAAACATGCTCACAATGCATCCACACTGTAGCCCTCCTATGGATTATGAAGCCCAGTACCAGCATGGTCTCCAGAACAGATCAGAGCTGCTTCAGGAGTAACAAGGTTCGATCTCCCATCCACACTACTAGGTAAAACATGCTAGATTTTATACCATGTTTAAAATGATTTTATGACTAGGTCACTTGCAGGGCTTGAACGTGTTTTTTAAACACAGTTTCAAATTGTATTCAGTATGAAAGCAAATCATGTTTGAGCTTGTTAAAACATATTAATGGACTCAAAACATTTTAAAAAGCCCAGTGTTTACTGGGCCTTAGGCTTTAGACTCTCATCACAGAACAAGAATGGTCTGGCCAACTACCATTAAATTTCAGAGCCATCCCTCCTCCTACTACCATACCACTTTCTGCTCTCCTCTCCTGTAAAACATAATACACTATCCCAATCTACTGACCATAGAACCAAGTAAGGAATCCATTTTTTTCTGAATGTACACCAGCACTGTAAAAAATAATTAAGTTTGTTCTGTATTTTTTATGTGCATGCACACAAACACAAAAAAACAACAATCTTTGATGGTAGTAATAATACATGTCAGGGTATGGTATATTATGGGATATTGCTACTTCTTGGGTGCACAAATCACTCAGCCTATGGCAATGTGACTCATGTTCCATCCAAGATGAGGTAATATAATAAACTATACCCCACCCTGTCATGAACAATTCCTTAATTATGCAATCAGCATTGAAAATCATGGATGCTGATTGGTCAGATGGCATATTTACAAATGGGTAAATCTTGTCATTACCCACAGGTAAATAACCAACAAATATTACTGCATCTGTAAAAGAAAACTCACTTCACCTACCTGCATAGAATGTTTAAATTCAAATATGTCCTCATACTGCAGTCTGTTTCCAATGTCTCACTCTTCTCCAGCTACTGTAGAAAGAACTCCAGTGAATCAGCCAAATACCCACGGTATATAATGCTTTGTCTTGACCTGCTCTCTGCCTCAGTAAGTTTACTTTTAATGTTGTTTATTTGTTCAAATGTCAATCACTGGGTGCTGACTCCTCCATGTAAATGCATCCATATAACATAAGTCTAAGTCAATCACAAGCAGAAAACAAAAGTGGAAGGTGATTGTGTTTGTAGGGAGATGCTCATGGAAAGGTTGTTGATTTATTTTTAAGAACAATATGCTGTACTGTATAAACAATAATATATTGAAAACCATGCAAGGATAAGGCATGTGTGTTCATCTCAGTATTCTAACAACATCATAAACCTCTCAAAATTCACTCTAGAGGTATATGATGTTATCAGAACCCCTTGATAGTAACAAAGCCTTGCTTTGCATGATTTCCCATCCATTATTCTATATATGTTGCATCTAGGAGATTCTGAATGAATCAAATATATCAGGGTTATTGCAAAACAAGCCAAGATGTGGCAAAACATGTATATTTACATTTTCTACTTCACCTCATCCTAGTAAATCCTGAATCCTCCCGCTCATCTTTAAACAGCAGTGAATGATAGGGTAAAAAAATAATGAGAGTCATGAAATGTCGGAAAGGATAATCCTCCAAACCATCTGATTAAATAATTCCTCAAGCATCCCTTCCACCACCAAGTTTCCCTTATAAAGTTTTTTCTGAAGCTGTGCTGCCTGAAAATATGCAGTTCTGCTGTAACTAGAGCACCCACCCAGTCAATAAAAACTAAATAAAAAAATAAATAAATGTCACTAAGCCCAGTGTTTTTTCTAAAAATCTTGTGATGATGGTTCCTTGGTTTGAATTATGATAGCTGATGTCCAGGGGCCAGATTCTCAAAGGTCATGAAAATTCCACAGCTGCAGGAAAAACTTGTCACAAGTGGGTTGCAACTTGTGGAGCCACAGTTTTTCCTGCAGCTGCGGTAGTCACAAAGATAAAGCCAGTTTATGACCTGCTCCATTATCTATGGCAGCTTGCAGTTGACATTGGCATAGAAATCTCTGCAGCTGCAGAAAAATGATATGGACAGTGGGACACAGCATAACATCTCTGCAGCTGTGGGGGGCTGTGAATACAAATCTCTGCAGCTCTGGAGATTTTGGTCTGCAACTGGAATTGTGGAGTGGCACTTAATCCCATTTCCCTTTGTGAATCTGGCTCTAGATGCTTTATTATTCCCTCCTCAGTCTGACAATCTGTTGTTGAAAGATGAGCTGGAGGGTTTATGATTTTCTAGGATGAGGTGCGATAGAAAATTTAATTATTCATGTTTTGTCACATTTGGGCTTGTTTTACTATAGCCATGCTATATTTAATTCATTCAGGATAACCTAGATGCAACATACTGTGTATAGAATAATGGCTGGGAAATCATGCACAGCAAGGCTTTGTGACTATCGAGGGGTTCTGCTATCATCATACACCTCAATAGTGAATCTTAAGAGGTTCATGATGTCTTAAGAATGCCAAGATGAAAACACATACTTTATCCTTGCATGGTTTTCCATTCATTATTTTTTTACAGTACAGCATATGGTTCTTAAAAATAAATCAAACACTTTTCCATGAGCATCCTCACACTAACACAATTGCTCTCCACTTTTGTTTTCTGCTTACATTTGACTGGAAGCATTTACAATGAAGAATAGACACCTAGCGGTTGACATTTAAATAAGTAAACCACATTAAGATTAAATGTATTGAACCACAAATGGTTTGAGTCACCAAGTGGATGGTTACAGAGCAGTGGGGTGGCATATTTTTGTTTTAATAAATTACAGAAAAATGTGGGGATTTGTGTGTGGGGGTGGTCAGCAGCACAGCATTTTTTGAAGTAGAAATAGCACAAAGTTGAAAAGCTGTTGCACCATACTAGTGACATCACTGCTGTGGTACAATAACTTTTTTGACATTTGAAGTGTATAACACCTTTTTTGAGTGCATAGATTTCAATATACAACAACCCAGTTCTCCACCCAGCACACTCTATGGGCATTGCTGATGATCAGCATTTGGCTCCTGGCCTTCAGTTTTCCTGGAGTACCTTCGACCGCCCGGAGTTCATGGATATCATGAGGATTGTCCAGGATGCACGCCATACATACTGTAGTTTGGACCCAGGACCAACTTCCCTGAATTTGGGATGCATTGATTCCATCGGTCCAGTTCTTGCTCAGATAGTTTGGTGCTCCTTGGAAACAGGTGAGTTTCCTAGCTCCCTGAAGGAGGTAGTGGTAACACTCCTCCTGAGGAAAGCTTCCCTGGACCCAAACTGCCTTGTAAACTACAGATCAATCTCCAACCATCCATTTTTAGGGAAGGTGGTTGAGAAGGTGGTGGCCATTTGACCATTCATGACATCTATGAACCCCTCCAGTCTGGTTTCCAAAAGAGGCATAGTACAGAGACAGTGCTGGTTAGGATGTTCAATGATATCCTGATGGCTAGAGATCACAAGAACCATTCCATCCTGGTTCTTCTTGATCTCTCATCAGTGTTTGATTACTGTGGTCCATGAGGTTCTCCTTGATCATTTGAGGTTCATTTGTGGCCTGTCTGGTGCAGTTCTCAAGGGGATTACATCTTTCCTCACTGGAAGAACTCAGAGGGTGGTGCGTGCGATTTATTCCTCAGACCCAATCCCTCTGTCTTGTGGAGTTCCTCAGGAATCAGTGTTGTCTCCCATGTTGTTCGCAGTGTATATGCTACCCCTCGGAGACATTGTAAGGAGGTATGGGCTGAGGTTTGAATGCTATGCTGAAGATACCCAGCTATGCCTTTCTTTTACACTGACCAGAGTGGAGCTTTCTCTGCCTTTAATTACAGCCTGGCGGAAATCCAGGAATGGATGGATTCGAACTGCTGAAGTTGAATTTTGGAAAGGCTGAAGTTCTGGTCATGGTTCCAGGATGCCGGATAGGGGGATCGGGCTTAGGTTTACCCTTGAGATTATTCCTCGGGGGTTTGAACTCCCAGCCTCTGAACAGGTGCATAACCGAGGGGTAATTTTTGATGAGGGGTTGACCCTGCAGGCGCAGGTGTCAGCCGTCATCAAGATCTCTTTTTACCACCTGAGGAACATCGCCAGGATTAGGCACCTTGTTCTGTCTGGCGACCTTCCAACATTGGTTTACGCCTTTGTGTTCTCCCACTTGAATCATTGCAACTCTCTGTATCTAGGTCTTTCTGGGGTAGAAATCTGCCATTTGCAGCTAGTGCAGAATGCGACAGCTTGGCTTTTAACAGGAACCTCTCAGTCCTGCCATATTTCTCCGGTGCTGCATTGTCTGCACTGGCTGCCATTACAATGGCGGATCACCTTTAAAGTCGGTTTGCTGACTTGCAAAGCCCTACATGGACTGAGTCCTGACTACCTGAGAGAGCTTCTGGTTCTCTACTACCCTGGGCGATTGCTCCGTTCAGCTGGTGGGGGTTAATCGAGATTTCCAAGAGTGTGTTTAAAATCTTTGGGGGCCTGGGCATTCATGCACATGGCACCCTCCCTCTGTAATTCTCTATCCTGTCAGTTACATGAGTGCGTGACTGTGGAGGGATTTAAAAATGATTTAAAAACTCATCTTTGGCACCAAGCAGTTGGCAACTGAGTGGTGTTATGATTTTATTCATAAGTTTGTTTAGATGACTGTGTTTTAATCAAGTTGCTGTAAATGGTGCAATATGTTTGTTTTTAAATTTGTTCAGTGCCTTGGTTTCAAAAAGGAGCCTTAAAAATAAAGTTATATTATTTATTATTTAACAACACTCAAATATATATTATACAAAATTTGCAGCACAACCCAGATACAGTATTAATTAGTTTTATAGATGGTAAGTGTGAATGATAAAAGTATCATATGACTTTTCACAGGGTCAAACAGTGAGAATATTTGAATCACCATTCTGCATTTTACCGAGTGGACAGTGGTTTTGGGTGGGCAGCCTTTTAAAATTGGACTTATTGTACACCTGGACCTGAGCTAGATGTACTATGCCACCTTATTGAGGATCCCTAAATGGAATCAAATCAACTTATTGTAAGTCTGCAGACTGGAGAAGGATCAATGCACTGTGTCTGTTCATAACACCTCCAGGCATTTTTAGGGCTATGGGCGGAGCCTACAGTTGTTTTGCAAGAGCTCTGTAGCTCTGAAAACAGCCGATCTCACAACAGCTTCTACTGGACATTTGGATGTATCCTTCTGAAAGCCCAATGGAGATTAAACCCCTCCACTTATGATCGGCGTGTGGAATAACTGACACATTATTTCTGCTGTTACTTCCACATTCTGATACACGAACTGCGCATGTGCACAACTCGTGTGCATGTGCAGTTCTGTGGGTTCTTCCATGTTGCAAATGGCACAGTGCTATCTGCTGTAGTACAACCACCCCCAAATGATGTTGCATACTGGGAGCCCACCCCAATGTGCGAAAATGTTGTTTCTTATGTTTCTGAAAACTAGAAAATGGTCCCTCATTGTCCTGCTTTATTTTTCCTACTGCACCCCTCCCCATGTCATGCCCAACATCGGGGTGCCCAATTCCCATGTTAGCATCCTGTGCAACCCCTTCCCCATTCATGTGGCACACTGGGAGCCCACCCCAGTGTGCCATAATGTCTTGTATGTGTTTTCCTGTAAATTAGAAAATGGTCCCTCGTTGCATTTTCTTTTCCCCTGTAAAACTGAAAATGGTCCCTAGTCATTGATGCAGTCCCCCTCCCCCCTCCCCACTCTCCCACTGAGCACCCATCTCCTCACACCCCCCTTACCCCATACATACCTCAGGAGGTTGGCGCTGTCATCTTCTCTGGACCGGAACACATCTGCACTCTTCAAAGTTCAACCGTGAACTGAAGAACTGAAGAATTAAAGGTAAGCATGCTATACACTCATTCAGTGGGGGTTTCAACTTATGCTGATATCTCAGCCATTTTTTTACATTTTTGGCCCAAATTTTCAACATGGGGTTCTTGGGATACCTGCTCCTGAAAACTGTCACTGACATTTTGTTACTCAGTCCCAAAAGGTGATTTTGTGGTCACTGCGCAGAATCACTTTTCGGGACCAATTCATGAAATGATAGTGCTACTGTTCATGCAGTGGAGTCCCAAAAAGCCCATATTGCAAATCTGGTGAAAACATTCCCCAAAATGACTGCTTTAGGAGTGTGCATTGTGCAGTTTTGATGCATGCTCCTAACATCGACATTTTTTAATATTTTCACTCCACATTTGTTACATTGCCATTGTTGTATACCTCCTTCAAAACAGTACAGCTGTCATTTTTCATAACCTGCCCAAAACATGTTTTTGCAACTGTTGTGCAGAATAGCACATTTGTGCTCTGCAATCACCCTTTGGGGCAACTGAACAAAATGACACTGGCACTGTTCATGAGGAGGGATCCAAAAAAGGTCATGTTGAAAATGTGGTGCAACATCTCCAACATATGCCCAAGTTACACCTGGACATTGAATCATTTCTATGCACATGTGTAACTTTCATCAATTAGTAGCGCTTCACAGCCCTATTGGTTCTGGCCAGAATTTGTTTTTAATTGCAGTTATTTATTTTAGACTTCACAGATTAGAACCCACACAGATGTCAATTCCAATACCACTCTGTTCTAACAACTAGAATGTGAAGTAAGTACTGCATGTTAGTATCAAGATTCAAGACCTTGTATGAGAAGGGAGTTTTCAGCTGCTTTTAAAATAGCACAGTTTCGCAGTAATATTACACTGTCTACCACAAAGCAGAACAACAGTTTTCCTTAAGTTGCATTCAATAGGAAGAAATGGGAAGGAATAATAAGGCAGGAGTCTAGCAGTTATGTTAAATAAAGTTATTAGGCAATTTAGGGTGCTACTAGTGGAAACTATCCATCATTCATTAAACTGTTTCTGATTTTGTTGCAAAAGACTTCAAACAATAACAGAGACTGTTTAGGCTCAGAAGTTTTTCCTGTATGGTACAGGAAGTGAACACAGAAAAATAATTGAACACCTTAATTATAAGAGCCACCTCATTCTTACTGTTGCTGCACATATAGATTTTTTATTACTCAAATACTTGCAGCTGATCTATATTTAGAAGCCCACCATGTAGAAATGTGTATATTAAGCACTTTCGATATTCCCAATTTTCAGAACTGAGAAACCATTGCTGGAGGCTGTATTTGACTTTTACTGTTGACCTTACTTCTGTGTTTTTTTTAAAGATCAAAAATGCACTTTCTGTTAAAGTAGCAGGATCTGAAATATTTAAGAATACTTAGTTTCAGTGCCTGCTTTTTTAATCAGCTCACATATAGTACATTTATGGGGTGATTGCTTTGTTTACAAAACATTGATAATTTTTTACTCAAATTTGTAAATTACCTGTTGGGAGAAGTCTAGGCAGCCATGGAGACACAAACATAATTACTTTTTCCAAAACATGTTTTTTTTTCTTTCCATTGAGCCTAATTAATATTACTGCTAAAACCTAGGCACTCGTGAAGTGGCTATATAGGAACAACTCTGGAACAGAAGGAATGAAACATGCAGCAAATTAATGTTTTAGCAATTAAAGAATATTCATAAAATAATAGCTTAGGTTTGCATATGTGTCTGTCCATTGTGGCCACATTGTTCAAACACAAATGTTAATTACTTAGGCTCTTATAAGGATCCCCTCTCAATAGCCCAGCTCCCAAGACTCCAAAAACTTTTTTTCACTATAGGTCCCTGCTATAGTGTTGTGCGAAACTGAAATATTTTGCTGTACAAAATATTTTGTGAAATTCTCTCATTTCACAAAATATTACATGGGACAAAATGAAAAATTTTGCTTGTGGAGTGCTCAAATTTCACCTGCAAACCAGCAAAATTCACCGCTCACAGGTGACATTTTTCTGTAGTGGGTGAAATTTCACAAGTAAATAAAGACTAGAGTAATTCCCTGCTATCTAGTGGTCCCCCCAACCCCACCACTCACCAACTCTAATTAAAGATTACATCTCTATTAAATATCTCTCCCTGGTGTCTAGTTATCCCCCCTTGCCAATCACTGGCCTAATTGAATAAAGCCACCTCCCCAACATACAGTTAGCTTATTATTATTAATGAGATCACCCAGACCCCCAAGCCCCAATCAAAAAAAAATAAATCCCCAGTACTCACAGGTTTCTAGTGGCCCCCCACATCCTGTCATCAGATAGCACCCATGCCACTACCCTCAGTATCTTGATCAAACCACTGGCACAGCCCTCCACGCACCTCCACAGCTGAAAGCCCAACTGAGTGCTTCAGTGAATGAGCGCGTGCTTGCACAAGCACACACTCATTCATTGAAGCACTCAGTTGGGCTCCTGGCCATGGAGGTGAGTTGAGGGCTGTGCTAGTGGCCTGATCAGGGTACTGGGGGAGCAGGGTGGGTGCTACCTGATGACAGGGTGGGGGGTCCACAAGACACCAGGAAGTACTGGGGATTTAATTTTTGGGTGGGATTGGGGCTTGGGGGTCCAGGAGATCTCATTAATAATAATGAGCTAACTGTGGGAGGATGACTTTATTCAATTCATGCTGGCGATCAGTGGGTGGGGGCCACTAGACACCAGGGATAGAGATTTAATAGAGTTAATCTCTAATTTGGGCCAGTGAGCAGTGGCAGGTGGGGGGCAACTATACACCAGGGAGATATAATTATAATGAGTTTGCAACAGGCAAAATTGTGGGTGAAATTTTGCATTTTCATGAAAATTTTCACACTGCAAAATTGACAATTTCACAGCAATTGCAAAATTTTAATATTTCACAACATCTCTATCCCCCTACTGAGGTACAGTCCATGATTTGGGGGAGCCATGGAAGTCCAATGCAAGCCTAGCTCAGTTGTTCCTTTCTATAGTTTACAGCATCTATGCTTGTTTGATTAACTTGCTGAGTAAGTACATGCACAGGAGGGAGTATGAAAGGGTGCAGATCTGTCTGCATCTTTGATGACAACAGGCAAAATAACCAATCACTCTGCCTAGAGTTGTCAATAATGCTGGCAGCTTCGATTCCTTCCTTTTTTCTGTGCATGTATATACTGAGTCTGGCAATAGGACTGGTCAGCATGCTACAGGTTAGGGAGAAGGATGACTGAGCTGGACAGCTGTTTAGCTTCAAGTGTCCCCATCTCCAACCAAGTTCCGGTCAGAGCCGATATGGCTATGGAGAGCTTTTAGGAGTGGCAAGAGTGTTGAAAAGAATATGCAGTTGTTTTGCTGGACCAGAGTCAGCCATAAGTAATACTGTGATCATTACAGTACTGCACATGCATGATACTCTCACATGTGCAGTTTGGCCCAGTGTCAGCCATGTGCAACATGGCAGTGCTGACATAACTACGTATGTATGGTAGTCATCCATGCACAGTTTAAGTCAGCACCACCATGTTGCACAGGGTGGCCGTCACTTCTGCAGTTGCAGAAAGGAAACGTAGTGCACTGGGAGGTGGGTATGTTTATGAGGCCCATGGAAAGGAAGGGCTGCATAAACAGAATCACTGGAAACTATTCCAGAGCACTATGACAGCACATCAGACAGAAGTCCAGTTACATATTTCTACAGTGCTGTTATGTAAATCTAATGATGGCATAACATCTGTGGAGCTTGGCCCTTGCAGACATAAAAATCAGACTCAGGAGGAGTCTGTTAACAAACTAAAGATCTGGTCTGGGACTTGCTTATTATTACAGTCACTTATGCATTATTTTCTAAGCAGTAATGTCTGGTAAATGTGCCTTAACCATATTGATCTCAGTGCTGATAGACTACTTTTGATTTCTCCCTGATTGTGTTAGGTGGGGGTAGTAGCAGTCTTGAAGTGGTAGCTGCCGGTTGTAGCATGCTCTGAAAAAAAGTGGTCCCCATGCTCATCTGCACGTTTTAGAAATGACCCCTTTCCTTGTTTTTGCTGTAAAAAAATGGTCTCCTTTAACAGAAAAACAAGGAGTCAGTTATGGCCTCCACTCCCCCGTTTCGCTTCAAGTGAGAAACATGATTATAGGTTTGCATCAGATGTACAGTGGCAGTGAGAGATGCATAATATTATTAAACAGTAATCAACCGTATGTAAAGGTGTGGTCTCTTTTTGAATGTGTGCTTTCTTAATGTTACCAATATCACTCCACCCATTTGTACTCTGCCCCTGGATTTTTGTGTTCAGGACAAAAAGGACTTTCAAATGAGGGTAGTCACTAATCTAAATTCTTTATAGTTTTTATGTTTCCTTCTGTGTGCACAAGAAACATCTTGCAGTAGAATGACATTTCAGAGGTGTGTCAGGGACAAGTCCAATGGAGCTTGAGCCTGCCTGAATACAACAGGACAGCTAAACTGAGTCCCCTTAATCCCTACAGATGGAGGGCTGCCTCACAGATAATTGCTACAGCCAGTCAGGTACTGCCAGGGATTTAAAACAAGAGCTGGACTATGGCAGGCAGCCTGCCATCTGCCTCCTCCTCCTCCTACACTGACTGCTTGCAGCACTTGCCCAACTCCTCCTCTTATACTGATGCTCACCAATGGTCAGTAGTGTTGGTGGGTGGCCCCCGTTGGAGTGGTCAAGTGAGCTTCTCGACTTATTACTAGCCCCTGCAACTGATACTCTCTTTTGACTTCCTTCTGTGTCTGGTTGCATTTGCCTGTTTCCAAACACCCAATCAACTTTTTTTTCTAGTGTCTACTTAGATACAGAATATTAAATATATCAAAATAAAATATAATTGCTTCGAAGAAGATAGAAGCCTTTGTTATGGCTCGGCTTCAATATATGGTTGGAGAATGCTGAAATCTCATCTTGATTATTTTACTTCCTTACTGCTATTTTGTATTTTCAGGTTAAATAAAATATAATAAAATGTAATTTTTTTTTGAGACGATAGAAGCTTTTATTATGGCTCTTTTTGGATTGATACACTCACACTGAAGCATTGAAGCAGTGAGATCACTACAATTTCAGCAGCCTTGCACCATTCGTCTGATCCTAAAAATATGTATCACAGTGGTTGTATAATTGTAGGTCTATATGCATAACAAATGTACCTTTTTGTCACTATCTTGTCAAATGTCTTTAATTCATTATTATTACACACTTAGAAGAATGGCCTTAATGAGCTCATTTAGGGTTTCATAATTTGACCTTTTGCAATTTAAATGACCTCCCAATCCTGAAGTCATCAATTTGTTTTATCTAAACATTTCTTTGCTCAGTTCATCAATAGTCCAATAAGAATTTGAATAAAATAACTTTAGAACAAAACTGTATAATCTTTGGGTTTGATTTTGCACACATATTAGCTTCTCTCTGAGTTGAAAATGCATAGGAGATTACTTGTACATACTTTTGTATTTCTCTACACTTTTACTTTGGAAATTTGTAAAGAAAATATGAAAAAACAACACTTGACTTTTTTGCAGAGGTCTTGACCTCCTGTAAAGGGAATGGCTTAAAACTTATGTGGGAGATATTCAAGAGTTATCACAAGGTCAAGATTTAGTAAACTATACATTTAATGCATTTTAATAATAGAAGTTGCCAAAGAGGACATAATAAAACAAAAATCAGTGCTGTGGCATAGATGCCTAAAAGTTTCACAGACAACCTTGTTTGTGCACCAAGTCTTCCTTCTGTGTGTAAGCATTGTTTTCTTCACTGTCTTGCTTCTTCCCCCTATCTGGTCAGTGTCAGCTTCACATATACATCTCATATAATATTGCTGACTAATAATTACTAAAATTAATCTGCTGCTTTTTTCCTGAAAAGATATAACATGATCCCATCCAAAAAAAGATTTAATGTGACCCCAGTAAGCAGATTGTTTTGTTTTATGCTGTTTTTATTTTCTTCGTGTTAAGCACTAAGGAATTCCATTAAAGTGCTAGTAGGTACAGTGCTGTTGAGTTTCACAGACAGCCTTGTTTGTGTACCAGTCCTTCCTTCTGTGGGTGAGCACTGTTTTCTTCCCTTTCTTGCTTCTTCACCCAACTGGTCAGCATCAGGATCTGCTGTTAAATTAGGCATGACAAGAGATAAACATGGTGGTCTAGTATTTCACTTAACTGGAATAGTGGTTTACAAACATTAGGCTTTTTAGAAATGCAATAAGAGTTATGACAAACAAAAGTAAAATATCTCTAAAAGTATACAAGTTACACATAAACAACCAGTAAGAAAGCTATTCAGGACAAAAAGACCTTTCAAATGAGCCTATTTATTAAGCTACACTAATTATATTTTTTAACCTATGGCCATCTGATTACCTGAAGTTTCATTTTTCTTCACAATTTTCACCTTTTAGATGGCTATATTTAAAACAACTGCAATGAATTCAGATTAGTGACTATTTCCTTTGAAAGGTTGTTTTGTCCTGAATAATTTTCATGTTGGTCGTGTATTGGTAACTTGCATGCTTTCTGAGATATTTACATTTGTTTGGCATGATTCCTAATGTGTATACTCAGAGAGAAAAAAAAATAGGTTGTTTGGAAGACCATATTTTACAAAATATAAAGAATTCAGATTAGTGACTACCCTCATGTGAAAGGTCTTTCTGTCCTGAACAACTTTCACATTGGGTTGTTTTTTTGTGCACCTTGAATAGTTTTAAAGGTATTTAGATTTGCTTGGAATGTATGCACATTTGCTTTCAGAGAAAAGCAGCTTGGAGTTCTGTGTCCAACATTTTAAACAGAAAGAAGGGAGTATTATTTTAACTGCCATAGTGATTTGCACTAATGGAAGGATACACTGAAAAGTCCAAAAATGTGTTCCATGGTATGAAATTTTTCTTGCTAAAGCAAGATGGCTGTAGGCTCCACCCACAGTCATAAACATTAGGGATCAGGGTATGAAGAGGGAACTGTTCCAAAAAAAGGTATGTGGGTGTCTTCGCGATATCGGGATAGGGGAGATGATGAATACAGACAGTACCAGACCAAACTGAACTAGCATGGATTCAGCCAAACTTTGAAATAAAGATATATTGGACTTTCTTTGGGGGGGGGCTATGGAGTGTAAATTGAGTTTGAGGACAGTGTGTTCCAAGAGCTGTTTTCTCTTTGTAACTTATTAAAAACTGGAGCATTCCTTGAATTGGAATGCCCCAATTCCCCTGCCATAATATTCCTCAGCAATTACTACAGGGGAGAGTCTAGCAAGGCAGTAACTATGGCAGGCATTCCAGTAGTGGTTGTAATACTTGGGATATTCTGACAGGGGCATTAAGTAGGGAGGCATTCAGTTCAGGGGCACTAGCCCATGTTGGGGATGAGTGGAAATTGGGTGTAAGTGGAAACCACATATGTGCAGATCCAGAATGCCTCTAAATCCCTACTTGGAATGCCACTGGGGCAATCTTTAACGGGAATTTCAGCAAGTGTAGGTGGCAGGCCAGCAAAAAATGTATTGTATGTGAGTGGGATTTCATTCTTGGGTACTGTTTTGGATTTATTGGGCATTCTGGTGCAAAAATGGAAAGCACTCCAAACCTGGGAAGATAACCCTATACTGAATGCCCCATCCACTTAAGGACCCTGCTATAATATCCCCAGTAGTTACTAACACCATGGAATATCTTCCATAATTACTGCTCCTGCTGGAATGTTCCCATAGCAAATGCCTCAGGAGCATTTGTCAGGGGATTTTGGTAATTCCGGTTCAGGAATATTCTGTTTTTTACCAAGCAAGCAGAACACCCTTATTCTTTACACACAAACTTTGTTTAAACTTGCTACCCTCAACCTAGCCCCACCAACATCTTCACATGATGATATTTCAAAGTTGGCCAGAATCTAGGTAAGTTCTGTCAAATCTGGGATTGTTTACATTATATACAGAATCACAATCCCTTATCCAGTGCTCCAGACTAACTTTTTCTAAAGTAGTACCTCCCTTCTGACCCCTGATCCATGATTTTAGAGGTGGAAATTAAGGAATAATGCATGACAGGGTGTGTGTCATGCTGGGATAATATCACACCTCAGGTGTCTGGGCACAAGATCACAGGTTGGGTGTATCCAACACCTCAGGAGTGATGTTATTCAAAATGACACCCACTTTGGAGTACATTATTGTTTTTATTCAATGGCTTCCTTTTGGGGGGGGAAGAAAGACAAGATTTAAATGTAGAGTTTAAAACTTAATTTTTAGTTAAAGTTTCAATGGGTAGGCATACTTACCAGAAACAGTGGTCATTCATTGTTTTAGCTAGTAAGTGGTGCTGTAGGCTGTCTCATCTGTGATTTGTTTATCTGGGTTCCCCCTTCAATCCTCCAGGTTTCTATCTCTCTGTCTGGATATACTATTTGGTGAGCATAACCCCACCTTGTCTCAACTGTCACATTTTCGAGTTTGTGAGTGCTTCCCCCAACCTGCTGTCACTGCTGCAAAAAAGATTGACTATTGAAACTTGAATCACTGGCCAATCAGTAAGCATAGTGCTCTGTGGAACATGTGCTGTTTACATACTATTGATGCTTCTGGCAGTTTTAGTTGATTTAACATGGTTGCCTGGTATAGTTGGTCATATTTAGTGTTTGTACTGGGAGACTGCAAAGTAAAATGTAAAGCCACCACCAGCCAGTCCTGTGACAACACACTGAATGTTTGAATAGAGCATGCATCATGTCCTTGGCAGCTAGTATTCTGCTCGAAGTGAAAGCTTCTCAGATAACATCACTTGTGAAAGTGGGCAATGACCAATCAGAGAGCAATACATTTTCTTGCTGTTTATAATGGAATACAAACACCAGGCTAGCTCAGTTCCCTTAAACCCTAACCTTTGGCATGCAAACCAGGCCCATGACAGACTCAGTAAGCACACACTTGGGATGGAGCAAGGGACAGAGTTGTTGCCAGTGTTGCCAATGCCAGACAGACTGATTGGTCAGTTTCTCTAGTATCATCAGTGGCACAGACAACCCTGAACCCTTCCTCCTGCCCCTCCTGTATGTGCACTTACTTTACTCAGTCTGTCAGTGGAACCGGTGCACACCCTGTGAGTTGGGGGGGATCAACTGAGCAAGCCTTGCATTTCACTTCCACCCCCCCAAAATCCTGGATTGGGGTCATGAGTGGGGGACCTTATACTGAAATCTGTTTAGAGGGTCATGCTATGGAGGGGGATCTAGATAACAATACTATAAACATTTTACATTTGCAATAGCAATAAGGCCACCATGGCTAGATATATATGCAATCCTAGGCTATTATTCTATAGATAATGCATTTGTTTATGATTAAGTTCTCCATTGCATGGTTCATAACATATTTGACAACTGATGTGTATGAAGAAGAGTTATAGGCCAGTATTTTTGAAGCATAAGCCAAGCAATGGGCAAGTTCCCTACTGATGTTAGAAGTAGGCTGATGTGCCCATAGTGTTATAATCAAACATGTGCAGTGCACAGTTTGCCTGTGCAAATGTCCAGAAACATTCCCTTGTGAGCTTAGTGCAATGAACATGTATCTACAGACAAAGATCAAGTCTATTCTCTGAAGTGGAGATGACCAAGGTCACAGAATAAGCATAACACACATTTATGGGAGAAAACAAGTCATTTGTAGAGGGCATATCTGTTTATTCCCAGGACCCAGAGCCCTATGATGGAACATTACCATCCCAATGGACTCAGCCTTGACTGGGTGATAAGAGGTTATTCGTATCTTGTCACAGCCTCATTATGGTGTAAGGAGCATTACTTTGCTCCTTGGACTGTGTGCAGGCTGTGTGTTAAACACTGCTGCCTGTGGTCATCTCTGGTGCTGACAAGCATAACCTCCTGATACCATGAGTCCCCCCTCAACTGATCCCCAATGGATGTTTGAAATACATTCCCTGGTGCCTGGTGGTGTTTCTCTCTCACCCAATTCCCAATGGCTGTACAAAGACTATTCCTTGATGTCCAGTGGTCCCTCCAACTTGCCGGTAGCCCACTGTCCACACCCTGACAGAAGCAAACAGTTAACCTCAGTTACCTCATTGGTTGGCCACTGTCTGCTCCGTGCATGTCCAGAATTCCTTCACACTGCTGTATAGCAATACAGGACATGTGGTCTAACTGGTAGTTAAGTCCATATAGAGCGCATCTGCATCGCAGATTAGTCAAATTGTAACAATGTTTTTTTCTCATATCCCTAACTCTGGCATGGTACACGCTTTTGCCCCCAAACATGGGTGAGTGCTTCCAGACCATACCCTCTCACATCGATATCATTGATGATGGCCCATACCTCCCACCCTAAATGGGTGTTTGGTAAACAATGCCCCAAAGGAATATATTATGCACAGCTGCCAGGGATCAGGTGAGGGAGTGGGGACTACCAAACACAGGAGACGTATGTTGCCCAATAATCTGTCATCTTTTTTCACAAGAGGAACAAACCTGAATGAAGAAAACATGCAGATTACAACTTCATACATACTTACAAATGCACATATAATGGGTAAATAAAGAGTTGGAAACATATTTATACTTGTAGATTATAACCAATTGGTCCACTTTTTTTTCAGATTTGTATGTAGTGTACAGAATGTTGTTTTTTTGTGTGATAAAATTTTTACAGAAAACGTTCCAGCTTGAATTTATCATTAATGCCTGTCCGGGAGAGTGTTCTTAAATGGTAAATCCAGAATGCCTCTCCCATGGCCATTGGCTGGTCCAAACCACCACCTCTCCTGTCAGAAACTACTTTTTCTTTTCCATGGAAGTATGTATCAACTCTCAGCATGTGAAGCAGGAATTACAGATAGCTGCATAACCCTTTAAAGTGCACAAACAGACTAGATTTGAAGTTTAAAGTAGTTGGGAGTAGGTACAGTATTTTCATTTCATTTTTATTGAAGGGTTAAACCATTGAGAAAATACTCATTTAAAATGGTGACCCAGGGCAAAACACATAATTTACAACAATACATACATTCCATACATCAATACAAAAGTACAAAGAAGTTCCAAACACATACAATAAGTTACAGCAATTCTATTCACACTAAACAACATTAACAAAATAAAGTGTAACAACTCTTTGTTTGATGTTTTACTGAATCAATGAACTATTGTTTTATAATTGTAGTAGGTGGGGATCTTACATTTACTAAACAAAGCTTTGCTGGAAAACTATTCCATAACCGGGGGACCATATAACTGAAGAAATATTTGAACCTACCACTGGCTGACAGCGGCACTACGAATTCTCTATTTACAGCTTTCCTCAGAGTTGGATTTAAATCCCTGACCATCAGTCTTTCAGAGAGATAGTCTGGGATATCACCCTGAACACTCTTTTATGCAAAGATTAACTTATGGAGTCTCCTCCTAGATAGCAAGGAGAGGCAATCTAATTTTGCATACATTGAACAATGATGGGTGTCTCTAGGGCACTGTAAAATTAGTCTTGCTAACCTGTTATAAAGAACCTCCAATTTTTCTAACTTAACCAGGTTTGCATGATCAGAAAGAATATCACTAAAATCAATCATTGGAAAAACTTGTGTTTCTATAATATTCTTTAACAAATCGCTCCCTAAGATATGTTTATATCTGTGTAGTACCCCTACTCTTTTACCTAAATCCCCTATAAATTGTCAACATGAACATTTCCTGTTACTGAAGTAGCAATCCAGTACCCTAAATATTTATACTGGGAAACGTGCTCTAATCTAGCACCCCCTGAGTCATTATAGTCAAGTCCAATCAATTCTTCAATCTAGGAACTGATCCCAAAACCATACTTTTTGTTTTAGATATGTTCATTTTTAATTTAGATTTCTCAAAATACTCCTGGATGGTATTAAAACTTACTTGCAGTTGTTCCTCAATTTCTTGTACAGTCCTAGCAGAGGTATGTATTATTGTATCACCAGCATACAAATGATATGCTGACCCCCTAACTGCATCTCCCAATTTATTTAAATATATTAGGAACAACAAAGGGCCCATTACTGAACCCTGTGACACCCCTCAAACAACTGACAGGGGGTCAGAAGTAATACCATTTATGGTTGTTACCTGAACTCTCCTACTCAGATATGATGCAACCCATTTAATAGAAGGTGTAGATAGCCCTACAGCCCTCAACCTTGACAACAACATTTCATCATCAACTATGTTGACGGCCTTGGAGAGGTCAACGCAGATGGCGCCAGTTAACTGGCCTCTTTCCATTGCTCTGTTGACATCATCCAAGACCCTCAACATGGAGACCACCATCCCATGAGTCCTATGGAATCCTGACTAATACCTATCTTACAGACAATTCAGTGACATATCATCCACCAACTGAGCCACCCTCAGCCTCTCAAATAACTTAGAGACCTGAGGCAGCAAGGAGATTGGACAATCATTTGTCAGCTGGTCAGGACTACCCCCTTTAAATATTGGGACAACCCTGACCAACTTCCAAACCCCTGGCACAACCCCTTCTCCAATGGACCAATTAAACAAATAGGTCAATGGAGCAGCTTCTGTAGGGCCGAAGTCTTTAAAAGAAAGGGAGTCAAATCAAGTCCCCCACTCTTATCTGTCTTCAACCCCAGCAGCTGATTCAATACCTCATATTCCTCCATTTTCCGAAATGAAAAGGATGGTCCATCTCTAGAATACTCAGAATCATCATTATTTACATCTATATTAATATGCCCGACAATATTTCCAGCCTTGATAAAATAATTGTTAAAGACATCGGCAAGAGAACCAGTCCCATCACACACAGGGATCTTAATATTATGCAAGGTCCCTTTAGTCTGTCCATTTAAATCTTTGATAATCTTCCAAAAGGCCCTTGGATCTACTGCAGATGCCATCCGACTTAATGCTATAAAACTTTCTCTTCGCTTCCCTCACTGATGCCACATAAACCTTTCTCTGCCTTCTATAAAAATTCCCAATCAGGTTTGCTATTCATGGCATGTGTCTTTTCCCATACCATTTTCTTCTGCCATTTGAGTTTCCTCAAAGCAGAAGAATACCAAGGAGCTGAACGCTGCTTAATCTTTTTCATCTTTAGTGGCAAATGACAATCAATTATACCCATTAGCTCAGACAAAAAATTATCCCAGGCTAGTTCAATGTCAGGCATAAGAAAAAGTCTGTCCCAATTGAGACCATCCAGATCTCTAACTAAAGACAATCAAAATTCCTTATCCCCCGAAAGGAGATAAACCTGGGTTGAACTAGCTTTTGACTCCTCCCCTTATACAAATAATGGTATTATGATTGCTATTTAGATCTTCCATTTGCCCCACAGTATAACTAAGGAGCATTTGACAAAATCAGATCCAATAAAGTTGAATCTGTAGGGCTCCTCACATTTATCCTAGTGAGAGCACCAATGAATTGATTAAGGCAGAGGGAGAGGGCCAGATTTTTTATAACAAATGGCTCTCCTCCCTGCAGCCAATTCTCATTGAAGTCCCCCAACAACAACACTTCATGAGTATTAAGGTAACCATCCCAAACTGTTGCAATTTGCTTCACTTTTATGCTTCACATTTCCTGGTAGGCAATAAATTCCCATAAGAAGCAAAGGTTTCCCTCCAGAAAAAAACAATTTCCAGGGCAATATATTCACAAGTGTCAGGACTGACCTCTAGAAACAGTAGTACGGGAAAATTTGTCAGAGGCATAAACTAGCACCCCCCCCACCCCATATAAAGCTTTCAAGTCTTTTTCAGGTAGTTACAATGAGAATTTCTGTTTACTGAATGGCTAGCACCAATATGCTTTTGGTTCATGGTCCCAGGTTTAAATCTTTACATGGTATCTTTGTGAAGTGCCCAACATATGGGACAGATCAATCAGGGTGATGAGGATAGGATATAGATGCAGCAAATTTAAACTTTACCAGTAAAGTTCTTGCTAAATGCTACATGTTGTGATGTTTTTGTGAAGTGAACACTTTACTCTTTGCAGAAAAATTCATATTCCACTGAATATTTTTACAATAGAATAATCTTTTGATAGAAAACTGTTCCACTGTATGTGATTTTTATCCTTAGAAGTGCCAACCTTGGGGCCATCCCAGTGGCAACAGAGGTTCAGGCACTGGATGCTACATCTCACGCCATGCCAGCAACCGAGGTTCAGGAATGAGCCCAGGCAACTGGGGTTGGCAGTGGAGAAAGAGGATTGAGCATCTGGAGGACTGCTCTCATTTCTTGGGGAAGGGATGGAATGGCTGTCCTGCTCATTGATCACCCTCGAGTGACAGCTGGAGGGAAATATGGGTCAGGAGACTTGAGCCAACTTATGATGTTGGCAGGGAGGTGGGAGGGATAAAACCAGGAAAATGGAGCTGGCAGGCTCTGTGATGGACCCACCAGTGCCTGTCCCAACACCCAGAATCTGGATGTGGTCTCCAGAATGGGAGGAAGCTGGCACTCCTTACCCCAGCCCTGTCAAGGGGGTAACCCATAGAGGATCATTGGTACAGTCGGGTGGGGGAAGGTGGGGCCGGAGACCATGTCCCTCCAAGGGAGGGACCAGAGCCACTGGACAGGCTACCCAGAGGAGGATAAATACAATAATTAAAAATAAAAAAAGAAGTGCCAACCTCACAAAGTGAAAGAACTTTGTGAAATGGAGAAAACATTGTGAATATTCTGTGAAATGAAATTTTGCACATCGCACATCTCTACATAGGATGTAGAAGTATTGTAGTGCTGTATATATGGAAAACAGCATCTGATAATGCCATATAGTTGATACATCAGATACTGAAAAAACAGCTCCACAGCACTGATTAATAATAACATCAGCTCGTTATGTTTGTGAGACGCTGATAGTAATGAAAAAGTACCCAGTCTAACCTCCCAGCTAATGATGGTTTCCTTTTAGCTAAATGGTTAGACCTCCTATTTTTGGGATCCAGGATCCCAGTTGTAATTCAAAAGAAGATCTTTTAAAAATGTCTGCCCAACAGAAGGAACATGCATACAAATAGGACTTCTTACATACAAGTATCTCAAACCACTGTTAATTGAAAGTAGATACTTGACAAGGGAACAAGATGCAGCAGATATTATAAACTGGAAGTAAACCAGGCTAAAGAGACATGAAAGGAAAAGGAGAATACAAATGTTTTTAGAAGGGATTTTACGTGGTGGCTACTAGGGGCTGATTGTAAGTGGAGGGAATCTATTCATTCAGTGCAATGAGGAATAACAGAAAAAGCTGATGCCAGTGTAGGAAACATTGCTGGTTGGGACTGTAGGAAGGCTTACATTATTAAATGAAGCAGATAGGATGGATGGGGCACAGTCATGAATGAGTTTGTGGACTGGGAGTTGGACTATAAAAATCACGTCTGTGGGTAATTTCTCTGGTACGATATGACCAAGTATTGCATACTTTACATTATGTACAGTACCTGGATGGGCAAATGAGCTATCAATAGAGTTATGAATAAGCTGCATATTCATCAAGTTGAGCAGGCAGTTCAGAAGGGATTTCAGATGCCAAACAATCACATGCCTGTTTTCTGTACCATATCATTTTTAAATTATGTGCCCTTTTTATAAATTTTGCAAAATATCTCCTGCTACCTCTCCTGACTGCCCATACTCTTGTCCCCTAATTGCACTTATTAATGAAACATAAAATGTGGGGCACTTACTCATGTCTTTCTCTATGTACTGTCTCAAGAATTGTATTTGTTATTGAATTGAACTGTAACTGTAATTGTTGTGTTATTTAACCACTGTTGTTTTACCGAAACACACTGAATTGTAACTTACAGGTACTCTGTGCATTTATGTTTTTACTCGCTCTCCCCCCCACCTTCCCCCTGGCTGCACCTGGAAACGAGCCTGTGCTCAGTGTGCCATTCCCGGTTACCAAATGTTTAAATAAAAAAATAAATAAAATAAAAATGTGTTCTAATGTTCTTCAACATTATCTTTCTATATGTACCACTTCATTCTACATGTTAACTAGTAACTTGCAACCTAATGCTTAAAATATGCTTTTACATAATTGCACAGATGGGTACTGATTCTGAAATATAATTGGCTAAATCAACAGAATAGTTTCTCTACTAGAGGAGCTAAAGCCAACCAGTGCTTAACTGAACAAGTCACTTTACCTTCCTTTTCATAAGTATTTTCTGGATGTCAAATTGTCAGTCAGTGGCTCAGGAAGTAGTATGCTTGTTTCAGGGTCTGGAAAACCAGAAAATTACACATGGTGGCTTTTGCCAAAGTGTTACATGTATGCAGCTCGGGAGAGGACAGGACATTCGGTGTGCCAACCGGACAGCAAAACCCCAACAGCGAAATCCCTCATAGAGACAATCTCACCAGGTTTCAAAATTGTCACTGTGAGGGACCCAAGGGTGAAAATTCACCCTTTTACCGTATGTTGCCCCCCCTTCAAATCAACTCCAACTCGGAATTGATAATCTTTAGTGGGGGGGTGAGGGGGCACAGCCCTCTGCATGGGTGGTTTGGGGGGGCACAGCCCCGAGTGAAAAACATCATTGTTGGACAGGCGAAAATTCACCTGCTGACATTGGGGATGTTGCTATGCCGAACCTCGACAACAGTGTTGTCAATTCGGCATAGGTAAACTGGACATTCCACACCATGGCTTTTAACATTTGGTTGAAGCCATGATGCACGGAAGAGGGCTTCAGCTTCACTGGGGACTAGATGCTGACCTGAGAGGATATGGGTCTCTAAGGGGGAAAGCCAATCAGCATATTTCCTGGAGGATCACAGTTCTTAGTGGGAGGTTTAAATTCTACTTGAATGAGCATTTAAACTTGCTGGGGGGGGCTGTAAAACCAGTGGAGGCAACAACTGCCATCCCTGATGATGAAGCAGCAGGGAGGGAGTGCATGAGGGGAGTAAGCTCCCCCAGGGCAGGGGTGCAGGAAGACAAGGGTGGGGACAAGGTAGAGGACAAGGGGGGTATAAATCAGGAAAGCAAGAAGAAAGGAAAAAAGGGGACAGTTAATATAGCAGTTAACAATTTAAGGTGTATCAGGGCAAGGACACAGGCAGGAAGAAGCAAGGATGCAGGCACAGAAGGTGTTAGGTATGGAGAGGCATGTGCATCAATACAAGAAGACTGCAAAATAAAATTCTGACCTGGAAGCCATCATGGTGGAAGCTAGCCTGGATTTGGTGGCCATAACAGAGTTGTGGTGTACTGACAGCCATGATTCGGACATGGCCATACCAAACTACTCTCTTTTCAAGAGAGGCAGGTAAGGGAGGAGGGGTGGAGAGATTGTTCTATATGTTGGGGAGGGAATCATGGCCACAGAAGTAGAGGGGCACACAAAGGAAAAAGAAGGCTGGAAATGCTGTGGGTCATCCTGAAGACAGGCACGGGGCCACTGTCCATACAGAGGTGGTATACTGAATTCCAGCACAGGGAAAGGAGCTGGATAAGGTACTTGGGGAAGCCATCATCAGGGTGACAAGTAAGGAAGTGGTGCTACTAGTTGGGGACTGCAATTTGCTAGATTTAACTGTAGCTTTGGCAAGGAGATTTTCCCAGTCACCTAGTCAAGGAACCCACTAAGGAGGGGGCAGTGCTGGACCTGGTGTTTACAAGCAGGGGCAGCATTGCAGGTGTCATAGTGGGCAGTCCCCAAGGTACTAGTGATCATTGTACATTGTGGTTTAACATTAAGAAGGGACAGAGCCGAATCACGTGAGAATGAAGGTCCTGGACTTTAGGAGGGCAGATTTTAAAGAAATGGAAGACTGTGACAGAAACTGCTTCTTGGGGGGATTGCCAGGGAGGAGTAAAGGCTCAGTGGGGAAAAATAAGGGAGGCCATAATTAAGTAACCAGCCACTGTTTGATGGAGGTGAGCAAATGTAGAAGGAAAAAGATTATTATGGTTCTCTATGGAAGTGGTTAAGGTGGTGAGAGAAAAAAGGGTGGCATTCAGTAGCTATGAGGAAATGCAGAGGGAAAAAGACAAGAATATATATCAAATAAAACAGCGGTAAGCAGGAGAGGCATTGAGGGGTGCAAAGGCACAGGCAGAGGAAAGGAAAGACAAAGTGGTAGCTAAACGGGATAAGACTATTTTCAAGTACAGTACGTCAATGAGGAGAGGAAAGCAAGGGGATTGATAGCGAGGATAAGGAGCACAGCAGGGGGACACTGCACAGTTGAGGATCCAAAATAGCAGACATCTAGAACAGGTACTTCTTCTCAGTTGTCACAGTGGAGAGAGGAGGGGACAGAACACCAGGGAGCAGCGGGAATAAAGGAATGAGGGAGGTGGACACAATTTTCTGAGGAAAGAATCCTGAAGGGACTTGCAGCTCTGTAGTGGATAAGGCTATGGAACCAGGTGGGATACACTCAAGAGTACTAAAAGAACTCAGGGAGGTACTAGCTGTCTCACTGATGGCCTTATCAACAGCTCACTAGAAACAAGCATGGTTCCAGAATGACCACTCCATAAGATCAACAGAGAAGAGGCTAGGGCTAGCAACTACAGCTCAATCAGTCTCATGTCAGTGGTGGGGAAATTAATGGAAACCTTCTTAAAGAAAGGTTAGTGGAGTATCTTGAATCCACTGTGCTACAAGACCAGTGGATACATGGGGGGGGGGGGGTTCATGCCAAATGAATCTGATTGATTTCTTCAACTGGGTGGCCAGGAAAGTAGATTAGGAGAGGGCAGTGAGCATGGTCTATCTGGACTTTAGGAAGGCCTTCGACACTGTGCTACACAGGAGCCTGATAAAGAAATTGAGCCGCCCAGGGATGGAATCCAAAGAGCTAAACTGGGAAAGGAACTGGTTAATGGATAGGCAACAGAGACTGGTGGTTAACAGCACTCACTGTAATGAGGGAGAAGAGTGACCAGCAAGGTGCTACTGAGCTCATACTGGGACTGGTCCTCTGCAACATCTTCATAAGTGACATTGCAGAAGAACTGGAAGGGAATGTATACCTTTTTGCAGATGAAAGCAAAATCTGCAATAGGATGGACAATTTGGAGGGGGTGGAAAGAATGCTTATGGACTTTGTGAAACTCGAGGAATAGTCAAGAGCATGGCAGTTGGAATTCAATGCCACAAAGTGCAAAATCATGCACCTTGGGCATGGGAATCTTGGAGATGAGTATAGAATGGGTAGGAGGAACTGACAGTCACTAAGTAGGAAAGGGACCTTGGGGATATCATACCAGATGACCTCACAGTGTCAGTACAGTGTGACAAAACAGTGGTAGGGCCAATGGATGCTGGGATACATAAGGAGAGGTGTCTCCAGCAGGAACAGGGAGGTGTTGTTGCCATTGTATCAAGTCACTTGTGATCACACCTGGAGAATTGTGTACAGTTCTGGAGGCCACACTGTGACAAGAACATACACAGGATAAAGGCAGTCCAAAAGAGGGCAACAAAAATGTTGCAGGGGTTGTATCAAAAAACTTACTAATAGATAAACTGAAGGATCTCAACATGTACACCCTGAAAGAGCAGAGAGCAAGACGGGACATGATAGAGGCCTTCTCATTCTTCACAAGGGTGAACAGGGTGCAGGAGAGGAGTCTCTTTCAATTGAGAAAGGACCAGAAGGCATGCAATGAGGCTAGGAGGAGGGAGTTTAAGAGGGATGTGAATAAGTACTATTTAACTGAAAGAGTGGTGGATGCCTGGAACAGACTGCCAGTTGAAGTGGTAAAGATAAAAACAGTAGTAGGGCTTTAAACATGCATGGGATAGATATAGGAAAATATTAATAAATATGCAGGGGGCCGGTAGGCTGATATCAGTTAGGATCTGTAGAGACACACTAGGAAGGGACATCTGGGCAGACTGGTGGGCAAAGAGGTCCTTGTCTGCCAAAAAATTCTATGTTTCTGTTTTCATGTTATGGGTTGTAGTCCCACAGCAGGAACTTGGATTACTTCTCTATACTGACTCTGTAGTGATGCACTGAGGAAGTGTGCTCTACAGTGGGGTTGCCATCCTTCAGAAAAGAGATTAAACTGAGGTCCCTTCTGTCCGTCTCATGTGACTGTATAGGTGGAAATTAAAGATCAGTTGGCACTCATAAATGAAGGGGGTTTCTCCCTGGTTTCATGGCCAAAACTCACCCTTCTAATAAACCAGGTATATATAACCCACCCCACAGGATGCACTGAAAATGGACTGCCACAGAAGTGTTCTCAATCACACCCATGCCAAGTTCAACTATATTTCATAGGGATATAACTTAGCAATTCAAAACAGCAACAAAAGGTTAATAAAGAAAAAATAACAAAAGTATATTTAGTTTTTTCTTTGTTGACCAGGTAAGTGCACTAGACAATTCCTGCCTATTTTCAGGCACGACCCGGGGGAGGGGGATACAGATGAATGCCAACTGACTGTGAACTGGATTAAGCTGTTGGAGGTATTTTTAGTGAATGAAGGAAATTTGTCCAGGACACCGGGGAAATTCCCCTACTCTTTTCGATAAGTGCCATGGGATCTTTAACATCCATCTGAACTACCACCAATCCAGGCAGATGGAATCTCGGTTTAACATCTCATCCGAAAGACAGCACCTCAGAAGTGCAACACCCCTCTCATGCTGCATTACAGTGTCAGTACTGGAATATTATCCCAAGTGCCAGATGTGGGAACTGAACCCACAGCCCTCTGATCTCCTGGCCTCAGAGGCGAGTGTGCTATCTACTGAGCCACTGATATTGCTTTTATTATTGATTTAGCTATTAAGTGATAACAGTCACTTAGCAGGAGTATACAAAGGACTGATAAGCTAATGTGGGTGATTTAACACCCAAGGCTGAATGCTGAGGCATTCAATCAACCACAGAAGCTGGAATTCTAACTATACCTTCTTTTCTGTGTACTAGCTGTGGATAAACTAATATGGACATATCTGAATTGTGGATTAATTATTCTGGGTGTGGCTGAAATATTCTTCCTCTATGAAGCCTCAGAGTGAGGTGAAGTACTAGGGTATCTAGCCCCGTTCATGTTCCTTAACCATGTGCTTTGTTTAATAAACATAATAGCCATTTCTAAAGTGGCAGTTCATCTCTTGAGTTACTTTGTGGATGCAGAACTGTGGGTCAATCCATTGCTTTTTGAGCCTGCATTTTCCTACACATTCCTCTCACTTATAAGCTGGCCACTGGAGACATGAAACTCCATGTGGATCAATGAAAACATCTGACTCACCAGGTGTGGTTTACCAGGGAGCAGGAAGGTAGACAGAAAAGCAGACTGGGTGCTAGTCGATTTACAGTGAGGTGTAGTGTGTGAAAAGAGCATACCAAATGAGTGAAAATGGTCAGAGGAAAAGATGGATGAGGAGAGGTGAGAGGACAGGTATGGAGAGAAGTAGGTGTGCCAGTATTTAGCCAGGAAACAGGAGCAGTGAGAGGAGTGATGAGCATTCAGGGTAGAGAGGGAAAGGTCTGGGAAGCAGTAATGGTTAAAGGTGGGGAAGTTTAAGTAATGCGGCAGAAAGTAGGAAAGAGAGGTTCCGTTGTATTCAGTTCTGTGTTGAAGGCTGCACTGTAAATCACATTTGTATAATCAAATACCACCAGAATCATTTTGAGAATGAATGTGCCATGGACATGAAGTGGAAGGCAAGATTTGTTGTAGTACAGTATACAAGCTTGGGTCAAAGATTTTTGTAAATTGTGTCAATGTGAGAGGATATGGAAATGGTTTGATCCCACCGCACATGGAAATACTTGAAGTAGGTAACTTCAAGGGATGCACCAACAGGAGTGCTTAAGAACAAGGTTTGCTAGAGACTTGCCAGGCCTCTCAATAGTGCCAAAAGTCAAGGAAAGCCTTTTGCAACATTATACCAGGTATGAATAGAGCCAGTTTTGGACATTGTCAATGTCCAACTGCAGCAACAGTTCTAGCACAGGAGTAGAGACCACAAAAGTTAGGAGTACAGTGCCATCCATGTACATTTGAATGTGGACAGAGACACTGACTAAGGGTATGTCATTTAGAAAGACAGACAAATGGATACAGTAGAGAATGGAGCCCTGAGGGACACCAGAACTGAGAAACAAGTGAGAAAATACTGGGTCAGTGAAATTGACTGAGTGGTGCCAATAAGAAAGAAACAAATATAACCTACATACCACCAGATCATTTAGATCTGTTCCTTAGCTTATCGGTGAAGAGAGAGATGAGCCACAGTACTGAAGGCCTTAACTTGATTAATGAAAATAGCCACAGTTATATGGCCCTAGTCCATCCCTTTAAGAATAGAATCAGTGTAACAAGGAAGGGAAAGTCCATGGAGTGAGGTGAGGCCAAAACTAGACTGGATAGAGGGAGAGACAGGAAAAGGAAGCATTGAAGGAAGAGAAATGTTAGAAAGTAATTTTTCCTCTCACTTGGCCAAGGCAGTAAGGATGGAGATGAGATGATAGTTTTTGAGGGAGGAGGAGGAGTTGCACTCTTTGTGGAGGTGGAGGACTTTATCCTGCTTGCAGGTTCAAGGGATGGTCAGAACTAGCTAAAAAAAAAGTTTAGAAGGGAGGTTAGACATGCAGAAATAGGGAGAGAGAGAGTGAGAGAGTGTGTAAAGAATCCAGACCATTTTGGCTGCATCATTTGGCAGCTCTGTGAGCATTTAGGATCACCAGGATGGCCACAACAGAAATGGTTTGATTGTAGAAGCACACAAAATATAATATATTGCTATAAAATGGTCCTGTGACCCATTCATTCTGCCTTAAGCTACCTGTGTTCGTGAGGACACTAGTTGCCCACCACACTTCATTTCCCCCTCCTCTTTTGCTGATGTCCTTACCAGTCCCATGCGTCTGTACTACCCATCTTTAAATCCCCTCAATGATTTTACACAAAATATATTCCTGATTAGTCTGTTCCACACATCCACCACCCTTTCCATTATGAAATACTTTCTGACAACCATCCTAAATGTTTCCTGTCCCACTGCAAGCTTCATTGAGTTCCAAGGTTGTGCTTGTATTTTCACTTGAAGTGAACAACTCTGTGCTATTTACATTAGTGACCCCATGGAGGTATATCGGTACATCAAAATCAAGTCACCCCTCTGCCTTCTTGCCTTCACTGTGTATATATTTGTATCCTCCAACCAATCCATGTAAACTCTCCCCTGGTGACCCTGAATCATTTGGTTGTCCTTCTTTGTACTGCCTCTATCTTGTTTCTGTCCTTCCTTAAGTGTGGACTCCAGAAGTGCATATGGTACTCCAGATGAAGATGTACTAGGAATCTGTTCAGGTGCAAAATCACCGCTTCCTTCCTGCTGCTGACCCAGCTTCATATATATCCTAGCATCCTGTTAACCCACCCACTGCCCTAATGCACTGAACAGATTTCTTTTTTTCAAATTGTATGATATTATCACCCCTAGGTCCTTCTACTCAGTCATTCTTTTCACTATTAACTCCATCCTGAATTCTCTTTTCCCTATGTGCATTACCTTACACCTTTTACCAGTGAATTTCAACATCTATACAATTGTCTTTTTCTTAACTCCTTCTAGATCCTCCATCATAGTTCTTACCCCCCCCAAAAAAAAACAAAAAAAAACACTGTGCTCTATTCCACAGATCTTGGTAGCATCAGCAAAGAGGCTTATCTTTCCCTGAATGCCTATCCCAATTTTACCAATGAAGATAATAAAGAGAACCTGTCCTAAGACTCCACTGATGAAGTCCCTGATCTCTGAATGCTTCCCACTGAGAACAACTCTCTGGGTTTTCTCTTATCTAATTCCATACCCATCGTGTAATGCTATCCCCCATCCCCAGGTCACTAATCTATTTTACCATCTATCCATGTAAGACTGAATCAAAGGCTGTGCTGAAGTCAAGGTACAGCATGTCAGTTGCCTGCCTTGTCTACCAGCTTCACCACCCAATCAAATAAGTTGATTGTGTTCATCTTCCATAATCTCCCTCCTCTGAACAGTTGCTGTATTGTGTCATGAAGTCCATTTGCTTCCAGGAAACTTACTAGCCTCTCTTTTATTATTTATTTATTTATTTATTAAATTTTGTTACCCGGGTAAGCCCACTGGGCCCTGAAGGTCCCTTTTTCCGGGGCAACCCGGAGTTAGTTACATATAATTTTGCACATACAGGCAGGTAATACAGTGTAGGACATATCGTACAGGAATTACAAAGACAGTATACAGTTTTGGTTGGAGAGGGCAGGAGGAACATTACAATCAATGAATACAGCAGAACAGTGTAGTACATATCATTTACGGTTATATTGACAACATACAGTTTCTGGTGAAGGGGCAATAGATACATCACAATACAAAGTACAGCCATGCCAGCAGATAGATGTGGGGTGGTAAGTGCTAACAGGTGCAAGCTAAAGGGTCCATATAGGATAAAGTACCAGTTTATTAGTTGTTATCCTTATAGGGGAGCGAATTTTGTAACAACAAAAATTACACAAGGTGTGGTAGGTTAGCCAATGGTACAGGGACAGGGACAAAAGTTAAGAGGTGAGTGCGCAGTCCCTTTTGAAATATGGTTAGGGTGGGTGCCTCCTGAAGGTGGCTGTGGAGATTGTTCCATGATACAGGAGCCAGGTGAATAAAGGATTTACTCCCAGCTATCGAGCAGGCCAAGGGAATTTCCAGTAGGTTTTTGTTTGAGCAATGGAGTGGTCGTCTGGCCCACTTTGGGGCAAGTAATCCGATCAGTCCTGCCAGATGTTGGGCATTGAGGATCTTGTAGGTCTAGCTTAATAGGGGGTACTGGAGCCTGTTGATCAGAGATGACCAGTTGAGAGCTGTGAGGGCTTCACAGTGGTGGGTCATCGGATGGTATTTGGAAGCAAAGCAAGCTATCTTGTGGTATAAGGTCTGTATTCTGCCATGGTCCAGTTTAGCAATGCCAAGTATAATGGGGGCAGCGTAGGTTAAGGTAGGGAGGAGGATGCTTTGTGCAATTGTCAGTCTCATCTCTGGTATCATGTTGTGGCTTAGACAATAGAGGAGGCCCAACTTTTGGTGGATGCTTTTTATTACCCGGTCCACATGGGGCTTCAATGTGAGCCCCGATCTAATGTGAAGCCAAGATATTTGACAGACTGTACAACCTCTATTTTGGAGCCAGATAAGGTAGTGAGTGGGAGAAGATGGGCCTGGGAGGGACCCAGGAATTTTGGCCCGAACAGCATCGCCTTTGTCTTGGTGGGGTTAAGAACCAAGCAATTCTCAACTAGCCAAGTCTCAACATTGGTGAAGTCTGCTTGGAGCATGGGTCCTAGGTCAGATGTGTGGACTCCTGTTCTGTACAGTACTACATCATCGGCATACTGTACTATGGAGCTGCCCCCAACAATGGCTGTGGAGGTCATTTATGAATAGGGAGAACGATAGCAGGCCTAAGATAGATCCCTGTGGAACCCCCTCAGTTAAAGATTGTGGTTTGGAGGTGGCCCCTCTCCACTTGACCTGTTGAGAGCGGTCAGTGAGGTAATTACTGAATCAGGTGAGGGAGTGCTGGTCCAGCCCAAGTTGGCTAAGCTTTGTTAGTAGGAGAGGGTGATCTACCAGATAGATGGTCTCTAGTAGTTAATAAGTCTATAGATTTCCAGTTCATTATTTCTGCTGTTCTGCAGGGGCACTATATCTATTGTCCTCACTTAGCACCTACCCATCTCTAATGAGCTATTAAAATCTGAGCATTCTGTCTGCTGAATCCTACTTATCTAGAGAGGAATATAACAGCCCTATGGACTCATCACTTCTCCTCTCCCTATACTCTTGTGATAATGTCTTTACCTGGCCCATGTACTGTATCTGTACAACCCATGTTAGAATTCCCCCACTGATTTCACAAAACACCTTTTTAGCTTATTCCACGCCTCCACCATCCTCTCTATGAAAAAGAACTTTTTGGAATCCCTCCTAAATTTCTCCCCACTAGCTTCATGGAGTTATGCCTGATGTTTGCACTCCCACATAGAATAAATGGCTATTTGCTCTCCACCTGGTTTATGCTGAGGGGGTATCTGTATGTCTCTATCATGCACCTGTTGTCTCTTCTCACCTCTAGTGTGTATTTCTTTAGATCCCAAAACTTCCTCATATATGTTTTTACTATTGTCCTTGAATAATCTCTGTTGCCATCCTCTGCACCTTCTCTACTCTGTTCCTATCATTCTAATGCAGGTTACAAAGATGGAAACAGTACTCCAGGTGTGGACAAGCCAATGACCAATACAGTGGAAGAATTAAATTGTTTTTCTCTGGCTGCTGATGCTCTTATGTATGCATTCCAGCCTTCTATTAGCCATTCCCAGTGCCCTGTTGCTTTGTGCTGTGGTTTTTAGAGTGTTCAAAATTATTACTCCTAGGTCCTCCTCTGTTATGCTTTCCACTGCTATCTCACCAATACTGTATTTGGTTCTCAGATTTCATTTTACCCCTGTATGTATCTCCTTACACTTCTTGGTGTTATATTTTAGCTGCCACACCTCTGACTACTTTCTAAGCTTCCTAGGCCCTCTTTCATAATTCTGAACACATCCTTACTGTCCATCCAGCCCTAGGCTTGAATATCATCTATTAAGAGTCGTATATTTTCCTATGTCACTACCCTGAAAAGGACTGGTCCCAAAACCTATCCTGGGGTATGTCACTAGTGACCTACTCCCTGATCCCTAAGTATTCTCCATTAAGTACCACTTTCTGAGTTCTGACACTTAATTTCCTGGCAACCTTGTGATATTTTCCCCACTTTAATGTCATGCATCTTATTTATAAACTGTCATTGTGGTACCAATTTGAAGAGTTTACTGGAAGTCTAGGTACAAGATGTCTTCCTACTACCCTATGTCCACTAATGTCATCACCCAATTGAAGAAATCAATCACATTTATTTGACACTAATCTCTCCTGGTGAACCTGTGTTGTCACTTGTCCTGAAGTCCATTTGCCTGGAGAAAACTTACCAGCCTGTCTTTTATTATGGTCTCCAACAATGTATTACCTATATGTGTCAGACTGACATAACTGTAGTTCTCTGGTTCATCATTTCTCCTGCTCTTGTACAGTCACTGTTCTTCACTCTCTGGGCACTATTCCTGCTTCCAAAAAGCTGACAAAGAGCTCAGCCAGTGGCTTGTCTATGACCTGCCCTCATCTTCTTTAGCGCATAGGGATATTTCCCATCTGGACCATAGACTTATTCACCTTCAATGCTTTTAATCTCTCCAATATCTTGACACTGAGATTACATCTTCATTGAGACCATCCTCCTCCCACTGGGCCCTAATGACACAGTCAGACAATTGCCCTTTTTCCTCTACTGTGAACACTGAACAGACATATACTGTATGTTCAAGATGTCCACCTTTGCTTTATCTGCCCACTCTTTTTCCTTCTTCAGCCTGAATTTTACTGCCATAGTTTTTTGCTTCTCCAATATGAAATAAAATACATTTTGATCCCATTCATCATTCCCTCAACTATCCTCCTTTCTGCAGCAACCCTTATCTTTCTTACTATCCTGCTGGCCTTTTTTAATGTCTAGAACATACCGTATCTACCTTCACTTGACTAATTTCATATACCATCTTCATCAATCAATGAGTGGCTAAAATTATACAATAAAATTTGCATTAAACTGTCATACCAATGCATTGCTTTTGCATTTCTTAATAAATTGCTCAAGTGTTGTCAGATACAATGCAAAGCCTTTCAAAAACTATTGCCTAAGATGTATAACTTAGTTTTGTACTGTATAGTGAAAGAACTACAGAAACATTCCATTTGAGTTGCAAAAACATTTCACAAAAGTTGATGCTGAGATGGTTAAGCATGGAAAAACAATGCAATATGAGTTTGCACTGGGCAGCAAATGTTGAAAAACAATTCTCAACCAAGTCATTGGTATGATAGTTTAATGTAAATTGTATAGTATTCTACACAAGTGGGTATAGTATGTCATTGATTGGAATACAAGTCACGAATATATCAATAAACTTTGCAATTTTCTTATAAGAAAATATTTGCTTAAAAATGGAAACAATTCATAAGCTAAACATCACAAAAGACACTATCTCTTATAAAAAGGGTGATAAAAGGTATTTCAATATAACAGTGATTGTGCATGCTAAATTGGAATAAGATTAAAGTTATACATTATATTTTCTAGGTTTTTAGCCAGAACACCATGTTCACACTCTCTACTGTACATAAAAAGAAAAACAAAGCCAAAGTTGTTTTTTGTGTACTGAAACAAAAAGTGGTTTCATTATAGAAGTCAATTGTCATAATCCTTTCATGAATCGTAGGTTATGTGAAACACGTAGACTGTCTTTTGTGTGTTTTTGATGGCTTGTGTCTCTTTGTGTTACACAGTTACTGACATTCTTATGGTTAGGAATGCAGGTTAGAATCATTGTCATTTGTTGAAACCACAAATGTGATATAAACAGTAAATGTATATGGAAATCTCATAGAACACAGTCATACTGTACATTCAGCAAATATTGAGAAGTACCTGTACCTGTAAATGTAGTATTTATCAGAACTTTCATATTCATAGGAGTTTAAGTTTTTTTTTTCCTGGTGCACCCCCCATCCTTTAAGATTATCAGCTCCATGTTGGAGTTCATTCTGGGCGGAGTGTAATACCCAGTCAAAGCAGTGCCGGTGTCCCACAGGTACATTACAGCGGCAACAGAGAATTGCTGCTGTAATGTCGTTTGCTTTGCAATTGTCACCTTTCAGATGGCATACCTATTTTCTGTAAGCTGAGCATTTTATTTTTGTAGGAACAGGGCCAACATATTCAAAACAACATTTTATTATACATTTACCTTGTCATTAAAATATACCGACTGTTTGTTTTAGGACAACATTGACAACAAAGAGCATTTTATGAAAACAAGATTTTTTTCATAAATTGAATGCATTTCTACATGTTTCCATGTTACATGAAATACAAAACAGTATCACATTATATAGTATGTTTCATACAGTGCATCACAATATGATTTACAATGCAAAATAATTTAATCTTGTGTTATATAGGTTATTTTATATACTGTAGCACAAAGTGCTTTGCATGGCTGTAATAAACATATAGCAGAACAAAATAATAGAAACCAATCATATTGGCACAGTGACCTTAAAAGCAATTAACAGGGAAAAGACCTGCAATTCAGTAGCTTTTGCTGAGGCTCAGCAGTCACTGTATGGTCGGAAGTTGAAGGCTAGTGAAATGATATTGGATTTAAACAGTATTTGAAGATGATTGTAGAGTAAATGAGGGGTCTGACAAAAAATCTTAGACACTGAAGGTTGTTTGATGTGACAAAGTGGCCAGGGAGACATGAATGGAAAAAAGGTGGAGGCTGAGGATCGAGTCTTGTATTACACATTAGAGGAGAAGCATAGAGTCAGAAAAGGATCCCCCACTAGAGACAAAGGGGTGACTGGAGTGGTCACAGGTGAACCAATACATTAGAGTAACAGAGGCTTTAGCACAGCTTTCAAGATGGTCTAGTTGGACAGTATAGTTGAAGAGTTGTACTCTGCAGTGAGAATGAGAAGAGAGATGTAGCCATAGTCAGTAGAGCAGGTTATTGATCATGCAAAGAAGGGTAGTTTGTAGACCTTTGCAAATGTGTGTTATTTGGTGCCCTGCTATTTTATCTAATATTTATGTCTGTAGATTACTGTATACTATTTATTTGCAACATTATGTTTGTCACTCTGTATCAATTAATTAATGTGTATCATAGATATTTCTTATTCTTTAAACACATTCTGGGCAGTACTTGCAAGAAGTAAATATAATAAGCCCAACAGGATATCAAACTGTGAGTCAATATTTTAATAGTCTTCATTCTTTGGAAAAAGACTACTACTATAACCAAACTAACAATTGCTGTCAGCAACATTTACTTGGTAGCATAACCAACTCTGGGCCAGAAGGTTGTGAGTTCTAGTCCCACACTGAGATTGGAGTCATACCATAAGTGCTGGCACCTTAGTGCAGTACTAAGGTGATCCTGCACTGTTGGTGTGTGCTATCCTATGCATTAGATGTTATACAGAGGTCTTGTATGCCTTTCCTGGTGTTTTTTTCATCTTACTGTTGAAAATCCCATGGGACTTCTTGAAAACAGTAGGATAATTTCTCCAGGGTCTTGGCAAAAATTCCCACATTGACAAAAATACCACTAACAGCTTAGTCTTAGTATGCATATGTTTCAATTAGTTTGCAATCATATCCCCCCACCTCAGACAAGGCTGAAATTACAGTACTGTCTAGCCTGGTTTGTTTATTGTTTATTTGTTCAAAATGAAAGTTATTAGAATAAATAGCAACAGATTCACCATAAATAGTAGACACATAGTAATTTGAGGCTAGCACTATAGACATACATCTTAGGAAGAAGCTGTCTTAAAATCTATTTGCTTCACATGAAGGTGAAGGGGAAGTAGAAACAGAGGATATATCAAATATGGACCTTGTTCCAAAAGAAGGACTCAACCATCCCCTACACCCAAAAAAAAAAAAAAAAAAAGTGTCTTACACTCCAAACATGTGTTTTGTGTGGATGGCAGACAAAGAGGTCTTCAAAAATTGAAAAAGGTCTGTAAATAGACACAAACTACAGAATTTAAGAGGGTACATGTAGCCATGTAATACTGCAGACTGTGATGATTTAAAATCTGTATGCTCATGTAAGCTAAAAGCTTAAAATTAGGCAATATGAGCCTGAAAAATCCAATACCTTTATGCTCTCAAAAAAAATGTATTTTAAATTATTGAATCAGACAACATTTCTTGTTCGTAACCTTTAGGAAACTTACAGTACTACAGTACTTATATTTCCATATTGTTTAGCATTCATTTGTTTTAAGGTTAATTGTTCTGGCAGTGACCAGGAACCAGACAACAGATCCACAAAGAATGCATCTCAGTATACAGTGTTTTGAATTTTGTTTAGCACTCCTTTCCCATCAACAACATTTAAATAAATAAAATAAGTTATGAACATAATCTTAGCAATGTTGACAGTAAAAGTACTGAGCTATTTTCTGTTTTCTCTCAGCAAATGGAATTCTGTAGATCATGATTAGGATTAAGGCCTCCTTAGTAAACATTTCTCATATGTGTAATAACTGGTTGTGTTAATTGTCCTTGGCTGTGCTGATGGCCCCAAACTCAACATATCAAACTGTGCATATATACGGGAGCTAAAGATTGATACGCAGACAGCAGAAATTGACCACCATAATGTGGTTTGATATGGGTAAGGGTAGTGGGATGGTCAGGTCCAAGATAAGGGTCCTGGACTTTTGGTAGGCTGACTTTGATTGGATGGGAGAAGTTCTGAAAGGACAGCTTACTGGGATTAGAGTAGGGATTGATGTGGAATGGAAATGGACCATAATAATGAAGGGACTGATGGAGGCCACTAGTGAGTATGCCAACATCAAAAATATGAAAGCTAAGGCCAAAAAAAGCCCAGCTGGTTTGGCAAGGAGGTGGGAAAAAAGTGGTAGAGGACAAGAGGGCAGCATTTAGAAAGTACAAGCTTACTCAGAAAGAGGAGGATATGATGCACTATGCCGCTAGGTCAAGAGAAGTGAGCAGGGCAGTGAGGGAAGCAAAGGCTACGAGAAAGGTACAGATAGACCAGGGGGTAAAAGCAGGTGAGAAGGACTTTTTCAGCCGTATAAGGGAAGAAAGAAACATAAAGGGCAAGATTGTAAGGCTGAAAAAGGAAGGGGCATTGAGCAATAGGGATTGAAGAGAAAGTGGATGTACTTAATGGATACTTCTGATCAGTCTGCCAAAGGGATTGAAGAGAAGGCAAATGTACTTAATGGGTACTTCTGTTCAGTCTTTAATCAGGTGAAAGACTAACCAGTATTTCAAGGGAATGAGGTATGGGAACTGGGAAGGGGCATGTTACAGATGGTGAAATTCAAGCCAAGAGCATACTCAAAGGCTTAAGGTCCCTAAAGGTGGACAAATTACCAGGGGCAGATGGTATGCACCCGAGAATCCTTAGAGAACTGATGGAGGTTCTTCTGGGTTCTCTGGTAGACCTCTTTAACACATCTCTGGGAGTCCTGTGCCACAGGAGTGGAGAACAGCATATCTAGTGCCTCTCCATATGAGTGGGCTGAGGGCAAAGTAGGGAACTGCTGACCAGTCAGACTCACCTGTATAGTAGGCAACCTGATGGAGACCATCCTGAAGGAGAGACTGATTGGCTTTCTGTAGGAAAAAGATCTACTGGATGACAGGCAGCATGAGTTTGTATCGGGGAGGTCCTGCCAAACTAACCTAATTGATTTATTCAACTGGGGGGTTACTAGGACAGTTGACAAGGTCCAGGTAGTTGATGTCCTGTATATGGACTTCAACACAGCCTTCAACTTGGTGCCCCACAGGAGACTAGTTGGAACGCTTGAGGATGGGGGTAAGGTTAAGCTCATGGATTAGGTCAGAAGCTGGTTACAGGATGGAATCTAAAGGATGGTAGTTGAGGAAGAATTCTCTGAAGCAAGGTCTTTAACAAGTGCAGTCCCACATGGCTCAGTACTCAGCCTGGTTATATTTACTAGCTTCATAAGTGACATCACAGATGGTATCAAGGGCAAAATCTGCCTGTATGCAGAAGATCCCAAACTCTGTGGAAGGATGAACATGGGAGGATAAACAGGAACTCAGGGAGGATTTGACTAGGCTAGAAATGTGGTCTAACATTTGGCAGCTGGGGTTCTATGCTAAAAGCTGCAAGTTTATGCCCTTCAGGACAAAGAAATCTGGGACCAAATATTGGCTGGGAGGAGTGCAAGTAACCTGGTCATTTGAAGAAAAGGACTTGGGTGTAATAATCCACAAGTGTGATTCAGAGCCAGGGTAATTACCACATGATGGTAGAGGTCATTTTGCCACTGTACAGGCAATTGGTATGACCACACCTGGAACACAGCATGTAGTTTTGGTGCCCATAGCTTAAGAAGGATGTCAACTTTCTGGAAACATTCCCAAGAAAGGCAACCAAGATGAGACAGGGCCAGCAGGGCAACACCTATGGCATGAGGCTCAGGGAGCTCAACATGTACTCTCTTGAGGAAAGAAAGGAGATGGGAGACATGACTGAGACCTTCAAGTACAGTACCTTCAAAGTATTAATAGGATGAGCACTGAGGTCCTCTTTAGCCTTAGAGGCAACAAGATCACTAGGGGCACAGCCTAAAGCTGGTGGGGAAAAGGTTCATAAGGGAAATGAGAAGGTACTTTTTCACCGAGAGGGTTTTGGTCAAGAGAAATGAGGTGCCAGAGGAGTTAGTATCGCTAACAACAGTGGACAGCTTCAAGAAGGGTTTGGACAGAATGAGGGGAAAAATTGAGGGTAGAAGGGGAGTGAGTAGGGGGAGTGGGGGAAATAAAAGGAGATCAAAAGGGAAATGGGAAGGGGCAGTTCCCTTTGTAAACACATAGGGAGCTGCACAATCAAGCAGACTAGATAGACCAAAAGGTCTTGTCTGTGGGCATGTTTGTATGTTCATGTTCTGTTATTGACTACCTGCAAATGCCAGACAATGCCAGCAATTGTCACTTACGTTACTCCCAACAGCAGCTCAACCAGTCTACAAAATTCCCCACATCTCTCATATTTGGAAGTGCTGTATCAACATATCAGGTCTTCAAAGCTCAAATCTGAGATGTAAATTCAAATGAAGCCTCACTATCAAATAGTTGAAAATTCTTATCAGACCTCGATGAGCCTTCCTCTGCTCAAGCTAGATTCACACACACTCTTGTCAGCTCTAAGAATTTTATTTTACATTTTCTCCTTTTATTCTTGAATTTATAGCTGGAATACCCTACAGAATACTCCATATCACTGTTTTTTGGTAAAAAATGACCACTCAAAAGGACATCCAAATAATTTGTTTATATAGCTAGTATACAGTAGGGGGAGCTGGTGGGCATGCTCATTTTTCCAAATTTGCTTTTTGCTTTGTTTTACTTAATTTCGGGTTAATAAATGTGGGTTGCACTTCTTATGTATTTTAATTCTTGTCACAGAGAGACTTGGTTCAAGGTAACCATACGCAGGCATGCATTTGAACTTGTGTGACTGTTTGTGCTACCTGCTGTAATGCACATCCCTTGCAAGGATATGAACTTGAATGTTGCCCTCCCTGTGAGGAATGGTGAAATGTATAATCATGTTACTATGTGTGTATATATATTTATATATATATATATATATATATGTCACTAGAATTACAGCATGTGGGGAAAGCATCCCAAGTTAAAATTGTTTGCAGTTCTTACTAGAAACAACCAGCATCAACAATGGTTTATTCCATTAACTGGACACATCTAAAACAATTTACCTATTGTATGATTAACTTTCTCCAAGCAGGGAAAACACTGAATTAGTTATTTAACCATAATGTGTTGGACAAAATTCTAAAATTGCCATTGAAATGCAGATTTTCAAAGCAAGCTGAATTAGGGAAAGCAAACAATATCCATATCATCATCCTTTGGTTGTGTCCTACAGTGTTATGGCTTTACAAAAGTACCAAATTAAACATCACCTTTACACTAGGCATTAATGCATTATTGACTGTATGCCAGATGTATTGTTCCTGTTGTTCCCCTTAACCTTTAAAGAGAATGAGACCATGAGCAGATTGGAACTTAACTAATCCTACCCCTGGAGGTTGATTCAAGATGTGTAGAAATCATTACACTCCCCTACAATTGTCTATTGTGTCAGAGCAAATACTGTCACTGAATACTGGATCAACTTCTCAACAGCCCTGCAGTGTGAAGAATATGGGTAACAAATCCACATTAACTACCTTAGTACTGAACACAGCAGTGGACCTAATTCAGAAGGACAAGTGTATTGTGTGTTAATATGGCACAGGAGATCTGTTTCCATTTGGCATGCTAGAAAACATTTTTTATCCCTGATACATTATACAATATTCTAAACAACTTTTGTTAGTTTTTGGTCTACTTTAAGAAGTAAAATACTGCACATATGTTGTTAAAACAGAAAATAATTCCTCAAAGCTAATACAAATGAACCATGCAACTGTAGTATTGGATTTAGAAGATTGTGCTGCCTCTGAATGGGAAATGACTTGCTCTTCTACTTAAATTGATCAGGTATCAGTTACCTTCAGTGCAGATACATATTAAGCAGATGTGTCGCTCTTTTGTACAGAGCTACAATAAAAGTGACTCAAAAGGTTAATTTCTGATCACAGAAAGGTAGTCAAAAAAATCCAAAATGAATATACTCCAGATCACAAATATATGGTGAATCTCATCCTCTCATGACATCAAACCCTGCCACCATGTGATTATCTCTAGTGTCAGTTTGGCATTAGTAATTAAAACAGGTCAGCTTTCACTGAAAAGTAGATTTCACAGGTCAGGAGCAAATAGTTAGTGGAATGCTATTGAATGGAGCTGGAGTTTCACTCCCACCAGCTATTCTTGCCTCTCGAAAGGGATAATTAAGGTTGTAATGGCTTTAGACTACAGTTATGCAACAGAACATTTCTCAGGTAATCAATTTTCATTTAATACTGTATTTATTCTTGAGAACAAATGAACCCCATTACAATGAAATCCCAAGCATATTGTATCAACATAATTTGTATTTGTTACCACTAGTAATTCTAAGGAAGGATCTTTGCATCTTATGAAGACCCAGTACAACAGTGTCTAGTGGGGTGGTGGGAGCACATATCTCTTGCTATGGCCTTGTGTAGGTGGGGAGCTTTATTTCAGATGCAGAGTGCCTGTGACCATGCTGTTAGCAAACAGCAGTGACAATAAAAAAAATCACTTCACATATCCTGAAAGAACTGATATACTTCACTAAAATTCATTTGTAGCAAGTTGGAGGGTTTAAAATTCCTGCTTGACAAAAGCACCATGGCCATGTCTCATGCCAGGAATTGTTGTCTGCAAGCTCTTTGATAATTTCTGATTGCAAAACAGTATAAAAAGGGCCACAGAATATAGCCTCTGACAGCCTCTGCATGGGTTCCACACTTTCCAAGAGCCTTACACTAATCTTTTGTTAACCCTTAGGCTGCCACCGGCACCATATCTTGTCCTTAAAATCTATGTGTTCTAAATCGTCTGGCAGATAAAAACATGAAATGACTCTCTAAATCTAATCACAAATAATTGTATTCAGTCTGATCTTCATACTTGTAGAAAGGTACTCTCAGTGGCTGAATTAACAGTTAATCACACTAGTGGCATGATGCACTTGGCTACACATTGTGCCATATTACACTCCTAGAGGGTGATTAACAGAGTATTAATGTAATATCAGATCATTCCATATTGCTTAAATGATTGGCAATTGAACATTTGCATTAGCTGGCAGCATTCTACAAGTGTTAGGTTAATGTCCTAGAAGCCCTCATATCCAATAGATCAATTAGAATGCCAGACACTAAAACATTAATTTTATATGATGTGAAAATGTTGCAGATTAAAATTTGCATTAAAGAACTCCAGGGATTGGATTAACACATGAAAGCACTTCTTACATCTTGACCACTTAGAGTTAGATTAACTAACATTATAAAATGGGTAAAAAAAAACAAAATTGCTTACTGATTGGTGGTGAAGTTTCCAAAGCCATGTTATTCAGGAATAGTAACCACACTGCTAGACTTAACATTTTTAACAGCTGACTCATTTTATAAGCACAATAAGACACTCCAATGTGTGGTTACTATTCCTAAACTGCACTTTCAGGTGGTTTAATGTGTTCAGCCCAAGCACCTCTTGCCTCCCAATGAACTTTGGCATGTGGTTAAGGCATAGGAACCCTCACTCTGTCGTGTTTTTTGCTTACATAACACATCCCCTGATCATGCCTTCAGCTTAATCTTTAAGCATACTTGTGGACCATAAAAAAATAAAGTCACCGCAGGAGAGACATTCAGTTGAGAACGCCAGAATTTGCTTAACAGAAAATAACATTTTAATTATTTCCAATAAGTTGAACTTTGGGTACTGTCATTGTTTTGTGTTTCTTTGTACTGAAATTTAGTAACATCTTGGTGGTTATCTAAATACAGGATACAATTCAAATCAGTGGTTAATTTTGGCACAAGCACACAGGAACTCAGTTCCACCACCTCTTAAAAAACTGTAGGACAGTTCCACCACCAATGTCATCCTTCTCCTGTGACTACTATAGGAGAGTTTCACCACATAGAAATGACAGCTCCACCACATAGAAATCTAGATATAAGTGTTTCCCCACCTAAACAGTTCCAATGTAACTGCTGATTTGAATATAGGATTTAAAGATGCAGATGGGAATAATGAGAATCACTGAAGAACATACTGGGCTGGATTTTCAAAACTCAGTCACAAGCTGCAACAACAGCAGCTTGCATTGACTGCCGGTGTGTCAGGGACCCTGTTCCCTATTTTCCAATTGACAAGGTTCCAGTGCCTAAATCCCACAGCATATGGCAACAGTGGCAATGCACCAAACAGATGGTGTACCCATGTGTTGTACTACAACAGCTGCTGGGTGGTGGGGTAGCAGCTGTGCCCTTAGACAGGACAGAGTACTGGCTAATGCCCCACCACTACCACCATCATTTACCTGCCTGTACACATAATCCCTACAACCCCTTACCCTGATGATCAGGTGCCCCCACATGTGCCATGATGTACATACCTATACATTATGAAGTCCCCATTGCATTAGTGCCACTAAGCCCTGGTATGTCCCTGCTGTACATGGATAATGCCCCAATGGTCGTAACCATAATTCCCTGGTGTCCTCCCCATATGCGCATAACAGCACACCACACCCCGTTCCAGGTCCCCGCCACAGCCCGATATGCTCACATAGCAGATATCATCATTACCTGGTGGTCTAGTGGAACCCCACCCCATACCCAGAAGAAGTACCCACCACCCCACTCCTTCCCCCATCCCATACCCTGTTCCAGCGACCAGCACCGCCATCCTCACACCACCATGGCCAACAGCCAAATGAATTGGCAGAGTGCATACTGTATAGAGTACGAGCTCTGCCAGTTCATTCTCTGGCTAGCCATTGTGGTGTGTAGAGGGCTGTGCCGGTCACCGAATCTGGGGTGTGGATAGGGGAGAGCAGGGTTGTGGGTACTACCTGCCGGGGTGAGGGTGTGGGGGGCCACTACATCATCAGAGAGTATTGTCTCCTCATATGTCAGTGAAGAGGTAGATTGGAACTGGTTGGGGGGGCACTAGATCACCAGGGGACATATTCAATATTCAGTGGTGGGGTAGATCAGGGCAGTGGGGGACATTAGATCACCAGGGATAGCATCAATACAATGATATTGTACAATTCACTGTGTAGTGGTAGGTCTGGGCTGGCTGGCACACATTGGACATATCTCCCAAGGGATGTCTAAGTACCATTAGACTAGCCCACAGTTGGTCTAACAGTACTTAGCACTTTGTCCATTTGGCCAACCACCAGACACAGCATATCTGGACTGATGTAGACTAAGGTCTCCATATCAAAGTCCTGGAGATTCAGGTGGTCCTTTACTCTCTGCAGGCCTTTCAGACTCATCACCTCCCGGTCTGTTGCTGGAGCAGACAGATAACATGTGTGTGGTATATTACGTCAAAAAGTAGGGTGGGACCCATTCATACTTCTTGTGTTGGGAGGCAATGAGAGTCTAGTATTGGGCCATTGAGCATGGTCTGGAGCTCTTGGCTGTACATGTTCCGGGTGTTCAAAACATCATGGCTGACAGCCTCAGCCACTCCAGGTTACAGGCTCATGAGTGGGAGCTTCTAACCTCGGTGGTCTAAGATATTTTTAATGGGAGTTATCCAGAGTGGACCTCTCTGCATCCCCACTCAATACAAAACTGCCAATTTTCTGCTCGCTCGATCCTGAGCCTGGAATTTTCTAGTGAGGCACATTGTCCCTCTTTTTTGAAAGGGAGGTTTCTGTACACTTTTCCTCCCTTCCCTCTCCTGCAGAGGGTTCTGCTCAATCTCCAGTTGAAAGGGGCAGAGAAGATTCTCATAACTCCCTTCTGGCCACATCAGATTTGGTTGCCCTTTTGCAACAGCTGGCAGTGGAGCCTCTGGTGCCCTAACCCCTATGCACTGGTTTGCTCTCCCAGAACCTGGCCACCCTCTTCCATGCAGACTTAAAGCTACTGCATCCCCATGCAAGGCTCCTGTGGACCTAGCTATTGCCAGCTTCAGGCTGTCCTGTAGAATCACAGATGTTCTGGTGGCTGCCAGAAAACCCTCCACTAGGGCCACTTATGCTATGAAATGGAAGAGTTTATTCTTTGGGCTGCTGTTTGGCATTTTTATCCTTTCACCTGCCCAGTGAATCAGGTGTTGGAGTACCTTCTTTTCCCTTCTGATTCAGGTTTGGAGTACTCCTTACTCAAGGCACATTTTTCCACCCTCTCTGCATGCCATGCACCTATCAAGGGGCAAAGCTGTCACCCAGCTTGAGATGTCACACACATTCCTGCAGGGCATTTTGCATTTGAAGCCTCCCATTCGGGACCCAGTCCCTCCATGGGACCTCAACTTTATGTTGAAGAAACTCACTTTACCTTCCTTTGAACTGGCCATGAGTTATGAGCTGTGCTTTCTGTCATGAAAAGCACTCTTTTTAGTTGCCATTATTTCTGCTCAAAGGATTTCTGAGTTCCAGGATCTTATGTGTAAGGAGCCTGATTTGTTTTTTTTACAAAGACAGGGTGTCTTTGCATACTAATCCTAAGCTTTTGCTTAAGGTGGTGTTGGAGTTTACTTTGAATCAATCCACCCACCTTCCACTTTATTTTCTTGAGTATTCTAATCAAGGGAAGACCTTACTTCATACTTTGGCTGAATATAAGATTTTCTACTACTACATGAACTGCACAAAGTCTTTCTGGAAATCTGGACAGTTGTTTGTTTCATTCGCCCTCCAGAGAGAGAGGACACTCCTGTTTCCAAACAACATTTGTCTAAGTGGTTAACACATTGCATTGTTTATTGTTTCTACAAGTACAACAAGCCACTTAAGGTAGTAATCAAGGGCCATTCCACCAGAAGTATGGCTGCCTCAATGGTTTACTTCAAAAATATGTCTGCTGCAAATATCTGTGCAGCTGCCACCTGGAGTTCTGTCCACAACTTCACCAAGCATTATAGCCTGGACATCACCTCTTAGTGCAAGGCCAGTTTTGTCCCAGCAGTAATTCAGGGCCTTCTCTCCTGTGCTCTTGGCTGCTGATCTGTCCTCCTCCCGGTGGTGTTATCCTGGTGCTACCTATCCTGCTTGAGACTCAGTCCTACCAATGTGGCCTGCTGCAACAGCCTTCCTTGAAGCAAGATAGTACAGTTATGTAAGATCTTACCATAACAGTAGTTCAATGGCCTATTCAGCCAGTACGAGGTGATGTTTGTGCAACTGTGTTATTTGGTTTTGGCCATTCATGCTCTCTATTCCAGAGGAATTACCATCCTAGGGGTAGTAAAGGCAAGGAATCCATGAAGAGGGTTCCACCCCTAGAGGTGCCGTGGAATGATTCCCTTGGCTAAAGGTACCTTCAGAAGCATCCTGAAAAAGAAAAGTAGTAGTACAAAAGTATGTTAGCAATCAGTAGCTGTAAGGCATAGTAGTAGATTAGGCACCAGGCAGCTTGATAACATAAGGAGTGGCACAGGTTAGCAATGGCATGAGTACAATGGGTTGCACTGAAGATTGAGGGGGCCTCCTAAGGAGAGAGGGAATGGCAAGTAGGGACACTATCCACCTCCATCCAACAGTGTAACCTACCTAAAGGAACTAGGGAACACTAACTATGGCTTACTAATGTTTATGACCTGAGGCACGGAGGAGAGGAAAAAAAACCCTTTGAGAATGAAATCTCTGGGGATCCAAGGCCCAAGTCACCTTCCCTCCAGGCTTGGGATGTTTTGTTTAGTGATGGCAGTGCTTCTGCAATTTAGAAACCCAATTAAAGGGAGGTGGAAAATATTACAATTTGGAGGAAAGCTCTCACTCAATCCCTCTAATGGGGATGCTGTGGAAGGTTGCAAGAGTGCTCTGCAACATTGGGGGCAACCAAGGTGAGAGGAGGAGAACAATTACTGCTGATGCATTCATCTGGCCTACCCACTCTGAAAGCAAACCAGGTGAACCAGAGGCAGTCATAGGGAGAATGTGGTGAAGGTACCTTACTAGTAGAATACTAGAGCCAAAGGAGATTGTTGTAACCACCCTTCATGGCTAGTCTTAAATTCTACACCAGGAGCTGCTGTCAAGTCTCTAATAGCTAAAGTCAGGTGTGGAGTGAGGATATTCCCAGCTATGGTCCAGGTGAGAAGGACCCTGCCCCATGTCAGGCACATTCAAGATGTGGAATTCATAGGTGCAGAGTGAGACCATCGGCTGCAGGAAGGCCCTGTGCCATGGAATAAGTATGGCTGGCATGCCCCAGAAAGCAACTGAGGAGAAGCTGAATGAAACATTGAGTGCTGGGACCCTCATGTAGGTCATACATGGAAGTAGCGAGTACTGAGCAAATTAATTGTGTAAGCAATGAGTCGACCTGCACATGGGTCAGTAAGCAGAGTAAGAAAATGGTCGGACCTGCACAGAGGTTGAAGGAGCAGCAAATATGAACAGCATAGCAAGCCAGCCAGGCCATCAAGGAAGCCAATGAATGGTGACAAAATACTCGGAGGATTTTATTAGCGAAAGCAGGATTCGAACATGCATTAGTATGCCACATGGGGCCATGGCTTCTCAACAACTCCTCCAGTCCCCCAACATAGGAGAAACAAGAAAGTGATGGGAAGGAGCCATGACCCACATGCAGATATTAAAAAGAAGTTTACAGCATTAGCAGTAGGTTAGCCGACCTCCAGAGTGTAATAGCAGTGTCTAAACCTAATAGAGCAGCATCAGTATTGAGTAATTATGAGTTATGGGGTAGCAATTTGAGTGAACGTAGACTGTAGGGAGGCAATGCTCTGAAAGAAGCAAATTGGCTAGGCAGTGCAGTAAAAACAGCAGCAATGAGGTACGTGGAATAAGTTCAGGAAGCAGGATTGAGCTGCATGGGCTGGGTTCAGAGTGAGCCTGAACCAGGTGAAAATAGTTAAGGTGCATAGCATGGAGAGCAGCAACAGGGAAGCAGCTTGAGCTGAAACACACAGATAATGATTGTAGTTGCATGTGAGTAAATGAGATAAAGTAGCATGAGCTCTGGATTAGCAAAAATAAAAGGAGTTTAGAAACAGAAGCCCCCCCCCAAAAGAATGCTAAACAAAAGGCACAAAAATACAGAAGAACAGGGAATAAGCAACACAAAGAAGCACACAGCTGGAGGTAAGCAATACAAACCAAATAAAGGAGAACAGAAATAGAAGTCCAGCAAAATCAAGCAGAGGCCAAAACACAGCAAGGCGGAGGGGTCAGGCGGGGGAGGGTCAAGCCCCAGCAGCTACAAAGAACAGACTGACACAGCCTCTGGCTGAAAAGAAAAAGTGTTTAAGAGAGAGAGGCTCAGAGGAACTGCTTATGTAGCACAGGAATGGGGAGTGACTGGCTCTTGTCCATTGAACCACAGGCATAGCCTTCCAAATCTTTGAGAGAAGCTCTTGCAGCAGGTCTTGCTTTCCCTTTCTCCTTCCCCTTGCTGCACTTTTTCTCTCTCACACTTCTTCTGCCTTTCATTTGACACTTATGAAACTTCCTCAGTTCTTCATTAGTTGCCTGTATGGGGTCTCCAGCAGGAGAACTGAGGTAGGTGTTGGGGACCGCTAAACTTTATAGGCTAGGCTGATGTCAGCTGACTGACATCGGTGGTGGGCAGTCCCCCATGGTAGACTACTTGCTAGAAGTTTTCTGTGTGACCCTGGCACCTGACAGTTTAGTTCTACCAGTGTAGCCTGCTGCAACAGCTTCTCTCGAAGACCCACTGTTACAGTACGTTCTTATGTAACTGTACTTTTTCATCTGTCACTCTTTCAGCAAAAAACTTAAGTAGTCTACTTAATTTCATGTTTTTGTCTATTTATTTGCAAAGCAAAACCATTTAGATACAAATGCTAAACAGAATTATAATAAAACAGGAATGGGTGTGAGTATTTCAGAATTTTACACAAATCCTAGGTATGTGTTTTCTTCTATACCCCACATGTTTTGCTCTCAGTATTTGTGTAACAGATTACATCTCAAGTGTGTAAGATTTATGTAATGCATGAGCATTATTTTATGATAACTGAGAATGAAGCATTATTTCTTGGTGCTTCAATCAACAGATAATATTATTATTGTCCAGGCAATGAAGGAGGAGGTGGGCCAAAAATGTTGCTGGTGTGTGTGTGTGTGAGTGTGTGTGTGTCTTGGGGGTTGCTGTGATCACAACTGTATCACACAATCTAGAAAGGGAGTTAAAAAGAAATAATAAAAAAAACAGCTAGATAGATTGAAGAAAACATAAAGCCAAGGTAGGAAATATAAAAGCTCAAGTTACATTATGTATGCAAGATTAGAAAACTGAACAAGGCAAGAGTGAAACAAGAAGAAAAATAAAAAATTAATTCCAATGACAATGCAGCTATTTAAATGTTCTATTTATATGTATCTTTGACAGGAATAATAGTGATGCTGCTACTCCTTTATCTTGATGTGTAAGACACTTGTTTTATGCATCCTTGATGCAATGTGGAATTATTACATCACAAGAATGCAACAATGCACATTATATGATCTATAGCTCTTGTTACGTTAACACATTAGCATTTGGTTTGGCTCTCACAAGGGCTTAAGTTTACTTATGATCATGTCTGAGTGAGTACAATAATATTGTACTGTTTTAGATCACCTGTAATTGGAGCTTATTTATTGGCCACACATTTCTTGTTTTTAAAGCATTGATAACCTTGGGGTTGTGTATCACTAGCAGACTACCTGAAAACTGTAAAATCTGTCCCTTGATGAAAGGTCATACCATTGTTAATCAATTGAACAGCTACTCCCATTAGCTTCCCCCAGTACTGTCTGATAACTCTTTTGTTGTTTTACAATAATTGTACTCACTTGGGTTATTAATTGCACTTTTTGGTTTTAATTTGACACATCACTTGGTGGCAATCACATAAGAACTGAAATGGCTGGGATGCATGGGTGGCTGTGTAGAATATGTTTCACATTTTTTTAAAGAGACATTTGTAGCTTCTTAGGTCTGAAAAGGTTTCAGTGTTGTTGAGCATAGTGTGTATTATACATATATAAACTGACAGGCAATGGTAGCATGCAAGGAAATATACTCATAGAGGGGGCTAACCAGATAATAAATCCACAAGCCCAAACGGTGTTCAGATGATAATATTACACGAGTGTACTGGAGTTTGTTTTCAGGTGTTTTATACAGTGGAGCCAGCCATGATGATATTCAATACAGTACTAAGTAGCAACTGGCATGTCATAAAATGTTGCATGGAAAAAGGGCTTAATTTCCCATTGAATTACTCTGTTAGCTGCAGCATCCTGGCAGGAGGCACTGTACATCACATAAAGATGGACACGAATTAGATTTAGAAGTTTTATTATACTTGTATTTTAATAAGGTGTTTGCTAGACATGTTAATAGTGCTTTTATAAGGTGGTTGTTACACATGTTGATAGCATTGAAACAGGTGTATGTGTTGTGTGTATACTTGTAATCATTTGTGAATAAGTTGTTTATCACATTGTAATAAGCTGTTGTAGTTTCATCAGTCCTGTATAAACTAGTAAATTACTATCAGATATAAGGGAATATCTGAGGTGTTTTTTTTTTCCTGAGAGAAGAGGAGAGCAGGAGAAAGAAATAGGTACAGGATAAATGCTAGGTAGCTGTGGTGTACAAATAAATATACAATTAAGGGGAGCCTATGAGATAAGTAGCCACAAACCAGAAGGGTCAGTAAAAGTAATTACCTCAAGAGCTCCACTCAGTGTTGGTATCTTACAAGCATACTACAGTTACCTGTTATTTATTTTATATAATGCTTTTGATCACAATTGCATATACAGGAAATGGTTGCACAGAGAAATAACTATAACTACTTCAAAGGGAAAAAGTACCATGCATGTATTACAAACGTTTTTATTGACTTTTACTATTACATTCCCCACATTTGTTTTTATTCAGATGGCTAAGAGTTTGTAATTCATTGTTAAAATGCTGAATTTTTTGTGTAACTTAAGACAGATCATCTTTAAAATATGATTGCAATTATTAGATCGTTCTGCTATAATAACTTTAATAAACTAAAAAAAGTGTTTTTCCAATATCACAAAACAAACATTAGAATCTAGAATCATCCAACCATAACTATAAGTATTTTTAAAATATGTAAAACCATTTTGCATTTTTTATATATTTATATATGAAAGTTATGGCAACATAATATAGCAATATCTTAACTTAGCTGACTCCAATTTCTCATTTAACAAAAAGAAGATCCTGTACCTAACAGTTCCAAAGTTAACCATTTTAAGAAATATATATCTTTCAAAACTAATTTTCTTTTTTATTTTATTTATAACATTTTCCTAAACTTTTACAGTATTTAAACACAATATTTAAACAAAACATAAAAATATTGCATTTGACTTTTTAATACTAATAAGTTTCAGTTAGTATTTATATGTCCGTAACTTAAAGGTAAATTCCTCAATTTGGGGAACAGGTACCAGTAATATGTATAATGGGCTTTGCTGAATTATTAGTAATTAAAACTCAGTATCATTCAAAATGTCTAACCTTTGAACAGTTGAAGATAGGAACGTAATTCTTCTAATGAAAGTGTGGAGCAAGATCTTAATGAATTGAGCATGCAGTGGTAGCCAATGACAGATGCAGAAGATACAAATACAGTATAAAGTATCACAATATTTCACAAGAAATCTACATGCATTTTAATTGGATTTCCTATAATGTTTAACATATAGAATAATGTATGGGAAAGTGTGTATAATGAGGATTTTATGCACAACTGAGGTGTGCAATGACCCATAAAACCCAAGAGTGAAGCTTGAGGGGTTTATCAAGGTATTGCACACTGAAGGTGTGCATGAAATCTGAGTTGACACACACTACCCATGTTTTAGTTTTATAATAACTGGTTACTTTGATATATATATATATATATATATATATATTTTTTATTTTAAATTTTTGCCAAAGGTGCTTAATCAAATTCCATTATGCATGGGTGATTATACACATACTGTATGTGTATAGTCAAACTCCATGGCACACAGGTGATTATACACATATGTATATAATCAAACTCCCTCCATTATACACATATGTGTATAATCACTCAAGTATAACAGAGTTTGACAGCTTCTGCCCATAGTTGATAATAACCACTAACCAGTTATTATTATACATTATACTGTATCAAGATATATGGTGCATCTTGTCACTGGCTACCACTTTAACAGTATTGTTATAATGTGTCAATACATATCTGTACAAATCAATGTACAGTACTAAAAAAAACATGTACAGTAGTCTCTCACTGTGCTGTGCAATTTTAGAATCATCACAGCCATTTGGTATAGTACAGCGCTATTTAAAATGAAGGAAGCAAAAACCCTTAACAAGGCTATGCTGTGGAGGTGGATGTAGATGGCATGTACACAAGAGCTTTAAAGGACTTTGCAAATTAATTAACTTGTCTCATAACTAGGATTTTTAATAAGTCTTTTGCAAGAAGGTTTTCCCCCTCCAGCAGGGAAGAAGGCCATAGTAGTACCATTTTTAATATGGGAAGGAGATCTGATAAAGCAAAGTCCAAACCAATATGTCTAACTACATAGTTAGGTAAAGCCCCTGAATCAATTGTTAGGGATAAGATTGAGCAACATCTTCTGGAAAGAAGGACTGAAAATTATATAAAGCACAATTTTCAATAGAGTAGGTCTTCTTTAGTAAGCCTTTTAGATTCCTTTGAGAAGGTAAGCAGTGCACTTAAAGATAGTAAATCTGTGGAAGTGGTTTACTTGGATTTTAGAAGGGAATTAGATTCAGCCCCACACCTGGAGTTGATCAGAAGATTAAACAAGATTGGTATATGTAGGGCCATTGTACAGTGAATGTCATCATGGCTGACTGGTTAGAGACATACAGTGATTCAAGGCGACATAAATGTCAGCTAAAAGGTGAGCATTTCAACTCAGAGAGCAGGAGGTCCTTCTTCACCCTAAGGGTAGTGTCAATATGGAACATCATGCCAAGGCAAATAATGTGCAGTAAAACAGTGACAGTGTTTAAAACACAATTTTCTAAATATGATGGGAAGCATGGTATATAGTCATAGAAAAGTGATGGAAATCAAGATGGGCTTTTGCCTTCTTATGTTCATAATGTCTTATGTTGTGCACATTCTGAACTTTTCCATTCCCTTACTAGCTGCCCTAGTAAATTGTCACTGTTATTGCAACAATGGTGTAGTACCTGGTACAGAAGCACAGTCATGGTGACAGGAAACCATTCCACTTCATCCTCTTCTTGAAAAAAATAGCTGCAGTCATGGTTGTGCTACCCCTTCAAACTTGGAAGTCAGTTGGTGTGGTGTTCCAACTTACAATCCTCCTTTCTACCCCTGATTTCTCTTTTTTATGTGTTTTGAGTGTGGTACAAATCCCTACCTCATTTCAGCTAACAGTACAGAAGCCGCAGTCACAGAATCGAGAACCTGGAAGTACTGTAGGTCTGGTCAATGTGGTGGCATTTAGTGGCCATTCTGTGTTAGCACAGTGGTCTTGAAATAGTGCCCCAACACAATAGGAACAACAAGCATTGAGCTGTAATGAGCAGTGTGCGATTATTGGTGGGCTGCACTCATACTACCTCAACCTAATGTCCAGTAAAAAAAAAGAGTGGGAGCTGGCATTTGGGCACATGATATACAGAATTCATTCATGATCCACTTAGTCATCTCTGATTGTCATCGTAAGCATGGCTGCTGATTGCCATCATAAATATGGCTGCCACCTTAACTCACTGAAAACCTTCAAAAAGTCCCTAAAAAGTAAAGCTCACTTACATTTTAAAAGAATATAATTATTAAAACATTCTTTCCTCTCACGAGTTCCTCCTTACACACATAAACAATTTTTAAAAAATTAAGTACTATTCAGTTTTATTTCCTGGGGCCCAATATTCAAAAGTTTTAGGGTGCACAAATGGGTATGTGCCTGTGCAAACTGGGTATTGGGCTGCAGTGCATTATTGAAAAGGGGCAGTTGTGTGGGCAAATAGGGTTAGCATGCCTTTGTAAACAATAATGTATATGGATGGTCAAACAGAGAAGTGGGGAAAGGAATATTCATGCAGTCCCATATTCAGCCACCCTGTACATTGCATAGGATGTGCACTGTCTGGATTTGCATACAGCGGCAAGCCGTGGAGGTGCGAGGAGTACTGTGCCATTCACCACATGGGCTCTTACTGCACTGCTGAGCCAGGTAAAGGGGCAAGTGCTGTCAGGGTGGATGGTTGTTACTCAATGGAGGGGGCCCCTAGATACTAGGGACTACCTCAGTAACAGGGTGGGTATAGTGATCAAGGGTAAGCGCATACCACAGAACACCATGGAAAATGTTGGTTTGGGTTTTGCACTGCACAATACAGTCTAGTCACAGTACTTGTATTGACAGGATAGGGTGTTGTCTGTGCTATGGGGCTGGGGACTGAAGACCGGGGGGGGGTGCCACTGGCCATCAGGGAGCTGATTAATCTTACAGGTCAGGATCAGGTACCAGGGGGACTGCCAAGGCATCAGGGAGTATCGTTTACTATAGGTGGCAGTGCTTGGAGGTTAGTGAGACCACTAGGTACCAAGGCATGCCTTTGACACAGTTGGGCAGGTGATTAGAGGGTGGGGGGCCATTAGGCACCAGGGTATGCCTTTGCCACAGTTGGGCAGGTGATTGGAGAGTGGGGGGAATACTAAGCACCAGGGCACGCCTTTCAGATAGTCAGCCTGGCAATCACAGGGTGGGAGGACCACTAGGCACTAGGTATGCTTTTGACAGAGGTGGGCAGGGATTGGAGGTTGAGAGGGGAACACTAGGAACCAGGGCATGCCTTTGACATAGTAAGTCATATGTCAGAGGGTGGGGGGACCAATAGGCACCATGGCATGCCATTGACAAAGTCAGTCTGGCAATCAGAGGATGAGGGTAATTACTAGGCACCAGGGACCTCTCTTTCATGTAGGGGGCTGGGCTATCAGAGTGGGGTTGGCTTCACACAGACCTGCCACTGCTTCCCATGTAAATGAGCCCATATTGGGCAGGCAAATGGCCACTTAGCACATTGCATACCTAATGGGTTAATTTTCATGGCTCCCTCTGAATATTTCACCTAACACTCTGGCACTATGGCTACCCCTTCTCCTCATATTCAGTTCTTGCCTCACCCCCTCTCTTATTTATTTATTTATGACTTTGATAACTGGGTGAGTGCACTGATCCCAGGGTCCATTTTCAGGCATGACCCAGGCCATAATACATGGCACAGGGTGACAGTGAATACAAGGTAACCGTAGTGCACATGAAACAGAATAGATACAAGCAACAATATAAAACAATATCTTCTCCATCTGCCCTTCTGGGTCACCAGTGTGCACAACCTAACCCCATTCTTTTTACTCCAACAGCACTTGCGTACTACCTCGAGCCTGATCCTGGTACGCTCATGCACTATAAATGGTTATATCGCATTACTACTGTTTTGTACATTTATATGTTCTTTTGTATGATTTTGGACAGGTATTGTAATTTACCCAAGGTTCCACTACTGTTTATTGTACAATACCTTGTGTTCCAACTGTTGCACAATCTTACAATGTTGTATTGTTTGTACTACCCGCATACTGTTGTAACTGATCATCCGTCACAACCCAATGTAACCCCTCCCCCCAGGTTGCACTGGGAGATGAGCAACTTGTTGTTCAGTATGCCCTCCTGGTGAAACATTTCAATAAATAAATAAAAAATAAATAAGAACTATTGGGTCTGGTGGTGCTATTCCCTGCATAGCAGGGATCAATGTTGGGGCAGCAATATTTGACTTTTGCCCTGCACTGACATATCCATATATTTAGTAGGATAGTGCCAGTGTGCTATCGGACTGAATATAGCATACTCAGATTCCTGGCAAAAAACGTGCAGCACAAAAACTTGTGCTCTACTTTGCCCATTTTTGAATATCAGGCCCCTGGTGTTTCATTGGTAACCATGAAAAATCCTCATCTTATCCTTACACCAGTTTGCCAGGTCAGTCTCTGCTGCTTGCCCTGACACAGATAAAACTAAAACCTTAGCTCCATATAAGGCCTTCAGTTGTCTGCAAGGGTATGAACATTTTGGTAAGAATAATTCTGCAGAAGTTTGAATTCCTATCTCCATATTAACAAATCATCCAATCTATTGAAAGTGTGTAAAGACAGATGATTGACAGGTAGGGAAGAACTATTTTTTACTAGTTAATTAAAAAAAAAACTCTTAATAAAAAATAGTATTTTTTTTATTTAAATTGTTTCTACATGTACCCATTTTATAAGCACAATAAGACACTACAAGGTGTGGGTTAGGCTGCCCATCCTGTGCAGGAAGACCTTCTACCTGTGTCACTGGGCCACACTATGACCTGCGGTGGGCAGTTATCTCAGCCTAACCCACACTCTGTTGTGTCTTATTTATGTGCAGTTCTTGTTAGCCCCCTTACTGAAAAGACTCTCTAAATAGCTGATGGCCACTTCTCCAGGAACTTAACGAGATACAGTATGTAACATGTATGTGACAGACACGTTCATTGTAACTGACATTTTGCCACAGTGGGGTATGTTATAGTGAAGGAGCACTGTATATTGATACATATTTTTCACTTTTCAAAGGTAGTATCAACATAAACTTTTTATATCAATTGTGTGTTATGAAGGCTATTTCCTTATATTGTTATAAGATATTCAATATAAAAATTGTATGTATCGATAGGAAAGAGTCACTGTAGAAGGTTTAAAAAAATTCTCATATTTTTCAATTTTTCTGAATTTTAGCAAAACTACTCCTTTTTTAGATAAGAACAGTGTAGTTTGCAACCAAATATTTATTCATCTTTTGCCATTAGTTGCTTTGTTAAATCCTGCAGCAAGTTTACACTGCCATTTTTGCACTGCTGCAACCAACACTCATGGGTTGCAACAGTAGAAAAGTGGCCATGTGGACACTTACCATAGTATTTTAAATTGCCTGCTGACCATCTTCCTGAGATGGTGCAGGAGTAGGGACACATTTTGGAGCAAGCAACTTAAGCAGCCATGTGGAAAGGCTCTGACCCTCATTCAAGCATACAGAGCATGCCGACGTCCCCGTGTTGCCCATCTCCTGTAGAGTGATGGCCCCTGTCTGGCACAGCTTGCAACAGCACTGAAATGGGCCATGTAAACCCTCTGCAGGAACCTTTCAGGTGATGCTAGATAGAGCAGCACTCAGGATCAGAGACAGCACATTGACAGTGTAAATCCCAACCATGTGCAACTTTTTTTATTAGATATTGCACCCCCGTGATCTCCAACTACATTAAGAGCAGAGTTGTGCATGCAATATGCAAACTCTCCACCATATCCCACTTAAGGCGATACAGTTTTTAACAATATTCTGGCTACTCTGTTCTATGAAATCTGGTGTAGTAGGGTTTGCCTGCAACTAACATAGTGAACTCAGTCAATACCATGCATGTATGCATATAATTACCATCTTTCTTACTGCATATCCTGCATTCTGCCTATTGTTACTATATGCAGTGTTATTTATGCTTCCTCACAGGACAAGTTTGTAAATAGGGCTCATCTATCTTAAAGTTCTTATTCTGTATAAAAAGAAAGTATTTTACTACTACTACTCATGAACATTTCCACTCCCTTTTGCAGCAACACCTAATCTTCCCTTTTTTTTTAAAGTCTAAGAATTACAACCCTTTTAGTCAGGGACTCATTTACAAATGCTCCACATTATAACAGAAAAGGTACAAAATACAATGAGTAATACAGTAACTTAGTGCAAACAGATACAGTGGACATAATCAGAAGTGGACATAGCCAATTCAAGTAAACATTCAATATAGATATATTTTATTGCAGGGAGGAGAAATCAGCCCATGGCAACATTGTCTAGAGGGCAGAGGTTGAGAGCAGTGAATGGGGGGAAGATGGAGGGGCAAGAAGGGTTATGGGCAGTCTCAGATGGAGCTGGACTCAATGTAATCAAAATTCTCTTTTTTTAAAAGGCCCTAATCAGGGTATGGTGAGGAGGTGCCCTGGGATTGAGTTCATACAGAGGGGAGCCCTATATCAAAAAGACCTTTGTCCAACATTTGATTTGACAAAGAGGATGTGAAAAACAGCAGTATCAGCATGTCTTGTCACCCGCGTTTGTAGTCCCAGTGGAAGAAGTGAAAGACAGCTAGGGGGGAGAGGCTCAGTTGGATTTTTTTGGGCAAGTAGGCAGGTCTGGTATAGTAGTCACCCCTGGAAACTTAACAATGTTGATCGTTGGTTGAGGACACAGGTGAGTGTGAGCCATTTGCTGCCTGTGGCCAGCCGACAGGCCTTATTCAAGGCACGTTTGATTTTGGATGGGGCAGTGTCAGAGGCAGAGCCATAAATAACTATACTGTAGTCAACCAGGGATAGGACAGAGCTAGAGATAGCTAGTCGGAGAGCGTCAGGTAGGAGGCAGGACATGGGTAGGTATAGGAGGGCAATTCTGGAATTTACTGCAGAGCAGGTAGACGTGATATGGTCATGAAAGGTGAGAGCCGAGTCAAGGGTGATGCCTAGATATTTAAAGCTAATGACAGGTTCCAAAGTGGTTCCCTGGGAATTGTGGATAGGGAGGACGGTTGACTTATGTTTATGTTGGGGGTGGGTGAATAGCATTACCTTCATATTTGTATAGTTGAGGATAAGCTTATGGGTGGCAAAGCAGGATTCTATTTCTGTAAAGGAGCCCTGTAATGGTAGTCGGAGTTGGGTGAGGTCTGGATGCCAACTGAATATCACTGCATCATCTGCATAGAGGAGAAGAAGTCCAGTGGAGGCAAGGGGTAGGGAGTTTAGGTACAGTGAAAAGAGGAGTGTGCCAAGGATGGAACCTTAAGGGACACATGAAACAAAAAAAGGAGCAATATTTTAAGAGTACAGCCAAAGCACCTGGCTTGCTCCAGACCATCCTGGTGGTCCAGTGTGCCTGTTTTCAAACTCAAGCCCCATTACATTCCCTGGAATCCAATAGAATACCCCCTTCCTGGCCCCATTCTCTGCACTATCTCCAGTGTTCTGGTAGTTCATCAACATCCATTATCTCTGATTTCATGATTCCATTTCACACCTTTATCAATTGCCTGTAACAATTCTACTTGCAAGATATGTCACTAAAATTGTGACCAGAATATTAGGGGTTTGCAATGCTTTGTTAATGACATGGCATACCATTTGTTAATGACATGGCATACCTCCAGCCCTCATTCCTTCATGGGTGCCATAGAATAAGCACTTGTGCAGGGGAGGAGTGTGATTCTCTTTGAGCCTAGTTTGGGGACTGAAAGCAAGAGATCATTGCAAATGGCTACACAAGAACTTTTATGTCAGTCTCTTGTGATGTTGAATGGTGCCAGCAGTCTTTTATTTTAGTTTCATGTGAAAAATGTTTTGGATTAGGTAGGAAATCCCTCTCTTACTAATGCAATCATGGTGAGGCGATTACATGAATAGGAATATTTACTATCCATATAAATTCTTCCTTCTGTAGTTGCCAATTTATAAATAAAGACAATCCATGAGACATAAGCTGCAATCTATTCAAAATATGTTTTCCCTGCTGGCCCACTGGTTCAGTAATAGAGATGCCTCTAGCAGCACCAATGACCCAAGTTCTGGAGCAAATTTAGGGTGTCAGGGATTCAAACAGGTGAGTGGGATCAAGTGACCATTAGACTGCTCTCCTCCTCAGGAAAGGAAGGGTTGTCGTGTCTAGCACAAACCAGACATATAACTGAGGCTGAGGGGGCAGGTAGTTCAGCACTGCTGATTTCTGAGGAGTGGCAGCCATCAAAGCAAGGTGCATGTTATGATGTATTGTGGGTCAGTGCAGGAGAGACTCACACACAGTGTATCAATTCAGTGGCCATCTTTATTCTACTCAGAGACAGTGGACTTACATCATTGGACATACAGAAATAAAAGCTTACTGTGCATGGCAGGAAGTCACATATATAATGGACTACATTACCCATATGCATAAACTACAACTCTAATCAAGTTCCTGTCATACATATCCACATGTGTGTGTACTGTGTATATATATATATATATATATATATATATATATATATATATATATATATATATACACACACATTACAGTCCTCCACCTTAGACAGAAACTTGTCTAAATACTTCAACAGTAACATTTCCTAACTTCTGAGCCAAAGTAGACTGTTTGGTGCCCAGAAACAAGTTCAGGGAATTATTCTGCCCCTTGGGTAGAACTTGTCACTAACTACTGTAAGTAAAAGTACAAGTAAGAGCTCAGTTACACAGAGGTACAGGTTCAGTACATGACTTTAAAGGTCAAGTCTTTGTGGTGGCCTTCGGTGCCTCAGGGGATATCTGAGGGCTGGAAAACAGCTGCTGGTGGAACAGGTATTTCATTATTATTTGGCACCAGCTCCTGTGGAACTTCACGGGCAGGAGCAAAATCCTCTGTGTCACTGTCCTCAGCTGGAGTGACATCTTCTGCTGCATGTGCTGGAACCTTGGAATGCAGCAGGTGATCCACATGTATGTGAACAAGTCACCATCCCATGAGAACTGCATAAGTCAAAGGTCCACATGTTTCAATCACCACCCCAGGGATCCAAGAAATCTTGGGATGTCTACAGTCTCAAACCATCAGCCTCTCCCTAGGATGAAAAATCCGTACTGACTTGGCTGACTTGTCATGAACATTTTACTTTTGTAGTTGATGCTTTGTGACAGTGTCAGCAAAGTCTGGCTTGAGCAATAACAACTGGGTATGAGGTCAATGTTTTAGGAACAGTTCAGCAGGTGTTCACTCTGTGACTGTGTGAGGAGTGTTTCCATAAGCAAACAGAAAATGAGCCAGCCTTTGAGCTGTAGGTACTTGCCATTAATCTGGTTCATTCCAAGCTTTTTTGAATGTCTGTACAGCTCTTTTGGCTGCGCCATTTGATGCCGGTTGGTAAGGTGGAGTCAACATATGTCGGATGCCATTCTGCTTTAAGAACAGTTTGAAGACATGGGAAGAAAATTGGGGACTATTCTCTGAGACTAACTCTCCTGACAGGCCATAAGAGGCAAAAAGTTGTCTCAAGAGGTCTACAGTCTTTTCAGTAGTTGTGACTTGTGTGGGCAATGCCTTCAGCCATTTGGAGTGGACAGTTACTACCAAGAAGTGTTGCTTGTCACCTCAGGATAGTCGACATGGATGCAGTCCCACGGTGTGGTAACCCAGGACCAAGGATGCAAGGGGTGCGGTAGCAGGTTGGTTGCAAACAGCCGCATATGGCACACATTGGTTGACAAAATGTTGGATATCTTGATCAAGTCCTGATCACCAGAGGTATCCTTTGGCCAATTCCTTCATTTGAGAGACTTCAGGATCACTGTCATGTAAGTCTGAAAGTAACCATTTGCAAAACTTTGGAGGTATCACAACTCAAGCTCCCCACAGAGCACAGCCTTGCTCTGTGGACAACTGACCTTTCTTGTCTAAGAAAGGTCAGAGGGTTGGGTCTTTCATGAAGCTAGGTCAACCATTTAGGGTGAAATCTAAGTCTTTAGTGAGGACAGTATCTCACTGTGTCACTGCTGCAACATCCTGTGAAGCAATGGTTAAGTCCTCGAGATGTAAAAGATAGAATACTGTTGCATTGTCTTCCTTCCCAGTAGCATCCTTGCATGGGAGTCTTGAAAATACAACTGCAATTGTGTGATCTTGAGAATGTCTGTATTTGATGTCATAGTCATATGCAAACAAAACCAGGGCCCATCGCTGTATCCAGAGTGTTGCAAGAGCAGGTATTGCAGCCTTTGGCCCAAGAATTTCCAGTAGAGGCTTATGATCTGTTAGCAAAGTGAATTTCCATCCATACAAGTACTTACGGAACTTCTTGACACCAACAATTATGATCAAGGCTTCTTTCTCGATCTGAGCATAGTTCCTTTCACTTGGGAACAAGGTCCGAGAAGCGAATGCAGTTGGGTGTTCCTCTCCAGAAGGTAACACATGACAGATGACAGCCCCCACTCCATATGGTGGTACATTACTTGCCAGCCTCAGAGGTTTGGCTGGGACATAGTGTGCTAACCATTTGCTGCCTATAAGATGTTTCTTGCAAGCCAGGAATGCTTCCTCACACTGTGGTGACCAATTCCATTGAGCTTCTTTCTGTAGCAAGTCATGAAGTGGTTGAAACAGTGTGAACAGATGAGCTACTGAAGGAACCATCCATAGTAGTTCAAGAGGCTTTAGAATGATCTTAAGTCTGTCTCATTTGTTGGTGCAGGTGCCTTGACTATAGTTCATTAAGTTGCAAAAGGAGCAAAAGAGGCTGAAGCCCAAAAATTAGCTCCTTATTAGGACAATATATAATAATCAAAATTTCCACTTGTAGAGATATATTTATCTAAACTTTTTTTGAAGCTTTCTCTACTAGGACTGGATATTAATTCCAACAGTAATCTGTTCCAAAGGTTAGCTACTCTTACAGTGTAGAAATATTTTTGTGTATTAGTATAAATTCTATCAACCTTGGTTTGTAATGGATGCCTACTAGATCCATGATTATCATTTTTGTATTCAATATTAAGATCTAACATCAGGCATGGGTCATTTAAGATATCATAATATAATAATAAATTGCCCTTGTGCCTCCTTAGCTTTATACTGTGCAGACCCGGATTAGTTAATCTATCATCATAATTTAATTCCTTTAGGGAAGTTATTGATTTGGTATATCATCTCTGGGTTCTTTCCAATTTATTTATCTTGGTAATGGTACAAGGATTCCATAACTGGCTACCATAATCTATTATAGGTCTCACATATGATACAGCAGTAAAAGAACTTCTGCATTTCTACTTTTTATATTCCTTTTTATTGCATACATTTTTTTTTTGCTTTAGAAATGACCTGACTACATTGCTCCTTGAAATTCAGGCTATTATCAACAACCATTCCTAAATCTTTTTTGAAGTTTTTGTATGAAAGGGACATGCCATTTAAATTATATGTATGCATTAGATTATGTTTCCCCATGTGTATGACACAACACTTTTCCGTGTTGAGTCACATTCCCCATGTTTTTGTCCAGGTTAAAATAGAATCTGTGCCTTTTTGTATTGATTCTATCTGCTCAAAATTTTCATTGGGGCCACATAGTTTAGTATCATCTGCATATTTGATAACTGTATTGCTAATGTTATCTTCTAAATCTGCAATACAAATTTTGAAAAATTTTTGGTCCAATGACAAATCCCTGAGGGACATCACTTGTGACGTTACCTTCTGATGATAAATATCTACGTATTGACACACATTGAGTTCTATGACTTAACCATTTATTAATCCAGTTTATGATGTGTCTGTCGATACTGTATTTTAAAAGTTTTTGAGTAATTACTCAATGAAGGTCTAAATTGAATGCTTTGCTAAAATCAAAAAGCAGAACATCCAAAGGGGTAGCTTTATCAAGAATTTTATTAACTTTGTCATTAAAACATAAAATATTCGTAATGCAGGACCGACCCTTAGTAAAACCTTGCTGGCTTGAGTCAAATAAAGGAATATTTGTGAGACGGTCTATTATTCTATTTTTTATTAAGGCCTCAAACATTTTATATTGAATTGACGTGAGGCTTATAGGTCTATAATTAGATATTTTTGATTTACTATCATTCTTAAATATAGGGTAACTCTAGATGTCTTCAAGTCATTTGGAATTAGGTTATTATTAAGTGATGTTTCATAAAAGAGCTTAAGTTGAAGCCAAATATGATCCTTCATGAGTTTTAACCTTGGCGAAGTGATGTTATCAATGTCTGGTGCACTACTATCTTTCAAGGTTTCGATTTGGTGTAGGATTTCCTCTTTAGAAATCTGGTGTGACACTATATCAGTCTCATTAATTATGTTAGTGTTAGTTTGAAGCTTGTCAGAAAAAAACAGTAGAAGTAATTATTAAATAAATTTGCTATCAACCTTGCTGTCTGTTGGGCGTAGGCTTTGGGCATCAATCAGCTGACCTAGGTACTCAACAGAGTTTTGCAGAAATTGGCATTTTGCTAGCTTTACTCTCAGTCCATATTGTTGCATTCTGGTCAGAACATGATCCAGGACTGTCAGATGCTGTTCCACTGTGGGTGCTGTTACCAAGATATCCATAAAGCATACTACTGTACATGGTCCAATCTATGCAGTATCTGGTCCATTTTGTTGTGGAAAATTTCTAGTGCTGTGGAATCTCCATATGCCAAATAATGATACTGGTAAAGTCTCTTGTGGGTGTTGATGGTAAGGTACAGTTCTGACTCTGGTTCCAGCTCCAATTGCTGGTATGCAAAAGATAATTCCAACCTGCTAAATAACTTGCCTCCTGAGAGTGTAGCAAAAAAGTCCTCTGCATTAGGTAATGGGTCTAGATCTTGCTGTATAGAATGGTTCACTGTAACCTTTTAGTCACCACATAATCTCACTGCTTTGTCTCGTTTCGGTTCCACAACAATAGGGGCAACCCAGTTGCTCCTCTCTATTCATAAGAAGATACCATAGCTTTTGAAACAGTCAAGTTCCTTCTCTACTGCTTCCCTTAAAGCATATGGTACTGGTCGAGGCTTGTGGAAAATTGGAATGGCTCCCAGTTGCACTCGGATCATTGCATTGAAATCCCGGAATGGGCCGTAATCATCCTGGAAAATAGGACCATGTTTGTCCAACACTTTCTTTAGCACATCTTGTGGTACTTTGGCACCATATTTAAGCTGAAGTTCATTTCCCAGTTCAATTTGATCTGCATGAGCCAATCTCTGCCTAGTAAAGCAGGCCCTTCTCCTTGTACCACCACTAGAGGCAAGGTCCATGTTCCTCCCTCATAGGTTCCTGGCACTTGGATTTCCCCTAGTACAGGGATTTGCTCTCCCATGTAAGTTGAGAGCTGAGTATATGATGATTGCAATGGGCACTGCTGAAGTTGCTCTCTGTAGATGTTCTCTGGCACAAGAGATACTGATGCTCCTGTGTCTAGCTGCATGCTCACAGGGTTCAAAGGTGTATTTGCAGTCCAAGTAAATGAAAGGCAGGATATAGTTTCTGCTTAATGGATCTATTCCTCCAGTGCTTTGATGGTGGTTATCTCCACATTGGTAACATGGTCTTGACTTTGCAGAAGTGACCTGTGGTGCTGGCTTCCTAAATGTCTGGGGTTGGTGATGAACGTGTAATGGACCACTATGTGGTGTGACATGTCCCTTTTGTTCTCCGGTATGGGTAACCATATGAATTACTTCTTTGGGGTTCATAATGTCCCTCCAGTGGTTGGAAGCCTTTTTGAGTGAGCTCCATAGCGATTGCAATTTCATAAGCTGTCTTAAAGTCTAGTTCTTTTTCTTGCAAAAGCTTTTTTTCTGTAAGTTTCCACTCTCAGATTGCAGACAAAGTGATCCCGGAGGGCAACAACCAGGGACAGACAAAACTAACAGGTGCATGCTAGATGCTTTAATGCAGTGATGTTCATAGAAACATAGATTTTGATTGCAGACAAGGACTGCTTGGTCCACCCAGTCTTCCCATTTCCCTACCTATTGGATAAGCTGCAGATCCTAGTTAAACGAAAAACACTGAGAAAAGGAGCACCAGGATTTGTGTGGTGCTGTAATTCAAAGTTAGTTGAAAAAAGGGGAATAAGCACCCACACAGCAACAAGAACAATGCGAATGCCAACTTGTATGAAAAGCGTTAATTTTTATATATAAATGCAGATGTGCAAAACAGACAATAAAGTGGCTAGTAAACAAGACCAACATTTCACCTGGTACACTGCCAGGCTTCATCAGAGTCTGGCAGTATATCAGGTGAAATGTTGCTGTATGGGTACGTATTCCCCTTTTTTCTGAAGATCCTAGTTAACCAACAGCCTACTTCCTTCTACCCAGCACTATAATTGCCTTATGTCTGTCCCATGTATTCTTGAATTCCCCCACTAGTTTTGACACCACAACCTCCTCAGGGAGGCCGTTCCATGTGTCAACCACACGATCTGTGAAAAAGTACTTCCTCACGTTGTCCTTGAGCCATCTTCCCTCTGTCTTCAAATTGTGCCCACTTGTTCTTGCACATCTCTTTTTCTGAAAGATGCTACCCTCCTGGACTTTATTGATTCTCCTGAGGTACTTGAAAGTTTCTATCATATCCCCACTCTCCTTCCTTTCCTCGAGGGTATACATATTAAGCTTCTTTAGTCTCTCTTCGTATGGTTTCTGGTGCAGACTCTGCACCATTTTAGTTGCCCTCATCTGGACTGCCTCCATCCTGTCTATGTCCTTGCGGAGATGGGGTCTCAAGAACTTCACACAGTACTCCAGATGGGGCCTCAACAACTGTCTGTAAAGAGGGATGAAAGCTTCTTGTTTTCTACTGGTGATGCCTCTCCCTATACATCCCAGTATCCCCCCAGCCCTCCTTATTGCCTTCTCACATTGCCTGCCTACCTTTAGGTCATTTGATTTGACTACCCTCAGGTCCCATTCCATTTTTGTTGTTGTTAGTACCTCCTCCCTCATTGAGTACTCTTCCCCTGGGTTTCTGTTTCCCAGGTGCATTACTTTGTACTTCTTTGCATTGAATCTAAGCTGCAATACTTTTGACCATTCCTCCAACCTTGCCAAGTCCCTTCTCATCCTTTCTGCCTCCCGTTGTGTATCAAACCTGTTGTAGATCTTTGTGTCATCTGCAAAGTGGCATGTGTTTCCTTCTAGTTCCTCTGCAATGTCACTTATAAAGACAATAAAGAAGACCGGTCCCAATACTGAACCCTGTGATACCCACTAGTAAACCCACTTTCTTCAGAGTTGACTCTGTTTAGTATTACCCTCTGCATCCTGTTGTCCAGCCATTTTTTTACCCAGGCTAGCACCCTGTGACCCACTCCCAGGCTGGATAACTCATTTATTAATCTTTTGTTTGGCACTGCATCTAATGCCTTAATAAAGTCTAGGTAGACCATGTCCACAGCACCTTCCTGGTCTACTACTTTGGGCACTCAGTCAAAAAAATCTATTAGATTCATCTGATGTGACCTTACCACTGTGAATCCATGCTGCCCTGGGTCCCATGCCCTGCTGGCCTCTAGGTACTCAACTATTTTTTCTTTCAGAAGTGATTCCATTCTTTTCCTACCACCGAGGTCAAACTAACAGATCTGCAGTTTCCTGCCTCTGCCTTTCTCCCACTTTTGTGAAAGGGAATCACTTCCACCTTCCTCCAGTCCTCAGGTACCACACCATCCTCCCATGATTTGTTAAAATTGGTAGTCAGTGGTGTCACTAGTTCTCCCCTTAGTTCTATTAGAATTCTGGGGTGAATCCCATCATGCCCCATTTCCTTGTCCACCTTGAGTTTTAGGAGTTCTTTCAGGATCCATTCTTATGTGAATGGACAGATATCAACCCCCCTATCTAGAGTGCTTCTAATGTTTGGTTTAGGTATGTCCCCCTCCTCTTCTTCTGAGAATATTGAACAAAAGTATTTGTTTAATATCTCTGCCTTTTAGCTTTCACCCTCTACCCACCCCCTCCCTTTTATTAAGCCTCACTTTCCCTCCCATGGTCTTTCTTCACTCACTAATGTACCTATAAAACATTTTATCCCCCCCTTCTTAACTGAGTTGGCTATCTTTTCCTCGGTTTGGGCCTTTGCTATTCTGTCTGTCTTCCCCGCTTCCTTCTGCTTTAACTGGTACAGTTTACTGTCCTGCTCCATCTGTGATTCCTTATACTTTCTGAATGATATTTTTTTCTCCCTAACCTTCACCTCCACCTCTTTTGAGAACCATAGTGTTTTTTTCCTTCATTTTGTTTTATTTGCTTCACACAAAAGGCTTGTTGACTGTGCGATGGCAGTTTTGATTTTTCCCCACTGTTCCTACATCCCTCCTTCCTGCCCTTTTGCTAGTGCGTTCTTTTGGCACTTTCCCATTCTGCCATAGTCAGCCCTCCAAAAGTACAGTACCTTTACTTTTGTATGGCTTGACTCTGGCTATGTTTGTTGTGAACCACACTGCCTGGTGGTCACTTGTTCCCAGATTGCTACCCACTTCTAAATCCTCTCATTGCCCCCCGTTGATAGTATCATGTCTAAGACTGCTACCTCCTGAGTGGGTTCCAACACTAGCTGCCTGATTCATGCCCCTGTAAGGCATCAAGAATGACTCTGCTCTTGGATGTTGCTGCAGCAAATGTGCTCTAGTTAACATCTGGCATATTCAGTTCCTCCATCAACAATATCTCCCCTTTTTCTGCTATTCTAAGGATGCCTCCTATGAATGTCCTTGTCCATTTCCTGCCCCTGAGATGGGGGTCTGTATAAAACCCATGGAGGAATTGTGGTTCCATGTTCTGTCTCCAAGGTGACCCAGCATGCTTCCTCTCCTACCTGTTTACCCTTTTGTTCCATTGCTTTGATCTCTTTCTTTATGTAGAGAGCTACTCTTTCTCCTCTTTTACCCTCTCTGTCCCTCCTGTAGATTGTGTACCCTAGAATGTTGACATCCCAGTCATGGTTCTCTGTGTACCAGGTTTCTGTGACTGCCACACTATCCAGATGTCCCTCTTCCATTATGGCCACTAGTTCAGGAAGCTTCTTACCCAGACTATGGGCGTTGGTTCTAATCACCCTCCATTTTTTGATGACCTTCCCCTTTTAGCCCTATCTCTGTACTTACTGCCTTTGCCTTTTTCTCCATTTATCCCATTCAGCATTTAGTCAGCAATAGGTTCCTCTTCCTCTTGGTTGCGATGATAAAAGGTGTACCTTTCAGCACTGAGAAGGGGCTGGGGTTTGAAATGCTTTGCATGTGCCTCAGTGAATTACACATATGTCAGGGTCAGGATGTCAGCAGGAGCAGTTAAATTCCATAGAAGGGCATACATTTGTGGTGGTAAAACTGCCAGGAACACATCTACTTGTTCAGCTTCTGCTATCTTGCTTGTCTTCAGCCAGTGTTGGAAACGCTCTAGATACAAATCAAATGCTTCCTTGGATTGATCAAATTCAGGTACTCTGCCATTTGCAGTCATGATGGCTGTGGCAAGGTGTTGCATACCTGCAGTGTCCACACACAAAAAAAAGTGTCTTTTCTGGCTGTTTTTTGTTTCTCAATGTAGGATTCAATTTCTCTGGTGTGCCACAAGAGGCTGCTGCTGCTGCCTGTGTCTGCTATGATCAGTGTGACTAAGTATAGCAGCCGAGAGGGACAAAATTAATTTTAGGTTTCAGTTAGCAGCCATAATTAATGTGCCTCATGGAGCTGGGCTGGTATCTGTGTTGTGTCTTTTTCAATACATCAAAGTAGCCAACAGTGCACAGTTACTCTTTTGGTTTCTGTTTCATCTTTCTTTAGATAAATCTGTAGCCAGAGCATACAAGTGACCAATTTATGAAGATTTCAGAAAGCAGCCATAGAGAGACAGTTAAGCAGCCAGATGAACAGAATAGATGCACAGAGCTGGAAAGATTTATAGAACAGTTTAAATAAAATAAAAAAAAAGTAGTTTACATGACCATTCATCTGCACTTGTAGGAGTTTTGGTGTTGATCCTTCGTCGCCAATGTGATATAGTGTAGGTCAGTGCAGGAGAGACTTATACACAGTGTGTCAGTTCAGTGGCCACCTTTATTCTATTCAGAGGTAGTGGTCTTACATCACTGGACATGCACAAAGAAAAGCTTTCTGTGCATAACAGGAACTTACATATATAATGGACTACAATACCCATATGCATAAACTACACCTCTAATCTAGGTCCTACCATATATATCCATTGAGATACTACACTCATAATCACACTTGGTGCATCCTTCTGGCATTCATGTCTGCTTGTCTAGGGGAAGGGAATATATAGTGTAAAGGACAGCTGGTAGAATGATTCAGGCCCAGGGCTGGCCTGGTGGTGTAGCAGTAGAGATACTACCTATGACACTGATGACCCCGGTTTGGGAATGCGGTCCGGCCAAGGGGTGGTGAAGAGAACATCCTACAGGATGCTCTGCACCTTGGGGTAGGAAGGGAACTAGTCCCTGCTGCTCTACCACCACGTGTGTGACAACAGGTGTCAGTGCAGTCAGTGCTGTGGACTTGGATGGGAGGATATGAGACTCATTCCAGCACATGGGCACATCTCCACTTGAGTGTTGTCCTAAAGGTGGTATCCAGAAAGCATGGAAAAAAAGACCCAACTGAAGCAGGAGGACATCCACCTTGCACCTCAGACCCCACACCACTGACTGTGGCTCCCATGCCAGAACGCCTGACCAAGTCTCCGTTGTGGGAATCTGGCTCCGTTGTGGGAATCTGGCCCCCTGGTGGCCCCACCCTGGAGGGCAAGCTAGGTTGCTATGCAGTTGGGATAAGTTCCAGGGATGATGTGTGATGGGGCTGAGTGTTGGGGGCTGGACGGATGGGGTCAGTTAGCTGCAGGAGTAAAAAAACACAGTAATTCCAAAAAAAAAGAAAGAATGATTCAGGCTCCCCACTGACCCCACACCTGGCACCTTGTGCACTGCCACCTCCAACCAGATCCCTGATGCAGTGAGGGTAGAGAACCCCAATGACCTGGGGGAGGGGGAGACTCGGGGAATGTGTTGTGGCAAGGTAAGTCCAGAGAGAAGCCTGGGTGGTGGGACTGGGGAGGCTGGCAGACTGGGGTAAGAGAGAAAAAAAAGAGTAACAAAAAATATTATTTTTCTGAGTTTACCTTGAAGTACAAAGGTTCCTTAAAGAGCTAACAATGAGATAGAAGACACTTGGGAAAACAATGATTTGACATATTAAAGGAGATATTTAATTAATTCTCAACCTTTAACTTCCACCTTTTCATAAGCAGTGTACACATTTACTTGAAAAATGGATCTCAGTCTTCTAGACTTTGTATGCTGTGACTGTTCAACACCTGACATCAAAATCCTGATTGATGCAGTGGTCTAGCAGCTAAAGCACTGTTTTAGGAGCCAGTAGTTAACAGGTTCAAACCCCATGGATGCCAATTATGCAGTGTTACCTTGGACAATCCAGTAAGCGTCATATCCACAAAGGATCCACTGCATTACACAGCTAAGTAGCGGAATTGCATAGGGATTTCCATTCCAGATCCACTGAAGCCAGTTGGTTGCTGGTACACAGTTTACATTATGCACAGGGTTAAAATGGACTGTGTACATGACTGCACTGCATAGTTATAACATGCCACATGTGGGAACTCCTTGAGATACAAACAATTCATGCCTGTGGATGAAAATCAGCAAAACAAGCAAGGGATTCACATGTGTAGATTACATGACTCAAAACTACACCAGTAGGGGTGTTGCAGCAACAATGGCACATTCACTTTGCAGCTGTGTGGAACACACTAGAACAAGAACACACAGCCTTTTGACCAGGCATATATGGATGGTACAAAAGTGGTGTGCTGAGCAAACCATGGCACACATGTGAACATTCAGCATACTCTTTATGAATAACACATGTACAATCACACACAAAAGTACAAATGTACTAAACAGATAGTCCCCCCCCCCACAAGAAAGCACTGACAGGACAGCCACACTGTAGAAACAACTACAGATTTAGCAATAATGTCTTAAAATATTATTCTTTTGAAACATTGTGTCTGTCTCTCACAAATGTATCAGCCCCCTTACCAGGGGCACAGTACATCCAATGGCTGTCTGCATGACTTCCTAAACAAAACATTAGGTTGTAGCCTCCCTTCAGCACTTTAAGGTGGTGGACCCCCTGGTTGACAGAGCTGTGGTCATGCCTGCATCACACATCTTTCTTCCTGCCCAGGCCAGTCTTCAGTGCCCCTCTAACAGGTAGGGTAATCTGGGGTGCTTGTTTGCTGACTCTAGTTGCTCCCTCTGTACATTCAGCCTGCAACATACCAGCAAGGCCCCTACTTTTCTACGGCACATTTGGACCAAGTTCTGTGGCAAGAATACCATTGCCATAGAATTTCTGCAGCAGTGGTTTTAATTTCTGTGGAAGTTCTGCAGTACTAACGAACTACCACATCACAGTTTCAGCTTGTCATCCTGACTTCACTTCCATGGCAATGGTAATAGCAATCAGGATAGGGGAAAGTACAGTAACATTAGTTCAAAAAATAACAGACTTATAGAAATTATTTTATGGCTAAAAAGGCAAAAAAAAAAAATGTCTATCCCTTAGGGTCCTAGACTATTACAAAAACGAAATATGCAGAGAAGACCTTATGTGATAAAAAAGACATTTCTATACTCTTGCTGTCTATACCACTCATGACGTCCCCACTGTGTATCACTTATATATTTATATGCAATCTGTAACATACATATAAATGTGTGTGTGTGTGTACATATATATATATATAGAGAGAGAGAGAGAGAGAGAGAGAAAGAGAGAGAGAGATATTGTATGTGTATGTAGCTGTAGATATATATATGTGTATGTATATATATATTATTTTTACTTTTTTTTAATTTCTATGACATTGTATCCTCATTCATACAGGTCTCTTTGGAAATGGAATAAACAGAATAGATGAGATGTTGTAAAACTCATTTTTCATGCCAACCTTCTTCCTCTGACACAGTACGAAACACCATCAGGCCTTGACCTTCATGTGAACCCATTGTGAGATGAAGCTCTCCAGCTCATCACAATGTGTCCCCTGTGTGATAGAACACTGCTTCACACCTTCCCAGTCTCAGAGCAGTGATGTGTTCCCCCAATCCTTGTGCTGCCCAGCCAGTTCCCAGAGCTCATCACTGAACCTGAGTTGCTGGCATGGGAATTGGGAAGACAACATGCTCTGGCCCTCTGGCCCAACAACTGGCCCTGCGCATAACATTTCTCCATAACTTTTAGATGATTCTATCAACCAGTGACAATATGTAATCAATAACACTGGCAAAAATGTGTTCAATGCAATTATTTATTTAGCAGGTCTATTCTTTCAACAGGTCTACACATTACTATAGTCCACCTTTCTGGGCATAATTTCTTTATTTTTCTTAAAAATGACAAGTTAATTCATTTTACCAGTTAATAATTTCAAATGGCATCTCTGTAACTTAAAGGCAAAAATAAGACTAGGTGGGCCAAGCGGTCCTTATCTGCTGTCAAAGTCTATGTTTCTATGTTAAGTTTGTACAAAGTAAGGTATGGACTTAACAGGTCTATGCTATTGTCAAGGTTTTGTTTAAGTTCACCCTAGTGTAATAACGTAAGACAGAAAATTCTATTAGGATGTAGTGCAGGTTGAGCAAATATCACAGTGCCTGATGTGCTGTGCCACCGCCTCTGGCAGTGGGAGCTGTGGTAGATAAGTGACAATTCATTTCTGTGGCAGAATACAGCCATTTCGTTAGCTAATGTATGATGTTATAGCATTGATTACATCACATTCTGAGCATAGAGGGGTTTTGGATATAAAAAGAGGAGAAGGGAACCAGGTTCTATGGATAAACAGAAATATTAATAAAGAATCACAAAGAACAGTGAATTATGTGCCACTGCAGAAGTTCTACGGTAGGTTGCAAGTTCTGCACAAAATTCTGCAGCCGCAGAATTCTAGAGGCCTTGCATACCAGTGTGTTAAATGGTTTGGTGGATTTCACAACTACAGGAGAAGGTGGCCATCTGTACAACTGACAGATCCACTGCTTATATCTTATATAATTCAATGCAATTTTTTTATTGGGTACCCACCCATGGTACCTCCACCACTGTCTATATGACCCTGTTCTGATGCTTATGGCTTGGACCCTGCTGGGCAGTGTAGCAGGGAGGATGACCTCCCTGGGCATATGCTTTTGTTTGGCAGTGTTTTCTTCATGTTCAAGGTCATGCCAGACAAATCTGACAGATTTCTTTGACTGGGTGACCAAAGTAGTAGATCAGGGAGGGGCTGTGGACATGGCCTACCTAGACTTTAGCAAGGCATTTGACACAGTCCCACACAAAAGATTAATATACAAGTTAGCCAGCCTGGGAGTGGGTCCCAAGATGACAGCCTGGGTAAAGAATTGGCTGGAGAATAGGACATAGAGAGTAATAGTAAATGGAGTCCATTCAGAAGAAAGGAGGTTACTAGTGGGGCACCGCAGGGTTCAGTATTAGGACCGGTCCTCTTCAATGTCTTTATGAGCTACATTGCGGAAGGACTGGAAGGAAAAGTATGTCTCTTTGCAGATGACACTAAGATCTGCAACAGAGTTGATGCACAGGGTGGGGTGGAAAGGATGAGAAGGGACTTGGCAAGGTTAGAGGAATGGTCAAATGTATGGCAGCTTAGATTCAGTGCTAAGAAGTGCAAGGTAATGCACCTGGGAAACAAAAACCCAGGGGAAGAGTACACAATGGGGGGTGAGATACTAACAACAACAAAAATGGAAAGGGACCTGGGGGTAGTCATATCAGATGACCTAAAGGTGGGCAAGCAATGTGAGAGGGCAGCAAGGAGGGCTGGGGGGTTACTGGGATGCATAGGGAGAGGCATCACCAGTAGAAAACAGGAAGTTATTATCCCTCTGTACAGACAGCTGGTGAGACCCCATCTGGAGTACTGTGTGCAGTTCTGGAGACCCAATCTCCGCAAAGACATAGACAGGATGGAAGCTGTCCAGAGGAGGGCAACTAAAATGGTGCAGGGTCTGCACGGAAGACATATGAAGAGAGACTTAAGGAGCTTAATATGTATAGCCTCGAGGAAAGGAGGGAGAGGGGACATGATAGAAACATTCAAGTACCTCAAAGGGAATCAACAAAGTCAAGAGGGTAGCATCTTTCAAAATAGAGTGTGCAAGAACAAGAGGGCACAATTTGAAGATAGAAGGGGGCAGCTCAAGAGGTAATTTAAGGAAGTTTTTCACAGAGGTTGTGGATGCATGGAACGGCCTTCCGGAGGAGGTTGTGGAGTCAAAATCAGTGGTGGAATTCAAGCATGCATGGGACAGTCATAAGGCAATTCTGGGAGGTGGGGGTAAGAAGAAGTAGGCTGCTGGTTAACTAGGATCTGCAGCTTATCCAGTAGGTAGGGAAATGGGCAGACTGGGTGGGCTAAGCGGTCCTTATCTACCATCAAATTCTATGTTTCTATGTTTCACCATTGCTGAATGATGGTTCTGTCACTCAGTGTGTGACTGTCTCAGCTGAGGGACCAGCCCTTGGACTACACTCATACAGGCTTGTAACTAACTAGTCAAGGGCTTGACTATGAAGTTGAGCACAAAAAGTGTGAATATCATACCTACATAACAGTTGTCCAGCCAGACATATGATGCACGTAATGTAACTGTATCACATGTGTGTGATTCACACAATGTTGGTCGATGGAGCCTTCAGTGGCACATACAGCAAGTATGTGTCCTGTGTTCCTCACACACACATAATCCTGCTAGTGTTTATTTGTGGTTAGAATAGGAGACACGTCAAGCATGACATCCAGGTGTGTACCTCACTTGGTCTGATTGTGGTGGAGATTGTTAGGTGATCCCTGGGTAGGAGGTTTTCTTTTCTGCCCTCAAAAAGGCAGTGGCGAGGCCCCTCCTCAACAAATCTTCCTTGAACCCCAACAATCTCTCCAACTACAGGACAATCTCAAACATTCCCCTTCTAGAGAAAGTGATTGAGAAGGTGGTTTTGGTGCAGCTGGAGCAACATCTAGAACAATATGATATCTATGAGCCATTCCAGTCTGGTTTCCAGCCTCGCCATAGTATTAAGACTGCTCTAGTCAGGGTGCAACATTATCTCCTTCTAGAGAGGGATAGTAGGCAACAATTCAATCTTGTCCAGCTAGACCTCTCTTCGGCCTTTGACACAGTGGATCATGAGGTGCAGTTGGCTCATCTGGGGCACTATATATGACTTTCAGTAATGGTGTTGCAGTATTTTAAGCCCTACTTGTCCAGCAGGGAGCAGCTTATGACACTCAGCTCTTTTACGTCGAGCAGTACTGCACTCTTCTGTGGCATGTCCCAGGGGTTGATTCTTGCTCCATTTTATTAACTGTGTACATGATGCCACTGGGGAAGATCATTAGATGCTATGGCTTGAGTTTTCATTGTTATGTCGATGATACTCAGTTGTATGTGTCTTGTGCCCTTGACAATGTTGCAGCTGTTTCGGAACTGAATGAGTACCTTAAGGAAATCCAGGATAATGGATTCAACAGCAGGAGGAACTAGGTAATACTGCCACTCTACAGGTCTCTGGTAAGGCCCTAATTGGAAAACTGTGTCCAGTTTTGGAGTCCACATCTGAAAAAGTATATATACAGGTTGGAGGCTGTTCAGAGAAGAGCAACAAAAATGATCCAGGGCCTTCAAGGGCACTTGTACAAGAAGCATCTGGATCATACAAGTTCCTGAGAGGAGTAGATAAGGTGCCGTCCTTGGACATGTTCTACAGAGTGTCCACCTCTAACACTAGAGGGTATGGGTGCAAGTTGGGAGTGGGGCTTCAAGAGACAGCTTAGGATACACTATTTTACAGAAAGATTCATGGAGCCATGGAATAAACCACCAGCTGAGAAAGGGAAGCAAAGTTCATGATGTCATTCAAGCTGGGATTGGACAAGGCTAAAGTGTGATCAAAAGCAATAGGAGCAGTAGGAGGCACTAGGCAGAAGGGGGGTTAGGTCCTAGGAAATGAGAAGGTGCAAGGAACACATGTGCAGACTAGATGGACCCTTGGTCTCCTTCTATCATCTTTTCTTCTCTGTTTCTATATTTCTAGGACTGGATGGCAGCCAGCTCGTTTAAGCTTAATCGCTTGAAGATAGAGGTATTACTGGTAGAGCCATGTCTGTCGGGTTCAGTGGCAGCAAGTAGTAGCTCTACGAGCTGCAGATAGGGTGAGAAATCCCGGGGTCATTGTGGATTCCAAGCTGACATTAGAATATCAGGTGATGACTCTTGTCTACAGTGGCTTCTATCATCTGTGTGACATTGCCCAGATCAAGACCTATCTTGAACGGTCTGATCTGGCAACACTGGTGCATGCCTTAGTCACGTCAAGGTTGGATTACTGTAACACTCTGTACCTTGGGTTATCCACGAGGTTGATCCACCACCTCCACCTGGTTCAGAATTCATCAGCCCAGCTCATTGCTGGAGAATCCTTGTTTGAGCACATCACACCGGTTCTCCATGCTCTTCACTGATTGCCAGTACTGGGTACGTCAGTTTCAAGGTCTGTTTGTTGACATACAAGGCCCTAAATAGTCTGGGTCTGGGCTACTTGAAAGACCTTCTGGTGCATACACTCCTGGTCACACATTCTGGTTGGTGGAGGCAAACCTCTTATCTGTTCTGTGATAGTGCAATGGCCCTGAATCTCTTTCACTGGCCCTTTTCATAAAGTGTTTAAAACACATTTTTTTTTCACTTTAAATTTTATCCTGGCTCTGTGATGCTTGTTTTATTTTTTTGTATTTATATTGTTCTTAATCTGTTTTTAATTGTATTTGTTGTGAGATTCCCACAGCCTTTGGGATTGGATGCCATGTAAATAAAATTGCCTTGCTTGCCTTACACATTCATACCCTGTGTGCATAGCATCAACTTATGTTCTGATGTCACTAAGCTGGGACTGGGTGCCCATACCAATCTCCCTGTACACATGATATCACATATACTGCAGTTCCTGTTGGCAGGACTTGACCTGCTACAGCCTCTGCAGTTTCATTAGCTGTGCACTGGGTTGGCTTCCCTGTGACATGACCCTTGACATTCCCTCAATGGGATCAGTGTTGTGGGCTATGCAGTTGCACCTGGGGCTGCTGATGTGAGGACTGTCAGCCACACCACGCAGTGGTGTGGGTGCAGCAGTGAGGGTTTAGGGGTGTATTGAATGTGTATCCAGTATCATGTGTGGTGTGTCAGTAGGGGTCTGATGTCCATAACCACCCTGCTTCCATCAACTTTCATCCTCTCCTCATTCTCCACTGAGGTCAACTCAGGATCATCCTCAGCCCAGCCAAAATCCACGCACACCTGCACCTTTTTGTGTGGGAACAGCTATTACATACAATACGGGGGTATGCCTTTTGTGCATGCTGGCACCAATGGTGTGTAGGATATTACCAGCCAAGTTGGCAGCAGTGTGTTGTATGCCCTCCCAGAGATATTGTTCCAAAACTGGCATACACAGCAGTGTTCCAGAGACACATCAGTACTGGGCAGCAGCCTTTCAATGCAAATGGTCCTGTCACTGCTCTTGGAAGTTCTGTTTTTGTGGCAGTTGGTACACTAGCTGGCACCAACCACCAACCCCACCCAATCCCCCCAACACACTCATGCAGAAATCCTTTTACCAGTGATTAGAACATCAGATGTTGTTTACCCTGTCTAGGTTCATTGGTCTGCTCCAGAGGAGCAGATCATATGGAAAAATCCAAAGAAGACAATGTTGCATCTTTCTGCAATGGGTGTTCTGCCTCCTTGCAGAACGTGGGCAAGGGGTGTTTCCTTGGCATGAATAGGGTTTTGTAGTTCCAGCCCCTCAGCACTCTGCATTACTCTGTACCACACTGTGCACCTGTAGATCAAATCCCCTGCCACTGTCATTTGGGTAATGTGTGTACATGTAGCGCAATATAAAGCTCTACATCCTTTAGTGTACCTTTCTTATGTATCACCCCTCCCCCCATTTTGTATCAGTCTCTAAATCTGCCAGTGCTCCAGTTAACCCACCTGCAGTAATAAGTAGAAGCTGGCTTCCACTGGAAATGAAATGTTGCATCTCAGCTGAGCTATTCTAGATAAATAAATCTAAGAAACAAGTCCTCTGATTATGCTATCATAATTGCTTCTTCTGCAACATATTAGGATGTCTCAAGCAGAGGATTGTGATGTCAGGACTACAAAAGCAGCCAAAGTAGTTGATGTCTAAGGGACAGTGATCGGTTTCTTGGCAATTGTGGAGAAAATTGGACCATCACTATTAGCTTAATGCAAAGCTATGAATATAGCATAATTCACGCCATAATGTAGCTGCACTATACTCCTTTCTTATGCTACTTTCCTATGCATGCATACTGTTTTCTGGTGCACAAGCTTGCTGTAGATCATAGATGTAGATTTAGATTATGATCATTTTTAGCAAACAATTCCACATAATAAAATTAAAAAAACACTGTTGTGCATTAGAACAGCACCAAACAACACAATACTCAAAAAAGGGGTGTTGAGGGGTTGGGGGGGGGGCAGAGCCCACAATAATGATGAAAAAAGGAATACTTGTAATTCATTTCTTATAATGTATGGGTAACCTTTATTACCCACTGAAAATAAACTGTTTACAACCTTGTAATCCCACTCTTGTGATGGCAGAACCTTATAAACCTCTCTCATCTATGGCATAGCAGTTGGTTTACAAAATGGAATGCCAGTGTTATTTAGTATTATACAATGGCAAGAAAAATCCTATGACTCTGATGGGCTACTGACCCATAGAGACAGTGATGATATTAGACAATAACATCACTGTATCTAGGGTAGACACAAATATGACCCCAGCACACTTAAAGATACCCTTCCCTTCTGCACTAACCTGACGATGACACGGTTTCACATTCCTGCGGTAGCTAAACAAATTGGGAAACTGCTGCCTCAGCTATTTAAAAATCAAAATGTAAAACCCCATGTTACAGCCTTTTTGCTTTGCTGAAATAAAATCACACTGAAAACACACTCCTTATGTGAACTGCTCCCAGAACTGCTTCTGCTGTACCTCGACCCACCCCACCCATCTGGCCATGAACACACTCCTGCAAATCAGTTTTATTTTCCTATGTTTTTCTTGTCCAGTACATGCCAGTAGTAGCAGGAGAAACACAAGGACAAACAAAAAACTGCTGCTTGTAAATGGTAGGGATGAGTGGTACAAGCGGTGACACAGCTTTAGTTTGAAAATGCCATTCACTGTTTGTGACTGCCTCAGCGCGCATTCCCTTACTCCTTGGCACTCCCCCACAGATTGTAATTGAAAAGAAAATGACAACAATCTTTGCTCACTATCAGGACTATCATGGAAACCAGAGCAACTAAAGGATATGGCCACAATAATTATGTGAGTATCGGGGAAGGGGCAGGTGGCAAGAGACATGTATACAAAGATAAATGCTTAGAGCCTGAGAGGAAAATATAGGGACTGGGGAGCATGCAGCACCAGCACCACCTACTAGGGACTACTTTTCCTTGTTTCAACATATATGCCTCCCATAGGAAAAAAAAAGAATAGAAATGTAATGAAAACGCAATTTTTAAAACTATTTATTATTTTTTTACATCAAGCCATTGTAGCATGGCAATTAGGCACTCCAGGTTGTGTGTTATTGTGTAATAACATCACTTCTGGGGTGGCGGAAGCACTCAGCTTCTCTTCCTGCTTCAACCCACCCCAGGAGTGGCATCATTACTAAATAACACACACCTTGTCATGCCTTATTGCTTAATTCTACACACCCAGAATGCAATCGTTATTCTCAGTACAGTATTCAAATAACATTCCAGTTGTCTCAGTTTACTGTTACTGAGTCTAGCTATTGCTAACTCTGATAGAGGTTTTAACACTGCTGCTATTTCGGCCCGCTGTTTTTCAGTCTATGTATCCTAATAAATTGTTTTCCTATACAATCATGTGGCTGTAGTGCAGATTCATTAATAAGGTAAGGCTAAATTACTTGTGTGTGTGTGTGTGTGTGTGTGTGTGTGTATAACTTCTCATGTCAAGTCCCATACATTATAAATGACAATGCTTGATGTACAGGTGACAACCATGGTGTAATTACCTCTCGTGGTTGCTAGGGCAATGGTAAACCTCTCAAGCTGTGCTCTCAATGTTTACTGATGCCCTAGCAATCACTCAAGGTGATTACACCATGGTTATCACCTGCACATCAGGCATTATCCTCTGTGTATATGTCCGTATGGGGGGGCTCCACCCCCACACCCCCCTGTATAATTTGAGCACTTGTTTAGTAACATTTTGATGCACTTATGTATTGTGTTTCTGTGGGTTTTTTTCTCTTGCCATACTAATCAATCACTGTTAATGAGCTGATATTCTGTAATGAGCTGATCTTGGTTATTTTTGCAAATTAACTATTATGTGAAGTTAAAAGTCCTTATGAGCACACTTTACATTAATTTGTTGAACTTGTCCATTGTCTGCCATGTACATGGTGACATTAAGTCCACCATGTTACGTCCTCCTGCCGGTTGGACGATCTGTTACTCAGTTAGCGTACTTGTGTAATTTTTGAGTAAATGGTCTGATGTTCTCCACAATTGCTGTTTTTTTTTTTTTTTTTTTTTGCAATGAGCATAGTTACTGTATAAAGAAGTGGAATTAAATATAGAAAATAATACATGTAAGTGGAAATGTGCTTAACCAATAATATTGTCTGAAAGGTTACCCAGTGACATCAGGGACTCTTTAAATCTCTGTTTCTAGTAGCCTTGGGTGGGGGATAGCAACACAAATTTATAATGTCAGACTGCTGTTCTGCTGTTGTCATCCCTACTGTGAGACATTTAAACAATCATTTGTCAATGCTGAAAGTTTATTTGCTGGTATTGGCATTGCTAATGCATGAGTTAGAAAGATGCATAATAGGAATGGCAGTGAAGTATTGAAGTAATGACAACCCCCAACCCCACCCTGCAGAGACTGACAGGCATTGGGGTGTGCCTTTGGGTCATTGGCCATAATGTTCATGCCATTCCACCTCACCCCACCCTGCAGACATTGACAGGTGTCACAGTGTGCCTTGGGGTCTTCGGCCCTTACGCTGACCCCATTCCGTAATGAAATAAGCTGAGATATGTACAATATAGGAGAATGGGGTGAACATTAGGGCTGAACACTCCAAGGCACACCTCAATGCCTGTCAGTGGCTGCATGGTGGGGATGGATGTGAAATGGCATGAGCATTACGGCTGATGATCCCAAGCCACACCCCCAATGCCTGTTAGTCTTTCTGGCGCCACAGTGTTATGATACTGTGTTCCAAAATAGGAAAATGCTGTGCTGAAAAACACCACACATGCACACACAACAAGGGTCCTTCATGTATCAGCCTCACAATCTTTCCACTTACAGAAACCAACTGGATTTCCCAACCACGCACTAAGATACGCAGCCCAAGCAGAGCATGAAGTGTATGCAAGAAATTAAAATTCTGTGTATTTGTACAAACCAAATGCACTGCACATTTTCCATTGTTCTGAACTAATTAAAAAAATAAATTATTTAAAGAGGCAGCGTACTTCAATAGTGGTTACAGCAAAGGCGAGGGAACCAGATTCCCAGGTTCAAATCCCAAACAACTATTTACATGTGGTGTGACTCTGAGCAAGTTATTTAAGCAGCAGTACTACCTATCCAGGAAGTGATCAATTTCAATGTTCTGTAGATCCACAGAAAATATGGCACTTGCCTGTCTGGCCATCTTTTACTGCTGCTGTCAACATGGTGGGCAGCAGAAATGTAAACAAAAACCAAAGACATCTAAGCTGATTACAGGGAAATAGTACAATGCCAGCAAGAAAGAGTACCAGGGACATGCTCAACAGAGCACAGGGAATAAACAGTCAAAAAGCATAGAATATTTATATAGTACTGCTGTTTTAATCTCCTGTGCTTCATTCCACCTGGCTGTAAAAATAAATAAAAGCAGACCTCCACTAAGAAAGATATATCAGCATCAGAGCTATGATATCTTACAGCAAATCCTCCAGCAAGCGCCATATTTTAATCACATGGATTTAGTCAAAAAAAAGAAGGATTTGAACTTAAGATATAATAAGGATTTTGAGTCCATCCTGTTTTAGCACCTCCCCCACCATCACCAGAGGCAAGAACTATTTTGTTCAGCATGTGTACCAGTCCTCCCATCCCATCCCACCACCACAAATCAGCGACCAACCACAGGAGCATGGCACGGACCCAGCGGACAGGTATACATTTTGGAAAAATGGTTCTGTGCCCATCAGCACCTCCCCCCCCACCACCAGAGGACAGAACCATTTGTTTTACCAAGTGTACCAGCCCTCCCAGCCCATCACACCACTGAAAATTAGCGACGAATCACAGGAGCATGGCACGGACCCAGCAGACTGGCATACATGTTGGAAAAAATGGTTCTGTGCCCATCAGCACCTCCCCCACCATCATCAGAGGCCAGAACCATTGTTTCAGCACAGGTACCAATCCGCCCAGCCCATCCCACCACTGAAAATCAGTGAACAACCACAGGAGCATGGCATGGTCCCAGTGGACTGGCACACATGTTTGAGAAATGATTCTGTGCCACTCTACCCTTCTGCCCCTCCTTCCTCCATCACCAGAGGCCAGAACCATTTTCTTCAGCATGTGTACCAGTCCTTCCAGCCCATCCATCCACTGACCATCTTCCCCATTCAAACAGCAGGAGGGGTATAAAAAAAACAAAAAAAAATCTTACCAGTCTATGAAAGGAGCTTAAAAAGGCAGTTGTCCTGTGGCAGCAGATGGCAACACATTGGGTCAGCAGCAGCACAAAGAAGCAGAAAAGGCAGGTCAGCAGCATAGGGAAGCTGGTAGGGCACGTTAACACAGCAGCACACCAGAACCAAGCTAATGTGCACAACAGCAGAATAGTTAGCAAACGAATAACAGTTCCACACCACACCAGCATGGCAACTCTCCCCACCCTGACGGACCTGCAAGGGCACTCTCTCCACCCCAACTGAGCTGCAAAGGCACTCTCCCCACCCGCTGGACCAACACAGCCACTGACCCCAATCCCACAGACCTGCAGGCCCACTCTCCCCATCCTGATGGACCTGGATGCCCACTCTCCCCTCCCCCATGGACCTGTATGCCCACTCTCCCCAACCCTATGAACCTGCACGCCCACTATCCCCACCCCAACAGGAGCAGCAAAGCCACTCTTCCCACCCCACAGACCAACACGCCACATCGCCACCCCAACGGACCTGCACACCCACTCTCCCCCTCCCAACAGACCAACAAAGCCACTCTCCCCACCCCCACAGACCTGAACTTTCACTCTCCCCACCCCAAAGAACCTGCATGGCCCCTCTCCCTACCCCAACAGACCGGAACGGCCCCTCTCACTGGCACCTCTCCCCACCTCAATGGAGCTGAATGGCCCCTCTTGCCACCCTGGCAGATCTGCATGGCCTCTCTCCCACCCCAACAGGCGTCGCCCCACCCCGACAGCCTGCCCCTCCCCCACCCGACAGAGCTGAATGGGCCCTCTCCTCACCCCCAATAGAGCTGACTGGCCCTGCTCCCACCCCGATGGACCAGCACGGCCCCTCTCCCAACCCTGAAGGACCAGCACGGACCACCCTTCTCACCCAGATGGAGTTGTGCAACCACTCTCCCCACCCAATCCCACCAGCACGGCCACTCTCACCACCCAACCCCTCCAGTATGGCCACTCTCCTCACCCCACCAGCATGTACATTCTTCCCACCCCACAAGCACGTAAACTATCAATGCCCCATTCCCCACAAATGCCAGGCATCCAGATCAGTGTCTCCACCACTCCAATCGCAGTCACCAAAAATAAATGACACATTTTGTACTGAATTTTATTATTTCTGAAATGTAGAGTAGCACATTTGGGTAGCCCAGACAAAAACTCTCCACAAGGACATTTGCATTAAAATTCAGGCAACAAAAAACACAGGAGTGACACTGGGACTGGCATACATGTTGGGAAAAATGGATCTGTGCCACTCTGCCCATCCACCCCTCCCTCGTCCATCACAAGAGGCCAGAACCATTTTTCCCCAGCATGTGTACCAGTCTCCCAAGCCCATCCCTCTGACCATCAATGACCAACCACTGGAGCATGCCACAGACCCAGCAGACTGGCATACATGTGGAAAAAAGGGTTCTGTGCCACTCTGTCCTTCCACCCCTATGTCCCAACATGAGAGACCAGAACAATTATTCCCCACAGCATGTGTACCAGTCAGCCAAGCCCGTCCCTTCACCGACCATCAACGACCAACCACTGGAGCATGCCATGGACCAGGCAGACTGGCATACAAGTGGGAAAAATAGTTCTGTGCATCTCTGTCCGCCCATCCCTACCTCCTCCATCACAAGAGGCCAGAACCAATTTTTCAGCACATGTACCAGTCAACCAAGCCAGTCCCTCCGCTGATCATCAACAACCAACCACTGGAGCATGCTACAGACCTAGAGGACTGGTACACATATTGGAAAAAATGGGCCTGTGCCACTATGCCAGCCCCACCCCCTCCCTCATCAGGGGCCAGAACCATTTCTTTCAGCATGTCTGTCATATTTCAAACTCATTTATTTGTGTTTTTTTACATTAAGCAAACCAGCTCATGCACCCCTCTGCCCTCCATCTTCCCTTCGTTGCTTTCCCATTTAGATAAAAGCAGCAGGGCTATCGGAAACAAAAATAATTAGTTACCAGACTATGGCAGACACATAGAAAGGCAGTAGCCATGTGGCAGCAGATGGAAAGGCAGGCCAGGTACAGTAGAAGAAAGCAAAAAGTGCAGGTGAGCAGCACAAGGAAGCTAGAAGGGCAGGTGAGCAGCACAACGCTTGGGGCAGTTCAGCATGCCCATTCCCCCCACCCTGACAGACCTGCATGGCCACTCTCCCCTTCCCCATGGACCAACACAGCCACTCTCTACACCGCCACCCCCATGGACCTGCACACCCACTCTCCCCTCCCCCACAGACCTGCATGTCCACTCTCTGCACCCCTATGCCCACTTTCCCCATCCCCATGGACCAACACAGCTACTCTCCCCACCCCCATGGACAAGCACGCCCACTCTCCCCATCTCCACGGACCTGCACACCCACTCTCATCATCCCCGCAGACCAACACAGCTACTCTCCCCACCCCGACCATCCTGCACGCCCACTCTCCCCACCGGATGGACCTGCACGCCCACTCTTTCCACCCCGATGAACCAGCACGCCCACTCTCCCCACCCTGATGGACCTGCACAGCCACTCTCCCCACCCCCACAGACCAACACAGCCACTCTCCCCACCTCAACCATCCTGCACACCCACTTTCCCCACCCGATGGACCTGCATGCCCACTGTTCCCACCCACTCAGATCAACACAGCCACTTTCCCCACCCCCATGGATCCAACACGTCCACTCTCCCCACCCCGATGGACCTGCACGCCCACTCTTGAAAACACAAAGGTTACATGCCAAGTGATGATGCATGCTGCCAAATACAGGACAAGGTCCAACTGCTGTCCTTAGATGGACTCCTTACACAAGCTATCAGAAAAAAAAAAAAACACGGCATGTGAAATCACAACACAACTCTCCAAACGGCTCCATGCTGCTTCCTAAACACAGACTTCTGTTGGGGTAAAGTTTCCACTGACATAACCCACCAACCAAAACAACAGGCAAATGCTCATTTGTTGTTGCTACCCATTATGGTGCACTTTGCTGGCCAACTGCTGCATCGGATTAAAGTGCAAATGTCAAAGGGGGGGTGACAGTCACTGCACAGCATCTGTGTTACTTGCAAGTGCCCTGTCCTCCTCATGCGGAATAATTCAATGTTATGAAAGTGGAGATCTGCCTATATAGCACAAAGACCTCACAGCTGATCATGCCCTAGTGACAGACAGGACCTCGCAACACATGACCCCGAAGGCTTTCCTCTATTTCATTGCCTAAAATATGTCTTCTCATCACTTGAAATAAACATTTGAAGATGCTTTGTATTGTTTTTGCCAGAGGACAGCACAGACTCTTGTTTAACTCCCCGCCCCAAGTACCAAAGTAGAACAAAAAGCGTCAGCCGCTGTCCGACACGAAGAACCAATCAGTAGCACTACAGACAAGTAGCAGCACTTCAGCCAAGTAACAGTAATCATCACCCCCCCCACCACCACCACCGGAGATCAGCGACCTGTGCCCTTGCGACCACACTCCGAAGTGGTGGCCGACATTTGTGAGTCCCGCCACCATGCAAGGAAAGCGTTGGCCACTGCCACTTGGGGAGTGAAGCAGTGGGGGTATGCCACTCACCATTTTGTTTACTTTACTCAGTCCAAAGTGACATTTCAACATCGTCATCACAACACAACTGCCAACCAAAATAAAATCACTAGGAAAAAAAACTGTCCACATGGAACAAGTGAAAAACAAAACAAAAACAAACTCTGATGGTAAATAAAACCCCGCTGCCCTGTTGATGCCATACGCTCTAACCAACAGGGTGTTCTGCAGTCCCTTATAAAGGTGGGCAAGCCTTGATTTTTTGAAGAAGAGCTGAGCCAAGGATCTGGCTTGGCTCTAAGAGTCAAATCACGAGCTGAGCCAAACGGTAAGGTAAATACAAATATTTGCCTGTCAAACTGATCTCTGACAGAATGACATGGATTGTAGTATGATAACTATGATGCAGCACACACACACACACATATGTCCCCCCAACCCCAGCTCTGTTTATATACCTACAATAAACCAAGGAAAGACAGCAACGGAATGACGCTCTTAAGCATACAATGATAAAGATCAGTGGTTTTTGCTATTTACTAGGATAGAAACCAGTTTAACAAGCATATTAAAAAAAATTCACACCAGATGTCTGCAAGCAACGTCTAAAAGTATATATTATACTCTCAATAAATTAGGAAATTACACTTTCAACAGGAACCGTAGCATGCTCATCACCAACACCCATTCAGATCTCCCTGCCCTGGCCCCTGCTGTAACAGAATGCAACCTAGAGAGCATATAGCTACCTGTGAACCTGCAAACTCATCTCTGAATCCCAGTACAACCCACTTACGGCACGCAGCTTAAACAAGTTAAGCACATTCTGGCACATCCACATATGGGAGCGGTGCAGCACTGTCAGTCAGCTGGCTCCTTCCCCCTGACCTGATCCATTATATCACTTTATCCAAACAGTCCCCTTTCACTCCCTGTCTCTGCTGATGTCTGACCCCAGTCCTCCAACCACTACCCAGAATTCACAGCATGGTACTCACCACAGCCAAAACGGATTGACTCCACCATCAATGGAACAATCATTGTGCAATACAGTAAGAACATGGCAACACATTTTGTAGTATCAATGGCACTCAAACACAGACCAGCAAGGGTACTACAGAAGTGGGTGGGCAATATTGCTATCTCCACAGTCCAAGCTCCTCATCTACCATGATGCACCCGGGAGTCCTGCGCCCAAAAGCTATTCCAATTGAACACCACTCATAAATGGAAGAGCACGCTGCACTGAGAGCCACCAGCCAGCAAAGCCACGAGAAAGAGAGTCCCTCTTTCCAGTCTTGCAGGGACCACTGCTTGCTGTTACTGCTACTTCCATGCTTGCCCAACTGACAGTGGTGCTACCATTGCCAAGATGGGCAGGTGAACTTGTTGGGGGTTTGTGGAATGTAAACCCCTGCCCATGGCAGATGGCAGGATGTTAGGCTGCAGATAGACCACTGAGACAAGGGAGCTTTCACCCTGTTGCTACCACCCGCATTTTCTGAAGGATGCTTTGCAGCACATGGCAAAGGCCAGGACTGGAATTATTCATCTAACTGTAGTCATTTAATTAAAACAATCAAAGTTCTTAGCAGGTCCAGAAACGTGAAAGGTGGGTGGTCCAAGTCTCTAATCAGCAGTCGGGCACTTAAGCTAGGCCAGCATGGCATTTTTAAAAGAAAACTGCTGGGTTTATTACTTTATTGTAAAATAACAAAAGGAATGCAGTGAGTAAACTGTCTCTGAAGGGGGATCAAACATTTTTTTTAATTGCATGATTGAACTGAGTATTTGTTGTGGGTATTTGTTTTAATCGAAAACAGCCATTGAGAACACTAGAAATAAAGTCCATTTTTCTGTTCTAACTCAAGAATTTTCCATTACAAACTGCTGATGGTTGCCTCAGCTTTGCACAATTTTCCATTACATAAAAATGTTTATAACTACAAACTGCTTTTAAATGGACATAATACTGTTCTGCATTTTAAATTGCCTCACAGTTATTCACTGGCTGCCTGGCCTCCTCCAAGTTGTCAGATATTTGTCGCGGGTGTTTTTTTCAGTAACTGCACACAGCTTGAGCTTTTGAATACTAAAGATTCATTTAAATTATAAATTGGTTAGTAGTAATGTGTAGCTTTAAATTCGGCCAAACTGTGATACTCGAATCTCCGGCTGTGTTTTGATTTCCATCCTATTTCACCACACGGTAATCTCTCTGAGAAAAGGCAAATATGTTAGTTGTTCTCTGTCTTGCCATGTTCCACACCCTCTTACCTCCTAAGGTTGCCAACACTGAATTTACAAAATAAGGGACAGATGCCATCCCCCCCTGCCCCTTGTTTGCCCCCCATCCCTTGCACCCCCCAAGCTGGCCCCCCCTCCTCCTTGGTTCCCAAACCCCCAAGTAAGTGCCTCATGTCCTCATCATCTGCAGTACTACATAACAACAGTGCAGTGCCTGTGCCTGCCCTGGTGGCATCTGCACCCCATCCAGGGACACAGTGGTGCTGTCCCAGCAGCACAAAATATTGGTGTCAGCTAGAGACTTCCATTCCACTAACTTCCTTCGGACAATGAATGGAGTCAGTGGTACCACTGTGCTAAAGTCAGCACAAGCACTCTTCAACCACTGAGTTAAGCAGAAGTAATGTATGTTTCATTTGTTCCCACATGGCAACTCCCATTCCAGCGGGTAGTAGCTTTTCTTCAGGCAACACTGCAAAATTAAATCGTGCCTGTGGTTAAAAACAGAAAAAGGTGAACCTTTTTTATTGAGTTACACAGCTTTGAATGCCTGAGAGCCATTGGAGCATCTATTTATTTATTTATTTATTTATTTTGCGCAGCTGAATGCTCATTGCCACATTGCCAATGCCACTTGACTTACTTACCTTTGAGTTGTTTTGACAGAGATCTCAGGGCTGGGGCTGGCTACTGAAACTTTGCACAGTTGCTGCTCATTCCCCTTCCCATTCTTTTCTTCTTTGTCTCTCCACTCCAGCAGCTGAGCTGGTGAGCTTCCAGTCCAACAGCTCTTCCACGCTCCTCCAGTTCAGGGCCCAGGCAGGAGTGGACAGGCAGGCAGCGGCAAGCAGCAGACCAGGAAGGGAAAGAGGCTGACATTCAGCCAGGTGAGCCTCCTTGTGGTTCTCTCAAGTCAAGGAGTTGGTGACTAGGCAGTGGACTTGTCTTTTTTTTTTATTGTGCATATTCAGATTGTTACAGATATGATTATTCATTGCAAGTTTTCATATGAAGCATGCACTTTTATTTACCATTTTTACAGCAAGTATGTAATATTTATCTCAGTTTTATGAATATTTTCCAATAAAGTATTTTTTTTAGTCAAAACCAAACAAAACAGAGTTGTGTGTTTTTATTAATCCCTTTCTTCAGTTTATCCCATCTTTCCATTTTTCCAGTCTTGCCATAGGTTTCCTAGAGTGGCATTTTAATGGCTGTACTCCTATGCTTTTATTTGGATCTTACTTTCGCTTGGTGCTGTCCCCTTAACTATCCCTGCCTTGTTCATTTGACTTTCTAAGTGGGGTTCATGTTATTCCCCTTATGTCTGTCCCCTTCCTTTCTTAGAGTATGAAGAAATTAATCTCTACTCTGTTTCCCTGTCATGGTCTATTATGTCTGTAAGACCCATGTAGTCCATCTCTCTACAGACTTTTCTGCCCTACTGCCTACCGAGTATAATTTCTTCCATTGCCTTTATATCTTCAATTATCTGTTTCCTCTCCTGTATTTCTGGAGGACTTGGGTTCAACCACCTCGGTGTTATGGCCCTGCTTACTGCGACCACGCTTATCACCCATAGATATTTAGAATTGGCCCTCTTAATCTCTACTGGTGGGAACCCCAGTATTGTGTGTTGTATACCCATTGGTGTCTGGAGATGCAATATATTCTGCATGACATCTTCTACTTCTCTTAGGAAGGGTTGTATTCTGGAGCATGTACTGTATAAAAGATGTGTGTATGGGTCCCTCTGTGCTCCCCAAACTCTGTCCAGCAAGTACGCTCTGGTTTATCTTCCCACTAAGCTTTTATATGAGGAGTTATGAAGAACCTTATCCTGACCCACCGCACATACTCCCCCCACCCTGGGGAGGATGTCTGGTGTGCCATTTGCCATATTTTCTTCCATTCCTTGGGTGAAAGATCTATCCCTGCTTCCTCTTCCCACTTTCTGATAACATGGTTCGATGCGTCTTATCTGTTAGATGTAAGATACCCATGTATTCTAGATATTGCCCCCCTTGAGATAACTTTTACCAGCAACTGTTCTGTATTTATATCTCCTTCTCCCACTATTGGCATAGTCTGTGATTTCCTCATTCATTCTAGGTCACAGTGTTATATCTGAAGGTAATGCAAACTATGTTTCCCTCCATCCAAACCTCCTCATGCATTCATCAAATGTTAAAATGGAATCCCCCTTCATGATCTGTTTGCTGCATTGAAAATCCTTTTGTGACTGCTGCCTATGCCATGCATCTGTTTTTCCTGGTGGAAAATCTGGGCTCTGTGTTAGCCAAGTGCATTGCCATCTATCTCTTTTAATTCTGGGATGCTTCTGGAAGTGTTCTATAGCTTTTAATGTCACTTTCATTGATGTGAACCATTTTTCCTTTTCCACTATTGTTACTTTTTCCCGTAAGACCACTATCTCTGGGTGTCTGTCTATCATTTGTTGCTCTTCCATATCTTTCCAGTAAGCATTTATCTGTGCACATCCCCACTGAAGTGCCCATCTTAACTGTATGGCTGCTCAATAACTTTCCAGGTCTGGAACGGCCCTTCGCCCTATCTTTTCCCTGCTTGTAGGATTCCTCCTCTAATTCAGGTTCTTTGGTTCATCCATAATAAATTTGAATATCATTCTATGAATCTCAATAAACCAGTACTTTGTTAGTGAGACTGGGACACATTGGAATAGATATAAGAGGAGAGGGAGTAAATTCATCTTTATAGTCTGTATTCTAGCATGGGCAACACATTCCATCTCTTTACATCCTCTTTTATCTGTTTAATTAGAGGTACACAATTATCCTGGTCTATGGATTGGTTATTATTTCTCAGTGTTATACCTAGGTATTTCAGGATCATGAGGGTCCACCTCATTGGGAATGATTGTATAAATCTGGGAGAGGGGGAAAAGTTAAAAGGTTAGGACTTCAGTTTTAGTTTAAGTGTGTGCCCAGATATTTCATTGAACTCCTTTATTATGTTCATTAATTGAAGTATAGATTTATTTGGGTTTGTTAGGAACATTAAGATATCATCTGCATAGATGGCTATTTTTTGCTCCCCAGATCTCAGTTTTATCCCTTCAACTTTCCTGTCGAATCTTTTGTGCTAGTGGTTCAATACATAATGCAAATTGCAATGGGGAGAGTGGACATCCATGTCTCGTACCCTTTCCCAGATTGACTGCAGGGGATATGTGTCAGTTAGCTCTAATGTAGGCTGTAGGAAGGTCATATACTCTCTGTATAATCTTTCTAAAATTTACCCCCAGATCAAACCCCTCCAGCACTCTGTATAGGTACGGCCATTCAACCTTATTGAATGCCTTTTCAGCATCCATACTCATTACTACTGCTTCAATGTTTGTGGCTGTTAAGTGGTCTATTATATCCATAGCCCTCCTGATGCTATCCGATGCCTGTCTGCCCATAATGAAGCTCGTTTGATCTCTGTTAATTATCCCCGGGATTAATTGTTCCAGTCTTTTTGCCAGTATTGAAGTCATTATCTTACAGTCAATGTTTAGGATAGATATGAGTCTATATGAGGAGCAACTTGTGGGGTCCTTACCTGGCTTGGGAAGCACTGAGATTATTGCCTGGTTCTATGATGGCATTACACTTCTCCCCTCCCCCATCACGTCCTGATATACTTTTTCCAGCAGTGGTAGTATAGGTTTCTGAAATTTTTTATAGAATTCCACCAGGAGGCCATCTGCCCACAGGGCATTTCCCTGTTTTGCCTTTTCCAATTGTTGTTTGTAGCTTGGCCATTGTTATTTGTTTTGTTAGGATCTGGGCTTGAACCTCTGTTAGTGTGGGTAGGTATAGTTGTTGAAGGTATTGTGATGTATCCAGGGTCATGGTATAAAGTTCTGTATAATATTTCTTAAAGGCCTCTAGTATCCTTGTTGTATCTGTTATCAATTGTGTCTTTCCTGTGGTGTTTATTTTAATGATTTGTGCTTTGACTCTTCTAGCCCTGAGTCTACAGGCTAGCAATTTAATTGCTCTGGGTCCCCCCTTGTAATATTATTGTTTTAAGAATTTCATGTTCTTTCTATCTTGTAATCTAAGATTTTGTTTAATTCTTTTCTGAGCTTCAGTGGCTCCCTCCCTCTCCCTTTTATCTAGTTTTCTCTGTTGTTGTGCTTCTATTGTGATTATCTGTTGTTCTATTGTGTTTTGTTTTTCTCTTCTCTGTTTTATTCTTGCTGCTGCGATAGCTATCAGTTTGCCTCTAAGCATGGCCTTAATCGTGTCCCATAATATATTGGTGCTTACTTTTGCTTCTCAGTGATCCTAAAATATTTGGTCTATCATTTGAGGGATTTCCTGTATCACTCCCAAATCTTTCTACAGGGCTAAGTTGAGTCTCCAAAATGAAGTTTTGTGGGTTTTGTTCAAATCTATTTCTAAGAAGATTGGTTTGTGGTCAGATAATGCTATGGTGCCCACTCTGCAACTCATTATCCTGGATATATCCCCTTTGGACATGAGAAACAGGTCTATTTAGGAGTACATCTGATGTGTAGCCAAATGGAATGTATACCCCCATGTCTGTCCCTCTACATGGTGCCACATGTCTATAAGACCCAGTCTGTGCAACAGATTCTTGACCTCTTTAGCTATCTTGTGTCCTGCCCTAGGTATTCTTGAAATGGTATCTAAATTAGGATCCATTGTTAAATTCCAGTTCCCCACCCAACATATCAGGACCTCCTCTGTTTGTTGTGATATCCTCATCAATAAGTTCTTATAGAACAAGTATGGGGAACCTGGGGAGGCTTAGAGTGAAAGCATGGTGACCACTTGTCCATGTAATCTGCCCTTCACTAGGATATAACTTCCTTCCCTATCCAATTCCTGGTTCATCAGTTCAAATGGGATGTTGTTGGGGATGAGAATTGCTGCCCCCCTTCTCCTTCCTGATTTTTATGAGGATGCAAACAAATCTGTGTACCCAAATTTCTTAAGTTTGTCATGTTCCTCTGCTGACAGGTGTGTCTCTTGAAGGAATACCACTTCCAATTTGGTTTACTTAATGTATGTCAGTATTTTTTTCCTCTTGATTGGATTTGTAAGACCATTTACGTTGAAGGACAGCTCCCTAGCACTTGGAGTCACCATCATTCTTATATACATAAGTCTCCCAGGTGCCTCCCTCCATTCCTCCACCTATTTTTATGGAACTTTTTAAATTTCCTATGGCATCTGTTGGTTTCCACACTTTCTATTAACCTAAACTTATCAACATGTAAAACCTGTTTGTGGGAGCCAACCGGGATGTCCCCACTAAATGTTAAACTTTTCTTACCTCCAAGCAAGATGGGTTGATAGTGTCCCATCTATTTCTGGGTGTCCAACCTCCCCACTTCGTTTGGACATCCAGAGTAGTAGTGATCTCACATCCCCTGCTCCCAAGGGCCACTACAATTGCCAATAGGCTAGGAGTTACCTCTTCCCTGATCCATATCCATATTAGGTCCAGTGTCACAACTACATACCACAGCCCTTGCATTCTCCTTGACTTTTTCCTTTCCATTGATTACTCTCTTCTCCTCCTCAGGGCACCTCTGCTTTGTTTTGGTAATGTATCTACCTTACATTTCAGTTAACACCCTCTGCCGAGGCCTCCGCCTGTTCTGTGTGGTTTCTCCTCCCCAACCCCCCTTGTAAAGTCATAATATAGTCTAGATTACATTAGGAATCTGGAGGACACTCTGTGGCATGTATCTATCTCACTGCAATCAGCATCATGTATGTCTTGGTTTTACATTGTCATCCTCCACCTTCCCCTTCTATGTGAGCTTGTCCCCCTAAGAAGTACTCTTCATTATCTTTAAATATCCCCCCCCCCCGTAAATTCTGAAATGTTTTAGTTACTTCCTTAAGTGAGTGGTTTCAGGGCTAACTCACTCCAAAGTTCCACAAGTAGTTTCCCTCCCCTGTCTCTCTCCCTTTCCGCACCTTTGTTCAGGGCACCTGGAGGCTAGAGGCGTGTTCCTTTCTTGTGACTGAACCCGATGACAGTTCTTCTTTCTGGCCAGGCTTGCAGAAAGAGTTACAGAAAAACTCAAGTAAGTATAATTTACAGCAGTTATGAGCATAATGTGTTATACCCCATTATTATTATCCCACCCCATTCTATTTCCTTTATTTTGTCTGTATGAGATCAGTGTGATTATTCCTTCCTTCCCTCACTTGTCCTCCCCTCACGCCTTCCTTTTACACCTATTATACTCTTGTTTAGCTATATATTCCCTTGCTTTGTCCCCCCTCCCGAAGGCTCGATAAAGACACTCTCCCAGCTTTGCAATAGTTGTTTTTGGCAATCACTTTATTGTGGGAAAATGTTCAGACCAATGAAATTGTCTCTCCTTACAAAAATGTTTTGCTGACTAGAAGCTGTACTTAGCTTAATTGAGTCCATGTCCCCCTGTATACAGACAAGTGATCAGTCTTCTAGTGGTGTCAGCTGATTGTGGATTACATCTCCTGGCTTTCTAAGTCCCATTTCCTTTTTTTAATTTTCCTTTTCCCCTTGTCTGTTCAGCCAGTTACTTCCCTCCAGTTTCACTCGCTGCCTGATTGTTCATGACAGCAGTTTAAGCATCAGGTTGGCATGTGGAAGTGTTCCTTGTGTCACCATTCTCCTCATCAGTGAGTGTGAGCAGTATTTTTCGAATGTCCTACATCGTCTGGTCTGCTGTCTTTTTTCCGGTGTTCCTGCTAAGTCCTCCTCTGGAAACTATTTACCAATCATGGTTACTGGGTCAATTCTGCTTTGTCACTGTGCCCTGAGGCTTATGTGGAAAAATCACCTTGATGCCATGGCTTTCCAGTGCTGTTAGGGCCTCATCTGCGTCACTGTAGGTACACGTGCCTTCTTGCTAGAACACTCTCATCTACGCCGGGTAAGGAGTCTGAAATTTTTTTTTTCTTTAAGAGCTCTGATACAAGGCAGAAATTTCAATCTTTGCTGGTGTATTTCTGATGGGTAGTCATGATCCAGAAAGAATCAGGACCCTTTGTATGTGACAGTTCCTTTTTGCCAAGCTGTTTGCAAAATTGTCTCTTTAGCCCCGTAACTAGAGAATTTCATAAAAATTTGTCTGGCTCTATAGTTCGGGTCTTTTCGTTTAGCAGTGAGCACCCTGTGTGCTTGTTCTGTTTTTTACATTTGTCCTGATTGATAGTTCAAGTACCTCTGTTAGCAAGTCTTGTAAGAAAGGGACAATGTCTTGTGGCTCTGTATTTTCCGGGATACCTGAGAGACATAAATTGTCCCTGCTCAACCTCACCTCCAGGTTGATGCATTTGTTTTGTATAGATTCAGTTTGATACATAAGTAGGTCAAAAGAAATCATTAACTTGGTGCTTGTTTGTTCTACGGCCCCAACTCTGTCCTCGGTTTGCTGCACAATGTTATCTAGGATTGCAATTTGTTCTTGTAGTTTCCGAAACTCCTTTTTGTTTTCCCTTCTGGAAATTTGTATTTCACTGATGATTTTTTTGAATCTATTTTGGGAGAGTTTCTCTTCTTCCCTATCTGTGCCTGACTTCAGGCCTTGTATGCTCACTGGGGAGGCACTGCAGCTCCGGTTGAGAGCCAATGGACAGAATCTGAGGCATCCTCTATCTGTTTCTTCTGTTCTGGTTGTGATCTGGCTCTGGGATCCCTTTTATCTTTGTTGGGCATTTTGAAGCAAATTAATTCTGTTTTGGTATATCTTGATTTCGATTTGAAGCCCTGAGGAGGAGGAGAGAGCTCTCTCCCTATACTGCTATAAGGGCCGTGAAGTCACTGGACGTCATGGTGGACTTGTCTTGATGATCAGCCCAGGATTCAGGTGCAAGCAGGCAGGAGGAGGTGATCCATCAAAGATTCAAAACACAGTAATACAGACTAAAAAAAAATTATCCAAACAAGGAGGACAGGCTGGACAACTCAGTCAGTCAGATGCAAACAAAGTCAGGCAACTCAGAAGGAGCTCCACATACCGAGCACACTGTGTAACACGCACACTCATGACCATGAGTACAAATAGAAATTTCTGGGCCTGGGACACATCTTCAGGACTGGGTTCCCCCTCACCCTCCCATCCCCTCGTAAGACATATATAATGTAATAAATGAGTAAATTTACATATAAATAAATAATGTGCTGCCGGCCGCATCCCTTTAGGTAGAGGAGCTAGATATAGCTGTTAGCTAGGTGGGTAGCCTTGCCCTTGGCCCTTAGTAGCCTACTTTAGAATGACTCAGAATCAGATATAGGTGCTTACAGGCAGCTGCTAGTTACTACTATTGCTAGTGTTAGTATAGCTTAGCTAGGTGGTGCTGTGTATCAGATGGTTGCAGCCTGAGGCTAGGAAGGAAGGTCAGGTGCTTTAAGCTTTTTTTTTAGGTAGAAATACAGCGAGGAACTGAGGAAGATGATGCAAACTAAGACACTTGCTCAGCTAAGTGTGAGTTGAGTGAGTCAGGTGTATTTACTGTATCAGCAGTTTAGCTACCCCACCCAACTACCTCACTGCTTGGCCCACCTTATTCCTTCCAAAGTACCAAACTACTAGTTACAGTACAGTACAGACACAGACTAGTATAAACTATTGCTTAACTGTCCAGGTTCCAGCTCCAGCTCCACATCCCGTCTGTCCACCACAGCTTCAAACTTGACTGCAGAGGCAAAGCGGTAGTATAGCCCAGGTCCTAGGCCCAGCTACCCCCGCCCCTGCAGTCCCCCAGGAATAAGTATGAGGAATTCGGTTCCACTCCAGCAGCAGCCTCCTTGTCATCCATAGTCCACCACCAGGTTAAGATCCAGACAGGTACGGTTCATCTGGGTCAGTCATGGTCCAACGATCAATTTGATGTGAAATTAAAAGCAGTCACGAGCGACTTTAAGTGTGTCCTGATGTGTGACATCTTCTCTGTCTCCAACTCCTTCTAGAGCTTCAAGGAAAACATGCAGAGCATGCAATGTCACTTGGCATGGCCATGGCCCAATGACCTGACCTCTGACCTGTGACCTGACCTGGGCTGTTGCTATGACACCGACCTGTGACCTACCAATGTGGCCGGCATGTTGTTTGACTCCTCTGAATCTGATCTGATTCCAGAAAGTTATCAAGCACAGGATGAGTGGAGCAGCTGGTAGCCTCTGGGCAGCCGGCACAGCCTGCTTTAATGGGTCAGACTGACTATTTCAGAGACAGGGTGGTAGAGCTGAGGATGAGGACGAGTGGGACAAAGGGAGCAACACAGAGGGCTGCAGTCTGCCTGCCTAATGGAACTTTTAGGAAGCAGCGGGGAACCAGTGTGTGACAGATCATGGGGAGGTGTGTGGTCAGAGGTGTGTGGAGCAAGCTTCGCCCGGGTGTGGGGAGGGTGTGCTCAGCCACTCAGCATCATGGCTTAGCATCTTGGCCTCCTGTGTGAACAGTTCAGCAGGCTGCAATTAGTTGGATGGATGGACCCCCCTGAGCCACTGGGCCCAAGTCAGTTGTCCCAGCTGTCCCCCCTGCTCAGCCAGGTTTAGTCCCTTAACAAGTTACTCCTGATCACACTTATGACCCTCTGCCACTTGGGGAGAGGGAAAGAGGCACTAACACAAAATGTTGGCAGCACCAAGCTGTGAAAAATGCTTGCTGCTCCGGCAGCCCAGTGGTGTGGCGGAAACTCATCATGAGGCTCACACCGTGGCTATTTGGCCTGCTACCTGTTGGTCCTTGAGTGCAAAAGCTGAAGGTGTCACCATACTGTGAGAAAGAGGATGGGCTGCAGTGGTGGCTGAAGCTGTGGAGAATCAGCCAAAACAGCTGAGAGGATGTAAACAATAGCGGCTATGACATCTGGCATGCCAGGCATATCAATGGCTACGCCCTGCAATGACGAGGGCGCTCCCTAATTGAAGTGGAAAATTTCTTTCAAGTTGGTGACATGCTTCAAAACTATTGTCATAGACAGCGTGCTATTCATTGGTGCCCCACAGACAAGCCCCAAAAAGTAGTGGCAGCATTGGCCACAACACTGCCACACCTCCACAACCTGCTACTCCAGCAAGCTGCTACACCAGCAAGCTGCCACAAAATATTTCTTGCGCATGCACACAAACAAACATAAAAAGGGTGGCATGGAGTCACAAGCAATCTCAACTCCTGCCAGCTTTCTACATTACTGATACTGACCTAGCAGCCACTCTTCCTCACTATTTCAGCAGTTACATTAGGAAAAATTCATAGTATGGAAGTCTTGCACAGGCAGAAGTCTTTAGCAGCTACCTGTACACCAAGAGTGGGTTAGCTAAGGCACTATTTGCTAATAAAGTCAGGAAGCAGGATGTCTGATCCTAAGGAGGGAGTCAGTGCATTGGGGCAGAAGTTTGACATCTTTGCAGAATATTTAAACTAGCAAATGGGGAGAGGGGTACAGCACCCCATACGTCGAATGCGAAGAACACCCCTCCCCCCTCAGCTAGTGGTCAAACAGGGATTCAGCATGCTTGCAGTTCATTTGCATCACCAGGTAAGAAAAAGGTTTGTCTCCCATACAATGCACAGGGTAATGCCAAACCTCACCCAACAACTAACACACCGAATCGGCTAATGGAAAATCATGTACACAATGCTCACAGCCTGGGAAATAAGATCCCAGACCTGCAGGCAATAATGTCAGAGGCTAAACTGGACATAGTAGCAATTAGTGAGACGTGGTTTACCAGTAACCACACTTGGCAGACTTCAGTACCTGGCTATGTATTGTTCAGAAGAGACCGAGGTGCAAAAAGGGGGGGAGGAGTGGCCCTGTATGTCAATGAAAATATCAAAGCTACAGAAATTCAGAATACACATAGGAGCCAGAAGAACTGTGGGTCACCCTGAAACAGGAAATGGGACAGCCATAAGAACTGGATTCTACAGGCCCCCAGACCAGGGGAGGACATAGACACATTACTGTTAGAAGATATACAAAACATGACAGCTAAAGGAGGTTCTGATAATGGAGACTTCAACAAGCCGGAAACAGATTGGTCAATACCAGCAGGAACATCTGCCAGAACTAGACACATAGTGGATTCCCTCTGGGGGGAGGGCCTCAAACAACTGGTACAACAACCCACAAGAGACAGGGCTATCCTAGATCTAGTACTGACTAACAGGGAAGGGATCACAGATCTCCAGGTAGAAGGTCACCTGGGGGCCAGTGACCATCATATGGTATGGTTCAATTTGGCTACTAAATCTAAATCATCCCATTCCAAGGCAAAAATATGGGACTTCAGAGGAGCTGACTTTGATAAGATGGCCAACAGAGTTAAGCTAGCCCTGGCAAAAAGAAACACAGGTGAGGGGGTACAGGCAAAGTGGGTAAGCATTAAGGATGCAATACTTGAAGCAACATCCCATTGTGTTAGACAGAAAAGGAAGTGCAAAAGAAGAAGGAAACCACTTTGGTTCTCAAATACAGTAGCAGAAAAGGTCAGAGCCAAAAGGCTGGCCTTCAGGAAATATAAGGGAACACAGCGTGATGAAGATAGGGAGGCATACCAAACTGCCCTAAGGGAAGCAGGGAAGGAAGGCAGGCAAAGTCCCAAACTGAGGAAACACTAGCACGAACAGTAAAAGAAGGTGACAAGACTTTCTATAGATACATTAGTGAAAGGAGAAAGTCCAGAGGGGGTATTGCTAAGCTTAATGGAGAAAAGGGAGCATGTGAGGAGGAGGACCATGTAAAAGCATCTATCCCAAATAGATACTTTGCTCAGTATTTACTGAAGAGAAGGTAGGCAGGGCCCACAGCTCAGCACCATGGACACAGGGGAGGAGGTGAGCACTACTCCCTTCACAAAAAGAAAGGGTCCTACAAGAGCTTGCTAAGCTCAGGGTGGACAAGGCAATGGGACCTGATGGCATACATCCCAGGGTACTTAAGGAGCGAAATGGGAACTAGCAGAGCCATTAGCAGAACTGTTTAGTGAGTCTCTGAGCACAGGAAAGGTCCCAGAAGACTGGAGAATGGCTTTGTGATCCCGCCCACAAGAGTGGTAGCAGGAGGAGGCAGGGAACTACAGACCAGCAGTCTTCACCTCAGTAGTGGGCAAGATTATGGAGGCACCTTAAGGAAAGGATAGTGCAACACCTGGAATCCATAGGGACACAGGATCCAAGACAGCATGGGTTTACAAAAGAGTCCTGTCAAACTAATCTCATAGATTTCTTTGACTGGCAACCAGAGTGGTGGACCAAGGGGAGCAGTTGATGTCACCTACCTTGACTTCAGCAAAGCTTTTGACACTGTTCCACATAGAAGATTGATAAATAAGCTGGGTAGGCTCGGTGGGTCAGAAGTTGGTCAACTGGGTGGCAAACTGGTTGACAGGCAGAAAACAGAGAGTGGTGGTAAATGGTATAAAGTCAGAAGAGATGCAAGTCACAAGTGGGTACCTCAGGGATCAGTCCTGGGGCCAGTCCTCTTCAACATCTTCATTAGTGACCTTGCAGATGGACTAGAGGGTAGGCTTGTCTGTTTGCAGATGACACCAAGATCTGCAACAGAGTAGATGATCCAGATGGGTGGGCAGAATGAGAAGAGATCTGAATAAACTAGCAAAATGGTCAGAAGAGTGGCAACTGGGATTTAATGCAAAGAAGTGCAAGATCATGCACATAGGGAAGAGAAACCCTGAAGCCACCTATAGGCTGGGAGGGAGTGCTAGCAGTCACAAAGGAAGAAAGAGACTTGGTCATCATCATCACTGATGACCTGAAATCATCCAAGCAGACCCTAAAGCAGTAGGTAAGGCTAGGGGGTGTTAGGGTGTATTAGTAGGGGTATCACAAGTCGTAAGAGGGAGGTAATAATCCCTCTTTACAAGACACTGGTTAGGCCCCATCCGGAGTACTGTGTACAGTATTGGAGGCCACACCTTCACAAGGACATTAACCAAATTGAGGCAGTCCAGAGAAGGGCAACCAAAATGGTGCAAGAACTGCATCAGAAGACATATGAGGACAGATTAACAAAGCTCAACATGTATACCCTTGAGCAAAGGAGAGAGAGAGAGGTGATATGATCGAGGCATTCAAACACCTTAACTCATTCACACCACAAGAGCTCTTTGAGACTTCTGCCACTTGTGCCCTGTATACTCTTAGCACTGCATCCTGGGCCTTTCTAAGCAAAATCAAGCCATAATCAGCATGCCACAAACAAATGTGACTACCTCTTGAACCGTAAGTGCTACACACAAAGTATGAGTTGCAGTTGTTCAGCACAACGTATCTTTGAATGGTGCTATGCAATCAGTTGTAATCAATTTAGTTTTTATTTTATACTAGCTGAAATACCAAACAACTGATTTTTTTCTGATTTTTTTCAAGGTGCTTAGGTGATGCATGAGAGACAAATGTCAGCCATGCACACCATACCTTAAACAAATGCAAATAACTCCTAAAGTATATGTGGTAGACACAAAGTATCAGTGGCAAAATTATTCAGCACAAAATATCCTTTCTAATGGTGCTATGCAATCAATTGTAATCCATTTAGTTTTTATTTTATAGTAGCTGAAATACCAAACAACTGATTTTTTTTTCCAGATTTATTCAAGGTGCTTAGGTGAGGCTTGAGAGACAAATGTTAGCCATGCACACCATACCTTAAACAAATATGAATAACTCCTAAAGTATACATGATAGACACAAAGTATCTGCAGCAAAATTGTTCAGAGCAAATTACCTTTCTAATGGTGCTATGCATTAAATTCTAAGCAATTTGGTTTGTTTAATAGTTAGGTAAAACTGCTGACTTCCTCAGACGTTTCTGGGCCTGAGTGAAAGTCAGTTGAGTACGTCTACAGGCGTTATTGTCCTGAGGGGCTATGCTTTCAGACACCGCCTACAGACGTCTCTAGGCCTGAATGAGTTAAGGGCATTAACAAGGTGAATGAGTCTAACATGTTTAAATATAAGAAAAATAGCAGGACAAGAGGACACAGCATGAGATTAGAGGGGGTCCGATTAAGGGGGAATGTGAGGAAATTCTTTTTCACAGAAAGGGTGGTGGATGCATAGAATGGCCTACCTCAAGAAGTGGTGGCTATGAATACAGTGCAGGGCTTCAAACAGGCATGGGATAGGCATAAGGGAGCAATACAAATGAGTATGAATAGATAGGCCACTGACAGAGCAAAGGCCTACGGCACATTTATAAGGTAGAAAAAGAAATGGGCAGACTGGATGGGCCTTGCGGTCCTTATCTGCCGTCAACTTCTATGTTTCTATGTTTCTATGATCCATATTTATAAAACAAAACAAAACAAAATCAAAAGCAAATAACCAGTAGTCTATCAGCTGGCTAAAAAGGCAGGTGTTGTTTCAGTTCATACTTGGGAGGTTATTTTTTGCCATTTTGCAAAAATAAAAGTCCCCAAAATGCTTAATTAATTCTGTGCAACTGTACTAGTTTCACTGTGCCCATGTATTTAAACAATGATGACGAAACAACCAGTCATTTCCTGGGGCTTATTGAACAGGTGGGGGGAAGGGAGGCCCAATTTGCGGCCAATGGCTAACCTCCTCCAGCCAGTCATTAATCCTCAAGAAATGACATTCTGTGAGGTCATTATTTTGATTATTAGCCTCATTGCATTAATAAGGGGTAGAAAACCTTTTTTTATAAAGCTTATGAACACTTGTGCTGCACTGAGCTGTACCAGGCATTTCTAAGTGATTGACAGTACAGCAGCCAATCAGAGCACACATTTGCCTCATAAAACATTAATTGGACTTATAATTTACTTTAGTTCATTACAGTACAATCGATGCAAAACTGGCTTTATATGTAGCTTGCCAGGTGAGTTGTAGTGGCGTAATGGCCTGAGTGTAGGCTGTTATGTTACAGTAAAATATTCATATCTCAGACATTATCAATCACTTGAACTTGTAATTAATCTGCCAATGCCCAGGAATGTAACATATTTTTAAAAATACTTTATTGTGTCATACTGTATTTGCATATCTGTATGCACTCTTTCAGTTTTACCGAACTTATATCTAAAGTGAACATTTGATTTTTTTAGATCTTACATTAAAAAAACAGACTCCATTTCAGTGCACATACCTAGTCAGCCTGAACTTAACATTTTTCTTAAAGAATGAGACAGAGTTTTAATTACTGGAATATCTTGTATAATAGTTGAGACCCTCCAACTTGTGCAAGTTTTAAACAGGTTGGAAATTTCATGTTTCCTTATTGCCTAAAGAAGTTCTGATACAAAATATGTTAATACCCCACAAATGCACAAGTTGGAACAAGATCAGGCAGTGGGATTTGGAATTTGGTCAACTCACATAAAGATGCAGTGAATTTAAATTCCGCCGGCGAAGTGAACGCGAAGTGGGCATTTCGCATTGCCACTTTGCTACACGGAGTCATTACCACTTCCCCTTAAGGCAGAATGGCAATGCGAAGTAAGGCAAAGTCATTGTTTTCAATGGACTTCGCGTTCCTCATTATGATTCTAAATGATCCACTTGGTGTTTCAGATTTGGCAGCCTCCCCACACATCACATGGCTTACAGTACTGTAAGCCACATGCTCTTTAGCTAGGCAGGAAGAAGGTGAGTCAGACAAGCAGACACTTACTTTCTCCTGTGCAGACTGAGAGAGAGTAGTGTGTTTTGTGACTGCTGATATTTTTAGATCAGAGCAAGGAGAAGATTTAAACTTTGATTTAGACCCAACGGCTTTTTTAAAAGCTACATTTTTCTGTCTTTTCTGTACTCTTTTTTACTTAATTTGTTCTTTCTGTAAATTTTATTTTTCTTACGTTTATAAGTAGTTAGTTGTTTGTCTGTGTCTGTGTGACTGTGGTGTGTGTGTTGTGTGACAGTGTGAGCAGTGATTGCTCGGACTGAGGGAGCTCAGTAGGAGAGATGGACCAGAGTGAGGGAATGACTGGGATGGGGCAGCTCTGGGACAGAGTGTTAGTGGTAAGCATTGTACTGCATGCATGTGTAGAGGGCATGGGCGCCCATTCCTGTTGGACCACTCAAAACTTGTGAGTGCCCCCCCAAAGCAGGATCAGCACCACCTCCTGTCCTGACTCTGAGGCAGTTGAACCACCACCACCAAGTCCAGCACCAGGTCCTCTGGAGGAGGATGTGCCTGTTCCCCCAGGCCCAGGTGTGGATCCAATCCCTGTTCAGCACCGTGACCAGCAGGCTTACAATACATCCAAGTAACTATTAAAAAAAAATTTATGTTGTGATTCATGACATGATCGTAAATCATGATTTGTGACTGCATTTGTGACCGTGGCGATGAAGAAACATGAATGCCTATGGCTGTACTTCCCTGAGCCCCGATGAGCTGTAGCTTAAAACTCCCAGACTTAAAAACATGTATCAATGAGTACAATGGTGGGGTGGTGAAGCCTGGAGAGATACTACAAAACAGGCTTACAATACATCCAAGTAACTAGAAAAAAAATTAATGTTGTGATTTGTAACATGAATGATCGTGAATTGTGATTTGTGACTGAATTTGTGACTGTGATGATGAAGAAACGTGAATGCCTACCACCTATGGCTGTACTTCCCTGATGAGCTATAGCTCAAAACTCCCAGTCTTAAAAACACGTATCAATGAGTACAATGGTGGGGTGGTGAATCCTGGAGAGATACTACAAAACAGGCTTACAATACATCCAAGTAGCTAGAAAAAAAAATGTTGTGATTCGTAACGTGAATGATCATGAAACGTGATTTGTGACTTCATTTGTGACCATGATGATGAAGAACGTGATTTGGATCACGAGTGACTCGTGATGATGGTCCTGACTTTAAAATGCATATTAATGAGTACAATGTTCATGCAGAATTATGCACCACATCTGTCCAGTACTCTGAAGGGAAGCCAAAGAAACAACTGTGACTTAAGTTACAGTTGGAGATTGGGCCCTAAAGAGATGCAAATGCACAGACAGATTAAGATTGTGCTGTGCACTGAAGAGATGCAGACACAAAGGCACAACACCTAACCAGTGCTCACCATCAGAAATTCAAATCTGGAAAAGAATACCTTTGCCGGTTGGGGCGGGCTGCACGGTGGGTTGGGCAGTGTACTGTACTGCTGCGGTAACAGTCACTAGTACTAGTGCCAGTAAAGATACCACAAAGAAGTACAAAAATCAAACAGCTGCAGTGGATAGCAGCTTCACATTGCTGGAATTATTATGTGGCACCATAAGACGTGTCTGATTTGATGTCACGCGTCACACACATCCTCACACACACACACACACACTAAGTAATGCATAGCAAATTGAAAACTTCAGTAATATAACCACATATTTTAAACAAACTAAAATTATGCACTGCAGCAGTAACAGTCACTAATACTAGTACCAGTAAAGAAACCACAAAGAAATACAAAAATCACACAGCTGCGGTGGATAGTAGCTTCACATTGCTGAAATTATTATGTGGCACAATAAAAGTTGTCTGATTTGATGACACGTGTCACACGCATCCTCACACACACACACACACACACCAAGTAATGCATAGCAAATTGAAAACTTCAGTAATATAACCACATATTTTAAAAAACTAAAATTATGCACTGCTGCACCACAACAATCAACAAAAAAATGGCAAGAAATATTGAAAATATTACTCTGTGTACATTAACAGTTAAACAAGAAAAATATCACCAAAACAGAAAGCACTGTCTTTTTCTCCAAGTTAATCTACCTACACCACAGATACACCCCTTCCCCAAAGCACACTTCCACTGTCTCTCAGTACACAGACTGAATGTTGTACATTAACATTCAAAATCCATACACAAACAATAAACGCTCAATGATATGAGCACGGGAGGGTTTCCTATAATCGATGAACTAAAGCTTCAGCAAAAAAATGACTCAAAAAGGCTTTTTTAACAGCTTTTTGAAGGTTTGAATCACAGAAAGCTCTCAGAGCAGTTTGTCTCCTACAGCTTCCTACACACACTACCCCAAACTGAGGCTGTACAGAGCAATCTAGAGCCCATGTGACCCGAAATCCCATGAATCACTGCAAAATTCACCTTTGGAGCTTAAAAACAAGGTGAAGTGAGGCAAAGTAGAAGGCGGAGTAACGTGATGTCATTGTTTTCAATAGACTTCACGTTACCCATTATAATGTGAGGTACTCCGCATCGTGTTGTGGAGCACTGCGTAAATTCGCTTTCACTCCACAAATCACTTCACAGAGCGAACTGGGGCCACTTCACCCATCACTAAACTCACATAGAGAGTTCATCACCCATTTCACTCATCTCAGACTGACATCACAGACATGGCTAATACCTTTACTGTACTGATTGAAAACCCTTAACAAGGTCCCAAAAAGTAAAACACCCTTACATTTAAAAAAAAAAAAGATAAATAATGTTTTTTTTAGTTCTATTTATTCCTTCTCTGTGTGGTGGGGGATGGTACCCTATCTTCACATTGGCCCTGTACATGGACCATCAACACTCTGCCAGCCCGGTCTCCACCTTGGAGGCAAGATGGGGAGGACTCTGGCTTGCCCCCCATGGAGGGTCCCCTCCAGAGGAGGATGGGGGTCAGACAGAGATCACTCTGAGCCCACACCCTGGCTTAAGTTGGGCTTTATTTGGGCCAGAGAGAGAGAGAGAGAGAGGGAGTCCTTCAATGGCATCCTGAGTGCGTGCATGGACAGAGTTTCCCTACATGAACCCCCAGAGGCACGGACATGCAATGATGTCCAGCACATGATGGGCACACTCCCGCACCAACCTGCATGACATCCACCACCACCCCCCCACCTGTTACAAGGAGTCCACCCCCCGGCCGCACCCCCAGTGTCCACCGGGAGTTGCAAGTTGTTGGGGATCCACATCCCACCTCTCCCCAGGAGAGGAAAACAGCCCTCCAGAAATGTGATCCTCTTCTCCCCCATCCAACCCCAGATGGTCTTATCTGGCTCCAAACCTGGGTCGCCTGGGTGGTGCAAGGTAATGTATCCAGCACCTCAGCCCTCTGTGCCACCAGTCCAGCTAAAACATAAATAAGTAAACATTCTTTTCTATCATACATCTTTCACACAGAAACACATTAAAAAATGAAATACTGTACTAGTGTTAGTTTTAATGGTTTGTGTTTCTTAGTGGCTGCGATAAATCCTCCTCCTAGTCTTACCATGTTGCCAGGGCAATCCTTGCTGCTTACCCTGTTATAGATAAAATTAAAACATTGACTACATATAAGATCTTCTGTTGTGTAATAGGGTAAATATTTGGTCAGAGGAATTCTGCAGAAGCTTGAATTCCTGTATTCCATAATGAACCAGCATTTTATCTATTGAATATGAGGAAAAACAGATGACTAAGAGTTGAGTAAGGAATACTTTCTTCTTGATCCGTATACCAAAAGACAATACCTTTTTCAATTAAAAATGTTGACTTGTTTTGTAAGGTTGTTTCTAGATTTACCCATTTTATAAGTGCAATGCAACACTCCAGGGTATTGATTTTTGTGGACTTGTTGCACTTCCAGGTGCTAAATGCACTTGTGGCAAGCACCATATGCCTCTTTTTGTTCCTGGACATGCCCTAACCCAAGATAACAAGGCCCTGGCATGTTTTCTTACTTACAAAGTCTCACAGGCATTTGTAAAGCAAAAACTGTAAAACAAATCTTTAAAATTGTTGCTGTAATGAAAACTCAGTTCCATGCATCTAGGTTGTCATGTTAAAATGTTTTCATTACGTAGAAAAATTTTACTATTGAAATTTTGGTTCACAAGATAACCAGAATGTTTTCTACACAGGTTTCATTTTTTTTGTGTGAGTCAAATACCAAACCTCACTCTCCCTCCTTAATATTGGTTTCCCCCCATCTGCCCTATGTCCTTAAGCTGGGACATTTGATCAGCAATTGTTTTGTGTCCAACGTCATTCTGTTTCATACAGTACCAGTAGATGTGTGTTAGTTTCAGATAAATCACTTGACAATGGTGATGTAGTCTACGACGCTGCACCCATATCCTTCCTTTCCAGTCTTGACACACTTTTTCATTCCTTCTGTCACTTCATCTTGGACTGCCCCACCACAACACACCACTGCAACCTCTACAGGTCCCTTGATCTGCCCTCACTCCATGATCACAGGCAGCTACACTGCATCAGAACCATAACGAAATACTGGGCACAGTCCCCTCCACCCTATCTTGAATCCACCCTCTCCACCCAATTAGTGCCTGCCTACTCCCTCAGGAGCACTGACACCAGGCTCTTTCATGTCCCATACATGGGTTCAGCTAAAAGCCAAGCAGCTTTCAGATACTACATGCCCAAACTTTGGAATATGTTGCCGACAGACATCAGAATCATCTGAACTCTCAGCAGCTCAACCACCTCCTAAAAACACACCTCTCCTCCATATGCGCTTGCACCTAGGACCATCTAGTGGTGGTGCCCAACACCACACAGCTATAGCCTCATTTTGCAGGTCCCTTGCACCTTGTATGCTATGCACTGCATCCTTGAACATGGGCTAGGCTGCCCATAAAGTCCTCCACTGTTGTCCCCACCACAGTTATATAATCATCCTGAGTACTGTTAGGGTTTCAGAAATCAAATGTGCCCCAGCACTGTCACATTTTTCTGTTGTACAGTTTTGCTACTGCTAGTTGCTTGTTAAGCTTACCTCTGTGCTCTCATTCTTGGGACCCTGTTAATCTAGTGACACATGATCTATATCCCTGGCCCACTCCTGTAAACTTGTATGCCCCTTGCATAATTCTATATACTTGAATAATATTTATTGTCTGTATTTTGCTCCTCTTCCCCCTTCCCCCAGGATACATCTGGAATCAAGTGGTATCTCTGCTCAGTATGCCTTCCTGGTGAAACGCTTAAATAAATAAATAAAAATCATGCTCACCCCATTTAGAGCTGAGCACTTCTCTGACAAACAGTACAACACCATGCTCCCAGACCCAGTGAAGAACATCTGAAACTGCTCACTTCCCAAGGTCACCACAAAACTAGCAGGTTAGTCAGTTTAATGTTGCTGCTGGTTCCTAACATTTGGTACTGTAGTTAGAAAAAGGAAATGTTAGGGAGGCAGAACCTATTTCCTTGAGCTGGTAATAAAACAGAATGATCATACTGGCTCAAAGGGGATCTAAAACTGCATCTGCTGTGAAGGACACAAAATACATTTGTCAGGAGAACCTTTGGAGGACCTGAATATTTCAGTTGGAGTTCAGCAGGCACTTTTGCGACATGGAACATTAACAAAATGTCTATATTGAAGGTGACCTCAGTGAAAACAAGAAACAGAATAGACATTTTATGTGCAACAAATTACGTATTTTTAGGATGACAGCAGTCAATATAAAAATTTGGTATTTAATTTTTAATAAAACTTCTGAGCTCTCCATGCAACCTTTTCTTGGTTGCCATAACACCACTGAAAGACCATTGACACAGGAATTATTATTTACATTTTAATGATCTGTGATATTGGATTAATGTTTTCCTTGATAATTAAATGGCATAACCCAGGGAAGGCCTCAGGGTAAGGCTGTTCTGATTTGAAATTTAGACAGATGGCAGGTTGTTATTTTCCAGTTCTCTCTTTTTTTTCCAAGTTGTATTTGAAGTTTGTCATCAAGGCTTCAAGGGGATAATCTAACTTAATGAGTATTCTGAGGATGATTTGCAAGTGTTTTGTTCTACTTTATTCCTCTCTTACACAAATTTCTGTAAGGTTCACTGGAGAAACAGGCATGTTAAATTACCCCAAGAACTAGTGTTTACAGAAATTCTTAAGAAGCCTGTCTGAATGGTGCTCTGGAATTCATGCTCACTAAGTTTTGATACAAAGGAATGTTGATAATGTTCTCATTTCTTTTCATAAAAGTTCAGGAATGGTTTAGAATTTTCTTTTTTTTTTTTTTTTTTTTTTACAATTTGTTTACTCAGGAATGGATAGGTGAACTGAGCAAATGTTCTCTTTTTCATTAGGATTATGCTTCTGTCCAGTTTTACAGCTGGAACGGGGGCACATTGACTTGTTAGGGCTACAGAGTGAGCCAGTGTGAGGATTTAAACCTGATCACTTTTTTCACACTTCTTTGCTCAGTGGGGCTCACAGATTTGTTGTCAGTTTAGCAACAGGAGTAGGTTTGTGGATTAAAAAGCTGCCTTTAGACAAGAACGCTGAGGGTACTAAAACACTTCTGATTTGCAAAATGACTGCATAACCCAAGAAATATCCACTTATCGATGTGACACCCCACTACCACCACCACCACCAGCTAGGGACAATGGTAACCACAAACTGCATGTACTGTTGATATGTGCAGTCTCTTTCCACATCTGGGACTAACTGTATCTCCTTTGAGCTAGTCAGCACAACCTGGGTTCTCTTGCATCCTGATGACTCTCTACACGTCAGTCATCTGACCATTGTGAAGCCCTTACTACTGCAAAATGAGGTCATATTATAGTAGGTTTACTTTTGTAGTCATCAGGTAAGGGGTCCATGTCATCTGCAGTTTTGGCATAATGGTTGAGGGTCTCTGTTCAGCAGTATTAGAGTATTATGAATTCTTGCTTTAAACTGTCATTGAGATATGTGGAAAATTACATTCCTCATGTGGGAAAAATGATTTCTGGGAGACAAAATGAGTAGCATACCTTGTAATGTGTGACAGCTGAGAGTTATGACCTCAAGTCTTTTTATTCTTGTAACAGAGGTGGAAGCTCTGTTTGAGACAACATTCTTTATCCTCTGGTACAAGGGGTATATTACTTCCATCTGCAAGCAAACCATGTAGGACGGGGCCATCAGCACAGTAGTACAGCTACTGTTTGCAATACCTGTGACCCAGGTTCATGCCTGGCCCTGCATTACCAGAGGGTGGCATGGTGCCTGGCATTATCTTGACCCCTAGTGGTGGCTGGGAGGAAAGAAAGCCATGACCTCAACTTGGGGGGGAGCAGAGGAGTGGCAACCATCCAGTGTTCTATGTATGGGTGCATGCATAGTGATGCCATTGATGGCACAGCTCACTGCTCTGCTGCAAGGGAGGAAAATGAAAGAAAATATCCCAGACTGGCAGGATAATTTTCTGACCCCTCATATGCCCTGCACCTCTGACCATGGTGCAGCACAACTGCATCCTTGACAGGGCAGTTTGAGTGAGGCTCTCCACCACCCTGCCACGGGGGTAAGCCATTGGGGTAGGAGCGAGTAAGTCATGGAGATGTCAGGTAATGGGGCTGAGGGGACTGAGGAGGATAGGCGGCCTGCTGGGGAGGGGAAATATAGTAAACCCTGTGGCCAGACCACTATGTGACTGACACGTTACATATTGTTACCTCTAGCTATAGGGATGCTATGGACTAAGCATACTAGAACAGAGGGGCATGCCAGGAAGCATATGTGTCAGTGACCAGGCTTGCATGTAGTTGTGAAGGGTTGGAACAAACAAAAATGGGGGAAAAAATCCTTCTTCAGGTGATCCTGCCCTCAATGATATCACAGGTAAACCAATGATTTACACTTGGCATCCTCCAGTCCACATTCTTACAGACATCTTGTAGTTGTTGAGAATGTGCCACAGAATGACTTGAAACATTAGGTCAGTGGAAATTGGGGGGACAGTTAGAAGCATGTTTGGGTGCAGAATCATATACCACTGGAATGACCAAGATGGGGAAACAGATCATTGGGTTTTCAGTGTGGAATTACAAATGGATGCAGACAAAATAAATGCATGGCAGTATTTAAGCCTCAGTAAGGAATGAGTCTATAGCATTTATTGATTTAAAATTTTGCATTCCAGGATATCCACATCTATGCTGGATGCATATTTTTTAAGTGGGTCCTTGATAGAGGAAACAGCTCCAGCAGTAAATAACTTGCAAAGTGTGTCAAAGCATTGGTGATATATATTCCTTTAAAAAAAGCATTTGTCAATAATGAATTTCCTTCCCTGTGCCTACCATTCCTTTTCTGAAGACACATTCTATGTTTCTATGTTTCCATGAATGTCTGTTCTCTGTACTGCTATTTTACTGGGTCCTGCTTGTACACATTTTGCTATATATTTACTCAAGATAGACCAGGTGAGATGAAATATGTCTTTGCAATGGGATCCTGATTTGACACAATTTTATTTAGTTATTTTATTTAGTATTTATTTAGCTTTTATTGACCATCTAAACACACTAGACACATATATGCCCATTTTCAGGTAAGACCTGGGAGGTTACAAAGATATACAGGCAAGGCAAAACTTTAACAGTGAAAAAGATAACAGCATACAGGCAAATGTAACAATAAGTTAAAGATCACAGCAATTTAAACATTATTTGCATAAGGCACAGTTATACCCAAGCATGGGCCTGAACAGAACATGCTAAGCAGGGGATTCCCCCATTCAATTGGAGGGAGGAGATACCAGGATTAAGTGCAATTACAGGCAGAGTTAGATTTCAGTTGTTCCCATAAGGACCTTCCAAACATTTAGTGGCAGGTGGCAGTATGAATAGGCACTGGGAGGGAGTTCCATAACCTAAGTAGCACAGACAACAAAGGCCTGGTCCCCATAACTCTGGGTTTTTGTAACAGCGAGCAAAGATGCATCATTAGACCTGAGGGGCTAAGTTGAATTAACAGTCCTTAATTGCTCCGCCAAGAGAGGTGGGGTGGCAGTTTTGTCAAGTTTATCAAGAAAACAATTCAGGTCACAGGTGCAATAATTCCCAGGAGAAAACCATTCAATTTTATCATAGAGTTCACAGCAATGTGGGAGACAAGTGCGGACAGAGCAAACTGACACACATTATTATAAGTCACATCCTACTTAGATAAGGTGGACTTAGCAGCATGAGAAAAAGTAAAGATACCATAACTAAGGGTGGGAAGGAGCACTCCTCTAGTAAGGGCAAGATGCACAGCTGGTATGAGAATGGATTTAACCATATAGGCCATATTCAACTTGCAATTTACTATCTTACATGCATTATGGATTCATAGGGAGAAATCTAGCTTTTCTACTGCATTTTCCCTGGATGATCGAGGTGAGATGCAATATCTCATGTTTAGTGTGGTCCTACTTTTATAATGTATTTTTCTTGGACAGATCTTCTTAGATGAAATAATTCTTTTTCAGTGGGGTTCTACTGTAGGGTCCTGTTGTCACACAGTGTTGCAATATATTTACCTATGATAAATTTGTGAGCTACAATATCACCTTTTCAATGTGGTCCTGCTTTCACACATCTTTGTACTGTATTTACCCAGGACAGCACAGCTCATATTTGAGCTTGTTTTCAGTGGGATTTTGCTTTTCACAATTTGTGCACTATATTTAACCTGAATAGCACAACCAAGATGAGATATCTGTTTTTTTGGTGGGGCCCTACTTTTACCCATTTTTATAATATATTTACCCAGGACAGCCCAGCTGAAAGGCAAGTTACATTTTCAGTGGGATCCAATTTTTACAATACATATTTGTAAAGATACAACAGCAAAGATGCATAGTTTAATGGGGGCTCTACTGTACTGAGGTCCTGTTTTTTTTGCATTTTTAATATGTAATTACCCAGGATAGACCAGATAAGTTGCAATATGTCATTTTCAGTGGTGTTCTGCTTTTATACATTTTAGATTGTATTTACCCAGGATCAGCCAAGTGAGAAGCAATATCTAATTTTCAGTGGGCTCATACATTTTTGCCTCAAATTTCTGACATAGTCTTTTTATGACATGACATTATAATCAAGACAGGTGGACTTTCCTAAGTCCATTCCAAAATGCGATTTCACTGTGCAACTGTGAAAATGTATTTTGGAAGTGATTTGAAAAATGACACCTGCCCTGTTCATGAAACAGAGTAACGCAAGGGATATGTTAAACATTAGAGGCCAAAATTGGCAGCAATAAAGTTATGCTTCAATGGTGGAACAATCCAATGTTTCTTCATAACTTTTTTTTTTATTATTTTAACCAGGCATTTTCAACATAGTTTTTTCTTTTTTTTATGACCACATGTTATGATAATGGCAGGTGGATTATTTTAAATTCTGTATGAAAGACGGTCTCACAGAGAGACTACAAAAACATGTTTCAAAATGGATTTGAAAAATGACACCTGTCATATTCATCAGGCGCTGTAACAAAAAGGCAATGTGCATATTTGGGGCCAAGATCTGGAAAAATCACAAAGTTATGAGTAGGCATTGAAAACATTCTGTGTTTCCTCATAACTGTGTTGCTTTTTGACATTTTGACCCTAATTTTCAGCACTTTTTATGACTCCACTTTAAGATCACAGCAGGTGGAATTTTGTAAATCATGTTCAAAATGTGACTTTGTGAAATAAACGCAAAAACAAGTTCATAGATTTTAAAAAATGACACCTGATATGATCATACAATGTGGGTAACAAGAGGGCTATGTTGAAAATTGGTGGCTAAAATCTGCACACTTTACAATGGTATGAGTAAACATTGAAAAATCAATGTTTTTTCATAACTTAGTTGTTTTATAACATTCTGACGACAAATACTCAACATTATGACCCCTCCTTCTGAACATGACAGGTGTCATGTTTAAAATACAGGCCAAAATGTCATTTTGAGAAACAAGTGCGAGAACACATTTCAGCTAGGATTTGAAAAACGGCACCTGTCTCATTCATGAGGTGGTGAGAAGAAAGGCTATGTTGAAAATCTAGAGTCAAAATATTGAAAATTACCAAAGTTATGAGTGAATGTTGAAAAATGTCAATGTATCTTCATTACTTTGTTGTTTTTTAATATTTGATGCCACATTTTCAACATAGTCTTCTTATGACCCCACCTCATAAACCTAGTAGGTGAAAATTTTCAAATCACACCTGAAAGGTAATTTCAAGGAGCAACTGTGAAATCACCTTTTAGGCCAGATTTTAAAAATGTCACCTACCTTTTAATGAAGTGGGGTCCTAAAAAGGCCATGTAAAACATTTTGGTAACAAATCTTAAGTTACCAACTTATGAGTAAAAGATTTAGTTTAGTTGCTGTATTGGTCCTTGTAAGAACAGACCCACAAGCAAATGGTTTGATACCTTTTTTGTAATGCTTTTGTTCTTTTTGTAACATCTAAGTTGGTCCAATAAAAGGTATCAAACCATTTGCTTCTGGATCTCAACTTATGAGTACAAGTTCTAAATGCATTGAAATACACTGACTGTAGAGTACCTGCTTTCCTCTGTTTCTGAGCCAGAGTTGAAGAGTGCAGACATGACTCCAGTCCACAGAGGATTATGGAGTTGAACCCCTGGTAGGTAAGGAGGGGGTGGGGGGTGTGAGATGGTGGGTGCTGAGTAGAGTGAGAGGTGGGTAACAGTGGTGGGGGTGGTGGTAACAACAGACATCAACAGAACCTTTACATTTCTACAGAGTGAAAAAAAAAACATTGAGGGATAGTTTTCTTTATTTCAGGTACCAGCGCTGGGGATTGGGGAACTCAGTAATGGGTTCCTATTTATGGGGCATTGGGAAGCAATGGGGAGGTGGGAAGGATGTTTGGCAGAAGGTAGGATCTTTGTAAAAGAGGCACAGGAGGCAAATGGGGAGGTGAGAGGTATACTTGGCAGAGGGTGGGGTTCTTTAAGCAAGGCATAGGAAGTGACAGGGAGGTGGGAGGGATAGTTGGCAGAGGGTGGGATCTCAATAAAGCTGATTTATGAAAAGGGGCAAATGGAGGTTGTGCAGTTAGTTATGTTTTTTGGGGGAGGACAAGGTGTGCAGGCTGATCATGAAGCTGATCATCTGTGCTTGTTGGGTGGCATCATGCAAAGCAAAGGAAAGAGATGCTCTGTGATTCAGACAACTCTTTTCTTTGAACATCACACAGTTTGCACAAGCCCAGAAGAGTTGTTTGATCAGCCTGACTGATGACTGGTCTGGCATTGTCAAGCCCATTGAAGACTTCCCTGCAATAGTGACACATCTCTCAAATACAGTATCACAGCAACATGTTCACTTTGCATAAGTGCAAATCTAAAACAAAAAAAAACATATTCTTGCATCAGTGAAGCTTCAAGCTCAAACCACAAAAGTAAGGAAATGTGGTTTTGGAGTAAAAAAGTCTCCTAAACCTTGAGGAATGTGAGATATGGTGTTGTTATAGTTTGAATGATTGCTCAAGGCTGCATTGGTTATATCATACTCTTCAGCACATAAGCAATAAGGCACCAAGGGGTGTGTGTAAAATATATTTTCAAGCATCGTCAGAGGCATAGTAAGGCATGAGGCTACAGGCTGAGTGACTTCAGTCACTAGACGTGCTGTAAAATATGTTTTACACACAACCCTGAGTGACTTATTGCTCTTATAAAATTGGCTCCCTTTTTTTTTTTTTTACTTTTTACTGTTGGGAAAAGCATGTTTATATGTAGAAACAATAGATTTACTTTTGTGCATTTGTGATAAAATAATCCTTCCGCCCACTGCAACTGATGTCATTAATGATGTCATTGTATTATTACCTACTTTCTTCTTCCTGTTTTTTTTTTCTTTATTTTTCTCAACATTCAACATACGGAATATTTTTCATGGAAAGTTTACCACGGAATACAAGGATTCAAAATGCTGCTGAGTTCCACTGTACACACAGACAACAAAGGCCTTTGTTACAGCCAGAGAATCAATTATCTCACTGTCAGGGCAAGAAGAAGAGAGTTCCCTCATGAGCAGATAAAGCTAGCAGGGGATTTTTCACTGTCAGCAAAGAAACAGTTGTAGTGAAAACTATAAACAATACGTATTCCTAATTTATTTATGTATGTAAGAAGAGTGTGATAATCATGGAAACAATATTTAATTAATTTGTTTTATTTTTTATTTAAGGTAGTTTTATTTTTAGGAGCCTGCTGAAGTTTTTTTTGCAGTGTAAAGGTAGCAGCCATGTTTGTGGTGTAAGATCAGTTCTGACTGTAGAGGGCTAACTGAAAGGCCTGTGTTCCAAATGCCCATTGATTTGGGTTCCAGACTCTTCACAGCTGAGTAGTCCTTTTTTTTAATCATGTATAAACCATATTTTACACATAAATAAGAGGCAGTCAAATTACTGGATTTCACCGTGCCATTTTATAAAATCTTTTAAAGCTCAAAAATCTACTCATACACCAATGCTTTGACTGACAGTGCTGATGTTAAAAACCTGCCAGCCATGCTCTAAGTGATCATTTTAACCCTGAGAAACACACAAGCAATAATACAAGACAGAATGGGTGGTACTGGGCAATACCAGACCACCCAGGGGTGTAATGAGGCCCAACAACACAGACAGAGGGTCTTATAGTCCCTGGAAGGTCTAATATTGCCCATACCACCCTCCCTGAAGGGTATTATTGCAGTTAGAAAATGGGCACTAAGTAACATTTTTAGTAAAATTAAATTAAAGATTAAAAATATATCAAATAAATATAAAAAAATGAAAAAAAATTATGTCCTTGAAAAGTAGTCCCTCTACTGGTACTTTTGCCAGTAGAGGGCACTGCTGGTTAGGAGAGACAGCTTGATTCTACGGCTTTCTTGTCTTCTTCAATCACTTTCGTTTGCTTCTGCCTGAATGCCTCCAGTACTGAGGTAAACCGTCTAGCCTCTCATACTAAAACAGGCTGAGGAGAGAGATACTGATTTTTCACAATTTTCTTTATGTTGAGTTTGTTCTGTAAATCCATACTGGAGGATGAATGGATTAACTACTGGAATGAGATTGAGAGTTCATGCATTGGCAAGAAGCTATAGTTTCAGCGCTGAGATTTTTTTTAAGTGGAACTGTTTATTAAAAGTAAACTGCGTGGTTCAGGAAACCGAGTGGGTGTCAGAGCAGGGGCCACTCACTAAGGAACAGAGCATAGCAGGCCAACGTTAGGAGAAAGGGGAATGAGAGCCGAGCTGGGAGACTGCTGCCTTTGGAAATGAGCTTGGTTGGGAGAAATGCTCATTTCTCTTTCTACCCAACCACAGAATAAGAAACTGCACTGTGTTTCTTTCTGCTTATTATTTTAAAGCATACCACTTTATATTTATGGGGGATTCAGTTGTCAGAGGACTGTATGTGAGCTGTACATAAGAGTGAGTACTATCAGAAGCAGCTCTATTGATCGGTGTAGTGCAGTGTAAGGTATGCACCACAACTGATTTTTTTTTTTTTACAGAGACATTTTTTTTCCATTAGTTAAACTTGCTGTTTGTTTAACTTTTGTTAAACTAAGCGACTGCCATGACTGCCACTGTGCATGGTGGTGGTGGTGGTGGTGGGGGGCTACTCACTCGCTAACTGACCTAAAAACAATAGTGGTGATTTCAAATTCAGTGTTCAAGTTCAGCCAATGGGGCAGCAGGATGGGCACAAGGATACCTGAACAGGTGAAGGGGCACTTGGGCTGGTATTTTTCATTTCCTGGAAATCTATTGTACATTAATTTCACCCCCTGGCAAGGGTATTAGCCAATCAGATGCAAGTAAATAAAACACCCATATTCTAAAACACCATAAATTCATGGCAGTAGGTGGAATTCTACCCAAACATTTTTTTCATGGTGTGTGTGTCTGTGTTCATGTGATTCAACAAAATGTAGTTTTTTGCAAAGATCACATCCTGTTTTCAAAGGATATTTAAAAACAGATGCACAATTATTTGTATTAGGGTTGGCATTATCAATACCATTTGTGGCAAGCAGCACTGGCTGTCCAGTATCACCCTTTCCCCTCACCCTTTTCAATGCTAATTAATCCCTGTCAATAAGTGGCAATCCCATTCTTATCCTATTCAATGTCAAGTAATCCCTGGTGTATAATTACACCCCAGTTCCTCACACCAACCCATGTCAAGCAATTCCTGGTGTCCATAGCTCCCTTACCCATCCCCATTCAAAGCAATCCTGGAGTCCAGAGTCTCCCTATGCCTTACCCTGCCCCAGTTAAGCAGCTGTTGGTTTCCAGAGCCCTGTTCCCTCACCCAGCCCCATGCCAAGCCAATCATAGTGCAAAGTGGCACCCACCTCTCTTCCTCACCTTATCCCAACCTTAGCAGTTCTTGGCATCTGGTACCATGTGTTCTTCAACCTTCCCCCAGCCAAGCAATCCCTTGAATTCAGTGGCACCCCTTCCTTACCTCAATTCATGTCAAGTAGTTCCTGACTTTCAGTTGCATTCTCTCTGTTATTCCTCCCTATAACAAGCAGGGTCTGGTGTTCAGTGGACTCCCTCCCTCATGCAGAGCAGTACCAACCAGTCTCTGGCATCTAATGGCATGCCCCATCTCTTAGCCCATCCCTTGCCAAGAACAATCCTGGTGAACAGTTGCATTTTCTATTTCAGCAAACCTAAAGCCAAATAGTACCTGATCTCCAATGTGACCCCTCTCTCTGCCCATCTGATCTGAAATAAATCTTTGTGGTCCAGTGTTCCCTTCTCACCCTACCTGAAGTCAAGCAGACCTTGGTTTCTAGTGGCACCCCTACCTCAACCTGCCTCGGAGTCAAACAGTTCCCCAACCTTACTGTAAAAATACAAAAAGTAGCACTTGGAGGAAAAACGTCATAGCTGTAGCCTAGGTAAATGTTAATTTTTTACTGTGTGAGCCCTTTAAACTAACAAAGCCAAAACAGAACAAAGCACTTGCACTTTGACCACATGGGTCTTCCTCAGGGTTCCCAACCTCAGTATGCATCTGCCATCAGCATCCACTCCCACTCCAGTTATCTCTACAGCTGTATACCATCTGAATTTCACTACTGAGAACCAGATTAAATAAAATACATTCAGTGAAGGCCAGCCTGCCTGTTCAGCGGCAAGCCACCCGTCTGTGGCACCAACATCCTGGTCTCAGAGACAGACTCATGAGTCAGAGGGATGACCAGAGGAGAAGGATTGAGCATCCCATGGACTGGTGTCTTTCTCTGGGGGAAGGGGGAGGAGTATCTGGCGAAATGCAGATCTCGGGCGGAGGCTGAGGTTACCGCCATGACCGGTGCCACATGTAACGGGGGTGGGGCAGACACTGACATCATTGCATGTCCCTGCCCCCAGGAAAAAATCTGTCACTGGCCACTAAAGATGGCTTCTGCCTTTGCCACTGCTCCCCGCCACAGACCAAAGTCCGCCGTGGAGTCCTGTTTCCATGACCCCACCCTACAGGGCAAGCAAGGGTTTTGTGACTGTGTTTCCTGGGATGGGGTGCCTGCTCAACAGCTCTGCCAAGTGGGGGCAGCCTGGGGATGGGGGGTGGCGAGTGAAGCTGGAGACCAGGACCTCCAGTTGGCGGGCCAATAGCCGGTGAATAGCAAAAAAAAAACATATTCAGTGAGTTTCTATTTCATTACATGAAATTTATAAGAATGAAATTTAGATGGTGGCCAGCCACAGAGGTATGTGCAGTGGTCGTGCCAGCTACCTACTGGAAAATCAGTTTTGGAGGTCATCAGTGACATAGGTGAAGGACTGCCAGTGACCTAAGAAGTGAGGTAACTAAGAGGTAATATAGTTTTGTAAAATTGCAGTCCAGTCATCTCCATTATCAAGGATGCCCTGAACAAACATACGAGTAATGCAGAAGATCTGAGTTTTAATTTCCATTCTCATGCTGTAAACAGTGACTGTATCCAGGGTTCCTCTGACACTACATTTGTTAGAGTTAGTAAAGAGGGCTGGACATTCTGGGGGCAACTCTTTGCCTTCTTCTTGAAACCTCTCACATCTACATAGTACTGTTCATCAACTGATTTTCAAGTATGCCATGCTACAAAAACATTACACAACATTTTGCTGAAGACTGTCCTTAGACCACAGACACAAAAAACAAATACTACAGCATTAAGGCTTTTCAGCAGAGCTATAATGTTTTGTATTGCCAAGTAGCTGCTCTGTCAAAATAACAGAACTATTCTTTGTCCTCTCCTGATAGTGAAATCCAAAAACATTGTAGTCCCCAGATTGTGGATCTACTGAGAGAACACTTTTTCTATTTGCTTTAAAAATCATTACGAGTCAATTTGCACAGGTTCTGCTGGGCTAAAGCTGTGATAGCATGGGTGACTGGAAGCTTATTTTAAGAAATAGTAGAGTACAGATTAATACATCATCCCTTTGAGTGCTATTCTCATTACTTAATTATATGAAGCTGAGCAGTATGGCCTTTTGCATCTCTGTTTAACAAAAACTGCTACCACAGCATTTGTAATGGAAATAGTAGCAATGTGTATTCTTCATTCTAGTCAAATTGTGAAAGCATGTGAAAGTTTGTCCAGCATGAGGAGTGCCATAGTGTAATATGGAGTGGGATAACAGATGGATGCAACAAACAGAATTATGGTTCATGCACCATTGGTAAAGCAGAGTGTTTATTCAAAAGGAAAAAATAAAGAAGCTCATTCTGTGAGCAAAATAAAGACTTTACAAACAAAATAATTCACATATGTAGTAAACTTAGCAAGCAGTTTCCACTTGGTGACACAACTTCCTCAGTCCTTCACCTGCGCTGGTCAAAAGGTACTTACCCGATCTGCTATCATACAGACCAAATAAGCCTTATATACACGCCCACACAGTCACGTGTTCACAGCATTATCAAAGTTTTTATTTTATCTTTATAGAGCTCCTTTTAATTTACATAATGTTATGGAGCCTTTAACTAAAATATTCAAACCATATTTGATAAACAAAAGCAGTCATTAACTAAGGAGGCTTAAATTTAAATGCAAATCAATCAGTTCTGCTGTGATGGACAGGTACTGCATTATAAAAAAAACGACACTAGAGGCCGCTGCCACCCTATAGTGAAGGATTACAGCAACCTGGCTAGCAACAGAGAACATGCCTTGTTTGTAGAATTCTGCAGAATTCTGCTCTGTAAGAAAAGTAAGTTTTGTCATACATTTATATGCTCTAAAATGTCCCAGTTTAATGCAACCTGCAAAAGAGTACTGTGCATGGTACATTCAACCTTTTTCTGCCGTTTGTTGAAAGCTCAGCTGTAGGATTGTAATACCTTAGTCTCATACATTTTGGTACTGTTTTCTGTCAGCATACCTTCATACTGTTTGCCAGTTCAAAATGTATTAAAAATACTTTGCTGCACCTCTGTGTAAAAAGGGGGCTTGCTAATGTGATAATTCACATGTCCAAAGAGAAAGGACATTCATACTATATTTGCCTATTTTAGGCAGCTCCAAAGCTGATAATTTCAAGTACGTTTTTCAAATATCCACAGGCGTATACACAGCGCCAGGATTATTAATTTAAACAATGCTAAATTGCATATGGACCTGCTATTGGACCAAGGAGAAAAAGAAATATACAGTGGAGACAGATAAGTTTTAAGATTGGGAGTGGGGATTTCAGAGGTGGCCAATCATCTGAACTAGGAGCAGTAGAATAGTGTAGAAAAAGCAGAAAAGAACTGTTGCAACAGTAGTTTTATAAAGAAAAAGTAGGTCCACTTCAAGGGATAGGTTTAATCCCTGTCACACACGGCCATATACCTATTTTGGCTGTCCTTAAAGTGTTGATGTGGACACTTGGTAGATGAAATATTTGTACAATATGGTGTTTCAGGTACTGAATGATTGTTACATACCCTCATCTCCAGTATGGTTGTTGTAAAGAAAGCATTTGCCTGAATAAAATCATTTAGGGCTACAAGAGCATGTGATATCATCTGTTTTGTTGATTAAGTAAATAGACTATTAATGACATGTGGACCTGGAACCACCATTTCCCATAGTTTACTGAGGCACCAGTAGGTGCTACCCCTTCACCAGACGGTGAGGATTTACCATAGCTAAAACATACCTTCTTAACAAATTATCATCTAGGCAGCCATTTTCCCTCAGGTAACGCAACGGATGGGTCAGACTTCATACAGAGCTATTAGAAGTAATAATTAATGAAAGCCCAATGTTCAGTCATGCTCTGCTGCCAGCACCACCACTCCAAACCTTTGACTCATCTGTGGTCTTGTTAAAAATGAGCCATATTTTGAGAACATCCTAGGACACACAAAGTAGGGAGGGCAAGTAAGAATGTGTTCTGTTCCATATCAGGTCCATAAAGAACTGCATTAAGAATAATGCTCTATACTTTCAATAGAACTGCATCTCTGCAGCCCATACAACCATGTCAATAACATTGAAAAACGTGAACCATTTTCATGTTGCATCCACATAATGGATGAGATATGAAGGGTTTTCATTGTGGATAAACCGCCTAGAGATACATTTTATTTTTGTTTGTTTGTTAATATGAAAGCCTTCTCCAGCAAGACTTTTCTGTTTGTATTGAAATATAACAACACATTTTGCTTTTTGAATTAAGATGTCTTGAATGATTTACTGATAAATATACCAAAACATCCAAGTGTCATAAAAGAAATTGACCTTTATTAGCTCATAGCACAGAACTGCCAGTGAAGCTTCATTTATGGTGATAGTCAAAGAAGCCTTCAGGGTGAACATCAGCCATACAACTTCTTTCTCATCTTATCCAAGTGAATGAGGTCTGTCGAGAACAGCAGCCTGTCTCTTTAAGGTGTCTATATAATAGTGTGGAGAGTGGTACATACTACATTGTAGAACACTTCATGGATAAAACAGACTTACATACAGTATGTATTCCCTTTTCTAAACCTGAGCTGTCAATTGTGTGCTCATAAAAGGTAAAGGTTTATTTTCTTTTATCCACAGGCTAGGGAGCTTGTATACTTAAGCAGTACAGGTTTCCCCCTAGAGATCCTACCATTGCACCTCAATACCAAACTTAAGAGAACACAACTTAGAGATGAGTGATGAAATAATTGAGGCCTTGTTAATCAAAACTCAGTATACTGTAAAATTGTAGTCTCTGTAATTTTGTATATATCCACCAATGTTTTTGTTATAACTGGATGCTTGTGAAAACAGGCATCTTGCCCACATGCTTTTCCAATATAAAATAAAAATGAAATGAAATGAAAAATGAAATATGCTAAATATTTCTGTTTGTACAATTCTGACTCACAAATTCACAATTTGGTGATCGTGCCATGTTCAAATGCTATTCTGTAAGTGGCATTGAGGAGTCCAATTACTTATACCAACAGTTAAAAATTAGGTGAATAAATATTAATAATGTAGGCTAGTGTGGGATAAAATGGAGTGTCTGAACAGGGGATAATGACTCCCATAGCAGCCAATGAATGTAGTGATGTATATCACAAAGAACCACAAAAGTACACAAAAAAACTCTGCAAAATTGATTTTAATACAGTAGGTCACACAGTCAACAACAGCAGGAGTTAAATTATATCAGTACAGGTTTGAGTTCAAATCAATTACCACCAATTCCAAAATATTGCTGTTTTACAGTATGTCTTCTTCTGGTAGTCCATTTAAATGTGAGGCTTTTGCATGAGCACAGCTCACAATGTATTTTAAAAATAATTCTGTGGTAAATTTTAGCACTTGTGAAAGATACCAGACTGAGAGCTCTAGAGACTGAAGCCCCGTACATTACTTTTACAAGATGGATGAGATTATTTACACTGCCCTGCCAATTTATCTCACCTCTGTCATAAAGGGGACGGTGGGTGGGCAGAGAGGGACAATGAAAAAGCAAGGATACTGAATGAATACTTCTGCTCAGTATTCATAAAAGAAGAGGAGGGGGAGATACCTAATCCAAATAATAGAAACACTCTGGATTGGGGGGATGATCCAAGTCCTTTCACAGAAGAAAGGATTCTGAAAGAACTCCTAAAAAAGAAGATGGACAAAGCAATGGGGCCTAACGGGATTCACCACAGAATTCTAAAAGAATTAAGTGGAGAACTAGTGACACCACTGACATTCCTTTTTATCATGTGAGGATGGTGTGGTACCTGAGGTCTGGAGGAGGGCAGATGTGATTCCCTTCACAAAAGTGGGAGCAAGACAGAGGCAGGAAACTAAAGACCCGTTAGTTTGACCTCAGTGTTAGGGAAAATGATGGAATCACTTCTGAAGGAAAGAACTGCCGAGTACCTAGAGGCTAGTGGGGCACAGGACCCAAAGCAGCATGGATTCACAGCAGGAATGTCATGTCAGATGAATCTAATTGATTTTTTTGACTGGGTGACCAAAGTAGTAGACTAGGGAGGAGCTGTGGACATGGCTTACTTAGACTTTAGCAAGGCATTTGACACAGTCCCGCACAAAAGATTAATAAACAAATTATCCAGCCTGAGAGTGGCTCCCAGGATGGTAGCCTGGGTAAAACATTGGCTGGACAACAAGACACAGAAGGTAATAGTAAACAGTGTCCACTCTGAAGAAAGGGGGGGTCAATAGTGGGGTCCTGCAGGGTTCAGTACTCGGTCCGGTCCTTTTTAATAAGTGACATTGTAGAGGGACTGGAAGGAAAAGTATGCCTCTTTGCAGATGACATGAAGATCTGCAACAGGGTTGATATACAAGGGGAGTGGAAAGGATGAGAAGGGACTTGGCAAGGTTGGAGGAATGGTCAGAAGTATGGTGGCTTGGATTCAATGCAAAGAAGTGCAAAGTAATGCACCTGGGAAACAAAAACCCGGTGGAAGAGTACACAATGTGGGAGGGGGTAGTAACAACAACAAAAATGGAAAGGAACCTGGGAGTCATCATATCAGATGACCTAAGGTTTAGCAAGTAATGTGAGAAGGCAGTAGGGATGGCTAGGGGGATACTGGGATGTACAGGGAGAAGCATCACGAGTAGAAAACAGGAAGTTGTTATCCCTCTGTACAGACAATTGGTGAGACCCCATTTGGAGTATTGTGTCCAGTAGAGACCCCATCTCTACATGGACATAGACAGGATGGGAGCAGTCCAGAGGAGGGCAACTAAAATGGTGCAGGGTCTGCAACAGAAGACATATGAGGAGAGAGACTGAAGAAGCTTAATATGTATACCCTTGAGGAAAGGGGGGGGCATGATAGAAACTTTTAAGGACCTGAAGGGAATCAACAAAGTCCAAGAGGGTAGCATATTTCAGAAAAAGAGACATGGAAGAACAAGGGGACACAATTTGAACAGGGGAGACGGCTCAGGGGCAATGCGAGGAAATATTTTTTTACATAGAGGGTGGTGGATGCATGGAACAGCCTTCCTGAGGAGGTTGTGGGGTCAAAAACAGTGGGGGAATTCAAGAATGCATGGGACAGACATAAGGCAATTCTTGTGGGGGAAGTAGGAAGAAATAGGCTGTTGGTTAACTAGGATCTGCAGCTTATCCAATAGGTAGGGAAATGGGCAGACTAGGTGGGCCAAGCAGTTCTTATCTGCCTTCAAGGTCTATGTTTCTATGTTTTCTATGAAGGACCTTCACATAAGTGAGAGCGTAGTTCAGGATATAGGCCCAGTTAATCCCCAACATCTCATGTGCGATTGTGTACAAGGGTGCCAACTAAGGCCAGTTATGTCTGTGGTGCTTTGATATGGACAACTTTGAACTATAGTCTCCCACAGCTAATTTCACATAGGCCACTAAACAGACATCAGATGATAATGACCTTACCCTCTGTAGAACCCCAACATTCACCCTGCATCAAGACCCTGTTAGACATTGATTTAGTTCTAACCCCTTTCTCTAACCTGTTTACCACTCATCCACCCTCCTTTTCCCCACACAATAGAAAGATTAATTAGAATATAACCCTTCTCCTCCTCCCTCCTCCTTCCCTCCACCCTCCTCCCCCATCCAGTATATGATACAATGTAAGAAACCCATCTATGGAGGAGGACAGTGATCAGCTCAGTCTGTCTTCTTACCACCTTGGCCAGCCACAGTCTGCATGAATGGTGCATGCATTTATAGCAGAATCAGCTGATTTTACTAAAGTGTGTGCTCCATTCATTTAGATTACAGCTTGTCGAGGAGGTGCAAGGAGGGTCAGTGCCAGTTGCTATCCTCCACTCATGAGTTTCTTACTTTGGATTGAGTGCCATATGGGGGTTGGAGGGTAGTGGATAATATCTGTGTGGGGAAGGGATTTGTCTTTTTTTCAGGACTGGAGTACTAAGGGTGAGTACACTGCTACTTGCCAAGTCGGCGGGCTGGGGAAGGTGGGTATATTCAGATTAATATTTTCTAAGGGCAGGGGTATAAGGGAGAGTGCATGGGTGCAGAGTGGGTGTGGGTAGGGGTACAACTTCCAGAATGATCTCCTGGGTCTGGGTGTGGGAGAAGGGTGAGTCTAAGGCTTCTTCAGAGGGTGGGGTGATGGTACTTGTTTTAATTAATAGACATTTTTTTGTACTTTGCCAGTGAATTTCTGGCAAAATGCCAAATTCATGCTGTCTTTTAAGAGCACAAGATTTGACACTTTTCCTCCAATGCACTGGCAAAACAAAATGTTATAACACTCAAAAACAGTCATACCCCCTACCATAGCTGTTGAAAATGTTTGTATTTCACGTTTGCCTGAGTTTGCAAAATGTGAAAATAAAGTTGCTTAATTAAACCTCTGATACTATTTTCTTCCACAGTGTTAAACTGTTCCTCAAACAGAATTAAAAATATTAAAAACAGTTCTCAGAGAAGTGCATGCTTTTAAATCATTTTCTAATGCTTTAGATAAAAACACAGTATTCCACAAAGTCCAAAAGGAAGCTTTAAACTTACATTACATTCTGCTGAACCTCTATCATGGAAACTGCATCCTGACACAGTAAATTACGTATAACCAACTCCTACATGCCAAAGTGCAAGTAGCTCAATATTTCTTAAAATCTCTGACAAAAAAAAAAAAAAACACAGCTGCTTTTAACTTCCCAGATATATACTATAAGCAACAAACAATAGTAATGGTTTGGACATTTGAAAATAATTTATTCAGTGGGGTGAATAAAGGTAATAATACCCTTAAGTCTTCTGATTTGTGGCTTATTACCTCGTTCCACCCCCTCAATGCATTTTTCTTTTCGTAAACTGAAACAGTTACTATCACTTGAAATATTTATTTGCAAAAGACTGATGTCACCCCAATACTCAACAGCTAAAGCTGAAAATAATGTTTTTCCTACAAGTCGTTATTACAGGAATTGAAAGTGCCCTGTTGCTGCTTTAGCTTCCAATCTAATGTACTGTAAAAAAATGCTTCATTTTCTTATTAGTTTTTTCCTCATGCAACAGACCATTCTGAACAGTTCAATGTTTACAGATGTAGCAAGCTTACTATATGGATTAAATTACATGACTTGGGTGTGGGCTTATATTCACTGAGCATGCAATCATGTTGGTGTTTCAATTTTATAGGTTCACTTCTAGTCTGCTGTTTGAATTTTATTTCAAACAATTGCAAGCTATCCAAGCCAAGTCCAGTCATGTAGCTTGAAATGGTTTGTAACATTTTACTAGGAGGAGGGTTCTTGGTGGGGTCCATTTTTTTTTCTGGTTCACCCATCCCTTGTTTAAAAGGATTGAAGCTTACATTACGGGCATGAACAGTCGTCAGAGAGTCTCTTAAGGAAATCAAAGGTTTTTAAAATGTAATCCTTAGCAACCCATACCTGATACCCCTGTATGTACAGTGAGTGTGATTGGGAGAGGCAGTAAGTTGACTTTGGAAACCTTCATGCTTTCTATATAAATATATTACCTGGAGTCATCAAGGTAACATTTATTTGCAATTTCATTTTCTTTATTTGTATCAATTTCAACAGCAAGCCAGAATTTAATAGTTTTGCTTGACTTCTGTCTCATTATTCTCCCTGCTCACACTGGAGATCTACACTCCCTGGCACACAATGGGGCATGCCAAGCTTACAGTGACTCACAATCTGGTCACATACTCTAATACTGTACCTGAAATTGAGGAGTGGACACATCAGAGCCATTACACACCAAAATAAGGAATTTGCATTTTTCTTTGCATTTGCCAGTTTTAAGAGCCAGGTCTATAGCCTAAAAATTCTTGGATCTTGCACTGGCCAATTGCTGCAGCAGTAGGGCTGCTGTTGATTATGCCAGCAATCTGGCTTTGGAAGTGATGCCTGGCTACTGTGTTCTGGCCAGAGGGAGGATGGTCAAGCATCAAAGAGTACACTCCCATCCTCTGGGGAAGAAGGGCAGCACTCACCATTGCAGCAACACTGCCTGCATGACCACTGGTGAAAGTGTAGTTGCAGAGTCAAGCTGGAGGGAGGACGTAGCCTGGCTACACTGTGAGGCAATGCAATAGCATGTGCACCATGGAACCCTAGCCAGTCATATGCCAAGTGTAAGGAGGAGCACAGTCTCCCCTCTCCTGATTTGTAGCAGCAAGAAACTAGCACTCACCACTCCTGACTGCCCACTAGTCTCCACCACTCACTAGATGGGTCAGAAAGCAGTCACAAAGAAATACTCTCTGGTATCAAAATGCTCTCTATGGACCACCTCAAAAATCACCTAAGCAACAGAGATACTGAGGTTCACACTGATGTTCATACTGAGGATCATATGGAGCAAGTAGGGAAAGCCCATGTTTGCTCCAAAGATAGAATCAATCATAGTACTTAATAACTGCTACCAATAAAATATATTTGTCCAATCTAAGTTTGAATTATTGTGTGTTCTTATTTAGGATTATATCCTCTGGCAGGGAATTCCACGGGTTAACAACCCTTGATGTATTAAAGTACTTTCTTTGATTGTGTTTTAAACTCTTTTTATTTGTAATGGGTATCCTCTAGTAATTTGTGTTTCTTGTTTAAATGAGATACCAAGGTCAAATAGCAAAACAGGGTCCTGCATTGCTTCATACATGAATAGGTGGTCAGATCTAATCCTTCTAATTTCTGTGGGCATAAGGTTTGGTTCCCTTATCCTTGTCTCATACTCCATCCATTCTAGGCCGGAGATGCATTTAGTGTATTTTCTTTGCAATTTTTCAATTTTATCTTTCATTTTTTCTGACTGGAAACCAGATCTGGGATGCATACTCAAGCTGGAGGTGTACATAAGCTCGATATAGTGGAAGCATCACAGTGCTATCTCTAGCTGTTATGTTTCTTTTGATTGACAGTATAATAGTATTACATTTTTTAATAGCAGTTTGAGTTTGTTTGTCGGTACCAAATGATTCAGATACAAGAAAACCTAAATCTTTTTCCATAGAGCAAGATGATAAGTGTGTGCCACATAGTGTATATATGTTTTTTTGATTTACTCTGCCCTAATGGATTATTTTTAATTTTTCCAAATTAAATGACATGTTCCATTATTTTACTCAGGCTGTTACTGTGTCCAGATCTTTCTGTAGATATGTTATGTCCTCTTTGGTACTGCAAGGGCCACCAATATTGGTGTCATCAGTGTATTTCATCACCCAGCAGTTAAGATTTTTTAGTAATGTCAGAAATAAAAATCTGAAAAGGATGGGACCCAGCACAGATCCCTGAGGGACACTGCTTGACACCTCCCCAATATCTGATAAATGGCCATTTATTGAAACACTGGGTTGTTTCCTATCATTCAACCATTCAACAACCCAGTTTATTATGGTATTACTTGCCTTGAGTAACCTCATTTTTTGTAGCAAAGCCTGGGGGGGGGGTCATGTCAAACACCTTACTACAATTCAAATAGGCCACATCACATGGATCTCCCCTATCAAATGCCTTGCTTATGCTTTCATAGAAGCAGAGCAGGTTGGTAGTACAGCCCCCTGGCTTTCTTAAAACCATGCTGATCTCAGTCAGTAGATTCAGTCAGGGAAGTAAGTTTATCTTTAACCAGGCCATGTAATATTTTGCAGACAATACTAGTCAGGTTAACTGGACAGTTGGGCACAGAATTTGTGACCCTTTTTATATATGGGCAGTACATGTGCAATTTTCCAATCAGATGGTAACTATCCTGTATTCATAGATGTTTCAAATAGTATTTTCAGAGGGTATATTATATAGTCAACCATGATTTGTAGCATCCGGTTAGAAATACGATCTGGGCCTGGTGACGCATTAGGCTTCAAGTTACAAATATGTTGCCTGATTTCACTGAGGTAAATTTTAATATTGGTATTGGTTGGGCCATTTATACCATGCCTTATTGGGGATTTTGGTCTATACACCTCAAAAAAATATTTATTAAACAGAGATGCCATTTCAGGATCAGTAGCAATTATGTTATTGTCATGTATTAACTGTCCCACTTTGTTTTGGGGTTTCTTAAGTGAATTAATATATGCATAAAAGGCTTTACAGTTGTCTTTTTTGGATTTTTTGCTAGTATAACTTCTGCCTTCTTATTTGCTTTTCTGATAGCCTTTTTGCAGGTTCTTTGCACATTTTTTAATGAATACCATGTTGATTCATCATTGCTTTTTAAATAATTTCTATGACATCTATTTTTCTTTTTGATTATTTTTTTTTTATATTCCTGGTGAACCACATAGGGCACTTTATGGTATTCTTATTCTTTTTTATTTGAGGGATATACTGTTAGCTGATACCTAAAATTACATTATTAATCATTGCCCACATCTCATCAACAGATTTATTTTCAAGAAGGTATGTCCAGTCCAATTGTTCCAGACCCATTTGTATTTTTTTAACATCAGCCTTGTCATAAAGAAATATTTCAGTGCATCCATTTACTATGGCATGTTCATACTTAATTACAAATATTATTGAATCATGGTCACTGTTGCCAATGGGTGAACTTGTTTTGCATTCTGTTATATGTATATTCCCAGAGCTTAGAAATAAATCCAATATATTGAACCCTCTAGTTGGTGAGTTCATACGTTGAATCAGGCTAATTTTGTTGCAACAGTCAAGGAAATCATTTTGCACTATAACCAGTAGCCTAGTTATTTTCCCAATCAATATCAGGCAAATTGAAATCTCCTAATATAACTAAATCAGACATTTCAACAGCTGTTTCTATTTCTGTAACAGTATTTTCCATGACCTCCATAGTTGATGTTGGGGGACAATATATAGTGCCTATAATAATCGACTGTATCCTTTTCCCACATACTCTTATTTATAAAGATTCTATTTCAGAATTTGTTGCCTGCTCTTTATGGGAGATATTTATTGAATTTAAGGTGTTTTTTTTTTTACATACATAGCAATAATCCCTCCTTTTTTCTTAGGTCTATTATGAGTATATAATGTGTAGCCGTCCAGTTTTGTGCCCTGTATTTCACTTTTGTCATTCCACCAGGTTTCAGTTATATAAATAATGTCAAATGGATTCTCAGTTATTTGTGCTCATAACTCTTTAAGTTTATTTCCAATGCCTCTGGCATTAAATGATAAAAGTTTAAGTTGATTTTGTTTTTGACAGTTTTTTTTTGTTTTGGGGTTTCTTTTTTTTGGTCTTGTTTACAATATTTTCTCTAACAGTGGGCTCAGCTAGTCTGTTGTGGCTGAGAAAATTCAGAGTTGCTTCCAAATTGTCTGCCAGTAATCCTGCTGCATTTTTGTTGAGATGCAGCTCATCTTTTGAGAACATCAGATTTTTATCAAAAAATAGTTCCCAGTTATCAATGAAAGTTAACCCACTATTACTACACCAATTTTGAATTATTGCATTTATTCTTTGAATGGTTTGGTTATTTTGCTGCTGGGCTCTAGGAATGGGAAGGATGTCCGCGATTGCAATCTGATGTCCCTTATTTTTCATCATTTCCCTGAGTTCCAGTAATTCAATACAAATATCCTTCTCATGCATATAGCCTACTTTGTTCATACCAGCATGAAGTATAATGACTGATTTATCTGGCAAATCAATGTTGCCCAACACCTCAGCTACATCTTGTATGGATGGGTAATGGATGGGTTGGGAGGTGGCCTGGCAGAGGTGGGCTGTGTTTCCATTGCAAGAAAACGAATATATATATATTTATGCAATGCCAGTTAGCATATATTCTGGCAAATATTTGCAATATTTACAGCGTGGTAAGACCTAGAGTGAGAATATTGCATTTTTCCTCACTCTAGGTCCCCCATGCCAGAATTTATCCACACTCTAGGTTGTGCTTGGCTGGATCCAGCATTGCAAGCTGCCAACTACAGCCAGTCACTTCCACATTGCCTCAGTTTTCACTTTACCACAATGTGACCCAGCAAAAAATAAAAACTGTTTAATTTCCTCCCCGACACACATTTAGTACTTTTACTTTCTCTCCCAACCTGAAACACCAAACTTTGAGACCACAAAATAAAAAAATAAAAAATTACAGCCCAGATGTTTTTTTCTTCCCATTCACATTTCCTTTGCATCACTACAGCTATTTCACAATTTTCCCAGCCACTTACCTCACTGCCACACACCCGCTCACTGACTTATTTTCCCAACTGGCAATGTGTCCCATAAAACGTTCAGACTACAAAATAAAAAAAATAAAAAAAACACTGCCAAAATCTTTTTTTCCTTCCCAATCACATTCATCAGTGCAGTTATTTCACAATTTTCCAAGCCCTTACCTCACCACCACATGCATGCTCATAGGTACATTTCCTCAACCAGCACTTTGTCCATCTTCACGCAGGCAATGAAGCGAGGCTTCCCAAATGCTCCTAAAAAGAAATCCGCTACCGCAAACCACTGGCTTTCCATCCACTGCCTCACACAGCAAAATCATGTAGTCAAAACATGGTGATGCATGCAAAAGCTTCATTTGCGTCAGCTGCATCACCTATCAAAAAGTCACTCGGTCATCCTTAAAATTCTCAGACATCCAAAAACTCAAAAAAATGCATAAAAAAAAAAGAAACCACATAAATTCATTAGGCATTACATAATGAAATATGTTATGTCCTACCTGATGTTGCCAATATTTCTCCTTGTGCAATTTAACCTTTGAACTCACTCTTGGCTTCATCTCTTGTAATGTCAAAGGTCAAACTTCACTCATGAGAAACATTGGTGATAGTTCAGGTAGGGCCATGGCATATCCCTATATATATATATATATATATATATATATATATATATATGTAATAAATGATAGGTAAGTGTGGTGTACAGGTATATAAGTCCATCGAGTGGTCCTAGTGAGGTCAAAAATCCATGAGGTTGAAGAGTTAGTGCCACTATGACCTCATTAGGACCCAGAGATGATTGAATTATATCCCTATGCACCACATTTACCTATCAATTGTTTTATATAATGCATTGGGAAAGTGCCTGTTTTTGTACCTAAAGTCTGTGTTTTTGTCAGAAGGTTTATAAGGGAAGGCTGTGTTTTTGTCAGGGGGATTATTAGGTGTGCTAATTAGCATAGGATTTTTTTAACTGGTTCAGCTGGTGTGTTCACTGACATGTACTCATGTATGAGCAAGTTTATTTTTCTGGATTATGAGCTAAATGAAGAAAATGAAAGAGTGATTCATTGTGAGCTACACAAACTATTGTAAGTGGCTTTGTATAACGAGTGGTCTTTGCTGTTGAAATCTGATTTTGAAAAGTAAAGCTGTGATTTCAGGCATGAGCATCAGCATTGACGCTGATGTGCATGCCCTGAATCATGGCTTTACTTTTAAAATCAAATTTCAACAGCAAAGACCACTTGATATATAAAGCTGATTAGTTCATGTTGTTCGCAATGAATCACTCTTTATTTTTTCTTCATTTATCTTACACTCGAGGAAAACAAAACTTGCTCCTACATGAGCACACTGGTACTCTGAGGCTATATGTGGTTGGGAGCACGCAGGAGCTGTGGACTACTCATATTAAGGTTGTGACAGCAACAAAATGATTTTCCCTAGACATAATACAACAGTGAGATTTTTTTGCAATTCTGGTGCCAGATATGCCATCATGGACCTTGCATATGGCATGCAGCACCAGATTACACTGGTTACAAAAATAGACAGCAAAAGCTGAGAGTGTCCCTTTAATTGGAAGGTAAACAGCTTCACTTGAGAGATATGCAGCTTTAATTGTTTGGAATGTAAATTTAATTGATGAGTTATACAGGGTAATACACAATAATGGGCTCCTATGGTGAAAAGGCTCCATCCATATATTTTATATCTATCTATCTATCTATCTATCTATCTATCTATCTATCTATCTATCTATCTATCTATCTATCTATCTATCTATCTATCTATCTCCCTACCTTCCTATGTTTCTATTTATCTATCTATCTATCTATCTATCTATCTATCTATCTATCTATCTATCTATACATGATTTGCAAAAAAAAATGTGTTAATGCACCAGTTAGGGTAACTTAAAACCACAAAAGTATGGAAATGAGGTATCAGGGCTTTTCGTACTAATGCCTCCCCACCCCACCCACAAGCAGCAAAAGGACAAAACATTAGGATTTTTGTCTCTGGAGTCTTGACAAATCAGTGGTGGGGTCTTCCTTGGGGTTGTCAACTGTAATGCCCAACCTGTTCCGCAAGCAAGCAATGTCACACATGATCTCTTTTTTTCGCACAGGGCACATGGTGGGGAGCATTAGGGTTGACAGCCCTCAAGGAAGACCCCTCCACTGATCTGCCAAGACTTTGGAGACCCAAATACCCTAATGTCTTGTTCTTTTCTTGATTGAGATGGTGGGGTGGGGCATTAGGGTGAGAAACCCTAATGCCACATTTCTCTACTTTTGTGACATTAAGTTACCCTAACTGGTGCATTAACACATATTTTATCAAATTATTTCCTTTTTTTTTATATAGTATAATCAGATTCTCATTTGCCTGTGGAAATCCATAGATGCCTCTATAGATACATACATGTACGTTACCATTGGTCCTTGCTCTTGCATTTCAGCCAACATAGCAACTAAATTGTCTGCATAGCCTTGTTATTACCCCACCCTATGACCGCCATGCTTAGAACTTTTAAATCTCCACCAAAATGTGATTCTGTGCCACTGCAAGATCATTCTGCACCACATGGTGAAAACACATTTTGGCCAGGATCTGAAAAATATGAAGGCAAGAGACACTCCACAAATAACTCACACTGTGCCTCATTTTTAAACGATAACAACAAGTAAAAGGAAATGGCACCAGTTTTGGCTGCAAAAAACATTCATTGTGCAAAACATAAAAATAACTCACAGGCAAAGCTCAATTAACAGCAAAGCAGCAGCAGCAGAGACAGGAGAGGAGATTCTCCTAATCGGTTTCACCAAAGGCTTCATCAGAGAGAGTGGGTGTCTGCTACCTGCCAATGTGCCTTTAAATATAAATGCCTCTTAAAGTGACAATCCTACATCAGTTTAGTGACTATAGTTAAATACTAAATGTTACAAAACATATAAATCACTCACATATACCATAAGTACAAAAGGACAGGTAAAGAAACACTAAACATATCAATTGCTTACTACATAAATATGGGCAATACTTGGAAATAGCAGAAAAAACATTATGAAAGAGAAAATGTGTGATGGCCCAAATGATCTTCAAAATATTCTACATAATATCAATAAATGTCTGCACATCCAGAGTAGTCTAAATGTAGATGTGGGTGTCATAGAGGCAGAGTAGTAAAAAAAGAGAAAAGAGAGAAAAAAATTATTCATCAAAGCAGGCAATAAACTTATATCTAAATCCTGTTTCTCTTACTCAAAATTGTGGATTCAAGTCTGTATTTTAAACCAGGGGCGAAAAGAGTTCCTAACTGTATGATCCACATTTTCCCTTCTAAGGGACATTAGGATCCCCCCTAATCCTACCCAACCTGACCAGGTATATCCCATAGAACATAACCCTTGCTGTGCCACCACCATGTATAAACATTTACAAAAACCTCTACGTTCTAAATATTCTGGCATCCTAAGGATTAAATTGGTGTATACCTCTCTCCTTAGGAAAAGATATGACTGGTCAGGGTATTGGTACACTCATTCTCTTTTAGTCTGCATAAGTGTTCCCCTATTTGCACTTTAGAAGTGCATGACGTCTTGCCTACCTAGAATGATCCACAAGTGCAAGTTGCTAAATACGCAACATTTTCCATAACACAACCAATGAAAGACCTTAACTCAAAGGTTGTAGATGCATTTACACTTGTGAAACTTTGAGTTTTTGAAACATTTTGGCAAAACTTACAGTGCCCACATTGGAAAGTGCCATTAGGTAATGGTGGTAACAACATGTGCACTGCAGGTCTTGGACCATATACATAATGTAAACTGTGGACAAGTCTGCCATTAAGATTTATACTCCTTTTGTGTAGTATTTTAGGTGGATTGTTTGAGGATTGGGTCAGACTTCAAACAATTCTGTTTTTATTAGCAGACACACACACACCCTCTGATGATGTCTTTGGCAAAACAGGTTAAGAGAATCTCCTCTCCTGTTTCTGCTGCTGCTGCTGCTGCTTTGGCATAACTTGATCTTTTTCTTTGAGTTATTTCTATATTTTAAAAAATAAATGTTTAGTTTTTTTTTCTCAGCCAACACTGGTGCCAGTTTCTTTTGCTTGCTGCTGGGATCTGAAAAATGATAGCTGTTGTAATCATGAGTTGGTGAAAAAAAAATTCTTTGTTGAAAATTTGTGGTCAAAATATTTACAATTAACAACATTATGAGCAAGCATAGCAATATTTCAATGCATGCACTTAACTTTGCCATTGTTACATATTTTGATCCCAGATTCTCAACACAGCCTTCTTATGACCCAACCTCATGAATAAGGGTGGTGAAATTTTCAAATCACACCTGAAAGGTGATTTCACCAAGCGACTACAAAATTGCCTTTAGGGCCAGATTTATAGAACTCTACTAAAAGTGTTAATGAGGTGGGGTCCCCAAAAAAACACATTTAAAATCTGGTGTCAAAATATATAACAAGCATTTGTCAATGCCGAATGTTTGCTTGCTGGCATTAGCATTGATAGTGTAGGAGTTAGAGAGATGCATAATAGGAATGGCAGTGAAGTACTGAACTGAAGCCAGCCCCACCACCACCCTGCAGAGACTGATAGGCATTGGGATGTGCCTTTGGGCCATCAGGTATAATGACCACGCCATTTCACCACACCCTACCTCGCAGACACCAACAAGTGTCACGGTGTGCCTTGGGGTCTTTGGCCCTTATACGCACCCCATTCCATCAGGAAATTCAGTGAGATGGGTGCAGTATAGGAGAACAAGGTGAACTTTGGGGCTGAAAAGTCCAAGGCACACCTTGATGCCTCTCACTGGCTGCAGGGTATGGAATGGTATGAGCATTACAGGCGAGAATCCTAAGTCACAACCCTGATGCCTGTCATTCTCTACAGGGTGGGGTGTTATGGTCGGAAACCCTAATGCCTCAGGCATTCATTGGTATTTTCACTCTAAATTTTCAACATATTTTTTTTGTGACCCCCACCTCATGAACAGTGGCAATATCAGTTTGTTAGCCGAAAGCTGCTTTTGCACAGCGACTACGGCATTTAACACCACAGGTGCAAAAACACATTCTGAACAGGATGTGAAAACTGACAGCTGTACTGTTAATGGGGAGGTGTAAAAAATGGCAGTGTTGAAAATCTGCAGTGAAAACATTTAATAAAACTGGTGAAGTCATGAGCGTGCATAGAAACTGTGCAACGCACACCAGTAATGTAATTAGTTTGGGGAATTTTTACAGCAGATTGTCAACACAGGCATTTTGGGACCTCCAATCATGAACAGTGTCACTGTGATTTTCTTTATCTGTCCCAAACAAGGATTTCCTACAGTGACCACGCATTTCTGCGCTGAAAGAGTGAAAACACATTTTGGCCATATTGTGAAAAATGACAGCTGTACTGTTAATAAGGAAGTGGGAAAAAATGCCACTGGTGAAAATCTGGACTGAAAATATTACAAATTCATGAACTTTCGAGGGTGCGTGGAAACTGCGCAATGTTCACTTGTAACACAGTCATTTTATGGACTTCTGTCACCAAATTTTTAACATAGCCATTTTAAGACCTCTGCTCATGAACAGCATCACTGTGATTTTCTTACTGTCTCCCAAACATTGCTTTCGCACACCGACTGCGCCATTGTGCGCTACATGTGCGGAAACACATTTTGGACAAAATGTGAAAAATGGCAGCTGTACTGCTCATGAGGAAGTGTAATAAAATGGCAATGTTGAAAATCTGGCATGCAAATGTTAAAAATTCGCAAACTTGCGAGATTGCGTAGGAACTGCGCACTGTGCGCTCCTAAAACAGTCATTTTTGGGACTTTTTTCACTAAATTTTCAACATAGCCATTTTATGACCTCTGCTCATGAATAGTGTCACTGTGATTTTCTTAATCTGTCCCAAACATTGATTGCACACACCGACTGCGCTATTGTGTGCTACATGTAGGGAAACACATTTTGGGTGCCATGTGAAAAATGACAGCTGTACTGCTCATAAGGAGGTGTGATAAAATGGCAAGGTTGAAAATCTGGAGTGCAAATATTAAAAATTCACAACCTTAGGCATGTGCGTAGGAACTGCGCAACACACGCTCGTAAAACAGTATTTTTTAGGAACTTTTTCACCAAATGTTCAACATAGCCATTTTAAGACCTCTGCTCATGAACAGTGTCACTGAGATTTTCTTAATGTGTCCCATACATTGATTTCACACACCGACTGCTCCATTGTGCACTACATGCGCGGAAACACATTTTAGGCAGATGTGAAAATGACAGCTGTACTTCTCATAAGGGGGTGTGGTAAAATAGCAATGTTGAAGATCCAGAGTGCAAATATTAAAAATTCATGAACTTACGAGTGTGCATAGGAACTGCGTAATGCATGCTCATAAAACAGTCATTTTTAGGAATTGTTTCACCAAATTTGCAACATAGGCTTTTTGAGAGCCCACTTTATGAACACTGGCACTGTCATTTCATTAATCAGTCCTGAAAGGTGATTTTGTGCGGTGACTGTGAAATCACCCTTCCGGCCAGATTAAAGCCATGACAGTTCCAGAATTCATGAGGAGGAGTCCCAAAAACCCCATGTTGAAAATTTGGTGCCAAAATTCCAAAAAATGTCTGGGATATGCATTAAAGTTGAAAAAACTCTATTTATTGCATTATACAGCTTACAGGCATTTCCTCAGTTTGCGGTCAGCTTTGAAGAGTGCAGACATGTTCCCGGTCCACCGAAGATCATCTCGCCAGCCTCCGGAGGTAAGTATGGGGTGAGGGAGGGTGTGGGGATGTAGGATGCACAGAGGGTGGGCACAGGTATGCAAGGAGACCACCGAGAGAATTTTTTTTGTTTACAGTTTTTTTTTTTAGGAAGATGATGTGGGATGTTTGCCACGCTGGAGTGGGCTCCCAGCTTGGCAGCTAGAAGGCTGTTTCGGGGGGACCTGGAGCTGATGGAGGATTGGGCATCCCCGTCGGCCATAACAATTTTTTCCATGCTGTGGTGGACTCCCCGCGTGGCACCTGGAAAGCTTTTTTTGGGGGGCATGGAGCCGACAGGGGATTGGGCACCCCCATTGGCCATACAGTGTGTGCATGGGGGAAGCGCATGAGCATGCAATTTGCATGCATCCATGTGTGTGGAGGGGGAGCACTGCTCACTGAAGCAGTGCTCTCCCCTTTCAACTGTACAGCACTGCATTTTCAACTGCTGTCATAGACAGCTGCAGCATTCATTGGAAAACTGCAGCCGTGCCTGCAAACACACTTACTGAATTGGAAGATGGGTGCCACATCTCCAAAAACTCGGATGATGGCACTATGTTTCTTGCACATGCATGCAAGCAAACATAAAAATGGCTGAGTTATGCAATAAAGTTGAAAACCCTGTTGAAATACACTGAACCGCTTTTACCTTAGTTTCTTATATTGCATTTGGAGGTTCCAGCAGCAAGAAGTTTCTTCAGTCAGAGAGCGGGTCTTGAACCTGAGACCTGTTCATGTAACAGAGAGTGTGTGGGTGTGTACTGGGGGGTGTGAGGCGGTAGGTGCTGTGTGGGAGGTGTGGTTGGATGGGGCTGATCGGCAAGGGACCATTTTCTTTTTTACAGGTTTAAAAAAACACAGAGGGATGGTTTTCTTCATTTCAGATTCTTGCTGCAATGGGAGAGTGGAGGGGGGTGCCACTAAACACCAGGGAATATGTAACTTCATTACAGGGACAGTGATTTGTGGGTGGGAGGTGCCCATAGATACCAGTGAAATTATCTTATTACAGGAAAGGCGATCGGGGGTGGGGGTGTCACTAGACACCAGGGAAACTATTTATAAGGGGGATGGGGATCAGTGGGTGGGGAGGTGCCTGTAGACACCAGGGAAATAAATTCTTTGATTACAGGGACAGTGAACAGTGGGTAGGGGAAGCCACTAGACAGCAGGGAAAGACTCTATGATGGAACGGTGTTTGGAATGGTGGCAGGGTGCCACTAGACACCAGGGTAACAATACATTGCCTGGGATGGCAATGGAGTTTGGGGGGGGTGCCACTAGACCCCAAAGAAAGGGCAGCTCACAGCTCACACTCAGCCTGCAGCATGAATTCCAGCTGTAGCTGCAGAAGTCAAGAAAGTCCCACTGTTCTCATACACAGAACACACGTGAAAGGCTCCTCTCACAAAGCTGGGCACCTGGGAATTTGGGTACACAGAAAAGGTATTTGTGGGTCATGTTTTTAAAAGCAGACATCAGAATCTAGCTAAATGTGTCCCATTTAGCAAGGTTCTATGTTTGTTTTCTAAAATCCCAGCATTTTTATGTATTTTCCCATGCTTGTTAGTTGGTGAAACAAATCAACAAGATGGTGGTTGGCACGTCATAAAAAAATGTTTGATGCCATGCCAGTCAAGTGGCAAGAAATCAAAAATGGGCATCTGCAGAATCAAATTTTTCATTTTGCACAAGAACATTATCTCAGAAATGTTATTGCACATGCACAGAATGAAAAACACCAAATTTTAAACTCATATAACTCTGGCACCATTTAATATTTTTTTCACCAGACCTATCCAAGGCACTACCTTAGAACAGCACACGTGCCCCTGCAAGTCTGAGAAAAAAAATCTGTTCCATGTAGGCTGTAGGTAAGAGCAAACAAAAAATATAAACATGTTAAGTATAGGAAAAAAGTTTGCCTTTTAGGAAAAATTACATATGTCAATCTCAGAAACTGCACAAGCTGCCATCTCAGAAATTTCCACAGATCCATACCTTGCCTCCTAGAGAACACATGCAACATTTCAGCTCACTTGGTGCCAAAGATATGTGCAAAGTTAGGGGTTTAGCATTGAACACCCTACTCAAACCTAACTTATAGTGATGCTACCGCTCCACCATAGTATAGAAATATATAACTAAATATTTAAATATATATATATATATGAATAACTAAATGATTGCAACTTTCAACGCTGTATTTAAGTCATTTTAATATAATATACTTTATTGAGAAAATATTCAGGGATACTATAAACAGACAATTACAAATTGTGAACAAATTGTCAATCTCTTATTGCCTGAGCTAATCATTTTCTCCATTCTAAGTGCTTCCTGGATGGAGTTATGTCACTCCGTGAAGCTGGGCATAGAGTCGTCCAGCCAGTGTTCAAGTTTTACCTTTTTGGCTACTGCTGAGATGATGGAAATGTGAAATCTGCAAGGGCCAAAGACTAAGTCCATGTCAAGGCCCAGTAGGTAGATTAGAGTTGTGAAGGAATCTTCCAGCCATAGAAGTGGGTCTAAGTGACTGCGGACATCTTCGCATAGGGGTCTCACTTTTGGCTAGTCCCATAGGATGTGGTTTAGATTTCTTTTATTTAACTGACACTTGCTGCAGTTAGGAAACTGAAGGTGACCCATCCTATGGAGCCTGGTTGGTATGTAATACATGCTGTGAGCGATCTTGTATTGCATGGTTCTGAGCTCATCAAATTTGATACCATGTTTAAGTCTTGTAACTATGTTGTTGTTATATATAACATGCCTTTTAAAATATCAATTTGGCTAACTTTTTAAGCCTTTTGAGATTTTGTTCAAATTTCATAATATAAACATGAAATCATAAAAAAACATGCAACTAGCTGGCTCAGTGGAGAGCAGAGGCACTGGACACCTTACCTCCTGCCATGATCTCAAACATCATGCTGGGGAGGGAAGGGCTGTGTGAGGATTTAGTAGCCACCTTGCAGCTCTCCTCTCCTGGATCAGGAAGGTAAGCCCCCCCACCACCTTTGACTACCACCATGTGGAGGTGTGATGGTGGTGCTGGTAATGGAAGGGGGCTAGTTGCTAGGCCAAAGAAGGTGGGATCGGGGCTGTTCAGGCCAATGCAATGTGCACACCTCCACATACATATACGTTCTTGCACTAGGGCTATAGGGAGGTTAGGGGGAGAAAATGGTGGAAAATGCCACCCACAGTGATGATTGACAACCGCCCCTTGCAGGCTCCACACCAGTGGCTGGGCACCCACTCCACTCCCATGGTGGAGGACACTGTGGTAAGTTATGTACTTAGGGAGCTGGCTGACGGGGCTGAGAGGACAGTCTGATGGGGGTTGCCATGGAGTGGATGATGGCAAAAGGGAACTATGGAAAGAAATGCAACCATACAATTTGCTGGCAGAAAGAGACCAATGGCCTATTGAGTCTGCCAGATAGACAGACAGAGAGATAGACAGACAGATTGCTAGATAGATAGCTAGATAGCTAGAGCTAGATAGATAGATAGATAGATAGATAGATAGATAGATAGATAGATAGATACTGTATATACTATTAATTTTAACAAACATATTTTAGTGTTCAAGGCACTGTACTATGGCAACGCATAAACAAAAAAAAAAAAGAACATACAGAACCCAGAGCAAAAATCAATATAAACAAAACTAAACAGTTAAATGGTTCCATTACCTTAACATAGGTGGTGTTGCATGGGTCCACGACTGAGCTAATTAAAACCCTAAACAGTGTTTCATTAGCTCATCCAAGACTCAAAATGGCACCATATATTTTAAGGTTAAGGTACTGATTAGAAAATCAGATTTTTTGTGTGGTAAATGAGCCCTTATTCACACCATGTACAAAATAGGTATGAATGGCAGAGTATTTTAACAAATGTTTTGAGAATGACAAGTTTGACAGCGGAGAAAGAGAAGGAAAACACTAACTGAATAATGGTTTCAGTGTCTAGAGTGTACCAGCCTCCATCTTTTTGCTCCTGTGTTTTCTCAGATCCAGGATGGCAAAACACTGTCAGTTTATATATGTGTGTGTGTGTGTGTGTGTGTGTGTGTGTGTGTGTGTGTGTATTTATTTATTTTGTGCATGTGTGTGTTTTGCACTTCTGCCCAGTGCCAGGATAAGGATTACTAGATCCACTGTAGTTGAGTGTTATCATCTTACATCACTAGCAAAAATAAATCATTACACCATTAGTCTCGGATCACGTTATCTAAATCTCCTTACTACTACTCTTCTGTGCTTGGCATTATTGATCAGGGACAAAGCTAACACTTCAGTATTCACTCTGTACTGCATTGGCACTGACATTTGAATAGTGGCCCATTTTGATTATTCTTGATTGGCATAATTCCTTTTTTTCTGGAATATTTTTTCCCTTAATTTACTATTTTGTAATAATGAGGGGTGTGTCCTTTTATGCAAACACAATCCTTTGCTGTATTTCCCAGTAGACTTAATTTCAATGTTTAGATTTTCCTTTTGACTCTAAATGAACTATTGTTGTGCATATTTTTGCATTTCTGTGTCACCTATCATAACAGGTGTTGAATTTCAAATACCCAACAGTGGGCAAACAGGGCATTGTGATAGGGAGATCCTGCCACTCTTGAGGATGACCTTTTCTTAAATCTGTTGCAACAGTTCTTCTATTTCTTAGCCTAATTTATTGTTTACAAGATCTAGTCCATAAGGTTGGCCACCTATGGGCACCCCCCCCTTCTCGATTATGCTATAGTGTCCTCTTTAATTTTCCTTTTCCCTCTCAGGTCCTCACACAGGAAGGTTATTGTGGCAAACTCCAAGCTGAGGTAAAATAAAAGGCTGTGTTCCTCATAGATGGATTTAGTATGCAACAGCACTATGTCAAAAATTCCTTGATGTATATGCCTTATGTGTATGAAACCTGTATATGTTGAAAATAACACGGTACTGGGTGTTTTTGATAAAGGTAAAAAGTTACTAGGGGACTGTATTATAAAAATTTACTTAGTTGTGTTATTTAAAATGCATGTATGTTACAGATTGTTTGAGAGGTCCTTTGGTACCATGCATTCTTACTTTAAGCTGAACAAGCCTAAAATGTCATGGTGATTTGCATATAGATCCCATTGCATTATGGGAGTATGTGTGATCTTGTGTTTCTTTGAAGCTTGGCTTTATTGCCAATGCCCTTTGAGATAATACTTGCTTCAATGCTTCTACACTGAGGTTCTTTGTCTTTAGCATGCTTTGTTTTTTTTTTTCCTTTTTGAGCTCATTTTTTTTTTTTCAGTTTTTGTTGACCGGGTAAGTGCACTAGAAAAATCCTGCCTATTTTCAGGCACGACCCAGGGGAAGGGGATAGAGATGAATGCCAACTGACCTTGAAGCAGATTAAGCTGTTGGTGGTATGTTTAGTGAATGAAGGAAATTTGGCCAGGACACCAGGGAAATTCCCCTACTCTGATGGTGCATGGCCACCAGCAGGAGTGCTGGTCAGCTTTCCAAGATGGACGCTGTAGAGGAGCTACAGCAAGTTCAGTCTGCAGATGTGAAGGGACCATAGACAAGGATTCTACAAGGTTAATTTTCCTTCAGCAGAGCTAGAAGATGCAGAATTATTTCTGGATGCCTTATCTTCTGAGGATTCAAAAGTTCCTGTAAGCCCTACAGAGCCTGAAAAAGTAAAAATGCTGCCTTTAAAGTCTGTTCAGCTACTTTCTTGTACAAAACCTATAGATGGTGTTGCCCCTTTAAGACCTGCACTGCCTGTGGATGATGTCATGCTACTGAACATGGAAGGGATTCAGCTGGAGAATGGTGTTTCTGCTGTTTGCAGGAGCAATGGCAGTTCCAAAGATCGAAAACTTTCTGCTCCAGCACAAAAAACAGGTCAGTTGGGGGTCTCCCTGCCTAGCACTGAAGCCGCTACTTGTTTCCAATAGTTTGGGGATTTGTTGAAGTGGGGAAAATGGACTGCAGCAAGATAAACAAAGAAACTGAAACCAGGGAAAAGTATGTGGTGGGAACTGCTCCAACACTGACTAAACAAGCAGGGTTTGTTTTCTTCTTCCACTGCTCAGATTATTTATCAAAAACAGCCAAATGAACAGGAGGAAGCAACTGTTTTTCTTTTGGTGACGAAATATGGGAATGCTTCTACATCTTTGCAGCAGGTTAAAGTTCTGTTCCTCAGCCCATTATGCCTAACTCTGATATTTTGACTTCTCTTCTACACATGAGTGACTGGACTCCTGCTTCAGCTTTAATGGCAGCAGGGTGAAACAAACTCCTTCAGGAGAATGGGCTGCTGACTTAACCTGGGATTCTTCATTTGACATAAACTCTCATTCCCTAAGTGGAACCCAGAAAGCCTGTTCAATCTGCTAAAAAGGGGCTCAGACTCTAGGGATTTGGTTCTTAATGTCTCTAATCATACTGTTAGTCCTGTTTCTGTAGAGTCTCATAATGCTGTATCTGATAAAAGACCTTTATTATCTGACTTATTTGCAAAAACAAATGTGAATCCGCTCCCAGGCGGAATCGGTCTGTGATTAGATATACAAGGGCATGGCTGAAAGGCCTAATAGAAACTATGTTGGGAGACATTTAATTAAGGAATCCTTGCATTTTCTCCTAGAGATGTGTTTGCCATCATCAATATTTCAGGAGAGGATAATTATGATGTCAGTTTTAGATCAGCTGCCTTGTTAGAATTATTTTGGATTAGGTATTCCCAGGTAAAGTTCTCTCCCTTTGGTCCCCGTTTGGATTATTCCCTCTCCAACCAGCCATCAAGTTTGTTACAGTAATGTTCCGCAATGAAGGGGTGTCAGTGGATGATATTACATATTGGTTGTCCAATAAATGTGATGTACAGGGGATCAGAGCCTATTTTAGACTCAGAGGGCTTTTGGACAGGCGGATGGAAATATAAGGTTAAATTACGACACAATGAACATGGTTTTATGCATATCCCAAACTCCTTCTTACTAGGCCGTGATAGAGGTGTTTGTTTTTATAGTGGTCAGCCAAGGGCCTGCTATAAATGTGGCTCACGGACGCATTTGTCTAGTGTTTGTGATAGTCCTAGATGTGACAATTGTGACGAAATTGGGCATTCACTGATTCAATGTTCTAACCCAACGAAATGCGATTTATGCGAGGGTAGTTCTCACACATTCAACACCTGTCCATGGGCTGCAAAAAACAAAGTATCAGGGAATTGTACTGAACAGTTTTTACAGAAAGCACAGGAAGACCTACTCTCTCATTCGCCTCCCACTTTTCCTGGGGAACCCTTCTTGATGTAAGAAACCTGTAACTTCTGTGACAATGAATTTAGTTCTCCCCTCCCTCTTCATCATTGTCAAGGCCTGTACAGCCTAATAGTTCTGCTTTGCAGGACCCTCTGCTTGTCCCAAGTGTGAAATGGGTGGTATTGCTAAGACTTTAGATCAGAGCGTAGAACCCCCCCCCAAAATTAACCCCTCTCTCTCTGCCTCCTAGAAGGTCCATGAGGAATGTGAAATCAGTACCTGATGCAGTTACAGATTCAGTGGAAACTTCTAATCCTTTCTCTCTTCTTTCTTCTTGGGGGGATACAGCAATGGATGTTGTGGATTCGGATTCCCAAATCTCTACCCAAGACCCCATGGAACCCTCCCAAGGTTCTTATAAGGAAAAGAAAAAGAAAAGAAGAAAAAAATAAAATAAATTCCTTCTTTTTTTTGGTACTCATATGGGTTTTCTGTGGGCTTCTTTGAATGTTCATAGCATTTTAAATGGAGCTAAACGAAAGGCTATTTTTCATATGTTGCATAATTCTAGAATTACTGTTTGCTTTTTACAAGAAACTTGGATGTTCTCTAAAGAACATGTTACTGCCTTTAAAAGGATTGGCCTTGGGGTCCTTCATATTGGTCATTTGGTCAGGATAAAGCTATGGCATTGGTATTCTTGTTTCCACCTTCCAGTTTAAACTTCATAAATTAATAGACTGCATTCCAGGGAGGTTTTGATTGTGGACTGTTTTCTTGAATCTGTCCTATATAGACTTATTAATATTTATAATCCACAGGTAAAACAGCCAGAATAAAGTGTATGAAAACTATACAACCTTTTCTGCTCACTACCAGGCCAGTACTGTGGGGTGGGGATTTCAACTGTTCTCTTACTGACAGGAGATCTAGTGGAAAAAAATGTATTGTGATGCTAACTTTTACAATCTGTTATTGAGAGGCAGACCTCAGAGTCTGCAATACTTTAGAATCCAACCCCTAAAAATACATTTTGTAAAGGGAAGACTGGTACCTGTATTGATTACCTTTTCACCTCAAAATATATATATTTCACAGTTTTCTAGACAGCCTTTTGAATTTTCAGACCATCTCCTACTTAAAATTGCAATAGAAATCCCAGTAAATTATAAGCCTACAAAAGTAGATGGCGACTAAATACCTCATCATTACAAAATGACTTTGTCAAACATTCTATAGTTCAAATTCTAACTGCCCGCCTATTGGTGCAATGTTTATATTCGGACTTAGGGATCTGGTGGGAAGAAACTAAACTAGACTGCATGGATTGGTTTAGAACTTATGGACAAAAAACCCAGAATGATAATTTTCTTCATTACCTCACATTACGTTCAAAATTACAGTCTCTATTAACTAGAGCTAACACTTCTTCAGAAGATTTATCTCCTTTAATTAAGCATGTTAAATTACAGATGAGGAAGTTTCAATATGATAGACCAGATCCCTGCAAGCCTTAATTAACAACTACACGTCCAAAACAGTGATTGGGACCCTATAGTTTGTGTAAAACCGTCGAGATAATTCTACACTAGATTGTTTAGTCAGTAATTCACAGTATTATACTGACCCTTCGGATATAAGTCATATTATATTCCGACATTTCCAAAATTGGTCCTCATATAGACTTACAAACTGGCGTCTTTCAGGATTTTCGAAAGGTGTTACAGGCCCTGTCATTGATGCCTCAATGGCAGCTGTTCTTCTGAACCCTTTTCTTTACAAGAAATTGTGGATGTTATTTCTAAACTTAAGCTTAATGTGTCTCCTGGGGTAGATGGATTATCTAATGCCTTTTATAAAACTTTTGCAAATGAGCTGGTTCCTGTTTAGTTGGTGTTTAATTCCTTTCTTTCTGGAGGACAGATCTATCCTGCATTCACAAAGGGTTACAAGTTTATATCTTTAAAAAACAGGAGATAGAAGTGAGATCAAAACTGGAGACCTATCACATTGTTAAATTCTGACTATAAAATCTTTGCGATGCTGCTTAATAACAGACTTCAATCTTGGGCTACTCTAGTGATTTCTCCAGTTCAGTTCTGTGGTGTTTCTCAAAGGCGAATACATTCGGTACTTTGTTATATTAAATTTTATTGAAATATTACATCACAGCAAACAAACTGGTATTCTACTATCATTAGACTTAGAAAAGCCTTTGATAGGGTTAGTCATTCATTCCTTTTCAAACCTTGGCCTTTTTAGGAATGCCCCTGAGATTCTTACAATTTTATAAAATTTATATTCTAATTCAATAATCTGTCCAGTTATTAAAGGAAAATTAGGAAAGGTTGGACGCTAAAAGCTGGTGTCAGGCAGGGCTGTCCACTGAGCCCTTTATTATATATTGCTCCTTAGAACCCTTATTAGACATTTACAGTTGGTTTCTGGTTGGAGGGTCCAAACATTCCTTTTCTGACTCCTTTAGAAATGTACAAGTTTTTGCGGATGACATCTGTTTATTTTTTAAACAACAAGGCCAGCTGGAAGTTTTCTTTAAGTTATTTCACAGGTATGCGACCATTGTCAAGCGCAAAATTAATTTTCAAAAATCTAAAGGGTTGTTAATAGGAGCGAATACATTAACCCCTTTGTGCACAGAACTATTTCATTCACTACAACACCTATTTCCATTTTAGGGGTTCTGTTGGTTCCAAAATTTACCTGAGCAGAATTGGCTTGCAGTTTTAAATAAAATGGATAATAAAGTTCAGAGGTGGAAACATTATAAATTCTCGAAACTGAAGAGAGTTCAGATTTTAAACAATTCCTGTTACCTTGCCTACAATATTTGGCATTTCTGTACCCTGTCCAACTAACCTGGAAGTGAAACTGTACAGTATTAGTTTTCAGTTTTTTGGAAATAGGTTAAATCCCATTAAAAGGTATTATACTTACCTGGATAAAGTCAAGGAGGGAGTCGGGATGGTAGATCCTGTGGTTTTCTGTTCTTCCCTTTTTCTTGCTTTTTCTTTTGGAACTGTACTTTAACCCCAATATTCCAGAATTTAGCTGGTTGAAATTCTTACTATCCAAGTATTCATCGAAATGGATTGGATTGGCTCCAAAACCTAATATTTCCTTTTCTACTCCCTTTTCTTTAAACCGATTGTTCGGAAATTATATATATGGCAATTGTCCAAATCACAAATTATTAATTCTCCAACAAAACTATATTCCACTATTATTTCTCAAATCTATCCTCATTCCCCGCATTTAAAAACTGCCCAGGTACTATGACCCATCTGGTGTTAGCACAATTAAATAACCCGTCTACCCTTACATGTGGGAGACCTAATGGTTGATAATGTATGGTCGGGTTACAAGTTAGAGGGACAGCTAAGTATAAAATGAAAGAAGAAAGGTTTTGTCCTTATTTAGAGTACGGCACAAGAAGAAACAATGGAACATTTTTTATTCATTGTTCTTTTGCCTCTAAACTATGGTGTATTTGGCAACTATCTGGCACTTCCATGGTTGAAACATATTTCTTATGAATTGTTAGTATTGGGATCTTTACCCCCATGTCTTGTTACATTTCATACTTCAACTGTACACATTTTCTTAGCATGTCTTAGATTTTGTTTATGGCAAGTTAGATGCCAGTGGGTTTTGTATCAAAAAAGCCAACTTTTTAGGCTTCAGCCACTATGTTATTGTGAATTAAATAAAGTATATCTAAAGATGCTCAGATTTATGGGACTAGAAAAGTTCAAATCTGGTGGAAGGGTTTCAGCATATGATAAAATTTAAATGACGGATTACTTTCTTTTCTTTTATGCTTTGTTAAAAGATAACTGTGTATCACTTGCTTTTTGTTCAGTACCTTTGTTGATTTGTATAAGCTTTTGTGCTTTTGCTGCTGTTTTTCTTGATGTGTTTTTTCCATGCTTTATTTCAATAAAGAAGCAATTTACCCCTACTCTTTTCGATAAGTGCCATGAGATCTTTAACATCCACCTGAACTACCACCAATCCAGGCAGATGGGACCTCGGTTTAATGTCTCATCCAAAAGACAACACCTCAGAAGTGCAGCACCCCTCTCACGCTGCACTACAGTGTCAGTACTGGGATATTAACCCAAGTTCCAGATGTGGGAACTGAACCCACAGCCCTCTGATCTCCCGATCTCAGAGGTGAGTGTGTTACCTACTGAACCACAGACACTGACACATCATCCAAACACACAAGACCAACATAGAGAATAAAATTATTTTCACTAGATCGGTAGATCAGTGGGTTAGCAGGTGCTGCCAAGTGCAGAGAAAGGACATGCATAGTCTGTTGCTGCAGACTGATGTATTGAGGAAGGGATATGTCATTGCTTAAAGTTATCCCCTGTGTTTTAAATAAACGTCACACAGAGATTGTGTTTTGAACCTGAAGTTCTATGTCTGGTCCATCTGTCATCCCACAGCCCCTCCACAAGCATCAAAACAACAAGTCAAGTCTGGGCAAGTAGAACATGCATCTTTGTAAAAGAAAGCAACATACTACCTCAGCTGTATTTTTTCAGTTGTATTGTAGTGAAAATTTAAGAGAGATTGCTAAAATCTAATTATCAGAATATTTAATCCTGGTCTGATAACTATCTTCTAGTTGTTAGGTTGTGCTGAACACTAAACAGAACTGTTGCAATATGGAAATTCAGCTACAGTGTGTGAATAATAATAGCAGAGGGGGGGAAGGAATGGCTCAGCACTTTTCTGACTCCAATTTTATTTGTGATAGCTAACCTATCTGGTTGACATGATATTTCCTGAACTTCAGTAGGATTACTCAGCTTGTGTTTTTACTGTAGATGAGATTTCCTGTGTCAGATTGCAAATGCTTCAATTGTACCTTAAATGGAGTGTCATGAGGGGATAATCTTATTGAAGAATTAATATTCCTGAGAGTAAAAGGCTGATTACTTGAACATGGATTTCCAGTGGTTCCCATCACTGCCATTTCTTTGTTGTGTCCATGCCATGGTCGACAAAATCTAGTGGGAGAATTCCCACTAAAAAGTGTCAGTGATTGAATGTTGTGACTGCTTGGGTGGCAGGATGACAATACTACAATATGTACCCTCAGTCTTTTTTCATCTAGCATTTCCTAGGTTCTAATGTAATTGCCTCAGATATGCTTAGTATCACTTGCATGCTTATACAAGATAGTGCAATGTGACACTGTTAGTGACTGCACAATTAAAGCAATTTTTGAAATAGAATTTAAAAAATAATTATATGTAAATAGTCATAGGCTTACTTCTACAGGCCATTTATGACCTTTATGAACACACATTTTTTGTTTATTTGAAAACTGGTGACCAGAAGAGGCACATTGAGCCAAGGCTCATTTCCAGGTGCAATTCAGGGGATGGGAAGGTGGAGCAAGCAACAGACAATACAATGTATCAAAACATCTGATCAAACATAAGGTACGATATAGTACACACATTAGAATACATATTGAACAAATCTCACGTGCAGATAAAAACATGACGAAAATGCCTAGCAGGTAATAAAGGCAACAATGAAAAGTGGTAAGAGCAATAATGGCAGGAGGTAACTGATCAGAAGGTGAGTTGATTGCTCAACCTCAAGCAGGAGGGAGAACTGTAGAGGTGTAGGGGGATGGGTGTTTGACCACAGAAGGAGTGGGGAAACACCTGGTTGCTACCTAGATGGATTAAGGATCGGTCATGGAGGAATCAGGAAAGGTAAGAGGAACAGGAAGGGAGGGGTTAAAGTTTCAACTGGTGACTGAGAGAACCAGGGGATGGGGAGTAACAGAGGGAGGAAGTGAGTTTGTTTTCATCAAATAAATAAATACAATAAATTAAATAAATAAATATGAAATGTTTTAAGCTGAATAGTATCCACACCCATCCATGCATCCACTCCAATGGAACACAAAAAATACCAAATGGCTGCACAAATTCCATGTGCAAACAAGTAAACAGTGCAAACAAAATAGGTGCTGGGCAGTGTTTTAGCAGTCTGACATGATGCTCACATCTGATTTATGACACTTTTGGCATACAAAATTGTTTTCAAATGATCTTTTGAAACAGCACCGTCTTTATACAGAATGCATCAGAAGTCAGGTGTGAGCACCATACCAGACTGTTACAATGCTACCCAGCAATTGCTTCGTTTGCACAGTAAAATAAATACAATTTGCACAGACAGTTGTAATCTTCTGAGTGTCTTCATGGAATGAGGGCATGGATGGGTGCAGATATCCTTCAGCTTGAACTGTATGTACTCCTAATTTCTAGCACCATCATTGCTTGGTGCATTTCCTTCAGTTTCTGGTGATACATAAAATGTTTTGCCTAAAACAATACTTTTTATAAACATTTTTAATAAGAGAGCCCCACATTTCTGTGAGATTCCCCAACCTGTGAACATACCGTAAATGCTGTATACAGAAATTAGCTTGCCTCAATGACTGTTTCCACTAATGTGGGTAGCATTTTGAACCGAGTGTTATTTTCCTTTTGTTGCTAGGAGCTTTGTTAAAAGATGATTTGGACTTGGCCATCTACCAGAAAACATTTTATTACTGTGCAACTGCACCCGGACTAGTTGTGGATGTTCCAGAAGAGATGGGGACCCATACCCTGGGATCTGACAGCAACCTTGGCAAACTCCCAAGTAGACAGATTCTACTCCAGATATAGGGAACAGCATTCCCAGGGAGTCAACGCCCTATCCCAGAGCTGGACAATGCACCAGGCCTACGTATTTCCTCCCATTCCCCTGTTTCCTCACGTCCTCTCCAAAATCAGACAATCCCAGAGGATCAACATCCTAGTGGCCACTTACTGGCCTTGGGAAGCATGGTTTTCTGCAGTGATGGCCATGGCATTAGACAGATGGAATCTTTTGTACAGATTTGGACATGATAATCCAGGGTCCAATGATCCATCTGGCCTCAAAGACCCTAAAATTATCAGCCTGGCTCCTGAAAGGCAGAGATTTCTGAAGGCTGGCTATCGTGCCTTGGTCATTTCAACCATGTTATAGTCCAGGAAGCCATCTACCACCTCCACCTACAGACGGCAGTGGGGCATCTTCTTGGCCTGGTGCAGGACAAGGGACATGGAGCCAGAACAAACATATCAACTATCCTGCTCTACCTGGAACAGGATTTGGACAAGGTTTATCTCACTCCTCACTCCTCACTCTGGGTGCAGCTTTCGGCAATATGCGTTGCTCTGTGTCCCATTGGACAGCACAGCTGAGGCATGCACCCAAATGCAGTAAGGTTCTTGAGAGCAGTTGAGGTAATAAAACCTCATACCAGACTGCCAATAGCCCTTTGGGACTTAAATCTAGTCCTCAAGGCTCTCAGTGCCCCTCCCTTTGAACTTTTCTTTGAGACACAGTTACACTGGGGGGCCTAATGACCTGTTTCCTTCTGGCCATATGCTCAGTGTGAAGGATAAGTGAGCTAGGGGCACTGTCCTGCAAGGAACCCTATACTATTTTTATGCCCAAAGGGGTATCACTCAGGACAGTACCCACCTTCCAACCCAAGATCACTTCTTCATTCCATATGGAGCAAACAATCAAGCTACCAACCCTTTATGTGAATGAACAACCAGAAATAATTTGCATTCCCCATTATCTGGATGTCAGGAGCACCTTGGTGGCATATATCACATGAACTCAAATGATATGCAGAACAGAAAAATTGTTTGTTATTGCAAAAGGGCAGAAGCAGGGTATGGTGGCCTCCAAAACTATGATTGCAACATGGTTAAAAAATACTATCCAAGAAGCCTACAATGCTAACAACCTCATCCCACCAGTAGGCATTAAAGGACACTGAACCAGAGCATTCATAGCCTCCTGGGCTGAAAGGGCTAATGTTTCTACTGAAGATATTTGCCGGGGTGGCAACTTGGGCCTCCATCCATAACTTTGAAGACACTGCAGACTTGAGACTATACAAGCAGAGAGCCTACTTTGTAAACAAAGTGCTCTCAGCAGCCAGTTCATCTAGCCACTCTTCAATTACTCTGTCTATCCCTGATGGAAATAGTACTGCTGATTAATGAACCCATGATGTAATGTCTGGAGTGCCATTGATATTCAATATAACACAATGGGTGTTTACTCACCTGCTAAAGGTGATTGTATTAGTTGATATCCATGGCACTCCACAGCCCTCCCATCAGAGCAATCAGAGTGGCAGTTTAAAATTTGGTGAAAATAAGTGATTGGAGGTGCTTATTTGAACTTATCTATAAAGGTTTATGATGGTAAAGAATAGTATCCACATAGACAGGCTAGTGTGGGATTTCCTTCATAAAGTAGATGATTTGTAAGTTTTTCTCTGTCAGTCGCAATAGGTGTCTGAGTATTAGTATTGTATTAATAGGCACATAAAGTGTATTGATGATTCTTATCACTCTCCCTCTAGTGTTTCTTTGTTTTTCTACTTGTTCAAAGTGCTATATATGTGTTACTAACCTGTTTTCAGCTATGGAAGAATCAAACTGAGGAGCAGGGGCTTCTGGGACTAAGGTATACTGCGGAATTTAATCCTGGATCACATGTGCATTCTAGCCTATCAGGTGGGCTAAAACCCATGATGTAATGTCTGGAATGTCATTGATATCAACTAACATAATCACCTTTACCAGGTGAGTAAACACCCATTTATAAAGCCAGTGTTGTATACCATTTAAGGACATTGGCTTCCATACAAGTGTCACACCAGTGTCTTGGGAACTGCATTGTGGGACCCATCCTGCAATGAGTCCCCTGTATGTTGTAATGCTAAACTACCCCCATGCAGAGAGGTGAATAATGGCTACAGTAATATTTACACAGCACTTGAAATCATCTACACTGCTTCACATTCTTTGTTTGGGAGAGGAGCAAAAGAGACACAACTGCTTAATGCCTGCGCAGTTTTCAAATGCAAATGTACACCAGTGTGGTTCTCCAAACCATCTGCACCAGTGTGAAAATGGCCATTGTAAACGGGGATTCTAATGCTAGGGGAAAGCTGCTTTTCAAATCCTGCAACTGTTCCTAAAGTTTCCTGCACATTATATTAATGGTTGAAACAAGGGTACCACTTACTGCAGTTGTGAATGCAATAGGGAATTTTTCATCTGTTTGTTTTTGTGCCTCTCTCCAAACCAAATGCAAACTCTAAAGCTTCAATCCCATTGCAAGGTATCACAGATATGCAAATCCTTGTACAAGGCAGGCTAACTAGACTATGCCACAATAGATATTTCCTTTTTAGCAGGCTTGCACATCTGATCCAGTTAGATTTGAAAGCCAGTTCACCATGAACTAGAGTGAGACTGTTATTTTTCTTTTGAGATTGGCCACTGAATAGTCCTTAAATAATCACTGGTTTTGCCCCCTACCAACCTGGGCCATATTGGACCTAGTGACTTACTGTACGTGAAATACTATATTATGATTCAATGTAAGATTTTTCAGAATTATTGGTTGTTTTCAAATAAAAAACATTTTTATTGTGTGTATAAATTGAAGTTTTATCTGTTTTATGACCACTGTGTAGGTTACCTTGAAATCTGTGTCAGTCATCTAATAATTAGATACAGTACATCAATATAACTATATAACCTAGAAAATGAAAGGTGGTAAATTATGAAAAAAGCCAGTTATGGTATTTAGAGTTCTTATAACATTGATAAGGCACACGTTGAAGCTCAGATTTTTTAACAATCATCAGAACCCAGGAATTATCATGTATGAATGCATATATGTATTTAGTTAGTTAGTTAGCTAGTTAGTTTCTCCCTAGGAGGCCACACTGAACTGAGTGGCAGCTCATTCATGAGTGTTTCCTGTGAGCCATAATAAGCTTGTTATTGATAAAGTTCACCATCTGCTTTTGCCATTTCTGAAGTCATGAAATAATCTTTTGGCAATAAATTTGAAAGCTAGCTGTGCAGAGCGGCAAGAAAATAATGTGGATAGAGTAGACTAAAAGTGATATGTCAAAGGAATAGTAGCTATATCATCTGTCTGTACCTGCAAGTAAGTAGGTTTTGGTTTGAAGGGAAATTAGATAGCAAATCATTGACTTACTTTCTTTTTCATTACACTACAAAGCTACTAATTTTTGCTTTTCCAGCTACTATCTATGGATTTCATTTTTAACTGTGAAACTGTGACTTTCTTCCAAAGATTCCATGGATTTTTAAACATTCCACTAAACCCACAATATAATGAATCCGTCATTAGGTAAATGTGAGGAGGCTCTTAAAAAAAAACATTTTAGACATGTAATATTATTTGCATAGTCACAGCTGGGCAGCTCAGTAGCAAAGTGTCTAGGGGGACAGCTTGCAAATCTGGCATTCAAGGAATGCTCATCAAGCCCAGAGTATCAAGCAGATGGGAAGAAGAAGGAGGAGGAATGAGCATCCCACAGGACACACTCCTCCTCCTAGTCCAGGTAGAAGCTCTTGCTATAGCATAGTTGCCTGGTGTTCAAGTAAAACAGTACCTGGCATGTGGTCATAATGCTCCACTCAAAAAGCTGTCAGTAGGCAGGAACCTAGCTCTGCCATGGTGTGTGTGTGTGTGTGTGTGTCTGCTTGATAAAATCAGTGGAAACAGACTCAGCCTAAATGGATGATGACACCATATCCCCTTATTCCACTGGAGTGTCATTAATCCAGATGAGTATCCCAGGACAAAAGGGACTGGATGGATGGATGCAGGGGTAAGAGGTTAGCTTATGGCCTACTAGTTAACCAGAATAGCAGTGGACATGTAAATGGCCAAATGAGTATTGGTATGTAAAGCATAACAAGGAGGTAAAAAACAGTCACAAGTACGTCCCCTTTGGCAGTACATGTGTAATTTAGACATAGCATACAGTTTTTTCCCTCAAGGATGCCCAAGACATTCATATACTGAAATTTATGGATTGAGGGTAAGAAAATTAAACTCATGTTCTTTTGATGTCAAGCCACTGCTCCTCTCATGCCAAACATGGGCAGTTTGTAACTTAACCTTTCTTTTAGCTAGCCCAGTTACATGGGCATGATGTCAATGCATTGTACTGTCACGTGGAAGACGGGGCTTCAGACATGAGTCCTGGAATATCAGACTGAGGCTAGCTCAGTGTTGGTTGCATCACTGAGGTATGGCACTCAGCTTTAGAACAGGGAGGACCAGAGCCACTCTGCATCACTGCATCCCCTATTAGCCAAGCATGTACAGTAGTTCACTGGGAAGACAAGCAATCAGCTGCCCTCCAGGCCATAGAAAGCGAGCAGCTCTGGTAACCAAGACTGCTGAGATGAGGCACAGTAAGGTAAATAGGGAAAACATTGAATAAAATGAATAATTAAAAAAAGATTTGCAAAACTAGGTAACATAGTCGATGATAAACAGGGCCAACCATATAAGTTAAAAATCTCCCAATGACTGCACACCTTAAGTTCTGGACTAATGGACACAAAGCAATATTAAATCACTATACTGAATACACTTGCTATAAACAAGATATAAGATACCCATTTTTCAAGCACTACTCCACCCAAAAATAAAATGAAATATTCCCTTTCCATTCTCAAAGTACAGTATTGAACCTTAACTGTATATAGATATACTGTAGACGGCTTTTCTTCCTGCCATTGGCAGCCTTGAAATCCAGCTGACTACAAATAACCAAACATTCCCCTCCTGCACACCCAGAGCACTCAACTGTAGAACTCACATTAAATGAAGGCCCATCTCCCTCCCAGTTGCAGATTTCTATTTCACCCCACTATTGATACCCTGTTCTAAACACAATTATCTTCAGAGACAATAACTGCTGACCCAAAACATGTGCCCACTGGATGCCAGGCATGAGAGGGCAGACATAACAACTAAAATAAGTTTCTGAGATGCATACATAGGAGGAAAAATGAGGATCTGTTTGTAGGAAATGAGGTCACAGTCACAAAGCTGCTTGATTGGTGGTTGGTGGGGGGCAAGATCAGGAGAGACGTGAGGAAGTTTTTCTTCACAGAAAGGGTGGTGGAACCACTGAACAGACTGTTAGCAGAAGTGGTGGGGTAGGTACCCTAAATAGGTTTAAACACAGCTGGAGTATGGCAAAGGGAGTCATAGTCCCTAGGGTGGGCAGTATGAAGTTGAAAGGTAAGAGAGCAGGGAAAGCAGGAGATGATCCACCAGTACTGTAGGTCAGTGGATGAGGTGGACTCTTCTTAAGTAAGCAAGTAAGTAAATAAGTAAAAAATGTATTTTTATACAGGAAGTACATATTCAGACCTAAGCCTGTTTTCAGGTGAATCCTGTTTCATACATATAAAAACAGTATTTCTTGTAAACATACAAAATTAGAAATATAAAAGTCAGTATTTGCTCTTAACAAATCTTAGTCTCCTGCCATCAGATCCTAAGTTTCTATGTTTCAGAGATGAAAAAAAGAGACCCCCCCCCCATGGTTTTAGTTGAGAAAAGATACTGTGCTATGAAGCTGCAAGGAGCGTTAGATCTGGGACATGGGTAGCAGGAGTGGTGAGAAATATAATTGCACAGCTGGAAGTTTACAGCAGGGATAATTTAAATTCAGCAGGAGAGTTTTTAAAACCTTGGTTCCTGGCCTGCTCTAGGCCTAATCCTGCTGTTCAAAATCAGAACACTGCTAAAACTACAGTACCACTACTGCTTCTGCCTTGTTAGACTAAACTATCACTGGACACCAGGATCCCATACACAATTGCAAAGTACTTGTGCAAAGCAGTGTTTATGAAACTGTTAACATTACATCATACTAAAATATACATTTAGTAAAGAAAGAAGTCCATTGGTCCATTTAGTTCTTATCCCTTCAGTAAAGTGGGAAAGTCCATCTTGTCATTTTCTTCAAAGTACCAGACAAATCCAAATTCAAACATAGCGACAGTGTCAGTTGATAACACTCGCCCTGGGAGTCTGTTCCACATAGTCACCACTCATTCTATAAAACAATTCTTCCTGATAGTTACCATCAGTTTTTCTCCTTTCTGTGATATTGTCTGTCACCTTGTTCTTTCCCCTTTGGATTTTCTGAATAACTATGTATGATCTGCAGTACCGATCTGTTGTTGATATCCATTTCAGGTATTTGAGTACCATGCTCATATTACTGTATCACTGAGTTATCTCTTTTTCCAGTGAGAAGAGCCTGAGTTCTGCCACTCAGTCCTTCAGGCTATTGTCCAAACATTCAGCCACAGTGGCCACTCTCCTCTTCACATGTTCAAGCATATCAATATTTTTCATAGCTATGTGGACCAAAACTGAACACTGTACTCAAGGGGGTCATGATGACCAGAGAGTGGTATAAAGGCATTATAATATATCTCAATCTGCTTTCAACGTTTCCTATAACTTAAAACATGCCATGATTCTGCTTGACTAGTTAGCTTCTACCCCACAATATTGGCCTTATTTGAGTAAACTACCACATACATTCCTTCTTAATGTTTTTGATTTAACATGGAGCTATTTTTTAATCAAAATATCACACTGCAAAATGTGCAGTCATTGGTGGAATATATGCATGCCTCTGGGTGTTTAAAGACACCCATCCCCACCTCATTCCTAACAACATGCTGAGACACAAATAAATGCATAATCATGGGTTATTTTGACTTGTTTGGTTGTGTGTGTTATATACAGTATATCGAATAATGTATGATGTAGTGTACATAATGAGATTTTTACACACCAGGGGTGTGTAATACCACACAACTGCAAAGCATGAGTGGTTTGTGATGGTTTCATACACCAAGAATATGTAAAACAATGAATAATAGCAACATTTGATAGATTATTTTATATAATTGCTGTTTTTGTTTCTACTAGAGACAAAAATGTAGCTGGAAAAGCATTCTGAAAGATTCAAGAATTAATTTACCTTTCCATTTACTGTCTTTAATGATGAACATATTGCATAAACAGAAACATTTACACACTTGTGTAAACAGTATCTGACAAAAAAAAGATACATTTGCAATTTTTTTGGGGGGGTGAGAGAACGTTTTCTCAAAATGTGACTGAAAATGTGAAAACCTTGAAACACACATCAGAATGGCAAGTATATCCACTAAGAATTTTTTTTTCTAATATGATAATTCAAAAACTTTAAGACAATTGCTTGTTTAATGCTGTAATAAAAGCAGAAGCTATGCCATGTGCAACTATTGGGTATGGTGGATTTTTAATCTGCAGTAAACGCGCATAAGAAAAAAAAATGTTTTCTTTAATTGAATGGGTTTGATTGACAGATATTCCATAATAAGTGTCCATTATTATGTTGAAAGTTGGTTATTATACATGTGAAAGTTCTGCCAACCCAGTTATTAAGTAACTTAATCAGTAATTACAAGACTTTATAGGCTTAGAAAAACACCACAGTATCCAAATAACATGTATGATGACATTTGTTTGGAATAATTGGAGCCATTTTGAAATGCTCTGTTTTCACAACTACTGTAATTAAAAATGCATTTAAGTCATGAAGTGGTTCTCAGGCATTACTATATATTTTAAAAGGGATTAGAGAAACCAAGAGCTGTGATTAGTCGGATGTAATAATATGACCATGTGTTATTATGCCTGGATATCGCGACAGTCACAGAAACATGGTACACAGAGAACTATGACTGGGATGTCAACATATCAGGGTACACAGTCTACAGGAGGGACAGGGAGGGTAAAAGAGCAGGAGTAATAGCTCTCTACATAATGGAAGGAATCAAAGTAACAGAACTAAAGGGTAAACAGGGAGAGGAGGAGGCACTGTGGGTCACCTTGGAGACAGAAAATGGCACCACAATCTGCACAGGGGTTGTTTACAGACCCCCATCTCAGGGGGTGGCAATGGACAAAGAAATGATAGAAGGAATCCTTAGAATGGCAGAAAAAGGAGAGATATTGTTGATGGGGAACCTGAATATGCCAGATGTTAACTGGAGCAATTTTACTGCAGCCACATCCAAGAGCAGGGTCATTCACAATGCTCTATAGGGGGCATGCCTCAGAAAGCTAGTGTTGGAACCCACTTGGGAGGGACCAATCTTAGACCTGGTACTCTCAAATGGGGAGGGAGCGAGGATCTCAGATTTAGAAGTGGGTAGCCATCTGGTAACAAGCAACCACCAGTATGTTCACAATAAACACAGCTGTAGAGTCAAGTAATACAAAGGCAAGGGTGTTGGATTTTAGGAGGGCTGACTTTGGCAAAATGGGAGAGTGCCTCAGAAAGACACTAGCAAACAGGCAAGTAGGAGGGGTGGAAGAACAACAGGGAAAAATGAATACTGCCATCACAGAGGCAACAAGCCTTTGTGTAAAGCAAATCAACAAAACAAAATGAAGGAAAAACCCACTATGGTTCTCAAAAGAGGTGGTAGGGAAGGTTAAGGAGAAAAGGACAGCATTCAGGAAATATAAGAAAACACAGAAGGAGCAGGACAGAGAACTATATCAGTTAAAGCAGAAGGAGGCAGGGAAGGTAGTCAGAATAGAAAAGGCCCAAGCTGAGGAAAAGATAGCCAACTCTGTTAAGAAGGGGGATAAAACCTTTTATAGGTACATTAGGGAGTGAAGAAAGACCAAGGGAGGGATGCTGAGGCTTAATAAAGGGGAAGGAATGTGGGCAGAAGGTGACAGTGAAAAAGCAGTAATACTGAACAAATACTTCCGCTCATTATTCACAAAAGAAGAGGAGGGTGAGGTACCTAAACCAAACAATAGAAACACTCTCACAGAAGAAAGGGTTCTGAAAGAACTCTTAAAAGTTAAGGTGGACAAAGCAATGAGGCCTGATGGGATTCATCCAGAATTCTAAAAGAACTAAGGGGAGAACTAGTAACACCACTGACTACCATCTTTAACAAATGATGGGAGAATGGGGTGGTACCTGAGGACTGGAGGAGGGCATATGTGATTCCAATTCACAAAAGTGGGAGCAAGGCAAAGGCAGGAAACTACAGACGTGTTAGTTTGACCTCAGTGGTAGGAAAAATGATGGAATCACTTCTAAAGTAAATTATTTATTTATTTATTTATTAGCTTTTGGTAACCAGGTAAGCATGTTAGGCAAAAGGCCTGCCTATTTTCAAGCATGACCTAGGAGATCACAACAATAAGGGACAATATAACAATGGATAATGCAGGCATATGCACAGAAACACTAGACCACCACGCAGGGCAGTTAAACAAGGGTACAGAGTAAAAAACATCCATGTGAGAGTAGGTTACAGCAAAACATACAGGTAATAATACAGAAACTCAGTATTCCTAAAATTAGCAACATTAGAGATTATATAGGAACTTGGTAATACGACTAGCAATATTGACATGAAACCACAGTGAGGTAGTTAGAGGCAACTGCAGGCTCCAAGAGAGAACAAGTAAGAAAAAAGTGCTTTTTTGAATGAGTTGTGAGACGGGGAATGCTTCATGTCAGTGGGAAGAGAGTTCCAGAATTTGGGAGCAAAGTGGGAGAAAGCTTGCTCACCCATTCTAGTGGAGAAAGGAGGAACGACAAGCAGGGGAGAAGTCAAAGACCTTAGATGACGAGTTTGGGTAACAGGTTTAAGCATAGCTGCAAGAGCGTTGGGACATGGTGGATGTAATAATGAATCAATAAGGTTACCCAGAGTGTAGGAGCATAGGCCATCAGGAGACAGCCATTTCAAAGTAGAGTATAGAAGGCAGTGATGGGTGAGACCTGGAGCTGACAGTGCAAATCTGCAGATGTTGTTGTATGTGGTATCCCATTTATGTAGATCTGCTGCTTTGGTATGAGAGAAGACAGGAAGAGCATATTTCATCCCTGGAAACAAGACCCCCTGGGCTACGGAGACCCGGGCTGAGGCAGTGAGAAAGTGACGTACCCTGTAAGTGGCTCCAATCTTAGACTAGACTTGCTGACAAACCTCATTGATATGCAAGGTGAAATGGAGTTGGGGATCAAGAGTCATCCCTAAATATTTAAAGGTCCTTGTGTTTGATAGTACAGATCCATCAGGGCATTGGACCTCCAGGTAGAGGTAGTCGACATTGACTTTCCCTAGTGACCCAAAGATCATGTCCTGAATCTTGGATTGATTGAGAATTAATTGGTTATAGGAGAGCCAGGCCTGGATCTGACTGAAAGAGGATGAAAAGTGCGTATTGATATCCCTGACAGACATAGAGGTAGTATAAAGAAGCAGGTCATCAGCATACATGATAGATTTACAGTTGGTGGTAGAGGCCGGGATAGTGTTAATTACCTAGAGGCCAGTGGGGCATATGATCTGAGGCAGCATGGATTCACAGTGGGAACGTCATGCCAGATGAATCTGACAGATTTCTTTGATTGGGTGATCAAAGTAGTAGACCAGGGAGGGACTGTGGACATGGCCTACCTAGACTTTAGCAAGGCAATTGACACAGTCCAACACAAAAGATTAATAAACAAGTTAGCCAGCCTTGGATTGGGTCCTGAGGTGGTAGCCTGGGTAAAAAAATGGAGGGACAACAGGACCCAGAGTGTAATAGTAAGCAGAGTCCTCTGTGAAGAAAGGGGTGTTACTAGAGCGGTACCGCAGGGTTCAATACTGGGACCGGTCCTCTTTAATGTCTTTATAAGTGACATTGTGGAGAGACTGGAAGGAAAAGTATGTCTCCTTGTAGATGACACAACACTTTGCAACAGGGTTGATACACAAACTGTGGTGGAAAGGATGAGAAAGGACTTGTCAAGGTTGGAGGAATGGTCAAATGTATGGCATCTTAGATTCAATGCAAGTAAGTGCAAAGTAATGCACCTGGGGAACAAAAACCCAGGGAAAGAGTATGCAATGGGGGTGGTGAGATACTAACAAATTCACAAATATACCACCAACAGCTTAATCTGGTTCAAGGTCAGTCGGCATTCACCTGTATCGCCCTCCGTCGTGTGTCGTGCCTGAAAAAAGCAGAATTTGTCTAGTGCACTTACCCGGTCAACAAAATCTAAATAAATAAATAAAACAACAAAAATGGAAAGGGACCTGAGGGTAGTCATATCAGATGACCTAAAGTTGGGCAACTTGGGCAAGCAATGTGAAAAGGCAGTAAGGAGGGCTGAGGGATACTGGGATGCATAGGGAGAGTCATCACCAGTAGAAAACAGGAAGTTGCTATCCCTCTGTACAGACAGTTGGTGAGACCCCATCTGGAGTACAGCATGCAGTTCTGGAGACCCAACTCTGCAAGGACATAGACAGGATGGAGGCTGTCCAGAGGAGGCAAACTAAAATGGTGCAGAGTCTGCCCCAGAAGACATACAAAGAGAGACTAAAGGAGCTTAATATGTATACCATAGAGGAAAGGAGGGAGACGTGGGGACATGATAGAAACTTTGAAGTATGTCAAAGGAATCAACAAAGTCCAAGAGGGTAGCATCTTTCAGAAAAAGAGATGTGCAAGAACAAGGGGGCACAATTTGAAGATGGAGGGGGGATGGCTCAGAGGTAATGTGAGGAAGCATTTTTTCACTGAGAGGGTTGTGGATGCATGGAATGACCTTCTGGAGTAGGTTGTGGAGTCAAAAACAGTGGGGGAATTCAAGCATGCATGGGACTGACATAAGGCAATTCTAGTGGGGGTAGGAGGAAGTAGGCTGTTGGTTAACTAGGATCTGCAGCTTATCCATTAGGTAGGGAAATGGGTAGACTAGGTGGGCCAAGCGATCCTTATTGGCCATCAAATTCTATGTTTCTATGTTTCAGTGTTTAAACACAACAGTTCAAGTCAGGAATACTTCAGATAGCCGGCCCACCAATGTAGAAGTAGCGCTATCACTGCAGTGTAGATGGCCCAGGTTTGGGAGCAAACTTGAGGCACTGGAGGATCAGCTGGGGAGATAAGATTTGAGTGCTGAATGACTGCTTTCCTCCACCTGGAGGGTTTGTGTATCCCAGCACATGTATGGCCCCTAGTTATGACTGGGGAAGAGCAGTTTGGGATGCTAGAATGCATGGTGGTGTTGCAGCAGTTGTCAATGCATGTTGATCAGGTGCCTGCAATGGGTATCATGATGGCCCTGCATGCCATGTCTCTATGGAGGAGCAGAACACAGAAAAGCTCACAGGTGACAGGATGGCACCCGCCACTCACAAGCTCTGCATTTGACTAGCTGGTTAGCCAACCAAACTGGATTGATTTGCTGGTGGTGGTTGAACCCAGCCAACCCCATTAAGGGGGGGGGGAAGGAGTAGACCCTGGTGAAAGAGGCTGGATGTATGTCCTGGGGATGTTGGGATGTTGATTCTGGGGTGTCTGAGAGATGTGTGTCCTCCAGAGCAAGGGGAGAAACGGAGAAACCAAAAGATGAGCGTTCTATTGGATGTTCTGACATTCTCCCTGATGGTCTGTACTCCTACTGCTCAGGATGAGCTGTTTATCAAATTTCAAAAGCTGTACAGAGTATTAATTTATGAAATTATACACTGAAGTAGAGGCCTGCTCTTAAAATGATACATTTTATAACACTTTGCAGGAAGTATTGAAACTAAACTCAAGAACTGGACTAAGTCAAGTGCATTATGTTCTGTTTTCTTGTTAATTGCCAAGTCAGTTTCCTTCTGCATCAGGTAAAATTGATGCATGAATGGGCAAAATCACAGAATCTAACTGCTGGTAATATTGTATCACAATTTAAGTCTAAAGAAACAGTTCTCCCCTAAAGGACTTTGATTGGAGGTAAAAATGAAAATTGCAAATGGTTTGTTAAGCAATTCTGATACAGCAGAATCTGAAAGTTGTTGGCACTTTTTAATACAATCATGCTTTCTCTCTCTCTCTCTGTCACCTGATTACTTCACCCATTATACAATTTTTAAAATTCAGTCTAAAGACTGACTCTAAATTAACAGCGTCTAGATGCCTGCTTCCGATTCTTTTGTCATTTTACCCTTAACTGACCTCATTGCAGCCCCCAAAATGCCATTGTCTGAACCATTCTCAGAATTTCCCTCTCCCCTTGAGGACAGATGCATCTCTGTGTTTCTCTATCCTTGCTAAATAGTAGTTGTAGTACCAGTAGTAGTCTTTATTTATAGCTGGTGCTCTTCCCCAGAGGCCCAGCATGCTATTACAATAAAATAGGATGAACACAATTAGAGAAACCATACCAGTCTCAAATACTAACAATAAATAACTACCTTACTCCATTAAACAGCATAAAACACAATCAAACATTATAATTTGCTTCAAAATTTATTACAAGACCTCTCCAAATGCTGTTGAAATAAATATGTTTTTAGTCCCCTCTTAAATGAGATAGGAAATTATTTTTTAAAGTTAACTGCCCTTCCATCTTCCTTTCCATGCCAGTTATATATTCTGATATGCTCTGTTATTGATAAATAAATAAGCTAGTTTTGGGGTGCCCTCATATATTCACAGAGTTCCACTCTCCTCACCAGCTAATGCTCTTTCTTTTCATATTTCCAAGATAATCTATGACATCAAAAACTCTCATTTCATGCTATTATCTGACTGGCCTGGAATGGTGTTATTGATGTTATAAAATGTTCAAGAAAGTATGAATAGAGAAAACAGCAACTGCTGAGGATAGAGGGATTCAGGGTAGTTAAAGAGGCAACAAAATTAGATTATTAATTTAACAAAAAAGGTCAAAAACATATCACAGTACTGGGTAGACAAAGGAACAACTAGAGGGCATCTAGAGATGTAAAAACAGTTTCCTGTCACCTTTATAAGCATCAATCGAGGGTGACTCCCTCAATGTCCTGGACAAAGTATTCAACAGGGATGGGCCCACTACCTTGAAGGTCTGATCACCTGAATTCTTCAACCTAGCCCTAGGAACCAAAGGGAGGCCTTCCCCTGCCAATCAGTGTGGGCAAATTGGGGTGTGCAGGTACAGGAGCTCCACCATGTAGGCTGGGCCCAGTCCATGTAGGGCTTTATAGGTTAATAAACCTATCATAAAAGAGATATGCCACTTCACTGGCAGCCAGTACAGATCACGCAGTGAGGGAGAGATACGGCATGATCTAGGAAGGCCTGTGATTAACTGAGCAGTTGCATTCTGCAGAAGCTGCAGGTGTTGTTGCATAACCACACTAGCCCCAAGTACAGAGTGTTACAGTAGGCTAACCTAGAGGTCACAAACACATGGATCAGTGTGGCCTGCTGCTGGTAAGGGATAATGGATCTAATCTGGAGCATATTCCAAAGATGTAAAAAGCCATTCCAGACTATGACAGACATCTGGGCCTCCATTGTCAAACCTTCATCCAGAATGACTCCCAGATTCTTCACTCAAGGGGCAGCTAACAGCCCAGAGTCACCAAGCCAAATCCCAGTCCCTCCTGTGCCAGCTGCCCATCCCCCCTTGTTATGGCTCAACCACCAAAACCTCAGTTTTCTCGGTGTTGAAGTTCAGTGAGCTTGAAGCCATCCAGTTTTGGATATTGACCAGGCACATATTAAACACAGTGACCGCACTCTGTGTCCCGAGAGCAAAAAAATATATAACTGGGTGTCATCCAGATAGCAGTGAAACCCCTGCCCAAAACATCTAATGATCTTGCCCAGGGAAGCATGTAGACCATAAACAACATATTTTTAGCCTCTTTCTGAATGATCTTCCACAATCATGTCCTGCACAAATCCTCTTTTATGCTGACAATGCCGTCATCCTCTCCACTTACAAGGATCCGGGCCATCTTCAAAAGAATCTACAGTTTGCCTTCACCTCGATTGAAACTTGGTTTAGTACACATAAATAGGCTCTCAACTATAAAAAGCAAGTCCATGCTCTTCTGCAGCCCACACAACAAACACAGTCTCAATCCCAGCACGATTAAAAACTGCCTTGGTGAAACCCTCAAACAGGTTCTATTCTTTAAATGTCTAGGAGTTACCATCGACTGTAACCTGTCATATGCTACGCACATTGACAACATTGTCAAGGCTGCCATCACTCGCATTGGCCTGCTCTTCAGGCACAGGCAATGCCTTACCTCAGATGCCTTAAGGATTGCAGTACAGAGCTCAGTAATCTCAATAATCGACTATGGCCTGATCATCTACGGCTCTGCCTCTACCACTGCCCTCAGGCACATATCCATTACACTAAACAAAGCTTGCTACCTAATAACTGGCACTCATCACCTCACCGACACGTGTGATCTCTACGCACAGACTGGGTGGCTGCAACTTTCAAACTGGATCAAGTATCAAATCTGCCTTATGGCAAAGAAAATAGCACTAAGCCTTGCTCCCCCAGGTGTCCAAGCTCTCTTCTGCCCAGTGCAAACTACTCGCATCACCAGGGGTTCTGAATCCCAACTACTGCATATCCAGCAATTCCGCACCACACAAGGGCAAAGATCCTTTGCGCACAGAGCTCCCAGCTGGTTCAATTGTTTCAACATTGACATCGCCTCAATGCCAAAGCTTGATCCATTCAAATCCAGTCTCCATCACAACCGGTCTGCGTCTAGCTCCAGTGACTGTCCTTCATAATTGTGCTCCCCTGTCCTCTTTGCTCTTTTCACCTAGCACTTAACCCTCTCCCCCTCAACTCCCTCTCCCAGACACCCACACATCCTCCCCTCCTCCAACCCGCCTTCCCTTCCCCCTTGTACCTCTTTAATTGATATTTGACAAGTGTCTATGGCTGCACCCCACTAGTGTTTCTCTCTTCTATACTGCGTTAACCCTGTTACCAGACCTCCTTCTGACATTTTTGCCACTGTACTGCATATATAAAATTGAATGTAACTGCCTGTAACCCACTGTTATACTGTTATTCAATGTTTTGTTTGAATTGTACCTCATCTGACGTGGAACCTTTGTAAAAGAGCCTTGGCTCAAAGATACTTGTAATCCTAGATGCAAATAAATAAAATAAAAAATAAACATTGTCAACAGTTCTGAATCCTGGGGTATGCCACAGGACAGAACAACCGAGAGAAGAAGATTTTCCTAAAACCGCCCTCTGGATTCTGTCCCATAGATATGATCCAAACCAGCGAATAACAGTTCTGGTGAGTCCAATGTACTCCCTGAGACAGTCCAAAAGTAGGCTGTGGTCCACGGTATCAAATGCAGAAGAGAGGTTAAGGAGGATGAGAATCAATAGTTCCTCTATCCCTCACCCTGACCAGAACATTAAACACCCTCACTAGTGCTGCCTCCATGCTATGCCTGGCTCTAAAACCAGACTGGAGTGGCTCATAGATGTCAAAGAATGCCAGGTCTTCCTCAAGCTGAAGTGCAACAACTTTCTCAGTAACCTTCCCCAGAAATAGAAGGTTAGAGATTGGACAGTAGTTTGCCAAGTTATCCTGATCCAGAGATTTTTTTCTTCAGAAGGGGCTTAATCAGTGCACATGTAAGTGCTACTAGAACCAACCCCCATGACAGAGAACACCAGACAATCTCAGCAAACACAAAGTCCTGATGACTGGTACAAATCACTAAAAGTCATGCCTGGCCCAGGTCCAGAATCCAAAATGCTTGCTGCAGCTCAGAGACCACCTGGCAGACCTCTTCCGCTGTCACTGACCAAAACTTCCTCCAAGATTACCTAATGCATTCCTGGCCCACAGGCAGACCACTGCTGGGCTCAGAAGGTTTAAATGGAGTAACTATGGTCCAGATGGAGAACACTCTATCTGAGAAGAACCAACCAAACTCCCCACATTTTGTGAGAGTAACTGCTCTCATGGGCTCCAGTCAGGCAAGGGGGAGAAGTCAGTCTATATAGTCTTAAAGAGCTGGGCTGGTCTGTTCCTCTCAGCAACAATCTCTCTTGACAAAAAATCTGCCTTCTTCTGAGTGATTGCCTTTTGATTTTCTTCATAATGAGAAATCAGAATTAGGTTGTCCTCCCAAGACTTAGACTTCCCCCAATGATGCTCCAACCTCTAACACCTGGTTTTAAGAGCTCTCAGCTCACCATCAAACCACAGCAAGTTGAGACATGACACCAGGGGGCATACATGGACTGGCACTAGGATGTCAAAGGCTCCAGTGACAGCCCTATTATAGGCAGACATAGTGGCCTGTGCACCTCCAGCACATGCTGACAACATTTCTGAGGTGTCCAGTACCGACATCAGTCCTTCAGGTCCAAGTCCTCTCCAAGGTCAGTACTGAACCACCTCCACAGGGGATGGACTACAAGGTGGACATGAAGCAGAACTTGATCCCACAATGATCCGACCAACTGACAGGTTCAATCTCAAGCCTACAGCATTCATCTCGATCCCTAGGGAGAATATCTGGTTCAAGGCATGGCCATGTTGGTGTGTTATGGTGGCAATAACCTGTGCTAGGCCCAGAACATCCATAATCTGGAGGAAATCTCTACTGAATTGGGAATTTTTATCATCTTTCCAGGCATTGAAATTGCCCAAGATAAGCCATCCAGGCAATTCCAAAACCTGGTCAGTGGTGAGGGATGTGATTTCCTGCAGAAACATCCCCTTGTGACCTAGAGTCTGGTACACAAAGAGGATTCTGCAGCCCATACCCAGACTACAACGCACAGCCATGGAATCAAAAGATCCAGCATCCCCGACTGGGCGTGCCATCATGTTTAATTCAGTTCTAAAACATATGGCCATCCCCATCCCCTTGTAATCCCTCTTTGGGCAGTGTACAACTGAGAAACCAGCCAGGACTGATGCCTAGAAATGGACCAGAGTCAGCCCCCAGCCAGGTCTTGGTAATGCACACCAGATCAACAGAAGAAATAAGATCCACCATAATTGTGGTATTATTCCTCATTCATCTGGCATTACATAACACTGCCTAAAGTGGATGGAAGGAGCCAGCAGGCCCTATGCCTACCTGCCCAATCAGTCCAGCAGGATCCCTGGGCATGGGAACCAGACAAGGTGGACCCATGTCTAGTTCCTTTCTAACCCCAGGGCATCTCATGGTCCACACAACCCCAATAGGGACCACCCCCCCATCACTCCCTAATCCACAAGCTGTCCTTCTGCTCCCCCTCACAGTTCCCACCTCTCTGCACCAGCAATATACAACAGCCAGCAGTTGGGGATGTCAAAAGGACACAGATCTTTGAGCTGATGTATGGCATACCTGACCTCTCCAGCCTGAGAGACACTATGCGCTGAGACCACCCCCCAAAAGACAGAAGACCAGAAGTTTATTTCCCGGTCCTTCCTGGTGGCAGTAGAAGGTACCAAGAGTTGTAACAGCAACCTGCTTGTGATGTTTGGGAAGGAGGCATTGTTGAACCATTTAAAAATGAGCAGGTCCTGACTGATTAGTGCATAGCTGATTGCTGCAGCCTGAGAGTCAATATGGTGTTCTTTAGCCATCCTGCACTGAGATCTCCCCCCCAAAGACAGAAGACCAGCAGTTTATTTCCCAGTCTGTCCTGGTGGCAGCGGAAGGTACCGGGAGTTGTAACAGCAACCTGCTTGTGATGTTTAGGGAAGGGATCATTGTTGAACCATTTAAAAATGAGCAGTTTCTGACTGATTACTGCATACCTGACTGCTCCAGCCTGAGAGACACTACAGTGTTCTTTAGCCATCCTAGTCTGAGATTCCCCCCTCTGAAGACAGAAGAACAGCAGTTTATTTCCCAGTTCATCCTGGTGACAGTGGAAGGTACCAGGAGTTGTAACAGAAACCTGCTTGTGATGTGTGGGGAAGGGAGTGTTGTTTCTTTTCTTGTTTATAAAAGGGATGTGATCACTAGCGGCTCTCTGTGGAGTGGCTGTTCAAATAAGTGACTCTAGCAGGACTGGCAAGAGTCCTCAGCAGGAGTCACAGGCAGGAGGCACAGCTGGAAGCCCAATATAACTATCTGTGTTTGTATTTAGTGGGGTCCTAGATCAATTGGAATCCAGGTTCTGGGGTAAAAGTGTTGAGAGTCTTTACATAAGAAGGATATAGTCACATACATTGTCAAATTGTGTTTTCTATTACTATTATCATTGGTACATTCAAACTGCCTTGTAACATCAACCTGTTTCGAGGAGGTGGTAAAGCATTGTGGTTTAAGGGGGATGATGTATCTACTGGAGAGTATCCCTAGGGAGTCAACTAGCTATAGAAAAGTTAAGAAAAATATGGGCTATGTAAATTGGGGGAATCTGCACAATACTGTTTGTGAACCTGTGGGTCCTGAACTCTCTAATGGGTTTATTTCAGATGGTGGCTTTGAAATCCCAGTTTGGATTACCTATAGAGATGATTGAATCTTTAGGAATCAAAAAAGGTGTAGATCTGTCTTTTAAAAAAAATTGCTTAATGTAGAAATACAAAAGTCATGGGTTCCCTCTTTAATGAATACTAATATTAGATCGTTGGTAACCAAAGTAGATGAGTTAGGTGTAATTTTGAAGTATAATCTAGTTAAAATTGCTATAATTAGTGAAACATGGTGTACCCCCCCAGGTACCGAATGATGCTTTACAGATCAGTGAATACCAGATAGTGAGAAAGGATCGTGAAGGTAAATTGGGGCATGCTTTGTACAAGATAATATCCCTGTTGAAAGGGTGGGTGAACTAGAAGTGGATGGATTTGAGACCCTATGATTAAAAGTAAAGGTACCCAGACTTCCCAAAAATTGTGGCCCACTGTTTGTGGGTGGATTTTACCATCCTCCCTTGAGCAATAGTCGTAATACGATTATACACCTTAGTTGGTGTTTAGACAGAATAATGGAAAAATATCCTGTGTGTGGGATTGTTTTAATGGGTGATGCAAATCAGTTGCAGTCATGTAAAGTTATGCAAGGTAGGAATCTGAAACAGATAATTAAGGAAGGGACTAGGGGGAAAAATGTTTTGGATGTTGTGGTCACTGATTTGGCTAAATGGTATAGTTCCCGTAATATCAGACCTCCCATTGGTTCTTCCGATCATAAATCTGTTTTTGTCTCTTCTAGTGTATTAGGATGTAAAGTTCAAAGAGAGAAGATAAAGATATGGATGAGTCAGAAGTGGAATAGCACAAAAAAGGAGAGTGTTAGATGCTATAGTGCGGAAATTGACAATGAATGGCTCAAATCTGAATCAGCAGATTCTACCTGGACCATGGTAACTACCAAGATCCAAGAGATAATGGACTGAATTGCACCTTTTTGTGAGGTTTAAGTTAGGGATGGAGATAAATATTGGGTTATGGAGGAATTTAAGGGGTTGATAACTAAGAGACAAAGGGCTTTGAAAGCAAGGCAGTTGGAGGAATTCCATAAATTAAGGAATAAAATTAATAGGCTAGAAAAAAGGAATAAAAAGGATTATTATGAAAAAATGATTGGTGGGTTATGTAATGCTGATCACAAAAAAATGGTGGACAACCACAAAGGCTATTATTCAAGGCAATAAAGAGGAGGAACAGGTAGAGAAGTGGGTGATTAACTGTGGTTTTGAGGGTGAAGGTAAAGAGAGGCAATTTGTGCAGGAGCTAAATAGAGTATTGTGTGAAGTTAGTAAAAGGCCTGAACCTCTGAAGGAATGTGTGGAAGAATTATGGGCAGTTCAGGATAAATACTTCATGTCAGTTGAGGATGTTTCTAAAGCGCTAAAGCGATTAAAAGTAAATAAGGCAGTAGGACAAGATAATATACTTAATTGGATTTGGCACGAGGGAGCCGATTTGGTTGCACCCTTGATTTGTAATGTGTTTAATAAATCTGTGTTGTTGGGAAAAATTCCCAGTCAGTGGAAATAGGCCCAGGTTTTACCATTGCCCAAAGTAAATATTCCATGTGATGTTTATAAGGATTTTAGACCTATTTCATTGACTTGTGTTATTTCTAAATTATGTGAGAAATGTGTTACAAATTGGCTATTGGAAATAATAAGTCAGTACATGGATCCCAATCAGTTTGGTTCCTTAAAGGGGAGCTCCACCACATTAGCTTTATTGAAATTCCAGGAGTTATGTATGAAGTCATGGGAGAATGGTGAAATGGTAAGAGCAGTCCTAGTTGATTACAGAAAAGCTTTTGGTTTGATAGCACACACTATCCCAATAGATAAATACAGTCGGTGGCAACTCCTGCCTGTATAATATGGTGGATTCATGATTTTCTTGTAAGTAGGTCACAGTGGATTGAGAAAGAAGGGTGGAGGTCTAAACCAGATTATTTGTATGGGTGGTTCCACAGAGTACCAAACTGGTGCCCGTCCTGTTCCTCATTATGATTAATGATCTGCATATAATGGGACCCTGCATTAAATACGTGGATATCACAACTGCCATTGATAGATTTAGGGAAGTAAGTCAAAGTACAATACAGGAGGAGCTAAGGATAATTGAAGTATGTACTCTGTGCAATATGATGTAGATCAATCCAGACAAAACACAAGAAATACGATTTGGGAAAACTAATAAAGCTGAGTTACCCAATCCTATGCTTGGAGGGACTAGAGTGGAGGTGGTAAAGAGTGTCAAATTGTTAGGTTTAAAAACAGCATCTGTAAAAATAGCTAAACGGCAAAACAACCAATGTAAAAATGAGCTACAAAAGGAGACACAAGAATGCAACTCCGAAAACAATTTATTGAAGCACCATCATGCACTGTATGACACACCAACAGAAATCCATAATACGCAGTACAGGGACATAATGTAAAACAATGCAAATCAAAGGAAAATCTGAACAGCAATACAGAAATTAACATGATTTTAAGCCTATAATTGGAAATTATATGCTATACATCTCAAATAATCAAATAGACTTCTACTGTTATATTCCATTATAACAGCTCAAATTTTCTTAGCTGTGTCCTTGTATTTCTTGACACAGTGCCCTATTTCACTACTTGTCCTCCATCTACTACCCCCTACTACTCCACCCTCTAATTGCCTTAGGTGCTTACCCCAAAACAAATTAAACCCAAAGTTAGGCTACTTCCTTTTCACTCTTTCACTAATGACTCCCCACTGTCGCTTTTCAGGTGGATAATCCTACAGGAAAACATATTTTTGCCCCTTAGCCACTAAATTACTCCAGAATGTTGGGTCCAATACATACAATGAGAGGATTCTTCCCCCTCCTGCTGTTCCTGGTCCCATTAGTGGGCATAAGCTCCAACACTCTAGGACCTGAAAAGGAACCTCTCTCAGCATTTGCAACACAGGAGCAGAAATTGTCCCTATTTTTAGGAATGACCACCGGCTGTGCTGTACTGTCTCACCACCCTCTAGGAATAACAACGTTACCAGTGGCAAAAACCTACTCCTACCCTTTAGCAGCCATACTATGTGGCCGACCAGGTTCATTGGCTCTATTGATATAGTACAACACAGGACCAGACATCCTCCTGCCAGTAGTAAACCATGGTTGCACCAAAGTCGAAAGCTCATACTGTTTCTCCAGCTGCTATCTGGAAATGTCCACCCTAACCTGGGACCACCCACACGTAATCTATGACAGGGAAGTATGCATCCTAATGCCAAAACCACCTCCTTGCAACCCTTGTTAAAAGGAGAGTTGAGAATTCTATCACTCAATATAAACAGCATCCAACCTAAGTTACCCCAGATCCAAGCGTGGGTTGAACTGCTAAAGCCAGACATCATTGCCTTCACAGAGACCTGGCTATCACCCAAAATTACTGATGCATCCCTAACACTTGAAGGTTTTAACTCTTTCCACAAAGGCAGCTCACCAAATGGGTGGTGGCTGCCTAGTCTATGTCCAAAATGACATTAAAGTGCAGTTGATGGACTGCAGCAAACACACTAGTGAGGCGCAAATCCTCCACCTTAAACTTACCATTGGGCAAAAAAACAAAGTCCTGCTGCTAACAACTGTCTACGTACCCCCAAGGAATCAGACTACAGGACTCAATCTCTTTGAGGAGAATATGCAGCATTTGGTAAAAGAGTGGGAGCAGGTAACTGTGGGGGATTTCAACATTAACTGGCACTCTTACAAGGAAAACAAAGCCAGGGACCTAATAGCTGGCTTATATCTTACGCAGATGGTTACCCTTCCCACCAGGCATAACCACAAAACAGGCACCAGTACACTCATTGACTGGCTACTCTGCTTCAACCTGGATCACATATTAGATGTTAAGGTTCTGCCTGACAGCCTCAGTGACCACTCGCCAGTCATGTGCACCTGGGGAAACAAGTTCACAAAGAGCCCGACAAAGGTCACTACCAATCAGGTGTTGAGACCTAGACTACTAAATGAGTTCAAACTCCACTTATCTTTGATCAACTGGTCACCACTTGACCATGCAACAGATGGCAACATAGCCTTTGAGTTCTTCCAAAATTCATTTACTCGGGCGTGCAATATTTTCGTCCCCCCCCAAAAAAAAAGTCAAAAGAAACCACACCCCCATCTTAATACCTCATTCCTAGAACACATGCGTCATAGAGACAACCTGTGACACAAAACTAAGGACTCAGGAAAGCCGCATGATGTATCGGCTTATAAAGCTGCAAGCAACTTCTGTACCAGGCTCATTCACTCAGCAAAAGCTAGCTATTTCAAGGACCACCACAACAATAACTTGGGGTCCTCTAAAGGATTCAGGAACACACTAAAATCCCTTACTGGTAGGACATCTAGGACATCACCAAACCTACTAACCACTGGCTATGGGTCTCTCCAGGAATCCCTACTGATTGCCTACGAGTTTAATAACTCCTTCACTGATCTAGCAGGGGTGCTTCCCAGTGAGTTCCTAAACCCAATCAATTACCAACCTCACAGAAACACAAAACCCTCTTTGGAAAGGGAAGGGCTGCCACTATTCTATTTTATGCAAGTCTCAATCTCTGAAACCATCAAACAAGTAAAGAGGGTCCTCAGAAAGGCCAGAATGGGGAGTGATCTGATAGATATGAAGTTGGTTGCATAACACTTGATGTACTAGCAGACCCAATCTCCAAGGTTTTTAATGCCTCCCTAAGATTGGGTATCTTCTCAGATGCCTGGAAATCTGCTCTGGTTATACCAGTTTTCAAATCTGGGTATAAAACACTCACCACCAATTGTAGGCCAATATCCATCCTCCCACCCCTCTCCAAAGCTCTTAAGAGAATAGTCTCTGAACAACTTACTGACTACCTCGACAGTCAACAACGACTCTGTAGCAGTCAGCATGGTTTCCAGAAAAAACACTCTACCTTCACCACACTGGTGGACTACATTACCCAGCTCTACAATGCCTTTGACCAAGAGATGGCGGTGGGGTCAATCTTCATTGACCTTACTAAAGCATTTGACTCAGTTAATCACCAACTATTACTAAACACATTGCTCTCCATGGGACTGGCCCCTGATACAGTCTCCTGGTTTTGCAGCTACCTGACACAAAGAACTCAATGAGTTAGAATCGGTGACTCACTCTCTGACCCTAAGGTAGTGGCCCTTGGAGTACCTCAAGAGTCCATACATAGACAGCTCCTTTTCAGCCCGTTCATCAGCTGCATCCCTGATGTCTACCCTGCTAGCATCATTTTATATGCAGATGATGCCATTATATTGGTCCCAGGTAGGGACCACTTGACCATCGAGGAAGGCCTACTCGATAGTTTCCACAAACTTGAAACCTGATTCTGTCAACATAAACTGCTACTAAACCATAAAAAAAACAAAAGCATGCTATTCTTGGTCCCACAGAACAAAAGGAATTTCAGCCCTCTTCGAATTCTGAACCAAAAGGGTGACACACTTGAACAAGTCTCCTTGTTCAAATATCTGGGTGTTTACCTTAAAGACACTCTCAATTTCTCCCACCTCACTGATCAAGTTGTCAAAACCACCAATATGAAACTGGGTGTCCTATACAGAAACAAGCACTCTATGACTCCTGTGGCCCTCAAATTAGCTGTAAGCAGCACAGTATTATCATCTGTTGATTATGGCTTACCAATATACATCGCAAGATCAGACACTGCCCTTAACAGGATACAAAAACTCGTGAATAGGGCCTGTCTGCTGGCACTAGGGGCAGATCATTGGACTCACACCTGTGCAGTCTACTCTGAGACTGGCTGGCTCCCACTGTACCTAAGAGCCCAATACCAAACATGCCTGATTGTAAATAAAGCGCAACTAGGCTTCATGCCGGAATACATAAGCAGCCTTTTCAAGAAGGCAGTGCACAATAAACAAACAAGAAATGTGACAAAAGGAGGTCTACAAGTCCCTTTCAAGTGCACATCACTGGCACAAAAATCCATTACCTTTAAGGGCCCCAAATGGGTTAATGAGCTACCTGACATGCTGACAGTAAACACTAAGCTGAGTCTTTTCAAATGGGGGGCTATGGTCCCACCTAAAGAATGTAAACACCTGCAACTGTGCTAGTAAATGCCTTTTTCCATTTTCCTCCTGCCTTATCTACCGCCTTATCTCCTTTGCCCTCCCCACTCCCCTCCCTCATTTTCGACTTACAACCCTCCTACACCAACTTTCACCTTTACTCCTGTTCCACACCATCTCCAGCTACTTTGACAATGCCAACCTGGCTGCTTACCTTTTCCCCCTTCATCCTCAGAGCTTAACATGAACCTATTATTGACATATCTCACTATTCCCAGTGTATTCCCTACCCTGCAACAACATGATGTAATGTAATTGATTTCTGTTTTTAGGTTGTATCTGAAACTAGCAAGTCCTGTACTGCATGTGCCATTGTAATGATTCTCATGTTGCCTACCATGTTTTACTTCTTCACTGTTATCTTAATTTGTTCTTATTTGTATTGTACTGTACTCTTATTTTACTCTGTTTTGTCCCTGACTTGGAACCTTTGAAAATGAGTCTTTTGACTCAAAGGTATTAATCACAATCTAAATAAATAAATAGATAAATAAATGTATTTCTTCTGTTTAACAACACATGAGCAGCACCCCATCAACCCACAACATGATTTCCTACAATACCCTATACACAGTGCCATTATTTCATGTACTTGGACTTATGCCCAGTATGATATGCAGGGGGCTTTGCCCCCACACTCCCTGTGTGGAGAGCTTGCCACCACACACCCCAGAACTTAAATATACAGCCTCCAGACCGCACCAACCAGTACACCAATGCCGTATACTGATGTAACATCAACATTTTTACAGTGAACACCATTACAGCAACAATTTTGAGATAGTTGCTGTAATGGTTCCACTCTATGAAGTTTGTTGTTTTGCTGGTGTTTCACCTCCTTCTAATCAACTCTAACTCAGAGTTGGTTATTAAAAAATTGGGGGGTGCGGGGGTATAGCCCATTGCATGGGTGGTGTGGGGGACACAACCCCCCACAAAAAAACAGTGATTTTCTGATGGATGAAATTTCCTGTCACTGTCAGGGATTTCAACAGCTTTGTTGTCGGAGTGACTTGGTTGAAGTCACTGGCGCTATACTGGTCACACGCTCAAAAGTCCACCACACTGTTTATGCTCCTGCTATAATATACACATGGTTTTTTAACATGTGTTTTCGATTATATACCTGGATGCACAATGGTTTGCAATCATTCAATAAGCCATCACCCTCCTGTTGTCTCCCTTGCTGAAGTCATAGTTTGCTCTGAGTGTTTATTTTTCAGAAGCAGATTACTATGTCACAGAGAGTTATGACTTCAGAGAAGGGAGGGGGAGCAGGATGAAACGAAGTCTGAAGGATCACCACTGCAAATTAAATATTGCAGCTCATTGGGGCTAGCCTGGGACTATAACTGCTAAACAATATTCACTGCAAACTGATTCAGGTTACTAGATTTGATATGAGATTCAAAGAAAAGAATAATTAAGAAACTTTGGGGTTTCTGATTAGAATAATTTATCTGTTGAACAGTATGTTTTTCATCCATCCCTACTCTTGTCTGACTGTTATTCTTATCATATGATAGCAGCAGGTTACAACTTCTGAATCCTGACTCAACCTATTCCACTGCAGTTTGAAATCACAAAAAACAAATAAGAGAATGCACTACTCTCAGGTCAGAATATATTACAAGTTTATTGTGAAATCTCTTCACAAATTTGTGAGCATCATGACAGTCACAAAGAATGGTACCAGCAATACAAACACTGAGCATGTCTCAGCACTTTGTGGCATCACTCCTCTTCCTCAGGACAGTACATAGAAACATAGACGTTGTCGGCAGATGGCAACCTTATGATCCATCAAATCTGCCCTTGGTTAATGACCTAATGAGAGGTGTGCTGTCTTCAAGAACTGGGTTTTGCCTGGCATTTGTACTACTGCCACCATTTTTTGTAACAAGCATGATATTCATTCACCAATCTTGTGAAGAGATTTCATAATAAACTTGCAAAATGTTCTTAACTGCAAGGAGTGCATTCTCTTATTTGTTTTTTGTGCATTCAGTTCATGTGGCACCTGATTTTAGAGTAGTGTGCTCAGCAACTTTTTGTTCTTCAGTTTGATATCACAGCCTGTTTAAAAGTGCTGGGATTGCATGAAGGGGTGTCATGTAAGAAGATACAGGTGTTCATTTCTAAAGGAGGATCACACACTTCTACTTTTATATTAGAATACCTGTGTGATGCTTTGCAAGCTTGTACACCAGAATTTGTCATTTTTAATATAATTGAAACAGAATACTACTATGTATTTTAATATTTATTACTAAAACTTTAATGGGGTTTTGAAAGTCAGAAAAGTCTAAGTTACCCGTTTTAATGAAATAGTGACGTTGCCTTGCAGTCATTGTTACAGCATCCAGCTACATCATTAGGGAAGATGGCCGCCACACTGGGCATGCTGTCTATCTGAGTTGCTTGTCTGATATTGCTTTTTCTTTAAACTGATAGAATTTACAGATATTATTTTTTTTGGAGAACCCAATAATTATATATGTTAAATGTTTATTTTAAACTTTAAGTTACAGTTATGTTGTTTGGGGTTTTATTTTGCTTACATTTTATTATCACTGAGAGTAAATAAGCCAGGACTTTTTTAAATGTAGCAGGGTGGAGGACTAGCAAGAGACTTTAAGTGAGTTAGAGGTAGGAATGGTAGGCTTTTTATTGTGCTGTTCTCACTTTAAGTCTGCAGCTTTAAAACCAGTTAGTGCTGATGATTCGTTCCTCAGTCAACTTGCCTGACTTCAGTGTTCTCTCTTCGGTTATCGGTCCAGAGCATTTTTGCAACCTACTATCTTTGCTTCTCTTCTGGGTACAGCTCTGAAGGATCAGAGCGAAGTGTGAGCTGATGCAGAACTAGTGTGGATCTATTCCTCTGTAGTTCTATCATGCCAAGGAGTGAGGCATTACTCTATGAGACCAGGGTCATTGGATGAACTTGAATGGACTTACAGTGCTCTGAACTGTGATCTGACTAGTTTTGTTCATGAAAGAGGCTAGAAGGAGATCAGGGATTCAGCTGCAGGAGCTTGGTTGCCAGTATATTAGCCTGACAACATTCAGTGTCTGTGTCAGCTCACAGAGGTACAGAATTTGAAGGATTCATGGTGGGACCTATTCTTGTTATGGAATCATCCAGCCGGATGATCGGTGGCCTTCAGGGCTCCCTTGAGGGACTCCTACTGCACAGTCATGGGTGATGACAGCACCCACACATTTTGCTCTGTTTGTATTTCCCCTTGTGACTGAAAATGCTGGTTGCTCATATTTTATTTTTAACCCTATGTTGAGAGAGTTGTTTATGACTAACCCTGTGGTGAGAGAGAAGAGTTAGCACTTTATCCATTTTATGGTTTGAGACTTTTGGACTGTTTTCCTTGGTGAGAGCAGGGACATTTTTCAAAATCTTTAGTCTCAATTTTCAGGTTTACTACATCTACTAATGATTTCCCTAATTGGGACTTAACTTGGTCTTTAAGTTAAGAACTCACCTGTTTGTCTGGCACCTGACTTGGACTTTATTCAATTGGATTTTATTTGTTTACAATTCACAAAGAGTTTTATCTATTGTAAATTGTACTTCACTGGACTCAATTTAGTATTTGAGTTCTACTTATTTATTGCTGTCACTACCTGTTCTTTCATTGGGGTGAGTAGGATTGTATGAGTAGATAATTTAGGTTGTGTGTGTGAAGGGCTGTTATCTTACCTGTATTTGTTATTGACTGAGTGTGATTATAGGATTTAGGGTCAGTGAGGGGTAGGGTGGTGGATTTTGACATTATATTACATTGGCACATTGTGTTGTGGTTGCAGCCAGTATCATCAAGTGTGTGGGTGGTGGACCCCTCAGATTTACCTACTCTTCATCCTAGCTACTGAATCTCTAGCCTTTTGATGACCCCCACATTAGCAGTGACACAGGGACACTAGAGAGAGAGAGATAGGCATCCTGATGAAGCAGAGTAGTAGGTGATGGGTATGAGGAGTGCTAATGGGAAAAGTGATATCTAAGTGGTGAGGGACAGGAGATGCCCTGGGGTGAAATGGTAGCTAGAGAGAGGTCCGACCTATTTAGGTCCCATAACCAAGGCTCTTGTCAGACTGAGTAGGTAGGCAGCTGTCAATTCAGCAGCCTCTGCCGTTCCTCTTCAGACGGTACTTTGCAATGCAAGATTGATCAGGAACAAGACCGCCATTATAGCAGACATGATTTCCACAGTCAGTCTGGACTGCATTATGGAGACCTGGCTGAGTGATGACACTGATCCCATCCTGGAGGCATCATCCCAACTGGTTTCTCTGTATTACATTGCATGAGGAGGGACTGCAGGGGTGGGGGAGTGGCCATCTGCTTCAGATCCATCTTGAACTTTGCGGTGCACCGGGAAGAGACCACCTCATCAATATTTTTTCTTTTTATAAAGGTTTTTATCCTTCCTATCCTTTTATTCTGGCTAGAACCAGGTGGACCAGTCACCTACCTCATCCACCTTTTCTAGCCCGATGTTCCAGTGGTGCGGCATAGTAGGTCTCAACACTCCGGGCAGGGCTTCATTAGTTCCCTGGCTCTGCTACTTTTTCTGCCTTACTTTTCTCCCATTTACACCCCAGAGTTATGGCAACACAGTAGCACATGGATGTGGAGACATGCATTTGCTCTGGAACCAGCAACCGTGATCCACCCTCCCATGGCCTAGCTTCAGTCCCCCATTTGCATGGCACTACCACCAATGCTCCACTTGGTAGTAGCTAAACACTGGGAAGGTTTCACCTCCCACTCCAGAAGAAGAGAGCTGCAAAGCATCATCTTCATCTTCTCCGGGACCTCCCCCACAGGCCGACACCAAGCGACCCAATCTCATTTCCAAACTCGAGATGCAGGCATGGGAAGAGTTAAACTGCATAGCTCTTCACCCTCTGAGTCACTGGGCCAGCCTCCCCACCTCAGCATTTGAATGTGTGGCCATGTGGGGGATCTGTGTGTAGGACTGCAGAATCCTTCTTGTGTACTGGTCTCCATGGCACACGAGGGAATTTCTACAGGAAGTAACTGAGTTTGGCACAAAGGAAGTGTTGAAGAACCCCGATGGTAATTTCTGGGTGACATCAGTGCTTTGATTGATTATGAAATCTCACAGTTTGGGAAATACTTCCTCCAGATAATGGATTATCTAGGCCTTGCACAAGTTATTGCTACTGCGACCCACAGCCATGGTCTCACATTAGACCTGGCATTCCCGCTGGGACTCGATATCAATAACCAAGAGATTGATCCAGTCATTTGGTCAGATCACTGTACAGTAAAGTTCTCATTTGGGGCCCTCCTTAACTGCCTTCCCCCTGTGTAGCTGGGATGAAGAGTAGCTACAAAAGAAAATTCACAAACTCTTATTATGCAGTTCTATGGGGCACCTGAAAATAGGCAGTTTCTGCCTAGTGACCCTACCAAATTAACAAAAACTAGCTAAATAGATAAATGGGAAAGTCACAGGAAAGAGGATGCTCTCAAGGAATGAGCTCTTGCAGATTTGACGACCATACCAGATAACTGAAGCAGCTGGGGTGGTTTAGAGGCATAGGCATAGTGGGGACAGTTGTGCAACTCACATCAAAAAGGCTTGCTTTCAAGGAGTGATCACTTGTGAGTGTGAAAACCTTATTAGATAATTGAAGCAGCTGAGTTGGTTGTAAGGAAAATGCCCAGTAAACATCTTCTGGGGGTAAATGTGATCTTTGAACTGGTTTGGGCCAGCTGCTAGGATCAACTAGACAAATGGAGGCTGACCCTTTTGACTGACAGTATGCTGCAATTGGGCAGGGGGGCAAACTCTTTCAAAAGGTTAAACTGGCATCACAAGCCAGGTACTGGCAGTTTCAGCTGGGGCCCATAGCACATCAGATGTCCACTGCATACAGAGGGAACTGTGTCTCCTGAATCTCAAGCCTTAGTAGTGACTTGATTTCTAAGCAACAAAACCACCCAGAGTAGGAGTAAGATCTATTACACTTTTGTCAAGAAACAAGAGAGGGTCTTCTTTTAGTAAATTTCTGGGTAACTGTTACAATTTGCACTTCCCTAGTGTGTTTATCCCTTGTGTATTTTACTATATATAATTCAGTTTAGTAGTATAAGTATTATTTATTTATGTGTTTAATATTCCCTGTGGCTGTGCAGTGTTTTATGTGACAGGAAATAATTAATTTCTATTGAGCAAACTGATGTTCCACTACCAAAGAGCATGATTACTAAGCATAACGTAACCTCTGTGTGATAACCAGTGGGTAAGAAGTTCCTGAAGATGAATGAAGAATTGGTTCTGTGTTAGAAGTAAAAAGTAAGACTTTGCTTAGGTAAGCAGTGCCAGTGATGGGAATAGAAACATATAGAGATACCCTAGCAGTCAGCCAGGTGGTGGCTGCTTTCAAAAGCAAGAAGTTGTTCAGGTGTCCAGTAACTGTTGTGTACATGTGTGAGGCAGACATTTGCACAAGTACATTTATTTTAGACCTAGTTTAAAAGCACTGCTGTCTAAGCATTAAATGTACTTGGCTAAGGAGTGATGCACTCTGTTTTGTATCTATGAGTCAGTGAATTGATTTTGCAAATATACCCACCTATGGTATATCAATTAAACAATACATCTTGGAACACATACAACCACTACATATGAACCAGAAAATATCTGCTCCAACAGTCCTCTCTGGGGTTGCTCATTTAGCAGCCATGCTGTGTCTGAGCCAGAAGGTCATAGGTTGAAGCTCCATATCAGGAACTTGGGCTAAAATCCAATCTTGCCACTGCAGTGCTATATTAGGGAATTCTGTCCTGTCAAAGGTGTCATCCTTAAGATGAGATATCAAACTGATGTCTTTTCTGCCCAGTACTGTTATTTGCACAGGTGGAAGTGAAAGATCCTATGACACACTTTTCAAATGACCAGGGGGGTGCCCACAGTGCCTTAGTTAACACTCCCACGTTCCTCTGGCCCCAATGCTGAGTGGTAGCATTACTGCTCATGACACTGGTTACCCAGGTTCAGAAGTGAGCCCAGGGGAGGAGGATTAAACATGGCAGTGGACACTCTCCTCCTCTGTGGCGAATGGGAACAACACTGCCGTGACACAGCCACCTCAGAGACCATAGGTGTTGGGCAGGTGGAGAGGCTAAGGGGTGAGGGACACTACCTAAGGAACATGTCGGCATGCTCTGCATGTAGCATCAGAGCACTGGCTCCATGGAAAATCCACGGGGAGGAGAAAAGGAAAAGAAAGAGCACTAACAGCAGCAAAGATGATACAGATGGACCATAGCAGACACCACACTGCTTACTGGGCTCATGACAAGCCCAAGCCTAGCATGACTTACGGAGGGGAAAAGGGGTACCCTTTCAGCCCAACCACAGGTGGAAAGCTGTGGGGAACTGATCCAGGCCAAACATAAGTCCCATATATGGTGGATGATGGAGTTGGTGGTGCCATTGGCAGAAAGAGGTCCAGTCAGGTGTGGGGAGAAAAAGTAAATAAAATACCATGTTCCATAGAAATGCTGTAATTTTGTTTATCATTGTCACCCTGTATGTGGATGTCAAGTGTGGAGGGCCTGCAGATAACTACATACAGTCCCTGTACTACCCGTATCTAAGCAATTGTTTAGAAAACACTTTCACACTGTGTCTGAAATCCACTACATAGAATGAAAAATAATTAATTAGTTACTATTATGGTAATAATCTGGTCAAGGTAGACATCATGCTGGGAAATTGAAGGGTGGCATAGAGTAAGTGCACAGATTATCCAATTTAACTTTTGCCACTTTTGAAAAACTTGCAACAAACTATTTACCCACATTTTGACTTACTTCATAAACAGTCTGCATTTCTGTTCTGTTGTTCTTCATTACTCAGTTACTTTGCATGAAAACAGTATCATTGCCTATAGAGTTTATGTACTTCAGTTGCTGAGTCTTTTAATGAAGTTGCTCAAATTGTCCACCATGTGGGCACTCATTTGGTAGTGGTAGATTCACTGAAATACCTGATGGTAATGTGCAACCATAACCTGACCTTCTGAACCCATATGGATACTGTGGCCAAAATAAAACATCAGAAACTTGGACTACTGTACAGACTCTTCCTCTTTCTATTTAGGGATGCCCAGCTTGCCATTGCAAATAGTACATTTTGCCAGACCGCTTATATGGTGCCCCTATTCTGCAATCCTTCTGGGCCTCAGAACAAAGCAAAATTCAATTGCTTGTATCATAAGGTGAGATGATTTGCAGCAGGAGCCTTCCAGAGAGGTCACCATTGTGATATGCTCATTGCACTAAGATGTCCTGCCTTTGCATCGCCTATAGAGTTGTTCTGCTCTGCCTAGCTTTTTAACTGTCAAACCTCTATTCCCCTACCAGCCTTGAGGATGTCATCAAGCTAAAAATACATCTAAGATGCCTTCACTTGATGTCCAGCCCATTAACAGAAATCCCTAGTGCAATTGCAACCACGGATATCCCATACCTTTGGAACAATCTCCCAGGCAAGATCATAAGTTGCTCCACTTTGGCATCTTTTGAAAAGAAGCCTAAGGCTTAATCCACTGTGGCTTATCCTTGTAGGTGTAAGCACTGAAGTCCTATCTACCTACCTACAATCTTCAAGCACCCTGACATCTACTGCCAGCCTTCATATTATTTGATTTCCTAGCTCTTCCACAGCATATTTTATATGTCCCATTGACAGCCTAATCTTATTGTACTATTTAATTTTCTCTGTATCAAAAATGTACATTTGGATAATTGCAGTCTTTTTATATGTCTGACTAACAAATTATGTTTTATGTTATTCTATAACATGTATACATAATGTGTGTTACTGCTACTCTGTAGTAGGTTTCTTGTGCAATATTCCCTACTGTTGTATACTGTAGGTAATTAATTCCAGATATACTAGTGCAGACTCTTAGCTTTGTATATTAGCCTTCTTGTGCATTAGCCTGTATTAACCATATATAATGCACTCTGTGTCAGTGCATCCTTACCACTGAAGTCATGTAGAACTTTGCCCACTGTTTGTATATTTGAATATAACTAATTTTAGGTCATTCATGAAAACTGGAAATGCTGTATCAGTGGGCACACTTGGTCACCAAAATTCAAATGAATAAATAAATTAATAAATGAGGTCATAACCTTCTGCTTGTTGCATCACAGTTTGTCATCACAAATAATGCATTGTGACATCAGCAAAAGATTAACCAGCAAGAGCAGATCAGCTGTGGATTACAGATATAATTTTTCCACATGAATGAACCCATTAATGAAAAATAAAAGGAACAGAAATACCAAAAAGCTATGACATATATGAAGAATTGTGTCTATGTTTTCGTAAAAATGACAAACTCACTTTAAAGAGGCACTGTCCAAAGTATCTGGTGACTTGTGAATACTAATACAATCTGAGCAGTTCTTATACTAAGAACCTTTTATTAATTGCTGAAGCAGATCAGAATTTCTTGTTGCACAAATATTACAGGATAAATTCACTGAAATACTAGTTGCCTTGATGGCCCAGCTATTGTACATTGCATTACAATGTGAGAGACCTGTGCTCAGATGAATTTACAGCTACAGTCTCTGCAATCCTGCTGCCCCAGGTTGGGAGATGTTCCAAATGACAGCATGGTAGCTCTTCCCAGCTCGAGCCAAGCAGCACCCCAATTCCACTCCTGCAGTGACCCATTTTTGGGGTCCAAGGGTGTAATTCTTATTACCTTCTACACATGCCTAATGCAGAACACACAGTAGTATAGTAGATGGGCACCATGGGTGTGGGGAGAGTGGAAATAAAACAAAAATACAGGGGACAATGAAACCATGCTATATCCAGAATGTTGGCCAACAGTACTCTTGTTCCCTATGCCACAGCAGTTGCTATTCACTGGTTGTTATGACTGTATATTCACTGATTTGTAATTAATTGCCAGGTAACACATTCTACCCAGGCCAACTGATCAGTATTAAATTGCGTGATAATAATGTACTTTACAGGGACTGTGTTTGGTATCATATATAAACTGAAGTTAGAATCCAGCTTCCCATCCACCCCTACAATGCATATTTCAATTATTTCTTCTTTTCCTAATTTGGCAGTTTTTACAATAGTTAACGTGGGGGGTGTTGGATTCTGTCTTAAGTGGTTACCTACTGTAGCCTGATGGGGAAAACGATTAGGCTTGGGGGAATGCAGTCTTATATAAAACCAAGATTCATTTCATTTTCATTTTATTTGTTAACTGTGTGAGGACACTGGGCCAAAGCCCTTTTTTAGGTCCGACCCACTTAGATATACATATAACAAAAGACAAAAATACAATAAATAACACATCCATCAGCAACATCAATCATAGCAACTACAGACTGACAATGTTAATACTGTAGTTAACCAATCTTAAAGAAATGGGTAAGTCATTCCATATACTAGGTGCTTAACATTCAAATGAGCAAAGACCATAATTATTTTTAACAGATTGGGTTATTAACAACCTGGATGTGGATGGATGTGTTCATGACCCCCCTCCCAAAGAAAAGATCTGAATGCTAACAACACAGAGAATAAACTAATACAAATGGTTAGTGTAAGAAATGAACTAAAATAACCCACAATTAAATATTTATTTCTTTAATAATTAAAACACTTCAATATCAAACAATCTAAGAAAAAAGGAAATGCACTGCCAATGTAATTAAAATTCAATTAATCTCATGGCTGGGGGCTATTTAGCAAAGAAGAAAAGTGTACAGATCACTGATGGACTGGCTTGAAGTTAGGAACATTAAATTTATATGACATGTCCATGAGGTATTTCAATTCAGCCGACATGGCCAATGTGTAAAATCTTGAAATAAAATATGCTTCCCTTCAGAGCATAGACTCACAGAGGATTACACAGCAGAGTGACTTACTTTACCTTAAAGCATATATTCAGATTTTCAGATCTCTGGCATCATTCCTTCTTCTTTTATGGAAAATACCGACAGAGGGACTGTTTTTAAAATGCCTGTGTGTCATATGCTGCAGTGCATCCAGAATTAATGGGATGGGTTTAACTAAGCAATAATACATGACAGCATACACATTTGTACCATAATACATGCACGCCTCAGGTGCATTCACCTCATGCCTTCAACTACTCGAGAAGTGCTTATATGACAGTGTGAACTGTTGCTTATAAAATCCAATTCCCTCCTAAATGTGTAAGTTCTTTGCTATTCTTTCCCTCATCCTTCCAAACTACAAAATATCCTTAAACTATAATATTTTAAAGTGAATCATATAAACTGTCAAAAATAAGATGATAAGATGCAGTGTACAGTAGGAGGTTATAAGTTTAAGGAAAGGAGTAGGGCGTGTATTGCGGCATGAAGGGAAGCTTTTTGAAAGCAATTAGGAATGTTCCTTATGATATATTGGGGGTGTAATGCACAAAATGAGGATGTGATAAATTATCTGTGTGACTGTGCATGCAGTCAGTTTTGGAAGCAGATATGCAGTGATGATTCTATGAAGAGTGTGTAAATATTCAGGGTCATCATAGCCGTAAACCCTGGTATGGTATGTGCCCTCACCCCGCACATCCCAATACAAGTAGTGCTTTTTTCATTAAGGAGGACTATACAAGTGTAATTTAGTGATGTATTCCATCTTATTTTCAGTTCAGTGGCCTACACAATCAGTATAGTGTTATGCTTGTGCAACTGTGTTACCATGTTTTGGCCATTCACACTCTCTATTCCATGAGGACTTACCAGCCTGTAGGGTTACCAAAGGCAAGGAACCCTTGAAGAGTGTTCCACCCCTGGACGTGCCATGGGAAAGTTCCCTTGGCTAAAGGTACCTTAGGAAGAAACCCCCTGAGTAGAGAGACGAGCTGCTGGAGGAGAAGAGGAGGACAGTGAAGCAAAGAAAATGTGCTTCAGAGGGAGGCTGGGATGAACTGCTTATATAGCTCAGGAAGAGGGCATGGCTGGTTGCTCAACCATTGAACTACAGGCATAGCCTTTCAATTTAATGGCCTATGCAACCAGTATAGTGTTATGCTTGTGCAACTGTGTTACCTTGTTTTGGCCATTCACACTCTCTATTCCATTAGGAATTATCACCCTGTAGGGGTACCAAAGGCAAGGAACCCTCAAAGAGAGTTCCACCCCTTGAGGTGCCATGGAAAGGTTTCTTTGGCTAAAGATACCTTAGGAAGAACCCCCCAAAAATAATATTAGCGGTGATCATTGATTATGAGATAGTGAAGCAAACTAACAGCAACAGGCAGCTCGATGAAACATAAATGAGAAGCACAGGTTAGCAGAATAGCATGGATAAAATGGATTGCACTGATGAAAGCAGGGGTCTTCCTAAGGAGAAAGGGAATGACAAGTAGGGTTACCATCCACCTCCATCTAACAGTGGAACCCACCTACTGTAAGAAAACCAAGGAATGCTTCTAAAAAATAAGTAAGTATAATGATCTTCAGTATGGAGAAGAGAAAAAAAAAGCTTTGAGGAGGAAATCTCTTGTGATCCAAGGCCTAGGTCATCTTCCCTCCAGGCTTCAGGTATTTTTATTTAGTGATGGCTCAGCTGCTGCAATTTTAAATTTAATTCAGGAGGTGGAAAATGTTCTAATTTGGTGGAAGGCTCACACTCTATCCCTCAAATGGGAATGCTGTGAAGGATTGTGAGAGTTCTCTGCAACAAGCTCCTCCAAGGTGGGAGGAGGTGAGCAATGACAACTCAGGCACTCAGCCTGCCTACTGATCTAAAAAACAAACCAGGTGAACCAGGAGCAGACATAGGGAGAATAGCTAGAAGGTGCTGCCGAAGCAATTGACTAGCTAAAGGAGCTCCTTTGTTGCTCAGGGCCCCATCCCTCTTAGCCGAGTCTTAAATTCTGCATCAGGAGATGCCACTGAAGCTCTGCCCAGAGTGAGGACATTCCACTGTGGGCTAGATGAGCCCTCCCCTCCAAATTTCATAATCTGAAGATGTGGACCTCAAGGGTGCAGAGCAAGACTGTCGGCTGCAGGGCAAGCCTGGAGCCATAGTAACTAATGTACATGTTTGGCATGCCTCTGAGTATGGATGAGAAAATATAAAGGAGAGCTTAAAGGAAGTGTGAGTGTTGTGGACTGTGACAGTCATACATGTATTATAGCAAGCACAAAGCAGACTGAACTCCCAGGGGAAGCGTACTCAATGATCAGACCTGCACGTTGGTCTGTAAAACAGAACATGGCAGCAATTTGCGTGACTTGCAGGAAAGGCAAGCCAACGAAGTCAAGTAGGGAAGCTAAATTATTATGAGAATCAAAATTAGCAGATTATCCAGCAGTAGACAACATAACTTGTTAGACAAAGCAGTAATGAAGTCCATATAATTTGGGAAAGTCATGAAGGCTTCAACGTACAGATATTGCTTGCCATGGATAGCTGAAAGCCAGAACAGCAAGGAGCAGCACATAAACAGAAGATTCATGTAACTTACTTAAAGCATGCTTCTGCTACCAGGGTCATGATGCACCACCGAGACACCACAGTCCTCTGCCGAAGGAATAATAGGGAGCCGAAGAGCAAGGCATCATGAGACTAGACAGCCATGAAAAAGTAGGAAGTGGCAGCATATGAATGCACATGAAACCTGGTGGAGCTAGCACTGAGTAAATCAGGAGCAGGGCTGAAAAACAATGAGTAGCTGCTAGTTGAGCAGCAGAGTCAGGACTAGGTGTAAGCAATTAGAGATGGAGCACAGGAGATGGAAATTCCAGTGGGAGCTGAAACATGCAAAAACAACTGAAGGAAAACACAGGCACATGAGAAACACAGTGCAAACAAAGGCCAACAAGATGCTAGGAAAGTAGAAAGCCCCAAAAAGAAAACACAAAAGAAAAACACAAATGCAAGAGAACAGAAAAACAATCACTCAGGGAAGCAGCAGCTGGAGGCAAAATAAAAACTAACCAAGGCAGGAGAGATGCAGAGACAGGATCCAGCAGAAACCAAGTAGAGTCCAGAGCACAGGCAATGCCTGGGGACAGGCCCCAAGGGAGAAAAACCAACAGAGCCTCCATCTGGCAAAGAAAAAATGTGTCAGAGGGAGGCTGGAAGGAACTGCTTATATAATTCAGGATGGGGGTGTGGCTGGTTGCTCACCATTGAACTACAGGCATAGCCTTTTAGCTATGTGCCCCTTTCCAGAAATTACCCTGACATGACATCTCTGTAACTATTGGAAGCTTATATTGGCATAATTTTCAGGTGTGAGACAAGTGCAGTATCAAAATGGATGTTGTATCAGTTTCAAAAGCAGTGAGAGTACACATTTTGCAAGTATTTGGAAATGTTGTATTACAAATTTGGCAATGGTTAACTGAACAAATCCTGGGAAAGGTTAGCTGTGTTAATTACAAAAGGGGATAGGGATGTTAAAAAAGGAACTCTAAATATTAATCCTGTTTTATGTAGCTATAGTTACCAACAAGTGATAGTGTTGTGTTGTTTGACGTTGTCCTTGTATGGTGGGATACCATCTAAGAACAATTATAAATTACTGTTCAGTTAAAAGCAAAGTTGTCAGAGGATAAAGTTCCATATCTATAAAGTAAGATAAAGGACTACGAAGCAAACAGGCATAAATGGTAGGTGGAGTGTAGGCAGAACATTTCAGAATGTTGCTTGTTTTAAAGTGAGAGCAAATTTTAAGAGGGGACAAAGAGCAAATAATGGGTTCCTTGGTGGGGTGGATTTGGGAAGTGCAAGGGGCTCAGAATGTGAGAACAGCTAAAGGGCACAAATGTTGTGAATTGTCAAGGAAGCAGATTTTAGCAATGGTTTGGTAGAATATGTTTTTCGAATAACAAAGTGTGCAATGTTCAGAAGTGGACATAAATGCAAATTTCAGCAGGGGTGTTAATACAAGGGTGGGCATTGACAAATTTGGAGTTTGTGAGTATAAATGTCAGAAGTAATTGAAATGCACTAGTCTGAGTCTCACCAAAAAGTGACCAGGTGTTGCATAATTAGGAAGCAAGATTGTGCCAAATCAATTTTATGAACACAATTATAAAAATAGAGGCTGAAATCCTGCTTTAACATGAGGACATTGCTTCTAACAGCTAAGACTTTTATTGGAGAAACAAAATCACAATCTTTTATAAAATATTCATTTTACATGGAAACTTTTCTGACAGGATTTTCAAAAGCGTGGACACAAATGGCCAGGATTTTCAAACAATTGCCTCTGTTTTTTGTCTGAAATCTGTCCAGACAGTTAAAAAAAACTAAAATACAGTCTATCTGCTCAACTCAATTACCATGACTTGCATTCCAAAAATGACACGTGTCAAAATTTTGACACATGCGTCATTTTTGCTGCAAAGCACATCACATGTTAAATCTGAATCAGGATGTTTAAAAATATGGGGCAAACATTCTGATACATTTACCAGATTCGGCATGCTTCTGAAATATGGATACATGTTTTGAAAATAGCTTTAAAAATCCCCCCAAATTATTTGTTTTTCACCGTCATCTACATTAGTCAACACACATCCATGCACACCTGCTGCTATTTTCAAGACATGTCTGTCTGCAACAAAATGTCACAATTTACTGTAAAGAAAGAAGCAGTTAAGAGTACCATCATTTTTTTTACCACAGCTGTGATTTTTTTTGCCGCAAACATTGGATGCTATTAGACCTTTGATACTGCAGATGGTCTAATAATTCAAATAGACTGGACATTTGAAAATAGGCATGAGAAGCATTCTAGTGGATCCTTTTGAAAATTCTGCCCTTCATGGTTATGGTATTAACTGATGCAGTACAACATTTCTATAATTACTCTTGTAATTCCATTAAAGATTCAGGGAGCACTGTTGACCATTTAGAGTATTACTTGTCCTGCATGTGAGACACTCTTTAAGTGTTTAATGCACAGGTGCTCTTTAATTGGGCACATTCAAGGAAGGATTTTTAAAATTTCTAATTTATTATTGCTGGCACTTGATCAATAATATGTACAGTGGAACCCATCAGGCTGCAATACAGTACCCTGTACTAAATGACATATCACAAAATACTGCATGAAAAAGGGGATTAATTGCTGTTCAGTGCATTGTTCTCTGCAGTACACTGCAACATTATGCAGTAATACTGCAAGGTACTACTGTGCATCCTGGCTGGTACAGTACCTCTGTAAATATGTTCTCTGAGATCACTCTGGTTTAAGAGTGGTCTCATTTACATTCTTATGGTATCAGAACTGCTCAAGGGCAGTTTACTGTTCTCATACCCTAAGAATGCACATGACAACACTAAGAACCATAAGAGTGATATCAAAGACTGTATTAATTAGCATACGACTTATGGCATTGTACTAAAATACAATACTACAATGTCACACCTATGGTATTTCCCATTACACCCTCGTGGGAACTTATGTCAGTTGAATGCCATACTTTACAACATTGCTGTTCCTCAGTGCATCATGGCAAGGAGATTTAAATTAATTTCTTATTGTACTACTCCAAATTTTCGCCAGTTGTTTTTACTTTTTAACCATAGAAGGTAACTCAAGTGTTGCCCATGGGATCTGGCTTTTAGGATGCCAAAAATTTACCTGTTATGTGTCCTTAATCATAATTGTTTTAAAGGACATCACAAAACGTTCACAGTTAAAAATAAATGTGCAGGTTTCAAGCAGCCTACCCATTCTTTCACCTTTTCTGTTACATTCCACCAGGTTGTCAGAGTGAGCTAAAAAAAGAAGCTGGAAATGAATTCCATATGGGGACAGTTGAAAATGTACAGCTTCTTTCATCATTCTTAAATGCACAGTATATAAGATTTTTGCAGGAAGGCAGTATGGTTTCATGGGTAGAATTCTGACTTCTGAAACAGCAGATCAAAGATCTTAATCCCACAGCAGATGCTGAAACGCTATGTCATCCTGAGCAAGTCATCCAACCTTTCTGTACTTCAATCCTCACAGCTGCATAATTGGGTACACACAGCACCTTACTGTTAATGAAATGGTATCTCTCTGTTGGGCGGCACTGGGTAAAGAATCTATGAAATAAATGAAAAATACCCTGGGCCATTGTCCTAATGGTGCAATGGGACTTTTTTGTTTTAATGGGAAGAGGTACAGCCACGTGTTTCAAATGCAGAACAGTGCTCCAGGAGCCTCAGATTTGAATCCCACCATCACCACTGTTCTGCCTTGAATAGAATTCAGCTGGAAGTTTATATTAGATGCTGCAGGGATAAACAAAAGTTATGTCTACACAACTGTTTGCTTGCAAAAATGATAAAATAATGGCAAGAAATAGAGCATTCTGATTGACTGATGACATTCTAAAATATTTATGTTAATAGCTGGACACCTTAATTTACACTACATTTTAACAACATTTTAACTATAGAACATCCATTTAGCAAAACAAATGGTTAATACTGTAGCATTAAGGCAGCCCAGTATTTGGCTTGCCTTTTTTAACGTAACCATACAGACATAAGGTGCTCATCTTTGCCTCATACTTCATGAATCACCTAGTGTTAGATAAACAGATGCTAACCCAACCCCAGTTAATCAGGCCTCAATGCTTAATTTAAAAACCATGGCTGGAAATTAGGTATACTATTTTGCTGACTGCATTCTAAAAGGGTTATTTTAAGAGCTGGTAACATTCATATACAATACAGCCATCAGAATTTTAGCTATGCAAATACCCATTAAAAATATAAAAACAGTTCCATTTAATAATAGCATTATGTCACTTCAAAGGTTGGGTTACCTTTATTAATCTATCCCTAGAAGCATAAGGTATTCTGAATCATCACACACCTCTTGATTCCCATAGAGTTTCAGTACATTAACAGATGGTAATCCATACCCTGAATAATGCCCCAACAATTTGGAATTTCCTAGGGATTAATGCCTGGCTGTAGGTTGTTGATGGTTCAAGATGCAGATGATCATGTAAGGAACCCAGCCATGTAGCTAAAGTTCCATGTTAAAATAACACCAGCAAAATATTGTGGACAAACAAAAGCAAGGGAAAACATCAAAAACCAAAACAGTGACCAGCAAAATAGCTCAGATCTGGAAGTCAAAACCACCAACTTGATTCACTGATCAGGTCTCCAGCTGTGCAAAGGGGGGACAAAACTTGGAGGGGGAAAGTAGGTGGGGAGAAGATCTGGGAGGGTCAGGCACAGGAGTGGCATATGTGGGGGAGGTGACCACATGAAAATCAACACATGTACCTGTAGTGACTTTCTGCAGGGGGGGCTCTAACCACACACCCCTTTGTGAGGGACATCGCTCCCTGCACCCCCTTACTAATCATTATTGGGGTGGACGCAACTCAGGGATGGAGCAAAGTTGGGACGATAGGCAGAATCTTTTTTTTTTAAAGTATCACCACACCACAAGTCTCAAATCCAGGTCTGCCGGGCACACAGGCAGTGACTCTAACCTGTAGGCTATGCTGCCAGCTTGTATCCACCCATACAGATTATTGCCTACATGCTTGCACAACTGACTACCTACATTGTTGACTCCTGTATGTACAGCGCTGAAATTAACATGCACTGTTAAAACCTGGTCACTCACATGACACGGGCTATTTTTGAGTCACTGAAATTGACTCACTCAAATTGACTCACTGTTTTAACACAATACCTATAGCTAATCATGCTGACTAATAATGTGAGAAAAGGCATAGGGGTCACCTTACAACCAAGGCAACTAGCAAATTAATTATTAGGATGAAATTATCTACAGGCCACTTTATACAGTAGGGCTTCTAAACAGAATTTAAATATACTCAGTAATGTGGCAGGTGTAATATTAGCTAGTAGTCTTTTTAAGCTATGACAGAGAAGCAGTTGAAAAATATATGTCACTGACAGTCCAGAAGAGGCAGGATGTAATTATAGTTGGATATCAGGAGCTGGATTTAGCAGCATTGGTCTGAGTCTGGTTTTTACATAGTATACCCCAGTACTGACAGTGTATTCTACTTGGAGTTTAGATGACAGACCACCATCAAGAAGGATTCCCAGAGTTTTTACTAGAGCAATCCTTACAACCTCCAGAAAAAGAGAGGGAGAGCACCCTGGCATTTTTCTAGCTGTCTACCCCAACCCCATATTGCTAAACATCTTGTCATTGAAATGAGGTACGTCAGCACATAAAATGAGGGACAATGAGGGTAGCCCATTGCAATGGTGACTGCGACTGAGTGCTTTCAAAAAGGGCAACTCAGTTGTGGTGCCTGTCCACAGGGCTACCTGGCAGGGAGGGCAACCAGATGGAGGGGTCCGCTCATATAGTGACAAGATGTTGCTATATGTATATGCACATGAGGCGGACACACTGAGCGATGGGCGGAAGGGGAGGGAGGGTTTGTGAGGCATAGTGCAGCAGTGGGCTGCCGAGCTTTCCCCATGGCATGGTGGCAGGCTAGGGTTGTGAGGGTGCCTGGTTTGGGTCCAGGCGTGAATTCCATTTGTTGCACCCATCTGTGAATTTTGTTCATCACATTTTGCTCCATCCCCTCATATGCACCCTCCTGGAGTTGAGAATCCTTTAGTAGAGGGGTGCAGGGGGTGACATCCCACATGGGGGGCACATTCCCCCACATACAAAATATAAAAACAAGTCCCTGGCACCATTTTGCTGTGCAATGGGAGTGCACATCGCCAAAATAGATTTTTGTTGATGAACACTCACCCTAACGGCAATCGACTTTCTTCGATTGCCATTACGACATGGAAACACAATGAGGGATGCTGATCCTCATTAAGAGGGACACATCCTAAATCATGGAGATAAATGCTCAGAACACAGTGGAAATCATTTCCTTCAACTGAACAAAGTTCAGTTTTTACAGCTGTGGGCAGAGCCTGCATTCATTTTGCGATCGCTTGGTCTGAAAATGTGTCATCTTGGAATGCTTCCTGTTGGAGTTTCTGAAGTAAAATAATATCAGAAAATGTGTCTGTATGTGAGAGTGTGAGGGGGTGCAACCAACCAGGCTATAGTACTTACAATATAACTATTGAGCATGTACCACCCTCTGTCTCCATAACAGTGCATGAGCACTTGAGCCCCCTGGTGACTACCCACCAGTGAACAGATTTTATATTTTTAAACAATGACAATATTTTAAAGATTGTAAGTAAAGTAAGTAAAACTATATTCGGTGCCTTATCCCGGAGGCTCTTGATGCCTTACAGGAGGTAAAACACTGCAGGGTTATACAGAACAGAACACACACACATACTAGGTCAGAAAACAGATAACCATAAAATCAGAAAGAATAAATAACAATAGGATCAGCTGCTGCAAGTCAAAAAAGCTTCTTCAAAATGATGGGCTTTCAGACACCTTTTCAAAACCTCTACTGATGGGGCCTCCCTCAGAGATCTGGGGAGCGAGCTCCAGAGGACCAGGCTGACCACCTTGAAAGCACAGTCTCCTGAGGTTTTCAGCCTGGATCTTGGAACTTCTAGGATGCCCTTGGTGGAGGAGTGGAGGGAGCACACTGGGAGGGCAGAGGACAGGAGCTCACTCAGGTAGCCAGAGCTCGAGCTGTACAGGGCCTTATCGGTGAACAAGCAACCCTTGAAGGTGATTCTTCATCTGCCAGGCAGCCAGTGCAGAAACCTCAGGACTGGGGTCACAAGACAGGACCTAGGCAGGTACATTAGCAACCTGGCTGCTGCCTTCTCCACCAGCTGCAGCTGACGGAGGTTCCTTCTGCTGATGCTAAAGTAAAGAGAATTGCAGTAATCCAGCCTCAACATATCAAAAGCATGTACCAGTACTATGTCATGCTCATAACCAGGTACAACAAGTAATCCTAAAGAGACTGTCAGTATATTTCCAAAGCTTTATTGCTCAGAGCTCAAACTGTGGCTCCTTGCCCCTGCACTTCGGCTATCCCAGCCTTCAAAGGAGGTGTCTCTTTTGGATTGCTTGTTGTATCTGGTTACAAGTGCCACACAGTCTGGGAACTTTTGTACTGTTTTGAGCTAGCTGCCCACATAGTGGAGGCACCACCCTGCACTGGTCTGTCACAGCTAAAACTTTGGATATGTACCAATGCAGGCAGGTCGCCAGGTGGAATAAGGGATTTAATCCAGGTGACATTCCTTAAGTAAATTCAGTTGTAATGTCAGTTTTAATTTTAAATGTTTCTTACATAATGAAATTTACTGTATAAGTACAATAAGAGACTCCAGGGTGAAATGTATGCTGCATAACTGCTCTTGTGTGGACTATAAGGCACTCCACCTCTGGCATTGGGCCTCACTATGCCCCTAATCGCCATGTAATCTCAGCATAAATACCCCCATATCATGTCTTATTGCTTATAAAAGAGACACAATTTACAAATAATAGTTTGGACTTCATTATTAATGTGTTCCTTAAAAGTAAACCTTGCATGAAGTTTCAGAACTACATGCTTTTAGTGTGTTCAACTTCTTATGATAGTACTAGAGCTGTGCCAGATCTGTGCAAAATCAAAATTATGCTTCTGAAATGCATTTAAAAAAGTTATTTTTTAATCCCACAAAATTCTGAAAAGTATTTCTATGTTAACTGCACAGTACAGAAAAGAATTTCTATGTGAATTGAAGAATAATATTCTGTGAATGACATAATCTGTGGTACATTATTCTGCAGGTTGCAGAAAATGAACTTGCAATTTACATAGACTGCTGAATGCTATTCTGTGGTTTTGTAAACCGTGGATTACTAATTTGCAGTTTAAAATAAATAAATCCACTTTTAGAATGTTGCTTCCAACAGCATTCTGTGGAATTAGATAGAGTTTCAGAAATTCTGTGGAATTCTGGCAGAAGCTGAATAGAAAATTCATCACAGGTCTAGATAGCACCATTTATGGACTATGGGCTTTATGCACAAAAGTGCATAGCGCCTATGCACTGCATATTCGTGGTGCATAGGCAGCCCAACATGAGAAACCCATACAGTGGGTTCCAGCAGCAAGTTCCAATGGTGCACCTGCAAGTTGCATGCCAGATCCCCAGGCCGATTGAGCTGTTCTGCACCTGGGCCAGGCTCAGGGTGTTTCAGGGGCATGCCCTCACTCTATGCGATGCACAAAGACATGAATTGGCATGCATCATGGTCTCTGCCATAATCCATTGCATTCCCCCCATGGATGTCACCTACTGACTGCAGTGGGATTGGGTGTCACTCCTCTATTATGCCCCTTACCACCAGTCAGCTGGAAGGGCTGGGGGTGGCTGTTCAGGCAAGTTCCATACATTCTACCTGTCCAGATCTGTGCTTACTAACAACCCCCTGCTTCCATGGGGCACATGATCCACTCCAGAACCCAGGGCAGGCATCTGATTAGATGCCCACCTTGGTCCACTGCTCTGCACCCGACCATCCCCCATGGTCCTGCACGTCAGGGAGATGGAACCACAGACAGACACCCTGTGGATGCATTTGGTCATGAATCTGCACACCCTGCACCTGTCTGGGGCTGCATAGGTGTGCAGGTCAGTTATGTACAAATTGTGCATACTTTGCATACCTATGTGTATAGCCCTCTGTATCCTTAGGACAGTTGTTTGTCTCTTTAGATTGCACTTAGTTTTTCATTATTAGCTGCATAAAGTAGCTAGAAATGATTTTCTTATTACTAACTGTAAATAGCAGTTCAGAAAGCCGCCAAAGTTGTCCCAGTGGCGCTGAGGGTTGAGCCACTGGACACCACACCTCACACCATTCCAGTGACCCAGGTTCGGGAACGAGCCCAGGTCTTCGGGGGTTGGCAGGGAAGGACTAGGATTAAGCATCCACCAACAGCTCTTCTAGTCCTGGGGTGGGCTGGGGAAGCACACCATGCTGCAGTGGCCCCTGGGGACACCCGGGGGTACTGCAGACATGGGTGCTAACAGAGGGGGAGCAAGGCGGATGTCTACACGTAAGTGCATGGACATCATTGATGCCCATGCTCCATCGGGGGACCTTACTGGAGGAAAATGGCTGGGTGTGATCATGCAGCTTGATAACGCACCCTGCCTTGCTGAGAGGACACTCGTGGAATCGCACTGGGGGGTCCGGGGCCAGTCCGGCTGAACAGGTAGGGGGAGGCCCTGCAATGGACTGGCAATGGATGTGCTGGATCCCCCATCATGCGAGTGAGCCTGGTGCTCTCCTGGCAGGCAGGGCCAGTGGCTGGATGCCCCTGCTGGTAAAGTTGCTGCAGCAAGATGGAAAAATAGTGACATGACAAAAAAAAAAAAAGAAAGCTGCCATGGTTTGGGTATTTAGTACACCTGGGTATTTGAAACCAGAACTGGGGTACAGAGTATAATACAATTCAGTTCAAGGCAATGAATGCAACACTTCTGATATAAAATAAAGCTTTCAGACTGAAGCCAGATATCTTCTCAGCCCTGACTTTCATAATTTTTATGTTCTGTGCCTGAAGCAAGAGACACAGTTTTAAATGAGTGTTGCCTCCAAGGCAGCTCTTTCTCTGAGAAAGTACTTTACTGTTGCACTTATTCTTTCTCACATTGTCCCTTTTCCTATAAATTTACTATTCTAACTCTACGGCACCATGGATCACCATTTTAGAGAAATTCTGCCAAAGGAAAACTGAGGGGATCTTGTCTGGACTTAAACTTTCTACTATGACACCAACCTGGTACAGCAGTGAAGCTCAGCTCTTTAACTGTAAAGGTCAAAGCATTACCTAGGAAGCAGCTCAATCCATAATGTCTGCCTCCCTTTCCGGGCATTAGAGCACTGGCATTAGTGCACCAGAACATCAGGGTGCTGATTTTAGGATTCATGCCCCACCCCTTGGTCCACCCCCCCCCCCAAAATTAGAATAATAATAAATGGGGATGGGGATCACGTGGGGTGCAGCCCCGCACAAAAACAGTGGTTGGCAAAATCCCGAATTGGCACCCTGATGACTGGGCGCACAAATGCTGGCACTCTGAATGGGTGGAACCATCTGCCTCAGAGGCAGATCTTCTGAGGCAATGCTCATTTAAGAAATGTATCTCTTGTATGCCCGGATGGAGTTTAGAACAGTAACTCTACACTTAGAAGTATCTATTGTAAGTCTCAAAGTGCTTGACATTCTGTTGCATATTTTTCACAGTCTGATGTTGTCCATTGAAACAGTAATGGGATTCTGTATGCACAGCATTGAAGCAGATATTATTCTATAGCCATGTTCACGGTTTGGCATCAAGGATTATTAAACGTATGAATCCAGGTACTAGTCTAACTTCTTGAACTGCTGTATACGCCACTTTAAGGTAAATGGGTATACAACGATAGACAATAGTTTTTTTTTCAGTCAGTAGAAGACCACTACCAATAAGCCAGTTCCAAATATCAGCAAAGCTTCTCTGAGATTTTAAATAAACTTTTATGATGACCCATTTGGTATGCTGTTTACTAAGCTCGACTTTTATTAGGGGGTATGATGACCAACTCATTAATCAGCAAAGTGAGATCACATGCTAAAACTGCTTATGTGTAATGAGCCTGACCTAGTCACCACTTGTGTAATCAAAGTAAAGCTGCAGTAGGTACAGTAATTCAGCATGTATCTTTGAAGTTATCATAAATCTTTTTTTTTTTATTTGGTTTTGTCTTAAGTATTAAATGTTTGTTTTCATGTTGGCTCGCGCTTGCGTGACAGCCAACATATTGCACTAGTAGCAGATTTGGAGGTGCGGCCACTTTGGGTGAATGCAGGGCACGCATCAGTAGGTGCGTCCCTCATTCCCCAATAAGACAGCTGCAGGCACTGACACCAGCAATATGTAAACTGGCCACCAGATCTAAGAAAAGGTCTGCTGCAATGAGAGCCAAGCTCGTCATGCAGCGGTGTGACTTTCCTGCTGAAGCAGTTCAATTATCATGGAGGCGTTGAGTGCCACTGCACAGAGTGCCGACTTCAGGGGTGCCCAATCCCCCAGTCAGCATGAACCAACCCACTTTATTTGCTGACAGGGGAGCCCACTCCCCGTCAGCATAATGCCCCCTTCCTCCCATTTCATGTGTGTGCTGAGGGGGTGACCAATCCCCTTCGGCATCCTATGCCCCCCAACAGTCTTTCTTTGCCAAGGGGGGCCCAGTCCCTGTCAGCTTTAGTCCCCATTCCCAGTTTAATTTGCTGATGGGGGAGTCCACTCCTCATTGGCATAATGTTCTCCCCCCATTTGTTCTGTGCCAAGGGGAGGTGTCAATCCCCCCTCAGCTCTTGCCCCCTCTTCGTCTTGGTATGTGCCGATGGGGGTACCCAATCCAACATCGGCTACAGCAGTCCCCCCAAAACACTCAGGTAGCATGCTGGGAGCTCATCCAAGCATGTCAAATGCCCCTGTAAAAATTAAATGTCCCATGATGTGTTTTTTTTTAACCCTGTAAATCAGAAACGGTCCCTTGCAGTCTGTCCTGCTCTCTCCCTCAACCCGCACCCACCCGCTGCGTACCACACATCCCCAAACCCCCCTCACCCCATACTTACCTCCAGAGTCCAGTGCGACAATCTTTAGTGGACTGGGAAAATGTCTGCACTCTTCAAAGCCGACAGCAACCTGAAGAAATGCCGGTAAGCTGTATAATGGCACGAATAGTTTTTTTTTCATCTTTGGTGCATATCCCAGCCATTTTTGGGAATTTTGGCACCAAATTTTCATCATGGGATTATTGGGACTCATCTTCATGAATTCAGTCACTGTCATGGCATTATTAGGTCCTGAAAGGTGATTTTGAAGTCATTGCGTGGCATCACCTTTTGGGACCAATTAATGAAATGATAATGCCACTGTTAATGAGGTGGGCTGTCAAAAATCCTATATTTCAAATTTGGTGACAAAAATCCATAAAATGGCTGTTTTACAAGCGTGCATTGAGCAGTTTCCAAGCATGCTCTTAACTTCGTGAATTTGTAATATTTTCAGTCCAGATTTTCAACATTGCCATTTTCCCACACCTCCTTATGAACAGTACAGCTTTTATTTTACATATCCTGGCCAAAATGCGTTTTTGCACGTCCAGCGCAGAATAGCGTGCTCGCTGTGCAAAATCAGTTTTCAAGACAGTTTGACAAAATGACAGTGACACTGTTCATGAGAAGAGGTCCTAAAATTCCTATGTTGAAAATTTGGTGATGAAAGTCCATAAAATGACTGTGTTATAAGTATGTGTTTCACAGTTTCCACACACCCTTGTAACTTCACAAACTTGCAATATTTTCATGCCAGATTTTCAACACTGGCATTTTTTCACACTTCCTTATGAACAGTATAGCTGTCATTTTTCACATCCTGCCTGAAATGTGTTTTTGCACCTGTGCCGTACAATGGTGTGGTCACTGTGGCAGATTAAGAAAATCACAGTGCCACTGTTCATGAGGGGCGGTCCCAAAATGCCTATGTTGAAAATGTGGTTTAAAAAAATACAAAATAATTGGGTTATGGATGTGCGTTGCGCAGTTTCTATATATGCTCATGACTTCACCAATTTTTCATATTTTCACTCCAGATTTTCAGTGTTGCCATTTTCTCACACCTCCTCATGTACAATACAGTTCTCATTTTTCACATTCTGCCCAAAATGTGTTTATGAACCAGTGTTGCGAAATGGTACAGCCACTGTGCAAAATCACCTTTCCGCTAGCAAACTGATACTGCCACTCTTCATGAGTTGGGGTCACAAAAAGCCCATGCTGATAATTTGGAGTGAAAATACCAACATACACCTATGGCATTAGGTTTTCCAACTGTTACACCTCACCCTGTAGAGACTGACAGGCGTCAGGGGTGTGACTTGGGATCATCAGCTGTAATGCTCCGGCCATTCCACCCCCACTCCCACCCTGCAACCACTGACAGGCCTCAAGGTGTGCCTTGGAGTGTTCAGCCACAAAGTTTACCCCATTCTCCTATACTGCACTCACATCTGTGTTTTTAATTATGGAATGGGGTATGTATAGACCCCAATAACTTCCAAGGACCCTGGGGCTACAGGACCTAGATACTTAAAATATCATGAGCTGCTTATAGCTGATGACCCAAAGGCACAGCCCAATGCCTGTCAGTCTCTGCAGAGTTGGTGTAGGGGTGGCATCAGTTCAATACTTCACTGCCACTCCTATTATGCATCTCTATCTCCTGCACTACCAATGCCAGTGAGACAACATTCGGCATTGACAAACACATGTTTTCAACAGCTATTGCTCCCAATGCACATCTCTTATTCTGAGCCAGTCTGAGCTAGAATTGACAGTTATACACACAAAGCCCCAGAAGAACCCAGTGGTTAGGCATGAGACTCCACTCTGAGGTGGAATGCTGTTCTATGGTCTATAAATTAGTGATGGGGAATAACAAATGTATTTTTTCAGTGTGACAAGCTATGATTATGCATAACAGATGAATCCTGGTTAATAATTTGAAAAACAAATCTCTTGTTTCTTCAGAGTCTGTGGTAAAATTGGATTTCTAAATCTTGCTCAGCTGTATTTCCTGGCTCAGCAGAGCAGCTGTAGCCCTTCCGTCCTGTCGTGCTTCCATTGCTGGTGGAGGGCACAAGGCACATGCTCACCAACAACATTGGTGCTGTTCCATATGCCAGTAAAGGAGGTACTCTTCCCACAACAGGAGAAACATACACCTTCCTCCAGATTTTGAGTACGTTATCTCTGCAGTGCACACTAGGCCCCAATGTGGTATAGGGTTGGACTTGGGACATGAATTCTGATAACCTGTATGGTAGTGCAACACATTTCCACCAGTGTTGTTGGGCTGGATGCACTACTCATTACATTTCAAAAATTAAGTTTGATTTATGTAAACCTCAGCCACACTAAAGCAATTCTGATGGTCTACTCTCTTTCTCTCTCTCTCTCTCTCTCTCTCTCTCTCTCTCTGTCTCTCAGTTTCTCTTAATAAATGAAATGTTTATTCTGCCAGTAGCTTTTGGATTCCCCTTGGCTAAACTCAGTCATATGATTTGTGACAAGGAATAGATACCTAAGAGTTAGCAATTTAATTGCATATTGAACAAATTGCATGTCTGTTTTCAACTGAAGTATTAAAATGTCATTTTATCTAAGGATCCATTGAAAGCTATGCATTTATGGTTTCAGGATAACTGTGGTATAATAATGGAATAATGTTTTTGATTAATGTAAACATTAAAAAATGTAAAGGCAGCCATCTAGTTAAGATGACAATGCAAGAAAATACTACTTAAACAATACACAAATTGCTGAGCCTTAACAGGAGAAGGATTTTATATATTTATTTATTTATATTAGTGAGTCCAGGACTCATTTTCAAAGGTTCCAGGTTGTTATTGTACAGACATTACAAATATAACAGTGATTACAGATATCCGAAAAGAGTTATACAGGCATTCATTTATCAAACGATTAGATACATCCAACTAGTTATGGTACAATCATTACAAATAGGCTGCTTGGAAGACTTGTCAGAGGCACTGGCATCCCTCCAACACCAATCTCTGAATTTAAAAAGAAAATCCAGAGACTCTACTACAAACAAAAGAGGAGTTATGCTACACAGAATGATGTGCAGAAATAATATTCTCCTTCTAAATGGCAGGTCCAATACTGACCATGAAGGAGAATATTCATTTACAGGAACAAAGGGCTCATCTCTGATTGATTATATATGGACTAACTTTAATTTGTTCACTAGCAGCATGCATTTAAAACTAATATCCAGAGCAGAAAGTGAACATAGAGCCTTAGAACTAGAAATTGGGCAAGGGGAATTATTTTCTGACACTGGAACTAAGGCCCCTGGTGTGATATCCAAAAGAAGGGGTATTGAATGGAATCTAATAATGAGTGAAAATTTTATGGATCACTTGGAAAGCAGAGGGATTCTGTCAAGACTAGTATCACTGGCTGACCAACCTATGGACCCTTTACTGATCCATGAATTCAACTCCATTATAAATATGACAGCTAACATAATAACAGAAGAGGCAACTATAAAAGAACCAAAGGGGTCAAAATGGTACAATAAAGACTGTCAGGCTGAAAGGAAACTATTGAACTAAAAGTTTAGAGTCATAAAACAATTTTCAAGCAAGAACAATAATAAATTAATGAACAAAGCCAGGAAAGAATATAGGGAGACTCTTAACAAAAAGAAGCAGGAATACACTAAACAACTATGGGAGGAACTCCACTCTGCGTTTCTCAACAGGGACAATAAACATCCTGGGACGTAGTATGCTCCAGAATGGGTAATCACTCTCGTATTAATACACATATTCAACCAGACACATGGATAAAGCACGATAAGCTTCTGTTCTGCAGGGAAGACTCAGACTATTTAGCAGGGTTAACAAAATCCAAATATGAAGGCAGGAAACAAAGTACAGATGCTGAAATTACACTATCAGCGCTAGAGGAGGCTTTAAATTTATTCAACAAAAGAAAAGCACCTGGGCCAGATGAGGTACCACTAGATGTAAAAAGTAGAACCAAACTACATTGGATCCCTTTTTTACTCAAACTCTTTAATTACATCTGGAGATCAGGGGATATCCCCAAAAGCTGGAAACTAAACATTGTTGTCCCAGTCTTCAAGAAAGGTGACAAAAAGGACCCGAGCTGCTATAGACCTATTAGCCTATTAGACTCCCTAGGAAAGGTATTCATTAAAATTTTAAATAGCAGATCGATGATATGGGCAGTATCAAATAACATTATAGATGAAGCCCAGGCAGGATTCCGCAGAAACTATTCCACAATAGACCAAGTTTATGTCTTAACTCACTTGATCCACAAATACAGGATTATTAAAAATCAAAAAATATATTGCACCTTTATAGATCTTAAATCTACTTTTGATAGGGTTAACAGACCTTTACTCTGGGTCAGACTTGGTGAACTGGGGCTTGACCCATCCCTATTGGAAATGATCAGACTCATCCACCAAGACAACTATACCAGTATCAGGTTCGGCTACTCTGGAGAATTAAGCAAGTGGTTCAAAAACAATATAGCAGTTAAACAAGGCTGCACACTGGCTCCATTACTGTTTAATCTTTATTTTGGCACTTTTTTAATAGATCTGTATAATCCAGACTTCCATTTACCAAAAATAGGGACAAGAATGGTACCTTATCTGGCTTATGCAGATGACGTTGTACTCCTATCACTTAGTCATCTGGGTATGTGCAGAAGCATAGGAAAATTCCAACTTGAATATGAAAATGTTGATCTGTCAGTTAACCACGACAAAACTAAGGTTCTAGTGTTTGGGGGTAACAAGAGAGGTTACAACTATTACATCAATTCCTCCAAGATTCAGGTGGTAAAAAACTTCTGCTACCTTGGGCTCATGGTAAGCCAAACTGGCTCCTGGAACCTCCACCTAAAAAGTATCAAAAGTAAGTTGGAAGGATTTTTTCCAATCATATCAGCATTCTCACACAAATATGGGGGCATTCGGTAGATGGAATACTATGGGTGGCAAGAGCCAAAATTAAAAGCCAGATATTATATGGGTCTGAATTATGGGGACATGAACTAAAAGGACCCAAAGATTTTGGATTAAACAAATTTTGCAACAAATTTTGCAAAAAGATACTGGGCCTAGCAAACAGTGCCCCTTCTGCCTTGGTTAGGACAGAGATTGGAGTGCTTCCCTTAGAGTGTGCTTGTGTGCAGAGACAGATAAATTACTGGATTAAGATATTCAGAAAGCATCCTGACAGATTCCCATGAATGTGTTTGGAAGAGGCCATCCTTTACCCTCATTTTAACAATACTTTCCCAAGTATGGTGGTTTTGAAGAACTCATTAAACCATATGGGCTTCTTCATATAGTTACTGATTACTTAAGGCTTCCCATTGAGTACATCTAAACAATAATAAATAATAAAATTAAAGACAATTTTGTCCAAAAAGACTTAGAGTCCTGCAGACTAGCTAAAGCATGTCCATGGTTATCAAATAACAAAAGAGAACACAAGTTTGAAAGATACCTCCATATCCTACACTCTCCCCGGAGGAGGACCCTTTTTACTAGGTTCTGCTTTGAGGTATTTAAGAGTAACAAAAAAACTGGTTTATATCTAGAGGAAAAGAACAAGAAATATAAGTGTAAGTGTGGCTTGGGAGAAGATAACCTAATGCACATAATGATTGTATGCCCCCTCTATGAGGAACATAGGGTCATCTGGTTGGGCAATATACTCAAATCACAATCCTACCAGCCAATGCAATTACTGACATATTTATTTACAAACACTGATCCCGTAATTCTGAGCTTCTTGGTCTCTCTCCTTAAAATAATTGATCAGAGAAGGCTTCATTTGACTGGATAAAACTGAACTGATTATTAAAAGGGCATAGTATAAAGAATAATCATAGATTAACCAGGTGCCTATCAACCTTGGGGCCACTACTGTAAAGGTTAAACTCTTTGCTGTGGATTCTATAAGTTTTACATGATTTTATTATTCACATTACTATAAGAACATAATCGCTTTTATGGAATAAGTGATAGCATTTTGTGTAATAACTTTTTATGTAATTTTGTACACAGAATACTTTCATTTTATAACTGTTTTTCTTTTTATTTATTTACTTATTTATTTGTAATGGCAATGTTGCCAACCAATAAACTTAAACTAAACTACAAATATAACAGTGTTTACAGATAACTGAAAACAGCTTCCCTGGCATTCAAATATCAAGAAATTATGTACCTCCAACTACAGGTAGAAGAGGATAGGGTCAGATAGGGTTCCGCCTTGTAGTTCACTCGTCAGACTAGGCAGAAAGAGGGGGAGGGGTAGGAAGCCAGACAGGTATGGCATCGTCATAGAAGAGGTGGTTTGTTAGCCAAGTGGGCTTTGTTTGGGGGAGGGGGGTTGAATGGATAAGAAAGAAAAGGGAGGGTGAAAGGGAGGGGGGTTGGGTGGCTGGAATCCTGCCACATTAGTGCAGGCAAGCACAGTTCTTTTTTGTGTCAAGATGGGATCTAAACCCAAATTTGAAGGTGCTAATTTTTGTTGATTCTGTGAGGTTAGCAGATAGATCATTGTACCATTTTGGTCTTTGGTACAGGATGGAGTTCTGGGTGAGCTTCATTCTTTTGAAGGGGAATCACCAGCTTATCTGTAGCAGCACTTCTAGTTGATTTGGTGGGAACTATGGCCAAGGTAATAATCAGCAACACCTTTAAATATGGGCAGCAGTACCGGACTAGCAAAGGAAATCAAATTATGGGTGCACCAAGAGAAACACCATAAGCAGATTAACAGTGTAATGTCCTGTACAGATCACTTGTTAGGTCCCATTATTAGTATGTTGCACAGTACTTGTCTACTTACAGTACCTAAGCAAAGAGATTATTGTATTCAAAAGATGCAGAGGAGAGACACCAAGGTGGTTGAATCATTGGAAAATATAGTCTATGAGGACCAACTGACAGACTTGGGTCTGTTCTCATCATAAAGTGAAGACTCTTGGGGGGATAGAAACGCAGTAGTAAAACTAAAATAGATAGCACCAACAGGCCATTGGAAACTCCCCAGGATGTATAAGGATGAGAGGAAAATTGGACATGCTATGTCCTTAAAAGGAGGAGGATGAGAGGAACATATCAGGAAGAACTACAGTACTTCACAGAATAAATGGTGAATTCTTGGAGCACACATTTAGAACAAATGGTGTCAGTTAAATGGGCACCATCGACCCTTTTTGCATCATATTATTTCAAGCTAAAAACCCACATTTTATGATTGCTTAACTTCTCTAAAATTCATTGATGTTGCTGGTTGTTTTATTTGCCTTTTTTCTTTAGTAAAACTGAAATCAGGGTGACTGGTGTAATTATACCCAACCTCAGATGAGTATGAATAGTGTGTTTACGTAAAGCCTCATTTTGTTTCAAATCAGTAATGTGGTCTTATTGCATACTTCCTGAACATTAAGAAATTCCCTAGTGTAACTACCCATTAAGCAATAATTTTGCTTACACCCACTACATCATGAGTGGCTAGACTTTGTTGGGGTGTTCCCAAATACAGGAAAAATGTTGTGACAGTTATCAGGCAGTGTACTGTAAACAAACACATTTTTGTGTTGTTACACAGCAAGGTGGGCAGTTTTGTTTTTTACTTTTAAAAAAGAAAAAGGGAATCAGAGTCAAACTGACCAGTTACTGTACATCAACAAATTCTACATAATGTGAACAGGTATGCCCCCCCAACAGCGACACCAACACAGCGACCTACACACCTGCTGAGACATGTGAACAATCAGCAAATGTTTTTTTTTTAAACTAGGGATAACTGGAGACTGGGGTGCTTGACAGTGTCCTCTTAACACTGTTTCTACCTTCAAGCTTAAAGATCACCTTTCTCAGTACAGTGCAAACACATTAGGAGGCTACCTTTCCTGAATGGGAGTTCCTCCATAGTATCTGTAAATTCTTTTGTTGAGCCCCAAAGGAAGGGAAAGGATCATATTTTGCCCCCCAGGAGGCTAGCCACTTGATCCCTTCCACTTCCTGATTGCTGATGCTGTCCCCGCGCTTCCCTGTGGTGTGATGGAATTATAGGACTAGCTCGGGAATGTGCTCCATTCAATCCTATTAAGTATGGTTTTAAAAGTTATTTTCTGTATTTTATTGGATTTTTAGTATGATGGAAGCATGTTTTCATGTAACAATGCTCATGTTACTTGAAAACATGCTTCCATTTGTACCAAAAGTCTGATTAAAATACAGAAAATAACTTTTAAAACCACGGTCCATGGGCCTGAATGGAGCACATCCACACACTAGTCCTATAATTACATCACACAACAAGGAAGCACAGGGACGGCATCGGCAATCAGGAAGTGTAAGGGATTGAGTGGCTAGCCCGCTCAGGGGCAAAAATATGATATCTTCCTTTCCTTTGGGGACTCACAAAAGAATTTACAGCTACCACAGAGGAACTCCCATTCAGGTAAGGGAGCCTCCTGATGTGTTTGCAGCACATAAAGAAATCTGGGGAAAGGTGCTCTTTAAACAAGATATGTGCTTTGAGGAAAACTGGGTGACAAGTAATTTCACAAAATTTGGAGAAGGGGAGGAAAGTTATAGTTTTATGGTCTTCTCTTTTTAGTTCATGCAGCCTGTTTATGACAGTGTGCATGAAAAGGCCTTGATGGTAATTACTGTATATATCTGTTATTTCAAAATTTCCATTTGATGCAGTGATATCATAGAGTTATCACATCATTATCTCGAAATCATTATATATGAGCAGCCTACATGTGAAACATATTAATTACTAAAAAATAAGGACATGGCACAACATAGAGGGGACATTAGAGAGGTGTAATACAAAATGAGCAAACACAAAAATAAGAAAAAGGATGAGAAGACACAAGGGTAGTAGCAATAGAAGATCAGGGATCAGATGGAAGGTGGTATACCTTAATGTCACAAGCCTTGGTAATAAAACTAGTGAGCTCCAGGCCCTGATGGTGGACACTGAGCTGGAACTAGTGGACATAAGAGAAACATGTGCATCTGAAAATAATGATTGGGACCTCATGGCCCCTAGGTAGTCATTGTTTAGGAGGGATGTAGCAGCAGGAAAGGGGAAGAAGTAGCCCTTTCTGTCAAGGAGGGCATCGAGGTGGTAGTGGAAGATGGATGCATCAGAGGGTAGTAATGGAGAGACTCAGTTGCTCTGGGTGCAACTCATAGTAGCCTTAGTCAAGAAACCATGATCTATAGATCTCCATGGCAAGAGAAAGAGAGAGACAGAGAGCTCAGGGAAGAACAGGAAAGAGGGATGGCAAAGGAGGAGGTAGTGGTGATGTGAGATCTGAACCTGGCACACATCAATTGGGATATTCCCTTGGCCAAGAGCACCTGAAGTCAGGCCTTGCTGGGCACCATCTAGTACTATCTGCTGGTTCAGTTAGTTAAGAAATCCACCTGACAGAATGCAGTTCTTGTTGTGGTGCTCATCAGCTCAGATGTGATTGGAGCTGTGAGAATAAGAGTGCTACTGGGGCATAGCAAGCATAACTCCATTTTGTTTGAAGTTGCCCTTCAGTCTGGAAAACCTCAACTGAGAGCTGAAATCCTGGATTTCAGAAAGATAGACTTCAACAGGCTGAGGGAGCTGGTGAGGGAAAAGTTTGTTTGGGCTAACTACATGTGGGGTGAAAGAGAGAGATAAGGGGCAATTATGAAAGCCTTTCTTGAGCTATTTAAGGTATGCCTGAGAATGGTAACCAAACAGAACAGGTTCAAGGGATTGTTATGCTCATGGCAAGAGTCAGGAAGTGATGAGGGCAAAGATAATGCCTTCTACAAGTATAAATAAAGCAAGGGGAGAAAGAATGGGGAGAATGAATAATGAAAAATAAGGAGGCAAAGAGTGTGGTTAGAGAGGCAATAACACACAGAGAGCTGCATATTGCAGAGGTGGTTGGGGTGGAGAAAAACAGATCTCCTGATATGTTAGAGAAATAATGAAGAAAGGAGGTGGAATCATAAGGTTAACAGAGGATTGTAGGGTGGTAGAGGAGGACAGGCAAAACGCTGCAGTCATTATTGATTAGTTTAGCTCAGTTTTTACTAAGGAGATTGGTGGAGCTTTGCGAGACAGTGGCCTCAAAGCTGTCACTAAGGGCGTTACATGGATAAGGCTGACAATAGTTACAAGCAAAAGGATCCAGAAAGGGCTGGCAGCAATAAAAATAGATAAGACCCTGGTACCAGATGAGTTGCTTCCAAGGTTACTCAGGGAGCTGGAATCAGAACTGGCTGAATCCCTGATAGGTCTGTTCAACAGCTCTCTAAGGATGGGGAGTAGGTCTGAAAGATTGCAGGTTGGTAGATGTAGTTTCACTTCATGAGATGGGGGTGGACAAGGAATGTGCAGGGAACTACAGACCTGTCAATCTTGCCTCTATTGTAGGGAAGCTGATGGAATCACTGGTCATCAAGGACCTTATTTACTAATTGGAGAATAATGGACTCCAGGATTGTAAACAACACAAATCTGTGGGAGGCAAGTCTTGTCAGACTAATTTCTTTGACTGGGTGATGAAGAAATTGGATAGGGCTATGCTGTGGATTTGCTCTACTTCAAGTTAAGCAAGGAGTTTGACTCAGTGTCTCACAGACACTTGCTGAAGAAGATGGAGGATGTTGGTGCAGCTAAGGTCATAGTAAACTAGGTAGGTAAGTAGCTAATGGTGAGGCAGCAGAGAATTGTAGTCAACATGGTCAAACCAACAGAAAGGGACATCAGGAGCAGGGTACCACAGGGATCTGTTCTGGGACCAGACCTCCTGAATATGTTCATTAACAACATTAATGAGGGTATCCAGGGCAGGCTGTGTATCTTTACAGATAACACTAAGCCCTGTGGGAGGTGGATAGGGATGAGGGAATCAGGAAAATGCAGAGTGACATATAAAATCTAAAGAGGGGGTCTAAGGTTTGGCAGTTGAAATTCAAAGCCAAGAAGTGCAAGGTAATGCACCTAACAGTGTACTGTATGAGTGGAGTGAGACTTACAGTAGCACTACAGTTGAGGAATGGGACTTTGGGGCTATCATCAGTGACTCCCTCAAAAAAACTGAATTAGAGCAAAAAGGTATTATATCAAAATGAGTAGGATGCTGGGATGTACTGGGACAGGTATTGTGGGGAGGAAGGGAAGAGGTAGTACTTCCCCTGTATAGATACATAATGAGGCCACTTCTGCAGTACTGCACTAAGTTCCAGAGTCCTCACCTCAGGAAGGATAGAGAGAGTCTGGAGATGATGCAGTGCAGGGTAAAAAAAAAAGATTCAGAGCCAACAGAGCAGGTCCATTGAAGAGCATCTCAAGGCACCAAACATGTACTTGCTGGAGACTAGAAGGGAGAGGGACATACCTTTCAACCTTCCTCTTCACAAATCAGGGACAAGGTTCAACATGATTAGGGACAAATGACCAAATCAGGGACACATCTGAAAAAATAGTAATATTAGTTCCAGAAGCTGTCTGCAATATACTGCTTAGTATGAATTAACATTTTCTTAATGAGAACTAGACTATAACACCAATAGCTGGCGTTATTTCATCATTAAAAATCTCTACTCTTCAGTGACTGAAATGCCAAATTTAGGAGTAGAAGAGGAAATTTCTGAGGCAAAATCAGGGACAACCCTGAAACTCAGGAACAGTTGTGAGGTATGGGAGGGGATATATAATAAAGACCTTCAAGTACCTAAAAGGAATTAATAAGATGAACTTTGTGGAAATATTTTGCTTAAATACTAATTCATGGTCACATGGACAAGAGTAGAAACTGACAGGAGGGAGGCTCAGAAGAAATATGTGGAAGTATTATTTTATAAAAAGAGTGGTGCAGCCATGGAACATCCTGCCTGCCAAAGTGGTGGGTGCTAAAAGTGTAGGTGGGTTTATGCATAGTTGGGACTGAATAAAGGGTATAGTGGTTGCTAGGAGTGGCAGAAGCTGGGAGGGTAATAGGGGAAGGATAGGGAGTGCTAAGACTGTGGAGGGACAGTAGATCCAAGGGCTAAATAGGGAACTTGGGCAGACTGGATAAACTGTTGGTCTTTTTTCTGTCGTCATTGTCTATGTATCTGTGTAACATCAATGTAATACTTCCTGTGGAATAATCTACCTCTACATATAGTTATTAGTGAAGTCACATTAAGTTTAAAAACAGCATGGATAAGTACATTAACCTTGATGCCTTTCTTGATTTCTACCAGTGAAGTGATGGGAGAGCAGTTTACATGGGCACCTAAGCTGCCTTCTGCTCTAAACACTATTGTATGAACCAATAACCATACTATGAACTGTTATTTTATGTGTTAATTTGGTGGCTGTTATAGCGGGAAAAGTCTAAAATAATATTCCCTGTGATGTTCCTCTAGTATGATATACACATGATTTGTCTGGCTGCAGGTGTTCAACTTTATCTTCCTTCTACCTCGTAATATGCATAGCTTTCATATATCATAGTATGGCCACACATTTTGGGGTCTGTTTTTTTGCCAGTTCTTTCATACATCATTCACAGAAGTGAGAAGAGAATGTCATGTGTCTGCTGTCTCGTAATTATTATTTAAGCATTAAGGAAGCAGTGGTTCACTGTTGACAGGCACTACTTTTACTAGAGAGGGGTACTTAATGGTGTCCCTCAAAGACTGGTGTTAAGGTCTCTACTGTTAAACATTTTCATAACTTATCTGAAATCTGGAGTCTCCAGTAGGCTGATAAAGTTTGCTGATGACACTAAACTGGCAAAAGTGGTGGACTTCCTTCAGGATGGAGACAAACTCATGAGGCCCTAAATCATCTTGTGGAGTGGTCAGGTTGATGGAATCTCAGATTCAGTGTTGCCAAACACAAGGTGCTATACATAGAAAGGAAAAAACAAAGGTAATTACTGTACGTTGTGTGGGAATCCTCTTGCTGCAGTTAAGTAGGAGGAAAATGAGCTGGGGACCATAATAGTCAAGGTGCTGAAGCATTACAAACAGTAGTCAGCTGCCACCAAGAGAGCTGCCAGAATGTTGGCATGCATCAAAACAGAGAGGACCAGCAGAGCAGGGGAAGCAGTCTTCCATTTTACAAGGCTTTGGTCGGACCCCAGCTGGAGCACTGTGTGCAGTTCTGGGCTCCTGTATACAAAAAAAGGTTTTCATGCTGTCATTTAGGTACAGTGTGTTGCCAGTAAATGATAAGGTCTGCCTAAGCCAAAAGGTATGAGGAGAGGTTCAACATCTTTATAATTGTTATGTTTAACAGTGTAGGCTAAGTAATATGGAATGCATGACATTCACCTAAATGGATAAACTATCCTAACTGGAGATTTGATGGAGAAAATGGGTACTTTATCAACTGTCACATTATACAGACTTTGTGCCGTAGGGTAGAGCTCCCATACTTTCATACACTCCCTTCAATTGCTTTACATACATTTCTCCTTTTATCCTGCTTACCTTTTCCTTTTCTCTGCTTTATACTCCTATTTTTTTCTTCACTCTTCTATCACATATGAATCCTTTAATGACAGCTATATCCTGCTATATTATGACTATTATTACCATAATTATTGATTTTTGCTGGGGTTATCCCACAAGGAAAATCTGCACTTATTTTTACTTATTTATTGAGTCTCAGATTACAACACCTTTGAGCAATACAACTCATTTATAAAGGTACCACGTCAGTAGTACAAAAACAAAACAAGGTAAACAATAGATAAGTAAATAGCAGATATCAAGAGTATACTTTAAAAAAGATACATCAAAAGCAATCAAAATAGCACTGAATGTTGCTCAATATAACAGTAGAGTGGACTAGAAGAGTTGGCAGCCTGGGAGGCCTTGTCAAAATCTAGGACAGAAAGTAATGGGGTGTAAGGTGGGGGATGGTAGAAACAAAAGGGAGAAGGAGATGGGTTGCACAGGTGGTGGAGAAGGAAGGAGCGGAGTTGCAAAGGAGGTAATGGGGACAGAGACATGAGAGGATGGGGAGGTGGAAGGAGGGAAATGGGGTGAGTGCAGAGAAGGGGGGAATGCTGGTGAAGTGAGGGGGAGGAAGACAAATTAATAGTATAAGGAGAAGAGGCAGTGTTTAGTCAGGAGATAAGGCAGCCTAGCAAGCCTTGTCAAAAATCCAAGAGATAGTAATGTTGGTGGGAGAGAGGTAAGAGAGAGAAATGTAGGGAGAAGGAGGGGAAGAAGTTGCAAAAGAGGTGGCATGAGATAAGAGAATGGGTAGAGGATGGAAGAGGGAAGGTGAGGAGGAGCAAGGGAAGAACTTGAAGATGTATGAGCAGAGAAGAAGCAGGGGTGGGGGTGGAGGGGAAAAGGCTCAAAGGTAGGATCAAAATGAAGTGCCAAGAGTTAAAAGTGCCGAAAGGCTCTTGTGCCTACATAAGTAGGTTCCTTTCCTTAAATTCAGACCCCCTAGTGAGACAAATAACGTTAGATCTGAATAGGTGGAAACAGCTTTCGCACACTTTATGAGGCAGATCGAGCATTATAAAAATGAACATTCTCTCTAGGATATTGTATCCCCTGGGTATGTTAAATATTGTCCTGCCCATTAGCTGGTTTAAAACAGTTCATAGGATTCTCTCTTGGTTTCTTTGGCTAGGTAAGCTGCCCTGAAGATGCTGTGATAAACTGGCCCATCCCAGAAAATACGGAGGATTGCAACTCCCACATTTTTTGTGCTGTTACTTTGTCTTGCATGGGGCAAAGTATTTTCTCTGGGGAGAGTCTGAGACTTTGGTAGACTTTGATCAGATATACTACAAATGACTAAAATGCAAAAGCCTGAGTGTTGGGAGCTTGAAAGTGATTGCCCAACACTCAGTATCCCGATACTCAGGAACTGCCCATGGAAGAGGTTTTTTTCATGTTTTGGAGGGGCCTCACCCCTGCCCCCCCTTATTTTAGATTATGAACTCCACCATGGGCAAATCCTGAGTGTCAGGATACAGAGTGTTAGGCAATCGGTCTCGAGCACCTGACACTCAGGCCTTTTCATTTCAGTCTTACGTAATACTTCCCCCACCCCAGTCAATATATTCCCTCCTGGCTCTTTACTGAAAGAGACTTATATGTATGGATGCATGGAACAGCCTTCCTGAGGAGGTTGTGGGGTCTAAAACTGTAGGAGAATTCAAGAATGCATGGGACAGACATAAGGCAATTCTTGTGGGGGGTAGGAAGAAATAGGCTGTTGGTTAACTAGGATCTGCGGCCTATCCTGTAGGTAGGAAAATAAATGGGCAGACTAGATGGGCCAAGCTGTCCTTATCTGCCATCAAAGTCTATGTTTCAATGTATAACATTAGATTAGCATCTCATCTTTTTTATATCTGCCTCCCTCAAAACTCCCCCTTGAGCCTTAAATTTACTCTGATAGATTGGACTCTTCATGCTCATTCTCAACTTTGTAGGCATCTCAAATTGGCATATGTAATGGATATTTCCCAACCTTTATTTAATAATCTAAATATATGTGTAAATAAAAAAAGTCATTATCTTCTACTCAGTGACCACAGTTGGGGTTCCAGTAGTTGCTGCCTTCTTACGGAGAATACCAATATTTCTTTTGAATTATTTTGTACTATATTCGGGGCTCCTGTAAACAGATTTTTTTTCAGTTCTGTCAAATTCATCACTGCCTTATTAGTTTTTTGGTTCAGCCTCCTTGGTCTTACAAAGCGGGTCAATTACTTGATGCTTGGTGAAGCCAAGCTCAGCAAGAGCACCCAATTTCTAGGTTATATAACTTGATAGGCTTAGTACGTTGGGATCATATTTCACCTGTTGCTTTTTTTATTGGGCTAACAGATAAAGAATTGAACAACCCCTCAGATTATTTGTTCCACATCAGAACTGATGTTCATAAATATATCAAACAGGCTAGGTTGCCTCTTCAACAATTCAGTATTCTTTATGGTCTTTATTTTTCACTGATGAAGCTACTTTGACTTGGGAGGAATGGTTCCTCAGCTTGCTCTAGATGTAAGGATAGTGATGGTACTCTTCTTCATATGTTCTGGTCATGACCACAAATTCCCTCTTTCTGGAACCTTATATGGGCCCAATTAGATCCCCTCTTGGGCCTCCAGGGAAGCTTTTATGCCTAAAATTTGTATTTTATGTGACTATAGTTTACTCCTGGGGGGACACAGAAAGGCCCATATTTCATTAATCTCAGTGGTGGCTAAATTGTTGGTTTTGTGGCATTGGTTATCCCCAATCCCCCTCCTACTTGGTCAGAGTAGTTGGTGGAAATTTTATAGGCTCTAAATGTAGAGAAATCCATTGCTTATTTTTTGTTTAATCCTACCATATTTATCAGTCCTGATGGGAAACCTTACATACACCACTCCTGGTTTCTTAACATTAATTGAATAATATTTCCTCTCCAGCATGGCCTTTTTTTTGGGGGGGGGATTAAGTAGTTTTGTCTTGTCTTATTATTTGTATGTTTGTACTTGGATCTTGTATTGTTATTATTGTGTGGTTTGTAGTGTTATATAATGGTTGTTTGTTTCCTTTTCTGTATTTTTTCAAAAATTTAACAAATCTTACTAAACTGTAAAAAAAAAAGAAGGTTCTCTATGAATAGGACATTTATTAGACATTTGCAAGTTACTCTGCCATACGTTTGCCAGTCCTTGTTCCAGCATCCCATGTATTTGGACTATTTTGGACATTAGTAACTTTTGGAATGCTGGCAATGGGTGGGCTTAGATATGATGGTATATAATTTCACATGTGCAACACCATAAATGATACCAGTATTTTTGTAATGTTTAACATTCATGTGTGATCTGTCTTATCTTTTGCTTATGAAAACAATAAAGATAACATAAAAAAAAAGAATGGCAGCTAAGAGGGTACACAATCTAAGTCTTCCATATATTTAGTGGTATCAGTAATGACAAACAGTTCAAGATTTTTGATCTTGCAGCAAAGCATTGGGACAAGTCTGAAGCTCCGAGATGATAAATTCAGGGATAGCGCTAGGAGGCATTTCATTTTTTTCTAAGAAGTGATGAATATATGCAGCAGTCTGACAGTGAAAACAGTATACATATATATATATATATATATATATATATATATAGATATATATATAGATATATAGATATATGTCTATATATCTCATATCTATCTATCTATCTATCTATATATATATATCTATAGATATATATCTATATATATAATATATATATATATATATATATATATATATATATATATATACCTCTTTAAATTAAGATGGGAAAAAAAATTCCACTTACCAAAGGAATGATCTGGTACCCTGGGTATTACAATAAGCTGTGAATCCCTATAAATCAGTGTATGTTTTCACAGTGTCGCCATTTCCCAGTGCAAATAGTTGCTTGCAGTTCAGCCTGTAACTGGTATAAATGGATTGAGTGCACAGTATCCAGGAGTGTAGCATAATGTTTCATCACATAGAATCCAAAAACCATGGAAGTGAGTTAGCACTGCTGCCAGGGAATAAAAGAGACACATGTCTTACCAGACCTTCAACTGTAACTCAATTTTTTAGCAGTGTCAGTGGCTCAGCAGGTTGCACACTCCCCTCTGAGGCTGGAAGATCATAAGGCTGTGGGTTCTATCCCAACACCAGGAACTTGGTTAAATCTCAATACTGACACTGTTGTGCAGCATGAGGATGGTGCTGCACTCTTGAGGTGCCGTCTTTCAGATGAGATGTTAAACCAAGGTCCCATCTGCCTGTTCTGGTGGTAGTTCAGGTGAATGTTAAAGATCCCATTGCACTTCTCGGAAAGAGTAAGGTAATTTTTATTATAAGAACATCAAAAGCAAATAACAATAAACAGGGTTGAGTCACACAAACAATATAAAAGGCATAAAGTAAAATAAATCCAAATAAATACAAAACAGTAAGTCACACTGAAAGAGATACAAATCGCAACAATACAAATAAGTAACACGTTCATACAGTTTCTAACTAACGTCCCCAAAAAAGTATAGCAGAAATCATAACTGTAGTAGTACTTCATACCAAAAGAATAATATGAACTCCTATTTGTATTTAATGAACATAGTGAAACCCTTCCACCAATGAAACATCGTTTTTGATGTATGCTGGGCAACATCAGATACATAAATCCTAGCCATTGCATGAGATAACAAAACACGCACAGTATCATATGGCATCATCTTCTGATGAAGCACCCATTGGCACCTGCCTTGCCATAAATAATGTTTTAAACGACATAAAAAAAATGGATAAGGTGTCTGGATGACATACTGAACCCAATGAAGCATACTGACCCAAAACTAACAACTCATATGTCAAATGAGTCAACCATGGCATAGTCCAGCACTGGGCCAGATGGGACCATAAGGGCTTAACAGATGAGCAATGAAATAAAAAATGCTCTATTGTTTCCTCTAAATCAATACAATTCATACAGGAACAATGCTGTTCCTCCAAAACCTTATGTTTCACATTTCTGTATATTAATCCTCCCATACATAGACAACCACAAGTGTTCCCACATGGGGGGCAATTCTAGGATTGAGCAGCTGAGCTAACACTAATTTGGTATGTTGTGGGGGCAATTTTTAAAAATGGGTTCAGTAGAAGAGACCAAAGTCATGATGGCATGGTATAGCTGACTGCTTGATCTCCATAAAATTAGTCTCTTCGAAATGCCCCATTTGTATAATTTAGGAGCCACAGGTCAGAAAAATTCCGGGAGATGAAGATAAATTGATAGCTTGGGAGGGGTAATTCTCCTTGCTTGCAAATACTTACACAAATTATGTCGAATCCAAACATTATGATGTTTCTGTGAGGGGCATAATCCACATTTTACAGACTGAGAAATGAAGATAGTCTGAAAAAACACCACGGGATCAATCATCCCGAGACCACCCTTCTCCCTGGGGAGCTATGTAAAACACCACTTTATGGGGTTTAATCTATTCCCCCAGAGCATCTGATAAAAAAGGCTATACAATTTGACATCTGGATGTCTCAGGGGAGGATAGATCATGGCAACATATAGTAAGATAGGAATGGGGAAATGTTTGATAAGCTAGACTCGTTTAATCTTGGAAAGCTTCCAGTGTCTCCATATAATGACTCTGGATTCCACCTTCTGTAATCCCATCTCCCAGTTAAGAAGCAGCAGATTCTGTGGTCCAAAAGTGATACCCAAAACTTTTAGGGGGTCTGAGGAAAATGAAACACCTGCTATGAGTAAAGGAGGGGGAGTCCCAGAGCCAATGAACAAGCCCCTGATCTTGACAATATTAAGTTTGGAACTCGATAAAAGAGAATAATCATGGATATCACTAAAGATAAAGGATATCTGTGTAAGATTTGAAAAAAGAGGCAAACATCATTAGTATACACCTGGACTCACAGTTCGGCTCCAGAACTCATTCCAGGAACACCTGTCCAAGTGGGGGATTGAGTCAATTTTCTTAACAGGGGATCTAAGGTAAAGATATATAGGAGTGGACTAAGGGGGCACCCTTGATGAACCTTGATAGGGACCAAAAACCCATCAGTAATTTGCCATCTAATAACTGGATGGACAACAGTTGATGAATACAATAACTGAATCTACGCAACTAAAGAGTCTGGTATCCCATAGGACGTAAGGGTTAAGAACAGGAAGGGAGCATGAACTGTGTCAAAGCCCTTTTCCTTGTCAATGGAGAGAATACAGCCAGATTTCCCAGTCAGGGACAGATAATCTATGAGGTCTCTTATAACCATAAGGGCGTGTTGAATTTTCCGAGAGGGAAGACCCCAAAACTGGTGGGGGGAGATGAGCTGAGAGGCATAGCATCTCAACCTAGTATTCCATAATTGAGCCAAAATCTTGTGGTCAGAATTCAAGAGAGCAATAGGTCTCCAGTTGTGAAGAAGAGATTTATCACCAGATTTGAACAAAAAAATCAATAAACCATCCAAGAAGGCAGGATGTATTTTCTGAGAAGTAAGAAAATATTCAAAAATGAGTGCTAAGCATACAGAGAGTTCGGGCAAAGAAGGATATATAGAATTCAAAGGGCAATCCATCAATTCCCAGGGAGACCTAATTTTTTTGAGTTTTAATAATTTGTTCAGTTTCTTCATGCCCAATAGGTTCCAGCATAATAGGGGTATCTGCAGATAAGTGGGGGATATCCACAGTTGCCAAATAAATTTGAATCGATTTTGATGATGGTGGCCGAATTGGGACGTGGGAATGGAGACAGGATTCTATCACACTGTGAATAGCCATAGCAGAGTGAACTGTTAACCAAGGAGTCCATCATCACAGTGTGTCTCAAAGGTTTACAAGCTGCAAAGGGGGTCACCAATAGGAGATGTTTGGGTCCCAGGCTGTAATACCACCTGAAGAGTATAAGCCCTGTCATATTGGTAAAGCTGCATTTCTTTTTTCAAAATTTGGATTTGGGAAGAAGAATAATCCCATTTAGAGGTGTTTGACAAAGAAAACAATTTGAACTATTGCTGCTGGAGAGAAAGATATTTCATAAATTTGTCATTGACAGATTTTTTACCAGACTGCTGAAACCATGATTTAAAGTCATTTTTTGAATATGCCCACCAATCTCCCAGGTCTGAATATAGAAAACTCACAGAGCATTAAGCAACAACAACAAATTATCAGAATGTTCAGTGGGCTGAGAATGGAAGGAAAAAGGCGGCAAAGATTGAGACACAAACATAATCAATAGTAGTAAAATATTTCTGTCTCATATATGTAAAACTAGTCCAAGATTTTTGAAATGTGCTGCAGTCAATCAGTTCTGCTGCATCTATAACCTGCTGAAGAGCATTGTAATCACAATACACCTTCTTCTCCAAAGTGCCCCCTTTCTTTTTGAAAGAGCAATTAAAATCCCCACAAAAAAAACATGATAGGAAGTGACCAAATATGGCTGCATTGCTTTGAGGAGGGGCACTCTCTCAGCCTTAGACTGTGGGCCATAGATATTAATCAGGCGGAGTCCATAGTATTCCACACTCAATCCAATATCAACCCTCTACCAGGACATAAATCTATTAGCTAATAAAGGGAGAACTTATATTCATTAAACAAGATGTCCATCCCATCGGCATTGTTGAGCCCAAAGGACCAGTAGGAAGGGTCCCACAACCACTCTCCCTGAAAGGATCTGATCTGATCGCAGGAGAACATACACGTTACCTGTAAAAAGCAGAAGTCAAAACCAGAGTGATGAATAAAGTCAAAAACAGCTAGGCACTTTAGAGGGTTCAGCAGGCCAAGGATGTTAACTGATGCCACTTTCATAGAGACAGCTGCTTCAAGCTATCTTTTTATGTTTTTATTTCCTTTTTTCCTCTATACCCAACTAATTCAGGATGTAAGGAGGCATGGAAAGATTCAGGAGGTTGAAAGGAAGATTCCTCCAGGTCCATGTCTGAGCCTCCTTCTCCAGAGGCTAAAACCTTGAAGGGGTTTTCGGATTCAACAGAACCCTGAGAGGAGGTAGGTTTTGTTTTCAAGTTCCAAGAGGAGTGTCTAGAAAGGGGCATTGAGACCCCAACTGAAGGCTCTGAAGGATCAGGATCCTCATAACAAACAGGAACTAGAGAAGCAATATCCATAGGAATCACCCCAAGGGGTGGGGAGGTGGGGTCATTAGAACATCTTTATGCAGTAAAGCATCAGAAGGGGGGAGCATCAGATTCAGAAGGGAGGTGGATGGGAAGGGATGGAACTGAATCATAAAGGGGGGACCAGAAATCAGCACTAAGTCTTGAGCATGCTGGATCAATAAATCTGGACTCATACAAGAGGCCTTGTTCTGTGCCGCCCAAGGGTAGGCACCAAAAATATGACTGATCTCATCGCATACAGTAGGTCACACTTTGTATGGGAGGCACATTGAAGTGCGATGTGGCCCACCTCCCCACAATTATCACAGCATGGCTTATCACATGAGCTGGAAATGTGAGTTCTAGTACCACACTTGTAGCAGGCTCAGGGCTGCCCTGCATAAAAGCACACACCCCGATCTCTCCCCAACATAAAGGAATTGGGCACATGTGTAACACCAGAGTCAGACTGAAAAGTTTAATTTTATATTTCCATCCTCTGGTTCAAAATATTTCAGAGTCCAGGATAGCCTTGGGGACACTCAATACTTCACATCTCTGGGAGAGCCAATAGGTGATGTCATCCACATGGACCCCCTCATTCCGAAACATGATGGTACCAGATTTAATCAAAGATTTGAAAAATGGTATAACCAAAATGGGGGTCCATGTGGGCAAAAACTTCACCTGATTGTACCTCTCCCAGAAGAGGTTCAGAGCATGGGAGGTACAGAAGTTGACTTTATAGTTATCCTCCCCACTAATGTTTATAAATACAAAGACCTCCCTCAGAGAGAAATGGAGGGAGTCTTTCAATAGACGCTTTCCTACATGATGTCTATCCGGTCGATTTTCTAAGCCCACTTTGTAGCAGATCCTGACCACATTTCTCCTAGGGGCAGCTTCCTTTTTGATGTTGGAAAACAAACCAGACAAAAGAGGTTTCTGTGGTCAGGGGACTTCCAGGTGACAGTCCTGCAGGTCTACTACTATGTCACCTTTCACCTCGAGAATCCCTGAAATGGCAGGTAGCTCCGCAGGAGCAGAGTCATGGAGCAGGGGCAACTGGAGAGGAACAGAAAGCAAAGAACCCTCAGGGGAGACAGTGGGATCAACTCCCTGTGGTGAGCTATCAGAAGCATGGGGGGGGAGGCAAGCCCCAAGAAAGTTCTGTAGGAAACCACGAAGGAGGGTCCTGAGAGAAATTCAACTTAGGGTCCCATTCAGGATCAGGAATCCAAATACCATTGTCAGAAAGTTTCCAGCCTGCCTCTCTTAAAGCAATTTGAGGATACCAGTGTTCATGAAGGGGAGGTTGTCTTTTATCAAGGGAAAATGCAGTTTGCAACACTTCTGTGGTAGTTTGTCCGACCGTCGGGTCGGGATGTACGGAGGGGGAAACAACATTCTTTGTAACAGGACCAGATGCTGAAGGGATATGTCTATTTGTGGTAGTCTAAGCAATCCTGCACTTTTTTTTATCATCTCTTCCACTAGAGATACTAGTCCTGTGCTTAGAGACAAAGCCAAAAATTGTAGCACCATCCTGCAATCCATGGGAGCACTGATAAAGCACAGCGAAAGATAAATCTATGTTCTTCAGAACAAATCCCAAGTCCCTAGACAGAGTTTCGGTTATAGGAGGTGACGCAGGAAATACTACTGTGTCTGTAGAGTCAGCAACTCTCTGGGGATGCAATGTATCTGGCAGAACAGGTACAGGCCTTGCAGAAATAACACAGTCATTTTTGATAGTAGTCGGCTATGGGCACCTGCTCTAATCAGACGTTAAAATGCCAGCAAAAGTATCATACAAATTAGGTGCAACTGCTTGCAAGAGTGTAGAATTCTTGGAGAATGACTCACCTGACCCCACCGTGGCCTCAGCCTTTGATGATACTGCGTCGCTGTTAAAACTGACAGGCCTGGACACAGCCGTGACAACTGCAGCTTTGGTTTGTAACAATGTAAGTATTTCTCTCAAGGCTTTCTCTGCAGTGCAATGTTGAATATGTTCAAGCGTTATCATCAAGCTACATAGTTGGGCATCCCAGTAAGTGACCACAAAAAAGACCTGTAAGCTAGTTCCCGATTAAAATATTTTATTATAATGTACAAAAAAGGTAAAAAAAAGCAGCAGCACTCATACAATGACATGCAGACGTACGTTTCACATCAGAGAGACGCTTTTTCAATGCTCAAGCTTTAGTTGGTCAAAAAGGAGAGTTTCCGCTTCAGTCTGAATTGTTTTAGTACCAGGAAAAGCATTATCGGGACCCGAGACATTGCGGCGTAAATCCTCAGTGGAAAGATAGATTTCAGGAGTTTCCACTCCGATCTGCTGAAAAACTGTACTCATTACTATCGTGTGGTGAGCCTCTTGCTGTAGCGAGGTAGGAGAGTAGGCTTGCTTCCCCACCCCAGAGATGCCCATCCTCTCCGGAGGACCACTGGAAGTGGCCATCTCACAGGCCAGAGGTTCCTCCTACAGTCAGAGTAGGGGATTGTCCCCACTGCCTCTGCCAAATTTCCCCCATTCACTAAAAATACCACCGACAGCTTAATCTGGTTCAAGATAAGTTGGCTTTCATCTGTATCTCCCTCCCCCGGGTCATGCCTGAAAATAGGCAGAATCTGTCTAGTGCACTTACCCGGTCAACAACAACTAAATAAATAAAATAAAAATGTATTCTCACTCTTATAAGATGCTCATGGCCAGACAAAGACAGCTTGATGCATATGACTTATACATACTGTATGATTTTGGCTGGGCAGTGAGGGCAGATACCTTCACATGCAGCTATTAGTGTTGTAGATAGATAGCTGAAAATGCATTGCACAATTGGAACCTTGCTCCTTCATAACATGCTGGCTTCTTCACAATGATGAAGATGTCATGCAACGTTGAAATGTAAGCAGATCTCGACCGTCTTCTTCCACAGACCAGCATGTTCAGATGAGTGGAAGCACTTATTTTATTATTTATCTATTTTAATTTACATTTTTCAGGTTTTTTTACCCCTTAGTCTCCCTGTTGTGTCCGGGACCCCAGCACACAGCTGTACATGTGTGTGGAGGCACACATGCACCCTGTGAAGCTGTCTCATCCCCTTCCACCCATCCCCTGGTGATTGCTGAGCTCCTCATAACCTGAACTGCCATCCATTCTCCACCCGGTGGCAGGCGAGTGCTGGAGAAACTCCACATCAGCAGCTCAATCTAGCTCCTTGTCCCCCCCGCCCACCGACCCCAGACAACCCAGGCTCGTTCCCAAACCTGGTTGCCGGCATGGCATGAGATGCAGCATCCAGTGCCTCAACCCTCAGCACCACTGGGCCATTATTTTATTATTTTTAGTAATGGCATGTAAAACGTAGTTTGAAGCAGCCAGTATGCTATGAGGGAGCAAGGCTCCAACTATGCAAATGCATCTTTGGCTATGTTGTTTTCTGGTGGTAAGTAATAACATTCTTGCAAAAAACACAGATTTATTTCTTAAAATGTTTCTTCTTAATTTGCACTGTATACACAATATCTGTAAAATCACATATTAAAAACATCAAAGCATACCAATATAATTCATCTGCATCATTCAATAGTCTGTGTTGTGTCTTTGTGTTACTTTGTCTGCTGTGAGTTTGTTTATTTGTAGGTAAGTGTTCAAATATATTTCACTTGTTAGAGCAGATTGTTTTCAGGAATCATAGTAGAGATTTTATTACAGTCTGCAAATAAGTATGTAGGTGTTGGATTGTGGGTTGAAAGGTCAGTATCAGCACCTCCCAAATGAGCACATTTGAGATCCTCAATCAGAAGGGTCATCCAACATCTTTGCTGAGTTGAATCAACATCTATCTAAGCAATAAACCACGACAGGGTAGGCATTAAATGATTTGTGAAGTATGCCCCAGGAGTGTGAATCATAATGTCAAAGGCCAAGTCTCCTTATATCACTGGGAAGTGTACTACAAATTGTTTAATGCACACTCTGGACTAGCTTTTTTGTACTTACAAAATGGCTTATTCATAATTGCTGTAAGGAAAATCTAAATAAAAATAATTATTTTTTACTGTGGCATCTGGTGGCACTGTTGAATAATGATCTACTTGTACTATACAGTGTGGAGGTACTTCTTTTTGTTAACTGTTGTGTTTTATATTAAAGGAATAATGCATGACAGGGTGTGTGTCGTGCTGGGATAACGTCACGCCTGGGGTAATTAGGCACGAGGCCACAGGCCGAGTGCGACTAATCGCCCCAGAAGTGATGTTATCCCAGCACGACACACACCCTGGAGTGCATTATTCCTATTATACAATGTCTCATTGTTATACAGAATAAAAAAATAATTTTAGAGATGTTTTTGAGTGGAAAAATATTTTTGTTTTTTAAGAGAAGATGAAACAATCAAGAAAATACTCCATAAAATATTCATCTGCAGGTTCACAGTGAGGCTGAGACTAGACCCGTGATGTTATGCTGGGATAACATTATGGGTCCAGCCCAAGACTGACCAATCAGATTCCAGGATTTTTTCTTGCCATTGTATAATATACAGTTACGTTTCTTATTTCATGGTGTTGCTGCCCAGTGGGAAGTTTGCCATTTTAGGGTGTGGGTGTAGTGACAGCAGTCACAGTAACAGTGTTTTCTGTTCTGGTCCATGTAGTGCTTGGTAGCACACTTATGCTGTTGCTGTCTGCTGTGAAGTTTGCCAGTTTCATGACTGTCATGTTTAGGTGTGGTTGTCCTTAGTGTGAGGCCTATCAGTGTTGTTCATGATGTGAGAATGGTAGAACCCCAGTCACTTTTTTATTGTTAGGGATTTTTCTTGCACTGTGGTATATGTCCAGGGCCATTTTATTCAGTCATGTGCAGTGAGTGAGTGTGTGTGTGTGTGTGTGTGTGTGTGTGTGTATGTGTGTGTGAGACAGAGCAGCTTTCAGGTGCTTGTCCAGCTTTAGTGAGAGTACAGCAAGGACAGTTAAAGTTGTTATTTAAATGAGAATCTATGTTGAAAGTATGGGAGGGACTGAGCAATTCAAAGATTATATGTTATTTACATGTATAGGGTGGAATGGTAAATACAAGTTTACAGAAATTGGAGATGATGTGCAATTCATTTTTTGACCTGATGAGGGAGCATGGATGTATCACATGAGCCAGGTTAACAGGGTCTGTAGGCATGTTAATACTTTCCAATAAATGATAGTGCATCCATGGAGATTTATCGTAGTCAGGTAACCTGTTTTTGCCAATGAAGTGACTAGTTTTTTCTAATTATTTTATAATCACAATTACAGCTTAGGTACCAGGAGAAACTGTCTGTTCCACTCACAAAAAGGCATTGTAGATAAAGCTCCATTGAAACAAATGAGGAAATTTAGACATTTACTCTAGCTTATTGTTTCAGTCTCAGTGCCAGTCTGCCAGAAAAAAAAATATTTCCTGATTGAAAGCATCAACACAGGGAGTTAAATTCTTAAGTGCTTAAGGACCAATGAACTAATTAACACCTGGGATGACAGAAAATGGAGCGTGATTACCATTAAGGTAAATATGCAAGGTTTGAAAACGTCAGAGGGTGGATACTGAGGTGGTGGATGAAAGAGAGAATTAACATGGAGGATGACTGGCACAGTGAAGAAAGCTAAAAAACAAGTGCTTTACCAGTGTGTGGCCTGAAAACAAAACAAAAGGGTAATATTAAAGCAGCGGTACTATGCAAAAAAAAAAATCTGTGCTGTTTCGACTGTTTATTCCCTGTGCTCTGCTGATCATGTACCTGGTACTCTTTCCTGCCGGCAATGTACTATTACAGAATAACCTGCTCCATTAAGGTTTGTGTTTGTTTACATTTCTGCCCTAGGGTCACCACCTTTTATGAAGCCCAAAGTGGATCATTTCTTACTGAAACATGATTTTTCACAGGACAATATGTAATCTTGACCAATACAACAGACTTATTTTCACTAAATAATCAGAATTAAGACTACGTGTTGTAGTTTTTTAGCTGTTTCTAGTGTTTCTTATCATTTTAAGGTATTTTAATTAAGGTATTATATTGTTTTGCAGCCTTTAAAGGAAAGTCAGAGAATATTTTTTTCAACTATAATGTCAGGACATGTAGTATTTTTCATGTTTCTTTGCAGGACACAGCTGCCCAAATCAGGACTGTCCTGTGAAAATAGGGACAGGTGGTAACCCTATTCTGCCCTCCCCCCGACTCCATTGACAGGATAGAGGCTGCCATATGTTCTATGGTGCTACAATGACTGCAATGGCTCACTTCCTGGTTGAGCAGTACTGCTGCTTTAAATGCACACTGAAAATGGAGATAGAATCGATGTTTTGACCATTGGTGTTCTTCAGGAATTACTATAATGAAAAAATATGCAAAGTTAAGAAGAAGTTTGGCAGATACTGAGGGTGATGCATAACCAATTGCAAATAATCATGGGAACACTATACTTTCATGGTTATATTGTTCATGCTGAAGTGAATAACTGCTCTAAAGTTAGTTGACAATTAATAATCTCCTTCCATATGTGATAGGCTTATGGCAAACAGATGATGGGACTATGAAGAAATGACTTAATTTGGCCCATCTTATGCCCATAATGTTTTATGCATACAGGGATGATGTACTGTTTGTGTGTACTCACACAGATAAACACATTAATACATTCTTTATACTGGCAATATTTGCCCCTCGGTTGTTTTGACATTTTCACAAATATAAGATTGATGATGGTTATATGGATTTTGTGTAAAAAGGAACATTTTAAGAGGGATGAATATTCTTTTCTTTAAAATAATATTTTAGTTGATATTCTCCATCCAATTCATGATGCCATTTTAATGCATGATGATGACTAATATACAGTAATATTTATTAACTTGCAGATGCTATTAAGATACACCATACATTAATAGCTTTCACGGGTGCTGGCATGGCATCATGTACCTACTAGCTTGCAGTACTAGCCATAATAAAGAGAAAAATGTATGTGTACCTGTAAATAAGGTGAACATTTTATTGGGTATAACCAGGGACTTATGTCCTAATCTTCACTTAATTAAAATTTTAACAAGTTGATTTTAGGCACACCTTTTATGTATTACATTACTTGGTTTGAGGAACATTAAAACAGTTGGGGGACTGAATGAGCTGTGAGTCTTGTCAATCAATTCAGTTAAGTTTTATTCATAATAAAAACCATTGAGCAAAGATCATTTACAATAGTGTCCTGTTAATGCAAAACATTTTGAAAAACTAACATGTTACAGACATTGGGCGTATGAACAAAGCGGGTGGTGGTATGTGGAAAAGTCACGTACCCCACCCGCAGTTCTGTGCACCTGAGGACAGGTGCGCCCATACTGGCATTCTCCAATGCCAGCCACCTGTCCATGGCTCACCCCCCCAGTGCACAGGACTCCACAAGGCAGGCATCCAATGGGATGTCCCTTCCAGGTCCCACAGTGGATCCCTCACATAGTGAAGAGTGGGTCCGGGGTAGTGCATGCCTACAGCAGGCACCTGGACCAACACACCCAGAGGTGGGCTATGTTTCCCTCTTTCCCCAAGCTCCACCACTGCCTCCCCCACCTCCCGTACATTCTGGTTGATGCCGGGCACTCACCCAACTGGCAGTCCCAGCCCCCTCACTGCCCAGTGGGCCATGGCAGCATGGGGGGGCATGTCCATGTTTCACCATACCCAGTGGTAAGCATCCATGGGGACATGCAGAGGGTTATGGCAGGGTCTACCCTGGTGTACCCTGATCCACCCTCTGCACCCATGTGGCCAGCAATATGCAGTTTAGGGAATGCCACTTATTGCTGGTACACCCCTAGAATGCCCCTGGAGTGGTGCAGTCTGCAGACATAGGGGATTGGGTGCAGTGGGTCTGCGTGCCCTCCATTTGTGCATCCCATGTGAGGGGTGCAATGGGTGCAGAGTGGCTATGTGCCCAAGGCTCGTGGTGCATAGCCACTCTGCCCCTTCGTACATAGTGCCCATTGATAGTGCTAGATAAAGTGTACAGCTTACAAGGCATTATGTGATTACACAAGCATAGAGAAGTTTTAATTGCAAAGGAGGACCAGTGCATGGGGTCTAGGGGCAGAGGCTCACAGATGTTACTACTACAGTGTGTTATGAATTAACAGTTTACATTCTGTTATTCACAGTTTAGACTGTTATTCATGGGTTTGATATCATATTGGTTAACAACAATGTGAACTATGAATAACATTACTCATTTTTTGAAATGAGTAAAAATAGTGGTCAACAAAGTAATATTTTATGATTTACTATAGCCTGTTTATTAAAAAAAAAGAAAGAAAATGTAATTGTCTGGTATACATTAGGAAACACTATTTTCATACGTGCCAGAACCTCTGGGTGATGGGGAGCAGGACCCCACACACACACTTTTGCCCATGAACATTCAGAATGTTGCTTTAATTCATGCAAGGTCAGTAGGGAAGCAAGCATGGCCTCTTTTGTAATTACTGCATCCACCCACCACACACACACACACACACACACACACACACACACACACACCTTTTACCCATGTTCTGGCACCCATACTATCTTTAACTTGGTGTACTGACTAAAGGTCGACACCACTAAGTCAAAGTCCAGCACAGTGACAAATTTCACCAGGATGCATCGAGTCACTCTGCTGGAACTCTGCAGACACCTGCGGTGTGGCTCCCAGTGTTTCCCCTCCCCAAAGTCATACTCCAACTTGGAGTTACATATTTAGAGATCGGGGTGTGTGTTGGGGGGGCACAGCCCCCGATGAAAAAGAGCTGACATCCTCCACGGTACAATGTTGACACTCGGCATTGTGTCTGTCACTGTCGGGGATGTTGGCCTGAGCACAGTCTACATAGAAGTTTATTGTATCTCTGTTAACCATAAATGATATACAGTAAGTATTAATTCCTATAAGCAATGTTGATAGGTGAGGCAGATATGACAACATGAACCAGCATGTTTAGAAGACAATTTTTAATGTCCACCACTCTCAGGTAAGTCTTTCAGCTTGAAAGGACTAAAACTAAATCAGTTTTACTTCTAATACTGTATCTTCTTTTGTATTTGCATACACTACTGAGGCTGGACTCAGACACTTCTGTTTCCTTGAGAGAAGGGTATAGCTTTAGCAAAGAAATCATACTTTTGCTTTTATTGATAATGCCTTGCCTTATATTTTCTCTGAATTACATCCTAGTCAGCATAAATATACCAAACATTGTTTTGAAGGCTGAGCTTCTAGTCATTTTGATTTAACCTTTGGCTTACCATAAACTGTGCTAGAGATGTATACAAACATATGAACATATGAAGAAGCCAGCACAAAAATGCCATTTGGTCTATGTAGTTAGCTCATATTGCATGGTCCTCAGCTTAAGCTACTGATCCTGCCCCTCTCCCCAATCCACCCTTCCCCTCTGTCCACCCATCCCTTGACTCTTACTTCCCCTTAACTCTGTCCTGGACTCTCTTGAAGTTGCCCAACATCTTTGACTAAACCAACTTTTTCTGGAAGAATGTTCCAAGGGTTAATACTTATAAATACTTGGGAGTCCTGGTTGATTATCGTCTTTCCTTTTCAGAACATATTTTGTTACAAATAAAAAAAGTCAATCAAAGACTGGGGGCATTAAGAAGAGTGTCAGGATGCTTGACTAGGGATGTTAAGATTAAATTGGTAAAATAATTGTTGTTACCTGTCTTAGAGTATGGTTTACCATTATATAAACATTCATATAAAAAATTTTTATACAAATTGGACCAGCCTTATTATAGAATGGGAAATTTTATTTTAAATAATGGGCCTCGACTCCATCATTGTGTAGTTTATCAGGAACTTGGTTGGTTGCATCCAATAGCTCGAAGAGAATATATATGGCTTATTATATGTCATGGTTTAATATACCTAAAAATGCATCCATTATGAAACTTGATATGTCAGAACTCAGATTCTAAATATTCAGACACATGTAGGAGGTCTACTAAAAAATTGCCCATGACACAAATTATGAATCGTATGGGGGATATGGTGTTACAAAATAGTTTAGCAAGGACATGGAATAAGTTACCTTGCCAAATGATTGCAATTTCTGACCAGTATATTTTTAAATTGGAATTGTATAATTATTTAAATGTTTGTTGTAGCTGTTTTTAGGTAATTGTGACTTTGTATTGTGTTTCAATTTGTATTGTCTTGTCTTTATTGTAAATTTCACAGGTATTTGTTGTAAATGGGGAATTTTTCCCCAATCAGATTAACCTGTATAAAAATACATTTTAAACAAACAAACAAACAAAACTCACCACCACCCACTCTGTGAAGAAAGAAGGGAAAATTGTTTAACCGGGAGAGGCACACTAAGCCAAGCTTTTTTCCTGGTGCAACCAGGGAGCACAAGGAAGTTAAGTGACTTGCTCTGGGTCACACAGTATGCAAGTGAGGGCTGTGGGATTCAAACCCAGGACTTCAGGTTTGCAGCGCAGAGCCCTAAAACACTGCACTATACTGCATCCTAGCCTTCCTCTTAACCCCCTCCAATTAGAGACTGTGTCCCCTCATGTTTCAGTTTCCACTAAACTTAGAGTCCCTCCTTATCCATCCTGTTTATTTCCCTCAAATAGTTGAAGGTCTCAATCAGGTCCCCTATCTCTCTTTCCTCTCCCTCAGGGAGTGCATGTTCATGACCTCCAACCTCTCCTCATATGTTCTACGCTTCTGACCAATGATTTTCTTTGTTGCCCTCCTTTGGACCATCTCCAGCAGGCTAATGTCCTTTTTAAGGTATGAGCACCAATACTGTACACTGTACTTCAGATACGGCCACACTAATGACCTGTACAGTATTATCTTCTCTCACCTGCTACTGATCCCTCTTGCAGTGCAGCCCAACATTTTATTTGTCTTTGCTGCTGCTTTCCTACACTGTGTTGAGTGCTTCAGGTCACTAGTGATTATCTCTTCCAGATCTTTCTCCTCTGATGCAGATATTAAGACCCCTTTCAGGCTGTACTGCATCCTGTCATTCTTGGCCCCATTGAATCCAAACTGCCAAATCCTAGACCACCTCTCTATTTTTTCCAGATCCTCCATTTGATCTTGCATCCCTTTTGCTGTGTCCACCCTCCAACAGAGCTTGGTGTCACCTGCAAATAGGCACATTTTGCACTTAATGCCATCCCCAAAAACATTTATGAAAATATTAAACAGCACCAGTCCTATTACAGAGCCCTGCGGGCCCCACTGGTTACCTCCTTGGTGCTAGGTTGCTTACCCCCCACCACCACTATCTAGTCCTACCCCTCAGCTAGCTTTCCACCTATCTGGTCAACTTCTCTTTAACCCTGAGATCCACCAGCTTTCTGATCAACCTGTTTTTGGCAAACATAGTCAAAGGCCTTGCTGAAGTCCAGGTAAAGGATGTCCACCCCTTGGCCCCTGCCCACTGTTTTAGTGATCTAATCAAAGAAGTCACTCAGATTCATTTGACATGGCATCCATCCCATAACCCCATGCTGCTTCACATCCTGGAAACCATGCTCATCTGATACTCTATAAACTTTTCCTTGAGTATGGTCTTCATGAGTTTGCACAAGACTGAGGTAATACTGACCAATCTGTAATTCCCTGTGTCATTCTTGGGACCACTCTAATGGAAAGGAACTACATATGCCTTGCTCCAGATCTGCAGTACCATACATGACTCCATTGACCAGGCCATCTAGTGGATCTGCAAGCTCCTCCACCAGTTTTCTCAGCATTCTTTGGGTGTACGTTGTCCGGGCCAAGAGATTTGTCCACCTTCACTGATAGCAGCCCTGTCTTCCTCACCCTATCCACCTCTATCACTACATCTGTGACACCTCCACCCAGTCCTATTCTTCTCCTTAGTGGCACCGGTCCATCTTTCTCCCTGGTGAAGATGGAACAGAAGTACTCATTCAGTACCTCTGCTTTGCCTCCCTTCTCCTCCACCCACCTGTCCCCTGTCCTTAGTCTAATAATCCATCTTTTTTGTCCCTTTTCTCACTAGCATAGTGAATAAAATCCTGCTCCCCTTCTTAATTCACTCAGCTAGCTGCTGTTCTTTCTGAGCCTTAACCCACTGTACTACCTTCCCTCCTATGCGAGCCATCTTCAGGTAGTCCTCCCTGTCTTCCTGTCTCTTGGTCATCCAGAATTTCTTGTTGGCTAACCTCTTTCCCTTACTGACTGGGTGTCCTCACTACTAAACCAGCTTTTTTGCATTGGACCCTCAGCTGCTCCCTTGAGCCTAACACACTCCTCTGTCACAATCATGTTTCCTCCTTGATGAAGGACCACCTTTGGGTTTAATCCTATATTCCCTTCAATGCTTGCCAGGTGACTCCTTAGCAACTGTTCCATCATTCTGAAGTCTGCCTTTCTTAAAATCCAGGATTCTAGTCTTATTGGGTCCCTTTCCCTTCCCATGCCCAACTGGAACTATACTGTGCGATGGTCACATCCACCCATTTGCTCCTCGACTATTACATCTTGAACGTGCTCCCCATTCATTAGCACCACTTCAAGGATTGCCCCCTCCCTAGTGGGCTGTGTGATCAATATTTAAAAAAAATACTGATGCACTTCTTATTTTTCTAGCACCCTCCTTTACTTGTGAGTGCTGCCTTTTCATTATAAACATGGGCTGTGTGTTGCCCTGAGTCCGGGACCTATTTTGCAGTGCATCTAGGATCAGCTGTCTCCTGGTGCAGGTCATGGACAGTACCCTGCAATCCACCTTGGGCATGTTGAAGTCTCTCACTATTACCACCTCTCCTTTTCTGGCACCAGTCAATATTTGCTAATTCACTTCCTTGTCTCTTTCCTCCTCTTGGTTGGATGATCTGTAAACCACACCCAGCCTCATCTTTCTCCATCTACTAGTAAATGGATCTACATTGCTTCTGCTGTCTCCTTCTCCAATTCCTCCTTCTTACATGTCTATATTTGGTACTGTCAACAGAGGTTTACAACAGCCAAGAGGCTAAGATAAGGAACACTGCTATTCTACTCTACTCTGGTTTTCATTGCATATCTTTCAAAATTTTGATTTTTTTCCTTGCCAGCCAGTTTGATTATCTGTACTGCAGACAGAGCAACACAGAACTCTTTGCATCTAAAGAATACAGCAAATGCTCTGTAGTATCCACAGTGGGACAGGTAAGTAAGAAATAAAATAAGAATGAAAAATGGCATATCCACCTTTACCCAAGTATCCCCTCAATATAATGGACACCCATGGTACAGTTGTACAAATACTGTGGCAACTTCCTGGTGTAGGTGTGAAAGGAACTATTCTCAACATGTTACAATATGACATGATTCATACAGTATATGCAAGAGTGCACTATCTTTGAAGAACTATACCTGCTCTGTATCATGTCATTTCCTGCTATGAGCTGTCCTTGTTTTGGCAAATGTTGTACATAATGTATATACGAGGGTTCTGTGGAACTACAGTATAAAGTAGTCTGTGAGAAATATGTGCAAGCTCTGCAGATATTCATGGCTCAGCAAAAATGATTGGACATTTTCTTATAACCATGCCTACCTATTGGCAATGCTGTGGGCAGACTGCCATGAGAAGTGTCACTTCTCTCATGTGAGAATGTGTAGAACTGCAGTTTCAGCTGGACCATTTCACCATGATGTATGGCAATGAAGCCAACAGCAAAATCTAATTAGAATAGTGGCTAGGAGACTATGCATTATGAGGCTATAATACCAGCAAGAGCTTCTGGTGACATGTAAACCTCAAGACTGAGGCTCAAGAGGTCCTAACATGTTTCTAGAACTTTGAGATGGTATTATAACCGAGAAATACACAGTCCCCATCCAGTATTTCTTGGAATATATGGATCTGCTATATGCAGTTTTCTCCCCAGATAAGAGCTCACCTCCATGACACCCAACAATTGGAATAAACTGGTTAAAACAGTTCATAAACAAGATGACGTGGGTAGGGGGCAATTATTATTGGTCCCTTTAAGAATGGGAAGTTCCCTTGCAGTAGATGCATAGCATGTGGGAACACGTAAAAAATCATTTTAACATCCCTACACAGGAAATATATATGACATTAAACAACATATTGGCTATAATACATCAGGGGTTATTTATATATTGCAATGTCCTTGTGACAAATTATATGTAGGACAGACCTCTAGAGAAATCAAAAAGTGGATTTCAGAACATAAAAGCAGAATTAGAACAATGGATGAAAGTTCATCAGGAGTTAGGCATTTTGGAGAAAGTGGTCATACTGTAATGCAACTCAGATTCTGGGGTCTTGAAAAAGTACAACATTCAGATAGAGGAGGTGATTATCAGAAATTATTGGACAGTAAAGAGACAAAATGGATTTATGAACTTGGTACCTATTATTAAAATTGGGGTTTAAATGAGGAGATTGAATGGCAGGCATGTTGGTAATTTATTTGTATACAATAAAAGACAATAAAAATTAGGTCTAAAAATACATTGTCCCTTCCCGCATTCCTCCCACCCCATTAGGTGATGTTAATTGTAGTTTTTGTAATCTGTATCTTAAGAAGTGATCATAATTTTTGCCTAGTTTATAATATTTAGGACTTCCACATCTGTGTAATTGCAGGAGTAATTATGAAAAATAGTGAAAAACAATTAATATAACACAAAAGTTTTATCTTAGAACGATTTACAATTAGTAAGCATTTTACATTGAACCCCCATTAAAGGCCTGAATGATCCGTTTACTTCCTGTGCCTGAGATTCCCTAGGCGAAAAAGATTTACTTGGCAATGCAGATACTAGGCAATGGCACCTTTGGTGCCAATTAGTGACATCAGAAGCTTCTCGCATGAGTAAATAAGGGCAGGCCAATGCCGAGCCTCTTGCTGTGACTCCAAAACTTGAAAATCAGATAACCTGTAACCCTATGTAAGTAACAGCCCTCTTTTACACTAAAAAGCATTGTGTATCATTCTAAAAGGCAATTATGTCCATTTTGATTTTATTCTTATATTCACATGCTCTTAAAAGGCAGAAGAGGCACAAAAAGTACTGTACCAAGGATAGAATTTTCATATTTCAGCGATAGATACAGCCGTGCTATACAGATAAACCTTAGGATACCTGCTAACATGTAAAATGAGGACACTTCTAAGAAGCATGTTTAAATTTAGGCATTTTTCTATGCCTTTTAGATAAACACACATAAGAGATAGACCTCTCGCATTTTGACGATAGACACAGCCGCGTTATACAGGTAAACCTTTGGATACCTGTTAACATGTAAAATGATAACATTTAAGGAAGCATGATTAAATTGAGGCCTTTTTCTATGCCTTTTAGATAACCATATGTAAGCAGTTGAAAATATTTGTGGCGTTTAAAGAACCAGACCAAAACTCTTAAAAAGGTGATTTTTGCTGTGCACTTATAAAGTAAATCTTTTTACTTTGGGAAATGTTTTGGAATTTAAAATGTTTGTTACATGTCATGGGGTAATATGTGGTATAACACTTTAACATTGGATAGCATGTGAATAGAGAGGGACTTATACACATTTAAAACAGTATCGAAAATATAACTTGTTTAAAATAATATATGGGATCGTCATTGGAGTAAATGAATGAAGTCTGTGAGCACAGGATGACAAGTATGATAATGAGAGTTTGAAATATTACATAGACACATAGACAGTGTTGGCAGATAAGGGCCTACGGCCCACCCAGTCTGCCCATTTGAGCTTGTAAGTTCAGTTTATGTTTTCCTAGAAGTCTGTTGCCCCTTATCCTGACCTCCATAATTCCTTTATGCCTATCCCATGCATTCTTAAATCCCGTGATTGTTTCAGCCCCCACCACTTCCTCTGGCAGGGTGTTCCACTTGTCCACCACCCGTTCTGTGAAGAAATTCTTCCTCACGTTTCCTCTGAATCATCCTCCCTCCAACTTCATCCCATGCCCTCTAGTCCTGGAACACCTTTTTGCTTAAAAACAGTGTATTCCTGCACCCTGTTCCTCCCTGTAAGATACTTATATGTCTCTATCATATCTTCTCTCTCCCTCCTCTCCTCCAGGGAGTACATGTTCAGTTCCTTCAACCTGTCTTCATAGGACTTGTGATGCAATCCATGCATCATCTTTGTTGCCCTCCTCTCAACCTTCTCTATCCTGTCATTTTCCTTACTTAGGTAAGGTCTCCAGAACTGTACACTGTGCTCCAGGTGGGGCCTCACTAGTGTTTTGTATAGTGGAATTATGACCTCCCTTTTCCTGCTGCTGATGCCCCTGCCTATGCATCCCAGCATCCTATTTGCTTTACCTGCTGCCTTGTCACACTGTTTCTCTACCTTGAGGTCATCAGAGATGATAACCCCAAGATTCCTTTCCTGCTTGGTGCATGTTATATCCTCACCCAATATTGAGTATTTAAGTGCAGATACAGTGAACCATGTTATAGGATTTATCTAGGATGAATTGATGTGGTGTCCATTAACATTGTAATAAGGTTGGTATATAAAGTGATTTATGAATGTTATACGCTTCATTAAAAATACTTGTATTTTTATATTTTTTAATAGTTTCCCCAGAAGAAGCCAGATGCTGGTGAAACATTGGGGTACATATGAGAAATAAATCTTAAAAGAGATGAACAAATATTTTGTTTGAAGCGTATGGTTTTTTTTACCAGAGCTGGGGCATCCTAGCATTATTGAAGCTCTACATGATAGCACAGCATTATGGAAATTAGACAAATGAATGATGGTATTACAAGGATACTTTTGTATGGGTTTTGGGGGTATTACAAGGCATATTCATATATTACATTGAGAATAATGCATAGGTAGATGTGTGTTATGAGTTTTTTTTTACACAACTGATGTGTTTGATGGCCCATAAACCATGACAGGGTGGTTATAAGAAATCTCATAGACACACACCTGTCTATGTTTTACTTTTTATAAAAACTGGTGCAGGGAGTTGCAGAAACAAGTGGAGTTTTCCTGATTTTTTTTTCACTAGTTATTTTGAGCATCCAATAAAGTATATGTAGAAAGCTTTTCTTTAAGTAAACAACTTGTGCCACCTCATACAACTTTTTCAAGTCATTATAAAATATCCATATACAATGTTCTAAAATGCTCAAAGGGCCAGTTTGAAAAGCTGTGTTGGCTTACCAGGATTCAAGAGAAAAAGTGGCTGCAGTTATGCAGGCAGATCCGTATCTGAATTTTAAAAATTATACCAACAAGAACAGTTGTCCATTTACAGAATTCATAGCAGAAGTAATCAATCCCTTTCAATCAAAAGCAATCAAGGAGTGACTTGAACTTTGCATGCAATCTTCTATTTAACCACAGTTGATTAGCATGTTGAGCAGTCATGTGACTTCCTGAAAAGTGTTAGGGAGCAGGGAAAAAGATGGTACTGGAATTTAGCGACCCAAGTTCACTGATGAAAGAGAAGGCGATATCTTACTTCAGGAGGTCAGTGGCAGGCAGGGAAGGAATGATTTGGCTGCCTTTCACAGCTGGTAAAATGGTCAGTCAGCTTGCACTAGCAAATTCACACTGCCACTGAGAGGGGTGAGATGATAACAACTGCAACATATAAATACCATAATAACCAGGTATGACATCAGACCCAGTTATTATGGCATTTGAAAGGACCTCTGTAGCCATGTATTAAAGGTGGTTACCAGTAATTATAAATATTTTAAAATCTCCTTGACTCAGTAAATATCGCACCCAATAGAACAGCACTAAGAATGTACTTGTAGGTTATTAGTTATACTGTATATTATTGACCATGTGGGTCTGTGCTAGAATATGGTAGTATTATACCATAGCTCAGAACTGTGAAGCTAAGATAGATTATCAGTACACTTTAATTATAACTGCACACCTCTGCAATATGTTATTCTGCTACATGATAAAGCCATGAATATATTGTACTTTTTCCCCCAAAACCTACTTTAGCTGCATAGCTCAGTATTACATCATACTACCTTGGAACCAAGCTGTGATTTGACTGCAAATTCAGAATGAAAAAATATTACTAATATCATTGTACTCTGTTATGTTATTATACAACAGCTTATCTATGAAAATACTTATGATGTTCATAAACATTTTGCTTCTTCAAAGTGAATAAGTTAAATATTACCATTACTACAGTATGTTCGTGATTCATTTCCATAACACTGTCTCTGAATTCCTCTGTCACTTAAAAGAGTGACTTGGGCATTTCTTTAATTCCTGTCAGTTAAACCTGGAAGTGAACTCTGGATGCCTATAGAAGTGTGCCATTCGCAAATGCACTGTTTACATACCGTGGCTTACATGAAACTGTGCAGCAAAACGATACTATGTTAGGTCATCCCATTGACTTCTATGGAACTTGGAGATGAACCAATATAATCTTTTCTTGCTGCAAAGAGAACATTATGAGAGAGAGAGAGAGAGAGGAGAGTCCAGTAACCCTTATTATTTATTGTTTCAAATAGTGAAAAGGGTATGTGTGCTCTCTGGCTTTGCCTCATGCTTTGAAACGACTAGAAAATTATGTTCTTTCCTCCAGTGACCACACAACCTAAAGTGTGTCACTGTGGCTCTATGTTAAAGCAAACACAAATACAACCACAGTTGTTTTATTTAAAAACAAATAATAAATATTGTAAACAAGTTTCTTAAAAGTGTGCTTTTCCATACTTGCTCACTTGGTGTCACCAAGGTAAAAGACATTTCTCTGGAACAGAGAAGTGCCATAATGAGATTTATGCTGCTTAAACTAGTTGTAACTGTGCAATAGTGAGAATTATTTTACACACCTATTAACTAACCAGATTACAAAATTTTTCTTAGCCATTTATAACTAAACATAATGAAAATGGGCAAGAGAAATAATTTTTTGTTACTCTGGGATGATGTGTGGGATAGTAACTTGTTTAGCATGCTGCAAATGTTGGGGGTACTTTTTAGTAACTTAAAGCAGCAGTACTATCAAATCAGGAAGTGATCAATCAAAATTCTGCTTTTTGGCTATAAACGTGCAGCCAAAGTTAAAGTTTCCATACCAGTAAATATTTTTTTTTCAGTCATCTTTAGTTTTTTAGATATTTGCAATTTATTTGAATTGTTGTAGCGCTACAATAAATATGGTGGCTGACTAATTTTCAGCTGAGTTTTTACTTCAGGTCACATCATGTCTTTTGACTACAGCAGTGGGAACCTCTGCTGAATATTCCCGATGTCCCTGCAAGTCATACACCTGTGCAATTGGCAGCAGAGGGGGTTCCAGTGCACCATGCTTGGTGGCAGAAATGTAAAAAAATAGCAGTGGATAACTAAGCAAATTACTCAGAGATAGTACAATGCCTGTGGGAAAGAGTACCAGGTATATGATCAGCAGAGCACAGGGAATAGACTCTCAAAAAAAGCACTTTTTTTCATTGTACTGCTGCTTTAATTGTAAGTGTAAACTTTTAAAACTAAACAAATAATGCAAAAGTTAAAAATAAAATAGACTTCTAACCTTTCAGATCTACTACTACATCTTAGGCCCTGTCCACACTACACCGCTGCAGCCCAGTAACGGATGCAATCCATTATGACCAGGGAGCAGTGCAGTGTGTCCACACTGTGGCGGTGTCCGTTACGGGACCGGCACCGCCGGTCCACACTTTGGGAGCCGAGTAACCATTACGTGTGGTGTCCGATCCCACAATGCAGTTTCGTTGTGCTTCTCGTGGCCCCGCAGGGGATCATTACCGTCATTCACACACTACCGGTAATGTTACCAAGGTGGGACTGGTTTCGATGACCGTTGTTGAAACCACCTCATATGTGGCTTCAACAGCAGTTACGAAAACGCCTTCTGCAATGTTACAGGTGTAAACGCAAACCATTGTGGTAATGGTTTGGGCACTCTGTAAAGTTACAGAGGTGTAGTGTGGACAGGGCCATAGTGTAGTTTGAGGAGCCAAATCTAAGTATTTTTTTTTTTATTATTATTTACTGGCAATATCCAACTAGATTTGCATGACTTTGTCAGTAATAGTAAAAATTCCTACTGTACTTATGTTACTTCCCCACTGGCTTATTTTTCTGGGTTTTGTGATACTAAGCACATGCCAACATTAATTGCTAATAATTTTAATTAGTTAATTATTTTAGATCAAGGGTGACTAGAAACATTACACTGTTGGAATGTTTATGGCTGCGTGGGCAGAGCTCTGCAGATGTTTTGCTATCACTGGAAGAGAACAGTGGGTCACCTCCAGAACATGACCCTGTGTTCTCCTTACAGTGTTGCAGCTACATCATGACAGTGCTGACTCCTAGGCACTGTTCTCCATGATGGCGCTTCCCTCCACAGCAAGGTCGCCCCCCTTCCCACAGTGCACTACTTCAAGAATGCACTTCCACTACAACTGTGCATATGGAGTTTCACTGCTGCTACCATCATTTGAATGGCAAACCGTCATGACTCTGAAACTGGCACTCTGATGTTGCCTCCACAGTTCCATGATCCGTTCTGCCACCGCACCGATATCACTGTTGTCACCCCTCTGAGAGCCGTGCTGCCACTGCTCTGCTACCCAGACAGGTAAGAGCTTTGAGCAAGCATATTGGCTCTGACCAGACACTGTTTACAATAGTCATGGTGTTAGTTCTTTGGGGTAACTGACTGAAGAACAGGAGAGTCATGTTCTTCATGGACAACACAATGGTGGTAGAGTTAAAAAAAAGACTGTCAGGTTGTGCTGAAATGTTTGATTCTTACCATCTGTTTCACAGTGAAACATGTCTCACAGGTAGATAATTGGATAGCTGATGCTCAGTTTCAGTTTCATTGGTGACCCTTCATAGCTGTTTCCATGGATATGGCAGACCATTCTTATCAGGTAGATGGCAAATGGCATGCATGGAGGTTGATCAGATGATCCTTTACTCCCTGCCCAAGGCAGGCCTATAGGAGAGGGTGTAGAAGTTTTTAGAAACCCCTGTCTGAGATGGGTGGTGTATATCATTCTGTAGGTACAGATCGGTGTGTGTGTGTATCTTGACAGCCAGAGAGGAGGATGTGTCTCACCAGTCAGTGTCCCAGCACTTGGCAGAATTGTCCTGGGACTCTAACACAATAGGCCTAAATGATTGGAAAATCTTCTTTGCTATCAGAAAATGTTGAAAAGGTGAGCATGTGTGGAGCTCCAAAAATGCTGGCTCTCAGGTGTCCTTTGTTCCTAAGGGTGATAGATGCCATTGTGATGTCTCTCCAATGTCCTTATACAAGACCATATGATGCCTGGCAGTTTCATGTGACATTCATAGTGACCTTTTGCTGGGCAATCTGAGTTTCCTAGGTCACTGCACAGAACAAGTAGGATCAAGGCAAGGTGGCCTCCTGAGGGGTGATTCAGTGGTTCATGTCAATCAGGTCACGTGGCAATTTCACTACTCAGTAACAGACCAGCACATCACCAGCAAATGGGTCTCACTCACCTCTCCAGTGGGAGCTGATTGGGACATTGTTCACCTGGTTGAGAACATGCGGAGAGAACTCTGCAAAGCGGGCTGGTGGGGGGATGCTTCGTCCAGCATCAGGACTCCTCCCCAGTAGCAAAGATTCCATTTTCTTTTTGGTGCTTAGCAGGTACTGGTGAGGTTGGGCCAGGACCCAGCATCTTTCTTAACTCCCTCATTGAGACATGGGGTGGCCACCCAGGTGGCAGTAGTGGCTGCTCATGAATGGGAGGTCTGGATGCTGGGTTAGTTGTACACAAAAACCTATCGGAGGTATCTCTACCCAGTTTGATGTACAGTAACTAATACTGTTAGTTTTTTTCTTTAGCAGGCTACTTGGATGGTGCAGTGGGTGAGAGAACCCCAGAATGTTACTGTAGAACCAGTAGTTGGGGCTCCAAGGTGGTTCCCATGTGTTTTCCTCAAAAAAGGGTTCAGTCAGTCATTGGAGGGGTGGTAAATGTTAGTTTAAGGAGGTAGGAGGCATTGGCATAATGCACCAGGAATGGAAAGGGAAGGCCTGCAACCTCAAGGGTTCAGGGGTGAGTGCTTACTGGGTTGTGCTGGGGATCTGGCTCCTATGCAGGGGGCCTGGTAGGTGTGGGTTGTGCTGGGGGTCTGGCACCTATGCAGGAGGCCAGTTAGGTGATGTGGAGAGAGAGACTGGGTCAGTCAGGTTTCATGCTGTAGGGTGAGATTACCAGAGTTAGCCCTGGAAGGGGAAGGAGCATCATCCAGCACAGCTTGCTTCCCACTTGTGGTGGAGGAGAGAGTGAGGGGAGGTCTCACAACCACATTAGACTCATTGGGTGGTGACTACTCTCTTCTTCCTGAGGCCTTTGGGTGACTCACTTCTCCTCACTTCTGCAAGTAGGTAGTTAGTGGGGGTAAACCTGGGGGGTACTGTTACTAGAGGAGTTCTTGGGAAGAGGAATGCCTCTATCACCATTGGGGTTTCCCAAACCACTCCCCCTGTTGTGTACAACTCATATACTGTACTACCTGAATGTTAGTAAATATATGGCTGTGGCTATTTAACTCATTTATCAGTGTGATCATTGTCTCTGGAGGAGAGGCAATAAGGTCTCACCTGATCTATAAAAGGCTGGGAGATAAAGTGAAACAGCGCTGAATTTGACCTAATGAGGAGAGGGAGTAAGCCAAGTGTAGGATCAGCTGTGGTTATTGTGAACAGACTGGTTGCCTTAGTGTATAATAGACTTGTGGTTCTTGGAAGGAGGTCCTAGCTCTAGTCAGGGGAAGAAAACAAGGAACAGGAAGAGAACACAAAAAATAATTCATTGGGCCTGGATCCACGACAGGAGTCTGACAGAAGTTCTGTTGAATGCCCCGTCAGAGACACCGGCAGGTCGACCGCATTCTGCAGTCGGCTGCTGGTTCACTATGTGCTGTCTTTGTTTTCTTAGGGGGCTTGCCCGAGCCCCAGTTGGGTGCTGCACCGCACTCCCACTTAATGATTCTCAACTCCAGTCAAAGCCGATTGGGGGTGCAGGGCCCCTGACAGACAGCGCCAGGTTCCAGTGGGTCTCCCACCGCTGCTAGGTTCTGTAGTCGCTGTGTTGAACCTCGCTGGTGAAATGTCACTGTGGGGTGGGTAAACAGTTGGGCCCTATCCAGCTATCCAGGTCTTGAGGCTATTGCTTTCTCAATTCCCCATTACTTTCTGTAGAGGAAATAAGCCTACAAAGTGCATGCAAATTCTGTGCCTAACTTGTATGAATGTGTCAGTCATGATATTTTTAAACAACAGCTCAGGGAATATTATGGTGCTCAACTTAGCTGTACATGTTTTGTATAATTGTATTATTGATGTCTGTTTTATCTGTATAATTTGTAGCAAACTGTAACATCTTTTGGCTACTTCAATAAGCCCAGGGTCATGTGTGAATTAACAAACATTTAAATAAATAAAAGTGTTATAAGGAAGGGCCTTCTGTATTCCAAATCTGTTTAGTAATCTCATTTAAAAAATGTCCGAAATTGATGCACTACTGCTACAAATAAATTGCAGAAATTTTAGATGAACCTTTCTGCATTTACCAGTACCACTGCATATAGTAAAATATTGTGTATAAACATTACCCTTTATAAACAGATTTATTGATACAAGGTATCTCAAATTAGAATCCAAATGTTGTTTCTAATGTTCTGATGCTAAATAGTTTTCATAAGTGCAAATGGCATAAGTTTAAATTGTCAGTCATCCATGCATTCATTACGTATGAGTTGGTTGCCACACAGATTAATAAAGACATACTCAGGTCATCATCCACATGTCATCTTGGAAGAAATATATATTTAGCCTAGTAAATAACTGCAGTATATCAATGTGTTGCATATCTCCCCCTAAATCATGACAGCAATAAATTTGATATTGTCATAATACCGAATCCTGACTTAGCTAGCTACTGTACTTGCTTTCTCCTTAGCAACTTGGATTCTGCTGATAATAATTGCTGCAAGTCTTCCAAAAATAAATAATCCTCTATTTATATGAATTGGATCAGATAAGCAATGATTAGGCTGATAGTGCAGGAAATGTATTTAGAAGCCTCAGTCTCTTGTTACAGAGTAATAATTCTTAGAAGTTTACATTGATTGTTTTATTCAATATCAAATGCAGTGTCTTCAGAGACCTAGAAGAAAAGCAGCTCCCTGAAGGGCATGAAAGGTGCCCTGTGCTTTGGGTAATTGATTCAGTTAGCAATTTAATTTTTACCTATTTGACCAGAGAAAGTGAGTGTAAGGATGTGAAGCCTTGATGTCATTGGTGTATTGGGTATTGGTGAGTAGAGTGACCAGGTAGAGTGAAGGTTGATAAAAATGTTCCAAGAATCACATCAAATGAGGGTGAAGATGCAGCAAAGCAACAAAACACAATCCATAAACTGTATATTGAGTTCTTCTTAAAATCATAGGTGCTATGCTTTGGGGATGCCCCCTCCTCCAGAACGGGCTCTAGCGTGACTGGGGTAGGAGTCCAACAGTCACCATCTTCCTCTGGGTTTTTCCACTATGCCCCACCCCTAAAGCTCTTGCTGTGGCAAGTGCTCAAACTACATGAATGCATTTTTGTGTCTCAACACAGAGCCAGTCAGCATCTACCCTTCCCCTGTCCATGCTTGCTCAGGGAATGCCAGGGGCCAGACATGGTGGGAGAAACCTAACATCCCCCCACCAAGAGAGGGTTGCTGCCCACATAGAGTATTCCAGATGGTGCTGCCAACCTGCAGCAGTGTCCTGGGTATAGAGTACAAGCACAGGTCTCTGACATGCCAAGTGGTGCCCCAGCCATTGTTCTGCTAGACCCCTTTAAAGAAGCAGAGCATATTAAGGTAAGAATTGTGACCTATACTTATTTATTAAATTTTTGATTGACCCTCATCTCCTGTCATAGAAACATAGAATATGATGGCAGGTATGGACCGATAGGCCCATCCAGTCTACCCTATTTCTCTACCTACTGAAAATGCTGCAGATCCTAAATTATCTCCAGCTTATCACCTCTATTGAAATGCTAAGGTTCCCGTATGTCTAACCCATGCAGTTTTGATTTTCCCACCAACTTTGCCCCCACCACCTCTGCTGGGAGGCTGTTCTATGCCTCCACCACCCTCTCATGAAGAAGTTCTTTCTTATGTTGCCCATTAGCCTACCTCCTAGCCATCTCATGTCATGCCCTCTTGTTCTAGAACATCTTCTTTTCTGAAAGATACTTCCCTCCTGTACCTTATTTATTCCCTTTAGGTACTTGAAACATAGAAACAGAGAATTTGAAGGACTCTATCATGCCTCCTCTCTCCCTTCTCTCCTCCAGGGTATACATATTGAGCTTCTTTAAGTCTCTCCTCATTTGACATTTACTGCAGGCCTTGCACTATTTTTGTTGCCCTTCTTTGAACTGCCTCTACCCTGTCTATGTTCTTTCAGAGATGCGGCATCCAGAACTGGACACAGTACTCCAAATGAGGTCTCATCACTGATTTTCACAGTGGCATCACCACTTCTTTCTGCTAGAGATACCTCTCCCTATGCACCCCAGCATCCCACTGGCTCTGCCCACTGCCTTGGCACATTGTTTGGCCACTTTTAGGTCATCAGATATGATCATCCCTAAATCTGTTTCCTGTCTTGTGGCTGTTTATAACTCCCCACCCATCATGTAATCCACTCCTATGTTCCTGCACCCCAACTGCATGATTTTGCACTTCTTCATATTGAATCTTAGCTGCCACACTCTGAACCATTCCTCCAGTATAGCTAGGTCCTTCCTTATTTTTTTCACCCCTCCTGGAGTGCCTACCCTATTGAAGATCTTAGTGTCAACTGCAAAGAGGCATACATTCCCCTCCAATCATTCCACCTTGTCACTAATGAAGATACTAAATATTACTGGCCTTATAACTTATCCCTGTGGCACCTCATTGTTCACCTTCACTTCCTCGGATTTAGCTCCATTTACCACCACCCTCTATGTCCTATCCCTCAACCAATTCCCAACCTTGTTTACCACCTTGTGACCCAGTCCCAGGCTGCCCAGCTTGTTCACAAGCCTCCTATGTGAAACAGTATTGAATACCTTGCTGATGTCAAGGTAGGCCACATCCACCGCTCCTCCCTGATCTGCTTTCCTGCTCACCAAGTCAAAGAAATCTTTCAGATTTGTTTGACATGACATTTCTGTCATGAATCCATGCTGCCTTGGATCTTGTGCTCTGCTAGATTTAAGGTGCTCAACTATCCTTCTTTTAGCAGTGCTTCCATAATTTTCCTCACCACTGACTGACTGGTCTATAGTTTCCAGCCTCTTCCCTGCTCCCACTGTTGTGGAGAGGGACCACATCAGCCCTCCTCCAGTCCTCAGGAACCACTCCCATATCCAGTGATCTTTTGAACAGGGTTGCCACTGGCACTGCCAGTACCTCTCTCAGGTTCTTTAATATTCTATGGTGTTTCCTGTCTGGTCTTCTTGCCTTGCCCACCTTCAATTGTGTAAGTTCCTTTAAGAATATCACCTCAGAAAATTGACTTATGTCCACCTCCCTGCCAATCTTACTTCTTACATGTGGTCCCTCCCCTACTCCTTCCTTTGTGAAACCTGAGCAGTGGCTGCCAGTATAGTACCTTTTTATACCACAATGTGAGTCTGCTGCTTTAGCACTTTTTTTTGCATTTTTAAATTAATAGTAAGAATATTTATATGAATTTAGTTATCCTCAACATTTTCATCACAATTCTCAGGTGTTTATAAGCACGTACTGTCCCATAATGGTGGGAAGCAGTGTCTGGTAGATGCTACTTCAGTTTAGCCACACATGATGTTAAAAACAGTTGGTTATAAACATTTGAGAATACTGATGGAATCCTGGAGAAAGCTGTATTAAAAATAATGCTCTTTGTGTTATTTCAAATGCAAATAAAGTGGTGAAGTAGACTCAAAATGGGAAACAATTGCATATTTTAAGACAGGAGATAAGGGGAATCTAAAAAGAAAATATGTATACATAGGTCAAAATGTTCACTGTTAACATGCACTGCTTCTTTAAGCTGTTTGCCAATCATGCCAGCAGAATACAGTAGCTCATTAAATATTTCACTTTACATTGTATTTCTTAACACACACACCCACACACACACACAAAACTAATCAGACAAGCTGACAACTATTTCCAGCAAGCATCTGGAGAATTTCAGTTTTCCTTCTTTTTCTTAATTTACTTTAATGGGACTATTGAGTGGTTTGGGCTACCGTTAGTGATTTGGTTAATGAGTGGAATGGATTTCTTTTTTGTTTTCTAGGAAATGGGATGTTTATGAAACACTACTGACATATCATCAAGACAATCACAATAATACATCTACGTATACCCCAGATTGTAACTATACTAGCACTGCTGGATTGTTTCTAGCCACTAAAAGCAGCCTGTTATGCAGAATAAAGGAGAAATGTGAGCAATAAATATTCCAGGTTTATGCAGCTAAATGCAGCAGTCATGCAGCTGTTCATTATATATCTACTTTTATTGAGCCAGTTCTCTACTATTATCATTCTCATAAATATTTTAGCATGAAAAAAATGGCAGCACATTTAAAACCCGTTGTGTTGCATGTTCAAGGTGATTTCAGACTCTACCTCTTTGCTTGAATTCCTAATCAAAGCTCCAGAGAAATGGGAACAGTTAGCATTTTTCTCTTTAGCCTACCTAACTGATTTTTTTAGAAATATTGTTTATCTACAGACCGATGCATTAGCATGATCTGAAGTGAAACAAAGATATGCACTCGGAGCATATTCCTATTTCGTTGGAATTCATACCAAAATACAGTAAGCCTGATGCTAAATGAACAAGCTACAGTTCCAGATCCTGGCAGCATAATTAGTACTGCAATGTGTGGCATCCTGGCATTAAGGGAGAGAAGTGTCAGTGAATATGGTTCGAAGCAGATTTAGTGTCACTGTGGTTCAGAGGGCTACAGCAATGCAGATATTTTGAAAACAGCAAACAGCAAAATGGAAGCTCCAGGAACTACACTAGATCTGTTTCTTTTTTTGCAGTTATATAATGTAGACCTTTGTTAAATGAAAACACAAATTAGCAATTGCCAATATTGTCTTGCATCTTATGGGGATGGTGGGCATTTGCTGTGTTATTACTGTTACAATGCAATCTCATTGTAATCGCATATTAAAGGCAACATCTAGCAATTCTCAATGGAGCAGCTCTTTTTATCCTAGTGGTAGACTGATGGTTTGGCAGCTGGAGGAAAGTAATTTGGAATCCTGCCCCTGTTCATTCAGACATTTTGAATAGCAATTATTACAGTACTATTCACACCATGCTATTTATTGTAATTACTAACACTGAAAATATTTTAGCAGTTATGCTTTTCTTCAATGTTTAAAATGATGGTATAAACATATGACAATCCTTAACTTAAATAATACAAATTGTATGTATCTTCATTGAAAGAATACCAGAACACAATTCAAAGAACCTATTACTGAAGTATAAAATAATAGTCTTAATCCATTAATATCCTACTTGTCTAGCTGATGAATTACAACTCCTAATCATAATTGCTTTTCTACATGTCTGGGGCCACATTCTTATTCATTATTTGGGACAGCACAAAACTGGTGCTTTCAGGATACACCATTGTGCTGCCATTTAAAAGTATATTTCACGAAGCTGGCTGAATATGTTTCAGAAGGGAAGAGTCCACCATGACAAACACTTTTCATATATGCTATCCACATGTTGGCAAGTTAAAATGTGTTTTACATGTGCAGTCACAATTGCATGTGCCAGTTACCTGGTTGCAGCCTAATATTGTGGCAAGCTCTTGGTTCAGTGCTATGCTATAACTTGGTAATGTCATTGAGTAGGTTTCCATCCCACCCAATAGCATCCCCTTTCCCTGTGCAGCCAACTTCCTTACGCCTTTGTGGCCCAATGGTACCTGGAACAAATATATTTGTTCCCGGTACAGCTTTCAGGAATGTCAAAAACAGCTGTCAGGAAATACAAGGAGACTCAAACAGAGGCAGACAGTGAGGTATAGCTAGTGAAAAAGGGGAAATAGGAAGGTGGGTAAGGGCAGACAAGGCTCAAATTGAGGAAAGGATCACACAGGCAGTCAAAAATTGGGATAAGACTTTCTTCAAGTACGTGAAGGAAAAGAGGAAGGCATTGTGGGTATATTGAAAATCAAGATCCCAGGAGGGGGGTATGTGAAGAGGAAGACCAAGAAAAAGTGAACATTTTAAATAAATACTTATGGTCTGTCTTCACTGTGGAGGGGAGGGAGACATGCTGCCATGCAGTAGCAGACAGTGGGGAGAGGGGAGAGTGCTCACAAGTCCAATCTTATAAGAAAGAGATTGTCAGTCTTGGAAGCCCTAAAGGAAAACACGCCGATGGGGCTGGATGTGATTTACTCATGGGTATATAAGTAACTGACCATGGTACTAGCCACCTTTCTGCCAATTATATTTAGCACCTCATTGGAGATAGGGGTTCCATGTTAGTGAAGGAGGGCTAATGTGGTCCTTCTGCTCAAGAACGGCAGCAGCAGGGAGGAGGACAGCAATTGCGGACCAATCAGTCTTGTATCAGTGTTGTGGAAATTAATGGAGTCCCTGCTGAAGAAGAGACTGGTGGAGAACATGGGGACACATGGGCTGCAGAACCACTGGCAGTATGGCTTCACAGGGGAGCAGTCATATCAAACAGTACTCATAGATTTCTTTGATTGGGTAATGAAGGAGGTGGATTAAGGGAGGGCAGTGGATGTAGCCTCTCTGGACTTCAGTGAGGCTTTTGACACTGTTCTTCATAGGAGGCTTATAAAGAGACATAGCAGCCTTGGAATGGGGGAGAAGGTGGTGTGCTGGGGAATCAAACTGGTTGAAAGATAGGAGGCAGAGGGTGGTGGCAAATGGCATTCACTTGGAGCATGGGAGGATGACCAGTGGAGTACCACAGAGATCCTTACTGGGCAATATCCTCTTCAACATCTTCATTAGTGATATTGCATAGGAACTGGAGGGGAACGTGTGTCTCTTTGTGCATGAGACAAAAATCTTCAACAAGGTGGACATCCATCAGTGGATTGTGAGAATGCAAAGAGGTCTGGGAAAACTAGAGGAGTTGTCTAGGGAGTGGTAGCTTTATTTCAATGCCAAACAACTGCAAAATCATGCACCTAGGTTAGGGAAACACAGACTGTGTCTAAAACTGGGAGAAGGTATTTATGTTACTAAGCAAGAGATGTACCTTGGGGTGGTCATACCTGATTATCTCTAGGTGGCAGTGCAGTACAACAGGGTAGCAGGAAAAGTAAGCAGGATATTTGGGTGCACAAAGAGGTGGATCTCTAGCAAGAGAAGGGAGGTGGTGTTGCCTCTGTATCACTCACTTGTGAGACCCCCCCCTTGGAGTACTGTGTCTAGTTCTGGGGGATTCATCTCCACAAGGATATTGACAAGGTGGAAGCAGTGCAGAGGAGGACTTCTAAAATAGTGTGGGAGTTGCACAAGAAACTATATGGGGAGAGGCTGCAAGAGCTCAACATGTACTCCCTAGAGGAGAGGAAAGTGAGAGGGGACATGATCAAGACCTATATGTACAGTACCTCATGGGCATTAACAAGGTGCAGGAGAGGAGTCTGTTAAATAGGAGAAGTAGCACCATAACACAGGGGCATGTTATGAAGCTTGGGGGGGGGGCTTATGAGGAAATATTTTTTATTTTTAACCAGGAGAGACACACTAAGCTGAAGTTTGTTTACAGGTACGACATGGGAGCACAAGGAAGTTAAGTGACTTGCTCAGGGTCACACAGTAAACAAGTGAGGGCTGTGGGATTCAGACTCAAGTCTCCAGGTTTCTTCACAAAAAAAGGGTAGTGGATGCTTGGAATAGCCTTCCAGATGAGGTAGTGTGGAAGAAGACAGTTACATAGGCATGTGGTTATTATAAATAGAGGTAAGGGGGAAGGGTGGGATACTTGTGACCAAACAGAGTGCAGGGTATAGTGTTAGGCACGGAAAATAGGGCAGACTAGATGGGCCTACTGGTCCTTTTCTGCTGACACATTCTATGTTTCTGTGGTACTGCAGTGGACCTGCCTAGGTCTAATAGCCATATGTGCCCTGTTGGCAAAGAGGTTCTCTCCCAAGCCCAGGCATAGTCATTTACCTGGCTAGCAAGTGCCCCATCCTAAACATAGCCTGACTGCCTGCTTTCAGTGCCCAGTTGCAGTAGTTTGCCCCCATTCTTCTTATTATCTATTTATTGGTTTAAAGTACATTCATTAATGCATCAAAAAGTTGCACAAATATTAGAGGCAATAGAATATAGAAATTACATAATTACTGTACAAACATGAACAAACAGTTAAAACAACCATAACAATTACACAATTACATGAATCGGACTAAAGTACCCACCTGAAACACTGTTCCCTAACTGACTCACAGACATATTGAGGGACTGACTGTCTCAGGAAATAGGAGCAATGAATGAAAACAATCTGCATTCCAATGAGTGATATTTAGATTTGGGAACTATCGATAAACTTGTCTCAAGAGAAAATAGACAATGTGAGGGAGAGTGCCTCTGTAGGCAGTTATTAAGGAATAGTAAGTTAGGATACCACATTGAATGGTGGAATTGTGATAATTCTGCAGTTTAGTTGAAGGTTTAGCTGTAGCCACTGTAATGTTCTGGAAGGCACACTGACATGATTGTGGTGATGTGTGTAGGTGACCTCACAGCCAGCAGCATTTTTCATATGCTCTAAATGGGTAAGAGTATTGGTGAGTAGTTCAGCTAAGATATCATTAACAACTAGGCTGTGTTCAATCATCTTGGTTGCACTTAGAGTTAAATATTTCCAAATTCAGTCAACATTCTATAAATGTAGCCAACAGATATATATTCAACAAAGAAACAAAATGCATTATGAGTTACCTAAAGGGGATAGGTTTAAGGGGCAGACTGGATGGGCTAAGGGGTCCTTGTTGGCCATCAGATATCTATGTTTCTGTTATACGGCATGTCAAATCCAGGGTAGTCCAGATTTTTGATAGAATTGGAGAAGCACAATAGAAGCAGAATGTTGCAGAGTAAATTCATACAATGGTGCAGCATATGACTCAATAGAGAGAAGAAAGGAGAGGATGCAAGAATTCATTCTTGTCGACTGATTTGTAGGAAACCAAAATCACAGTAATTTTTTATAGAAATATGGCAATTGTTAATCATATCTATGGCAGTGTCAGACAATTTTTGGAAAAGGAGGTACAGTACAGTCAAGTATTGTCAAATGGAATTGCATGAGTCCATAACCACATCTATGACAGCCACCATTACTTTTTGCATTATGGCCCACACTCCCTTTATGAAACACTTACAAATACTTTTGCAGGTACCTGGTGAAGGGGTTGTGGCCTTGATTCATTCAGCATCATTTAATGTGATTATAATTATAAATCTGGTGCTAAAGAAATAATAAGCCTTGAGAAAAGATGTGTTACACCCCATAACATCCTAAGTGGTGGTTTTAAAGTCCTGAGGCCAATAGCTAAGGAAATTCCCACCAAGGGGAATGTAGATGTGATATCATATATCTTCTGGAGTATCTTATTACACTTACAGAACACCAGGGACTTCTTTCTATTTTACATAGTCAGGGATTGGGGCTTAGGGGTGGGGCCCTGTTCCAGCACACTTGGCTGCTGCGGCAGCAGCAAATGATCCACTAGCACCGTGCATGCTCCATGGGCTCATCTGCATGTTTTGGCCTAATATTGCCCATATGGGCCATTACACTTAACAGTGTGTGCTGCACTTTACCCCATGGGTGGTCTTCAGCTTGGCACTCTGTAACATGGCACACAGCATGGTGACTGCTGGCTATGCACCATGCACCCATTTCCCCATATTCAGATGGATGGCATGGTCTGTTTGGATAATGCTTTCTGTTTGAATATGTCACCTGAGCTGACTGGCCCTATTTTTTCTTGACCCCCCCCCCCATGTGGGTGCACAGCCAGCTGGCTTTGAATATGGGGCCCTTAGCCTTTTATTTTGTTAGTTTATGTCAAGTAAAGCTTTAGTTTCCTTGTTTTTGTGTTTTGTATGGGAGAGAGTTGTGTTTTGGCACGATGAAGTTGCATTTGTGGAGACAGGAGGTGATTAAAGAGCAGCTGACACCATTGCAAAAATACTGTAAAACATAATAGCTGGACAAAATTTTGCTTGTATTTTATATAACTTCTGCATATTTCTCTTTTCCATTATTTATTATTGAAGAAATTCCCACAGAAACAAGATCTTTATAACCAGAGTTCATCTGCATTTTTAGCTTGCTCCATACTGGAAATCATATTATCCTGTTGTGATGTCATAGCCAGCTGCCATGGGGATAACTGTCATGTCACAAGCAGAGTATTATGATATCAGGTTGGGAAGAAGCAGTAGGAGCAGATGAACCCTCAAGGAACTCTCCTGTTTTCATACATATGACCATGGCAATACAAAATGGATATAATAAATAAAGAGCTAATGAGAAAAACAAGCTGCTTTGTGTCCAAATATTATATTTTCAAAAGTTCTTCTTTAGGTGTCAGTGGATCTCTAAAGGTTTGGCTACTTGCAATGTTTTGGGTGTGGGGCTGTGTTTGCTACCTTAAAGAAGTTCTGCTGGCACCCATATGTTGCATATCTGGCAGATTTAGGTTTTCAGTAGTGCATATAATTTATCTTTTTGTGTTTTTGTGGTTGTGTAAGCAAATTTGTTTTATTTAGAGGCTTGTGGGGAAGTTGTCGGGCACTGATTTGTATGATGACAACATAGTAATCTAAAGGACAGCGACATAACAGATTAAAAAACATTCTGAACAATTTTTGGCTCATTTTGATGATATCACTGTCAGTGAGGGCCTGATGTGGGTGAGGTACAGCATGAAGAAGAATTGCACTACAAAAGTCAGTCTTCAAGATAAATGCTTTTCTACATATTGCACCTTGTTGTATCAGAGAGAAAATGTTCTGAATGACTTAGGCAGAAAAGAAAAAAATTGTTTTGGAACAGATGTAATAGAAAAACTTCTTGGGGGATGATAACCTCTCCCTTGTTTTTCCCATCACTGAGGCCCTTAGTGCTCTGTGGCACTTTGTCCTGATTTCTGCAGCAGGACTACAAGGCTTCTGCCGTAACATTTTCTAAATTCTGTGACATGATTTTTTTTAAACATCTGTTTGGCAGAATTCAGTCATTCCATTGGCTAAACTATGATGTGATGTCATCAATGGCATTACATGCTAAGCATAGAGGAGGGAGGGGCTTCAGGATAAATGAGATTGGAAAGGGTTTCAGCCACTGTGAAAAAACTATGCATTTGAATAATAATTCTCCAGGAAAAATGAATTCTGCAGCACAATATATGTTCTGTGACATGAAAGAACTTCTCCAGAAAATTTCACAGGCCTAGAATCACAGAATTCTAGGGGGGGCCCTGTCCATCACCCACTCATATTGTTAGGTTTGACTTGTCACAGTTACACTTGTTTCTCTAGTCAGATAAACAGCCAATTATCTGGCTTCACAGGTGCTCCATGCCTCCTTGAGAGGGAAATGCAAATGTCTGGCTCTACCCAACCTCTCCAGGAGTTGAGTGCCCCATTTTCACAGTACCTTCACAATGGATGCTATGCACTATTGGGCATAATGTACATGACAAAGGCACTTACCCCACCTGTGTAGGTCCTCACCTGCAGACAGGTCCTTACAAGCTGGTATTCATGACCTGTGGCCACCTGTCCGTAGCTCCACCCTCAGCTGCCCTGCAGAGTCCTGTGCACCATGGGGTGGAGCCTTGGACAGGTAGCTGCCAGTCATGAATACTGGCTTGTAAGCTTGCAGTCCCAGGAGGGCATCCAATCAGATGCCTGTCCTGGGCCAACAGTTGATCACTTGTGCAGTGAGGTGCAGGTCCAGGTGCAGGAATGCCCACCGCAGGCAACTGGACCAGTATGCCCATGCCCCAGTGTCCATCTGCCAGATGGAAGCCACCCCTCACCCACCACACAGCAGGCTCTGACATGGGAGCCCCTGACCACCAACACAGGGGTGTCACATCCCCAGACTCACCACCACCCCGCCCCACCTCACACATGGCATCCCAACCCCTTTGCGGCATTACACACCAGCCCCCACCACCACCACACTGAAATGACTCATAATGCTTTAGGCTGCCTCTGCCACCTGACCCAGCACAGCCCTGACCCATTTTGTTGCCCTAGAGGCCCCTTCCCTGAACCACAGACAGATGCCATGATGCGCACAACCATGCCCCTCTGACCTGGCACCCTGCCGAAAGTGTAGAGGCCAGTAGCTGGAGGTCCCCCCATCCAACTTCAGCATGGCCCCCCATGTCAACATACCTGCCTGGTGGTGCTGCAAGCATTGACAGTCAGCAGCACAGCCCTCACCACACCTCTGTGGCTGCTGGACATCCAACTGCTGCTGAGAGCATGCTGCCTTACATGGGAAGCATGCTTCCAGCAGCAGGTAGATGGACAGTGGCCAAGGAGGAATGGTGAGGGCTGTGCCACTGTCTGTCCATGCCCATGGCACCACCGAGCAGGTATGTTGACTTGGTGGGGGTGTTGGTGCTATGAGGATGGGGTGGTGCTGGGCAGTTATGCGGGGTGGTGGGGTGCTGGGATCAAGAGAGGTCCATGCACTGTACTGGGGTAGGGGCAGTGCTCTGTGGCATGGGGGGATGCAGCTCATGAACAGGGATGGGGCACAGATGTGTGTGCATGTGGGAGGGGATTCCTGAGACACCGGGGCTGGGCATCCATGAGTGGCTGGGGAAGTGCTATTCCATTACTCACTGGGGTATGGTGCTGCCATGCAATGGGGGGGTGGGGTGTGTGCCTTGAGTATTATGGGGATGGGGCCATCATGTGGGGGGGTGTCATATATGAGACTACTTGCACATCCTTGCAGAGACTCACCTGGTCGGCTGCCCCAGCCCTCCCCATCAGCTAATGGCTGGGACAGTAGGGGGCTTGTTTCCCAGTCCTGCCACACCCAACGGGTGAAAGTCCTCAAGCGTGCAGTAGGTTATGGCAGGGTCCCAGCTGCCATAACCTGCACCCTTCTCAGCACCCTTGTGGGCTGGACTACACACCTTGGTGAATGGTGCACAGTGTTGCAATGCCCCATCCCACACCCAGAATGTTGCTCTCCATGCAGCCAGGGGATCAGGTGTGTAACTGTTGTGCACCCTGATGGTGAATGCTGCACAGACTGCACTCTGAGGCATTCTGAGATATGGTCTCTAGGCACCTGGTTTCTGTGGGTGCATTGGGATTGTGCATAGCGGCCAATAAGTACAACTCCTTCAGGTCCCAAGGCAAGAAAAAGCTGTCTTCAAGCAAACTTTGCTCTTTACTATAAGTTATCTGACATGATGAAAGACTACAAAACCTTTTGATTGCTATTGCAACTAACCTTCTCACCATGCATTGAAACGATACACTATAAAGAAAGAAAATAAATTGATAACATGATGATAAAAGCTAAAAATAGCTAACCTGCTGAAGTAAAAATGGAACTATTCTATTAGTCTGGTTTGCTACATCTTGCTAATTTTAAAATAAAAGCAATGAATGGAGGTCACGTGATGTGCTAAGTCGGGCTAGACATCCTCCGTAGCGCTCCTAGGCCCCAGCTATAAAATTGGTCTTTCTCCTTCGAGAATTTGCCCGTGGGTGAGTGCTTTCGGGGTACTGGTCAGTGCTAACTTACGCGACCGAGTATTTGCGATGATCGCATCGGATAATGGATTCGACATCACGAGCCCTGTACTTGCTGCTTGCTGCGCCACAGTGTAGCTGGTGGACCGAGGCTGGGAGTAGCGATGGAGCCTGAAACTGTGGAGCTTCCATGGCGAGATCACCAGCAACTAAGAGGCCTAAGTCACAATCCCACATTTAAGGATACCGATGAAGATTTAAATGGTGGAGGGGCAATGTCTCAGTCCAGTGAGATCTGCAGGATATCAAGAGGCTTTTACAGGGTCTCGTGGCAGATTTTGCAACTGTGAAGCCTGCACTCCAATCTTTGGCACAGCGATGGGGACGCCAAGGCAAGGATAGCCTCTCAGGAGAGAAATCAGCGTGCTGGAGCAGGAGTTATCCACAGCTAAAAGTTAATTAAGAAGCTAGAGGATCGATTGAAGATCAGGAGTCCTAGCAGGAGAACAATCTGATATTGGCTGGGCTGCCAGAAAGATCGGAAGGGCAGACTGTGTTTCTTTCATCCAGACTTGCTTTAAAGCTGTTAAAACAGTCACCTTTGGGGACTCATATAACTTGAGAGAGCTCACAGAGCATTGAGGAATATTTCCCGGTGCACGACCCAGGGTGATCATTATGCGATTCCTTAACTTTAAGGAGAAGATGCATGTGCTGGAGAAGGCTAGACAGCACAAAGCCCTCCAATGAAATGGAGCAACTCTTTGGATGTTCCAGGATCAAACTCCTTCCGTTAGAGAAAAGCAGAGGGAGTATGCTGACATAAAGAAAAAGCTCTATATGGCGGGCATTAAATTTCACCTGCAGTATCCAGCAACTCTTATGGTGCGACTGCAATCAGGCGAAAAATGATTCCTGACGGCGAGGGATGCGTTGGAATGTTTGCACACTGAACTTCCCAACTTATTCAAACCTCAGACTTGAGGTGGACTATTTTGTTACAGTTTTGGTTCAGGGCCTGTTTTATAGGTGGACCTTCAATATATGGACCCTATAGGTGCTTATATTCTGTGTATTTAAAGCGATTCGATGTATAATTTCTTATTGGCATATTATTTTGGACTGGGACGTTGGTTCTCCTCACTAAACCTGGTCTAGCTGTATAAGGGCGGCTCATAGGGCTGGGTTTTGGGGTCCCTGTGGGGCTGCTCGGCTTTTCAGAGAAGGTCTCAAGAATCTGGAATAGACCAGGTGACTCTACTGTATGACACCCGATTATTATAGTTGAATTTTTCTTTCAGTGGTGCTGGATATGGTATTAACAGAGTTATCTTCTCTTTGGAGAAGATTCTCCGAGGATTCTTTATGTTTGTTCTCTGGTGTCTTTAGTGTGGGAGGGTTCCCTCAATATTTATAAATGGCCTGCAGTGAGGGACTAGGTAGATAGGGGTTATGGGATGGGCAGACTCTCTTGGTAGTAGAGTCAGGTATTGTGGGTGGGAGATGCTTGGAGGAGGCTCATCCATGACTGCCGAGATTTCAGGAGGTCGATCAAAGGATCGGGGGGGGGGAGGGGTTTGGGGGGAGGGATAGAGAGAGAGAGAGAGAGTCCATAGGGCGATTTATATAGGAGGGCAGAATGGGATGGTCTGGGTACTGAGTCACACGGTATATCTCTGCTCCATCTTCCTTTTTATTCTTTACCCCTTCCTTTCTTCCTTTCCCAAACAGAATGTCCTGTTTTAATATTACTTCTTGGAATGTTAAAGGACTTCGGGGTAGACGGAAGAGGATGGTAATTTTAAGGCACATCAAGCACTTGGGAGCACATATAGCTGCCCTACAAGAGACCCATCTCTTGACGGAAGAACTAAGCTGTCTTAAGAAGTTGTGGGTGGGCCAGGTTTATGGGCAGGGTAGGGAAAAGGCGTCAGGAGGGGTGGCGATTTTAATAAGTAGTAATTGTCCTTTTAGGGTTGACCAAGTGTTATTAAGAGAGGACGGTAGGGGGCTGTACCTGGTGAGGGTTCTAGCCGGGAAGGCAATCGTGCTGGCTTCTATCTATGGTCCCACTCCATCCGCTGAAGATTTCTTTGCCTCAATTGAGAGAGATTTATCTGCATTATCCACTGATTCTCTTATCCTGGCTGGGGATTTGAACATTTGCATCAGCAATCTAGATGACAGGAAGCCCCCATCTGCTAGGCCCCCAAGTAAGGCTCAGATTGCTCTGAAGAGGATGATGGAGGCAACTGCTTTGGTAGACCCAAGTAAAACTCACTCGAGGAAGGGCAGTGTTATGACCTTTTTTTCGGCAGCCCATAAAATTCATTCTCGGATTGATTTTTTCTTGGTCAGTGGCTCCATTCTCAGGGAAGTGAAGGACCTTGCCACAGGAGTCAGGGCTCTCGGATCATTCCCTATTTCTGTAGTGTGGGAACCATGTCCCGCCCCCTAAGCCAGTTAGATGGAGACTAAATTACTTGCTACTCTCTGAAACTACAATCCAGAATGGGTTGGATGAATCCTGAAGGTTCATTCAATCTCAACTACCATCTTTGCAGGACTAGAGATTGGCCTGGCCAACATGCAAAATGCTATAAGGGGCAGTCCAGGATATTAGTGCTAAAAGGAACAGATTAAGGAAGGCAAAGGAGGAATTCATTTTGGGGCATTAGAATCTTTGTCCTCTAGAGGGTTCCTCGGAGAAATTGATCTAGAACTTAAATCCTTAAGAGGGGAGTGGGCGGATCTCTGTTATGGCAAGGTGGAATTTTGGCTAGAGAAGATTCAGGCCAAATATTTACTGCAGGGGGATGTCCCGGGTCGTCTGCTCACAGCTAGGGTTAGAGAGTGGGAAGTGAGTAGAACTATCACTTCGATATGGCATGATGGGAAATTGTTAACAGATTCTCAAGAGATGGCAGAAGCATTCGCATCCCATTTTTCTGACCTTTATGGGCTGGGTACAGTAGCGGGTGAGGAGGAAATTAACGCTTTCCTTGAGGGAGTGCCCCTTCCAGAGCTAGATGAAATCCAGGCCAGAGATTTGGCGACTCCTATTTTGGGCAGGAAAATACTGGAGGCGGTGCAATCTTTGCCTTCAGGTAGAACCCGGCCCAGATGGTCTCACAGCTAAGTTTTACCAAACACATATTCAGGTTATTTTACCAATCCTATTGGAATTTTATAACACGATTATGCAAGAGGGGTTACCACACCTGTCGCTGTACCAGGCCTTTCTATCTTTGATCCCCAAACCAGATAAGCCTAGAGACAGGATGGATGAAGCTATAGACCCATAGCTTTAATGAATCAAGGTATAAAATTTTAACAGAATTTTAGCTAATAGGATTCTATGATTGTCCCAAGTTTAATTAGTGAGGAACAGGTGGGATTTATGCCTCAGGGGCCAGGATGCCCTCCAAAAGCTACACCATTTACTTAGTTACGTACCGGACTCCCAACTTCCGCTATTTTATTTCTTTAGGACGCTGAAAAGCGCTCGATAGGGTTTCCTATGGTTTTCTTTTGCTACAATGCGGAAGATGGGTTTTCCGGAAGGTCTACTGAGAGGCATCAAACACCTATATGCCATACCATCGGCTAGGGTTCTATGTAATGGGTATAGCTCTCGAGAAATAATGCTGAAAAATGGGACCAGACAGGGATGCCTTTGTCGCCAATATTATTTAATATTTATCTGGAACCACTCCTTAGAGCTATAAAGGAGATCAACTCATAGGGTGAGGTTGGGGTAGAGAACTTAAACTTTCAGTTTTACGGGACGATATCTTGCTGCATCTCGAGGACCCAGCCTCTAGCTTGAACGAGTAATGGCGTGTAATTGGCCGCTTCGGAGGTAGCAATTACAAATTGAATCTAGCTAAAACCCAGGTCCTTCCACTGACCCGTCATGTACACCAGGCAGATTTTGTTTTTCAAATCTACAGTGGAGGTCCGATGAGATCAAATATTTGGGCATTTGGATTTTAGCTAATGGGGAAAAGGGGGCCGAAGCAAATCTGGGAGGGGTATTATCGGTAATCAAAGGTGACATTCTAAGATGGAAGAAACTCCCTTTGAACTTTATGGCCAGACTTGGCCTTATCAAAATGAACCTACTGCCTAGGTTACTTTACCATTATATATGGCCCCCTACGACATTCCTGTTACATGGTTTAAGGTTATTAAAAAGCTTCTATCCTAATTTTTATGGAATTCTAAACCCCCTAGGAAGAAATATGAGTTGTTACGTTTATCTCAATCAGGGGGTGGAATTAAATTACCGGATCTTCGTATATACTATGTGGCGGGACAGATGGCCCTCATGCTCGGTGGGTTAGGCAGTCTGACGGGGAAATATATACCCAATGTGGCTGCAAATAAGAGGTAAATGATGAATGAGCGGGTTTCTCCCAGAGGCAGTGCTATATTCTAATTTTGTAAAGGACTTTATCATGGGAAGAGGGAATCCAATTGGGAAATCCATCAGGGCTTGGTGGTCTTTCCTCACTCCAGCTCAGAGGAAAGCCCAGTTGAGGGCATGGGAGCAACCTTTGTCTGGCAATCCTACCTTTAAGTTGGGGGGGCAGATGGTTAGTGTGAAATGGGCCTTGCAGGTGAGGGGTCTAAAAGTGAGGGACCTCATGCAAGGTACGGAGTTCTTGGTGCCAATTCGTGGGTTGGGGCTGTCAGTATTTAAAAGACTGCAACTTTCAAGTTTATTAGAAAAAGTGGAGAAAGCTGTTGGAGGGTTTGCAGAAGGGCCATTTACATGGGACTCTTTGAAAGGGGTAGACCCAAGGGCAAATGCTCTTTCTCAGATTTACAGAGTGTTGATGGAATTCAATGGTCCATCTTCCCCGATACGAATAGCGTACTGGGATGGAATATTTGCTCCCAAGAATCTTGCTTGGGATTCAATTTGGAAAAACTACAGGTATATCTCAATACCTAAGTTCAGGATAATGCAACACTTTATTGTTTCCAATTTATACTTTACCCCGGCAAAACTATATGACAGGAAATTGGGACAGGCGGACCTCTGCTTTAGATGTGGGTTGGGATAGGAGACCTGTTACATGTGATGTGGGAGTGTTCTAAAATTTTCCCTTTATGGTCTGACATAGGGATCGTATGGACCCAGTACTAAATTACTCAGATTATATCATGCCAGAGGTTTTATACTGGGGATTTTTCGGTATAAGGAACCTTACCTAAATTTCACCTAGCCTTGATGTCTGCATTAGTGAAAGCCTTCTTGGTTCAACATTGGAAAGATGATCAGGAGTACAGCTACGGACAGTGGGTCTGTGACCTGCTGTCTTCCTTGGGCAGACTAAGGAGGCATCTCTGGGGTGAGGGGAGCAGAGAATTGTATATCAAGAGGTGGGCTCCTCTGGAAGCAATTTATTTGCTACAGAGATTCCCGCAGGTCTGTCTGTCACCTTCCTGAATAGCATGAATCTTATTTTTCTCAGGACATGAGGAAGGCAACCTTTTTTTTTTTTTCTCTTTCTCCTTATACTTTTTTTGCTTTTTCTATGATGGTTGTGTAAGTGGGTTGGGGTATAGAAAACAGGTGACTCATGTGTAGATCAACTAAGACTGATTAGGTATGCCCTCTAGGGATAGGCAGGGATGGACTCTCTCTCTTTTTAGGGGTCATAGCGGGCTCCATCTCAGATTTAATCTAGGGATCATACTAGATCTCTGTCAGGGGTTGATAATTCAAGAAATTATAACTCTGTTGATATAGTGGAATCTGCTCCTGTTACGGTTTCTTCCTTTTTCTTTTTATTAAATTTCTCTTCAGCTTTATTTATACTGAATGTCAACGGCTCTCAATTTATATGCCTAGACTGTACATTTGGTGACATTTTGCTAGTCGGGAGTTTGAGTGATAGTTTAGATACAGGAGTTTCCAACCGACTAATTTACTATTACGAGATGGACTCCTGCTATGTTGGTAGATATGGGTCTGTACATAGTTCATACAGTCAGTTTTTGGGCTGTATACCCTGGCTTGTCCAGGTTTTGTATGTTTGTTGTTATTAGTTTTTTCTTTTTCTTTTCTTTTCTTTTTTGCTGTGGACCATCGTTCTAAAATCAATAAAGATCTGTTGAACAAAAAAAAAAAAAAAGCAATGAATTTACTTATATATACTTTCTGAAGTGTTTTAGAACTTAGTTGATAAGGGTTGAGCTATTAGTTTGATGTTTTAAAATAGTATTTCATTTTAAATTATGAAATGAGGATTGTAAATGTAGGAAGCTGACTGGCTGAGAGGTATTTGAAGCTGTGATGATATTGGGCTACATCATCACAGCTTCAAAAAGTCTCCAGTCACCAGCCTTCTCACTGACTGTGCAATACTCCTCATGTCACACACTACAGAGTGAGTCAGACGACCAGTCAGCCGCTATTTAAAAGAAAAGAAATGAACTACTCACAACTGTACCCACCACAGAAAGCACAACGCAAGCTGCTGAAAAAAGAACCACAGTCGAGCTGCCCACAACATTCTCCACATCCTACCGTCACATTCCCCACACAAATGTTAGGCAGCAGTCAGCAGTCACAGAGCGTGTGATATCTGTCTACAGAACAGAATTGCACAAGTTACACTATTAATAAGGATTTAAAAAAAAAAGTAAACGATCCAAAACCAGCCCACATTTTTTTTAAAACAATACTTACCAACGGCCAACTGACAGTTCCAAATTTCTGGTTGACTTACTGTGACATGTTGTCCATTGTTCCCATTCACATCGCTGCTTTGTGCTTGCCAAAGATAAAGTTTTCAAAAAAAAATACACACATCCTTTCTTCAGGCAACAGGAGAGTTCACTTCTTGCTGCTGAAAGACACACACACAGTACACCTCTATCATGAACTCGGCTTACAACACTGTCACCTCCTGTCTACAGCTCTCCAGGAACTATTTTATTAAAAGGTACTCCTCCAATAACTCAAAAAAAGTCATTTTCAGAAAGATTTTAATAATTTTTTTTTACTGAAACTTGTATTCTAGTTCATAATAGCAATAATGCACTCCATGCTGTGGTATACCATAGTATATCATCACTTCTGGGGCAGTTGGATGCACTCAGCCTGCAGCCTCATGCCCAACCACTCGAGGCATGACGATATGTCATGATATACCACACTCTGTCATGCATTATTGCTTAATTAATAAACTGGTTCAGTTATTTTATGGTAAAACAGGATGGGATATGGTAGAATTATAAAAAGGTTGCTTTCATTAAGAGGAAAACATGCTTTTTTGCAAAAAATTCCTTTTCTTAATTAACATCATCTACGGTGTAGCAATGTATCTATGTAGTGGTAGTTGTGGATTTTATTTACTGTATATTGGATCCTATCGTTTGGACTCAAAACACTTTATATGAAAACAAAAAAGATCAAATTTAAGAGCAACCATTTGTTAAAATTAGGGCAATTAACACAACTCCAATGATTGAACATAAAAGGGTATAATATTCAGGTAGACCATTTCCAGTCAAAGGGTGAATTATAAAAAATGTCTTGGATAGGCCAGCTGGAAAAAAGAAGAAGTTAAGCTTGTCTTAAAAGCCTCCACCTATGGAGAAAAAAAATTGGGGCAGGCAGTTACACAAGATCAGTTGGATCTTTCACACTAGAACATGGAACCCTCTGAAGACTAACTTCTGCTGTGATCACTGACCCCAGAAATTAGAATACTGATTAACAAACTAGTTTTAAAATATTTAACATGAAATAAATAGTTCAAATAGCAGCTATTTGCAGTATATACTGTAGTTCTATTCTTGAACTATTACAATAGTGTTAGCACTCGATATGTACAATATAAGCACAGAAGGATTTGTGCTAGTATGAATTATGCAGAAGTTCCCTAATTACTATTGGCAAAATGTCAGCCCCAGTATTACTTATAATAGGGAACATACCCTGTCAATTTTAGCTTCCTAGAAGATGAAGAACAGTATGCGTTATAGATTCTGAGAAGCAATGATTTTGGTGATCTTACCTGTAATAAGACTACACTTCCATGAGTGCATGTGGGCAATGTGTGGATTAGAGGTTTCCTTGTAATAATATTAAGGTCTTAAAGACTCCCTGACATTTACCATTTCAGACTATTACGATCAGCGTCTCAGTAAATGTAAACAAGATGCTATATTTTATTTAGTTATTTGAAAGGATCCAGTCAATCTGTTGGCCTAACTTTTTTCTAGTGTAAAAATAGAGTACATTTTATGATTTCTCCCCTGCTCTACAAGTCTCTGATGTAGTTGGTTATTTTCTATCTGCTTCTTTTTTCTTATCAAAGGTGAAAAGAACAGTTATTAATATAAACATATCAAAACTAGCTTTGCTTCACATCCTTCCTGAACTTCAACTTAAATTTCAATATCACCAAGTGCAAAGTGTTGCATCTTGGTCGGGGAAACCCTAAACACAGGTACACCCTGGGAGGGGAGGCACTGGAGGCCTCAATAGGGGAAAAAGACCTAGGGGTCATGGTGGATGCATGTATGAATAACTCTGAGCAGTGCAGGAGAGTGGCTAGCAAGGCAAACAGGATGTTGGGATGCATCATAAGGGGGATCACCTCTAGGAGCAAGGAAGTGATTCTGCCGCTGTACAATGGACTGGTTAGACCACACCTTGAGTACTGTGTACAGTACTGGAGACCACACTTGAAAAGGGACATACAGGTCCTGGAGAGGGTACAGAGGAGGGCAACTAAGATGATACGAGGGCTAGGGGATTTGATGTATGAGGACAGACTTGAGGAGCTCTGCCTGTTTTCACTGGAGGAGAGGAGACAGGGGGGACATGATTGAGGTCTTCAAATACCTCAAGGGAATAAATAGGGTAAACATGGAGGGGATCTTTAGACTAAAGCAGGGAGGTATCACCAGAGGGCATGATTTGAAGTTGGAAGGTGGAAGGGTGAGGGGGGGAAGAGGAGGAAGTTTTTCACTGAGAGGGTGGTGGACCCTTGGAATGCACTGCCTGGCAAGCTGGTTCAGAGATCCACAGTGGAGAGCTTCAAGAGAGGGTGAGACAGACACAGAAAGTGGATGTATCAGATGATGGCCTGTCCCAGGGCGGTGGGGATGGATGATAGGGGTTTCTGGAGCACAAGGGATGGGAGGGCCTCGGCACCTAACTAAGGATCTAAGGTTCGAGCAGACTCGATTGACTGTAAGGCCTAATCTGCTGGTAAATAGTATGTTAGTATGTAACTTTAGAAATGCCTGTATATACCGGTTGGTTAGGGCAGTGATAGCACTACCACTTGTGACACCAGTGACCTGGGTTGGGTAGTGAGACTGAGTCAATGGAAACTAGCCCAGGTACAGAAGCATCAAGCTTCCCAGATTACACTGTCCTTCTCTGAGGAGGGAGGGAGGGAGGGATGGATTCAATGCCATTCTAACTGCACCACCTGGGTTGACACTGGTGGAAATGTGAGCAGCACTGAAGTTGAAGGGAAGATGTTGACTGATGCCATGTGCCACACTTGCATGCATGTACATGTGCACACCCTTGATCTGACATTCATGCTATGGGATGAAAAAAGAAACCAGCCCCGAGTGCAGCAGGATGATCCTTACTGGCTAGCAGGCAGGCCCACAACCATCAATCCATGCACACCATCATCTCCATGAGGCTCTGGCATCTTGGGGAGGATAGAGAAACCCCCCACCCTGCAAGGGGGATCAGCAACATGGAATGGAGACATGGAGGTTAAGTCAGGGGGAAGGTGGGTGACAGGGCTGGTGCAGCTGGGGAGGGTGTGAGGGTGGCAAATTGGATTAAGAAGGCAGATTAAACAAAATGACTGCACACAGTCCAGCTACTCACAATGCTGCAGTTTTCCCGCACTTCTCCATGAGTGGTTAAGACTGTCTGATGTATTTCACAGATTCTGGAAAAATGTGTCAAGAGCCAAATAAGGACTACAAAGAAAAAAAAGTTGTGAAAGATACCATTAATATTAAGTGCAGCCAGTTCCACCCAAGATGTTCAATTATCCCACCACAAAGCACACCTTAGGGTGTCTTGTTATGATTATAAAATGTGTCCAGGTTTTTTTATTGGGGGGAAGGGGTCTTAAAAATGCACAAAAATAAAATACTTTTAAATATGTTAGGGAGTTTATTAAAAGGTTATTCACCCCAGCAAAACAGTCCCTGTGCATCCCAGAATTGGCATGCAATCAGTTTCAAATATTCTGCATAGCAAAATACATTTTTGTAAACTATCCCTTACACCCCCATTTTTCCCAACCCACCCATTTACCCACTTCCTTGCTCCCTCCTTCATTAAATTACATTATTATTATTATTATTATTATTTTTTTTTGCTTTCCCCCAGCAGTATTTCTTTTCTATCTTTCCTACATTCAATAGATGGAATATTTACTAAGGGTTAATACAAGACTTCAAGTCTGTGGTCAGTTCTGTTGGCAGAATATTCAGCCCCACAGCCAAACAACAGAAGGCATCAGTTGGAAGCATGCTTCTGATTTACCTGTAGCAGGTTAAACTGTAGAGATTCCACTGGTAAGCAGATAAGGGTAGAATGGGATTTTTCATGGTCAGCAAAGACAAAACAGAAATTAAAACCTAAGAATGGTTGTACATCATTTTATAATGAAAGCATGTATCAATAAGAAGAGGATTATGAGGTAAATAACATTATTGTTTTTTTTCAATATCAGGCACTCTTATTTTCAGGGCCAAGTTGAAGAGTTTTAGTGAGTAAATGTGGTTGCCATGTTTGTGATGGAAAACTGTGGCTGACAAGGCTCAGTCATTTTTTTATAAGGGTGAAAAAGCTGATGGCTGGAGACTTTGATGAAGTATGATTTTGTATGGTGATAGCATGACTTTTTTTGTAATGGCCTCTAACCAATCAGAAGTCAGAAGAAGTACAAACCATTTTTATAATGAAATGTATACAATATTGGTTTCAACAATGTCACTGTTCCTGGACAAGCAGATGCTGCATAATCATTAAACGACTCACACAACATAAATATGGTACAGTATATACATTTATAATTCATATACACCTATATTCTGTTTTTAAACCATGATATTTGACATTTATTTTCCCAGAATTGCCATTTGACATGTAACTTTTCATTTTCAATATAGTCCTGCTTCTGCTCATTTTTGCAGCTGGATGGACTGGAACACTGAGATGTTAAATAACTTGCCCAAGGTCACACACTGAGTACTTTGCTCTGACAAAGTTTAAACTTGTGATCTACTAATTCCCAAGCCTGTGATCTTACTACTTGAGCCCGCTGCCTCTGTAATAATAGATAATATGGTTGAGTCTGGAACTTTGTTCCACATATTGAGAGTATTATATCTAAATCCTTCTTGGCAGCATGGGTTACATTTTAAAAACGGGTGAAGGCAGGGGCAGCTACATGATATGCTTTCATCTAAATCTGAATGTGTATTCAAGTTTCCATCCAAAATTGCATTAATTTTAAATGTTGTATGTCTGCAACTATAGTCACAATCTGCTTCAATATGAGCAAGCTATATATGCATGCCAGATTTTTAACGTAAATTTGACCAAAATATTAGAAAAGTTGCAGATAAAAATCTGAAGTTCAAATCTCAATGAAAGGCACATTAAAATAAGCCTGTAGAAATTTACAACCTTAAAAGCTACTGAAACACTAATGTTACTGCATGCAGTGTTTGGAAAACACTCCAGTGGAAGTATAGCAGAGAGGAAGTGGTGCTGAATAATACAAAGAAGTGCCTTAAAATCAGTAGTTTCAAATATTTTTGGTGACTTTTTTCATTTCACCTGAATCAGGAAGCATTTTAAGATCACTGCACCGATCAGAGCCTACTGCTGCCTGGAACATGCAATGCAATGATGTCATGTTAGCGAGATATCTTGTCACTAATACCGAATCCCTATGGAGCCTTCTGTATTACATATAAGACTACCACTATATGTGTACCTTATCATCTTTAATAATATTTAACTTGTACATCAGAGTGTAATGTACAAGTTAAATGTTGTACCCACCTACTATATTATAACTAACTCGAGGGGGGGCTACTCAGGGGCAGGGAGAAATCTTGTGGAGGGGGATTATTGAGGAGGGGAATGGGAAAAAGAAGATGTCCCGGGGAATGTGCCAGGATGAGGAATCAAACCTTGGGACATTGGTGCTTCACCACTCTCTCTGCTAATAGCTCTACTCTGTGAGCCACGCAAGCTGTTCAGCAGCATACCACCAAGCACACGCCTTAAGCAGTTTGCCTAAAAGCAATATAGCTACAGGGATAGCTGTCTTTATGATTCACTATAGTATCCCTGTAGCTATTTTGCCTTTAGCTGTTTTCACTTCGAGGTTTTGCTTACGCTGCATTCCCAGTGACATTTTGACACGGTACACTCAGCACCGCTCCCTCTCTGCTATACTTCCATGGGAGGGGGTTCCCAAACACTGAAGGCAGTAATATCAGTGTTTTGGTAGCCTTTAAAATGATTTTGTAGGTTTCAGCAATAAAGTTACTGCTAGCATCAGCAGGGCTCAGATCTCATGATTCAAAACCAGTCAGAATTTCTAGATATTCCATTGTTTATTACTGAAGATATTAACATTAAAACCTTCTCTTCTGCACCTTAGACTTCATTTTTCTCCATTGTTTTTTTTTAGTTTCATAAACCTCTTCTTGTGACATCAGAAGCACTTCCATAAAAACAGGTTGTTATGTCACAAGCAGAGGCATATGACTTCACAGAAGGTATAAGCAGTATGAGCAGATGGAGTCAAAAGAGAAAATATCCTGTTGTAATGAACATGGCTTAAGTAATAAAGAATAAAAGGTTCTGAAATTCAAACTTTATAGACATTTTTATAATCAAGTTTTGCAAATGCAAAATGTGACGTTTTGCTGTAAACTGGAGAATCTATTTCAAAAATATGTATGCTAATGCAGTTGATTGCTGTAAATTGTCTTCAGTTTGTAAAATAGCATCCACAGCAACCTTTTATGGATCCCATACTCTGACTTCCTGAAAACCATCTTTCTAGTTTCTGTCTCTGGGGGAAGTGGAGGAACAGTGGAAAAGGATAAAGGAGGGAATGAATAAGGAATTGACAAGTTGTTTGAAGGAGGTAAACAAGGGTAGGAGGAGGAAGAGGCCACTATGGTTCTCAAGGAATGTGGCTAAGGCTGTAAGAGAGAAAAAATTGCTTTTAAGGAGTACAAGAAGACCCAGACAGCAGAGGACATGGAGGTATATCTTGATGAAGGATGGCAGGAAAGAAAGTAGGGGCAGCTAAGACACTAAAAGAGCAGAAGATAGACACTAAAAGAGCAGAAGATAGACAAGGAGGTCAAAAAATGGAATAAGACTTTCTTCAGGGACATGAGTAAAAAGAGTAAAGTAAGGGGTTGAAAAGTGAAGACAAGGAGAATGGGGGGAGGGGGACTGTTCAGAAGTAGACCAAGAAAAAGTTAAAATATTAAATGAGTACTTCTGCTCCTTCTTCACAGTGGGGGGGGGGGCAGACCAACATGTATTAGCAGTCACTGAGGAAGTGGGCAGTGAGTGGACACAAGTCCATTTTCAGAGGATAGAGTCCAAAGGGGATTGAAAGCCCTAAAGGAGGAGAAAGCCATTAGACCAGATGGAATCCACTCAAGGCTACTAATGGAACTGAGCATGGTGCTAGCTGCCTCTCTGGCAACACCAATCAGAAGCTCTTTGAAGAAGTTCTTTAAGACTGAAGGAGGGCCAGTGAGGTTCCTCCGCCAAAGAGTGGCAGAAAACAGGAGGCTAGTAGTTACAGGACAGTCATTCTCACATCAGTGGTGGAGACATTTAAGGAAACCCTGCTGAAGGAGCGACAGATGGAGTACCTGGAGGTAAACAGTCTGTAAGATCACTAGCAGTATGTTTTCCAAAGGGGGAGGTCATGTCAAACAACTCTCATAGCTTTCTTTAACTGGGTGACTAAGGAAGTGAATCAGGGGAGGCCAGTGGATGTGGTCCATCTGGACTTCAGTAAGGGCTTTGACTCTGTGCCACACAGAAGACTAATTAAGAAACTTAGCAACCTGGGGATTGGAGAGAAGGTGGTAAACTTGCTGTCAAACTGTTAGAAGGCTAGGAAGCAGAAAGTGGTAGTTAATAGCAATCTCTGGGGTTATGGCAGAGTGACCAGTGGAGTACCACAGGAATCACTCCTGGGTCCTGTCCTATTCAATTTCTCCATAGGTGACATTGCTGAGGAACTGGAGGAAAAGATGTGTATCTTTGCAGATTACACAACAATCTGTAACAGGGTGGACACCAGGGAAGAGGTGGAGAAAATGAAAAGGGATCTGCAGAAACTTGAGGACTGGTCTAGCATGTGGCAAATGGGTTTAAATGCCACAAAGAGCAGAGTCATGGAAACATGAGGGCTGTATATAAGATGGGGGAGGTACTTACAGTGACCAAGGAAGAGAAGGACCTTGGGATAATCATATCTGATGGTCTCAAGGTGGCAGAGCAGTGCAACAAGGCAGTAGGCAATGGGTTGCCTAAGCAGTGGGATCTCTAGTTGGAGAAGGGAGGTATTATTGCCACTATATTGATCTTCAGTAAGACCCCACCTAGAGTACTGTGTCCAGTTCTGTAGGCCAGATCTCTGCAAGGGCATTGACAGGGTGGAAGCTGTCCAGAGGAGGGCAAACAAAAAGGTTTGGGGGTTGCATGAGAAACCATATGAGAAGAAGCTGTGGGAGCTCAACATGTACTTCCTGTAGGAGAGAATAGTGATGAAGGACAAGACTGAGACCTATAAGTACCTTGTGGGGTGAACAAGGTGCAAGTGGCAAGTATTTTTCAGTGAAGGGGAACTACCAGAAAAAAGGGGTCATGCTATGAATCTTGAGGGAGAATGTTTGAGAGCGATGTGAGAAAATACTTCTTCACAGAAAGGATGGTGGATGCTTGGAACAGCTTACCAGAAGGGGTGATGAGGATGAAGACAGTGTGTAGCTTCAAGCAAGCATGGGATCGACATATAGGCATAATAGATAGATGAATGGCATGAGGAAGGGACACCTGTGACCAAATAGCTTCCAGAGTGCAGAAACAGGCAAGCAAAATAGGGTAGACTAGATGGGTCTACCGGTTCTTTCTGCAGACAAATTCTATGTTTCAGTGCTTCTAGTATGTTCACTGCAAGTGTTCCAAATGGACTTTACCTAGGGGTCTGACAAGGTGCTTGGTTCAGATTATGACTGCAGTTCACTGAGGAGTCCCAAAGAGGATGACACACATGTCTGTACTTTGTCAATCTCAGTCTAAGCTGGATTAGACATACAACCCTATTTAAAAGGCAATGTCTGTTCTGCTGGAGCCATGTTAGTTTGACTTATCAAATTATTTGCATATACATGATGTTTTGCTCTGGAAATGAGGCTTGAGATTATGTATATGGTTTGGACAGATGAACAAAAACCAGACAATTTGGATATTTCTTTTCATTCTTCTTTCTGATACTCTGCTTTCTTTCAAACTTCCTATCTAATATACTCACTCTGAGTGTTCTAAATGGACTGTTCCTACTGCATGTATGGAGGGATGCAGCCACATAGGGTGTTGCACTGTATCTAGACTCAAAGAACTTGAAAAATCTATATATCTGCTTTGCTGAAATTTGTAAATGCTAGAGGCCTTGCACAAGAATATCAATAAGTATATAGATCTCATGCCTTTGAAGACACGAGTGATCGCATCACAAGCAAAACTGGTCGTCCTAGTTCCTCATTGACCCAGAGTCAATAATACACAAACTTTCCAGGCCGGGACGTACATAATCCAATACTGTATATGGCTAGTTGACTTCACTGAGATGAGTATTATTTAAGGGGAGAATTGGGAGGCTGAAACAAGACTAATTTATGCACTATGGCATAGTGACTGCTATATATTGGAATTTGGTTGTTACCAACTTGGCAGAGGCCTTATAATGTATATATAGGATTGTAATAAATTAGTAAACTCTGTTGGAAACAAATTAATGCTCTATGCTTCATGGCAGAAACTGCAAATTTACAGTGCCTCAATGAATGAACAAATCACACGAAATGTGTTGTGCATTGGTAATGGCCTTGTGTCATGAGCTGTCAGCTATGTTAAGTCATTTGAATATTATTGGTTCAGAGTTATTTTCTTCTGCCTAGTTTAACCTTGATGCATATCTAAAGTAAATGCGTATGCTTGTGCATAATTTCCTACCCAACCTGCAGGTTAAGTGTAAGTGTGTAATGTAACATATTCTAAGCTTTTTTTCATATGACTTTATATATATACTCTGTAATCTAATTTTGAACATTTAAACATTTGTGCATTGTTCAGTATGGACTACAGGCATGGCTGAAAACTTCCCATGGTTGGCCTAGCTACATGTTTAAATCAATCATACAGTACATAGAGTTTAGAGCACACACCACCCCATAAGACGGATGCAGAGACTAAAGATTATCTCAACAAAGTTAGTTTATTGCAACATCTCACAGACACATGACTTGGCCTGATATGTTTCGGACGATTCCGTCCCTTATCAAAGTCAGTGAGATGTTGTAATAAACTAACTTTAATAATCTTCAGTCTCTGTATCACACAAAGTGTGTGAGTCTCAAACTCTATGTACTGTATTTTGTTTGGTTCATAGAAGCACCACAATCCCTGTGCGCATTCAGTTTGAACTGCATGTTTAAATTAATAACTAAAAAATAAGTAAGTAATAAACCACAAAAGGGCATGAGTTTCTAGAGAATTAATGTATGCCCCCTAGTGACCAGGAAAGCAAAAAACAATGGCCGAGTGATTTTTAATACACCCAGGAAATGAATTAATTCTCAAGAAACCCTTGCCTGGAGTGGGTTTTTGTGCTTATGAAATGGAATTTTTTTTTTAATGGAAAAACGGTTTATTTTCCTGTACTTAGGTTTTTGATAGGCAGAATACAGTATGTAAATTTCATAACAATGGTCGAGTGCCTTTGGATGAACCTGGGAAGTGCATTTATTTTGAAGAAACCTATACCATTTTGTGAGTTTTTGTGTTTACTATGTGGAACCAATTTTATTTTAATGGATTTTTTTTTAAGTTAGTTAGGCTTTTTTTCTAGGAAGCTTAGAGCAGGATAGTTACAAACTGTTGTATACCAAGGATTAATTAATTTCCAGGTGATATGTTTAGACAAATGAGGTTGCTCAGATTCTAAAGGATTCTGAAGCCCATTTTATAAGGTACGGTACTATAGAGTATATGGATATGATCAATGAATGTAAGCTCAGATGAGTGAACACAAATTTATTGCATTAATAGAAACATCAAAACATTGAATTTGACAGCAGATAAGGACCTCTTGGCTAATTCAGGCTGCTGATTCGTCCCTGCCTACACTGTCATTGCAAACCCTACTCCACCTCTGAACCCCCTGCTTCCAAGCTAAGATTCTCTTGTGCCTGTTGTGACAGAGTTGGGTGAGACCCAGTCCAATTTTTTATGCAGGTGGAGTTAAAAAGCAATGATCTATTTTGTCCTCTCCTATTCTGTCATGTCTGTCTCTTGCCTCTGTGATTGTGCAATGTCATTTTCATGTGGCACATAGGAAATGGTAACTGCCATGGTGCTGCAATTTCTCTCTATCTCCCTTCCTTCACTTTCTGTTCCTATTCTTTGATTCTCCTCTTGTTTTTCTGTGGTTAAAAAAAATCTGAGAATCATTATGGGAAGCTGGGATCCCTTGCTTTGAAACTATATGTGATTATAGTGTAAAAATGACTTCAGAAAGGTACTTAAGTTTATTAGAAAATATATCAATCTAAAAGCACAGGGGATGGACCTTGAGATGCATTTTGACCTCCACAAGCTTGTTTGTAAAACTGTCAGCAGGAAACCAAGTGTGGGACAACATGAATTATTTTGTTACACCAGTTTAGACTAGAAGTGTTCATCAGAATAGCCTAAGGAAGTAAAGTAGCAAAATTGGTACACTTTGTGAAGGACAGTAGATAAAACTTACAAGAGTAGGATATAAAGTCTAAACTGCCAGAAAAATACATCTTAAAAAAGAGAGCAATATTGTGTTTATAGAGATAGAGAGATTGACATTTAAATTGAGAGGGAGACATTCAGATTTAGGACTTTTTTTTTGTTTGTACTGCCTGCATGATTATCTTCTCGATACAAGTTTAATTTAATTTTCTTATTTTATTGTTGTTAATAATAATAAATCAGTACTTGTGGATTGTATAACTTCTCCTGGTTGCCTATCCTTCCTGACCTATGCTTCTATGACAGTTGGTGTGAGAGGTGGGATTTACTTTGGGTATATTCTACATTGGGATTTGTTTGCATGGGTACTAGAGCCAAAACCAGAGAAGTATAGACGAAATGTATGGATCCTGCAACAGCAAGCCCGGGAGTGATTACCAGAAGAATGGCAGCCAAACTAGAAGCAGAAACAAAAGACCAAACTGATACTGTATAGCCAGCACCAGTGATGAAAGAAAACATTCAGGGACAGAACCTAAAAGCATGTCCCACTTCTTCAAATGGTAGGCTACACAAGAAGGAGAGACAAGAAACAGTGAAAAGAAGATATGTAACCACAAGAGGAGTGATGGCTGGATGCCTTGTAAGCTATCAAAGCTGAAGGATCTGGAACTGGTCCATCAGATCAGCAAAACACAAACAACTTAAAAGACATCAAACTTACAAAGCTGTGATCCTCAGATGATATTGAAGCATACATGACAACTTTTGAAAGGGTTACCAGAGCCTGCCAATGGCCATAACAATAATGGGCAACCATGCTGGTACCTTATTAGACAGTTAAAGCCCAGCTTATAGTACCTACTACAGCAGTATTGACACTGCACAGTCAGAAAACTATGACCTTGTGAAAAAAGACATCATAAAACATATTACATCTCAGGAGAGACCTACAAGGAAATATTCTGGTCCTTTAAGCACCACTCAGACAATATTCCTAGAGAAGCCCTCACCTGACTCACAGAACTCTTCATTAATGGCTCCAACCAGAACTCAAAGCAGTCCCACAGATCATTGACATATTTGTAATGGAACAATTCATCAACATCCTTCCAACAGAAATGCAGCTTTGTGTAAAATAACACCAACCTGAAAGTGGGGAAAAACCATTTCTTAGGCTGAGGACTATCAGATGATCAAACAGATGTAACAGCAGTGAAGTAACAGGCAAGGAACTTTAAGACCCTTTTTTCTTAATTTAACTCCAACTCAGATAAGAACTGTGATGTGGTATAACAAATATGCATCCAAAGACTTTATTTGCTGTAACTATTAAGGCAGGTCATATTGCAAGACACTACATAAAAGTAAGGATGGTAACACTGGAGAAAATTTGGCCTGAGAAAATTGGGTCAAGCATTTGACAGATATCAATGTGGGAGATAAGACTTTCCATATTGTCACTTTAGACTGCATCATCTGCACATGTTTTCTCACTAACATCTATGTTATGTGTGAAGCCACTTTAAGTAAGCTCTATAAATCATTACTAGGTGACTGGGATGTTGCCTGTCGACAAAACGCATGTGTATGAAATGAGGTGTTCTAGTGCCACTTTGTGCTTTGGTAATTGCTTAGCATTCTTGCTGTGTGAAACACTTTTGTCAAATTGGAATAAAGGAATTTTTTTCAGCAGATACAGCCTATTGTGAAGTCCTTCCAGTGTGATGAGTTGCATTGTTTTTCTTTGCTGCATTGGTAAAGATAGCAGAGTACAGCAGCAAGTACAATAATAAATGACTAAGAGCATATAGTGATATTTTCACTAGAGATTGGGGGCTAACAAACAGTCCATAATAGTTCCAGTGCCAGAATATGTAATAGCAGTGTAATGATGTTGTTGCGGCTTACCAGTTCTTGTTAGTAGCCATTCTTGACCTACCACTGTCAGCCTCTCCTGACTGACTCCCTGGCAGACTCCCAGTCATTGTCCTTTGTATTCTGTTAGTGTGAATGCTGCAGTGTGGTGGGCTGTTTGATGGCTGAGGAAGATTAAGCGAGAGACCTCACTCACTTCACTAGATTGGCCATTCTTGATTGGTGAAGTGGTCCTTTGGTGCAGTTCCTTGCTTGGGGTCCTGGGTTGGCCTACAGCAATAACTGGGGGTGATGAGAGCAGAGGACCAACAGATCTCACTTCTCAACACCTAGTGTTGCATCCTTCAGGTCTGGTATCTATAGAAACCATGCAAGCTTCTGGCTTTTGTAGGGTGGCAGAGACAGAATATTCAAAAAAAGTCATGTCAATTGCATGTCTGCTTCTGAATGGTGGCATGCCCCCCCAATGCAGGTCTGTGTTTGGTGTCCTGAGCTTGCTCTGTGATGATTGTTGGGTGGGGGTGAGTGGAAGACCCATAGATCTCACCTCTCGACCTCTGTTGTTGTGTCCATGAGAGCTAGTGGCTGTAGAAATTGCACAAGCTGCTTGCTTTTTGTAGGGTGGCAGAGGCAGGAGATTTAAAAGAAGCCACATCACCGGAACAGCCGCTTTAAGCAAGTGGTGGTTCAATGGCATGAGGCACGTTTTTGATAAGTTGAGCTTATACCCTGATATTTACCCAAATTTCTGCAGTATATCTAATGTAGCTGGGATAGAGCACTCTGGGTCATCCAGATGCATTATGACATCATCTGCATAAGTAGAGATCTTGTATCTCTGGCCCCCTACATGTCCCCCTTAATCCTTTCTTCATCCAGCACCATTCTGGTCAGGGTTTCCAGGAACAGGTTAGAATAGAGGGAGAGGGGCCAGCTCTGTCTTGTCCCCTTTCCCCATGAGAAAGGTTGTGAAGAACACCATGGCAAGTAATTCTAGCTGTAGTGTCTGAATACAACAGCTTGACCCAGTCAATAAATCTCTGGGGAAAGCAGAACGCTTCTTGAGTATGATCTGTGAACTCCCATGACACTCTATCAAATGCTTTTCCACATCCAATAACATCAACACTGCAGGCAGCTTGTTGTCCCTGAATACAGAAATGATGTGGACCAGCTTGCATATGTGATCTGTGGAAGTCTGCCCTGCATGAACCCCACCTGTTCAGAACCTATGAGAGAGCTCCACACTGCATACCTGATATGCCATTATTTTGGCTACTGTTTTAGCATGGATATTGAGTAGGGAGATGAGTCTGTACCTGACTAGTTTTTCTGGTTCTTTGTCTGGTTTACGAAGCAATGTGAAGTAGGCCTCTTGTAGAGATGGATCTAAGTCCACCCTCTCTGAAGTTGTTGAATAGGGTGACTAGGAGTCTTGCCACCTTGCTAGTTAGGATGTTACATATGTTTGGAGAGAACTCATTTGGACCTGAGGCTTTGTTAGATGTTAGGCTTTTGATAGCAATTCTCACCTTCCATTCTGTGATGTTTGCTTCTGAATGCTGTAGTTGCTCTAGAGTAAGTTTTGAGAGATTCACCCCCCTCAAGAACTTCAGAGTACATTCCTGCTATACGTTTTGTTCTGGTATATAAAGTGCTTTATAGAAAGCCCAAACTGCAGACACAGTCTCACTTTGCTTTGGGAGCAGAGGGCCATGCTCTGTGGTGTGTACCCCTTTAACAACCCTAGTCATTTCCTGTTGTCTCAATCTGAGAAGAAGCAATCTCCTGGCTTTCTCTCCTTCATTGACATATTTCATTTTAGCACAGGAGCACTGCATGCTCTGCTTGCTTCCTGAACAATTCTCTGTATTTTGCACTAGCTGTGTTTAGCTTTAGCCATTCAGCTATAGTTGAGGCCATTGATATTTTCCTTTTCAGTTCTCAAATATCTTTGGCTATGCCCCGGGTCATGTATGGAAAAGGGGTTTGGCTCATGTACTTACCTGGAAAACAAAAGTTGAAATAAATAAATAAAAACAACAGTGGGGTGCATGCTGCTATCCTTTTCCTTTTCCTTGCAGTGGCTAATTTAATAAACTCACCCATCCAGGCACATTTAAAGGCCCCCCTCTCCTTCAAAATGTGTCTGACTTTCTACTATATTGGAGTTGATTTTTCCATGCGTTTAGTGTCTTTTAGTTGTTATTTCTTTTACACACTTTGTCCTTGTCAGTTTTATCTTCCAGTAGAGAGGACAAGTGAACAGGGGGATGAACAGAAATAACCCTGGGAAGAATCTCATAGCTTAATATTTGGTCTAACAGTTCAGGAATTGTAAGGAAATTGTCTAATCCAGATAACATGCTGCATACAGCAAATCTAAAAGTATAGTCCCTAGGGCCAGGTTGTAAAAGACACCAGGGCTCTGCCAGACCAGTGTATATTGAAGTTCTCAGCATGTCCTGTGACTAAGTGAGAGATCTGTTCTGTGGGCCACTGATCTGTCAAGTAATGTGCCTGACAGCATATTCCAGTCTCAAGCTATTCTTATTGTAGTCACAGCATGTTTGTAAGCTGGGCTAAGACACTGGAGAAAATGTGATTGTCCTCTTTATTGGGCCCATATATGGAGGCTAGGAACATTTCCTTTCTTTTTTTTTGTACAGTCTTTTTCACTCCAGTTGCCGGTGGTGGGGCATCTCTTAGGCGGGGCCCGCTCAGCCTTTACTGTATCGCTCCTCACCTGAACTCCTTCCCTGACTGAGGAATTGGGTGCTGGGTCTCCCCCCTCCATGGACCCATACTGGGAGGTGAGGACCATTGAGAGTCAAGTTGGGGGTTGGAGCCAGCACTGGAGTGTGTGGGAGAGGCCCTGGAGCGTCCGCCGTCACTTCCCACCAACCAGAGTTTTCCACCTTGTGTTGCCCCTGAGATGCTGGACGTGCAATGACATCCGTGCAAGAGCCGTGCCCTCATGGACATCCACCAGCGCCTCTCCCGGAACGGCACACTCCTTGAGGTACCTCCCAGTCTTCACCAGGTGCCACCGCAGAGCAAGGCATCTTGCAAACCCACCCCGGGGGGGGGAGAGCAGTCCTCTGGATGCCCAATCCTCTCCACCCCCTGCTGAATCCCGGCAATCATAGTCTGTTCCAGAAACCCCATTTGCCGGCATTGCGCAAGGTTTGGTGTTCAGTGCCTGAACCTTCAGCACCATCGGGCTGGCTCAACATTTCCTTTCTATCTATTCTTCCCCAAACTGTTATGTATCTGCCATCTGGATCTATGGATTGTTTGGTTAGTTGAAAGGGCTCAAGAGGCCATTCTGGTGAATTTGTATGGCAGTCCTGGCCCACTTATTACTAGCTCCATCTGAGAACACCTGTCCAACCCACTATCCTCTCCAGAAGTTCCCCTGGTCTGTTTTAGTGAGAGCTTCTTGAAGGAATGCTATCCTTGCCCCTGATGTTTTTAGATGACGGAGAACTCTGTATCTTTTTTTTTTCCTTTTTTTGTTCCCCTTTTACATTCCTGTTGATTATACCATAGGAGTTATTAGCCATAATCCAGTGTCAGAATTTGCCTTGCATAGTGAATTCCATTGGTTACCACTTCCCTCCCTGATACTCCTATGCCAATTACTCTCTTTTCCCTTCAATCTGACATGATGTGTCTGACCTTCCATAGAAGGTTATAAATCTTGTACTGTACCTATCACATTACCCTTTGTATCTACTTTGGATGGTATGATATTCTGCTCAAATGAAGTATTCTATTTCTTCACCTCCAGGCTCGGAAGTCTCTCAGGCTGGCTCGCTCGCCAGCATCGCCCTACCACTCTCTGTGTTCCACGCCATCTTTAAAGTTGTTAAGACTCCCCAGGACACAGGGGGCTAGAGCCCTGGAGAGCTCAAAGGGGCAGTGGCGGGGAACCAGCATTGAGTGTGTGGCAGTGGCACTGGAGGAGCCATCACCTATCCAGCTGGTGGGGCTTTTTCCCCTTGTGTGTCCTTCCCACCCCCCCATGCATGGTGTATGTCCCCGATGGTGCGGCGCACGGCAACCCTGCCTATGTCGGGTCATGCTGTCTGCATGGAATGCAGCACTCTGCAGCACCCCCAGTCTCCACCAGGGGCCGCCGGCATTCCAGGCATCCCATTGCCCTTCCCCCAGGAAAGGAGAGCAGCCCTGTGGGTGCTTTATCCTTTCCCTCCCCTGCTGACCCCCGGCACCTGAGTTCACTCCCAAAACCGGGTCACTGGCGTGGCGCAAGGTGTGGCGTCCAGCGCCTCATCCCTCAGTGCCACAGGGCCACGTATTCTCTGTTTTGGCATTTGGAACAAGCATTTCATTGTGTATCAGTGAATATAAGCCATTGCAAGCTAACATAACACACTGTAAACAATTGAACAAACATTAACCAATTTAAAACTATTAGAATATGTAAACCACAAACAGATTGTTTGGAACAACAGATACGTGCCATCACTCTGTGAGATTTCTCACAGTATCTGGTCTCTTCAGTGACAAAGGTTGCTACTCTTTATTTGGTCCACTCAGGGCTCATACAAGGGAGCTCCCTCTGTCTGTGGACCTTTAGGAAGGCACAGGGTCATAATGTTGCACGGACAAATGCGCAGCACAACAATTCCACAGTCAGAACAATGAAATCAAAAAACAGAGTCAGTGAAAACATTAATTCAAACAACAGCCACACACACACCCCTAACTAAATTAATAAACTCCGATGGGGGTGTGGATCAAGGAGAAAAGGGAAACTCAGGAGTGAGGAACTTAGTTTTTTTTTGCAAAATATAACATGTTGGGAAACAAACCCAGATCTCCAGCTCTTCTGTGCATCAGGTGCTTGTGCCTTAGCCACTCCACCATTGGAGCAGCTTGATCAGGCACAGCACCTGAGTCCTCTTCAGCCCTATCTCCAGTTCCTAGTCAGTGACAGGAGTAGCGGTAGTTTCCTACTGCTATTATACCCCTATCTTTGTAAATCATTCTGTGCTGTAGACCGCACAGTTATCCTTGCATTGTTTTGGAAGTGCTATTTTAACCCGGTACCTTTAGGGATATCCCTAGTAAAGGACAATCATGTCACAAGTAGCCAACTGTGTGCTATATCTACCCCACCCCACTTTGCAGGATATGTGGTTGTCCATAAGCCCAAATGGACAGCAGGCAGCCCTTGTTCTTTTTCTCCTCATAGATATTAGGTTGCCTGGCCCTACTTTCCTTCCCCCACTGCCTCCATTTCTGTAGGTTGTAATTATGACCATAATAAGCAAGTAAAAGATAATTACTGGGCATCTTCCTGCTTGATCATTTCTAATACCTTCCTCAGTTAGAGTCTATAATGCGATAAAAAGATTTAAGCTGTTTCATTTTTCCATGTTGGCATAGAAAGTCTGCTACACTGTTGTTTACCAGTAGCTTAATGTTCCAGTGTGACTCAGCCAGGATTATGTTCCCAGTGATCCAGTTCCATGTCCAGCATCAGATTCTATGACCATTCATTGGTGAAAGTTGATTAGAGGGTTAAACAGTCTATGTGGTGGAGAATTGCAGTGGAGTACTGCGTGGCAGTGTGACTCCTTGTTTTTTCTCTTTTGGGCACCGTTTTATGTGTTTGACACTCAGTGAGTTCTGCAACATGTGGAAGCTGACAGTCATCATGGTGTGCATGAGGACAATAGGCAGGGATGTCACAGCTGTATCCAAACTGTCATTTTGACAGGAACCATCAACTGTCATCTGACATTTGTACGGTAGCCCTGTGTTCCATGGTGGGAAAATGCAGGAGGCATGTGAAGAAAGGGAAGTTGCTGTTTCCTTAACAGTTTTTAAGCCACCATGCTGTTACAGTCTCTGACACAGGCAACCTTCTTCAAAAAAAAAAAAAAAAAAGGCCAGCATAGAAATCTGAAGTTAGAAAAGTTCAACCAGTTTGTAGTACAGACTGGGCAGTTTTCTCTGATATAGTTTGAGTACCAGACCATGCATGTGCTTGACACTCTTACTTAGCTGGGGGTTAGAATTGATCCATTAACACACACAGTTCTTTGAGTACTTACAAGCAAATGTGAAACATTCTCTTTTATGTTATTCTCTTTGATGTGGTCCCCCAGGTTGTTCACTATTGGCTCTTTTGCGAAGGCAGATGGAAAGTGTTTTGGTAGTTCTTTTTGCACTATCTCAGTGTCAGCAAATTCATAAGTTCCATAGTTTAAGAAAAGTACCAAGTGGGAATGGTGGATCATCCTAAATCTAATGTGAGCAGCATGCAGGTCTTTGTGATGCCCTTGTAGGCAATTGGCTTGTTTTGGATCACTTGGGTAAAGTCACTGAATATATAGAAGTGATGGCCTTCCCAAGAGAGGCTGGTCTGTTTGAAAGATTGAGCTTGAATATATACTTTCTCTTGAAAATTAAGACACCTGAGAATTATTGTTCTGGATTTTCCCCTTGGTGGAGGTTGTGGCAGCAATGAGTAATGTGCCTGCTTGATTAAGTAAGTGGTCCCCATCTCTGGTGGTATCACTACTTCACAGCAGAGTGTTCATTCCTTCCACTTTCTCTGGGATGCCCATGAGTACCAGGTTGTTCCATCTACTTCTGTTTTCCTGGTCTTTGATCTGATCCTCCAGTTTGACTACTATCTTTCTCATCTCTCTTACCTCTTTCTCCTCCCTGCCATGCCAGTCTTAGTTGGAGCTAATGCAGTCTCACCATTGTAACCCGTCTGATGAGGAATTCAAGAGCAGGCTTTAATATCCTGTCCTAAAGTTCCTTGCCATTTCAATTACTGTCATTTTTATGGTTTCCATATAAGAGAAAAAACAATCAAGCTTATCGGTTGAATCCAACAGAGAATCTGCTTCAGGAGGCGATGTGAGCAGGGAGTCTTACTTAAGCCACTAGTGGACTACAGAGCATGGTGTGGCCTACACAGTGATGGATCTTATGCTAGTTACATTTGTGTGAGTTCTAAATCATTCATCATTTCAAGATTCATCCAGAAAGCACCCAAATGACTTCTCAATGTACTGTGTTTGTTACGTAGAAACAGACGTTAGCAGATAAAGATGTCTTGGCCCACCTAGTGTGCCCTGTATTCCCTACCTACTGTGCCACTGCAGATCCTACTTAATCGCTGGTCTTGTCCTCCCTTGCCTTACTTCTAAGGTCCCCTTGCTTGAATCCTGTTACCATTTTAGCACCCACTACCTCTGCTGGGTAGCTGTTCTGGGCATCCATCACCCTCTTCATGAAGAAGTATTTCCTCACATCTCCTCTGAGCCTCCCCCCCTCCAGCTTCATAGTGTAACCCCTTGTTCTGGAGCATCTTTTTCTATGGAAAATACTATCTTCATGTACCTTATTAAACCCTGTGAGGTATTTGAATGTTTCTGTCATATCCCTCTTTCCCTCCTTTCCTCTAGCGGGTACATATTTAGTTCCTTGAGTCTTTCCTCATAGTGTTTTGATGCAGGCCCTGCACCATTTTGGTAGCCCTCTTTTGTACTGACTCCACCCTACCTATGTCTTTCTGAAAGTGGGCTTCCAGAATTGGACAAAGTACTTGAGGTGAGGTCTTACTGATGATCTGTACAGTGGTAGTACTATCTCCCTCTTTCTGCTGGTGATGTCCCTCCTATGTACCCGAGCATCCTGCTAGCCTTCCCCATTACCTTATCACACTGCTTGGCTACCTTCAGATAATCAGAAATGATTACCCCAGGTACCGTTCCTGTTTTGTGGTTGTTAATACCTCCCTGCTCAATTGGTACAATGCCCCTGGGTTTCTGTTTTGAAGATAAGAAATGCACTGTTTAACAGGTTGAAGCTGTATTTAAGAACAGAGGTTCACAGAGCTGAAAGGGAAACTGCTCTGACACAGGGTACATCATTTGATTCTGAGACATAGTGTTTATTACAGTTAGGGTAAACTCTTTAACAGTGGAAAATATACTAACCAATTAGTATAGATAGTAGCAGTAATGATAATAATCCTCAGGAGTATACAGTGCAAATGGACCATTGCATTCACCTGCCCCTTTTTTCCAAACTATGACTTGAAATGTTAGATTCTTTATATCCCCCAATACACACAAATAGTCTCACAGACCATGCTATTTGGACCAAACCTCAATTTAAAATCACTTTGATATTTGCTTAGGTTTGTGGAACTTTACAGCTCTAGACCCTATGGGAAAAATAAATAATGTTTGCTCGTAAAAAACAACCCTGTGTCTTTTGAAAAAAAAAAAAGGAAAAGATCAGCACTATGACATTTAGTATTAACTGGTTTATTGAAAATCTCAGCTGGGAACAGGATACTGAGTTGAGGCTTGATTCTAGGTGAGACCACAAAGAGACTTTAGCACAGGGAGGTTGAGTAACTTGATTAGGGTAAGTGGAAATTGTGGGATTCAAATCTGGGTCTGTTGGGTCTTCAGATCTGCAGCTCTGTGCTATTTAGGAGCTGGCAGTATAGCCAAGAGGTTAGAGTAACAAGCTGTGAATGAACTTTGTACATCCAGCAGACCTGGGTTTGATTTCCACAACCTCCACTTGCATACTGTGTGACTGAGCAAGTTGCTTTACTTCCCTAGTGCTCCCGGGTTGCTCTTGAAAACCAGCATTTGTGCCTAGTGGGCCTTACAAAGTTATCAAAGACTAAAATAAAATAACCATGAGGCTATGATGCTTCCTTGGACATAGGAGCCCAGTTTTCAAGGACAAAACTTATGCCAGCACCAGCTACATGAGAATAAATTGTGCATGTAGCTTCCTCCCAGGATGTGGGAAACCTCAAAGAAATGATTAACTGATGTTAGTTCAAACCACCATTAAACCTGAGCAGACAGTTGCTCCACAAAAGGCCAGAGTGAGATGTAGATAGTAGATAAAAACAAAGTTGCCTGCTTTCTGTTTTCAAAAGTAAACTTCTTGTGGCACCTGTAAGTGCAACAAATGAGTGCCAGCTTCCATTTTACAGAAGTAGCCCTTTGTCAATTACCTTTGTTCTTCAAAGGGCCAGTTTCTATCCACATTTCCTTCACAGTTTATTTCTTCGTTCCATGATTTGAAAAGGCATTCTAAGTTTCATAAATTTGCTGATTTATTATTAAAGCCTGACAACCAAGTCGAGGTGACCCATTCTTTAATCAGGCAACTAATCTTTTCATTTTAACACTCCAATGTGAGTTAGGATCTTATTGCTTTCTCTGTCTTATGTGCAGACCACTATCTGGCTACCTTTTCTCAATGGAATTCTTGCCCATAAGAGACTTAAACATGACCAGTGGGAAGCATGTTATATCATAGACAGTTACACCTCTGATGATCATTTGGTAATTATGGACATAGACCACTTAATGCTGGCTCATCCAGTGAGTTTTGATCACAGTTCTGTTATATATATATATATATATATATATATATATATATATATATTGCAAAAAACTATGTTAATGCATCAGTTAGGGTTCAGGATAAAGTGACAAAAGTAGGGAAATATGACATTAGGGTTTTCAACCCTAAAACCTCTGCCCCACCCCTGAAGTGAATGAGGGGTGGAGTTACCCCGGGGTTGTCAAATCTTATGCTCACCCCATTGTATGGGCTCATGAAGCATACACACTTGTCTCCATCACATCATAGGTTTTCTGTTACTGCAGTGGGGTGAGCGTTGCTGTTGACAACCGCTAGGGAGACTCCACCCCTTATTCCCTTCAGGGGTGAGCAGGGATTTTAGGGTTGGAAACCCTAACATCATATTTTCCTACTTTTATCACTTTATTCTCAACCCTAACTGATGCATGAATGTAGTTTTTTTCAAATAATTTACTTACTTTTTGAGGTAGTGTAATCATAGCCTTATTTGCCTGTGACAGCGCAGGGCACAGGGTCCTGCACTCCCACCCATCCATAGCTTTTTAAATAGAGTAATTGTATTCTTATTTGCCTGTTAGAGAACAGGACCCAAAGGACCCTGCTCTGCCATCCCTCTGTAGATGCTTATACTGTAAATGTGTAACTGGGGAAGAGCCCCGCTCTTCCATTTAAAGGACAACAGAGACCAAAATGTCAGCATATCCAACTTATTACCCCAGCTCATGTATACAGTACAAAAACATTTTGAATCCCTGACAAATATAATTCTGTGCAACTGCAATGCTATTCCACACCAAAAGTGCGAAAACACATTTTGGCCAGGATTTGAAAAAAATTACAGCTATAACATACATGGCATGGGGTAATAAAAAGACTATGTTGAAAATGTTGGGTCAAAATATTTAACATTTCCAAGGTTGTGAGCGTGCATAGCAAAATTGAAATGAATGGGCATAACCTTGCCATTTTTTCATATTTTGAGCCTAAATTTTCAATATAGCTTTTATGAGCCCACCTAATGAACAAGGTCAGGAAAAACTTTAAAATCCCACCTGATAGGTGAATTCTTGAATCAACTGTGAAATCAACTTTTGGGCAGGAGTTGCATTATGTCATTGATATAGTTCATGAGGTGGGGTCCCCAAAAGGCCATGTTGAAAATTTGGCATCAAAATTTCAAGAAATGGATGAGTTATGCATCAAAGATGAAAACCCCATTGAAATACACTGAATTGCAGTTACCTTGTTTTCTCATATTGCAGTCACCAGTTTCAATAGTAAGATATGCCTTTGATTGGAGAGTGGATACCAAACCTAGGACCTGTTCAGGTGAGTTAGGATGTGTGGGGGTGTACTGGAGTGTGGGGTGGACACATGCTGAGTGGGAGGTAGGGGTGGGGGAGCCGATTGGTGAGGGACCATTTTCTTTTTTGCACAGAAAAAAACATCAAGGAACATTTTTATTTACTTCATGGACTGACACTGACATGGGAGGATTACACTAGATGCCAGGTAAATAAGCTAGCATGGGGATGGTGATCAGAGAATGGGGAAGGAGAAAGGACCACTGGACTACCAGAGAACAGAAGTACAAACATTGGGGACAACAATCAGAGAATGGGGAAGGGACCATTGGACTACCAGGAAATATAATGAAACACATCAGGGATGGCAATCAGAGAATGGGAAAGGGAGGGACCACTTGACCACCAGGGAAGATAATGAAACACATCAGGAATTGTGATCGGAAAACAGGGGAGGGGGAGAGACCACTAGACTACCAGGGAATATAATGAAATACATTGAGGTTGGTGATTGGAGAATGGGGGAAGGGTAGGGACCACTGGGCTACCAGGGAATGCATATTTTATAGGGGAACAGTGATCACAGTATGAGGGAAGGGGACGGACCACTGGACTACCAATGAATATTATTTTATATTCAGGGGACAGAAATCAGTGGGTAGGGGGTGCCACTAGACATCAGGGAGCTATGACAGTTCAAACTGTCATGGACCTTTACTGTTTGCAGTCTTTACAGTTTGAACAGTAAAGTTTGAACTGTAAAGAACTTCTAATGTTTATTTTCAGATCAATTGATCCTTAACTAAGTGAGTGTGGGACAATATAATTCTTGCCCCCAAAAGACATACTTGCCCTCCAAATTTTTAAGTAATAATACAATAATAGAAGTAAGCATGTGACTTGACATCTAAATACAGGTCTTGGTCATTCCTTACCAAGTAGCATTTCTTTAGAAATCAATGTTTAAAACAGAAAAATAAAACAAGATGGTGGACAGCACAAACAGTATTTCTCTGAGCATGAACAGTAAATCCTTAACAAGTAACAGTTTGAATGGTTTTCATTTACTTGTCTGTCTAGCGGCTATCACAAAAAAAAGTTATGATTAAAAAAATGGTGAGATATATTCTTACCACACAATACAAAGGTACACACTTGGCACAGACCCCATCATCCCTGAAAATTTAAGGAAAAAAATTCATTTTGTCTGGGTTGCAGATGATGGCCAAAAAATCCCAATTTAACCAATGGGGAAAAAAAAAAGCATTTTTTTCTGTTTTTATCACTCCATATCTCAAAAACCAGACAAGATGCCATCACAGAACTTTAAACATCCTGAGACACTTGCAGAATGACCAGACATGCCAAATGTTGGGCTATTTCATTAAAAAATGCCAAAGTTGTTAAGTTATAAAAGTTTGAATTTAATATAGAAATGCCAGTTCAACCCTAATTATAAGAGCGTTACTGCACCCCCATAATTTAATTAGAGTTCAGTCTTCTCTACTATGTTAAACTCAAAATGTTGCACTTTAACAACTTCAAAACTTTCAAGCAATTTGCATTACATTCTGCAAGCGCCATCAGGGACCAACTATTTCTTGATGTGGCAAGTTTCATTCTCATTGGAAGTGTGGGTGTAGAGATACGGAATGTCATAAAAATGTGAAAATTGCTGTTTTTGGTAAAATTCTTTGTCACGCTACTGCACAAAAAATGGTGTGGAATTTTGGTCTGAAATTGTTACTATAGAAAGATCTTGGGTCACAGATGTTCCTTTTGAAGATTTGGTGAAAACATATTAATCCATTCCAAGGGTCTTCCTCCCCTCGCTTTGTTACGGGCATACCTCCTTCAAGAATGCCCCCAAAGCCTGGCTCTCCAAATGGGACACCTCATATAACAACATATGTCAGTTCGCCCTATCAACCCCTCGTCTCATCCATTGCTGTCTACTTTACTCTAGACTGGGTTGGCTTTCCCCAAACAACCATCGCTCATTTGTCATGTGCAACTTTATGGATAACATCATCCAATCATCTACTTCTCCAGCACTTGCTGACCTCCTCCAGCCTGTCTCCTCTGGCTATCAGTTGAGGTCCACAGAAACCCAGTCTCTGATGGTTCCGAAGACTCACTCCCTTTGCGGGAGATTGAGCATTTGCAGATTTTGCCCCAAAAACCTGAAACCTCCTACCTCCTCACATAAGAACTGCCCCCACCCACAGTTGTTTCAGGTCCTCCCTTTGGGATTACCTAAAACAAGCCTCAAGCTGCCTCTGTCCCCTGTAGTCCCTCCCTCTGTGAAATGTCTGAAATAAAAAAAAAAATACCTGGCTGCGGGCGTGAACTTATTCCAAAAATAAATAACAAATAAGCAATATTCACAAATATTGTTGCTGCTGACACTGGCTCTAATTTTTCCTGGCTGCCCTCCCTGGGTTGTTCTGCCTCATATTGAGCTGTACTAAAATTGTTCTCTGCCTGTTACCTGACTGTAGCTGATTGCTTACACCTATCTGTACCTTGCCTGACAGTTGGACCCAAGCCTTTGTACTTTGTTTCGGCTGGTCCTTCTTGCTTGTATTCTGACTGTACCTTTGTGTAACTTGATGCTAGCCTCTGTACTGTTATTGCTTGTATCTCTGTAACTCTCCCGGGTTACACCTGAAAATAGGCACGTGACTGTCTAGTGTGCTTAACTGGTAAACAAAAGCTAAATAAAATAAATAAATAATAAATTTCAAAGTTTTTCATTATTTCCTATGATAGCAGTTAGATGTGAGCCTCAAAAAAGTATATAGCAAATGAGGAATCTTTTTTTTAGCAAATGCAGGATCCTTTGTTGCCAATGTTGAAACTTTTTTTCATGCTTGCACCATCTAGTTTTCAGTCAGTGGTGACAAAATAAAATTAAATAACTAACAAATTGCATGGGTTTAGTAGACAACAAGAGTTGTCTTTACCTAATCTGGAACCATAGATTTCAATTCTGGGGTTAGTGTTTTGCTAACTTACTTACAACTTTTTTTTTTTAAGATGCAGAAAATTGAAAAAGAACTGTGAAACAGGATCCCTTTTCTCAATTTATGAAAAGGATGTTCTTTTTCTGCAAATATGAAAAAGGAATAACGAAACAGTATCCTTTTTCACAATTTGTGAAAAAATATATTCTTTTTCCACAAATTGCGAAAAAGGATTCTTTTTTGCAATTTGAGAAAAAGGTATTCTATGACATTTGTTTCTTTGTCAATCTATAGTTCGCAAATGGTTGTTGATTTTGGTCTGACATTTTCAGGGTATGGAGGGCTTGCCCCACAGATGTGCCTTTTGCTGGTTTGGTGAACATATATCACTTTGCTGTGGAGTTCTGTGGGTTTACATTTTGGTTCAATTTACATAGGATAATATTGTAATGTGAGATTTACACAGTCTTTTCTTTGTCACTACACTATGAAGAAATGGTTTGTAATTCTGCTATGAAATTTTTAGAGAACAGAGGGCTTGTGCCACCGATGTATCTTTTGCCAGTTTCGTGAACATATATTCATTTGGTGTCAAGTTGCACTGGTTTCAGATTTTTCTGTGTTTTATCTGGATAACATTGCATTGTGAGGTGCTTTTTGGCACTGCACACTACGGGATGGGAGCGCAGATCACAGAGGGCCATGCTCTCCCATAGACAAATAAGGATAGTTCAAGTTCATTGCAGGAAAAGCTCCATTAAGCAGGCTCATTCACCACTCAGTGGATCAGTAGGTAGCACACTTACCTCTGACACCAGCTGATCAGAGGACTGTGGGTTCAGTTTCATCTGGCACTTGGGTTAATAGCCCAGTACTGACACTTTAGTGCAGCATGAGAGGGGTGCTGCACTTCTGAGGTGCCGTCTTTCAGATGAGATGCTAAACTGAGGTCCCATCTGCCTGGATTGATGGTAGTTCAGGTGGATGTTAAAGATCCCATGGCGCTTATCAAAAAGAGTAGGGGTATCTTTATTTACAATAGTGCATACAGGATAATATAATAAACATCATGAAGAACATATGTACAATATTTACAAAAAAAAAAATATCAAAATCAAAGGAGTTCCTCCCAAGAATGTCTTTCCCCTAGGGGCAACTCATTGTCCATATTTAATAAGCTATTTGTATTTAATGAAATGGGAAAACCCCTTCCACCAGATTTCAACTTTATCTACATTATAAAGTTAATTATCTTTTAAGTACACTTTCTGCAATTCATTCCTTACATAGAGGCAAAACCCCTCATACGTGCTTTTCTTCTGATAAATAACCCATTGGCATCTTAATTGCCATAAACAAAACCGTAAACATGCAAAAAAAAATCATTAAAGTACTTTTGTCATAAACCTGTAAGCAAGGTGGAAGAATTCTGATTACTAAAGTCTCATTAATTAATATGTGACAACCATGCCAGATTCCTTTTTTTTTTTGCAGCATACACACACAATGATTTAGAAATAGAACAATAAAGAAAAAAAATGCTCCATTGTTTCTTCCTGGTTAATGCATTCTAGATAAGGGCTGTTTCTTTCCTCTTTAGCTTTATACTTAGCAGTACCTCTAATGTTTAATCGGCCATACATAATAAGCCACTGTGTTTCCCATATGTACTCAGGTAGTCTGGGATTATTAAGTTGGTCTAGAATTTTGTTATTCATAGCTGTAGGGCAATTTTTAAAACAGGGATGTATGGAATACACTTGAGACATTAAGGCTTTATAGAGAGATTTGGTGGAATTAGAACTTATTTGATTTTTTGTAACTCACCGTTTATACAGTTTCTGTGCTGCTGGTCTGAAATAAGATGGCATGTGACTATGGGGGTTAATTTTTGGAGCACTAATAAGCCATGCTTTCATATACCACTCTAAAGAATTCAAAATCCATATTCCATCATGACTCTCTGGGTACAAAAGACATCTTCTAATCATGTGAGAAACAAACAGAACCTGGCAAAAAATAACAGGATCTAGCATTCCTAATCCCCCTTTTTCTTTTGCCAAATAAGTATAGCATCTTTTAACTGGGTTCAATCTATTCCCCCATACTAGTTGAAAACAGTAACTATATAATGTAGCTTCATATTGCAAAGGTAAAGGATAGATTATGGCTACATATTGTAGACAATGTATTATAAATTGTTTTAGGACCTGAATTCTTTTTAGTTTTGTGAATTTAAACTGTTTCCACCTAGTTGTTTTAGCTTCAATATTTCTTTTTTTTTTTTTTGGCAAATCACTTTATTTTATAGCTTCAATATTTCTTAATATCCTATCCCAATTTTCTTCCTGCAGGTTTTGAGGCCCAAACAGTATACCTAAAATAGAGAGGATTTCTTCAGAAAGTTTGATATTATTTAAATTAATAGCAGAATGATTAGTACACCCCATCAGTAAACCTCTAGATTTCACATGATTTAATTTAGCATTAGAAATAGTTGAAAAAAGTTCAAATTCTTTAAAAAATTCTGCTATCTGCTCTTGTCTATTAAAAAATAGACATACATTATCAGCAAAGGCCTGCACTATTAACTGTATATTGAAAAGTGGCATTTGTAACCTTTCCCATCTGGGTGGAAAGACTAAAGCTCCTAATAAAAGTTCCAGTGAGAAAACATATAACAAGGGGCTGAGCGGATACCCTTGGCATACCCCTGTTTTAATTTCAATTCCTTTTGTTATAGTTCCTTTTATAACTGGGTAAACTTTGGCAGATTTATACAGTGCTGTTACAATTGCTATTATTGAACTAGGAATCCCAAAAAAATTTAAAACCTGAAATAAATATGTGATTTATCCTATCAAATGCTTTCTCTAAGACTACTGACATCAAATAACCCAATTTCCCTTCTAATGATAAGGACTCAATTACGCCCCTAATAATTGTTAAAGCTGACTGGATCTGCCTATCCGGCAAGCCACAATATTACAGAGGAGAGATTACCTTATTAGCTATTATTTTTAATCTGTTATTTAATAGAGTAGTACAGATTTTATAATCTGAATTTAAGACTGTAATGGGCCTCCAATTCCTGATGTCCCCTCTGTCTCCTGATTTAAAAATATATATCATTAGTCCTTTTGTAAACATGTGGACATAAAAAACTAAAATACCCAAATGCAGACAAGCAACAATTTCTGCTTGAAAAGTTTTATAAAATAGATTGGATAGGCCCTCCAAACCCAGAGTGATATTATCTTTTAAAGTATGAATAACAGTTCCAATTTCTATACAGGAAAAAGGTGCTGCCATGTTATTAATGTCCTGGGAGTCCAAAAGGTCAGGAGGGACCCCTAAATATCTATTTATATCTGTAATAGATGGATCAAAGTCTGGTTGTAAGTTACAAAAATGGGTATTTATCATAGAATTAATAACATTTTCATCCTCCACTCTAGTTTGATTACAAGTGAGGTAATCTAAGTCTATGGACTCTTTAATTTTTTTGCATAATTCAAATGGATCACCTATCACTGTTTTATTGGAATGATTGGTTAAGATTCCTTGAAGGGTCTTAGATCTGTTATACTGATAAACTTTCATCTGATCTTTAATCAAATTCAAACGTATTGGCTAATGAAATTAGGTACTGCAATTGATTTCTTAGTTTTAAATATGAAAGAAAATCTGAATTCCTCCTTTGGATACCATATTTTTTAAACCATGTGCAGCAATCGTTTTTAGTTTCCATCCACCAGACACCTAAGTCTGAGTTTAGAAAAGCCACTGATAATTTAGCTTTCAAATAAGCAGAATGGAATTTTTTACCAAAGCCTCTTTAAGAATGGAAGTATTTAACTTCCATCTGGTTCGTTTCCTAAAAGAAGAGGGCAAAACTCCAATTTCAATCTATACTAACAGGTGATCTGTGAATTCTACTGGAATGATGTTACCTATTATAACAGTTTTCGAGGTAAATAAATAATCTATAGTGGAACCTGCCTTTCCTTTAAAGAAAGTGTAACTAGACCCTGAATTTGCTAAGTGGTTGCAATTTACCAGATCCCCAGTTTTTATGACAGATACCAGACAATTTGAGTCACAGTAGATTTTTTTTATTTGATCTACCATGAATGTTAAGACTGCAATTAAAATCCCCTCCCCAAAAAATATTGAGTGACAATATTAAATAGGGCTGGATTTTTTTCAGATATTCAGTTCAAAGAGCTTTAGTCTGTGGGTTATAAATATTGATAAATCTACAATACCTAGAATGCCATAATCCATTGATTATTAGTATTCTCCCTGGAATTGAATCTATTAATTTGTGTAAGACAAAATGAAAAGCATTAAATAAACTTCCAATCCCATCCACACAATCTCTACCAAATGACCAATATGATGGCCCCCATGGCCAATCCCTTTGAAACGAGACTATTTGTTCCTGAGAAAACATTCACGTTTCTTGTAAAACAACTAACTGCTATATTCTTATCCCTAAGAATCTGAAAGACAGCTTGTCTTTTACCAGAATTTAATAAACTGTATGTATTCAGAGTGCCCCATATGTAACCAGCCATTCCATTTACAGAAGATGATGGGATTATTCTATTTTTTCCTCCATTTTTTTTTCTTTTCTTTGTATTCCTCTATTGAGGTACCTATATTTTCCTACACAGATTTTTGGGAATCCAAATCTCCAATATCCATTTCTGAGACACCCCAAGAGGTGAATAGTGTGGCATAAGAATTTGGAGATTCAATTGACTCAGAACGAGGTGCAGCCAATGACTTCAGATGCCTACTAGATCTTCTTGGAGGAAGGGGGGACACTTCAGAGCTCCCAATTCTAACACCCTCTGTATCATCAGGGTCTTCATAAAAAAACTGGTTGAAATTGTTCTTACTTGGTTTCAAAGGACAAAAGAAGGCTACTGCCCATCGAGATTGTCCCCCACCACATTGGTGGGATAATTATACCTTGAAGTTGTTAGACTCGAGCCAACAATCCAGCCCTTTTGAAGACTGTATTAGAGCTACTGTTCACTAAATATTGTGGAAGGAGATTCCACAGTTTGGGGTTCTTACTGTAAAGTAGTTTAACCTTTTGTTGTTTTAGCTTTAGATACAAATATCTGGTTGTTATGATACCGTGGGAAGTCCAGCTGGAAGAGAAATGTAAGCCACAGTGGTGCATTAACTCCTGAGAATTCTTGATTTTTTGTACAATAGGAGAAGGTCACCTCTAGTACATCTTGTGCGTAGTGAGTGTAACCCTGTAACTCTTAATCTTTCCTCGTAGTCAAGTTCGGATAAATAAGGGCCATTCTTGGCTCTCCTCTGCACCCTCTCAACCCTGTCAATGTCCTGCCCAGGTAAGGACTCCAGCAGGGGATCCATAGTCCAGATGGGGCCTGACATAAGCTCTGTACAAGGGGATTATGCATTCCTGTGTCCTAGACACAAACGAACGTTGGTTTCGAGTGAGCAAGGCATTAGATTTCCTAGCTATCATCCTGCAATGATCACTAGAGGATAGTTTATTATTAATGATTACTCCGAGATCAAGTTCTAATGGTGACAAATGAAGGGCCACACTGTTCAGAAAATAAGTCTGCCTAGGGTTGTTCTTACGAAAGTGTACAACATGACACTTGTCTGAGTTGAGTGTCATTTTGTTTAAAACTGCCCATTCTTCGATGGATTTTAAGTTATTCCTCATGGTTTCTCTGTTTGTCGATGTAAGAACAGAGCCACACAGCTTGGTGTCATCAGCAAATTTTGAGAGAACATTTTCAGGCCTAGCCTGCAGATCACTAATAAAGATGTTAAGCAGGGTGGGTCCCAACACAGACCCCTGTGGGACCCCGCTGGTCACACTCAGTGGGTGGGAAAGTGAGCCATTAATTCTGATTTGCTGATATCTTCCATTCAACCAACCTGACACCCAGTTGATTATGTAGTAAGAGAATCCCATGTCATTCATTTTGTCAAGTAGGATGTCATGAGGGACTTTGTTGAATGCTCTACTGTAGTCAAGAAGTATCACATCCATAGGGATGCCATTATCCAATGCCATACTGACATGATTATAAAAGGAAACCAAGTTAGTAGTACAGGAGTATCGCTGTCTAAAGCCATGTTGTGTAGTGTCAGTCAAGTTACCCCCAATAGCTTCGTGCTCTATTAGATTCTTAATAACTTTCTCCATGATCTTGCTTATAACAGAAGTCAGACTTATCGGATGGTAATTTTCTGGTCTAGAATGGTTACCCTTCTTAAAGATTGGGACTACAGTAGTCATTGTCCAGTCCTGAGGGATAATTCCCTCAAATTACGATTTGTTGAATATAATTGAGAGTGGTTTAGTAATAGCAGCAGCTGTCTCTATTAGAAATCAGGGGCTGATGTTACCAGGACCTGGACTGGAATTAGGTTTTAGGGATAAAATTGCTTTTAGTGTATCATCCTCGGTGATGATGTAAGAGGGGGTAACATTGTTCACAGGTTTGAATCGTTTATGAACCTCTTTATTGGTAAATACTGAACAGAATTGCTATTGCTTGTTAAATGTGCCTGCCATATCTCTGTCTGTAGATATAATTGTGTCATGTTTGCATAGGGGCCCCATGTGTCTATTATTTATTTTTTTATTATTAAGGTAGGAAAATAGTGATTTATAGTTGTTTTTGGTATGGGCCAGACGAAACTCAAGTTTCTTTTTAGATTGCAGAATTGCTTGTTTTAGTGATTTTAGAGTTTCCCTGTATTGAGTGAACAATAATTTTCTGGTGTCACCCTTACTGTTTTTAACTTGTGCAAATAGCCTCTGCGTCTTCTTAATTAGAGCTTTGATAGTTTTGTTAAACCACAGGGATATTTTCCCCTTTTTATAATATTTTTTTGGTGTAGGAACATATAATTTTTCTGAGATATAAATGGAAGTTTTAAAAAAGTCCCAGGATTCCATGGTAAGAGAGGATAGTGCTGTATCCCAAGGAATTGAGTTTAATTGGTTATTAATAGCATTGAAATTAGCTTTTTTATAGTTTTTCAATTCAGTACAGTTGGTGATATGATGACAAAATGACAGTGTAAGGGAAATGGTGTAGTGATCACTTGATCCTAGTGGGGCACCAATTATAACTTTGGATATTAAGTTCCCTATATTAGTAATAACCAAGTCCAGTATATTGTCACTTCGTGTTGGTTCTGTAACAATTTGTTCAAGGCCCATATCAACCATGAGTGTGATTAAGTCTTTCTCGGCCTGCGTACTTCCAGTTAAAGAATATCAATTTATAGTAGGCAGGTTGAAATTACCCAGTATAAGGATTTTTCCTTTAGAAGCCATATCTAAGATTTCATTATTTAAGCAAGTAGAATATTCTTTATTTGATATCGGGGGCCTGTAGCATGTCCCTACCATCAGCTGTGGGTAACCCTTGAACTGGATGTTAACCCAGATTGATTCAGTATCGCTTGTTGAGGGGATTTGAAATGAGGATATGTCATCTCTAACATATAGACATACCCCCCCATTTGTCCCTGGAGGTCCTTATGATACAGTTTATACCCTGGGATGTGCTGGACCCAAGAAGTAACAGTATTCCACCAAGTTTCTGTAATGGAGATGAGTCCATATTTATTCAGTTGACACATAGCTTCTAATTCAGCCATTTTAACCTGATTTAAAGATTTAGTATTTAAACTGAGTACCCCACACTCAGAAATGTCCGTAGTAAGTTTCTTTAGAGAAAAGGATCTTCTGTCACTGATCTCTCCCCCGGGTTTTAGTTTAAAAGTTTGTTAATGGCTGTTGTAAAGCTTTTGCCCAGGAGTGAACTACCCCTGAGACTGAGGTGGAGTCCATCCCAGCAGTACAGTGAGTCTCTTAGATAGAAGGTTTCCCAATGTGTTAGACAGAGAATGTTCTGTCAGAGATACCATCATCTGAGCCAGTCGTTAAAGGTCTTAATCTTTGTATTAATAATATCAGGCACTCTCGGTACGGGCAGAATCTCTGAGAAGCATGCTATGCTATTTTTTTCCGCTAGTACATTATTGAGAGCTATAATGTCCTGTTTAAGTTTGTCAATACTACCTCTATTTATATCATTTGTACCTGCGTGTACTATGAACACTTGATTTTCACCAGCCCCTGTCAGTATATTTTATAACCTCTAATTCTGTTTTGACTAAACTGACTGGCACCCCTGTTAAGGGAGGGGAAGGGGGTAAGACTGAAGAGGGTTTTTTTTATGTCTGAATCCTGCTGATGGGAAGGCTTAGGATTGTCTACTTGAGGCCCTTCTTGTTAAGAAATAGCAACCTGTGCTTGCTGGATTATCAAGTCTGTGCTCCCACAAGAGGCTTTATTCCTTGCTGCCCAAGGGCATTCTCTAAAAGCATGACCAAAATCCTCACACAGATCATACTTAGTGTGATTAGCACACTGCATGGTTACATGGCCTACCTCCCCACAGTTGTCACACCTGGGCTGATCACAGACACTGGAGAGATGTGTTTTTGACCCACACTTGCAGCACGCTCTAGGCCGCCCACTATAAAAGCATACCGCACGATCCCTGCCCAACAGAAAAGCATTAGGGATATGTTCTATTCCCAATTCAGATTGCCTGAGTTTTACCTTGTACTTCCAACCCCCCTGTCCAGAACTGTTCAGAATATCAAATAGGTTCAGGTTCACTTTGTATGTCACACTTCTGAGACAACCAGTATGTTATGTCTTCCACATGGAAACCCTCATTTCTAATCATAACAGTAACGTTTTTAATTAAAGGTTTAGTGAGTGGTATTACCAAGAAGGGGGTCCATGTAGAAGAAAATTTAACTTGCCCATACCATTCCCAAAAAAGGTCTAAACTATAGGCTGATCTAAAACTGATGTCGAAGTTATCCTCCCCAGAGATATTAATGAAAGCGAATACATCCCTAGGCAAAAACTTCATAGATTCTTTTATTAAGTATTTCCCCACGTAATGTCTGTCAGGTCTCTCTTCCATCCCGCCTTTGTAGCAAACTCGTACTGAATTTTGCCGAGGAGCTGCTTCACGTCTGGATTTCGAAAACAGTTCAGAGAGCAAGGGCTTGTTAGGAGTAATTGGAGCACAAAAATCCTCCTTATCATTAATGATCTGTGGCACAGGATGTTTTCCTAAGTTTGAAAGTCATTTTATTTCAGGTAATGGTGACTTTTCAACCATGGTTGTATTCTGCTCACTAGGGGTCAGACCAGCTTTGTGTTGTCCTTGAGCTAGATGCCGTGCTGGCTTCGGCCGCCACTCTAGGGAGGCTGTTTGAAAATTAAAAGATGAATCCCAGGCTGAGTCAGGGGTCCAAATGCCTACAGCAGATTTTTCCCATCCTGCTTTTTGCACAGTTTTATGAGGTGACCAAGTATCACCATGTAGTTTTGTATCCTCTAACCCCTGCTCCTTAGAAACCTCCACTGTCTTTATTGCATTCTTGTTTGACTTGTTGCACTCTCGTGCAAAAGTTTTAGCCACAGCTGTATTGAAGGAAAGAGGTTGAGGGGCTAACGGCCATTGAAAGCTAAATTCAGTTACTTCTTCTTGCTCGTTTACTGCCGTTTGGTATATTATTTGGGAGGACTCAGCCGTTACAGTATATTGAGTCACCGGTGGGTGAAACACATAACCCAACTCTTTAGATAGGGGAGCTTGTTCTTTGAAGTGTAAATCCATCTCATTTAGTTTGGGAACCAAGTCAGAGAACTGATTTCCTACTGAGGGAGCGCATTTCCTTGCAGTCATTTGTTCAATACTCTTAGCTTTTATCGGCTTTCGGCACTCGCTAGACCTAGCAACTGAACTGCCAGCTTGAAATCCGTAATTTTTAGATATAAAATTAAAGATTTTAACAGCACACTCACTCTTCACCTGCAGAGGTGTCAGAATCAGTACTTTCTCATTCCTGCTGTAAACACCTGTGGGCGGCCTGTCAGAGAGATCAGCTGCAGCTGAAATTGACTTGGAGCTTAGAGTCGAGTGTGGCACTTCCTCAGTATTTGACTGCACCACCGCTCATACACCAACTGGCAAGGTTTCAATTCCGTTGGTACCATTGAAAGACGTTGAAGCAAAATCAGTTGTAACAGGCAAAAACATCTCAGGCACCGAAATAGCTTCATGAAAGCTCTCCTCTCCCTCGTAATCTTGTAAATTAGTTTTATTCTCTATAAACTTTTCCTCGGCTAACAGTGAGGCCTCCCCCACCACTAGACACTCATCCTTCTCCTTCATCATCTCTCCCACAGTGGCCATCTCGTAGGAAGACAGTCGTCCACCTACAGGAGAGTTGGGGAAGCTTTTATTAATACAAAAACACACTTTTTTTTCCAAAACCAAAACAAATCAGTCGTTATGATATCCATATTATCTACCCAATTCCAGTAACATTTTTCCACAGTTCTCTTGCTTTCTCTTCTCCCCATAATTTACATTCATCTTGAAAAATGTTGTCTACTTCATCTTGAAACTTAAAAAAACCCTGTATAGTCAAATCCTTATTCTGCAAAAATCTTGAGAATCTGTTTTGCCATATAGACCATTTCAAAACTGCTAAAATAACATAGACTGTCTTTTCATTAACTTTTTCCCATTCCTTTGTTAACTGACTATAGATCAAAATCTTGTATGTCATATTTTTAAAAGCTTGCATCCTCCAATAACTGGCTACCATATACCAAAAAGGTTTAATAAAATCACAATCAAAAAATAAATGCTGCATGCTTTCCTCTTTTGTCCCACAATCTCTTTCTCCACATATTCTTTCCTCCATTCTTTTATGTTTATGCTTACCTCTGATGTTTAACTTCCCATGACTACACATTCATACTACATCTTTCATTTTCCCCAGAATTCATTTTTCTAATGTAACAGCTAAAATTTCCTGCTCTTTTATTCCTTTTTCTACCTTAAAAAACTTGTTTTTCCCAGAAATTCCTCTCCATAATTTCTTTATACATCTGTTTTCTGTTACCCCTAATTAGAGCATCCACTGCTCTGGGTTAAATACTTCCTTCCAATTTCCATATATATTGGCCACACTTAACCTCCTACTATATTCCCTTTCTTCCCAATACATTTAATGAAAGGTACATTCCATTGCTCTGTTAACCAAGACCAGGCTTTGTTCTCACCTTTTATTAATGGTACAATATTTAAAAACACAAAAATGTTAATATAAAAAACAATTGTATTTAACATGTTTAAACCCCCATCTTTTATGGTTCTACGCTATCCCCTTTTAATAGGATTTAACTTGCTACCCCCCAATCACTGAAAAAAAAAGACTTTGAATTTTGGATTGCATTTGAAATGGTACTGAAAATATGTATGCTAAAAATAAAAATATTGGGACAATAAATGTTTTTAATAAGTAAATTCTTTTCTCTCGTGTCATACTCCAGTGTTTCCATTTATGTACTTTTATTTGGGCTATTTGATACTTTTCTTCCCAGTTTTGTTGTATTGCATCATCCCCTCCAAATCTTATTCCCAGCACCTTAATGCTTCCTTCTGCTATCTCCAAATCTCCTCTTTTCTTTTTCTCCACTCTCCCCAATGGATAAATTCTAGTTTTCCCTTTATTTATCTTTATCCCTGTATATTGGTTATACTTCTCTACTGACTCTATTAACTTATCCCCTGAACTCTGATCTTTTACTAAAACTAAGCAATCATCTGCATAAGCACTTGTTTTATTCAGTTCCCTATTTTGCCATACAATACTTTTAATCTCTTTCTCCACCTCTGTTCTCCTCAGAAGTGGGTCTAGACAAAATACATATAGTAGGAGACTTAATGGGCACCCTTGCCGTACTCCATTCCTTATATACATTGAAGTCCCTAGATGTCCATTAACCATAGGACAAATTTGTGCTTCCTTATATATTGCTTTTATTAAACTAATTAATTCTGTTGGAATTTTAAATGTTTCTAAGGTATCCCATACATGCTGATGCTTTACAATATCAAATGGCCATTTCTTCATCCAAGGCATACAAATACCCTTGCAAAGAATCCTCCTTTCCTTTATTTATGACTTCTCTAATATAAATTAAATTTTGTTGTATGCTCCATCCAGGAATAGCACACGTTTGAGACTGCATTATCAATTTCTCTGAAAAAGTCCTTAACCTATTATTTATTACCTTGGCTAAAAGTTTGTAATCTGAAGTCAATAAACTAATGGGCCTCAATTTTTAAGTTGTGTTTTTTCTCCTTTTTTATGCAAAAAATCATTCCTTTTTCATGCTTTCTGCAAATTGTCTCCATTCATTATACCATTGTAGACTCTTGTTAAAATGGGAGCTATTTGTTTTTCCAAAATGTTATAGAACATATTTGGAATCCCATCCGCCCCAGGTGCTGTGTTATTTGACAAAGATTTTATTGCCTCTTTCACTTCTTCTTCTTTAATTTCCCCCTTTATCGCCTCTGCCTCATTTTCCTCCAACTCTGGCATCTCAATTGTCAGAAAAAAATCCTCACTTTTTCTACTTCTTTGTTGCTGGTATTTTTCCTTCAAAAACTCTTGTACTATACATTTAATATTTTCTATATCTATATGTATCCTCCCTTTTCCATCCTGTAATTTGTACATAACTCAATTTTCTATTCTTTCTTTACTACTGTCATAAGGATTTGTATGATATTTTGTTCCCTGGGTACCATTTTTTGGTTCCATAATTAAAGATGTGACCCTATTATATTGGTATTCTTTCATTTTAGCATTAATTTCTTCAGTTTGTTTAGATTCATCCACCTTATCTTTAACCTGCCTTGTCATAAGTTTATATAATCTAGCCCTTAATTTTAAATACTTCCCATAATTCGTTGCCTCTACTTTCTGTCCTTCTTCGATCATATATTGTTTGATTTCATTTTTAGTATCTTCCCACCATTCTGTTCCACTATCATATAATTCCATAACTGTTAACTTATCTTCCAGTATTATTTTAATTTTTTCTATACAAGTATCTTCTTGTAGCTTAGCTGTATTCATCCTCCAATAGCCTTTTCCTATTCTCATCCTATTCCCCAAGTTAATTTCAACTTCTACTGCCATTTGATCTGATGTCTCAATCGGTGTACTCCTAATATCAACTACCTCCACTTTTTTTTGTACCATCCTGAAATCTATATGAGTAGAACGTGAACCCTTGAAATACGTGTGTTCTCCTTTCTTCCCTTTTAACTTATATCCATCCTCCATCCCAGCTTTATCTAACATTCTTTTCAAGTGAGTCGTTTCACAAAAAAATTTTCATGTTGCTCTCCCCCAATCTGCTCTAGATAACCCACAGTTAACGTCTCCCCCCACACCAAAAGTTTTGAAGTATGCAAATAAGCCTCTATTTATTCTATTAGCAGTTTCCTTTCTTTTTTCCTTTGTGGATTGTAAATTACAATAATTCTCACAGAATTCTTTTTTAAGATAACATCAATAATCATAGCTCTTCCAGGTACCAAATCTATTACTTTTAAAATTTGAACATCATGAGAAGAGAAAGTTACCCCCACCCCTGTACACCTATCTGTCCCAAAGGACCATAAGGATGGTCCCCATGTCCAGTCTTTCTGAGTTTGTTGAATTTCACCTATAGTGTGTAACCCTGTGTGTTGGAATACATATAAGTCACTTTTCAAGTCATATAGTATTTTAAAAGTTACCAGGATCTTCCTTCTATTTTTAATACTATTTATATTATGAGTGAGGCATTTTAAACTTCCCATTTTGTTTTCCCCTCTCTTTTACCCTGCCTCTGTAGATTTTTTCCTTTTCTTTGACACCTGTGTGTCTGTTGTGTCTCCATCTTCCTCTCCTGCACCTTCAGAAAGATCTGTGTTGGACCGATCAGAGCACTCCTCCATAGTGGACCATTCCTTGTCTTGTAATAAGGTGTATTTATTTGTTAACTCTACACCTTGGTGATCTTTTTCCAATGAAATTATTTGTTTTGCTGTACTCTTCTTTTTATTTTTAGATCTTGTAACCATAGTAAATCCAGTTTCTTTTTCTGTCTTCCTTTCCATTTTAAAAGTCCTGTTTTTTCTTTTGATTCTTTTTGCTCTGGTAATACCAACCTTTTAGTCCGAGGTTGTACCTTTATTCCTTTTTCCATGCCCTCTCTGATAATGGCTTCACTTATTACCTTATCTTGCTTCTCTTTCTCTTTCTGTGCCACAGACAAGTAGACATCTTGCTCTGCTCTTTCTCCAATTTCTGGGCTGTTATGGGAAGCCCAGGGATATTTTGCAAAGGTGTGCCCTTCCTCTTCACACAAACTACATTTAACTTGGTTTGTGCATTCTGCCTCACAATGCCCAACAACCCCACATAGGCCACACTTGACTTTACCACAGACATTACTTAAGTGACCTCACTCTCAACATTTGTAGCAGGCCTGCACTTGGCCTGCATAAAAAACAATGCCTCTATCTTGGCCTAGAAAATAACAGTTCGGCAAATGTTGAATTTCCCCATCTACTTGTTTAAGTGTTAGTTTATATTTCCATCCACCTGTTCACAGACCATTTTTATCCAATATCGGTTCTGGTGGCCCATGCATTACATCCCTCTGCTTGATCCAGAAATTAATGTCGACCACATTGATGCCTTCATTTCAAAATAACACATTCACTATCGTAAAAGCAGGTTTTGATAAGAGAATAACTGAGAAATACTTCCATAAGTCTGTATATTTCATTTGCTGATATAGTTTCCAAAAGCAGTCCAACCCTCCTCCATGTTTAAAACTTATGTCAAATTCTCTACTTCCTGGTACATGAATAAGGGCATATATTTCATATGGATAAAACTTCATTTTATTCATTAAGAGTTCTTTCCCAATAAAAATTCTGTTGGGCACATCCTCAGAGGGCCATCTAAATCTCAGGAGTACCACATTTCTTCTTTTAGCTTGCTGTGGTTTTATATCTTTAGGAAATAATCTTTCTTTAGTATTCCCACCCCAAGGTTTCTCCTTCTGGCCTTCCCCTTCCTCCTGCATTTCTTTATCTGTTAATATTGTTTTCTGCTCAAGCTCCATAGATGACTCTTCATTATTACTATCAAGGCCATCAAAAATTATCTCTTTTGTTTTATCTGCCTCTGATGTTACATCTTTCTGTTTTTTGGCTTCATCCACTTTTTCCCCAAATTTACTTTCTACATCCCTTGTGTCTTCTTTTTGGTTTTTACTAATTCCTGATGTAATGGGCCTGTTTGGATCCCACCCAAACTCATCATCCTTTCTTTTTCAACCTGCTTGTAATAAGGCTTATGTTACCCATTCAGGTCTGTCTGCAAAGTCTCCAAAAGTTCTCTCTTCTAAATCTGAAACCTCCCTTTTTTCTCCTTTACTGTTTCCTAATGGGCTCTTTTTTTCTGTGACTTCCTTAATATATTCAAAATCTGTGTTTTCTTTATTTGTTTCAGCTCTTTCTTTACTTTCTGTCTTGTTTTCTACAATCCTTTTTAGGCCAAGCCGTTTCCGACTTACTTTCACTTTTCATTTCTGTGCTGACACTTTCACTTGTTTTATCCCTGTCTCAGCAGGTGCAGCTTGCTTTGATACTGCCACATCAGGCCTGTTGCTTCTCAATTTAGCCTTATAGGAGTCCTGCCTATTTTCTTTGCTTTCCACAACAGAAAAATGTGGCTCTATAAGACCTCCTGTTTCTTTAATCTTTTGCTGATTATTTTCCAAAACATTTTTTTTACTCAAGCTTGCAACATCTCCTCCCTCCATCTCCATGGAAGAAGTTTTCTCTCTTAATTCCTTCTTTTTTTCTTTCCAGCTCCTCACTTCGATCTTCTTGATCCATAAAAGTGTCTGAACTCATTTTCAGGCCTCTAGTGGTATACAAGGCAAGGGAAGAGGCCCTCTCCCCTGCCACATCAGAACTTCCTCCTCCTCTGCTGTCCGGCTTCAAACTGTGCTCCTCCACTCTGCTTTCAGGAAGTCAAGCACCCTGCTGGCAGATCAAAAAGAGCAGGGGAATTTCCCTGGTGTCCAGGCCAAATTTCCCCCCATTCACTAAAAATACCACCAACAGTTTCATCTGGTTCAAGGTCAGTTGGCATTCATCTGTATCCCCCTCCCCCGGGTTGTGCCTGAAAATAGGCAGGATTTGTCTAGTGTGCTTACCCAATCAACAAAAACTAAATAAATAAATAATAATAAATAAACAACAAGGTCCTGATTACATATAACAGAGGCATATACATATATACAAAAATGGTAGGTGCAATACATAAGTGCATAATTACAGCTCCAGGGTTCTTTTGTAGTTCTTTTCCTTCTGTATTTTGGGGTCCCCATGACCCAAACAAATAACATTCCCCTTAAGGGGTGGCTGGCTCCCTCTCCCTGGGCTAAGACACAGATGTGGCACACTGATGAGTCCAAATGAGGATGAAACTTGTGTATATGTCTGCTGTTCTTAGCCTTTGCTTATTGCATTCTGAGGCCTTCTGGCACCATGCAATTCTGCTTAAAGTAGAGCCAGTCCAAATTCTCTCATGAGGATTTGTATATGTTTCCCATGATGCTTTGCAAATTGGAGTATGTTAATTTGTGTTTTCTTTAAAACTTGGCTGTATAGCCAAGATCCTCTGGGATAACTCATGCCTCAGGGCATTTACTCTGGGGTTCTTTTGCAGTTCTTTTCCTTCTCTATTTTGGGGTCCCCATGACCCAAACAAATAACATCCCCCATAAGGGGTGGCTGGTTCCCTCTCCCTCTCACATGATGTTTTGCATTATTGGGGTATGTGCAATTGTGTTTCCTTTTAACTACAGAGAATACATATGACACAAAATACAGAATAAATGGATGACAGCAGCAAAAAAATTAAAATAAAATATGATGCACAGAACACATAGAAAGGTCATAGCATAACCATATAGTACACTAATAGCATGCATGATAATGCAATGACTAATTATAGAGTGGAAATGGAAAATACAGTGTGAACAATGAAGATTCAAGTAACAGTCCAAGGGGAGGTCACTAGAACCCATTTGTGCGGCATAATGGAATAGGGTTGAAGGAGTGACTGGTTCCAAGAAGAAAGGGAGTGTAAAGGATGAGGCAGTATAGTGGTTTAAGGCTCTGAGCTGCAAATCTGGTGACATCTGGCAGACCAGACCTGGGTTTGAATCCCAAAGCGTCCACTTGCATACTGTGTGACCCTGAGCAAGTCACTTAACTTTCCTGTGCTCCCAGGTCACTCTTGTAAAACAGCTGTCAACTTAGTGTGCTACTCCTGGTTAAACAACTAAAAAAAAATCATAGGGATAAGACAGAGGTAGAGAGAAAAAATGGGGGGACATGCATATCATGGAGTCATGGTAGAAAAGAAGAACAGGTAGAGATGAGGTAGAAAGAGAAGATTGGTAGAAAAAGAGAAAGAGTTAAGTGTGTGAGTGTCTGGGGAAGGGGTGGGAGTGGAGCATGGAGACATTCATGAAAGGTATAAAGGTACAGAGAGGGTCAGAGCAGGAGTGGGAGAGGGGGAAGGGGGGATGGAACCAGTAAGGGGGAGAGAAGTAGGAAGGAGGGGACTAGGAGGGTAGGTGGGGGACTATATGGAGGGGGTTGTAGGTAGGTGAATAGTGGGAAGAGAAAGGGGTAAGCAGTAGGTGGGTAGAGAGAGGCACCAGATCAGGTGTGGGTGGGCATAAGTAATGAAGAAGGGAGCTATGCCCTCTGATAATTACATGCTATCTTAAACTATTTTGTGGCCAACGATTTGAAGAAGTTAACTGAGACAAAGCTAGTCAGCTAAGAATCACTTGTATGCTATTCCATGCCATGGGGAAGGTGTAGGAGATAGCACTCTTACCAAGGGAGTTGAGAATCCTAGATATGTCCAGGAGGATGAAAGCTGACTTCCTAAGGGAGTAGGTATTGTGAGAAATGTGATTGAGAAAAGAGATATATCCCAGAAGTTTATTTAGTAGTATTTTTAGCATTAGCATTACACTATCTCAAAAATTATGCATGGATGGGCGCTGTCACATGCAAAAATAGATACAACTGCAATATGTCAAAAATTAAGGATGGATGGCACTGTGCACTCCTACACATACATATGAATACCATTATCGAGTCATGGGAGCTAAATCTTCCACACTCAAATATGCATAGGATCATGGAGTGATGGGAATGCAGGGATTGGAGGGCCCTGCTCTCCCACAGGGAAATAAGGATGCAATTATAGTCTCTCAAAAATGATGGATGAATGGGAGCACAGGTCACAGAAGGCCATGCACTTCTATAAGCAAATAAGGATATGATTATACTATCTCAAAAAGTAAGGAAATTGTTCACTAATGCATCAGTTAGGGTTCCAATGACAAAAGTTATCTCAATATCTCAAAAATTATTCATGGATGGAAGTGCAGGGCCCTGCTCTCCTACAGGCAAAATAAGGATATCATTATACTATCTATAGTATTAAGTACACCACACTATACGATTTGAAGTGAATGGTAGTTAACTGTCTCTTTGACAATGAATTACACAATATCTCTGTGACCTTCACACTATCTTTGACCTTCTAGTATTATCACTTAATTAGGCCTAGGGGACAGAGGGTTTTCATATGGAAACCTATACTGGGAGAAAGCAATATATACCATGCACAAAGAAATAAGAAAGAAAAAAGAAAAAATATCATAGTTTAAAATCTGACCTTTGTGACCTCCTGTAGTGAATATTTTTTGAGATATAGTGTTGGATTGATACTTTATTAATTCCAATACATGTTTTGATTTGAAGTGAAGGGAAGTTATCTGCCTGTTCTAATAATTAATAACATGATACTTCTATGACCCCTGCACTTTCCTTAACCTTCCTGGTACTGTCTCTGTATTATCTCTGTTCAAATATAGGTGCTAATTGGATATAGGGGACGGAGTGTTTATTCTCATACAGAATTTCATACTAGGTGATATGAGTATATTCTATATGCCTATCGACTCACCCTGCTAACAGTATGGATCTGTGACCCTTTTGACCTCCCTCTGTCTGCTTTCATACCACTTGGTCCTGCTTAAACTTCCATACCAAATGAAGGAATATTAGCCCTGTGATGAATTATTTAAAAGGAATGAAATAACAAAAATAATAAATAAAATTAAAAAAGCTAAGAAACATAAGTTCATAGATCAGATGCCTGATTTTTCTTTCAGGTGCTGCAGTAATTGCAGGTCAGACTCCAAGCGCTTCTGAGCATGTCACTGATGTCACTGACAGTCAGGTGACTATGCTGGTTGCCTAGCACCTGATTCTGATCTCACTCTATAAATAGAAGGTCGTGTAGGGAGTGTGCTACTTCCATTACACAAGAGGAAGCAGGAGGTCATGCACCACACAAGCTGCACTGTCTGTAAGTTTAGAACAGTTTTGAAATGTTTTTTACTCACTGTGGTAAAATGCATCTAGTTTGAAAGGCTCTTTAATGCTTTACAAGTTGAGAACCATTGTGAAACACCTTAATTAAATGCAGAGAATTACTTTGATAAAAATTAAAAAGTCTGAAAAAAGCCTCAGAATGTTTTAGAAGAAGGGAGTTGAGTACTCAGTCAATGCACTAGAAATTGTGTGAATGCATGAGATTTCAAGTTCAAGTTTATTGCAGGGAAACTCCATTGAGCAAGCTCATTCACAAGGAGGTCCTGTGACATAAACACTTTAAGTACAAACACAGATAGGTAATAACAGTATATACATGAAATGCACGTTACATGATACAGGCTGGATATACATACAAGGGTACCACATAGGGTGACCGCAGGTGGTAAACATTGATATGAAACAGGGAAGCGACTTACAGGTTGCATACTGATAAATGAAACACGATGACTGGTGTGTGCAATACATATATTTTGGCAGCTAGAACAAACAACAGACTACAACTGATATGGGGGGAGGAGTGATTTGATAGAGTAGCAGTGCAGCATAAGCATAGATAAAGCCAGGAGTAGAAGGGAAGGAAAGCAGTTAATATGACAAATCAATTATACCTTACCAGTGGATAAATATGGCACACATGGGAAGCAAGAGACTTAATGACAGTTACAGGTGTCTTTATTTTGGCTGAACTTAGCGATTTGTAGAAGTTTATTGAAACTGTGCTAGTTAGTTTCAATGACGGTTTGTAATTGGTTTCAAATGGAGGGAAAGGCATATGCAATAGCACGTTTACCAAAGAAGTCCGTGTCCTAGGTATGTCAAGCATAATAAAGTCAGATTTTCTTAATGAGTATGCACTATGTGAGATACTAATAAGGGAAGAGAGATAGCTTGGCAATTTCTGCAGGAGCAGTTTAAGAGTCCATAGCCCAGCATGGAGCAGGCGTCTAGTAGTAAGGGATGTCCAACCAACAGCTGCATATAAGTTACAGTGGTGCGAATGGTAAGGGGAGTTGGTAATGAACCGTAATGCACGGTGATAAAGGATGTCCAGGTTACTTAGATTTTCAAGAGTGGTGGAGGAATAGATTACATCGCCATAGTCGAGTAGGGGGAGAAAAGTGGTCTGTACAAGCTTGTTTCAAGTTTCAAGGGGGAAAAGGGGCCTATTTCTGTAGAAGAAACCTAACCTTGCTTTTAACCTTCTAGAGACATCTTCGATGTGGTCATTGAAAGATAATTTATTGTCTATCCAGATACCCAGATATTTAAATTTGGTTACAACTTCCAGAGGCTTGTTTAGCGTGGTGACAATGAAGTCTTGGGCAAGGGTATTGGGGGGGCCTGTGACAGCATTGCGGGAGAATATCATCGCTTTAGTCTTCTTAGCATTGAGTAGAAGCTTTACCTTTATTAGATTATACTCAAGTTGTGCGAAGTCCGCTTGAAGCACTCCCTTGACTTCAGATAACGATGAGCCAGAAGTATACAACACAGTATCATCTGCAAAAAAGTGCAGATTGGACATAGATATGTTAGCATCTAAGTCATTAATGTACAAAGAAAACAAGATAGGGCCTAAGATGGATCCTTGGGGGACTCCTCTTGCAACTGGCAAGGCAGCAGAAAAAAAGCCTTCCGCCTTTACTTTTTGTAATCTTCCAGTTAGGTAGCTAGAAAACCACTGGGTGGTATGGTATGTGGCACCCAACTTTGCAAGGCAATTGACTAATAGTTTGTGATCAACAGTATCAAAAGCTTTGTTGAGGTCCAAAAAGACTGCACCAGTTACCTTCTTAGCATCTATAGCAGAGATACAATCATTGGTTACTTTTGCTAGTGCAGTGATTGTGCTATGATTAGCATGGAAGCCAGATTGAGCTGGGTTAATGAGAGAGAAGGTTTCCAAGTGAGATTTTAACTGAATATGGATCAGTTTTTCGAGAACTTTAGAAAGGATAGGCAATATGGAGATAGGCCTATAGTTGTTTACATCACATGGGTCACCAGATTTAAATAGAGGGAGGATATGTGCTGACTTCCAGCAGGACGGCACAGTAGCAGATGTAATGGAAAGATTGAAGATGTGGAGAATTGGGGCAGTGAGATGGGTGTAGCCTGACCTTAGGAAAAAGGGTTCCAAGCCATCATCCCCTGCACTTTTTCTGGTGTCTAAGTTAAGAAGAAAATCTTCTACTTCTTTATAAGTTATCTCACACAGTTGGAAGGGGCTGGGTGCAGGACTAGATGTGGGGAGGGTATGCTGGCTCACCGCAGCACCAGCATAAGGTGACAAGTCAAAAGCTAATCCAGCTGTGGCAAAGTGGAGTTAAGTTCCTCCAGGATTAGGGACTTGTTTTCCACAATCTTGCCACTTGCAACTATCTTTGTTGGGACAGAGGGGCCATGGGCCATCCTTCTATAGCTTTGATAGTCTTCCATATTTTATGAGGGTTACCTTTAGCTTGTTCGAGAGTAGAAATATAATAGTTAGCTTTAGCAGAGCGAAGTTTATTTTTCACACAGTTATTCCTAGCTGTTCTAAAGGCCTGCCAATCTGAAGATTCTTTGGAATGTCTAGCTTTAGCCAGAGCTTATCTTGAGCTATAAGGGCTGCTTTGAGATCCGAGGTGAACCATGGGTTGGAATTGTTCCCTACCCTTACTTTGATGAAAGGGGCATGCTTATTTATTATTGTAGTGAGTTTGTCATTAAGGATGTAAGCTGCCTTGTTGACATCTTTGGCTAGGTAGAGATCTTGCCATCTGATCATGCTCAGGTCAGATAGGAAGTTTACTGCACTGAATTTGCGAAAGGATCTTTTTGTTATAAAGATGGGTTGCGGCCGGGCCTTAATTTGAGATCTTATGCAAGCAACAATTCCATGATCACTCATGTCATTGTGAAACACTGCCGAATGAGATATTTTGTGTGGATGGGTGGTTAGTACCACATCTAGAATGGAACTGTTGGCAGTATTTAGAGTGTTGTTCCTAGTAGGTTCAGTGACTAATTGCCCAAGACCTAGTTCGTCACAAAGGGATTTGAGGCCGTGTGATTTAGGTGACAGCCAGTCCATATTTAGATCTCCTAGAAATATTGTTTCAGTTTTTGCATCTATGAACATGGATTTCAAAAGATTAAGGACTTCATCACCACCAGACAGGGGTCTATAGCCACCTAGGATAGTGATACATTCTGAGGAGGGGAGATGAAGGCTCAGCGAAACTAACTCAAATTCCTTGGCTAGAGATTTGCAACTAATATTGGTGACCAAGTACTTAGATTTGGCGTAGATAACCACACCCCCGCCTCTAGACTCTCTATCTGCTCTAAATAAATTTAGATAAATTTAGATTTAAAGACCTTTACACTTAAAACTGGTGAAGTTTAAGTACAAAAGTTTAAAAAGTTTTAGTGTTTCATAAGAGGGCAGTTGAGTACTCTGATGTGCTAGAGATTGTGTGAGCACATGAGGTTTAAAGACCTTTACATTTAAAATTGGTGAAGCTCAAGTACAAAAGGCTACAATGTTTATAAAAATAGATGCTCAGAAGCAACTCAACTCAAAAATGTATAAATAAGGAGCCAGAGATACAATTGAGGTAGCAAGTGAGTTTTATTTTCTCAGAAGAAGCCAGAAGGGGAAGGAAACATATTTAATTCAGTGCTGTACAGTAACTGGTAATTGATATTTTTCTTTTAAACTTAGATTGTGGGCTTTTAGTGACACTGTACTTTCTTTGTTGTCTTTACTTAGAATTGTTTTTGGGCTGTTGAAAATTTAAAACGTAGTGTTGGTGTATTTCTTTGCTGTCTTTAATTGCTGAAAATGTTTGCCCACCTCCCTCCCCTTCCCCCAACTCTTAATTATATGCCCTGTTAAATCTGACAGGAACTAAACACAGGGTATAGTAAGAGGTGTGGATTAGGAGGGGCATAAGGGTGAAGAAGCCCACCCTCAGCATGACAAGTGTTTTGATTCATTTACTTATTTCTTGGTTTATTTTCTTTTTTTAAAAAAAAGAAAAGTATCTGATGATCAATGGCAGGATTTTTAGGACAGTAAATTAATAAAAAGGGAACTAGGAGAGCTTCAGTAGCAGACAAGTAGTGGAATGGCAGTATAACTGCAGTATAATGTGGGGAGTGGTGCAATGCAGTGGCTGTGGGGCTGCCATATTCAGGCAGACCTTCTGGGCACTGAGGTGCTGCCCTGTCTGCATGCATCTCTCTGGACTGTGGGATGAGGTAGCCAGATTCAGAGTGGAAGTAAACTGGGTCAGAAGTACCATCACCCCTATCCAGAGACCACCCAGTCTAATGCAACTGCCTCAAAGGATGCTGAGAATGAGGAGCACTTGGATGACAGTGGGCTCAGGTAGGGTTAGAGCGGTTAGGCAATGGCACATCCCAGATCCTATTCCACTCAAGAACTCATATGCCACACTGGCAAGTGGGGACAACCAAATAGAGGTACCCAGAGAAGTGGAAGGAAAAGATGTGGAGGTTAGCCAAGGAGGTGACCTCAGTGGGGAAAGCAGTGGACCCCAGAGGAGGAGGAAGTGAATCCTGGTGGGGGACTCCATCATAAAAGGGATCCAGCTAGGAACAGAGGAGGGGGAGGACAGGGAGGTGAGGTGCCTACCAGGTGCCACGGCATGGAGGGATGGAAGGAAGATCCTGGGGATAACTGGGAAGGCAAGATGGGAGGGTGAGCTGAATGTCATTATCCACCTAGGTACTAATGACCTGGCAAAGGGGGAGCCACAGGAAGTTCAGGAAGAGTTTAGAAAATTGGGAGGGGTCTCAAGCAAGTAGCTACTTCCAGTCACTTTCTCAGAAGTACTACCTGTGAGGCAAGGGAGAGCATAGGGTGCATGCACCAGGAACTTTAACTCATGGTTGAAGAACTGGTGCTGTGAGGAAGGGTTTGGATTCATTGGTGACTGGGGACCCACCTGGAGGGATGGAGGTTTGTTCAAGCCTGATGGCCTGCATCCATCCTAGAGGGGAATCCAAGCACTCAATGATAAGTTTAAATGCTACATTGACAAGCATTTAAACTAGCAAAGGGGGGTGGCAGGCCAGCAAGGAGGGTACCTACTTGCTCACCCCCCACAGCTAGCAGTGGAACCAGTGAACCAGAGGAGTGGCTATCTCTACAAAGCAGTGTGCAAAAGATGGAGATTAGTGCCCAAGAGGTGGATAGGCAGAAAAGGGGCAAAATTCAGCAGAAGGGCAGACAGCAAGGAGAACCAGGGATAAAGGACAACCAAGGAAGGGGCTGGAGTAGAACAGCAAAACAGTCTAGGGAGGTCAAATCATGGAAAGCCATGTGTGCAAATGCCAGGAGCCTTAGCAACAAGATGGAAGATCTGGAGGCTGTCATGGTGCAGTCAGACCTGGACATTGTGGCCATCACTGAAACCTGCTGTAATGATAACCATGACTGGGAAATGGCCATACCTGGCTACAACATATTCAGAAGAGACAGGGCAGGCAGGAAGGGAAGATGAGTGACACTGTATGTGAAAAATGACATAAGAGCCACAGAGATCCAGGAGGAACAAAATGGGGGAGAGATACTGTGGATTAAGCTGGAAAGGAAAATGGGGCCAGCCATCCACACAGATGTGGTCTATAGACCACCAGCCCAGGAGGAAGAAACAGACAGGGAACTGATGCTAGCCATCCAAAGGATGGCAGACAAGGGTGAGGTAGTACTGGTTGGAGACTTCAATATTCCAGATGTGAACTGGAGCATCCCAGCAGCAACATCAGCTAGGAGCAGATTTATCCTGGACTCCCTTCAGGGTGTCTTCCTCAAGCAACTGGTCATTGAACCAACTCAGCAGAAGGCAATACTGGACCTTGTGCTCACAAACAGGGACAGTGTGATGGGGGTAACAGTGGGGGAGCACCTGGGGAACAGTGACCACCAGTCATTGTGGTTTGAAATCACAGAAAGAGCAGAACCAAACCACACAAAAACACGTATCCTGGATTTTAGGGGGGAAGACTTTGGGAAAATGGGGAGATACTTGAAAGAGGCATTAAGGGGAATGGGGCAGGAATCAGGGGTTGAGGAACAGTGGGCACTATTTAAAATAGGGATTACAAGAACAACAGAATTATGCATTAAACAGATTAGCAAGAGGAAAAGGAAGAGGAGACCATTATGGTTTTCCAAAGAGGTAGCAAAGAAAGTGAAAGCCAAAAAGATTGTATTCAGGCAACACAAAAAGACACAGGCAGAAGCGGCTAGGGAGAAGTACCAGGAGAAGCAAAGGGAGGCAGGGAGGTCAGTAAGGGAAGCCAAAGCTCAGACAGAAGAACACATTGAAAAATCAGTGGGTAGAGGGGACAAAACCTTTTACAGGTACATAAGTGAAAAAAGAAAGGCAAAGGGAGGGATAGTGAGATGGAAGGGGAGGATGGGGGCCGCATGGAGGATGAAAACAGTAAAGCTGACATATTGAACAGGTATTTCTGCTCAGTCTTTACTGAGGAAGAGGAGGGTAATGGGTCTGAAGAGATTACAAAGGGTGAGAATGGTGCAGAAATGGACACAAGTCCCTTTACATGAGAAAGGGTCCTGAAGGAACTGGAAGTAATAAGAGTTGATAAAGCAATGGGGCTAGATGGGGTGCACTACAGGGTCCTTAAAGAACTAAGAGCGGTGGTGGCTGAACCTCTGGCTATCCTGTTTAGCCGATCACTGGAAACAGGGTGGTACCCAAGACTGAGGATAGCAGATGTAGTCCCTTATACAAAAGTGGGAACAAAGAGGAAGCAGGGAACTACAGAACAGTCAGCCTCACCTCAGTAGTGGGGAAGATCATGGAAGCACTACTGAAGGAGAGATTGGTGGAACATCTGGTTGTCAATGGTCTACAGGACCCAAGGCAGCATGGTTTCACCAGGGGGTCATGTCAGACCAACCTCATTGAATTTTTTGACTGGGTGACTAGGGAGGTGGATCAGGGAGGGCAGTGGACATGGCCTATCTGGACTTCAGCAAGGCCTTTGACACTGTGCCACATAGAAGACTATTACACAAACTGGGGAATATGGGTGTGGGCAGGACAGTAGTGTGGTGGGTAGGTAACTGGCTGGGTGGCAGGACACAGAGGGTGGTGGTAAATGGCTGTCACTCCACAGAGGGAAGAGTGACCAGTGGGGTACCACAGGGATCAGTGCTGGGACTGGTCCTATTCAACATCTTCATCAGTGACATTGCGCAGTACCTAGAAGGCAGAATTTCACTGTTCGCTGATGACACAAAGCTCTGTAACAGAGTAAACACACCAGAGGGTGTAGACAGAGTGAGAAGGGACCTGCAGAAACTTGAAGAATGGTCAGGGGTTTGGCAGTTGAAACTCAATGCAAAGAAGTGCAAGATTATGCATATGGGGCACAAAAACCCTGGCACAATATATCAGTTGGGGGGTGAGGATATAGCATGCACCAAGCAGGAAAGGGATCTTGGGGTTATCATCTCTGATGACCTCAAGGTAGGGGAAACAGTGTGACAAGGCAGCAGGTAAAGCAAATAGGATGCTGGGATGCATAGGCAGGGGCATCACCAGCAGGAAAAGGGAGGTCATAATTCCACTATACAAGACACTAGTGAGGCCCCACCTGGAGTACAGCTTACAGTTCTGGAGACCTTACCTACATAAGGACATAGACAGGGTAGAAAAGGTTCAGAGGAGGGCAACAAAGATGGTGCATGGATTGCATCACAAGTCCTATGAGGACAGATTGAAGGAACTGAACATGTACTCCCTGGAGAAGAGGAGGGAGAAAGGGGATATGATAGAGACATACAAGTATCTTACAGGGAGGAACAGGGTGCAAGAATACACTATTTTTAAGCAAAAAAGATGTTCCAGGGCTAGAGGGCATGGGATGGTTGGAGGGAGGATGATTCAGAGGAAACGTGAGGAAGAATTTCTTCACAGAACGGGTGGTGGATAAGTGGAACACCTGCCAGAGGAAATGGTGGGGGCTGAAACAATCATGGGATTTAAGAATGCATGGGATAGACATAAAGGAATTCTGGAGGTCAGGGGTAAGGGGCAACAGACTTCTAGGAAAACATAAACTGAACTTACAAGCTCAAATGGGCAGACTGGGTTGGCCATAGGCCCTTATCTGCCGACACTGTCTATGTATCTATGTATCTATGTAATTATGATATTGAGATTTGGTTTGTGGTATTTTACAGAAATCCAAGTTGTAGAGAAAAATATGTTTATATAAGGTTCAACATATTTTGTCTTATGAATACAAGGTAACAGAATTAATGGATGGATAGACACATTTATATTTAAGGAAGAGATATAACATATACCTAAACAGGTTTTTACTTATTTGTCCTTAGAAAACTGGATTCATTACCTAAAACAAAAGGCATTAGAATATGATTTAAAAAGGCGAGTACACAAGAATGCTCTCTTAACACTGTTGATTTACAATTTAAATAATTATTTTGGGATGAACAGTAGTATATTTATAATTCTTCGTTAATTAATTATTAGATGCTTCATACACATGCTGGTGATGATTCTTTTTGATATGGTGAGATTCATTAGTGGACCTAATTAAATATGTTTTTGAATAATGAAGTACTAAGACTTATATGTGTATACATATTTTATTGGTTGCAAGGTGTGGTACAGACAAGCACTGATGAAGGAGTCTGATCTGAAACATCTGCATTATTTGACTGTATCATCTATTCATGTATACAGTATATATATTTTTTGAAATACAAAAGATTTATATTATATACATACATTTGATGAGTGGGCTGCATATTTACAAATCTGTACATATTGATATTTTTAGTTATGATTGGTAGTGGCACCTCCCTTATTTAACCTTTTTCTTTGTACCAAGGTTGGCTGTACTGGACATTCTCCAGAGGAAATATAGCACATAAATGTAGAAACATAGTTAACAGAAATGTTTTTATCATGTAAATTCGTTTTAGTTTTGACATATGCCAAGTATTCCATTTTTGTATTTTAACCTGTGCCTCTTTAAGTAGTAAATCCCAATTGAAAAAATTCATATCTCCTCACCCAAAATAAACTCCCAGAATTTTATGAAATGCCTGTATGTATTGAAATGCTCAATAATTTGGTTTGAGACATTTGAGGTGCCCCATCAGGAGACACTTGCTTTTATCATAGTTAATTTCTGACCTCATTAATCTAGTAAAGTCATTTAAAATCTGCCCTGCTATGGCACCTGAGGAAAGGTCTGCTAAGATGAAACACACATCTTCAGCATAAACCACCATTTTTATCTCTGTATCTTCACTGTGTACAGAAAGATCTATAATAGTACTAGTATTGTATAGTCTCTGCAAGAGTGGATCCAATGTTAAAATATAGAACAGTGGGCTTAAGGGGCATCCCTGCCTTACTCCTCTGGTAACTACACATTCCTCTCCCACCCATCCATTTATGTAGATACCTACATGTGTCTTCTTATAACAGAGTTTTACCCATTTTATGAACATCTCGGGGAAACCAAAGGCTGCCATGCATTTCCAAAAATAGGAATGTGCCACTTTATTGAATGCCTTTGATTGATCAAGGCTGACCAGAAACTCATTTATTTCTTCAATTTTCCTTTCTCCATAATTTCTCTGATGAAAATCAGTCCATCTATAATTCTTCTTCCTGGTAAAGTACAGAATTGTGAGGGATGAATAATACTTTCTAATACTAATGCCATCCTGTTACTTAGGATTTTTGTGACTATTTTGTAATCGGAATTCAGCAGATAAATGGTACTCTAGTTTGTGAGTAGTTACTTGTCTCCTATTTTGTACAATAAAATAAGTAAACCTTGATACATACTTTTAGGTACAGTGAAGCCCACCAGGATGAAGCACAGTGTGAAAGGTATACTTCATGACAAAAGGGATTAACTCCAATTAACTCCAGTTACTGTAGTAACTCTACTGCAGAATTTTGTAACCCTGCACTTTATCCTAGTGGGCTTCACTTTAATTTATTGAACTGTAATAAGAAATTAAGCAATTGTACCAATTCAGTGGCTAGTGTTGCAAAAATGTTTGTATAATTTTTCTGGTAACCTGTCTGGACCAGGTGCAGTCTCCTGTTTTAAACTGGAGTTCGCCATATGTATTTCTTGCACTTTAACCTATTTAAGTAAAGTGTCTTGTAAAATCTCAGGTGTTTTTTGGTAATTCATCCAAATTTACCCATTTATCAATATCTGATTCAGATCAATTGTTTTTTGAAACATCTGTGTCACATAGGCTTCAATTTCTGCTAAAATGTTTTTTGTTACAGCTCAACAATATCCCATCTGTTGATTTCACTTGGCTTATCACTTTATTTTCCTTTGTTTTGAGTAGCTCTCAAATGGATTTATCTGTCCTTGTTTACCCTGTTTACCAAAATGCTGTTCTGTTTCAATGGACTTCATTCTGTCATATTGTAACTTAACCATTTCTTCTTTAATGTTAGTTATTTGTTCTACAAGTGAATTGTTATTTCCCTGCTGTGGAGATTGCAAAAGGTACAGTTGTGCTCTTAAATCAAAATAGCATTCTTTTTTAAATTTCCTGTTAATTTTCCCCATGGTCTGAAAATACTCCCGTATATCCCTTTTGCTATCTTTCCACCATTCGTCCAATGAATCATAAAGAAACATTACTGATTTCCTGGCTTCTAAAATATGTTAAAATCCAACAACAATAACTGGATCATTTAATAGGCTTAAGTTTAGGCTCCATTACCCAGGCCCTTTAGTGGTTCCTGTGCAATTAGCTAGTGTTAAACTAAATAGCCCATGACCAGATGAGTTGACTGGGATTACATTAGCATTTCTGACTGGTAGAGTTGGAGAAATGAACCAGTAAGCAATTCTAGTTGAGAGGATGCCCCTAAAAATAAGTATGTGGAGTGGGCTGTTTTTTTTTTTTGTACAAAAACATCTATTAAACCTATCTGGGCAATAAGGCTATTCAGAAACAATGACTCACAATAGACTTTTGAAGTTTTCAGTCCTTGATCTGACAAAAAATAGATCCAATTGAATTCCTCTCAAAAAAGTATTTTTTTTTTGCTTTAAATAAATATAGTTGAATTAATTTCAACAAATCAATATGACCAGTTTGTGTCTGGAGGGCATAAATATTGATATTTATTTAATTTATTTAGTTTTTGTTGACCGGGTAAGTGCACTAGACAAATCCTACCTATTTTCAGGCACGACCTGGGGGAAGGGGATACAGATGAATGCCAACTGATCTTGAACCAGATTAAGCTGTTGGTGGTATTCTTTAGTGAATGAGGGAAATTTGGCCAGGACACCGGGGATATACCCCTACTCTTTTCGATAAGTGCCATGGGATCTTTAACATCCACCTGAGCTACCACCAATCCAGGCAGATGGGACCTCGGTTTAACGTCTCATACGAAAGACAGCACATCAGTAGTACAGCACCCCTCTCATGCTGCACTACAGTGTCAGTACTGGGATATTAACCTGCTTGCCAGATGTGGGAACTGAACCCACAGCTCTCTGATCTCCTGGCCTCAGAGGCGAGTGTGCTGCCTACTGAGCAACTGACAGTGTAAATGTGTGATATGATGAAACTCCATAGACTGTATATGAACATCTAATAACAAATCCCTCCTCCAGTCAATATCAACCACGTGCATTATTTTTATGTTTGGATCTGTAAAAGAGATTCCTAGTCCACTACCTGCATCTACCCCTATCGACAAAAAACATGGTCCCCACACCCACGCATTACTAGCTGTTTGAATATCATGCATTTTAATAAGTCATGTGTCTTAAAAAAATTAAAATTACAATCAGTAAATAAAGCAAAAGTAGCCATTTTTTGTCTATCGGAAAGAATACTGTTCATGTTCAGTGAAGCCACCTACAGTTCATAATACTGAGAACCAACAATAACAAATTAATCCATCTCAGAGCACTTTCCTTGAACTTTCTTGGCCCCATTCTTCATCTCCAAGGTTTGTTTTTAATCTCAATTTGTTTTTCAGTATCTAGCATGACATGTACCTGAGATGAGGGAATGGATGCATTGTCTGAGTCCCCTTCAGCCTCTGAATCACACCATTGTAAAACTGCAAATTTGTTGTGAGTGGGTAGAGATTCTAGTGGTGGGTCATCCACTGATTGTTTATGTTTTCCCTTTTCTTTTTTTTTTACCATTTTGAAGTCTAATTCCCCTAAAATGGATGGAGGTGTGTCATGTCCATGGGGACAGGATGCAGAGTTGGTTCAAGGTCTTGTGGCTGTGGTGGGACTTCTGCTTGCTCATTCCCTGTTTGGTGGGTACCATTATTCTAACGGTCTAAAGCATGGTGGACCTGTTGTTCGGGTTGGGATTTGGCATGTGCAGTCAAGAAGCTGACTTAGCTGCTTTATTTATATAATATCTTTGAACAACATAGTCAGCATTTTTGGTGTTATGGGTGGCCAATGGACATTCCAAAAATAAATGCCCCTATTCTTCCCACAAGTTACACTTCTGCATGTTCTGGCAATGGTACCTGAGTGCCACAGTTCCCCACACTGTGTGCATTTGATAATTTCACAATTCATGCTGATGTGCCTGGGACAACCACATTCATTTCATTGGCAGGGGTGTCCTGGATAAAAATGAAAACCTTTGTCTCTCCCTATTTAGAAACAGTTCAGCAGGAGTTGCAGATCATTAGCAACCTGGTGTATCTTGGTTCTAATCCTCCAACCTCCATTCCAAAACCCCTCCCCATCCAGCATTGGTTCTGGTGTACCCTGTATTTTATATTTCTTTTCTTACCAGTATGGAATATCAGGAATGTTGACTCCTTCATTTTGAAAAAGGATTGTGATAGTGCAAAATGTTTGTTTGGTTAAGGGGATTATCTGAAATGGAATCCAAATAGGATAAGTTTTTAAAGTCATAATTTCCCCCAAAATTATTCTAACAATTCTGGTGTATAGAAATTAATGTTGAACGCAGACTCTCCTGGAGCATGAATAAGGGCACAGACATCTGCTGGGGTAAATCCTAGGGACTGTTTAATAAGGCATTTTCCTACAAACATTTGGTCAGGTGGTGTTTCCATGCCCCCCAAATATCTCAGCCTGAATGCATTTTGGCCTTTTGTCAGCTCCACTGGTTTGGGGAAAAGGTTAAAATATGTAGGTGTTTTATCAGTTTTTGGGTTTGCATTGTTTTCAGATTCCTTCTCCATGCTATCTTTACTGTTTGGAGGGAGCTGCGGTTGATTTAGAGGCAAAACCAAATCTCCTGGCTGTGCATCGTGAAAAAACTCAGGTGCATTGTCAATGGATGAATAAGAAATTGTACCTGAGGCATTCGAGCTGATTAGGTTACTAAGCCCTTCACCCATGTCTAGATTTCCTTGTTCATTCTGGCCATCCTTCTCTCTGCTCCTATCCATTCCAGGAATCAATAAGGTAGGGTCTTGTATCCATGTTCCATCTAGGGTTCTGAGCCATCCCACAGCCAACAGGGCTCCTCCTGGCATCCAGTTTCCTTGTTCTGCACACTGTTGTTGCTTTGTCTGCTTGGTATTAGTAACTAGGTCCAGATCCAGGTCCTTGGCACTTACGGTGAATAAAAAAATCTTTACTGGAACTAAAGTAGTTACTCCTGGTGAATTCTCTATAAGTCTCTTGCATTTTTATCTTCTTCTTGTCTGGTTTTTGTTTCATTGAGCTCTCTTTCAGTCTGTGATAACTGGTTTTGCAATACAGATTTTTTCTGTTGTAGTGCTCTTTCAACATATGAACACCCCATATTGTGCTCCATACTTGCAATATTGTTCCTTTCTTGTGCATCTGTTGCTTGCTTCTCCTTATTGGTGCCTGCAGCACCTTTGAGAGTGCCTTCAGCACCTCCACCTCCATCATCCTCCAAACCCCTACTGGGTTCCTCTATCATGTTTCACAAGAAGCGTAATGCCCCCCCTGCAGCAGAGTAGGGGAATTCCCCGGATGTCCTAGCAAATTCCTCCAGTTCTCTAAAAATACCACCAACAGCTTAATCTGGTTACCATCTTTATCCCCCCCAGTATGAGATTGAAAATATGCAGAATTGCCTGGTCCTCCATTCCCGAGTGACAAAAACTAACTAACTAAACTAAATTAAACATACTGATGTAACCATTATCAAAATAAGAGTTAGCTGATTAAACAAAAAGGGATTACTTTATCTCCAAATGCATTTTCAATAATATATTATAATGTTTTTGAATGCAGATTTATGATTTTTGTTTATTTTACAGCTTTAGCAATTTTTCTGCATGTTATAATTTATAATGGAACACCTGTGTAATTTAATGACTGCTCTACAGGTGGTAGGAGGGATGAGTTCTAGTTAAGGTAAGTGTATACTTTATAATGGAACTCATGTGTAATTCAGTGACTGCCCTACAGATGGCAGCATAAATTTTGCACTTTAATATATTTGCAAACATTCAACGGATTTGCATGCAATTTTGTATGCATGATCTCATGGGGTAGAACTCTTGATGTGTCAAGTTTTGTTCTAGTCAGATGTACTGATTTCAAGAAGCGGATAGTAATAACAAAAATGTAAAGTGATCATTGTTTGTTTCCTGTTTTATTTTATTGTTTTTTTGTCATCACCTTGTGCCTAGATGGTTTAGATTTTGGTTTGAAATTTTAAGGGTATAAAGGGCACGGCCCTCATATGTGTCTGTCACTGGTTTTAATCCATTCCAAAGTTATTATTAAGCATTTGTAGATGTCACAACAACACACTACCTGTTGTACATTATTGCTTAAAGTGAATGATCAAGTTTGCCATAGCAATGGGAGTAGTAACCTGTAAGGGTTGTGACTCAGTCTCCTATCATTCAAACTGCCAAATTGTACTGTTTTCCATGAAAAAATCCTTTCATTTCTGTGTTCTTCTTCATTTGCATAACCCTGACCCTTTTTTCTCAGTGCTGCAACCCCCAACCGTGACATCATACAAGGGAAACACAATTTTTAAAGGGACACTATCTGTTCTTAGCTGACTCTTTATCTTGTTTACAAGTAGCTGCATCTAGCATTATAACACAGTAGAAAAAGTCTAGTGATTTGATTGGGTGAAAGCAGCTCAGAGCCGTGTAATCACTGACCCATTATTACACTCCTGAACTACTTATAGCCATTCAAACACTATAACATAAACATAGAAAAGTATCATCCCACTACCACATTCTGATAAGAACTGTCACTTAAGACCTGTCACTTCACCAGCAGGCACTAAAAGTGAAATAACATCTACACAGAATGGCAAATGAGCTTGTTGGTCTACCCGTATCACAAAAACATTTTTCCAGAAACCTTTCCACAGATTGAACTGCTGAAAACACTACCAAAACAGAAGAGTGCACTTTGATTTGAGAGTTAGAAAATCAGCTATTTATTGTACCCACAATGAATTATTACATAAATTAGTATACAGGCTACATTTCACAGTAAAGAAATCGTGTAGCTAGATACTATATGCACAATACCTTGTTTTGAAAATAAAAACATATAAGATCTTATATTTTTGAAGCCACTGTTGAAATAGGAGACTGCACTTCACAGTAAGGAAACTGGAAAAAAAAAGCTTCTTATTTTACCCACAATGCCATGCTATGGACATTTACATATTAGGTGGTATGCTGCAGTTACCACTACCAACATTAGAGGTCGCACTTCTGAGTAAGGAACATTTTAAGTTAACATTATAAATTACCCAGAATTCCTTGTTGCTGTATGTAAAACATTGACAGCTCCTTTGTATGACATCATTCTGGGAGTGTGGTCATACAGAAAAACTGGAGGACAGCCAGAAGCAAAGTGATGACAAAACATAAAAAAAAAAAAAAAGATTATGAAAGATTTTTTATTTTTTTTACAAAACAAAAAGCAGCATCAACACCTGAAACATGGCTGGCAATGGCATACTATGTGAAAAAGGCATTTGGAGAACCTTCATAAACCACTTTAAAACAGAACTCTCATGTAATTCTGTGACTGCCATACTGATGGTAGGAGGGATCAGGTCTAGCTGAGTAAGTGTATAATTTACAATGGAACTCATTTCTAATTCAGCAACTGGAACCGTCTTTTGGATGTGACATTAAACTGAGGTCCCATTTGCCTGGATTGGTGGTAGTTCAGGTGGATGTTAAAGATCCCATGGCACTTATTGAAAAGAGTAGGGGAATTTCCCTGGTGTCCTTGCCAATTTTCCCTCATTCACTAAAAATACCACCAACAGCTTAATCTGGTTCAAGGTCAGTTGGCAGTCCTCTGTATACCCCTTCCCCAGGTCGTGCCTGAAAATAGGCAGGATTTGTCTAGTGCACTTACCTGGTCAACAAAAACTAAACTAAACTACCCTACAGATGGAAATAGCGAGTGTTATATTTTGCACTTCAATATCTTTGCATCTATTCTATGGATTTGCAGGATATTTTGCATGCACAGTCCTGTTGGGTAGACCTCTTGATGTGCCAAGTTTTTTTCTGATCAGATGTGCAGATTCCAAGATGTGAATAGCAAAAAAAAAAAAAAGCTAAAAATAATTGTTTTTAGCTTTTTTTTTTGTCTTCCCTTAAACACAGATGGCTTGAAATTTTGATCTGACATTTTCAGGGTAGAAAGGGTGTGGCCCCTTTATATGTGCCTTTCACTGGTTTGGTGGAAAATATTAATCCATTCCAAAGTTATTATTTGATATGTGTAAAACTTGCAACACACCACCTGTCATGAATTATTGCTTAAGTGATTTTGCAGATGCCTTTTTTCACATAATATGTCATTGCTGCCTATGCTTCAGATGTTGAAGCTGTAATTTGTTTTGTAAAAAAAACTGTCATCATCATTTTTATTTATGTTTTATCAACACTGCATCCTCCCAGAATGATGTCATGCAGATAAACTATCAATGCTCAACATACAGCACCTTAGAATTCTGGGTAAATTATAATCTTGTTGTAAATGTTAGTTACTCAGAGGTGCAGTCCCTTATTTTGGTGGTGGTGACTACACCTAATATGTAGATGTGCATATCAAGGCATTGTGGGTACAACAATAAGTAGTTTTCAAATTCCCTTATTGTAAGGTGTAGTCTCATATTTCTGTAGTGGCTTCAACAATAAAAGCTCTCATATGTTTATTTTCAAAGCAAGGTATTATGTATATAGTATCTAGCTGACAGGATTTCTTTGCTGAGAGATATAGTCTTCTATGTCGGTAGTGTAAATGTCTGCAATACTAAGACTGATAAACAGAGGTCTCTGTTTCAAAACAGTGCTTAAAAACTTTGTTTCCCTTGCATGATGTCACAAGTGGGAATTACAGCACTGAGAAAAAAGGGTGGGTTATGCAAATGAAGCAGAGCACAGAAATAAAAGCATTTATTTCATGGAAAACAGCACTTTGTGGCAGTTTCACTGGTAGGAGATTGAATCACAACTCCTACAAGTTACTACAGTTTACAACTCCCATTTCCTATAGCAAACCTCACAAAATCAATTTAATATATTTGCAACCATTTAATGGATTTGCATGAAAGTTTGCAAATGTAGGTTTGGTGGGTAGGTCTGTTGAAGTGCCAAGTTTTGCTCCAGTCAGATGTGTGGATTCTGAGATGTGGATAGAGAAAAAATGTAAAAAAAAAAAAAGCTGTTTGTTGCTATTTTTGGCATCTTCTTGTGCCCAGATGGTTTAGAATTTAGGTCTGAAATTTTCTGGGTAGACAGGGCTAAGCCCATCGATGTGCCTTTTACTGGTTTGATGAAAAATATTAATCTGTTCCAAAGTTATTATTAGATGTGTGTAAATCTCACAACAAACCCTCTGTCATGCATTACTGCTTAAATGGAACTCATGTGTAATTCAGTGACTGGCTACAGATGGCAGGAGGAATCAGGTCTAGCCAGGTAAATGTATAATTTATAACAGAACTCATGTATAGTTTGTGACTGCCCTACAGATGGCAGGAAGGATCCATACTAGCCAGGGTAAGTGTAAAAGCTATAATGGAATTCATGTGTAATTCAGCGACTGCCCAACAGATGGCAGTAGTGAGTATACAGTTTTTGACTTTAAATTCTCTTGCTATTGTTGAATGGATTTGCATGAAATTTTGCATGTGCAGTCTTGTGGGGTAGACGTCTTTATGTGCCATGTTTTGTTCTGGTACAATGCACAGATTCCAAAATGCAGACAGTGAAAAGATTTAAAAAAAAAATCTCTGTTTTTGGCCATTTTTTATCATCGCCATGCTTCCAAGTGATTTGGAATTTAGGTCTGAAATGCTCAGGGTAGAACAGGCTTGGCCCACAGATGTGCCTTTAACTTGGTTTTGTGAAAAACATATTAATCTGTTCCAAAGTTATTCAATTTTAAAATTTTGAGTTCCAAGCATTTTCAGTAAGCACTTCAAAATATCTGTACAAAGGGGTATGGCTTGAACAACTGCAGTTACCTCACAGCTCATGAATAATCATGAGCTTTTTTTGCATACCCATTTTTTTAATTGAGGGAATTAGAAAAATCAATTGAAAACTGCAAGCTATCCCTGTTTGAGAAGCTTGGTTTGTTCAAAATCACTGTTTACAACAATTTCTTTTTATTTTCACCTGATCATATTGCAAGAAGATCAGTTCCTTACTTGCCTCACATTTTCAGAAATGTCACTGTAATTGCATCTCATAAATAATCATAAGCTTATTTGCATATCTGCTTTTTAAACTTGATGGAATTAGAAAAATCAGATGAAAACTACAAGCTACTTCTCTTTGGGAAGCATGAATTGTTTTGAAATATGGGCTATACATCAATATCAATCAATCAATCAATCAATCAAATATTTATTTATTCAGGTGAACATCATTGAGCAAGGCTCATTTACAAGATGGACCTGATAAGGTCAAGGTTCAATAGTTGGTGCACAACAGACACATCAATACACTTATATATGCATAACAAATACAGAAAAAAACACTTATAAATACAATAATCAAGGGTAAGAAGTTGATTAAGACATACATGACAAGGTAGGTTATAGGAAGAGTATACTAATAGATAAAGTATATACATATCCCAATAGAGCAGTCAAGGCATACATACAGCATAATGTAATGCTAGGCTGAATGGGGAGCATTTAGGAATGATGTAAGGACCAGTAATTAATGGGAGAAGGATTAGGTAGGTAGTAGGTAGTTAGGTAGAGTTAAATATGTTAAACATTAGGGCTATAGAAGGGAAGTAGTCATTTCTTTAACATATGCTAAAACAGACATTAAATAATTGATTTTGTGTTCGTGTGAACTGAAACAGTTTCAGACAGTTCTGTGACTTTGAAATATACAATGTTTAAAAAAACTTTTGGCAATGCAGAGAAACAGGAAAGTAATATTGTCTGTTTTAGTTTGGATCTGTTTTGGCTAGTATAAGAGAACATTAACACAGTGATATCAAAGGAGGCAATGCGGTGTAGTTGGTAAGGCTCTGGGCTATGATCCTAGAGACCACAGTTTAAATCCCACGGTCCCGCATGAATATGTTCAACTATTCTTTCATAGTAACTCATGCATTTATCAAAACTAATTATAGAAAAACACTTGTGTTTATAAAAAACTAATTACAGAAGAAGTAATATCTCAGAAAGTATGGAAATTCTTTGCAAAAAAAACCCTTTGTAATGCACTAGTTAGGATTAAAAGAACAAAAGTAGGGAAATGTAGTGTTAGGGTTTCCAACCCTAACACCCCACCCCCACCCTGCAGGCAGCAACAGATGTGGGGTGTGCCTTGGCACTGTCAACCCTAACGCTCACCCAGTTCTCATATACTGCACCCATCTCAGCTTACTTACTCCTGAAATTGGGTGAGCGTTATGGTTGACAGCCCCAAGACACACTCCACGTCTGTTGCAGCCTGCATGATGGGGGGGGGGGGTACAATGTTGAAAACTCTAATGCCACATTTCCCTACTTTTGTTGCTTTAGCCCTGACTTGTGCATTAACAAAGTTTTTTTTTTTTTCTGTGTGTGTGTGTGTGTGTGTGTGTGTGTGTGTCTGTTTTATTCTTTGATAACTGGTTAAGTCCCAGTAGTCAGAGGTGCCTTTTTTATGGGCAAGCCGGGAACACTTGCGAGGTGAAGTGACTTGCTCAGAGTCATACAGAATGCAAGTGGATGTTGTGGGAATCAAACCCAGGTCTGTTGGATGCACCAAGTTCAATTACAGCTTGCACTCTAATTGCTAGACTATACTGTCATCTCATGGCCACATTTGTGTTTTAAATGTGTATGGTTGCTTCTGATGTGTTGCCAATATCTAAAACAAGTAGTGTCCAGTACATCCTGTCCCAAAATGTTACTTAAAAGGTCATGCAAATCATTTTAAATTTACATAAATTAAAAAAGTAGGTATCTGACCAATTTAGGGGTCACATTGTCATTGGTTGTCAGTAGTGGTGTACAAAATTTTCACATTCTGGCAAAATGGAATGTTGCAGAATGTTATGAAATTCCACCATATTCCATCAGCAGTGAAATGGCAGAATTCCATGGTGAAATAGTGCAGAATGGGTGTTCTGGTTCCTTACCACAGAATTTAATTCTGTGGATTTCGATCTATTCTGCAGGAAATGATGCTGGAATGATTTTCTACAGGAAAATATTCACAGAGGGTGGGATATTTAGACTGTGCCAGGCAAGGGCACAAGCCTGGGCGCAGCGCAACTGGGATGCACCAGGGCATGGCCTGGGTCATATTCAACGGTGCTGCACCATGGCTCAGCACCATTGAATATGGCACTGGGGCCACCCCCACTGCGCATGGCACAGTGGCACTGCACCAGTGCAAGTGGCAAGTGAGGAGCAGGGGGATGCGCCAGTGCAAGTGTGGGTGCTCTAGGTGCGGTAACAGTGATATTCAATGCTGGGCATGCAAATGAGGCCATTGTGCCTTACATGCTAACATACTAACATACTATTTGCCAGCAGATTCGGCCTTATGGTCTATCGAGTCTGCTCGAACCTCAGATCCCTAGTTGGGTGCCGAGGTCCCCCCCCCTTGTGTTCCAGAAACCCCTATCTTCCATCCCCACCCCCCTGGGACAGGCCATCATCTGATACATCCACTTTCTGTGTCTGTCCCATCATCTCTTGAAGCCCTCCACTGTGGATCTCTGAACCAGCTCGCCAGGCAGTGCATTCCAAGGGTCCACCACCCTCTCAGTGAAAAACCTCCTCCTCTTTTCCCCCCTCACCCTTCCACCTTCCAACTTCAAACCATGCCCTCTGGTGATACCTCCTGCTTTAGTCTAAAGATCCTCCATGTTTACCCTATTTATTCCCTTGAGGTACTTGAAGACCTCCAATCATGTCACCCCGTCTCTCCTCTCCTCCAATGAAAACAGGCAGAGCTCCTCAAGTCTGTCCTCATCGTCAAATCCCTAGCCCTTGTATCATCTTAGTTGCCCTCCTCTGTACCCTCTCCAGGGCTGTATGTCTCTCTTCAAGTGTGGTCTCCAGTACTGTACACAGTACTCAAGGTGTGGTCTAACCAGTCCATTGTACAGCGGCAGAATCACTTCCTTGCTCCTAGAGGTGATCCCCCTTATGATGCATCCCAACATCCTGTTTTCCTTGCTAGCTGCTCTCCTGCACTGCTCAGAGTTATTCATACATGCATCCACCATGACCCCTAGGTCTTTTTCCCCTATTGAGGCCTCCAGCGCCTCCCCTCCCAGGGTGTACCTGTGTTTAGGGTTTCCCCAAAAGGCCATTGTGCCTTGCATGTCATTATGGCCCCATTTGCATGCAGGTGCACTGATCCCCGGTGACTTGCACCTGGTGCCCTGCCAGGCTGCAGCAGTCTGGGACTGACGTCCCCTGCCCCTCAGTGGGCAACGTGCCCTATCACCTGATCATGAGCTTAATAGATCTATATCCCTGGTGGTCCAGTGGACCCTACTCCATCACCTGATCCTGGGCATAATGAAATCATCTCCCTGGTGGTCCAGTGGACCTGTACCCTTGCCCAGTTGAGGGCAATGAAAGAAATTAATTCCCTGGTGGTCCAGTGGACCTGATCCCCAGCCCGATCATGGGCAAATGGATAGTTTAAATTCCCTGGTGGTCCAGTGGACATGATCCCCAGCCCAATTGTGGACTTCGGTTGTAGAGAAATGCCCAGGTGGGTCCGGCAGTACCCCCCTCACCCACCCACTCCAGACCCGCCACCCTGCTCCCCCAGTCAGCAGCGGGTGGCAGCTCCCCACCCAAAAAGCTGCCCAGCGCCCCACCGACTGACAGCATACATTGAGAGCGCCCATTGGCCACTGTGTGGGCCAGCGCTGCAGATTGTACTGTACTACAGGACCCAATGTGTCTCACACCGGCCTGTGTAGTACAGTACAGTACAGGTCTGCATGCCCATTGGTCCATGCAATGGCCAATGGGTGTAGCACATATTCTAACTGTCAGTCGGTGAGCAGCTGGGCGGTCTTAAGTGGGCAGCTGCCACCCACCGCTTGACTGAGGGGAGCAGGGTGGTGGGTCTGAGTGGGCGGGTAGGGATGGGGGTACCGCTAGCCCACCTGGGCTTGTCTTTATAAACAAAGCCAGCAATCAGGCTGGGGATCTGGTTAACTGGACCACCAGGGAGTTTAAACTATCCATTTGCCCATGACTGGGCCTGGGATCGGATCTACTGGACCAAAAGGTACTTTAATTTATTCATTTGCCTGTGATCGGGCTGGGGATTGGGTCCGCTGGACCACCAGGGAATTAATATCTTTCTTTGCCTCAGATCAGGCAGGGGTGCAGGTCCACTGGACCACCAAGGAGATGATTACATTACACCCATGATTGGGCAATGGAGTAGGGTCCGCTGGACCACCAGGGTATTCTCATACATTTTATGCTCATGATAGGGCATGAGGGGCACGGTGCCCAGCCTGTGTCTTGGGAGGTCTGGAGGCCACCCACAGCAGGTGGCTGCCGTGTTGCTCCTTGCAATATGGCAGTTCACCTGTGGGTGGTCAGGACTTGCTCCTCATTTTGCTGGGCACAACCTTGCACTCCCCTGAGCAGTGCAAGATGGGTATGTGCCAGTATATGCACCGCACATCCCAGGCTGAATATCAGGATATGCAGCATATGCCTTGTCACACACACCCCCACAGTTGCACTGCATACATCACTGGATCGCCCCAATGCATCGGGATTTGTGCAGCACAACATCCCCCTTTGAATATCATGCTGGGGCACATCAGTGGGTAGCGCATGGCACAACACTCTTGTGCCATGTTCAACCCCTTTGAATATCCTGCCCAGAAAGTAATCAAACATTACTGAATACAGTCCCACAAACCATAGCAAGTGGAATTCTACTGAATGAGAAGTGAAATTCTGACTGAAATTCTGTAAGCAAAATGGTCATTCCACGCTAATCCTGCAGGCAGAAGTCCACATTCTTAACAGGTCTAATGGACAGGCTTAACCATAGCGCATCAGATTTATGAAGAGAAAAAACACTTCTAAAATCTTGCAATGCAGTAAGTTATAAAATAGAAAAAATGTTAAAACAATTTCCAGGCTCTTCTGAGTAGCATTTGGGGGATGCAGTGAATACTGTTTGCTTCTGGTAATGGTCACACACCAGTAGAACTCATCCAAAATTAAACATAATGGCACAGATATTCAAAAGGGCTGCACATGGCGCAACAGTGTTGCACCATGCACAACCCACTGATGCACCCCGGTGAGATATTTAAAAGGGAAAAGTGTGCCTGCACAAATCCAGATGCGCCAGGGTGCATCAGTAATGCATGCAGGCACAGGTGGGGGGGCGTGACCATGCATAAACTGCACAGCCCGATATTCAGCCGAGGCCATGCAGAGCTATGCAGGTACAACCACTACCTGTGCCTGCACAAAGCTGAGCCGAAAAAAAAAGGAACAAGTCGAGGGCCACCCACAGGTGAGCTGCCGCATTGCAGGGTGCAACACAGCCCATTGGTTCATAGCATGAGCCAATGGGCGTGCAGCCCATACTGTACAAGTCAGTCCAGATAAGTGAATGAATTCATTCATTCACATATCTGGACTGACTAGTAGGTATGGTTGCACGCCCATTGGCTCATGCTCTGAACCAATGGGAATGCAGCCCTACTGAGCTCTCAGTCAGATGGGTGGTGGGGCGGCAGGTAGGTGGATGCTGCCACCCCGGCTGACGGGGGCGGGGTGGTGGGGCTCAGGGCGAGGTGGGGTGGGGAGCCACTAGATCACCAGGGATTTTGGACATGGGGGTGAGGATGCCGCTGTGATCGGCTACTCACGGTCCACTGGACCACCAGGGATATTGGACTTTGGGGGCAGATCTGATGCCTGTGATCGGGCTACTCGGGGTGGGGAGAATACTGTTCTGCCCATGATTGAGGCTACTGGGGAAGAATACTGTTCTGCCCGCGATCGGGCTGCTCGAGGTGAAGAATACTGTTCCTGCCCGCGATCGGGCTACTCGGGGCGTCAGTTATGCCCGCGATCGGGCTAATGGGGGGAAGAATACTGTTCTGCCCACAATCGGCTGCTCGGGGTGAAGAATACTGTTCTGCCCACGATCGGGCTACCGGGGAGGGATGTTTCAGTTATGCCCGCAATCGGGCTAATGGGGGAAGAATACTGTTCTGCCTACAATCGGGCTGCTTGGGGGTGAAGAATACTGTTCTGCCCACGATCAGGCTGCTTGGGGGGTGAAGAATACTGTTCTGCCAGTGATCGGGCTACTCAGGGGGGCACGTTTCAGTTATGCCCATGATCAGGCTAATGGGGGGGAAGAATACTGTTATGCCCACGATCGGGCTGCAGGAGGTGTCAGTCCCCGACGGCTGCTGCCTGGCAGGGCGCCAGGTGCAAGTCGTCTGGGATCGGTGCACCTGCATGCTAATGGCATGCAAATGGGGCCTTAATCAGATGCAAATGGCCCCCAGTGCGCCTTGCATAAATTATGGCCCCATTTGCATGTCACCCTTTGAATATCGCAGGTGCTGTGCATGGCGCAATGGAACTTGCACCACTGCATCTCAATGCTCCACTATGACCACTTGCGCTGGTGCAGTTCCACTGTGCCATGCACAGTAGGTGTGGCCAGGGGGCAATATTCAAAGAAGTTGCGCCATAGCGCAACCCCATTGAATATTGCCCTGGCCACACCCCAGCACAACTATTTTGAGCGGCACAGGGGCTTGCGCCACAAAATGGCGCAGTTTGAATATCTGGGCCCATGTGTGAAATGTGATTACAACACAGTGGATGAACCAGGCTTGAGCTTGCTACAAAATGTCTTTAATCACTTATAGAGGTAGGCGAAGTTGCCAAAATTCGCTCCGTGGAGCAATCTGTGGAGTAGTGCGGAATCCGTGAAGTAATCCACAATGCAAAGTGGAGTACTTTGTGTCATAATGAGGAATGTGATGTCCATTGATAACAATGGCTTCATGTTACTCTGCCTTCCCCCAACCACTTCTGCACCAATTTTAATGCGAAGTACACAGAAATCAGTGTACATGTACTTCTCATCACTTAGCCTTGTTATTGAGCTCCAAGGTGAATTTTGCAGTAATTTATGGGACTGCAGGCCACATGGGCTCTAGATTGTTCTGAACAGCCTCTGTTTTGTGTAGTGTGTGTGTGTGTGTGTGTGTGTGTGTGTGTGTGTGTGTGTGTGGTAGATGAAGACAATTTTCTCTCAGCGCTGTGAGATTCAAATCCTCTAAAAGCTGTTAAAAAAGTATTTCTGGGCCATATTTTTTGCTCAAAATATAGTACATTAATTGTAGGAAACCCTCCTGTGCTCATATCATTGAGTGTTTATTGTTTATGTGTGGATTTTGAATGTTAATTTAGAACAATCAGTCTGTGTACTGACAGACACTTGTGTGCTTTGGGGGATGAGCGTATCTGTGGTAGAGGTAGGTTAAAACTGGAAGAAAAAGGCAGTCTTTCTGTTTGGGTTATATTTTTCTTATATAATTGTGTTAATGTATGCACAGTAATATTTTCAGTAATTCTTGACTTTTTTTTGCTGATTGTTGTGGTGTTGCTGTGCATAAGTTCAGTTTATTTAAAAGATTTTGTTATATTACTGAAGTTTTCAATTTGCTACGCATTACTTGTAGTGTGTGTGTGTGTGTGAGTGTGTGTGTGACGCATGCCATCAAATCAGACACATTTGATTGTGCCACAGAGTAATTCCAGCAGTGTGAATTTGCTATCCACCACACCTGCTTGATGTTCTACTGCTTTGTGTTATCTTGGTTTAGGACTGTTACTGCAGTGCACTGCAACCCCCCCCCAAACGGTAAAAGGTATTCTTTTCCAGATTGGATTGTGACTTGTGAGCATTGGTTAAGGTGTTGTAGTAACTTTGTGTATGCATCTCTTCTTGATTGTGCAGTGCAATCTTAATCTGTCTGTGCTTTTGCATCTGTTTAGAGCCCAATCTCCATCTCCAAGCCATAGCTGTTTTTTTTTTGGCTTCACATCCACTGGCCCAGACTGAAAGTTCAGAAATCTAAATTTGTTTCAAAGTTTCTTGGTGATACCCCAAAATCTCGGCAAAGAGATGTGCAAGCAAAGCTGTTTCTGGCCGCGGCACTGCTGCAAGATTTTCCATGGGCGTGGTAGTACACAGAAGTGCATAGCTGATGTCAGTAAAGTGATTTCTCCATCAATGTTTTTTACTGTGCAATCTATAGTTTCTCTCATAGTTGGAGAAGATTATGTTGTCCCAGCCGGTGGTGTTTGTGCAGTTTCTGCTGGCATGAGTATTGCTGCCTTATGTTCACTTCTGATCAGTTAACCATTTCAAAAAATATAGTTGAGTGAAAGCTGTGACTGACAGTGTAGATGATGTCATACTCCCCATTAACATCCCCATGGTAGCTGAACATGATTCTGATCCTGACAACTATAACTCACAATGTCACATTTTTTCCAGCGCTGTTGAGCTCATGCCTTTGCTATCAACTGATTGAAAGTGTGGCACAAAAATAACAGGTGATGATGATGATGATGATGATGATGATGATGATGATGATGATGATGATGATGATGATGCTGTGGCTGGAATATGTTTTCCACATGACAACATCCAAGGTGAAAATGTGGATGCGGATGATGATGAATATGATAATGATGTCAGTGACCCCTGTTGGGAACTGGAGAAAAAGAAAGTCAGGGTGGCTGTATCTGGGTCTGTTGGTGTTAAATCCCACCTCCTCAAAAAAGTTGTGGTTTGATGGTTCCTGTTGATGATAGTGATGATGACCCAGTAATAATCATAGGTAACCATGTTGTTCAGTTGGAATCCAAGTGTGTCCAGTCTGAAAAATCATGTAGCACACCCCCATTTCAGGGATTAAAAAAATGGAGTCCAGTAAGCAGCATCAGGGACATGATAAACATAGGGGATCACAATCCCCAGTGTGGGATTTTTTTTGACCAAGATGCAAATGATGTGTCAGTTGCAATCTGCCAGCTTTGCCATGTCTGTGTAAGTCGAGGTAAAAAGAGGAGCCATCTGTGCATGGGGGTCCAGCATACACATCTTAAGAACAGGTGCATGGCACTGAGGACCCAGCACCAGATGGCAGCCAATGCCGTAATGGGGTGTTCACCCTTGTCATCAACCTTACTAAGCATGTTATCCCCTTACATGAGTGTAAGACCAAGTAGGAATGTCTGCAGTAGCGATGAAATAACAAATCAGGAGGATTTCTACAGGCATGATGAGGGGGAGGATTATGATTTAGAAATCTTGTCAAGTGGTGGTCAGAGTAGCAGTGGTGGTGGTGGTGGTGGTGGTCAATGCAGTATGTCTAGTGCAAGTGGTACATCAACCCCGTACATAAAACAGGGACGATAACTTCATTTGTGGACTTGTCACATGAGCATCCCTCTTCATCACACTTCCACACCCCACCTCCAGCCATTCGCAGAGTCGAGTCATTTGTCACACCCCATGCAAAACGTGTAAGTCAGCCCATGTGGGAGAGTGTTTTTGCCTGTAACCTCCTGCCTGCCTTCCTGAAGCATGTGACCTACACTGTGTAAGCTATGTAATGTGTGTGGGCTGCCTGTGAATTCTCACTCCGCCTTAAAGTAGAATAAGGCTGAGTGTACAATGTGAAGTCATAATTACAAGAAGAAGTGGTGAAGTGAGGGTTTAAAATGGGCACTCCATGCAGCTGAACATTAATGTGAAGTGGCCACTTTGTGACCACTTCGCAGGCAGAATTTTACTTCACTGCATCTCTTATCACTTAATGATAAAGAGAGGAGTAGCCATATTGAAAATTAGTATGCATCCCTTTGGCCATCTGATAACTGCTTAGGCCAGCAGTCTGTTTACAAAAGGAAGCCAGAGAGTGCTCCTTGCACAAGATGGACAGTGAAAGCCCTGTGATCACAGCTCATATTGGCATGGTAAAATTAAAATAGTACATAGTGTACTTGATCTATGATGGGTCACCTTGCCTTGGTGGTCAGACTTAATCAGAATTCATCTGAGTCACAAAACTAAGGACCCCATTTAATATCATGGAATCAAGAAAGAAAGTGAGTAAAAACATAGAAAAACATTAAAATGATTTGCAGGGTCTTTTAAGTAGAAGTTGTGGGACAAAATGGATAAAGTTCGTTTGAATTTTTATTCAGAAATGTCAACTCTAAGTTATCTCATTTTTGTCTTTACTTAATTAATTGGTGAAATGACAGAGTTCTTGCCAAATCCAAATGAAAGATCTTTGAAATACCCCTCCCTGAAATGATAAAAATGTTGCCTTTTCAAGAAAAAGGTCTACACAGGTTTTGATCCCATTCCAAATATTCCTCAAAATGGTATATAGCCACTGAAGTTTCCTTATTTTTTTGTTCTGACATGGAAATGAGCAATGATATTATTTGACTTAAATGGTTTGAATTATTGGCAGTGCTGGTAGCAAGACCCAGCTTCCCCCCCAGGTTGGGGCCAAGGAAGCGGGGACCCCTCCTGTGGACAATGGTGGCCTAGTGGCCTAGTGGGGCACGGTGGCAGCGCGGTGTTATATAAAGGTCCAGATTTTTTTTTTGCTGGTAAGGAAACACCCCTTGGGCAGGGATGTGCAGTGACGTTCAACATCTGCCTTGCCCCCTGAACATAATGGTGTCAGCTGCTGTGGAAACACCCAGTCTCCAGCAGGGGTCCCTAATGCACCGGACACTCAAGGCCCCTCCCCTCTGGACTAGGACAGCAGTCCATGGGATGCTTAATCCTTCTCCTGCCAGCTGGCCCTCCAAATCCTGGGTTGGTTCCTGAACCCAGGATGTTGGCACACCAGATGGACACCTTGCCTCTGCACTGAAGGGCCGGCCATAGGGCTTTGATGTTTAAGTTGATTTAATGTTGTATATGTTTACTAGCCACAATGTCAGCTTTACTCCATAGCAGGAATATCTTCTTCAGCAAACCACATTGTTCCAAGATGGCACCAATGCAAGAATACGGACTTCATAAGCCTGATTCAGTGCAACATGACTTCATGATAACCACTATAATGGTATACTTGCATTCTTAAATCCTACACATCAATAAACAGGCTGCTCTGGAATAAGTTTCAACTTGTCTCAGAAGTGACTAGTTTATTATGGAGAAGGAATATATTCATTGCAACCCTCCCTGACAGCTCCCAAGGAAGTCTGGTGGACCTTTGATTTAGTTTCTGACTAAGTTAACTCATCCTGCAGGGCAGGACATTGATTAACTGTGAGTTAATGCCTGGCAGCTCTTGATTTCCTACTCTAAGCAATAATAATTGTTAGCTGTTTCTCAGCAAAAGTTCAGTTTGTTAACATGCTTGACTGGGACTGATGGAATTAGAGACAGGTAATATCTACAAAACAGTAAAGTTCTTAAGGCAAAGGTATCCATTTCCTCATAAAAAAGCATTGGCTGTAAATAGTGTTTAATGTTTGTATACTGTAGTGATTGCAACATATGCATTTTTCTTAATTTGTTCTTTCACTGGCAGTAAGCCATGTCTTGAGGCTAGAGTGCTTTGAGCAAAAGACAGAGTCAGCATCCCTGCTCACAGGGCTGGGGCTAGGTACCCTCAATCCCAGCAGTTGCTTGGGTCACCCTGCTCATATGGGCCCTTGGACAGAAGCTGTGCAGTCATCAGTCTTTTGAAATTTTATATACATACATATATATATATATATATTTTTATATTTATTTATTTATTTTAATGTATGTATTTCTTTCCATCTGCGCTATTGAAAAATCATACAAGGGACATCATTGGGTTGAGAAGAACCTTCCAACTATGCATCATAGTGGCAGAAGAAAATTCAGTAAGGTACATTTATGGGCCTTAAAAGAAGAACCTTGCTGGGGGCCCCAATAAACCCAAGGACCACTATCAGCTCTTCATCAAATACTGTTAGTCCTCTCTTTACTTTGCATATTAATCCATTTCAAAGTTATTATTAGGTGTGTGAAATCTCACAACAACACACCCCCTGTCATGCATTATTGCTTAAACAGAACTCATGTGTAGTTCAGTGACTGCCTTTAGATGTCAGGAGGGATCAGTTCTACCCAGGAAAGTTTATAATTTATAAATGGAACTCATGTATAATTTGGTGACTGCCCTACAGATGGCAGGAGTGATCAGTTCTAGCTGGGTAAGTGTATAATTTATAGCAGAACTCATGTATAATTTAGGAACTGCCCTACAAATGGCAGGATGGGTCAGTCTTAGCCATGGTAGGTATAGAACTTATAATGAAACTCATGTGTAATTCAGTCGCTGCCAGACAGATTGCGACATTTCCCATTAAATTATGCACATTAATATCTTTGCAACTGTTTAACGGGTTTACATGAAATTTTGTATTCGTGGTTTTGTGGGATAGGTTGTTTGAAGTGTCAAGGTTTGTTCCAGTCAGTTGTGCAGATTCTGAGATTTGGATAGCATACCTTTCAACTGCCCTCATCATGAGGAACAGTTCCTTATTTTACCTCAGAAAATCTCTCTGTTCCACATTTTACACTGAAGTTTTAAAGCACAAATCCAAGCAGTGAATGAGAAAAACATGTTGCTCAATAAACAGAAAACTGTGTAAACATGAAAACACACATCTGTACAGTGTACTGAGCTTCCATCTTTGTGATTTGGTGAGGTGTTCCTCATTTTGCCTATTTGTTCCACATTTTGAAGTACAGTGTTCCACATTTGGAGGTTGAAAGGTATGGCGGATAGCGAACAAAAGTAAAAAAAAAAACACTGTGTGTTGCTGTTTTTTGTCATCTCCTTGAACTCAGATGGTTTGGAATTTTGGTCTGGAATTTTCAGGGTAGAAAGGGCCTGACCCTCAGATGTGCCTTTTGCTGGTTTGGTGAATAACATTAATCTATTCCAAAGTTTTTATTAGGTGTGTGTAAATCACATAGCAACACACCCCCTGTTGTGCATTACTGCTTAGATGGAACTCGTGTAATTCAGTGGTTGCCTACATATGATGGGAGGAATTAGTTCTAGCAGGGTAAGTGTACACATATATAATGGAAATCATATATAATTTAGTGACTGCCCTACAGATAGCAGGAGGGATCAGTTTTAGCCAGTTAAATGTATGATTTGTAATGGAACTCATGTAATTTAGTGACTGCCTTACAGATGACAGGAGGTATCAGTTCTAGCTAGGTAACACTTTCCAAAGACATGCAAAATGTTGTATGCCCTCCTCAAAGTATATCATCCCAATGGCTTGATTTCTAATAGTATCCTCCTGGGACTTTGAGAGGTACAATTTATAAAGCCTTCCTATAAGCATAGAAACAGAAACATAGACAATATCTGAAAGAAAAAGTCAATGGATCTGTCTAGTCTGCTCTGGTCCAACCTACAGCAGTGTCAGACATGATGCAATGCAAGGCCTTGCAGTATTACTGTAGAGTGCTGTAGTTTGCTGCTGGAAACACTGTAATTCAATAGCAATTAGGTGCTTTGATCATGCAGTATTGGTTGACATGTCATTTACTGCATGGTACTGTATTATATCCCCTGCTGGCTCCCCTTTATTGCCACTCCAGAATATTGCTGGGTGTTCTTAGTCTGAGCCCCCTTTATGCAGCTCAGTCTGTTTCATGGGTTTATCCCCTCCTGCCTACTTTGTCCCCACTGCCATAAGCCCCTTATGCCTGTACCAACCCACTTTCAATTCCTTCACCATCTCACCCTCATACACACCCCATGGCAAGGTAATCCACTTGTCCATCACCCTCTGAATGAAGAAATATTTCCTCAAATTTCTCCTAAACCAACCTCTGTCCAATTTGTATCAATGCCCACTAGTGTAGGTTCATTAGCTGCATTTAGACAGTTGCTGCTAGTCCACTCTATTGATCCCTTCATCTACTTAAATGTGTGTATTATATATACCCTTTCTGTCAGTTGTCAATTAAGTTCCTGTTTAGCCTGCTCAACATTTCCTTTGAGTGCCATCCCCTGCATGCCACCATCATTTTGTGAGCCCTCCTCTGCACTGCTTTCAGATAATCTCTGGCTTTCTTAAGATAAGGACTCCAAACTTGCACATAGTACCTCATTTGTGATCTTACCACAGATCTTAAGAATGGTAGGATTACCTCATGCCTACTACTATTAAAGCCATTGCAAATGTAGCCAAGTACTCTGGTGGACTTGATGTATGGTTCACAGTATTGGTTGTTGCCTTGAGGTGACACTAAAGATTATCCTAAGGTACCTTTTCCTCCATTGTTTGGCCCCCTCTGTCAACTCTTTCCCAATACTATGCTTTTGGGTTATTTTTGTCATTGTGCATAACCTTGTATTTTGTCACATTGACTTTGAGTTATCAGAGCTTGGACCACTTTTCCAGTCTCTCCGGTCTATTCTCACTCCCTTAATTTTGTCCTGCATACACACCTTGCACATATTTTTGCAAATATACTAATTTTTACCTACTAGCCTTCTCCTGTGTCAAAGGTGAACATTTTGAAGAGTACCAGCCTAAGGACTGAACCCTATGTTACCATGTTTGTACACTTTATGACTTCCAAGTGAGTTCAAATCCCTCCCTTCCTTGAGGTCTGCCCCCCAGTCAGTTGCATATCCAGTTCGATAAACACTCCCCCATTCCCAGATCCCTTTGTTTCTTTACAAACCTCCTGGGTGATATTGAGTTGCTGAAGTCCAGGTAGAGCACATCTGCATCCTGGACTCTATCTACTGCCTGTGATACCGAGTCAATGAAGTCAATGGAGTTTGTCTGTAAAAATGTCTCCTTAATGAAGCTGTGATGCATTTTAACCTGTAGGTCATTTGCCCCCAAAGAATGCTACTATCTGCTCCTTGATAATGGATTCCAGGAACTTCTTTATGATACAGGTCAAAAGAAATGGCCTGTAGTTTCCAGAAACCCTCCTTGTTCTATTCCTTGTGGACAGAGACAACATCTATCAACCTCCCATCCTCCAGGACCACCTTTGACACCAGCAAGCTGTTAAACAGGTCTGCAAGTGACTTTGCCAGTGCCAAGGCATGGCAGTTATTGTGTTGCTTGCAGGCATGTGCAAGAAACACATTGCTTTAGCAGTTAGGGAGCAGGCCACAATTTGTCAAGAAATGTGGCCACGTCACCAGCTGTTTTGGTGCATTACAAGCTACCAAAACAGCTGATTGCATGGTGTCCCCATGGTGATGGCTTCTCCATTGGCCTCTCACAGTCCCCAGGAAGCCGACGGAAAGCCACTGCCCACCGCTCAGTGTGTCTTTATGGTGAAACATTTCAATACATAAAGAAAAAAAAGCTGATGGGGTGCCCAATCCCCATCAGCATAATGCACCTCCCATGGCTCATGCATCCCCCAGCATACTGTATGGCTGACGGGGGTGCCCAATCCCTCATCGGCTCCACTGCCCCCCAAACAAACTTCCATCTGCCACACTGGAGCCCACCCCAGCATGGCAAAAGTCTCCTTGGCCAACGGGGGTGCCCAATCCCCCATTGGCTCAACTGCTTCCCCCAAACTGCCTGGTGCCACGCTGGGAGCCCACCTCAGCAAGACAAAAGTCCCCCATCATCTTTAAAAAAAAGACCTAAAAGAAAAAAGGTCCCTTATTGGTTCTCTTTCTCCCTCCTCAACCCACACCTACCCTCTGTGTACCCCACCTCCTCACACCCCCACCTCACCCCATACTTACCTCTGGAGCCCAGCGCAAAGATCTTTGGTGGATCGGGAATATGTCTGCACTCTTCAATGCTGACTGAAGAAATGCCAGAAAGCTGTATAATGGCATAAATGGCTTTTTTTTTCAAATGTATTGCATATCTTGGCCATTTGTTTGTAATTTCTTCACCAAATTTTCAGCATGGGGTCTTGTGACCACCTCCTCATGAACTCCGTCACTGTCATTTTGTTTTCAGTCCTGAAAGGCAATTTTGTGGTCACTGCATGGAACCACCTTTTGGGACTGATTAATGAAACAACAGTGTCACAGTTCATGAGATAGGCCCCCAGAAACCCTATGTTGAAAATTTGGTGTAACAATTCCCAAAAATGACTGTTTTACAATGTGTGTTGCGCAGTTCCTATGCATGCTCGTAACTTTGAGCATTTTTTATATTTTCACTCCAGATTTTCAGCATTCTACCACACCTTCTTATGAACAGTACAGCTGTCATTTTTCACATCTTCTCTGAAATGTGTTTTTGCACATGTAGCACACAATGGCATGGTTGGTGTGTGAAATCAATGTTCAGGACAGATTAAGAATATCACAGTGACATTGTTCATGAGGTAGACCCTAAAACCCTATGTTGAAAATTTGATAAAAATTCCCAAAAATGACTGTTTTTTGAGCATGTTTTGCACAGTTCCTATGCATGCTCGTAACTTTGAGCATTTTTTATATTTTCACTCCAGATTTTCAGCATTGCCATTTTACTACACTTCCTTATGAACAGTACAGCTGTCATTTTTCACATCTCACCCAAAGTGTGTTTTTGCACAACAGTGAGGATGTCGGTGTGTGAAATCAATGTTTGGGACAGATTAAGAAAATCACAGTGACACTGTTCATGAGCAGAGGTCTTAAACTGGCTATGTTGAAAATTTGGTGACAAAAGTCCATAAAATGACTGTGTTACGAGTGTGCATTGTGCAATTTCCATGCACCCTCATAAGTTCATGAATTTGTAATCTTTCCAGTCCAGATTTTCAACACTGGCATTTTTCCACACCTCCTTATGAACAGTACAGCTGTCATTTTTCACACCCTGGTTGAAATGTGTTTTCGCACTTCCGGCATAGAATAGCACAGTCGCTGTGGGAAATCGATGTTTGGGATAGAGTAAGAAAATCACACTGACAATGTTCATGAACAGAGGTCCAAAAATGCCTATGTTGAAAATCTGCTTTAAAAAAATCCCAAAACTAATTACATTACAGGTGTGTGTTGCACAGTTTGTACGCACACTCGTGACTTCACCAGTATTTTTGTATTTTCACTCCAGATTTTCAATTTGCCATTTTTTTACACCTCCTCATGAACAGTACAGCTGTCATTTTTCACATCCTGTTCAAAATGTGACACCAAATGGTGCAGTCACTGTGCAAAATCACCTTTCGGCTAATAAACTGATGCAGTGGGATCACAAAAAGCACATGTTGAAAACTTTGAGTAAAAATACCAAGAAATGTCCAGGGTGTTAGGGTTTTCAACCATAACACCCTACCCTGTAGGGACTGACAGGCCTCAGAGGTATGACTTGGGACTGTCGACAGTAATGATCATGCCATTCCATCCCCACCCTGCAGCCAGTGGCAGGCATCGAGGTGTACCTTGGACCCTTTGGCCCTAGAGTTCACCCCATTCTCCTATTTTGCACCCATTTCAGTGTATTTTCTTATGGAATGAGGTAAGTGTAAAGCCCAAACACTTCAAAGCACACCTCAACACTTGTAAGTGTCTGCAGAGTAGGGTGAGGTGAAATAGCGTGACAGATATGGGCACACCCCAATGCCTGTCCATCTCTGCATTGTGTGGGTGGAGTTGGCGTCATTTCAGCACTTAACTGCCATTCCTATACTGCATCTATCTAACTTCTGCACTTCCACTGCTAATGACAGCAAGTAACACTTGGCATTGACAAATGCTTGTTTTTATGTAGCCGCCAGGGTTTAGAGCACTTTAAAATTTAGCATAAAATCATATGACCTAAAAGATTCAACAGAAAAAAAAAAATCATGGACTATCAATCAGAAATCTCCCATAAGAAGGCAGAGTTCCTGTCCAGGGAGATAGCTGCATCAAGAAATCGACCAGCCCAGCTCTTCCAGACCATGAACAGACTGTGCAATCCAGTCTGTCTGTGGGGTCGGAGAGCTTTTTCACAAATACAGTGTGATGAGTTTGCTCATTTTTTTGAGGATAAGGTGTCATCGATCAGGTCAGAGATCCACAGTACATGTTCTAATGAGAGTTGCAGGGATCGATGTGGGGTTACAGGCCCTCGGTCTACCTGGACAGATTTTGACCCACCAGCAATCATGGATATCATGAAGATTGTCCAGGGCTTGCTACTGACTTGTTGTAGTTTGGATTCTGGTCCTACACACCTCCTTGAGGGGTGCATGGATGTGATCGGACCAGTCCTTGCTGAGATAGGCTGGTGCTCTTTGGACCAAGGGGTGGTTCCGGAGCCCTTAAAAGAGGTTGTCGTGACACACCTCTTGAAGAAATCTTCCCTTGACCCAGACTGTCTCGTTAACTACAGACCAATCTCTAACCTGCCCTTTTTGGGCAAGGTTATTGAGAAAGTAGTCTTGTTGCAGCTTGATGACTTTCTTACCACCCATGAAGTCTATGATCCTCTGCAGTCCGGTTTCAGAAAGAGGCATAGTACCGAGATGGCATTGGTACTTAATGATCTCCTAATAGTGAGAGATCGGAAGAGCCATTCAAACTTGGTCCTCCTTGATCTCTCTGCAGCATTTGATACCGTGGACCATGGGACCATGGACCATGGGATGTTGCTAGATCACCTGCGGCTATTCTGTGGACTGTCAGGGACAGTCCTCAGATGGTTCCACTCTTTCCTCACAGGCCGAAGTCAGAGGGTAGTTTCAGGAATGTTTTCCTTTGCTCCCTTTGCTCTGTCCTGTGCGGTGCCGCAGGGCTCTGTGCTTTCCACCATGTTGTTCACGGTATTTATGCTGCCGCTGGAAGACATTATAAGGCATTATGGGCTGAGTTTTGACTGCTATGCAGATGATACTCAGTTCTATATGTCCTTTGTACCCGAACAGAATAAAGCATTATCGGTCTTTAATAACTGCCTCACTGAGATCCAGGACTGGATAAGTGCTAACTGATTGAAACTGAATCTGGATAAGACTGAGGTGTTGGTTGTGGACCCAGATCATAGTGCAGAGAAGTTGACTCCTGGGTCTCCCTTTGGCCATGTACTAGGGGGTAACCAGTTGAGACCTTCTGAACAGGTTCAGAATCTGGGCATAATTCTTGACAGCGAGCTGACACTGAAAGCACAGGTGTCAGCCGCTGTCAAGTCTTCCTTTTACCATCTGAGGAATATCGCTCAGATAAAACACCTTGTTTCAAATGATGACCTTCCTGTGCTGGTCCACATCTTTGTTTCCTCGCATCTTGATTACTGTAATGCTCTATATCTAGGGTTGCCGGGAGTGGATCTCCGTCGCCTACAGCTGGCACAGAATGCTGCAGCTAGGTTGTTGATTGGGTTACCAAGAACTTGCCACATCACACCTGTACTGCGAAAACTGCACTGGCTGCCGGTGCAGTGGAGAATCACTTTCAAGGTTGCGTTACTGACCTATACGACCCTACACGGTCAGGGACAAGGCTACTTGCAAGGTCTCCTTCGACCTTACCACCCTCTTCGCCCACTCCACTTCACTAACGAGGGATTGCTAGAGATTCCCATGATTCATCTTCAGTCATCTGGGGCCAGAGCTTTTTCTTTTATGGCCCCAACCCTGTGGAATTCTCTACCTCATCAGATTAGAGAGCGTCTGTCCATGGAGTCATTTAAGGTGTCTTTGAAAAGTTATCTGTTTGAATAGGTCTACTGCTGCTTTTATTGGTTTTATGCTATTATTTATTATGTCTGATGTTATTTTGATATGTAATTACACTTTGATATGTAGCAAAGTGCATTATAAATACATTTTGATTTGATTTGATTTGATTTGATAGAAACATAACAGTAACACTGGGGGTGCCCACTCCCTCAGTGTCATAATTGGGTATCCTTGGTCCTACTTTTTTTCTTAACCTGTAAAAAAAAATTCCATTGATGTCTTTTGTACCATTTCTAATCCTCATCCGACCCTCCCACTCAGCACCCATCACCCCATCACACCAAGCCCATACTTTCATATCAGGGGTCCAATGCTGTAATCCTCTCTTGACCATGGACACGTCTTCACTGTTCAAAGCCAGACCATAAACAGAAGAAACAGGTGTGCCATTCAATTAGAGGTGGGTGAAAGTTGCAAATTTCACTTTTGTTGAATTTTCACAAAAATTCGGAAAATTAGTTGAATTTTCTGAACTTGTTGCTATTGGCAAGATTGGAATCTTCCATATGTGTTTGCCAGATTTTCTCTCTGTTGCATGGAATTTTTTGGCTGAACTCCAGAATAACACACATGAACTGCAAAATAATAGTTCTGAAGAATTTTTTTCCACAGTTTAATGAATTATTCCTTAGTACAGTACATGTAATTTTTCCGCAGTTCAGTGATCAGTTCTGCAGACTTTTTTCTTCACAGTTTTTTGCAATAATCCACAATTTATACATTTTTTCAACCATTCTAAGATGGAATTTCCATGAAAGTTGGCAATTTGATTTATGCAGTTTTGTGGAAGTGAAAATCTGACTTTTGCTGAAATTTTACTGACAGAAAAAAATGTTTTCGCACACCTCTACATTTAATGTATTTCAATGGAGTTAGGAACTTAGAGGCATAACATGGCCATTTGTGCTTATTTTGTGGCCCAGATTTTCAAAATGCCTTCTTTCAGACCCCACCCCATGGACAATGTCATTGTCATTAGGCAAATCTGTCCCAAATGGTGATTTTGCAGTCCTTGCACAAAATCACGTTTCTGGCAGAAGTTGAAAATTTTCTCTGCACTTGTTCATGAGGTGGGGTCATAAGAAGATGATGTTGAAAATTTGCTGTAAAAATATGAGAAAACAACAAACTTATGAGCCTACTTTTAATTTTGTGAATGCAGCCTTATGACTTTTGTAATTTTCTATATTTTTACCCCAAGTTTACAACATAGCCATATATTTACAGTACCTTCTGTATGTGACAGCTCTCATTTTTACAAATTTTATCCAATTTTTTTTTAATACCCGAAAGGTGATTTCACTGCCTCCATGAGAAATCACCTCACAGGTAGGTGTTGACAATTTTCTCTGCCCTTATTCATGTGGTGGGGTCATAAGAAGGCTATGTTAAAAATGTGGTGTAAAAACAAAAAAACAACAAAGTTATAAGACAATGTTGAATTTTGTAAATTCAGCCTTGTAACTTTGGTAATTTCCAATATTTTTATCCCAGATTTACAACATAGTCATACCTTTCCAGCACCTCATGAATGTGACAACTGTCATTTTTCAAATCCTGGCCAAAATGTTTTTTTTACATCCCAAGAGATGATTTCATGGTCCATGTGTGAATTCACCTTTTGGGTAGGAGCTGTAAAAATATTGCAAAACAACAAAGTTATGAGCCTACATTGAATTTTGCAAATACAGGCTCAATAAGTCTGGTAATATTCAATATTTTTAACCCACATTTTCCACATAGCCATTTCTTTACAGCACCTCATGAATATAACATCTGTCATTTTTCAGCTCCTGTCCAAAGTGTGTTTTTGCATCCCAAAAGCTGATTTCATGGTCCCTGCATGAAAATCACCTTTCAGGCAGAAGTTGAAAATTTTGTCTGCCATCTTCATGAGACAGAGTTATAACAAAGCTATATTGAATATTTGGTGTACAAATATTATAAAGCAACATATTTATGAGCCTACATTACATTTTGATAATGTAGGCTCGTAACATTGGTGATTTTCAATATTTTTACCCAAATTCCTCAACTGCAGCCCTATTGGCTTTTGCCTGAGTTTGTTTTTTTAAGGGTAGGACATGGTCCATTTCATTCCCTTTGTAATTTTATCACTAAAGAGCTATGTGACCACAGTAAATTGTGTTGGTGGCCACATGCACTCATGCTGACCTCATTTGAGAAACACTGGTCTACTATTTCTGATAGTTAATTATGAACCACCCTAGTAGCACTCATAACAATGTAATGTGCTTTTGATTTGAGTATTTATTTATTTGAATAAAGTTAAGGGGAAACAATTCTTCCCTATTTCATGGTCCAGTTTCAACAAATTTATATCTAAGTGTTCGCAGGGGTTGATATGTAGAACATAGTTGTTACCAAGTGCTCAATAAAAGCTGAGACAACATTCTTCTGCAAAGCATTAGAGAATGTTATCTGGTTAATTAGTCCCTGAGACTAATTAAAAAAAACAGAAAGGGGGGGAGAAGAAGAGAGAGAGAGAGAGAAAAAGAGAGTTTAGACCAGAGGCGCAAGCAGAAAGAGATGGTGGTGCCCTCTTCTATCATACTATCATAGAAAGGCTAAAAATGAAGACACCTTTTTGTTTATTTTAGAGTTTTTTTGTATTTTTCTTTTAATTAACTATTTATCACTAATTGAAAACATACCAGTCAAGTAGTTTACATGCAACCTGTATTTCTGGCTTTATTAAACACTCATCTTTGGCCTAGCCAAAATTTCCATACACCTGTTTACCTCAAATGTGTTCTAGTAGAAGACTTTGTGGGCACATCCAGTATGTGGGTGACAATGACAGTTTTTGATATATGCTTGACAGTTACCCTGACTATAAAGTATTTTGTAACGAGTCCCCTTCCCTCTGAAAAACAAAACACAATGAAAACTTCTGTTAATTTGAATTTGAAAAGATAATTTTAAACTAAATTGTGATTTTAGTCCACATGAAAACAGGAATTTTTTTCTTCTAGAAACTTTTAATTTAAAGTGTAATCTTATGTAAAATAATGAACTACCTAAATAACAGTAATACAAATCTGTCAAAGGAGCATGTTTAGCTCTACTGATAAAACTGTTATTTTTGAAATGAAAACTGATATAAGCAAGGGAAAAGTAAACAGAGGCAACAAACAGAGAGCAAAGAGCAGCATCATGCTGTAGGTAAAACTAAATACTGGTAAAATTGATATCAAGGTTAGAGTCAATGTTTTGAGCAAGCTTTATTCTTTAGAGATCATTCCTGATTTCAAGACCTGTGGTTGACAGATATCAGTTAGAAAATTCATTCACTCTTTGAAAAAGTGCATGTCTTGTGCAATGCATTAAAGTATAAGGTTGAGGAACTTGTCTGCTGCTTTTACCTCTGTAAGTTGTATTGTTAACCTTTTCCCATGTTCAATATTTAATAGCATTGATATTGAAGGCTCATAGTTTACTTCCCTTTGTCACACTGATAGGCTTAGAGCTCGATCTAAATGTTGTTGGAATCTCTTTGCATCATGCCTTTACTATAGCCCTTGTATAATATAGGCTAATTCACTGTACTGCATGCAATACAGAATCAAATCTTGTTTTAAATTAAAACTGTTGTAATTAAAATTTTAGGCAGGAAGGAAGAAGATGGGTTAGAAATTGTCCTCCTGAGTCTCCCAACATGACACTGCAATAAAGTAGTGAACAGTCATCACTTATTTGGAGTGCATCATGTATGGATATATGTAGAGTGATGATTATCTGGTACATAGTCAAGGATTCTAATTACTGAGTGAAACCTTCCATCATATTTTTTTTTTTGTGCAAGCGATCTTTAATTTTGTGATTCTATAAATGAAAACAAACTTTGTATAGAGATTCAAAATACATTCCAAATAGAAATCAAAATATCCTTAGAAAGGATGGAAGAAAGGAAATTGGTTTTATAAAATCCCTTCCAAATACTATCATCCATATCATTTTATAGTCAGTAAGCAGTTAGCAGAAGCCATTAATATTACGCTAAGGTTAAATGAAAGACTGAGGAAGTTTATGGAAATCTCGGTGAGGTAAAATACAAAACCAGTGGGACTGGGCCCTATTCTGAAAATACTTGAGTTGTAAGTACAGCATGGGATACACTGTTTTGTGAAATGGCCTAGTAAGTTTAGCACAGGATGATTGAATGACTTGTTCTTGATCAACCTGTGAATAATTGGTGGTGGTGGTGCAAATTTAAAATGCCAATATGCTGAACACAAGGAAGTCTGGAAGTACTAAAACACTGTATAGGAGCTAAACAAAAAAGAAGCACACTACCTCAATAGCCTAAGGTATAAATATGTATCGGGTAAAGTTATAATACACTGGAGTACAGTATACACAAATAAAATGCCAATAAAACAAATAATATTGGAGTGCTTTGAAGCTCAATGCCTTGTTCTCAGATCATGTGGCAATGCTGTGACTGGGGTGCTCTTACAGTTCCTAATTAAAGGGAAGAAACAAGTCAAAATAATTAAAAAAAGCTCAGAAAAACAGGCAAATAATATTAATTCATAAAAAGGAGAAAAAATGGAACTTCAGAGTGTGCCACACAATAACTGTCCCTAAATTCCAAGTGGCTGTATAAGTACTTTCTCAGGAAAAAAAATCATGGCAACATGAATCATGAAGATTAACAATATATAAAATATATTTGATCCAAACAGCATAGATTGTAATACTAGAAATATCAAAGAGTAGAAAAAGGGAGCCGTAAGCTGGCACCAGAGTCCCAGCAAGTTCATCCCTTTAGAACTCAAACATTTCTTTAGCCACTAATTAGCTTACTAAGGTGTGTATATTAATGGAGCAAAATCAAAATTTACTTTTTAAATAAGTATTTCTAAGTATTTCTTTAAAACTTCTGCCAGGATCAGGTATGTGGGAAGCTGGGAGTGCAGATACAGGCACTAACCTCCTATACTAAATTAAGGTCCAGTAAATTACAATGACAGGGACAACTTTTTATTATTTTGTACTAAGCATATTTTTTTTACTCTTTTTTACATATAGTATCTGTATGCAGTTTATTTAATTGAGGTCTTTACTGGGGGGCCTATTTTATAAGCACAGTAACACACTCCGAAGTGTGGGTTATTGCCCAGATGCAAAATGCATTCCCTGCAAGCACCTCATGCCTTGTAATGCACTTAGGCATGCTGTCATCCGGCCATACGTCACAACTCCTCATGTGTAACTGCTTGCTTAACATATTGTTTACATATTTTGCAATACTAATTTTGTAATTTTTTTATTTTTTTAGAGAAACCCCATTTTATAAGGGGAATAAGATACTCTCATGTGTGGCTTATTGACTGATAATAGCATTTCCCAGGTTCTGAAGGCATGCAGCACAAATGCGTTGTGCCTCATAGCACTCCCGATGCATGCTATTATCAGTCCATAAACCACACCTCAGTCTTATTCCTCATGCATTGCACTTGTGCTTTACATACAAATGTGCACCAAATTTTCCAACAGTCTTTCTTCACCTTTTTTTTTTTCATTTTGTTAATGTTTCTATTACTTTGGCTCTTTGTTATAATTATTTACCAGGGGTATGCCACTTAAGTTGCAAAGTTGTGTTCATAGGAAGTTACACTATTAGGCACAATCTGGTTTGACACATTATTCTTAGTTATGTGTTATAAACATTGGTTTCGACACTGTTACATGATCATAAAGCTAACAAATGTTTTTCATTAATTTTCTCATAATCATTATTTTTAACTTATATTTTATTCATTTTAAAATGAGCATGCCATTTAGCAAATACATTAATAATAAATCACAGATACATTATTACATGGCATTGCATTTGTTCTCATTTTGGCACCGTGAAAAGAGATCTACCAACTGTGGTTTTCTAAATGTCTTTTAAATTTCATAATGTGGACAGACATATACACTAGCCAAGAACTGTGGGGAACAAAAAACATCTGTATATAGAAAATGCCATGTCAGAATTGAAAAACATGACCCTACTAGTTACTGTTTCCACAATACAAACTATAACAAAGAATTTAAACAAGGATTTGAAATGAGAGGTCTCATGTCATAATTAATTATGTACTTTTCTTACAGCAGTCATAGAAGACATAGATTATATGATTTTGCTCATTCAGATGAAAACTTCATAATTTCTGGTATTTTCATATGACAACCCCTTCAATTTTGTCATTTTCATAGACAAAACCAATAGTTTTAGCATTTTTCATGTAAGCCCTTTAGTTTTTGGTTTTTCCAAATGAAGGATTCCTTGGGACCCATATTCAGAGCTGGTCACAATTACAGCACTGCCATTTGCCCAGCACTTGTGATTACATGCAACTGGCTCCATTACAATGGCAGCTGGAACAGCCCTCCTTTCACCTCCATGACCAGCCACTATCTAAAAGTCATGGAGCATGATCACGTATATAATTGTGCTCCATGATTGTCAGATGGCAGACAGCAGTGGAGGTGAGAGGGGGAAAACCCAAGAATCACATTCTCCAGGGGAAAGAATCTGAAGGACAAACTTGAACATAGTAGATTGACAATGCCAAATAGAAACACATGGCTGGGTACTAAACCAATAGGTAATTTTAGATGCCAGAGATGTAATATATACAGTCACCACCTGATAGGAAACAGTATTCACACATCCTTTGACAGGTCACAAGTATGAAATTAAGGAGTTTATCAACTGTGACACCACCTTTGTAGTCTATGTTTTGTGGTGTGAATGCAACCATATATACATAGGGCGCACTACAAGAAACTTAAAAGTTAGAATTCAGGAACATGTGAGAAACATAATGAATGCAAGGACAGATACACCTGTGGGAGAACATTTTTGAAAGCACATAACTCTGACCCTAAGGGCATGAAATTCATGGGATTAGAGTGGCAAACACCAATGAAGTTTGGAGGTGATAGAACAAATGAGTTACTTAAGAAAGAAAGTAGGTGGATATACAGACTTAAGACTGTTAAACCAGATGGTCTTAATGACCAGTGGGATCTGAAACCTTTTTTGAAAGATGTCTGAAAATAGTTGAAAAAGTAACAGAATATTTCCTTCTGTGTGAAAATTTGTGTTCTGTCTTTGATACTCATCTTGTTTTGTTTTGTTTTGTCATTTCAGAATTTGGTATGAGATGTTATCTGAGTGGATCCCCATCAAAATGGTTTCCCTTCTCCCTTTGCTGGTCTGAAGTGGAGGGTGATCACAAACATGACATTCATCTGTCTGTATTGTCGCCACTGTTATAAATTTTATCTTCACTTCATCTCATTTTGTGTTTTGCCATGAGCTATTTGTATGTTATTTAGTCACCTCACCTGATACTGTGTGCTCCATTTCATTCATTTCAATTTTTTAATTTGTACTTACCTAGAGTGTTTTATCACCTTTCCTTTTACAGTATGATTTATACTGAATTAACTATATTTTTTGGATTTAAGAAAGAAAGGAGGAGATATAAATCTACCTAGTTCTTACACATTTAGAATTGACAGCTTTGTTTAAACATATAACTATTCATGTTCTAAATTAATGTACAAAGTGTCAAAAGTATAAAAAAGTGTAACAAATTGTAAAAAAACTATAAATAGCCTTGCATAGTAATTTAGGTGCATATATTTTTTAACATATTTTTTCTTTTGGTCTGTATTTACAAACAAACATTTTCTTGTTAAGAACTTTAGTATACATTTTGTAATTAATTGTTTCATTAGAACATTAGAGTAAGGGAATATATATAAGACAGAATGGGGTACTGAAAGAGTTAATTCTTCCTTAATTATGATGTCATCACTATGATTGTATATAAGTGTGGTTGTTTGTAAAGTTTGGTTATAACCCCCTTTGAAGGCGTAGAGCCGAAGCGCAGGGGTCTGGACTTGCCATTTGGATTAAAATCACTTGCAGTATATTTTTCTGCATTCTGGAGTGCTCATTATCTTGGCTTTGTGTACCCCTCCCCCCTCAGCTAGTGGTCAAACAGGAATTCAGCATGTTTGCCGTTCATTTGCATCACCAGGTAAGACACCCCTCCCCCCTCAGCTAGTGGTCAAACAGGAATTCAGCATGTTTGCCGTTCATTTGCATCACCAGGTAAGAAAAAAGGTTTGTCTCCCCATACGACGCACAGGGGTAATGCCAAACTTCACCCAACAACTAACACACCAAAATCTGGCCAATGGAAAATCATGTACACAAATGCTCACAGCCTTGAAATAAGATCCCAGACCTGCAGGCAATAATGTCAGAGGCTAAACTGGACATAGTAGCAATTAGTGAGATGTGGTTTACCAGTAACCACACTTGGGAGACTTCAGTACCTGGCTATGTATTGTTCAGAAGAGACCAGAGGTGCAAAAAGGGGAGGAGTGGCCCTGTATGTTAATGAAAATATCAAAGCTACAGAAATTCAGAATACACATAAGAGCCAGAAGAACTTGGGTCACCCAGGAAACAGGAAATGGGACAGCCATAAGAACTGGGGTTGTCTACAGGCCCCCAGACCAGAGGAGGACATAGACACATTACTGTTAGAAGATATACAAAACATGACAGCTAAAGGGAGGTTCTGATAATGGAGACTTCAACATGCGGATACAGATTGGTCAATACCAGCAGGAACATCTGCCAGAACTAGACTCATAGTGGATTCCCTGCAGGGAGGGCCTCAAACAACTGGTACAGCAACCCACAAGAGACAGGGCTATCCTAGATCTAGTACTGACTAACAAAGAAGGGATCACAGATCTCCAGGTAGAAGGTCACCTGGGGCCAGTGACCATCACATGGTATGGTTCAATTTGGCTACTACATCTAAATCATCCCATTCCAAGGCAAAAATATGGGACTTCAGAGGAGCTGACTTTGATAAGATGGCCAACAGAGTTAAGCTAGCCCTGGCAAAAGAAACACAGGTGAGGGGTACAGGCAAAGTGGGCAAGCATTAAGGATGCAATACTTGAAGCAATATCCCATTGTGTTAGACAGAAAAGGAAGTGCAAAAGAAGAAGGAAACCACTTTGGTTCTCAAATACAGTAGCAGAAAAGGTCAGAGCCAAAAGGCTGGCCTTCAGGAAATATAAGGGAACACAGCGGGATGAAGATAGGGAGGCATACCAAACTGCCCTAAGGGAAGCAGGTAAGGCAGTAAGGCAGGCAAAGTCCCAAACTGAGGAAACACTATCACGAACAGTAAAAGAAGGTGACAAGACTTTCTATAGATACATTAGTGAAAGGAGAAAGTCCAGAGGGGGTATTGCTAAGCTTAATGGAGAAAAGGGAGCATGTGAGGAGGAGGACCCTGTAAAGGCATCTATCCTAAATAGATACTTTTGCTCAGTATTTACTGAAGAGAAGGTAGGGCAGGGCCCACAGCTCAGCATCATGGACACAGAGGGGAGGAGGTGAGCTCTACTCCTTCACAAAGAAAGGGTCCTACAAGAGCTTGCTAAGCTCAGGGTGGATAAGGCAATGGGACCTGATGGCATACATCCCAGGGTACTTAAGGAGCTAAAGGAGGAACTAGCAGAGCCATTAGCAGAATTGTTTAGTGAGTCTCTGAGCACAGGAGAGGTCCCAGAAGACTGGAGAAGGGCTCATGTGATCCCGCTCCACAAGAGTGGTAGCAGGGAGGAGGCGGGGAACTACAGACCGGTCAGTCTTACCTCAGTAGTGGGCAAGATTATGGAGGCACTCCTTAAGGAAAGGATAATGCAACACCTGGAATCCATAGGGGCACAGGATCCAAGACAGCATGGGTTTACAAAAGGAAGGTCCTGTCAAACTAATCTCATAGATTTCTTTGACTGGGTAACCAGAGTGGTGGACCAAGGGGGAGCAGTTGATGTCGCCTACCTTTGACTTCAGCAAAGCTTTGACACTGTTCCACATAGAAGATTGATAAATAAGCTGGGTAGGCTCGGGTGGGTCAGAAGTTGGTCAACTGGGTGGCAAACTGGTTGACGGGCAGAAAACAGAGAGTGGTGGTAAATGGTATACAGTCAGAAGAGATGCAAGTCACAAGTGGGGTACCTCAGGGATCAGTCCTGGGGCCAGTCCTCTTCAACATCTTCATTAGTGACCTTGCAGATGGACTAGAGGGTAAGGCTTGTCTGTTTGCAGATGACACCAAGATCTGCAACAGAGTAGATGATCCAGATGGGGTGGGCAGAATGAGAAGAGATCTGGATAAACTAGCAAAATGGTCAGAAGAGTGGCAACTGGGATTTAATGCAAAGAAGTGCAAAATCATGCACATAGGAAGAAGAAACCCTGAAGCCACCTATAGGCTGGGAGGGGAGTTGCTAGCAGTCACAAAGGAAGAAAGAGACTTGGGCATCATCATCACTGATGACCTGAAATCATCCAAGCAGACCTCTAAAGCAGTAGGTAAGGCTAGGGGGGTGTTAGGGTGTATTAGTAGGGTATCACAAGTTGTAAGAGGGGTAATAATCCTCTGTACAAGACACTGGTTAGGCCCCATCTGAGTACTACGTTCTCAGTGTTGGAGGCCACACCTTCACAAGGACATTAACCAAATTGAGGCAGTCCAGAGAAGAGCAACCAAAATGGTGCAGGGACTGCATCAGAAGACATATGAGGACAGATTAACGGAGCTCAATATGTATACCCTTGAGCAAAGGAGGGAGAGAGTGATATGATCGAGGCATTCAAACACCTTAAGGGCATAAACAAGGTGAAAGAGTCTAACATGTTTAAATATAAGAAAATAGCAGGACAAGAGGACACAGCATGAGATTAGAGGAGGCCGATTAAGGGGAATGTGAGGAAATTTTTTTCACAGAAAGGGTGGTGGATGCATGGAATGGCTTACCACAAGAAGTGGTGGCTATGAATACAGTGCAGGGCTTCAAACAGGCATGGGATAGGCATAAGGGAGCAATACAAATGACTATGAATAGATAGGCCACTGACAGAGCAAAGGCCGATGGCACATTTATAAGGTAGAAAAAGAAATGGGCAGACTGGATGGGCCTTGCGGTCCTTATCTGCCGTCAGCTTCTATGTTTCTATGTTTCTATGTTTGTTGAGGTTTGTGCCTCACGCTGTGAGTACCCGCTTGTAGTGTTGCGCTGTTTATCTGTTGGTTTTGGAGGTGAGAAGGGGGCTGTGCCAGCCACCACTTTAACGTAGCACGGCAGTCAGCATAAGGGGGGCTACGTGGTGGGTGTCTGCAGTGGGTGGCAGCATTGGTGAACAGTTTTGAGGTGGAGGTCCATTATACCACCAGGTAGTACTGTTTTACTGCAAAATGGGTGACCGGGCAGTGGGGAAATGACCATACCACCAGGGAATACTGTTTTACTTACCAGTTGGTGAGGAGGGAGGTTGAGAGCACTATACCACCAGGGAAAACTGTTTAATTCAGACTGGGTGATCAGGGGAGTGGTGGAGGAACCATTACACCACTAGGGAATACTGTTTTACTGCAGAATTGGTGCTTTTTTTTGGGGGGGGGGGGCAAGATAACCATTATACCAACAGGGAGTTTTATTTTACAACAGAATAGGTGCTAGGGGGTTGGGGGACCACACCACCAGGGAATACTGTTTACTGCAGAATGGGTGATCAGGGGTGTGGGATTCCACTATACCACCAGAGAACACTGATTTCCTGCAGAATTGGTGATTGAGAAAGAGGGGTCCATTATACCAACAGGGAATATTGTTTTACTGCAGAATAGATAACTGGATGGTGAGGGTACCACTATACCATTACAGAATAATGTTTTACTTCAGAATGGGTGTTCAGGGTGTCAGGGTGACCACTTGACACAGGGCTGGGTGGTTGCAGTACAGCCGCCTTATCTTCGGGGGTGGGGGCATGGCATAGTGCCCAGATAAGATGTAGTTTTCCGTGGTGGTATGCTGGGGGCTGTTTACCACCTCCCCAAACCTTTGAATATGCTGATGCACTGGTATGCATGAGGGACTCCCTTCAGTTGCATAGGCACAGTGATATAGGTAGTGCCTTTTTCACTGCTAGCTTTGGGCAGTGCTATAGGGGCCTCTGAATATAGCCCTTCCCTGAACACTGATGCAAACCTAGGTTAGCGCTGTTGCTAACCACATTCATGCCAGCACAAACCTTTGAATAGTGGGCCCATAGTTTTGCCTCTCACAGCTGCAGTGTGCTTGGTACCCAGTCAGTCCAAGGTGGGAATTTTGTGCTTGACCTTGAGCCCTGGTCTCCCAGATGGCAAAAACAATGTGTTGCTTTCTGCTTCTGGACCAGCATAAGAATACATTTTTTAGCATTTAAATGTTTGCTGATTTCTTATCATATGTGTGTGAAGATATAGATATAGCTATAAATATATAGTGTGTCAGAATATCAGTAAATTGTTTGACACGTAATAGTCATTCCTTTTCATGAATTTTACTATGATTTCCATCCTTTTGACCATACCAATACCATAATTCTCTCTAAAATGTCTATGACAAATGTACAGCCCTAGTCATAATATTATATTGTAATATACATATACAATTGTATATGGGCAACCATATTCAACAAGCATCTGTATAAATAGAGAGGTATCCATGCAACCAGAAACCTCAGGAGTGAAACTCAAGAGGTTTTCAGGTTGTCATGAATATGCTGGGATTTAGACTCAGGCTTGCATGTGCATGGTTGGCCATACACAATCTTTTATAGTGAATGGGAACTGCACAAAGCAAGCCTGACAATGCTCACATTTATTTTAAAGAAAAAGAAAAAAAAACTGTTGTTTCAGCTCATTGTACTCATTTTGTTTACCCTATATTACTGGCATTACTGTGGTTTACAGCTTTCTTGCAAGGACACTTCTTGCATGTTGCATTCATGCATCTGAAGGTGCAGTCTGGACTGGGGTGGGTGATAGGTCTTCCTGCACTCTCAGTGTTGAAAATGTAAAACACAGCAGCAACATTGATGATCACCAATGCTGTTTAGTTTATATCAGCATTGGTGACTGGAGCCATGGCTTCAGTGATGTGGTCACAAGTGGACATCAAAGTTGTGCTGCAGTAGTGATGTATGAAGTGGAGCACAACAACTTATTGATGTCACTACTGCAGCACAACAATGCTGTTTGAAGCATGGATTTCCATGCTGAACAGCAGTACACCATACACTATAAATACACAATGGGAACTAGCTAGAAGAATCACTCCGTACACTACTGATAATGAATGACTCATGCTCAAAACAACATGGCATAGACAGAAGGCAAAAGGCAGCATAATGGAAAGCTTTTCACTGTGCAAAGTTTGTTTGCGCAGTGCAAACACCACTTTGTGTCCACAGAGCCATAATGGAAGTCATGTAGTTGCATAGAGCAAACTGTTTGAACTCTTGGGCAATGACAATAGTTTGCACAGGAAACAAGAAGAAGAGTCATTCAAACCATGCACAGACTCGTAATGGAAACAGATTCAGATGTTTAGAGTGCCTGTTAGCAAAGGCAGGATATGGAGTTCAAAAAACTACCTTTCAACAATCCATTGAGTGTGAAACTAAAGCAGGAAGGGACACAGAAAGCTGAGATAAGCCTGTAATGGCCTTGCACCAAGCAGTATTGTGACAGAGTATACGTCTGTCATGCTCTCTACACCCATCAACCAGATCATAGTCCACCAGCAGAAGAGCTTTCAGCAAGGGGCAGGAGGGGCTTTAAACCCAAACCCCTTTTGCTTCAGAGTAGGCCCTATAAAGACCTCAGTGTTCTTTATGCGTTAAATGTTGGCTACCACTTCAGAAGGAGGGAGAGAGTTGGAGAAGGGAGTGTTAACCAACACCCATGCAGAATAAAGGGGTAGCGTGCATAAGGGAAAACAAAAAGGTTTACTTTTGTTTTTGAAAAAGCCAAATACTGAGCTGGAAGGACCATTTTATAAAGCTGAATGCAAGCTGTTTCATTTATTTTAAAGGAGAATTGCATTGAACCTGTAAGTAATTCCTCCTATGGAAGATGATTTTTAGATACTTGATCTATTTCTATTACTTTTCCATCTCTAGAGGTCTTTTAGTTATTCTAGTGGGTGTTTCTGATTCACAAACTGGTATTATAAGTGCCATTTTAGAACTGTATGATGTAGTTTATGTCCCTTGCTCAGCTCTTCCATTGTTGGTAGAGCATCATTGTTCTATTATAGAACTTTGTGGTTGAGTGGGACATAAACTACATCAAATGGTTCTAAAATATCACTTAATGCCAAAGTGTAAATCATAAACACCCATTGAGGACACTAATAGGCTTGTACAAATGGAATAATAACATAATTGAAAACAGTAGTTAAAAACAGCTTCTACTGAGAAAAATGGCTTAGAGGTTAAGTGCAGTTCTTCTTTAACTAGAGTCTGGAGTGTTCTCTCTTTGAGTGTCCCCCAAGAAGCAACTCAGTTTGCTATCCTAGCACACCTATGATGTGCGTAATTTAGCTATGCTTTGGCCAATTGACATTTTATGATCTGCTTAGGGTTGCACCCATCAGGTTTTTTACCTGGCAATCCAGTTTTCAGGTCCCTATCTGGAAATCTAGTTTTGCTCACTGATGTTTTTTTTTAGCCATTTAGAGTGCTCACATACAGTACTTCTGAAACATATTTTGTCATATCATTCATTTTTTTGGCTGTGTGCCCAGGTTACAAACAAGTTATCTTGTCCGTATAGCCCTTTCTTTGTAAAAGCAGTCGACCTGGGAGGGGTAAAGTATGGCCATTATGATCATTAGCTGATACATAGGAACATAAAAACATATGAAGAAGCCAGCAGAAGAAGGCCATTTGGTCTATCTAGTCTGCTCATATTGCAAGGTCCACAGCTTGAGCAATCGTTCCTGACCCCTTCCCCCTCCCCCTCCTCCCATCCTCCCTACACATCATGATCCTTACCTCCCCTCATGCCTATCCCAGCCTCTCCAGAAGCTGCCCACTGTCTTCAATGAGACCACTTCTTTTGGTAGTGCATTCCAAGTGTCCACCACCCTCTCTGTCAAGAAGTGATTCCTGATCTCAATCCTAAACCTCCCCCCTCCACCTTAAGACTATGCCCCTCATGTTATGGTTCCACTAAGCTTACAGAGACATTCTTATTCACTTAAATTATCACTTAAGTACTTGAATGTCAAAATCATGTCCCCTCTCTCTATCCTTTCCTCCAGGGAGTAGATGTTCAGTGCCCTCAACCTCTCCTCATATGCCTTACCCTGATGACCTGCTATCATCTTTGTAGCCCTCCTCTGGACCTTCTCCAGCATGTTAATGTCCTTTTTGAGGTGTGGGCACCAGTACTGAACTCCATACTCTAGATGTGGCCTCACCGGTGACCTGCAGAAGGGTAGTATAACCTCTTCTCTCATACTACTGATCCCCTTAGTTATGCATCCCAGCATCTTGTTTGCCCTTGCTGCTGCTTTCTTGCACTGCATGGAGTGCTTCAGGTCACTATTGATCATCACTTTCAGGTCCTTCTCCTCCTCTGATGCAGATACCTGGATTCCACCCAGGTAGTACTCAGTCCTGGAATTGTTGGCTCCAGTGTATATAACTTTACATTTCTTGACATTGAAGCCAAGCTACCAGATCCTGGACCACTTACCCAGCTTTACCAGATCATCCAGTAGGTCCTGTATCCTTTCAGCTGTGTCTACTCTCCCACAGAACTTGGTGTCATCCATGAATAGGCAGATTTGGTCCTTAATACAATCCCCAGTGTTATTGATGAAGAAATTGAACAACACCGACCCCTGCACTGAGCCCTGCATGACCCCACTGGTGATCTCTCTGATGCCAGATAACTCTCCCCCACAACCACCCTCTGTGTTCTGTCTCTGAGCCAGTTTTCCACCAACTTATCCCTAACCTTGAGATCTGCCAACTTCCTGAACAACTATTTGTTTGGCACAGAGTCAAAGGGCTTGTTAAAATCCAGGTAGAGGATGTCTACTGCTTGGCCCCTGTCTACTGTCTTAGTGATCCAGTCAAAGAAGTCAATCATATTAATTTGACACAATCTACCCCCATGAACCTGTACTGCATCCTGGAGACCATGCTCCTCTACATAATCTTCCAACCTTTTCTTTAGTATGGTCTCCATGAGCTTGCACACTAACGAGGTCAGACTGACTGATCTGTAATTCCCTGGGTCATCCTTGGGACTGCATTTGTGGAGGTGCACCACATGTGCAGTTCTCCAGTACTGTGGCACCACAGCTGACTCTAGTGAACTATTAAATAGGCCTGCCACTGGCCCTGCCAATTCATCACCCAGTTCCCTTAGTACCCTTGGATGTACTCTGTCCAGGCCTATTGATTTGTCCCCCTTCAGTACTATCAGCACCTCTTTCACTGTATCCTCTGTCACTACATCTGTGCCCCCCCCCACACTCCTCTTCTCCCTCCTGAAGGCATTGGTCTGTCTTTCTCTCCGGTGAAGACAAAACAGAATTATTCATTTAGTATCTCTCTTCTTTTCCCACATAACATAACCTAATCTTTTCCGCTCTGCATCTTAACACAGCACAGTAGCAAAGCAGGGCAAAAGTCTGATCCTAACTTTTGTACTGTAACAGTATGCAGTTATCTTCCACTTTCATTTATTGGTAAACTTCTTCCATCTCTAACTGAATTTAAGCATTTTTATATTTGTTTTTTTTATTTTGTTTTTCTCTAGGGAAAGAATTATCATTTCTTTTGGCTTCAAAATAATATTGTAGTCATGAAAAGGAATTGGGTTCACAAAATATATAAAGTACACATTATAGGAAACAAACAATTTATTCTATATCATTGTACATTATTTACAGTATTTCCTTTGTCTCTCCCCCAAGATCATATCTGTAAATGAGATTTCCTTTATCATGCTCTATTTATCTTGCAAAACAATTTCAATAAATAACTAAATAATGAATAACTGAATAACCTATAGCATTTTAACATTTTTGTTGAACTGCTGCTTTAAGTGTTGTTATTTTACTTTTCCACTAAAGTCTTTACTGATATAACAAAATGGTTTTGAGAAGGAACACTGACAATCAGTCATGAAAAGGGGGTTGGGCTAGGGTTGGAGTTTAGGGTGTGGTTTAGTGTCCAGTTTTTGCCTCTTCCAACGGTAGAAACCCTAGATCTACTACACATTTCTGCATTGACAACACCTACTCTGTGTGGGAAGCACCTTTCCCATGTGGAGCAGATGTGGGATGGAGTACTTTTATGGGAGACAATGATGAACAATCCTCATAATAAGGGAATGTTAAGTGGTATGGTGCTGTGTGCTTAGTCCTGTGATGAACCCATACCTCTACCAACCACAGCCTTCAGCGTGAAGCACTTTGACAGCACCAGTTGGAGGAGCAAATGTTTCATCCTCATAACATAATGATGTTATAATGACATGCACATGTCTTCTTTGCCCATCCATGTGGAACGTGGGCATTTGCGTATCATTGTCCCATTATTTGTCTCCATGTCTCAAGAGCAAACATCGTTGCCTATTCAAATGCTTGCTTTCATGACTGTGAGGCCTTCCTAATACTTTCAAGCAACTGTTCCTTCTTTCTAGGCCAGCAGGGGGCATTGGATGCACTTTGCTCCTTCATAGCCTCACATTCCCATGGCTAACATTGGAGCAGACTTTGCATGTGCATATTTTGCTCTGAACCTGCTCCATTATGACATGCATGTCAAGCAACTTTGCTCCCAGTAGGGGACTTTACCCAGTATTTTTCTCCATCTTTGAAAATGTAGCCAAAGTGTTTATGAATGGTTAAAGATATACTTTTTTTAAAATATATAATATTCTCTTTCTGCTTAAAGTTGTATAGTATCTATGATACAGGCTACTGTGCTCAGTATAAGTGTCATTTGTCCTTCAGTTGTTACTTTTGAAACTGAGCTGTGATTTTCTTGTGTCACTCAAATAAAGAACATAAATATTCTAACTGAAACCTTTAGTATTTTTTGTTGCATAGTACCAGGAAGAGCATTTTAATTTACAGTTACATTTCTTAAAATTGCCTCTTTAACCTAAAGTGTGAACTCCACCTTATGTTCCCTTTGTTCAGCAAAGACAGCGAGAAAGAATATGAACAAATTGTTCTCAATTTGCTTCAGGCCCACACAGAAATTTTGCATGAGTTGCTTTCTTTCAGGGCCACTGAAGGGAACCCAGAGAGAGACTGAAAAAACCTTCAGCCTTGAAGTCTGTCACTTCCATGCTGCTTCAGTGATGTTGGAGATTGAAAACTCATTGTGCCATGGGAATGTGATTATTCTGAAACTCATGGTTTCCTTTCAGAAATACTGTTCTCAGTGTTCAATGCTATGACATATTAAGCATAATTCGTAATTTCCTTTTCTTTAGTACTGTACACTACTGGTTTGAAGCCAGATTGACGTAAACTGTCAGATGCCCCAGGGAAGTCAAAGAGAGTAATTGTATAGCAGTTTGTCTTGGAAAAACTTTTTTTTTTTTTTTCAATTTGATTATATGCAACAGCAGGGGGGAAAAGTCAAACAGACACATTTTTTCTTTACTTTCTGGTTCTAACACTCTGTATTCCTCTGAAGCTACCCATGTATCCACTGTGTATGCCATTAAGCTTCTCCTTGGTCCTGTTGCTAGTGTCTGGTCTTCAGTTTAAGTCGTACTATGCTATTTCTTCTTTGTTACCTCCCAGACAGCTGCCCCAGCTTCAGCAGAACCAGTGACTGCAATTGAATAATGTGCTGGCTCTACTTATAAGCCATCCATCCTGCCATTTGATAATATTTGATAATTTTGGAAAAACAAAGAAAAATAATAATAATAATTAGCTGCCTTTGACTGGTGTGTTTTTTTCTTCTTTTTGTGCTATGTTAGCAGATGTCCATTTGAAACAATGGATAAAGTGGTTAATTGGTTGAAGTATTAGATGTGGTAGATACAAAACAGGGTCTGATTTAGCCAAATGGCTAGTTATTGTTTGCATTTAGAGCCAAAACATGTGCAAGCCATTTTAGGAGCTGAAGGAACTACTGATGTTGGGCAGAGCAAAGGATTAACTTTTTTATGTGTATAATACATCTAGGATATCACTGCAGGATGCTGCAGAACCACAGAGTAGTAAGACTTTCTCTTCTTTGCTCCACTCCCCTGAGCCACTAGAGGACAGCCTACTAATGAGATGACCAACATCTCTCCCACAGGGAGGAATATTGCAGTGCTGAGCAAAATCATGAAACTCGAATGGCACCAGCATTCTGTAGAATTCTTCCAGTCATAATCAATAGGATTTTCCCCCATGTTTCTGTAGAAAATTCTAATTTTTATAGATATCATTGCTATCTGTTGTGCTCTATATTTAACAAATAACTGTAGACATGGGGCCAGATTCTAGAACAGTTACACCTGGTGTAACAGGACTTGTGGTAAGTAGAATGGTGCAAGTAGCAACTTACACCAGCAGTTGTGACCTGCTCTATTCTACAAAGTGGCCTGCAACATGTCACAGGCCACTTGCGCTGAACAGCTGTTATGCTGGCAGTTTCACCATGAACCCCCGCGACATGGCGCTAGGGGGTTACAGCAGCAGTCGCTCCCTGTTCCAGAAGGACAGCAACAAAGTCCCCAATGTCAGGATTCTACAAGAACCCTAGGAAGAGAACTGGCAACGTAAGTTACAACTGCATTTCACTGGTGTAAATTACATCCATCCACTGAGAGTCCTGTAGAACCTGGTCCATGTTCCCCCCATGCCCAGACTGCCCTGTTGTTGCTTCAATGGGCACCACACAAACATCTCCAGAATCAGGGCCTTGATCCCACCCCATCCCCGTACTGTACACACACCCATACAGTAACAGCCCCGCAGGGCTTCCCACACACTCAGCCCCCTGAAGTGGTCAAACAGAGCCCTGCAGGAATTTCTACACCCCCAGCCCCCCAAATCTCCAATTGTAAAATGTCCCATAGGGTGGCGCTCTCATCCCCATCTGTGCATTGACCCTGAGTTGCCTGCCACAACTGTGGCAAATACCCAAGCCCTGGTAGTCTAGTGGCCTCCACCCCCCACCCAGCCTTGCCAGCCCACCCAGCAATCCCCCATCCCCAGCCGCGACTGGCACAGCCCACCTCTCACCTCCACGGCCAGTCACCAACTGAGTTATGTAGGAGCACTACTGGAAGATGAGCTCAGATGTTAATTTCTGAGTGCATCTTTCCAGTAGTCTCCCATATCTCAGTCAGTGGCTGGCCTTGAAGGTGACAGATGAGCTGTGCCAGTCTCAGCTGGGGGTAGGTGGGGTGCTGGAGTGAGTAGCATGGCTGGTGGGGAGAGGCAACCACTAGACTATCAGGGCTTATCAGTATTTGTCATGTTTGCTGCCGGTGACTCTGAGGTTAGGGAACGGGTGGGGGGATGACAGCGCTGCCCAGCGGGCTGTTTTACAACAGGGGGCTTGGGGGGCTGGGGGTGTGGGCAGCTCTATGGGTCATATCTATGGGGGTTTATTGGGACAATTGGTGTGGCCAGCCCTGTGGGGTACATAAATGAGGATTTGGGGGCCAATTGGTGTGGCCAGCCCTGCGGGGCACATATGTGAGGTTTTGGGGGCCAATTGGTGTGCCCAGCCATGCGGGGCACATACTGGAGGATTGAGGGGCAGGGGATGCGGGCCATTCTGCTGGGCAGCTTTTGTGGCTTGCTCGGCAGGGGGCTGCACTTCCAACCTGCGGCAGTGGGTTGCGACATGCTGGCCAGGTAACCCCATTGTGTGGCATACCTAGCCACATGTTGGAAGTTGCAGGACTTTACTGCAGAGACCCTGCCCCTTCTAGAATAGGGCACAGGGTCAATGTTGCATTTGCAGGTGGTGCAAGTTGCATTTGGCGGCAACTTGCACCACCCATCTAGAATAGGGCGCATAAACTCCACATATCATTAACTTTAGCAATAGATTCCACACTTCATAATGATATTTATTCTATTTTATATGTTACAAAAAAACATCTGCCTGCAATAAATATGCACTTTACATGATGTATATTCTATACTTCATGTGAGAAAAAATATGGGGAAAAATGTGCAGTTTATATTAACTTTAGAAATATATTCTGCAGGTTACATAAACAATCTGCAGATTACAGTATTTCTTGTTGGAATTTCACCAGTGTTTTCAAAAAAAATGTGTGGAACTTTTTTTTTGCTTTGTCCCATGGTTCTTCTGTGCCCCTCCCTTCTTTGCCCACTGGTCTTAGCCCTGCTGCTGTTGCTTACTGGCAGGTTTCCTGAGATCCTCAGTCACCTTTTCAGTTTCTACCTTAACCAGTCTGGGATCTCCCTACTTCTACATGGGAGGAAGCACCTTATAACATCTGGGGTGACATCCAGAAGCTGGGGGTGGTGCACTTTGTGATCCAGTGCATGGGGAGACACAGAGGGCTGTTATCTGCTGCAATGGAAGTGGCCTTTTCTAAAGGTCACCCATGACCCTGCCCACTACTCACAGCATGGCTGCATGTCATGATGTCCTGGTGGGCACATTGCAGAATGTGGTCACCGACGCTACCATTAACACCTCTACAGGGCCAGCACAAGATTCTCACAAGGAATACTGCTTGTCATGCCTTCCATCTTGGAAAGGTAGACATCCTTAGCCTCCTCACCAGACTCTGCTCAGTCATTCCAGAAGTGTTGTTTGAACCCAGATCACCAGTGTGCCAAGTGGGCACTTCACTGTTCATTCACATGGAACCAGCCTGCAAACTGTTTCTGAAGCAGAAAGGCAATACTGCCAGAATTCTGCCAGTGAAATTTATACTTCTGCACTCATCAAGAACATTGCAGTCATGTTGAGTGCTCTTCTTACTTTCACAGATCAGATTGGGGCAAGGAGTTAAATCAAAACTCAGGTCCCCTGCATGACAAGTGTGTATGGTTGCTTGACACTAGGCCATTGCATTTATCCTATAAAAGTAATTTAAAAATAAGCATAACTTCTACATTAATTATGCATCAACAATAATAAAGCAACACCAGCAACTGTTATTTTCAATCAGATCATCAAGTCATTTTCGCACATCAAATTTGTAGACAGTATATACTGGCCTCATAAATTGGTCTAAACAATTGAAAATCCATTGTTGGTCTTTTTAATCTGAAGATAAGACTGGAAGGGTAATAGCTTATTTGAAATACTGTACCTCAATTCCCAGCATATAATGTCATTTGAAATTGGTGATGTTTTTATGAAAAAAAGTAAAATGCTTAATTTAAAAACTGAGTGGTGTATTGAGGACATGGGATCAAGGGCAGTCCCAGACTTCTAGGAAATACTAAACATAAAGAAAGGCAAACATGATCATTGCTGAGGACAAGAATGAGTGTCTTTTTCATGCACTGTATGTTAACAGGTCTGCACATACACAGCTTTGTACCACTAAAATATAGCCCCCTGGGTCTTGGTGTTATGAGGAAAAAGAGGCAAGTTGGACCTTCAGCTTGGCCGAGAAGGAAACCAAACCACTTATTATGTCACATGAAAACATATTTGAGAAGCTGTAACTCAAAAATTCTGTCCCATTTTTGTACAGGGGAACATTTATGTGCAGTGCCCATCATAGTTAACTCTTTTACAGTTGCAGTACTTGCCATGGTTTGATATTTTCTAACATTTCTATGATGTCTCTAGAGAAATCCTTGCCTGCAGTACTGCTGTAGGACCACCAGAGAGAGAGTCACTTTAGACATATTGCGAAATATCTGAAAATATCTAAATGTGTTAATTGCTGCATTTGAAAATATGATACTGGACTTACCTGTAGCTTGCTGTAGTTCAGATATATTGATTATTAGAAGCAGAACACCGGTGAACTCAGCAAAGAATTATACAAATCCACAAAACAATTTGTGAGTCCATGGTGTTTGCATCAGATTATATTGATTATTGACCAGCCCTACAGTATGTTATCATCTTAAGAATCTTGTGATGATATGGAGGATGAAGCTGTGCCTATCTAGAGAAGTGGTAGTGTAGTATCAATATAAGATAGACTTAGTCTTTAATATATCTGGATTGCTTCCACCTACATGTAAGTCCACTATCACAAAATAATTGATTTGCAAACTGATAGGTACAGCTCATACATTTTGCTCTTTAATTGATCCTTTAAATTTACTAAAACAGCTCCTGGAGAAATAAACTGGAAGAACAAGAAGAGACATACAGTAGTCCTCAGTGTTAGGTTCCTTCTTGTCTAGTCATGTTGTGACACTTTCATCACTATGCCCTGAGTGATGATTGACATAATGATTGAAAACACATAGCAATTAAACAATTAGCTGTGATGGCTCTGTTCATTCTTTTCAGTTTGTGTTCCAAGGTGCTGATTGACATGAATAGAGAAGAAGGATCCTGACCCTGAGCACCGCAGTACACCTATAAGTCATATTTTAATTCTGTAATTGAGAATATGACAAATAAAAAAGAAACTCTTAGATGGAACATAAAATGAATAAAGATGAGAAAAAGTCCCACTTCTTACCCCTAGTAGAACACTTTCCCCATGTCCACAGCACAGTCCTAGTGTTTGTAAACAAAGTTCTACAATTATGGCAACTACAAAGTATGTGCAGTATGTCACTTCCTAAGCAGATTCAGCACACCTGAGTCATTTACAGCATCCCTTACTATCCTGAATAATTCTGAAAGGAACCCATGACCCACTGGTAGATCCTTTGCACGTCTCTAGTGCTCTTAGAGGTCTCTAGACAAAAACAAATCACTGATCGGTACTAAGAAAGCAAATGATAACTTCTCTTATAGGCCCCAGGTACTTAACCACACTGCTCTTAGGTTGTCAATGACCAAACAGGTCCTTGCTGGCAGGACCTCAGCATTTTCATAAGTCTCATGAACCCCTACCAGGTCACCAGCATGAACTTGTAGTTCTGTTGCATGCCTGTATTAGATATAGAAACATAGACTTTGATGGCAGATAAGGACTGTTTGGCCCACCCAGTCTGCCCATTTCTCTACCTATTGGATAAGCTGCAGATCCTAGTTAACCAGCAGCCTACTTCCTCCTACCCTCCACTAGAATTGCCTTATGTCTGTGCCATGCATTCTTGAATTCCCCCATGATTTCTGAACACATGACCTCCTCAGGTAGGTCATTCCATACATACATCACCCTCTCCATGAAAAATAATACTTCTTCACATTGCCCCTTAGCCACTCCCTCATTACCTTCAAATTGTGCCCCCCCCTTGTTCTTGCACATCTCTTTTTCTGAAAGATGCTATCCTATTGGACTTTGCTGATTCCCTTAAGGTACTTGAAAGTTTCTTTTTTGGGGGGGCTCAGATAGCAAGTTTGAGCTATTTCTTTTTGGCAGCTATTATATGCTTACACATATTTTCATGCTGTTTTGCCCATATTGTTCATCATACTTGCCAAGGGGTCCAGGTATCCTCTTTTCTATTTTATTTTATTTGATTTATTTTTTCATATCAGTATTTTTATATTAAATTATATTATACTGTTTTTTATAACCTGTTGGAAGGAGGCCCATATTTTTTCAAATATTTCCATTGTGTTTGCTTTAATGTAAAATATTTTCTACAAATCCATTATTTCCACCATGTTTCCCAACCAAGTTTCTTCTTTAGGTGGGGATTGATCTTTCCATTTCATAAGAATACATTTTCTTGCAATTACCACAGCAATATTTACAAATGTTACTTGTTCTAATTTCCAGTTACTTGAAGGCCAGATTAATAGAGTTATGCCAGGGGTTGCATTTATATTTTTTGAATGGTTTTCTCTATAATAGTAATTATTTTATCCCAATAGTTCAAAAGGCATAGGCAGGAGTGTAGCATATGTATAAGTAATCTCGAAGTAGTAGTAGTAGCACATCTGGGGCATCTATCTGAAATTAGAGGATTAAAATGGTGAAGTTTAGAAGGGGTATAATATGTTCTGTATATGGTATTAATCTGTATTTGTTGCAATTTGGATGCCTTGATATTCTCTATAAAAGTATTGATTATTTCTTGCCAGATGGCCGGGTTAATAGTTGTCCCCAGGTCTCTTTCCAGTTTCTTCCTAATATTTTGTTATTCTTTTGCATGTTTAATTTTCATTGTTTTGTACATTTGTGAGGCAGGCAAGATTGAATTTATTTAAGTTTGTGGTCATCACCCCCAGCATAGAAGATTCCATTTTATTATTTTGTTTTTTCAATTTTTTTGTAATAATGCTGGATATTTGATCATATTGAAATTTTTGGATGTTGGGTGCCTTATAATCTTTTTGTAATTGACTAAAAGGTTTACTCCTTTTCACAGCCATTAAATCTCCATATTCCTGTATTCCCCTGCCATTCCATTCCTTATATGTTTTGTCTGTAGTTGAAATAGTAAAATTATAATTTTTATATATCGGAGAGAATTGCCTAATTTTATAGTCATCTTTCATCAGTCGATGGGGTTTATGCCACAGTGTGTCATAGTAGTTGGAGTAGTTGGGATTAATTTCTTTGCTCACTCTTTTGAGTTTATGGAATTTGAAAATAGTAGCTGCATCAAATTATTATATGGGTTTACGCTTTGATCTAATAATATAGGATTTTCTTTATGTGCTCTATAATTTATCCAGTCCCATATTGTTGTTATTTGGGCAGCAAGATAATATCTATACATATCTGGCCAAGCTAGCCCTCCTTCTGATTTAGATTTTATCAATGTAGAATAAGCAATTCTAGCTGGTTTATTTAGCCATATAAATTTAATAGTCATCTTTATAATGTTATCAAAGTACTTTGAGGGAATGTATAAAGATGAGAATAGAAAATTCAGTTTAGGTTAAAACCTTCATCTTAATTAAGTTTATACAACCAATAATAGTTAGATATAGATCTTTCTATCTTTCTAGTTTATTTTGTATAGCTATGCAAATTTTACCATAATTTAATGGGATTATATCCATTAAATCTGCTGGCATTTGGATACCTAAATATTATATATGCATGTCAATCTGTTGGCAATAATAACCACTTGGGATCCTAACATCTGGTTGTTCATCCAATTTCAAAATTATGGTTTTATGCAAGTTAATTTTGTATCCTGTTAATTTCCACATTGTTTTTATATATAGATAGATAAATCTCTCTCTCTCTCTCTCTCTCTCTCTCTCTCTCTCTCTCTCTCTCTATATATATATATATATATATATATATATATATATATATTCCTTAATAGAAGTTTCTGGTTTTGTCAGAAACATCAGCTTATTGTCTGCATATAAGCTAACTTTATAAGGGATAGAGTGAATGATAATTCCAGGTATATTTGGGTAATGCTGGATTTTATTAGCTAATACTTCCATTATTAAAGTAAAAATTAGTGGAGATAAGGGGCATCCTTGTTGGATGCCCCTTTGTAATTGTATAGTGCCAGATAAATTTTGATTTGTTTTAATTTTTGCTAAGGGTGATATATTAATTGCAGCCATTGGCTCAGCTGCACACCAAGGCCCATTGCTCTAATGGTTCCCTTCATAAAAGGTCATCCAATCCGATCAAATGTTTTTTCAGCATCTATTGCTAAAAATATGGTACTGTTTGTATTTTTTTGTGCCATAACATTTATTGTGTCTGATGTTTTCTGTTAATGATCTTTCTTTTATTAAACCATTCTGATCTTTATAAATAATCATTGGTAATATGTTTTCCAATCTTTGTGAAATAATTTTAGTAAATATTTTGTAGTCTACATTAAGTAGAGATATAGGACAATATGATGAGCAGCTAAGCGCATCTTTATTAGGTTTCAAAAAAACACATATTATGGCTTCCTGAAATGATTTGGGATTTGATGGGTTATCTTAAATGAGTTTAATAATTTATATAGAATTGGAATCATAATATCTTTATATATTTTGTAAAATTCTATCACAATACCATCTGGACCCGATGATTTATTTCCCGATATTTCATCAATTGCTGCTTCAATTTCTGTGACCCTGATTTCTGCCTCTAATTCTTTTAGGTGGTCTGCATGTATTATTTTATATGCATTTTGATAAATATTGATTTGTTTCTGGTTCTGTATTAATTCATGTTTCTGCCTTATACAATTCTTGATAATGTGTTTTAAAGCATTCATTAATATCTATTGGATTTTTGGTAATTGTTCCTTCTATTTTTTTTAATAGCTGGTATTGAATTCTTTTGTTGTTCTTTTCTAGTCTGCCAAGCCAACAATTTCATTGGTTTATGTGATGAAAATAAATAACTAGATTTTGTATATGTATTCATTTTTGTATGTTATCTGTTAGCAAGCAAGTGTATTGTATTTTTTTTTTGCTATTAGTTTATTAAAGATGTGTGGATCAAATGTTGCACTATGTAATGTTTGTAACTATTCTGTTTCTATTTCTAATTGTTCCAGTATTAAGTTTTGTTTTTTACATCTTGTATGTTCTATTCTTTGCAAATTGCCATGAAGTCACGCTTTAAAGGTATAGGGAACATTGTTTAACCAGGAGTAGCACACTAAGCCAAAACTTGTTTAAAGATGTGACCTGGGAGCACAAGAAAGTTAAGTGACTTGCTCCGGATCACACAGTATGCACCTAGGTGACTGTGGGGTTCAAACCCAGGTCTCCAGATCTGCAGCTCAGAGCCTTATCCCACTGTGCTATACTACCTCCCTAGTATGCCATAATATATTAATAGTTATGTTATCCTTCTCATTATTCTTAAAAAAATATTGAATTTCCCATGCCACAGTGTGTTTAATATAAGGGATCTTAAGTACTGGATTGTATAATTTCCATATTTTTGCATTATTCATTGTATTAAAAAATTGTAAATTTAATACACACTGCGAATGGTCCAAAATAAATATTCCTGGATACTGAATATCTATAATTAAATGTTTGATTGATTCTGACACTAGAAAACAATCTAGCCATGAATAGGAAATTTGAGTACTTGAATAATATGTGAATATTGTCTGTTTAGGGTACCTCCACAGCCAGGCATTTATCAATCAAAGCTCATCTATATAGCTTTTAATTATTTTCCTTGTTGAGTTATGTGATTTATCCAGTTCTGATGTTTTATCACTGGCATATAAAACTAAATTAAAATTCCCTAATATGATATATGGCAGATGGAATGTAGGAAGTGTTAGGAAGAAATTGGTAAAGAAACCCAGGTTGTTTACATTAGGGGCATATATGGTAGCTACGGTTGCTTTAAGATATACATTGTTCATTTCTATTATTGCCCATCTACCATTTGAATCAATTTCCTTTCTTTTGATCTTTGGTTCTGGTTTTGATTTATTAACATTTACAGACATGCCCCTAGCATTATTTGAGTAATCTGATGCTACACCTCTGTCCCATCTATTGGAAAACCATGCCGCTTCCTTAGTGTTAAAATTAGTTTATTGGATTAAACTAATATCTATCTTTCTTTTTTGCTTAAATTGAATGACTTTAATTTGCTTATTTCTATTTTTTAGGCCTCTAATTTTCCAAGGAGAGTCTAAGCATCCTCCTTGGTCTTCACTGCGGGTGCCTTTACAGAGGAACCATGCTCTGTCATAATGGCATTTGAACTGTGGAGAGTTACAACTGGAGGGAAGCACCTCTGTTAAACCACCCTCACCCTCTCTGAGCCCACTGTGGTCCAACGCTCCTCTTTCAGACCAGCCCAACTTAAAGCTGCCCTCTGGAGCCAGTGGCTAACTACTGCATGACATGGACCTGGGGAAAGTGGTTGGGAGCCCTTTTCACTATGGCACCACCCCCCACAATGACCAGACACCACATTGCTGCTCCGAATACCCGTGGGATTTCTCTGGACCTGGTCCTCGCTGCCTGAGCTGGGCACTGATATCCATGGGGGGACTGTTTTTCTGAGTTTGTGGGACTTGTGGAAACTACATTAAACAAAAAAGGAAACAGCAACCCAGTCTGTGCTGGGGACTTGCTGGTCGGTGGGCTGCACTCCTGTATGGGGAAATTTGTCCAGCCCACCCACCCCATTCCCACCTCCCATTAAATGCTCCCTAGCCCAGGGCCTCCTCTTTCTGCTCCTGTCACCACAGCTAGTCTAGTGCTGTATCTCCCAGTGCCCTCTGTGTCTCTTCTAGGGTCATTCCTCTGATAAGCACTGTGGGGGGTCTAATTAGTGGGCTGCCTCCTCTCCTGGCTTGGATGGGATGGATTTCTGGCCCTTAATCTGAATTGTAGACAGAAATTTGCTCTTGCCTTGTTTCTGCTGGATGGGATACAAGCTTTTAATCTGAATTGTAGAAAGAAATTTCCTCTAGCCCTGTTTCTGCTGTTCCCATCCCTGGCTTGTACTTACTGGTGTTTCTTAGGACCTGTATTTTTTTACCATTGCTGGATTGTATTTTCATCTGATATTCTAGGACTAGTATTTCCTAACAGTCTAATGTATGCAATATATTGTATCTTGCTGTCTCACTAGGTTAATACTTGTACTTGGTTGTTCTAACTGGTGTTATTTAGGGTCAGCATTTTCTACTTGCTTATTGAAGGCTAGATAAAGTGTCTCTACAACTCCCCGTAATAGTTCTGGTACAGCCTTTGCATGAGTTGTTCAATTATTACCCCTCATCTTGTTGACCTGCAACTGCTACCCCCGGGCCATTACACTGTAACTTGCTGCCCTCTGTGCTATGGCAATCCTGGCCTAGCATCATTTGAGGCTGCTACCTGTCTTAATTGGTGTGGTGCTACTGCCACTGCAGGCATCTGTCAGTATAACCCTGTGCCACTGTTTTGGGTTAGTCTCTGCCCCCCTTGGGCTGCCCAGGGTCCTAGACCTGGAATTCAACTGTACTTTACCCATCCCCCCCATGGCTTTTAGGATGCTGCCTCAGAGGTGCTCAGTCCTCCCTGGCCTAGCTGGGGGCACAGCTCAAACCCCTGGGCCTCAGGCTGCCTTACCCTCCTTCAAGTCCCCTCCTGCCTGGCTATCTACCAAAGGCATACAGCTGGCTCACCTGAATGTGCATAGTCTACCACCAAACCTAGCAGAGCTAACTGCCTGGGTGGCTGACTACAACCCTGACATTTTGGGGATCACAGAAACCTGGCTGAAGCTACACACCCCAGACTCCATGCGTGCCCTCCCTGGGTTCCACCTTATTAGGCTGGACAGAGAAGGGAATAAGCATGGGAGCAGAGTGCTCCTTTACTATAAGGGGCATTTAAATGTGTATGTCATTAGGCAAACCCCCTGCATGTGAGTTCTTGCACTCCCTCCTCCTACTAGGCAATACTAAAAATATCCAAGTGGTATGTGCCTATAACCCTCCAAAGGGAGTAACACTTGGGGTCTCCTCATTACTCAACTGCCTCAATGACAAAGTGGGCTCCAATGAGCTACTGATCCTGGGTGACCTCAATTTGAACTTGTTGGGAGGTAACACCAAGCAGTATGAGCCTCTGCTGTTTGGCCTCTCCCTCAACCAACTCATCACCAAACCCATGAGGCCCTCCCCACATGGGGAAAAAGGATCAATCATTGACTGGGTACTGAGTAACAGGCCTGTAAGAATAGCCTCCTCAGGTGTCCTCCTTGATGCCATCTCGGATCACTCCCCCACCTATTGCACACGGGGCATCTCATCTCCCAAAATTCCTGCCAAGGTGATCCAGATGAGGGACTACTAAAATTTTAGCAATGAAGACTACCTTGCTGACCTTCAGCAAACTGACTGGTCCCAGGTCACTGCCACGAGTGATCCCACTGAGGCCCTTGACAACTTCCTTGCTGTCTTCACTCCCCTGCAAAACAAATATGCACCCTTAGTGAAAAGGAGGGTGAGAGGTATGGTAACCAAGTGGCTCCATGGTGGCCTATTCTCCCTCATGAAGCAAAGGGACAAATGCTAGGTGAGGTTCAAATCCTCCCACTCCAGTACTGACTTCCTTGAATATAGACAGTTGAGGAGCTTCTGCAAGAGAGCCATCCGCTCTGCTAAGAGCAAATTCTGCCAGTCCTTTCTGCTATCCTCAGCCAGTAACCCTAGGACCTTCTGGCAAAACATTAAAAACTCAGTCGGAGGGTCAGCCCAGGCCCAGGCCTCTGACTTGCTGATTGGTGGGGTCAGTTTCAATAACCCCCTCACTATTGCCAATGCTTTTAACTGCCATCTCTCAGTCCCAGCTGCTCCACCCCCTCAACTCCCCGGCCCTGAGACCCTGGGTCCCTCCCATAGTGGGGCCCCCAGCCAACCTTCCTTCTACCTAAGGGTTGTCTCCACCTCAGAGACCCAGAGGCTCCTTGTTAAACTCTCCACCTCACACTGGAGCTGGTACAACAGCCTTGAGCCTAAACTGCTCTGCCTTCGGGCATCCCCATTAACCTGGTCTATCTCTCACATATTCAACACTTCCTTAATCACAGGATCCATCCTGGATGCATGATAGGTGGCAGGGTCATCCCTGTACTCAAACAAGGTGACCCTAAGGATCCCAATAGCTACCACCTTATTGCAATCCTGTCAGCGATCAGCAAGTTACTTAAGAAAGTAGTTGCCTCCCAGCTCACTCACTATCTTCAGAGCTATGAACTACTCTCCCAAGCACAACACAGCTTCAAAAAAGGGCATAGCACCTCTACAGCCCTGCGGTGGTCACCTCCAAAATCAGGTCTACTACCAACCATGGTAAACTGACTGGAGCCATCTTTGTGGATCTCTCAAAAGCCTTTGACTGGGTTGATCACTCGGTCCTGTACTCTACTCTTTGGTCTATGGGTTTCTTCCCCCCCCTGCCCATGCCTGGTTCTCCAGCTATCTTTCTGGGAGGCAGCAATATATTAACTTTAACAAAGCCCTCTCCAAAACTTCCCAGATGACCTGCAGAGTACCCCAGGGCTCCGTCCTTGGACCCATTCTGTTTTCCTTATTCATAAATGAGCTGCCCTTGGTCTCTGCCAATGGGCACTCCACCCTGTATGTGGATGACCTTGTCATCCTGGTGAGCTCGTGTGACATCAGGGACATTAACTCCCAGTTAAACTCTGACTTTAACCACATTCAAACCTGGCTTGAGACCACAGGCTAACCATTATCCTTAAAAAGACCCAGGCCATGCTGTTTGGCTTCTCTGCCAAGATAAAATCATGCCAAGCTTCTCTCAATATCTCGGGAGCTGATGGTTCCCTCTCGAATGTTGCAGATGCAGTCAAGTACCTGGGGGTCACCCTTGACCAACAACTGGACTTCACACTCCACATTCATAATGCCTGTAAGGCCACACACTGCAAGTTGGGCCTGGCATACAGAGCTAAAGGTTGTCTCACCCCTGCTGCACATCTTGCCACTGCTAAGGGAATCCTCCTATCCATGTTCCATTATGGCTTAGTATCCTTTGCCCACATTCCTAAATCCAGTCTCTCCAAATGGGACATAGTGTACAACAATGTATGCCATTTTGCCCTTGCTGCTTCTCGCCTCACACACTGATGTGAGCTATACTCCCGATTGGAGTGGCTTCCCCCAGTATACCACTACACCTTTGTCCTTGGCAACTTCATTGACAATATTTTCAGAAATGCCACTCCCCCTAAACTTGCCTCGTTCCTCAAACCTGCAAACCTCACCTACCATCTAAGATCCAGTTGCTTTCAGGTCCTCCTGGTTCCTAAAACCCACACCCAAATGGGGGATCAGGCTTTCGCTGCCTACACACCCAAGCTGTGGAAATCTCTTCTTGCTAGCACTCGCTCCACTACCTCCCGCCCCTGTTTCAAAGCCTCCCTATGGGACTTCCTAAAATTGGCCTCTGCCTGCTTTTGTGCCTGAGCCACTCAACTGGTCCTGACTGTCTTGGCATGGTGACCCTGGCCTCTACTAGCACTTCTTCCACCTGGCAAGTGCAATGCCATCTGTCCCACCTTTTGAATATGGTGCTCTTCCCTGCCCTACCTGACCCTGAATAGAATGCCTACATCCTGTAAGTCCCCCAACACACAATCTGTTGCCCATCCTGTGTAACTTGCCTCTCAATACCTGTTGTTCTCCTTAGGGTATTGTTGACTTTACCTGTAGGCATTTGTTGTTCATGCTGGTACCTCACAGTTATCTGCCTCTTGACGTAATCTATGAGTCTGATGCTCTTCTATGTACCTAGCTAGCTTAATGACTGTTATGTACCTTTGTTATAATGTCTATGCCTGTGTTTAGTTGCTACTCTATCTCTTGTTCTAATCAGTGTTTCTGTTGCTCTTGTATGAACCCTGTCTGCCTGATGATCATAATGTACCTCTTGATGTAATCTATGTTCTGATGCTTTGTATGCACCCTGTCTGCCTGATGCTCTGGTATGTACAATTCTAATCCTCCTGGGTCGTACCTGAAAATAGGCACTTGGCTGTCTAGTGTGCTTACCTGGTTAACAAAAGCAAATAAATAAATAAACCTCTGAGGCAGTGGTAGCTGCCCTGGTGGTCCCTTGGTGGGGGTAGAAGGTTTCCCAAATCCTGGCCAGGTTGGCCTGGAGATGGCCAACCTCCTCCCTTAGATCAGAGAGGTGCCTGCAAATAGAGCAGCATAGCAGACTCCAGAAAATCTCCAAGAAGACTGCTGCTACCAGAGCCAGTGCATTGCACTACTCCCCACATGTCTTTCTCCCTTCCTATTTAATTTTGTTTGTTGTTAGTGTGTGTGAACGTATGCGTACGTTTACCCCCTATGCAGCATGCTGGGCTGTTAAGGATATGACAGGTGTATGTCCTTTGCTCTTTTGGGGAAGTGATGCAAGAACCTCTGGTATAAAAGAATTGATGCACTTGGGGGGTGGGGTGAGGGGCAGAGTGGGTGGGACCAAGCCTTCAGATCAATCAGGTAGCTGAGACCCCAGGCCAAACAATTAGTACCCTTCCCTCAATATGCACTAAAATTTGCAGCAAGTAAAGACAGCAAAGAAATAGCAGCCCACTAAAAGCACAGCAAAATAGGTTTGAAATCAGAAGAAACAGACCTCCAATTCAAAGAAATACCAGCCCCACTTAAAGCACACCAAAACAGGTTTCAAAGTTTCAACAATTGCAAAACAATTTCCTGATAGCCCCTTATAAGTAGTAAGAAAAAGATCAACCTTCTACCAAGTGAAATCATCAAGAAGCAATAAAAGCAGCAATGAGCAGTTACTGCACTGAAATGAAGATGATTCCTTCACCTTCTAGCCTCTTCTGAGAAGCCAAAAAAAAAAAAACAATATCTTTTGCAGGACAATAACATTCTTTAGGTTCCAGTAGCCTGCAGGTTTTCAGTCCACTGACAAGGATGTCAACATGACTCTTATGTTCACAGACAGATGTTCTGTGTCTCTGAAAAGTCCAATGAACAACCCCAACATTTCCTATATGTTCATAATACATCAGTAGGTACCTGGAAATTCTTTGTATCATTCCAGATACCCTGGTAGTTTATTGTCATCCCACTGAATCATTGTTACATTTGCAGGCCATCAATGCAATTAGCATATCTCAGACTCTTCTGAGATGTCACTGAAGGTCCTCAGCACTACTGTATGTCCCTATTAGGCCCATGAGACACCCTGATAGGTTTCAGAAAACAAGGCTGGTCTTCAATACATAATAACGTGCCTACTAAATTCTGGCAGAAAAACTGGTCTTCATCAGATCTCCACTACCTTTGAAGTTTCCCTCAATGACCTGTTGGTTTTAGTTTGGTTCTTAGCAGATCCCCAATACCTGTGGAAATTTTCTATCAAGTTCACATTACCCTTAATAGCTTCTCAAGTCTTCTAGTAGTTCTCATGCACTTGACCAAATTTCCTTTACCTCTGGCAGGTTTCTAGTATCTAGTATCCTTGTATGATTTTATATATTCACAGTACCCTGGCAGGTACCCAGAGTTGAAAGCACTCATAGTACCAGTACAGTTAAAGTAATTTATTGCATTTATTAAAGTTAGAACTGTTTTTCCAAAAAACAGTCCAAAAACCACTCCATATTTTTTTCACTATTCTATAGGGTATCCCATGACTTTGGTGATCCTGATTGGGCGTTTACCAAAAGGGCGACTCAATTGTGGCACCTGTCATCGTGGCAACTGGGGAAGGTGGGTGACTGGATGGTGTGGTGTGTGAAATAGTGACATCCTGTTGCTACATGCCTATACACATGGGGGGAGAAGCGAGCATGCCAAGTGTGGGGTGGGAAGGGAATGGAGGGGTTGTAGGAGGTGGTGCCATGGTGAGCTGCCAAGCTGCTTCCATGGCATGGTGGGTGGGTTCAGGGCTATGACGAGAATGGTGCTGGGCTCGGGGCCTGGCGTGGGTACTTTTTGTTGTGCCCAGCCTGAATTTTAATTTTTTCCATGTTTGCACCCCCCGACATGCACCCCCCCCAGAGTTGAGAATCCTTAAGTAGGGTGCTGCAGGGTACGCAACCCCCCCCCCGCATAAAGTGGAACACCACAACTCTTCAGTGCCATTTTGCTGTGCACCACGGAGTACATCGCTGAAATAGTTTTTCAGCCATGTGCCATCACCCTAAAGGAGATCGCTCATCAGCGATCGCCATTATCACATAGATCCATTCTCTAACATTCTTGAATCCTGAGCCTCACTTTTTAACTTTTTAACCATTCATTCCTTCTGATTTATCAATTCTCCATTTCACTCTTACTTTACAGTTAATGTCCATAGGTACTATACCATTGGAGGGCTTGTATAATGATCAGCAATACGAATTGACTGATTTTGTACAATGTGAGAGACACTGCTATTTTTAAGAGGTGTGTCGCCTTTAATGAAAAACACACACTGAGCATGAGCATATCTCTTTAATTAGTCAACACAGAATAAAGCGACTCTAACGGTGCGACAGTCATCTTTAGAACATGTAAGCGCTGGGCATTAGATGGCAGCAACAAGGTCAGGTTGAATGAACTGTGTTTTTTTTTTAAATGAAATATAAAAAATATAAATGTAGTGCAGATCAGGGTCAAATAAGTAATCGGTGTACATACTGATGTCAACATGTATCCTGGTCCCACAGCAACAGAAATGTTCACTAAAAACTGACAGTGTCTTTTTAAATTCTAGTCTTCAGAGCTGTGCTTCACAGCTTTGCCTGCTTGCAGGCCTAGGAAAAAGGCCAAAGTTCCTTATTTTGATTGTAGTCTTAGCAAGAGACTAAGGTTCCTTTCCTAACAGGGACATATACATTTTAAAATCAAAAATTGTAATGGAAATTTCACTAGCATGATGAACTATGAATGTATTAAGTTAGAATAGTAAATATATTCAAAAAGGTACTTAGACGTGTTAAAGAATAAGTGCAACATGAAAGTGTTGCCTCAGAAGTATGCCTGCATCCAAGGTGAATTTGAAGTCAAACTAGTCTTCTGGTCTCAACAACTCATAGTATCTCAACTTCTCAGCACCTAAGCAGCTAGCCTTTTCAGTTTGTTGCTACTGTACATTTACATTACTTGTCAGCAGATATTCAATACCCCCTTCTGGTCCCTGGGAGGTGCAATTGATCACTTGCAAAAATTCGAACAACAACCCCACAGCCCCATCAGGCCCACTGCCTGCACAACCAGGCTCCTGCCAGACCTATGGTCTTGAAATGTTGTTGTCAAATCCCCTTAACAACTCAGTCTTGGCCATCTGTCCCACAGTATGCCCTTGATGTCCTTTGACCTTACTTCTGAACTGCATTCGATAATCAGAGATATTGATGATTTTGCATCAAAACGTTCCCTAGTACCCCTTGAAATGATTTGTTTTACATTTGTAGAGCAACAATGTAATATTTTCATGGTGGTAGTGTGGTCTAGTGGTGAGATCACTGGCTTAGGAACCAGTAAATATCAAGTTTGAATCCTGCTATAGCCATATACAAACTGTGTGACAATAATATCTTGCAGGGTCTATCAGTAACCCAAAAATGCCTTAGGCTTGTTGGCAATGCATAAAGCAAAAGATTCCCCACCACTTGTAACCATACTAAAAATCATGCTGTATCAATACTGAGCAGGAAATTATTATTTTCTTTGTGAGTTTCATGTATAAAAAAGACTTGTGTACACCAGCAGCAATCCAAATGTAATGTGCATCCACCTCTCCAACCAAACCTGAGTTAGTGAGACGTCTGCACTTTATAGTAAGATTTCTGATAAAGGAAATAAAGGAATAATAAAATAATCATTTGTTGCTTTATTATTATAGTAGCATTTTTAATGTGATTGCAAGCACTACGCAGTCTTTTTTTCACATTTACACTGTATGACCTTGTGCAAGTCATTTAACCCACCAGTGCTCCTGTCCACTCAGATGCAAAAATGGATAGGTGTTAGACTACAGAGAAAAATCAGATGCTGCATCTCAGCTTGGCTATATTGGATAAATGAATTGTAAAGAAGGTTGAAGTTGGGGGGGGGCATGGCTTGCCTTCCAGAGAGATGACCACCTAATTTAACAGTTCTCTCTTTGCCTACTAATTACCCTACTACATCTGTTTCATCGAAGCCCCAATGAGTAGATAATAACATATCCAGACTGTCACATACCTACAGCTGCTCCAGTTTACCTCAGCGGGTGCCATTCATTGTGTTGTATGGGTGCTCCTCAATGGTATACAGTCAAAATGGTGCAACCACAATAGCGTAAGCAAAAATAGCGTGTAGATTACAGTGCAATGTAATTATAGCGCGTTACATATAAGCGCAATGTAGAAATAGAGCTGTGATGTAAAAACATAGCCAGCTTAATGCCATTCTCTCCAATTATTGCCACTGCTGCTACTGCCATTGGTTGTGAGGGCTCCCCTGGGAATCCTACTCTCCCCCAAGCTCAAGCTGCTGATTCCTCACCTGCTGCATCAGCTGCTGCTGCTGTTGGTCATGAGGGCTCCCCTGGGAATCCTGCTCTCCCTCGAGCTCAACTTGCTGATTCCTTTACCCACCACATCAGCTGCTGCTGAGCTAGGACTGGACAATTAAAAAAAAAAAACATTCTGCAAACTTCTCTACAAGCCTATATTCCTTTGCTTGCTTTTTCATTGGCAGAGCAATGTAATACTGCAGACAATACCTCAGTGCATGTAGATATAGTGCTGCGAGCTGTGTCGTCTATTTAATTGTGGCATTCCTTTGTTTGCTTTTTCATCGGCAGAGCAATGTAGATAGTTTTCTGGGCTGATCTTTATCAGTATTTTAAGCCAGTTGCTGCAATTCCAGGCTGTACTTTAATACTGCAGACAATACCTCGATGAATATGGAGACAGTTAGAGCAAATCTCTATCTGTATTTTAAGACACTTGCTGCACTTCCAGGCTGTACCTTAATACTGCAGACAATACCTTGATGCATGTAGAAACAGCGCTGTGAGCTGTGCCATCTATTTAATCACGGTATTGCCTGATGCTATAATGATATCACGCTTTTTTCTGTAATCACTAATATGTATGCTCTTAAATGACTAGCGCTAATATTGTTGCACGATATTAACACTAACCCCTTCTCAACTATGCCATTTCCTTGCTGTCTCAGGCCTGCAGTGCCAGTCTCACCCTCACCATGGCATCTGTGGCTACCCAAGCCTCAGATACAAATCTACAAACAAAATTAAGCAAATGTTTACCCAGATGATGGCTCAGCTCCCAAAACTGGAGATCAGTTCACAAAATATGGTGGTGGACATTATTTCATTATCCCACCACACAATCATCACTGAGCAGTGGATCGCTGATGCTGAGGATTGGAGCCAGAGGATTTTGTCTTACATGCGGGGGAAAGACCACACAATTAAACTGCTCTTGCAGAGAGTGGAGGACTTGGAGAACAGCAGCCACAGAGTTAACCTTACATTTGTTGGCTTTCTGGAAGGCTGTAAAGGCTTCAGTGCCCTACTATTCCACCAGAACATGCTCAAGAGCCTCTTGGGCCATATCTGGGATAGCCCCATCAAGATCAATAGGCCCCCTGCTCTCTAGCTCTAAAGCCAGCTCCTGGGGCTCATCCTAGACCCATCCTTGCTCGCTTCCTGCATTTTCAGGATTGAGAAGAGATTATGCTGGCAGCCAGGGATAGACAAACCATTTCCTAGCAGGGGCACTGCATACAAATATTTGCAGACTATTTTCAAGAGTTCTCCCAGTGGAGATGAGCCATCCCCAAGGCCCACAGAGCCAGTGCTGAGTTAGGCTTGCAACATTCGCTGAGACACCCTGTGGCTCTGTGGATCATCATTAATGGCTCTCACCAGTCTTTCGACTCACCAGAGGTGGCCAAAGACTTCCTCGCTTGCTAAGCTCCACAGTTAAACTGGGCAAAACTCTGGCCACCAACTAGCTCCTCAAAGGCTCATGACCTGCTTCAAGATATGGAAGTTTCAGAGGGCCAAGGAGATGCATAGACTGCAATTAGGAATTTGGGACCATCCCTGTTATCTCCTCCAGTTGAAGTGGACCCCTGGATATGAACTCCAAAGAGCTGGCAATGCAATAAGAAAAAGAGGGCAGAGGAGGAGAAATGCAGCGAACGATCCCCTAGGATATGATCTCAAAGCCGAAGTTGCATCAGAGAGTCCTAAACCTCTTCCTGGTCCACGACACAGGGGTGAACCGATATGATTCTTTTCAGGACCTACCTGAAGACTTTCCTTCACTTTTGGCACTGTCTACTACATTGGGGTTACCTCCACTTGCCTCAGTGGGGGTTCCCCCACCATCTTACTCCTGGGAGGAAATAGCGGCCCTCCCAGCACTTCTGACAAGTGAGGCCTCCAGTGCGGAAGACAATGTATGCAGCCCTCGGCCTATGCACCAGCTGCCCAAAGACTTCAGCAAAGATGGCTGACTGTCTCTGTGATTTTCTTATGTTTCAATCCACACTAGCCGGTTCCTGCCTACCCACATTTGTACACATTGCTGATATTAGCATATGCCAAGGCTGGGGGGCAGACTGCCTGGTTGATTTGCCCTATTGTGACACTGGAGTAATTATCTCAGGACTGCTCTTAAAGCAACACCACAATACTGTGAATTGAGCTGTTGTGTATTATTTAGTCCTTTATTGCTAGTCCCTTTACAGTCTCAGAGTCTCATGGGTTAAGTAATCTATAGGGCACTTTATTTGCAGCTTAGGTTTACTATTTTCTTACACAGCCTAATATGCACCATGCAATTGTTATTCTCTGGGGGAGGACCAGGTCATGTGGGGGGGGTTGGTCTCCTTCATTTCCCTTGGGGGTAATTTTGTGAATGTTCATATCTAATGCATTACACCTGTATGTAGGTGCTCATCTTTGGGGGATTAGCCAGCTAGCTCCCTGGTGATTCACTGCAACTCACATTTTTCCCCATGACCCACAGAAGTTAGCACATGTCCCCTTATTTGGGAATGGAGGACCTAATGCAATCAGTAGGCCTTTTTTTTTTAGTTGTTTTAACCAGGAGTAGCACACTAAGCTGAAAGCTTTTTTACAGGTGAGACCTGGGAGCACAGGGAAGTTAAGTGACTTGCTCAGGGTCACACAGTATGCTAGTGGAAGCTGTGGGATTCAAACCCAAGTCTAATCTGCTGGATGTCACCAGATTTGCAGCTCAGAGCCTTAAACCACTGTGCTATACTGCCTCTCCTGGCTGGCTTTGAATCCCTCCCTCTGTATACCACTGGTACTCATAGGGTACATATGGCATCGTGCAACCCCAGGTCCCAATGTCCAGCTCCAACTATGGTACACACCCTCTCCTTGGGCTGAGGAGAATAGGGTTTAAGCTGCTTGGCCCTGTGTCTCTATTCTATTGATACAGTCACCAGAGTACTGTGGCTAACTTCTACCGTTACCCCTTTCTATGAGGGCCTCATTCTCCTGCTTCACTCCTTGTTTAATGCTGTATTGGGGTTGTCAGCCCCAGAGTGGGCAATTTGTTTCCCTAATATGTGTTTTTCAGCACCTCAAGACAGAGGCAATCCTCTCTCCTGTCCATTGGCAGTCCTCTTCACCCCCCTTACTGAATGAAGAGGGTGGTTATACCGCTGGTAATGGACTTGACAGATCTTGTTTGCTCGATTGTTGTCTTTCCCCCCAGAAATGGTTACCCACATGTGGGCCATATATATGCCTATGCAGATAGCGACAGCTGGTCACTTGGTGGGTTTTGTGGGGGAGAAGGTTTGTTAATTTATATTATGTTTTTTGTGTTGTTGGGATCACGTGGGTTTTACTGTTTTTCTATTTGGTTCTCTCTTGCAGGCAACTGACTTTAAAAGTAAAGTGTGTATTGCTACAGTTGGTGAGATACCTAAGGGGTGGGGGAATGTAGCTGGAGTTTATGGTGATACTTGGCTAGACAGTTTAAAAACTATCTTGTATCTAACTTGTCATCTACCTTCTAGATCGAGACTAGCTTTATCTCTTAAAACATCTAGAGCCTTAATTCACCAATCAAACAAAAAAAGGTTCCATCTCATCTAAAGAAATTGAGGCCTCAGGTGGTGTTCCTACAAGAAATGAAGCTGTCTACCAAGGAGGCAATGAACCTGAAACAGGAGTGAGTGGGGATGGATCTCCACAGTGAATCTGTGGCAAAAAGGGGGGGGGATATCAATCCTACTGCACAAGGATCTTGGCTGGGCAATGACCCACTCTCAGGTGGACACAAACGGCAGAGGGAACATGGCAAAAGTGTTCACCCCTAAGAGGTTCCTGGTCCTGGTTAACATTTATGCCCCAAATCAAGATGACCCTGGCTTTTTTCACTCTCTCAATCAAAACATTTCAGATTTTAATGGAGACCATCTCCTTATCCTGTTAGGGGGGTCATAACCTCAAAGTAGATCCCGCCATGTACAGGAGTCACAGTAGTACTGAACTGCACAGACAGGCAGTCCAGGTGGTCAATATGCTTATCTTGGAAAACATTCTAATAGATGCTTTGCGTACCCACCACCCAGGAGTTTGGGATTTCACCTGTTTCTCTACCACCCTAGGATCCTTTAGTAGGATTGATCTATGGCTAATATCCCATTTGGTTTATGAGTTAATGTCCCTCTTACAGACCCATTGCATTTTTATCTCTGACCATACTACCTTAGAATTTTTTCTATGTGGGGGGGGGCTGAGGTTCACCCATCCTCCTCTTTGTGAGTAGATAGCCTACTATTAAAGGATAAACAGTTTATTCAGTACTGAAAAATGCAGCTCAGGAATTCTGGGTGGATAGTAACACCAGGGAGGTCTTATACTCCGCTTTATGGGAAGCCTTCAAGGTTACCATTCTTGGGAGGATCATTGCCTACGCACCAGAAAGGCATAAGAGGGGAGAGGCTGAACAAGCCACCCTAGAAAAACAACTTGCTCTGCTAGAGGCTTAATACAAATCATATCATTCTTGTCTGCCCCCTCAGTCATTGTTGGCCCAGCTGAACAGTACCTGAGACAAGCTCAATGCCCAACTTACTAGAAAAGCAAAGCATGCTATATGAAGGTTACGACACTCTTACTGGGGAAGGGGAGGGCGAGTCAAGTAAACTGCTGGCTTACAGACTGAAAAGTATGTAGGCAGCCAAACACATTATGGCCATGAAAAGCATCTCAGGACCCCTGACTAATACAGAAGAACACATTAATAGGATTATGGCCCAGTTTTATGAATGGCTGTATGCCTCTCCCTTGTCTCCAGATGCGACTTCAATCGAGGCATTTATATCAACTCTTCTCTTCCCCCAAATCCCCCATCTGGTTTGGAAACCCCTATCTGTGAGCTGGAGACACAAAGGGCTTTCCGAAAAATGAACTCACATAAAGCTCCAGGGGAATTCCTTCCCTATCAATTTTTATCAAGGTCTAGGGGAAGACATCTCAGGCTACCTTCTACATGTATTCTGAGATTATGTTACCTCTGGTGCACTGCCCCCCCCACAATGTGTGGGGTGGCAATCACTGTCTTACCAAAAAAAGGTAATAACCCTACTGCCCCAAGCAGTTACCATCCAATATCACTCATCAATGAAGAGGCCAAGATTCTGGCCAATGTACTCTCAATGCAGATAGAGGAGACCCTCTCAGGCCTGCTCCATCCAACCCAAGCATTTTTCATCAATGGATGACTTGGCTCAGACCATCTCAGATCACTGGTCTCATTTATATAGAGATTCCAGAATATTCAGTCCTCTGTTGTGGCCCTAGCTGTGGACTTTGAAAATGCCTTTGACTCTGTTGAGTGGCCTTTTCTGAAAACCACTTTAGAAAAGATGGGCACTGGGTCAGCCTTTCGCAGTTGGGTCAGCCTCCTGTATGTTTTCCCGAAAGCCTCCATTCTTACCAATCACCTAAAATCTCCAAACTTCACTCTCCAAAAAGGAATGATGCAGGATTTCCCCCTCCTCCCACTACTCTTTGTCATCACCATTGAACCCCTGGCCATTGTCTTAAGGGAAATGAAAGAGATCCCAGATATACAGGTTGGCTGTGAAACATTTAAGTGTTCTTATATGCCGATGATCTTCTCATCACCACCACTCAAGCACCCTAGGCTATTAATTCAATTCTACCACTACTCAATACATTTTCTATGGTGGGTCAACCAGTCTAAAACTGAGATTCTACCATTGAATAAACTCTGTCCTACTAAGGCATTCACAATGCTTGGACATAAATGGGCCCCAGAGGTGATTACATATCTACAGTAGGAGTCAAACTGCACTCGGACCTCTCAAGGTTTGCATCTCTTAATCTCACTGATCTCATATGGTCTACCAGAATAGATTTCAACGGCTGGAAGGCCTTACATTTGTAACTGGCAGGTAAAATTAATGCCATAAATCAAATGGTGGCCCCTAAGATTCTGTACCTCCTAGCATATCTCTCAGTCCCTTTCCCCATTAAATGGTTCCTGAAAATAAATGTGATGTTGGGACACTTTCTATCGATAGGAATGCCTCCTCTCGTTAGCAGACAGAAATTACGCCAACACTGGAGTAGCAGTGGATGGGGCCTACTGTGGTTTAATGGTTATCATATGGCCTTCATAACTGCACAACTGAACCCACCATCTCAGCCAAATCTCAGTGAGAACAAGAAACGGGTATAAACATCTTTGACTCCCAATGGGCTCACTGCTGGCTCAGAATTCACCAGGCCAGTTGGGATGGCAGCAGTAGACTGGTTATGAGCAAAACCCTATTGAGATGGTACCACACTGCAATGAAGCTAAAATGACTAGACCTTCTCTCCACTGATTCATGTTGGAGGTGTGGCCATCCAGATGCAAAGCTCTATCACATCATATGGTTGTGCTCTTCTATACAGTCATTTTAGTCAGGTTTCATTAAAATGTGCCAGCAGGTAATGGGGGGACCTTCACACTGATGCACTTCTTCTGTTAACGGGGTGTTGTCCAGCAGACACATCTAAGCTGGACCCAGGAGTGCACTGGGTCATGGTAGTTGGAGCAGTGGCTGAATGACTGATACTGGTTTGTTGGTGAACCACTTAATGCCCATCCTTCCCAGGAATGGCTCCTTGCCATTAGTCAATTGGTGACTTATGAGAGGATGTCCAACTTTGCATGTGGCTTTCTAGACAGGTATTATAGATGCTGGCAACCATTTTTGGAATCTGGCTTTTGTCATACTGTCTGGCTTTTGTCATACTGTCTAGCTGACTACACACTATCCTAAGCCTACTTTTAGCACTATTGGTATATCCCAGATTCCCTCTGTAGCATAATGTATGTAATTGTTCATGTTGTTGCCTAATGTACTGTACTTTCATGTTGGTTTATTCCCTGTCTGTTTATACAGCACTGGTTTGCTTTTTCTTTTCTGTTGTTAAAAGGTGACCATGGTATTAAGGGGTATACTGTTCATACATGTTCAATTGGGTTTGCAGCTTATAATAGCCGGTACCCTCTAGTGTGGGTGCTAGGACTCCAATAAACATATAATTATTGTTACAACAAAGTAGTGATACTACCAGTTCGATTAATGTATGTCATATATTCTGTAACATGCTGTTATCTTCTTGTTTTCATCAATAACATTTTTAACCCACAAAAAAAGGTTGCGACCCATAAACCCCTTCATCAAGCATATTTTACAATTAAAGTTAAAACATTTACAACCCTCCAAAATGATGAACAATCAAAGTGCTAGAATACCAGTTTGCTGCTTTTTGTAACTTTTTTTAAACTCTGCCATTCATTTTCATAATTAAATGCATATTCACGCATTTATGAGCATTGGGACCAACTTTGATTTACTAAACATCTGGTTTGTGAATGTGGGCTGTACTGTATGTGCTGGTTTCTCTAAAGATTTCTGGCCAAGCACCCAGCCTAAGCAGAGCACCAAAATCATTTGCTGTTTTGGACTTTTTTACAAGAATTAATGTAGAGGTAGCAGGGATTAAAGAGCTCCTAATACCATTGGGATAACTCTGGAAAAATGTATTGCTTAGACACTATTCGGCCTAAATTTATTTTTTTTTCATTGATTCTCCTGTCATTTCTTTATAAATAATGGCATTTGCATTAAAACACGATCTCTGGTTGCTAGTCAATCCCTGACATGACATTTTTGTTGACAAGATCATGATGTACAGCTGCAGAGATAATTATGATGTCATAAACAAAGGATTATGCTGTCTGGTGTAGGCTAGCAACTGTTCTCAGTAATAAACACAAAGGGGGAGGAATTCCAGAAAATATAAGAAATGTAACCTGAATTGTGCCTACATTTTACAGTTTTTAAAGTTTTCCAAATGGCACAACAAACTCTTTAACACAATGTGCAGTGAAGATGGTATGATAGTACAGTTGCAGGGAACACCAGAAAATACTTCTATGTTTTATCTATTGTTGAACATATAAAATATGCCTTTTAAAGTTTCAAAACCTTAACTATGTAAAGTGCTGCAGGAAATGTCTTATGGTGGGGTGGGTCTTGTTAGATAAATTTATTCTTCAGTCCACTTTAATTCAGAATCATGTTTATTATTCACCTTCTTGGATGCCCATCTAGGGTATTAACACTTGCGCCAATTTGAACATGCCCTTTTCTAAGATTGTTGACCTGAATCTCACCTTCATAAATGGTTCACATTATTTAAAAGTATAGTAATTATAATTTGTATTAATTTGCAAATTACTGTCTCATTATATGATGAATGGAGATCTGGAAACTAAAACCTTTTCACCTTTATAGAGTTCTAAATTTATACTTGTCAAAACCTGAATTATACAGCACTTCACCCAGCCTCCAAAATATAATGACCTGCATCTTTTCTGCTTGCTTCATACAAGTGTTTAATTTTGCTGCTTTATCTAACAAACAGAATACTCACAGTTAATTTGTACCACAGCTGAATTGCTGTAGCATGCCAAAAAATGGACTTGGTAAAGATTGTGATAACTTTTATTGGACAAATATAGTAATTTACATACAGTAGATGTGGTGCAATTTAGTTAAAGTGTGATCTCTCACTATCAGAGTAGGTGGGCAGCAGACTGAAGCAGCTAGAAGACTGTAACCAGGAGGGGGAAAATAGATACTGTATTATAAGTGTAAGGTCTGCAGGTTACATTATGACCTTCAGTCATGGGTATAAAGTGAGCTAGCCTAAGTTGGGGAACGGCAGGTGAAACTTGTCCCTGTAATTAGCTGGAGCATAAGCATTACTTGATGGATTATGCTTAAGCAGAAGTGAAATAGTTGTCTGCATTTAAACTTCACTTCAGTTAAAGTGTGAGCTCCTGCTTTCAGAGCAGGTTGGCAGCTGACTTACCACAACAAGAAGATTATAAAAAGAAAAAGTAAGTAGATACTGTGTTAGGAGTGTAGAATTTTCAGCTTAATTTGGGATCATCAGTCAGGATGTGAAGGCTCAATTAACAGAGAGCTAGCCAGAGATTGGGACAAGGCAGGTTAAACTTACACCTGCAATTTGCTGGGGTGATAGCTGTTAATTGGTATGTTTTGTTTAGGCAGAAGTGATGCAGTTGTCTGCATTTAGATTTCATGTTCATTAAACTGAATTTCAGTTGAATTGAAAAGGAGCTTTAGGTCAAGTCCACAGAAGAGTCACATCACATGGAACATCCCATCGTATGAGTGACCAGAACAGGAGTGGGGCATCTGACTTATGGACATGCAGGGCCATAGTGGACTTTATCAGTGCAAGATATGGTAAGCCACAGGTTGCAAGCAGATCAGTTTCTTAAAGGGATTGTAGTAATTCTCTATCTAAGGTAAATCAACATGGCATTTGAGTGTGTGCATTGACAGTACAAAATTTATACCAATTAACAGCCACATACAATTACATATCTAGAGCAGGGGTATAAGGGGAGCAAAGTGAACTACCTATCCAGGGTAGGGATATAAAGGACTCATACAAAGGCATATCAGTTAGGTAACCATACAAAGCAGTACATGAAGCAAAATTCCATATAGAGGGTAGGCCAGTTTGGGTCTAAGATAAAGGATACTAAGCAGATAGAAGGAGGAGGATGATACAAGATGGAGCAGCAGTACTGGGTGAAGGTAGTCAGCAGCAGGAACTGTGGGACACTCATCTCTAGGGTTACACTTTGGAGGAAGGAACACTGACCCATTTGCACCACCATTTGGGAGTGCCATATTCAAGTTGTTGCAGCAAGAAATGTGATACCTCAGCTGTGACACCAACTGAACTTGTGTTCATACCCCACAACCCCACTTCTACAGAGGCCCACTGGCCCAGGCAGCTGGAGGGTGATGGGGAAGGAGAGGGGAGAGAGGGGGAAAGGGATGTATGGGAAGTCACATGGAAATCAACCACATCTATGAAACCCAGCAGTAAATTACCTTGAAGGAGGTCCAGTTGTCTGACTCCATTGTGGGTGGGGGGTGCACTCTGAGTCAATCAGCAAGACTTAGTAGCACCCAGGGTAAAAGCAGGAGGAAATTAATAAACAGTACCACAGTCATAGGGGACACAATGATTATAGAGGGTGGAGATAGTGGTTGGAGGGGAAAAAGTAAGGGGGGTGGTCAGATGTCTTCCTGGGGCATCAGCCATGTGGGATATGAAAAAGATAGGGAGGATGATAAAGGAGGGTGTGGGGAAGCTGGGGGTGATGGTACACTTGGGCACCAATGATCTGATGAATCAGCCTGTGAAGATAGTGAAGCAGAAACTTTGAAGGCTATGGGACAGATCAAAGATATGCTTGGCTTCCCTGGCTTTTTCTGAGGTCCCTCATGTTTGTGTGGGGGAAGGGGAAGAATAGACAACCCTGCAGTATGGCACAAAAGGTCAAAAGCAGACACAAAGTACTGGTTTCTGTCACCTCATTTAAACTGTGTCTTGCACTGAGACAAATGTTACTGCTGCTACCTATTATTTGTTGCAATATGCATCCACATCCTGGCCCACATACAGTGACCATATCCTTCAAAGGATACCTGGAAATAGCCCATGTTAACATGGGGGGTATTATGCCTAAACTTGATGAATGTAAGGTCTGGGTATGAAACTCAGTGTGATGCTGTGGCTGTCACACAGTCCTGGCTCACTAATAGGATTCAAGACAGGGAAATTAAAATTGACACCTACACCTTATTTAGACAAGACAGGGACTCTGGAGAGGGTGGTGGATGTCTTGTACACATAAAGTATTTCCTTAAATCTAGCAGACTCCCCTTTCCTTTAGAATTGTCTAGCTGTGAGCTCCTTGCGATAACTTAAGGCTGTTTCTCAAGGGTAAGAAAAATCTCAACCTGCTTGTGGCTTATATCCCACTAAAGAATGTCTTGGATGACTTTGATCACTTCATTAATGCTGTATCTGGTTTAAATGCATTGCATGAGAAAAGTGTGGTTGGAGACTTTAACTGCAACTGGCTTGCAAGTAAAAATAAGGCGTACAAGGACAAATTGGCTAATGTGTACCTGACCCAAGTTATTACCACTCCTACCAGGGTGCATTGTACGACAGGACTGCCTCTCTGCTAAACTGGAGTCTAGGCAGCCATACTGAGAGGATTATCTGAAGTGCTGTTTTTCCTGACATCCTTAGTGACCACTTCTCTGTCACCTGCAGATGGTCTGCCAAGGCAACAAAACTTGAGCCCTCCATCACAAAACCACCAGTATTCTGCCCCCCTCAAGCTTCAATTCTTTCAAGCCCTACTGCAGCAAGTTGATTGGTCTTTTTTAACTATTACACATGAAGTCAATGCAGCCCTTGAGTATTTTATTCTCCAGTTTAACAGGATCTGTAACATTGTTGCCACATTCAAGCCCATACCTAGGAAGGGAAACTCTCAAGCCTGTTATACACCTGCCAATAAGTCTTTGACCTAGGAACATGAAAGAGCATGAAATCTATAAAAAGAACTGAGCCACAGCAAATACCTCCATAAATACAAGGAATTATGTAACTGTGAAATTGAGCATCAGGGATGCCAAGGCTGAATATTATAAACACCAGAAAAATATATTAACCATCTCTAAAAGCTCTGGAGTAACATCATTGGGTAACACATGAGGTGGGCGCCTGAGTCACGGCACCATCTGAAATGGTGATGTGATATGGGCAAAAGCCCGAAAGGTGAGGGGGCAGAGAGGGCGACTGGATGTGGTGAGGTGGGTGACCCTAGCGACAGGATGTTGCTGCATGTACACTCGCTGGGGAGGGTTGAGTGAGCACGGTGAGTGTGGCCTGGGATGGGGTGGAGGGGATGTAGGGGTGGTGCTGCGACCTGCTGCCGAGCTGTGCCGTGGTATCGGGGGTTGGCCTCCACTTGCGGTGCTGGGCTTCCGGGTTCTGGTCTGGGTCTACTGTGCTTTTCTTGAGCCCAGCTGAAAACCTTATTTGTTTTGCTTTCACACACCCCCTGACATGCACACCCTGGGTTCATAATCCTTAAGTAGGGGGATGGGGGCCAAGAAGCCCCCTCATGGGAATTAGTGTGGGCAGCACAGCCCCCGACAGAAAGCAAGTATTTTCAGTCCCCATGCACCATTTTCACTATGCACAGAGGGCTGTCAGGGTGGCAAAATTGTTTTCACCACCCTGACATCGCTCTTCTGCAGGTCGCCCTTCCGTAGTCACCCATATCACATTGAACCCATCATTGAAATCCTGGGAAATGACAAAAAAAAATCATTGTCTCACTCCATTGAAGCAATATTGCTGACACTTTTAGCAGTACCTTTAATAACCTATGGACATATATACCAACCGTGACCCAGTAGGAGATGCACCTGATGATCTCATTAGACCTACAGTAAGTTCTACTTTAAATGAGGTACCTGGGTGGATGTCCCTTGCTACCTAAACAGGACCCAAATTAAAACTAGACTTTGCTCAGATGACAGTGACATGAAGTTGCTTAAATTAGGGATTAGGGAGGCAAGCTCCCCCCTTCCCCAGCTAATCTTCAATCTGTCTCTGATTACTAGACAGGTACCTGACCTATGGAAAAACGCCTCTGTGGTCCCTGTATTCAAAGGAGAGATACAAATCTGCCTTCAGACTACTGCCTGCTCTTGATTCTATCCCCCGTTAGCCAAAACTTTAGAGATAGTAGTGAATGACCAGTTCACAGACTTCCTGAGTCAGCATGAGCTACTGACTAACGGGCAGCAAAGGTTCAGGAAAAACTTCAGCACAATTACCACACTCCTTGAGTTCACTGGCTCAGTTCATGGTGTGCTGGACATGGGAGAAATGGCTGGGTCCCTATACATAGATCTTACCAAGGCCTTTGACCTTGTTATCCATGCCCTCCTCTCCCAGAAGCTACCCAATCTGGGCCTTTCCACAGACTCAGCTTACTGGTTCAAAGACTACTAGTCACATAGATCCCAAAATGTAAAATGCTGCAAGATACTATCTGATTAAAGATCAGTCACTGTGGGTATTCTGCGTAAGTCAGTTCTTGGACCCTTACTTTTCAATCTGTTTATAAATAACATACCTGTGGTCTGCAGATTGACCAATATAATACTATATGAAGACAGTGCTGCCATCTTCTACAGTGACAAGAACTTGGAGAAGATGAGGCTGAGACTTCAGGCAGACTTTACTTTCATCCAGACATGGATAAATGGTTCACTTCTAACCTGCTTGTAATGAATGAAAAAAGACTAAATGTATGTTGTTTGGCACCCATAACAAGGCTTACACCTCCCCTGTCTTAACCATTACGTCCTCACCCAGGAACAACCTAGAACAAGTACAAACCTTTAGGTATCTATGCATTATCCTTGACAGCACCCTGTCATTCAGTACACACATTGATTACTTACTCAAAGCTGCCTGCTCAAGGGTAGAATTCTTCTACAGGTGTGGGAGCAACTTCTTACCAGATATAAAGAAACCCCTTGTACAGTACTTCATCACGAACGTTATTGATTATGGGATCATGGTATATGTTTCTGCTATGGACAGTGCAATATTTAGGGCCAGGAGCCTGCTTATTAGGACCTGCCACTTTGCATTAGGTCTCCAAAATGACACCCACACCTGTGTGTTGTACAGCAACGTGAACTGGAGAAGCCTCATCTAAAGGGTGCTCTACCACACCTTAGTCACAGGCAATAAAGCACTATGAGACTTGCTCTCCCCGGGTCTACAGTCTATGTTCAATTATGTTGATAATAATTATGGTACCAGGGGTGTGGTGTGACACACCTTTCTGCTTCCTCACAGAAGAACCACCCTAGGCCACACATGTTTCTCATACCAATTTACAAAACAGTTTTACATCATGCCATGTATATTATGAAGGGGAAAGGTAAAGGAGGAGGGTAGCATGCAATGCCAGGGAAGTAACTGAAGCACTGGAGGAATGATCCATCAGAGAATGGAAAGGGGTAATAGAATCACTGTGGGTTAAGATGAGGGAGGCATAAGGTAAGAAACGGTGCATAGGAGTGGTCTGCAGAATATCAGGGCAGGGTGAGAGAACAACAGAGATCTATGAGCAGAAAAAAAGAAGGACGCACCAAAGGGCAAGGTTGTAGTAGTGGGGGATCTTAACCTGCCAGACATTGACTGTGACATTCCAGCACAGAAACATAGAAACATAGAAGTTGACGGCAGATAAGGACCTCAAGCCCATCCAGTCGACCCATTTTTTTTTCTGCCTTATGAATGTGCCATTGGCCTTTGCCGTGTCAATGGCCTATCTATTCATACTCATCTGTATTGCACCCTTATGTTATACCTACCCCATGCCTGTCTGAAGCCCTTCACTGTATTCATATCCACCACTTCCTGAGGTAGGCCGTTCCATCCATCCACCACCCTTTCTGTGAAAAAGAACTTCCTCACATTACCCCTTAATCAGCCTCCATCTAATCTCATGCTGTGTCCTCTTGTCCTGCTATTTTTCTTCTATTAAAACATGTTTGACTCTTTCACCTTGTTAATGCCCTTAAGGTGTTTGAATGTTTCAATCATATCACCTCTCTCCCGCTTTTACTCTAGGGTATATATATTGAGCTCAGTTGATCTGTCCTCATATGTTTTCTGATGCAGTCCCTGCACCATTTTGGTTGCCCTTCTCTGGACTGCCTCAATTTGGTTAATGTCCTTGTGAAAGTGTGGCCTCCAGTACTGCATGCAGTACTCCAGATGGGGCCTAACCAGTGTCTTGTAAAGAGGGATTATTACCTCCCTATTCTGACTTGTGATACCCCTACTAATACACTCCAACATCCCTCTAGCCTTACCTACTGCTTTAGTGGTCTGCTTGGTTGATTTCAGGTCATCGGTGATGACATCCAAGTCTCTTTCTTCCCTTGTGACTGCCAGCAACTCCCCTCCCAGCCTATAGGTTGCTTCAGGGTTTCTCTTCCCTATGTGCATGATCTTGCACTTCTTTGCATTAAACCCACTCTTCTGACCATTTTGCTAGTTTATCCAGATTTTTTTCCTCATTCTGCCCACCCCATCTGGATCATCTACTCTATTGCACATCTTGGTGTCATCTGAAAACAGACAAACCTTACCCTCCAGTCCCTCTGCAATGTCACTGATGAAGATATTGAAGAGGACTGGCCCCAGGACTGATTCCTGAGGTACCCCACTTGTGACTTGCATCTCTTCTGACTGTATACCATTTACCACCACTCTCTGTTTTCTGCCCATCAACCAGTTTGCCACCCAGTTGACTAATGTCTGACCCACCCCAAGCCTACCCAGCTTATTAATTAATTTTCTTTGTGGAACAGTATCGAAAGCTTTGCTGAAGTTAAGGTAGGTGACATCAACTGCTCCCCCTTGGTCCACCACTCTGGTTACCCAGTCAAAGAAATCTATGTGATTAATTTGACAGGACCTTCCTTTTGTAATCCCATGCTGTCTTGGATCCTGTGCTCCTACGAATTCCAGGTGTTGCAATATCCTTTCCTTAAGGAGTGTCTCCATAATCTTGCCAACTACTGAGGTAAGACTGACAGGTCTGTAGTTCCCTGCCTCCTCCCTGCTACCACTCTTGCAGAGCGGGATCACATGAGCCCTTATCCAGTCTTCTGGGACCTCTCTTGTGCTCAGAGACTCACTAAACAGTTCTGATAATGGCTCTGCTAGTTACACCCTTAGCTCCTTTAGTACCCTGGGATGTATGCCATTAAGTCCCATTGCTTTGTCCACCCTGAGCTTATCAAGCTCTTGTAGGACCCTTTCTTTAGTGAAGGTACTAGTGTACACCTCCCTCCCCCCTGTGTCCATGATGCTGAGCTGTGGGACCTGCCCTACATTCTCTTCAGTAAATACCGAACAGTAGTATCTATTTAGGATAGATGCTTTTACATGGTTCTCTTCCTCACACACACCCTTATCCCCTTTGATCTTAGCAATACCCCATCTGGACTTTCTCCTTTCACTAATGTATCTATAGAAAGTCTTGTCACCTTCTTTTACTGTTCGTGCTAGTGTTTCCTCAGTTTGGGATTTTGCCTGCCTTATTGTCTTCCCTGTTTCCCTTAGGGAAGTTTGGTATGTCTCCCTATCTTCATCCTGCTGCATTCCCTTATATTTTCTGAAGGCCAGCCTTTTGGCTCTGACCTTTTCTGCTACTGTGTTTGAGAACCAAAGTGGTTTCCTTCTTCTTTTGCACTTCCTTTTCTCACTAACAGAGGGGGATGTTGCTTCAAGTATTGCATCTTTAATGCTTGCCCACTTTGCCTGTACCCCCTTACCTGTATTTCTTTTTGCCAGGGCTAGCTTAACTCTGTTGGCCATCTTATCAAAGTCAGCTCCTCTGAAGTCCCATATTTTTTCCTTGGAATGGGATGATTTTATTCTAGTGGCCAAACTGAACCATACCATGTGATGGTCACTGGCCCCCAGGTGACCTTCTACTTGGAGATCTCTGATCCTTTCGCTGTTAGTCAGTACTAGATCTAGGATAGCCCTGTCTCTTGTGGGTTGTTGTACCAGTTGTTTGAGGCCCTCCCCCTGCAGGGAATCCACCATGTGTCTAGTTCTGGCAGATGTCCCTGCTGGTATTGACCTATCTGTATCTGGCATGTTGAAGTGTCCCATTATCAGAACCTCCCCTTTAGCTGTCATGTTTTGTATATCTTCTAACAGTAACATGTCTATGTCCTCCCCCCTGGTCTGGAGGCCTGGAGCAGCCAGGAGCACCAGAAGACAAGTCCTGTTGGATAGTTTGCAGCAGTGCATGCTGGTGCAATAGGCTGGCTGCCATTCTCTGTGTAGTGCTCAGCAACTTGGAAACAGCAGGCAGAGAACAGGTTGGGGAACTTCTGTGCTCCAGCAACCATAATACCATATGGTGCAAGGTGGCCATCGGTAACAGGAAGCCTTCATCAAAGGCTGAAGTTCTGGATTTTAGTAGCACTGACTTAACCAGACAAGGGAATTAGTCAGGGTCAAGTTCATTAGAGTAAGCAGTATCAGGGGAGTGTATGAAAGACAGGAAGAAATTAAAGGGACTATTCTCATGGGAACAAAGACATGCATGCCATACCTCTCAACCTCTTTACTCATAAATCAGTGACAAGGCTTAACAAAATCAGGGACAAAGACCCCAAATCAGGGACACATCTTAAAAACTGGTACTATTCACTCAGAAAGCAGATAGAATAAGGGAATTAGTGTAAGATGCATTTTCTGAAGAAGAACAAGTCTGTAACTTTAATGTTTTGCATTATTTTGTACTTTCAATCCCCACTGTTTTGTCACAAAAACACAAATTTTATGAGGGACAGAGGAAAATTCTGAGTCAAAATCAGGGACGTCCCTGAAAATCAGGCACAGTTGAGAGGTATGATGCATGCTATCGGTTACCAAGAGAAACAGGCACAAGAGATGAATATGGTTCTCTGAAATGGTCAGGGAGGCAGTGACAGCCAAAAAGATCTTCATCTGGTATACGAGGAATCAGGAGATGAGGAAATGGGTTTTACCAAATAAGAACTAGGGAGGCCAAGAGGGCAGTCAAGGATGCAAAACAGACACAGGACAGCATATTATGGAGAGGATCAAGGATGGGAAAAATAGTTCCTCAGCTATATAAGGAAAAAAGAAGGATGTGTGGTGGAATTATTAGGCTAACATAGGGAGGCAGGGTAATAGATAAGGACAGGCTGAAAGCAGCCTTTTTGAACAACTACTTTGGCTCAGTATTCACTGGGGAGGACAGTGAGTCTTTGTCAGAGACTGGATAATAGGCTGATAAAAGGGGATTCCCAGAAATGAGGCAGCAGGTATTTACTAGTTAAGCAAATAGAAAAGGGCTAGGGAGGGGATGCAGGCTACTAGCTGATATGTTTGAATGCTTCATTGGCAATCTTTTAAACTAGCCAAGTGGGAGGCACTGATAAGAAGTGGGGAATTCCCAGCCTCCCCCCACAAAACAAGGTAATTAATGAGGTAAACACAAAGGCAGAGAGGTCAATATTGAGCAGGATATGGGTAAATGGAGATAAAGGCAGTAAAGGCATGGATGGGGCTAAAAGGGGTAAGACCATCAAAAAATGGAGGGTGATAAGTACCAATGCCCATAGTCTGGGTAACAAGCTTCCTGAATCAGTGGCCTTGATGGAAGAGAGACACCTGGATATCGTGGCACTCACAGAAACATGGTACATGGAGAACCATGACTGGGATGTCAACATACCAAGGTACACAATCGACAGGACAGACAGGGAGGGTAAAAGAGGAGGAGGAGTAGCTCTCTACATAAGGGAAGGGATCAAAGCCCCAGAAATAAAGTGTAAACAGGGAGGAGAGGAGGCACTGTGGGTCACCTTGGAGACAGAAAATGGCACCACAATCCACACAGGGTTCTATACAGACCCCCATCTCAGGGGGAGGAAATGGAGAAGAAAATAATAGAAGACATCCTTAGAATGGCAGAAAAAGGGGAAATATTGTTGATGGGGGACCTGAATATGCCAGACGTTAACTGGAGCACATTTGCTGCAGGAACATCAAAGAGCAGGGTTATTCTTGATGCCCTACAGTGGGCATGCCTCAGACAGCTAGGATTGGAACCCACTCATGACAGAGCAATCTTAGACCTGGTACTCTCAAATGGAGACAGAGAGAGGATCACAGATTTAGAAGTGGGTAGCCATCTGGGAACAAGCAACCACCAAACAATGTGGTTCACGATAAACACAGCTATAGTCAAGCCATACAAAAGCAAGAGTACTGGACTTTAGGAGGGCTAACTTTGGCAAAATGGGGGACTGCCTAAGGAATGCACTAGCGAATGAGCTAGAAGGAGGGCTGGAAGAATAATGGGGAAAAATCAAAACTGCCCTCACAAAGGCAACAAGCCTTTTTGGGAAGCAAATAAACAAAACAAAGTAATAAACCACTATGGTTCTCAAAAGAAGTGGCAGGGAAGGTTAAGAAGAAAACATAGCATTCAGGAAGTGTAAGGACTCACAGAAGGAGTGGGACAGAGAACTGCATTTCTTAAAATAGAAGGATAGGGGAAGGCAGTCAGAATAGCGAAGGCATAAACCAAGGAAAAGATAGCCAACTCAGTTAAGAAGCAGGTTAAAACCTTTTATATGTATATTAGGGAGTGAAGAAAGACCAAGGGAGGGATAGTGAAGCTTAATAAAGGGGAGAGGAGGTTGGCAGAGGCTGACAGTGAAAAGGCAGAGATATTGAACAAATACTTTTGCTCATTATACACAAAAAAAGAAGAGGGGAGGTACCTAAACCAAATAATAGAAGCACTCTGTACAGGGGGGTAGATACCAGTCCATTCACAGAAGAAAGGGTCCTGAAAAAGCTCCTAAAACTCAAAGTGGAAAAAGCAATGGGGCCAGATGGAATTCACCCCTAGAATTCTAAAAGAACTAACGGGAGAACTAGTGACCCCACTGACTACCATTTTTAACAAATCATTGGAGGATGGTATGTTACCTGAGGACTGGAGGAGGGTGGATGTGATTCCCCATCACTAAAGTGGGAGCAAGGCAGAGGCAGAAAACTACAGACCTGTCAGTTTGACCTCAGTGGTAGGGAAAATAATGGAATCACTTCCAAAAGAAAGAATTGTTGAGTACCTAGAGGCCAGTGGGGCACAGGACCCAAGGCAGCATTGATTCACAGTGGGAAGGTCATGTCAGACTAATCTAATAGATTTCTTTGACTGGGTGACCAAAGTAGTAGACCAGGGAGGGGCTGTGGATATGGCCTACCTATACTTTAGCAAGACATTTGACACAGTCCCACACAAAAGATTAATAAACAAGTTAGCCAGCCTTGGAGTGGGTCCCAGGGTGGTAGCTTGGGTAACAATCTGGCTGGACAACAGGACACAGAGGGCAATAGTAAAAGGAGTACACTCTGAGGAAAGGGGAGTTACTAGTGGGGTACTGCAGTTTTCAGTACTGGGATCGGTCCTCTTTAATGTCTTATAGGTTACATTGCAGATGGGCTGGAATGAAAAGCATGCCTCTTTGCAGATGGCAAAAAGATGGTAACAGTTTTGATACGCGGGGGGGTGGATAGGATGGGAAGGGACATGGCAAGGTTGGAGGAATGATCAAAAATATGGCAGCTTAGATTCAATACAAAGAAGTGCAAAGTAATGCACCTGAGAAACAAAAACCCAGGGGAAGAGTACACAAGAGCGGGGGGTACTAACAATAACAAAAATGGAAAGGGACCTAAGGGTAGTCATATCAGACGACCTTAAGGTAGGCAAGCAATATGAGAAGGCAGTAAGGAGGGCTGTGGGGATACTGGGATGCAAAGGGATAGGCATCACCAGTAGAAAACAGGAAGTTGTTATCCCTTTGTACAGACAGTTGGTGAGACCCCTATTGGAGTACTGCGTGCAGTTCTGGAGACCCCATCTCTGCCAGGACATATACAGGAAGAAGGCAGTCCAGAGGAGGGAAATTAGAATGGTGCAGGGTCTGCACCAGAAGCCACATGAAGAGATACTAAAAAAGCTTACTATGTATATCCTTGAGGAAAGGAGGGAGAGGGGGGACATGATAGAAACTTTCATGTACCTCAAGGGAATCAAAAAAGTCCAAGAGGGTAGCATCTTTCAGAAAAAGAGATGTGCAAGAACAAGGGGGCACAATTTGAAGACGGAGGGGGGAGAGCTCAGGGGCAATGTGAGGACATAATTTTTTTTCATGGAGAAGGTGGTGGATGCATGGAACGACCTTCCTGAGGAGGTCATGGGGCCACAACCAGTGGAAGAATTCCAGAATGCATGGGACAGACATAAGGCAAGTATAGTGTTGGGGGGGGGGTTGAGGGAAGTAGGCTGTTGGTTAACTAGGATCTGCTGCTTATCCAGTTGGTAGGGAAATGGGCAGACTAGGTGGGTCAAGTGGTCCTTATCTGCCATCAAACTCTATGTTTCTATATAGATAAGGCCCTAGGGCCAGATCTGATGCATCCAAAGGTGCTCAGGAAACTGGCATTGGAATTAGCTGAACCACTGGTAGGGCTATTCAATAGCTTTATTCAGACTGGGTGGTTTCAAAAGATTGGATGGCCACAAACATGATTCTGCAGCACAAGGATGGGGACAAAGAGCAGATGGGTAGCTACAGACCTGTCAGTCTTATCCTTGTGATGGGTAAACTGATGGAGACACTAGTCAAAAAGGGCCTAGTGAAGTACCTGGAGAAAAACAGGCTCCAGGATAGTAAACAGCATTGGTTCATGGTAGGGAGGTCCTCTCACATCATCCTGTTACTATTCTTGGAATGGTTAACTAGGATTAGGAATAAGGGTCATGAATCGGATTTACTCTACTCTGACTTCACCAAACTGATAGAATTATCTGACTTGGAAGCTAACACAGTGGATAGGGGTCAAGGGGAGATTTACTCTGCTTTAACTTTGGCAAGGTATTTGACATGGTATCACACAAAAGATTGCTGAAAGAAGGATCTGAGTGCAGCAAAGGAAATACTGTAGTTAGATGAGTAAGCAGTTTTTTGGATGGAAGGCAGCAGAAGATAGTGGTAAACAGAGTCAGATTTGAAAAGAGGGAAGTCATTAGTGGAGTGCCACAGGGATCAGTTCTGGGTCCATTCCTTTTCAATGTGTTCATCAATGACATAGGAGCAGGAATACAGTGCAAGATGTGCCTCATAAAAACATAGAAATATACAATGTGTCAGAGGATAAGGACCGCTTTTCCTACCCAGTCTTCCCATTTTTCACTACCTAAAGTATCACCAGAGATCCTACTTGATCACTGGCTAGTTTTCTTTCTCACCTATTTTTTTCACAAAGATGCACTTATGCATATCCCATGCATTCTTGAATCTGATCACTGTTTTCATCCCCACCACCTTGGCTCATAGACTATTCCACATATCCAAGCAAAAAGACAAGAGTTGCTTCCAGGAGACAACAGATACCATGTAAGACCAACAAGAAAAATCTCACTAATGCAGAAAGGAAGTCCTTCAGACATATATTTAGTCTTTAGAAAAATCATGATTTTATTCAATTCTTATAAAAACATGGCGAACACAAAACACAAACCCCACAACAAAAACTGAGAGCAAAGCCCGTAGATCATTTTGCACTCCTTGCCACTGCACACATCGACTACACCTTCTTTGAAGAAGTGTTTCCATTCATCTCTCCTGAACCTGCCCCCTCCAGCTGAACAGCATGTCACCTTGTTCTTGTACATCTTTTTTTCTAACAAATACTTCATTCTTCTACCTTATTTACCCCTGAGAAGTATTTAAAGATTTCTGTCATACCCCACTTTCCCTTCTCTCTTCCATGATGAACATGCTGAGTTTCTTCAGTTTCACCTCATAGGACTTGTGGTGCAGACCTTGCACCATTTTAGTTGCTCTTCTCTGGACTGCCTCCATTCTGTCTCTATCCTTCCAGAGATGTGTCCTGCAGAACTGTATACAGTGTTCTATGTGGGATTTTACCAGTGGTCTATATGGGCAACACCACTTTCCTCTTTCTGCTGGTGATACCTTCCTTATGCACCCCAGCATTCCACTAGCCCTTCCAACTGCCTTGTCGCACTGCCTGGCCAACTTTAGGTCATCTGATATGATTACCCCAGGTCTCTATCCTGCTTGGTGGTCATCTGTACCACTCCACACTTTATGTACTCTACCCCTGAATTTCCATGCAGTTAGTGCATTATTTTTGCTCTTTTTTGCATTGAAACCTAGTTGCCATACCCTTGACCGCTCCTCTAGTTTTCACAGGTCTCTAGTCATCCTTCCACCAGCACCCACACCAGAATGTCCAGTCTATTGCAGATTTTGGTGTCATCCTCAAAGGGGCAGATAGATCTTCTCTCCCAGCTCCTCTGGAATGTTACTTATAAAGACATTAATAAGAAACAGTCCCAGCACTGATCCCTGAGGCACCGCACCAGTCACCCTCCATTCCTCAGAATGAACCCCATTTACAACCATCCTCTTCCACCTATCCCTTAACCAATTTCTTATCCTACTTATCAGCTTTGGGCACACTCCTAAGCTACCCAGCTTATTTGCTAGTCTCCTATGTGGAATGGTGTCAAAAACCTTACTGAAGTCTAGGTATGCCAGGTTCACTGCTCTCCATGATCTAAATCCTTTGTCACCCACTCAAAGAAATATGTCAAATTAATTTGACATGACCTCCCCCTGTCAACCCATGATGCCTCAGGTAACATGGTTAACAAAAAACAAAGAAATAATTCAACAATGCAGAAGAGGGACATAGCTTACTATTATCAATTAAGGTCTAGCCAACTCTATCTCCTCCTTGACTGAGAGCAGATTGCATGAGTGATGCTAACCTATTTGATAAAAGCTCTGAAAAGCATGTCATCTGAGCTATAGCACAGAGGCCATAGATCATTACGTAAATAATACATTCACATACAAAATTCTATGTAACAAGCTAGTCCACACCCTCTTATTCATGTACCCCCACAACACACACATGCATAATGCACAAAGGAAAAATAAGCCTGAAAAGAATAAACCTATTCCACCAAGAATGTAAATTTTAATTCTTTATTCAAATGAGATAAAACTTTCAAAACAAAAGCCAGGAAATCCTTGCATAGAAAGATCCCCAAACTGTGGGAAAAACAAAAGTTCCTACATTAATCTAACATTGTAAAAAACCTCACTGTGTAAATTGTTCCAAGATAAACATAGTTCCAGGGCGGAAGGCACTTGGCCTGCAGCTTCATAGCTTACTACATCCAATGCATGCATTTTTCTCAGCACAATGCCTACCAATCATGTTTTGTTGCTCACATGAAACCTGCTGTGCCATGTGTTATTCCTTACAGTTACTGGACTGGGTAGCCCCATTCCTTCAGTTCACTGCACTGGGTAGCCTCACTCCCCCAGTTCACTGTTAGTCATGCACTGTTGGCAACTGAAAGATTCACACACACACACACACACACACACTCACACTTACTTTATGAAGCATGAAGCATTAATAAACATCTGAAAGTACAACTTTGACAATCTGTGTTGATTTTTTTTCTGACACCAACCAGGATAACACCAGGGTTTGTAGAAGGGGACCTTGGTTTAACATCTCATCTGAAGGAAGGCACACCCCAGCAGTACAACACCCTCTTAATAATGCACTCGGATGCCAGCATTTTCGGTGCAAGTTCAATTCCAGTGTGGAATGAGAACCCATGACCTTCTGGTCCAGAGGCGGCAGATGTGCTACCAACTGAGCCACGCTGACACCCAGTTCAAAGCAGTTCAACGTATGGACACATAGTAGTTTCTTTAGGTTATTTTCAATGTTTTTGTAAAACAACCATTGAAGATTATCCAGTGTATGAAGGCAAGGCACAGCATTTTTCTTTATGTAGTGTCCTAGCTTTAGGGCTTCAAACACTTCACAATATTAAAAAGCATAAAGGATATACTGTACAATCATTTTTTAACAGTTATTTACAAAAACACAAGATATCAAAACATTAAAAATGCTGAGGGAAAAGGTAGACACTTTCATTAATCTTCAATGACTTACAAAAACAAATAGTATTTTAGCAATTTTTTGAATGCCTTCACTGAGGGTAAACTTCTATGATGGATCAGAAGGGAGTTAAAATATATGGCACTGAAAGCACCCTATCACCAGACAGCTTTTGATGTGATCTTGGGAGGGCCAAAATCAAGCACTTGTTTGAGAGGAGTGAGCTTCCAGGAGTATACCAAGCCAAGTGGTCTTTAAGATAGCCTGAATCTAAGGCATTCCGAATGGTAATACACCTCCTAATTGGTAGCCAGTGTAGATGCCACACCACAGGCATTATATGACCCACCTACAATGATTTATTGATCTGTCAACCTGCAGCATTTTGCACCAGCTGTAGGCAGAGCACCAGTCTCCTGGATTTCAGTAGTTGAGTCTTTAGTCTACAAATGCATTTATCAGTGGTCCATCAGACAAGGCTTAATCTGGGTGATATTTTAAAGTTGTAAATATCCACTGCAGACCATAGTCAACACCTGATATTTGAGTGTCAGCTATGTGTCCACAATGACTCTCAGATTGTTTCATCACATTAATAAATATTAAAACAATTCCATTTAATGAAGGTAACCTAATGGCATCTCACCTTACAGCTGAAATGAAGCAGGATTTGTGGTCTAAAGACAACAGCAGACCAAGCATCTATGATCAAAAAATAACTTGAAAAATATTATATACATGAGTATAAAACTTCAAGTTTGTAGCAACCCCTTTAAGACTGAAAAGTTAAAATTTGACTTTGATGTTGATGTTTTATCAGTGCACTGTTAACGTAATATTGTTGGTTTTCCTGTGCTAACTCTGATTCCATGTATTATTTAAGGCACATCATTCCCTCTCACTCCCTTGTCTGCGTAAGTTTTACTGACCCACTTTCAGAGCAAAGCCTATGTTCGCTCATCCTTGTTGTTAATCCAGGTAATTTCTGTTGGCATACCAACTCAGAATACTGATGATTTGTACTTTGGAGTGATGAGAGTATGTTTTAAAAATTTAATATTTAACCTCAGACATGGTTTGTTTTAAATTATAATTGTGGCATTTTTTTTTATAAATGTCTACATCTATATTATGTTGCATGTCTAATCAATTTGTGTGTGTGTGTGCCTGTCTGTCTCTCTGTTTGTCCATCTATATCTATCTATCTATCTATCTATCTATCTATCTATCTATCTATCTATCTATCTATCTTTCTATCTATCTTTCTATCTTTCTATCTATCCATATGCCTCCTAAGTTATTTTTACAAGTGAACATGGGTAAATCACTTACAGATGGCACAGGTTATAGCTGTTACAATAACTCTTGTAGTATAAATTATGCTAAAAGAACTGACTAAAATGCTAGAGAATTAAAGATAACAGATGCTAGTCAACGCTGCTTACAATGTAGGGAAAGGAAAGAAAACATTAGCAGCTTTCATATCTGTATTTGCTATTATTCTCTTTCTCTCCGAACACATTCAGTAGATAGATAGATAGACAGACAGACAGACAGATATCTTTATGGGATGCACAACAGGGACCTATGGAATACCTGATTTATTTTCACTAGTGTTGTTTGACCTTATGTAACCTCTCAAGTGGCATAAGCCATAAGTGATGTGCCTCGGGGCAAAGAGCATGAGCGAAAATAAATTATGTATCTCACAAGGTCTCCATTGTGCATTGCATTTATGCATTAGACAGGGACGATGTGTGAGAGTTTTTTTTTTTTAGGATATGTGGATGTTTTTAACATTTAAAACTTTTTTTGGTTTCCATTGTGAAACAAAGCTCCTCCACTTCTGAGGAGTTCTGTTACCATGGCTGTTACCACGAATGCCATGCCATGATGCCAGTGCTGGCTTCACTGCATTGCCAATGATTGGCTAAGGGAGCAGCTTTGTGAAATTTTCTTAAAAACTTTGCAGTGGGCTTAAGTGAGCAGGATCAAGTGGGTGAGTGCTAGTGCATGGCCAATGTATAGTGGTTGTGGAAACCATGATTTTATTTTAAAAAGTTTCATTTGTTTCAGCTGACAGACGTCTTCATTTTCTATCAGTGCTACTGGCAGGATAAGTATTATCTGTCATGGTTGCAGTTGGACAGCCTGGAGATGAAGAGAAGGTACATAAATAATGATGACTGCCAGCTCAGGATGTATTGTATACATGCAGACTAAAAAGTACTGTTTGTATTGTACAGTGGAAAGAAGAGAGGGGGGTAGTTGCTTTCAGTGTGCTACAGAGCACTGTGTGAGGCAAAAGTGAAATTGTGAAAGTAGTGTCAACTGACTGGGTATGGGGCAGTGACTTACTGTAGCGACTATATACATAAATGCAAGCTGGTGTATCTGATACGTACATACATGGTGATGACATATATGCTATGTATATAAACAAACTTGTAATTACAACACTCTGTTGTACTGGACACACTATTAATCTATTACAACTGTGGACAAAAATACACATGCTATCACAGAAATAGTAACATCTGTAAGAACCCCTACATTACAACACTGTTAACATTTGTAACATTTGTAGTAGCCACCTAGCTACAATTCACTTAAACGGTGAATGCAATCTAACTAATTACACTCAAGTAACACATAAATAATAAAACAATGTATCACCTGGAAAGCAAAGTTAAAATTTATAAGAAATATGTCCCTAAGCAGCAAACTCAGTAACTCAACTCCTCCCACCCTTTACTGTTGCCGCCATATCCCACTTGAAAAATAACAGCAACTCATGGCTTTAAGAAACAAACTCTAGCAAGAACCACTATGGCTGTAGCTGAGGTCCAGCGGAACACAGCACTATGCACTTTGCCCAAGGTGGCCACAAGAGTTTTCTGCACATGCGTGACAACTCACACATGCACACTGGGCTCCAGTGGCCATCTTGGATACAGAAGACAGTGCCACTGTGCCACTGGAGTTCAGTGTGAATGCACAAGTCATTGTCCATGTGCAGAAAACTCTGGCAACCAACTTGGACATGGTGGGCAGTGTTGTATTCTGCCAGTATTGATGGACATAAAAGTGCTGTGGCTGTGCAGTGATTGCCATTCACCTCCACTGTTTCAAAAAGTTCATTCGGTATCTGGTAAGCTCCCTCTTCTCTACAGTGATTGCAAGATGTCTGCATGTCAGAACTCAGCCTTAAAACGTGGGCTGGTTTGGCTATAAAAAGAAGGTTTGTTGTTTTGGCTTTATGAAAAACATTCTGTTTTGGGTTGCATAGTTTTGTCCCTGTCAGGTTTTAAACTCTGAAACTCTGCCCCCTCCCCTTTACTACTACATCCCTGTAACTTGCCAAACTAATCAGCTTTAAACTGTGTAAAAAAGATCCCCTGAATCACTTACCAAACCTTGTACCTGCTCCCATCCAATGCTGCTTCATGCAGCAGTCCTTAACAACTCTAAATGGCAAAATGCTAGAACCACACCCCTTTAATAGGAAGTACTCTATGGAAACCTGAAAGGATGAAAACTATGCAGGACATTTTCTTTCTTAAAGCCAAACCAGCACAATTCTTTCCAAAAGCCAAACTGACCAACATTATGCAGTATATAAACATCTGATAGGTAAGTCCTAGATATTGCTGAAATATCATCTTGGGATCAAAAAAAGCACATAAATGCCATTCACCCTTCCAGCTCTTGGCTTTATGGCTTGCTTGATCCCTCAATGGTGATATTTCTTCATATCTGACACTTACTTTATCAGAAATCCTCTCTCTTGCCTACTGAACCCTAACTATAGGGGCAGTACTGCACCCTTAAAATATATATACACACATAGGTTTTGTATATAAGAAAATAATACCATTGAAGGTGTATAGTCAGGTTGTAATTCATCAGCCATAAGTGAAAGTGGAATTAACTCAGTACATCCCAGAAGTGACATTATTTTTTTGAATATTCACAATGTTTCTGCTGTTTATATCACAGACTCCATTTTAGTAGTTCAAATGGCTTTATTTTGGACATTTTACAGATGTTAAACATTTTAGTGGCACAGCAGTCAACCTGCTTTGATGGCAGGTGTAGGTGATCTTGAAGATGAAACAGATCCAGGAAATGCAGCACTCACCAGTCAGAGGCAGCATGCAAGTCCAGGGCTGCTGACCCCACTGAACTACACAATCACTCAAGGAGGGCTTGCACTCCAGAATTAAAAGTGTAGATGCTCACAAAAAGCAGAGTCTGAGACCTTGTGAATAATGACAAGCTGACTTGTCTGTTTAAAACTGAACTGCTTAAAGATGCATGCTAGCAGTGTTGACAATATTGCCATAGACACAGAATGATAGAAACACAACCATGGCTTTCAGCAGACCAGCTTTTTAGTGCAGTGTCTCTTAGGAGTTGGAGTTTTCTGGTTTATGGTAAGTGGATGTCCTTTTGGAAATACATTTGTGTTCAAATATGCTTACTGCTTGTTTGTATTTGAATAATAATGTTTAAAAATAACCATTAATGTGATTGCTACAATCAAAATCAATGGTGAAATACAAAATAATGATAATGATACAGCAAACAGCTTTAATAATTACTTTGTTACTACAGTAGAAGCCACTTAAAGGGGACGCGGTTAATGGGGACGTCCACTTAATTGGGACAATCCCCCGGGCACCGATTGTTTGCTAATGTTATTCAGTGGGAACAGCTTCTGTTTAATTGGGATGGTCCTGTTGCTTTATTGGGATGATTATCTAGTCACAGGTGTAGGAAAAGCTGCTGAAAATGAAACGGTGCCTCGTTAAGTGCTCATTAAGTGCCCTGCATTTAAGCTGTTTCTCATTCCCACTTGCTTAGCATCTCTCTGGAGTGTGTTTAGCATCTCTCTGGAGTGTGTTTAGCATCCCTCTGGAGTGTGTTTGGTTTGAAGGATGGCATCTATAAGCAACAACTAAAGTGACCTCTAGCTGAGTGAGAACATAGAAGTTATCAAGGCTTTGCAGCTTCCCAACTCCTCTCTCTCAAAAGTTGCTAACTGAAGCTAAGTGATTTTAGTTAAAGTTTAGTGTGTTGCTTTCACCAATTAAATAAAGATTAAATCAAGAACCAAACCAAACATACTTTTACAAAAAGGAGCTGTGATCATAAAAAGCAGTGGTATCTAGCGCTTCTTGATGTTTTGTTTGTTTTCTCTGTTTTGTTTGTTACTGCAACATACATATTGTGTGTGTGTGTGTGTGTGTGTGTGTGTGTGTTACTAGCAAAGTCCTTTCTGGTTGTGATGGGGAAAAAAGTCTGCTTCTGATAAACAGGATGGCCGCTTAAAGGGGACAATAGGGCGTCCATGGAGGTGTCCCCTTTAAAAGGCTTCTACGGTATTTTCAATCCTAAATCAGAACAAGCAGCAACTGATATACTCACCAACTGTTCTCCTATCTATATGAGGTTTACTCTGAATTAATTAACTTAAACATAAACTCTATTCCTGGTCCTGATCAAATTAGCCCAATACTTTTAAAAAAATTAGCACGCTTTTTAGCATATCCTTCAACAATAATTTTCTCTAAATCTATTAATGAGGAGTCAGTTCCAAGGGACTGGAGCACTGTAGCCATAATCCCCATTTTCAAAAAATAGTTGACAAAGGAAATGTGGAAAAGTGCTGTCCTATTAGTTTGACTTCCCGTTGTAGTAAAGTAATAGAAAAATTAAACAAAAAACAAATAGAAGTTTATATCACTAATAACAAATTGGTTGACCACACCCAGCATGGTCTTACTAAAGGACATTCATGCATTACAAATCTAATTTCTTTCTATAACTCAATTAGTAAGAACTTAAATATTGGACATCCATCCGGTGTCATCTTATTGGACTTTGCCAAAGTATTTAACAAGGTTCCCCCATAGTAATCTAATTCAAAAATGTGTTCCTGTAGGAATCAACCCTTTGTTAGTCAAATGGATTTATCTATGGCTGGATGGGAGAACACAATACATCAAACTGAGAAATGCTAAATCAAACATGGTTAATGTGACCAGTGGTGTTCTCCAGGGATCTGTCTAGGGACCTACACTTTGAATTTATTTATTAGTGATATTGATATCCATCTTGAAAATTGTTTAATCGTATTTGCTGATAATACAAGAACTGGGGGTAAGATGAACACTTTGGATGGTCATTTACCTTTAATTAGGGACCTGGGCAAAACTGAGACCTGGGCAATCACCAACGGTATGGACTTTAATATTAATAATTGTACCATCCTTCACTTTGGCAACAACAATCCTAAATATTCCTAGATACTGAATCAATCTATCATCCAAGCATCTTCAGTTGAAAGGGATCTCAGGATCCTAGTTAGCAACCAATTATCTGCTAGGGACCACTGCACTTTAATTTAAAAAAAACATCAATAATGTTAAATAGAATTAAAAGATCATTCACTATTAGATCTGAGCAGTGTATTACCTCTTCGTATCGTTCATATGTTCACCCGATTTTGGACTATGGCTCTCAAGCCTGGTTTCCCTATTATATTAAGGATATTGATCTGGTTCAGAGAGTCCAGAGAAAGACAACTAAATTAATACCAATACTTAAAAACAAATTCTGCTCTGAAAGGCTTTATGCTATTGGCTTTTATTCTTTGGAACATAGGAAACAAAGAGGTGACTTATTCTTATTATGCAAAATTCTTCATGACACTGACTTAACAGCCAAATTTGATTTCCACTATATGAGAACAAGAAATAACTTAAGATCAGATAATAAGAAACTCATAGTTCCATTAGCTAGAACCATCAATAGAAACTGTTTTTACACAATCAGAGTTGCAAAAATATGGAACAAGCTACCACAAAATATAGTTGAAACTGAAAGCTTTGATGCATTCAAAAATGCTATTGATAAGCATTACTATTCTAAGCAAATCATGGTATAGGGGGATATTGTCCACTGATGTGGAGAGCAATCTTGATGGGCCAAGTGCCTTCTTTTGCTCCTACCAACCTAGTAAACCTAGTATTATGATTTTTATGTGAATCATTTCTTTCAAAAAGTTTAGGATTTGAGCTCCAGGAAAAAAAAAACTTGTGAATGTTGTGTACGGATGATACCATAATTGGTTTATTAATAGACTGATCTAAATTGATAATGTCACATTTACAGTACATATGAAACATATGAGCATACAAAATAACAAGAATCAGAAGTTTCTATGGTCTATCAAGTCCACTCAGTTGAGGCGCTCCTGATCACAGATTATAGTGGGCCCCTCTCTATACACTCTGACTCTCCCCCTTCTCCCTGTCCAACCCTAACCTGAACCCCCAATACTGTTTTCTGAGTGACAACCTAAGATAATGGTTAACTTCACCACAACACCACCCACTCTGTAAAGAAGTGTCTCCTGACCTAATTCTTAATCCTCCTCCTGGCCAGTTTATAACAGTTTCCCCTTATTATCTTGTTTTAACTGAGACAAAAAAGGTTCCCCAATATTCACCTTGCTTATACATTTAAGGTGCTTGAAGGTTTCAATCATGACCCCTCTCTCCCTCCTCTCCTTTAGTTAGTACTGTTGAGTTCTCTCAGCCTGTACTCATATGCCATGCCTCACTCTCCTTGAATCATCTTTGAAATTCTCCTCTGAACTACCTAAAGCTGGAAGATAGACTCTTTCAGGGGAGGTACTCTAGGATTGCACGCTGTACTCTAGGTGTCATCATACTATGGATCTGTACAGCATAGAAACATAGAATTTGACTGCAGATAAGGACTGCTTGGCCCACCTAGTCTGCTCATTTTCCCTACCCATTTCATATACAGCTGAACCTAAATAATATGCGGCTTACCCTCTACTTTATGTCTGTCCCATGTGTTTTTTATTTCCCTTACCATTTTTTGAACTACAACCTCTGCAGAGAGGCTGTTCTATGGATCCACCACCCTGTCTGTGAAAAAATACTTTCTCACATTACCCTTTAGTCTGTCCCTTCTATAGTCATATCATGGTCCCTTGTTCTTGAGTATCTTTTTTTTTCCAATTGTTTAACCAGGTGAGACACACTAAGCTGAAAGCTTGTTTACAGGTGCAACCTGGGGGCATAGGGAACTTAAGTGGCTTGCTCAGGGTCACACAGTGTGCAAGTGGGGGCTATTGGATTCAAACCCAGGTCTTCAGATTTGCAGCTCAGAGCCTTAAACCACTGAGCTATACTGCCTCCCTTTTTGAAAGATACTACCCTCTTGTACCTTATTTAAACCCTTGAGGTATTTGAAAGTCTCTACCATATCCCCCCTCTCTCCCCTCTCTTCCAGGGAAAACATATTGAGATCCAGCAGTCTCCTTTTATATGACTTTTGGTGCAGCCCCTGCACCATTTTTATTGCCCTTCTCTGAACTGCTTTTACCCTATGTCCTTCCAGAGATGTGGCCTACAAAACTGGACACAATACTCTAGATGAGGTCTTACCAATTTTCTGTACAGTGACATCACCACCTCCTTCCTTCTGCTTGAAGTACCTCTCCCTGTGTACTTCACATCCCACTGGCTTTCCTCACAGACTTCTCACATTAATTGGTAACCTTTAGATCATCAGATATGATAACTCCCAGGTCCCTTTCCTGTTTGTTGGCTGTCAGTACCTCCTCCCTATCATGTACTCCTCCCCTGCATTCCTATGTCCAAACTGCATGATCTCGTACTTCTTTGAATTGAATTTTAGCTGCCACACCCTTGACCACTCCTCAAGCTTGCTTAGGTCCCATCTCATTTTCTGTACCCCTACTGGAGTGTCAACCCTGTTGCAGATTTTCACGACATCTGCAAAGTGACACACTTCCCCTATTAGCCCCTCTGCAATGTCACTTATGAAGACATTAAACAGGACTGGTCCAAGCATGATCCTTGTGGGACTCCGCTGGTCACCACCCTCTCTTTGGCTTGAGCTCTATTCACCACCACCATCTGTGTCCTATAGTTCAGCCAATTGTTGACCCAGTGTACCACCCTTTGACCCACTCTCAGGCTGCCCAGCTTGGTTGCTAGCCGCCTATGTGGGATGGTGTCAAAGGCCTTGATGAAATCCGGGTAGGCCACATCCACCAACTTTCCTGATTCACCACCCTAGTCACCCAGTTAAAGAAATCTATCAGATTTGTTTGACAAGATCTTCCTGCTGTGAATCCATGCTGCCATGGATCATGTGCTTGGTTGGATTCGAGATATATCACAAATCTTTCTTTTGGTAGTGATTCCATTAGTTTCCCCACCACCGAGGTCAGGCTGACTGGCCTGTGATTGCCAGTTTCCTTTCTGCTCCCACTTTTGTGGAGTGGGACTATATTTGCCCTTCTCCAGTCCTTTTGTACCACATCTGTTTCCAGCAAACTGTTGAGCAGGGCTGTCAGTGGTGCTGCCAGCACCTCCCTGAGTTATCTTAATACTCTGGGATGTATTCCGTCCAGGCCCATTTCCATGTCCACTTTTAGATTAGTGAATTCCTTTAAGTCTCTCTCCTCTATAAATGCGATGGTGTTCACCTCCCTCACAGTGGTGCTTCCATTGCCTAACTTTGGTTCCTCCCCTTCCCCTTCTTCTGTGAATACTGAGCAAACATTTCTGCTTTTTTTTTGTCCTCTTCTGTACACTTCCCTCTTTCCATTTTTCATCTCACAATCCTTCTCTTAGTATTTTTTCTTTCACTATTTCCTGCCCCCTTTTGTTATTGCCTTGGCTATTATTTCTTCCATTTGCTCATTTATGCTTCTGACAGCAACAGTATAACCTCCTCCCTTCTGCTCAGGAATACTCTAACAATACAGTCTAGCATTATGATTGCACTGACTGCTGCTTTCATACACTTCAAAACCTGTTTAAGGTCACTGTTAATGGCTATCCTCAAGTCCTTTTTCTCCTTTAATTCAGGACCTTGATTCCTCCTAGAGTGTATTCATCCCTTAGGTTCTTCCATCCTATGTGCATAATCTTGCACTTCCTAGCATTTAATCCTAGCTATCAGATACTGGACCACCTCTGCAGCTCTTCTAGGGCCTCCTTTAGTTCCTACATCCCTTTGTCTGTTTACACCATCCCACAGAGCTTAGTGTCATCCTCAGAGAGGCAGATCTTGCTTTCTATATCATCCCCCATGTCATTAATGAACACACTGAGCATAACAGAGCTAGCCACAGCTCCCTACAGGACACCACGTGTAACTTCCCTTGGACCTGAAAGTTTTCCCACAAACACCTTCTGTGTCCTGACACTTAGCCAATTTGCACCTGTTTTGTTAATTTTCTCCTTGCACCTAGTTCCTCCAAGTTCCTGATCAATCTTTTTGGGCACTGAGTTAAAGGCCTTGGTAAAATCCATATACAGAATGTTAACTGACTGTCCCTTGTCCATCACCTTTATTTTATTTGTTAGTTTGCATTATGGGTTTACAGGATGCAATGTTCGGAAAAAAAATACACTATGCTTATGGGGAAAAAAGGCATGACCATGTAATAGCAAAATACATTTTGCAATGTAAAGGGTACCACGTTCCATCAACTAGTATCCCCAAATGCAGGGATCAGTTGTTTTCTTGATTAATTCATTGACCCAAGATGATTTCATCTTGCAAGTGGTCAAATTTACAGAGAGATGCTAGGTTTGAAAGTGTGGCCTCAAACTACAGTATGTAATAGTTTCACCCGCCTGATGAGCTCAATGCCAAAACCAAATGCTCTCCACCATTACAGTAGGTACTAGACTGAAATGAGTTATCAGAGTATATATACAGTACCTTTTAACAATGTATAGCCTGCCACTAGAGTACTAAAAACACAGAATCTCTCTGTCCTCAAGGAACATAGTGGCAGTCCCTGTTTTCTCCCATCTCTGAAATCCTGTAGTATGCAGCCACAGGATTTTTCTCAAATTACTCATACTAGCATTTCCATGGAAGTGGGAGCTTACCATGCACTTAGAAGAAAAGAAATCAAGGATATATGAGTGGCTAAGATGTTATACTGAAGAAGCACGAAGTCTCCTCTTATAAAATTAGAACATCATTTTGTTTCAAACTCCAGACTTAGGCAAAGGCCTCAGAATACAAGAGAACTGTGTTGTTCACCTGCTCATCAAACATCCCTTCCTACACAGGTGACTGATAAAGAAACTTAGCAACCTGGGACTTGGGGAGAAACTGGGTATCTAAATGGTTGAAAGATAGGAGGCAGATGGTCATTGTAAATGGCAGTAACTTGAGGGACAGGAGAATGATCAGTGGAGCACCACAGTGTTGTGTACTGGGACCAATCCTCTTCAGTGTCATCAAAGGTGACATTGGTGAAGTACTGGAGGAGAAGAAGTGTCCCTTTAGGCAGATGACACAAAAATCTGCAACTGGGTGGAAACCAAGGAGGGTGTAGAGAGGATGCAAAGGGATCTCGGGAAATTAGAGGAGTGGTCTAGGGACTGGCAGATGGGGTTTCACTGCTAAAAATTGTAAAGTCATGTACCTGGGCTGGGTTAACCAAGGGCCTGTGTATAATATGAGGGGGAAGTACTTACAGTCAACAAGTAGGAGAGTGCCTTGAGGTATTCATATCTTTTAATTTCAATGTGGCAGGGCAGTGCGACAAGGCAGTAGGCAAGGCTAGCCAGATGCCAGGGTGCATAGGGAGTGGCATTGCTAGGAGGAGAATGGAGGTGTTGTTACCAATGTTTTGCTCACTAGTAAGACCCCACCTGGAGTAACATGTCCAACTCTGGAGGCCGAACCTCCACAAGGACATTGGCAGGGCAGAAGTGGTCCAGAAAAGGGCCAGCAAAATAGTGAGGGGGTTGCAAGAGAAGCCATACAGGGAGAGGCTACAAGGAGCTCATTAGGTACTCCCTTGCAGAGAGGGTGAGTGTGGTTATGATAGAAACCTATAAGTACCTCATGTGGGTAAACTAGATGGAGGAGGGGAGTCTCTTTCCAAGGAGGAGCACCAGAATATGGGGGTATGTTATGAAACTGGTAGGGTGAGTTTAAGAGGTATGCGAGGAACTACTTCTTCACAGAAAGGGTTGTGGACACCTGGAATGGCCTACCAGAGGAGGTGGGATGCAAAGACAGTGGGGAGCTCCAATCATGTATGGGATAGCCACATGGGCATAATATGTAGAGGAAAGGGAGGGGTGGAGTAACCTGTGACTGAATAGGGTCCAAGATATAGTAATATGCAGAGCAAATAGGGCAAACTAAATAGACATACACATTCTGCCGACACATTATATGTTTCTGTTTCTATCAGTACATAGTCCCAGCTTCCACAGTCCCCTGGTTTCTTAAAGAAGACACAGCCCTGTTTTAGTTTATTTGCTAATAAGGTCAAAATACAAACAAAACACATATGTTGTATAGTTTCTGCTTACCATAGGAGTATGTACTGTCAGGTGGACAAAGCAAGGACCAGAAACTGGGTGGACCAGTTTCAAATCCTGCCACAGCCTGTGACTTTCTATGTGATACTAAACAAGTCACATAACATGGTTATATCATAGTCCTCCCAGATGTGCAATTGGGTAGAAGCAGGTCCCCCTACCAATGAGATGCTGTAGCCCATCTAGACCAAGCTGGATCAGTAAATTATAAGAAAATAAAAATGTTAATGTTTCTGTTTCCACTGGGAATTAACTCCAAGAATCTGTACTATTCATGGAATCTGCTGTCTCTCCTGGCATGATTTCACACCAATCTGAATGAACATAATGGAACACAGTTAATCAAACATACCAGATCTTTAATCCAACAAATCCTAAGAACAGTGGAGAACTGTTACAGGAAGTCTCAGTGCACAGCAATTTTACTCCTCTAGCAGTGTTACTTCTTGATCAGTTATTCATAAAAAAAAGTGTCCACTGTGAATATTGCATTTGACACAAACTGGTGCATGGCAAACGTATTCTTTTTACCATTCTATTCATGTATAGGTTATTTTTTCAAGTAGGTTCCACTGTGTCGGCAATTGGCTGTGGATATTACAATGGCACTCATCAGGATTTTCCAATTATCAGTCTAACATGAGGCTTTATATTGTGTTACCTTATATTTAAAACATTAGTTTACTATCAAAAGCCACATATCACAGTATTGGATAGCAGGGAACACTTGTCAAGTTGCACTGTATAAGTTAAATACACCAGCATTTAAATTGATATGTATTTTTGTGTCTGAGGTGCAGCAAAAAAACACCTGCTATTGTGGTGAACTTAGCTTAAGCAATGCAGTCTCTTTATCTTACAGGATGTGTTAATGATTAGCTGAACAGGTGGTACTGTGCTATACATTACGTACAAACATCCCTATACTAATGCATGCTGATAATAATGTTGTAATGTCATAGCCACACTATTACTCTTATTAAATCTTTGCAGTCTTCACTTCAAGGTTCAATTTAAATGATTTTTTTTTGGCTGTCCATATTAAGCAGCTTGCTTACCTTGCTTCCTCCTTCTGTGATATAGAATGTCCCTCTCACCTGCTTTGCTGGTCCTATAGGGGTTTATTACTGGTCCCCAAATCAATTTTTTGTTGACTTTAGTAGTATGCTTTTTCTTTGGTTGGACCAGTTCATTCAAATTTCCTACCCTTCTATGCTTGCAAATTTCCCAGTCCTTTCTTCTTCACAATGATCTTAAAACTTATTAATTTGTAACTCATTTTTATTACTTTTAATCATATTTTCTGTTTTTGTTAGTGTATTGATGATTTTGTAGTTTTTGAGATGTAGTGCAAACTGATTCTTTAGAGAATTGTGCTTAATAATGGAAAATAATAATATTAACAAAATAAAAAAGCATTATGGCAGTTTGACAGATAAAGGGAAAGATACTGATAACTGCAGTCTCTGTCGCTGAACAATTGCATGTTTTATACTGTTCAAGTCCAGCATTTATCAGCGCATCAGTCATCAGGATTGCTTCTATAATTGCCAGCTTGATTGGCACAGGTATGCAATATTCACTTTTAAAATATGGATATGTAAAATAATACCCTTGTAAAGTATACAAAAAATTCCCGGTAATACCATCGCTCCTGGAACGATAATACCACTGTTCACGAGTGATAATACTATCGTTCAGGTGCCATAATACTATCGTTCGGGACCTGAATGATAGTATTATCAATAAACCTCAACTGCGCAAGTGCAGCTTTGACAATGGCATCATCCTAAATGTGCCATCCTATTGGCCACTTCTCTAGTGTGGGCAGGCAGAATAATTTTGAAAAAGATGGCGGCTCTTTCACTCGCATAGCAAGAAAATATCCTCGGGCTAGCACCGTGCAATTTTAATTTTTTTAATTTTTCCTTTCCTTGTCCAGCGCCTAGGAAAATATCTGGTTGATTCTGCTTTCACATATCTCATCACAGAAATGCAGGTAAGACTCAGAACAAGCGAAACTTCAGTGCAGTGCAGAGTAGTAGGAGTAACAGATGGGGCGCTCGAGCCGAAGGCTTACCAAAGTAGTTGGGAGCCCATTATTTTCATAAGAAAAATTGTTGGATCCATATATTAAAAAAAAATAGGTGAGTGTGTATGACTCAGTAGTAAAACCATCTCGAGGTTCCTATGTCCCCAGAACCTCGAGATGGTTTTACTGCCTTGTAATACACACTCACCTATTCATTATTCTATTTGTAACATCAGCAATGCAAAATCCAACAATTGTCTGGGCTGCATCATTCAAGGAGCTCTCATACTCTATAGCTGATATGAGTTATTATGCACTGTGCAGGAAATTGTATCAGACAAACATGGGAATCAAATCACAACAGAGACCCACACTTAAGCCCATTGCTCCATGGACTAGTGACCATTGGCTGCAAATAGAGTAATTAAATAGCTGCACTTACTTGAAAGGATCACTTAACTAAGTGTTAGCTCCTGGACTCGGCTGAAAGAATGCAGGCTCAGCATGCTCCTTTAATCTAGTACTTTATTTGTAGAAAAAGCACATCAAAACAGCACACTCACAAATAATAACCACATTCCACCTTCCGCATGTTCATAGAATGTCCATAAGAATCCATGAAGTATCCATAAAAGTCCAAGAAAAGTCCATAGTTCACCACTTTTAAAACAAAACAAGCCTGTGAAGCAGGCCGGCAAGTTACTTCTGCAGCAAAGCTGAGGGACACACCCACATCACCAGACCCATTTCATAATTAGCTTTTCTCAAAGGCTGATGTGTAAGAGCTCCAAACTTCCTTTTAAATGTGTTTCTTAAAGAAACAGTACATAACAAAATTATTACAAAAAAAATGCAATAGTGCTCAATTAAACTCTACATGTGTCTAAATAAAAAAGTCACAATAGTAGTAAAGATAGAAACTGTGCCTCATATTCCTTAATATGGCACCAGTATTTGGTCATTGTACACAATTCCCGATAGATGTATCCCAAAGCAACTTTTTTAATCATATGGGTCTGAATTACCCTGGTAGGTCAAAATCATTTTTTTTGTGTACAACTGAAAGATAGAAAATAAAGACAGTTATAAATTAAAAGAACAATAACACGACTATATACATTATATAACATTAATACAACACCAAAAAATTAAAAAAATTACTTTTTCTTCAGAAAACACTTAATTTCAATCCTGTCATTTAAACCAGGGGTGCACATGGCATTCATAGAAAAAAATCCAGTATTGCTCCCTTTTAAGCAGCAAATTATCATAGGCACTACCTCTCTTGGTGATAATAAATTTTTCTATAGCTGTAAAATGAAAATCATGCCTACTCTGATCCCTTACTTTTATAATATGTAGAGCAAGGGCTTTTGTAATATCTTTATTTAAAATAGCCCTGGCATGTTCTCCAATTCTGATCTTAAATGGTCTTTTCCTCTTTCCAACATAAAATTGGCCACAGATACATTCCGCCATGTAAATTACCCCCAGAAGTATTACAGGTAATATTGCCTCTAACCTTAACATCTGTTCTTGTGGCATGATTTTTAAACCATTTAGTATTCATCACTAACGGACAATATTTACAGTTACCACATTTATTGCACCCCCTTCCCTTTCAGTTAGCCAGTTCTTTGGTTCGTCAGGCAGAGGTTGGACAAAGTGGACAACTACATCTTTTATGTTTATACTGCTACAAAACACCATTTTGGGCCCATTCTCAGCTATTCCTTTAAGATTTTGATCCTTCAATACTAAATGCCAATGATTTCTTATGATGTTAGAGATATCTTTTGACTGTCTTAAAGCATTTTTCATAAGGGTATGAACTTGGATAAAACAAAAGAAGGTATAGGGCATGATTTGGGAGTTGAACAAAATTGCAACGTGGTGGATGGTTTTAAACCATGCTCCGTTTTTTGTCCCCCTCTGTCTGTAGCTTTACAAATGTTTGAGAAGTGTTGTGAGGATGATTTATCAATGCTAAATAATGCTGTTGAGTTGCGCTTTTTTTACAACATCAGTAAACAGGAACGAGAGGCCTTAAATAATCTTGGCAATAATAAAAATATTACTATTAAGGCTGCTGACAAAGGGGGAGCAATAGTAATAATGGACAGTGATAAATATGATACTGAGGTGCTGAAACAATTGTCAAATGAAGTATATTATGAAAAGTTAAAGTTTGATAGGGACTCTTTTTTAAAAAAAACAAATTGATGAATATTCATGTAAAATAAAAGAAGAAAAAATAAATAACCAGTTTTACAAATATCTAACAGTAGATCACCCGACAAGAGCCACATTTTATATTTTGCCAAAAATCCATAACGATTTAGAGAATCCACCAGGTAGACCTATTGTTTCATGGAACAATAGTTTGATAGGACCTTTGGCAAAATGTGTAGATGTTTTCCTATTGGATTTAGTCAGAAGTATACACCCCTACATAAAAGATACGGGAGACATATTAAATGTATTAGAGGAATTAGCAATTGAGAATAACAGTTTTCTGGTTACATTGGATGTACAATCTTTATATTCCAAAATTGCACACAAGGAAAGCTTAAAAGCCCTAAAATTCTATTTAGAGATGAGAGAAAAATATTACTCCACCTACTGATCATGCCATAGGAACAGATGTTAAGGTTAGAGGTAATATTACCTTTAATACTTCTGGGGTAATTTACATAGCGGAGTGTACTTTTGGGCAATTTTATATTGGAAAGATGAAAAGACCATTTAAGATCAGAATTGGAGAACATGGCAGGGCTATTTTAAATAGAGATATTACAAATGCCCTTGCTCTACATATTATAAAAGTAGGGGATCAGAGTAGACATGGTTTTCATTTTACAGCTATAGAAAAACCTATTATCACCAAGAGAGGTAGTGACTATGATAATTTGCTCCTTAAAAGGGAGCAATACTGGATTGTTTCTATGAATGCCACGCACACCCTGGTTTAAATGACAGGATTGAAATTAAGCCTTTCTTTGGGGTTATATTAATGTAATATAATGTATATATTAGTGTTATTGTTCCTTTACTTATAACTTTCTTTATTTTCTATCTTTCAGTTGTACACAAAAAAAAAAATGATTTTGACCTAGCAGGGTAAGTCAGACCCATATGATGAAAAAAGTTGCCTTGGGATACATCTATCGGGAATTGTGTGCAATGACCAAATACTGGTGCCATATTAAGGAATATGAGGCACAGTTTCTATCTGTTCTACTATTGTGACTTTTTTATTTAGACACATGTAGAGTTTAATTGAGCACTATTGCATTTTGTTTTTGTAATAATTTTGTTATGTACTTTCTTTAAGAAACACATTTAAATGGAAGTTTGGAGCTCTTACACATCAGCCTTTGAGAAAGCTTATTGCGAAACATGTCAGGTGACAGGAGTGTGTCCTTCAGCTTTGCTGCAGGAGTAACTTGCCGGCCTGCTTCACAGGCTTGTTTTGTTTTAAAAGGGGTGAATTATAGACTTTTCATGGACTTTCATGGATACTTCATGGATTCTTATGGACATTCTATGAACATGTGGAAGGTGGAATGTGATTGTTATTTGTGGGTGTGCTGTTTTGATGTGCTTTTTCTACAAATAAAGTACTAGATTAAAGGAGCACACTGAGCCTGCATTCCTTCAGCCGAGTCCAGAAGTTAACACTTAGTTAAGTGATCCTTTTAAGTAAGTGCTGGTATCTTTTTCCCTGCATTTCATGTGACCTTAACCAAGCACTGCTTTTTCCCCAGGTGCAGTCACACTCTTTTTACAAGTAATTAAATAGCCCCAGATTATTTTTTGTGCTGTAAATGTAAGTATTCATAAAAAGTACTTTACTAACTGCACATGCAAAGTCTTGCATTTACATAGATGTCAAGCAAAGCATGGATGCTAGCAAATAAAATGATCTCTAGACAGTCTCCCTAGAGTGCTTGAAGCCTATCATGACGTAACTGTGAATCAGACTAAGGCTGCGGCACCTCATTTCATTTATTCTGATTATGTATTTTTTATTTTTTATAAGCCTTCATAAGGAAGAGAACACTGAGTTGTGACTGCTCATATCCAGATGTGTCCATGGTGTAGGTGGGGGTATGTTTATGTTTAATTGACAAGGGGAATGTTGCCAGGGCACCAGGGAAAATCCCCTTCCTTGTAAGTGCCACTGAATCTTTAATTTCACATGGACAGCCACTAGAGATTGACAGAGGGGATTTCAGTTTAATTTTTCATCTAAAGAATGTCACTTCAACAGAGCAGCAACCCACATTTCTGCACTGTAGTATCAATATTGAGTATAAGCCCACATTTCTACTGTGGAATCAAAACACATGCTCTTCCAACTATCCAGCCCCAGAGAACAGAATGCAACCTATAGCAATTGATCAGCAATCAGATTTTAATGACTTCTGATCAGTTCACAGTTCAGTAAGGGTGAGAGAAGCTGACCATTAGCATATTTGGTTCAGCTTTTATTTGAGCCCCATGAAATTAGTTTGAATTTGACAATTTAATCTGTACAAAGAGGTTTCTCAGGGAACCTTAAACTAGGTTTTACTGCATACGCCCATTATCATTTTATCACAAAAGCTGTGCTAACTAGTAATGGCATCTAATAAACCAAAAATATAGTACTGTTTAACTAAACTACTTGATGATTAAAATGTACCACAATGGTTGCTTCCTATATGAGTGCGTATTTCTGAGCTACTCAATATGAGCAACTCAATAATAGAACTTGTAAGTACAGCGACTGGTGAAAAAGGTTGCTGTATCATGTAGAGCAAGTGTAGCAGGGAGCTACACTAGTTACAGCAGGAAATAGGATAACGTTTGGCCTAACCCTGCCTAGCTGGCCATTTAGCATAGCAGAATACGCTACTGCTCCAGAAGCCAGTTTTCCCCTAAGTCCACTCCCTCACCCCCCCAAGAGTTGATTATATTTATTTTGGGTGGTGCGGGTGCTTGCCCCTCACAGAGGGAGGAGTGGGCGGGTATGCCTCCCACATAAAAATACATATGGTGATTTTTTATTCTGATGGAGTAAGTGACCATTGCTATTTGTGATGGTCACTATAATATCTGTCACCCTTTTCATATTGGGCAGTTTTTGTGTTGATCTTTGTGGTCGGCACCAATTAGTAGTCACCATCATCACATAAATCCTCATTGGTATCCGGTGATATGTGTGACTCAATATGAATGACTCAATTTGAGCACCTGTAATTAGACCAAATGAGGAAGCAGTGCGACTGTCAGAATAGTGATGGTAGAAGGATGAGAACAGTGAATACAAGACAGAGCAACAGTAGCAGGGATCTCTAAGGAACCAGGATATAGCAGGTAGTTTGGCTAGGCAGTTTCGAGCTGGCCATGTGGTCTTGTGGAGGCAGTGTATGCCTCCGGTGTGACTGGGTTTGAACCTGGGTAGGAGCTTTGGTGTTTTTTTATTTTTGTTTCCCTTGTTGGGAGTTATATTTTTTTCATTTGTATAGTGAATTGTTTTGTTGTCACATTCCCGCTTTCCCGTCATCCTGGTGGTCCCTCCTTTGTGCTCCCTCCAGAATAGCCCCCTCCCGAGTTGCCTCCTTATGCCAGTGTCATGCCCCCCTCATAGTTGATTATATTAAGAAAGGGGTGTGCGGGGGGGAAGCCCCCCATGTGGGGATTGCAACTCTGTTCACCATGGTACCTAATAAAGATACACTGTGAGTAATATTAGCTGGTGTTGTCTAGTTATTTAGCTGGTGACCCATCTTAACTTCCAGATAGCTCCCATTGGGAATCTCCCAATGTGTGACACTGTTTCCTGTCACTCACAGCATGTTTAATTTTAAAACAGTGCAAATAAAATAAAAGGCTTTGGCTTCATAAGCCCAAACATAGCCCTTCTGACGCCCAATACTATGTTTTTTGTCAAATTAGCATTTTATTTCTTTTGTCATTAGCTTTTTTTGCCAGGGTAATGATTGTTACATGTGGTATCCTCCTCATAGCCAATCAAGCAGTGTGCTAGCCTCAATTTTCATCTCAGAGTATTTCTGAATTAATCAAGTCAAGTCAATTTATTTATAAAAAGCACTTTTCAAGTACCAAAGAACTTATACATAAAATATTAAAACTACTATAACTATTAAAATCAAATAAAACAAGCAGCAAATCCCATTAAACATCTGAAAAAGCCAGTGTAAACAAATGTGTTTTTAAGGCAGTTTTGAAAGTCTCGGTGGACCTGACAAAGTAAAGAGTTCCACAGGGTCGGTGCCATAAATGCAAAGGATGTTGCCCCTGAAGTCTCCAAATGGAGTTGTGTGTTTGGAGTGGGCTAGTGGTGAAGGCTGGGTCCAAACACAGAAAAAAACCTGCTTGGTACTGTACCTATTTTTTGAGATGTGATGCAAGTGTGTACTTTGGACTAATTAATGTGTACAAGGTTTTAAAACAGACCCTCAATGGTGTGTGCAGGGGTCTAAACACAAAAAGAAAGCTGCCATGTTGTTTCTGTGATGGCACTCACAGAACATCAAAATAACTCAATAAATATATGCTAATTACTGTAATGCTGAGCATTAAAGAGCACCAGTTTTGGTGTAATCCCTAAGCCCCCACCCCACCCCACTGTTAGCATATCAGCCAATAATTTATATAGAGCAAGTTTAATAATTTTTACCTACATATTATTTGTAGGAGATATATGCCACAGGATTCAAATCAATGCTGCCGCCAACTAATAAGAGCCTTGTTAGTTGAGCCGTGGCATTATTTTAAATCCAGTGGCACTTTCACATAAAAAAAAAATACAATTTACAATTCACCACACCATTGAAAGCAATACAGCATGCCCTCATGCTCTACAAACTCATAAAACTCAATTTGTATGACCATGGAGGTGTAGCTGTGTGTGAATGGTACCAGGAAGGTAAAGGGGTCAGGTGACTATCTCCTCAATAACAAAGATTTAGATACCTTCCCTTACAAAATTATGCAGGTAGAAATTTTGAAAATCACCCTATGTAACTCCTGGGCTGATTAATTAACAGTAGGGGCCTTGGGGATTGTTGTATAGTTTTAGTCAATAGTTCATTTTTAAGGTTGGGAGGTGGGAGAAGGTGAGCAAAGTAAATTTATAACAATCTAAACAAAGTATGCCTTTGAGGGGATGCAGTTATCTGCTTGAACACAGAACAAGGAAGGCCTGGAATTCCAGCAATCGCTCAGAGTCCAGGTGCAACTTTGTTACCTACCATTTTATTTAATGCACTTAAAGTGAAACTTTCCTGCATTTTCTTTCTGCCAAAAAGCAGAAACATAGAGCTCCCTTCCCTCAATAGTAGCTCCACCACAATGTTTAAACATGTTTTGCTGTTAGCCCCCTAAGGATGTGAAGGGACTGTAATTTGCCACTGAGGTGCTGGCAGCATGAACCATTTAAATTTCCTGACTCTGTGAATCCCGCCCCCAAATGTTTCTGACATCTCTGGAAGTAAAGAGCAGTGGTGCACTCCATTCACTGGAATCGAGAGTCTTTTTCAAAGCTGATTTTCTGATTTTATATAGGGCTTTGGTACCAATTTATACCAGGGTTTAACTAACAAGGTTCTTGCAAGGCCTATTATGGACTTTTGGATCCTGTGACTTGTGCTTGTCTATGTTTCTTGTCTTGTCTTGCCTTGTCTACACATACCAAGTGAGATGCAATCCCTGTTGTACAGTATAGTATGACATGTTTGTGAATAATTTAACATTACAAATAAAATGTTTAAAAATATCTATAGTTGTTGTATTATATACAGTACATTAACCCAAACTTGTAGTATGCCTTGTAGTAGGACTTAGTCCTACCCAAAGAAGTAGGTTACACTGGGGTGCACTGCCAAAAACATTGGCAGAGAAAACAATAGCTGCATAGGTATTTGTTAAACAAAAATATTTATTACTGATTAATTTATTTTTAATTTGTGACCAGCAAAGCCACCAAGAGCTGTGATTGCTAGTGTTTGGCGGTGTCATGGTAGGCGGGTCACGTGAATCTATTTTTCTGATGGGGAAATGTGGGCCATGAAGCCAGAGCAACTCTACTACTTTTTCTGAGAGGATTGCTAGCAGTCATCATGCTGGTGAGCAAGACGGCAGACCCGGCTAAAGACCATGGTGATGGTGGTGGCTACCTCTCTACTGTTACTGAGAGCAACAAAGTTGCAGAGTCTTCCACCATTGCTACATCTAATATAGAGAATGAGTATGTGGAAAAAGCAGAACCTGTGCCATAACTATTGATTCCAAATGTTCCAGATAAAGGTGATATGGAGTTTTAGTCTAACCAGAACAGATCATAAGGCTCTGGATTGGATGCAAAATCCTTACCAAAAGAGCAGAGGCCCAGATGAACTGTTATTGAGAGAAGTAATGCCAAAATGAAAAGCTATTTACTTGACCTTCCTACTGAAGAGGAAGAAAAATTGGCATGAGAGCAGCTGCACCAGCAATTTCCAACCGGCAAAACTTGAAAGGCTCCTGCAGCTCTGCCGTTGTCAGCTAGCAGGCTACCAGCATCAGAGTCTCTAAGCTCCTCCAGGTTAAAACAGTTCAGGGGCAGCATTAAGCTCAGCATAAGTCAGGTCAGGCCTGCCCCCACACCACCTGTGGGCTCAGATGAGATGTGGAGTCCAGCCACCAATCTGAATGCTGCAAGATGGGAGGCTGTCAGCAATGGGAAAGACTGGCTTCTTGCAACCCTTCAGACTGCTAAAGAAATCATGTAGGGAGGTTTCCCTATCAGCATCTGAAAAAGAGCACATCTGTACCACAAAAGACATTGTCAGTACTAGTAAATGTTTGGTTGCTATGCCAGAGCCTCGCTCTAAATCTCGAACTGGAGAGACATCTGATATGCCTATGCTAGCCTCCCCATTGAAAACGTCTTCTAAGAACCTTCCTGATGCTCATCCTGCACAGGAAACTGGAGACTGATGCAACTCTTCCTACTATTGCTCCATAACAGTCAACTAAAGTACACCAGCTTCTTAATGCAACAAAGAATGGAGCATACTGTAGGAGTTATTAATGCTACTTCTACTTCTGCATCATCAGGCAACAAACAGACTAATGGGAATAAAGTCCCGGACACTGTGTCAGACTCTGCACAGTCACAGGATGGCCTGACCATCCTTAGCATGGAGGAGTTCACTAGGACAGTGAAAAGTTGCCACCAGCAGGTGACCATAAACAAGGCCAGTTTCAGATGGCTGATCTATTTGCAGGTCATGGTTCTCTGGCTCAAGTGCAGGAATGCCGTCAGATTATAGTACAAGGGATGGTTATCCAGAATCCACTCCTCAGATATCCAGTGGTCAGGAGTCTAAAGTGCTTCAGTATCTGTCTGACATAAGACTTCCTCCATCTATGTGGGATAACATCAGTAGGAGACTTAAAGTGAAGAACACTTTTATGCACAAAGAAGTAGATGAAAAGGTGAGTCTGAGACCATCCAGCACACAGAACTTAGAAACTGTAGAGCACTTTCAGTTTTCTTGTCCCTTTTCCCATATCTTTTGACTTACCTTGGCAAGGTACTGGAGAACCTCAGCCTTTGTATTTGTAGCTTATCCAGACATGCTCCTAGGAATCTATAGACCTGCCTGGGATAGTGTACTTTGAAGCATTAAAGTGTTTATCCTCACAGCTTGCAATTATTATTTATGGCAGAGAAGGTGATCACTAACTGTTAAGAAGAAAATAATTTTGTCAGATGTTATAATGACAAAAATCTCAGGTTTTCTTAAAGGTACATGAGAGAGAGAGAGAGAGAGAGAGAGAGAGAGAGAGAGAGAGATCTAAATTACCCACATGGAAAGTTTTGGAGTCTGTGCTCCAAATGTAAATAGATCACATCTCTTAAAGGGATAGTGCAGCTCTGGTATACCATCATAATATCTATTATGACCATTAATATCATTTATGTAGGAAAAGTTAGTGGCCTCATATTTTGTATTTGTTGCGTATTACTTATTTCTTCTTTACCATGTTATTTTGGCTTACTACCATCTTTGATCTTATTCACAGTCTAAAAAAAATGTATATCGATTTTGTCACTGAGTTTGTTTCTGTTGTGCTTTTCAGCTTTGATTTGCAATGCTGCATGTCTGTATTTTCTTCCATAAAAAATGTCCCCTACTCTTACTTCATAAGAGCCATGGAATCTTTCACTTCCACTGGTACCATGATCAGGAATAGACAAAAGGGACCTTAGTTTGTTTATCATCACACCCAAATGGATGGATCCTCAACAGTATAGTACCCCTCTCATACTACACTACAGTGCTATGGGCATATTTGCTTAGTACCCCCAATCTTCCAGTCTTCCACTCCCAAATGTGAGTCTTATACCTACTGAGCAACTGATACTGATACAATTCATGCTCTATTTGCCAATTAACTTATGTACTCATTTGCTTACAAGGTTTCCTAACTATTTCATTCCCACATGTTATTCCTACTGCTTACATACCTTAAATACCTGTCTTTAAAGTGTTACTGTGACATGATTGACAGCTTGCAATCTGGGGCTTTCGCATTCATTTAAACTTCAGTGGACATAGTGGTTTAGCTAATTTCAAGAAATGCAACCTGCACTTATATCGGTGAACTGAAAAGATATCTCAATTTCAAAACCAACACCCCACTTTTAAAAAGCTGAAGATTCAATAGTTTTTCAACCATTTGCTTCAGATCTGCATCATAATACAACACTGAAGGAAAACTAGGAAACCGTGTTTGCTGTAGCACTTAAAAGCAGGTATTATTCTGCATTCTGGACATGCTACCAGGACTAGTGAGAAGATGGTAAGAGAGTGTTACTGCAAATACCCTGTCTTCAGTTACAACTGCAAGAATAATAAAAAAGTGAAAACACCATGTCCCTTTGAAAAACAAGCATTTGTCATTTCCAAATGTTGATTGTGTTGGTCCGTTGCGTTGGCTCACTGCCCCTGCGTCACTCGCTCATTCTGTTTCTCCCAGTGCTGCAGGCTGCTTTTTTTAATTGGGCTCCTGCCTGCATTGGCACATTTTTCTGCCCACAAAGAAATCTGCAGCTGTCCCAACAGAACTCTGTTGAGGTGGGTCACTCTCCCTCTCTCACTCACTCATTCTGTTTCTGCTGGCGCTGCAGGCTGCCCTTCTGTATTGGGCTTCCACCTCTGTTGGTGGCTTTTTCTGCCCATAAAGAAATCTGTTGCAGTCCTGACACAGGTCCATTGAGCTAGCTCACTCCCCCTCTCTCTCTCGTTCCATTTCTGCCGGCACTGCAGACTGGTCTTTTGTAAAGGGCTCCTGCTTGTGTTACTGCCTTTTTCTGTCCAAAAAACAATCTGCAGCATTCATGATAAAGGTCTGTTGAGCTCGCTCACTCCCCCTCTCTCACTCACTCGTGTTTCTCCCAGCACTGCAGGCTGCCCTTTTGTATTGGGCTCTGCCTGCATTGGCACATTTTTCTGCCCACAAAGAAATCCACAGCTGTCCTGACAGAGCTCTGTTGAGATCGCTCACTCCGCCTGTCTCACTCGCTCATTCTGTTTCTCCTGGGGCTGCAGGCTGCCATTTTGTAGTGGTCTCCTGCTTCTGTTGGTGCCTTTTTCTGCCCACAAAGAAATCTGCAGCAGTTCCGACAGAGCTCCATTGAGCTCGCTCTCTCCCCCTCTCTCACTTGCTCATTTCATTTCTGTCAGTGTTGCAGGTTGCGCTTTTGTACTGGGCTCCTGCCTGCATTGCCCCCCTTCTTCTAGCCACAAAGAAATCTGCAGCAGTCACTATACAGCTCTGTTGAGCTCGCTCACTCACTCCCCCTCCCTCACTCATTCATTCTGTGTCTCCCGCTGCTGCAGGCTGCCCTTTTGTACTGGGTTCCTGCTGGAATTGCCAACTTTGTCTGCCCACAAAGACATGTGCAGCAGTCCCAACACAGCTCCGTTAAGGTCACTCATTCCCCCTCTCTCACTCGCTCATTCCATTTCAGTTGGGGCTGCAGGCTGGCCTTTCATATTGGGCTCCTGCCTGCATTGCCTCCTTTTTCTGCCCATGAAGAAATCTGCAGCAGTCATGACAGACCTCCATTAAGCTCTCTCACTACCCTTCCACTCACTCCCCCTCTCTCACTCACTCTTTCTGTTTCTCCCAGCGTTGCAGGCTGCCCTTTTGTACTGGGCTCCTGTCTGCATTGGCACCTTTTCCTGTCTACAGAGAAATCTGAAGCTGTCCCAACAGAGCTCCGTTGAGGTCGCTCACTCCCCCTGTCTCACTAGCTCATTCACTTTCTCCTGGTGCTGCAGGCTGCCCTTTTGTACTGGGCTTCTGTCTCTGTTCCCATTTTTTTCTGCCCTCAAAGAAATCTGCAGCAGTTCCGACAGAACTATGCTGGCCTCACTCACTCCCCCTGTCTCACTTGCTCGTTCCATTTCTGCTGGTGCTGCAGGCTGCCCTTTTGTAGTGGGCTCCTGCCTGCATTGCTGTCCTTTTCTGCCCACAAAGAAATCTGCAGCAGTTATGATAGAAGTCTGTTGAGCTCGCTCACTCACTTCCCCTCTCTCACTGGCTCTTTCTGTGTCTCCCACTGCTGCAGGCTGCTCTTTTGTACTGGGTTACTGCCTGCATTGGTGGCTTTTTCTGCCCACAAAGACATCTGCAGCAGTCCCAACACAACTCCGTTGATCTCGCTCTCTCACTTGCTTGTTCTGTTTCTGCCAGTGCTGCTGGCTGGCCTTTCCATACTTGGCTCCTGCCTGCATTGCCTCCTTTTCCTGCCCACAGAGAAATCCACAGCAGTCACAATACACCTCCAGTGAACTTGTTTACCCTCCCCCCTCTCATTCACTCATTCTGTTTCTCCCAGCGATGCAGGCTGCCCTTTTGTACTGGGCTCCTGCCTGCATTGGCACCTTTTCCTGCCCACAAAGAAAATCCACAGCTGCCCCTACAGCTGCCCCACAGCTGCTCCGTTGAGGTTACTCACTCTCCCTGTCTCACTCACTCATTCTGTTTCTCCTGGCACTGCAGACTGCCCTTTTATACTGGGTTCCTGCCTCTGTCGCATCTTTTTCAGCCCACAAAGAAATTTGCATCAGTCCCGACAGAGCTCTGTTGGCCTCACTCACTCCCCCTGTCTCACTTGCTCATTCCATTTCTGCTGGTGCTGCAGGCTGCCCTTCTGTACTGGGCTCCTGCCTGCATGCCTCCCTTTTCTGCGCCCAAAGAAATCTGCAGCAGTCATGATACAGCTCTGTTGAGCTTGCTCACTCCCCCTCTCTCACTCACTTGTTCTGTTTCTCCCACCGCTGCAGGCTGCCTTTTTGTACTCAGCCCCTGCACACACTGCTGCATTTTTCTGCCCACAAAGAAATCTGCAGCAGTCCCAACAGAACTCTGTTGAGCTCACTCACTCCCTCTCCCTCACTCACTCATTTTGTGTCTCCTGGCGCTGCAGGCTGCCCTTTTGTACTGGGCTCCTGCCTGCGTTGTCGCCTTTCCCAGCCCACAAAGAAATCCACAGCAGTCCTGACAGAGCTCAGTTGAGCTCGGTCATGCCCCCCCCACCCAGTCGCTCAATCCTAATCTGTCCCAAACATTGATTTCCAACAGCGAATGCTGTATTCTGCACCAGAAGTGCAGAAACATATTTTGCCCACAATGTGAAAAATGACACCTGTACTGTTCATAAGCAGCTGTGAACAAATGCCAGTGTTGAAAATCTAGCATGAAAATATTACTAATTTTCAGACTTACAAGAGTGCGTGGAACCTGCACAACACATGCTAGTAACACAGTCATTTTATGAAGTTTCATCACAAAATTTTCAACACAGGCATTTTAGGACCTCTGCTCATGAACAGTGTCAGTGTGATTTTCTTAATATGTCCTGAACACTGGTTTCCCACAGTGACCGTGCTATTGTGCGCCAGAAGAGTGAAAACATATTTCAGCCAGGATGTGAAAAATGACAGCTGCACTGTTCATAAGGAGGTGCGGCAAAATGGCAATGCTGAAAATCTGGAGTGAAAATATTGCAAAGTTGCGAAGGTACGAGCGTGCATGGAAACTGCACAATGCACATTCATAACACACTCACTTTATGGACTTTCGTCACCAAATTTTCAACATAGGCATTTTAGGACCTCTGCTAATGAACAGTGTCACTGTCATTTTCATAATGTGTCCCAAACATGGATTTCCCACAGCGACCACTCTATTCTGCGCCGGAACTGTGAAAACACATTTTGGCCAGGATGTGAAAAATGACAGCTCTACTGTGCATAAGGAGGTGCAGAAGATTGTCAATGTTGAAAATCTGGAGTGAAAATATTATTAATTCATGAAGTTACGAGCGTGCGTGCAAACTGCGCAACACAAGCTTGTAGCACAGTCATTTTATGGAGTATCGTCACCAAATTTTCAACATAGGCATTTTAGGACCTCTGCTCATGAACAGTGCCACTGTCATTTACTTAATCTGTCCTGAACACTGATTTCCCACACTGACTGTGCTATTCTGCACCGGGAAGTGCGAAAACACATTTCGTCCAGGATGTGGAAAATGACGTACTGTTCACAATGAAGTCCGAAAAAATGTCAATGTTGAAATTCTGGTATGAAAATATTGCAAATTCACAAAGTTACGAGTGTGCATAGCAGCTGCACAACGGACACTCATAAAACAGTCATTTTTGGGATTCTTCCCACCACATTTGCAGAATAGGCTTTTTGAGAGCCCACCTCATGAACACTTGCACTGTCATTTCATTAATCAGTCATGAAAGGGGATTCCATGCAGTGACCGTGAAATCACCTTTCGGGGCCAAATAATGCCATGACAGTGCCAGAATTCATGAGGAGGAGTTCCAAAAACCCCATGTTGAAATTTGGGTGCCAAAATACCCAAAACTGCCTGAAACATGCATCAAAGTTGAACAAAACAATATTTATTCCATTAAACAGCTTACCGGCATTTTCTCAGTTCATGGTCGGCTTTGAAGAGTGCAGACGTGTTCCTGGTCCATCGAAGATTGTCGCGCTGGACTCCGGAGGTAAGTATGGTGTGCAGGGGTGTGGGAAGACAGGGTGCACAATGAGTGTGCACGGGTTGTGGGAGGGGGGCAGGGAGACCACCGAGGGACCGTTTCCTTTTTTATAGGTTAAAAGAAAACGAAAGACATCGCGGGACCATTTTTTTGATTTTACAGGGGCATGTGGCACACTGGGGTGGGCTCCCTGTGTGCCAACAGAGTCTCTTTTTGGGAGGCAACTGTAGCTCACAGGGGATTGGGCACCCCTGTCGGCAGACAACAAAAGGGGAGGGTTACACAATGTTGACGTGGAGTGGGCTCCCCAGTCGGCAACATAAACCTTGGACCACTGAAGCCAATGGGGATTGGGCACATGCTGCTGTGGGGGATTGGGCACCCCCTCAGCAGGGAGGGGTGTTTAATATTGTTTGTGAACACAGTGGCAAGACACCACCATGTTCACAAACAATATCAGTGTTTCAAGGTTCCGCGCTGCAATGACAGGTCGCTTCCTCATTACAGCGAATGGCTGACACTGCAATGACAATGCGGTCCCTGATTGCAGCAGCTAAAGTTTTACAAGGTTGCGGCATGCTGGCTGAACTAGTGTCAGCAGCAGCATGCCACGGCATTAGGGGAAGTGGGCCAAGCCTTTAAAGGCTGTGGGGGCATTGGCCACAACACTGCTGTGCCTCCACAACCTGCTTCTGGAGAAAGCTGTCACAATATGTTTCTTGCACATGCGCATAATCAACATAAAAATTAGAGCTATGCATCCTCTCATACCCTTTGCCACACACTCTCAAAGCCTATGCCACTTGTTTACACCCTTGTTGCACAGTGTCAACTGCTAAACATGTTCTTGAGTGATTCAATGCATATTCAGGAGACTTTCACCACTCGTACATGCAACTCATTTATACAGTCACACTCACCTCCAAATAGTAAACAGAATGTTGTAACAGCATGAAGAACAACTCCAAAGCAATGTATCTCACTAATTTTGGATATTTACTCACAGATATCTCCTGGTCCAATGTGTTAATATTAGAACTGGTCACTGCCAACTCCTCCATGTGATCACAATAGGAACTAGTTCAGCTTTGTTGAACCAACCCTAACAAACAAAGTCACCAATCTGGTTTCTCATAAACAGTTTTTTATTTTGCCAGATATCTTAAAAAAAATTAACTTTTTTACCCTTGTAACTGTATAAATATTTGCCAGTTAGCATTTGGAATTCCATATGACTTCATGCTGTTTCTTCTATTGAATAGCTGCCTGCAGCACAGAAGCCAGCTGGGGAATTAAGTCTCACATGGTAGCAGTTTGTAGATGTAGATTTTAGTCATTTTCAGATTCTTAGCTATATTCAAACTGCATGCATTGTCAATTGTGATTAGTGATTTGCATCAGAAATGGATGCATAATGAGGTTTTGATATACAGTAGTTCCCTGCTCCTGGCAACTGTGGCTGGTCTACAAAAAGATGGCTTGTTGATGGCTGACACTTACAGTAGATGTTGACATACCACTATAGCCAACCAGAGCTGCATCTCAAATTCCCAAAGAATGACTAATCAGTACAGTTACACTGAATGCTTTCTAATTCAGTGCCATGAAGATCCAAAAAATGCTGTGCATTGCAGTGCTGTGTGAAGCATAAGTAATCCTTGTTATGAATTGCTTTTTCAGTATGATTTCAAAGGAAGAAAGACACAGAAGGGAATATTCAGCATAGAGTTGGGATAAAACTAGGGTAAATGAAGTAAAAAAACAAAACTGTTTAGATACAAGCTTTTAGGACAATTGTATGGAACTACACTTGCAGGATGTTTCAACTATGGGTAGGTTTTAAGCATACTATACATTTAACCAAAAAAGGGGTGAGCGGCTGTGGGTAGTGACATCACTTACATGGTTTCTTCAGGAAACACACACTGGTTTTTGTGTGTGGATTTTATTTACAAAAGGAAAAGTAAACTTCAGAAATAAGAAAACAAATACCCAACAGTTCAAATCTGAACTTCAGCACTTAAATACACCCTAAGTTCTGCCACAGAGTGGTACTGGCTATAGCATCAGCATGACCACCATCTTCTGTGCTCCGAAACCTATCTGACTACCTGGTTAAACTCAAGCTCTTTTATATCTGTGTTGAATTACATCATTAGTCAGTTGATACCTCCTAACACTAATACATTATATTTCCTAGGCTAATACAATGAGTAGGGCATCCACATGGACCATTAATAATACTTTTATTGCATCCAGTAAGATTTCCAACAAGTATGTATGTATATAGGTAAGAGAGAAAACAATAGAAAAATGCTTAAAATACTTGAGTCACTTAATGATCCTATGCTTCTCCCTCCTGACATGACCTCATAGTGTGCTTTTACTATAATAATGTGCCACAAGGGGTTCGCTGGTCCTCAGGAGTATCACTCAGGACCAACAAGCACCCAGAGCACACAGCTATGTCCTCCTATAACAACCCATATGTTTGAGGCAGACTTAAACAAGAGTTTATATGGGAACAATAGTCCTAGGGAGAGCAGTTTTATTTATGCTGCTCAGTTGCAGGATGTACAGAAATGTGGAAAAGAAAACAAACAGATTAAAAGTTCAGCTGGAAGGCCAACTAGTTCATTCAGGCATTCATGAAATTATAGGCTATCCTTAGTATTATGGGGTGCCTGTAACCTTCATGCACATGCCTGGTTTTCGTCTTTTTAATTCTATTTTCTGCAATACTAAACATTGCAGTATATAGTTCTTTTTCTTGTGCAAGTTGCAATTGTGCATAGCTGCGCTAAGTGGCCACACAGTTATGCCACACTGAAATCTGCACAGGGGACTGTGAGCAGGGCATAGAAAGATAGATGTTGATGGCAGATAAGGACCACAAGGCCCATCCAGTCTGCCCATTTCTTTTTCTACCTTATGAATGTGCCTTGGCCTTTGCTCTGTCAATGGCCTATCTATTCATACTCATCTGTATTGCTCCCTTATGCCTATCACATGCATGTTTGAAGCCCTGCATTGTATTCATATCCACCACTTCCTGAGGTAGGCCATTCCATGCATTCACCACCCTTTCTGTGAAAAATAATTTCCTCACATTACCCCTTAATCAGCCTCCCTCTAATCTCATGCTGTCACAGCCGTGGAGGACTGGTGCAAGTTGCAATATGCAGTACAGTGCAGTGGTTTAAGACTCTAAGCTGCAAATCTGGAGACCTGAGTTTAAATCCCACAGCCCTCACTTGCATATTGTGTGACCCTGAGCAAGTCACTTAACTTCCTTGTGCTCCCAGGTCGCACCTGTAAACAAGCTTTCAGCTTGGTGTGTCTCTACTGGTAAAAAAATAAAATAAATAAAAGAAAAAAATCAACCCATTGCAAGTGAATAGTTCAGTGGAAAAGATTTTCTCGAGCACAGCCACAAGATCGAGAAATAAGGGAGAATTGTGGAGTTCTGGCAAAATGTGCACAATAAATATCAACGGGGGTCTGTATATAATTGTGGTGAAACCTTACAATACCAGAAGGATTCAGATGTCCCTGCATACCTTCCAAACAGGGCGTATGGTTACTGCTACCTCCTGTAGGTACCTTATTTATTCATAATTGATTACGTACCCATTTTACAAGGGCTGCTTCAGTTACAGCCATGCCTCCACCTCGAGGTGCATTTTGCTACAGCTATACTGTTTCAAATGGGTTCTCTGAGGGCTAATAAACCTTGAGACAGACACCACCATGGACCAAAACAGAACTTAGTGGGGCAGTAAAGTAGGAAGATACCATGACAGGAGGCCACCCCATCGTGATAGAAAAGTGAAAAGTAAGTCAAGTGAGACTTAGGGAAAGAGAAGCACTACTGCAGTAGATTTCAGAAAGTAGGGATAAGAAAGGAGAATGTCCCATGGTGATGGGGGGGGGGGTGACAAACTGTCACAAAATTGTTTGAGGTGCAGTACACATTCAGATGCCTAAAACTAGTTGTTATATAGAGTAATGCATGGCAAGCAGTGTGTAATCACTTTTTTTCTATATTCTTTTTTCTCCCTCCTGGTGATCGGTGCCATCTTTCTATCAGCCCCCCAGTCAAGTCACCCCGACATCCACCAGTTCACCTCCCAGCTCAGAAATATTTAGCTGGCTGGGTGCAGATCCTGCAGATGGTCTATATGATCCTGGCAGGTGGCACTTTTTTTTTCCAGTTTTTTTTCCATCCCCATTGCTGGGACATGTCAGTCGCATTTGTGGAGGTGTATACACACTGTAGAGTCCAGCAGTACCCACTGTTCGCTGGTGTCCCTGACAAGTTCTGCTCTCAGGCTTCCACTTGGGAGAAGTTATTCAGCAGGACTACCAGGTACCCTCCAATGGGAGAGGAGAGCTGTCCTCTGGAAGCTCACTCCTCCTGCTCACCGACAGACCCCCGGTGACCCACTCACACCATGAGCACAGGTTGCTGGCATCTCAGAAGGTAAGGCATCGATACCTCAGCCCTTCACACCACTAGGCTGGTTGCTGTAATCATTTTTTAATACACCTTAGGTGTGTGATGCCCACTTAAATGATGAGAGCAAAGCTCAAGTAGTTTATAGGCATTCCATATCGAGTGTGTAAAAAAAAAAAAAAAAAAAACTGTTTCTTCTGCTCACCATATTTTATTTGTCATTATACCATGGACCTTGGACACCGACCAATGAGAATGGCAGGCTGGCACCTTACCTCCGTTGTAAATCCTGTGATAATCACTGCAAAAGGTGCCAGCCAGCTGCATCTGACACTCACACCAAAATCACTCCAACCCCCCCCCCCTGAATATGAAATCGCATAAACTCGCGGACCGCAGCAGTTTTCAAATGTATCCAGCTCACTCTCAACAGCTGCATTTTCCAGAGAAGAAAAAAAACACTGCTTTAATACTGGCTGTGTTACACTCTCTCTCACAAACACAGCACTCGCGCTTCCTGTCTCGGTTTCCCGAGAAACTGTCTAAGGCTTCGGTTGACTTCTTCCTCTGTTTGTGTGAGATCCTTAGCACCCATGTACATTTTCTCAGTCTCATGATCATGAAGAGAGTGAGAGAGAAAGAGACAGAACTCTGTTTTGAAAAAAGAACACTGCTTTAGTGGTTGCTCACTCTCACGCTTTCTCCGGTTTCCCAGTTTAACTTTTGTATCTCTCTCCCCCCACTTCCTTCCTTCATTTGCGCTGTTCACGATCTCCATCCCTCCGTATCCTGGGCAGCTGACCCCCTGTGCCACCATACCCCTTTTCCACAGATAAAACCCCATGCTTGGAGCAAGAGACACTTCACGGTAAAACTAAAAACAGCACAAGTAAGACTGTCAGCGAATAAAAAGCTGACAAACGGAACGGGCAACACTTTTTTTTTTTTCTTTAGTCTATTCATTTGCCTCACTCGCTCAAATTCACAGCCCACTTCTCAGTGACAAAAACTAAACCATGCAGTTTGATTAAAAAAAAAAAACACTGCTGTCACGCTTCCTTTCCCTCTCTTGCTCCTGTCTGTATTTAAAAAAAACGCTTCTCAGACTCATAATTTCATGATCTATTTTAACAATTTACTACTGGTTAACAACTTAAAACCCTCAATTCATGTCACTGAAAACCTCACAATCTGTTATCACTCACTTCACAAAGCTTAAATAAAGAATTGCATTAAAAACCAAGGACAATTTTTTTTTTCATGGAAGGAGATCTCTTAATAAAATCATTTTTTCCACAGGAAAAAAAGAAAATTAAACAATTTAAACTTTCATCCATGACAAGATATGATGGTATAATCGCAATAAGCCACTCGGGGGTGTGGGTTATCAGGGGATTTACCACGGCTTGTGTGGATTTACCCACGAACCCACACCCCCTCATGGCTTACTGCTTAATTATTGCTGGTTACTCTGTGTGCTCCCCTCACACACTTTGTGAAAAATTTCTGTTTTTCTTTTCAGTTAAAACAGCCCATGCACCTGCAGTCCCCCCCCACCCCAGCAACCACCAGGCAGATGTTTTATAAAACTTATCTGGTTGATCCTGCATTTCATTTAGTTTCCAGTGTCAACCAGTCTCACTTAAAGTGTATTACTCTTACATTAGCCAGATGAGTTCTGAGCAGCAACAGAAAGGATAGTACCGTTGAAGTAAGACTTACAAAACTGTGTTTTTCATAGGTAATTAAAAGAAATGACAGGATCATCTGGATATGCTTCGTATAATCTACAAGAGTTGCCATCGGGTGGGGGATTAAGTACTGGGTGGTATGTCTTATTAAAATGAAAAATTGTCACTTTTTTAAAGTGGGGGACATATAGAATGGGTTTAAGGTTTGGGCTGTTCTATGATTGTGTTGAGTTTTAGCATGGTAACATACTGAAGGAATATAGTAATTTAAAGATGGAAGGGACTCTAGTTCCAACCATCAGCACTCCCCACACCAAAGTGTTCAATTCTCCATTGATTTTCTTCAGAAATTTCTTCTATCCCTTCTGAATTTGGCATTTTTGTCCAAGATGAATATGGAATTGAATCATGAAATAATGTCAGCCATCACTGTTATTCAGTATTCTAGTTCTCATTTAACAAAGAATGCATTTTTCACTAAGCAGCATATTGTACACAGCATCTGAAACTGATATTATTCATTTTTAATATGCGCCTCTGATTTGGGTTGTTTACTCTAGCTCTATTAAGTCGTGACCCAATTTGTGAAGCAGCAGGCTAAGAGGTATGCCTCACCTCCATTTTCATAAGCAGAGAAGAATCTGTATACTGTGTGGCATGTGTTAATTTGTAGGAAAGGTCCATTGGCTTGAATGCAGGCTTTGAGACCAAACAAATCAATGATAAAATCCCACCACAGCCACTTATTTATTTATTTGGATTTTGGTAACTGGTAAGCCACTGAGACCAGAGATCCCTTTTTCAGGGGCGACCCAGAGATTAATTACAGAAAATGACACATAATAGCATTATTTACAGTAATTACAATAGCTACAATTGGTTTATAACCCCTAGATGGCGCTATCCCAAGGGCTACTACCCCTGCCTGCTTAACTACTAACAGGTTGAGGGGCCTAGGTCTAATGGCGAGTGCCTCCACCCAGAGGTCAGGATTTGCAATAGTTAAACTAACTTGGTCACAGCCCCCTGGGACACTGCAACTCCCCTTTCTTCCCACTAGTGGCCCACACAATATATCAGAATTACCTTCGCAGTATACACTTACCCCCAGGACTGGTTCAGTCAGATGGACTCTGGGGACCCCCTGTAAAACAAGATGATACAGTGCAAAAACCACAGTACAATACTTTAACATAAACGAATACCTCAGGAAGTGTAACTTTTCTGAAACAAACAGATCTGATTTATTTAGGGGGGAATAACAAGGACTGGGGGAAATCAGGTTAATTAACTTACCACTCTAATATATATATATATATATATCTATATATCTATACTAGGGCACTGTGCACAAGCCTAACCTATAAGTCACTGTCTCTGGGTATCCAGGCAATAGAATGCTAGCCTATTTGGTGCAGCTGGTTGGGGCCGTTTTGGAAAGACACTTGCACAATACCCAATTGTAATCCGGAGCCGGATGGCTCAGTTCGTGAAGAAATAAAACACAACAATTAGATAACACACTTGCAATTCCATAAACAGATGGCAGGGAGCTACCCTGCTTTGTGCTCACAAACTCAATGCTGGGAACTGGATGGAAGGCAAATTGTCCTGGATTGCCAGGAGGAGCAGACCATGTGGGCAAGGTCCTTGTGACTGGACCCCACTGCAGTTTGGAGCAAATGGATGTAGTCTGGATTAAACTGGGGTTTGCCTCCAGCTTCATGCACTCAATTCACTGTACAGGGGATGTGAAACGCGCTTCCCCACAAGCACTACACCATTTATATATAAAAGGAAAGTACTATACCAGGCAGGCTGCTTCTCTATCCTGATCACAATTGCTACACAATACCCGGGAGAACACACAGCAGGTTCGGTTTCTGACAGACCGAGCGCGATTCAGCAATTTCTCCAGTTTTCTACAGGGTGAGCCTGTTTTCTACTCTTCAGATCTCCTTTATTCTCTTCACAGGTCAGATTAAGTCTGAACAAGTGCTTGCACAAGCTGCAGACCGAAACTTGGGGCCTTACATGCGTTTCCCGCGCTGAACTGCACACCGAAGAAGCACAGGGCTCCTTGACTCTTCACTGCCAAAACTAAACTGACTCTCCAAAAGACAAAACCAGGCATTTCCTTTGAGTTCTTCCCAGTTTAGTTGGCTGGTTTGGCTGTCACTCACAATAGACTCCCCCTGTTGATGCAAAAAGGCGGCCAAGTCCAAACTACAATTCCCAGAAGCATCTGCCATACAGTCCCATTGTGGCTTACTCAACTTAAGAGTCCAAGTTCTGATTTGCCAGCAGCAGGCTCCACTTAAAAAGGTCCCCCACGCTGATTGGTCCAGTTCAGCAGTTCAAAACTAGAATGGAGGGCTAGGCAAAACAATTCAGACTACAAAGGAAAGCAAGTTAGACAAACTGTATTTTCATTATTACTCTAAACGATTTCTGGCAAACAGTTACATCTTTCAGATAGGCTCCCCTTGCACTCTTAGCGACTGCAAAAATGGAGCGAATTGGCAGCAGCTCGAGTGGGACTCAAGCAGGAAAACACCCAGTCCCCCCATACAAACTAATTATGTCTGCAAGCAGACAGCTCTTAAAGAGACAGTACCAGAGGCTCTAAAAGCACTCACAGATAAATGGCTTAAACGCCAAACACCATTCAGGCTTGGAGCATTCAAGCAAACTCCTGAAAGACTTTTGAGAACCCCCATTTGCAGGGGGGTTAGAGGCACACAAATTTACATTAGTAACAGTTTACAGGGGTAGCAACAGGTTCGCATTCAGGCTCTTATAAGCAATAGATGACGTCAAGTTTCACACCAGTTAGTAGGGAATTGAGACAACAACAGTAAATAACATCCTTGTTTAGGAGATTCATCAGGGACGAAGGTTGGTTTGGCAGAGTGACAGAAATGAGACCTGGACTGGGGAGCTAACAGTTGCAGCCACAGCAAGTCAATTAAACTCAACATGCTTTAATCTGACCAGCTATAAAATCAAGTTAAAAACAAACATAGACACACAGAATATGAGTCTGCATTTTAGCTGGACTAACCTGGCTAAATAAATTGTAAACAAAAGTCAAATATAATATATTATACAGCTGTGTGAATCACACTACATGGTGGATCAGGTGTTACAGAATGCCAAATATGCTTAGAAACAGACGGAGGTTAACAGTTTAAGAAACCTACAGTGATATTGGGTAAATGCAGGAACAATGTTAGAACAAAATAAATACATTTTCTTTTTTTTTCAGTCAGCAGTTTTTCTCCCCTCTGGTCTACAATCCCCACCCCCCAAGCCTCATCACAACTTTTTTATAGACTTGGCAGTTATCCACCACTTGCTCCAAAGCTTGATTGTTGAGTTGTCCTCCATGTTGGTCATGCGAAAGCCTGTAGGAAGTGCCAGCCATGGGTGGCTCTGCATCTTTTTCTTCCATGTCCACCCTGCGGGCTGCAGCATCAGGATGGGTGCACCAAATATGTCATGCTACAGCCCTGCCTCTTATACATGCCTGTTGTGCTGTTGTATGGCTTCTGCTAGGTGGCAGTCTATGCAGCAGGACCTGGTGTCCCTCCTCCCTGAAAAAAGAGAACTGTTATCATGTGATCCATCCTTCTTTACCTGGCTAGCCCACTGAGCTACCCTTGTCCATTCCAGAACATAGGTCACTGGAGTGAGAATCAGAAGTGCTACTGCTCCTCCACTGGGCTGGCTCTCACACTATTTTCTTTAACAAATCATCACTCACAATTCAAAAGACAGAATATCAGATGAAGGTAATGGCCACTTTAAGGAATTAAGAAATTGTTTCCATTCACTTTCAGTTTTAGATGGAACAGGTGGCCAAGGGTGGTTGTGGGGGCAGAAACAGTGATGGGATTCAAGCATGCATGGGATCAGAACATGGGTATCTTGAAAAGGAAGAATTGCCTTGAGTGAGTAGAGGAAGCTGGTGCTGCAATGGGCCCCTTGCCACCATGTATTAGAGATACGTTTAGGGCAAACTATATGGGCATTATGGTACTTTTATGACAACAAAATCTATGTTTCTAGGTCAGTAGTGGCTGAAAGTCAGTATCATCTGATAGCTATTTAGTAGCTTATGTAAAATGAAATGTAGTGGGTTTCAGTCTAGTTCCAGTGGGCAGGTGTCCTCATCACAAAACACTAACAGAATTGTAGCCAATTAACTCCCTCATTAGTCTCAGAATAGAGGCCAAGGACTGAATGGGCATGAAGTCTGAACTAATTTCTCACTTGCATCATGGTCCCTCGGTGAAAGTGTTGAGGCACATTATTGGGCCAGTGTGGGAGAGCTCTCAAAGATCTCAGCATCCATGCTCTACTTGCTATGAGGGATTTGTTCTCCAGTGCTGTCAACCTGGAACATTTCATGAGCACTATGTTTAACACACACAGATGCACACACACACACACACACACACACACACACACACACACACACACACAACACACACATAGTAAACTAGAAAAACAAATGTGTTTCTCTGGATCTCTGGAATACCACAAGTATCTTCTAAATCAGATGACAATATTATAGAATATTGTGTTGCCTGACTCCATCAGCATAGTAATATAGAGAATAATGCATTGGAACTCATACACAACAAGGCTGCATTTCCATCGAGGGGTTGGGATGACAGTATATGAACCTCGAAATCAAAGTTCGAGAGGTCCATGCTGTCATCTCAACCCTAAGATGGAAACATATGCCGAGTTGTGTGTTTGGCCTTATTTTATTTTTTATAGTATATGTTTTTTTTTCACCAGTGTGACAGACCCCAACTGAAGTGAAAACAATAAATCTTGCCATTTCTTTGTTCTTTTGTATGATCAAACTCAAATTTACAGACTTTTGAAAGGTAAAAGGTACAACTTTGGGCACTGGATGGTTAGTAAGTAGCTAGGTGTGGAATAAATGAAATATTTAAAAGTGTATGACTGTTGAATTGTGCAGAACAACAGTTCGGAATGTAAACAAAAACACTTTGAAATGCACACAACAATTTAAAATGTGCACAAGGTGTTTGATTATTATTATACAGTAATTTATGGCAAGGCAGGAATGTAGGTCCATCACGGCTTCACCCCTCTCCCCATCATCACAAGCTAGATGAATAAGTATGCTGTGCAACCATACTAATTCATACGGATTCTCTATCAGTGTACTACCCAGTACATGCTGTGATTCCCTTGATAAGTAAAAATGTTTCCAGACTTAAAGACCGGTTTTGTCATATAAAAAAACAAAGAATTTGACAGAAGATAAGGACTGCTTGTCCCACCTAGTCTGACCATTTTTCTCTGCCTACACTATCGCCACAGACCCTACCTGATCTCGAGCTTTTTCTCCCTCCCCCCTCCTTTCCACCAAAATGTCCTTATGCCTATCCCATACATTCTTCAACATCTCAGCTGTTTTTTCCCCCAACACCTCTGCTGATAGGCTGTTCTAGGAATCCACCACTCTTTCTGTGAAGAAGTACTTCCTCACATCTCTCCTGAATCTATCCCTCTCGAGTTTCATAGCACGCCCCCAAGTTCTTGAGAACCTTTTTTTCTGAAAAACACTTCACTCTTGTACCTTACTTATCCACTTGAGGTATTTAAAAGGCTGTAGCATATCCCTCATCTCCCATCTCTTTTTCATGGTGTAAATATTGAGGGTCTTTAGTCTCTCTTTGTAGAACTTTTGACTGAGACCCCGCACCATTTCAGTTGCCCTCCTCTGGACTGCCTCCACTCTGTCTATGTCCCTCCAGAGATGTGGTCTCTAGAACTGGACACAGTACTCTAAGTAGGGTCTTACCAAAGGTCTATGCAGAGGAGGCACCGCTTCCCTCTTTCTGATGGTGATACCCCTCCCTATACACCCCAGCATCCCACTAGCACTCCCAACTGCCTTGTCATACTGCCAGGCCACCTTTAGGTTATCAGCTATGATTACCCACAGGTCTCATTCCTGCTTGGTGGTTGTCAATATCACTCCACCCATTTTGTACTCCACACCTAGGTTTTTGTACCCTAAGTGCATTATTTTGCACTTTTTTGCATTGAAAACCAGCTACCATACCCTTGACAACTCTGAGTTTTCTCAGGTCTTGGCTTATCCTCTCACTACACCAATCCAGAGTGTCCAACATATTGTAGATTTTGGTATCATCAACAAAGAGGCAGGCCTTCATTTCTAGCTTCTATGCAGTCTCACTTATAAAGACATTAAAGAGGACCAGTCCTAGTATTGATGCCTGAAACACCCTCCTGGTCACCCTCCCTTCCTTGGAGTGAACTCTGTTTACCACCACCCTCTGTTACCTATACCCTAACTAATTTCTTACCTACTTTACCACTTCTGGACCCACTTCTAAGCTACTTAGCTTGCTTACTAGTCTTCTATGTGGAATGGTGTTGAAAGCCTTATTGAAACCTATATAGGACATGTCCACTGCTCCACCCTGTTCAAATTTATAGATCGCCCATTCAAAGGAATGTATTAGATTTGTTTGATCTGACCACTCCCCTTTTGAAACCATGCATCCCCAGATCTTGTAACCCACCGGAATCCAAATATTCCACAACCCTTTCCTTCAGCAGTGATTCCATTAACTTGACCACCACCGATGTCAGGCTGACTGGCCTATAATTGCCAGCCTCCTCCCTGCTACCACCTTTGGGAAGTGTGAAGTTGGACTACAACTGTCCACTTCCAGTCCTCCAGAACTGCTCCTGTTTCCAGTGAGCTTCTAACACGAATGTCAGAGGTACAGCCAGCATCTACTTGAGCTCCCTCAATACCCTTCGGTGCACCCTGTCTGGCACCATTACTTTGTCCAATTTCAGATTAGCAAGTCCCTTCAGGACTGTCTCTCCCCCAAAAAAGAAATAGTCTTCACCTCCCTGTCTCCAAAGCTCCTGTTACTCTTTTTGGCCCCCTCCTATTCTCCTTCCTCTGTAAACACTAAACAAAAGAATTTGCTCAAGATATCTGCCATTTTCTGCTCCCTCTCTGCACAGTCCCACCTTCCCTTTTTACCTTTCAATCCATCCTTGTCTTCCTCTTTTCACATACATACCAAAATAAAAATCTTGTACCCTCCAGTTATTGTCTAGGCTGTTTTCTCTTCCCTTTGTGTCTTTGCACTTCTTACTGCTTTCCTTGCTTCCCTCTCTTTCCCCGATACACCTCCCAATCTTCTTCTCTCTGTGTTTCATAATGCCTTCTAAATGCTACCCTTAGCCTTCATCTTTTCAGCCACCTTTTTTGAGAAATATAGTGGCCTTTTTTTTCCTTTTGCTTTTGCTCAATGGCTTGACACAAAGGTTTGTTGCCTTCATCATATCCCCTTTTAGCTTCTCCCACTGTTTCTCCACCACTCCCAGGTCATTCCTGAGTCATTCATCCATATTTATAAAATCCGCCATTCTAAAGTCCAGGACCCCAGGACCCTTGTCCTTTTATGGTTTGATTTTGCAGCCATCCTTATACTGAACCACACAGCATGGTGATCACTGGTCCCCAAGTGACCTCCCACCTTAATGTTTGCAACACTGTTATGTTAGTGAGTACCAGGTCCACTATTGCCCCCATAATGAATGGGTCCACTGACTAGTTGCCTGAGTAATCCCCCAGCAGAGTGTCTAGTATGTCCCTGCTTCTAGCTGGAACTGCAGCTGGGAGGTTCATATTTACATTTGGCAGACTAAAGTCCCCCATCAACAGCACCTGCACCTTTGCCATCTTGCCAATGGTTTCCACCAGTACCTTATCTAGTGCTTCTCCTTATCCTGGAGGTTAGTAGATCACACCAGTGTGAATAGCGGCTCTGTTCCCTGTTGCCAGGGTGACCCACTGTACCTCTGTCCCCTCTGCTTTCCCTGTATCCATTTTGCCTTTATGCTTTCCCTCACATATAGCACCATAACCCCTTCCTTTCATTCTCTCCCTGTCCTTCCTGAGCAGACTATAGCCTACTATGACCATGTCCAATTCATGGTTTTCAGTGCACCATGACTCGGTAATGGTCACAACAGCCATACTGGCCTCTGCCACGATGGCCTTGAGGTCCAGAATCTCATTTCCTAGACTTCTAGCATTCACAGACATGGCCTTTCAGATTTTGTTTCCACTCTGATTTTTACCAGCAGTTTTTCATTTTTGCCCTCCCTCATTCCCACCTACCTTTTTACTGCCACTGACCCCATCACGGTTCATTTCTACAACCCAGCTTTTCTTTGTTAATTTGCAATCTGGATGATTTCTCTCTCTTGACTCAGGTTCTCCTTACTTTGTACTTCAGCCTTTTCGGGGTTATGCCTCCCCAATTTCTTCTCCCACACCCCCTCAGCTAGTTTAAATGGTCATTAAAGTAACATTTAAACCATCCACTGAGGTCTGCAGTTCCCCTTCTTATATATTTACTTTCCGTTGACCGGGTAAGTGCACTAGACAAACCCTGCGTATTTTCAGGCACGACCTGGGGGAGGGGGATACAAATGAATGCCAGCTGACCTTGAACCAGATTAAGCTGTTGGTGGTATTTTTAGTAATGAGGGGAAATTTGGCCAGGACACTGGGGAAATTCCCCTACTTTTTTCGATAAGTGCCATGGGATCTTTAACATCCACCTGGACTACCACCAATCCAGGCAGATGGGACCTCAGTTTAATGTCTCATCTGAAAGACGGCACCTCAGAAGTGCAGCACCCTCTCATGCTGCACTACAGTGTCAGTACTGGGGTATTAGCCCAAGTGTCAGATGTGGGAACTGAACCCACAGCCCTCTGATCCCCCGGCCTCAGAGTTGAGTGTGGTACCTACTGAGCCACTGACACTTGCTACCCTTCTGGATAGATGCAGGCCATCACCCCTGTATACACCCTTGTCCCTCTAGGTAGATTCCCCAGCCCCCAGTGTAGGCTGAATCCCTCCTCTCTGCACTATTCCTTCAACCATGAGTTGAAGGTCCTGGTGTGGAGATCCATCTCCTCTACCCTGTCATAGACTGGCAGCACCTCTGCGAAAGCCACTGAGTGTGTTACCTGTCTTAAGAAACCTTCCCAGCTCCATAAACTCCCCCTACACTAGTCCAGCTCCATCACTAGCCAGGTCATTAGTTCCTAGATGAACAATGACATCCAGATATCCCTTCTATACTAGTGCCCTATCGACACTCAGAATCTGCTTTCCATCCCTCCAGGTCATGGCAATGCATAGATTTCTAACTTCTTTTTCCCCATTTATAGTCATCAAATCAATCTCCCTTTCAATTGAGTCCCACACCAGAAGTTGCTTCCTCCTCCTCCTCCTCCTCTGGGGTCCCGGAGTTCTTTAACACACTCCTTGAGGTTTCCAGTATGGAGGGATCCCACATCTTTCCTGTTCACTGCTGTAGGTGCCTCCTCCTGCCAGTCACACCCTGCTAGAATGGCATTGGGTTATGCAATGGTACCTGTTGGGGAATGTGCCTCTGACCCACCACCCTCAGCCTTCCAGAGCCCACCTCAGTCCAGATGTTCCTTTTCCCTGGCTTCCTCGGAGGTAACAGTGACAGACATGGTGCCCCTGAGTGGGGAAACAGGTCCATTGAATCTGAGCCACATTGGTCTGCAGTCTAATAACCTCCTCCATGAACCCAGAGAGGTGTGTGCAGATGGGCAGTATTGCAGTCTACAGGTCTTTCGGAAAACTGCTACTCCATATCCACTGCACTGAACCACTTCAAGCATTCCCAAGTCCTCCTCTCACTGTGTTACCCGGAAATACATTTGTACCCTTACTCTCACACACTGTTTCTAGTTTACCCATTTGTTTGTTTGCATGTTTGCATGTTTGCCCCTTTGTACCTTTAACCTAGATACAGTTTTTCCTTCTACCCCACTCAACCAGTAGTTTCCTTTAGTCTAAAGAATTTAACTCCTTCCTTAACCCCTTTACCTTGCTTTGCTTTTTCCTATTGTAGCAGCAACACTTTCACCTTCTGCTAATCCTTTGCTACCTGACCCATGATAGGTTGCTATTTATGTGTCCCTATACCATCATAAAAATGCGTTATACTACTATCCCCCCAGATCTGGCCTACTTTTAACCCTCTTTCTTTCTCTGCAGGGAGTGTTACAACAGGAGTGAACACAAACCTTACCTTTGTTGCCTGATAGAGCCTCCTCCTTCCCTGCTTCCTTCTGCTGATGCCTTCTGACACTTAAGATGCCAGTTAACTGTTCAACTCAGTTGCTGGGACACAAACTTTTTATCTATTTTCTACAGTAGTATGCCACTCCATAGGTTCAACACACTCCAGAAGAAAAGCAGCCCCCTAACTAATTCTACAAGCAGAATCAAACACCTCATCTATGAGTGTTCAATTCTCACTGACTCTCTGAACCTTATGGGGCCAAACTCTCACTTTTAGTTTGACTGGCGTGAACCAAAGTAGTCTAACTTATCCTGGTGAACCTGCCCTTTATCACGTCCCTCATCTGCTCACACACACTCACACACACACTCAAAAAGACACAGTGCCAGGAGCCTACATAATGTGTTTTTACTCATCTATCTCCTTGCCCCACCAGTGCAAACATACTTTGTAGTAGTGATCCCCTTATGACCCCCATCTAACATGTTGGGACCAATAAAGTGGCTCTGTTCTCATCAGAGTTGTTTGTTCTTCTTCTGTGACTCATATGGTAGAACATCACAGGGCACAATGCAGTATATCATGAGAACATATACTAGCTACAGTGTATTATACTGATTAGACAGAATTCCTGGTCAAGTGATGATAAACTCATGTTTGAACATTGTCAGCTTTTTCATCATTACTGAACATTTTATAGAAGTACAGTTGTAATTGTGGATTCTCACATTCACTCAACCTTAATTTCATTTCAGGCAGTTCTTAGTTTCATGGTGTTCTCTACTGAACCAGCCTATAAACCACACTGGAGCATGATGTTGAATACAAATGGGGTATTTGACATCTCACACATGTGTTTTACTGCACATGTTACTTTTACCATTTTCAATTACCCTTGGGAAACAAATGACTTTGTGTGCAGGTTAAAGCTAGAGTGGAGTGTATGATGTCAGTTTCATCATTTGCATTTGATGCAATTATACATAACATCATTTTGTAGAAGATCTGGGATGCAGAGGCTTAGCTCACATCTGCTTATAAATTTAACCCTCTGATTGAGTTTAACTACTAGCATTTCCTGCAGTGATGAGAATTACCAGAGCAAAACCAGTTTTTAACATGTCCCTAGATTTTGGCCATATCAGTTGCTGGTGGTAGGGTAGCATCTACACTAGTCAAACATACTTAGCACTGATTAATCAGCATTCATTGCATGCATCCTTTCTTGTATTAGTAGGCCATTGCTGAGACAAATTTCACCGGCTGGTTTCTCTATGGACTGGTGACATGAAGCCAGTAATGAAAAAATGAGACTGAGCATAAAAAAAAGCTAATGCACAATGGGGATAGAATGTTAAAAGCAAAGAAGAAAAAAACTGTGTTTTAATTACTTCCATTTCTCCTTCTGTTAAAGGGACTACATAATTCCTCTGACAACCAAATTAAAATTGACTCTTTTTTTCAGTTAAACATTTTTCCTCTGCCACCATCTGCTCAGTTCAAGGGCTATGGGGCATTCCCCCATGCAACCACTCCAGCCCCAATCCTCACTAACCCCAGCATACTCAGCTTGCAGTGGAGCATGCTTGGCATGAGGCCCAGTACAGTGTCTGGTCATCATTATGATGGTGGTGTTGTTTTAAACCCCATTAATCCCCCCCCAGCTCATCTGACATTGACTACAGCATCCGTCTACATCACATTGCAACATGTTCATATGCAGCCTCTCAAAAGGGAGAAGACTGAATGGCCCACTGCATGGACTGGTATGGACCGGTGTCTCCTCCCCCAGCTGGCTTTTACTACAGGTGTGTTTTTATAATTGCCAAGTTCAAATAAATGGATTGTTGCACTAGAAAACATAATCTGAGAAGTCCTTCTCTTTTTTTAGGGTGCTTATTTGTGTTTGGTTGGTCAAGCTCTCCCCAACCCTGGTCTTTCTGATCTCTGCTCCCTGAGTCCACTCTATAACCCAGATTGCCAGCATAGATACACAATGAATCATATTGGGCTGTCAAGCCAACCCCGAAATGACTAATTTCAATTCATGTAAGAAAAATGATAGTTGCCGTATTGGTCCTTGTACAAAAAAGATGAACAAAATGGGCAGTTAGATACTTTTAATTGGATCAACATATTATTTTTACAAAATGTTTAAGATTTCAGCCTGCACAGAGTCCTTCATCAGAAACTTGGCAGTTAAGAATGATACCACTTGAAAAGCTCAGAACAGAATTAGTAAAACCCTTCACATCTGGACATTGACATCTAATCTGATAACAAGATTTAAGGCATAGGCTGAAACCAGAGAAAAGACCAGTCCTAGGGAACTTAAATAGGTGTAACTCACAAATTCTAACAAAATGGAATGTATGTGACAGCAGAAATCTGAAAGAAACAACAGAGCAACAGAAAGACAGACAGAGAGAGAGAGTGTATATGTGTGTATGTGCTGTCAGTGCAGCAATCTGTCTGTATGAAGCTGAGAAGAAAACAGTTGTTGGAGTTAAGATTATGTAATGGGTCATAAAACTAGGGTCCATATTCATGCCACAAATAGATTCAGAAACATGGCAGTTAAGAAATGATAACACTTGAAAAGCTCAGAACAGAATTAGTAAAATCACTGATATATCGACTGAAGATCTTATCTGATTTAATTTAAGGCATAGGCTGAAACCAGAGAGCAGACCAGTCCTCAGTCATATGGAATTTATAGGTGTAACTCACAAATTCTGACAAAATGGAATGCCTGTGACAGCAGAAGTTTGAAAGAAACAACAGAGAGAGAGACAGAGACGGAGACAGAGAGAGACAGAGACAGAGTGAGTGAGTGAGTGAGTGAGTGAGTGAGTGAGTGAGTGAGTGAGTGTGAGTGAGTGAGTGTGAGTGTGAGTGTGAGTGTGAGTGTGAGTGTGAGTGTGAGTGTGAGTGTGAGTGTGAGTGTGAGTGTGTGTGGTCAGCACAGCAGTATGTATGTATGTATGACAGCAGTTGGAGTTCAGATTGTGAGATGGGTCATAAAACCAAGGTCCATCTGATCACTCAATTGCTGACTTGTCTGTCCTAGTTCTTAAGGGGCACTTCAGGAATGCACATGACAGGCAAGTGTATGAGGTCAAATTTAGTTACCTTCTTAATACATCTATTTGTGGTATTAATATGAACCTTAGTTTTATGACCTATTGCACAGTCTAAACTCCAGCTACTGTTTTCTTCTTAACTTTTGAGAGTAGCTCAGGGCACAATTTGTAAAGCAAGGTTCCACTTGCATCATTTTTGTCTGACACAGGCACCTTGCGCCATTCTAAAAGCTTTGCGAATCGGGCCCATAGTCTCTATGGCAGTTATAATGTATACCTGAGAATCAGGATGCAAATCCTTGATTGGGTAACATGGCAATGCTTTATCATCATACAAGCTGTATAAAAAATATACTTTTACATTTGTTCCAGTTTTGCCCAGGAGCAACAAACAACAGAGACCCACTTTTTGTCCCTTTGAGACTCCTCAGTGTAGTGTAATCACTATTTAAGCCAAATGCCATGTCAGCCTCAGAGGAATTCAGGCGTTTTGTAAACTCAGTCCTATTAAGAACAGTGTGTGTATGAGTCTGTGCTTATGCTTGTACGTGTGCGTGTGCGTATGTGTGTGTGTGTGATCCGCAAAGGATGCATCTAAAGTGCAAATGTTTTAACACTTTTCTGTATATTGCTCCTATCACAAGTATAGCATTTAAGGAGTCAAACCTAATGTAAAGCACCGTGTATAGCAGTATGCAAATCCTTGTGTAGGGCAGGCAGAAATGTCATCAGGTAGCTACTGTCTTTTACTGAAAATGTAATTGCTTTCTATAATCTGTAGGGATTACATGAACTTTATGTATGGTTTACATCCACAGCTTTGCAGCCAGTTAATATGAAGGTTTCTGTGCATACTTATTGACCAGTTTCATTTATCAGGACTTACAAGCTGGACATATGAAAAATATATTAAAAAATATGAGCTGCTCAATAAGTTCTCAGTAGATTCTTAACAAAGAACAAAGGTATTTGCGCACTACTATGGCTTAGTTTTATCTAAAATTTCTATTCAGTCTGTTAACAATGTAAAACAGAATAATACAGTATGAAGCATTTAAGCTTTTTTATTGGGCCTCATCACCACTCTTCTCTCGGACCAGTATTTACATTTCCCCTTACTAACATTAGATTACCAGCCCTCCTAGCTCCCCACCACCCTTCCGATTTACCATTTTTAGGCCCTTTTCCCACTTGTCCCTGCCTTTATCTTTTCATCTGTTTCAATTGCCTGGGCCAAACACCACTTCCCCACCATGGAAACTCCTGTCTCTTCCCCTTAACCCTGCCCCCTCCTCCTTTAATCCCCCCAAGCCCCTTGAAAGGACTGCACTCCATATGCCAGTCCCCCAAATTTCTCCCCCCACTCCTGCAGTGTGATAATGGGTGTGGCCCACTGCACTTTGAACAGTCATTCTGAACTTGCAGCTTGCCATACACACTGTGCCTATTATAACCCCAATATAGCTTTTACTGGGTACCTGTTTCCATTTGTACTCCCTCTACCCCCTGTCTGCACTGTCATCATTTTGAACCAGATGACTGGGTACCGTGTATCCCAATGAACATCCCCATGAGAAGTCATTCTCAGACAAAACTTATCATCATATAACAGCCACCCTTAACCTCCCTACATTTTATATGCATTATGTATAATCTGGGAATATGCTAATAAAGACATGGTCAGCCCCAGCTGTTTTTGCAGCATAATAGCACTGAAATATGTAATCCCTGTAATCCATGCTTCCATGGTCTTCCCCTTAAATGATTTCTACTCCTGTGACTTCCCCAATAACACTAAGACAGCTGGCATCTCTGACTTCTCTATCCACTCCTTTTCCTCATATTTCTTTGTTTCTTCCTTGTCTATCAGTGCAAAATTGTCAACATACTCCCTTTTACTTATTTTCTCCTTCAATGCCTTGGGAATGTGGTACCAGTCTGTGACCCCTGGTGCCCAATCATCCCTATCTTGTTACCCTTGTCTCTTCCTGCCTCCACACCCTACCCCTCCCGTTTAGTTCCTTTTATTTCCTGCAACACCTTTGCTAGATTCTCAAGCCCATTTTCACCCACCTCTTCAATGACACCCTCCCTAAACTCTCCCAGATTCCCCACTCAGGTGAGGTCAATATCATCAACCTTACACTTTTTCTCTGCTGGTCCTTTGGCTCCCTTTCCAGGCCATCCTCCATCCTTGCTTATGGCACCTTCTGGTGCTTTTGCCTTCCTCTCAGATCTCTTCTTCGACCCCTCATTCTTCCTAGCTATTTTCAGCATGGCCTGCACATGTACCATCATTGCCATTGCCTGCTGGACTGGGTCTTGACTTGTACCAGCCACTGCCCCATCATTGTCGTTCACCCTTCTGGAAACCATACCTGTCAAAAACTCAGAAAAAACACCATATCTGTACAGCATCTCTTGTTGCTAATGCTAATAAAACCCCTTCCTCTCTAATTCCATCTCTTCTGTTTCCCCTCTTTCCTACCAATGCTAATAATGCCCCTTCCTCTCATTTGTATCTCTTTTCAAAAAAACTGTCTGGTGCTTAGATTGGCACACACTGCCTTCAGAGCTTCCCGCTTATATGGCACTATGCAACTCACTAAGCTACCACAGTCGCAGCCTTGTCTGCCACAAAAAAATCAGCAAAGACTCCCAATTTCAGTCTGATCTTTACTTTACTGTGCATGCCCTAAACCCTCCACCCCTTTATATAGTTTATACATTGTATTTCGACGTTTCACCACCTATCCCCTTCCCTTTTGCCCACCCTTGGTGATGTGGTTCATCCTGATTGTATATGTACAGTAGATATATATATATAAATATATATATATTGCAAAAAATGAGGCATTGGGGTTTCCTTAACACCCCACCCTTCCAAACCAGGCAGGAGAGCAGGTGTGGGGTGTACCTTGGGCTTCTCAAGACTAACGCTTTTAATCTTGTTTAAACACGGCTCCTCCCAGGAATTTGTGAGTGCATCTGAGTATTCATTTGGCATGCAGGCTGTTAGACTTGAAGCTACGGTGACAGTTTTAAGAATGGCTGTGGATGAATGCTGCTTGAGATCAAAGGCCTCTGGATGTGCTGTGCGGGACTGTTTGGGCAATTTTGATTGTTCAGGCTGCCATTTTGCAGAAGAAATGGGTAAAAATATATGCAGATTTTAATTTGCCTGTGTAATCATGTTTTTGGGGCGTACCAATTGCCAGAGATTGCTGCTTTCATGTATACACCTGAATATTGGGCTGCAATTCTCTTTTCTTTTCAGAGGCCAAGATATCCACAATCTCTTTAACTCTGTGGTACTAAAAATAAATCTGTTTCGAAACACTGGGCATCAACTCTCTGTGTCCCACTCTGCTTGGGGGGAGGGGTTTCTGAATGACGGCATTGGGACTGGTCTCTTCAATGTCAGCAAACATTATTTAATCAATGGGCTGTGGGCAGAGATGGGGTATCCAACACTGGGAATGGTCATCTCAGTGTTGGATTATATAACTGTAATAAAAAAAAAAAAAAGAGAGAAGTAAGATAGTTGTCACTAGACACCAGTAAAATACTCTATAGGATGGGGGATGGCACAGAATTCACAATAAAGGATCCTTTTTCAGGACTGGTGATATCATAAAGAATTCTTTTTTCATATCATGCGGTCATGAAAAAGGATACATTATATTAAAAAAATACATTTAAGGGGCATATTTGTAACTTTGAAGTGCAGATTACATATAACTGGGTCCTGATCAGCCAGCTAGGTGTGGTGGTGTAACTCCAGGATGTCACTTTTGTGGCTTTTGAAATTTTTTTTTTTAAAAAACAAAAAACAAGATGGTGGCTCATGAAAAAGGAATTTTTCCTCACAAAAAAGGATTTTATTCTCGTGAAAAAGGAAGGGTCTTGTGAGATAGAAACCTATTTCATGAGATCAAATCCTTTGTCAAACTTTCTCCCTCTATCCTAAAAAACGATCTTTCCATTGACAACAATGGGAAATGAAAAACTGAATACTCTGCAACAGGTTAATGTTTTTTTCACAAAACAAAGCATGCCTGTTCTGTCACCCAAGCTGTTTCTACCATAAAAAAACACAGTAAAATTCCACACCATCTGGACACAAGGTGATAAGGAAAAAGAACTGCAAAAAGTGATGACTTTATGATGTTTTGCACTATCCAGATTTCAGAATTCACACATCCAACCAGATCAAAACATTCCACACCAAGAGATCTGCCCCACTGTATAGCACATACCAAATGTTGAGCAAATCCATTGACTGGTTGCTCCTATAAGATATATACATTATTTTTCTACCAATGACTGTTTATTTTGTCATCTGCTACCTGGGTAAGGCTCCCCAGGCTCAAGGACAACCTGGTAGCACTGAGGTATTTAAGTAACATGCTCATAGTCCCCGCATATATACAAGTGGATGTTGTGGGAATCAGACCCATATCTACTGGATGTAGCTGGCTCCTTTGTTGAATATTACTCTAATCTCTACACTACACTGCCTGCCTCCAACTCCCCCCCACCTTGTCTTGCTGTTTTCTTGCTTTCTTTTTTAGACCATTTAATCCTCTCCAATCCGTGCTTGACATGCACTGCTTGTGTCCACACTGCACCAAGACCCCATGCATACTACCACCATTTTGGATGAAAGCCCATAGAAAACATGGATAAAAGCAGATTTGGATTCAAGACCTTTCCCCTTCTCTCTTAGGATTGCCCTTTCTTTTATCCCCTCCTGTGCTTTGATTTGCTTTTTCCACTGCAAACCCCTTCAAATTTGTATTATCTCCTATAATTTACTATATTTATTTGGATTTTGGAAAACACCTTTGAGCCAAAGGCTCTTTTACAAAGATTCTATTTTGTGTAACAGGAGAAGATGAAAACACAAAACAGAGCACTAATAAAGTACAAACATCCAGTAAGGTTTCACCTAAGGAGCCGCCAAAGGCTTTGTTAATGATCATAATTTGACTAACAAATAGCTATTGGAACAATACACCAGGTATTGTACAAAGCATGCCTGGGGCAGATGCATGAGAGGTAGAACAGTAGCAAGTGCTTATAGAGGAAGAGGGTAGCTTCAGGTGTGAAAGTAGTAGGGGTGTGAGGAGGGGAATGTAAGATGACAAACAATGTCTGGGGAGAATAAGAGAGAGAAGAGAGGATATGTGGTGAAAAAAGGTGGTCTGGGTATGGGTGTGAGGTAGAGAGGAGGGAGGCAAGGGGAACAAAGAGTGGCAGGGAAAGGAGGGGTGATAGGGCAGGTGGGGGAGTGGTGGGGAGTGGATGAGTCTGGATAGGGGCAAGGAGTTTGGGGGAGGGACTCATGAGTGAGGATAAACAGCATGATGTTGGAATATACAGAGGGGCTGGGAGTGGCTAGGGGCAAGCAGAAGTGGGATATAGAATAGTGCTATCAATGAGTGAGAGGGGTGTGGGGGAGAGTGCAATGGGGGGAAGGGAGGCCAGGGGAGCATACCAGTAGCAGTTTAAGTTTAAATGTGTCTTCATGCAGTATTTCTCACAAATTATCAGTTTGCCCTCCACTGGCATTTCTGGCCTCCTAAAATGGTGTCCATACCACTTTTGTGCATGTGTGCCAACCCCTCCACCATGCACAAGATAGCAGCTGCCATTTGCATGCATGCACGGTGTGTATCCTAACTCTGTGACCAAGATGGCAGCTGCCTTCTCTCCACACATTCATGCTGGCTCACTGTCATTCTCTATAGGGTGGCTGCCCATAACACGCATGCATGCCATGGTCATCATCCTCCTTTCAACCCACAGACTTTATACTCCCTTCTAGCATCCAAATCCAACAGAATGGCTGCCACACTGCCCATCCAACATCTTGTGCTCCACTCTCCTACATGACACTGTGCCTTGCTGCGGACCGTTTCAACTGAACTTACCCCTCCCTGGTCCCCACAGTACTTTCCCTTCCCTTGGCATCCAGTGACCATGGAATGGATTCAGCATGTCTCTCCCCCACTAGATCACGATTCTGCCCTTCCTGTCCCCATCTCGGATGCCCACCACATTAACCAAAAAACGTCCTCAGGAAAATTACTGTTTTCCTTTCATCATTTTTTAATCTTTTTGAAACCTAAACATTTTACAGGGGTTGTACAGTAACACTGACATGCACTACTAGCCCGCTCATTTTAAGTAAGCCTCATATGAATTCCCCCCTCCACAACCTACAGTACATACATTTGTTTAAATACTAAGCCATAACCACATTATATACCATTAACATCTTTCTGCAGGCAGTGCAGCATTATCACACTGTTCAGCAACTGGAACCACCTCGTACTTCGATTCCTGTGTACCATTCAGTCTCCTTTTCTACCTATAAACAACTGACCCTCAGTACCATATACTGCTTTTAAAACCACAGTTTTCCCTACAACCAGTCAACTGCAGGCCAGCCTCCCTCAACACACACATTGCTTTCCTTGTTCCTTTTATATATATGTATTTTTTAATCTATCTGGCCTGCCCAGCCTCCTCAAACATCCACTTTCCTGTACCTGTATCTCCCACATTTGATCCAGAAATCCTAGTCCAATGAAAATACTTGCTATCTGAAGTCCTAGAGTGTGTCTCAAACAAACCAAACTGCTCTCTAGCAAATGAAGAAAGGAGTTTCTATCTCTGCTTTCCCTTAAATATCCTTTTCCTTTAGTCCTTCCTCTAGCTTCTCTCCACCTACACCTGCCCTAGACAACCCTTCACTTCCCTCTTCATCTTTGTTACCTAATCCTGAACACCACTGCTATTTTGGTCAGGAGACCCCTGACAATAAGTATTGCCCTTTATGCTGGCAATCCACCTTTGTATTGCCATGTTTACTTTACTATGTGGTAGGAGTGTTGTTTCCTGCTTTTAAGATATGAGTTTAAGAGTTTCATTTTTAAATTATTTGTAATACTCTAGACAGAAAATTCTCTTAATAAGACCTTTTTACACAATCCCAAGACAGTATGATAGAGGCAAATAGCGATTAGCATGACAGAGGAATTTTGATGAAGCTACACAGCGAAACAATAAGTTGGGGATGCCGACATCAGTGTTGTAACAGGGGCTACTGGCAGAAGATGCTATATGCATGTTCTAAAATACTGCAGCTTGACTTTTGTATGTAAGTCTATGCAATTTAAAATAAAGAGATCTGGATCAGTGTGGGGGGAGTACAGTTTCCATGTTCTATTCTGGAGGTGTGCTAATCCCTTTTCTCTCTCCCAAGACATGTAATGCTTATTTGGAAATTTTATGGACAAGGATAAATCAATATCAAATTTGAATTTAGTGAGCTTGTTGAAAGCTGATGTTCTGGACATCAGCAAAGCAGGTCCAAAGAAACTTGATTTTTCCTTCACTACTTCATCATGATGCAGCACATTTATGGGGAGTAAACACTGAGCATGTCAAAGTTGTTAGCAACCTGCTCAACCTGCAGCAGCCATCCAGTGATACTGAAGATGGAGAATTTTTCACACCACACACATTTCAATGCCAGTTCCAGGTCTCCCTCACAAGGGAAAGATCTAGTGCAAGAAGCAGTGGGTTACTGAATGAGCATATGTGAAAAGGATTGACATTTGACTACAAAATGTTCAAAACCATTAGAGAACTGGGCATTAACATTCCAGTTAGCTAATACCAATTACATTTAATTGTAGTTTCAGACAGGCAGGCTTCTGAAATTGTGCTGTGGAGGAGAGGAAAGAGTGTACAGTATGATCCTGCATTATCTGCTGCAGGCTTTGCAGCAGGAGCAAGGCAGAGATAATTTAGTAGACTATGAAAGGTGCAGGCGTATTTTTAAAGATTTATTTCATAAATATTTTTACTACGTGATGGTGTTATAGAAGGCATAGAGACCTATGTCTACGTTTACCCCCCACCAGCAGGAACAGGGCAGTGGACATTTAGCAGACAGTGAAATGTGCAGGGGGATTATGAAAGAATTGTTTGACAGCCTTTTGTTACTGCTTGCTGTTGATACAGGAAACAGAAATCCATTTTTTATGTTCTGCCAATGTAAGTGAAAAGTACTACAGAAACATAGAAACATAGAATCATAGAAGTTGACAGCAGATAAGGACAACAAGTCCCATCCAATCTGCTCATTTCTTTTTCTACCTTACGAATGGGACATCAGCCTTTGCTCTCTCAATGGCCTATCTATTCATACTCATCTGTATTGCTCCCTTATGCCTACACCATGGCTGTTTGAAGTCCTGCACTGTATTCATATCCACCACTTCCTGAGGTAGGCCATTCCATGCATCCACCACCCTTTCTTTGAAAAATAATTTCCTCACATTACCCCTTAATTGGCTTCACTCTAATCTCATGCTGTGTCCTCGTGTACTGCTATTTTTCTTATACTGAAACATGTTAGACTCTTTCACCTTGTTAGTGCCCTTAAAGCGTTTGAATGTTTCGATCATATCACCTCTCTCTCTCCTTTTCTCTAGCGTATACATATTGAGCTCCTTTAATCTGTCCTCATATGTTTTCTGATGCAGTCCCTGCACCATTTTGGTTGCCTTTCTCTGGACTGCCTCAATTTGGTTAATGTCCTTATAAAAGTGTGGCCTCAAGTACTGCACGCAGTACTACAGATGGGGCCTAACAAGTGTCTTCTAAAGAGGGATTATTACCTCCCTCTGATGACTTGTAATACCCCTAATACACCCAACATCCCCCTAGCCTTAACTACTGCTTTAGTGGTCTGCTAGGATGAATTCAGGTCATCTGTGATGATGACGCCCAAGTCTCTTTCTTCCTTTGTGACTGCCAACAACTCCCCTCCCAGCCTATAGGTGGCTTCAGGGTTTCTCTTCCCTATGTGCATGATCTTGCACTTCTTTGCGTTAAACCCCAGTTGCCACTCTTCCAACCATTTAGCCAGTTTATCCAGATCTCTTCTCATTCTGCCCACCCATCTGTATCATCTACTCTGTTGCAGATCTTGGTGTCATCTGCAAAGAGACAAACCTTAACCACCAGTCCATCTGCAATGTCACTAATGAAGATATTGAAGAGGACTGGCCCCAGGACTGATCCCTGAGGTACCCAACTTGTGGCTTGCATCTCTTCTGACTGTATGCTATTTACTACCACTTTCTGTTTTCTGCCCATTAATCAGTTTGCCACCCAGTTGACCAAATTCTGACCCACCCCAAGCCTACCCAGCTTATTAATCAATCTTCTATGTGGAACAGTATTGAAAGCTTTGCTGAAGTCAAGGCAGGTGACATCAACTGCTCCCCCTTGGTCCACCACTCTGGTTACCCAGTCAAAGAAATCTATGAGATTAATTTGACAGGACCTTCCTGTTGTAAACCCATGCTGTCTTGGATCCTGTGCTCCTATGGATTCCAGGTGTTGCACTATCCATTCCTTAAGGAGTGCTCAATAATCTTGCCAACTACTGAGGTAAGACTGACTGGTCTGTAGTTCCCTGCCTCCTCCCTGCTACCACTGTTGTGGAGCGGGATCACATGTGCCCTTCTCCAGTCTTCTGGGACCTTTCCTGTGCTCAGAGACTCACTAAACAGTTCTGATAATGGCTCTGTTAGTTCCACCCTTAGCTCCTTTAGTACCCTGGGATCTATGCTATCAGGTCCCATTGCCTTGTCCACCCTGAGCTCATTGAGCTCTTGTAGGGCCCTTTCTTTTGTGAAGGGACTAGTGCACACCTCCCTCCCCTCGGTGTCCACGGTGCTGATCTGAGGCCCCTGCCCTACCTTCTCTTTAGTAAATACTGAGCAGAAGTATCTAGTTAGGATAGATGCTTTTACATGGTCCTCCTCCTCACACACACCCTTATCCCCTTTGATCTTAGCACTCTGGCCTTTCTCCTTTCACTAATGTATCTATAGAAAGTCTTGTCATCTTCTTGTACTGTTTGTGCTAGTGTTCCCTCAGTTTGGGCCTTTGCCTGCCTTACTGCATTCCCTGCTTCCTTTAGGGAAGTTTAGTATGCCTAACTATCTTCATCCCTCGTTCCCTTATTTCCTTAAGGCCAGCCTTTTGGCTCTGACCTTTTCTGCTACAGTTTTTGAGAACCAAAGTGGTTTCCTTCTTCTTTTGCACTTCCTTTTCTCTCTAACACAGTGGGATGTTGCTTCAAGTATTGCATCCTTAATGCTTACCCACTTTTCCTGTGCCTCCTCACCTGTATTTCTTTTTGCCAGGGCTAGCTCAACTCTGTTGGCCATCGTATCAAAGTCAGCTCCTCTGAAGTCCCATATTTTTGCCTTGGAATGGAATGATTTTGTTCTAGTGGCCAAAATGAACCATACCATGTGATGGTCACTGGCCCCCAGGTGACCTTCTACCTGGAGATCTGTGATCCTTTCCCTGTTAGTCAGTACTACATCTAGGATAGCCCTGTCTCTTGTCTGTTGTTGTACCAGTTGTCTGAGGCCCTCCCCCTGCAGGGAATCCACCATGTATCTAGTTCTGGCAGATGTTCCTGCTGGCATTGATCAATCTGTATCTGGCATGTTGAAGTCTCCCATTATCAGAACCTCCCCTTTAGCTGCCATGTTTTGTATATCTTCTAACAGTAATGTGTTTCTGTCCTCCCCCTGGTCTGGAGGCCTGTAGACAACTCCAGTTCATATGGCTGTCCCATTTCCTGTTTTCAGGGTGACCCATAGTTCTTCTGGTTCCTTATGTGTATTGTGAATTTCTGTAGCTTTGATATCTTCATTGACATAAAGGGCCACTCCACCCCCCCCCCCTTTTGCACCTCGATCTCTTCTGAACAGTATATAGATAGGCACTGAAGTCTCCCAAGTATGGTTACTGATAAACCATGTCTCGTTAGTGGCTATTATGTCCAGTTTAGCATCTGTCATTATTGCCTACAGGTCTAAGATCTTGTTTCCCACACTACGAGCATTTGTGTACATGATTTTTCATTGGCCAGATTTTGGTGTGCTAGTTGTTGGGCGAGGTCTGGCGTTTCTCCTGTGTGTCATATCAGGATCCAGACCTTTTTCCTTATCTTGTGATGCAAATGAACTACAAACATGCTGAACTCCTGTTTGACCACTAGCTGAGGGGGGAAGGGTGTTCTCCCCATTCGACGTATTGGGTGCTGCACCCCTCTTCCCATCTGTAATGTAGATTGCTGGTCATGGTGGAACAGGAACTGGGAGTCATGATCATGGGGCCATGAGGACAAGGCCAGGGCACATGATAGCAGAATTATTTAAATCTTGGTTAATTAGTCCACAGAAATCCATTGATTCCATTCAAACTGCAGAATAAGCAACCTTTTCTAAAGGTCATCCAGTGTATCTGATGATGAAACCATCCAGAAGAATGCAAATGATGACCAGTTTCCCCTCATTTCCATCAAGTGCTTCCAGTTCCCCTATTCAGAATCAAAGCAAGCCATCAAGAAATTTAAAATGTAGTTCTGAAAAAATCATCTTAAATTGGCTACCAAATTCCCCAGTTTCTCTCTCCTATCATTGTAAATAGTGGCATCAGCAAACAGTGAAAAGGAAGGGAAGGGAGCCAAGCAACCAGCCAAATCATGCATGTGACACTACCTTCTTTCCTGCACACTGCACAGCAGATGGTACAGCAGACCAGGCATCCATCACTATAAGGGGAGTGACACAGTAGTTCATCTGAGTCATTGCACCAGCATCTGCATCAGCAGCAGGATGCAAAACTCATTAAAGAAGTGGAAGAAATATTTCTGATAAAACTTGAGGATAGATTTGACACCATTAGATCAGACAATTCATTTGGAAGTGGAAACAGTACTAAATCCCAGATATAAAGATGTATGCTATCTTCCCATGGATGCATAGACTATTCAAACAGAAACTGTTGATTACACTTACAGTATGTGGACCAGCAAAGGTAGCTTTAACAAACAAGCAAGAATATGTATACACAACATCTGGTCATACTTCCGCTCCTCCCTTGCTTCTGCTGATTTCATGTCAAGACCGGATCCTGAGAATCATGAATTCTCAGCCTTTATCCAACATCAAATTACCGAGTATAAACTTTATTTATTCATTAGAATATTCACATGTCTGACATGCGACATCTACTAATGTTACTACTTCCACACTCTTAGTGGAAATTGTCCCAACTCCTCCCACTAACACCAGCACCACAGTCTGGGTCACCACTCCAAACAGGAGTGGCATAATCTCTCCTTCTGATGACACTTACAATAACTTTTACATCATCATCACCAACAGGCATAACATAATTAGGTGATCAGGTGTGTGACTGAGAACAAAAAGCACAAAGACTTGGTATTGGTTAAAGAAAACCTGTCATGGGCAATGTATTGTCCTGCATTTATTAATTTTTTTTCATTCATTTTTCCTTTTTTATCTTTTTAAATATATATACTTTTTTTTGGATGGGTGGCTATTATCATATAAAATGAAAACTCAATAGAGCCAGATTCTGTAGAGAACATGGTGATTGTCATCGAGGTAAATCAGAGACTACAGTGGGGTATATGCCTTCAGCTCAGCAAAGAAAATAAACTATTTCTGTAGCTCACATTGGCTATGGAAGTGTTGGTGGGTTTTGCAGACTGCTTCAACCTCACAAACAGAAAGCCATAAGGCATAACTGATGCATGCCAATGCCTCCTCCCACAAATCAGCATGAATTAATGTTTGTTGATACCCTCAAGACATTTTGGCCCCTTTTTGTAGTCTGCGTAAAGCCATTGACAGTTACTACATTGGAAGCTGAAGTGATTTTGCCAAGTTCATAAAGCTGAGTCAGATATAGGGATCCCAGTTCAAAGTCAAACTGAAGATGTCAGTTGCTCACTTTTGTCTCTTTTACTCAAGGGTGGTATAAGAGGGGGTTGCCTGGGGTGCTTTAGTGTTTTCCTGGTATTGGCACCTAACTTGATTTGCAACCTTTTGAAGAACATAAATGTCCATACGGGATCTTTCAAGTTTAAAAAAGATGTAATTTAGTCTGCTCATCCTTCTCCATAATATTTTCAGCATCTAGTTCCCATGAGGTGTTACATACTTCACAAGCTGTTTCATACTATCTCTCAACACAGCCTTTCTTAGTTTTCTATATAACGTGCAGCTTTCACATATCTTTCTTTTTTCCATATCTATTACTAGATAAAGATCTATGCAGCCTTTTGTCCCACACAGAGGGGGGAGTAAACACCTAGTCTTGTGCCCCCACACAGCTCTTTATCCCTGAGTTGCTATCAAATACATTTCTGGTTTAATCCTCCATTATGACTCAGTGGGCTCATTTTTAGTACAAAAGTCCAATCCTAGATACCATCAAAAGAATTACCCTACATAATCTTTGAAAAAAGTGACCATGTACCCAGCAGACAAGGAGAAAGATCAGTTTTAGGTCCCATAAAGACTTACACCTCTTCTGCACATTTTGTCCCTTTTTTCTAACTCCCTCCAATTCTGTACTCTTTTATCAGAGCCTGATGTTAAGTGGTTTTGTTTCCCTTTCTTAAACTTGTATCTCACTCTCTCTGAACTAATAACTCAAGAGTTGCATTCTCCAGGAATATAGAAAGCCTATGTGACTTCACTAGTAGGCTTGTATCTTTAACCCGTCAGAAGATTCTGTCTACCTAAAATACAAGCTGATGTCTATCTTTGTCTATGCAGGGGATACCTCTGGGTCTGTCTGTCTCTCTCTTTCTCCTGCTATTCTATTTCTTCCCTTCTTGCACTGTATAAGTTCTTCCCTCTAAACTCCTTAACCTTCTAGTGACCAACTGGACAGCTCTGACAAAATTCTAACTCTACCTAATTATTGACCATTTAAGTACTTAGCAGCCCAGGGCTAAGAGGAAATAAATGTTTAAACAAGACATCATTGTAAATGAGCATCAGTTCAAATTTCTTTCCTTTTTGAACTCTCAAATAAATCAATTTGATTGATTGTTTGATTGATTGATTGACTGGATGACTTATTAATGTTTCATGCTATGAAGTAGGACTGTTTATGCCACTGTATAAATTTAATCCCTCTACAGCACCAACATCATGCCTTGACTAGTGTGTTGAGGTGGACCATCCTATCCTGTCAGATATATATTGTCATTCTGAAAGATTTGTACAACTGAGAGTATACTCACTTATAAGAGATCACAGACCCTCTAGCATTTCTAAAATAATACTAAGGATGTCAACCCTAGTACTTAGAAGAAAGGATACTCTGTATTAATATATCGATATGTACATTACTAATATCAATTATTAGACCAATACAATATTTCCTACAATAGTTTAGATTATCCAAAGCAGACAATAAAATGAGGCTTCATGGATTGACTTGGTTTCAAACTAGATACATTTCACTCAATGAATCAAGCATGGACCAGCTATTGCTATATAGACAACATACATTGTAAAATGGTTTTCAATGAAAATTAATTATGTTGGCCTATGTGTTTACCTCTAACCTACCTGCTGTAGTAGATCTCATGTTCGAGCCTAAGGAGAACATGTCATTTTCTTCCTTGAATTTGTTATTTGTGAATTGGCCTTTGAATGACAGAGCTGCTAAAACTCAGTTCTAGCATGGCAGAAGATGGAGCAGACTTTAGCAGAGTTTCATTACCATACCTAATTTATGTCCATTTTACAACTGTCATAAAACTGCAAGGAATTGGAAAGGTGCTATCAATTAGCAAACACCACCTTTCAAAAAAAGCTCATTGCTCAAGGCAGCTTCAGCTCTTCAAGATGCATGCAGGAGAGGTTGTAAAAAGAAGTGAATCCCTCAAAGGACATTGGTGACCACTTATGTTTGAAATGATATATAACTCACCCAAATCCATCTTAAGTGACGCTGGATATAAATTAATGTTTATTTCTTTTTAATGTATTTATTACACACAAAACCCTTTAGGCTGTGCCTATTTTCAAAGGGTTTAGGGTCAGATACAATAGAGGATAACAATTAACAGGTATATTATACATACATACATTCATAGTACAAGTCAAGTTAAAGCAGAGAGATGGAGTGACAGTATGAACTAGGGATGTAATACAGTTATACAATCCAGAACAGTTAAAACAGTACAGTCAGTCATACAATACAATTAATGGGTCACTGTGGGCTACCAGGTGCAAAGATTTTTAACTGAGAACATTAGTGCAAGTACTGAACAATAGATTTAACTGGGACAAGTGCCCATGCTTGAGCGGCAGAGAGGGGGCAGGTTCACAGATCAGCAATAGCAGTTGCAGGGGCTGGGGGAGTGAGTGAGGAAAGAAGTTGGGATTTAAACAGATTTATAGCACCAGATGACTTTAGAGAGGGGAACAATTCATTTCACAATGTAGGGATCCTAAAAGAGAAATAGGGTTGGGCTAAGGATGTTTTCCCACTGGATAGAACCAGGGAGTTTTGTTTAACACCCCTTAGTCAGCTGGGCAACTTTATCATTTGTTGTAGCCTACTTGACTTGGTTTTGACCACTGTTAAAAATAAATAAATAAATAAACTAATAATAATATACCCAGGAGACTCTTTGAGAGGGCATCTTTTGATTGCATTAGAGAGCTGTTTGAATCAATAGCTGATCAAACAGTATTGTACAGTATATAGTTCTATTGTCATCAAAGGGTTTCCAAGGCATAAAATAGGAGTTTTCAGCATCTACTATCTCCTGTTAGAACTGAAGTAGTGGAGTAATGATTACTCCATGCCAATTAATCACAGCAGTTTAAAAACACTATGGAAAATATTACACATTATTTGTTTGTATTTGTGAATGTAAAATGATGTCATATGCTTCTTAAATGTTATCAAGGTTCTCATTCACACTGTAGATAATGCAGGACTCCTGCTGAGAACAGCAGTTTGTGGAGTGTGGTAAGGTTTGGGCATGCTCTACTTTTCATCTCTCCCTTTGCTACAGTGATTACAGTACATGGAGAAATGGGTTTCCAAATGCCAGAATAGTAAAAAGCTCAATTTAAGCTGTTGAAATTTTTTTTTTGTTTGTTTGTTTCTGTTTTTCTCCTGGAACTGATTTTGTATTACCATAAATATTTAAGAATTACTTTTCTGATCTGGTTAAAGACATACAATTGTTGTATATATTTATTTGCTAAAGTATTCACAATAAAGAGCCACAGCAAAATATTGCATGCTTTTAAAGTTCACTAAATATGATCAAGCCTGACAAAGTAATGGCAATGAATTTAATTTGTGTCCTCTTTTCCTTTCTGACTTTTCAGAAGATAATAAATATGTTACTTCACAATCTGTTACTTATTCCTTCTTTCCTTTTTCCCTATTGCCCTTGTGGCATTTTAAAAATACTGCTGTGCATCTTAGGAATTCAGAGAAAGCAAATCAATATTGAATTATACTTGCATTTTTAGTTTTATATATTTACTTAAGTAGTAAAGCAGGTTCTGCCACATATTTGTTTCAATCGTCAACCAATAAGGATGAGTCAATGCTAAGATTCCTATCAGTGAATGTGTCAAAATCTAATGTCTTGGACAATGGTGAGACAGCCTTGAAGGAACTGTTTCCCATCATTGCCATGGCACTTCAACATCATGATGCAACTTTTTTATAGTGAGCACATAATGAGCATGTCCAAGTTGTTAACAAGTGATATACCATGCAGCAGCCAATCGGCAATGATGAAGATGGAGAACTCATGCTGTGCATGTCAGTGCCATTTCTAGTTATCTCTCACAATGGAAGGACCCCAGTTATTGTTATTTTGGCGCTCATTTTATGTGAAAGTTGGTGACCTTCAATTAGAAATCTTTGGAAATCATCATCAAATCAAGTATTATCATTCCAGGAAACTAAGTTCTTACATTCAGATGTAGTTTCAACAGGCAGCATGTGAAATTGTACCACAAGGGAGAGTAGAGATTGTACAGTATGAGCCTGTAGCCCTGCACTGGCATACATGTCATGGGTGCTGTGGTGTGTTCTGCAAAAGGCTTGCTCCACTTTTGTGACCATACGAACAGATCACTAAATATTTTAGTGCTGAATAAGCAACACTCAGTATGGTTATTCCCATGATGAGTGTACCCAAATGCAAAATATACAGATATTTACAGTCTTCTACAGCAACCCAGCAAATTAAGGCCAGTGTTGGTTTTAGCCATGTCAGCACCTGTGCTGGGGGCATGAATGACATTAATGATAAATTCATCTGAGTCATTCCAGCAGTAGCAACTGCAGGATTCAATAATCATTAAAGAAGTGGCAAAGGGCCAGCCCAGTAGCATGGATGGTTGAGGCACTGGACACCACACCTCCTACCATAGTGGTGATCCAAGTTTAGAAACAGATGTGGGTCACTTGGGGGCTGGCTGGGTGAGGGAGAATTAAGTGGCGAGAGGACTGCTCTCCTTCCTCAGTGGAGGAGAATTAGTGTGGCTTGCTGTTGACTGCACCTGAAGGTATCTGGGTGACAGCACAAGCAAGTCACACAATTGGAAGGGATCCCACATATAGAGTGCTGGGGACATCTCTGTGCAGTCAGAGCACTCAGATCAGGTGCATTGCTTGTCCATGGACTCAGGGAGAAAAAACAAAGAAAACATATAGAGGACAGGCTCTGTGAAGCCCTGCCCACCATTCTGTGACCTGCTCTGCTGCTGTGATCTGGAACCGATCTGGATATACAACCCAGAGGGAGGATGGCCATCCCCCTGGCCCTGTCATGGTGTAAATTAATGGGGGAGAGGACCCCCTGACTGATAGGAGGCAAGGGACAGTCATAGTGCATGGGGCCAGGGCTAAGAATTCACCTATTCTGCCAAATGGAGGATAAAAACCTTTATAAAAAATGAAATGGCAAAAATGTTCCTGACACAACTTTCAGATCGATTTGACAATATCAGATTGTACATACTATGTGTCATACCAACACTAATGGATTCCTGATATAAACATGTATTCACTGCCCCTGGATGCATTAGTATATCAAACAGGACATGTTGTAGATTCTTATGTGGAGCAAAAAAAAAAAAATAGATAAATACCTTGAAGAAACTGGCAAGAACGTCCGCACAGATCCAACCTTCTCCTTATGTTGCTCCTCCCATTCTGCTGATTTCACTTGGTGCCAGTGCCAGTCATCAGCATGACGTGGAAGAATACCTGAATAATGATGATCCAGAGACAACTAAGGACATTTTGAAGCTTTTCAGTACTGAATGCAGCACTGCTTGGACATTTTGGAGGAAGGCTTGGAACTGTTACCAGAGTACAAAGATGCAGACTTATCTTGCACAGTCAATGAAAACAGAAATAGTGCTAAAATCAGATGCTTGTAAGGCAGGCAACCTATTTGATTTGCCAAAGTTGCTTTCTATTTTCTTGGATGACCTTCAACATTGGACACTTTGGAAAGATGTTTCAGTACAACGGGATATTGCTTCAACACATAACTCAAGACTTAGAACCATGAACTCTTAGCCTTTCTAAAACTCAGCTTACTAAGGATCAACTTTAGCTAGCCATATTTCTGGTGGCGAATCTCCCTGGACTCCTCACACTGGCATTGGAACAAAAGTCTGTTCACCACTTCCAGCAGTGCAGCTCCTTCTCCTGATGACACTACAACAACTTACACATTACAGCTGGGCCAGGAAGTTTGCTGCTGCTGCAGGGGAAGCTGTGGCTCTGCAAGGTTGACAGAAGCACTGCCCCCACCAGGGGAGATGGGAGGGAATAAAGTGTTAGAGGAAAACCTGGTAACCAACTGAATTATGGCTGGTTTCAGCCTGATCAGGATATATCCCTGGGAACATATCCCTGTGGAAAGGGTATATCCCTGAGAGTTAAATTGCCAGGCAGGAGAAAAGCAACATGGAAAAAAGAGGGTGTATGTCAACTCTGTAATCTCTTGCTCAAAGGCTGGCCAAGTTATAAGCAGCCAAACATTTAATAATTGCATCAATAATTAAAGCTGAATTTAATGAGCTTGTGTGGAATTGTGGAGTATTGTGATATTTTTGTCAAAGCCATGTCCAAACAGTTTGCCCTGTCATACACTTGAGATGCTATTATAGAGGAAGGTAAAGGCTGGATAAAGTGTCAGTAAGGTAGCATTCATAGGAGGCGCCATAGTAAAAGTATAGTGGTGCCAAGTGACAAGTCACTATCTAGATTGATGAACCCTGAAGAATAGTTATGGATATGCCAGATAACCACTACAGTTCACAGACTTAATGGCTTGTGGAAGCACATGCATGTGCAGCATTGTTTCTGTGTAATGCCACCTGCTGACTCTTTAACAACACTCTTGATAACAATGTATTTTTACTATTTGAAAACAGTGGCACCAGTTAACAACAAGCCTTACAATTGGTTACATTTTAGGCCATTGTGACAGTAGTATCAAGATAAATTTAGTCATGATGGAGCATAATATTAGGCATCACTGTCACAAACGTATTGGAGGGATATTGCAGGGCTATGATATTAGTGCAGGTAAGGTGATTCAGTGGTGATAAGTACTTTGTGAAAGTTAAATTCCACAAGTGGCATTCTAGTGGCATTACCCATCATGTGTTTATGAATTTCTGAGCACACTTTCCAAATCAGTAATTTTGAAAGCATCCACAATAAATTACAACATACTAAACCACATTTATCCAGCTCAATGAGATTCCAGGACATATTTACTTTGGTATGCATGCTAGTCTTGAGTAGAGCTATGCAAAGTCAGCAAACTTTGCTCTGTGAATTAATTTGCAAACTTTACGTAATTTGTGAAGTGCAAATTTGTGGAATTCATGAACTTTACAGATTGCAAAGTGCAAAAATTTGCCTATGAAGTGTGGAATTTTGCCAACGAATTCTGCACTTTGCGGCAAAAAACTTTGCAGTTCAGGTGAAGTTGAAGTTTCGCTGATGTGGGGAACCTTCATGAAGCTCTGTGAAGTGCAAATTTTTGGCACTTCACCAGAACGTTACTCACAAAGTTGTACTTCTCAAAATCTCCAGTCTTGAGTGTATGCCTGCAATAGCAGTGGAGCAATAAACATCTAAATTGTTTGAAAACTTTTCATGCAATTTTTAAAAAAATAAAATAGTGAAATCTTGAACTCCTGTAACTTACAATTAACACAACCAATTACCTCTCTATTTAGCAGTTACTTTGACTTTTGCAAGAAAGTTGCATATCAATTTTCTATTTATCTAGCTCCAACGGTGGCTAAGATGTGAGCATATAAATATTTTCTGAAATTTTCACATGAATAATATATTGACAGACATTGAGTCCCTACACTTACCCACCTCTCATCAAAGTGTCTTTAAATATTGTATCCATTTAGGACCTATTCAAAGCAATACGCATGCCAAATTATATATCTCCAGCTATAGAGCCAAGCAAGTTACAATCAATTAAATAATTTTGGAAAATTCCAGAAAATTCTATATAATTTCACAATAATTCATGAACAATCTATGAAATCGGAATTTACTAATATCACCCAGCCCTAAGCCAAAGTTGTTAGGCCTCATTCAAGAAGCAGAACCATTCTGGGGGCCCCAACTAAGCGCTAAACTGAAGATGTCAATGGTCCACTTGTCTCACACATATCATAGAGAACTAACACTATTGTGCTACCCAGATTTTATTTGATATAGTGCCTCACCATAAGGCATTAAGCACTACATTACAATAAAAATAAATACACATTTAAAACATCAATAAAACACATAGATCAGCACACAGCAACATCCCTACCATATATATGTGTATATATCTATATATATCTATATATATATATATATATATATATATATATATATATATAGTAGCAAGGTAGTGCCACTATAGTTATAGTTGAGGAGCCATTTACATGTTAAACCCAAAATTTTGCACCTTAATAACTTTGCAACTGTTTGATGGATTTGCTTGAAAGTTGGAATACATTATCAAGACTCATACGCCTTGGGATCTGCTAAGTCGCATATACGGCTGTGGAGTTAAGAGTGATCTACAGGACGCACAGTTTGCGCGACTGGTCTGAAATCTTCAGGGAACATGCAGCCAGGGTCCCCAATGTGCCTTTTGAAGATTTTGTGAAAAAATATTAAATGGTTCAAAAGTTATTCAAAAGACAAGTTCCCATTATAAGTCAATGGGAAAAGTTGACAAAAAGTTCGACAGTATCGCAAATGCAGTTTTTACTTTCGCAAATGGCCCTTTTATTGTCGCAAATCCGCCATGTTGTTTTCAGTTAGCGATCAGAAAAATGCTTGGCATGTAAAATTGGGACCTCTAGCGACCTAATTCTTTTTGTATTTACCTAGTTGGACCCTGAGGATGCTATCCATGTCTTTATTTTTGGGTAAAACAGCCCAGAAACATGTTTTTAAATTTCTGGAAAAAGTACTTTCACAAAGTACTGCGGCACTTGCGACAGTGTTGAGTGAATTTGTGAAAGCTTTCGCAAACTTCGAAAGTACTTTTCTAGGCTGTGGGAAAATGACAGCAATTCTTTGGCACACTGCTGCAAAAGGACGATTTGGTGTTTTGGCCTGAAATTTGGAGTGAACGCAGTTGACACCTCACAGATGTGCCTTTCAGTATTTTGTTGAAAAAATATTACATGACGGCAAAGATACGGCACTCCAAATTTGATACTTTTCCCGATAGGACAACATTACGGCGTCAGACACATTACAGGAATCCTTTGGCACCCTGCTGCAAAATAACGATTTGGTCTTTTGGGCTGAAATTTGGAGGGATCACAGGCAACATCGCACAGATGTGCCTTTTTCTGGTTTGGTAAAAAAATATTACAGGGAGCAAAAGTTATGGCACTCCGAACTTCTATTTTTTTCCCATAGGATAACATTACTGCATTCGCCGCACCTTTCAGGGCCCATATCTCGAAAACGGTGTGAGATACGGACTTTTCGTTGGAAAAATGCTTAGTCCCCCACTGCAGGCTTAGGACAAATCTAGCTAGGAAAGCCATAAATCATATGACTTTTAAAATTTTTTTGTATGTCGTACGGTTCCTGAGATATAAGCAATTTAGCATTCCAACTCCTCATTTTCTGCTCCGAGAACCATTATTATGCATACATTCTTTGTACTCACTGTCTTTCTTTATGTAGCTTTTGGGGAAAACCAGCCTGTGTGCTTATATTACTGTTACCGTTACCATCTTCGCTTGCAGTTCCATTCCCATTTCACTTACCGTTCACGTCTATGCCACCATTCGCATTACCCTTTGCATTTTCATTTGCGCTTGCTTTTGCGTTGTTTTTAACATTTCTGTCTACACTACTGTTTCTCTTTCTGTTTCACTTTGCGTCACTATGTGCATTACTATTTGCGTTTGCGGACACAATGTTACTATGTGACAAGACATCATGTGGCAGGAGCATGGGGCCCAAAGGGCCCCGCGCTCCCACCACCACATTACATTCACTGTTTCTTGTTATCATTCTCAAAAAGAAGGGAAATTAGAGGCAAAAAAACTCCATTTAATGCATTAGTTAGGGTTGTTCCACACCGACAAAAGTGAGGAAATTTGGTGTTAAGGTTGAAAGCCCCATTGGCCTCCTGCCACACCCCAACCGGCATCAGGGTGCGCATTAGGTTGTTGGTCCTAACTCTCACCCCATTCTTCTACACCTCTGCTTCTTTACAGATGTGATGGGGTGAGGAGTTATGATGACAACCTAATGCACCCGATGCTGAGTTGAGGGGCAATGGCCGAAAGGGCTTTCAACAACACCAATTTCCTCGCTTTATAGTGTGGAACAACAACAACTGTCGTAAAAAGGTTTGCATCTAATATATATATATATATATAGATAGATAGATAGATAGATAGATAGATAGATAGATAGATGAATAGATATGTATATGTATATGTATATACTATGGTAGCATGGTAGTGCTACCATAGTTAGGGTTGAGGAGCCCTTTTAAGGTTAAAGGGTCAAACTTTGTACCTTAATAACTTTGCCACCGTTCAACAGATTTGCCTAAATTTTGGAATGCATGATCAAGAACTATACGTCTTTGGTTCTGCCAATGTTTGTACCGGTCAGATATATGGCTCTGGAGTTATTAAGTGTGATCTGTGCATGCATTTATGCTTTCTGGTGAATTCTTTGCTCACTCTTACAGGTTGCACGGTTTGCGCGACTGGTCTAAAAACTTCAGGGAATGTGTGGCCGGGGTCCCCAATGTGCCTTTCAAAGATTTTGTGAAAAAATATTAAAGGTTCAAACGTTATTCAAAAACAAGTTCCCATTATAAGTCAATGGGAAAAGTTAGCAAAAAGTTTGAAAGTGTCTCAAATGCAGTTTTTACTTTCGCAAATGGCCCTTTTACTTTTGCAAATCCGCCATTTTGTTTTCACTTAGTGATCAGAAAAATGATTGGCATTTAAATTTGGGACCCTCTAGCAACACAATTCTTGTTGTGTTCACCTAGTCGGACCCTGAGAATGCTAGCCATGTCTTTATTTTGGGGTGAAACACCCTAGAAATATGTTTTTTATGTTCTGTAAAAAGTAGTGTCGCACTCATGACACTTTTGCAAATGCTTGCAAAAGCTTTTGCAAATCATGACACTACTTTTCAGACTATGGTAAAAATGACAGCAGTTCTTTGCCACCCTACTGCAAAAGAAAGGCTTGGTTTTTTGAGCTGAAATTTGGAGGGAACACAGTCAACATCTCATAGATGTGCCTTTTGGGTGCTTGGTGAAAAAATATTGAATGGCTGCAAAGTTATAGTACTCCAAATTTGGTATTTTTTCCCATAGACTATCAAGGTGGTGTATGCCGTGCCTTTCGGGGCTCGTATCTCGAAAACAATGCTAGATACCGATTTTTTGTTGTATGTTGCATAGCCCTATGGGCTATGTAACAACAAAAACTTAACCAGGAAAATCATGATTTTTCTGAAGTTAAATTTTTTTTTGTACGTTGTGCGGTTGCTGAGATATTAGCAATTAAGTACTTCCAATGCTTGTTTTAAACTTCGATGCCTATTACAATGCATGTATTCTTTGTGTTTCTCTATGCACCTGTTCAGCAAAAACAGGATATGCACTTCCGTTACTGTTACAGTTACTGTTTCCACTTGTGTTTATGTCCCCATTTGCATTACCGTTCCCATGTAAGCCAGCGTTACCATTCCTGTGTAGGCCACCGTGTGCGTTACCCTTGCATTCTCATTTGCGCTTGCGTTTTTGTTACTGTTACTATTTGCATTTCCACTACTGTTTCTGTTTGCATCACCGTGCGCATTGCCATTTGCATTTCCAGCAGCCCTTTCATTTGCATTTCTGTTTCTCTTTCATTTTGCATCTTCCTTGCTGTTACTGTTACCATTTGCATTTGCAATTGCATTACTGTGCCCATGTGCATTATGGTTTGGGTTTCCATATGCGCTTGCATTTCCTTTTACATTTCTGTTTCCTTTGCTGTTGTTGTTGCTGTTACTGTTACCATTTGTGTTTACAATTGCGGTACTGTGCCCTTGCTTGTTTTGGTTTGCATTTCCGTACATGCTTCTGTTCCCGGTTCTGTTTCCTTTGGCATTATTCTTCATGTTAACTTTACCATTTGCATTTAGAATTGCAGTACCATGCCTCTGCGTGTTACGGTTTGCATTTATGTGTGCGCTTGCATTCCTGTTTCTGTTTCTGTTTCCTTTCGCATTCTTTTTGCTGTGACACTTAACATTTCCATTTAGAATACCACTGCCATCACTGTTCACATTACCAGTTGCATTTTTGTACATGCTTCAATGTCCATTTGTGTAACTGTTCACTTCAGTTTCACTTTGTTCTTGCGTTTCTATTAATGCTTCCTTTACCATTTACATTTCCGTTACCATGTGTGCCACTGTTGGCACTTCTGTTTGCGTTGCTGTTCCTGTTACTGTGTCACAAGACATCACCCCGCGCTCCTGCTGCTGCATTACTTTCACTATTTCTCATCATCATTCTCAAAAAGAAGGGAAATTGGAGGCAAAAAACTCTGTTTAATGCATCAGTTAGGGTTGTTCCACAGCGACAAAGTGAAAAAATTCAGTGTTAGGGTTGAAACCCCCCTTGGATCCCTCCAGCCCACCTCCCCAACTGGCATCGGGGTGCGTGTTGGGGTAGTCGGTCCTAACTCTCACCCCATTCTCCTATTCTGCAGCTCATTAACACAGGCTGGGAAAAATGTTCAAATCCCAACCGAAAGGTGAATTCACCAAGCTAGCACAAAATCACCTTTTGGGAAGGAGTTGCATAATGACAGTCATATTGTTCATGATGTGGTGTTCCAAATGGCTATGTTGAAAATTTGGTGTCAAAATGTAAAAAAATGGCAGAGTTATGCATAAAAGTTTAACCTCCCCATTGAAATACATTGAACTGCACTTACCTTAGTTTGTCATATTGCAGTAGCCATTTGCAACAGCAAGATGTGTATTCAATCAGAGAGTAAATCTCAAACCTGAGACCTGTTCTGGTGAGTGAGGGTGTGTGGAGGTGTACTGGAAGGTGCAGGGTGGTGGATGCTGCGTGAGGTGGGGATGGGGAGCTGATCGGTGAGGGACCATTTTCTTTTTTGCAGAGAGAGAGAAAAAACATTGAGGGACATTTGTCTTTATTAAAGGGACTCACAGTGATTGGGGTGTGACTAGAGACTAGGGTCATAAATGGCAACATGAGGATGAAGATCAGAGAACACGAGAGAGGGGAGAGACCACTGGAATACCAATGCATTACTACATAATAGGGGACTGCAATCGGAGAACTGGGGAGGGGGGGACCACTGGACTACCAGGGAAGATTTTTATTAATACGGGGACAGCAATCTGACATCAGGGAATAGAAAAGGGACCACTCGACTACCATGGAAAGTTTTTATTAATATGGAGACAGTGATCAGAGAATGTGGGAGGGACCACTGGACTACCATGGAAAAGTTGTATTAATACAAGGACAGCAATCAGAGAATGGAGGGGGGAGGGACCACTGGATGACCAGGGAATAGTATTATAACAAGGGAACAGTGAGCAGAGAATGTGGAAGGGGGTGGGACCACTGGACTACCAGTGCATATCATTTGAAATGGGGATGGCGATTGGAGAGTGAGAGAGGGGGAGGGACCACTGGACTACCAGGGAATTCAGGGGACAGAAATCATTTGGTAAGGGGTGCCACTAGACACCATGGAGGCATGACAGTTCAAACTGTCATGGAATGTTACTGTTTGCACTCATTAAAGTTCAAACAGTAAGATTTGAACTGAAAAGAACTATGAATGGTTATTTTCTGATCAAACTGCCCTTACCTAAGCTAGTGACTGGTGAAATTACTCTTGCCATAATAACTGATAGTTGTAGTGTTGATTTAAAAATACTAATAAAAGAATCCAACAAAATATGTAAAGCAGACCTAATGCAGGTTTTGTTCATTAGTTACCAGGCAGTACTTGAGCACAAAAACTTTGTCAAAACAGAGAAAAATAAACAAGATGGTGGACAGCACAAACGCTATTTCTCTGAGCATGAAGAGTAAATCCTTAACAGTTAACTGTTCCAACAGTTTTCAATCACCTGGCTGTCTAGCAACTATCACAAACAACCCTTAACATTTTAAAATGATGAGATATCTTTTCAACAAACTATCCAAAGGTACACCCTTGGCACAGTCCCCATTATCACTGAAAATTTCAGGAAAAAATGTAATTTCATCCTGGCTGTAGATGACAGCAAAAAAAATCCCATGTTAAGTATAGGAAAAAAAGTGGCAACTTTTCATTATTTTACTACTGCATATCTTAAAAACCATACAGGATGCCATTATGAAACTTCCCACATTTGAGACATTGGCAGAATGACTGCATATGCCAGATTCTGAGCTATTTCATCAAAGAATGCAAAAGTTATTAATGTGCAAAAATTGGAGTTTAACATAGAAGTCCAAGTACAATCCTAATTATAGGGGCACTACCGCACCCCTATAATATGGCCTTCTTTAGTCCTTAATTTTTTCCACAACACAACACTTCTTTTCTGACTGGAGGAGTCTGTCCCTCAACCATATATTTTGCATTGTTTATGGTGGCATCCCTGGGAAAATGCAATGCCCTCCAGCTGGGTTCTATGTGAAAATAGTGACACCGAAATGGTGGCAGCCACCAATGGTGACAACCCTTATGGTGATATATTTATTTGCAGGGAGCTTTGCACTCCACATCCCCCCTTGTGAGGTGCATTGCCCCCCACATCCCCCTTACTAAATATACTAACTCCAGGGGGGGACAACTGGGGGAGGTAGGAACTGCCAGTCTCCATATGCATTGGCACAGTATTTTGTCTCCATTTGTGTTTTTTGCCATTTTGGTTTTGCTGTGTTCACAGGCTACCCTCCAGCTGTCTCCTCTGGAAGAAGGAGCTCCTTTTTCAAAAGGAGATGGCAGCAAAGGAAAAGCAACTTATAAGGTGAGAAATATACTAGAGGAGCACTTATGTGTGTTAATAATAAGGAAACTTAATATTAGCATTACCATATATTGTGGAAAATGATGTTATTTTGTGGTTATTACTAGTGAAATATTAAAAAAAAACATTGCTGTTGGGGCATGACGAAGAAGCATGCTAGCTTTGAAACGTCAAGGATTTACATAGATACATAGACAGTGTCGGAAGATAAGGGCCTATGGCCCACCTAGTCTGCCCATTTGAGCCTGCAAGTTCAGTTTGTTTTCCTAGAAGTCTATTTCCCCTTACCCCTGACCTCTAGAATTCCTTTATGTCTATCCCATGCATTCTTAAATCCGTGATTGTTTCAGCTCCACCACTTCCTCTGGCAGGGTGTTCCCTTGTCCACCACCCGTTCTGTGAAGAAATTCTTTCTCATGTTTCCTCTGAATCGTCCTCCTCAACTTCATCCCATGCCCTCTAGTCCTGAAACATCTTTTCGCTTAAAATAGTGTTTTCCTGCACCCTATTCCTCCTGTAAGATACTTGTATGTCTCTATCATATCCCTCTCTCCCTCCTCTCCTCCAGGAGTACATGTTCAGTTCCTTCAACCTGTCTTCATAGGACTTGTGATGCAACCCATGCACAATCTTTGTTGCCCTCCTCTGAACCTTCTCTACCCTGTCTATGTCCCTACGTAGGTATGGTCTCCAGAACTGTACACTGTACTCCAGGTGGGGCCTCACTAGTGTCTTGTATAGCGAATTATGACCTCCCTTTTCCTGCTGGTGATGCCCCTGCCCTATACATCCCAGCATCCTATTTGCTTTACCTGATGCCTTGTCACACTGTTTCCCTACCTTGAGGTCATCAGAGATGACAACTCAAGATCCCTTTCCTGCTTGGTGCATGCTATATCCTCACCCCCCAACTGATATATTTGTGCCAGGGTTTTGTGTCCATATGCATTATCTTGCACTTCTTTGCATTGAATTTCAACTGCCAAACCCTTGACCATTCTTCAAGTTTCTGCAGGTCCTTCTCATTCTGTCTACACCCTCTGGTGTGTCTACTCTGTTACAGAGCTTTGTGTCATCAGCGAACAGTGAAATTCTGCCTTCTAGATCCTGTGCAATGTCACTGATGAAGATGTTGAATAGGACTGGTCCCAGCACTGATCCCTGTGGTACCCACTGGTCACTCTTCCCTCTGTGGGTGACAGCCATTTACCACCACCCTCTGTGTCCTGCCACCCAGCCAGTTACCTACCCACCACACTACTGTCCTGCCCACACCATATTCCCCAGTTTGTGTAATAGTCTTCTATGTGGCACAGTGTCAAAGGCCTTGCTGAAGTCCAGATAGGCCATGTCCACTGCCCTCCCCTGATCCACCTCCTAGTCACCCAGTCAAAAATTCAATGAGGTTGGTCTGACATGACCTCCCCTGGTGAAACCATGCTGCCTTGGGTCCTGTAGTCCATTGACAACCAGATGTTCCACCAATCTCTCCTTCAGTAGTGCTTCCATGATCTTTCCCACTACCGAGGTGAGGCTGACTGGTCTGTAGTTCCCTGCTTCCTCTTTGTTCCCACTTTTGTATAAGGGACTACATCTGCTGTCCTCCAGTCTTTGGGTACCTCCCTGTTTCCAGTGATTGGCTGAACAGGATAGCCAGAGGTTCAGCCACCACCTCTCTTAGTTCTTTAGGACCCTGGGGTGCACCCCATCTGGCCCCATTAGCTTTATCAGCTCTTATTACTTCAGTTCCTTCAGGACCCTTTTCTCATGTAAAGGGACTTGTGTCCATTCTGCACCATTCTCACCTCTTGTACTCCCTTCAGACCCATTACCCCCCTCTTCCTTAGTAAAGACTGAGCAGAAATACCTGTTCAATATGTCAGCTTTACTGTTGTCATCCTCCACGCGGCTCCCATCCTCCCCCTTCAGTCTCACTATCCCTCCCTTTGTCCTTCTTTTTTCACTTATGTACCTGTAAAAGGTTTTGTCCCCTTTAACCACTGATTTTGCAATGTGTTCTTCTGTCTGAGCTTTGGCTTCCCTTACTGACTTCCCTGCCTCCCTTTGTTTCTCCTGGTACTTCTCCCTATCCCCTTCTGCCTGTGTCTTTTGTATTGCCTGAATGCAATCTTTTTGGCTTTCACTTTCTTTGCTACCTCTTTGGAAAACCATAATGGTCTCCTCTTTTTCTTTCCTCTTGCTAACCTGTTAATGCATAATTCTGTTGTTCTTATAATCCCCATTTTAAATACTGCCCACTGTTCCTCAATCCCTGATTCCTGTCCCATTCCTTAACGCCTCTTTTCAAGCATCTCCCCATTTTCCCAAAGTCTGCCCCCTAAAAGCCAGGATACGTGTTTTTGTGTGGTTTGGTTCTGCTCTTTCTGTGATTTCAAACCACAATGACTAGTGGTCACTGTTACCCAGGTGCTCCCCACTGTTACCCCCATCACACTGTCCCTGTTTGTGAGCACAAGGTCCAGTATTGCCTTCTGCGAGTTGGTTCCATGACCAGTTGCTTGAGAAGGCACCTGAAGGAGTCCAGGAAAATCTGCTCCTAGTTGATGCTGCTGCTGGGATGCTCCAGTCCATGTCTGGTATATTGAAGTCTCAACCAGTACTACCTCACCCTTGTCTGCCATCCTTTGGATGCTAGCATCAGCTCCCTATCTGTTTCTTCCTCCTGGGCTGGTGGTCTATAGACCACACCTGTGCAGATGGCTGGCTCCATTTTCCTTTCCAGCTTAACCCACAGTATCTCTCCCCCATTTTGTTCCTCCTGGATCTGTGTGGCCCTTATGTCATTTTTCACATACAGTGCCACTCCTCCTCCCTTCCTGCCTGCTCTGTCTCTTCTGAATATGTTGTAGCCAGGAGCCAGCTAGGAGCAGATTTCATTGTGTCATTGAAAATAATAAAGGAATGAAAAAGGACATAGCTCTATAGTGTTCACCATTCTTTCTGGAATTGTTATGACGGAATTGTCAAAAGGGTGACCCAAGACCAACAATTTGGATTTCACTTCTGTTAGAAGTGAGGTGAGCCTGTGCACCTCTCAGATTGATAATCAAAAATATGCAACATTTTCCTCTTCATGGTCTCATCTGTAGCTTAGCCATGAAAGATAATATATGCAGAAGGAAAATGCTGCCTCAAGTCAACATTGCTTTGCATAATTTTACTGCTTGCTTTGTCTGAAAATACTGTGAAATGGCATTGCTGTAGATTGATTATGATAGACATGCAGTAAATTGACAGAAATTAAATAATACACAAGGTTACAAAACTGTTTTCTAGAGCTATGGTCTGAACTGATATTTCATTGATTCCAAGTGATTTCATATGTCTTGGAATTTAGCTGTTGGCTGGTGCCTCTGGTTGGATTGAGACTGAGGTGATTTCTGGGTCAGCTATTTGTGTAGAAGATGAACTGGTTCCCATTTTTACTCACCAGGTTGAGAACGCATTGATTCACAGAGCTGCTGGTCTGGTTATGTACAAACACTGTGGGAGCATATTTCTTAGTTTCAGTATACCTCATAGTAATATAGTAAGTAATAGGGTAATTTAAGTTTGGAATTGACAATATGTCCATCAGCTCCCCCAACCCCCTACACACACACACACTTCATATGGAGAGAATAATAAGTATGCTGACAAATATACTGTAATTTAAAGCTTGACTGGTATTAGACCTAATGGTGCCACAAAAAGAAACACATGTGGTACCCTACTTTATGACTCTCAGTACTCCCTCTCCTCCTTAAGCTCCACCCAGTATCCAAAAGGTGATAAACATATTCTGAACACTAGCGTGGCAACAACAATTTGTTTTTTTTTCTGATATGCATTTTTTGCACTTCAAGCTGATTTCTGCTTGTTCTTTCTAATTTAGTGCACCTCTTCTGTGCTGGTGCCCTAAGCAGTCACTAGATTTGATTGTGCCTAACACCTCTCTAGGGATATAGGCATACCATATGAAGACATCGTTCCACAGAGCAGTTGACCCATGGCTGGTGGGAAAGCTGGAATAGAGATATAGTCATGGCTGTCTCTGTCAGGACTTCTCAGTCTGAAATTATTGGGTGTCCCTGTCACAGTACAGGTGCCTACAGTGCTCAGAGTTGCAACTTTCAACATGTAGATGTCTGTAAATGTAATTTTGATCACACAACAGAACAATGAAATGGCAAGGTTTTTACTTTTGGAGTGGGGGTCTTCTGTGACTTCTGTGTAAAACAAACCAGAAAAAAAAACACACTATACAAAATAAAATGTAGGTATCTACACACAACTTTGCATGTATTTCAATCTTGGGGTTAAGAGGACAGCATGGATCTCGATTAAAGGGTTTAGTGGTTGCTGATGCTGGCAGCAGTAGGGTGGGGAGCATGGGATGGATAGCGTGGGTTAGACTCTTGTATGGACAATAGGTCCTGGGTTTGTTAAGGGTTTATGGACAGACTGGATGGACCAATGGTATTGTTCTGCCATCATTGTCTACATGTCTATGTTAAGTGAGATCTGCTTTGTACAGAAAAGAAACAGAAGGGGAAAATCAAGATAAAAGAAAATGTGGCCCCTTGCACATTTGTAACTAGTACACAATTATGCAGACAATATTTGAGTAACTGTATTTTTAAGGAGAGGTAGATGATTATTTGAGCATTTATTTTTAGAACTAAAATGCATGAAATTTTTCTCCCACAATAGCTGAACAAACAGAACCAACTTGATCCACTTTTTATTATGCTAAATAATGTGTTGTGTCACTGTACTACAATACTAGAATGCCAATTTAAAAATATATAATGGGCAAACAAGGAGGAAGCAGCTGAGTAAAAATGTGATGTATTACAGATAGGTAGTAGTCACATATTCCATGTAAGACCATAAAACAGTTATATGGAGGTGAAGGTGACACATTTTATGATGGCTTCCTAGAATAATCATTTTGGTGTGAGATAGGTCTGGTCCTAAACAATACAAACAGCTAGAAGCATTCCTTCGACAGTGAGTAATGAATGAAGATAAATGCAATTTTAAAAACAGTTTGTGAGCTGTAAGATTGGCATTGAACTATAAAGCTGTGTTTTGTATGATAAAGTTATTAAAATTATGAAGTTATTAATTCAGAATGTTAAAAAGTGATGTACATTACTTTGTCCCCCAGAACAGTTAACACCATTTAGCAAAGTTTATTAGTAATCATCTTACAGAGATTTGATTAACATAGGTAAACACCACTGGGAATAGAAAAAAAATTCCTTTAGATTTTTCTGGCTTTTAGAGTCTCCAGCAAAAAACAGGCAGCTTCGAAATTCAGAACTAATTAGTTTGAAGTGGGTTGTCCAAGAAATGCTTCATCTGTGCATATCCCCATCCACAGAGGGAGAGCACCACACCCTGATCCAGCTCAGCAGGTGGTGGGATCAGTGTCCTGGCCTTCTTCTCCATGAATAAAGAGCTTTGCATGGGGGCAAGGGTTGGGTAGACAACAGATGAGGGTCAGACCTGAGCTAGACATCACTGGAGTTAGCCACAGCATAGATCTCCTGCTCTATGGAAGCTGGAGGTTGTTGGACATGTCAATCTACTTGGACTCTGGGATTCCACCTTCCCTGCCTTACTCACTATTCCTCTTTTCAAGCCACTGTTCTTCTTTTCAAGCCCCCTGATATATGATTAGTTTTGCATACAGCCATATATTGCAAAAGCTTCCTATCAATTATCAGACTGAAGTAACATTCATCTGTTGCTGTTAACTCCTTACCTTTTAGTTAATATTTCAGACCACTATTTATTTTACACCCACATGAAATACCTGTCACTTTTCTACATTGTAGTTCATCTGCTACCTGTCTGCCCAATCCTCAAGTGTGCAGATTGATTGGCAGTGGGTTACGGACCTTTCACTTCTGGTTCAGAGGTTCAAATAAGGCCCAGTTATATACTAGTTGAAAGCTGATATCATCTAGTGCAAATGCTTTGTTAGATGATACTTGTTAGTATATTGTCTTAGATGTAATTTTTTTCTGCAGTTATTAGGAATTTCGGTTCCTGTTTTGATGTCTTAGACCTTGTAACAATTTCTGTAGTATGGATATCCTTGAAAATTAGATTTGCTCAATGAAAATGTTCCTGGTAAAATAAAATAAAAAAATACAAAAGTACTAATTGCTATTCTGTTCTTAATATACAATAATTTGTGGTAATCATATTGTAGATGCTGATGGGCAGACATTAACAGCACACACACACATACACACACACACACACACACACACACACACACATACCCATTGCAATTGCGAAAAATTTGTACCCTTGGCATTTTCACATGAGAAGTTGAGGACAAAATGGACAATGGGTATGGCTATCCTCTCAGTTACTAGAGATTATCTCTTTAGGGCATTGCTTTATCACTTAGGAAGAACAATGAAATGAAACACTGTGAAGTCCCATGCTGCAGTTATAATGTGGACAATACTAGGTGACTTCTTTCACCACTACTGTCAATGTATTCTTTCTATGGGGACTAAAATTCACTACTAAAATCATTGTGAGAGAAGAGAGAGTACATATTTTTGATTCAGATACTTGATATGACTATTATAAAGTCTCCAAATAGTAAACCAAACAGCTTAGAGTTTTAGAAATACACATTACATAACAATTACTACATATATTTTCTGATAGTCTATGTATCTCCATCCTATCCTTGACCACCTAATGATGCAATTTGAGCTTTAGCAACTGATGTCCAATGAAACTGCATGGTTAGAGCAACAGTGATGGTCTGTGTCACCCTCCTCAAATGCCTGGGAGCCAAATCATTTCCTGATTGGCACAATTGCCTGGGAGCCAAATCTTGCATCCATTTATATAGATCTAATGAAAGTGTTTGATCTAGTTAACCACTCTCTTCTTCTCACCAAATTCCACACTCATGGCCTCTTGATGGATACTGTGTCCTGGTTCCCCAGCTACCTCTCACACCTGTCTCAGTTTGTGAGGATTAATGGAACATTGTCCAGCATTGAAAGTGTCAATACTCGTGTGCCTCAAGGATTAATTCTGGGTCCTCTATTATTCAGGTTATTTGTTAATAACCTCCTTGAAGCCTGCCCATTGAAGGTACTCCTGTACACAGATGACATAGTAATATTCACCAGTAGTCCATGACCGGAAACCCTCACAAGTGAACTCCAGTGCAGTTTCTGGGCATTGAAAAAGTGGTTTAGTCAAAATAAACTAGTACTGAATTATAAAAAAAAATACAAAGATCATGCTTTTCACTGGCCCTCTAGTGAGGAGGAAGGCCCCTCCACTCATCATAATAAATAATAATGGCAATCCTCTGGAGCAAGTAACTGCTTTTAAGTACCTAGGAGTGACCCTAGATGATGCACTTACTTTTGTTCCCCCCACCATGTTGACAATGTTGTAAAGCAAATCAGCCTAAAAATAGTGGTACTGTATAGGCATAGACATTCCCTCACCCCTGCAGCAAAGCATGTGGCAGAAACCAGCTATATCTCCCCAGTACTGGACTATGGTCTGTCTGTTTATGCAGCAACTACTGATATGGTCCTCAATATGGTCAGGATGGTGCTCAATAATGCTTGCTGCTACATCTTCAGGTTGATAGGCTCACTCACATCTGTGCCCTCTATTCACAATCCAAATAGCACTGTCTCCAGGATAGAATCAACTATAGGTATGTCTAATAGGAATGAAGACTCTTATGGGCCTCTCCCCTCTGCCCCCCCCCCCACCATCCAGAACCTCCTGATTCCTGTCCAGAACCAATATGCCACTAGGAGCATCACTAGGAATGCACTGTCTCTGCCTTTCCAGAAAATGAGTTAGGCCCAGTGGCCCTTTTCCTACAGGGAATCATGCTGGCTAAATGAGCTACCTGAGTCCCTGTTGAACCTCACTAAGCCATCCCAGTTTAAGAAGGAATTAAGAAATGTTGTTACACTTAGTTCCAGGTGTGACAGCCTACTTTGACGAATCTGGATGCCTGTACAATAACGCAACAATTAGGTGTGATTCAACCTTTTCAGCACTAACTTGCTTGATGTTTAATGTACATACAATTGAACTGTCAATTGCTGCACGTTTGTAATTCTCTGAGATAAGTGCTTTGTTGGAGCTGCCTCCCATACTCTGCCTGCTTATACTTTGTATTACCCATTGTGATGAGATACCTTTGAAAATGAGCTCCTGAGTTCAAAGACACATTTCTGAATGAATAAATAAATAAACCTATTCCAAAACATGGGTCTCCATTTTGCAGTGCAGCAGGATGCAGCCATGCTACCAAGATGAGCAGTGGCTACATTTTTACTTCACATGTGGATTTCATTGTGCTTGTATTCCCTTCAGAAATGTTCTGTACTATATCACAGTTAGAGTCCTTTGTGAAAACTGGTACAATAAAAAAGTATAGCTGTATGCTAATGTGTGATTTGGCTGGTTGCAGCATTGAAACAGACCAGTTAATGGATAAAACTGGTCAGAGCTACTTGTTTGAAAATTTTAAACTTGCACATGAGACTATCATATCAGTAACTGATTCTCCTTCCTTCCTTCCTTCCTTCCTTCCTTCCTTCCTTCCTTCCTTATCTAGTAATAGTGTGCAATCACCACTGAGTTTGTTAATTCACATAGATATAGTGAGCAGAAATGGTTATAATTCTCTAGTTAATGAGCTGTAAAATGCCTATCTAGCATAATTCTCAAATACTGCATTACAGCAAAACTTAGAAAAAGGGGATCATATATAAATTCTCCAGAATCAAAGTTTTGGAAGTAAAATGTGTTTACTGATGATGTGTCATGTCTTTGAAGGCAGAAAGCAATACTTTCAAATGCCCGAAAAGCACTTTGATATTAATGTCTCAAACTTTATATTGATCAGTGCATGTGATATGTTTGTATGTCTGAGTGTTTATCGATTTAACTCTGTGTTCCTGAAGAAAGAGCCTCAGAGTTTCATATTCAATGTAGCCATATATGCTCATGGACAAACAAAAGAGGTAGAACCGATACACTGTGCTGTGTTCCTTTTGTTGTAGTGGAGAAAAAAATTACCAGTGTGTACTGTTCAACAGGTCACTTGAGACAGGGAGGGTACCTAGGGATTGGCGAGAGGTACATGTGGTGCCAATCCATAAAGGGGGGTCGAGGGAAGTACCAGGTAACTATAGACCCATCAGTTTGACCTCAGTGGTGGGAAAATTATTGGAGAGTATACTAAAGGAATGATTGGGGGTGTACTTGGAGGAGGTGGGAGGTCTGGATAGTCGGCAACATGGGTTTGTGCCAGGTAGATCATGTCAAACCAATCTTGTGGAGTTCTACGAATGGGTAACATCAGAACTGTACAGGGAAAGCCTGTGGATGTATTATTCTTGGACTTCAGCAAGCGTTTGACTCTGTCCCCACAATGGTCTGGTGGAGAAACTGATGGGGTTAGGAGTAGGCCCTTTGATGGTCAGATGGATTGAAAACTGGCTAGCTGGATGCACCCAGAGAGTAGTGGTCTGTGGAGCTCTCGAACCCTAGAGAGGTTGGTAGTGGGTACTGCAGGGCTCGGTCCTGGGTCCGATCCTGTTTAATGCATACATATCGGACATCAGGAGTGTATAGGGTGTGAAATGAGTCTCTTAGCTGATGACTCCAAGATGGGAGCAGTAGTTGAGGGAGAAGAGGGAGGTTGGCCCTGCAAGGGACCTGAACACCCTAAAGCTGGGCTCACACATGGAAATTAAATTTCAATATCACCAAGTGCAAGGTGTTGCATCTTGGGTGGAGAAACCTAAACACAGGTACACCCTGGGAGGGCGCTGGAGGCCTCAATAGGGGAAAAAGACCTAGGGTCATGGTGGATGCATGTATGAATAACTCTGAGCAGTGCAGGAGAGCGGCTAGCAAGGCAAACAGGATGTTGGGATGCATCATAAGGGGATCACCTCTAGGAGCAAGGAAGTGATTCTGCCGCTGTACAATGGACTGGTTAGACCACACCTTGAGTACTGTGTACAGTACTGGAGACCACACTTGAAGAGGGACATACAGCTCCTGGAGAGGTACAGAGGATGGCAACTAAGATGATACGAGGGCTAGGAGTTTGACATATGAGGACAGACTTGGGGAGCTCTGCCTGTTTTCTTTGGAGGAGAGGAGGCAGGGGACATGATTGGGGTCTTCAAGTACCTCAAGGGAATAAATAGGATAAACATGGAGGATCTTTAGACTAAAGCAGGGAGGTATCACCAAAGGGCATGGTTTGAAGTTGGAAGGGGGAAGGGTGAAGGGGGAAAAGAGGAGGAGGTTTTTCACTGAGAGGGTGGTGGACCCTTGGAATGCACTGCCTGGCGAGCTGGTTCAGAGATCCACAGTGGAGGGCTTCAAGAGAGGGTGGGACAGACACAGAAAGTGGATGTATCAGATGATGGCCTGTCCCAGGGGGGTGGGGATGGATGATAGAGGTTTCTGGAAGACAAGGGAGGGGAGGGTCTCAGCACCCAACTAGGGATCTGAGGTTCGAGCAGACTCGATAGACAGTAAGGCCTAATCTGCCGGCAAATAGTATGTTAGTATGTTAGTACTAATACACAAGAAGAAAAAGCATAATAAGCAGTGCCCAGCTACAATTAAAATGGCCATCAAAATGTTGAGGTGCTTCATAAGAGGGTGACCAGCAAAGCAGGCAAAGTAGCCCTGACACTTTGCAAGGTTCTGGTCAGGCCACACCTGGAGTACTGTGTGCAGTTCTGGGCTCCTCAGTATAAAAAGTACATTGAGACTGTCGAGGGTCGAGGACAAAATATATGTGAAGAGGCTGGAGGCCTTTAACATGTTCATTCCAAAGAAAAGGAGGCTCAGATGTAATATGATCTCAGCCTTCTGCATACTTCAAGTGTATGAACAGATGGAGATGTTTGATCTGGTGTCCTACAGCAATATTGAGGACCTTGCCCTGAAGCAAGATCAGAGGTGCTAAATTCTGGGATGATGATAGAAAGCACACTGTTTCCCACTGGGTAATGAATCGATAGAACAGCCTACCTGCAGAGACAGTGGCTATTGAGACAGTGCAGCCCAACAAGGTAAACCTCAACAAACCACTTATTCCTACAGTGGGCAAGTCAGAGCAGGCAGGCTCAGGCTTACTGCCTGGCTTGACTCAGCTTGACCTCTTTCAGAAATTGAGAGCCAAGGTCAAGCCAAGCCAGTCATGGTCAAAGTACGAAGTTTTGTCATCCTGATCAGCTAGTATAGTGTCTGAAATGTCCAACTCCTATTAAGGGAACAACAACCGGTAGCCAGGGTTCAGCTCGTGTTCTGGCTCACAGAATCAAGCCAGACAACCAGCTCGGCTCTGGATGGCTCTAAGTGAAAAAATTCTGGCTTGCCCATCTCTGCTTATTCCCATGGGAATCACAGGATCCCCTTCAGTGCAGTTTTGCACAGTACACTTATGAAGCCCTGCTTATGAAGTGTGTGTGTGTGTGGGGGGGGACCTAGGAAACCTAATATCTCTCACAGCCTTAAATTACAATGTGAGCCTCAGACTTAGAGGTTTCACAGCAGTGTGGTCCACTGATTAGAGCACAGCCTATGATCTAGGAGATCCCACTGTTTGTTCAAATCCCACCACAGTCACAAGTTACTTGTCATCCCAGTGCATCACACCTGACAGCTATGAAATCATTGAGAAAGAGAAACTCACTGAATCATGAGATTTTACATCTTAACTGGACTGTTCCTTATAAATACATTTTAAAATAAAATATTTAACTCTTTTGAAAATATTGTCTAACAAATCAGCTACAATGGAATGACCTCTAGTACTCTTTACAGTAAGGGGAATACAGAGCAATGTTTCATAACACTAGCTAAGGCCATAAATCCTAGCTCTGCACAGGTAGTAAAGGAGTATGCTTTGGAATGATTTTGTTTTACCTTACTTGACAGAAAAAGACTGAATTTCAACTGGGCAGATTCTAGCTTTGAATTAGGGTCTGTCACAATGGATAGTAGTGCAGTAATGATGGCAAATATTCCAAAATTCAGAATTAGATTATTTAGGAGCAAAGACGTTCAAAAGGATATTTATGACTAGAACCTAAACAAATCCAATTAACTGAATAATGTTTCAATAAGATTTTTAAAATAGGCTTTGGATATTAAAGCACCAATTCTAATGCACATGATTTATTGAAGCATAAAGCATGACATTTCCCCAGAAATTTTGTAAAAGCAAATGTAACCTCACTTTGTAAAGGTGGAGATATCAACAATCTGGTAAACTTTTGTCTGATTGTCCTACTCTATATTCTGTACAACTCATGAAAAAAAAGGGTCCACACACAGTTCTATGCTTACCTGGAACAATAATTATTACTATCTCCATTTTAATTGGGATTTAGGGTAGATTTTGAAATGAACACTATGCTCAGTGACTTTTTGAGTCTATATGTTATGTCTCCGGATGAGGGAAGGTACGTCATGGTGGTGTTTGTAGACCTGTCCAAAGCTTTCAACTTGGTAAACCTCATATGACAATAACAAGATTGACAAATTCTCAAGTGGCTATTAACACTATAGATTGGTTTAAATCGTACCTACAGGTATGTGGGTGATTCCAATCAGTGGTGATGGTTGTGGTGGAGGGTCATTAGCCTGGGTCTGTGTTACTGGTAAGAAACGTCCCTGAAGGATCAATTTTGGGATCCCTGCTGGTTTGGGTCTTTATAAATTCACTTTCAAAACTTTCAAATAAGATTAAGAATGGTCATGTTAAGATATTACTGTATGTTGACAACACCATCTTGATTGCAGCAGCCATATTTAGAGAGAAGAAACAGAAAAACTTTCAAGACAAATTTCTTAACCTACAGTAGTTGTTTGAGGACTAAGACACAGTCCTAAACCAGAAAACACAAAGTAATGACCTTCTAGCATCACTGACATTGGTCAGGTGACCATGAATGAGTGACTAATAATTCACTTGAACCGATAGATATTTACAACTACAAGGGAATACAATTTAAGCAAGACTACTGATAGCTTTGGGTTTTAAATGATGATACCATAAGTTTTACTAGCCACAGTGCAGTGCCTATGTTAAAGCACTACATCAAACTAATCTCATAAATTTCTTTGACTGGGTAACCAACGTGGTGGACAAAGGGGGTACAGTTGATGTCACTTACCTTGACTTCAGAAAAGCTTTCAATGCTGTTCCACATAGAAGATTGACTAATAAGCTGGGTAGGCTTGGTGTGGGTCAGACGTTGGTCAACTGGGTGGCAAACTGGTTGGTGGGCAGAATACAGAGAGTTGTGATAAACAGTATACAGTCAGAAGAGATGCAAGTCACAAGTGGGGTACCTCAGGGATCAGTCCTGGGGCCAGTCCTCTTCAATATATTCATCATTGGCATTGCAGATGGACTGGAGGGTAAGGTTTGTCTGTTTGTAGATGACACCAAGATCTGCAACAGACTAGATGATCCAGATGGGGTGAGCAGAATGAGAAGAGATCTGGATAAACTGGCAAAATGGTCAGAAAAGTGGCAACTGGGGTTTAATGCAAAGAAGTGCAAGATCATGCACATAGGGAAGAGAAACCCTGAAGCCACCTATAGGTTGGCATGGGGGTTGCTGGCAATCACAAAGGAAGAAACAGACTTGGGCAACATCTTCACAGGTGACCTGAAATCATCCAAGCAGACAACTAAAGCAGTAGGTAAGGCTAGAGGGACGTTGGGGTGTATTAGTAGGGGTATCACAAGTTGTAAGACAGAGGTAATAATCCCTCTTTACAAGACACTGCTTAGGCCCCATCTGGAGTACTGCGTGCAGTACTGGAGGCCGTACTTGAACAAGGACATTAACAAAATGGAGAAAGTCCCGAGAAGGGCAACCAAAAGGGTGCAGGGACTGCATCAGAAAACATATGAGGACAGAATAATGGAGCTCAATATGTATACCATAGAGCAAAGGAAGGCAAGAGGTGATGTGATCGAAACTTTCAAACATCTTAAGGGCATTAGCAAGGTGAAAGAGTCTAACATGTTTCAATATAAGAAAAATAGCAGGACAAGAGGACAAAGCATGATATTAGAGGGAGGCCAATTAATTGGTAATGTGAGGATGCTCTTTTTCACAGAAAGGGTAGTGGATGCATGGAACGGCCTACCTCAGAAGTGGTGGATATGAATACAGTGCAGGGCTTCAAACAGGCATGGGATAGGCATAAGGGAGTAATACAGATGAGTATGAATAGATAGGCCATTGACAGATTAAATGCCCATGGCACATTCATAAGGTAGAAAAAATGGGCAGACTGGATGAGCCTTGAGGTCCTTATCTGCTGTCAACTTCTGTGTTTCTATGTTTCAATGTAACTGTAAAATGCTAAATGATTCACGCTAGAGGAAATAAAAATAACAAAACATTTAATACTGCCAATTATATTATATGGAGGTGTCATTTTCAATAAGGCTAATCAAACAATGCCTTATAATAGGTGTTTACTCACCAAGTAAAGGTGATTGTGTTGGTTGACATCCATGGCACTCCAGACATTACCTCATGGGTTTTAGCCCACCTGATAGGCTAGTGATGCACATGACCCAGATCAGATTTCTAGCATATCCAGGTCCCAGAAACCCCTGCTCTCCAGTTTGAATCTTCCATAGCTGAAATAAGGTTAATTAGTACAAGAGAAAACATACAGTGCAGGTACAACCAAGTGGAAGTAATAAGAGAGATGATCGGAGACACAGAGGAGAGTGGACCACGACATAGTAATAATGGCCCAGGGACCGATTCTTTATTCTTCTCCTATTATATACAGTCTAGTCTCAAACCCGAGGGTCCGACTGGTCATTTATCATTAGAAACAAGCACGATGTCTGTTCCCCTGTGTGTCTAACGTGGGTGAAGGTCCTCTAGTTCGGAACCGGTCACTCTGAACACTTTGAAGGGAGGGCCTTGGAGTGCCATGGATGCCAACCAACACAATCACCTTTACCAGGTGAGTAAACACCCGGTTGATTGGTTGACATCCATAGCCTCAGGTGACCCCACCTCATGGGTAGATAGAAGCAGTGAGTACCCAGGGAGGGAAAACAGAGTGGACTAAGAGTGAGTGGTTGAGGATGCTGCAGCCAGGACCTGGGTGGCGAAGGTGGGCCGTATGGCATGTAATTGTTCCAGCCTGTAGTGTCTGGTAAATGTGTGAAGGGAACTCCATGTGGCCACCTTACATATGTCCTCTGAGGATACGCTGGCTCTCTCCGCCCAAGAGGTGGCGACCACTCTGGTGGAGTGAGCCTTGATCCCCTGGGGTGGAGTCATCCGGTTTGCTGTGTAGGCATTTTGGATGACTAGCCTTAGCTTCCAGCTATAATGGTGGTTTGGAGGCAGCGTTACCCTGCCTCTGTCCCTTCGAGATGATGAACAGTCTCTCTGTCTTGTGTATGAGACGGGTTCTGGTTAAGTACACAGAGAGGGCAGATCCCACATCGAGGTGATGTGGGGGCACACTGGAGCCCTGTAGGGGCCCTCTCGGGAAGGTGGGCAGCTCGATGGGTTCCTCCCTGTGGAAACTCATGGAGACCTTCGGTTGGAAGGCTGGGACTGTTCTCAGATGGACCCCTAGTGGGGTGAACACTGTGTAGGGTTCTGCGCAGGATAGGGCCCCATGTTCTCCAATCCTTCTAGCCGAACAGATTGCCACCAAGAAGCATGTCTTGAGGCCAACCCAGAACAGGTCCGCCTCATGAAGAGGTTCGTAGGGAGCCGAGTTGAGGGACTCAAGGACCAGTGGGAGGTCCCACAGTGCGATGGTCGGTCGAGTCCTCGGTCGGAGGATCACTACTGCCCTTAGGAAACGTAGGGCGTCGGGATGCGCTCCCGGGGTGTATCCATCAATGAGGCCTATGGCCGCCCCATGGCTGATAGTTGCACCCTGAGGGAAGAGTGTGCCAGTCCCTTCTCCACTCCCTGTTGGAGGAATAGGAGGATGCTGGCCATGTCGGACTGCTCGGGAACCTTGCCCCATTCCCGGCACCACCGAGTGAAGATGGACCATTGCCTCCCACACGTGGAAGTGGTGGAAGCCCGTCTGGACTGGAGTAGGGTGCTGATGACGGAATCATGATACCCCACTGCCCTCAGTCTCCTCCTCTCAGGAGCCAGGCCGTGAGCTTCAGGGTCCGCGGGGTCGGGTGGAGCACTGGCCCCTGCGAGAGCATGTCCGTTCAGTAGGGTATCCTGAAGCTGGCCAGTGACATCTCTCGGACCACTGCAAACCATGCCCTGCGTGGCCAGTAGGGGGCCACCACGATAACCGTCTGGCCTGACTCCCGTATTTTGGCTAGGACTTGTGGGATCAGGGGGAGCGGTGGGAAGACATAAGGGTTCCTCCCCTTCCAGGATTGCGACAGTGCGTCCGTTCCCTGGGAGAGACTGTCCCTGAACTGTGAGTAGTATTCCCTGACCTGAGCAATTTCCCGTGACACCATGAGATCCATGGACACGGGCCCTCATGTCGCCTGGATCAGCTGGAATAGGGCCGGGTGTAATCGCCATTCCCCCTGGTGTACCTGTTGCCTGTTGAGCCAGTCCGCGCGGACATTCAGCCTTCCCGCCAGGTGAACCGCCCCCAGGTGAGTGAGGTTGGCCTGGGCCCAGATGAGGACTGCCGTTGTCTCCCTCATCATGGCCCTGCTCCTGGTTCCACATTGGTTTGCTATGTAGACCACCGTGACTCGATTGTCGGAACAGATCAGAACCGACTGACCATGTACCTAGTGCTTGAATGCCTTCAGGGCGTGAAATACGGCTCTCATCTCCAGGATGTTGATGGAGAGCTCCGCCTCCACTGGTGACCATAGGCCCTGTGCCGTTGTGTCTCCCAGGCAAGCTCCCCAGCCGGAGAGGCTTGCATCCATTTCTATGGCGATCGGTCGAGGGGGCTCCAGAGGGACTCCCCTGGTCAGATTCGCCTCCACCGTCCACCATGCCAAGGGAAGTCTCACTACTTGTGGTAGTGGTACCACGACTTGTAGATTGTGTTCGCTCGGTGCCCCCCCGAGATAGGACATAAGTTTGTAGAGGGCGCATGTGCCACCTGGCCCAGGGCATGAGGTCTATGCATGAGGCCATGCAGCCCAACAACTGAGCTATCCTTCCCATTGTTGTGTGGTGGCGGGCCCTCATCTGGCTGGCCAGCTCTATCAAGTTGAGAACTCTCGAGTGGGATGGTTTTGCCCAACCCTGAGCCGAATTGATGAGTGCTCCCAGATGCTCGATCTGCTCAGTGGGATTGAGGTGGCTCTTTTCTCGATTTATCACCCAACCGTGGTCTTCGAGTGCCTGCATGGCAGATTCCGTGTGGATCCGTGCCTGGTTTTCGGACCGGGCCCAGATGAGCCATTCGTCCAGATACAGGATGATGTCCAGTCCCCGTTCCCTGAGTCTGGCTACCAGTGTTATGGAGACTTTGGTGAACACTCTCGGGGCCGACGACAGGCCGAATGGCAAGGCCCGGTACTGGAAGTGGTGACCTAGGATGTGGAAATGGAGGAATTGCCTGTGCTTCTGGATGATGGGGATATGGAGGTAGGCGTCCTTTAGGTCTATGGATGTCAGGAAGTAGCCTACCCGAACGCACCGTAAGGTGGATCGGATGGTCTCCATTTTGAACCAGTGTGGGACCACGTATTGGTTCAAATGTTTCAGGTCCAGGATGGGCCTGAGTTCTCCTGATTTCTTGGGTACCAGGAAGAATATGGACTAGACCCCCAGATTCTGCTCTGGCACTGGCATGGGCTGAATGGCTCTGTTCTGAATTAGTTCTGACAAGATTTGTTGGACCTGGTGTAGGGATGCCCTTCTCCTGGCTATGGGGGAGGAGACGAACCTTTGCGGAATGTGAGCATGGGATAGCTCTATGGAGTATCCCCTGGTTACCATGTCTTGGACCCATCTGTCCGATGTTGTGTGGATCCAGCGATAGGCGAATAGGGTTAGCCTTTGACCCACTGGTGGGTATGGGTCCTGGCCTCATGGTGTTGAGAGGGGGCAGTCACTGTTGCTTTCCCTTGTAACCTCTACCTCGACCTCCAGCTCTTTGGCTGCGGGATCTGAAAGAGGAGGACTGATAGTTCTGAGGGTACGGGGCACAGAAGCCGGGAGAGGGGCCTCTGCTTCGAAAGGAGTGACCCTGTTGTTGTGTATCCCTGCGGAGTTGGAATGGTTTGTTTCCCCCCGAAACCTCCGCCTCGAAGAGGGGAGATAGGAGAACTTGGACTTATTTTTGAGGAGGTCTCTGCCCTCCTCCTTTTGCTTCAAATAATCCCGCAAACCCTCCCTGAAAACATGCTTTCCCCACAGTGGTAAATTTTGCAACAATGTTTCGACTCATGGTCGGCGTCCCACAGTTTCAGCCATAGTGCCCTACGAGCACGGTTGGTGATGGCAGTGGCCCTGGCTTGAAGACGCAGGGTGTCTACCGCCATATCAGCTAGGTATTTGGCTGTGTCCAAAGTGCACTTCAACAGTTCTGCCTCCCTGGACTTAGGGATGGCCTGCTCCTGGAGCTCCTCTAGCCAACGAATCTGTGCTCGGGTCGTATAGATGTCTGTGGTGGTCACCTTAGCTGCGGTGCCCTCAATCTCGAAGGCCCTCTTGAGCATATCTTCAACCTTTTTGTCCGTCGGGTCCTTGAGGGCTATTGTGCTGCATGGTAGTACAGTCCTTTTGCTAAGGGCCGCCACCTGGGGGGGTCAATGGTGGGGGCCTTGCACCAGGCATCCGATTTTTCCCCTTGGACCGGGTACATTCTGTCCAGGTTCTTGCGATTCGACATCCTGCCCGGTTCGGGGGATTGCCATTCTTTACTGAAGATGTCCTCAATTGCGGGACATACAGGAAAGGTTTCTGTGGTTGAAGGTCTCAGTTGAATCATAGGGTCGAGCTTTGACTCGGGCTTGCTTTCCTCCGTGTCGAAACCCATGGTGGCCTTGATGATTTTCATGAGCCCTGGGATGGTGTCAAAGGAGCATAACTTTGAAGTCAGGGAAGGTGTCGCTTGATGCTCCATATCTTCTTCATCTGAGTCCACCTCGTCCTCTTCCCCTGCATCATCCGTCTCCCTGTCCTCGTGCGCGTTGTCGCGTGGGGTGTTGGGAAGGGTGTCCTCAGGGTTTGGAAGTCCATCCGGTTGCCCCCCCACCTTGTCGGGTTCTGTACCCGGTGCTTTTGCCCTGTGTTGGGTGAGAGATTCCAGTTTCTCCATGATTTTGAGCATAAAGTTCTGCTGGCTCTCCATCATGGCGACCGCGGCCTGCTGGTTCTGGATAATGAGTGGGCCCGGGTCCATCCATGTAGCGTTGCTGGGTCCTGGGTTGTCGGGGCCCAGGGGCAGGGTTCGCTCCAGGGAAGAATCATCATCGTCCAGGAGGCAGGCCGTGCAGAGGGGACCCGGGATCTGGGGCAGGAGGTTAGCGCTGCACGAGGAGCATTTCTTTGCTTTCACCATCTGGAAGGAGAGAAAAGTATACTTAGGATGGAGCTGTGATCCCCCCCCTTTTTTTTTCTCCTTCTTCTCTTCCCTAGAAGGCCACATGTTGGTTGGGGGGGTGCTATGTGAGGACCCCCGCAACGAGGGCCAGAGGAGGGAGGGCTGGAGATCAGTGGTCTGGTGCCATGGCTCACTATGGGAGGGAGCCGTGGTGACCAGGGATGAAGTCCATATAACTCAGGCTACCTACTCGGGTCGCTATGGGAGGGGCCCGAGTGGTAGGGGGTAAGGATGAAGCCCCAGTGAGGGGACAGGCACAGGGGGTTTGGGAGGAGGAGGGGCCACCGGAGGGTCGCTATGCGAGGGACCCTATCGGGGGAACCCACCAGTAACGGAGTAGGCCAGTCAAGTTCCTCCCCTTTTTTTTTTTTTTTACTCTTGATCGTTGAGCAGAGTACTGAGCACTAGGCCACACAGTCTGCACATGACCCTGGCCGTGTTCCCGTCATCATCCAGGGCCAGAAAAGGTAAAGCCCATTCCCATTCCTTGAAAGGGGACAGAGGGTGGACGGTGGATTGCAGTTTCCACATCCCCCGTGAGGGGCTCAGAAGGAGGAGAGGGAGAAACCCCCAGAGAGGAGCGTGATGATGGCCCACTGGAGCAGGCGTGAGGAGTCTCTCTCGCCACCCTCCAGGAGCTAGACGCTTGTAGACTAGGGTGAACCCCCCCGCTCCAGACAAGCCGCGAGGAGGAGGGACTACCTCATGAGAGCAGCGGCCTAGCGAAGGAGGAACAGAAGCCCACGCGGTTGCCCCTTCCTGTTCCCTGAGGGGAGAGGAGTACCAGGAGGCCACCAGAGTGGAGGGACAGGCCGCAGTAGGCCTAACCAGGCCTACGGGCATGCGCTGACGCATGCCATTGCCTTCTGAGGGGCGAGAGCACCTGTGGCAGGAATTCGCACCGCGGTGCGAGGGGGACAGGCGCAGAGGTCTCCCGTTCAGTGGTGGCGAAGGGTGAGGGGGCCGGCCTGCCTGAGAGTTACCGCGTGTGCAAGGAAAGAGAGACCACGCGGTCGGCGCTCGACCGGAACAGGCCGCTGGTCCGCCCGCGGCCTTGCTGAGATGAGGGACTGCAGAAAACGGCCAAACGGGGTGTTAGGGTCCCCGGCCTAGGGGCGGCGCTGCGAGCATTAAGGCGGGCATGGGCTGCACCACGCGGTGCTACAAGGAATTTTCTCGGGGAAAAACGAGTGAGGAGCACCCAAACAAACGTTGCATACTACATCATATTTACATAACAACAGGACAAAACAGTAAGCCCTTTTAGGGATAACCAAAGGCTGCCTAAAAGAATCCTCTGATCTAGATAACACCAAAGCAGAGGGCTAGCTTAGCTTAATCCTCCTGGTTAAAATCCAGGAATTTCTAACTTGTAAGGCTTCCAGAAACTATTGTACCTGCCTTTTGACTTAGCCTGATGAGCATACTTGAAAGTAAATAAATCCTTGATTCAAGGTCTTACCTTGTAGGAGCAGACAGGGATTCCCGGTGTGCTTCTTGCCTGATCAGATGCACGATTCGAAACTGGAGAGCAGGGGTTTCTGGGACCTGGATATGCTAGAAATCTGATCTGGGTCATGTGCATCACTAGCCTATCAGGTGGGCTAAAACCCATGAGGTAAAGTCTGGAGTGCCATGGATGCCAACCAATCACAATGTAGATTCTCAATATGCTAAACTAGCAAAGTCTGTCCTAAGATACCTCCTGAAAAAACATCATTGCAATGTGTACCATAAACTAAACTGGGATACTCCTGAAGTCAGACATAAACATATTTATACAGTCTTATTCATAATAAAAGCATCAGGTTCTCTAGTGTTACTAAGTGAGCAAATCCCTAATATTAATTGTGCTCTTATGATGGTAGGTAAAAGTTGTGAATTGCAGATTCTACTAGTCAAAAAATATTTGTTTCTACGATATTTAAATTTAAAACAGCACAAGTATGGAACAGGATACCATCAGCAAACATACATTAAGTAACTGTAAAATAGTTTCCATTCACTTTATGTAATGAGTTTTAGGCAGTTTGTCAAAGTATCTTTTTTTTTTTTTTTATTATTCAAAATGTAATGAATGGGATAGGCACACCGAACTGGGACTCGTTTCCAGGTGTGACCTAGGGGAGGTGATAAAGCAAAGAGTGACCCAGCAATAACAAAGTTACAACAGCAGGTGCATAAAAATGAACAATAAAATCACAGCACAAGTCATGAATTTCAAGAAAAGAACTAAACAATGTAAATAGTGTACAAGTACATTGTTTATGGGGAGAAGAGAAAGAAGTCTAACAATGGGTAAATGATACAGTATAATGCTCAGTATTGTTATTATTGGCAACACTTATTTGGCTTTTCTATTTTGCTTCTCCCTTCCTTGTAATTTTATTCCATATGTTTGTACTAATGTAATGTATTCATTATCTGGACAATCTTGAAAATTGAGTTTTGTAACACTAATGATCTGACCCTGTATAAACAATAAAGATTTTTCCTACCTAGCTGTGCAGTTGAAGCTTTTTGTTGCATACATGTACTGAAATGATTATTTTTCAGATTCATATGTATTGTATAAGTTGTACCAAAGGTCAATGGGGCTTGTCATTAAAAGGCAGGCCAGGTTGTCCAGTGATCCCTACCAGGAATAAGTGCATAGGAGAGGAAGAGGGGGAGGAGGAGGATGGAACAGAGGCTTAGAGGGGGAGGGGCCTGATGACAGCACCAGGCAGAAAAGGGTAATATGACAAGGGCAAGCCAGAGCCCCAGGGATTGGCTGGTGGACAGAGCCCAAAGGGGTCCTGACCAGGGGCCTATTAGGGGTATAATAGGCCCGGGCTTAGGCACAATGACCACTTTTGCTGGGAATTTTTCAGACTGAAGATCTCAGCATTTCATTGGCAAAAGTCTAGGTAAGGCACCTGGGACGACTAGGCCTGGTAGACCTCGTGGGCCCTGTGAGAATTTTACTGCAGATGGTTTTGCATAATATGGTGAAAACTAGAGAGCAAGATTAACATGGCTAGCTAGAGCAGTTGATTCAGTGGGTGTGCTGTTTCTTTTAATTTAATCTGTTTATGTACAATGGTTAAAAAAGTCAGCCAAGAAGCTTTTTTTGGCCTGAGAGTGATAGGCAGATAGCCAGGAGCTGTCTATGTTAGTCAGATGGCGAAAGGAGGGAATTTGAAAAAAAAAATGTTATGAATTCCAGATAGTTTTAGCATTGGCAGTTTGGGGCCACTGGTGGTAGCTGGGTGGGTTGTTTTTTAGAAGTCAGCATTTAAAATGTTGAATGTGGGGCAGGGCAGCATGGTGGGCCCTCATTGTGTGGTGTTGGTTTGGGGAAAAGCTGATGGTGTAGGCGCTGGGCCTCCTCAGCGTGGCTGGTCCTGCTTCCATGTGGGTGGCAGTTTTTCATTTGGTACACGTTTCGTGTAAGTTCAAAAAAAAGAAAGATGGAAATGAGATGAAGAAGAAAACGGGGGCAGAGGAAGAAGCATGGCAGTTTAGCAGCATGACTAGGAGTGGACAGTGCATTCTGGTGAAAGAATGAATGTCTAGGGCCAGAAGGAGTGCAATAGTGCATGTGCATGGCGACCAGGGAGAGCATAGTGACAGGCCAGGTGGTGGGGTCACCAAATACACAGGCACATTGAAACTGGAATGCGGAAAGCCTGCTGTGGTGGTACTGGTGGCATTGTCTCAAGAAAAGCAAAGAAGGTTTTGGGCAGGAAGGCGCCAGTAGGCCCAAAGTATAAGAGAAGAACAGGGGCAAGAAGGTCGGTATGCACGGGATGGTCTGCAGGCGTGCAGGGGAAGGCCTTCCGGTCAGCTCAGGTGGTGAATGGGGGCAGCCACTAAGGAGACTGAGGGGCTCAGGCTACAAGAAAAAGGGGATTACACAGTGCCACCCACTGATGCCCAGGTGTTGTTTGTTGCTGCTTCATTTACTCCTTGTTTTCCCAGTTTTCAGCTGGCAGAGCGGAGGCCGCATGGTACGAGTGGCCTGGAGCCAAAGTTAGGGCTGGTGCTGCTTTGTGGGTTGCCCATAGAACAGGGCAAAAGTGGGGGCTTTGTTGGGCTGTGCATCATGTGGGAGAGGCAGGCTGAAGAGCGCTCAGTGGTGCCAAGGACCCACGAGGGCCAGCAGGTGGAATTGTGGCACCAGACCTCCCTGTGGGGGCCTGCAACATGGCAGGCCAGGACAGCATGGGCAGCTTGCTGTTGGTTTGGTGGGAGAGGGTTTTGAGTGGCACAAGAGGCCATGGCCCATTGGGTGGTCTAAAAGGCCAGAGTCGGGGGACGAAGTGGGACACTTGCCTCAGGTAGGATGCTGGGCCCTGGGCATCCACGGCTGTGTGCACGATCCTACCAAAAGGCATAAGGCAAGAAAAGGTGCGACAGCCTGGCAGGGTGTACAGTGGGCCAAGGGCAAGTGTTGTGGCTACACTGGGTGACACAAAGCAAGGACAGGCCGTGGCAGCAAAGGGGGACAGCGCGTTGGGGGATGTCACAGGCCGTTAGAGAGGACCACTCAGTCTGAGGCACTGGGAGGGGATGGGGTGGGTTTTGTTTAAAAAAAAAAAGACAACAGAAGACAACAACGGGCCACTGAGGGGAGGTTGAGCACTTCAGAAACCAATAGGAGGAGCTGGTGTTGTGGTGGGGAAAACAAAAAAAAAACAGGAGGGCTCACTACAGCATAGGAACGAATGGAAGTGAGGATTAATTGGTCTGGAGCAGTTCTCGGGAGTGGTACGGTGGAGCATGGGGCTTGGCAGCCTGCAGGCCCATCCCACCTCAGGAAAAAGTGTCGATTTGAATGTGCCAGTCTGAACATTATAATCTTTCGCCCCTCAGACTGCAGGCACAGAGAAGCAGGCATGGCACCCAAGCGAGCCCAGCTTACTTGCAAGAAGATGTTGCTAGAGGAATCTGTGTTGATGGGGCAGATGTCAGAGCTATTGGTGGCAGCAAAGAAGAGAGAGGCAGAGGAGGAGGCACAGAGAAAGTGCAAGGAGTGGGAGGAATGCCCTGGTAAGGGCAGAGGGGATAAGAGACCCAGGCAGGAGGTCTCGCGCCTGGCTCCAATACCTACACCCCTGCCCATGCTGGAACCAGATGAGGAGAACCTGGATGGGGTTAAGAATGATGTGGACCACATGGATGAGAACGGTTTAAAGGATTACCTCGAGGGGCTATTGGGTGGCATGTGGGACATGGAAATGGAGAAGCTGGAGCGGGCTGTATGGGCCTTAAATGACAAGGGGGCCGGGTCAGTGAAAAGGGGGGGGTCACAGCTAACAAAAAGTTGTACTAGGGGCCACCAGGTTGTTCAATTGGGGACCACGTGCTGGCTTCAATCAAAGAAAAAATCTGGAAAGGGGAGTATATTGACATCTTCGTGCTCATGGATGAGACACAGCCACGAAGTATGAGCAGAAGGAGTCGGTTGGAAAATTAGAACTAGTGGTGGCATTGGCGGTGGTAGGCCAGAAGACAGAGAAAGCAAAGTATAAGGGGAAGACCATAGAGAGTTGGCAAGGTGGCTTAATAAAATATAGTGCATTGAGAAGCAGCCAGAACCTTCAGTCCCTTTGCTGACATACATGTCCATTATTAGGGAGGTGTACAAGGCAAAAGTCAGGTACAGATGGCTCAAATATGATGAGGCTTTCTGGAAGCAAATGGAAGCAAAAGAGAACCTGAGATACAATTGCACCCACTTGGAATTGTGGGTGAGGACCCTCTCCGGGGAAGGGGGGGAACAGTAGGAGACCAAGTGAGGAGGAACACTCCAGTCACATGGGCAAAGGCATGTTGGGGATACAACAAGGCCACCTGCACATGGGGCAGCTGTAAGTTCAGGCATGTCTGTTCAAAATGCGGGGAATCACACCTGGCCTCCAGCTGCTGGCAGAATGGCAACAGTGGAGGTCAGAATGGGGGACACATTTATGAGCAGTCCTTTCAGGGTGCCCAGGGGATACAGAGCAGTGGCTGTGGGGGCAGCCACAGGGGGCAGCATAGCACCCCCAGGGGATGGCTGTAGTGAGTCACTGAGGGACGGCAGTGGGGATACACACTGGTGCGTACTCCCATTTCCCTAGCAGCAGTGGAGGAGTGGACCATGGAATATCCATATAAAGGGACAAGGGAGCTGCTTCAGGAAGGTGTTTGGACCGGTTTCCAACTGGGGTTTCAAGGGGGGTGGGAAAGAACATGGGCCAAAACCTGGGGTCAGTGATAGGGAAGGAAGGGATTGTGAGGGCCAAGATAGAGAAGGAAATTGCAGCATGACGGGTGGAGGGCCCATCGGAGGGCCCCCCATGCATGCATTTCCAGATCTCCCCATTGGGCATGGTGCCCAAGAAGGTGGAAGGGGAATTCTGCTTCATTCATCATTTATTATACCCAGAAGGCTCCTCAGTGAATGATGACATTCAAGACCACCTTAGGGTGGTGTCGTATGCCTCATTGGAGCAGGCCATAGCACTAATTAAGGCAATCGGTGGGGCATGGCTGGTTAAGATGGACATTGAGTAAACATTTCTGCTCTTGCCTGTCAGGCCAGCAGATTGGGATGTGCTAGGTTTTCAATTCAAAGGGCACATATATTTTGACAAATCCATGCCCATGGGGTGTTCAGTGGCCTGCTCCACGTTTGAGATGTTCAGCACCTGGATACAGTGAGTTTTTGGGGCCAGATATGGGCACAGGAGTGTCGTTCATTACTTGGATGACTTCCTTTTCTTTGGGAAAATGAGACCGGAGGCACAGAAAATGCCAGGGGATATCAAAAGCATGTGCCAGTGGATAGGGATCCCGTGGCACAGAACAAGATGGAGGGCCCTGCTCAGAGGTTGGAATTCTTGGGCATAGAAGTGGACACAGAGAAGGGTTGTTTTCAGCTGCCTGGGAGCAAAGTAGCATGGATAAAAGGTTTATTGGCTCAGGTCATGGGGAGGAGGAGGGTGCCGCTGGGACAAATACAGCAACTGCTGGGGCACCTTAATTTCACCTGCAAGGCCATCAGCCCAGGTAGAGCTTTTACAAGAAGACTGGGGAGGGCCACGGGAAAAGCCAAGTGGCTGCACCATTGGGTGGACATATCTAAAGGGGTTCGGGAAGATTTTGGGGTGTGGGAGGAGTTTCTTGATAGCTATAACAGTGTGACATTCAGGCAGGATGAGTGGGAGTGGAACACAGACCTGGAGCTATTCATGGATGCCTCAGGCGCCCTGGGAATGGGGCATACTTTCAAGGGGAATGGATCTTGCAACCATGGCAGGCAGCTTGAGTGGAAAGGGGAACACTGAAGGACATCACTTTCCTGGAGATCTTCCCTATATGGGTGGCCCTGGAAGTATGGGGTGATAGGATGAAGGGAAAGTACATCTTGTTTTGGTGCAATAACAAAGGGGTAGTAGAGGTGATTAATAGGCAGGGAGTGGAGGACAGAGATGGTGGGCAGGCTGCTCAGATGTATGTTCTTACTGGGACTGCAGCTGAACCTGTCTTTTAAAGCACAGCATATTGAAGGTTTGAGGAATGAGGTGGCGACAGTCTGTCCTGTTTGCAGCTCAATAGGTTTCAGGAGCTGAAGCCACAGGTGGCACCACACATAACCAGGATCCCGGACCAGTTATGGGAAGTTGGAGGAGCACAGCCAGGGCACTGTGCCAAGGCTCCTGGGGAGAGAACTCAGTGAGTCAGTATCATCTTAATTTACTGAGGGCAGAGAGTGAATCTAATTGGGGGTGTGGCTTAGCAGCTTAGGTGTACAAAATCAGCTGTCTCCAATTACAGCTTCTGGCTGTTTCTGACAGAAGAGAACTGGTTGCAGAGCAAGAAACAGAAGTCCAGAACTACAGATGTTTTACTAATTTCCATCCTTCCCACCCAAAGCCAGTTCTAGTTGTATAGCCACTGAATTTGACTGACAACAGGAACTTCCTGTTTGGCAGTAGGAAGGGAAGGCTCACTGAGACACATTAGTTTCAGCAACCTTGAAGGAAGCTAAAAAAAAATCTCTTTATCCCCCACTGGCTGCTGGAGATCTGAATCCAAGCACGGAGGAAGGAGACTACTGAAGACTACAGGAAGTTCCTGTCCCAGAACAGGAAGGGTGAGAGTTGTAAGGGCACATAGGCAGTAGGAAAGTAATTGTAAAAATACATAGAGAAAGGAGACAATAAGCATACAAAGCAACAGGACAGGAGACACAAAATAAGTCAAGATGGGAGTGGTGCAGTGCAATGGCTGTGGAGCAGCAGTGTTCCGGGAGACATTATGGAGGCTGTGATGCTGCCCTGTTTGCAGGCACCTCTCTGGTCTGAGGGAGGAGGTTACCCGTCTCCAGGCTGACCTGGCTAGGATTCGTGAAACCTCTTCCCCACCCAGGGACCACCAGGGCCACCACTGTTACCTTAGAGGTTGCCAAGAAAGAGGAGCCGTTGGACCAAGATGGGCTCAGGGAGGGAGAGGGTGGTGGAACAGAGGTGCATCCCTCCAGTTGTAGCTCTCCACAATTCATATGCTGTTCTGGCAAAGAGTGGTTCCTCTATGGAGGCACCTGCAGTGGAGACCAAGGAGGATGCTGGGAACCTCCACAAAGAAGACCCACAGGAGGGTGGCACGAGAGCACACAGGGGAAGGAAACAACTCCTCATGGGGGACTTAATCATTAGGAAGGGTAGACGTGGGAGAGGAAGGGGATATGGAGGTAAGGTGCCTGCCTGGCACCACAGCTTGGAGGGACAGGAAGCGAATCCTCAGGATCACAGGAGCAGCTGCACGTGGGAGGGAGCTGGATGTCATTATCCACCTAGGAAAAAATGACCTGGTTGTAAATGGGATCAGAGTGGTGCAAGAGGAGTTTTTGGAGTTGGGGAGGGGCCTTAGCCGAGTAGCATGTATGGTAACCTTCTCGGAGGTGCAGCCTGTCTATGGCAAGGATGATGCTAAGGTATTCTGCTCCATGGGATTCAATAAATGGTTGAAAAACTTGTGTGGAGCTCAGGGTTTTGGCTTCATTGGGGACTGAGGAGCCACCTGGAGGGATGCAGGCTTATACTGGCGCAATGGTCTGCGTCTGTCCAGGGGGGGATCCAGGATCCTAGGTGGCAGGTGTAAATGCTTCATTGGCAAGCATTTAAACTAGCCAAGGGGGGAGGCACTGAAAAGGAGAAGGGAAATCCTAGCCTCCCCCCACAAAGTGCAGTAGTTAGAGAGGTAAACACCAAGGCAGAGAAGTCAGTAGGGAGCAGGACAGGGATAAATGCAGAAAAAGGTGTTATGGACAGGGATGAGGCTAAAAGGGGTAAGACCATAAAAAATAAATTTCAGGTGATGAGTACCAATGCCCATAGTCTGTGCAACAAGCTCCCTGAACTAGTGGCCTTAATGGAAGAGGGATGCCTGGATATTGTGGCAGTCACTGAAACATGGTACACAGAGAACCATGAGTGGGAAGTCAACATACCAGGATACACAGTCTACAGGAGGGACAGGGTGGATAAAAGAGGAAGAGGAGGAATAGCTCTCTATTTAAGGGAAGGGGTTAAAGCAACAGAACTAAGAGTAAACAGGAAGTTGATGAGTCACTATGGGTCACCCTGGAGACAGGAAATTGCACCACAATCTGTGTGGGGGTTGTGTACAGACCCCCATCTCAGGGGAGGAAATGGACAAGGAAATGATAGAAGGCATCCATAAAATGGCAGAAAAAGGGGAGCTATTGTTGATGGCGGACCTGAATATGCCAGATGTTAACTGGAGTACCTTTGCTGCAGGCACATCCAAGAGCAGGGTCATTCTTGATGCCCTACAGGGGGCATGCCTCAGACAGCTAGTGTTGGAACCCACTCGGGAGGGAGAAATCTTAGACCTGGTACTCTCAAATGAGGAAGGAGAAAGGATCTCAGATTTAGAAGTGGGTAGCCATCTGGGAACAAGTGACCACCAAACAGTGTGGTTCACAATAAACACAGCCATAGAGTTCACAATAAACACAGCCCATCCCCCCTCAGCTAGTGGTCAAACAGGAATTCAGCATGTTTGCTGTTCATTTGCATCACCAGGTAAGAAAAAAGGTTTGTCTCCCCATACAACGCACAGGGGTAATGCCAAACTTCACCCAACAACTAACACACCAAAATCTGGCCAATGGAAAATCATGTACACAAATGCTCACAACCTGGGAAATAAGATCCCAGACCTGCAGGCAATAATGTCAGAGGCTAAACTGGACATAGTAGCAATTAGTGAGATGTGGTTTACCAGTAACCACACTTGGGAGACTTCAGTACCTGGCTATATATTGTTCAGAAGAGACCGAGGTGCAAAAAGGGGGGAGGAGTGGCCCTGTATGTTAACGAAAATATCAAAGCTACAGAAATTCAGAATACACATAAGGAGCCAGAAGAACTGTGGGTCACCCTGGAAACAGGAAATGGGACAGCCATAAGAACTGGGGTTGTCTACAGGCCCCCAGACCAGAGGGAGGACATAGACACATTACTGTTAGAAGATATACAAAACATGACAGCTAAAGGGGAGGTTCTGATAATGGGAGACTTCAACATGCCAGATACAGATTGGTCAATACCAGCAGGAACATCTGCCAGAACTAGAATCATAGTGGATTCCCTGCAGGGGGAGGGCCTCAAACAACTGGTACAGCAACCCACAAGAGACAGGGCTATCCTAGATCTAGTACTGACTAACAAAGAAGGGATCACAGATCTCCAGGTAGAAGGTCACCTGGGAGCCAGTGACCATCACATGGTATGGTTTAATTTGGCTACTACATCTAAATCATCCCATTCCAAGGCAAAATATGGGACTTCAGAGGAGCTGACTTTGATAAGATGGCCAACAGAGTTAAGCTAGCCCTGGCAAAAAGAAACACAGGTGAGGGGGTACAGGAAAAGTGGGCAAGCATTAAGGATGCAATACTTGAAGCAACATACCATTGTGCTAGACAGAAAAGGAAGTGGAAAAGAAGAAGGAAACCACTTTGTTTCTCAAATCCAGTAGCAGAAAAGGTCAGAGCCAAAAGGCTGGCCTTCAGGAAATATAAGAGAACACAGCGGAATGAAGATAGGGAGGCATACCAAACTGCCCTAAGGAAGCAGGTAAGGCAGTAAGGCAGGCAAAGTCCCAAACTGAGGAAACACTAGCACGAACAGTAAAAGAAGGTGACAAGACTTTCTATAGATACATTAGTGAAAGGAGAAAGTCCAGAGGGGGCATGCTAAGCTTAATGGAGAAATGGAGCATGTGAGGAGGAGGACCCTGTAAAGGCATCTATCCTAAATAGATACTTTTGCTCAGTGTTTACTGAAGAGAAGGTAGGGCAGGGCCCACAGCTCAGCATCATGGACACAGGGGAGGGAGGTGAGCACTACCCCTTCACAAAAGAAAGGGTCCTACAAGAGCTTGCTAAGCTCAGGGTGGATAAGGCAATGGGACCTGATGGCATACATCCCAGGGTACTTAAGGAGCTAAAGGAGGAACTAGCAGAGCCATTAGCAGAATTGTTTAGTGAGTCTCTGAGCACAGGAGAGGTCCCAGAAGACTGGAGAAGGGCTTATGTGATCCCGCCCACAAGAGTGGTAGCAGGGAGGAGGCGGGGAACTACAGACCGGTCAGTCTTACCTCAGTAGTGGGCAAGATTATGGAGGCACTTAAGGAAAGGATAGTGCAACACTTGGAATCCATAGGGCCAGGATCCATGACAGCATGGGTTTACAAACGGAAGGTCCTGTCAAACTAATCTCATAGATTTCTTTCACTGGGTAACCAGAGTGGTGGACCAAGGGGGAGCAGTTGATGTCACCTACCTTGACTTCAGCAAAGCTTTTGACACTGTTCCACATAGAAGATTGATAAATAATCTGGGTATGCTCGGGAGTGGGTCAAGTTGGTCAACTGGGTGGCAAACTGGTTGACGGGCAGAAAACAGAGAGTGGTGGTAAATGGTATACAGTCAGAAGAGATGCAAGTCACAAGGGTACCTTTTAGGATCAGTCCTGGGGCCAGTCCTATTCAACATCTTCATTAGTGACCTCAGATGGACTAGAGGGTAAGGCTTGTCTGTTTGCAGATGACACCAAGATCTGCAACAGAGTAGATGATCCAGATGGGGTGGGCAGAATGAGAAGAGATCTGGATAAACTAGCAGAATGGTCAGAAGAGTGGCAACTGGGATTTAATGCAAAGAAGTGCAAAATCATGCACATAAGGAAGAGAAACCCTGAAGCCACCTATAGGCTGGGAGGGGAGTTGCTAGCAGTCACAAAGGAAGAAAGAGACTTGGGCATCATCATCACTGATGACCTAAAATCATCCAAGCAGACCTCTAAAGCAGTAGGTAAGGCTAGGGGGTGTTAGTGTGATTAGTAGAGGTATCACAAGTCATAAGAGGGAGGTAATAATCCCTCTGTACAAGACACTGGTTAGGCCCCATCTGGAGTACTGCGTGCAGTATTGGAGGCCACACCTTTACAAGGACATTACCCAAATTGAGGCAGTCCAGAGAAGGGCAACCAAAATGGTGCAGGGACTGCATCAGAAGACATATGAGGACAGATTAACGGAGCTCAATATGTATACCCTTGAGCAAAGGAGGGAGAGGGGTGATATGATCGAGGCATTCAAACACCTTAAGGGCATAAACAAGGTGAAAGAGTCTAACATGTTTAAATATAAGAAAAATAGCGGGACAAGAGGACACAGCATGAGATTAGAGGGAGGCCGATTAAGGGGGAATGTGAGGAAATTCTTTTTCACAGAAAGGGTGGTGGATGTATGGAATGGCTTACCACAAGAAGTGGTAGCTATGAATACAGTGCAGGGCTTCAAACAGGCATGGGATAGGCATAAGGGGGCAATACAAATGACTATGAATAAATAGGCCACTGACAGAGCAAAGGCCGATGGCACATTTATAAGGTAGAAAAAGAAATGGGCAGACTGGATGGGCCTTGCGGTCCTTATCTGCCGTCAACTTCTATGTTTCTATGAGTCAAGCCATACTAAAACAAGAGTATTTAACTTTAGGAAGGCTGACTTTGGGAAAATGAGAGAGTGCTTTAGAAAGCACTAGCAAATGGGCAAGAAGGAGGGGTGGAGGAACAATGGAGAATAATCAAAACAGCCATTGCAGAGGCAAAAAGCCTTTGTGCAAAGCAAATCAATAAAACAAAATGAAGGAAAAAACCACTATGGTTCTCAAAAGAGGTGGCAGGGACGGTTAAGGAGAAAAGGATAGCATTCAGAAAATATAAGGAAACATGGAAGGAGCAGGACAGAGAACTTTGTCAGTTAAAGCAGAAGGAGGCAGGGGAAGGCAGTCAGAATAGCAAAGGCACAAACTGAGGAAAAGATAGCTAACTCTGTTAAGAAGGGGGATAAAACCTTTTATAGGTACATTAGGGAGTGAAGAAAGGTTTGTAAATATAGTCCTTGGTGCCATGAATAAATTTTCCAATGAGCAACCAACAAGTAAATTGATGTGGTTTCCATCATTCCTTTGGGGGGGATTCAGGGGACAATGGGGCTTTCCATTAAAAGGCAGGCCAGGTTGTCCAGTGATCTCTACTAGGAATAAGTGCATAGGACAGGAGGGGGGGAGGGAACAGAGGGTTAGAGGGAGAGGGGCCTGATGACATCACTAGGCAGGAAAGGGTAATATGACAAGGACAAGCCAGAGCCCCAGGGATTGGCTGGGGGGCAGAGCCCAAAGGGGGCCCTGACCAGGGGCCTATTATAGACCAAGGGATGGATATAGAGACTTAATAAAGGGGAGGGAATGTGGGCAGAGGGTGACAGTGAAAAAAGCAAGGATACTGAATGAATATTTCTGCTCAGTATTCACAACAGATGAGGAGGGGGAGATGCCTAAACCAAACAAGGGAGAAACTCTGAATAGTGGGGTTCGATACCAGTCCATTCACAGAAGAAAGGGTTTTGAAAGAACTCTTGAAACTGAGGGTGGACAAAGCAATGGGGCCTGATGGGATTCACCCAAGAATACTAAAAGAATTAAAGGTAGAACTTGTAACACCACTGACTACTCTTTAACAAATCAAGGGAGGATGGAGGGTACCTGAGGACTGGAGGAGAGGCAATGTGATTCCACTTCACAAAAAGTGGGAGCAGGGCAGAGGCAGGAAACCACAGACCAGTTAGTTTGACTTCAGTGGTAGGAAATGATGGAATCACTTCTGAAGGAAAGAATTATTGAGTACCTAGAGGTCAGTGGAGCACAGGACCCAAGGCAGCATGGTTTCACAGCAGGAAAGTCATGTCAGACAAACCTAATAGATTTCTTTGACTGGATGACCAAAGTAGTAGATCAGGGAAGGGCTATGGATATGGCCTACCTAGATTTTAGCAAGGCATTCGACACAGTCTCACACAAAAGATTAATATACAAGTTAGCCAGCCTTGGAGTGGGTCCCAAGGTGATAGCCTGCATAAAAAACTGGCTGGACAACAGGACGTAAAAGGTAATAGTAAACAGAGTCCACAGTGAAGAAAGGAGGGTAACTAGCGGGATACCGCAGGGTTCGGTACTGGGACCGGTCCTCTTTAATATCTTTATAAGTGACATTGGAGAGCACCTGGAAGGAAAGGTATGCCTCTTTGCAGATGACACAAAGATCTGCAACAGGGTTGATACACAAGGTGGGGTGGAAAGAATGAAAAGGGACTTGGCAAGGTTGGAGGAATGGTCAAATACGTGGCAGCTCAGATTCAATGCAAAGAAGTGCAAGGTAATGCATCTGGAAACAAAAACACGGGGAAGAGTACACAATTGGGGTAATTAATAACAACAAAATCAAAAAAGACCTAGGAGTAATTATATCAGATGACCTAAAGGTGGGCAAGCAATGTGCGAAGGCAGTAAGGAGGGCTGGGGGGATACTGAGATGCAGAGGGAGAGGCATCAACAGTAGAAAACAGGAAGTTGTTATCCCTCTCTACAGACAGTTAGTGAGGCCCCATCTGAAGTACTGCATGCAATTCTGGAGACCCCATCTCCACAAAGACATAGACAGAGTGGAGGCTGTTCAGAGAAGGGCATCCAAAATGGTGCAAGGTCTGCACCAGAAGACATACAAGGAAAGACTAAAGCAGCTTAATATGTATACCCTTGAGGAAAGGAGGGAGAGGGGGGACATGATAGAAACTTTCAAGCATCTCAAGGGAATTAACAAGGTACAAGAGGGTAATATCTTTCAGAAGAAGAGATGTGCAAGAACAAGGGGGCACAATTTGAAAATAGAGGGGGGACGGCTCAGAGGTAATGTTAGAAAGTATTTTTTCACAGAGAAAGTTGTGGATGCATGGAACAGCCTTCCTGAGGAGGTTGTGGAGTCAGGAACAGTGGGAGAATTCAAGAATGCATGGGACAGGCATAAGGCAATTCTAGTGGGGGGCAGGATGAAGTAAGCAGTTGATTAATTAGAATCTGCAGCTTATCTATCAGGTAGGGAAATGGGCAGACTGGGTGGGCCAAGCGGTCCTTATCTGCCATCAAATTCTATGTTTTTATGAGGGCCTACGAAGCAGGGTGGGCAAAGTTCCAGGGCTTCAGGGAGAAGCATGGGTGGGACAAGGATGAACAGGGACAAGCAGGTACGGAGGTTTGTGGTGGAGCTGTGGGAGGAAGGGCTAGCCCACACCACAATGGTCATGCACTTAGCTGGCATCAGCTGGGTATGCCAGGACAGGGGCTGGCCCAATGTAGGGGCCAGTAGGATCATAAAATGCATGGTAGCAGGGTGGTGTAGGGGACAAGCGGTCAGGGTGGACGAACAGCAACCCATAAAGAGGGAATTACTGGTAAGGGTCTTGGCGGCCACGTGGAAGATATGTACATTGGCCCATAGAGAGGTTCTATTCTGGGCCGTGTTTGCAGTGATGGCTACCGAGGCATTCTGGGTGGGGGAAGTGGTGGCCCTGAAGAAAACAGCCTCAGAGCAGGCGTTGCAGCATGAGGATGTCCTGTTTGGACATGACAGGGTGGTCATTATCCTGGCCAGGTCCAAGACAGATCAGGGAGGTAGAGGGCCACAAGTGTCACAGGTGAGGAAGCCACAGTGGGCCAGCTGCACCATGAGTGCACTGGAGGAGTACAGGAGTGCTTAGGGCAGGGCAGGGGGGAATGCTGTTCTGGCATGAGGACTGCTTTCCAGTCACTGGTTTCCAAGTAGGGGTGGTCCTCAAGATGGCGCTGGCATTTTTGGGTGAGAATCCCAGCAAATTCACCCCACATTCATTCAGGAGAGGAGCTGTAGTGGTGGAGTTACAAAGGGTAGGACGTTGGAGGTCTAGCAGCTATAAGAGGTATGTGAGAACATAATAACAACAACTCACACTGTGTATTTTGTTTCCATGGCAGGTTCCAAGAGGAAAATCTGGATAGTGGGACATTCTTTCATATACTTGGCTGAGAGGTTTGCAGTAGCCACCTCTAGAGGAGCAGAGCTGATATATAACAAAGCATACAAGGATGTTATGGAAAGGCATTAGGGGTATGAAGTAGATGCAGCTCATGCCTTTGATGGAGGAATTGAAATTGCAATGGGGTGCTCCAGATTGCATTGTGATACACCTGGGGGGGGGTAATTTAGGGAGCTTGCCATGGAGGGTATTAGGGCAGAACATAATGGGAGACTTGGAGAGATTGAAGGGTTGGCCAAGGGTGTCAATTGGCTGGTCCAATATCACCTCCCGGAGGGTATGGAGAGGGGTGCAGGATGTCAGGCCGATCAAAAAGGTCAGGAAGTGTTTGAACAGGAAGGTAGCCAGGATGGTAATAGAAATGGGGGGAGTTCACCTGCAGCACAGAGACATTTCCTTCAACCAACATGCAGTGTTCAGGTAGGACGGTGTCCACCTGTCAGAGTTTGGGATGTGTCTGTTCCTATGACCTATTGGGGAGCTAGTGCACCAGATGGCCAAGAAAGGGCTTAGATACTAGCTTGCAAGGGGGAGACCCTCTGTCCATCGCAAGCTGGAAGGGGGGGCAGTGGAAGTAAGGAAAAGGAGGAGCAAGTGGGGGAGAAAGGGGGGAAGGGCTAGGATACACAGGCAGGGGACAAAGAACCCAGACGTGGTGGTAAAGCAGGGAGGGGGATAGGTCCAGGCACCGGATTCAGAAGTGTCCAGGCCTGGAGGGCAAAAGACCCAGGGAAGTGGAATGGCCTGGTTCTGGTGTGGAGGAGGGAGCCAGATTCACGGTGTCCGGGCCCTGAAAGCAAGATGCAAGAAAAGACCAGAAGAAGGACACAATCCGGAGCCAGGAAAATTTTGAAGAATATTGATGTAAATTGAATTGTAAATTCAATGTTATGTGGTTTGTAAATATAGTCCTTGGTGCCATGAATAAATTTTCCAATGAGCAACCAACAAGTAAATTGATGTGGTTTCCATCATTCCTTTGGGGGGGATTCAGGGGACAATGGGGCTTGCCATTAAAAGGCAGGCCAGGTTGTCCAGTGATCTCTACTAGGAATAAGTGCATAGGACAGGAGGGGGGGGGGAAACAGAGGGTTAGAGGGAGAGGGGCCTGATGACATCACTAGGCAGGAATGGGTAATATGACAAGGACAAGCCAGAGCCCCAGGGATTGGCTGGGGGGCAGAGCCCAAAGGGGGCCCTGACCAGGGGCCTATTACAGGTATGACAGGCCAGGGCTCTGGCAGGATGACCTTTTGCTGGGATGCCCCACCCTCCCACCCTTATTAAGGAAGGTGATGGGAGGGAGGTATGGCACAAAGGAAAGGAACAGAGGGCAGGTCAAGTGCCCTAGGGGCCCTGGGCATGGTTTCAGGTAGGGTGGTCACTGCAGGGAGGCAGCACTGGCCCAGGGGCTAGGGCAGAGTCCCTGGCAGGAGGGCATGTATGCCCAAGGGGTGAAGTAAGGAAAAGTGAGAGAAGGGGGGAACAAGGGGGGAGGGGGGAGTATACATGGTCTGGGACAAAGAACCCAGACATGGTGGTAAACCAGGGAGGGAGATAGGTCCAGGCACCGGATTCAGAAGTGTTCAGGCCTGGAGGGCAAAAGCCAGGGGAAGTGGAATGGCCTGGTTCTGCTGTGCAGAAGGGAGCCAGATTCACAGTGTCCAGGCCCTGAAAGCAAGAGGGAAGAAAAGACCAGAAGAAGGACAGAGGTTGGAGCCAGGAAAATTTGGAAGAATGTTGATGAAAATTGAATTGTAAATTCAAAGTTGTATGGTTTATAAATATAGTCCTTTGTGCCATGAATACATTTGCCAATGAACAACCAACAAGTAAATTGGTGTGGTGTCCATCATTCCTGGGGGGATTCATGGGACAAAGTTTTATGCAGACATTCTGATAAAGCCTTACAAAATCAGACCAACATGAACAGTAACACATTTATTATATTCCATTAAACATGCATAAGCATTAGTTTTGGAAATAGTTATTTTCAGTTCCAAGGAATTATACAGTAGTGGCCAGTGCCTTCATACTTGGGAGAGGTATAACGTTTCTCTCTTTTTCACCAGTTAGTATACATCTGCATGAGGTTAGGAAAATGAGATAGATTATTAATATATGTTAAAATGAAATTTCTTGTCTCCAGTAAATTGTAAACAATTTAAAAAGTATTAAGCAAGCAGCTGTCTGCCAAAAGTTTTATAGATTTCACATGAATTGATGTCCTTACCTTAGAAATTAACAAAATAGTATTTTAAAATTGTGTTGAACAACTAAGTTGTCCATTATAATATTAATTATAGAACCTGAAAAATCTGTTGAAAATGTTTACACAATATAAGATTTAATGACAATTCTGTTTTTATTTCACATAGTTCTGTAATTATCTCCTCCTTGATGTTTATCACTATGGACAATTGTTTGAGAATTGGATTCTTGTTCCTCATGTTTTGCATGCTCTTTCTTCTTGTCTTCAAGAGATGTTACAATCCTCTGTTTATGAATCACAATTAATTGTCATGGAAATTATTAGATCACAAGCAGGAGATTATGATATCAAGTAAAGATGGACAGTAGACAAAGGTGACAACAGATGAAAACCAAAGTGCAAGGATCTTATTTCCATATAAATTTCACTAGTATACTATAAGTCACAGTTTCTCAAACAGTGCGTATGGCCTCACTGGGGAGGCCCAAACTTGTTTTTGGGGCTAAAGCAAGTGTAAAAAGTAGTGCATTTAAATTTTGAGTATTAGAAATTATGACTGAATGGATGAGGTAACTAAAAGAGGATAATAACAGATGACTTTATGTATTTATTTACAAATCAGTAGCTAGGAAAGGCAGACCGAGCTAAGGCTCATTTCAGGCATACCAAGCAAAGGGAAGGTAGTGAATACAATTCAAAAGATAACTTCAAAACAGTCAAGCAATACAAAATGAACAACAGTGCAAACAAACAGGAACAATGAACAAATAATAAGAAGCAACAATTGACCAATTAGACTGATTTAAGAGCAGTCCAAATACAAGGTTAAGCAGAGAGGTACTAGGATCAAGAGCAGAAGGGAGCAGAAGGATACCTGATAGTTGTTTAAATAGGGTAAGGTTAGAGGCAGAGGTGGGTAGGCAGGTTAATTCAGATAGAAGGGGAAATAGACAGAGAACATAGTCTGACCCATGAAGGTATTGCAACAAGGGGTCACAGTGGTTTGAGTATCAAAATAACAGAGTAAGCAGGCCAGCCTGGGAGGAGGGTTACCAGGAGGGTGGTTGCATTAAGCTGAATAAAATGAGAGCCAGCTACTCAAAAAAGTTTCACATTATCCCCAATGTACCATGCAAAGTATGCTGTTTTTCGAAGGGGAGCCCAAGATGATTTCAGCATTTAGGGGAGGCTTAGGATCTTTTCCATGGCTTCAGTGAGGCTCACTATAACAAAGTCTTAGAACTACTAGTATTAAGTGAATTAAGGAAGATAAAAACAGAACATACAGGGAATACACTTAAACTGCCTATTAATTTCAATTTCTTTGAGAGTAGCATCAGAGGCTGTTTCAGCACACTCCACATGGAGCAAGCCCCTCAGTGTTACCAAGCTTCTTCAAATACTGCATTGTAAACCTATTTTGCCTTCTGCCACCATACCCACTTAAAACTGTAGTGGTTACAACATATTCCCAAGCAGAGTTAGGGTGCTGTGGAGGAACACTGACTACCTGGAATCAATTCCTAGACATTTACTCCATCAGTGAGTTTCTTTTCCAGAGTGTAAAAGTCTTTATAAAATGGGCCAAAACAATCTCAAATGCTGATTGGCTGGATGCCCTTTACAGCTGTGTCTTTATCAACACATAATGGTTCAAAGGGCATTACTTCTGCCAACCTGAACTCAGCACAGACAAAAGTCACTCCATGCCACCATTTCCCCACTGCAGCTCCTCACCTAACCTCAAAGAGAACTGGGAGAGTGGTGGCACATAAAAGTAAAAATCACTGTAGTTTAATTTTGGCATATATTTAAGTCATAACCAGAGCATAAAATATGACAGTCTAACCTTTATTGTTCTTTCACTTCACACAAGTTTTCTGGCACCCGCTGAGATCTACAGCTCTGCCACAGAAATCTTCCCAGCACCTTGTGTGCAGTCCCAGCCTTCTCTGATCAGGATGACATTACTCGGAGTCGGCGCCATCTCCTTCCCCTTCCTGCTCTGTGACCGTCACCTAACATACGCTACAAAAAACTTCAATGCATCCATGGCCAGAAGAAAAATGAATGAAGTTTTCTTTGTTATTAAACACAATAAATACCCAAATACCTCATCTGTGTTTACAAATGCAAACCAGGAAGTGACTGTCTATGGCAGCTGCTAAGGGACATGCTCGCTCCCAGTCAGCCAGCCATTTCATGTAAAACAAAATAAGAAATTCATTTAAGAACACAAAGATAAAACAAACTAAATGAACATCCAAAAAAAAACATGCTATCTTGTATCTTGGCGGGGGGGGGGCAAGAATATCGCAGTAAATACTTCAGCCCATATAGCACATACTCAGTCCTGCTGACTGTCAATGAAATTGTCAGCAAAGTAAGACATATTAAAGAAATCAAAGGGAAAAAAAAAACACATTGTTTTGAGTGTTTTTATGGTGAGTGGGTGGGTTACAGACACCAACCTTCTGTAGTGAATTTTCATTAAAGAACTGCATTCCAAAAACCATAACAGACTATTTTTCTTGTTTTCTACTGATGTAATATTTTTCACTCTTTCAATATACACTTTTTATGTACATTTTTTTTAATTAACTTCTTTACAGAGGAGCCCATTTTATAAGTGTAAATTCACGCTCCGAGGTGTGGGTTATGTCCTGATAAGAGCATGCCCAGGTGCAAATGGCACTCAGCACCAGTGCCCCGTGCCTTATAATACACCTGGGCATGCTCTTATCAGGACATAACTCACACCTCGTCATGTGTTATTGCTTGCGTATAATTTACTGTTCCTACCATTAACAACCAAACAAACAAAAAAATGCTATAACTATTCCTTATGATCCTGAAACCTTCAGCAGCCTGAATGGCAGCAGGTAAACACAATATGTCCTTGATGTTTATTTGTGCCTTGTTCTTATTTAATGTTCCAACCTTCTGAATATTCATTGGGGGGCTACAGACATGTTTAACCCAAGGCTCCATTCTAAGAAACATTGCAGCAACTTTGAAGCACTGGTTCTGAACAATATAACTACAGTATGAGCTTTATTAAGCTATGTTTAGTTGGCATTTTAATCAAACATGACATCATATATAGTAGTTTTATGCTTTAGTATTGAATTGTGCTTTTTTAAAGCAGTCCCAGATTAATGATTACAATAAAAATTAAGTAGTATCACTTAATATTCAAGGGTATTAGAACATGAGAATTCAGTGAAGCATGCACTGTGCTGGTAAATAGATATAATTATCATCTTTTTTTTAATGCTCATGGTGTTATACTAGCAGATCATCTACTTGAAATATGAGTGGCACGAATGTTTGCAATAATGTGGCCTCTTATTTACTGATCGTTTTATCACACAAAACAGAAAATGTGAACCTTAAATTATATTTCAAAGCTGAGGTAATTCAGGACTCTAGCTCAGAAATCAGAGTGAAATTAAGAATCTTGGGGATTTGGGTTTTGTTGTTTTAAACTGCTTATCAGTGGCTACTACAGCACCAAAACATCTAATTGTGATTTTGATTATTCTTAGTTGCAGGATATGAAATACCAAAGAAAAGAAGGGTGTCCAAGAACCTCAGTTCCAACAATGTGAGCCTCTAGCTCAGTGGTTAGAGCACCCAATGGCATTCTGGGGGCATGGGTTCAATTCCCAGTAGGTTGCATTAAATTTGTTCTCACTACAGTGTGGGCTTTGTTGTTTAGAACTGTCCACTGTTAGTTAATCAATACCTCAGATAGGGAAATTCAATACTTATACAGTATCTGGACAAAGTAGGTCCATGTGGCCAATCAGGGTCATCATATTTTTTAACAGCAGGAACCTGAAAAGTCTTTGCCAATGTAGACATCAGTATGGCAATTTTTTAAAAGTCAGTGTACTGCTTGCTTCAATTAAATTTTCTGGTTATCTGTTTCACAACCTGATTGTTCTCTGGGTGAAAAAAAAGTTTCCTTAATGAGAAACCATGTTTGCACTACAAATATGTCCTAAAAAACACAATGTGTGAACCAGACTAGTGGCATGTAGGGCAGAGGTGCAAGGTTCCTCACCTCCTGCCATGCCAGCTGCCTTGGCTCAGGAATTGACATAGGTCATTCTGGCACTGGCCGGAGAAGGGAAGATTGAGCATCCCAAGGACAGGTCTTCTCCCTCAAGGAGGGGGTTAATGCATCCTTCGAGGTGGCTGCCACCAGAAGAATCTGAGTGGCAGTGCAGTGATATTTAAGGCAAAAGAAGTCCCAGCTGTTTGATGTAGTGGGGCATCTCCATGGAAGTGGATCTTGCACAATGCATAATTGCATGTGCTATGGTCCCAGGGAGAAAATGGAGGAAAACCCTCAACCATGGCAGGTGCCACCCTGGCAACTGTGCATCTCTGAGTCCTGCAGTAGATAATGGACATAGCACGTGGTAAGTTCCAGTGAAGCCAGGTGATGGGGCTGGGGGAAGCAGTCCAGATGGAGGCAGGTTGGCAGACAAGGCAACAAAGTACTGATTAAAATAAGACAATGTGCCAGACTTTACCATATCCTTCCTAAGTCACCCTGGCATTTTGGGTGCTTGGAAATGTGTATATATATATATATATATAATTTTATTCATAACTTCAATCTATATATCACATCAGGAAGCCCTAAGACTGTGTTTCAACCCATATGACCTGGTGCACCAATCTCGCTGCCAACTATAATGTCAATATACGGAGGGTGCTACAATGCATTCTGTATAGAACTGTTGGAGTCCTGTTTTAAATAACATTTTTAGGAACTGTAATTTAACTACATTAATTGCACTTACAGATGTCATAACCCTGCTACAGTAGGTTACTAAAGCAACACCTTTTATCACACTGACATACTGAGCAGTGTCTTCTAACCAGTGTTACTTCTTTCTATTACTCTGCACCAGACAGCAAACACCTGACATCCAGTGGTACCCCATCCATGCCCTGCTCTGATCCAAGCCTCATTACCATCCAGTACTACAACCCTCTCACTCCCTTATTCATGCAAAGCATCCTTGTTATCTACTGTAGTCACACTACCACACACTGCCCCTTTCCAAGTATAATTTACAATGTTAGAAGTGGCTACTTAAAACACACTGGAGTCATGATGTAATAGTAAACTACAAAGCATGACTGAAGTCAGGCATTATGGTTACCAAACTAATATAGACCTCATGTGGTGGGTACCATTTAAAAATGTATTTCTTATAAAAAAAAGACAATAAAATGGAACAGCAGTAGCCTCTCACCCAACACCAATGTTTCATGTAATCCATGCACTTTCTGAGGTGTCCATAACTAAAAGGTACCTATTGCATGAGGTCTGCATTAGTTCAGTAACCATGATGCCTGACATCAGTTGTGCTTTTCCCCTTCCAAGTATCCCTCGAATCCAGTGGTAACTCCCCTAAACCCTGTTTCATTGCTAGTATTTCTGGCATCCAGTAGAATCCCCCTTCCACTCATTCACACATTCTAAATATCCTTGCCATCCTGTAATACCCCTACACACAGAGCTTGTCCCATTTCAAGTACTGAAACACATCCAGTGGTACCTTCCTTACACCCTGGTTCATTGTTATTATTACTGGCATTCAGTGAAACCAATCTTCCACACCTTCAATCATTACAAATTTGTCTGTCATCCATTAGGACCCCCCAATACCCTACCTCATTTGAAGTATTTCTGGTGTGCAGTTGTATTACCCACCAGTGCAACACCCCCTATGGTGGCAAGCTCAAACCATCAACTCACCTTCTTGCCAGACCATCACCTTAATCAATTGTATTCACAATTTAAGAAATACACATATAGTGTATGTGATTAATTCCATTAAATGCAATAAATCTAAATTTTCCTCCCTATCCCTTAACAAATCACATTAAATTTCATGTTTGTTGAATTGAGCATACATAAGGGATATGCAATGGAAAGTGTGAAAATAAAAAATGTATTTCCATGAGTGAGGGGTGGGATCAAGGCTCATGAGTGGTGAAGCTATGTATGGCACTAGGAAATCTATCAGTGATAGGATAGAAGATGGTAACTAAGCTCCCACTCCACCACAAACAAGATTTACTAGATCACACCAAGGACTCAATCATAGCAAGCAGAAAAACGCTCTAAAGGACTGGAAAGAGGACCAAGAAAGCAGAAAACACAGGAACAGACCAGCAGGTAGAAGAAACACTTCAACTTCTGGTTCTTGGGCTGCAGTGTGCCTTAATGCCAGAAGCCTAGGTAACAAGATAAGTGACCTTTGAGCATGGATGACAGAGTCCTGAATGGACCTGGTGGCCATCACTGAAACCTGGGCATCAGCAAACAATAGCTGGGATATCATGGCTCAGGGTTATGCGCTCTTTAAGAGGAGTAAAGGGGAGCCAGGGGGTAGAGCTTTATGTTAAAGAGGGAATACAGACCAAAGCATGCCATGTCTGCTTTAAGAAGGAGTGGAATCCCTGTGGGTACAGCTTAGTTCAACTTCAGGGAAAGGATCCACATCAGGGCGGTATATAGGCCTCTGAATCAAGCAGAGGACAAGGAAAGTGAGCTTTTGGAGGAAATTAGAGGAATATCACTGAAAGGGGAATTAGTGGTGGTAGGTGGCCTAAACATGCCTGATATAGACTAAGGCATCCAATGGCTAGATCAGCTAGGACTCAGTCTGTGATAGAAGCCTTACAGGATTGCTTTCTCTCACACTCAGTCACCAATACAACTAGGCAGGAAACCATCTTGCATCTGATTCTCACCAACTCGGAAACAGTTGGGGAAGTCATGGTTGGGGATCTACTGGCTAACAGTGACCACAATTCTGTTTGGTTTGAATTATCCCTGAGGGAGGTGAAATCTCAGTCCAGGGCAGAAGTCCGAAATTTCAGAAGGGCTAATTTCAACAAAATGAGGGATCAAACCAGTGATAAACTAACTAAGATACATGAGCAGTTAGAAGAAGATGTGTGGGAATCAGTTAAACAAACCCTCATAGAGGTCACAAAGATATGCATAAAGATCTGTGACAAAAAGGAATAAACACAAATGCCCCATATGGTTCACTAGTCAAGTCAATACAGCCATTAGGGCCAAGAGAGGAGCCTTCCTCAACTTCAAAGGGAAGCAGGGAAACAACCTATGGGAAGATTATGTACAAAAGAATAAGGAAACTAATTTGGCAATGAAACAAACAAAGGCAGCGGTGTAACTTCAGATAGCAAAAGGAGTCAAGGAGGGGAACAAGCAATTCTTTAGGCATTTAGAAGAGAAGAGAAAGAAAGGGGGAGAGGTGGTTGGATTTAAAGATGGAGACAGGACGGTGGAAGAAGACAGACAGAAGGCCACTGCTCTGAACAAATACTTCTGTTTAGTGTTCAACAAGGAACACAGTGGCCCAATGCCTGACAGTGGCATTACAGCACATGGCAGGGGTGTCCCACAATTGGAAACACAAATTATGACCACAGGCAGGGTTAGGGAGGTGCTCAAGCATGTAAAACAAGACAAATCTCCTAGACCAGATGGAATACATCCAAGGATATCAAAGAAGTTGCCAGGTGAGTTAGCGGACCCCTTGGTGCATCTATTTAACCATTCACTTCAGACGAGAGTCATGCCAAGGGACTGGAAGAGTGCTGACATGGTGCCTTTACATAACTGTGAAAGCAGGGAGGAAGCCAGTAACTATAGACTGGTTAGCCTCACATCAGTGTTAGGAAAACAAATGGAGGTCCTGACTATACAAGACCTAGTGGAATACTTGAGTAAGAATGGCCTTCAGGATGACAAACAACATCGTTTCATGGTGGGCAGGTCATGCCAAATAAACCTGATAATATATTTTGATTGGGTAACTAGGAAAATGGATAGGGGCCATCCAGTGGGCCTCCTCTAATTTGACTTCTGCAAAGCCTTTCATTCTGTGCCACATAACCACCTGCTGTAGAAGCTTAATGATTTGGGCATAGAAAACTACATTGTTAAGTGGGTGGGTAACTGGCTGGTGGGCAGGAAGCAGAGATTAGTTGACAATGGAGAGAAGTCAGAACAGGGAGAGGTGACAAGTGGGGTTCCTCAGGGCTCAGTCTTAGGATCAGTCCTACTTAATGTGTTCATCAGAGACATAGGAGTAGGCATTCAGGGCAAAATTGCACTGTTTGTGGATGACACTAAGGTAGGTGGTAGGGTGGACAGTGAGGTAGCAGCTGGGAACCTACAGAAAGATCTGAAAAAGTCTGAAAAATGGTCTAGAGTCTTCATGGCTGAAGTTCAACACCAAGAAATGTAAAGTGATGCATCTAGGCTAAAATATCCCGAGAACAGCCTATTGTCTCAATTGGGTCAAGCTCAGTGCCTCATAAGAGGAAAGAAATCTAGGATTTATCATATGTAACACCCTATAAAAATCCAGCCTGTGCAAAACAGCATATAGTAGGATCAACAAAATGTTGGGGTGTTTAGGGAGAGGATTCAACGGTAGGGATCAGGAGGTAATACATCCAATGTACAGATCCCTGGTGAGTCAGTGTCTACACTATACTCAAAACAAAAATCAAACTTAATAATCCTAAAAAAATCCCTTTGGTTTTAAGTAACAAGTAGTCATTTTAATGAACTCTGGAAACACTAATAATGTAAGAGAAAATGATAACTATTAATGAGAGCTGGTTGTGTTGGACTAATGTGTGCAAATAAAAGTAGTAATGCTTAACCTATTTTACAGTTGTGATGCATCACTGCCTAAATGAGTGGCCATGCCCTGGCACAACTGTTACTTTTGCATGTACTTGTTTCTCTGACAACTGGCAACCGGGAGAAGCACACTGAACTAAGGCCCATTTGCAGGTGCAACCCATGGGGAAAGGGAAAGGGAAGTGGGAGTACAATTAAGCAACATACACAGTATAAAAAGAAATAATACAAAGAAAAGCAGCAATTAAACACATTGTAAGCTGCACACTCAAGCAGACTAGATAGACTTACTGCTTGATTCTGCTGGTGGTTTTGTATCTTTGCATGTTCATACATAAAAGCACAGGAAGTGTACTAATGTACATGGTGAAGTGCAATAACATTGGGGAATGCAAAGAAAAAACAATGTTACATTTGGTTGCATAGTTAAGCAGAAGAAAGTGAACAATGGATGTATCAAGATAGCAGTGCATTCGTTGTTGGGAAGAGACAAATTCAAATGCAGTAAGTCCCCAGGTGGATGCCCTCCAACAGTAAGGTAAGGACTTCACTGGGGATTTCAGGTCAGGCAGAGGCAGGCAGGAGCAAGAAGGTGCATTAGGGCAGTGAGGACTGAGCCACGAGGGACTGGTAATGAGCTGGGTGAAGTTAAGGGACTCAATCTTTTGGGTAGTTGGCCTGAAGGCTGGGTAGAGCTAATTGACATCAAAGTCCCCAAGGAGGAGGATGAGTTTACCAGCTTAGAAGTATTATAGGTGGTGAGAACAAAGAGAGACAACCAGTGAAGAGGGGAGATTTTAGCGGAGGCTACAGAAGCTACATTAGCCTTGCCTATGGTAGAAGGCCCTGGGTTCAAGATTGTAAAACTACATTTTTGGATTGGCATGTGATTCATATGCCCAAGGCAGCTCCTTTCTTAGGGCAGACACAGAGGTGCTGCCTCTCAAGAAATTGTTCTGTAGGTACACTGTTTTTTTGGCATTAACAGTCCCAAGGGGATACAGGGCATCTTATGCAAGCTAGGCAACTGCACTTCTGGTTTTGCACTTGCTATGCTGCAAGTGACTGGCATTAAACTTCATTAAATAATAGTTCCCAATTTATCTTCAATCTGCAGTGTGAACAGCTTATTACTCTTTGCTTTTGTGCTTTCTTTTAGTCAGATGGCAGCCAGCCTTGGTGGCAGGAGAGTTTGTACCATTCACACTAAACTGGATTTAATCTTGTATTTTTTTCCATATTCTCCTTATTCTCACTGGCTGTGGCAAGCTTGGCTCTTTTCTTCCCAGCCCTACTATCCCCCTCAATCTACCATCTGTTCAATTATTACCCCAATGGATTATCCCCACAATAGTTCAGAAAAGGGAGGTCCATCCCTCTGAAGCCCGGATCCAGTCTGCCAACAGCTCACCTGGTGAAGAGGCAAGTAGAGGGGCAGTGTGTGTGCCATTAATGCCTGACACACCATATTTCCTTCTTGTTTCTCTCCCCATCCCTGAGCCACACCATATTCAGGTTTATGCAAAAGATTTGTGGCTCAAGCATCCCAGGAAAATGGCTCCCTCTTCCAACCCTCACTAAGGTCTGCTGTTCATACTCCCAGGGGCTACTACTAGGCCTCCACCTGGTGGCAGCCAAGAACTGAGGCACACCATCCCAATCTGGGAGAAGAGAGCTGCCAGGTGGCTATTCAATCTTCTCCCAGCCTTCCCTACAGGCCGACCCCTGGTGACTCATGCTCATTCCCGGACATGGCTTGCTGGTATGGCAGGAAGTAAGGCATTCATTGCTTTAGTCCTCCACACCACCAGGCCAACCTACATTCTATTTTTGAATGGCGGCATGTGGGAAGGAAGTGGAATTGGGTGCCTTGTACTTGGTGGGTGGGTAATGTCTTGAACTGGATTTGGAAGAGGGGAATAGGATCAGGATTTCTCTGAGGGTGGTGGAAGGGGTATATGCATAAAAGTAGTATTTTTAACTAGTGAATGCTCTTAATTTTGCTGGGAGAGAAAAGTGTATTGAGTGCTATTACAATGGGGGATCATGACAGTTTTAATGGTTAGGGTTGGTGATGGAGGACATTAAGGATGCTATTAGAGTGTTGGGGGAAGGTTTGGCTTTATTTGTTTATTTTTTTTTTTTAAAGATATGTTTTCCAGCAAAGCTGAAAGTGAGCCAAAACACTTTGTGAAGTTTCTCATAGTACAAAGTTCCCTACTTTGCATTGGCTTTAAAGGCAATGTTTTAAATTGCTGCATCTCTACTCAGCCTTCCTGTAGTTTTATCTTCTTTACTATGCAGATCAGCTGCATGGGCAATGACCCTGACTGAAACTTGTGTCACAACACAGATTCCTGACCCATTGCCATTTCCTTAGTATGGCAAATCCCTTCGGCCAATCACAGCTGGAGCCATTTGCAGTGCAAAACCTCAAAAGGACTTTTAAGAGAAAGCTTGTCTCCTGGCTTTACAATGTGTTATACAATGCTTTCCATGGCCATAGCAAATCTGGCTGAGTCTTGGCAACCCAGTTCCTGGTGTGACCCTGTTTATTATGTTTGCTTGCACGCATGTGCAAGAAACATAATGCCATCATCTGAGTTTTCGGAGGTGTGGCAGCCCTCTTCCAATTCAGGTAGTGTGTTTGCAGGCGCGGCTGCAGTTCTCCAATGCCTGCTCGAGCTGTCTATGACAGCTCCAAAATACAGTGGAGTACAGTTGAAAGGGGGAGCTACGCTTCAGTGAGCAGCGATAAGATATCGCCTGCCTGCGCGCACTCCTCCTACACACACACACACACACACACACACACACATCACAGATGCATACTGTGTGCTGCCCCCCAAGCACACAACTGTATAACCAACGGGTGCCCACTCCCGTCGGCTGTGCTGTGCTCCACCCCAAAGTTTTCCACATGCCACGCTGGGTGCCCACCCCAGTGGCATACGCATGGTTAGCCCGACGGGGTGCCCAATCCTCGCCGGCTCCACTGCTCTCTCCCCCAGAGTACAGGGTGCCATGCAGGAGCCCACCCAGTGTGGCAACAGATTCTGTCATCAACGGGGTGCCCAATCCCCATCGGCTCCACTGTCTCCCCAAGCATTGGTGCCACGCTGGGAGCCCACCCAGCGTGAAAAATGTTGTAGCCGATGGGGTGCCCACCCTGTCAGCCCAGCCCCCCCAAACAGCTCTTTTCAGCTGCTACGCTGGGAGCTACCCCAGCGTGGCAAACGCCCCGCCGTCCTCAGTAAATACACCTGCAAATAAAACACTGTCCCTCGCGCTTCTCCCTGCCCCTCTCCCACAACTTGCACCCACTCACTGTGCACCCTGCCTCCCCACACCCCCCCTCACCACATACTTACCTCCGGACCTCGGTGCGATGATCTTCGGTGGACCGGGAACACGTCTGCACTCTTCAAAGCCAACCGCGAACTGAGGAAATGCCAGTAAGTTGTATAATGGGATAGATAGGGTTTTTTCAACTTTGCTGCATATCTCAGGCATTTTTTGGAATTTTTGCATCAAATTTTCAACATGGGTTTTTTGGGACCCCTTCTCATGAATGCTGTCATTGTTGTGGTGTTATTCAGGCCCGAAGGGTGATTTTTCAATCACTGTACGAAACCACCTTTTGGGACTGATTAATGAAACGACACTGCCAGTGTTCATGAGATGGGCTCTCATGAAGCCTATTTTGAAAATTTGGTGGAAAAATTCCAAAAAATGACTGTTTTACAAGCGTGCATTGTGCAGTTCCTATGCACACTCGTAAGTTCGTGAATTTTCAATATTTTCACTCCAAATTTTCAACTTTGCCATTTTACCACACCTTCTTATGAGTAGTATAGCTGTCATTTTTCACATCTCACCCAAAATGTGTTTCCGCCCATGTAGCGCACAATGGCGCAGTCGGTGTGCAAAATCAATGTACAGGACAAATTAAGAAAATCACAGTGACACTGTTCATGAGCAGAGGTCTTAAAATGGCTATGTTGAAAATTTGGTGAAAAATCCTAAAATGTCTGTTTCATTTAGCGTATTGCGCAGTTCCTATGCACTTACCGTAAGTTTGGCGTAATTTCAATATTTCATCCAGATTTTCAACATTGCTATTTTATTACACTTCCTTATGAGCAGTATAGCTGTCATTTGTCACATCTTGCCCAAAACATGTTTCTGCCCATGTAGCGCACAATGGCGCAGTCGGTGTGCGAAATCAATGTATGGGACACATTAAGAAAATCACAGTGACACTGTTCATGAGCAGAGGTTTTAAATGGCTATGTTGAAATTTAGTGAAAATATTCCTAAAATGACTGTTTTATGGCGTGTATGATGCGCAGTTCCTACGCAGGCTCGTAAGTTTGCAAATTTTAAATATTTTCACTCCAGATTTTCAACATTGCCATTTTATTACACTTCCTTATGAACAGTACATCTGCCATTTTTCACATGTAGCCCAAAATGTGTTTTCGTACATGTAGCGCACAATGGTGCAGTCGGTGTGCGACAGCAATGTTTGGAACAGATTAAGAAAATCACAGTTACACTGTTCATGAGTAAAGGTCTTAAAATGGCTATGTTGAAAATTTGGTGACAAAAGTCCATAAAATGACTGTGTTATGAGTGAGCATTGTGCAGTTTCCACACACCCTCGTTAAGTTCATGACTTTGTAATATTTTCAGTCCAGATTTTCACCAGTGTGGCATTTTTCCACACTTCCTTGTGAACAGTACAGCTGTCATTTTTCACAACATGGCCGAAATGTGTTTTCACACTTTCAGCGCAGAGATGCGTGGTCACTGTGGGAAATCATTGTTCGGGACAGATAAAGAAAATCACAGTGACACTGTTCATGATCAGAGGTCCCAAAATGCCTGTGTTGACAATCTGCAGTAAAAAAATCCCCAGACTAATTACATTACCGGTGTGCGTTGCACAATTTCTATGCACACTTGTGACTTCACCATTTTTTTAATATTTTTACTGCAGATTTGCAACATTACCATTTTTTACACCTCCCCAAGAACAGTACAGCTGTCATTTTTTACATCCTGTTTGGAATGTTTTTGTACCTGTGGTGCTAAATGCCGTAGTCGCTGTGCATAAGCAGCTTTTGGCTAACAAATGGATATTGCCACTGTTCATGAGGTGGGGCCACAAAAACCATGTTGAAAATTTGGAGTGAAAATACCAACGAATGCTTGAGGTATTAGGGTTTCCAACCATAACGCCCAACCCTGTAGAGAATGACAGGCATCAGGGGTGTGACTTGGGATTCTTACCTGTAATGCTCATACCATTCCACACCCTGCAGCCAGTGAGAGGCATCGAGGTATACCTTGGACTCTTCGGCCCCAAAGTTCACCCATTCTCCTATGCCACACCCATCTCACCATATTTCCTGATGGAATGGCTACGAAGGGCCAAAGACCCTAGCACACCGTGACACTTGTCAGTGTCTGCAGGGTGGTGTGGTGAAATGGCGTGGCCATTATGCCTGATGACCCAAAGGCACACCCCAATGCCTGTCACTCTCTGCAGGCAGTTGGTGGTGTTGGCTTCAGTTCAATACTTCACTGCCATTCCTATTATGCAGCTCTGTAACTTCTACACTACCACTGCCAATGCCAGCAAGCAAACATTCGGCATTGACAAATGCTTGTTTTTATTTTTGTTGTTGTCATTATGTAATTAGCTTTTCTCACTAAGAAAAAACTTATTTGTGCAGAATGTCCCTATGCCAAAAAGGCTTATTTGTGCCAAATGTCTCTATGAGAACTTAACTGGGGGATCACACATAGTGCTGTTGAAAATAACATTTCACTGGTGAAATAACTGCAAAAATCAGAATGTTACTTCTGCAGAATTTTGGAATGCACTTTGGCAACTATTGCAGAAATTCTGTCTTAGAATGGCAGAATAAATGTATGACTTGTGAATTACTGTTTTAAGCTGTGGAAAGAAATTCAGCAGAACTGATCACTCTCAGTGGTCAGTTATGTGGGATTACTTTCCATAGTTTAATGCATTAATCCACAATTTGTACATTCATTACACAGTTCAGTGAGCCACTGAACTGCAGAATGAATGTATGAATTGCAGATTAATGTTTTATACTTCAGAAAGGAATTCCACAGAACTGATAACTGACCCGCAGAATGATTACATGTATTGCGGATTGATGTTTTAAACTGCTGAATAAAATTCCTCTGAGCTGTCATTCTGCGGTTCATGTTTATTAGTCCACAAATCATCCAGAAACGTTTGCAGAATAGGGTGCAAATTCACCAAACACTTTCGGTAGATTCAGATTTTACCAAAGTCAGGATTTTGGAAAAATTCCATGAAATTTGTGACATTTCATGAAATTTCCACAAATTCAGAATTCACAGATGCCACCCAGCTCTAATCACACAGTCAAAGTCTTTCAGTCACATTATGCCCTTCCATTACCCATATGTGTGGATGTAGTTCTTTGAAATATATCACTTCAGTAGAAAGTAGTTACACCACTTGCCTCCAGCCTGAGAGGAATAATGGGCTACAATAAACCAGATTCATCAAATAGAGAACCCAACACATGACACATACAGTACAGAAAGTCTGCATAAGGATGCTTTTGACAATGAACATATTTAGTGTGACTATGTATTATCCCAAGAGTAATATATTTTGTTCTTGAGAAATAACATGGTATACTGGTATTCAAAGGAGACATGCAGAGCTGAAAGAGGTGTTTTCATAAGCAACATGCCAAAATAAATAAAAATAATGTGCCAGGCAGGGACAGAATATTTTCTTTCTAAAGTAGGCATGTGGAAAACAGAAAATGATCTAGAACCACAATTTATATTTGTATATGTTTCATCTGATCTGAGACTAAGCAGAGACTGCTTCCAATAAACTTCCTTCTTGTGACCAACACTTATTCTAACATTATGCTATCCTGACCTTATGCATAACTATTCTCAGCATGTAAATAACTGTACTTAGTTGCTAATAATTCTCCTTCACATTTCCTTTTGATCCCTTCCGCTCATTCCCCTCACCCCTCTATGGCTTTCCCATATCTACCCTCTGAGCTCCCTTGCTCACTTTAAAATGCTTTGTCCCATATGTTCTCACCTCTGATGAGGCCTCTGGGCTGATGCCATCCCTTACCTTGTTGATTATTAGATATTAGGCAGTCTATGTTCTCATTTTCCTGTAAAGGGTCATTTCATAAGACCCCACCCCCTCTAATATGACCCTTTGAATTCCAGGTTTTAAGCAAATATGCACCATGGCATACACTGTACAATGGAACATGTATTGCAACTTCTTTAGTTATACACTCTTGTAATGTCTTGTATAATTCCTTGTTTTGTTTGTTCTCCGTCTCATACTTTTCCAATATGCATTGTTCTTCTGAGGTGGCACCTATGAAATGATCTTGTTCTCAAAGGTGTTATCCAAAATTTCAATAAATAACATAAACTAAAACATGACAGGTGTGTACAGTATTTATTTATGGCTTAATAATTGTATATCTCAGGTATGGTATGGTCTTAAAATGCCCTCAAGATGCAGATCCAGAAGCAAATGGTTTGATACCTTTTATTGGACCAACATAGATGCTGCAAAAAAGAAAACAATGTCTAAGCTTTCAGACCAACCAAGTCCTTTCCCATTGATTTATGCCAGTTATTCAGAAAATCACATTCTATTAACACCCAGATAATACATTAAAAACAAATCAGAAAAAAATCTCATTGGTTTAAAGTACCTGTTTTAAAAAAATCACAGATTTAAATGGAAACCAGAATTATTGATCATAAATAAGCATCTATGAAGTGTGTTATTGGCTTTTAAAATAATACAAGATAAATACATTAACTGGGGGTGCTAAAAGGTGCATTTTTTACTGCTTGGTTAAAAAATCATTACTTGTGTAATAATTATGATGAGATAATTATATGGGTTGGAATAGTCATTAGCTAGTCACAATGTTCCATTTGTCTATGCCATTTAAAAAAAATGTGGAAAATATCTGGGTGATTAATGTGATTGATAACTAAAATATGCTGTGCACTAAAAATGTGTCATGTCGCATGTAGCTCCTCTGAGAACTTCTCCTGGTCTTCTTAGTATCATGGAGATGCAGGTTCATGAAAGCTGTCTGACTAAATCAAGACTCATTACACATTAGAAACATAGAAACATAGAAGTTGACGGCAGAAGAAGACCATCAGGTCCACCTAGTCTGCCCATTGTCTTTTAGCCTAGCCTTTTAACTGCTCTTGGGATTGAGGACTCTCTTGCATCTGTCCCATGCATTCTTGAAACCTACCACTGTGCTTGCCCCCATTAATCTGGACTACATAAATAGAAATGATACAAAAACACAAAAAAGGGTGTGGTTCTCCATTACAAAGTACTACAAGGGTGTCTTCTGATTTTTCCAATGAGAAGATACAGAAAGATATATCCTAGATGACACATAAGCAATGTTGGCAGGATTTTCAAAAGAATATCTGGCCAGGATCTGTCCTCCCATAATTTCAAAAGTGGGTATATGTGTGAAATGGTAGATCGTTGATTAGGTGGTCTATTTACATTCACATTTCAGATGCATTTTCATCCAAAAATGCTGCATTTGCATCATAATTTCTGCTGGTTAAATTTGTGCCATGCTGTTGCAGTAAATCAAAAGGTTTTGTTGCTACAGAAACAGAGGGACATTTCTGAAACCAGGGAGTGTGGTCACAGATACAAGTGCATGATGCAGAAGCGGCACACAATTGCATCTGCAGATGCCCTTTTGAAAATCCATCCCTATGTCTTTTCTCATTTTATGTTTTATGTTTACATCTCAGCCATTGTAGGAATATTAAATACTACTACCATATTTACATATAATGTTAAATCTTCAGTTTTAGAGCATTCATAACATTTAAAATATAGTGCTGTGCAATCTTTCCAAAATTCAACCTTGCAACTCCAATTTATGACCAAGCAAAGTTTACCATAGTTTAAACTGGGTTGATCTTGAACAGTCAAAATATAAATAACAAAGGGCCCTATTTTCAGATCCGTCTAACTGCACATACACACAGGTGTGCCGTGTGAAAAAATAGGGCCATCCATCTCTGGCGTCATATTCAAACAGATAGAAACATTGAATCATAGAAACACAGAAGTTGTTAGAAGATGGGGACAATACGATCCATCACATCTGCCCTTGGTTTCCAACCCCCCCCTTACTTAACTGCCTACTTGAGTATCCCACATTGTCTGTCCAATGCCTGCTTGAATTCCCCCACTGTCTTGGTTCCAACCCCCCCCCCCGGGCAGGCTATTCCATGGTTCCACAACACACTCCGTGAAGAACAATTTCCTCATATTGCTCCTGAACTTTCCTCCCTAAAGTTTAAAGTCATTCCCTCTAGTCCTGTTGCAGTCTTTTAGCTGAAAGGAGTTCTGCACATGCACCCTGTTGTTGCCTTTAAGGTATTTAAATGTTTCGATCATATCCCCATGATTTCTGCGTCCTATACTCTAGGGACTATAATTTTAGGTCATCTAGTCTCGCCTTGTATGGTTTCTGATGCAAGCCCTGAACCATCTTTGTTGCTCTTCTCTGTACCATCTCTAGCCTATCTATGTCCTTCCTGAGGTGTGTGACCTCCAGAACTGGACACAGTACTCCAGGTCAAGCCTTACCAGGGACTGATACAGGGGCAAGATTACTTCATGCCTTCTGCTTGTGACACCCCTTCCTATGCATTCCAGGATGCCACTAGCTTTAAGCGCTGCCTTTTCACATTGTTTACTGACCTTGTGGTCATCTGATCTGATCACCCCCAGGTCTCTCTCCTGCCTAGTAGACACAAGCTGCTCTCCTCCCACTAAGTACAGTTTCACTAGGTTACATTTTCCCAGGTGCATGACCTTGCATTTTTTGGCAGTGAATTTCAATTGCCAGGTCCTGGCGAATCCTCCAGTTTCTGGAGATCAGCTTCCATGCTATTCTGTCCTCTGGTGTGTCCGTCTTGTTGTCAATTTTGGTGTCATTTGCAAACAGGCACACCTTTCCCTTCAGTTCATCTGCAATGTCGCTGATGAATATGTTGAAGAGGACTGGCCCCAGAACCAAGCCCTGAAGGACCCCACAAGTCATCCTCCCTCTTCTGACAGAGTGCCATTCACTAATACTCTCTGAGTTCTCCCACGTAACCAGTTTCTGACCCAGTTCATTACCTTGGGCCCGACTCCCATGTTCTCCAGTTTTTTGACTAGTCTCCTATGTGGATCAGAGTCAAAAGTTTTGCTGAATTCTAGGTAAACCACATCCACTGCCCCACCCTGATCCACTGTTTTGGTGACCCAATTGAAAAAATCAACCAGGTTTGTCTGGCAGGACCTCCCTGCCATGAAACCATGTTGATTTTGGTCGAGCTGACCAGTTTGCTCCAAAAAAAGCTATGATTCTTTCCTTCAGCAGGGACTCCATCAGTTTTCTCATGACTGACATTAGACTAACCAGACAGTAGTTTCCTGGCTGTTCCTTGCTTCTGCTCTTGTGGAGTGGCACTACAGTTGCTCTCTTCCAATCCTCTGGCACCTCCCCGCTCCTCAACGATTTGTTGAAGAGCAATGCTAAGGGGGCTGCCAGTACCCTCCCAAGTTCTTTAAGTATTCTTGGGTGTATCACATCTGGCCCCTTAGCTTTATTTACCTTTAACTTGTCTATTTAGTCTAGGACCTTTTCCTCTGTTAAGAGACCCTTGTCTATTCCTTCTTTATGCCTACTGTTGGTCCATTTCTCTCTGCTCTCTGCTTCCTGTGTGAAGACTGAGCAGAAGTACTCATTGAGTGACTCTGCCTTCTCCCTGTCTTGCTCTGTGGGTCATCCATCTTTTTTTTTGGTTGTCCGTCCTTTTTTGTGATTCTAACAATGCCCCCTTTGGTCTTCTTTTTTTTCTTATATGTACCTGTAGAAGGTTTTGTTACCCTTTTTTACTTCCTGAGCTATCCTAACCTCTGTCTGAGCCTTTGCATTTCTTATCACTTTTCCTGTCTTTTTTAGTTTCTCTTTGTATTCTGTTTTGTCTGCCTTGTTCCCTGACTCCTTGTACCTTCCGAAGGCTACACGCTTCTTTTTCACCATGGTTGCCACCTCCTTGGAAAACCATAGTGGAGTCTTTAGTCCTTTTCACCCTGAACCATTCCATGTTATGGTCACTGCTGCCCAGGTGGTTCCCTACTTTGATGGCCAGAACCCTATCTCTATTTATGAATATCAGATCTAGAATCATGTTACCCCTTGTTGGTGATGACACTAGTTGACTTAGGCCTGCTTCCTGTAGTGTGACTAGGAATTCCCTGCTTTTTTTGTAGCAAGATCCAAACTGATTGTGCTATCTGTTTGAATATCAAACCCTGATAGCACAGTGCTCAGCAACCAGTCACCATGATTGGCACAGCGCTACAAGAGGGCAGGGCAGAAGACCTCCCTAAGAGGTACAGCACTGTGCACACTGGTTAGAGCCACAGACCCCATGGGTGATATTCAGCCCAAACATGCAAATAAGCCCATTGGGCATGCACAGTGCTAAGGGCTATTTGCATGCCCATAATGGGCTCATCTGCATGTGAGCAAAATCAGAGTTCACTGGGCCAGGTTCCCCCCAGCCCCATTCCCTGGATGTAAAACAATGGTGGTGCAGCATCCCTCCCCTGTACCAATCCCCATTCTCATGTAGAAAAATTAAACATTGGTTGCACAGCATCCATTCCTTGCCCTGATCCCCATTCCATGAATAAATTAAAACACATTAGTGGCTCAGCATCCCACCCCTGCCCCAATCCCCATCCCCATAAATAAACAAACACATTGGTGGATCAGTGTCCCTCCCATGCCCCGATCCCTGTCCCCATAGATAAAAGCATTATCAATGGTGGTCCAGCGATCCCTTCTCCCTTCTCCCTTCCCCATTCTCCAATCACCAGCCCAATTAGCAACATAAAAGTCCTGGTAGTCTAGTGGCCCCCCACCACTCTACCCCAGCAGATAATTACCCACCACTCCACTACCCACACAACCTGACCCATGTCATCGACTGGCACAGTGCTATTGACAGCCAATGACTGAACTGGAAATGAGCATGTACAGTAGACAGTATGCCCTCATTCATTGACCAATGAGTGTGTACTGTCTACTGTACATGCTCAATGACAGTTCAGTCAGTGGCTAGCCATAGCATGTGCTAGGAGGGCTGTTCCAGTAACTGGCATGGGTTGGGTTGGGGAGTTGGATTGTGGGTCACTACCTGTCGGGTTGGGGGCTACTAGACTACAAAGGCCTTTATGTTGCTAACTGGGATGGTGATCTGAGAATGAGGGAGGGACTATGGAACCATGATAGATAATGCTTTTATCTATGGGACTGGGATCGAGGCACGGGAAGGACACTGATCCACCAATGTGTTAATTTATTTATGAGGACAGGGATCAGGGAAGAGAAGGGATCCTGAGCCACTAATGTGTGAATTTTTTTTATGGGGATGGGAATTGGACAGGTGAGGGATGCTGAGCCTCCAATGTGTTAATTTATTTATGGGAATGAGGACTGGGGCAGGGGAAAGATGCTGAGCAACCAATGTGTGAACACTTGCTGTGCTGCCAGAGTGTATACACATCTTAAAAACCTATACATTCTAAATCTTCTGGCAGACTAAGGGTTAATTTATTTATGGGGACAGAGATCGGGGCAGGGGAGTGACACTGAACCACCAATGTGTTTGTGCTTATCTATGGGGATGGGGGTTGGGGCAGGGGAGGGCTGCTGAACTGCCAGGCTACCCAGCCCTTGACAGTGGGCAGATGGGTCTGTGAACTGTTAAGTGCTGGGTTTCAGAAGTATTAAACTGTGCCACTGATGGCAGCTGTTTAGTGCTTCTGAACACTTTCAATATTTTGCTGCACTGCATATGCATGAGGGAACCCTCATTTCCATAGGGGCAGCACAATATTGTGCACAATGGAGGTGTTGGGGTGCTTCTCACATCTTTGCCATTTGAATGTGGGCACACCCATGACAGCTGGTGCTATTCTATGTTAGTGGGGCACAAACCCGGTTAGTACCATGGTAACCTTTTGAAATTTGGGCCCTAAACATCTTTGCCCTCTCCAGAAATCATGTCCCATGGCCAACCCTCTCCAAACATAACCCTTTCCTACTCTCTACTCTTCCTTGTCATCATCAATTCTAATACTACATCTTGTTGGGTTTTTTTTTAATTACAAATCCTTGTACATTGTTTGGAGTGGGCACTATCATTTTGGTAAACCTACCCCCACACAAAACCAGGACCCAAAATACACTACACTTGGGTTACCTTCTGACCCCAAAAACATGTGCTGTGGGAGAAATAATAATTGTAATGAACCAGGCTAGTTCAATCAGGATAGTGTCCCCTCCTTACTGTTCCCATCCCATGGATATTATAGTAAAACTGAAATTCCAGACATTATTCCAGGAGCCCAGGCCAACTATAGTGTCAACCTCATAGCTCCCTATGAACCCCAAATACATTTTATTTAAAAGTTGACAACCCTTCCAGTTTTCTGTTGTATGCATTTTGGAGGGGGTGGCCACTGACATCCTAAACTAAGCTAGCTCAGATGCACCCAACCTGTGGATGTGCAATGTCTGATCACATGCTCTGAGTACCCACACATCCAGGAGATAGGGGAGGAGCAGCACACATCATGCATGATACTAGGCAAACTGACTGGTCAGCCAGACTACCATCATGAATGATTGTAAATGCTCAAGCTTTCTCTCCATCTCAAGTGCATGCTTAATCATCGTCTGTGAATGAAATGCCACACAGCCTGAAGCAGGGAGGGAGATTGACTAAGCTAGCCTGGATTTGACTTTCATTACTCCTCCAAAATCTTGGATCAGAGACAAAAGGGGTTTCCCTCGTCTAAATAAAAGGTATTTGGGTGACTTGTGGGTTGGGCTACATACCGCTGGGGACTGAGAATAAAGATTTATACCATCTCCTAGCATAGTTCCAATAGTTCTAATTTTACTAGAATAACTCTGGTATGGGAAAACTGGTGAGGCAGACCCTTATGCAACTGAGCAAGCCTGGTGATTTACAATTATTGCCTCAACCACTGAAATCATGGAAGGATGCTAAGGAGGAGGCCCAACCACAGAGTATTTTGGCTGTGACATTCAGTGGTGGGATATGGAGGGTAGCTTTATCAAAAGGACAGTATTTTCACTTGACAGAGCGGTAATATCTTGCTGGTCTGCTTCAAATAGACATTTGGGGTGAAGAGGACAGGGAAGGGTGAGAAGGCTGGATTCATTAGGAACATTTTAACCAGTTATCACCAACTGAACCAGTTGATCCATGAGTTCATGTTTGCTGTAAAATGTTTGCCAGAGTCCACAAAAATTAAACATCCCAAAATTGATGTGTCTGATTTTCTGAAAGAACCAAAAATGCATCTCCATTTATTATGAAACTGAAATATAAAAACAATTATTTTAAATGATGTACCTTTTATGAAATAATCCAATGTTTTATGTAGAGTACAAAAGACTTGAACAATTTTTTACATCTCCTTGGAAGCTAAATGTAGTATTTAAAAAAGACTGCTATTTTTTAAAATGCTGTGAAGAATTGTTTTGCAGTACCTGAGTATTGTTTAGAAAACAAAAAAAATATGAATTCTGTTTTATGTTCTTGTAACATTTTATTTCTTCGGATATAAAATCAAAATTCTGCATTCCCTTTGTACCTTAATTTTTCTGTAGAAGTTGTTATCTTCTTAGCTAGGTACCCCACATGATTTTGTCCCTTTTGGAAATATTTCAAATGTCAAACTCATTTTTTTTTGCTCTTAGTGTTCCCCATTACATACTTCATGGTGAAGTAATTTGGAAGGCTCCACTCTGATAAGGATTGGATCCTTTATAGGAGCAGCAGGGCAGGTGTGGTCTAGGAGGGCTGAAGCTATTATATAGGCAAAGACCATTTTTATTTCTTTGTGTGCCCCTTGACCTCAGTGAGTGCCTTCTTATCTGTTGATGCACAATGAAGCTTGTATCATATACTTGCAGCAAAGTTGTGACAGGCAGCAATCTTCCCGGCCTGCTGTCATGGGTCACAGCAGCAATGGAATGCAGCACTAATCCACCTAGAGCTGCCATGTTCTGCAATTTCCAAAGCAATTCCAAGCCAGTAACTCACTTGCCCAGTTCTTAGAACTGCTCTGAACCCTGATCACTGTCATGGCAAAACTATATGCCGCTGCTGGACCATTCATTGGCTCGGAGTTGTATGGTAAGTATTAAACTTTAAGCATTAAACTTCAACACAACATCATTGGTATTGAGATCATAATTCATTGCATAAGCTCAGCAACAGTGAGTTTGAAACCTAAAATCTGGTGCTTTTCTAGCCCAGCTAACAATTCATTATACAGGGAGTTAGCAGCTTGCTACAATTACAATTTAATGTTGACGGTTTTGTATATTGTTTTTAAAATGTCACATTGACTAAAGGTATGTCATTTTAATCTCAAGCACTTGTACCATCAATCATAGCTCTGTAGTATTAAATTCAAGGATTTTCAGTGCATTTTTTCTTAGTCTGTATCAGAACAATCTCAATTTGTATAAGTGTAGCCTCACTTTGCATTGATATAGTCTTACATTCTATTCAAACTATTACACTTTGAGCTGACATAATCTCATTTTGTATCCAGAAAAAACTTATGAAATGGATTCAAAACAAAGTTCAAAGTTGTTTGTTTTTTCAAACATTTGATGAATATAGGAAATATCGCAAAGTATTCTAGGAACTTTTTCCAGGCTTCTGAGATTTTCTTTCTGAAATCTTTTTTTTATTCTTTTTGTAACCGGGAAAGGCCCACTAGGCACAAGTTCCAGTTTTCAGGGGTGATCCAAGAGCACTGGGGTGGTTAAGTGACTTGTTCAGAGTCACACAGTACGCAAGTTGAGGCTGTTGGAATCAAACTCAGATCTGCTGGATGTACTAAGCTCATTCATAGCTTATTACTCTAACCATTAAGCCATACTTACACACACACATTTTATTAACTCTTTATATTTCTTAATCTTCATTATTTTTGTTGGAAAATATTAAGCTTGTGTTACTCCATAAATGTGCAGGCTGAGCTATCCTACAAAACTGGCATTGAAACTATTTTAATTTATGACCAGTCTCTTTCCCAGACTGGTCTTGATACTTCTTAAAAGTCCTCTGCTGGGACAAAGTTATCCTAGGTCAGACAGACCAATACATGGATAATGTACAAGACTTAACCTTTTCACAAACCATATTATACAGAAGCTCAGATAAACAAATGCAATGCCACTGCATGTTAGATTATGCTGCTAGATTGTCACATTTACTTGTTTTAACACAGCAACAAAGCTTTCAAGTTATATTTCCCTATGAATCTGACACTTGTCTTATAACTAACATCAGCTAGCAGAGAACAATAGTGAGGACCGAAAATGTTTGCATAATGAAATATTTAGTATTACAACAGATCATACCATGAACTGCTTATTTAGCAAAGTATATTAATTGTCATTCTCCTTTTTAGCACAGCACTTTCTTTCCATTCTTTCTTCAGTGTTTATTCATCTGCAGCTAATATTGTAAGTAACATGGCAGGTCACACTTTTTCATAATTAGCAGTATCTCAGATATTTGTTTGAACTTAGCCAAAAACTGAAGTGGATCTTGAGTAAAGTATTAAAATTGTCCAATTTCTCATCCATTGATGGAAGCCAGACTTTTCTAGCTATACTTCTTGATAACCTTTGCCCTTCTGATGCTCCTCAGTTAAAAGCATACTGGTGTTAATTAGCTTCTCTGACGTAATCTTCTGTTATGTTTTAAATGTATATGTTAAACCAATGAGGATTATTTCTGTTTTTTCAATAAAATCTGGTGTTAATAGTATGGGATTTTCAAAATAACTGCCACAAACCTTCTGAAGAAGGATCTGGTTGGTTTGAAAGCTTGAGCACTTTGTTCTTTTCTGTAACATCCATGTCGGTCCAATAAAAGGTATCAAATCATTTGTTTCTGGATCTCTAGATATACTTCAGCAGCTTTAAAAAAACAACACATTTCTACAGTGTGTCAGTTCCTACCACTTCATGTTCCTGATCAAACTCCTATCCCCCCCCCCAAGCTATATCTGCAAGCATTAAAAAAACTGCCCTGAAGCCTATATTACTGTGCATCTACTGGAAGGTAGCAGAAAGAGGTGGATCAGTCATATAGAATTAATAATGTAAAGAAACCCATGTGGCCTGTTCATGTTTTGTCAGACCCATCAGTTTGCCCTTTTATAAGGCTGCTGATGCTATCACCTAATGTAACTCAATTAAATGCACAGCCAACTTAAATACACATAAACAGGCTGCAAAACTGCAGTGCAGTAAAGCAGAGTCACTGTTACATTGTGAACATAATTATTTGTCCCAAAGCTTATCTGAAGAAAAGATATGAAACTGAACCCAGACTTAATTTTCTGTTGGTAAACTTCCCTTACTCCTCTTAGGTAGCCTTTACATTTTAAAGTAGCAGTGCATGAGAGCATTAACATTTTTGATTCATACTTTTTTTATTCTAGTTTAGTTTGTCCTTCTTCTCCTGACTTGTTTAATGCCCTTCTTTCCCCATTTTGAGTCTTCTTTAGCAGTTTGTTTGAATCTGAAATAATAAAAGGGGCGCTCTTTGTAATATTAATTGAACCAAGTTGTCATCAGTATTCATAGTTGTGTTTATACATCTGTTGTCCTATAATGTCTTGGGACACTATCTACTGTATGCTGCTTTATTATAGTCACAGACAAGGGACCTTAAACAATGGGTGTTGAAAGGCAACAAAGAATAGTGATGAAAACATGGTCTGATTCATATTAAATGGAGCCCTCCTTTTATTAGTTCAGCTGCATTTCAGCTATAACATAATAAATTGATTTTGTAATTTCAGTTTGTCTCCCAATTACAAGAATAGTTAAACTTATTTGATCTGTTTTGAAATTTCTCTCTAGTTGAACATTCTTACACCTGTTTGTATAGTATACAGTTTTTGCTTGTTACCCTGCCCCCCTCTCCCCTGCCAACTCACATCAGTCACAATGATTGGAGCCTATACCAAGACCCTAGTTTGACCACAAATCTCGTAAGGCGCAAAGATGGCTGGCCACATTCAGTTTACCTTAAAGAAGGACTGGATGAGAAAAAGCTGGCTGGCTACCAATGAAGCATTTGTGAGTCAGCCAGGCAAAACATAACTCATCAAAGTTTGCAGATCCTGAAATGTAGAAATTGAAGTAAGCTTAATCACAAAGACCACAATAAGCCCTGGAAGAAGTGATGCAGGCCATGAAACACTGGCCCTACTATAACATCTTCGTGGCAACAGCAAGACAATACTACAGTATAATAAAAGAACAATCCATAATTTAAACAGATACAGAGACTCAGATTTCTATATTTCTATACGTAGTCATTATTTTGAGACTCTTCATAAACTACAACTTTGTCACTTCCTGCTGAGAAGATGGCAGTCTTGAACACCTCCTTCCTTATAAGAAACAGTGCATTAGCACACAAAATTACAAAAAACTCAACATCTGAATAGTATGGGATTTTTTTTGGGGTGGGGCAATTCTGTGAGCATTGTGTTTTGTGCTCTCAAGTAATTCAATAAGTAATCACATCATTAAAATTAGTTTTAATAATTTATTCTACTTAATTGGAGGTATAAGTTTATTTGACTGTTTTATAAAAAAATAAGAATGTAATTATATATAACACAAACTGTCACTGTCAGTGAAAGAATTTGGTCAGACTGAGAGACTGAGTCACTCTTTGCCTTTAGAAAACCACAATGCCTCATACTCTGTTCTTTGTTGGCTGTGAGAATAATGCTTTAGGCTTCTTAGCCAATGTCACCCTATTTCATTGTGAAAATGTGACTGTTTTCTCACTTGTATGTTGACTGGATGTGACTGCAGCAATTTACAGTTCTGTAGGGTTTATTTAGCTAGTCTATGGGCAATATTAGATGTTAATTTTCCAGTTGGCTGGTGTCAAGCCAACCAGTTACCATTATATGATGCTTGATGCAGTAGCAGCGAGTTATGACTGGAATCTGGAAGAAGAGGATGACTGACTTCATCAAGGTTATTCAGCACATAATTAGAGTCTGATAGTAGTGCTGTGTGCAGTAAAGCATTGATAAGAGAACTTATATTCTCAGATTTCAGTGACATCTGATCACATGGTCAACAGCTGTGAAATTATACCCTGATACGTACTGTGAATGCAAGACTTGTCGTCCAGATACTGGAACTCAGCTCCAACTCCAGCCTTAGAGGCAGACACATTTTTCTAAACACATCTGATAGCAAGGCTTCTTCAAGGATTAGATATAGTGCCATTTTTGAATGGTATACAAAGAAAAAAAATGTTATTACCATCAAAACCATATAATTTATATTACACTGTCTTGAGAAGCAGCTGATTCAGTAGTTCCTTTGGTCAACATAGAACAGGACTATACTCCATATATTTTGCATTTCTTTTCTTTAATATGCAATATTTTATACTGTTTACCTTATAGAAGAAGTGATTTGGTGTTTTGATTGACATGGGTTGTGTATAAAACTGAGAACACTGCTCTGACAGATTCCTTTAAAGAAGAACAGTCACCTCCATGGTCCCCACCCTCAAGTGTGGGGCATGTCCCAATGCATACTTTGTGTGCATAAACATTGTGATATACTAACTGTAGTATAGTATAGACTGTATGAGACTAATACTGTATGTCTTAATTCTAGGCTGACATCTTCTGTTACAACAAATACTAGAATCCCTTGCAACTGACATCAGAGCAGTAGAGAGAGTCAATAGCATGTAGTGCATGTTAGAGTTTATATTAGCTCTGATCTTTTATTTGCTGATTCCACTGTCCTTACATGGCTATGTACAGTCACAAAGGACTGTACTTAGCCTCTGGAGAAAAGCAAACCCAGAAAACATCTAGGGCCAGATGTTCAAAACTTGGCCCTGGGGCAAAATTAGCACTGCACGGTGTGCTAAATTAGCCCAGAAGCATTTGCATGCTATATTCAAAGGAATATCCCTGGGGCTAAAGCAACTGAATATAGCATGCAAATAAAGCTGTGCAAACAGGACTGGGAGTGCAGTGCAATAATAACCTGGCAAATAAGACAGCACTGAATATAGCATCCGAGAAGTGCAAACCAAAAAAGCAGCCCAGTGCACACAGACGTAGAGGAAGGTAAAGGTAAACTACGTGGCCAATGTGTGTGCTAGCAAAGAAGTGGATGCACTAAAGCTGCAAACCACAGTACAGGCCAAATACTGCAGAACTGTGTTACGGTTCAGACAGGTTTGTGCTGCTTAAATATTTTTGCCCAGCTTTTGCTTAGGGATAACACATTTGCCCAGTGCTATCACATTTGCTGGGGCAAAAATTTGCTATATTTAAAAGTGACATGCAAATGAGCCTGCTTAGCAGTCCATGGGCAAACATCCATATTAACATCTCATTAGGGCCTGATTTGCAAGTAGATTGCCCAGTGCTCTTGCCGGGTCCCACAGCTCCACCTGTAGGTCAGTCTGAAAGTACAGGGGCAGGCTGGGTCTGCTCAAAGCTCCACCTGTAGGTCAGTCTAGAATTATAGGGGCAGACTGGATCTGCTCACAGCTCCACCTGTAGGTCAGTCTAGCAGAGCATGGTGAAAGCTGCAGGCTATGTTTGTACACAGCTGCATAGACTATTGTGACCTAGGGGACTACACAGTACAGGCAAAGGTAGTGATGCTACATGCAATAGTCAAACTGTAGTTCCTGCTACAGTGCATAGGAGACACTACAGTAACAAGGTGGCTGATAGAGTGAGGGACACAGCAATGCCTATGGTGTGTAGGGCAACAATGACTGCTGCATTCCATACAGTGACAGGCCCATCTGGCAGGTGTGCTGTGATAGTGGAGATTACTGTCATTATGTGACCTATTACAGGACCTCCTTGTGAATGAGCTTGCTCAATGGAGTTTTCCTGCAATAATCTTGAACTTGAACTTGAACTTGAACATGTCAAGTGACCCACAGATGCTATGCCACTGGCATGAGATACTCACAGTGACATACCATGGCTGGCTGTATGTGCTGTGGTGTCTGTACCGTTATGTGGCCGGAGGAGGGGGTACATACCATCACACAGGTGCACTGGTGTTGAGTATTCCCTACACTGGACCATTTGCATTGTGTGGATGGTCCCAGCCTTGTGGCAGCACCCAATATGTAGTGCAGCCTGACCACCTGTACACCCTCCCCTCAATACCCTCCACACGCCCAGTGCAGCCTTTGTGTGATGGATTGTGTTGGTGTACCCCAATGGAAGAATTGGAGGTGTGTGCATTATGGACACACTGCTATTGAGTCCACTGGGTGCTGGGCCATCCAGTAATGCCTGGCGTGGTTGGGACCAGTGCTAGATGACAGCAACATAGGAGATGCAGTCCGTCTGCAGCATGTTTCTTCCATGTCTGGTTTCTTTCTATGTTTAATACTTACTAGTTAGAGTCAATGAACCACCACTGTTAGACCCTCACAAATTCTATAATTCACACTTGTGAATTGCAGAGTTCCATTAACCATGGTTCATGTCACGCAAAGTTGCACAAAGTCATGCAAAGCCATGCAAAGCTCTGCAACGTCAATCTCACATTTGCACAGCATGAACCACTAGTAAATATAAAAAGTAATACACGGGGAAGTCTTGGAACTCCTATTTTATGCACACCCTTGGTGTGTGATGTCCAGATATACACCTCTCGGGCTTCGCCCTCGGGGTTTATGGGGTATCACACACCTCAGGTGAGCATAACATTATCGTTAACCACACTTCACCATGCATTAATCTATATTTTATCACCTTGTTGTCTGGGTAAGCTCACTGGGCCAAGACATATTGTCAGTAACCACCCACAGCCACTACATGTGCAGCTGAGATGATACAGAGTACACTAAATACATTCCGTTAACAACAACACACAATTCACAATGTGTAACATAGTGTCACATTGCAAACCATTAGTGCTGCAGATGCTGTTTCATCTCAGTTCTATCAATGACAGGATAGTTGGCTTCTAAGCAGTATTACTGCATTGTATTCCACAGTTTGGCTGCCTATGCATATGGAGTGGCCCAGGGTGGCTGACCGCCCACACTGCCTCCTCATTGGCTACATACAGCCTTGTTTCCTGTTTCTGCTATGTCCACACCCCCCCATCCTTGGTTTGCCCAGAGTTAAGACTACCTTTTTCTGGGTGGTAATTTGCATCATGCAGATAGGTCGAGCAAAGTTGTGCAAACACACTTTGCACGGTGTTAATGCACTGAATATAGCATAGTGCCTGTATTGATGTGCACACCCCATCCCTTTGCACGTTGCATACATTATACCTTTACAGTCTGCATGCGTTATTTGGCTTTTTGAATATAGGGGACCAGCACAAACCTGGTGCAACAGTTTGTGCCCCATGCAAAGTTTTGAATAAATGGCTCCTGATCAGAGATTATAAGATCTCTAACATGCACTGTAGGCTATTAAACCTCTCACTGCTGCCTACTGCTCTTATGTCAGCTACAGGTGATTCTAGGATTTGTAGTAACAGAAAATGTCAGCATAGAGCTAAGCAAAATTAGTCTGATGATATCTATTACAATACGCTACAGCAAATAGTAATTTAAGCCAAATGTTTTTCCACACAAACTGCTCATTAGGACAAGCTCCACACTTGAGTGTGAGGCCCTTTGTGGTGACTGTTTCACTTTAACAGTTCAGTCACAGAGTTCTAAAAAAAAACAATATATTACATACAGTAGTCAAAGCTCCATTATTATTGGTTTCAGGAAGAGAACTGTGCCAAATGTTGTTCATGAAAAGAAAACAATGCAAAATTGCTTTTCATAGCCACAGTTATTTAGGAAGAGTTAAATGTGGCTCACTTGAAGGACAGAATATCATTATTATAAACTATAACATTACAAGTAGCAGTAAATTATCATACATTTCCTATTCCCTGAAAAAAAAATCTATGAACGAGATATGGTTTAATGGCTTTTCTGTACAAGAGATCAATCTTTTATCATCTTGAAAATAAAGAACACAGTCTGTTTTCAAAATATTTTAATTAAAAAATATTAAAAGTATTTCACAGACACCAATGTTTGATGCCCATTGTCATCAATGTGACTATTTTGTGTTGTCATGTGTCTGATTTTCTGAAATGGCATATGTAGGGAACTATTCACCATTGACACCCCAGCAGAAAATAGGTTGTGTGATTTGCCCAGGTTTCAACAATTTACTTGAATTGGTTGAGTGATATGTCCGGAAATGTTTCAGTGATTTAATTTTTTTATCTGTTTTGAAGGGAGCATACAAAAGCAATGAAGTACAGAGAACATGCAACGTTGGGTAGAGATATACAGAACTTGGAATAAGACTCAATTTAAAAGATATGTATCTTTTTTTATTTTATGTCTTTTTGGGATCAGCAGGGCCAGATTTTTATCTATTTATTTATTTTAGCAGAGTTACCAATTATCTGTACCAGAGTTCTGGACTGAGAGCTGAGGTAATCAACTAGCTGTCATAGGTGTGATTTTAGAGGTGAGGAAATAATCTATCAGGCATGCCAAGAGATTTGCCTTTTGTCCTCTTTTTTTTCCAATTGTTTAACCAGGAGTGGCATGCTAAGCTGAAAGCTTGTTTACAGGTGCAACCTGGGAGCACAGGGAAGTTAAGTGACTTGCTCAGGGTCACACAGTATGCAAGTGGGGGCTGTGGGATTCAAACCCAGGTCTCCAGATTTGCAGCTCAGAGCCTTAAACCACTGTGCTATACTGCCGCCTCTTCAAAAGTAGTAATATGATACAGTAGACTGCTGGTTTCACAACAGGTAGATGTGGGTGACAGAAGTCAGGCAAAAGTGTAATGTACTTACTGTACGCACTGTCTTTACTGCAATGGCATTTTTGAGATGCTTTTGCTAGTACTGAAGTACACAAATTAACTCATGTAGAGTTGTAGGGGCATTGTTTCCCTCAGCTGGCTCACACAGATGCTTAGGGAAGCATTTTATTTTTACAACTGCACACTTTGTGTCCCCAGAAGACACAATGAAGAGTCTCCTGAAGTCTCATCTGATGCACTGCTGTGTCCCTGTGTCGCTGCCATGAACCTTTCAGACTATGCAAAAATAGTGAACTGCAGTCTCAAAACACACCTTTTACTGACGCATGCAGATCTTTCAACTACTGTAGGAATGTTGACAAAAGAAATGTTTGGAAATGAAATCTGCAAATAAAGGCTCATTCTTTCATGCCTTTTAACAGTTACTGACAATTCAGCATTACAAAAGGCAGTGCCATTGCCACCTGCCTTGAATCTGATCTGACCAGGGTCTACATTGATGTCTTTTTTTCTTTTCTGTGATGTGTCAGCCAGGATCACATGAGCTAAGAAGCGTAGGGTATATATTATACAAGTCCATGATAGCTTAATAACCCTCTTCATGATGTATAATACATATTCTAGCCTCCTTAACTCACAGTCACCAGAGGCCCTTGAATCATCAATACTCCAGCATTTCAATATTCCTGTCTGATGTACAATGTGCCATCTATGCACTACTGAGCTTGAGCTGTCCTTCTCTCAGTGCTGAATTCCCTGCAGTGCACTGTCTATGATTTATTTACTTGGCTTTAGTAACATGAATTCAGGGTGATTTAAACCATCTCATATGTGACCCCCCAGGATGCTGTGCCCAGGTTCAAACCCCTGACTGGTAACTGTACGGTGCTCACCTGGATGAGTTGGTTGGGTTGGCTCGTTCAGCTCTGGTAGGTAGGTTTGTCTCAGAACAAATAATAAATAGCATAGTGCCTCTACCCAGAAAGAATAAGTGGGCAACATGTTGTGGGCATTATCACCCCCTGGGATACAGTGCCTACCCTCCTCCCCACAATGGACTGGAGCACCCCCTGGGGACCCATAAGACAGTTGCTACTTTCACTAAGAAAACATTTCAATCAGGTTATACAAACTGGATGCACACACAGGAGTGGAATTCAACAAATTAACACAATTTTTTTTTTTTAATGAGCACAGGCCTGGTTGCTTGGAGAAAAGAAAGAGTTTAACAGTTGCAAGTCACCTTTAACACTTCCACCATGGAACTACTGTATGCCACCTGGGATCCAATGTACTGTGGATCACTATGACCCACTTAGATTCTACACATTCAGTAAATCACTCACCCAAACAAGTTGCACAGAGAGAAGAATTATACTAAACAGGGTGCAATAAACTCTTCATCTGGCACCAGTAGTAAAACTACAGTTTCAAGTATGACACAAATACCAGTGACTCTGGGTTCCTAGGAATTACACTTGAGTCCCAGTGCAGGCCTAGTAGCTACATTGCCCAGGTTCTTCTAGTGGTGCACATGATTAAAATGGCCATGCTTGTAATTTAACCCCCAATAAGCTATAGTGTGATAGCCCAATTTAAAGAACTTGAAATTCAAAACGAAAATGCTTGAAACACAGCTGCAATCCAAAGGCAGTAATCATAATCCAAAATGGTAAAAGTAAGAGGCCCCAGCCAGCAATGACAGCACTCTCATGGCCCACAGATATAACAGTTCAGTTGTGCAGGGGAAATGCACACAGTAATAGGTCAGACAGCAAACAAGAACAATCCCAAGTGACTTGGAGATGAAACACTTCAGACTCTCTGGGATATTCTGCAGCAGCACAAGCCTTCTGCCTCATCCCTTTCAGGATGTGTCCCTTCTGGCTCAGTTGTCAGTCACAGTCAAGCACTACTCAGTGGCTTCCCAGTTCCCAAGGAGTCCCAGACCCCCAGGAGCAAGCCCCGGAGTCTGATTCCCTTCTGGACTGAAAATACCAATGTACTTGGGGCATGTGCCCTGTGAATGCCTGTTCCTGAATTCACCCTACTAGGTAAGGGCTAGCAGGTCATTTACCTGGCTCTGGAGAAACCTAGTTAAGATTGCAGGTCTCCATCTCCATTTGGTCAGCTTCAATTCACAGCAATGGCCCACAGGCTCACACTCTCCACATTTTCTTTCCACTGGGGCTGATCTTCCTGAATAATATTGGCCCAGGATAAGGCTCACAGTGAGTTTACTGAATGAATCCTGGTGAGGGCTTGCAGGATGGTTGACCTGGCAATGCCTCTTGCTTGGTCTCTCCAGCAGCACATCAAGTTACCACAGTGTCCGTCACAGACTGCCTTGAGCTACTCAAGAGCCCAGAAGCTTCTTTTTCCAGTTACATATCCCATTGGACAGGCAGGGATGTCCATTAGTCCTCCTGCCCCTACAATCTCCGATTGGCTCCTTAAGTCCACCAGTCTATTTGAGAGGGTACAATTTTATCATCCTCCCCACAATCCCCTACTTCTTTTTCAAATGCTATCTAGCCCTCTGACTGGTTGAGCTGCAAGGTGGAAGAGCACAAAAATGGCTGAGGCCATGTTCTGTTGCAGCATTGGTTCCAAATTCATTTATTATATTTATTGTCTTTTGCCCCAAGAAGTGTGCTGGCCTCCAGGGTAGTTGCAACCCACTCCCTTTGACTGCTTTCTGTTTTTGTTGGTGATGTCTTTAGTGTGGCAGGATCTCTATTGGACAGCTGGCAATGTGCACCTGAGACCACTGGGGAGGAGACCCTGCAAGCACACTCCAGTTCATTTGGTGGCAGTCTTTGATGCAGATAGTACCAAAGAAATGTAGTCCTTCTCTTACAGGCTCCCTATTCCCTCTGCCAGAATCATGGGACAGGGATAAAAGAATGTATCTATAACCTCCAAATGAGGGTGCAGAAGGCACCGATGATTACTGTTGCAGAATGGCTCTTTTTTACCCTGCCACACATGCTGTCAAGAAAGAGAGGTGCACAGCAGTGACAGAATGATCAGCAGGAGGAATGGTGGCTGCAGTCCAGGCAAGCTCTGCCAGAGAGGGAGGTTACACATACACAACTGAATACCTGTCTGGTTACTTACAAAACTTGAGTAACACCTCTGTGTATTCTTAGCCTGAAGATTGCTTAGAAGGTTAAAATAACTTCAAGGTAAATTTATCCTTCTGCTTGGGACATTCCATCTGTTGGAACCAACTTCTGAACTTGAAACACTGGAGCCATGATTAACACAGCTTTAAAATAATTTGGTAAAAGGACTGGCAATCCAGTGTCTGCACTGAAAGATTATACCTGTGATATTGTTTTTGAAAGATCCCTTTTTTCCTCAATATGATGGGTCATACCTTCTCATTTTACCATTCTTGGATTGAGCTTTTATACATGACAACCAAGTCTTACAGTGAGTTTCAGTTTTAGAGAGGACAAGGTAATTCCATGGGTTTTTGTTTACCCCCATAAAAATAGCTGTATTTGTACAATCTAACAGTCTAGATTTGTTTGTTCATTTTTTGTTTCACAAGTGCATACAAACTAAGGGAACTATTTTTCTGTATGGATAGCTTTTGTCTGCACCCCCTCACCAAGTAGGTAATGTCTAGGAACACTCACTAATGTACTGTATACAAGCATATTTAAATGTTGCAGTGTGGAAAGAGACTTCTGGTTTTATCATCACCTTTTCCCATGCCCCCAATGGCATGAGGTGATTTGATGTGCATCTTGAATACACTTGTACCATTCTGTATTGTGAAATGTTGTAGAGGGAGAGAGATGCATACATTTATAGAAATGTAGTAAATCTTTGCCTTCATCCCATTGTTCAGTGTGTAGGTGGATCAAGAGATTTTTTGAGCACTGTCGAGTGACAGATGGAAAGTCCTCTTCTCCTAGGGAGACAAATCTCCCTGAACAAAGGTGCATTTATGTGATAATCACTGGCTCTCATATGATGGCTCCTGGGAATGATATGTCAATCTGGCCTGGCATCACACCTGGTACCACTGCTTGGTAGAGATGCCATGCCACTCTCTCCTCCTTTTCAGTAACACACTGAAGGAGGCAGCAGCAACAGTTTCTTAAGCAGCTTTAACCTACCTACTGCAGATCAGGTGATACAAACAATGAAATAAGGAATACTGCTGGATCATTGGAGGTAGGCTCTGGTTGGGGACACAAACCTTTGCTGAATGAAAACAAAGTTAATTTAAAAATATAAGCGTTCTTACTGATAGGAATTCCACTGGAAGGTTTTAGTTAAACACATTCTATTACTGCTCATTATACTAAGAAATGGTCTGACTGGTATTGGAGACTGTGTGGGGGTAGGGGAGTACATTTTCTTATTTTTTGGTCGTGCCCCAAACTTACTGTTTTTTGGACTGCAGTTGCTACAGCCATTTTGGATATTTTTGAGTATCCTTTACCACTGACCTTTGAAGTTTTTGTTCTTGTTTTTCTACCAGGGGAGATGTCCAATACAGAGGACAAATATTTGCATGTGATTTTTCTGGCTACGGCATTCAAGGCCATAACTAGAAGTTGGCTGTCCATTACATTACCCATTTTTTTTGGATTGGGTGTCTGCAGTCCAAGAGATTTGCATAATGGAGGAGATGTTTGTGAACCTGCATTTTCATTCTGATAGTAACCCTGCTCTAGTTACCTGATGGCTTAAGTGGGTTGCATATTTGTAAAAGACCTCTCTTGCAGATAGACTTCCACCCTAACTCGGTTAGATCCTCTCTTAACATTGGGTCAGTGCTTTTGATTCATTCTGCCATGCCATGCTCTATTAAACATCTGTATATTTGCATTTGTTGCTTCACTTATTATGTACCCGATACATCTAGTATGTTGTTAATGTGTTATTATTGTTTGTTTGTTGTCTGTTACATCTCTTGCAATTTTCTTGAAATAGTCTAATAAAGTTTACATAAAAAAATATATGTGTTCTAGGGGGATGTTATGTATTTTCAAGCTCGTCCCTGTAACATTGCCTTAATCAACTTCCAAAAGAAATGTCACTATTTTAATGCAAGAATTCACACTGTGATCCCAATAGTAAATAAGGGCCTGTTACCACCTCTCCCAGGATGAATCTGATAAGACTAGGGGTCTAGATGTTTTGTTTCTTTTTTTGTGAGAGGGTCATGTGTGCAAAGAAGACTAGGATTTATATTATACATCATAAAGAGGATTATATTTTTTTTATTTAGTTGTTTAACCAGGAGTAGCACACTAAACTGAAAGCTTTTTTACAGGAGCGACCTTAGGCTCAGGCTACATCATGTCACCATGGCACTAGCTAAATTACATACTAGTAGATACTAGCATTTCTCTGGTCCCCATCATTTTTTTTTACACTGCATGTCACTGAGGAGCACAAGTGAAACCAAAAGGGTAGAGTGGAATTCAACCTTTTGCTTTCATTCTTGGGGCCTGGGAATAAAAGTAAAAAGCTCAATCACACTCTTTCCTTTCTATTTTACTCACCCTATTCAGTGGGTCTGTGTTGGCTTGCCCCCCCCCCCACACAAAACTAGCAAGAAAATAATTATTTGGCTGGCAAGTACAGTAGCACAGCTGGTAAAAAAATAAGGATAAAATAAAATAAATGGTACTGCCTCTGGGGCCCCTGTCATACGCGGGGCCCTGGGCAGTTGCCCCTTCAGCCCAATGATTAATATGGCCCCTGACTTCACCCATTTCCTACCAGGATCAACAGGTCAGACTGAAATCTGAATGAGTGCCAAGATCTTCAGTCACAGGGGCAGCTGCACTGACAAATGTATGATCATTCATCTGGAGCCATTCTGAACTGGTAGGTGCAGACTGACTGGAATGTAAGTAGCTGCAGAGCTGCACTATGTAGGACTAACCTAAGTGCAAGTGATGTTTTACATGAGTAAGCAGAGCAGACGTATGGGTGAGATTTTTCCATCATTATGGCACATCTGCTTGAATGTGCGGTCCAATAATATCTGCATATGCTTTTGCCTAATAGTCAGATCATTACCTTAAAGACATTGCTGACAGGCACTCCACCTGTATGTCATCAAGCTCCAGCTCCACACAACCCTGTAAAATATGTGTATTACAGTTCTGAAATCTGCTTAAAAATTAAAACAGTGATATTATACACTTCTTCTTGGACCCCAAGTGAGGTTAAATTTTTTTGCGTCACCCACCATTTCATATCTCACGATTTTTCCCTCCACATTTTTATTTCTTTAATTTTAAATATTAATTATATTTCCATATTATGCACCAAATCCTACTAGTCCAAAAGCATCTGCTCAAACATTGACACTTTTTATAAATGTCATTCACCTCCAGGTTTGTATCTTTAATTAATTTTTGCATATCATTCAGTCTTAATTTTATATTCATTGCCTTAAATCCTGGTCATGGTTCAGGCATAATGTCTTGCAGATTGACTACTGATCCTTCAAGGTTTTGTCTTATAAAGCATTTAGTATTTATCATTTTTTTGGTTTGCAGAGAGGTACAGACTATCAGCAGCAAATTTAGCAGTTTCTACAGCCACTTGAATATTGGAGGTTACTGATGGGAAGAAATTCTGATTGTGTAATTCTGCCACCAAACTGGTAGAGTCCAAAGACAAGCTGAGTAATGCAGCCTCCAAAGAGACAGAAGTGAAGCAAGAAACATCAAGGTCCTAACACTGTCACTGAAGTAATGTTAGATGACAACATAAAAGAATCCTTAAACTTAGCAGCAAAGCAACAATTCTTACTCATTACCACTGAGTTTTCAGAAAGAGAATTTTGTGATAAAAGGAAATAAGATAGGGCCAGGAGAAAATCCTTTGGCAAGAGCATAGAATATTTGCCACCAGAGCTGTAGAGGTGGAAAAATCAGTGTAGGTGGTGTTTCTTGCTAGACAAGTGCTGGACACTGACAGTGCCAGCACATAATCTTTTGCAGAAACCACAGCAGTATTTTCTACCAGGGGTGCAGAGGTGGATGAATAGCCTTAGTCAGTGTGAGTCTCGGATAGTCTGAAGAGGACGTGGCTATAGATGACGGGATGTTGAACTGTGTTCGCCATAGGAATTACAAAATTGGAAAAATAGTACTGTTCAGTTTCAATGAGGGATCCTTTAAGGAAACAACAGGGTTTCCTGCAATTGTTTTCAGATGGGTTTGTAGAGGCAGAGGTTCAGGAGCCAGCAGTTATAGCCTCAAATGCTGAGGGCCAAAAGGTTAGGTTAGATTCTTCAACAACAGCTACACTAGACTCAGTGTCATGTTTGAGTTCTGTTTGTACTACAGTTGAGATAAAGTGAGATCATTTAAAAGCTATAAAATGCTAGGAGAGGCTTCAGGCTGAGTAAAACTTTAGATTAAAAATAAAGTCCTTGTTCTTGCTGTCAGAGATGACGACAGCATTCATACCTCTTTCTTGCACTAGGTTCAGTATTTGGAACAAGAGTTCAAATTTTCTTCACAGATTTTAGCCTTATTTGGCATCACTTCTTCCTGTAGAGAAGAATGTATAGAGAACTATCTACTTTTTATGGGATTGAATCCATACTGGACTGGAGAGCTGATTCAAATGCTTTCACTCCTGGTGTCATCTTTCATTCATAAGGAGCATATTAAATATGTTCCTCATATGTATGTTGCATTGCCTCTCAGGGATTAAAAATGTATTTATTTATTTGAATTTTGGTAAATGGGTAGGCCCACTAAGACAGAATGTCCCTTTTCACGGGTGACCTGAGGGAGGGTAAAAGATGAGGTAGAGAAGCAATACATAACAGCAACAAATAAGTGCATGACAGCACTTTTACAATACTTGGTAGAACACAATAAATAAGAAAAATACAAGATGCATGTTCAGTATGTAGAAAATGATACAGAAAAAGCAGTTACAGAGGTAGTGAGTTACAATAAATAATCAAGATACAAAGGCAGAGATTTTTATAGTTTATACAGTCGGTTTTACAGATAAAAGAGTAGATGCTGGCACACAGGCAAAGAATTCAGCAACGCTGGATCACGATTGAAGTGGGAGTGAAACAACTCAGAGTCAGAACACAGCAGAGCAGGAATGGCACAACAGAGTAGAGCAAGAGAGAGAAACAGGAAGGGATAAAGGAATAAGCTGGAAGCCAAGGTGGGATAAATTAGACACATGAGCAAGACTAAAGGGAGGCAAGGTGGGATTTAAGATTATGCTTGAAGGAGTAGATGGAGGGGCATGTTAGAGCTGCAGCGTGTAGGAAGTTCCAGATGGAGGGCTCAGAAAAGGTGAATGTACATCAACCCATGTCCAGGTGGAGTTTTGGAATGGAGAGAAGAGGAATGTTGGATGATCTTAGGGACCTTGTTGTGAGTTTACATTGGACAATGTCTATCAGGCAGAAAGCAGTGAATTTATAAACAAACTAGTAGGTAAAGCAGAGTGAATTTCTCTGTCCCCACTTTTATTTGAAAATATCCACATTCTCAGTTTCATTTACAATCCAAGTTTTATTTATTTAGTTGGGAAAAATTCAATATTTCTACTGATGATGCTTGGTTTCCATACACATTAGGTATAGGTGTCTTGCAACCCACATGTTCCTCCATTCGTTTCCCAGATGTGCAACTAAACCTTTGTACTGTGGAAAGAGAAATGTGTACCTTTTCATTACTAATAATTAGAACTGGTTTCTAGGACATTAATGTAATGACATTGTATGTTTGGGTAGTGAAAATCCATTGTTATTCTGTACCCAGTTGTGTAGAAAACAACATTTGTTCATATATTTTTGAATAGCAGAAGCCTTATCTGATCCTTGTGTGGAGAAAGTGTTGGAGTGGGGTGAGTAACAGTGCTGAGGAGAGGGCAGTATATTGCTTGGGGATGGCAGTTCTATATGAATAACAAATAGGACCATCATCAAGTCATGCTATCAGCTAACACTTTACAAAATTGAGTTTGGTACCTTTCAGAATCTTTGATACTCTGTGTTCTGTAATGCTGACTGAAACTGGAAACTGCTGCATATTTACTGTATGTAACTGAGGATATAATATGCATCCATCATAGGAACACAACTCACACAGGCTCTTTTTTTTAATATTGTTTTTCTCCAACTAACAGCTCATTATTCAGCGATATATCCTGTTCACAGGGATATACCATGATCAGGCTGATCCAAGCAATCATTCAGTCATTTACTAGGTTTTTCTCCAAATATTTTTTCCCTTATATCTTCCCTGGTGGGGCTGATCTCTCTGTCAGCCTCACAAAGTCAAATCTTCCCCTGTGACAGGATCAAGCACCCTGGCCCAGCCACAGGGGCCACTGTGTTGGTGGAACCTGCCACCAACCCTCCCTGACCAAGATGAACTCATGAGCGGCAGCTGTCTTCTCTGGCCTGCCTTCTGATGTGACTTCCTGAGCTTGCTTCTAAACCCAGTTTGTCAGCATGGCAGTGTGACACTCTGCTGCTGGGCCATGGAGGTGGCCTCAGTGCCTAATATGTAGGGTCAATGAACCTAACAAAATTAGTAATATTCTGTGCTCTAGCTTTAAAATTCTAAGGGCTTAAAATTCTGCACTTTACATAATTGTGAAATGTAATTTTAAAATTTCCAAATGTTTAGAGTCTTATAACTCAGTGACCTTTAAATATAGATATCGGAAAGCTGGTACACCTCTGTCTGGTACTGTTAAAATCATAATTCTAAACTTAGTGCAATTTGGAGAAACATTTGCTGTTTAAATAACTGTAAAATGAAATTTTAAAATTCCTAAATGTTTGGAGGTTTATAACTCAGTCACCTTTAAAGATACAGCTCTGAAACTTGGTGCATGTCTGTCTGGGTACTGTCAATGATGACATCCAAACCTTTTTTTAATGCAGACCAGTACTTTGCCAATTAGAAGGCAATAACTGAAATCACAATTTTGGCAAGATTTCACTCATTTTTGCAGAAATTCTGTGAAAATTAGCAGTTGCAAGATTGTCATTTTGCCTCAAATTTGCTGGAAGAAGATACATTTGCCCAGCCCTACAGGCTGGCAGAAGATGAAGTATTATTGTGTTTTGAAAGAGAACTTATCTACACAAACAATTAAATCTTTATCAGGAAGCACATTATAGTATCCTCTGTCATGGGTGACCAAAAAAAAAGACAATGTGTGCTGCACAGCTATGAAGCAGCACATAAATCTTTGTCCTCTTTAACAGCCATTGTATTAATTTGCTGTAGAAATCCAGTGACGTAAAACAAAGAACTGTATACTGTACAAATTGTACATAATGCTCCAGACATGACTAAATCATATAACAAGCATATTGTTTACTTTTCTTCAACAAGTTACCCAGATTGCACTTTGGTGGCTGTAGTTATAAGCAAAAGTTTTAAATATTTTCTTCTCAACATATGACATTTTAAACTAAGAACTAGTACTTTATTTAAAAGGTTCTGCCCTCTCCACTTTTCCTAAATGACACACAGTTTCATGCTACATTTAATAATATCATATGTAGAGCATTGGTTGAAAAAGTGATACAACATTAACATCAAGTCCACTCTATAAATAGTGGTCTTGGAGCATTGAATTCACTAAACTAATTTGTTTTCCAACTTTCTGTATCATCCTGTTCTCTGTCCCCCCTTAGATCTCTCTCTGGTGAGGTCTCTCAGAGATGCCTTGTCCCACTCTGCCTGAGGTCCTCCTGGGACTGGTCTCTGCTTCCCAGGAACTTCCCTCCAATGTCTCCAACTTCCCCACCCCCCAGCTCTGAGCCTCCCAAGGTGGAACTGCCATACTCCTCCAGCACTCTGTCTATAATCTAGAAGGGCAGCAGGGAAGTGGAGGAGAGAGACAGGGACTGTCCAGGATGTACCCGTCAGTGGGTGTGGGGTCAGTTCACTGGGCCCACCTTTGCCTATCCAGGTGTCAGGGTATTTTTCCATGTTCAGCTGCCTTGGGAGTGCAGACATGAAAAAGTGATACAACATTAACATGAAGTCCACTCTATAAATAATGGTTTTGGTGCACTGAATTCACTAAACTAATTTGTTTTCTAACTTTCTGTATCATTCTGTTATATGGACCCTTAGATCTCTCTCTGGTGAGGTCTCTCAGAGCTGCCTTGTCTCGCCCTGCCTGAGGTCCTCCTGGGATTGATCTCTGCTTCCCAGGAACTCCCCTCCAACTTCTGCAACTACCTTGCCCCCCCAGCTCTGAGCCCCCCAAGGTGGGACTGCCATACTCCTCCATCACTCTTTCTATAATCTAGATGGGCAGTCGGGGAGTGGAGGAGAGAGACAGACTGGCCAGGATGGACCTGGCAGTGGGCGTAGGGTCAGTCCACTGGGCCCACCTTTGCCTATCCAGGTGCCAGGCTATTGTTCTGTGTTCAGTTGCCCCAGGGCTGTGGATGTGCAATGATGCCTGGAATGTGATGGGTGCACTCCTGCACCCATACATAAGGCATCTGCTGACATCTCCATTCCCCAGAAGAGAACACTGCAAGTGGCACTGCCCCTAGTATCCACTGGGGGCTGCTGATACTGTGGAGAGTGCACCCACCCACCCCAGGAGAGGAGAGGAGAGGAGAGGAGAGCAGTCCTCCAGATGCTCACGCCTCACCTGCCCCTGCTGACTACAATGAGCCGAGCTCATTCCCCAACCCAGGTAGCCAGTGCGGCATGAGGTGTGGCATCCAGCACCTCATCCCTCAGCAAAACCGGGCTGCCCCTTTCTCAACTAATCTACATGATACAGTTTGTTGCCAGTGACTATTGATGTATCTATTCTGAAGTACTGTAGGACAGATATAAATTATAAGCCAATTAAAATGGAGGGAACTGCCATTTCATACCCCATGAACTTCTGCAACCACTCCTTTAGTCAATTATCCACTTTTTAGACATGCTCATGAAAATGTATCCATTTTTAAAACACCTCTGTGATAGTTTATCTACATTTATAAAATGAGTAGAAAGTTTGCTGCATCTTGAGTGGCTGATAGGTACCCTGGCCTGTGCCCATGCATAGCCATAAACTGTCTGCCAGGTACTTTTCTGAAAAGCAGAACACAGCACACTCTCATATCCATGCCTTCATGAAATTAAAAAAAATGGCAGTCACATTAGTAAAGTAAAAAATTCTTAGCACACATCACTTGTTATTACCCATTAACTCACAATACCACCCCTCGCCTAATAAACACTTCAAGCATAAAAAGTACACACACACATATATATATATATATATATATATATATATATATATATATATCAGCAGTAACTAACCTTAGCTTTTGTTTTTGATTTTTCCTTTTAGGCCTGTAATATGCAGCACCCAAGTTGTTGCAATATCTCCAGCTGCTTCCTTCCATGTTGACACTTGTCTCTCACCCCCCTCACACATCTCTTGTACCGAGAATCAAGCCACACTACTTAGAATTTCTGTCCCAAGTTAATGACAGGCATGTTCTGTTATGATAAACTACAGAACCAAAAAGCTATAAAGAGTCCCTTGAGTTTGTCTGTAACATTTTTTTTACATTGATGCAATCAACAATTGCCACACATGTGCAAGTACCCAGTTATTATGGAGTAGATGGCTTTCATAAAACAAAATGTTCCATAACACACAATGACCCTTACCATTCTGTTCCTCTCCTCAGCAGACAAATAGAACTGAAATAAAAACACAAGTACCCTTCACAAAGATGTAAGATGATTACTTCATGTCCAGACTCCATCTAATGGTGGTAGGGGGAAGAAAGGCAAAGAACAACACCATTTCTAAGGGACATAATAAAAATGCAAATCACCCTCTGTTTCTATACTTTTGAACTGCACTACAGTTGCACATTATGAACCAGTTTGCCTTAAAAATAAAAGAAACACTATTTTGTAAAATCATTTTAATTATTTTTTTAAATGTTCCTAATATTTATGTTTTATTAATTACTTTCCTGTGGAAACCATTTTGTAAGTACAATAAGACTTTCCAGGGTCTGTGTTCATGAGTGATTAGAGCACTTCCAAGGTTCTGAAGGTACTCAGCACAGCTGCCGTTTGCCTTACGTGCACCTGGGGCATGTTCTTATCAAAACAAGTTATTTATTTATTTGATTTTGTTAACTGGGTAGGGACACTGGACCAAAGGTCCATTTTTAGGTCAAACCTAGGAATATAATACAAAAAACAGGCAGAAAAAACAATACAAAACTAATAAATTATTAATTAAAATAGTTGCAAACTTCATGATCCAGCAGAAATTATTTATAATTAGATTTAAAAATATAAAACAAACCTGCAGAATGAAGTGCTTCAGGTAAGCCTTTCCAATAGGAAGGTGCTGCTATGGAAAAGCCCGAGGACCAGCCTTAGATTTATAAAAACTAGTCTTAAGTACAATACCCTTTGATAACTATAGGTTACAATGAAGAGATCAAATAGAACCAGATTCGAGAAAAAATAAAATGTGCAGAAAAACATACTTAAAAAACATACACACACAAAAAATATTCACTCCGGACATTTGGTGATAATCATCCTTATTGGAAGTACAAATCACAATTATGAGTTTGGATGGGGGGGGGGGCAGACAGAACAAAATGGTAAATATTGTTATATGTAAGAGAAACTATTATGCTGCTTAAGGCCCAAATTTAAAGAAAGATTCAACACATTGTCAAAATGCAGAAAGAGGGAACCAATAGCAATACATTTATGAATTTCCATACAACAAATCTTTTAAATGAATAAAGAACACCCAACTTCTGATTAATGGTCTGGCTTACTGATCTCCCCTGTGCAGAAAATGTAAGTCCTGGATAAAGTTGCATCCCAAGATATTTAAATTGATACACTTGTTCAATAGGAGCACCACAATGATCTTGCAGCAGTAAATATGGATTATCATTTAACATGTACAGTAGATAGTACTAAATATCATAGACTTTGTTTTTTTAGAGTTCAGTACAAGAGAATTGTTAGAAAACCAATTACAAATTTGAAAAAGTCCTGTTCAGGACTGGGTGTTAACTCAAAGAAAGACTTATCACAAGAAAAAATTATAAAAATCATCTGCATAAATAAGAGAATCACAATGTTCACATAATGAAGGCAACTGGATAACAAAAAGAGAAAATAACAATGGACCAAAAATGGACCCCTGAGGCACCTCATCCCATGGTATAAATATTTGGCTTGGCTAATCCTATATTAAAAAACTGAGAACCATCAGTCTAGTAGTCCTTAACCGATGAAGTGACATTACCAGAAAACCTAAGGGACTAAATTTAGAACAAAGTAAATATGTCCTATAAGGTCAAATGCCTTGGGTCAGGTCCACGAACACAGCTCTGGTTATAAGGCCATTATCAAATCCTTTCAGAAATGCATCTGTGAACCTGATCAAGGTGGTAGCTGTTCCATGATTCTTACATAATCTATGTTGTTGAGGACAAAGAACATTATAGGATTCCAAGTAACTATTAATTTGCATTACAACAATCTTCTCCAGCATTTTACTTAATGGAATTAAAATAAAAAAATAGGTCTGAAGTTCTCAACAGATTTAGTATTGGACTTATTAGTGACAGGTATGATCCCAGCACACTTCCAATCAGAAGGAAATTGATAAGACATCAAAGCTAAATTAAAAAGAGAACAAAGAGGAACAACAATATACGGCACAGATAATCTTAAAAAATGTCCATCCAACCCAACCCCGCATTCACTATTTTTATTGGGAATGGAAAAAATAAGCTTTAATACATCCTTTCTTGTAAACTTCCTAAAATAGAAAATGTGGTTCCTTACAGGAAAAACATCAGGATAACAATTAACAACAGGTACCTAAGATGTGTTTACTTTTTAACTAGACAAATCAGAAAATTAAACATTTAGAGCATTAACAGTCTCTTAGTGGTCAGTTAACTCTACAGCACTAACCTTCAGTTTCTTGATAATACTTCTAGACTTTGAGAAAATAAAGAATTAAAACAGCAGTGCAATGGAAAAAGTTATTCCAAAAAGTTAATTTTCTGCTATGGTTCTGAAAAAATATTGGCAGAACTGTTGAGTTGGGTTTTCTGGATGCTTCCTGTGATGTGTACTGTACATTTGAAATTTGGCTGGACTCTTACCCTCCTTGGGTCCTCAATACTATTTCTATGCAAAAACTAGGCAGCCATCTTGTTTTTTCTTGAGAAATAATTATTTAAAACTTTCATAAAATTCTTAAATGATAATGAAAACTGAAAATGTTACCACCAACATAAACTGGAAGGCATCTGGCATTGATTAAGAAGAAAAAAAGGTGGGGTCAAATTTGTACCCATTTTCGTTGCACTGCTGCTTTAAGATTATCCCCAAAATGCCAAGGATCAGCTCAACTTGCCTCAAACTGTGACCTATAAAGCTCTAGTTTTGCAGTTCTCACTCATTTTTAAACCTTATTTCATAAACAACGATAGTCGTTCAATAAGGAAATAGATGGACAATTCTTATAAGCTTCCCAGGCTAGATCTCTCCATTCTATCCATTTTTTTGATGTCTCTAGAAAATCATTTGTTAGTAGTGCCACAAACTCTTAAAGTAGGTACTGGAAAAAATGTGATCTGATTTGGGATTGTTTGCAAAAGACATTGAAAGCTATATCAATGTAAGGAATTGAATCAATAAAAGACCAATCAATTAAAGACAGAGAAGAACTTGATACAGTATTATCTACATTTTTATAACTATGATTTTGAATAGTACACAGTGTAATTTTTTTAAAATTCAAAACACAACATGTGGTTAAGTGATTACTCACCAAAGCAGATCTAACACCAGAGGCAGACTACATACTCTGTCGGTAACAATCCAGTGCAGTGCAGAATGACTTGAAATGAGTGAGTTTAAATAGGTTGGTTCACTTATTAATTGATCTAAATTTTATTCATGTAAAAAAGACTCCAAGCCCATACAACCCCCTGTAATCAGTTCAGATTAATATTGCCAACAAACACAGTCATGACATTTAATAAAGGGAGCAGCCTTACAAGTAGTGTATACATAGGAATACATGATCACTCATGCACTAATAGATGTAATAGTACTGATTTATTTGTGAATCAAAGATATATAGGGTTACTGGAATCTATCAACATTTGTGGGTGTATGGAAACACCTTCCTCATGGTGGCAGGTGTAGCTTACAGTATGTCTATATGTACTCTGATAACCTATTTATTTTCTCTGTGTCCTCAGCCACTATTGATGATTATTAGGTAAATTGATTAGTACAAACATAACTCCATTGTGGCATCCTGAAACTCAATTCACATTAAATCAGCACTAGTACACCTATTAAGGGGTGAGTGGCCACTTATACCTATTTATGTACAGTAGTAGCATGTTCTTATCACATGTTCTTATCCCTGTCATGTCTTATTGCTTACCTTGGACATGTCTATGGTAGATCTGAAATAAAGATGCACCAGTTATTGTTCATCTCTATTTAGTCCACAGAAAAAGGCCACTTTCACTTCAACCAGCATAGAGCTTTTAAAATCCAGGTCTCAATACTCCTTGTCATATAATAGTAATAACATGAAGTTAACCAGAATATATTCTGAGTAACCAGCTTCTGCAGTTAAATAAATGCCTTAGCCTTCAGCCATGAGCATTGTGTCACCTATATCAGTCAATTGTTCCTGCATATACTCCAGCAAACCAAATGTTGTCACTTAAAAAAAAAAGTTGTTAAAAAACTATGTTTATGTATCCTTTAGTGGTGAGAAACAAACCAAAAAAGTTGAGAAAGGTGAACCTAGGGTTAAAAGTGAATGGAATCTTCATGATTATGTTGTGTGGTATAACTCATAACATGGACAATTGTTTGAATCAGGGTCTATGTGATAATGGTGAATGCCTAAAGGCGATCAACATTGTTGCTCAGTCAGAGTGCCGAACACATTTTCGGCACTCTGGCAACCCTGGCGCACTAGAACATTGGTGCCAGGACAGATTTTTACTGCTTTCTGTTGGGGGGGCTGTGCCCCCCTACACCACCCTCCTCACAGGGGGCTTTGAACCCCACACTCCCCTAATTAAGAATTCTCAACTCCAGGGTGGGTGCATGTCAGGGGGGTGAAAGCAGTAAAAATAAAAGGTTCAGGCCAGGCACAATAAAAAATCTCACCAGCGGCTGGACCCAGTACCTCATCCACCCCAGCCACTAGCCAATCCCCAACGCCATGATGCAGCTCGACCAGCAACCGCAGTGCCACCCCCTACAGCCTCTCCAACCCCTCCCAGCCCACACTCACCACACTCGCTTCCATCCCCCCGTGTGCGTACTTATAGCGATATCCTGTTGCCTGGTTTGCCCCACTCCCACATCTGGTCCCCCTACCTTTCCGTTGCCATGAGTGGATTGCACAGGGAAGGAGTCGCCATAATGGACTGTGCCCTTCCTCATGTGCCCACTTCACGGGTTACCTTTGAAGCAGTATTTGTATTACTGTAACAGTCTCTAAAGAACCATAGCTTTGAAAGATGGCGCCTAAGTTTGAGTAACACTAACACTGCTTAAAACAATTGTTTAAATTGTGATTAACACTACACTACATATTGATTTATAGGGCCCATTGCCTTCCATTTCACTGAAAAAAACAATCACCATACCCACTTTATTGGAGGAATATGGCCACAACCATGTGCTTTTTAAATATTCTGCACAGCTTACAAGAGTAGTGACGTGGGCAGCTTGGGAGTCTCACCAAGACAGTATTAGGTTTCCACTGGTCCTTCCCCCCAATGGAGGGACCCTTCAGGTAGATCTAGATGTCTCAAGTATAATCTCAGAGACACCTGGCATTTATGAAAGGGGAGCCTCTTTGCTGGGTGGTAGCAGCTTAGCCCCTATCTGGTGAATGCTTCACCAGCAGGATGAGCCCAGTGAGGTTAGCATCCACTGTGCCCCAGCAGGGCCAAGGTTATCTGGCCTCCCCTCATTCTGATCTATGGGAACCTGTACAGAATGGAAGCTAGCTTCCATTTTACTCCTTGTAAAATTTCTTATTGTGAGACTCCAGTACTCCACACATTTACAAGGGTTGTGTCAGCAGTAAATTGCAAAAGATCCTTCAGAGAAGAGTTAAACAAAAACAGAAAAAAAAAATGCTCAGGAAAACAAAACTGGAAAACTCTTCTCTGACCCCTAAGCCAATTCCCCTTAGCTGAGTAGCAGTGTTCCTTAAAATATGCTGACCTGCCCTGTGCCCTTCTTTTATTAAGGTGAGTAGGTTGGAATCCTAGCAGATGGAGAAGGAGAGAAGAGCTGTGCTTGGTCTCTTAAAACCCTCCTGCTCCTCTGCCACTGACTGGCCATTCTATTCTGAGTAAAGCTGACTCCCCCTCCCTAGAGGTGATAGTAACAAAATATTGTATACTGCAATTCCTTGCAGACTGTCTATTAACCAAAACTAAGGAGACTTTTTACCTTCTTAATCATGCATTTCTTTGTTTTGTGATTTAGCCATAACCAATGCCCAGGAATAATATTTTTGCAATTAATTGCCATCATTATGAAAATTATAGTAAAATACACAAATTTTTAATAATGATGCTGGCTGCTCCATACATTTTGTACCATGCAATCTCTGGCAGCAAGTGGCTCGCCTTGTCCTCAGTCACAAACATTATTACGGATGAGTGGCATCCCCCCTCACTCTAACAAAATCCAAACAGTCCCTGGTATCTAGTGGCACTCCATACACTTTAATTGTACCATGTCATGCAGTTCCCAATTTCATACACTGACATTTACACATTCAATTGTTTTGAAAGATGGTGCCTAAGTTAGGGTAACACTAACACTGCTTAAAAAAATTGTTTATATCCTGTTATAAAATGGGCTTAAGAAATTCAAGTCTCTGATTGGCTACTACATCATCTGAGCTGTGTCCTTATCAGAAGATATAGTAGCCAACTGGAACTACTGCCAACCAAGATAACCCATAATGACAACAAATCCGTGAGCTCTGCCAGCAGTAAACAGAAATGGCGACTTGCAGAGCTCACAGAAGAAGCAGTGTGAACCTGTCTTCTGTCATGGCAGAGCAGCAAAGCCCAACTTCTCAGTAGTTTCATCATTTACCCACATAAAGACGGGTAAGCAGTACATAAAAACTGCCAGTCTCACCTTAATTTTACTTAACCCGACAAAAGTCTGCCACTGATAGTTACACCATAGCACCTTGTCTACATTCCCCAGTGCATTCCATGCCTTCTCCAGTTGTGAGGATGTACCGAGGTGGCAGGCGCCCCCCCCAAGTTGGATACAGAGGGCAGGATATTCAAAGGGGTTGCATCTGGCACAACAGAGATGCACCTGGCACAACACCGTAATGTGCCCCGGTGCTATAATCAAGCGGGGCACTTGTGCAGCATAAGTTCCAATGCCCTGGGGTGCATTGCTAATGCATGTGGTGCATCTGAAGGGGCGTGCCCATGCATTTGCAGTGCAACCTGATATTCAGCTCGGGATGTGCGACGCATCTGCTGGCACAAGCCCCAGATGCACCTCATACCTGGGCACAATTTTGAGCCAGGAAAATGATGGAGCAAATGCTGGCCACCCACAGGTGGGCGACTGTATTGCAAGGTGCAACTCAACAGCCGCTGGCCATGGGTGGCCGCATCTCCAGCAGGTACACCATCCACAAGTACCTGAATCCTTCCTGGTGGTCTAGTATACCCCCCTTCCCTCCTGTATGCCTGATCATGGGAATGTTTTACAAATGACCCCCCCCCGGTAGTCTAGTGGACCCCCTCCCCTGTATGCCCAATTGCAGGCATGTGGTTTAGAACAACTCCCCAGTCTAGCAGGCCCCCCTTCCCTCCTGCATGCCCGAATGTGGACATTGCAATACAGAACCCTCACTGGTGGTCCAGCGGTCCCCCCACCCATATGCCCAATTGCGGGCTCCCATAGTAGAATACAATACCCAGTGTTTCAGCGGTCCCCACCCCGCTCCCACCCACAGAGGACCCCAGCCACCCAGCTCCTCCCCCCATCATCGGCGGGTGGCTGTACCACACCAGCATACTGCCTGCTGCCTGCTGAATGACAGTGTACAGTATGAGCTGTACACCTATTATTGCACAGTGTGGACCAATGGGCTTACAGTCCATACTGTACTACACAAGCACAAATATGTGAATGGCTGCATCCACACTGTGGACCAATAGGCATACAGCTGATATTGTATGCTGTCATTCGGTGGGCGGCTGGGTGGTATGTGGGCATAGTACAGTTGCCTGCTGGTGAAAGAGGGGAACTGGGTGAGCAGGGTCCTCTGTGGGTGGGAAGAGAGATTGCTAAACCACTGGGTATTGTATTATACTATGGGAGACCACAATCGGGTATACGGGTGGGTGGGGGTACTGCTAGACCACCAGGGAAGGTTTTGTATTGCAATGCCCATGTTTAGGCATACAGGAGGGGACGGGGTCTGTTAGACTACCAGGGGGATTGTTTTAAAATCATGCCTGTGCTCAGGCATACGGGAGGGGAGGGGGGTACACTAGCCCACCAGGAACACAACACCTGCTGCACACAGTCACGCAGGGCACCAGGTGCATTTCACCAGACTAACCTGTGCAACGCATGCAAGTGGGGCCATAATGACATGCAAATGGCCCCATTTCCACCATACATACTGTATATTATGGCCCCATTTGCATGCCCATTTCTGAATATCACGGGTGATGCGCCCAGCACAACTACATTTGCGCTGGAGCATTCCCAGTCTTCCCTGTCTGGGGAATGCTCCAATGCATTGTACTTGTGTCATGCTCATTGTATGCCATATTCCGCAGTAATGCACCATGGAACACCACCTTTGACTATCACCTTGTCCTGGCCCAGCGCATCGCAGTTGCGCTGCACCCCCACTTGCTCCATTGAATGGTGCAGTCTGAATATCACGCCAAGAGTCTAAATCTATAAAAAAGGTCACCGTATTATTGCTAAAATGAAACTTAATGGAGTTTACTTTTTTAAAATAAATAACTCATGGTTTCTTGAACAGGAACCAGGAAACATCCGTCTACGCGGGCTGTTTAGGGACACGCTCGCTATCAGTCAGCCCACTAGTTGCACATAAATACAACTCCATGTTCAAAGTAGTAAATATTAAAATAAAATAAACTTGCTTTTGGGTGTTTCTGTGTCTGTCTGTGTTTCTGTGGACAGTAGAAACACAGACAAACACCAGTCACCACTATTGACTTTTAATGCAAAACCTCAGTTCTAACACATAAAGAGGAACTACTTTTTTCAAATGGCAAAATCATATTTCTTTATTGTTTCTTATATACCCTTATGTAATTTTTTTTTTAATAAACTTATTTATCTAGGGCCCATTTTATAAGTGCAATAACACACCCCGAGGTGTGGGTTATTGCCTGATAAGAGCATGCACAGGGGCATAAGGCACTCGGCCAAGTGCCTCATACCTTAGTACACCCCTGGGCATGCTCTTATCAGGATATAACCCACACCTCATTGTGTGTTATTGCTTAAATAAACACTACATCAAACATTGATTTATAGGTCCCCTTGTCTCCCATGTCCCACAATGCACATATTATTGGAGAAAAATGGCCATAGAAATTTGCTTTTTAAATATTCTGCACAGCAAACAACAGAAGTGATGTGGGCAGCTTTGGAGTTTCACCAAGACAATATTTGGTCTCTACTAATCCTTTCGCCCATGAAGAGACCCTTCATGTAGATCTAGGTGTCTCAAGTATGATCTCAGAGACACCTGGCCTTTATGAAAGGGGAGCCTTTTGCTTGGTGGTAGGTACCTAACCCCTATCTGGTGGATGCTTCACCAGCAGAATCAGCCCAGTGAGGTTAGCACCCACTCTACCCCAGAAGGGCCAATGTCATCTGGACCTCTCCTCATGCTGATCTAGGGGAACCTGTTCAGAACGAAAGTAAGTTCCCCTTTTACTCCTTGTAAAATTCCATCTTGTGAAACTCCAGTACTCCACACATTTACAAGGGATGTGGCAACAGTATTGGTCCCTCAATATTAAAATTATATTAAAATACTGATGTACAAGAATTTCTAATGATAATGCTGGCTGCTCCGTACATTTTGTATTATACAGTCTCTGGTGGTAAGCGGTTCTCTTTGCCCTCAATCACAAACAGTCATTGGGGACCAGTGGCAGCCTCCCACTCTACTCAAATCCAAGCAGTCTGTGGTATCTAGTGGCACTCCACTCCTTTAATTGTCCCATGTCATGCAGTCCCTGATGTCCAGTGTCACTTCTTTCCTCACTCTGAGCCACTCCAAGCAGTACTTGTTGCCCAGTTGACAAAAACACAGATTGTTGCTGCACTCCTGAATCAGAAATTAGATGCTTATTCCATGAATATTTGTCAAAAAGACATACAGACAGTTCTAGAGTACAGATATTTAATCAGTCACCTGGGGAAACTAACACTGTATTTATCAGCACTTGAAGGTGGGCTTCTGGGTGACAGCAGGGCAAGAAACACAAATGTGCCTATAATCACTGGAATATGATTACAGGTGCAAGAAAACACATTATGGAACGTGTGAAAAATGAACTGTACATTTTTGTTCTTAGTTTTTAAAAATAATTATATTTTTTATTTTCATCTCTTCATTGTACACCACCAAAAACACTCCTTTTGGAGAGGATCTAATGAATCAGAAATTAGCTGGTTTCAAATCATTAGAATTAAAATATTTTTTTTTCATTTTTGTGCAGAAAAAAATTCTTAAAACTGGTATTATTCATGTTTTGAGTTGCTTCTGTCCAGAGGCATATATTTATGCTGCCCTTTTCCTGCAGTGTTCATTTTTTAATTACATTTTTGTGAGTATTGAAACTAATTATTTCAGGGGAAGTCACATGATGCAGAGCATGGTGTAGCAGCATGTTCTTGGAGCTCCGTTTAGACCCTATTATTTTTTATTAAAAAACTTGTCCCCTGGTTACTTTCCTGCTCTAGTTACTGATCTAAGTACTAGGAAAAACACTGTGCAATGATGGTTCAGTCCTCAATGGAACTTCAAATGGTTGAGGAGGAAACACCATTGCCAGTTGCCGACAACGATCAGAATCAGGCCCTTACATTGGAACCTAAAAGGCCTCCATGAAGCGCTTCATCTCCTTCCATGACATATTGGCTTCAATGCACCAATTACGAACAAGCAATTTTACAGATTTGGTGTAGATTAAGGAAGCGTTACTCTCATTAATAACAGACTTTAAAGAATTAAAGCCAACGGTGAAAGAATTGACATGAAACATGTCAGATATGGAAGCCTGAATATCCTCAATAGAAGACAGGCAAAATAAAATGAAACCCAATGTGGTACCCTATGTCAGATGATTGTGAGACCAGATGAAAAGGTGGATGAGCTGGAAGGGTGCAGCAGTCACAATAATTTGATACTAACTGGGCTGCCAGAGGGGAAAGAGTGACAAAATGCCATTGAATTTATTCAAAAGTTTTGTTACAAGGAAGCTGGCCCCTCACTGAATGGGCCAACATACATCATCAAGAGGGCCCACCATGCTCTTAGGCCCAAACCAGTCCCCAGTGAACCTCCAAGACCTCTAACTTTTAAATTAATAAACTACCTGGACCGAGACCATTTATTAAATGCAACTCACAAGTTGGAGGTACTGCAATAGGAAGGCAGGAAATTACAGCTTGTCCAGGATTTAACATACAAAGTCAGACAAGCGAGGGAAGCCTATCATCCGATCCATTCAAAGCTCTTGGCTGCACAAATACACAATCTCATTCTGTATCCCAGAAGATTAGATGTCAGCACTGTCCTGGGTGTTCATTGGTGTGAATCTGTGTTGCAAGCTGCTGTGGAGTCTCCTTGAATTTTCCCCAATCTCTTCAGCAAGAATGACTGAGATCTCTTCATTATGGTCTTAGCATCTGAACTGAATAGACCTCATATGCTGAACTTTAATAATCTTTCATCTATTTCAAATTATTTTGCATTGCCTGTTCTTTATGCAGACATCACACATGCCCAGATTTTTAGTTACATTAAAAAAAAAACTCTGGCCAGAGCCAATAGGCCTGCATGGGAGGAATTTGAGGTAAAAATGTTGAAAATTGCCAGTTACAAGGCTGCATTAGCAAAATGTAATGTAGGCACATAAATTTGTTGTTTTGTAATATTTGTATATCAAATGTTCAACATAGCCTTGTTATGACCATGCCTCATGTAGAATGACAGAGCAAATGTTCAACTCCTGCCCGAAAGGTGATTTCTTGCAGAGACTGTGAAATCAACTTTTGGGATACAAGAACACATTTTGAGGCAGATTTGAAAAATGATGGCTGTTACATTTATGAGGAACTGTAAAGAAATCGCTATGTTGATCATTTGAGTTACAAATATTGAAAATTACCAAAATTATGAACCTGCATTTGCAAAACTCAATGTAGGCTCATAACTCCTTTTTTTTTTTATATATATTTTCTCACCAAATTTTTAACATAGCCTTCTTTTGACCCTACCTCAAGAACAAGGGCAGAGAACATTTTCAACTCCGGCCAGTAAGGTAATTTCATGCAGGGACTGCAATATCACCTTTTGGGATTTGAAAAACATTTTGGCCAGGCTTTAAAAACTGACAGCTGTCACATTCATGAGGTGCTGTAAAGATATGGCTATGTTAAACATTTGGGGTCAAAATATTGAAAATTACAAAAGTTATGAGCACGCATTAGCAAAATTCAGTGTAGTCTCATAACTGTGTTGTTCCTATCATTTTCACACTGAATTTTCAACATAGCCTTCTTATGACCCCACCTCATGAACAAGTGTAGAGAAAATGTTCAACTCCTGACCAAAAGGTGCTTTGTTCAGGGACAGCAAAGGCACCTTTTGGGACATATTTGCCTAATGACAGTGCAATTATTCATGAGTGGGGTCTCAAAGAAGGCAGTTTTAAAATCTGGGCCAAAAATATAAAAGAAAATGGCCAGGTTATGCCACTAAGTTCAAAACACCATTGGAATACATTGAACCGCATACCTGTTTCTTCAGTTCAAAGTCGGCTTTGAAGCATGAAGATGTATCTGCGGTCCTGAGAGGATTATGGCATTGGACCTCAATGAGTAAGTAAGGGCTTGGGGTGGTGCAGAGTGGTGGGTGCTGAGTGACAGGGTCAGGTAGGGGGAGTGCAATGGCTGCAAAAGACATCAATGAAAATTTTTGTTTTACAGTTAAAAAAAAACAAACAAGGATTCCTGCGCTGGGGGATTGGGCAACCTCCAGTGCCACTATTGCATTACTGAGGGTGGAAAATGGGGTGATGGGTACTGAGAAGGAGGGTCAAGTGGGGGGAGGAAGCAAATATATTAAACAAAGGCACAAATAACTGCACGTGTGCGGTAGTGCACGGGGGTTCAGTAACAGGATTTTGTGATCAGAACACTGGGGGATTGGGCACCCGCAGTGTCACTATTAAGTTTCTGTGGGGGTGGTGGGTGCTGAGAGGGAGGGTCAGGTTGGGGAATATGTATAATTAAAAGAAAGAAATTGGCAGTCATGGCTGAAGACAACACAGTCCCCTGTAACAAAGATGGCTGCTGCAATGCATTGCACATGCACCAGTAGCTGCGCATGTGCATTACCGTTTGGTGGCCATCTTGGACAAGGCAGAGTGTGCCTTGTTCCACCATGATCACTGACAGTAAAAACAGTGCAGTGCAACTACCTATCTCATCATTAAGCAGATTGTTTCAAAGACATGGAGGCAACTGTGTTGGAACTCCAACACGTTGTCCTGTCAGAAGGAATGCGGGAGTCCTCTTCTCATACCAAGAGGTTTGCAGGGCTTCACTCACTGCAGCCTGCTTCCTTAAATTACTTCAAAGTGATGCATATGTACTGCATACATATAGGATAGTGCATGGGGAATGGTTGACAACAGGGCTATTCTTCCACCGAGTTGGCACACTGTGACGGATTACCTTGAGCGCTCAAGAGGTAATCTGTCGTCATAATTGCAAGAGTGAAAAACCCTGTTGTCAACCGCTCCCATGCACTTTCTATATAGTGTATGGTGGAATGTCGCTCTCCAAGAAAAAACAATCACTACATCATATTGCTGCTTAAGAAAATGTTTACTTGGTTACTGGAAGGAAAAACTTAACTTTACATTCTTTGCGTTTTCACGCTTAACATGTTTACTGTTTTATCACTTTAGATTTTAAACTTTCAACGATTAACATTTTAACTTTTTAAACACTCACATACAGCTATGTATCTGCCGCATGTCATTTCTCATTTTTTTGGCTGTTTTTTTATTCTCCTGCTCGAGGATGAATGTATCCCACTCGGAAGGTGGTTTTGTAAGTACCGCCGCTGACATTGCTGCTAATGCTACATGTCCTGTCAAGGGAATGAGCCCTAACTGTTAAATGGTGCTCGAGGACATGGTTTGTGACGTGCGCAGTGCAGTGAGACAAATCGTTCTGCTGCTCTGCGATCGTCACTACAGTGTGACTACAAGGTTTCGAGAACGATGGATTTTGGTGGAGAATGACGTTCCACCATACACTATAAATAAATCTGTTTATGTCACATTATACCTGGAGATCAGCTGTCTAAGAAAGTGAGGACCTCTTTATATAAGGTCTGTCTTGAAAAGTTTCATTCTACTATTCTTCTTCTGACATGAGTTTCTTTTGACAAATCAAGAGATATACTGTACTGTATGTATAATGGTAGTGTAGTTTCATAAGCATGTGTCCTCTTGTAGCAAACTGCAGTCAGAATTTTTTTATAAAACTGAAACAAAGAATAGCAGCTGCAAATGACATTTGATACCCATCTATATCCTGTAAAACTGAATGAATAACAATAAAATAATTAAAAAAAAATATTGACAAATAACAGACTGCTTGGACACAGATTAACATAGAAAATGCTAAACAAAAGGCATAGAGGCAGGACTTTCAAAGGGCAGTGCAGGACCTGTGTCATGCTTTGTGTCAAACCCATCATTTTGCTAGCCGTGCTAAACACATTTGCTGCAACTACACATGAGTTTAGTACTTAGGGCACAGTAATGACACTTTACCCAATTTATAGCAGCTTACATCAAATATTTGGTGCAAACCCTTCAAAAAGGGTCCCCAGGATTGCCACAAGCTAGACCAGAAAAGATTGTTCTGACTTGCAGCAATTTTTGTACGGTATAGAAAATTCCTATCTCTGGCCAGGAGAATTCCACAAGCCATGTGCACATTTGCTTGGTGCACCTGAGGCTTGTGCCATTCAGGGGCACTTGAAAATCCATCCCCAAGTGTTCATTTCATCCAAATAGATGTAACATTCAAAATTATGTAAAATACTCTAGACTTCTCAGAACTCTTCTATCACTAATGGAATACATGCAGGACCCAGCAGTAATTATTTTTTTTTGCATGATGAATTGATCCAACTTATGTTTGAGATATACAGCACCACTGACATTGTCTGCTTACTTTGAGTGATTGTTCAGTAGGTTTACCATGATTTGGGTGAAAAAATGCTTCTTTGCATTTCTCCTAACTCTAATTGCATTATTTGTAAAGCATTCTTTGTCGTTCTGCTTCCCAGAACAAGCTGAAATGTTTCCCCTTCATGGACTGCATGTAATCCCTTTCAAATAAAAATAAATTAAATAAAAATCATGTCTCCCTTTTTTCCAGGATTTACAATCTATCAGAGTTGAATTATTAAACACATATTTGAGTGTCAGAATGTCAAACAAATTTAGAAATGGATGAACCAAAACATAACTAGTAAACCAGTGAAACATTAGGATTTGAATCAAATGTTTAACTATGAAACAGTAAACCATTATTGCAGATTAGAGTTCCATGCAGCCTCTAATCAAATGTGAACAGATCTGAATTGTTTCTGGCACAACCAACACTAGTTTTGGTTTGAAACTTTCTTGAGTTTGCAAATCTGTACTTTTTGACTTTAAGAAACAAGTAAACATCATAGTCAGGAAATATTGATTCTTAGGGCTCAAGTTATAATCATATAGGTCTTATTTATTTATTTCTGAAATTATAACTAAATATTGTATCTATCTTTTAAGTAGAATCAGGATTCAGTTTCATTAGTTTTTCTCAAATACTGTATACTTACTATAATCAATTCCTGATGATATACCAAGGATTCCTACAGTTTTACTTTTCAGCTCATTTGCTAACATTTTATTGTTTTATGTATGAGTGTTATCTGATATAATGCTGTTAGTTCGTTCATACAGTACCTGCTACATACCACTTGCTTCACTACCTTTGCATCTATAATACATACAATGGAGCTACAGTTCCAAATTTTTTAATTTTGTGGCTCAACCTTTTTCTTTTTTCAACTATGTCCACCTTTTATCAGTCCTATACTTCAATGCTTTAGCAACATATATTATTTTTTTTCAAGACCTCATCACAGTCTGTATTCACTGCTCTCAGAAATGCTCACTGACTTGGTTAAAGGGAACATTCACTAACATCCAGTGTCTGGCCTTTTTATATTTTGGCAGATAGCCATGAGGTATCCTCAGTAAAAGTCCACATAGATGATCTTTGTTTGGTATTGACACAGTTTAGGATTAGTTTAGAAGCTAGGGATTAAACTGGTGCATAGGCTACCATCTTTCTCATCCACTGGAGATATGGTACTTGAAACAACAAGCTCTGGCAGAGCCACTACCACTTTGAATGCATTAACTAGATAAGGGTGTTTCATGGGCTTAAACATAAACATTTATTTATTTAAAAAATATCAGATTTACAGACCTTTGAGTCAGATATTCATTTCTCGGAGAGCATACCGTTATAACAATCATTCACTGAAAATACATGGATAGCAGTAGATAAACATATTATATAGTTTAGGAGTACAGGCACCACATCAAGAAGACCAAAGCAGTTCAAACAATATACAATAGCTAAAGCAAATAGACATCAGGATCCAGATATTCAGACTGCGCCAGGCTGTGGCGCAAGCCTGGGCACAGTGCAATTTGGCTGCGCAGGGGCGTTGACAGGGTGATATTCAACGGAGCTGCACCATGGCACAGCATCACTGAATATCGCACCCTGGCCACCCGCAGTGCACATGGCACAGTGGCACTGTGCCAGCGCAGGTGGCCAGAGTTGAGCAGGGGGATGCGCTAGTGTTCCATTGCGCTAGGTGCAACAACCACGATATTCAAAATTGCACATGCAAATAAGGCCATAATGCATGCAAGCTGCAAATGGGGCCATTGGCATGTCATTATGGCCTCATTTGCATGCAGGTGTGCTGATCCCCGATGACTTGTGCCTGGCACCCTGCCAGGCTGCAGCCATCAGGGACCGACACCCCTCACATCGCGGAAAAGTGCCCCAATGCCCGATTGCGGGCATGTGTAAAAGAAGTACATGTTCTATATCCCTGGTAGTCCAGTGGACCACTTGCAGCCTCATTGTGGACATAGGTAAACGTTAATCCAGTTAACTCTATTTCTGGTGGTCCAGTGGACCACTCCCAGCCTGATCGCGGGCATAAATGGTACAAGAAAAGTCCTATATCCCTGGTGGTCCAGTGGTACCCCTCTCCCCAACCGTCCACTGAGCTCCACCGCCCCACTTCCCCTGATCAGCGGTGGGCAGCAGCACCCTACCTGCTTGCTGCCCTACCGCCTGCCAACTGACACCATATGGTATGGCTGTACATCCATTGGTCCACAGTGTGAGCTAATGGGCATGCAGCCCATACCATACTACACAGTCCAGATATGTGAATGGATCCAGTCACATATCTGGACTGTGTAGTACAGTATGGGCTGCATGCCTATTGGCTCACGCTGTGGACCAATGGGCTACACGCCTACCATATGGTGTCAATCGACAGGCAGCGGTGGCAGGCAGGTGGTGCTGCTGCCCAACACTGACTGGGGAGGGAGGCGGGGCGGTGGGGCTCAGTGGGTGGGTGGGGAGGGGGCACCGCTGGATCACCAGGGATGTTGGACCTCTCCATTTTATTACATATGCCCGTGATCATGCTGCAAGTGATCCACGTTGCACCAGGGATATTGGACTATTATTGTACAACATATGCCCGTGATCGGCCTGCAAGTGTTCCATTGGACCACCAGGGATATTGGACTATCCTTTTTCTAAGTATGCTTGTGATCGGGCATGGGGGGGTGCTGCCACAAAGGTGCAGCTGGAGCTCGGGTGGCCACCCACAGGTGGCAGCAGCCATGTTGAACCCTGCAATATGGCAGCTCACCTGTTGGTGGCCAGCTGTTGCTCCTGTTGCTCCTTTGTTTTTTGGCTCACCTGTGTGCAGCACAGGTAGGGGTTGCACATGCATGGGCTCAGACTATCCCAAGCTGAATATTGGGATGTGCAGGGTATGCATGGGCATGGCCCACCACCTGCACTGCATACATTACTGATGTAGCCCGGCGCATCGGGATTTGTGCCAGGCTCAATCCCCATTTGAATATCATGCCGGGGCACATCAGTGGGTTGCGCATGGCGCAACAGTGTTGCGCCATGCGTAACCCTTATGGATATCTGGGCCTAGGAGTCAAAGAGAAGCCCAGAGTGTTCACATGAAGGCTGCTGCATACACTAACTGAATCAAAGTCTATTACATTGAGAAAGGGCATATTTAAGATATAAGGCATGACAGGGTGTGTGTTATCATGTAATAACGTCGCTCCTGGGGTGGGTTGAAGCACAAGGCGAAGCTGAGTATTTATTTATTTATTTATTTGCACATATTTATTTGATCCACTTGATCAGCAATATTTGCACAAGCTATGACCAGTGTAGATTTTACAGCACTGGTCCTGGTCTGGTGATTTTGGGGTTTTACCCATACCACACTGTATAGTATATGGCTTAGTGATGACAAGTTTCCTAAATACTGGTACCTTATCCAGCTGTGTTCTGCTTGGGTGTGTGTGTGTGTGTGTTTAAACATGTAACTTTCTATTGTATATTGTATAGCAATGTGAATCTTGGCTGCAGTGTTTTTTCTCTGCTGTAGCTAAACAAGATACGTAACAAGACACTGGCCTGCTGTTGGGCTATTAGACATCAAACCAAAGGGTATGCTGTGAAGGCTAACTTGGAGAAGATGCAATAAAACAAACTTGAATGGCAGCCCCAGACATCATAAAACACCCAGGGAAAATTAGAAAAACTCCTCTAACAGCCTAGGTAGAAACAAAACACTGGCTTGAAGTGAGAACTCAAAACTGGTAGTAATACATATATAAAGCTATATAACTGGAGTTTCTGTAAGAAAACAACTGCTAAATAGCTCTAATTCATTATTTGTGTTTTTGATGTTAAAACATTCCTGCTAGCTAGACCTGATGCACAGAGAAAACAAAAATAATGAATTAGAGCTATTTAGTAGCTGATGTCTTACAGAAACCCCAGTTAGCTAGCTCTCAGGTATCTGCTAAACTAACTGTTGACATGTGTGCTCCCTGGATAAGAACAGTTACAAGGCTCTGTTGTTGCTAAACTAATTTTAAAGAAATACACATGTCAAATCTAAGGGCACGGCTACATCACTGTCACATGAGACAGGGGGCATCATAGGAGAAATAAAGCCAATAAAACTATTTGTTATGGAGATCCCCAGGAGTCGTAAAACTACCATACAGCTAGCAAGCTAATTTAGGAAAAACTCCTAATAGCAGACAAAGGAAAGGACACACTAGGATTTAACATACATTCACAACACTCTACATAACATATGTTTTTGCACATTCTAGGTGGACCACTCCTTTAAAAAGAAAAATACACTTAATCACAAAATGTGCCCTCACATGAACATGCATGATTTACCTGTAAAGACAATTAAAAAAACATATTTCTAAATGCATTAGTAACACCCATGCTTTCAAGGTTATCTGTAAAGACAATTAAAAAAATGTATTTCTAAATGCATTAGTAACAGCAATGCTTTCAAGATTTTGAAACTACTAAAAAGACAAACTAGATAGATAGATAGCTAGATAGATAGATAGATAGATAGATAGAATATGGTAAACAAATAGTGTTAATCCCAAAAGCTGAACTTTGTTTTTAATATATGAATGTTTAAGAAATACCTGAAAGCTGTCTATTTTCCTTATTTTTCTGACACTTCTTAGTCTTTCCTTTTAAGACACCAGGCAACTCTAATAATCATTTGTTCCAAGGGTTTTTAAGTCAGTTTGAAGGCATTTTAAGTATCTTCTGTTCTAGTCCTTAACAAAATGCAGGGACTCCAGACTTGTTGTTCTGTTCCTTGGTCCACATCTCAAACATGTGAGTCTTCTTTCAGGATGATAGATCCACATCATGTCCCTCCCACATGAATAAAAAATGAGGTGGGATGGACCTTTTGGAGCTTCTTGGGTGGAGGTGGGGTGGACCTTGCTTCCCCCAAAAAAACAATGCTGCCTCCCACTACTCAGATTCCAGTTCTTGTACCACCCAATTTAAGAAAGAAAATAGTACCCTGCATCCATTTAACATGAAAGCATATTTATTTGAGGGTGGAAAACATTTTTTGGGGGAGGGTAAGGTGGAGGAGACTCTTTACACCCTCAGTCATTTCCACGGACAGAAAACATGACATCACTCCTTTTGTGCATGCAATACTCCTGTAGGCTCTACCCACAGTCATATAAATGCAAAGAGGGGGAGTTAACTGTACTTGTTGAAAAGGCTGAATCTCAGATTGTGTTACAATATGATAGAAAGGCAACAATAACCATGTGTCTTGAGAAGCAGTGCAGTCTGATAGGTGAGATGAATGTTAATTTCTTTTTATTACTCTGAAACTTGGGACTACAAAAAACTAACCCTTAAGGTGTAGTACTAGTTTAGTGAGTTGATCATGAAGCAAGGTTTCACAAACATTTACAGCAAATTAAAAACATTGCTGTAAATAAATGTAATGTAGTCATATCTCCAAATTTTTCTTCTGTACCCTCATGTACTTGTTAACCTGTAACATTCTGAAATGTAATACTGCTCTATTTCATATGTACCATATCCCCAGGACAGACCCAGAAATGAGTTTGTTGCTACTTGTGTTCTCTCCTTCATGCAGTTTTCAAATAAATAAAAAAAGTAACTTCATCTCTAAGGTCAGAGAAGGCTTAGCTGAGATGTACTTGTTCCATTTTAGATCAGCTGAGAATTGTCAGATTTGGATGGTAAGACCTCTCTGAAATGGCAATATCTACATTTAGTGTATGGAAACTATTTTTTATATGCTGTTTGATTTGCTGTATGGTGCATGAATAATTTCTTTTCCCCTTTAGGGGTGTTTGCGTAAGCAAAACTGCATTTAAGTGTGATGAATTCAAAATGTTTAGTCACTGTGTGAATAAAATAAATGTTGGATATTAGGATGTTCCTAAACCATGGTACATAATATGACCCCTGGAAACCCTCCTATCATGTTAAATATAATCTTCAAAATAATTAGGCACATAACTGTTGAAGAGCACGGGATTTTGAAGACTAATATAACACTTTCAGCTGTTACAAATAACCAGGAAACTGGTAAAAATTAAACAAGTCAGTGCCTATACTGGAAACGTTTTTAACTCATGCAAAGCCAACAATAATGTTTTATTATATACAGACAAAGGTGAAATGAAATGGGGTGGGTGGGTGTCTTCTTTTTGGATGTATGGATTGTGCTTATAGTGTATCGGCTGAACAAGTTAAGATACCTTTAATGAAGGTGTAACTTGGAATATAAAGTCAGATTTCACTGTTTCACCTCAGTATGGCACTTCTGTAAGATTACATTCATATACCTGTATGTGTCTGTCAACAGATTCAAGTTTCTGCAACCCACACAGATATTAGTTAGCTGCTTTATTTCAGACCAGCAGGGACATTGTGAGAGTCTGAGTTCAGAAAATCTACAACCTTAAATCTGAACGTCTTTCCCTTTACATCAAACCTAATGCATAAGTCCTCTAATGATTCAGTTAAACCAATACTAGATCTCAGAGAAATTTACAATCCAATTCCAGTATAATCAAGTTTCTTCACATTACCATGAGCATTATGTTAGTAGGAAGAATTTAATTTTTTTATGCTTTTCATGCTGCTCTATCAAATGGCTCAGTACCTTACAATTTCAAATACATTTTTTAGAACATAGTCTTTACTTTAGTCTGGCCTCAGGGATGGAAGCATGCTGATGCAATAACTGATTGCATAGATTCTGAGTACAGTGTCATAGTTCATAAGTTTCCTTGCATTCAGTAGAATTTCAATAAACAGGTTTATCTGAAACCTTCAGTTTATGGTGGATTCCTGGAAGAAGCTCAAAACTGAATTGTTCTAGTTCTTAGTTTTGCCATGGAGGGGAGCAGGAAAAATCTTTTAACACAATTCAGAGATTAAGCAGTGACAGACTAAACATAGAATATGTTCTGAGAACAGCCTTACTGAAAATGTCACTAGAATCCTGTTTTGAATTAAGTTGAAATTTAAAACAGATGCAAATTTTGGGAGTTAAGTCATTCTGCCATTGTTAGTGTTCACTGGTCATTTGATTCTTCCTCATTAACATTATGCATGCACATATCTGAGAATTCAAATGGCAAATTGGTCTAAAGATGCACAGTTCTAGATACTGACTCTTTTTTTAATTCTGAGGGTTGAGGTGCTGATAGCCACTCGTGACTTCAGAAATGTTAAATATTTTGACCCCAGATATTCAACATAGCCTTCTTATTACCTGACCTCATGTATGTCACAGCAGTGATTTTTCAAATCCTGCCCAAAATGTGTTTTCACACATGTGGTGTGTAATGGCATTGCAGTTGCACCAAATTACTTTTTGGTGTGGATCTGAAGATTTTCTGTATCGGGGCACATGAGGTGGGGTAATAATATGACTATGCTGACAATTTGATCACTGTTCTCCTATAAATGGAAGTGCAGGGCCCAGGCTACATACATATACTCATCAATGGAGGGATGGGAGCACAGGGCCCAGAGGGCCTCACTCTCCCACAGACAAATAAGGATATGATTTTACTTTACAAAAAAGTAAGAAAATTCATTGCATAAAACTTTGTTAATGTATCAGTTAGGACTCTTATTTCTTCATCTTGCCTTGGGGTCATTGGCCCTAATGCTCACCCCATTCCATAAGTAAATAAGCTGAGATGGGAACAGTATAGGAAAATGTGGTGAGTGTTAGGGCAGACGACCCCAAGGCACACCTCTGACACCTGTCAATGTCTGCAGGTTAGGGGGTGGGGTTCTAGGGTTGGGAACCCTAACACCACAATTCCCTGCTTTTGACACTTTATAAATAACCCTAACTGATGCATTAACAACGTTTTTTTTGCAATGAATATATACAGTATATAGTTAGGGTTCAATGGTCACTTCTACGTTAAACTCAAAATAAATTGTGCACTTTAATAACTTTTCAACTATTTTAACAATTCACAGGATATTTTGCAGGCATCATTGGGGATGAAAGATCTCTTGATGTGGCAAATTTTGTTCCGGTTGGATGTGCAGTTGTGGAGATAGAGATTGTCATAAAATCTGAAAATTACCACTTTCAGAAATGGCTTAGGTGTTTGGTCTGAAACCTTTAGGGTATGTCAGGCTTAGGTCACAGATGTGCCTTTTGAAGGTTTGGTGAAAAAATATTAATCTGGCCAAAAGTCATTAAATTTCAAAGTTTCCCATAACTTCCTTGCTGAGAAAGTATTTTTTTTTTTGCCTCAAATGCAAAAAGTTTGCCGAGCTTCTGCCATCTTATTTTCAGTTAGCGAGGCAAACAAATTTAAAATGTGGATAACATACTGGATGTTGTTAAATGTCAACATTTGTATTTACCTAACCGGGATCCAAGGAATCTGATTCTGGAGTCAGTTTCTGAAGATATTGCCCAGAAATGTGTTTATTTTATCTGTGGAATTATTTTGCCACATAACAAGGTAAAGATTTGCATGAATCACCATGGATTTGTCACAGTTTGTAGCACAACATTTTTTTTTTACTGCTAATTGCAAAACACAAGCTCAGAAAAGATTTCTTTATCTGCAGTTTGCGGCAAAGCTCATTTTATATAGCTGTTTTTTGTTGCTTCATAGCAAATAAATGGTTTGGAATTTTGGGCTGCAATTTTCAGGGTACAGAGGGCTTGCCCCACAGATGTGCCTTTCAGTGGTTTGGTGAAAAAAATATTAATTATAAAATATTAAAGGAAGAAGTTTGTGTTCATGCAAAAGATCATCAACAATATCTACAGCAGGGTAAGGCCAAACATTCTTAGCTAATACTTGTCCACCAATTTAAAGTTGGGATTCCATACTATGGGCTGAGTGGTATCCTAAAATAGGTGTATTTTAAGCAGGGAACATAACTGTAAGTGGGCTTGCAGGAAGGTATCAAAAGGAAAACCCTTTAATGATTGGGGAGGTTCTTGCAGGGAATAAAAAGAAGGGCTCGAATGTCCAAACCACGTTGGCAATATTGGAAATGCTCAATTTCCAGCCACAGTGGCATGTAAGACCCTGTATTTTCCTCTGAATGAGGCCTAAGCCACTGAAAAAATCTTGCACAATGTATGGACAGGTAATAAAGATTAAAATCAGGGACTTGTAAAGCTCCCTTCTCCTTAGTACACCTTAACTCAAATAAAGCTCTCTGAGTAGTCTCCGAGGTGAGGATTCTCTCGAGTTGAAAGAACCAAGACTTCGGCAGGGCATAATTGAACATTTGAAGTGGGTACAATAGGCATGGTAACACATTCATTTTGAAGATATTCAAACATCCCTACATGGAGATAGGCAATAGAGACCTACGCTCTAAGTCTGTTTTAATTCAGGAGACCACTGAGTCAAGATTATACTGTTTCATTTTAGGGGGCAATACTCTTAAATATATGTCCAGATATTTTAGTTTATCTCAGGTCCAGACCAGGTCCAGATGCTCCACCTAAGCCCTCAGTGCCACGCTATTAAGCGGCATTACTTCTGTCTTAGCCACATTCAACTTATACTTAGAAATGTAACCAGATTTCATAATAATGTCCAGGGCAGCAGGCAAGGAAGAAGCAGGAGAGGAGACATCTGAAAGGATGTCATCCACATAAATCAAAAGTGTATACTGATATGGCCCCAAAGGTATACCAGAAACTTGGGGGAAATTCAAAGTCGTCAGTGATGGAATAGCTAGTTACATGACAATTTCACCAAAAGATATCAAGGCAGTTATTGACTATCCAAGTTTAGCAGAACCAGTAGGCAGATCTGAATCAGTAATAAATATTTTGTGCAATTACCTGAACCATAGCATTTGCGAAGTAGGCCATTCTTCAATGAGAGGACTAACAGTGCTTGGAGAGGTTATGACTTTCTAGGATTATCAATAAATACCAATGGCATCAGCAAACATTTGTACAATGGCTGTCAATCATACACTGTACATGGAATCTTAAGGAAATATTTTGATTTCCAGCAAACTATCCACAGCTGGTATCACCAGAACTCAGTTACACAAAAATGTCTTCAAACTCTGAATTTCAACACATTCTATTTTTCGTTACAGAAGTACTATAATTTTCATTGAACATATTCAAGCTCCCTTAGATAGAATTCATTCATTCTGCTTATTTCTGCCATAAAAGTATAATCAAGCTTGTGCTTGTATGACATCACAACCTGTTTCACAGAGTTAATTCTGATATCACAAGCAGAGGATTATGACTTCAAGGTAGTAAAAGTAGCACCACAGTTGCAGACCAGAACTCATAGGAAACATGCACCACATATGCACAAATGTGTGCTCACTCCACTGGCCTAGTATGCCACAGGCAGTGTTCCATGGATGGCAGGGACTATGGCTGGAATGAGCCAGTGCTCTGTAATTAGGTATCTATGGCAGGTGACAGAATTACTACTGGCACTCCAGAATGACTAACTCATGTTCCCACAGATGGAGACAGTAATGAATGCACCATGTCTGCATTCTATGATATGACAGACATGCCCAGTGCTAGTATTGATATTAACTGTACTCTCATGCCAATGAAGGCACCCACACAGACAGAGGGAGCCTACAGGAACTGTAAACATAATGCAGTATGAACATACAGGTACTTTTTGATGCTGCAGGCATCATTAAGCATGTCCCTGCCAGGTTTTCTGGTGCTGCACAGGTCTCGTATTGGACATACTGGAGAACTTTGGTCTTTGTCCATTATTGTGCACTTTGCTATGAGACATGGCTGACTTATCAGTATGTACACAAAGATGATGGTGTGATCTGTAACATGGGAAACCCACATTGTACCACATTAATACTGTCTCTTACTCCATACAGCCTCAGACAAAGGCCAAACAACTGTACAATGAATCACATCACCAGACAAGGGATATCATAGAGAAAGTTTTCAGGCAAGTGAAAATGTACTTCAGTTGCCTTGAAAAGACAAGGGAGGGGCATTGCAGCTCATTCCAGGCAAGATATGCCCAGTGATCATTTCATGCTATGTTTTCCATGATTGAGTCATTGGGAAATGCCGACCATTAGCAGAAAATGAGGGTTCTGGAGCCAGTTTTGTTCTGGATACTAATGCTGCAGACAAGCTATGCAGCCATGGACAGCATGAGGGACAGGATGTGGGATACCTTGCAGTGAGGAGAGGCATAGGTGTGGTGCAGATGTATTTCTCAGTGTGCATTTTTGGTGGACCACCACCTGCTACGATGTGTGATGTGATGTCATGCATTGTAGCAATAAAGGTGTTGTAGACATACCTTTTTGCTTCCATAGATGTTTACTGTATTGCTGTGTGAGAGTGCTGTGTGCCGCATGTGAGTGCTTGACATGTATGGTGTGCGAAATGGATTTGACATTTCAGGATGTGTGTTCTTTCAATGGAAGGCACTGTGCATCATATCACCCTGGATCTTTGCAATGTGCTTCACTTTTGCTGTGTACTTCCCTGCACTGCTGGTGTATTCTTGAAAGGCAGTGCCATGTGATCCCCTGATGTGCAGAATTCTCCTGTGGAGGGGCGTTTGTAGTGTAAGGCTTATTGCTCCTCATGACAGCTTATTTCTTTTGCAGATCTGCCTGTAATGCATGATCCACGATCACTGCCTGTATTAGTGCTGCTAGACCTGGTTCCAGGGCATCAAATAGCCTACTGAAGCCCCACTGACACCATGCCTAATGACATCAAGGTCCTCACACATGCCTGCCTTATCTGCCATAGTCCTCCTACATTGTTTCTAAATAGTGAAGCTATTCCTGTTCTTTCCTGGCCAGTCTGATCTTTTGCAATTTCAGGGCACTCACTTCTATGCACTGCTCTGTACATGCCCTACAGTGTCTGTTACATCAGCTGATATTCCTACAGCCATGGCCTGGTGCCCCTCCAGTGAGTCAGTGTCCACGTTAGGTGATGGTGTTGCCCTTTGTGTGTCTAGTGTGATGATGTGTGCATGAGCAATAAGACTTTTGCTCTGTGATGCTTCAGTGGTCTCATTGTCTGGGGTGTGTTGCATAGTGTGATATTTCTTGAATCCAGCTGAGCACAGGATCCAAGGCAACATGGATTCACAACAGGAAGGTCTTGTCAAACAAATCTGATAGATTTCTTTGTCTGGGTGACTAGGGAAGTAGCTAGGGGAGGGGCGGTGGATGTGGCCTACCTAGATTTCAGCAAGGCCTTCGACACTGTCCCAAATAGGAGAATGATCAATAAGTAGTGCAGCCTGGGAGTGGGCCCCAAGGTGGTAAACCTGGTCAGAAACTGGTTATGTAACAGGTCACAGAGGGTGGTGGCAAATGGTGTTCAATCCAAGGAGAGGGATTGACCAGCGGGGTGCCACAAGGCTCCGTGCTGGGGCCAGTACTCTTTAATGTCTTCATAAGCGACATTACAGGGGGGCTGAAGGGGAAGGTATGCCTCTTTGCTGATGACACTAAGAACTGCAACAGGGTCAACACTCCAAGGGGGTTGGAAAAAATGAGAAAGTACCTAAACATGCTTGAGGAGTGGTCAACAGTGTTGCAGCTATGATTCAATGCAAACAACTGCAAAATCATACATTTGGGGCACATAAATACAAGGGAGAAGTACAAGATGGAGTGGAGGCACTGATGGCCACCAGTCAAGAAGGGGACCTGGGGGTAATAATATCTGATGACCTTAAGGTAACCAAATAATGTGGGAAGGCTGGGGGAGAGCCAGTGGAATGCTAAGGTGCATAGGGAGAGTTATCACCAGCAGGAAAAAGGAGGTGGTTATGTCACTGAACAGATCACTAGTGAGACCTAATCTGGAGTACTGTGTCCAGTTATGGAGGCCACGTTTCTGGAAGGACATAGACAAAATAGAGGCAGTCCAGAGAAGGGCAACTAAAAGGACTGCACAAAAAGTCATATGAGGAAAGACTAGAGGACCTCAATATATATTCCCTGGAGGAGAGGAAAGGGGGGGGGACATGATAGAGACATTCAAGTATATCAGTGGTATAAACAAGGTCGGGGGTAGCATATTTCAGAAAAGAAGGTGCACAAGAACAAGGGGGCATGATACGAGGCTAAAGGGGGTAGGCTCAGAGGCATCGTGAGGAAGTACTTTTTCACAGAAAGAATAGTGGATGCTTGGAACAGCATCCCTGCAGAGAAGGTGGGGGTTAAAACAGTAGGGTAGTTCAAGAACGCATGGGATAGACAAAAGAGTACTCTAGCAATAGGGAATAGAGGGTAAGCCACAAATCAGCTAGGCTCTATGATAATGCATTCGGTAGAAAAAAGGGGCAGACTAGGTTGGCAATACAGTCCATATCTGCCGTCACCTTCTGTGTGTATCTGTGTATAGCTGCATGACTGATGTTGTTGGGGCTTGTATGTGTGAGTGCACTGTGGTGCTAGTGTTATGCCACAGTTGATTGTGTAAAGCCTTTCCCTGGGTGTTATAGGGCACCTGGATAGCTTGTTCTGTGCCCATGTGGTGCGCATGTTTATGCCCCTGTGCTACTGCCACCATTCTGTGTTTCTGTGCTGCTGGTGTGAATCCCATAGTACACAGCCTCAGCACCTGTAGACAGTACGGATATGCTGCTTACTGCATTGCATGGCATAACATGCAATGTGTCTGCCTATGTTTGGGTATTGCACATGCAGTCTGGCATATCTGTATTCATTTCACTTGTTCCCAAAGTCCCACCATCCTGGGATGCATCCATGGCATCATGTTCACAGGAGGGTGGGTGTTCATCTACTGATGCAGTGGACTTTTACTACTGCATATATGCTCTTCATGGCCACTGTTTTGGCACCAGACTTTACTTACCCTTGAGGCTGTCAACATCATCCTCCTCACTATTGCTTGACTATGTATTGGCCACAGTGTTCTCCACTGGGCTCATCCAGAGGTCCTTCTGAAGTCCACCCCACCAGTGGCAAGCTGTGCCCATCTACTCCTCATTGTCTTATTTGTGTTTGATGGAGGAAATGGTTATTGCTTCCCATATGCCTAACCACAAAAGATGGTTGTATTCTGATGTACCTTTCAGTGCCAGACAAGGTTCAGTAATTGCTGTGGAGCTCAGTGGCATTGATGGTGGTCTCCTCTGTTGTAAACTTTGCTGTTTGTGGCCAGTGGTGAAGGCCAGGGCCATGACCTTGGTCTCTTCCTCCACCCTGTCCACATACAATGGGTGATGTGTGTATGCTGGGGTCAGAGGCTGTGAGTTTGCATGGCTTCTCTGGTTTAGTTCCATTGTGGGCAGGTCCACACTCAGATTATCCACATAAGCCATTTCCATGTATCTGCCAGAAGAGGTGTGCAAAAACTCCTTATATGGTGAGGTCAAGGAGCTGTGTGTGTGTGTGTGTGTGTGTGCCACTTCCTGGATTTAGCTGCTCCATCAGAGCCATGGCCCTGCACATTGCCATACAAACCTGCAGGCCACTCCCACTGCTACTGTGGATTTCAGTGCCTGAGCAGAGATTCCACAGAGCAGGAATACACACTGCTATATGCATTTTATCCAGCAGTTCACAGATTGAGCCCTTAGGGTGGCAACCAAGTGGTCTTTCATTGTGCTCACTTAGCAACCCAGATTGATCCCAGTAAAAGTAAACAAAAATGTATCCAGGGCATAGAAGACTGCTATTGCTCCTAAATAGAGTATGGTCCAATTAAAGGAGAACTTCAGTGAACCTGAAAGTCATTTTTCCAAGTAGAAGATGTTTTTTTTTTACATACTAGTTCCAGTTCTGTTATTGTTCCACCTAAATTGGTCAATTAGTAATCTCAGTGGCTGTTTGTAATTTACACTCTGATGTGAAGTGCCTGTTTAGAACTGTATGATGTAGATTATATCCCTCTCAGCCTCCAAGTTCCATGGTAGAATGTGAATGCATTGTATGTGTAATGGGAGAGCTGAACATGGAACATGAACTACAATAATACAGTTCTAAAATGGTACTCAGTAACTGCGTGTAAATCAGGAACACACACTAAGATAACAAAGAAAGTGGCAGAGATTAAACAGCAACAGCAATGGAAACAGTATTTTAAAAACAGTTTATATATGTGAAAATGATTTAAAGACTCAGTACAGTTCTTGTTTAAGGATCTATAAGCCCAGAGAATGTAATAGACTTTTACACCTTAACTGCAAATCTCCTGAGCTGTGATGTTTCTTCACTGAATCATTTTCTGTTTTGTCTTTTAGTAACATAAGTAGATCTCTGTGTATACATCTGGGATGAAAATTACCCAGTACATATGGAAGTATCACATTTGCATGATATAAGACATCTGTCTGTATTGTGCATGCGTACACACACACACACACACACACACACACACACACACACTAATAATTACATAATTTCTCATGCACACTGTAAGTGCATAATAGCTATACTTTAACCTGGCGCAAGGCATTCCTGATTTTGATGAGGCTTTATAGCCATGAGAATATTCCTCTGCTACTCTAACTTTATTTTTTTTCCTCATCAGCCATTAAGGGCTGGCACTCAATCCATAGTCCCAGGATATGAAGACTGTAGGAAATGGGTGAGCAATAAATAGATAACCCTCATGAAATCCAATAAAAAGTCAATTCCTGTAATTTATTTCCTTTTCTAACCTATGTTTTACTTCAAGATGGTTGGCCTGTCTTTGCCTGCTAACCATCTGTCTGCAGTGAAAGACCTGTGGGAATGGGACTAATGCTAATTAGCAGGGGTTTAAAATGATGTGGTTTCAGCCTAAATGCATCACACACCTCCACATTGATAGATTCCTATACCAAGAATTCTTGGTTAGCTCATCTAGCTTCCAATCCCTGATCGCTGTGGTGCTTTTTTCTTTTTGTAGACACCATCTGCCCTAATGAGGTTTCTAACAGCTCGAGGCAGAAAACATCACTCTGTCTCATTCAGTACAGCACAGCCCTTTCTTGTTTATTCTCTTGGCATGAAGTATGATCTTGTCTGCAGAAGTGCTGTTTCACTGTAGAGAATACTGGAAAAAAATCAGTATAGCCCATAGAATGTCTGTGACACTAGAGACTTCACAGCACACAAAACAGCAGTTTGAAGAGACAGAGCGAGTGCCCTTTCTAAATTTAACATAGAAACATAGAGGTTGATGGCAGATAAGGACCGCAAGACCCATCCAGTCTGCCCATTTCTTTTTCTACCTTATAAATGTGCCATCGGCCTTTGCCCTGTCAGTTGCCTGTCTATTCATACTCATCTATATTGCTCCCTTATGCCTATCCCATGCCTGTTTGAAGCCCTGCAGTGTATTCAAAGCCACCACTTCCTGAGGTAGGCCGTTCCATGCATTCACCACTCTTTCTGTGAAAAATAATTTCCTCACATTCACCCTTAATCAGCTGCCCTCTAATCTCATTCTGTGTCCTCTTGCCCTGCTATTTTTCTTATATTTAAACATGTTAGACTCTTTCACCTTGTTAATGCCCTTAAGGTGTTTGAATGTTTTGATAATATCACCTCTCTCCCTCCTTTGCTCAAGAGTATACATATTGAGCTCCGTTAATCTGTCCTCATATGTTTTCTAATGCAGTCCCTGCACCATTTTGGTTGCCCTTCTCTGGAGTGCCTCAATTTGGTTAATGTCCTTGTGAAGGTGTGGTCTCCAGTACTGCATGAGATACTCAGATGGGCCTAACCAGTGTCTTGTAAAGAGGGATTATTACCTCCCTCACAACTTGATACCCCTACTAATACACCCTAACATCCCCCCAGCCTTACCTACTGCTTTAGAGGTCTGCTTGGATGATTTCAGGTCATCGGTGATGATGATGCCCAAGTCTCTTTCTTCCTTTGTGACTGCCAGCAACTCCCCTCCCAGCCTATAGGTGGCTTCAGGGTTTCTCTTCCCTATGTGCATGATCTTGCACTTCTTTGCATTAAATCCAGGTTGCCACTCTTCTCACCATTTTGCTAGTTTATCCAGATCTCTTCTCATTTTGCCCACCCCATCTGGATCATCTACTCTGTTGCAGATCTTGGTGTCATCTGCAAACAGACAAGCCTTACCGTCTAGTCCATCTGCAATGTCACTAATGAAGATATTGAAGAGGACTGGCCCCAGGACTGATCCATGAGGTACCCCACTTGTGACTTGCATCTCTTCTGACTGTATACCATTTACCACCACTCTCTATTTTCTGCCCGTCAACCAGTTTGCCACCCAGTTGACCAACTTCTGACCCCCTTCCCGAGCCTACCCAGCTTATTTATCAATCTTCTATGTGGAACAGTGTTGAAAGCTTTGCTGAAGTCAAGGTAAGCGACATCAACTGCTCCTCCTCACTCCACCACTCTGGTTACCAAGTCAAAGAAATCTATGAGATTAGTTTGACAGGAACTTCCTTTTGTAAACCCATGCTGTCTTTGATCCAGTGCCCATATGGATTCCAGGTGTTGCACTATTGTTTCCTTAAGGACTGCCTCCATAATCTTGACCACTACTGAGGTAAGACTGACTGATCTGTAGTGCCCTGCCTCCTCCCTGCTATCACTCTTGTGGAGCGGGTTCACACGAGCCCTTCTCCAGTCTTCTGGGACCTCTCCTGTGCTCAGACACTCACTAAACAGTTCTGCTAATGGCTCTGCTAGTTCCACCCTTTGCTCCTCAAGTACTCTGGGATGTATGCCATCAGGTCCCATTTCCTTGTCCACCCCTGAGCTTAGCGAGCTCTTGTAAGACCCTTTCTTTTGTGAAGGGAGTAGTTCTCACTACCTCCTCCCGTGACCATGATGCTGAGCTGTGGGCCCTGCCCGACCTTCTCTTCAGTAAATACTGAGCAAAAGTATCAGAAACTTTCAAGTGCCTCAAGGGAATCAACAAAGTCCAAGAGGGTAGCATCTTTCAAAAAAAGAGGCGTGCAAGATCAAGGGGGCACAATTTGAAGATGGGGGGCAGCTCAGAGGTAATTTAAGGAAGTATTTTTTCACAGAGAGGGTTGTGGATGCATGGAACAGCCTTCCGGAGGAGGTTGTGGAGTCAAAAACAGTGGTGGAATTCAAGCATGCATGGGACAGTCATAAGGCAATTCTAGGGGGTGGGGGTAGAAAGAAGTAGGCTGCTGGTTAACTAGGATCTGCAGCTTATCCATTAGGTAGGGAAATGGGCAGACTGGGTGGGCTAAGCGGTCCTTATCTGCTGTCAAATTCTATGTTTCTATGTTACAGGTTCCTCCTCCTCACATGCCCCCTTTTCTCCTTTGAGCTTAGCAATACCCCATCTGGACTTTCTCCTTTCACTAATGTATCTATAGAAAGTCTTGTCACCTTCTTTTACTGTTTGTGCTAGTGTTTCCTCAGTTTGGGACTTTGTCTGCCTTACTGCCTTCCCCTGCTTCCCTTAGGGCAGTTTGGTATGCCTCCCTATCTTCATCCCGCTGTGTTCCCTTATATTTCCTGAAGGCCAGCCTTTTGATTCTGACCTTTTCTGTTACTGTGTTTGAGAACCAAAGTGGTTTCCTTCTTCTTTTGCACTTCCTTTTCTGTCTAACTCAGTGGGATGTTGCTTCAAGTACTGCATCCTTAATGCTTGCCCACTTTGCCTGTACCCCATCACCTGTATTTCTTTTTGCCAGGGCTAGCTTAACTCTGTTGGCGATCTTATCAAAGTCAGCTCCTCTGAAATCCCAATTTTTTGTCTTGGAATGGGATGATTTAGATGTAGTGGCCAAATTGAACTTTATCAACTGGATAGACTGCTAAACTTAGACTACTAAAACTCAACACTTGCTGTCAGTAAACTATTCTTCCTTAATGGTTCAGTAAACTAAAAGTAGGTTGACCTCTCACTTGCAGTTGCTGTGGGACCTTGAATAGGTTAACGAATGTGTCTGTGATTCAAATCTTTTCTCCTTTCAAAGTGGAAGAATGGCAGGGTCATATTGTAAATAGTATAGAATTTCAACCGAGCTATCCTGTACATACTGCTTACAGTATGTTCCTAGTTAAACACATAAGTGTTGTTAGGCATAAAATGACCAAAGTACATGAACATGAAGGGGGTGGGTCTTGTATGCATAATACCCTGTCCATTGTTATTAATAAGCTGTTGTCTAACCACTGTTATATATTTTATATGAGACCATGACATTATGATATTATAATAGTAAGAAAATATGATAGCAAAATGATCATTTTGAAAGTCGACCTCTATGCTTTTCATTTTATTGTAATTATTATTATTATAATTTATTAGTAGTAGTAGTAATATTTTTTGGCTTGATTTATACACCAAGAAAACATGAATTTTTATTGAGAAAGCATGGGACCTCAGGTCCACAAGGGCTTGCTGTAGGTCCCAGGCAAAACCTATGACCCACTGCAAACCCTTCAGCACTGACAGCATAGGGTTAATCTTCCATTCGGTCCTCAGAGAGAATTCAGACCCTCAATGCTGAGGGCAAAATCTCAAGAGGGATCCATGGAGACTAGATGTATTGTGGAAGAAAACTACCACTCACCTTCCCACTCCACAGAGGCCACCATTAGGAATTGCATCACCACACTAGAAGGTAAAGTAAATGGCACAGTGGAGTTGGTCAGGATACAACACAGTGTCTCATGTTACTGCTTGACAAAAGGGATTAACTGCCACTGAAGGTGCCTTGTTTACTGTAGTAACTCTACTGCAGTATGCTGCAGTATTGCCTTGCATTCTGGTCAACTCCTCTGTATTGCAGCCATTTCCAAACCACTACTATCACAGAGAGTATTGTAAATAATCTTATTGTACACATTAAAAGGACACTGTCAACCTGTTTTTTATCATATTATTTCTAGTTGAAATCCCACATTTTGTGATTGCTTACCCTCTCTAAAATTCACTGATGTTGCTGTTTGTTTTGTCTGTCTCCTTGCTTAGTAGAACTGAAATGCATGGCTACGTATATTTATAAAAAACCTTGTTTTTGTTTACAATCCTATTTCTGTTCTTACTGCATACTTTCTGAGCACTAGAAACACAACCAAACAGTGCAGTCACTCATAAGAAAATAGCCTCCTATTCTCCCATTGCATCATGAGGGGTTAGACTGTGTTGTGGGTGTTCCCATGTCCAGGAAAAGTGCAATTGGAGTTGATCAAGGAATGTAAACAAACCTGTTTTGGTGTGATAACACCAGTTTGTTGGGCAGTCTGTTTTTTACTTTTTTAAAGAAAATAAGAGTCAGAATCAAACTTCCAGCTACATCAACAATCTTTACAGAATGTTGGCAATCACAAAATGTGTTTCTTTAAACTAGGGACACTTTGAGACCTAAGGGGGTTGACAGTGTCCCTTTAAATTAAATCTTCTGTCAGGGAGGGTCTGTGCCACAGACCCATCCACTAAAAACTGCAGCTCTGAAATCCACACTCAAAGCACCTTACAATGTTTCTTCCCAAGGAACAGGATAACCAGAGAGATTGGGGAAAGGTGAACTTTAAAGAGCAACTCTTCACTTTTGTGTGGAATCTCAGAAACATGTTGTTTCAGATATAAAAATTTATCAGAGAATATATTTTTTAACTTGTCAGTTCTCCTTTCCAGGGTTTATAACCCATTTTGGTAAAGTTTTAAGATTTTGTTTTAGTAGATCATGTTTAGCACAGCCTCACCGAGCTCCTAGAGAGCATTTATGAGAGGGAAGATGGACTGCAGGGACAAAGGATGTCTCTTACTGCAGCAATAGTTCCATGCCAAGAAAAGTGTCTCCCACGCCATTCTTGTGGGAGCCAATCCAGCAAAGTCTCCACTGCATCCCAGCAGAAATCCTGTAGTCTGCTCCATGTACCACCTGGAATGCATACACTGCCCCCATTTCTCCAGTTAGGGAATCCTCATTGCACTGTGTCCCCCTCTCAGTTTTCCTGTTCCCAAAGCAGGCTCTCCCAAAGCTTAAGATAACACAGGACTGCAGCATCTGAGTACAGTTAGTACCAGGAGCCACCCAAACAGGCTAACAGGCCAGTCACTAGCTAAAGAATTTCAAACAGCTAGCAGGAGTACATAGAATATGTTGTATCCACTTAACATATCAGGGATCATTTCCTTCAATCAGACGGCAGTGCTGGAAATCTCCTTCTGACCCTGCAAAACAAAGCAGGGCATTGACACTGATGCACACAGACAAAACAAGAAAGCAACTAAATGCAATGAAATATACCTTGTGGTTGGAATGATGTTTTTCCTATTCAAATGCATAAATCATTTAAGTAAACATATTAAAACATTAAACACAATGATAAAAAAACAGTTTAGGTGCTAGTATTAACACACTAATGGAGTCTCTCATAGGGATAAAAACTATTCAGTAAAAAAGGTAAAGAAACGACAGTCACAGCTTTAAGCAAAGTAGAACAGATTACCTGAAACCATGTTTACACGGCTGCTGAGATTACAGCACTCTCTCACCCCACTGCTGACTGCACCTCCTAAAGTGCCTTTCATTAACATTCACACAGCCCCTCTCAGCAGCGATGCAAAACATGCTGGTGAGGGGCCATTGTGGTGGGCTGTCCTGCTGATTTCAGGGATGACACAAGCGTGTACCACTGACTATTTCTTTTTTTCATGTATGTTTTTGTACACCTCATCCTGGCTGCCCCCTTCTGTCATAGCCCCCTAGCCCTGTCACTCTGGTGTAACTGGGACTGACCTTCAGCCCAATTGCTGGGTGTGGATCCTGCGGAGGGTTGGGCATCATGCTCCAACTGGGTATTTTCCATCATTTTTCTCCCTCTTCCTCCCCATTGCTGTGGCGCACACAGCCAGACATGCGTACGTGGAGGCAGAAGTCCCACAGCACCCTTCCTTGCCAAGCATCCTCAGACCCATTCTACCAGCAGGCATCCACCTGGGGCAGTCATTTGGTGGGAGTGCCTGTTCTCCCTCCCCAGGAGAGGAGAGTTATCTTCCTGATGCTCAATCCTCTCTCTCCCCAGCCAACCCCCAGTGGCCTGCTCGCACCACAAACATGGATCGCCAGCATGGCAGGAGGTAAGGCACCGATGCCTCAGCCCTCCACGCCACTGGGTCAGCTTTACCACTGACCATTTCAATGAACACAGTACAAGCAGGGTAAAAGACACATGAAACAATCACTGCATTTACATGTAGTTTTTTAACAAGAAACTGCAATTTGTTCGAGTGCATCCCAGTAACAAAACCTGCCTGTGTCACCAGGATAGAGTATTTATTTATTTATTTATTTAGATTTTGTTAACCAGGTAAGCACACTAGACAAAACATATGCCTATTTTCAGGTATGACCCGGGAGAGTGCAAGAGAATAAAGAACATACAGAGTACAAACTGAAGCAAGAGAGGCAGATACACTGAAGTCAGGAGAAACATAACATACATAATAGCTGAGATTACAGCAGTGGACACCATCAAATGTGAAAATGTAACAGCACATAGTGTCTATAGCAATATGCCTAGCAAAAATATACAGAATATACACAATTTACACAGGGCCACACCCAGGCGAGAGGGCAGTAACAGTAGGGCCGGAGCCAAGTACAGGAGATAATGTGCTCGAGTACAGTGCATGGACCAGAGTACTCAGGGAGGTCTGAGACAATCGCATACTGAGGAGAGTTTCAAGTGCTTCCACAGGGAGGTTCGTAGACATGCCTGCTATGGGGCAGTTCTGACCTGGACAGGAAAGGAGTACCATAATCTTGGGGCACAGGATGCAAAATCTCTGTCCCCCATTTGGGTACGTGGCACAGGAACCTTGAGGATAGCAGGGCCCAAGGACCTTAGGGAGTAGGGAGTGGAGACAGCAGGCACAAGAAACTCCGCCAATCCAGGGGGAGTGCCAGAGCTCAGAACCTTGCCCGTGAAGCAGCCCAAGGCAAAGTTAATGTAGTTGGACGAGGAGAGCCAGTTAAGGCTGCTATACAGATCGCAATGGTAAGACGTGGGGCTGCAAGAGCAAAATGGCAGATATTATTGTAGGCTACGGTCCACCTAGTGAGGTGGAGCTTGGTAGTACGGGCAAACAAAAGGAGCCCATAGCATAGAGATAGGAGGAGCACTCCTCTGGCCAGTGCAAGGCAAGCAGCCGAGGTAAGATTATTCTTCACGCTGTAAGCCAGACCCAATTTCCAGTGAACAGCTCGACACATATTGTGGATATGGTGACCAAGGTCAAGGTGAGGGTCAAGTGTCACCCCAAGATATTTGACAGAGTTGGTGGTGAGCATGGGAACACAATCAATACCCAAGATGTATAGAGGGGACATAGGAGGCCTTTAACTTAGCCTGGGATCCAAACAGCATGGTATCCTGGTAATGCTGCATTTACCTGCTAAAAGTGTTCATATAACTGTTGTGAATAGCTCCTGAAGCTGTGAATTTATCTGTTTGTTTGTTTTTTATTATCTAAAGCATCCAGTATGAGCTGACTCTTGAGCAGCCTCACTTCCTGGTTAATGCATACTTGTGCATCAGGAATCATAGGAACAGGATGAGTAACCGAGCAGTGAGTGGTGCAAATACTCCATAATGTTGCTTAAGCCAATCACTCCATGCTCTCTCTGTTCATCGTCCCCAGCTTGACAGAGAATCTGGGAGCACTGTAACAAGTGACTTACCCCCAATTGGGTGAGTGTCTACACAGAAGCTTTTGCAACGGAGCAACACAAGTGCTCAGGTTGCTCCACTGCAAAGGCAACCATGTAAATGAGCCTTTAGAGAACTGCAGTCACTGTCTTGTGCTACAGGAAACTGTCTGGCTTGGGTTAACATTAGTTGCTGCAGGGTACGGGACTTTACTTTCTTTGCTGATGTCTGAATCTAGTGTCTCTTCGATTATAGTTTTATTGTTGTACTGTCCTCTCTCCTGACACTTGGACTACTTCATCTTTATTTTACTCTCTTTTTAAGTCTGCTAGTATGAGTAGGGAGTGGACATATGCAAAACAAACTAGACAAAATTGTGTTTATTCTTTAAACAATGACTAGTATCTTCTGACTACTTCCAAAAATAATGTTTTATGATATTTTATAAAGCATGACATTATATTCTGAAAGCTGTAACATTTGAACTGTTAATCATTGAAAATTACTTTTTTTTTTAAATGAAAGCTTGGAGTCCTATTAGCATGCATAGATCTTAATGATACAATTTTACTATGTCGCTACATGTCTATAAATGTTGATATAACATGTTGTTAAAAATGGCAGGCTTTTTATACCGCTATGTAAAATGTTATGTTGTTTATATCACTATGTGGTCACTGTAATACCATTTTATCAATATGTCTACTTAGCTGACTGCAAGCTTTCATTAAAGAAAAGTCTCTAGGCTTAATAGTTTCAAGGTTATCCCATTTTAAAGATAGTGGGCCCGATTCAAGAAGGATAACATAGGGCTTGTGCTAAGCCCTGTGTCAACCCCGTTCTTTGGCACAACGGTGCCTAATACATCTTCCGTAACTGCACCAAATTCAGCAATGTTTCATGCAGTTGTGACAATTTCTTCATTTTTCATCAGCTTGCACCAAAGCTTTGAGTCAAGCCCCAAAAACTGGCTCCCCCTCTAGTGCATAATTAGGCTGGGGGAAGTGGTCTAAGCTGGTGTGGCTGACACAAGGGACTTGCGTGGGAGGTAATGGCTGGCACCCATCATGAATTGCAGTTGCCACACTGATCAATGCAATTCAGCCTTTGCTGATCAACTTTCTGACACAAGTCCCTTGCATTGCTCTAAGTCCTAACCTGAATTGGGCCCTTAATTTTTGAATGATCTAACTTTAAAGCTATTTAGGCTAGAAGCTTTTTTTTCATGAAAGCTTTAAGCCCAGCATTTAAGAATTTGCTTGGATGATTCTATTTGTGTGTGTCTATACTATTCTATATGTACACTATTGATATTATTTGAGCCTGCTTTTTCAGTATATTATGGTACACGTTTTATTTGTGACACAGCCAAAAAACAACAAATACATAGTGTAGATACTATATTTTTGCAACAATAGGCTGTACCAATTTATTTTATATGGCATTTGTCTCCTGTTTGCCACCTACACCTGTCATCAGGCCCCCTTTCTGCCCCAACTCCGTCACCCCCCAGGGATCAACGAGGAGTGGGATTCGAGATCATTGGAGGCCATCACATATAGCCACAGGGAGACGTAGGTTTTTCTGTGGGTTTCTCCCATCCCACCTGTAACAGCAGTGTGAACAGGCAGATTCTCATGTGTGGAGGTTTGTGCGTGGTCCCAGAAACCACCTGCTCCTTCCACTTTCCCGACATTCATGGGTAGCCCAGACCTCCCTTGCTCTGACATTTAGCATCCACTGGGAGTCAGTCAAGATTGAGAAGACTCACCTTCCCAATCCAGGAGACGAGAACAACCTAGCAACTTCTACAGTCATCTCCTAGTCCTCCCCCTCTGTTGATCCCCAGCAGCCAAAGACTTCCTACAAATTCAGGTCACCAGCATAGCACAAGGTGTGGCATCCAGTGCATCAACCCTCAGCACCACTGGGCCAGCTTTTGATATAATTTTTTGTATCTATTTATAACATTTTATAACGCTTTAAAAAAATTCTTAATAAAAAATATTTTTCAACTTTTTCCGAATATTTTTCTTCGTACACAATATTAATCAGTAACCATGTAGTTTTGACCTTCTTTTTCATTCATATTATGACATTAATCACATGGCAAACATTTCAATCTCCACCCAGCTGTACCAAATCTTCTTCACTTTTGAAGGCCTTGTTTGTGAACGCGTCAGAAGATAATAAAAGCATAGTATAATAATACACTTTTTTTTAAATTTTTTAAATAATTTTATTAACTCAGGACAGTCCAGCTGAAAAGCAACATCTAATTTCCAGTGGGGTCCAGCTTCTACCCATTTCTATGGCTTGGTGGACTGGAGCACTGGGAGGTTACGTGACTTGCCCATGGTCACACAGTGAGTAATTGGCTTTAGTGGATGTTGAACCTGTGATCTTGTAGTCCGTATGCCAGTTCCCTAACAACCAGACCATTAGTTCTCAGGCTTAGTCACAGTGAGTCTTCTTCAAGCCATTGGAAAGATCTTGAGTCTCCACTAAATATTAAAATAATCTTGGACCTCCCCATGTAAATTAGCAATACATCCGAAATGAAGTGAAACTCCTTTGAGTAGGTGGCTCTCATTTTATTCAACTTATTATCATTCCTTCCCCAGGCCAGCCTAATTGTTCCACTTTTTTGACTCATGAGCCTTTATTAACCCTTGTTGTTTCAAGGATCAGTCTGCATTCTCTGTCTGTTTCCCTTCTGCAATAATCTTCCTACCTACCTCTGCCTCTGTCTCCCTCAAACCCTGCTCTTTAGCAACTTTTCAGGGATCCTTTCAACCCTTCCTGCTCTTGGTGCTAGCACCTTTCTGCTTAACCCTTGCATTTGGGCTGTTCTCCCACCAGTCTTGTTGGTCAAGAGTTACCTCTCATTATTTGTTCATTGTTGCTATTTGCACTGTTGCTCATTGTTTATTGTTTGACTGTTTTGATGTTACATTTTAAATTGCATTCACTCCCCAGCCTTCCCTGGATATATCTGAAATGGCCCTTGGTTCAGTGTGCCTTTCTTGGTCTTTGATTTTTCAATATATATACATACTTTCACTCATCCCTTCATGGAAACTATCTAAAACTCAGTATTTAAATACAGTACTTTTTCAGACTTGCTTGAGCCTTCCTTGGAACAGGTTGCAGCCTCCCCAGAGATGCTGGCCTCACCATTTGAGAAACCCTGCACTAGACTGCACTGCTGCTTCATATAATAGGCATGATCCTTCCAATCTCTATACTAGCTATAAATATCAAAAATATATATGAAGTTTTACTTCAGGTACAGGAATTGAGCAAAGCATGCCTGATATATTTCTGGTTACGGTATGTCTTTACTGTGGAATATTTATCTGTTTGCTGTATTTCCTTTCACTACTCATACATGCATAGTTTAAAACAGAAAAATATTAAAAAGAGAATTGTTCTCATTCACTAGTTCAGCAGGAAACTTGTGTATGTGTCAGAGTGGTTATGTACATAGTTTGCATGCTTATTTACTCTAAACTGTGACCATTCCTCTCTCCGTCCCAAGTGGGGACTACTGACCTTTTGAGTTACAGTACAACAAAAGTTACTTATGTGGCAAAATAATCTATGTTATGGCTGGTTCTGTCCCCAGAGGTGCCACACAAACAATTCAAATTTAGACTGGAAGTACCTTAGGGAGTATGGTAATGATTCCCCCAAGGAGATCCCTCCTGAGAATGTGTAGACAGTGGAGCAAAGAAATGCATGTCTAAGGGTCATTGCATCATGTTCCTTCAATAGCATTCAGAGTAGGATGGGTTTGTTGCCCTCTGCTCCATCAAACCATGGGTATAGCCATTTAGGCCCCAACTCATGGCAGAATTAATTTTATTATCTTTAGCACTGAGGAACAGGAAAACCCCTTGTGGAAGAAACTTCTTGGGATCCCAGACCTAAGGTCTCCTTCCCTCCAGGCTTCTAGCCATAGGTTAAATACATAAAACCCATTCTACAGCTGGGGAAAGGAACAACAAGAAACCCACAATGATTAAAATGAAATGTTACCTCAAGTTCTGCTTGGAAGTGAACTGGTGGTGGAGGATTCTATCAGAAACAAGATGACCAACTTTGAGGGTGTCACAAAGCTGAGTCTGCACGAGTGCAGGGGCCCCCAGCCTGGTAAGGATTTTACTCTTACAGTGGCGAGGGTACAGACCTTGCCTAGTGCAAGGAACTTGGACCTTCTGAGGAGAGGTACCAGCTACTGAATGACTGGAATGTTAGGCCTCTGACACACAAGAAGGCCTAACCTATGAATGGTATCAAAGAGCTTGGTCAGTATGGCTAAAAGAACCCCCAGCACAGTTTCAGTCCCAACACAGCAACATAGAAGCATAAAATTTGATGTCAAGTAAGAACAGCTTGGCTCATCAGTCTTTCCGTTTCTACCTACCTGCACTGTTATTGCAGACCATGCCCAATCTAAAGCGTTCTCCCTCCACTATTCCTTTCTACTATGATCCCCTTGATCTTGCTTCAAGGGGGCTCTTTCAGCAGGCAACACCAGCAGGACTAAGCTGCCAGGTGCTAGGACCACATGGAACACTTCTAGCTAGGAGTCTGCAGTGGGGGACTGCCCACAATGTCAGCACACCAATGTCCACCTATGGTATAAAAGGGGAGGTCCCCCAGCCCAACCTCAGTTCTTTTCCCACCACTGACCCATGCACATCAGACCTTCGTAGACACCTGCTTCAGTTGACCACCATTTTGCTTGTGGTTTACCTATGATTTTCTTTATTTTTCATTAAAAAATACATTGTTTTTTGGTGTTTATTCATATTTGTGCATGTGTTCTTCTCCAGCGTCATCTTCCGACTGGTGTATGAAGTGTGCTTGTGGCAAGCAGCTTCCCTCCAAGGATTGCCACTCTTCTTGCCTGCTCTGCTTAGGCCCTGACTATGACACCGAGGCCTTCCAGCACTACCAGGACTTCAACCAGACCACACAAAGACACTGCTTAAAGACCTTCGAGAGCATCTTGCTGCAGCAGAAGTTAGCCACTATGGAGAAGGAGCTTCAGGGCAAAAGTTCCTCTTCTTCCTTGGCCTCCTGAAATTTGACTTCTTCCTCTGCCCAGATGGAGATGAAGTCCAGTGGGAAGCACAAGCACTGTGACAAACATTGGGACTGTTCTGGTCAGCTTCCCCCTCTCAGTCACCGCACAAGTCAGCAACCAACTCTGGGTCTTCCTCCCATTGGAGGTTGGACACTCCTCCTAATACAGCCCTTACCCCTTCAGGGCTGCCAATCTCTCAGCCAAGCACCCTTATTTCAGTCTCAGGTGGCAGCTCCCCTGGGTATCAGACTTTGTCCCCTGCCTCCCAGTCCTTGATGCTTCAGCCCTAACATACAGTGGGCCCTCAGCCAGGTGGCGCAACCAGGGTCTCATCCTTGGGTGGTGGGTCCTTGCATGTCACTCCCCAGGTCCTAACATTGCCTGCATCAGTCCTTGACTCCAGAACTGACAACGGTAAGCAATGCCTGGAACAAGCATTTGGCTACTCCATGCAGATGTTGCCTCTGCCTCCATTGGGAGCTAGCTCCCCTGTTCAGATGCCCACATCCCCTTCAGAGCCAGCGGCATCTGTCTCACCAGGCCAGCATCAGTTTTCGCCTGTTGGGCTCACACTTGCTCAACCAGCATTGACCTTAATGATGTGCCGGCAGTCATCACCTCAGCCTCAGCCAATGCTGGCTGGCCCTTTGGGCAAACTCCAGCCAACTTCTGAGGTACCAGCACCTGGATTCCCTGACACCTCAGGGACCAACACCAGGGTACCCAATGCCTCAGACACTGATGCCTGGATACCAGGCACATCAAGGACTGATGCCAGGGTATCTGACACCCAAGGGACTGACGCCAGGTTACCCAATGGCTGGGTACCCAGTGCCACCTCCCCATTATCTGTACCCACCTTATAATCCACCTCCTTCACAGGACTATAATGTGCTCTTCTAAGCCTTGTGGGCCTTTAGAAAAGACAAAGACACACCCAGGAGGACCCCCGACTCTGCCTCTTTGGGACTCCAGCCTTTGTGGATCCTAACCACCCTCGGTCTCCAGGAACCTCTCCCAGTCATACAGACCAATGTAATGAGGAATGTTGCCCACTGATGTCGGTCCCAGAAAGTGACCTGTCTGACAGGGATTCCTTCTCTTCCTCTTAAGAGGACTCTGAGGATTCTAGGGGGTGTTCTGATGAGCCTGAAACCCCGAAGAAAACTCCTAGGTTCCCCCTAGTGATCCTACATTTATGGACATCACGAGGCATATTTAATCCCTGATGGGGTGGGAGATGGAAGAACTAAACCTGAATGTTACTGTCTGGTCTCTCCCATTAGTGGTGCCACCCCTCATTGAGTCAAACGAGGATGTCACCAAGGCCACCTGGACCCATCCCTCCTCCACTCTGGCCTAAGCTAAGAAAGGCTAACAGTCTTTATCATGCTCCCATCAGCAAACCCTATTTGGGAGAGCAACTGGGGGTGGACTCAGTAGTCATGAATGCGGCTCATGTACGCACCAAGAAAACTAGGCACCTCAGTACCCACCCTTCTGATGAGGAGAGTCTTGCCAGGTCAACCAATTTGACAAGTGGGTCTATGCTTCTGCCACTCTTGCCATTCGGACTCAGAATTACCTGGTCCATATGGTGCAGTATCAAAACACCTCATGGGACAAGGCCTTAGACCTCACACAGGCCCTTCCTGAGGACCCTATAAAGACCCAGTGGGTCCAGCTCCTAAAGTAGGGCTTGGACAAGTGCAACCATGTTCTTAGGGCTGTCTGTGACATGACAGATGCAGCTGGATGAGGAGCAGGAACAGGAGACTGCACCCACCATCACTTCTGATTCGATGGCAGGCTTCGCACCCTATATGCAGGCAAAAATTCTGGATGCCCCCTTTTCTGGCAGAGATGCCCAGGACATTACTTCTCACTTCTAAGAATCAGACAAAGCCTTGAGATCAGTACATTTCATGTACCATACTCAGCCCAGGTCCAATAAATGCCAGTCTTTTCACCAGATCCCTAGGCAGCAGTCCAAGGGCCAGCAGCCCAGAGGCACCTTCAAGTGCAAGGCTTCTACCCAGCTGACTGGAGTTTCCACCTGTAGGGCTCCTACAGCATTCCCAGCTGCTTTGCCCACCCCTGGTACCACCACCTGACTCCTTACCTGACCCACCACCTTCAGCAGAGGCCTTTGGGAAGGCAGTAGGGGGTTGATTTTCCCTCTACCTCAACAGGTGGTGCACTGTACCTTCAGACCAATGGGTACTTCAAATTGTGGAAAGGGGGCACACTCTGGAATTTCTTGAGATCCCTCCAGAATGCCCTCCCTTGCACTCCCATTACCCTCAGGCCCATGTCGCACTCACCCAGGAGATACAGGTGCTACTGCACAAAAAAGGCCATAAAGCCCATCCTCCCGGCACAAAGAGGGAAGGTGTTCTACTCCCACTTCTTTCTAGTCCCCAGGTAGACAGGGGACCTGAAATGAATTCTCGATCTCAGCTGCCTGAACCTTTACATAGAATACAAGAATTTCAGAATAGTTACCCTGCAAGGGTTACTGCCCCTCCTTCACCAAGGGGACTGGCTCTGTTCACTGGACATGCAGGATGCCCATCTCCATATCCTGGTTTTCCTGCCCCACCATTGGCTCCTCTATTTTTATTTTCAGGAGGTCCATTTCCAGTTTCAGGCCCTCCCCTCTGGACTTTTCTCGGCTCCCTGAGTCTTTATCAAGTGCCTCACTGTGGTGGCTGTGGCCCTGCAGAGACAGGGGCATTAAGTCTTCCCTTACTTGGATGACTGGCTGTTGACAGCCCCCTCCAGGACTCAGTTGATCTGGATCCTGGATGTCACCTTTTGGTTGTTCCAGACTCTGGGGGTTACTCAATACCTACCCAAGTCTTGTCTCCTGCTGAGCCACTGCCTCCAGTATGTAGGAGTAGTCCTAGACTCATCATAAAACAAAGCTTTCCTGCCACAGGGCAGAGTGGAATGTTTGATAGTGCAGGCCCAGCTGGTTTCCTCCTCCATTCAGGTTCCATCAGGTCTTTTCTGTGGCTCCTAGTGCACATGGCAGTGGCTATAGCCACAGTTCCCCTAGACCGCCTGCACATGAGAGTGCCCCAATGGATTCTTTGAGTCCAATGGGACCAGCATACCAATGACCTGGATCAACAGGTTTCAGTCTCCAGTCTTGTGAGGTACACCCTGGGATGGTGGTAGAACCCTCCAATATCCTCATAGGGGTTCTTTCAGGAAAGAATCCCTGCAACAGATTCTTATGATGAATGCCTTGGACATGAGCTGGTGGGCCTTTCTGGCCAGTTGTCAGATTCAGGGGATTTGGTCAGGGTGTGAACAACATCTCCACATCAATGTTCTGGAGATGTGGGAAGTCCTTTACACTATGCAGGCCTTCCAGACTCATCTTCTTCCATGCACTCTCTTGATACAGACAGAGAAACAACATGTATGTAGTCTACTACATCAACAAGCAATTGGGGACTCATTCTTACCCCCCTTTGTAGAGAGGCCATGAGAATCTGGTACTGGGCCATACAGCACAACCTGGAACTAGCCGCCATACATGTTCCAGGTGTCCAAAATGTCCTGGTCGACAGCATAAGCAGGTTCAGATCAAAGGCTAACAAATGGGAACTTCTGTCCTTTGAGGACAATGACCTCTTTGGCAGGTGGGGCCATCCAGAGCCAGACCATTTTGCATCCCAACTCAATGCAAAACTGCCCGATTTCTGCTTGCTCGATCCAGAGCCTGAAGTTTTCTGGCATGACACGTTTTCCCTCTCTTCAACAGGGAGGTTTCTGCATGTCTTCCCTCCCTTCCCACATCTGCAGTGGGTTCTCCTCAAGCTACAGTCAGAGGGACTGGAGATGTTCCTCATAGCTTCCTACTGGGTGCATCAGATATGGTTTACACTATTGCAGCAATTGGCAGTGGAGCCTTCATTCCCCTTGACCCTGTGCTCCAACTTGCTCTCCCAGGAGCAGGGCACTCTGGTCCATCCAGACCTCAAGTCAGTTCATCTCCATGCTATAAGGATATACACATATAAGGAAACACAGAAGGAGCAGGACAGAGAACTGTACCAGTTAAAGCAGAAGGTAGCGGGTAAGGCAGTCAGAATAGCAAAGGCCCAAACTGAGGAAAAGATAGCCAACTCAGTTAAGAAGGGGAATAAAACCTTTTATAGGTACATTAGAGAGCAAAGAAAGACTAAGACAGGGATACTGAGGCTGAACAAAGAGGAAGGTGGTTGGGCAGAGAGTGACAGTGAAAAAGCAGGGATACTGAACAAATACTTCTGATCAGTATTCACAATGGAAAAGCAGGGGAAAATACCTAATCGGGTCAATAGAAGCACTCTGTATAGGGGGGTTGATATTAGTCCTTTCACAGAAGAAAGGGTTCTGAAAGAACTCTTAAAACTGAAGGTGGATAAAGCAATGGGGCCTGATGAGATTCACCCCAGAATTCTAAAAGAACTAAGGGTAGAACTAATAACACCACTGACTACCCTTTTTAATAAATCATGGGAGAATGGTGTGATACCTGAAAACTGGAGGAGGGCAGATGTGATTCCTCTTCATGAAAGTGGGAGCAAGACAGAGGCAGGAAACTACAGACCTGACAGTTTGACATCAGTGGTAGGAAAAATGATGGAATCACTTCTGAAGGAAAGAATTGTTGAGTACCTAGAGGCCAGTGGGGCACAGGACCCAAGGCAGCATGGCTTCACAGCGGGAAGGTCATGTCAGACAAATCTAATTGATTTCTTTGACTGGGTGGCCAGAGCAGTAGACCAGGGAGAGGCTGTGGACATGGCCTACCTAGACTTTAGCAAGGCATTTGACACAGTCCCACACAAAAGATTAATAAACAAATTAGCCAGCCTGGAGTGGGTCCCAGGGTGGTAGCCTGGGTAAAACACTGGTTGGACAACAGGACACAGTGGGTAACAGTAAATGGAGTCCACAGTGAAGAAAGGAGGGTTACTAGTGAGGTACCGCAGGGTTCAGTACTGGGGCCAGTCCTTTTTAATGTTTTTATAAGTGACATTGCAGAGGGACTGGAAGGGAAAGTATGTCTCTTTGCAGATGACACAAAGATCTACAACAGGGTTGATACACAAGGTGGGGTGGAAAGGATGAAATGGGACTTGGCAAGTTTGGAGGAATGGTCAAATGTATGGCAGCTTAGATTCAATGCAAAGAAGTGGAAAGTAATACACCTGGGAAAAAAAAACCCAGGGGAAGACTACGTAATTGGAGTTGAGATACTGACAACAACAAAAATGGAAAGGGACCTGGAGATAGTCATATCAGACGACCTTAAGGTGGGTCTGCAATGTGAGAAGGCAGTAAGGAGGGCACAGGGAGAGGCATCACCAGTAGAAAACAGGAAGTTGTTGGCCCTCTATACAGACAGTTGGTAAGACCACATCTGGAGTACTCTGTACAGTTCTGGAGACCCCATCTCTGCAAGCACATAGACAGGGTGGAGGCTGTCCAGAGGAGGGCAACCAAAATGATGCAGAGTCTGCAGCAGAAGACATATGAAGAAAGACTAAAGGAACTAAAGATGTATAACCTTGAGGAAAGGAGGGAGAGGGGGACATGATAGAAACTTTCAAATACCTCAAGGGAATCAGCAAAGTCCAAGAGGGTAGCATCTTTCATAAAAAGAGATATGCAAAAACAAGGGGCACAATTTGAAGATAGAGGGGGGATGGCTCAGAGGTAATATGAGGATGTATTTCTTCACAGAGAGGGTTGTGGATACATGGAACAGCCTTCCTGAGGAGGGTCGTTGAGTCAAAACCAGTGGGGAAATTCAAGGATGCATGGGACAGACATAGGGCAATTCTAGTGGGGGGGTAGGAGGAAGTAGGCTATTGGTTAACTAGGATCTGCAACTTGTCCGTTAGGTAGGGAAATGGGCAGACTAGGTGGGCCAAGCGGTCCTTATCTGCAGTCAAATTCTATGTTTCTATGTTTCTATGCATGGCTCCTGCAAATTTAACTATTGCCCACTTCGGAGTTTCCTCCATGGTAGCAGATGTTTTAGTGGCTGCCAGGAAGCCTTCAAACAGAGCCACTTATGCCATGAAGTGGAAGCGCATCTGCATTTGCGCCACCTCTCGGCACATGGATCCTTTCACCTGTCCAGTGAATCTCATTCTGGAGTACCTTTTATCCCTCTCAGACTCAGGTCATGGTTACTCCTTGCTTAAAGTGCACCATTCCACCATCTCCGTATACCATGCACCTGTTGAGGGCAAACCTATTTCCCAACTGGATCTTTCCTGAACTTTCTTGAGGGTTATGTTACATTAGAAACCTCCCATTAGGGACCCTGTCCTGCCATGGAACCTTCCATTTATTTTGGAAAAAGCTTACCTTACCTCCCTTTGAGCCAGCCTCATGCTGCAAACTATGCTTTCTTTCATGGAAAGTGTTATTCTTAGTTGCCATTACTTCTGCTAGAAGGATTTCTGAGCTGCAGGGTTTGATGTGTAAAGAACCTTATTCAGTTTTTCACAAAGACAGGGTGTCTCTGCAAACCAATCCTATGTTTATTCCTAATGTGATGACTGAATTTACATTAAATCAATCCATCCACCTGCCTCTTTATTTTCCTGAGTATTCTAATCAGGGGAGGTCTTATTTCATACTCTGGATGTCCACTGGGTGCTCAGGTACTATCTGGACTGCACCCGCTTTATCAGAAAGTCTGATCACTTGTTTGTTTCATTTTCCCCCGCAAGAGAAGGGGTTCCTGTTTCCAAACAGTGTTTGTCTAAGTGGTTAGCAAATTGTATTGTTTATTGGTATCTCAAGTATGACAAGCCTTTACCGGGACCAGTTAAAGGCCATTCTACAAGAAGCTTGGCTCCCTCTGTTGCTTCTTTCAGGAATGTGTCCACTGAAGATATTTGCACAGCTGCCACTTGGAATTCTGTCCATACCTTTATCAGGCATTACCGATTGGACATTGCCTGTAGGCGTAGGGCCATCTTTGGACTTGCAGTCCTTCTGGTCCTTCTTTTCTAAGTGCCCTATGCTTGTGCCTTCCTCCTCCCTGCTGACTGGGTTAGTTCCGATACTGCTTGGGACTCAGTTCTACCAGTGTTCCCTGCTGTAAGAGCCTCCTCAAAGCAAGAGAGTACAGTTACATAAGAACTTACCGTAACAGTATATCTTCGAGAGGAGCTCTTGCAGCAGGCACTGATTCCCTCCCTCCTGCCCTCTGATTTCTGTTTCTCCTTCTTGGCTACTCTGCTTTTCTCAGCTCTGAGGAACTACCTCAGTTCTATTTTCTCTGGGCATGCTGGGGTATCTGGCAGGAGAATTGAGGTTGGGCTAGGGGACCTCCCCTTTCATGCCATAGGCAGATGTCAGCATGCCATCATCGGGAGCGATCCACAGCTGTTGACTGCTAGCTAGAAGTTTCTGTGTAGTCCCATTACCTGGCAGCTTAGTCCTACTGGTGTTGTCTGCTGCAAGAGCTCCTCTTGAAGATCTATTGTCATGGTAAGTTCTTACGTAACTGTACTTTCTTATATCATGCATTCTTGAACCCAACCACCAGCTTTGTCTCACCACATCTGCTTGAAGGCAGTTCCAGGAATCTACCACTCTTTCTGTGAAGAAGTACATGCTATCATCTCTCCTGAATCTACCCCCCACTCCAACTGCACAGCATGTCCCCTTGTTCTTGAACCCTGTTGAATGAGGGGCTCATCACAATTAAAGGAAGTTGGTAAGGAGCAGGCAAGGTCATAGGAAAGCTGGAAGAATATCTCAAGGATCAAACTTCCTGAACTCTCTCCTGAACCTTCACTCTCTCAAGTTTAAGACAAGGCCACATCATAGTTTTACTTCCACTAAGACTAAAGAGGCCCTAATTGTTCACCTTGTTGAGGTCCTTCATGTTATTAAGGACCTCAGTCTTGTCCCCCATTTCCCTCCTCTCCTCCAGGGAGTACATATTTAGGTCCTCCATCTTCTCCTCATATGTCCTGACCTGCTGACCATTAACCATTTTTGTTGTCCACCTCTGGACTGCCTCAAGCAGGTTATGTCCTTTTTCAGGTATCGATGCCAGTATTGCACACTGTACTCCAGGTGTGGCCACAGCAATGATCTGTACCATGGCAATATGACTGCCTCTCACCCACTAGTGATTCCCCTGGCAATGCAGCCCAGCATTTTATTAACTTTTACCAATGCCTCCCTGCAGTGTCAGGAGTGTTTCAACTCACTAGTGATTATCACACCCAGGTTGTTTTATTCCTCAGATTTAATAACCAGGACCCCCCCCCAGCTGTACTCCATCCTTAGGTTCTTAGCTCCAATGTACATGACCTTACACATCTTTGCATCAGACCCAAGTTTCCATATTCCCAACCACCTCTCAAGCTTGGTCAGATCTTCCTTTAGGTTGTGTATCCCTTTCTGCTGTATCCACATTTGCACAAAGCTTGGTGTCATCCATAATTAAGCAAATCTTGCCTTTTATGTAATCTCCGGTGGTGTTAATGAATATATTGACACTGGATCAATCACGAAGCCCTGCAGGGCCTCACTGGTGACTTCCCTAGAACCAGAGAGCTCCCCACCACCACCATCCTCTAGGTCCTGTCATTCAGCCTGTTTTCCACCCATCCAGTGAATTCTCCCCTACCTCAAAATCCTCCAGTTTCCTGATCAACCTGTTGTGGAGCACAGAGTCTAACGCCTTGCCGAAGTCCAAGTAAAGGATGTCAACTGCTTGTCCCATGTCTACTGTTTTTGTCACCCAGTCACAGAAGTTGATCAGGTTTGTTTTTCAGTATCTCCCAGCCATGAACTCATGCTGTCTCTTGTCCTGGAGACTGTTTTGTCTAAGAAACCTAACAGCCTTTCCTTTAGGGTTGATTCCATGAGCTTAACCTCAATTGAGGTCAGGCTGACATGTCTGTAGTTGCCCAGATCATCTCCGGGTCCACTTTTATGGTGTAGCACCACCTGCACTGTTCTTCAGTCCAGTGGCACTACCCCCTGATTGCAGTGAACTATTGAATAGGTTGGCCAGGGATGAATTCCATCTGGGTCTGGGAATTTATCAGCTTTGAGTGGCAATAATCCTTTCTTGATCCTGTCCTCACTGATCTTTCATATGTACACCCCCCAACCCCCCACCTCTTTCTCCTTCCTCGCAGTACTAGACCGTACCTCTCCTCTGTAAAGACAGAGCAAAAGTATTCCTTCAGTACTTCAGCCTTGACCCCCGCTATCCTCCATCCACCCTTCCCCTCTCTTTAGCTGTATAATACCATAATTCTTTTCCTTTTTTGTTCTAATGTATTAAAAAAAAAGGCTTTTTCCCCTTATTTAATCTGTTCCACTTACTGCAATTCCTTCCTGCCCTTGGCCATCTGGGCTTCTGTTCCTTCCTCCTTGGCATTTCTGTGGAGCTCCTCCCTGTCCTCATCCTTCTGAGTCTAGCAGAACTTCCTTTATGTGATCTTTTTATCCCTGACTGCCTGGGCTTCATCTCTGCTACACCAGCTGGGTGCTTACCCCTTATTTGATGATGGACCACTTCTGATCCACCCCATCCCTTCATTGAGATGAGCCAGGTGTCCCCTTAGTAGATTCCCAATCTTCTGAGAGTCCACTTATTTGAAGTCTAAGTCATAAGTCTCGATTTTGTCTTACCCATCTGTATTTCCAACCCAAAACACATCTTACAGTGGTCAACCCCTTCCAAGAGCTTCTCACCCTGGATGTCCTGAATGTGGTCCTCATTTGTCAGTACCAGATCAAGAATTGTTCCCTCCATGTGGGAAGGAATGGTCAAATGTATGGCAGCTTAGATTCAATGCAAAGAATTGCAAAGTACTGCACCTGAGAAACAAAAACCCAGGAGAGGAGTACACAATGGGGGGTGAGATACTAACAGCATATAGACATGATGGAGGCTGTCCAGAGAAGAGCAACTAAAATGGTGCAAGGTCTGCATCAGAAGTCACATGAAGAGAGAGACTGAAGGAGCATAATATGTGGAGCTTAATATGTATACTCTTTAGGAAAGAAAGGAGAGAGGGGACATGATATAAACTTTTAAGAACCTTAATGGAATCAACAAAGTTCAACAGGGTAGCATCTTTCAGAAAAAGAGATGTGCAAGGACAAGAGGGCACAATTTGAAGATGGAGAGGGGATGGCTCAGAGATAATTTGAGGAAGTATTTTTTCATGGAGAGGGTGGTGGATGCATGGAATGACCTTCCTGAGGAGGTTGTAGAGTCAAAAACAGTGGGGGAATTCAATAATGCATGGGAGATACATAAGGCAATTCAAGTGTGGGGTAGGAGAAGTAGGCTGTTGGTTAACTAGGATCTGCAGCTTATCCATTAGGTAGGGAAATGGGCAGACTTGATGGGCCAAGCGGTCCTTATCTGCCATAAAATTCTATGTTTCTATGTTAGATTCCTGTGTACACTGTTTTACTCTGTTTACCTGTATTTTTGCATTTTTCCCTTATGCTACTTCATCAATTCTTTTTGTATCACCAATTTGTATGTAAAATATCATTCTTTGTAACCTTTCCGGGTCTCACCTGAAAATAGTCACTTTGTGGCTAAGGCACCTACCCGGTTAACAAAAATGAAATAAATAAATAAAATTTGGATCTGATGGTCAGATCCATTGGATCCATGCTGGATCCATGGATACCTCGGATACTTACAGTGGATCCTAGGAGATCAGATTCTTGGTCGGATCTCTATGCCCTCTGAGGCTATCTGTTATCTATTCAAAATCATAGTATCTGAAGGTATCAGACCTGGCAGGATACTATCCAAGCAACACTAGATACAATTATGTCCCTGATGGTCTTATCAACTGTACAACCCAGCAAGTAGTCATGGAGGGCCTGTAGTGGAAGCCATCTATGTGTCTGGTAGAGGGTGCAGTAATGTGTAAGTAGGGGTGCTAAGAGAACAAACCTATAAATTTTATTATAGGTAGAGTGCAGCCTAGTAAGTCTGCAGGAAGATGTAAGGGCGTAGGTAGGAGAACCATAATCCATTAGTGGAAGGATTGTGCTGTGGGCAATGGCAAGATGGGCTTCAGGGGAGAGGTAGTTGATTGTCCTCTACACAGCTCCCAATTACTGATTTATATGTTGGGTAGTAACCTCAAAATGGTCAGAGATGTAATGCCAGGGTATTTAAAGGAGGTAGCAGTTTCCTGGGGCATTCCATCAGGTGATAGGACAATCAAAGGAGCTTGAGTGTTGGCTAGCTTGGTTAGCTTGGGTTTAGAACTGAAGAGCATTGCTTTGGTATTATTGGCATTGACAAGTAACCTATTGCTCAGGAATCACTCATGGGTGGCACAGTAGTTTGCAGTAAGTGAAGAGGAAAGGCTAGCCAGGGACCAGTTGCTGTGAAATAGAATGAGGTTATCTGCATAGAGTAATGATTTACAGGAGTGACTATCCATAGGGAATTCACAGAGAGGGAGAATAAGAGGGGTCCAAAGACAGAGCCTTGGGGAACTCCAGTGGTAACGGGCAAGGTAGAGAAGGTGGCATCCCCAATGCAGGCCCTTTGTGCACGGTCAAAGAGGTATTCTAGAAACCATGCAATGAATGTTGGGGGAACAACCAATGCAGCAGAGTTTGTCGAGGAAGATGCTGTGGTTTACCAAGTCAAATGCCTTTGAGAGGTCCACAAAGACACCACCTATGATGTTACCAATGTCCATATCAGGTCCTGGAGATTTGAACTTCCTGGCACCGTCCCCTGGAGCTCATCTCTCTACTGCCTAAATTGGAGTGCTGACTTTTCCATTAGCAGATTATATTTTTTAGCCACTAGAGGGCCCAGTTATAAGCACACTTACCCAATACAATACAATCCTCCTGACTGTCACATCATGTTGTCTCTCCATGCACTGCAGTTTCTGCTTCTCTTACTCTCATCCCTCATACCATGTTTCTTCCTCCCTGGAGCTCACTTCCCCTCTCCCCTCCTCAGCATTCTACTTGGCACTGCCTACCATCACTCAGGTACTCTCCATCATGAGCTCCCCCCCCCAGGTGCCCCCCTCTGCTCCAGCTACCACTGTACACAGGTCCTGGACCCTCTCATCACTTTCTCATGTGCCATCACTCTGAGATCATTGCCACCAACCTAATGTAAGTTTCTGCAAAACACGGGCATGTAGACTCATGCTCAGGGACTTACTCTGGTGCACCCTGAAGCTTGTGCTCCTCCTCCTGCTGCTGTCAGGAAAAATCCATCCTAACCCTGGCCAAATCACCTCCAGCTCTATCCACCAGGAAAAGCCCTCAGGAGCACTCTCCATAGCATCTCTCAACATCTGTAGTCTACTCCACAAGCTGGATGCCCTACAAATCTTTAACAATCAGCACAGCCCAGATATCCTGGCAGTCATAGAAACCTGGCTTACACCCAAAATCCCTGACCTGGCTATCGCTGTTCTAGGCTACAATGTTTGCAGGCTGGACCGAAGTCAAAAAGAGCTGGTGGATGTGCAATCCACCTTAAAGATTTGCTACTGGGACACCCCATCACCACCCCCTCCCAGTCACTGCTGCGCAGATTCTCCATATCAGAATCTTATTATGTGCCCATAACAAATCCCTCACAGTTGCCTCAGAGTATATCACCTGAACGAACAAGGGAATGGCCTTAACGCTGTCTTGGAATTCACCAGGTCCCAAACTCCTGACTCTGAAATGATTCTGCTTGGAGACTTTAATATAAATTGGCTCTCATCTGATGCAGGGGTCCATAAGGATGCCATCTCATTGGCCAATCTCACCCAAATCATCATCTCTCTCACCAGGAAAAACTACAAATCCCAGCACTAGAACCCTCCTGGATTGGATTCTTACCAGCCACGCAACTCGTATCACAAATACCTCAGTCCTCCTTGAGTCGCTTAGAGACCATTCCCCTGTCATCTGTGAATGGTCAAACAAATTCCATAAACCCCTCCTAATATCATCACAAGTAGAGTCCTACCACGTGGGCAGTTTTCACACCTCAAAACATGCCTCAACCTCCAAGACTGGTCCCTTATTTACAAAGCAACAGATGTAAATACTGCACTGGATTACTTCATCATCACTTTCAATGCAGCCTGTGACTCCTACGCTGCTTTAAAAAAGTGCAAAGTCAAAGATCTTTGCAATCCCCTGGCTCTTGGCTGATATCTTACATCATCTAAAATCTAGAGATCGCTTCTGGGATCTGGCCAGAACCACTGGTAAAGAAACTGACATCCAAAACTATAAACATGCATTGAATGACTGCACCAAATCTATCCAGCAAAAGAAATCTACCTACTTCAAGAATGCTCTCACAGATACCTGGGGTAACAGGAGGGCATTTTGGAACAATATTAAAGAGGTCACTGGGAAGCAGCCAAAAACCTCCCCTACCTTGCTCAACAAAAATGGGTCTACTATGCTTGACCCTAAAATTATAGCAAATACCTTCAACACTGCATTCACCAATCTCAGCAGTGTTCTCCCTTCTGACTTTTTCAAGGACTGTGACTCTCCCTCTCCTCCCCCCAATGCCTCCTCCTCTTCTAGCCACCTGCCTTTTTATTTCAAAGCAGTCAAGATGCATGAAGCCCGCAAATACATTATCAAAGCCATCACCAAATCCAGATCCAGCAGTGATCCACTTGACCTTAAACTGCTGTCCCTCACCCTTGATGAGGTGTTACAGCCACTGACATATATTTTCAACCTCTCACTTAGGTTCTGCCAGTTCGCTGACAAATGGAAATCTGCCACTGTTACCCTTGTCCATAAAAGTGGTGACAGGGCCATTCATGGAAACTACCATCCAATCTCTATTGCCACCCCTCTCCAAGGCCCTTGAACATATTGCAGTAGATCAGCTCACAGATTTCCCGGACAAATATAATATCCTGTGCTTGCAACAACATGGCTTCAGGAAAGGACATAGCACCTCATCTGCCCTACTGGAATTCTCTGGCATTCTTCACAGTTCACAGGAGAATGGTCAGTTAATTGGGGCCGTCTTTATCAATCTGACTAAGGCGTTCAACACTGTTCATCACTGCCTACTGCTTGTGCAACTTCTAAAAGCTGGGATCCCTCCCGACTCCACTGCCTGGTTCAAAAGCTATTTGGAGAACCAGTCTCAAAGAGTAAAAATTGTAGATGTCCTCTCTGATACCAGGCCTGTTCACTCAGGTGTCCCCCAGGGATCCATTCTGGGCCCTCTACTATTCAGCTTTTTCCTGAACTCCCTTCCAAATTCTTGCTCCGAAACAATCATCCTCTATGCAGATGATGCTGTAATTCTAGCCTCCCACAAGGATCCTAAGTCTCTACAAGACAACCTTCAGCTTGGCTTCACATCTGTTGAAAATTGGTTCTCAAATCGCAATCTGGTCCTCAATAATAAGAAAAGTCTATGAGGTTCAGCAGCTCTCATAACAAGCATAAGCTGCACCCCCCTATCCATTAAAACCAGTCATGGAGTCACCGTGGAACAGGTTCAAGCCTTTAAGTACCTTGGGATCACTCTAAACCCTCATCTAACTTACAGTGCCTACATTGACTCTGTAGCTAAAGTAGCAAATACTCGCCTTGGCCTTCTCTTTCGGCATAGGCAACATCTTACCCCAGAAACCCTGACTGTCACCGTTCAGAGCTCTGTTGTCTCCATTATTGACTATGGGCTTATCATCTATGGCTCTGCCCTGGCTACCTCTCTTAGACGCATAGCCATCTCCCTCAATAAGGCCTGCCGACTTCTCACTGGATCCCACCACCTCACACATACGTGCGACTTCTATGCACAAACTGGAAGGCTGCAACACACCAATCATATAAAGTACCTAACCTGCACCATGGTGAAGAAAATAACTATGGGCCTTGTGCCCCCTGTAGTGTGTGCACTCCTGCACGCTAGCAATAACCCCCACTCAACCAGGGGGTCTGAATCATAGCTCCTGCAGGTTCCACATTGTCGTACCTCACAAGGTAAAAGATCTTTTGCCTACACGGTGCCCAGCTGGCTAAATGGTCTAAACAGTTACATCTCCTCCAGTCCTAACATTGGTGCATTTAAATCAAGGTTCTGCCTCTCTCTCACTGCCTTTAGCTCCTGAGACTGCCTTCACTAGCTGACTGCTTGAAAATTTCCCTTACTTTATGCAGTTCTCTCTCCTATTTGCACTTGGTTACCCCTTAGCACGCACTTCCCCATGTTATGTCTACGATAATGCCTCTGGCTGCGCTTCTCCTCTATAGCTCTCCACCCCCTCTACTCCTCCTCTCTCTTGTTCTCTATCCTCTCTGCACCTCATCCACTATCTCGTGTAACCTAGCCTCCAAAACTTGTTTAGTTTCTCAGAACTTTGTAACTCTGTTTAGCTTACATTTTTGTAACCTTGTTCTATGTATTGAATTTGTAATCTGACTTACTTGTCTTATGTTTTGAATTGTAACCTGACATGGAACCATTGTAAAAGAGCTCTGGCTCAAAGGTACTGTAATCCTAGACCTAATAAATAACTATTTCTGAGTACATGGCATGTGAAACAGGCCAGGGCAGTGGTGGTGCTATGACCTTTCCTGACACCATACTGTTGGGGGCAGAGGAGGTTGTGTTTTGTAACATGGTCCAAGATCTCGTGGTAGGCAACTTTCTCAAGGAGCTTACCTAGATGTGAAAGGATGGTGATAGGGTGGTAGTTGTCCGATTGGTGGTGATCACCAGCTTTGATGATGGGAATGACCCTAGCCTGTTTCCACAGAGGAAGCACAGAGGATGTGGTAAGGAAGAGACTGAAGATCATCATCAGGGAACAGGCAATGAATTTCAGAAAGCGGGGGGAGGGGGGACGACCATCACTACCAGCAGTCCCCCTTTTTGGGAGGCTAAGGAGAAGCTTGAGTGTCTTACAGGGGGAGATAGCTCTGAAATAGAAAGGTGACATATTAGGGCCATTGGTAGACTGCCCAAGAGAGGGTGGTCCAGGATATTAGCTTTGTAAGGTAGTCAAATAGGTTAGCAAATCTGGAGTTGAGAGTGTTGGCAACTTTAGTCAGGTCAGTCGTGGGTCTTGATGGCCTGAAAAGTTGTAGGGGGTGGGGTTGCATGGTACATATATAAATACAGCGTTTCAGAAGGCATGGTTACAAACAGCAAGATGACTTTGCTGTCCAAATTCCAGCTCCAGTGTGTTTGGGAAATGATAAATCTTCTTGCACCTTTAAGTTATATCTCAAAACTATCCCTTATTATGTACTGTAACCCAAAGCAATTCCCAAAATTAATAAGTGGAACACCTCTTAACTGCAGGAAAGCTTTTCTCTAGTGGAGCCAAAGCAGAGTTTACACTATACTTTCATGCCACAGCAGCATTTTACATAGTGACAAACCATTTAAATTCCTGGGTGTTAGCCTACCATGGAACTAATATTTTATCTTATTGATGTCACAGTTGAGGGATGAAGATGAATCTCTTTTATTAAGGGAGGAGTATGCAATATATTTCAGGTATTTCAGGGAGGTGACCAGAAAAGTGAGAGTAGCCAAGGCCCAGAGAGAGCTGAGATTAGAGCAGGGAATTAAGGGGGGGGGGACTTTTTCAGATACATCATGGAGAAAAGGAAATGTAAGGAGACAATAGTGAGGATAAAAAGGGGTGGGGAGTGGACGGAAAAGGGGGAGGAGCAGGCGGAAGCACTGACTGAATACTTTTGCTCAGTGTTCATGGAAGAAAGGAGGGGAATGCTACCACCATGGGCTGGGAGGGTGGGGACTGGGGGAGAGGAGGTGACAGATGGAAGAATTGAGGCAAGTAGTGTCTTAGAGGGACTGAGGGCACTGAAGGTAGACAAGGTACCAGGGCCGGATGGTATCCACTCCAGGATGCTGAGGAAGATGGGGAAGGTGTTGGTGGAGCCACTGGCTGATCTGTACAGCACCTCACTGGAGTCGGGATGTATGCCACTGGACTGGAGGATGGCACATGTAGTGCCATTACACAAGAGTGGACCAAGGGATGAACTGGGTAATTGTCTTCCAGTAAGTCTCACCTATAAAGTGTGCAAACTCTTGGAAATGATACTAAAGGAAAGACTGGTGTCATACCTGGAGGACAATGGCCTCCAGGATGTGAGGCAGCATGGGTTCATTTCAGGGAAATCTTTTCAAACCAGCCAGATATAATATTATGACTGGGTGACAGGTGAGCTGGATAAGGGTCATGCAGTGGATGTTCTTTACTTGGACTTCAGCAAGGCCTTCAATTCAGTGCTGCAGAGGTTGCTTAGGAAGAAGCTAAGTGGTGTAGGGGAGAGACTATGAGAGCAGGCTGGGAGACCTGAATAAGAACACTCTGGAGGCTAGAAGGGACAGGGGGACATGATGGAGACATTCAAATATCTGAGGGGGATCAATAAGGATGGGGCAGATGGTGTCTTTAAGCTGAGATTTGGGAGGGACACCAGGGGCATGGGCTAAGAATACGGGGGTGAGATTTAGGAGGAAATGAGGAGACACTATTTCACAGAGAGGGTGGTTGCAAAATGGAATACACTACCAGAATGGGTGGTATCATATAAATCTGTGAACAGCTTTAAAAGGGCATGGGACAGGGAACAGGGAAGAGTGAGGGTGGGGGAGGTGGGGGTGGCAGTGGAATGACAAAGGGAAGGTGGAGTGGGGCAGCTGCAAACTAAAGGTACACACTCAAGCAGACTTGGATAGACTGGGTGGTCTGTTTCTGCTGGCACATTCATATGTTCATATGTCTCTATGTTCATATTTTATCTCTGCGGTATCATTTCATTGTTATGAACTCTACATACGGTCCAATATTCCATGGAAAGTAACAGAGTGAGATGATCCATACCATTATTATTAGTTGACAAATGAGCAGGAAGGAAAGATTTTGTGTTGCAGAGATTAGAAATGGTTGTCATAGAATTATTCTAATCCATCTGTGCAATATGATCCCATAAATTATATAAAAACAGATTATGAAGGTGTTCATCAATAATTCAATTGCTTTCAAACTTACACTGCTACAATGTCAGTTTTCTGTAACATTCCTAATCTCTTCATATTCCAAACTAACATTGTATTTCAAATCAAAAGGACTACTAAAATGCATAGATTAGGACTGTTTTCCATCTAAAATATGGCATACCACAATTTAGTAAGGAGATTTATGAAAGCAATCTTTGTATGTGTAAAACATAAAGAGTAAACCAACTATCAAAGCACCTCTATGTTTGTTGCTTACACTTTCTCCTGCCCATGAGTCTTCCTTTCTCCCTTGTAATGTAGAAATATGTTTATGTATCCTACTACAGTTTTTGGTGGCACCGGGCCGAAAAGGGGCTAACATATTTCAACGTTGTAACATGTTGTTACACATTATATACTGTACATAAGAGATAGCTAATGGATATCAGATAGAAGACTCAATATGTTTACAGAATTTCACTTTAAGAGTTGCACTTACTATTTGGAACTTTTGCTTGTTTGCTGATGTAGCATAGTACACACATTTTCTTTAATCCTTAAGTAACACTCTTAAAGAGGAACAAAACACTGCAACATTTCCAGTTCATATTTTCTTACACCTTGTTCTCTTTCCGTATTTAAATATATGTTCTTGTTTTGTTTTCATTCTCCTTAGTTTTTAAATCAAGCTCTGTATGTACCCGCATCCATTGTGCCATGATAACTAATTCAACCAGTGACATCAGTTAGAGTCCTCTTTGGCTTCTAACACTGATACTGCTTCAGGCATGGGTTGTTACACTAATGAAAATGGATCAGAAAGTAAGTAAGTAAAGTAAATTTTTATTTCTAAAGTACCCATTGCTTGTGGATCTGGGTGCTGTTCACCATAAAATATATCATAACTTAAAGCACAACAGACATAGACTCAGTAACATAAAACCAAATTACCAACAGCATTTAAAATGACTGAGAATGAATAGATTGATAAATAATAATAACATCTGTATAACATTATTACAAGATGGCAGCCAGCAAGTCATTATAAACCGAATTCCTCCTAAATGAGATCAGCTCCTCAGTGTGCTCAGTTTGCATTATGATAATAGCCTAGGCAACTGGCAGTATCAGCAGAGAAGCCACTAGCAGATTATAATTTGTGACATCACTGGTTGGTGAATATATAATTGTATAATCGCACACTGTATACAGGGCTTGTTTTAAAGATGAGGCAAAAAGGAAAAAAAGAGAAAGAGGCACTGAAAGACAACATGGTTGGTAATCAAATGTGAACTGGGAATGTTGCAGTGTTTCTGTATATATAACAACATTTCCAAAGAACATCAAGTATTCTGCAACCTAAAGAGTTACTATCACTGTTTAAAAGAAATTTATAACTATACAATTGTCACATTTGTAGAAAGTAGACAGCATTCATGAAATGAATAATATAGAGAAACAACATCTCTCCCCACTATATCTCCCCACTTAGGCAACAAAAGTTAGAATTAGAATATTTTACTTTCATACTGTATCCCAAGACCCAGGAATGGTATGTGCAAAAATAATTATCTAAATTAGTTTTATAATTAAACTTGTAATCTCTGGTACATCTACACTTCCCTATGGCAGCCTATCATCATACCATTTATGTTGCCAACTACGTTTTTCTCACAAAACAAAGCCTTAATGCATAGTTAAAATTATAAGGAGAAAAACAAATGGTACATTTATTAAATCATAAACTCAGTTTGGACTGTTCTGTCCACAATAGTTCAGTATGGTAGTTTAATATTGATGAAAATGTATGTATATCTCAGCCCGATACCAAATTCAAGGATATGAATGATTCTATTCAATAGCCCAAATGCTAGATACAGCACGACCATCTAATGTATCAAAACACTGTCATTGATATATTTGGAGAAATATTCCTCTCATTATACCAGATTTTAAAAGACAGACTTGGAGTGTAAATGAAAACTGACTGCAGAGTTAATTAAAACAATGTACTGCATCTCATCCTAGGTCTCAGGGTCCAAGCACCTTGTATAAAAAAATATAACAAAACAATTCAGAATTTTAGTGATCTTTCTCAGGAGGTAGCAGATGTGCTAGATGTGATAGCATGTGCTTCAGTCACTTTGGTTTCATTAGTGTTGGCAAAGAACACATATACTGTAGCTCACTCTCGATCCCCAGATGAAGAAGATTCTTTATTAGATTTTTCTGTACCTTTAATTTTCAAACATACCGAGAGTTGATCTGGGTCAAAAAACACAATTTATCTCGTGTAAAATAATTATTTCTTTGCATGGCTATAATAATGCAAACATACTCCCCTACTGTTGTATCTCTCAGTGAAATTGCATAAAACAACATCTTCTAGCCTGAATTTATGGGCTAATGTCTGGATACACATATACACTGACTCCACAAAAGGTTAGAACATCATGGGAAGGATTCACAAAGAAGATGCACCGGTGCAAATCAGATGCGCTGAGCACAGACAGAGCGATTCACAGAGGCATGCGCAATACAATGCACCGAGCTCATCCCCTCTCTGAATTGCCCAGACACAGGGCAGTGCAACTGGAGATGCGCTGATGCAACAGGAGATGCACCAGGGCACCCTGGATGCCCAGAGTCACACAGTGGAGCAAGTCAGAGCAAGCAGAGCAAGCTAGAAGGGCAATAGGGAACAACCATGACACTGGAACAATGATACCCACAGACACAGGTGCTGATAGCAACATGTGTATAAAACAGTAAAACCAGATAAAAAATTATACAACAGAAATCCCAGAAGAACAAGGAAACAGGGGGCCATAGACATAAACTATAAACAGAGCAAGGCCCCATAAAGAGGCAGGGGGCCACTAGCACCACTGTGCCCTACCATGCCACACCCTGGCATGGACACATAAGGGAAAGCGCTAAAGAACACTCTGCAGGGCAGCTGACAGGTGTTGAATCATCCTGGATATAGGCTGCAGGGCTGCTTGTATGGCCACATTGAGCTGCCCCTCCACATCAGGCTGGGAACCACCCCCTGCCATGGCATGTCATCCCTGGAGACCTACAGCAACAACAGAGAGAACACATACTGAGGGCATGAATATAGACAACACCCTCACCTAGCAGTAACCCACAGCAGCAGAACCACAGAAACAACAGAAGGTACTACCTACCTGTCCTTGCATGGGCACCAGGTCTGGCACCCAGGAGCCTTCTCCTCCACACCTCAGTGATGCCCATGGCCCTCTGCCTGGCCTCTGGGACTGCAAAACACAACAGACAGAGAGGACCATGAGTCAAGACAGCAGTGCCAGAAACACACAACACCACCAACATGCACAGGTGGTGCAGGGACAGCCATACATCACAGCTGTACAGGATGCACTGCCACAGTGCCAACCCCAGGCATGCGTGCATGCAGCACATAGTGGTGACCAGCTGTGCAGCTCCAGTGGTCTGCATGAAACCACAGCCCTGCCAATAGCTCCCCCATGGCACACATGATAGGGTAGCACTGAGCAAGTGCAGTCACTGCCATGTGTGCAGGATGACAGTGACCCAAGTGGATGCCCCATGAAGGCCGCAACACACACACCCAGTACACACCACAAAAGGAGCCAGATAAGCAACACCTACCTGGCCTTGGCAGTACACCCCTGCATTCACGGCAATGCAGCTGCCCCAGTCTCTCTGAATTCCACCTCTGGTGGTTGCTGAAACTATGCCTGCACTGCTCCTCAGTGCATAACAGCCCAGTGTGCTGTACCAGCCTCCTGACAATGGAGGCCCACACCTCAGCCTTGGGCACATGGAGGTCCTCCTGCCCAAACAGCTGCCCCCTCCACCAACATAACAAGAGCCACCAGATGCAGCAGCTCCACCTGGAACCAGTTCATGGCCCTAGGGGATTGTCTACAAGTGCTAGGCATGTCCCCACTGACAGTTACTGTGACCCAGTGCAAAGCAGTGAAGTGCAATCGAGTACCCGATATGCGCCATTTGAAACACTGAGGCATGTGCAGTACAATGCGCACAGTGCATGAAGCGCGATAGGACAAAGGAAACATGGCATGCACAATGCCAACCACTAAGGTGTGGTGAAGTCACAGCTGGGTCATGCATGCGTGATGTGTGTGCAGCCGCTATGTTGTGCACGGCATGTGCTACGGTGCCCAACGCACGATCCATGGCCACTACAACCACCCAGTGCAGCATGTCCCATGCATGTGAGTATTGGGTGTGCGATACAGGACAAAGCACAATGGCCAGCGTCCCTGCTGCAGCGCATCAAGTAAGAAGTGTAGTGGCATCTACAGTATCGGAAAATGCACTATTACACACGGTGATCATGCGTGCATGACAGATGTGCTGTAACATCACGGGTGCATTTCAGAGATACCCCCTTGTAAAGTAGCAGTTCACAGTCAATGCAGCTTAAACCACCTCATTCCACATGCATGGGCATCTCAGCTGATTAGCATCTCATTACCAGAGGCCCAGGACTCATTTGCATGCCCCTGAGCCATATATGCTCCCAATGCTCAAGTTGAGATCAAGTGACTGAGAGGAAGCAGAGCCTTGAAGGTGAGTACACAGCTATATTTACATGGTCTACAGAATGCTCAGTGGGATTGTACAAGTGCATGCATGCCTCTTAACGATTACGTCCCCCATATGGGAACAATGCCTCCCAACATGTGGGACACATGCACAGAATGTGCAACGAATGCCCATAATGTTGAACACTGAACCTGTGCAGTACATAGCATGCACAGGACACTGGTAGATTAGTCACTGTCATGTCCAGAATGCCTGTCACAGTACCATGCTGTACACATGGCAGCATACGGGATAGAGTACTGTTGTACACTGGTATGGTTGACAGTCAGACAAGGCCTTGCACCATGGAACATGGTGGTCCTGCCCCCCATGTGGAGGTGCTGTGCCCTGTATAGTGGTACTGTGGAGAGGTATACGTTACTGGATGTTACTGGCTATGTGCGGTGGATGTAGCAATGAACTACAGGTCAGTCCAAGGGACACGGAAGCACTTGCGCAGGCGAGATGACAGTGTCGCCATGCCACACACTGCAGTCAGCTGCCCTATGGCTGTGGTCTACTGGTCTGTGCTCCCCCGGTGTAACAAGGGCGGTACCCGGTATGAGCAGTGTAACACTGCATCCTCAGACATGCTGCTGAGGTACCAGGTCATGTCCATGGCAGACTGCACTGCATGCCCCCCTCGGGCAGCAACACGGGCACCCCAGCTGTGGAGCAGTGGACATGCATTGCAGGTGCACTGTCCCCAATGGGCTCTGTATCGTGGGGCACCACTCACCACACCAGGACACCCACATGCAGACCACCACCAAGACCACCTGCTTCAGGTACCAGGTGGGGTCGACAGACAGAGGCAGGTTGTGTGGGAACATGTGTAGCCACAGACATGCCTAACACCTGGATGCTTCCACCCACAGTAGCTACTACAACGGAGGATGCAGGCGCTGACACCAGGTGGTGACCGAACTTCACAAATGATGAGGAGAGGGTGCTCATTGAGGCATGTCACCTATGCCTGGATGTCCTCACTGGCAGGGGAGGCAGCCGGACTGCGCGGGCAGTGGGTTGGGAGGAGGTGGCCCGGCATGTGAATGCCATGGCACCATACAACTGCACGGTCATGAAGTGCCGAAAGCACTGGAATGATGGGTGCAAGAGGGCCAAGGAGAAGGTGGCCAAAATCCAGGCCTCCCTGTGGTAGACAGGGGGTGGCCTGAGCATGGCTGAACAGCTGAGCCCTAATGAGGACCTCCTGGCCACCAGTGTGTTCCAGACAGCTGTGTAGGGTGTCCCCGGTGGTGAGTTCCAGACCGGTGGCAGCCCATCGCAGCATTGTGAGTAGCTGTGGGTTCTAGGCATGCCCACCACCCATGTGCCAAGGCTGCCATGCCTGTCCCTGTATACACAGGCATAGCAACATGGGGACAGTTGCCCCTGGCCAGATGTGATATGCCCTGTGGTGCTGCAGCAACCATGCCACTGCACCAAGGGGCACGTGCCACTGTGCATCCTTGTGGCATGTGCCACCACTGCCGTGCAGTGTGAATAATGGGACGGTGATGGGCGCGACTGTACCATGGCCTGGCTAGCGTTGTCATGCCATGGCCCTGCCATGGTCAGGCCTGCAGCCTTGGCGCCGTGTGAATGGCTGTGTATTGTTGTGCATCACCAATGTGATGTATGTGTACTGTGCATTAACCATGTTCCCCCCTCTTCTCTCCACAGCACCATCACACCTCCCAGATGCAGCCATGGCCATGGCTACACGTGACGCCATCACAGGCGATGATGCAGGCCCATCTCACGGGGCCGATGACACCACTGTGGATGACCCTGCATCAGCACCATCCACATCCTGGGCAACTCTGTTCATGGCCCGGGTGCAGGCAGGCCCTGCGGGCCCCTCAGCGAGTACTGGCAGGACAGCCAGTGGGTACATCTCTTGGCTGGGGAGCTTGTCCGGTTTGTCTGATAATGACCCAGATGACAAGGTGGACATTGCTGACGCCCTCCTTGTACTTGCCAGGGGCGTGCAGCTGGAGGGCCTTGGCACCAGCACAGTCACCATCACCACCACCAGCGCAGGAATGGCAGATGGTGGTGTACCCAACATGGGCTTGCCTGTGCACGTGGCCCTGGTTGCCACTGATGGTCACACTGTGTGAGGTGCAGCTGCAGATGTGGCACAGCTGTCTATGGCTGTGGGTGCTGTGCCCCCTGCACCACTGCCAAGTACCGTGTCGGTGATGTCAGTGGCATCCGGGCATGGTGCTATCCGGGCAGGGTGCCATGGTGCACACACCCTTCCCCTGGATGGACACCACCTATGGGCAGTCAGTGGCAGTGCCCAACCAAGCCCTACCCATGTACCAGCCTGCCGGGGTGCAACCACTGCCTGTGGATGCACCAGGATAGGCTGATATATCCCCTGCTCGTCGGTGATGCCACCATGATGCATCACCAGCTGACAACATGTGGGCCTACCTTGCCCTTCTACGGGTGACATGGAGGGGCAGAAGGCCCTCTGTGTGGAGTTCTGCAGCCACAAGACTGTGATGGTCCAGGATCATGAATCCATGATCATGCGGGTGGGCATGGCCACAGATCTGGAGCAGATTGCAGCTGCTGTGGAGGCAGTGGCTGCCTCTGTGACATGCCGTGGACATTGTGTGTCCAGTCAGACTCCCAGGAGCATGTCCTGCACACCCCGGCGGTGGAGCCAAGTGAGCCCTCTGCTGCTGACTCCATCACCTCTGGCCTCCACACCCACTGTCCATGGCTCAGGTGGTGGCTGTGGGTTGGCCACTCCACTGGGCACCCATTCACAGTCTCAGTGCAGCTCCCCTGCAGGGTCTTAGATGACATCCCCTTTGTCTAGTGGTGGCACACCTGCCACCACCAGCTGTGGCAGAGGCCACCCCCATGTTCATGGTGGCTGGGGTGCCACCCTATGATGCTCATGTCCCTGGGCCTGTGGTGGCAGGATGACACACCTATGTGCACCAGACACACTGCAGGTGATGCCAGTGGCGGTGTCTGTGGTGGTCACCCACCCCACTGCAGCCCTGGCACCACTCCATGCTACTTGTGCAGGACCACCTGCATATCTGTGTGTGCCACTGTTGTGCCATGTGTCATGGGAATGATGAGTGCCTTCTAGTGTCTCTTGTGCCTGTGCGCAGGCCGCAGTGCACATTGACCCATGACATTTGCCACATGGCTCGGGTGGTGAATGGTTATTGCATGCCTGGTGTGTGTCTGTGTCTGTGGGCCACTCACTGTGAGTGTGCCTGTGTGCACCACTGTGTATTGTCCATTGTCCACTGTACCCACAGTATGCATTCTCCACACCTTGGTTCACACCCTGCATACATACATACCTGTATACTCACCTCCGTGGCCCAAAGCATTCCTCCACCACATGCCTGAAGTGGTCCCTCACTCTGGCCACCAGCCTCAGGTCCCTCTGACCCTGCCCGGCTTTGTGTCCCTGGCCCTCTGGGGGTGCTCTTCCCCCCTCCCCAACCCCCTCCTCCCCCCCCCCAGAACTGTCGCTCTCACCAGCCTCAACAGGTATTCTGTGGTCTAGGGTCATGTTGTGTAGTATACAACAGGCCAGGAATATGCCACAGGCCCTCGCAGGGCTATTCTGTAGGTTGCCACCTGACCAACACAGGCACCAGAAGCGCATCTTCAGCATGCTGAAGACATGCTCTATGATGACGCATGTTGCGATGTGTGCCTTATTGTAGCGCTCCTCTGCCTCTGTTCCTGGTTGTCGGAAGGAGGTGAGGAGCCAGGGCCTCAGCGGATATGCAGCATCTCCTGTGGTGGTAAATGTGTGTCCATTAGTATGTTGGGGACCCCTTTGGCATGTGCCCTGTCCTCAACCCTGGCCTCTGTAGTGTTTGCACCTGTCCTGCTCTACCACCCATGCATCCCCATTACAGGCAGTCCTGCATCCCTACCCCAGTTGCACCTGCATGACCCCATCCATCATGTGGTGCACAGTGCTTGCATGTCACCCTGTGTCCACCTTTGTACCCTTGCACACCCCTGCCATCCCAGGGCCCATGCACATGCATCACACTGCATGGGTTGCCCATGGCCCACCCCCTGTATCCCGGCCTTGGTGCCCTCTTTTGCTGTTGGGGCCCTTTCACATGCACCTATCAGATGGCCACTTGGTATGTCCCCGTCTTCAAACCTCATGCACAGTGTTGACTGGTGCCATATGAATGAATCATGTGTGCTTCCAGAGTGTGTGGCACAGACATTGATGATGCACCCTGTGGCATCGCACACCACCTGGGAATTCACAGACTGGTATCCCTTCTGGTTGATATAAGTGATGGCATCCTCACCAGTTGGTGCTAGTATTGCCACATGGGTTCAGTCTATGGCCTCTATGATGTCTGGCATGTGTGCCACCCTGTAGAACCCCTACAAGACTTCTGTCCACTCTGCCAGCATGCTGGGGAAATGGATATATTCTGAACCATGCAGTAGCAGTGTAGTGAGGAAGTGTGTTAGGAGGCAGGATATAGAGGTCTGTGAAATGCCAGTGGTGTCCCCAGTAGGACTCTGGAAAGTTCCTGTGGCGAGCAAGAACATGATCATTGCCATGTTTGTCTCCACCGAGATGGCATGACCTCATGCAGTGGATGCCTGCATCACATCATGGCACAGCTCACAGTGCTACATCATCATGGCCCAGTTTAGGTGGTATAGGCCTATTGTCACCACCTCAGTGAGCTGCTCAAAGGACAGCCTGGAATGATGCCACCATGGGGCCAGCCGCCTATGGTGCCTTCCATCACCCTGCCTCCTCCTCCTCATTAGTGCACCTGCAATGGTAACTGCTGCTGGATTCATTTTGCCATGGGGTTCTCTTTCTGGCCCTCTGACTCAGTCTCTCTGGCTTGGTGTGCTTGCTGGCTTGCTGTCTCTGTCTCTCTCTCTCTGTCTCTCTCTCTGTCTTCCTCGCTTCCTCTGGCTCAGGCAGTGTGCTGCTGCAGCAGTTCATTCAACAACCTGCAGGTGGGCTAGACTTAAGCCTCCTTCTTTTGTGCTTATCTTTCTATGGCACATCTAGCCTTTGTGCTGGAGATGCCACATAGATGCACCGTAGATATGCACTGTGAATCGGGTTGCGCTGTGCATGCATGGGTACACCCCCTGTATATGCGCCGAATATCATTACATTACACCTATGGCACATGTCATTGGGTGCAGGGCATCTTGGGTGTGCTGGTACATTCACCCTGCTTGTGAATCATTCTACGGTGCATTTCTGCCTTGCGCCGGTGTATCTGGGTTGTGCTGAGCATATCTCTTTTGTGAATCCTGCCCCATTAGTCTAATTTTCTTGATTATGCACCCCCTGTCAGATTATAGAGCAAACTGGACTAAAACTGTAGCTTGTTTGATAGGAGTGGTTTCTGAAGTGTATTCCTGTTTTCTGAGTAGAGAAGGTAATTAAAAGCTTTAATTAAAGGAGGCATTATTTCAGCATTATAGTTCAAGCAGTTGGAAAACAAGGCTTTGATAATATCCCAGGTGTCTCATCCTTTAAAACAGGAAGCTCAATAATACACAAATCATTTTTATGAACAACGTATTGAAAGGGCTGTATTTTTCAAGACTTAGTTATATTGTCCTGAAGCATTGAATTAATGAGAGTAGTTGTTGAATAAGCTTTAATGGCCACAGCCGAATGCTCTTCTTTTTGAGTTTCACACACTTTTTCACCCTCGGGAGTTTGTTGCTCCAAACATTCACATCCAACTACCAGTAAATCAAGTTTCTCATCAAACTTCTGAATAACGTGTGGTAGGGTTTGGTAACTCTTGTTCATCTCCACAAAGGAGCACAATTCAGGTGGAGGTACAATCCCCTCAAAGTTATGGTGATTAAAAATAGCAGAAGAAACAATAGTCTGACTTGTGAGACCAGTGATCCCGGCTTCAGTTGCCGCTGAGAAACCATTGCATAGGCTGCCCAAGGCTGCAGTGAATAGGAATTATCCATGAGACCAATCTGCTCTCTTTTGTCTGAGTTCACTTTGGCTGGAGAAAAAGCTAAGGTGCTCAGCTTTTTTTTTTACTTAACATTTCTGTCTAGTATACAATCACCTTCATTTTTTCAACAACTTGTCAAGCTCTGGAGTCGAAGGAGCCATATCATAGATTTAAAATTTTGGAAATACTAATGAAGAGCACACTTACAGAAGTTTTCAGTAAGTAAGAAATTTGTATTGTTTAGCAAAAAACATCCTTTGCAATATACCAAAAAAAAAAATCAGTAAAAATAGTAAATATACAATCATTACAGTTCATAATGTGCAATGGATACAGTAAATTTTTACTGATCAAAAATACAAGAACACTTTGAACTAAAATAAAGAATAAAAAAGTCAACCACAAACGGCCAGTGTTATTACACATAATTAGGTGCCAGCCCATCCATTGACAACCAGCTGGATCCAGGCAATGCTGCTTAAATTATGCTTTCTAATAAGCAGGTAAACTAAGGAAGACTAAACCTCAGTAATTCCCAATACTAATGAGCAACAGTCCATGTTGACAAAAAATGACAATACCACAAGTAGGCATAGGACACCAGATACCAGCAACCACTATAGTAGTGCTTTAAATAATGTTGAATATCAGCATGTAATCCAGATCCAAGTCCAGAAATCCCCCAAATATATATTGATATCCTATCTGACTTCCATAGGTCAATGTCACTTAGATCTAACCAGCCAAGAAATATGATGCACTACAACTGCATCATGCCATAGAACAATCTCACGCATGGTGGGTTTCGGTTAAAACATATTTTCACAAAACTGGTAGCATGGGTGAGAAGTAAATCATCACTTGTCTGTAATCCTGAGTGTGGCCAAAATACATTTATCCAAGGATTCTAAGAGTTGAGCATTTTCTGAGTTAAATATTTGAGCCAATATATATTTAGCAGGAAAACAGCATTTTGCAAAAATACTTCCCAAGATGCTTTTCCCTGGAATACTTATAGCAAGGACAGATGACAACAACATGGAATACATTTTCAATACATCCTAGGTTACAGTCACAAAAGTCTGAACTAGAGGTTATTTGTTTCTTTTAAACCTATTTTCTAAAATTGTACTAGTTGTAACTCAAAATGATATCTTGAAAAAAATCCTCCTTTTGAGCTGGGTCAATCATCAGATAAAACTGTAAAGAATGTTATTTCAGCTGACCAGTTGATATATTTCAGTTTATTTTTTTTTCCAAATCAAACTGACAGGCAATATCTGAAAGTATTTCTTTAATAACCTTTGAATATTTATACTTAATTTCAATCCTACTACTCACATAGTTCCAGGGATAGAAGTATTTGTTAATAACAAGCTTGTTTTTAACCCAGTGAATCCATGGGGAAATGCAAATTTTACCATAAAGTGCAATTCATTTTCATCCAAGACCATATAAGGTAATATGTTTGTGAGGAGATTTGTGAGTCTAATCTAAGAAGCAATTCTAGCTGAGGTGATAAAAACATTAATGGGCATGACTTCCAGTTGTGCCTTCACTAAATAAGAAGGGGCAACCATTGCGAGGTCTAAGTTTTTAGTAGAAAAGGTCACAGAGGACAGCATAAATGCAACTACTTGATGCTGACCATTTTGCCCTCTCCTAAATATTTTTCCTGTGATTCCCTTTTCCATTGACCCATCAAGTTATCACCATGGTTTCCCCCTTCCTCTGGCTGGGAGGGCATACTAGCAGTTGCCTTCAAAGCATATGCCCATGCCACTCTAGGATCAGCTGCAGGGGCTATGTTGATACTGTGCAGTCTGTGTCCTTCTTCTCTGGGAGCTGAGCAGCTCAGCTTTCTGTCACACCTGGACCCCAGATGCTTCCTGTGTGGGTTTCCATGGATCACATTCAAAACCCTTGTCAACCCTGCGGCTGAATGATTTGATGCTGTTGCAAACCTGGGCCAGCCTAGCAAGGAAATAACTTTAAAAACAAATCCATACTACAAAATGAATTCTTGACTTGAGGAAGTAAGTCCTTCACCTACTATGTTTGGTATGGTCAGAAAAATATATACATTTTTTTCTCTACTTTCTTTTTGACTCCTTATTTTGCTCCATTTACCTTTTGCCTCATTATATTCTACCCTAATATAACCCCAACCATTATGGGGCTTGACCCTCCCAACATCATTGACAACTTATCTGTAGGCTAGATCATGAAAAGGACATATTGCCAGGTAGGGCATGGGGTTCAGCTGTGGGTGCCCTTGCTGCAGCGGATGGCCTTGCAGTGCTTCTCCTGCTGCAGTCACTTGCCGATTGTTTATTATGACCCTAGGTTCTTTTCTTTGTTGACTACAGCAAGCAAACCAAACATAGTATGAAGATCTTACCACAGGTTTTTATCACAAAGAACACCTTGTATTTTGCTACATTAAATTTGAGACTCTAGGTGTCAGACCAATCTTCCAGCTTGTTCAGGTCCTCCTTATACCATCCCTTGTGGGTCAGATGTTACTACTTAACCGTGATGACAGTGGCATATTGACATACCCAACATTTACTCCTATACCATCCCTACCGCTCAGGACACATGCAATCCATATCCAATACATAAGCAGACCATATGGATACTTTTCTGCTAGCTAAAATCCAAGAAGACACTTTCAGGGTCTGTGTTTCTCAGATTGTGTCTGACCCTTTATTTATTTATTTTTATTTAGTTTTTTGTTGACCTGGTAAGTGCACTAGACAAATCCTGCCTATTTTCAGGTACAACCCGGGGAAGGGGATACAGATGAATGCCAACTGACCTAGAACCAGATTAAGCTTTCGGTGGTATTTTTTTTAGTGAATGAGGGAAATTTGGCCAGGAAATTTGGCCAGGACATCTGGGAAATTCTCCTACTCTTTTTGATAAGTGGCACGGGATCTTCAACATCCACCTGAACTACCATCAATCCAGGCAGATGGGACCTCGGTCTAACATCTCATCCGAAAGACGACACGTCAGAAGTGCAGCACCCCTCTCATGCTGCACTACAGTGTCAGTACTGGGATATTAACCCAAGTGCCAGATGTGGGAACTGAACCCACAGCCCTCTGATCTCCCGACCTCAGAGGTGAGTGTGCTACCTACTGAGCCACTGACACTGTACACTTTACTGTGTACTTTAAAAGGATGGACCTCTCAGTCTTGTTTTCTGTGTACCTCTGTAGTTTGCAGGCACGAACAATGATTTCCTGTATTTCACCCTTGAAATTTGATAAGAATTTAAATGTAAATGAAGTTACTTACCTCAGGAGAAAACCTTCTGTTGACATCCTGTGCAGCCCATATATTCTTGTCTTGTGCTGGCCATCAATCTTGTTTGTTATCCAACACAGGCAAAAAACAATGAGAACAAAGGAACTCCATGCTTAGTCTGCAAAATAAGAATTTGTAACAACAAAACTATTCAACAAAGCAGAAATACAACTTTACAAACACAGTGCTCCTCTAAAATCATTTTTCTAAGTCAGATACACTTAAAATTCAGAAAACAGCAGGAACTTACTGTATCTTGAAAAGTTTATTGGCCAGCAGAAGACAAGAACTCTGGAACTGAGAAGAACATCAACAGGACTGACTGATGCAGTAGAACTACTCCAGGTTTTATTTCTAAAGCATCATAAAATCTCAGGATGCATTACATGAGTAAAAGCTGCCTACTATAGAGCTGAATTGGATGCCTCCTACAATAACCCAACCAGACTCTGGGGTACTATAAAAGGAATTCTGGGCCAAAACTCTACTCCTGCCTTAACCTCCAAACTGCTACTAAATGATACAGAAATTACGAGCAAACAAGAAATCCTAAATACCTTCAATGACCACTTCACCACAGCTGGCCTAGCATTTGACTCATCACCTGAAAATCTCCTGAGATCTTCCTTGAACCTTCAATCCACTGTGGGACAAAAGGCTACTTCAACTTTTTCCTTCAACCCAATATCCTTGAAAGAAGTAGAAGACCTCCTCTCTAATTTAGATACTTCTAAGAGTGCAGGTACAGACTCCTTGGATCCCTACTTCCTTAAAATTGCATCACACGTCTTATCTGCCCCCCTCACTCATCTCTTCAATCTTTCCCTAACTACTGGATCCATTCCTCCACTTGAAAACAGCTCAAGTAGTTCCACTACTTAAATCTGGTGATCCCATGGACCTCAACAATTACAGGCCCATTTCCATCCTATCAGTACTATCCAAGATGCTCGAAAATTAGTAAACTCACAATTAAGGGACTATCTGGATAACAATAACCTCCTAAATTCAGCACAATCGGGATTTAGATCAAGGCATAACACCATTTCTGCCCTAGCCAAAGTAACTAACGATTTGCAGATTGCCTTGGATAAGAAGAACAGTACTTGTGCTGTGTTCCTGGATTTGAGTAAAGCATTTGACACAGTGGATCATGAATCATTAATCACCTCCCTTAGCTCACTAGGACTGGATTCTCCTCACTCAACTGGTTTAAGTGCTACCTATCAGATAGGTCACAACTGGTAAAAATGAAATTACCTATCCACCTTAAAACCAGTGCTAAGAGGTGTACCTCAAGGCTTTATTTTGGCCCCATCCTCTTGCCATTTATATTAATAATATCGATGCCAACCTCACTCAATCTAACATTCATCTGTTTGCTGATGATACTGTATTATATGTCAGCAATCCTCATTACCTAAAGCCTGTGAGCTGTTACAATCTGAATTCTCCATCCTGCAACACAATCTACTGGAAAAAATATACTTCTAAATGCCAAAAACAAAAGCTATGTTCTTTGCCACAAAGAGTTGCTCTGCCACTACCCCATCACCCACCACCCTACAATTATCCACCCTACTTGGAGAGAAGCTGGAATTTGTTGATAACTTCAAATACCTTGGAGTCTGGATTGATAATAGGCTTGACTATTCTGTCCATATTGAAGAGCTACTAAAAAAACTGAGACAAAGGCTTGCTCTATTTTTTAGAATAAAACACTACCTTAACATAGACTCCAAAAAAAGATTAATCCAGGCATCATTCCTATCCCTCATTGATTATGCTGACTTTCTCATGGCCATTGTTCACTCCCCCTCTTAAATAAGCTGGACACCCTGTATCATAGATCCATCAGATTTATTACTGACCTTCCCTCCAGCACCCATCATTGCTCTCTTTATATGGCAGTCAACTGGACATCACTACAACACAGAAGAAATAGGAATGCTGCAATCTGGATATTCAAAGCTTTATCAGGCAAACTACCCACCTATATCACAGACTGTTTTACCCAAATTACTTCTAGGCCATACACCTTAAGGATCAGTAAACTCATCATACTAAAGGTCCCCAATGCCTGCACCCGGTTTGGGAGGGCCGCTATCAGCCACTCACTAGCAGTTGCATGGAACTCACTCCAAAATCCATGAAGCTAAATAGCCTCTTACCTTTAACATCCTTCAAAAGATTATTCTCCACCCTATTTCCAGAGCTCTGCAATTGCTTTTATAAGGCCTAATCCCTACCCTACCTACCCTCCCACCCCTTTTCCGTGTTCCATTATGTTAGTTCTACTTCTATTTTCCAGTCACCTGATATACTCATAAAAGCCAATTAGGCCCTATAATTTATATATTATGCCTGCTATACCCATTGTCTCCTTTTTCTACAGGTTAAATGGTTTTACTGTGCCTTGTATATATGTAAATTGTTGTATATTATCACTTTATGTCATTGTACTACTGTTTATGTTATTCTTGTCTATGTAAAAATACTTGTACTCTTATTTGTATGACCACTCAGGTCCATCTTGTAAATGAGCTACGCTCAATGATGTTCGCCTGACTAAATAAAGATTTTGATTGATTGATTGATTGATTGATTGATTGATGAGTCGAGTCACAACCCTCTTCAATGGATTCAAGCAGAATTCACAATAATGAACTAACTTCACTTTCATCTAAATCCTGCTAAAAGTAGAAGGGTTGAATGGAAGAAATCATTGTTCATGCCTATGAACTACACAAGTATACAGAAAAGGTTGAGAACTTCCATCTAAATGACTTCACCTGAGATAAATGTGGCTTGTTATACTTTTAACATTTCCACACATAAAGTATCTTGAGTCAAAAATAAACAAACAATGCATTAAATATAGCAATTTCTCAGGCATTCAGAAATGCACCTCAACATTATGCTTACTGAGATGTAAACTTTGTGTGCAAGTATAAATACAGTTTCAGTGCAATTATAAATTGATAAATTATCACCTACCAGCTTAACGGGCATACCGCCTGGTGAACTGTGGTAATGTGCCATGTTGACTGTTTAAGTGCTCCAAATATCTGAACCTGTATCTGTAAACAAATCTTGTATGATTTCTACAACTAGCTACACCAAAACTTGCAAACTAAAATTGAGTTAATTATTCCTGCAATAAGTTCACACATGCTAATTATAAAGTGCTACTCTTCTGAAAATCTTGCATCAGCTTGTTGAAACCTTATACAGATTTAAAGTGTCTCTTTCACAACACTTTGAAAACATAACACTTAGACAAACTTATTTGATAGGTTTTCTGTATTTCTAAGCCTTTTATTCTTCTTTACAGCCTTAATTTACTGTACATGGAAACAGAATATGTTCCCTCTATCATTAATCCACTCCTGCTAGTTAATCCTTGTTGAAGTACTCTATTTGTGACATCATATTCATTTCCTTAGCAACAATGTGTCACACTGCAAACAAAGGATTATGATTTCAGCAAATGATAACGCAGCAGAAGCAGATTAACTCTTTGATACCTAGATCCTGTTTCAATGCAAGTTACCTTGATAATGGAGGACAAAAGGAAGACAAATGCAGACAATGTATATAATGAATTGGGCTGGGTTTAAATGTTATGTTTTTCAAGTTTTCTCCAATGTGGCAAACTTACCTTAAAGTCGGCTTACAATACCTAATGCAGCTTATAGCAAATATACAAGGCTGGCATGAAAACACCTTGTGGTATTCTGGTGTATTATTAAGGGTAACGTAATATGTATCAGTCAGTAGATATCATTTTATGTTAATCCAAAATATTTTCATTGAGAAACTATGTGGCACTGTCTATTTTTAAAGTGATAAGGCATGATGGTAGAGTGGGTTACTTTACAGTGACCTTAGGGAGCCCACATATACTCATCAGCTGGCTTGATAGCTAAGCTAGCAGAATAGCATAGGACTTCTTTTACTTATACTCATCAAATCATCATGCATAATTGCATTAATATGAAATGAATTATGAAGTACAGTAAAAATAAATCCATATAATAAAATGGTAAGATAAACCTAGGAATGTGATAAGTCATATGTGATCACATGACCATGCATAACAGTTCCAGTCTGATGAACAGTACCTAACCATCTGACACCCATTACTCAGCTTTAAAATTAAATAATTATGGCAGTCATTTTATAAGCACAATAAGGCACCAAAGGCAACGTGTAACTGTACAAAATGACACCTCTTAGGCATATCAAGCCTTCAGCTTGCTTTGTATATTACTTTCCAATGTGTACTGCTATCCTTTAATGACACATACTCTGTTGTTTTGCTTTAAGATTGCTAGAAAATAAGTCAACACTATACTGTATATGCTTACTGTATATGTGAATGTGACTACAACTTTTAACTGCATATTATATAAGTGGAAACTCCTATAAAAAAGTGGATGGATATGGAAAAAAATGTACACCATTGAATCAAATGGATTAATACTTTAGTGGAGTAGTAAATTTTGTTTTGTTTCCAGGATTTTTTCCATCTCCATTTTACTCTGGAACTGAAGTAGTCTGAAGTAAAAATACAGCTGCAGCTTAGCACATCGTGGTTGTGCCAGCTATGTTTTGTCTCCTTCTGATTAACATCATGTATGATTCTAGTCCTCCTTATGATTCACCATTCATATTATGAGCTATTTCAGATCTACTTATTTTATCTTTTGTAAAATCTGTCACAATGCTCTGTTGTACTACAACTACAAGAGCTTGGATTCCACAGTAAAGAGGCTTATAAAGTATTAAATGTGTAATCCACAAGTTCATACCACTTAAAACAGGCATATGGTTAAACTTGCTCTTGTACGTTCAATAAAACTGAGTATATGTGGCCAGTAATAGCATACTGGTATTTTATAGAAGCAGGGAATTGTTTTCTCATCACATTCACATAACGATCAGATATGAAGTGAGCTTCATGGTGGATGAGCACCCCCAGAGGTTATTCCATTTGTCACAATATATAAAACTTCTCTGACACAACGGCTCTTACTGTCAAGTGTTATTGCACAGCAGAGCTAAAAATGATTCAGCCTTTTGGATGATGTGCTTTTTAAAATAACTCTGATTTAATGGAAATTCTGTGGTACGAAGGAGACATTTTGTCATCTGAAATGTTAGGGTAAATGATGAAACCGTAAATGAATCTGAATTTACTTACTTCTCAGTTTAGTGTTCTGGAATTATTCTTAGGGTGAAATTGCTTTTATTTTGACTGCCAAACACGTCCTTTTCTCTGCGAGGCAGCAACTGCTGAGGTAACAATCTACCTTCCATACAACTTTATAATTTATGTACTAAAGTGTCTATGTTATACTTCATCAGTGTCAAAGGTTCAGTAGGTGACATGCTCACCTCTGGGGCTGGAAGATTGTAAGATCACAAGTTCTTGCCTACCACAAGGTACTTGGGGTAATAACAAGAACTGGCAAAGAACTGCAATGCAAGGGGGTGCTGCAGTGTTTATGTGCTGTCCTTTGAATGAGACACTAAACTAAGGTCCCTTCTGTCACCTCTGGTAAGTATTCTGGTGGAGGTTAAAGACCCCATGACACTTTTCAAAGAAAAGTAGGGGAGTTTCCTCAGTATTATAGCCAACATTCCCTGTCAATAAAAAGTCCATGCCCCCTCCCACCCTAGCCACACCTGAAAATGAGCTGTCAGAGTTGAGTGTGCCTTTCCTGGTCAAAAATTACCAAACATACTTATTTAAAATTGGGAAAGTCCTGGTCCCTGATTAAAGTACCACAAGAACTATATTTATACTTTATGACCTTGATCAGCTGACTAGGCCTCTTTGTTCGTCATTTCACACTACTAATAAACTGGGTAAAAGCAGAACCACAAGTGAAAATAAGATGCTGAATTTCTTTTATGCTATCATGCATAAACAAATGATTTAAAGAACTATTCCACTTCCTTGTCAAGATTGGCTTGCAGTAACAAAATATGCTAACAAAAGTAACAAGGGCCACCTGGCTGGTGCGGTCTTTGTAGATCTTTCCAAGGCCTTCAACGAGGTTAATCACTCCCTTCTCCTTAAGACCCTCCCTCTTTCAGGTCTCTCCCAAGATGCTTCCAACTGGTTTGCCCACTATCTAACAGACAGATTCCAACAAGTCAGGATTGGCAACACTCTCTTCCAGATTCTCTATTAGATCTGGTGTTCCCCAGGGCTCCATTCTTGGACCTCTTCTTTTTAGCCTATTTCTAAATAGTCTCCATAGTGCCTGCTCGGGCAAAGTACTACTTTATGCAGATGATGCTGTTCTCTCTTCACCTCCCACTCTGACCCTCTCACTCTCCATGTATCCCTTCAGAAAGCCTTCTCAGATGCAGAATCCTGGTTTTCAGAACACGGCCTAGTGTTAAATTATAAAAATACTAAATCCCTGTTGTTCTCCCATCACCAGAACAGACACAAAGGTCATCCCCTGAGTATCCTCAATTCCCAGCATCAGCCCCTTGGACAGGTTGTTACCTTTAAATACTTAGGTATTACATTGGACACCTCTCTAAACTACCATGAGCACATCCATCTCATGTGCACAGTTGTCATTACCAGAATCAGCCTTCTATACAGACACATGCATTGTCTCACTCCCAAAGCACTATATCTGGCAGTCTCCTCTTCAATACTCTCAATTATTGTCTATGTCATCCTACTCTGTGGTACTGCTGACAGTTCCCCTCCCCACAGAATTCATATGGCGGTGAACAGAGCCTGCTGGCTGGTCCTTGACTGTGACCACAGCACTCACACATGTACCCTTTACAGTCTCTCTAACTGGCTTAATTTCGATTACAGGCTGCTGTATCAAACCTGCCTCCTTGCTTAAAAAATCTCCACTGGCATCTCACCTATGGGACTCTCTGCTCTGTTACAACCAGCCACTATTCTCCAAGTCACGTGACTTTCCTCTAAGGCCCCTTTTCTGACTCCCTGGGGAAGAATCTCCCTCTTCCAAAGATCCTTCAATTACAGAGCCCCATAGTGGATGAATGCCCTTCCCAGTAACATAACCACTGAAAGTAAACTGGGACATTTCAAATCTCGCCTTAGGTCACACCTTGTATCTTCCAGCTCATCTGACTGCTACTAGCAAAGTTGCCCTCATTTTCCACTGGTATTCTCCATTTCCTCTCTCTGGCTGACCTTGTCACCCTCCCCTGCTAATCTGGCACCATAGACATTTAATGTGGTTCACTGCTCCCCCCTCCCTGCCATTTCTGTCTGACTACTGATACATCTCCTTTTGCCTGTGCCCCCTCACCCATCATCTCCTCTTCCCCTTCCTTTTCCTCTTCCTGCCTACAATGATTTCTTGTGCCCCTCTTCCCTCTTGACAAAGGATCTTCTCCTGCTTCAGACCTCTGACCTTTAGACAGTATTAGTTTATAGCACAGTTTGTTTGAAATTAATTCATTATATTGTAACCACATGGTTGACTCATCCCTATTGAATACTGTATTCTCAATGACCTGTATCCCTACTTAATTTGTGTTTTCACTTGATTTTCTGTAAGTGACCAATGATGTATTATGTTTACTGCTGTTTTCTGCCGCTGTGCATTACTGTTCCTTATTTGTCTGTATACTGTTCATTGATGTGGAACCTTTGTAAAAGAGTCTCTGACTCAAAGGTATGTCCAATTTTCCTCAATAAATAAATAAATAAATGCTGCCATTCGTGAGATCTGCATTCATGCCATGATCTAACTCATAGACCTTAGTTTCAAAGGAATCTTTGGAGCATGGCAAAAGCAGAGTTCATAGTATCTCGGAAGAAGGTCTTGGTTATCCCACCGCCATAGTGCCATACTCAGCAGGTTTCAGGGAAATGGCCTAATGTCAAAGGTCATTAAAAAACTGTTGTCATGTTTGTCAAACATTGATTCTTAATATGGTATGTGATACTGCTTGGCAAGGGGACATCATGTTATGAAATAAATATTTCTCAACAGTTCAACAAGAATGACTACCAGAGTTTCAGTGACTTTGCTTACTTTTTATCTCTAACATATAGCCCTTAAAACCAAAGTATCATAAGACAGTAAGATCTCTCCAGGGCTGAGACAAAGTTAAATGAAGTGCTTAACTCACATATACGGTACAAAACAAATTTTACCATACAAAAAAGGTTTAGTTTTAAAACAAATATTTATCTGAAAGAAGCTCCTGTGTCGAGTGCCATCCTGTTTATTATGGGTACTGCACCTGAATAAGGCAATTATAACATTTGAATATATGAAAATATGAAAGAAAGAAGACCTTTGGTCTATATGGAATTTTCCCTTACCAACGTATTTAGAATAATCATTTATTCCATCTTTCTCAGTACCACTGTATAAAAAAACATTACTAAATATCTTTGGAATGCATTTCAGAAGGACCAATAGAGTAGACACTATGGTCCTGATTTTCAAATAATCCTTAGAGTGACACAAGTTGCATCGCTCTAAAGGCTGGGGCAAACTCTGGGTACCCCAGGGACCCTGCACCCAAGTTTAGAAGAAGCAGGGTCACTGCACAAAACTCCCCAGGTTTGCCATAAGCTGGCAGCTGCACCAAACAGGTGGCACACCTGTGGAGCTTGCTGAAGGATCCGATCTCCCCACCTGGCACAACACTAGTGGGGCTAGAATGGTTGGAAGCTGTGAAACAGCACAACAGGAGGGGGCAGAGGGCATAAGGGGCATGGGAGTTGACATAGGGAGAGTCAGGGGTGACAGCTGGGACTGAATGTTAGTGAAGTGGTATCCAGAGGGACATGTTTACATCTATGTAATTATTGTAAATGGCAGCATATAATTGTACTGTACTATAATGTACAGTAACTAGTACCCATATTGTACATACTGAACCAGCCCTAAACAACCAGAACAAAGGAGGGACAGGTGACAAATCTGCAGAATACAGCATCATATTGAACCATAACACGGCAGACCTCACAACTGTACAGTGATGTCCGTATCACTGTACAACTGTGCAGGTCTGCTGTGTTATGGTCCAAGATGATGTTGTGTTTTTAGAGATGTGCAAAGTTGACAAAATTCACTATTCAAATTATTTTGTGAATGGTGAAATTTACAGTGCAATTTGTCAATTTGGCGGATGGGCAAATAATCGTAGTGTGGAACTTTCAGGCAAAATTCCACACTCATGCAAAATTTCTTGGTGCCAACTAGTGGACACCCCCCACCGATCAACAGCTACTGTGATTTAAATCCTTGGTATTTAGTGGTACCCCCCCATGCCAATCACTGGCCACAGCGTAAAAACTACATATGTATTTAAATCCCTGGTGTCTAGTGGTATCCCCCCAACCAATCACCAGCCACAGTATAAAAAATACAGACTTATTTAAATCCCTGGTGTCTAATGGTACCCCTGCCCTGCTGATCACTGGCCACAGTGTAAAAAAAACTAAAATTAAATCCCAGGTGTTTAGTGGACCCCCCACCCCAAACCCAAGTGAATGACCATCATGTTCATCCACTCATTTCTGGCCGCTACCGGTCGACCTGGAATGAATGAGCATGTACTTGTACAAGTACACATTCATTCATTCCAGGTCAGTCAGGTGTCCTGCCATGGTGGAGAGTGGAGGGCTGTGCTGGTCATCCACTCAGGCTCAGGGTGGGGGGTACTGCCTGAAGGGGTGGTGGTTCCACTAGACACCAGGGATTTAATTGCTATTTATTTTATACTGTGGCTGAGAATCAGTGGGGTGAGCATGGTACCACTAGAAACCAAATACTGTGACCATCGCTCGATGGTGGGGGGTACCACTAGACACCAGGGATTTAAATAAGTCTGTATTTTTTATATTGTGGATAGCAATTGGTGGGGGTACATTAGACACCAGGGATTTAAATGAATCTATATTTTTATTCTGTGGCCAGGTATCAGTGGGGGCACTAAATACTAGGATTTAAGTGATTCGCCTTTTGCTAACTTTTTCTTACTTTGCTTCTTGTTTTGCTTTTTTAAAGTGCAATTTGCATTTAAAAATCCCAAAAAGCAAGGTGAAGGTACAATGGTAAATTTTCAGCAAATAGGATGGTTTTGCGTAGTGATCTGCTATGGCAAATTTGGAGACTTCACCAAAAATTCACCAGTGCAGTAAAACTTTGCTGCATCTCTACATATTCTGCAGATTTATCACTTGTCCTTCCTTCATTGTGGTTGTTTAGGGCTGGTTCTGTATGTACAGTATGGGTACTAGTTACTGTACATTGAAGTAAATGTATTTATGGGGGGGAGGTATTAACAGCAACTACAATGGAAAAAAGACCTGGGGTAGTCATATCAGATGACCTAAGGGTAAGCAAGCAATGTGAGAAGGCAGTAAGGAGGGCTGGTGTGATACTGGGATGTATAGGGAGAGGCATCACAAGTAGAAAACATGAAGTTGTTATCCCTCTGTACAGACAGTTGTTGAGACCCCATCTGGAGTACTGCATGCATTGAAGTAAATTATCTGTTATCTGTGTTATCTGTGTACTTATCTAGCTGCTTGTCACAGGTTTCAGAAGGGAATTGTTATCTGTGAAATTAACTAAGTGTAGAAAGATTTGCAAAGTAGGGGGAGTGGCTTAGCTAGAAGGAGCCAGGTTAAACCAGATTTAAGCACTGCCCTAGATAGCTTCTGCCAGAGAACAGACAGAACACCAGGAGGAAGGAGCAACTGGTATAACTAAAACTTCTCTACTGGGACTATATTTCCCTCTTTTCCTCCCCTTCACCCTCCCACCCTAAACCAGTTCTACTTTTATAGGCACAGGTTTTAACTGACACCAGGAACATCCTGTTTGGGAGCAGGAAGTGAGTGATCACAGATCCACCAAAGACTCACCATCCTAGAAAGGCAAGAGTAGCTCTCCGTCCCCCCCCCCAGCTGCTGGAGGTCTTACTCTGAGCAAGTAAGGAGACTACTGAGAAATATAGGAACTTCTTGTCTTAGAACAGGAAGATCAGGAACTGAAAGGGCATAGAGGCAGTAAGTAAGTAAGGGAAGAAAAAAGGAAAAAAAAAGAAAAGAAAACAGAGGAAAGAGTAAGTATTGCAAACAACAGTTAGGGGGCCAGAAAAAAAACATGATGGGAGTGGTACAGTGCAGTGGCTGTGAAGCAGCAGTCTTCTGGGAGACATTCTGGAGGATGCAGAGTTGTCCCATCTGCAGGCACCTCTCTGGGCTGAGGGAGGAGGTTGCTCATCTCCAGGCTGAGTTGACCAGGATTTGTGGGACCTCCTCTCCTACCCAGGGACCACCAGGGTCACTTCCATTGCCTCAGAGGTTGCCAAGAAAGAGGGTGGTTTGGACCACAGTGGGCTCAGGGAGGTGACGGTGGTGGAACAGAGGCACATCCCTCCAGTTGTACCTCTCCACAATTTCTATGCCATTCTGGAAAAGTGTGGTTCCTCTATGGAGGCACCCACAGTGGAGACCAAGGAGGATGCTGGGAACCTCCACAAAGGAGACCCACAGGAGGGTGGCATGGGACCCCACAGGGGAAGGAAACAACTCCTGGTGGGGGACTCAATTGTTAGGAAGGTAGAACTGGGGGTAGAAGGGAAGAGGGAGGTAAGGTGTCTGCCTGGTGCCATGGCTTGGAGGGACAGGGAGAGAATCCTCAGGATCACAGGAGCAGCTGCACAGGGGAGGGAGCTGGATGTCATTGCCCACCTAGGGGCAAATGACCTGGCTAAGAAAGAGATTAGAGCAGTGCAAGAAGTGTTTGTGGAGATGGGGAGGGGCCTTAGACAAATAGCACACATGGTAACCTTCTCGGAGGTACTGCCTGTCTAGGGCACGGATGAGGCTAGGGTGCTCTACACCATGGGATTCAATCAGTGGTTGAAAAACTGGTTCAGAGCTCAGGGATTTTGCTTCATTGGGGACTGGGGGACCACCTGGACGGATGCAGGCCTATACTGGTGTTATGGTCTGCATCTGTCCAGGAGGGGAACCAGGATCCTAGGTGATAGGTTTAAATACTTCATTGGCAAGCATTTAAACTAGCCATGGGGGGAGGCACTGGAAAGGATCAGGGAAATCCTAGCCCCCCAAAAAATGAGGATACTAAGTGAGGTAGACACCAACATAGAGATGTCAATAGGGAAAAGTGCAGGGGTAAATGGAGAAAGTGACAAATGCAGTAAGGACAGGGATGGGGCAAAAAGGGGTAAGGCCATCAAGAAATGGAGGGTAATGAGTACCAATGCCCACAGTCTGGGCAACAAGCTCCCTGAACTGGTGGCCTTGATGGAAGAGGGATGCCTGGATATTGTAGCAGTCACAGAAACATGGTACACAGAGAACCATGACTGGGATGTTAACATACCATGGTACACAACCTACAGGAGAGACAGGGAGGGCAGAAGAAGGGGGCAGTAGCTCTCTATGTAAGGGTAGGGATAAAAGCAACTGAACAAAAGAGTAAGCAGGGAGGAGAGGAGGCACTGTGAGTCACCTTTGAGACTGGAAATGGCACCACAATCTGCACAGGGGTTGCATACACACCCTCATGTCAGGGGGAAGGAATGGACAAGGATATGATAGAAGGCATACTTAGGATGGCAGAGAAAGGGGAGATACTGTTGATGGGGGACCTTAATATGCTAAATGGAGCACCTTTGCTGCAACCACATCCAAAAGCAGGGCCATTCTTGATGCCCTTTAGGTGGCATGCCTCAGACAGCTAGTTTTGGAACCTGCTTATGAGGGAGCAATCTTAGACCTCATACTCTCAAATGGGGACAGTGAGAAGATCTCAGATCTAGAAGTGGGTAGCCATTTGGGAACAAGTGACCACCAAACAGTATGGTTCACGATAAATTCAGCTACAGAGTCAGGCCATACAAAAGTGAGGGTTCTGGACTTCAGGAGGCCTGAATTTGGCAAGATGGGAGAGTGCCTTAGAAAAACATTATCAAACAGTCTAGAAGGAGGGGTGGAGCAACAATGGGGAAATATCAAAACTGCCATCACAGAAGCAACACACCTTTGTGTGAAGCAAATAAACAAATCAAAATGAAAGAAAAAGCCACTGTGGTTCTCAAAAGAAGTGGCATTGAAGGTTAGGGAGAAAAAGATAGCATTTAGTAAGTATAAGGAAACACAGAAGGAGCAGGACAGAGAACTGTACCAGTTAAGCCAGAAGGAAGCAGGGAGGGTAGTCAAATAGCAAAGGCACAAACTGAGGAAAAGATAGCCAACTCGGTTAAGAAGGGGGATAAAACCTTTTATAGGTATATCAGGGAGTGTAGAAAGACAAAGGGAGGGATAGTGAGGCTGAATAGAATGGATGGTGGGTGGGCAGAGACTGACAGTGAAAAAGCAGGGATACTGAATGAATACTTGTCTTCAGTATTCACAAAAGAGGAAATGGGGGAGGTGCCTAATCCAATTGACAGAAGCACTCTGGAGAGGGGGGTCGATCCCAGTCCTTTCACAGAAGAAAGGGTTCTGAAAGAACTCCTAAAACTGAAGGTGGACAAAGCAATGGGGCCAGATGGAATTCACCCCAGAATTCTAAAAGAATTAAGCAGAGAACTAGTGACACCACTGAATACCCTTTATAACAAATCATGGGAGGATGGTGTTTTACCTGAGGACTGGAAGAAGGCTGATGTGATTCCCCTTCACAAAAGTGGGAGCAAGACAGAGGCAGGAAACTACAGACCTGTCAGTTTGACCTCTGTGGTAGGGAAAGTGATGGAATCACTTCTGAAGGAAAGAATTGCTGAGCACCTAGAGGCCAGTGGGGCACAGGACCCAATGCAGCATGGGTTCACAGCGGGAAGGTCATGTCAGATGAATCTAATTGATTTCTTTGACTGGGTGACCAAAGTAGTAGACCAGGGAGGGGCTGTGGACATGGCCTACCTAGACTTTAGCAAGGCATTTGACACAGTCCCACACAAAAGATTAGTAGTCAAATTAACCAGCCTTGGAGTGGGTCACAGGGTGGTAGTCTGGGTAAAACATTGGCTGAACAACCGGACACAGAAGGTAATTGTAAATGGAGTCCACTCTGAAGAAAGAGGGGTTAGTAGTGGGGTACCGCAGGGTTCAGTACTGGGTCCAGTCCTTTTTTAATGTCTTTATAAGTGACATTGCAGAGGGACTGGAAAGAAAAGTATGCCTCTTTGCAGATGACACAAAGATCTGCAACAGGGTTGATACACAAGGAGGCATGGAAAGGATGAGAAGGGACTTGACAAGGTTGGAGGAATGGTCAGAAGTATGGCAGCTTGGATTCAATGCAAAGAAGTGCAAAGTAATGCACCTAGGAAACAAAACCCAGGGAAGATTACACAATGGGGGTGGAGGTAGTAACAACAATAAAAATGGAAAGAGACCTGGGGTAATCATATCAGATGACCTTAAGGTTGGCAAGCAATGTGAAAAGGTGGTAGGGAGGGCTGGGGGGATACTGGGATGTATAGGGAGAGGCATCACCAGCAGAAAACAGGAAGTTGTTATCCCCCTGTGCAGACAGTTGGTGAGACCCCATCTGGAGTACTGCGTCCAGTTCTGAAGACCCCATCTCTGCAAGGACATAGACAGGATGAAGGTAGTTCAGAGGAGGGCAATTAAAATGGTGCAGGGTCTGCAAGAGAAGCCATATGAGGAGAGGCTAAAGGATCATGATGTGTATACCCTTGTGGAAAGGAGGGAGAGGGGGGGCATGATAGAAATGTTTAAATACCTCAGTGGAATCAACAAAGCCCAAGAGGGTAGCATCTTTCAGAAAAAGAGATGTGCAAGAGCAAGGGGACACAATTAGAAGATAGAGGGGGGATGGCTCAGGGACAATGTGAGGAAGTATTTTTTCACAGAGAGAGTGGTGGATGCATGGAACAGCCTTCCAGAGGAGGTTGTGGGGTCTAAGACTGTGGGAGAATTCAAGAATAAATGGGACAGATATAAGGCAATTTTTGTGGCAGCTAGGAAGAAATAGGCTCTTTGTTAAATAGGATCTGCAGCTTATCCTCTAGGTAGGGAAATGGGCAGACTAGGTGGGCCAAGCGGTCCTTATCTGCCATCAATGTCTATGTTTCTATATGTTTCTATGCAGTTCTGGAGACCCCATCTCTGCAAGGACATAGACAGTATGGAGGCAGTTCAGAGGAGGGCAACTAAAATGGTGCAGGGTCTGCAACAGAAGCCATATGAAGAGAGACTAAAGGCGCTAAATATGTATACTCTTGAGGAAAGGAGGGAGAGGCGGACATGATAGAAACTTTCAAGTACCTCAAGGAAATCATCAAAGTCCAAGAGGGTAGCATGTTTCAGAAAAAGAGATGTGCAAGAACAAGAGGACACAATTTGAAGATAGAGGGGGGATGGCTCAGGGGCTATGTGAGGAAGTATTTTTTCACACAGAGGGTGGTAGACACATGGAACAGCCTACCTGAGGAGGTCATGGAGTCAAAAACAGTGGGGGAATTTAAGAATGCATGGAACAAACATAAGGCAGTTCTGGTGAGGGGTAGGAAGAAGAAGTAGGCTGTTGGTTAACTAGGATCTGCAGCTTACCCGATAGGTAGGGAAATGGGTCAAGCGGTCCTTATCTGCCATCAGTCTATGTTTCTATTTTTCTATGTAAAATTCAATTACATGCTAGCACTTACAATATTTATACAGATGTAAACGCTCCACATTGGAAGCCACTTCACTAGCATTCAGTCCCAGCTGTCCCCTCTGACTCCCACTATGCCATCTCCTGCACCCCTTAAGCTACCAGCAGCCCGTTGTCCACCCCATTCCACTGGTGCAGGCCACTTCAACCATCTCCTGGCTGGTGTAATTGGTGTCTTTTGCTGCATCCATGGAGAGGCTTGCAAAATCAAAAAAAAAGGGGATGTTTCAGACCCACTGTGGCACAAGCCCCTTTGCCACCTGGCCCACTGGGTTGTTTGATGCAACCCTGCACATGATGCAGCTGCATCTGGATTTGACATAGGCTGCAATAGAAAACTGTGTTTGACACAAGTTGTGATGCAAGTCACCTCTTGCCTCAAACTCTTTTGATGCAAGTCCCGTGCATTGATCTTAGTCTTTTGAAAATCAGGTCCAATGAGTTTGCAAGGAGTAAATAGCTTCCTAAAATTGGCTTAACAGCCCTGAAAATTGCAAGAGAATGGGTGACATTCTGGGGCTATCAAGAAGTAAATTTTACAGCGGATCAAAATATGCACAAACAAGGACTGTTATTTTTATGTTGGCTCACTCATGCGCAGCCAACATATTGCGGTAGTAGCAGATTTGGAGGTGTGGTCACTGTTGGGCAAATGCAGGGCATGCATCAGTAGGTGCGTCCTTCATTCCCCAATAAGCCTACATGCTGGTGTCACACCATGCATACATAATGTGGTGAGCACATCTAAGGAAAGGTCCGCTGCAATGTGAGCAAAGCTAGTCATATGCAGCGGACCTCCCGACGTGCTTTCCCTGATGAGGAAAAAAATGTAACATGGTGGCACACTGCCTGCCATAATGCTGACTTCAGGGGTGCCCAATCCTCCTGTTGGCATGCCCAGACCTAATGTATGTGCTAACGGGGGAGCCCACCTCCATTGGCAAAATGTACCCCCATTTGTTATAGTGCCGAGGGGGTGCTCAATCCCTCGGCTCTTGCCCCCCACTTTCATTGTGTGCCAACAGAGTGCCCAATCCCCGTCAGCTACAGCATCCCCCAAACACTTAGGTGGCACGTTGGGATCCCACCCCAGTGTGCCAAATCCCCCCAAAAATAAAAACCATCTGGCAATGTTTTTTGTTTTTCTTCAGCCTGTAAAAAAAGAAAACTGTCCCTTGCAGTCTCCCTGCCCCCTCCCACAACACTGTCCCTTGCAGTCTCCCTGCCCCTCCACAACCAGCACCACCCTCTGCACACCCTGCCTCCCCACACCCTCCCTCACCCCATACTTACCTCAGGAGTCTGGCTCAACGATCTTCGGTGGACCGGGAACACGTCTGCACTCTTCTAAGCTGACTGCGAACTGAAGAAATGCCAGTAAGCTGTATAATGGCATAACTACAGTTTCTTTCAACTTTGGTGCATATCTTGGGCATTTTTTCGAATTTGTGCACCAGATTTTCAACATGGGGTTATTGGGACCCCTCCTCAAGAGTTCAATCACTGTCATGGTGTTTTCCAGTCCTGAAAGGTGATTTTGCAAACACTGCGTGGAATTACCTTTTGGGACTGAGTAACGAAACGACAGTGCCACTGTTCATGAGGGAGGCTCTCAAAAAGCCTAAGTTGCAAATTTGGTGAAAAAATTCCAAAAAATGGCTCTTTTGCGATCATGCATTGCTCTCTTTCCACACACACTCATAACTTAAGAATTTTTTATATTTTCACTCCAGATTTTTTAAATTGACATTTTTCCACACCACCTGAAGAACAGTACAGCTGTCATTTTACATATACTGGCCAAAATGTGTTTTTGCATGTCCAGCACAGAATAGTGTGGTCACTGTGCGAAAATCAGTTTTCAGGACAGTTTGAGGAAATGACGGTGACACTGTTCATGAGCAGAGATCCTAAAATGCCTACATTGAAAATTTGCTGCCGAAAGTCCACAAAATGACTGTGTTACAAGCTTGTGCATTGTGCAGTTTCCACGCACCCTTGAAACTTCGCAAATTTGCAACATTTCCATGCCAGATTTTCAACACTGGCATTTTTTCACACCTCCTGATGAACAGTACAGCTGTCATTTTTCTTATCCTGCCCAAAATGTGTTTCTGCCCTGTGGCACACAATGGCGTGGTCGCTGTGGGAAATCAACTTTTGGGACAAAAATCTATATATGTTCACACATATTCAGTTCTCAAAGGGTTAACAAAATCACAGTGCCACTGTTCTTGAGGGGAGGTCTCAAAATGCCTATGTTAAAAATGTGTCTACCAAACTCCCAAAAATAATTGGGTTATGTATGTGTGTTGCACAGTTTCTATGCATGCTCATGACTTCACCAATTTTTCATATTTTCACTCCAGATTTTCAACGTTGCCATTTTTTTATGCCACCTCACGAATGATGCAGTTCCCATTTTCCACATCCTGCCCAAAATGTGTTTTCACCCCTGTGTCGCCAAATGGCATAGCTGCTGTGCAAAACCACCCTTCAGCTAACACACTAATTGTCCAGTTTTTCCTGAGGTGGGCTCACAAAAAGCCCATGTTGAAAATTAGGAGTGAAAATACCAGCACACTCCTATGGTGTTAGGGTTTCCAACTGTAGCACCCCACCCTGTAGAGACTGACAGGTGTCGGGGTGTGACTTGGGATCATTGGCTGTAATGCTCACGCCATTCCACCCCACCCCCACCCTGCAGCCAGTGACAGGCATTGTGGTATGCCTTGCACTGTTGTGCCACAAATTTAACCCCATTCTCCTATATTGCACCCACCTCAGTGTATTTCCTTATGGAATGGGATAAGTATAATGCCCACAGACCCCAAAGTACACCACAACACTTGTCATTGTCTACGGGGTAGGGTGAGATACAAAGGCATGAGCATTACAGCTGATGACTCAAAGGCACACTCCAATGCCTGTCGGTCTCTACAGGGTGGCGGTGGGGTTGGCGTCACTTCAAAACTTCACTGCCATTTCTACTATACATCTCTAACTTCAGCACTACCAATGCCAATGCCAGTGAGACAACATTCGGCATTGACAAATGCTTGTTTTAATATGCTTACTTGAAATAGTGAAACAACAGTTTATTTTCATTTTTAGATGAGAAAAACACTCTGAGCTGAGGTTTATTCCAGGTGTGGCTAGGGGTGGGGGTGTTATGGCAGGCAGGAGGTGCAGTAGTCAAGGTAGGAACAAATAAGCCAATGGGAAAATATGCATAGACAATGATGGCAGAAGAAGGATTGTTGGCCCATCCAGTCTGCCCATCCAACCTAACTACTCTGCACTGGCCCTAGTGGTGATCCCTTCTTCTTGTTTCTGCTCCCCTTTCCTAGCAAACCCCATAAGCCTGTCACATCCTTGCTTGAAGCTGTTCACAGATTTGGGCTGCACCACTTTCTCCAGTAGCTTGTTCAGCTCGTCCACCACTATTTCTGTGAAAAAAATGCTTAGTTCCCTCTTTTCCTTTCCTTTGAACTAATGGAGACAGGTTATATGGCATTGACTGTTCATCCCATGCAGACACTTGTATGTCTCTATCATGTCACCACTTTCCCTCCTTTTCTTAACGGTGTACTGTACATGTTCAAGTCCTGCAGTCTCTCTTTGTATGTCTTTTTCCCCTCGTCCATGGACAATCTTGGTTGCCCTGCACTGTTCTGCTTACACCTTATTGCAGTCTCCCTGCAGATGTAGACTTCGGTACCTTGAGCAGTATTCTAGGTGTGGTCGCACCAGTGACATGTACAATAGGAGAATTACCTCTCAATTTCTACCACTCTTTCCCCTCTCTGTGCAACCCAGCATCCCACTTGCCTTGCCCATATCTCTATGGCAATGTGTTGCTGTTTTTATGTTGGCGCACTTGCACAGCCAACATCTTGCGGTAGTACAGATTTGGAGGCGCGGTCACTGTTGGGCAAATGCAGGGCATGCATCAGTAGGTGCATCCATCATTCCTCAATCAGCCTGCATGCTGGTGCCAGACCACCTGGGCGAACACATCTAAGGAAAGGTCTGCTGCAATGCAAGCTAAGCTCATCACACGCAGCGGACCTCCCGACGTGTTTACCTGGAAACACAAGGTGGCACAGTGCCTGCCAAACTGCTGACTTTGGGGGTGCCCAATCCCTCTGTCTGCTTACCTGCCCCCAATGTATGTGTCAACGGGGGAGCCCATTCCCCATCGGCATAAAGAACCCCCCCATTTGTTATATGCCAGTGGTGGTGCCCAGTTCTCATCGGCATAAAGTAACCCCCCCTTTTGTTATGTGCTGACAGAGGTGCCCAATCCCTCGTTGGCTACAGCTGCTACCCCAAAAAAACAAGGCTCCATTGGCACATTGGGAGCCCACCCCAGTGGCCCACATTCCCCAGTAAACAGAAAAATGGTCCTGCATGTTTTGGTTTTTTTACACCTGTGGAAAAAGGAAATGGTCCCTGCCCCCCTCCCACAACCCACACCCACCCACTGTACACCCTGCCTCTCCACACCCTCCCTCACCCCATACTTACCTGCAGAGTCCAGCACGACGATCTTCGGTGGACCAGGAACATGTCTGCACTCTTCAAAACCGACTGCGAACTGAGGAAATGCTGGTAAGCTGTTTAATGGAATAAATGCGTCTTTTTCAACTTTGATGCATATTTCAGCCATTTTTGGGAATTTTGGCACCAAATTTTCAACATGGGGTTTTTGGGACCCCTCCTCATGAATCCTTGTACTGTCATGGTGTTATGATTTTGCAGTCACTGCGCAGAATCACCTTTCAGGACTGTGTAACAAAATGACAGTGCCACTGTTCATGTGGGGAGCTCTCAAAAAGCCTATGTTGCAAATTTGGTGACAAAACTCCCCAAAATAGCTGTTTTACGATCATGCGTTACGCTGTTTCTACGCACGCTCGTAACATCATGAATTTGTAATATTTTCACTCCAGATTTTCAAAATTGGCATTTTTCCACACCTCCAGATGAACAGTACAGCTGCCATTTTACATATCCTGCCTGAAACATATTTTCGCACGTCTGGCACAGAATTGCGCGGTCGCTGTGCGAAATCACTTTTCGGGACAGTTTGAGGAAATGACGGTAACACTGATCATGAGCAGAGGTCCTAAAATGCCTATGTTGAAAATTTGGTGCCAAACGTCCATAAAATGACTGTGTTGCAAGCGTCAATTGTGTGGTTTCCACAAACCCATGTAACTTTCGCAAATGTGCAATGTTTCCATGCCATATTTTCAACATTGGCATTTTTTGACACCTCCTTATGAACAGTACAGCTGTAATTTTTAACATCCTGCCCCAAATGTGTTCCAGCACCTGTGGCGCACAATGGTGTGGTCGCTGTGGGAAATCAACTTTTGGGACAGATTAACAAAATCGCTGTGCCACTGTTCATAAGGGAAGGTCCCAAAATGCCTATGTTACAAATGTGTCTACCAAACTCCCCAAAATATTTGGGTTACGGACGTGTGTTGCACAGTTTGTATGCACGTTCATTGCTTCACCAATATTTCATACTGTCACTCCAGATTTTCAACGTTGCCATTTTTTACGCCTCATCATGAACAATACAGTTGTCATTCTCCACGTCCTACCCAAAAATGTGTTTTTGTCCCTCTGTAGCCAAATGGCACAGCCGCTGTGCAAAACCACCTTTCAGCTAACAAACTGATTGTGCCGCTTTTCATGAGATGGCCTGACAAGCAGCCCATGTTAAAAATGTGGACTGAAACTACCACCACATGCCTACAGTGTTAGGGTTTCCAACTGTAGCACCCCACCTGGTACAGACTGACAGGCACCAGGGGTGTGACTTGGGATCATCTGATGTAATGCTCATGCCATTCCACCCCCACCCCACCCTGCAGCCACTGACAGACATCGTGATGTGCCTTGCACTATTCAGCCACAAAGTTCACCCCACGCTTTTATACTGCACCCACGTCAGTGTATTTCCTTATGGAATGGGGTAAGTATAACACCCAAATACCCCAAAGCACACCCCGACACTTGTCAGTGTCTACATGGTAGGGTGAGGTACAATGGCATGAGCGTTATAGGTGACAACTCAAAGGCACACCTCCAATGCCTGTCGGTCTCTACAGGGTGGGGTGGGGTGGGTTGAGTCACTTCAGTACTTCACTGCCATTCCTATTATGCATCTCTAGCTCCAGCACTGCCAATGCCAATGCCAGCGTGACAACATTTGGCATTGACAAATGCTTGTTAGGTTCTGTGATATCATGACAGATTCTTGTCATCCATGGTGCTTTCCAGCACCATTCCCTCCATTTTATATTGCACTCTCAGGTTCCTCTGCCCAATGTGCATCACTGTACATTTTGTTTGCATTGAGACCCAGTTGTTTGATCACTGACCAGCCCTCCAACCAGCCCAGATTATCATTGACTTCCCTTATCCCTTCCTTAGTAACCACCACTACAGAGATCTTTGTGTCTTCTGCTAACAGGAAGATCTTGCCCTTGATGCCTTCCCCTATGTGACTAATGACTACATTGAAAAAGACCTGGCCCAGCATTGTCTCTGAGGTCCTCCACTTGTTGCTTCCCATGATAACTCCCCGTTAAACTCTATGCCTTGTACACAGTAAAGTGTTGTGCAATGAATGCAAAGCTTGAAAATACAATAAAATGTAGAAAGAAATGAAGATAAATAATGTGAAATAAACAAAACGTTCTATACAGTGTTGCTCAGCACTATTTTCTATCATGTCAGGAAAGGTCAAACAACGTGCTTCAAACTCTTGAAATATGTGTAATAATTTCTTGGAACTGTAGATATGTACTTGAATTCACTGTGGTTGGGAATGTTTGTTTCCCTGGTGTAGAGAGATTTTATAATGTTTTTAAGATGGTTTTACATGTCGAGATATGGGCACGGTCCCTCTAATTGGCTGTTTTTAAATACACTCCAGGTGATACACCAATTTACACCTTGAGAAAGAGCACAGGAGAGGTCCTTGAAAACGTTTGGCATTTTTTGTGGAAGTAGCTGTTTCCAGTTTTAAACATTAAAGTGATAACTGAATCAGACACCTAATCATCTTTGGTTTTCTATCCAGTGGTGCCTGAGCTCAATTTTCTTGTTTTTGGGCCTCATGTCAGTAAGTAGCTCGACTGAAGAAAAGTTGAGAATAATCAAGGTCATCACTTTGACACACATGAGTGCACACATGCACACACACACACACACACACACACACACACACACACGCACACACACGTGTAGCACCATTTCTGTACAATGTCATCTGTTGACTTTACCAAACCTGAGATGATGAATCATATTTGTATCATTTATAAACAATGACAACAAGTGACACAAAGCATTATGACTAGTTTTGACTGAGGACATTGTGACAGCAATATCCAGATATCTTTAATCATTGAGTGAACATGATGCTGGGAACTGGTTTACCCATATCATTTTGACAATTATTTTGTCAACTTCCATATGGGCGAAGCCAATATAACACCTGGTATTACCGTGCCAGGCATTGTGGCTCCCAGGACGTATAGTGCCAAAGCACCATCTTGTGAAACAGTCCTGTTTTGCAAACTAAAGAGAACCTCCTCCAGGGTGGGCTTGCACTGGAGGGGGCAGAAATCGTATGGGCACAAAGGACAGCATGAGTGAGGGGTGATCTAAAATCAAGATCACCCCGTCACTGTTGCCCTTGTTGTGGTGCACTAATTGCATTGCAAAATTAAGTCACTGCACTAATGGTATACCCTTGGAACTATGGTATTTAAGGCAGCTGGGAGGTGAGATACAAAAAATACAAAATATAATTAAAAGGTTGTATGTGTTTTCTTTCTGCTGTCATATGGTTAATTCTGTTACTACTTGTGATTACATAAAGTGATTACATATGTTCATAGTAGACTGTGTTCTTGATCAGAATGATTTATTTTAGCTGCAGCCCTACTTCGGAGTGATGTGTCACCTGCAGTGACTTGTCTCCTAAGATGCTGAAGTGATATATTATGCTGCTGAAACAGTGTTGGACAGAAGGAGGTCACAGTTGCAGGGACTTAATATGGCAACAGGCACAAGTGTTTGCATTCAGTGCTAAGCATGCTCTGATGAACAATCTCTGCCAGTGTTCCTCAAGCAGCTGCCCTCGGGGGAACTTCCACAATTTTCTCTCAAGTTGGAGAAATAATGTTTTATTCTGTTCTCCAAGACATTGTCCCATGATCACTCCCCAGAAATAACACACGCCACAACTGCTCACTGGCAATCATTTATTCAAGGCACACATTACAATATTTACATACCATATTTCATAAAACACAACAGTGATATTACAGTAGACTTATCTGTCCATTTCTTTGCATTAGAAATATCAGTCCATGTCTTCCATCCTGCCCATCTTCCATTCTTGATCCTCCTCCTATTTCTGTGTTGCTTTTTGGGGTCCAGACATTCGGATCTGGCTCCCCCCTCCATCACCAGAACCAGGCACCAAACACTTACCCAGACTGTCCCCCGCTAGGTCCGGACACGGTGATCTGCTCCCTAGCTCTATACCCCTCACCCAGTTAATCCCATGCCTGGGTTCCTTTGTCCCTAGCCTGTGGTGCCAACCCCGCTCCCCCTTCTGCCTGCCCCTCTTTCTCCTCCACTGCTCCCACCCCATTTTTCACTGACCCATGACTGTGAAGATGGCCTTAAACAAACAGGCCTCCGTTGCTGAGGTACAAATATGTTACACCGCTCCTGCCACCTTTATGAATAAAGACCCCATTATAGGCCTCCTCCTATCCTTCCTCATTCCCTGCCCCCTCTACCACCTCATGATCATCCTCATTAGCGCCCTCCCCCCAGTTACATCTGGCCAGCCTTGATCCTGACACATCCAACCTATGCCTACCAACTGTACCACCATGGTGATGTGGGCCAGATCCTCCTTCCACCTTGCAACCACATATTGCATTACCTGCTCTTTCCGAACTGGCTCAGCTGTCTCACAACCCTGTTGAGCCTGGAACTCCTGAAAACCTGCCCACACCCCTTCATAAGCCTTCAGGGTGTTGGCTGACCGGAAAGCCTATACAGGGTCTTGGCTTTCTCCCTCCAATCTCACACAGTTGGTCTGGGACCCTGGTTCTGGATGGTGCTGCCTGTGGTGCCAACTCCTGAAACCTCTCCTGCTGAAAACAGGAAAGACAGTCAGCCATCTAATTTTCAGTCCCTCAATATGGTGCGCTCTGAATGATAGGTTCAACGGTAACCCCAACAACACCATGCATCACTGAATTCTGCTGACAGATTCCGTATTACCAATATGCTTGTTCACCACTTCCACCACCCCTTTGTTGTCACACCAGAACAGGATTCATTTCCCCAACATCCTATCCCCTCACACTTCCATTGCTACCCAGATGGGAAAAATCTTGAGAAAAGTAATATCCTTGACTACCACCCATTTTTTCCGATATTCCCTTGTGTTCTTCCAGGAACTCCTCCCATACCCAGAGATCTTCATGGACCCCTTTACTGATACCCACCCAGAGGTGGGGTTGTTTCACCCTTCCCATGGCCCTCTGCAACCTCCTTGTAAATCCCTGCCCACAATAGTTGCTGTACTTGTACCAGCAGCACCCTCCTCCCCCCCCCACTAGTGCCAATAGCTCTCTGAGTCACATTACCTTCTTCCCCAGGAGATGGAAGCATTCTTGTTCCGCATCCACCTCAAACCCCAGGAACTCTAGTCTGCAGGCCTGGCCCACTGTTTTCTCTTTTGCCAAAGAGATCCCTATGATCCCACACATGTCCTGGAAGTCCGTCAACAATGCCTACATCTCTGCCCAGCTGGCCCTGATCAGCAGGAAATCATCCAGGTAATGGACCACCCTCCTGTGTCCATACCAAGTCCTGAATATCCATTGTATCTATGAGCTGAAGGTGTCGAAAGTAGATCAAGACACCGAGCAGCCCATGGACCTGGCCTTATTGAAGTACAACTCATCCTCAAACCAGAACCCCAAGAGGTCCAAGCATCTGCTCCATTTTCTTTACCCCTTCCTCCCCTACGTCCCCCAGCAAACCCTCCAAATACTCCTTTAAGTCTGTAAAGAAGGAAGCTTTTTCAATTTCACTTAAAAAGTCTTAATTCAATTTATAAAAATACATACAAAACACCAAATCCCATCTGACATGTTTCAGGCAAAAGTTTTTGATAAAGGACTTTTGACCAAAATGTGTCAGACAGGATTTGGTGTTTCGTACATATTTTTATACATTAAATGAAGTCTTTTTATGTGAAATTGAAAAAGTGTCCTTCTTTATGGGCTTGCGTGTGCTTGGAACTTGCATTTTGTATGTTGAATTTGTTCCTTAAGCACCGATTTTCCTTGTGCACACACTTTTGGTATTCTACTCCTTTAAGTCCCCTTCATTGTTTATATCCACATCATCCTTACCACCATCCAGCCTTGGCCCCACCAGAGCCAGAGTCGGTTCTGGTACAGGTGTCGGGGCAGGAGATGGACCAGGTCCCACTTGTCTGGGTCTCTTACTCCACTTTCCACTGCCTGACCTCTCATCCCTCCTTTGTTTTCCTCTGGGCCTCTTCTTCTACCTCCCTCCTCTTGGCTGCTTCTACCAGCTCCATCATTTGGCTCATTAACTTCTCTGCCTCCTTCATCATCTTGGCACTGGATACTGGTGTCTTCTTAGGTGCAGTCCTCTCCGTCTTGCTACTAAAATGTGTAAAAAGGCAACAGTGAATACAAAACATAGGCCTTTCTCCATGCTTCCACCTGTCCCCGAGGAACAACCATGTGCACACTCCCACCACCCTCGCAGGTCATGCCTGGCCCCATCAGGGCCCCAAACTCCCCCCCCCCGCATGGTAGGCTGAAGCAGTTCCTTCTGCCCCCTCAGTACTGCAGTGGGAGAGCAATACAATGAGGCATACAGAACTTGCTCACTCCCCCCGACCCCATCACTGCCCTGCCCTCACCTGGCTGGTGAGAGCCCCATCGAGACCCCAACTTGCGGGGTCCCAGCCTCCCCTTGCCTCCATCTTCTCATGCAGGACCGCCCCTCAACCACTCCCCAATAGAGCAAAGGAGCACTGTATCCCTGTGCACAGACCTCAGTTCTTGACTATGAATACTCTGCATAGGCCCTGACATGAATTATCTTGCCCCAAGTAATGAATTTACCTACAGCTCATTGCCTTCCAAAATTAATATTCTTTATTTGCCTGACCTAGTTTGAGTTGCAATATTGGAAGGCCAGATTTTCAAAAAGCCCACATGTGCTTGCATCCAGCAAAATCTGCTGCATCTGTTACCCATTTGATGCAGAGGGTGCTAGTTTTCAAAAGTCTAGTTTATTGCCCCATGTGACCAATTGCAGAGACATCTTCTGTTGAGGAATGTCCAGGTGAAATATTAAAATGAGCTAGACAATGTGGTCCCTGAACACCCCCCCCCCGCATTCAAGAATGGAACTATGTATTTCCCTAGTTTCATTATATGTTTTTTTTTTCTCATTTTTTGGTTTTATATATATTTTATTTTGCTTTTAATCCTTCCAAGGCCCTTGGCTGCCTGCAGTGCTCTTTAATCCCTTTCCCATGTGCACCGCCCTGACTTACGGGGTACCACCACGCAGTCACCTCATCAGATCCATGTGTCTTGCAATCCTCCTCCAAGCCCTCCATCTGTTGTCAGGGCCACATTTTGATTCCGCTTTCCCCACCCCCTGTAGGAGACAACTCATCCAGCCACACTGGGCCCAGCCATACCATTATTATTTCTCCTCCTGCTGCCAGGCTTGTGGCCTCCTGTCCCAAACCCCCCAGGCTCACATGCCTCCCCTCACTCCCTGACAGGCCCTGACAGCCAGCTCCCCCTTGCTGTGAGCACTCTAGCACTGAATTGCTGCTGCTTTCAAGCTTTAAACTGACGCAGTTCTGCCGACCACCCACACTGAGGAGAAACACACCCTCCTTCTCTTATGCTGCTGGCCATTGCTTAGGCCAGGACCCGGTGCAACATTCATCACCTCTTTGAGTTGCTCACCCCCATGCCCAAGTCCAGAATGGCAACTCAGGAGCCAACAAGGAAATACAAACCCCCCATGTCACTGATTGCTGCACCTGTCCTGGACATGCCTCCCTCTAACTTCTCAGCTCTAAGGCCTACCGGCCCACTTGCCCCTTGCCCATGTGGCCTCATCATTGTGCATGCCACCTCAGTGGCCTTAGCTGCAGCACCCACTGCTCCTATTGCTTGCATTCCTCCTTATGCTCCTTGGGGCTGCCAGCCCCTTACCCACGCCTCCTCCTGCTGCATCACTATTTGGCCGCTAACAAACTTGTGCAACTTTCCACCGCCAACGGACCCTATTCTGCCCCTTATTCAGTCCCCTAATACCATGCTCTAGCACACATACCCTGTGTCTGTATCGAGGTAACCAAGAGATTCAAGCACTTACCTCTCCTGGTTCTGCATCTGTACACGTCTCACTGAGCACCAAAAAATGCTGGTTAAGCAAAAAACTCCTCATACAAAAAACGATCCAAGGGCTGCATTTACATTAAAACTGCACTGTATCTCCTGCAGTCCCCCGTTTTCCTACTTACCCCTTTGCTTGTAAAGCCAAAGCCACACTCTCCAACCTGTCTGCTTCATCCAAGATATGTGGTCTGTGCCCACAGCCCTCTAACCAAACGACCAGACAATTACTTCCATACTGCCACAGCCTGAAATACAGGCTCACCAAAGAAATACAATTTATCAGAATACAAGCTCCCTTAATTGACTGCAACACAATTCCCACAGCACAGTCATTTACTTTCAATGAAAAAACAGGGCTGCATCTGGCCTAAAGGCCCAATGCCACCCTGGTGTGCCTCACCTGATGATTGCCACAAAGTGCTGAGATTCAATATTGAATTTAATCAGCAAGAAAGAGGGTGCCCTGAGGGTTAACAGCCCTTGTATACCCCCTAAGGACTCCAGATCAGGACCCCAGTTAGCACCTCTCCTTGGCCAATGGCCATTGAGCCCTGTAAGTGGTCATATTACCCTCCCTTGCCTTGTCATCATGATGTCACTACTCACCCCTTCCTATCCCCTTGCCCCTCCCCCTTCTCTTTCCTCTTTCTGGATGGGGCCATGAGACAACCTTTTTTGCCTTTAAGTGGCAAGCTTAATTATGGCAATGCTACCCTGTGGCTCTTCCCCCTTAATTGCAATATTCTTTAGAGTTTCTGTTGTGCACTCCACTGAAGCTGGACAATGTATTCAAGTGTATTATTGTTTCTTTATATACCAAATCACAGAATAACATTTAAAATCAATACCCTTTAGTAACTTTAAAGACACTGCAGCTCAGTATTGCAAGTTCCAGTCAAATGCAAATAACCTTCATTTTTTCAAACAATTTGCGGTAAGTTTTTTTTTTAAGCTACATATTTGGGACCCATTTTTCGGGAGCTGATGGGCAGGATTCCACCCCCCCAGCTGGCATCCCTCACTGGGAATGCAACTGGGACATCAGGGAGCCCACCAGCTCCATTTTCTCCCCACCTATGCCATGGCCGCACTTACATGAGTGGAGGCACACACATGCTGTGGTTCCGCAGTGCCTTCCTATTCATGCTGCTCACCTGCCTGCAGTTCCCTCAGATTTCCATCTTGGGACAGTTGTACTGCGGGACTGAAAAGGTGCCTCCCCCGGAGAAGAGAGCTGCCTTTCAGCTGCTTAGTCCTGCTTCCTCCCCTCTGGTTGAGCCCCAATGACCTGGGCTTGCTCCAGAGCCTGAGTTGTTGCCATAGTACAAGGTGTGCAATCTAGTGCCTCAACCCTCATTGCCACCATGCCAGCCCAATTTGCTGTACATTTTTAAAAACTGCAGCCATCATATGCTTAGGCCATGCTCACAGTGGTGGTTGACATTACTAGTGTTCAATTTTTGTAAAACATTTCTCCTAATCTTTACTATAACAATAAGCGTTGACCACTGCCAACTACGTTTGCTTCCAAGGTTTAATAATGCAGTCATTACAGCTAGTCAGTGATTGAGGGAAAATAATTCAGTAAGGATTTACTTGATCCTTTGGGGGGCTAGAAAGATGGAAATATGGTACAAAGGATTTGAAAAGGAAGATAAGAGAGTAGGACTGTGCAAAATTAAACATCTTCTGGCAGAAGTTTGGCAAAAGTCAGAATTTCACTTTCACAAAATTTTGGAATGAACTTTGTTAGCGTTCACATAAATTCTGACTAAGAATGATGAAATAGATATATGAATTGCAGATTGATCTCCCAAAACATCAACGGCCGCAGGTGAGAGCTGCTGAGAGGTTGTGGGGAAAGAACACTGATTGTTTTTCAGCACCACTGGACTGCATTTGAGTGACTACCTTGTTTGTCCTGAAATATTTATTACAAACTACACTTTATTTGTTGTTGGAAGGTGCTCAGTAGTTCATACGGCTGGTTGAGGGGGTCTGGTGGTGGACCAACGGAGAGCCATTCCACAGAGAGGTGGGGCTTTCAAATGACATAAAGCCTCGTGCTGCCTGGTGAAATATACAAACAGCTGATTTCCTGAAATATCAACGGCCGCAGGTGAGAGCTGCTGAGAGGTCATGGGGGAAGAACACTGATTGTTTTTCTGCACAACTGGATTGCATTTGAGTGACTGCCTTGTTTGCCTTGAAATATTTATTACAAACTACACTTTACCATAAAGTCTCGTGCTGCTAGTCGCGAGTGCCGTGGCGTGAGTGGACTGAGTGGCATGAGTGCCACTCGGTGAGAGAAAGTTTGTGTTCGTTCTTTTAAAAAAGTTAGACTACTATCCACTTTTTAGAATATGTACATTTTTGGGAGTAGTAATATTAAAGTTAGTAAGATAAAAATATACTAACAGTAGAGGTGTATAAACAAGCCAATGGGTACACGGAGTTTGCCCTTTAAGGGGCAGACCAGGTTGTCCTGGTGCACCCCTTCCCTTTCCATCAAGATGGTGTGCTCAGAATGGGAGGGGGGAAGGAAAGGGAGGGCCAGGGGATAGAACAATGGGCAAGCAACTGGAAGGGGAGGGGCAAGTGGAGGTACATAAGGGACAGCACATGGGTGGTTCAGCCACTTTTGCTGGAGTTTTGATTCATATGAAACTGCAGCACATCAGATTGGCGGATTTGTTTGGAAGGTTTGTGCAAACAGGATACAGCAGGTAAGAAGCTAACAACTACGACGTGTTTAAAAAAATATATATGTAATGCTTGACGTCATTTTTTAATGGAATTTGGTGGAGATGGTTTGTTGGTAGCAGTGGGTGAAGATTCTTCATGAGATTTTCTGTTTAAGCGCAGATTGGCTAGGAAGCTGTATTAATAGGCTTCCACTGCTGGCTCGGTAAAAATTTGATGTTAGTTAGTTGGAAGCAGAGTTTTGAAGTTTTACTGTGTTGGTCTTCTGTGGCTTTCAAATCATGAGGTGAATGGGTTTAAATGAGAGAGGCTTGTTGAAAAAGCAAGTTTGGCCAAGGGAAGGGCCATTCAGTTAAAAAGCTGTGTTTATTTTGTGAAACAACCTGATTGTTAAGAAAAAGGTTGACTAAGGACTCCATGGGGACCTTTAAAATTAATGGTGGAGTGGAACTGGTGCTAGATGATGGGAACAGGATGTTTTATGCCCTGCAGTTTTGGGAGGCTCTTAGTCTGTATCATTGGGGGATTTTCAGAGGTGGGGATGCCAGGAATTTAATTGGAAGAGAGCCCCCTGGTCTGCAGGTACGATGGAGCATCACTCTCTCCTCGTAACAGAACCCTCCCCCTATTTTGTAGCTGTTTTCCCCCAAATAAGTCCCAAAGTGGCCAGTTCCAAGGAGAATCTCTCCTTTGATGCTTCTGATTAGGGGACTGAGTAGCTCTCCACAGAGCTCTACACATGCAAGTGCAACCGCGTGGCTTGAAAACAGATCCTTCCCCCTCCCCCCAACCTCCCTGCTACCTCCTCATGCCCTCAGGAGGAGATTACACCCCCCATTTATCTAGGGATGTCCTGGCTTCCCCCACTGAGGAGGTGACTCGGGTGCCAGCAGCAGTCTCACTGCCCCATCAGAAGGCGCAGTGAGAGCCAGGTGGACGGAAAGGGCCTATGTGCATAGATAGGCTGAATGGTACAGGGACTAGCGCTCGAAAGGGGGCAGTAAAGAGCTGCAGAGTGGTACAGAAAGGGGCAGGTGAATGCTCTGTGGAGCCAGTATGGCAGGGTCAGGCCTATGACAAGGCCTAGTGGGGGGGTGATGAGAGGCCAAGTGGAGTGACGTCACTCACCAAGGAGGCAGGCCAAAAAGTGAGCAACTAGGCCAGTTTCTGAGGCAGGGGAAGTTTCTGTATTGGGATGAGGGTTTTTTGGTCAGGATACTGGACAGGGTGTCTATTGGGAAAAGAAAGAAGCACATGGGTGCCATGAGGCAGGGATGAGATGGAACAGGCAAGAGGCCTGGTAATGAGGGGCCTGGCCATGCGGCATGACGTCACACGCCAGAAGGGCCAAGCGACAGAAGGAGGCCCAGAAAAAGGAATTTTGTTAGGGAACAGGGATCGATGATGGGAAAAAGGGATCAACCACAGAAGGGGATCATGGCCTGGGGTGCGGGTAACAGTTTGGGGACAACCAGCACCCAGCAGGAGGGCTGAAGGCAGAGCAAGAGAGGGGGAATGAAGAGGCCTGGGAAGGCTTAGCATCCATAGCATGGTGAAGTCATGCAAGGGGAATAGAGTTAGGTCTGGACAGCCACAGGGGCAATGTTTAAAGCATTTTTGAGGCCTGGGGGGGCACTGGAAAAAAAAAGGGGGGCACTTTTTTGGCGCCATTGGTCAAATGTTTCTCTTGGAAAATGGGGCTGGGTCATGGGGGAGTATCATGGGCTCAGTTGTTTAATGAAATTTTCTTTTCTTGTCTTCAGTGTTTCCACAGTTGGCAGACAGCAAGGAACATGGCTCCAAAAAAAGAACAGGCTTTCAAAGGAGGATGCCTACAGGGGTATAGTAGAGCTGGCAGAAAAAGCCAATAGAATATGGGAGCTGGGAGACATGGGGAGAAAAGGAAAGCAGAGAAGGGAAAAGGGGGCAGAGGGAAGCAACTGGCTGAGGGACCAAGCAACCCAGCCAGGACACAGCCACCAATTGAGGGACCCAACAAGGTGGCTAGTCCAGCACCCCTGCACCCTGTTAGCCTGGTGCTGCCAGTACCTCCACAGGACCAGTTTGGACTTCCTCCAGTGGAACCCAGACCAGATCCCCAGCTTACAGTGGTTCCTCTGCAGCCACCAGTAGAGCAACCACCCCTTCAACCACAAGGTACCATACTTGGGCATCAGGAGGATGGCAGGCAATCTGGAATGGACAAGGCCACAGGTAACACACCCGGGTCTGTGGGGGACAGCATCAAAGAATATATAAATCAAATTGTTTCAGCACTAGGGGCAGGGGGTCCATGGCAGATGGAGTCAGCACTAGCAGAGATTAGGTCAGAAAAGGAAGTGCAGAAAGAAAAAGAGGAAGAGGTGGAGAAAGAAGGAAAAGGAACGAGGGAGATAGGGGCTCCTGGGATGAGGGTAGGTGAACACGTACCACTGGCCACAAAAGAGAAAATATGGAAGGGAGAGTATGTGGATATGTTCACCTTAGTAAGCCATGAAGCAGCAGCAAAATATGAGGAGACAGAAAACATAGGGAAGAGTGAGATGGCAGCAGCGGTAGTTTTGTTAGGAAAGAAGGAGGACAAATTTACAAAAGGGAAGACCTGGAAAGGATGGTTCATAGGTTTCACTACATTGTTAGCCATAGTATTGAAAAAGAGAGCGGAGTTGGGCATTCCACGCATCACATACTCCTTGATAATAAGGAGAGCAAAAGCAAAAGGGGGTGTGGGGTGGATATACTATGATAAATTCTTTCGGCAGAGAATGGCGACATATGGGGATGTAAGATGGGACATGAAACAACTAGACTTGTGGACAGACTACGTAACCAATCAGTCCACGCCAGAGGGGGAGTTTGGGAAGAAGGGTGCCACACCACAGAGATGTTGCTTGGCCTACAATAGGGCCTGTTGCTCCTGGTCACAATGCCATTTCCGGCATCCCTGTTTGAAATGTGGGGGATCACATCCGGTGAGCAGATGCAGGATGACATGAGTCCAGGGAGCCCAAGGATCTAGGGGGCAAGGGTCAGGTCAGCAGTTTTTTTGGGAAGGGCAGGGATATAAAGGGCAGACATGGAATAGAGGGGGGAGGGGTAGGGGACATGCAAATAGAGGGAGTCAGAACCTTTGACCAGCAAGGCTGGACATCAACCGGGGGGAGACTTTGGCAGAAAAAAAAGAAATGAGGACAAGGGAGCAATTTAAAGAAGCTAGAACCCCCATCAGGATAGAGGCATGGAGAGAGTGATTAGACAGATACCCAGATAAGAAAACAGTAGAAATGATTAAAAAAGGTTTTTCCACAGGTTTTTCGTTGCAGTGTGAGGGCCCAAGGTGAGCCAGAGAAGCGAACAATCTGGGTTCAGTGAGGGGGAGGGAAGAAATGTTAAGACAAAAAATAGAGAAGGAAAAGGCAGCAGGGAGAATAGAAGGATCATACAATAGCCCCCCCCCATTGCAGAATATGAGGTTTTCTCCATTGGGTTTGGTCCCCAAAAAACAGGAAGGGGAATACAGGGTGATTCATCACCTATCCTTTCCGGATTGTGATTCAGTGAATGATTTTATCAGCGAGGAATATAGTAAAGTGACATATTCCACTCTGGAAGATGCAGTCCAGATTATCCAGGCAACTGCGGATGCATGGATGGCAAAGACAGTCATAGAGTCAGCTTTCAGATTACTTCCATTTAGAAGAGAGGATTGGGACCTGTTGGGTTTTTATAATTGGGGGACAGTACTATTTGACAAAGCCATGCCCATGGGCTGCTCTATAGCATGTGCAACATCCGAAGCATTCAGCACATGTTTGCAGTGGATATTTCAAGAAAGAACAGGTTATAAAACAGTGATTCACTATTTGGATGATTTCCTTTTTACAGGCAGTGGGAGAAGAGAGACAGAAAAAAATGTTGGCCAGCTTCCAAAAGCTGTGTAAAGAGCTAGGGGTCCCATTGGCACCTGAAAAAACAGAAGGGCTCAATAAGGTGTTAGAGTTTCTGGGTATTGAGCTAGATGCCCCATGGGAAATATTTCGGCTGCCAGACAAAAAAGTGGAAAAATTGAAGGAACTGATTCAGATACATACCAGTAGAAGAAGAGTACAACTGAAACAAGTACAACAGGTATTGGGACATCTGAACTTCGTGTGCAGGGCTATTGGACCAGGGAGGGCTTTCACCAAAAGGTTAGCTAGGGTTACAGCAGGAGTGACCAGACCACACCATTGGGTAGACATGACAAAAGGTGTCAAGGAGGATTTTAAAGTATGGGAGGAATTCCTGAGGGAATATAACGGCTGCTTCTTTTGTCAAGAGGAATGGGTGTATAACACAGACCTCGATCTTTACACAGATGCAGCCGGGGGCCTAGGCATGGAGGGGCTACCTGAGGGGCAGATGGTTTGCAGAACCATGGCCATTAGACTGGGTAAGGGACGGTAAGGTAAAAGATATAACATTGTTACAGATCATGCCCATCTGGGCATGCACCCTGGTGTGGGGGGAAGAATTACGGGATCAAAATGTGACATTTTGGTGTGACAATAGAGCAGTGGTAGAGGTCCTGAACAACAGGGGAGCCAGGTCAGAGATGGTCATGCAAGTTTTGTGACTTCTAGTGCTAAGGGCATTGCAGTTGAACATGTCATTCAGAGCGAAACACATAGAAGAGGTACACAATACCCTGGCTGACAGCCTTTCCCGTCTGCAGCTGGAACGTTTCCGGAGGCTGGCACCAACAGTGGAGGAGAAAAAAATGCCCATACCAAAGAACATATGGGACATTAGCAGGAAGGAGCAGAAATGTTGTTCCACAGTTTGTGAGTGCCATGGACTCTGAGGGCCTACGATGGGGCCTGGTGAGTGTTTCAAACATTCAGGGCAACACACCACATGGAGGTAAGTAGGCCACTCACAGAAGAACAATTGGGGAAGTTCACCGTAGAGCAATGGCAAAAAGGAACAGCCCATGCCACAATGGGGGTCTACTTGGCAGGGATTAGTGTTATCTGCAGTCTAAAAGGATGGAAGGACCCAACAAAATCAATGTTCATTAGAAGAATGATGCAGGGATGGGGTAGGTTAAAACAAAGGATGGTGGATAATAGAAGACCAATAGGTGAACAGTGGCTGGCAAAACTGAAGGGTGTGTTACTGGCAATATGCAGATCAAAGGCCGAGGCCCAGTTATTTCACACGATTTATGTGGTAATGTTTGCAGGGGCCTTGAGAGTCAGTGAGGTGGTAGGCCACGGCAAGCAAGACAGGGAAGGGGGATTAGAATGGGAAGATATAAGCTGGGGGATGAAGGAGATACAGCTCATGATTAAGAGGTCAAAAACGGATCAAAGATGACAAGGTTGCATGGTAACATTAAAGAAACATGTAGAAGGTGCAGTGTGCCCAGTGCATGCTTTGTGGGCTTTCACCACAGAGTATGGGAATAGGACAGGGAGATTATTTCTGCATGGTGATGGAAGTAGAGTTACATAGATACATACATAGATACATAGACAGTGTCGGCAGATAAGGGCCTATGGCCCACCTAGTCTGCCCATTTGAGCTTGTAAGTTCAGTTTGTTTTCCTAGAAGTCTATTTCCCCTTACCCCTGACCTCTAGAATTCCTTTATGTCTATCCCATGCATTCTTAAATCCCGTGATTGTTTCAGCCCCCACCACTTCCTCTGGCAGGGTGTTCCACTTGTCCACCACCCGTTCTGTGAAGAAATTCTTCTCATGTTTCCTCTGAATCGTCCTCCTCCAACTTCATCCCATGCCCTCTAGTCCTAAAACATCTTTTTCGCTTAAAATAGTGTTTTCCTGCACCCTGTTCCTCCCTGTAAGATACTTGTATGTCTCTCATCATATCCCCTCCCTCCTCTCCTCCAGGGAGTACATGTTCAGTTCCTTCAACCTGTCTTCATAGGATTTGTGATGCAACCCATGCACCATCTTTGTTGCCCTCCTCTGAACCTTCTTTACCCTGTCTATGTCCTCACGTAGGTATGGTCTCCAGAACTGTACACTGTACTCCAGGTGGGGCCTCACTAGTGTCTTGTATGTGAATTATGACCTCCCTTTTCCTGCTGGTGATGCCCTGCCTATACATCCCAGCATCCTATTTGCTTTACCTGATGCCTTGTCACACTGTTTCCTCACCTTGAGGTCATCAGAGATGACAACCCCAAGATCCCTTTCCTGCTTGGTGCATGCTATATCCTCACCCCCCAACTGATATATTGTGCCAGGGTTTTGTGCCCCATATGCATTATCTTGCACCTTTGCATTGAATTTCAACTGCCAAACCCTTTGACCATTCTTCAAGTTTCTGCAGGTCCCTTCTCATTCTCTACACCCTCTGGTGTGTCTACTCTGTTACAGAGCTTTGTGTCATCAGTGAACAGTGAAATTCTGCCTTCTATATCCTGTGCAATGTCACTGATGAAGATGTTGAATAGGACCGTCCCAGCACTGATCCCTGTGGTACCCCACTGGTCACTCTTCCTCTGTGGAGTGACAGCCATTTACCACCATCCTCTGTGTCCTGCCACCCAGCCAGTTACCTACCCACCACACTACTGTCCTGCCCACACCCATATTCCCCAGTTTGTGTAATGGTCTTCTATGTGGCACAGTGTCAAAGGCCTTGCTGAAGTCCAGATTGTCCATGTCCACTGCCCTCCCCTGATCCACCTCCCTAGTCACCCAGTCAAAAAATTCAATGAGGTTGGTCTGACATGACCTCCCCCTGGTGAAACCATGCTGCCTTGGGTCCTGTAGTCCATTGACAACCAGATGTTCCACCAATCTCTCCTTCAGTAGTGCTTCCATGATCTTTCCCACTACCGAGGTGAGGCTGACTGGTCTGTAGTTCCTGCTTCCTCTTTGTTCCCACTTTTGTATAAAGGGACTACATCTGCTGTCCTCCAGTCTTTGGGTACCTCCCTGTTTCCAGTGATTGGCTGAACAGGATAGCCAGAGGTTCAGCCACCACCTCTCTTAGTTCTTTAAGGACCCTGGGGTGCACCCCATCTGGCCCCATTGCTTTGTCAACTCTTATTACTTCCAGTTCCTTCAGGACCCTTTCTCGGTGTAAAGGGACTTGTGTCCATTTCTGCACCATTCTCACCCCTTGTACTCCCTTCAGACCCATTACCCCCTCTTCCTTAGTAAAGACTGAGCAGAAATACCTGTTCAATATGTCAGCTTTACTGTTGTCATCCTCCACACTGCTCCTATCCTCCCTTCAGTCTAACTATCCTCCCTTTGTCCTTCTTTTCACTTATGCACCTGTAAAGGTTTTGTCCCCTTTAACCACTGATTTTGCAATGTGTTCTTCTGTCTGAGCTTTGGCTTCCTTACTGACTTCCCTGCCTCCCTTTGTTTCTCCTGGTACTTCTCCCTATCCCCTCTGCCTGTGTCTTTTGTATTGCCTGAATGCAGTCTTTTGGCTTTCACTTCTTTGCTACCTCTTTGAAACCATAATGGTCTCCTCTTTCTTTTCCTCTTGCTAACCTGCTTAATGCATAATTCTGTTGTTCTTATAATCCCCATTTTAAATACTGCCCACTGTTCCTCAATCCCTGATTCCTGTCCCATTCCCTCTTAATGCCTCTTTTCAGCATCTCCCCATTTTTCCAAAGTCTGCCCCCTAAAATCCAGGATACGTGTTTTGTGTGGTTTGGTTCTGCTCTTTCTGTGATTTCAAACCACAATGACTGGTGGTCACTGTTGCCCAGGTGCTCCCCACTGTTACTCTATCACACTGTCCCTGTTTGTGAGCACAAGGTCCAGTATTGCCTTCTGCCGAGTTGGTTCCATGACCAGTTGCTTGAGGAAGGCACCTGAAGGAGTCCAGGATAAATCTGCTCCTAGTTGATGCTGCTGCTGGGATGCTCCAGTCCACATCTGGTATATTGAAGTCTCCAACCAGTACTACCTCACCCTTGTCAGCCATCCTTTGGATGGCGAGCATCAACTCTATCTGTTTCTTCCTCCTGGGCTGGTGGTCTATAGACCACACCCAGCGGATGGCTGGCCCCATTTTCCTTTCCAGCTTAACCCACAGTATTCTCCCCATTTTGTTCCTCCTGGATCTGTGTGGCCCTTATGTCATTTTTTCACATACAGTGCCACTCCTCCTCCTTTCTGCCTGCTCTGTCTCTTCTGAATATGTTGTAGCCAGGTATGGCCATCTCCCAGTCATGGTTATCATTACACCAGGTTTCAGTGATGGCCACAATGTCCAGGTCTGACTGTACCATGACAGCCTCCAGATCTTCCATCTTGTTGCTAAGGCTCCTGGCATTTCCACACATGGCTTTCCATGATTTGACCTCCCTAGACTGCTTCACTGTTCTACTCCAGCCCCTTCCTTGGTTGTCATTTATCCCTGGTTCTCCTTGCTGTCTGCCCTTCTGCTGAATTTTGCCCCTTTTCTGCTTATCCACCTTTTGGACACTAATCTCCAACTTTTGCACACTGCTTTGCAGAGATAGCCACTCCTCTGGTTCACTGGTTCCATTACTAGCTGTGGGGGGTGAGCAAGTAGGTACCATCCTTGCGGCCTGCACCCCCTTTGCTAGTTTAAATGCTTGCCAATGTCGCATTTAAACTTATCATTGAGTGCTTGGATTCCCTCCAGGATGAATGCAGCGTCAGGCTTGAACAAACCCTCCATCCTCCAGATGGGTCCCCAGTCACCAATGAATCAAACCCTTCCTCACAGCACCAGTTCTTCAACCATGAGTTAAAGTTCCTGGTGCATGCACTCCTATGCTCTCCCTTGCCTCTCACAGGTAGTACTTCTGAGAAAGTGACAGAAGTAGCTACTTGCTTGAGACCCTCCCAGTTTCCTAAACTCTTCCTGAACTTCCTTTGGCTCCCCATTTGCCAAGTCATTAGTACCTAGGTGGATAATGACATCCAGCTCACCCTCCTGTCTTGCCTTCCCAGTGATCCCCAGTATCTTCCTTCCATCCCTCCATGCCGTGGCACCTGGTAGGCACCTCCTCTCCTGTCCTCCCCTCCTGTGTTCCTAGCTGGATCCCTCTTATGATGGAGTCCCCACCAGGATTCGCCTCCTCCTCTGGGGTCCACTGCTTTCCCCACTGAGGTCACCTCCTTGCCTAACCTCCACATCCTTTCCTTCCACTTCCTGGGTACTCTATTTGGTTGTCCCCATTTGCCAGTGTGGCATATGAGTTCTTGAGAGGAATAGGATCTGGGATGCCTCTGCCTGACTGCTCTAACCCTCCCTGAGCCCACTGTCATCCAAGTGCTCCTCGTCTCGGCATCCTTTGAGGCAGCTGCATTGGACTGGGTGATTCCTGGACAGGGGTGATGGTACTCCTGACCCAGTTTACTTCCTGCCTGAGTCTGGCTACCTCATCCCTCAGTCCAGAGAGGTGCATGCAGATAGGCAGCACCTCAGTGTCCAGAAGGTCTGCTGAATATGGCTGCCCCACAGCCACTACATTGCACCACTCCCACATTATACTGCAATTCCACTACTTATCTGCTACTGAAGCTCTCTTAGTTCTCTTTTATTTATTTACAGTATTAAAATCCTGTAACTGATCCTCAGATATATAATTTTTAAGGAAAAGAAACCAATAAATAAATAAATGAGTCAAAACACTTGTCGTGTTGAGGGTGGTCTTCTTCCCCTTATGCCCCTCCTACTTCACACCTCTTACTATACCCTGTGTTTAGCTCCTGTCAATCAGATTTATCAGGGCATATAATTAAGAGTTGGGGAAGGGTGGGGGCAAAATTGCAGCAATTAAAGACAGCACAGAATTACACCACCACTATTTTTTTAATTTTCAACAGCCTAAAAACAATTATAAGTAAAGACAACACAGAAATAAAGTATAGTGTCACTACAAGCCTACAATCTAAGTTTAAAAGAAAAATACCAGTTACCAGTTACTCTGAAGCACTGAATTGAATATGTTTCCTTCCTTCACCTTCCGGCTTCTGAGTTACAAGTTATCAAGTCACAGCATTGCTCAAGAAAGACATGCAGTTCCTGGGGGAGGATCCGATTAATTATTCTTCCCACTCCTTATGAATAGGGGCTGCCTCACAGTGGGCAGTGGCAGGGGAGACGGTGAATAATATTTTGGAGAAGGGGCATTGGCAGTTGGCCAGTTATAAAAGATACACTTGAACACTGCAGTGTGGAGACTAATGGATCACCTATGTTTTTGTTACAGATATGGAGTCATGGGGGGTAGGGAGAGGTGATATGATGGTAAGAAACTAAGACCATATATAAGATATTTATTCTGTTTAAACCCTATAAGAAGAGGGAGGAGCACAGAAGTCTGGATCTGCGGCCACTCTTATAAGTATTGGGCAGAAAGGAGAGCTGAGAAAAAGACTGGGGGAAAGCAACTTTACCAGGATGTGAAGCAATGTAAATTGGTATGGGGTGGTATCCGAGGGATGAGATGGGCACAACTGCTCCCCACCTTGAAAGAGCTGAAGGAGTGGTGACCCATTCCAGACTTAATTATTATACATTTAGGGGGTAATGATCTTCAGGGCAAGCCATGGGTGAACACATGCATGCAGATAAAAAGGGACTTAGCAGTGGTGGCCTGAGGTATGCCTTGCCTTGTCGGATATGATACCAAGGAGGGTTTGGAGACATGAGCACAGCCATAGAGCTGTGGATAAGGCCAGAAGAAAGATGAACAGAAGGGTAGGGACACTGGTAAGGAAAATGGGAGGACAAGTAATACTGCAGGGTGTGGAAGAGTGGGTAGAATATTTCTACAGGTCAGATGGTGTGCACCTGTCAGATCTAGCCATAGATATGTTCAATACAGAAATGATGGGTTTTATAGAAGCACGGAGAAGGCATGCAAGAAACGGGAAAAAAAAAGGGGGAAGAGAAGGATTGGAAAGTGGGTTCCTCGAGGTATAGGGGAACAATACCCTAAGTGAGGGGAAAGCCAGTCATCCAATGCAAGCTGGAGACTGGCTAGTGGGGAAAAGGGGGGGAAAGGGGAAGAAAATGGAATAAGATGAAAAGAGGAAGAAGCTGAAGGAGAAAAGCGGTCTTGGTTTTCACCATTACCTAACAGAAAGGAGAAGAAGAAGACACCCAGGTTTTCACCTGGGGGGAGCAAAAAGAGGAAGAAAGAGGGATGATCAGAGATTGATATATGGATGAAAATAAATGAAATTGTGAGAGGTATAAGAATAAAAGATGATAAAATGGAACATGAAATTATGATATATAAATAAATTAATTGCCGATCTGAGCACAACAACAAACAATGGTCTCTGCCTTTTTGTGAGGGAAAAGGGGGGAATCTGGGACAATGGAGTTTTCCCTTTAAGAGGCAGACCAGGTTGTCCTGGTGCTCCCCTTCCCTTTCCATTAAGATGGTGTGCTCAGAAGGGGAGGGTGGAAGGAAAGGGAGGGCCAGGGGATAGAACAATGGGCAAGCAACAGGAAGGGGAAGGGCAAGAGGAGGTACATAAGGGACAGCACAGAGGTGGTTCAGCCACTTTTGCTGGAGTTTTGATCCCTCCCACCTACCCTACAACACAGAACAAGAGGGGAAGACAGTCAATAAGGGACTGTATGGTGGATTTGTCAAAGGTGGATGACAGATGTGTCTGGTAGGACGATTATTGGATTGCCAAATGTGGATGGCAGAGGAAAGGGGGGAAGTGGGGGAAGAGGGAAGAAAAAGGAATAAGATGAAAAAAGGAAGAAGCCGAAGAAGAAAACTGGTCTTGGTTTTCACCGATACCTAACAGAAAGGAGAAGAAGGCACCCAGGTTTTCACCTGGGGGGAACAAAAAGAGGAAGAAAGAGGGTTGATCAGAGATTGATATATGGATGAAAATAAATGAAATTGTGAGAGATATAAGAATAAAAGATGATAAAATGGAACATGTAATTATGATATATAAATAAATTAATTGCTGATCTGAGCACAACAACAAACAATGGTCTTTGTCTTTTTGTGAGGGAAAAGGGGGGACAATGAAACTGATTTATGTATTGAGTGGGTGGTTATTACTGGGTATTCATATTGCACATGTAAATGGTCTGAATTTCAAACTAAAAAGGGGAAATGATAATAACAAATTTATAGAATTTCAAAGTTGTCTCCAGATAGCAAAAAGTTCAATAACTAAGAGACGAAATTCTTTACTAATGACAGGAAATTGTTGAATAAATGTTTCATTCCCCAATACACCTGTATAATGATAAATCAGTCAGGAATGAAAGGTATGCTTATGTTTTCAATGTTGATGCAATGTGGAGACAAACCCAGGCCCAAAAAATTCAGGGATATCAGTGATACATGAAAATGTTAGACGTTTAGTAAATAAAGTTGATGAATATAGGGTCTGGGTTGAAGAAGAAAAGGCTGATTTGTTAGCAATTACAGAAACCTGGCTTCATCAGAGAGTGACTAATGAAGAAATTCAAATAAAAGGATACAATTTAGTAAGACTAGACAGAGAGAAGAGGGGAAGGGGTAATCTTGCATATTAAAAAACACTTTAGGCTCCTATAAAAATATCTTAGCACAAAATATAGAAGGAATGGATTGTTAATGATAGAATTGTTATCTATAAAAGTCACAGGGGGAGTAATTTACGCCCCTCCAAAAACAAGAGTTAAACATTTTGAAAAATTAACAAATGGGGAGGTGGGTGCTAAGTGGGAGATAAGGGTGGAGGGCTGATTGGCATGGAACCTTTTATTTTCTTTTACAGGTGTTTAAAAAAATAATTGAGGGACTGTTTTCTTCCTTTCAGGGCTTTACCTGAAATGGGAGGGTGGGGAATGCCACTAGACTTCAGGGAATATATATATATATATATATATATATATATATATATTTAGCAAGGATGGCAAACTGTGGGTGAGATGGGGTGCAACTAGAAACCAAGAAAATCAGCAACAGCGATCAGTATGGGTGGGGGGTGCCACTAGCCACCAAGATTTATATCATATACCGGTGTTTAGAAACAAAATCATCGCAGAACTAGTTTCTTCATTTCAGGGCTTTACCTGAAATAGGAGGGTGGGGGTGCCACTAGACACCAGGGAATATATATATTTTTTTAGCAGGGATGGCAATCGGCTTGTGGGGTGTGCCACTAGCCACCAGGGATTATGTGCTATTACAACGGGTAGAGTGATTGGCACGTAGGTGGTGCCACTAGACAACATGTATTATATAATATGATATGGGAGAGCATGATCAGCAGTGGTGGGGGGTCCCACTCGACACCAGGGTAACATTATTGCCAAGGAGGCAATGTCATGTGTGTGGGGGGGCACCACCATACACTGGGGAAACAGCATCTAACAGCTCAAACTGCAGCTGGCAGAATGAGTTCCTCTGTGGTAACAGAAGTAAAGAAAATCCCACTGTTCTCATATAGAGAATGTGGGAGAAGTGCTCCTCTCGCTAAATTGGGCACCAAAGATTTTGGGTACCAAGAAAAGTTATTTCTTGGCACAGTTTTAAAAAATGGGCATCAGAATGCAGTTTAATGGGTCTCGTTTAGCTTGGTTCTGATATTTGTTTGTTTGAAATCCATTCATTTTGGAGTTTTCTATCTCTTAGTAACTGAAAAAAGCAAAATGGCAGCAGATCAAAAAAGCATTGCCCATCTGCAACACAAGATGACCCATCTGTGAAAAAGGATTAGGTGCCTGCGACACAGGATCCTTTTGCATGCTGAACATCTGTAATTTGCCATTGAAAATTATGGGAAGTTCAAAACGTAATAAATGTGAACCAGATTAATATTTTTTCACCAAACAAGAAAAGGGCACTTCCATGCGGCAAAGGCTTTCTACACTGAAAGTTTCTGACCACAATGTAAAACAGTTTCTGAGATACAGGTGGGTAAAGAAACAACAAAAAACATGTAAATCTGACAATTGTTCAGACTCTCTATCTCAGAAACCACACAAGTGATTCAAACCAAATTTGTCACATCAGCAGGCCTACCACATGAGATTATGCATGCAATATTTCATGCAAATATGTAGAACCATTATGAAGCTACTAAAGTAGAAAAACTAGACTTCAACATAGAAGTAACCCTTCAATCCTAACTATACTGGCACTTCCACACCAGTATAATACATTGCTATATAATACAGTATTTACATAACATTTAAAATTCCTCTTCAGTAATCCCAAATCTGTTACCAGGAGGAAAATGTCTACATGTTCTCTTACATCTCTTAAGATAGTAAACCTGTAAGTTACCATTGTACTTTCATTAGAAGTTTCCTAATTCAATGTGTTTAACTGTAAAAACAGTATTCTTCTATTATTTACAAATTCAGTGTTCTTCTACTGTAAGTATAAATTCTTTCTTTTCCGATTTACAGCACCTGTACTGGTGGAGCTAGTGCAATACAGACATGTTAATGGGTAATATTCACACTCTATGCAGAAAAATATATATTTTTTTTAATTTAGGTGTTAACTAAGAGAACTCAAATCACCAAGTTTAACTATGAATTCTATAATAGACCTCAGAACCCAGTTAGGTGCCTCAGTTCAAACATATTATTGTAACATTGAAATACTTTTGTTTTAAACGTAATACTGCCACAATGAGATATTCTTAGTGCAGAGTGTGTGTATTACCCTTAACATGTTTGTATTGCACTTGCTCCACCAGTAGGGGTGCTGTAAATCTGAAAAAAAAATTATTTTGATACTTGCAATAGTAGAATACTGTTTTATAGTTAAGCACATTGTGTCCAATTTGAGAAGATTGAGGCAAAGCTTACTTCAAGCCCTGCATCAGCTACACTGTTGGTTGTAGCTGCTCCAAACCCCGTGGATGCAACACTGACCAATTTTGGAAGGATTGGCTATGTTGCATCATTTCTCACACTTTATGGAAGCTTGTGGCAGAGCTTTGGCTCAAGCTCTGTAAAATGGCTCCCCCCAATGGCACAAATGTAGACCAGGAGGGAGCTGGTCTAACTTCCTGCATTTGGTGCAAGCAGTTTGCATTGGATTTTGTAGCTGGCTCACTTGCAAAATCATGAATGCCACAATGCCTGACACAAGTTGCCCCCTTCCATCTGATTCTCCAATGTAAGTCCCTTGCATTGATCTTCAGCCCATTGAATGACATTTAATTATGAACCTTTTAATGTAATGAAGTAAGAACACTGGTAACTTATGGGTTTAATACCTAGAGAGATGTAAGAGAACATGTAGACATTTTCCTCCTGCTACCTGATTTGGGATTAATGAAGAGGAATTTTAAATGTTATGTAAATACTGTATTCTATAGCAGTATATATAATTATATCTAATTATTTTACCTATAGATCCTTTTCCTTGAAGATGCCCAGAGTGGTGAAATGTTGGGCTTGTGATGAGGGTCTTTGCTGGCACTAATTAGAATAAAAACTACTGAAAAATTATTTTTGAAGAGTGACTGGTTTCTGCACTTTTGCTTTAGAAGAGTGCAGAACCTGCTTGAAAGGCAGTAGTGAGAGCCACAGACATAAGATACATGATGTATGCCCACTTGATGAGCAGTAGTGGGAGCTGCCACCACGGGCTATGTAGTGCAGAGTCTGCATGGCAGGTAATAGCAGTAGATGTGTTTGAAAGCCATCTGGGGCTGGAGTGCCACTGCAGGGGGAATTTTGTAAAAAATAAACCCCTTAAGGGCTAAGAGACTCATGTTGACTTTATAAACAAGTACCATGCATGGGTGTATGGTGGCACATTTATAGCTCCACCTCCTTCCTATCAACCCGTAGTATTGGGTAGTTTGTTGAGTCCTGGCAGAACAACCACATTAGGGAACAAGGACCTAAAACCTCGCATTCAGACAGTAGCAGTAACAAATTTATTTGTACAACATCTCAGCCAGTCCTGTTAAACAGAGAAGCAAACAGGCCATTTCTACTATCAAAGCAGTACAAAAAGTTCAAGAAACATTCATAGCAGATCAAAACTCTCACACATGAAGAAAGTAAATTCATGTTTTCATTTCTGAACACTCTGGCTCATGCGTGAATAGAAGAGAATGGGTAATAAAAACAAGCAGGTGAAGAGTAGGCAGAGACAGGGTGGAAAGTGGGTAGAGATTGATGATTATAGGGCTGTGATAGGTTGAGGAATGTCAAGTTTCCAACAATTCTTCTAAAGCCCCTCTCTCCATGCAGTACAAATGTTTGCTGTGGTTTTAGCAAGCAGGCATAAAACAAGCAATTATGTTTTATTTTGTTTTAATATTCTGCTGAGTTTTGCATTTGGCAGTAATTTGAATGTATTGCTATACATATCTATGGTCATTAAGTTATCAGCAGCAGTTGACTGGAGTAAAGAAATCTTCAAGCCTGATTGACATGCCTAGAAATATTTGGGACAAGAAATTACTTGAGAAAAAGCATTAACTTTTTCCATGGCTTTATTTTAATGGAACACAGACACCATGATTCACAAAACTTGTACTACTAGATATAGTATAGTAGTAGCCATAGTCATCCATAGTAATAACCAGCCATGACTTTTGTTGATGTCTGTTGCTTGATATTGAACTTAATGACTCCTTTATAGCCATGGTTAGTCATAACTATGGGTATCATTACTAATGCAGGTGGCAACCATTATAATCAAACCATGCTTTTGTTTAGCAGGGATTGATCAACGTGCATCATGGGTACTGAGAATCATTTCAAGTAAGAACAGTGCTCTTTCTATTTGAAACTGTACTATATCATGGCAAAATTGGGGAAATATCAAATTGCCTTTGATTTACAGCTCTGCAGAAAATTGAGCAGAAAGTATATTTTTCACAATAAACTTTTCTACATCATAGTATTGCATCAAAGGAAAGCAATCATTCTAAGCTTTGGCATAAATTGTCTTGTCTACTTTGGCTCTGTAAGAAATAGTCACTGACAAAACAAACAATCTGCAAATGGTCATAATTTGCAAGACAGTTAGAAGAAGCTATTTTCGACATGGTCTGGAAGTACTGCATTATGACAATTTTGGAGCGTCTCTGAATTTGCATTTACATGAAGGGCTGGCTTGATATTATTTGGGCAGGAATATAGGCTTTGTGGTGTGTAGTCCTTAAGAACACATGGGAAGGCACAGCTGTGGACACCAGGGCCTATTTTTTTTTTAGTGTTGTTGAAAGTCTTCAGCATTCTGTTGAAAACTTTGTTTCATCAGAACTCAGGAGGCTGGGTCTGTTAGATGAATTTGTAATTTTATTAATTATTTGCTTATGCTTAGCATACAGTGCTTCTTTTAATAATGTATTGTCATTCTGGAGTGTTTATGTAAATGAATGGTATGTGATAATCTGAATTTATATACATACAATAAAATAAAATAATCTGAATCTGTTTCATCAGAGCTCAGGATAGCCATAGAATCATATATGATTTCCCCATTCTTTTGCTGTTCACAGCATTTTTGTGCTTTATGGATTGTGTCACTGTGATGGAAAATATAAGCTGTTTTCCCCTTACCCACAGTATTAACAATTAACTACCACTGTTGCCATGAGGTATCTTACATTGGATAAATATTGTGTATTTTGCTATCTTTTCAAAACTAGTATTTGTGTATCAGTAGGGATGCATGGCATGCAGAATCCTTCCATTGTACTTTGTGCAAAATCGTAATTCTACTAACAAAATGCTGTTTAGAACTACTTTTTATAGTCCGTGTAATTCAAAAAAGTAGTTCTTTGTACACTGTGGAATACTTTTTTTACAGATCATTTAAACTTTTTTTTTCTGCAGATTGTGGAAAAATAATCCACAGATTATGTATACTGTGGATTATTATTGTGCAAAAAACATTTCACAGGCAAAATGTCAGAGTTCCACAACTGATGGAATTCTACAGAATTTTCCACAATTCTGTGAAATTCCATTCAGTCATGTAGTCCATTATGTACTCAATACTTTTGTACTCTGCTGTACCAAGGGACACCCCAAAAAAATATACTATATCTCATTGTGGCATGTATTTGATGAGGATTCCAAATAGGTGAAAAATACATATCTGATTAAATCATAAACCATAACATGTAGGAAGTCTTAAGGGTGTGTGTGTGGGGGGGTGTGGTGGTTCAAGAAGATTCAGATTTTACTTGCACACACACACACACACTTATAGCACTTTGGTTAGTCTAAAAATATATGCTGTTACACCTACTTTTTGCAAAGTAGGGTTAACAGTATTCCTTTTAGTGCAACTTTTAGTTGTATTTTCTGACTAACATGGCAATAGAATCATCATCATTCCTCAGTTAACTTTTAGTCTTAGTGCCTCAAGATGAACCCCTGCAGAGGGCCCCCATTCTCAAACAAGTCAAGCTGATATAAAGAACATTTGTAATTGTCCTCTTGTAATCACTGTAATGGATTGTATTTTGTCCTCCCTATTACTTGAGCCATGATGATATGACAACCTGTCTGTAGAACTAGTCAAACTGGCACCAGACAAGCTGTCAACTTTGTTTCAAATTGCTAAAACCTGCTTAAATCTTTTATTGGTTATGTAGTGCTTTTACTTGTTACTATATGGCCAACTAACTGCCTAAACCTCTTGCCTACAGTGGAAAAGTTCAACATGGCCCCTCTACTTCAACACCAGATCAGCATGCCCATTTAATTCCACTTTCATTAACAGAGCTAGTGTAATGACACACTGTGAATCCAGGAACAAGGATCAACTGGTAAAAAAGTCCTATGGATTTTTAAATGAAATTATGTTTTTACTTGTTAATAATAGCAATAATGATCTCTTGATCTGGCATTTTATTGTAGATGAATGACTATCTCCTTCCTGTCATTAACTGCTAGAAAATGCTTACCACTGTGATGACTGCTTAGTTGTTGACACAAACTTTAATTTGTTAAACTGCTCATATTAACCCTCTGATCAGAGTTCCTCAATGAAGGGGAAGAAACACACCTTAGTTTCAAATTTGCAACTGTTCTGACTAGTTTGAAAAAAAGATTTTGGAAATTGGATTGGATCAACTTAAATATTTCAGGAGGGTCAAAGTCAAACGTTTGAGTATTTGTGGGCTTTATCTAAACCTTATATATTGAGCCCACTTTTTGTCACATAGTGTCAATTTAAGTTTTGCATCATGACATTTGTGAGAGTCGATGTGATGAAAACCCAGATGTTCTCACTTTTGGATTTGGCTCTATGATGCACATAAGACCTACGTTTTAGGAAATATTCTGGTTTTCTTTAATTGGGTTGCAGTTACATTACTTATAAAACATGATAGTGTAGAAAGGAGAGGAAGTATGAGGGAAATAATTAATATCAGAAAGATTCCCAGTATGGAATTTTGGGACACACTAAATAGACTTTTCAGGTTTGTTCACTGTCCTTCTCTTATATATGAGTCTACATTCACAAAGTATAAATCTGTGCTTTACTAGCTCATCTTAAAATGTAAAGCACAGCACACTCTGGATAGGACACATGTGAATGCAAGGTGGCAAAAAAGACAGATGAGCTACCTAGGAAGTACAGTAGAGAAATATGAATGGATCAGCAGAGATTAGCTTCAAATCAATATACCCAAATGAGTTTTTGAAGATGGAATCTGCAGGGATTTGAACCTCAGCACTTGCTAATTTGTAATTCATTTCAGCATTTAAGTGAGCTGTGATTTACATTCTCTAGTGTAGTTCCATGTTATTTCTATTTTTAGTTATTCTTCTACAGTAGTATGCACACTTCACACTTGCTATGTTAATTATATATTCTGGATAATGAAACACAGATCATAATGTAAATCTGGGTGTTGACAGTTCCTTTCATTAAGTCAGAATTTTTTCCTTGGACTTAACAACCATTTTAAGAAAATACTAGACTTTTAAAGTTTTCTAGTTCCACTAGCTTGATCTTTTTACCAGTTTGGCAGTGTTTTTTGCTGGATTAATATAACATGCATGTTCTTCTGTCACGTTCCCATTGTGCAGAGAGAGAATCCTAGAGTGGCATCAGTGTTCTTGTGCCCTAGAATCCAGCATGCATCACTAAATGTTGTTAGAAATAAATTGTACCTTTTCAGAAGCAGTTGTTTATCTTTCCACCCACAGCATGAAATAAAAATGAAAAAGACCAACTGATCCCATTTGAAGGAAACTGTGAATCTTATGCACATTTTCCAACAAAATACCTACCTCCTGAACAGCTCTTTTAGTTTTGTTATTAGTCTACCAGCTCCAAATGATTTAGTTACTCATATTCAGTCCCCCACTGAGAGGGTTGCCTCTTATCTCCCATTTACATCACCCAAGGCTCTTTTTCCTAATACAAGTTACCATTCAAACTTGAAAAAAATCCTGGAGTTTCATGAGTTCTTATCCATGGAATAGTCTAGAGTACTGTATTTAGATTCCTGTGTTATAGTTTTCACCAGGTTTTTCATCAAATAAAACAAAAAAACAAACAATTATTTATGAAGTGGGAGTGGTCAAATTCAAACCACTGTATTCAGATTTGTATTCCTGTGCAGTAACCATTCGACTGCACTGCATCCATAATAGATTTTTTTTCAATTCAAACTTTATTAACAGAATTTTCCAGAACATTAGAGGCAGTTAACATGAGAATTAAAACAAGAATACAGTAACATATTCTACTAAAACTGCCCCCCACCCCCCTGTACAGCAGTATTGTGCCACATTACAGCATAGGTTCTAAGACATTATACATAAGTATACAGGGCTACCTACTATGAAACAGTACTTATATCCAGGTAGCAAGCATTAAGGAGTGAAGGGGATCCCATATATGTGTGTGTAGATGGGTAATCTATTGTGGAGGCTGGCTATAGCTTTCTCTGTACACAGGTTAGCAAAGGATTCGTTCACCCACTCCTGTAATGTCAGAGTGATCTTATCTTTTCAGTGGTGTAAAATGAGTTTTTTGACAGTGCAATCATGGAGATATGAAACCTCCTTACCTTGACCCTGATGGAGGACAGGTCCTCTAGGAGACAAATGTCAGGTGAAAAACACTCCTGCAGACCCTGTAAGGGGTCCAGAAAAGATTTGATAGAGTCCCACAAAAAAGATATTTTAGGACACGACCAAAATATATGAAGGAGTGTTCCCTCTCCCTGGGAACATCTAACACATATGTTTGAGTCAAGGAGACCCCATTTCACTAACTTAACAGGGGTGTAGTACATGTTGTACAGAATGTGGTATTGCATAAGGCGTAATCTATCCTGGGACACATATTTATGACAGGACCGCCACAAGACCTGCCAGTTGGGAGAATATTAGGGAAATATAGAACTCCAGAACCTGGTCGGTCCAAGGGAGTCCCCGTACCGTCTATGAAACAAGTCTTGATATAATTTAGAGATGACACCCGAGGACCCTAGTAAGGAGGAGGATTCCGGGATCAGGGCCCCAACCACTTGGCAAGGGGGGGGTATTGCCCATCACTGTTGTAAGTAAGTGCTTTAATTGCACCGCTTTGAAGTGTAAGTATACTGGAATATTACATTTCTGAATAAGATCATCTGCTGAAAGCCATTTTCCCTCATCATCCAGGAAAGAGGATACTATCCCATCACCCAGTTGGGGTAGCCATGTACGGGGAATCCGCTGCTTATTCATGGTGAAGGATGGAGAGTTCCAGATGGACCATTGGGTGATCAAACTGGGGGTATAAGCAAAAAAAGCAAAGCTATAGCATATACTTTAAAGAAATCATAAGAGGGGGACATTTCTCGGAACCTTGTAACTGGGACACTTTTACATAAAACAAGGTTAGGGGATCCATATTCATAGACTGAATTAAATCCAACTCTATTTTGAGCCATGTCAGTCGTAGATTTTCGGGACCCGGACATACACATTTCAGGCATTTCGCCAGGTGGCTAGCCCAATAATATATAGCCAAGTGAGGAATACATAATCCCCCATCAAGTTTAGAGGCGGCCAACTTATAATATGCCAGTCGAGGGTATTTGTCAGACCAAATAAACCTGGTAAAGGTACTGTGCATTTTCTGAAACCAGGATAAAGGAATAAATAAATTAAGAAGAGAGAGGGGGTAGAAAATTCTTGGGAAGATATTCATCTTGATTATGTTAATCCGGCCCCATAATGAAACTGGGAGTTTAGACCATCTATCCAGGTCTTGAATTATAAGCTGGGAAAGAGGCTCCAGATTTTCCTTGAACCATACTGAGGGATTACGTGTTAATTTGATGCCCAGGTATTTCAGTATCCTGGGAGCCCAACACAAACCGAAGGGGGTAATGTCAGTCTTAAAGATCTTTTGATTCAGGGGGAAAAAAAGAGGATTTATTAGCATTTAGTTTATAGTTTGAGAGGGCACTGAATTTAGCAATTTCACCCAACAAGGCCGGAACAGAGGACACCGGGTGGGATAAGTAAAGAAGGAGATCGTCTGCTTATGCGGTAATCTTAACCTCATGGCACCCCACCCAGATGCCCTGTATCCCTGCATTGCTGAGAATATTTTGAATGAGAGGTTCCAGATACAGGTTAAATAGAAGGGGGGAAAGAGGGGACAACCCTGTCTAGTGCCTGAATATAGTGAGAAAGACTTAGAAAATGCACTGTTTCCTGAAATCTTTGCTGAGGGGGCTTTATATAATGCACGGATCCAGGCTATAAAAACAGTAGAAAACTGGAAGGCCTTAAGGACCTGGAACAAAAAGTTCCAGTTCACATGGTCAAATGCCTTCTCGGCATCCAGGGAGACCAGCCCTGCAGGAAAAGTGGCATCCCTGGACACCAAGAAGACATGTGAAAGGATGTGCAGATGGTCTGAGGATGAACGCCCCTTCATGAACCCAACCTGGGCCATACCTATCAGGTCCGGAAGGATCACTGTTAACCTATCAGCCAATATCTTCAAAAGAATTTTAATGTCTTGATTTAAAAGGGATATGGGTCTGTAACTTTGGACTAATTCGGGGTCTTTGTCCGGTTTCAGGAGAAGAACAATCAGGGCTTCGAACAGGTAAGCATCCACCTCCACCCCTGACAAAATATGCTGAAATAGCCAGAGAAGCACTGGCAGTAAGAGTTCTTGAAAAGCTTTGTAAAATAATGATGAGAACCCATCCGGCCCCTGGACCTTGTCTGATGGCAAGGCTCCTATAACCCCCGAGGCCTCCTCCTGGGATATTGGAGAGGCCAAAAAACTCTTGTGTTGTTCTGTTAGGGAGGGCAGATGGGAGTCCTTTAAATACTCCTCCAGAATCTCTGGACAAGGAGGGCTCTCCATGTCCCTATATAATTGTTCGTAATATAGTGCAAACTCTTGCACTATCTCAGAGGGAGGATACTCTCAGAGACCCGTCTGCCTGTGCCCGAATTGGGGGGATGGATCTTGCAGATTCCTGTTGTTTTAATTTCAATGTGAGCAAATGCCCTGCTTTCTCTCACTGGTCCGTATAACTGGCTCTGGTTTGGATAATAGCTAACTCTGCCTTTTACCTTAACAAATCTAGGTATCTGTCCTTGGCCACTAGAACCTTCTTTCTGTCCTCACTGGAAGTGCTGACAGAGAGGTTAGCCTCGAGGGACCAAATTTGGGACAATAATGATAGTAACTCTTCCTCCTGTGCCCTTTTCCTTTTCAAAGCTAAACTAATAAGGACTCCCCTGATACAGGCCTTAAAGGCACCCCATAAGATATCCGGCTTTGCACTATCAATAGGATTAGATGAGAAGAAGAACTCATTTTTTTCTCTTGTAAGCTTGCAAAACTTGGCATCCTTTAGCAACTGTTCATTAAGCTTCCACCAGGTCTCCCTTCTTGGTGTGTTAACAAGAGCCAAATTACATACCATGAGAGAGTGGTCGGAAATAGGGCCGGGCTGGATCGAGGCAGACATAAGCCCGGGCAAGAGCACCGGAGAGATAAATACGTAGTCAATGCAAGACTGCGATCCATGCACCATCGAATTAAAGGTAAACTCCTTGGAATTAGGATGCAGCACGCGCCAAGTATCACAAAGCCCACATTGATCTACCAAGTCCTTGAATGCCCTTTGCCCCAGGGATAGCCCCATCAGCCCACTACCTGGCCTATCCAAATTGGAGTCCATAACCTGGTTAAAATCATCATCCATAATAATCATAGCGGGAAGCATTGGGAGAATAATAGTTATCAGCCTCATGAAGAAACCCGGGTCATCAATATTAGGCCCATAGATACTGCAAAGTAAAAGTGGTACTGACCAAAGAGTGCCCTGAACTAGGACAAACCTGCCCCCGGATCTTTAATGACCTGTGTGGAGATGAAGGGAATGCCTCTGTTGATAATTAACATGACCCCACAGCTATTGGTGGATCCTGAGGCATTAAAGACCTGACCCACTTGTTGCCTCCTTAGTTGTAAAGCTTCAGATTCTAGTAAATGGGATTCCTGCAAAAACATTATCTGGGAGCGCAGTAGACTTAGATGCTTGAGCACCTGATATTGTTTGGATTTTTTCCTGATCCCCTTCACATTCCAAGTTGCAAGAACCACATTATTAGCCATCTAGAACAAAAATAATGAGCTTAGTTCCAAAATCCCTGTACAAAAACATCAAGAAATAATTAACCAGGTTCCAATAATTACTGCTATACGCACCACCCACCCCTCCCCCAACCCAAACCAAAACTTCCCAACCCCAAAAAACTCCCCCTTTCATTTAACATAAGACAAACCAGTCCTATAATCCAGAGCTTACCACCCCCCACCCAACAACCCCAACTGTCACAAGCAATGTTTAGCACAGTACTGTGTCCCTTCCTCACCCCCCAGCCTCCCGAAAATACCCCCTTGCCTCAAGAAAATGTAGCAGTCCACTCATGAAAATAAATGCCCTTAAATCCAGAAAAAGCAAAAAAGAACTATACTGCTTTAGCAACCCCTAGTAGCTTAAAAGAGGTGCTGGACTACAGACATAAGCACACAGTAAATGCGGTAAAATAATAGAATAGGATAATGTGACCTGTAAAATGTAAACAGGCACCCAGAAACCCCGGGAAATAAAATAGGAGGTAGGGCCCCTGTAGCCCTATAGGAGATGTCCTTGCAAATCAAAAAACGAGCAGGGAGTCATACGGAAGGGAGATTGCCCCTTCCGACCTGAATTCTGTGACTTGTTTAACAATAAGGGACTCAAACGCCTTGAACCCCAGACAAAAAATTTAAAAGTAGGGCGTCTTTACATCGGCTCTCCTTGCCAGCCGAAAAACCCAAGAGCACAGTGTAGGGCATTTTAATACCCCAAGCTAGAAACGGGGAGCATTACAGAAGGGGAATCATCCCTAAATTGCCAACAGCGCTAAGCTGGTGTTCCTGCGCACTGAGCTCCCTCTTGTGGATACTGAACGACCTTACCTAAATACTCACATGAAAATTAAGGACAAGCCCAGCACAGCACCTAAATTAAGCCACACTTGTAGTAAAATATTGTTCCTTAACAACTTAAAACAATCCTCCCCTCAGTAATAAGGGCCTGCACAGCTAGCTAAAATGGAATAAGAACACCTACCCCCTAATAGACTAACCAAACATTCCACCAAGTGCTTAATCTAGGCAACAGGCTCATTTTTAAATTTAGGGCTAAGTGTCCCATGGCAATTAACTCAGTTAAATAATAACTAAGTCCATTCGAGTAGCCAGAATTTCCAGATGCATGCCATCGTTTCTATCTTCGTGAACATTTAACTAGATAACAGTCTCAACTTGACAGCACAGGACTCCCCTCATCTTAGGGGTAGAGCTTCTCAGGGATCCCAAAACAAATCAGGTAAGGTGAGCTTAAGGCCAGAGAGAGCAGATTATGGGTCTTCATATGTTAGGCAGGATCCATTCGCAAGCACTTGCAGCCTGGCCGGGTACCCAATCCTAAACTTGAGCCCCACAGCAATAATCCTGGACACAATGGGGTGGAATGCTGTACGTTTCAGCCGGACCGATCCTGGCAGGTCTTGTGCAATTCTTAGCTTGGAATTCTCCCAGCGGACCTCCTGTAGTGCTTTCACTTTCAACAAGAAGTGTTGCCTCTCTAAGAAATTTAGAAATCGGCATATAATGGGGTGGGGGGCAGCCCCTGTTGGAGGTTTTGGCCTGTGGTCTGTTCATGCGACGCTTCAATGGTGATGCAGGGCAAGGAGAGGGACCAGCAACCCATTCCACCAACTTCTGTAGCAAAGACTACAGTGTTCTGGCCCTCTTCCACTTCTGGCAACCCTAAAATTACCACATTGTTTCTGCGGCTGCAGCCCTTGAGGTCTTCTAGCTTTGCCTCCACTCAAGAGAGCTTCTGCCGTAACGCCAGTAGTCCAGGGTCCACCTTGTCTAAATGATTCTCCAGAGAGACTATATGAGCAGTATTATCCGAGGCAGTCATTGAGACCTCATCCAATTATTTTGAAAGAACTTTAAGGTCAGTCACCATCTCTTTCACCTCCTCGCGGAAGGGTTTAAATTCTTCCAGGAACCTATTCAAAGTTAAAGATTCCTGCTCCGACACTTGGCTGGGATGATCGGGCCTATCAGGCTCACTTGAAGCCCGGGATTTCTTTGGGGCCTTCTCGGTGGTGACTGGAGGAGTGTGTTTTTGCAGGGCTTTCTTCATGTAAGCCTCCATCGGTGCCCAAAACTCACTTGTCAGAAGCTATAGATGTTTAGTAGGCAGGGTCAGCAGAGAACAGAGAGTTTTTGAAAATCTTGACATCAGAAAAAAACGATTATAAAATCGGGAGGCTGGAGCTACATGGAGGAGCTTCTACTCAGCACTCTGCATCACATGGTCTCCACACTAGATTTTTTTTTTACTTCCACGTTTCAAATGTCAGTCTACCCTTCTGCACACTAGATTGAAGTACTCTGTGATCAAGATATCACACACTTTATGTCATGACAGAATGGAGTAATTGTCATTGCATTACATTTTGTCCATGCGGTATCCTGAAAGATATCACTTGTAAAACTGTGATAACAGTGATTCACCCTGGTGGGCAACACTGTATAACTTATTCATGTTTTTCCATACTAGAAACATTTAAGTCTTTCAATTCTCATTGAGATGATACCGAGGAGTGACCATGGAAATCCACAGAATGTGTGCTGTGACATGGTTACTGCTGATCCATGCTTATACACCACACAGATTTCTATATAATTCCACAATTTCGTCTGTTAAACCTTGGTATCTTCAGACCAAGGGATGAATGTAAGAAAATGGTATGTCATACAACTAAGTATATAGTTCTATCTGGATTCTGGTACTAGTATATTTTTTATTGAGCTGTCTACTTGAAGCATTAGTATAAATAGTTGTTGTCTTTCATGGGGGGCTGTAGATTTAAAAGGCTACAGTATCTTCAAAGGTTTCTTTTTCAAGTGTTTACTGTTTTTTCATGAATCAATTGAGAATTCAGAGTTGCTACAGCTTGATCCAACTCTGCATCCATTTTAGATACTGGTACTCTAGATCCCTTTTTAGTGGTATTAGAATTTCACATATTATTCATTTTGCAACAGAGCTCAGAAACGTAATTCTACTGCTGTTCAAAAAAAGAGATCTGCTGGTGGAAGTCATGCGAAAGTGAAGCTTTTACATCCATGAAAGTTTGGAAATCATTTTGGAAACTTTTTCAGAAATTCCAACTTAGAACAGTGGAATAAATGTACAAACTGTGGATTAATGTATTACACTGCTGAACAAAATTCTGCAGAACTGATCACAGTCAGAGGTCAGTCCTGCAGAATTTCTTTTGGCAGTTTATTACATTAATCCACAATTCACACATTCATTCTGCAGTTCAATGAGTCACTGAAGTGCAGAATCAAGGTATTAAATGTCAGTGTGTATCACCAGCCCTGTATTTATCAATATTAAATAATGATTTCCAATTCCTGGTGTCTAGTAACAACCCCACACTCTGATTGCTGGACCCCAAATATTTAATGTTTCCATGGTAACTAGTGGCACCTACCAGCCTCTGATCACTGGCCCCATACAATTAATGTTTCTCTGGTGTTTAGTGGCACCACCACCCTCTGCTCACCAGCTCCATATTTCCTGATGTGTGGCATTTGTAAGAATCTCAGCAAAAGTGATTGATAATTTTGAATTCACTCTCATCTTATTTTGTAGACTTTACACTGCAGGGTAGTCATAAAGAGACAGTCTCCATAACTACTGCACAATGAAGAGAGTAAGAAATGGAATGGGAGTCAGCAGGTGACTGAAATTGAGTAGCTCGAATATGAGCAACTCATTTTCAACACTTGTCATGTGAGCTACGCTGAAAAGGTAGTGAGGGGCTAACAATAAGGCAACACAAAGAACAGGAGGGGGAATGGAAGGTATGTGGGAGATACTGTGGCAAGAGGCTGCCGAGCTTGCCATGTTGTGTGGTGGTGAGGGTGGCTGGCTACAGTGGGGAAGGTGCAGGGTTCATGGCTGGGGAGGTGTACAGTATTTTGTATTTTGCTGGGAGGAGTATTTTTTTTAAGACATTTCTCCACATCCCTGACATGCACCCCCCTGTAGTTGAGAATTTTTAGTAAGAGGAACTTAGGGGGTGAATCCCCCGGGGGTGCTATGTGCACAGCCCCTTGCATAAAAAAAAATCATTTGTTTTCACCCACATGTCTTCACTGGGAGTGTACATTGCCATTTTGATTTTTCAGTGATGTGCACTCGCTAGAATGGTGATCGCTATTTGGCAATCGCCATAATGACATGGAACTGAGTGAGAGCAGGGTTGTCAGTCACATTTCTTAAGATTCAGATGAGAGATGCACATCAGAAAATAAGGGACTGCTGATCAGATGGTGGGGGATGCCACAAGACAAAATGGAAACATTAACAGCCATGGTGGTGGGCAGCCGTGGTGGTGTGTGGGTGGGTTGCACTGCTCATTTGTTGCTACATATGCTGGGACTTGGGAGTGGGCTGGGGGGGTTCCTGAGTGGATTGGATGGGAGGATCACTGGACCACCAGGGATCTTGGATGGGCAGGGTTTGCAATGAGGTTGAGGTGGGGATGAGGTGTTCCACTATACCGCCATGGGAGTTTATGGGGGTATTTTGGGGGGTTTGGAGCTACAGGCAGGGAAGGGTGACCACTATGCCACCAGTGAACATTTCAGGTGTATTTACAGGGGTTTCTGGCTACGGGCAGGTTGGGGGGGGTTGGACAGCCAGGGTGTGCAGGCTGCCATACTGCTGTCTGCAGTATGGCAGCCTGCCTGTGGGTGGCCATCCACTGAAGTCTATTTGTAGTAAATTTAACTTTGGGAGGCGCATCCCTGGACTTTCCCTGGGGATGTGCCTCCAAGTTGGGCTGTGATTAAGGCTGCGCTCCATATGCATGGGAATGCCCCCTTCACAGCCCCTCCAAATGCACCACATATCATTATGAGTGGTATGCAGCACATCTGTGATGTGTTGGCACTTCTGAGTTGTGACAGTGCATCAGCCTCTACCATAATCATGCTACAGCGCAAGTCATGGTTGTGTCGGTGCAACTCAGATGTGCTGGGTTCATCCCTTTTGTGAATCCTACCCTTTATGTTGATACAGTACTTTAGCTAAAGTCTATCTTTGTCACATGACCAAGACCATCCCACTCACACAGGGAGGCAAGGGAACCTAGTCAATCTCACCAAAGCAAAAGCAGAGGGGATGCAAAAAGTGAACACAAGCAAGAATTCAAGAGAAACAAATAGCACCATTTTCCAACCTCCCACACTGCTTAGTTTGTTGACCTTTGGCACTCAGGAAAGGAAATCCCACCAGTGGTAGAAATGTCAAGGGGACCACACATGCTTAGTGTTTAGTGTGCCTTCCCTCCAGGTTAAACACATCGTTATGCAATTGAGATATTGCTATGTCAGAATTTGAAAAAATTGACTCAAGCAGTGTTGGCCCATAATTTGAGATTTTTAGAAAATGGGGAAAAAAACAAATTTTTATAATGATGATGGTTATTCCACACCTGAAGGAAAGTCTGATATTAGAAATGATTGATATAGTTTGTTTATATGTTGTGGAAATATTTTATTAATTGCAAAAACAAAACTGTTTCTAATTATCAGTTCAGGCTGATCACTTTGGAACAACACGTAAAAGCACTAAAACGTTGCCTCCTGCCTAGCCCCTACATATTTAGACAGCTGCTTTACTGATGCCTGAAGACTGTGTGCAGTTGCTTCAGGTAATCACTGGCATATGCTCTGAATATTCCCCTAGCTCCTGGATCTCCCTGGCCTTCTTATTCCCCCTGTTGGCCAGCATTCCTTTTTAGTGTAACTACCCCCCTCCCAGCTCCATACGTTCTTCCCCGTGGCAACCCCCCTTGGGGACGCTACCCTAGCAGGGCTGCCCCCCTGCTCCCCTCCTGTCTTTGCCCTCCACTCCTCTCTCTGTCCTCCACTGTGCCTTTGCCATCCTCTCCTGCCTTTGTCCTACACTGTCTCCTAGTCCATATATGATGAATTGCCTGTTTATGTATATAACCCTCATTATCTAAGTCTTGCTCCAGTTACCTAATTATCTCATACTAAAAAATAGTCTGTTTGTGTCTGCTGTGCTATGAAATGATGCTGAATACTGTAAATTAATTTGTCCTCTGTGCCCAAGACCATCTTGCAAATGAGTTTGCTCAAGAATGTAACTGCCTGGTTAAAGTTTGATTGATTGATTGATTGACATACAAGGACACAAAAGTAAGGAAATGTAATGCTGGGATAAAAAGTACACTGAATCTTCATGATTGCGTGGAATGGTGTTTTGCAGTGTTAGGACAATTTTTCTAAGCAATGTTGGCAATGGCCTAACTTTTACCCTTACTCTCAAGGCATTGGTATGGGACTCTCAAAACAACTTTCAATTGTAGAAATAATTTTAATTAAAGTATATGCTGAGCCATCCAAAAAACTTTGACCAATGATTCATGAGTGGAGAGGCCAGTTCCTCAGGGCCAGCAGTCCTCCTGTTTTGGCAAACAGAAATAAACCCATATTGTTATATATTTATGTATATATCAGAATCAGACATATACACCAACCTTTACTCTAAGGCTACCATAGTTAACATACATAGTCATATTACATATATATTCATACTCACTGTCTTTGGTGTAATCCTAGTATGTTAATCAGAAAAGAGGTGCCAGTCCTCCTCTTCATTCATTTCTCTATCTGATTCAATTGTGCCCAGAGTATAAATCCACCATAATTCATGGCATCACAAATGAAGGTCCTAGTCTGTTCCTCATAGTGGTTTTCTGACCAGATTCGAGGCTCAATAATGGAAGAATGCCACACTATGGCCCATTGCATTGTAATGTTTTGCCACAAAGGATTTAGTATTGTTCCTCCTGAAACTGTATTGCCCTTTTCTCTTACATCCTAACTTTCAATTGTCTTATTGTTTTGCTAATGTACATTTTATCACAGGGGCAGGTTATAACATATATCATATAACATTAATAGGAATGCATATTTCATGGCCAAAAGTAAGGATTTCTATGTGTTTCATGGTTTAGCATGTACTACACTACTACATGAGTATATTTTTTAGGATGAAACAAGTAAATGACACACCAGAAGGTGTGATAAATCCAAATTTCACTTTGCTTCTTGTAAATGGTATTGGCTTTCAAACTAATGAAAAAAAATGTTGTATTATTGTGAATAGACATTTTGCACAATATTGGACACATTTGACTGTTCTGTTAATATGAAGGTGGAAGAAGCCACATAGCATGATACAGAATATACTTTGTTGTGCCACTAGGTACCAATTTGGGGTAACATGGGCATGAGATGGAATGCCGAACTGGTTCAAAAGTCAACTTCAACTTAAGATATACTACACTACTACAAGCATGTATATTAACTATGGTAGGGTCAGAGTAAGGGTTGTTGCATATATGTGACTCTGACACATAAATATGTGACATTATGTGTTGATTTCTGTTTGCCAAAATAGGACCTCTGCAGGTCCTGAGGAAGTGGTCCCTATGGCTATAACACATTGAGTGAATATTTTTGGTGGCTCTGCATAGACCTTAATTAAAAATAAAATTATTTTCTAAACTCTAAAATAGTTCTGAGTCTTCCTCAACCTCACAAAGCTTCTTTTTCAGTTTGCATCCCTCAGGTAGGGTTACCACCTGTCCTGATTTTTGCAGGACAGTCCTGATTTGGGCAGCTGCGTCCTGCAAAAAAAAAAACATGAAAAATACATGTCCAGACTTTATTAGTAGAAAAAAATATTTTCTAACTTTCCTCTAATTGTTGCAGAAAACTAAAATAACATAAAATGGTAAGAAACAATAGAAACAATTATAAAACTACAATACTTAGTCTTAATTCTGATGATATAAAGAAAACATGTCTGTCACATTGGTCGATGTTACATATTGTCCTGTGAAAAATCATGTTTCAGTAAGAAATGTCCCACTTTCAGCTTCTTAAAAGTTGGTAACCCTACATCCCCAATAACAGAGTCCTTCAGTTACCCTTCCCCTTATTTAGGCCATATTTTATGGCCAGATGAGCAAACAGGTTCCAATGCCATTTCCAAGTATAATGGTGTGGGAGTAAATGTCTGCTCCATGAATGACAGTGTCAGATAGGTAAATGCAAACTTTTCTTCAGGCAATAGTTTCAACACTGAAAATCCCCACCCTATACAAAAATGAATTTTCAGGTATGTTTTCACTGGCATTGAACTTCCAGACAGAATGAACAGTAGTGGTAGCCAGAAAATGGGAAAAGATTAAAAAAAAGTACTAGAAGCAAGCGGTCCCTGGGCAAAAATTGTAGGGAAGAATAGGATGGGAAAGAAATCAGCATGGTTCTCAAAGGGTTTGGCATACCAGGAAATGGTGAAAAATGGTAGCAGAGTATTAAGGCAGACAAAGGAGAAGAAGAGCTAAGTCTGGAGGAGGGGATCAGGGATGGTGAAAAGGCATTATTTCACTATATTCATGATCAATGCAAAATCAAGGAAGGAGTGATCAGGTTGAAGACAGGGGAGAAATGGATAGAGCATGAGAAAGGCAATGCAAATCTGCTGAAATATCAGTTCTTGTTCAGTGTTCACAGAAGTTTATATAGGGCCTCAACCTGACTGTAATATGATGATAGGAAGAGGATTGCTGGCAAGGGTCAGTGAAGAGTCTGGTGCAAAGAAGAGAATGCTGAAGAAATATCACATACTAAATGTAAATAAATTAATGCATCCTGATGGGTTGACCTTGAGAGTATTTAGAAAAATGGTCCAGAAAGGTCCAGTAAGGGGCCTTTCTAACTGCTCACTGGCAATGAGAGAAGTGATGGCAAATGTATTATCCCCTACATAAAAAAGGAAATCATAAGGAGCTAAAAAAATTTCTGACCAGTCAGTCTAACAGCTATAGTTGGAACAATTTAAGAATCCATTTTAAAGGACAGGACTGTGGGGTTCCTGGAGATAAATGATTTTACCAGTGGAAGATCATGCCAGTTGAACCTCATGGACTTTTTCAATTGGATGACAAGAACAGTAGACATGGGTCATGGTGTAGACATGATAGAACTGGGTTTTAGGAATGCCTTTGAATCCATCCCTCATGGAAGGATGTTAAAGAAACTGGACAATTTGGGGAAAAGCAAATTAGGTAGATAAAGAATTGCCCCAGATTCCCCCCTTTTCCCTTACAAAAAGACAGAGACCATTGTTTTTTGTTGTGCTCAGACTGGCAATTAATTTATTGATATTCATAATTCCATATTCCATTTCTTTATTATCATATTTTCAGAAATTTCATTTATTTCCATCCATATATCAATCTCTGATTATCCCTCCCCAGGTGAAAACCTGGGTGCCTTCTTCTTCTCTTTTCCGCTAGGTAATGGTGAAAACTGAGACCGCTTTCTTCTTCATCTTCTTCCTCTTTTTGTGTTATTCCTTTTTTCTCCCCCCCTCACCCCTTTCTCCCCCTGCCATCCACCTTTGGCAGTCCATAACCATATTATCACCTGCCATCCACCTTTGGCAGTCCAAACTGTCCAACCGGACGCATCTGTCATCCACCTTGACAGACCCACCATACAGCCCCATCTTAACTGTCTTCCCCTCTTGCTCTGCCTATTAGGGTGGGTGGGAGGAATCACATTCTCCAGCAAAAAGTGGCTGAGACCCCCTTGTGCTGTCCCTTATGTACCTCCCTTTGCCCCTCCCTTTCCTGTTACCTGTCCATTGTTCTGGCCCTTAGCCCCTCCCCTTCCTTCCCCCCTCCCCTCCTGAGCACAACCATTCCATGACAGAGGGAAGGGGTGCACCAGGACAACCTGGTCTGCCCCTTAAACGGCAAACTCCATTGTCCCAGATCCCCCCCTTTTCCCTCACAAAAAGACAGAGACCATTGTTTGTTTTTGTGCTCAGATTGGCAATTAATTTATTTATATTCATAATTCCATATTCCATTTTCCATTTCTTTATTATCATATTTTCAGAAATTTCATTTATTTCCATCATGTATCAATCTCTGATTATCCCTCCTCCAGGTGAAAACCTCGGTGCCTTCTTCTTCTCCTTTTCCGCTAGGTAACGGTGAAAACCGAGACCGCTTTCTTCTTCATCTTCTTCCTCTTCTTGTGTTATTCCTTTTTTCTTCCCCCCTCCCCTCCTCCCCCCCCTCTTTTCCCCACTAGCCAGTCTCCAGCTTGCATTGGATGGCTGGCTTCCCCCATACTTAGGGTATCATTCTCCCTTACCTAAGGGACGATCCTTTCTTTTTTCTCTTTTTTTTATTTTCCAGTTTTGCATGTTTCCTCCATGCTTCTATAAAGCCCATTGTTTCTGTATTGAACATGTCTATGGCTAGATCTGACAGGTGCACACCATCTGACCTGTAGAAGTCTTCTAACCATTCTTCTACCCCCCGCAGTATCACCTGTCCTCCCATCTGCCTTACCAATGTCCCCACCCTTCTATTCATCTTTCTCCTGGCCCTCTCCACCACTCTGTGGCTGTGCTTCTGCTTCCATACCCTTATTGGTATCATATCTGACCAGGCGAGGCACACCTGAGGCCCCCACTGTCATATTACCACTAGATCCATTTTTATCTGTAAGTATGTATCTACCCATGGCCTGCCTACAAGGTCATTGCCCCCTAGATGTATAATAATTAGGTCTGGACTGGGGCACTGCCCCTTGAGTTCCTTCAAAGTGGGAAGCAGCTGTGCCCATCTCATCCCCCGTATGCCATGCCAGACCAACCTACACTGCTTCACATCATGGTACAGCTGCTTTCCCCCAGCTTTCTTCTCTGCTCTCTTTCCAGCCCAATAAATATAGGAATGGCCGCAGATCCAGACTTCCATGATCCTCCCTCTACCTATGGGGTTCAAGGAAAATTAATTATTTTACACATGCTCATAGTGTTATCACCGTATTACCCCCCCCCCATATTTTGCCCTCCCCCTAACTTTTCCCTTTCTCCCCCCCCAGACCTGCAATTCCAACCAGGACTACCACCTTCAACCTTTTTTTTTTTTTTTTACTTCAGTGCCCTAATGTGTCTCTTATAACTGGCTGACCGCCAGTGCCCTTTTTCCAAAATGTCCTTCACGGATTCTCCCATTGCCCCAATCCATAGGGAATGGGATGAATAATTAGCCGGGTCCTCCCCCATGAATTGCATGCCTTTTTTAAGCAATGCTATGACTTGGTAGCTGGTGACACTTTTTCCATCACCATGTACAAATAACTTTCCCGTCCTGGTCCCATGCTCTGTGGCGAAAGCCCACAGAGCCTGTACTGGGCATATTGCAACCTCTACTTGCCCCTTCAGCTTCACTATGCAACCTCGTCCTCTTTGATCCATTTTTGACCTCCTGATCTTGATCCGTATTTCTTTCACCCCCCAGCTTACATCGTCCCATTCCAAGCCTCCTTCCTTGTCTTCTTTCCCATGACCTACAACCTCACTCACTCTCATAGACCCTACAAACATTATCACATAAATTGTGTGAAATAGCTGGGCCTCGGTCTTTGATCTGCATATTAGCGGGAGCACATCCTTTAGCCTTATTAGCCACTGCTCCCCTATTGGCCTCCTATTATCTCCTGGCCCATATTTCAACCTGCCCCATCGCTGCATCATTCTCCTGATGAACAATGATTTTGTCATGTCTTTCCACCCCTTTAGGCTGCAGATAACACTAATCCCTGCCAGATAAACCCCCATTGTGGTGTGGGCGGTCCCTTTTTGCCACTGTTCCACAGTGAACATTCTCAACTGTTCCTCTGTGAGTGGCCCACTTACCTCCATCTGGTGCTCAGCCCTGAATGTTTGAAATGCCTGCCAGGCCCCATCGTAAGCCCTCAGAGTCCGGGGTGCCCATGAGCTGCAAAACAACAGTTCTGCTCCTTCTTGCCAATGTCCCAGATGTTCATTGGTATGGGTGTTTTTTTGTCCCTCTGCTGCTGGTGCCAGCCTCCAGAAATGGTCCAGCTGCAGACTGGAAAGGCTGTCAGCCAGGGTATTGTGTACCCCTTCTATATGTTTTTCTCTGAATGACATATTCAGCTGCAAAGCCCTTAAAACTAGATGTCGTAATACTTTCATGACTGTCTCTGACCTGGCTCCCCTGCTGTTTAGGACCTCTACCACTGCTCTATTATCACACCAGAAGGTCACTTTCTGATCCCGTAGTTCCTCCCCCCAGACCAGGGTACATGCCCATATGGGCATGATTTCCAGCAATGTTATATCTCTTATTTTCCCATCCGTTACCCAGCTATCAGGTCATGGTTCTGCAAACCACCTGCCCCTCAGGTAACACCCTATGCCAAATGCCCCAGCTGCGTCTGTGTAGATATCGAGGTCCGTGTTGTACACCCACTCTTCTTGCCAGAATGAACAGTCGTTATATTCCTTCAGGAATTCCTTCCATATCCCAAAATCTTCTCTGACACCTCTTGTCAGGTCCACCCAGTGATGTGGTCTGGTGACCCCTGCTGTAGCCCTAGCTAACCTCTGTGTGAATGCCCTCCCTGGTCCAATGGCCCTGCAAGTGAAGTTCAGGTGCCCCCGTACTTGCTGAACTTGTTTCAGCTGTACCCTTCTCCTTCTAGTGTGTACTTGAATCATTTCCTTCAGTTTCCTCACTTTGTTGTCTGGCAGCCTGAATATCTCTTTTGGGACATCTATCTCAATCCCCAGAAACTCCATCACCCTGCTGAGCCCTTCTGTTTTCTCCAGTGCCAGTGGCACCCCTAGTTCCCTGCATAATTCCTGAAACTTGCCCAGCATCTTCTGTGTCTTCCTTTTGCCCCTCCCAATGAAAAGGAAGTCATCTAGATAATGAATGACCATTCTATAACCTGTATTTTCCTGGAATATCCATTGCAAGCACATGCTGAATGCTCAATGTCACGCAAGCTTTGGAACATCCCCTTGGCATTGCTTTGTCAAAATAAAACTGCTCCCCAATCTTAAAACCCAATAGATCCCAGTCTTCTCTCCTAACCAGCAGCAGTCTGAAAGCGGACTCAGTATCCGTCTTTGCCATCCATGCATCCTCAGTAGCCCGTATTATGTGAACTGCATCCTCTAGTGTTGCATATGTCACTCTACTGTGTTCCTCCCCGATGAAGTCACTCACCGAATCCCCTTCTGGATAAGACAGGTGGTGAATCACCCTGTACTCTCCCTCTTGCTTCTTGGGTACCAAACCCAATGGCGAGATCCACATATCTTTTGGGAGGGGGGGGGTGTTGAATGGTCCTTCTATTCTCCCTGCTGCCTTTTCTTTCTCTATCTTCTGTCTCAACATTTCTTCCTTTCCTTCATCTGATCCCAGATTGCCCGCCTCTCTCGCTTGTCTGGGCCCCACACACTGTAGTGAAAACCCCATCCTAAAACCTTGTAGAATCATCTCCCCCACTGCTCTGTTCAGATATCTGTCCAAACAGGCTGTCAATACCTCTAAATTGATGGGGGTTCTAGCTACCCCAAACAGCTCCTTGTCCATCCCCCCTTTTCTGTTCCCCAGCTCCCCCCATCTTGTGCAGGGTTCTTTTGATCAGTGATTCTGACCCCCCCACTTGTGTTCCATCTACCCCTCCTGCCCTTATTCCATGTCTGCCCTTTAAACCCCTGTACTTCCCGAAAGAACTGTTGACCCGACCCTTGTTCCCTGTGTCCCTATGCCCCTTGGGTCCATGCCATCCTGCATCTGCTCGCTGGGTGTCCTCCAAAGCATTTTGAGCAAGTGTGCCAAAAATGACATTGAGGCCATGAGCAAAAGGCCCTGTTGTAGGCCCAACAACATCTCTGGGGTGTCAACCCTTTCTTTCCCCATTCCCCTTCGGGTGTGGACTGATCAGTGACTTAGTCTGTCCATAAATCTAACTGCTTCATGTTCCATCTCACATCCCCGAATGTTGCCATTCTCTATCGAAAAAATTCGTCATAATATAGCCACCCCACCCCGCCTTTTGCCTTTGCCCTCTTTATTATCAAGGAATACTTGATGAGCGGGATGCCCAGCTCTGGCCTTTTCTCCAAGACAATGGCTGAGAAAGTGGCAAAACCTACAAACCATCCATCCCAGGTCTTTCCCTTCGTGAACTTGTCCTCTTCCTTTTCCCCCAAAAGCACTATTGCCACTGCCATTTCACTCCTACCTATGTTCTCGGCCTCCTCATATTTTGCTGCCACTTCCTGGCTCACCAAGGCAAATATATCCACATACTCCCCTTTCCATATTTTCTCTTTCATGGCCAGTGGGTCATGCTCTCCTATCCTCATCCTGGGTGCACCTATCTCCCTTTTACCTTTCCCTTCTTTTTCTGCACTCCAGTCATTACTTTTTGGCACCTCTTTTTCTGTCCTAATCTCTGCCGGAGCTGATTCCATCTGCCCTAACCCTCCTGTTGCCAGCGCCGATACAACTTGACCTATGTATTCCTTTATACTATCTCCCACTGCACTGGGTGCATTACCTGTAACCTTGTCTGGGCAGTGCTGCCAGGCATCTTCCAAATGCACACTTTTGTCTCCCTATGGTTGAGGAGGAGGGTGAACTACTATGGTTTGTGGAGGGAAAACCATGTTCTGGGGATCTGGCCTAGATTCACCAGGGAAGATCCTGCCTTGATCGGGGGGAGGTACTGGTGTTCCCGAGTCTATAGGCTGCAGAGGTACTGGATCAGCCACCCTGGGGGGGTTCCACTCCAAGCGGTGGTACCCTAGTGGGGCTACATGGCCCTTCGGCTGGTCATTTCCCTCTGCCCCCTTTTTCTGGGCCCACTTTCCTTTTCTCCTCAGGTCTCCCTGGTTCCTCCCCTTCCACCAGCTCCCACATTTGATTGGCCTTCTCTGCCAATTCGATTATGGCCCTGTAAGTGTCCTCCTTTGACGGCTTGCTTTTCTTTCGTGCCATTTCCTTCACTTTTCTCTGTGAAGACAACTACAAGAAGAGAACAAGAGTCATTATATACCTACATTACCATATGTTTGTGTCCCCCCTTTCTTCTTCTTTTTTTTTTTTGGATTCCATACCCGTATGCCCCCCCTTTTGCATCCCCTTGTTTCTCCCGTGCCCACTCCTGGGCCACTAGCAGCCATTGCTGCCTTCCTTAATGAACATGCCTCCTCCCTGTGCCCTGCTGGGGTATGCATACTCTCCTTTCTTAAGGGGTTTCACTCTCCCCTTAATCAGCCCCCACTGAAGGCTGCCACGAGGACCTTTTTTGGGTGGGGAAGCTCCCCCCAGACCATCAGCCTGTGTGTGCCTCGTGGCCCCCTTTTCCCCCTGTTAGCCAGCCTTTCCTGCAAAAAATCCCCCGCTTTCTTTGTCTTTCTCTTTTTTTTATATTCCTTCTGTTCCTTTTCCTCCCTTTTCCCTTGTCCTCGTGATCATCACCACAGCTATGTGATGTCATGCCATGGTCGCCAAGTAGCATGCTTCAGCTCCTCCCTTTACTGGCCTCTCTCTGTTTGCCCTTTATTGAAGAAATCCCAAAACCTGGTCCTTGTGGCTAAAACCCTCGCCCCATCCCCCGAAAAGCTTGCCTGTGGCCAACCTTGCAGCCATGCCCTGCTACCTGCTCCATTCACTTTCTGGTCCATTAGACACTTTGTCCCTTTTGTTGCCTCCCTCATGAAGCCCCACACCACCAAAACACCACTGCTTGTTGCTCCGCGTCACGCCACAGGCCGCTATAGCGTACTTCAGCTCCTCCCTTTACTGGGCCTCTCTCTGTTGGCCCTTTAGTGCAGAAAACACCCCCAAAACCTCATGGCTAAAAAGCCTCACCCCTTCCCCCCAAAACATGCTTGCCTTGTGGCCTACCCATGGTATGTGCCATCGCGCCACGTGGCAGTATGCGTCAGCCACCACACGAGCCCTTCCATTTGGGCCTCTTCCCCATTCTGGTCTCCCCCCATGCTTTGTAAATGCATTTCCTCGTGCCTCCTTCGGCCAAAAACAGGGCCGGAAAGTGTTCCCCTTTTGCCATGTGCTTCGCTAGGCCACGCCAGCCAAAAATCCCCTTCTTGCTATCCCAATGCCAGCCAAAAACCCCTTCTTGCTATCCCAATTTTACAGCCATGTGCTGCTCCCTGCTTCACTCGCTTTTGGTCCATTAAAGACTTTGCCCCATTTTTCACCTCCCTCGCGAGGCCCCGCGCCACCAAATACACCACTGCTTGTTGCCCCAGACCTTGCAGCCCTGTGCTAGAACACTCCCTTCAGTTTAAATAGCCTCTTAGCCTCTCCTCAGATTCCTTGCTGAGCCCACACCAGCCAATACCCCATTCCATGCTGCCCCCACAACTTCCACTGCGCTACCATGCTCCTTTCAGCGTACATAGCCCTGCCCTCCAGTCACACCCTCGCTAGGCCAACGCCAACCACACTACCATTCGTTGTCCCCTCAGTCCAGCCCTGTGCTACAAACAACACTCCTTTACAGCTTGAATAGCCTTGCCCTTCAATCTTCTCCCTCACTCAGTCAACGCCAGCAAAAACGCCACCGCTTGCTGCCCAAAATTACTCCCAGCCATGTGCTAAAACGCTAATTTCTCTTCTGAAAACCTGCTCACCACAGGAGCACTACCTTCAGGTCCTTTGTCCAAACCTCTCCTCAGCTAGCATCAGGCACAGCTTTCTCCAACTCGCCCTTGCTCTTAGTGCTTCAGTACTACCTCATATCTTGCCAAGCCATGTAATTAACCACAAAACCCACACACACACAAACAAAATATTTTGTTTCTTTTTTTTAAACAACTAGCATCCATTTCCAAACATCTCTTTCTCCTTTCATTATTATATGCATATTTTTAAACACATCCAAACCTCATTATTCTCTTTTTTTTTTTTACCTGTTTTATCCTGGTGCATAAACCTCCACCAACAATTATGCGAATCCAACGTGCTGCAGCTTCAGTAAAATCAAAAACTCCAGAAAAAAGTGGCTGATGCCCCCTTGTGCTGTCCCTTATGTACCTCCCTTTGCCCCTCCCTTTCCTGTTACCTGTCCATTGTTCTGCCCATTAGCCCCTCCCCTCCCCTCCTGAGCACAACCATTCCATGACAGAGGGAAGGGGTACACCAGGACAACCTGGTCTGCCCCTTAAAGGGCAAATTCCATTGCTGGAGTGGAAGGTCTCAGAGGGTAGTACTGAATGGAAAGGAATCAGGAATTATGGAACTCACAATCTGGGTGCCCCAGTGATTAGTCTTGGAACTGTTTCTATGAAACATATTCATCTGTGTCATAGGGATATTTAATAATAAAAAAAAATACCTGCTTTGAAGTTTTTCCCATACAGTAGTAGCTTTTCTCTGTACTTGTGGACATGTAGTTTCATAACTCTGCTTAGGGTCTGTTCTGCATTTTTTATGTCTCTTTTGAAGCTTTATATAGCCAGGTATGTACATGATTAGAAGATTGATTAAGCCTTATTTTATTTTGACTTTTTATAGCTCAATACTTTTAATTCATTTATAGCCCAATTCATTAAAACAGTACTACACAAATGATTATATGGAGCCCCTAAGCACTATAAGGTGGATTGCCTGTGCACTGCATGTCTGAGATGTATTGGCAATCCTAAGTCAGAATGCTGCACAACAGAGGTCCAGCAGATAGGGTGCAGGGGTGGCATGAGATAAACCAGGGAGGATTCTGCCCTAAATGTTATGCATCCCCATCAGCAGACACCTGCCAGCAGTAGCAGGATGGGAATGTCATCCACACTGCTACCGCAGCCCACTGGCTGACAGAAAGGGCTGGGGTCAGCCATTTAAGCACACGTCCATGGTTTTACAACTTGAGGTTCCATGTGTTCCCAGAATCCCCTGTTCATGTGCAGCAGGGAAGCCCACCTTGGTCCTATGATCTACCCCCATGCAGTTGCATGGGGAGGGGCCATGGACAGGTGCCCTGTGGGTACACAGGGTTGTGCATGCCATGCACCCTGTACCTGTCCATGGGTGGTAGCTATGTGAACTGGGTACATTTGAATTGCATGTACGTAGCTCATGGTCATGCATAGCCCCTATGCTCTGATAGTCTCTCCATGAAAAGCTACTTTGAATTGACTATGAGGCTAAACATACTACTGGACTAGTATGGTGTGACCATCTTGGCCAGGCAGTGGAGAGCCCTCACTATTTCTAGCCTACAGGCTCCTCTCCTCCCTTGGTTACCATATAGTTGCACAGGGCTATGAATTCATTGTATTATGTGTAAGAAAAGGCCTCCCTGAGGTGGCTTACTACCAACTCATATCATGCTTTGCTTTAGCTACCAATTGTATAGGTCTTAACTGCTCATTAGGTAAATATATTGATAGCTCTGTCCTGTTTTAGCTACTAAATGTATAGGCATTAACCCGTGCTCATTGTATTTATACTGTGTATGATTGCTGACCCACATTTATTCTATGCATGTACTGTATGAATGTCTAGGTTTTATTCTGACGTGGGGCCTTTGGAAATGAGTCTGTGACTCAAAGGGTTGCAATTCTGATTTCTGAACTAAATAAATAAAATAAATCTTCTGCAGAAGGCAATGACATCTTTGAGCCACAGTATTAACAGGTGTTACTATACTGATGATTATTTGTGTACTGTATGTACAGTATGCATGTGGGGGAGAGGCTGACTTCAGGGTTGGAACAAGTACAATAAATACCTGAAACAATGCTGCACAGGCACTTTGTGCTACCAACAACCACAAAACTGAAAGGGAGGAAGTTTTTTTAGTAACTTTCTGACTGTTATGTCATAAACTATGATATTCACTACAGTCACTAAATACCACCAATGGTTGGTTCAGTTATAGTTGTTTTGTATCTGTATCAGCTCCTTCTAAAGAGGCTCAACATAGGCAGTGCTGTATAGCCCTCTATTATTGATCAACAAAATAAAATACATAAGTAAATAACATGGCTTGTAAAAATGCTTTACTTTATCCAAAGAGCCATGCATACTGACCAAAACTGCAAAATGTTTTATTTCTGCTACAGGAAAATTGTAGTTTACCTATGGATAACAGGCATTTACTGAATTTTCCAATAGCTTAAGTTAGGGACTCATTTGCAAATTAGGGATGTCTTAATTAAGATATTGAATAAAGAAATGTATATGGCAACAAAAACACAAGTACCTAATTGAATGCTGCATGTTATGAATGATAATTAATGAAGCATTCCATTAATAAAGTGATTTTGACAGCAATGAGAAGTGTGCCACTTGTCCACAGTAATAATGCTAGGCATCTTGGAAAATAAAAGTATGAGAGGAAGCAAATGGGCAGAAGACCTGGGAAGAACTGTTGATTGCTACAGCAGATGAAAAACTGTCTTGTTAAATTCATCCTTTGTGGATCCAGAAATTTTAAGCTCCTGTTAACCTTCAGACTCTGGATTTAGCTATGATCTGTTTTCGAGCTATACTATAAGTAGAGCAGGGCACTGTGGTGTGCAAGGGATTATTTTTGGCATCAAATAACAGCACTGGCAAGGGTATGCCTACACAGTTATAAAACAAGCAGTTTCCATTCAATAGGATTGTCACTTTTTAAAAAAAAAAATAAGGGCAATTATATCTGAGTAAGCAGCTCACCTCTGCCATAACTTACGGGTACGCAACTGTTGCAACTAACTGAAAGTAACATGATATGATGATATAATGTATCTTACTCTTTATTAGAACTACAAAAACAAGTTTGAAATGGCACTTGTAGAATAACAAAGCACTTAAATGTAAGAAATACTACTTTCTGCTAGAAATGCCCCCCTTTAAGATTAGATTGCAAAGTGACATTCCCACTGAAATCAGTCATAGGTTTCATAGTTTTATTATGAAACAATAATGGTATGAGCCCCACCATAGCTCACCCTTTACTCAAAGGAAGTAGCCATCTATATCATTCTCCTTACAGTAGTTGACAGTCTGCACACTTTTCATCCTTGCATCATAAAGCTGTCTAGTAGAAACTTTTAGTTTTCAGTCAAAAAAAAACTTGTATAATTATATAAGTGAACAGTTATTGGATGTTTAACCTAGTTCTGTGGTACCATTGAAAGGATGAAGATTAAGTTGAACATAGACATTTACTGTATTTTAGTCAGGAAATCAATGAGTTTTTTATTTTAACTGTGTGTACTAGAAGTTGCCTTAGAAAAAGGCAGCTACGCCTTAAGAATGAACACATTGCCCTACTCTACATCTCCACATAATTGTCTAGTTTTAAAATGCCATAGTGGCTCCATAAACAAGCTCCACTGTGTGGCTTGTTTAACAATTAAACAGTGCCACCAAATTTTAGAAACAGTGTAATGTCGGGGACTGGGCTCTTAGTCATAGGCATGTCTTAACTGACTAACATTCATCAGGCCATGGTGATTCATGCAGGTCACCTTTTCTTTGCAACATTTTGATAAATGCATCATAGCCAGACCCATGCTATATAAAATCTTACCATTCAGTTACCTCATTTTCCTTGAAGTAGGAAAAAAACAATTTTAAGTTGTTGCTGTCGACATGCTTATATGCAAACAGCATGGCTCAGATAGTAACAGCAAACAGCAAAGATTGATAATATGCAGCCCAATGCCCAGAGGTCAAACCTTAACAGTAAAAACACATTCACTTGATGATTTAGGCCCCAAATCCTTACCCTTGGAAAGCTACCTGATGTCTTCTGCAGTCCTGTTGTTCTCACTGGAGTCGTCTGGAAATCTGAAGATGGTGAGGAGAGTGAGATGGAACTGCTGGCTGCAGCTGTTTTTAACCTTTCACTCTCCACCCCCTTCAGAGGCCTCCCACCCTGTGGATTGCCCTAATGGTTCCTCCACCCAGGGTGGAAGCAGATCTACTCCCCACTCCTGTGGGTGGAAACACAACTGCCTGCCTAAATCCAGGTTACAGGGAAGGGGACCCAGACAAAGGGATTTCTGCTGCAATGCTTTGCCAGACTTTTTAAAAGAACATATTTTAAAATAGTTTTTGTACGTTGTATAACCAGTTTTCTAAGTCATGTTTCAGATATTTCCAGATACTTTATGATATAGCTAAAGAAATTCTGTCTGGTGACCCACAGTAGGACTACAGACAAGCAGGTAATTTCTTAAGAGATATCACAGAAATTTCAGGAAATAACAGGACATGTGTTTTGCTGCGACTGTATTTGAGAAAAGGCATGCTACATAAAGCAATACCATCTAGTAATGAAAGTACAGTACAGTAAAATGAGTTATCTGTATGATAGGAGGAAAGAATCTCCTGTTTGCTAAATACTGTAGTTGGTGCTGCTGTCTTTAGGATTCAGAGTCCATGGTTTCATTCCCAAGAATGTCTGAAGGTGTTAATGCCCATGTAGAGAGGACAGACATAACAGCTGGACCCACACTAGGAAAGTGAAAGTGTTGTAGTACTGTTTATTAGAAAAGGCAGTCTATGAAAAGCAGTACCATCTATTAGTGAAAATAAAAGTAGTTCTCTTCAAGCTAGGAAGAAGAAAGTGCAATTTTGCTAAATAGAATTGCTGTATCTAGGATTCTGAGCCAGTGATAAGGAGACAGTCATAAAAGATGAACCAAAGAAAGGGGAAGTGTTGTTGTACTGTGCATGGGAAAAGGAAGTCTGCTCTAAGGGCACTAGGTCAGACACGAAAATACAAATACAGTGCTGTCCAAAATAGCACCACTACAAGGGTACCTGCAATAACAGTGCCTGCTGAGAAAACAGTAGCAGAATGCAAAATGTAAATTTATATTTTTGCAGGGTGGGCTCCACTCCCCCAACCACCAATGTGAGGACTCTGCTTCCCACACCCCTGGTACTAAAATAATCAATTTCAAGATGGAGTTAGATTTTAGGGAAAAGTGTAACTTGGTTGGGGAGGTACTGTAAAATGAGACTTGTGAAAATTTTCAGAAATCCATCTCACAGTAAAAGATTGGTGACTGGGACCTGAATCCTGGTCTCCAGAACTCTTCTAGCTGAGCTGCTCTGTGCCTTAACCCTCTCCTCCATTAGAACAGCCCAGCCAGCATCAAACTTTTTCAAGTCCTTGTTATGGCCCTTCAGTCACTCCCTGGGATGGCCAGATACAGGGGTAGCAGTAAATGCATTTTGCTGTTCTACTCCTGTTGCTGTCCATGAGACACTCTTTTGATAGTGCTGTTCTTTCATGTGGTGTTAAGGTTGCATTCATTTGACTGTATAGGACTCAAAGCAATGTCATCTAGTACTTAAAGTAAAAGGAGTTCTCTAAAAACCAGGAGGAAGGAATGTCCTTTTTGCTAAATGGTTAGAGATGCTGGTCTGGATTCTCTAAACACCTGGAAGGTGCAAAAAAATGTGCAAATCCCCAAATATTGTGCAGTTGTGTAAAAATGGGGTAAGTGCTTTACATAAAATGTCTGTATCTGTGGGGAAGATACACTGGACTGCATAAAAAAGTTTAGCTGTGGAAGATCCTGAGCAAAAAATCCCATTGAAAGGTGTTATTTATTTATTACTTATTTATTTAGTTTTTGTTGACCGGGTAAGTGTACTAGGCAAATCCTGCCTATTTTCTGGCATGACCTGGGGGAGGGGGATATGGTTGAAGGCCAACTGACCTTGAACCAGATTAAGCTGTTGGTGATATTTTTAGTGAATGGGGGGAAATGTGGCCAGGGCCCCTGGAAAATTTCCCTATTCTGCCTGCAGGAATGCTGTTACTTCCTGTCAACAGGATGGGCGAGCCCAGTTTGGAGCCCTACAGAGGAGGAGGTGAACAGAGGGAGATGGCTGGTACACCTGCAGGGGAGCAGATCTCCAACCCTGCAGATCCAGCACAGGAGATCCTGGTGGAGGAAAACTCTGACCATGATATGGAGGAGTCTGCAGTTTGTCAAGATGATGGGCAGTTCCCACAAACAGAAGAAAATCTGTTAAGATATTTTCTTGTGCAAAAGAGAATGAGAGCTCTGGAACTGTTAAACAAAAACAATACCAAAGTATCAGTGCCAGAATATATGAGGAGCAGTGTGGACATTGAGTAAGAACACTTGGGACATGAGAACAACAGCGCCTTGCTGCCAGAGAAGCGCAGTGTGTGGCAAGGAAAGGAAGGAGACACTGAAAGTTTGGGCATGACAGACAAGAGTGACACAGCAGCATCAATGAAGTCGCTCACATCTGAGAAAATGCCCAAACTTTCAATGGAGCTGAGGGCCTTGCACATTGGCGTGAAACAAAATCCAAGCAAAAGAATGATGTAAGTAGAGCTTTTCTTGATGTTACTTGGCATAGTAGCTGTTCTATGGAAACAGAGGCAGTGGTTGAAGATGAGGGTCAGGCCCAAAAAGGGAAGGGGGTGAAGCACAGCATATGAGGCCAGGAAGAGTATCCACAACACCACAAAATACTCAACAACCTGAGAAAAGGGGGAAAAAACTGAAGAAAACACTGCAACAGACAGGATGGTACCAAAATGGATTAGGACAATGGGTACCTGACTTAAGTCATAGTTCTTGCCCCAACACAGAGAAGGAATGCTGTGTGATTACAATATCTAGGAGGCCTAGAGGAAACTCCAGATAGAATTTAAGTGGGAAGAACTTTAATAAAGGAGTCCATGCATTTTTATCTCAAATGAAATATATGCATTATTCCATGCTTCTGGTGAAATGATATATGATAACAGTTTTAAAACCCCAATTGGCTTGGATAGATTTTGGGCCTCTTATGAAAAAAAAATACAGTGCCCTTGTTGCCCTTTAGGGCAATGCCACTGACCAAGCCAAGAGTAAAACTAGTGACTATCCTATTCCAAAATAAGGGGGTTAACATGCAAGACATCAAACATCGGCTATCAAAAAGATATGACCTTACAGGAGAACTGCAGGCAATATTGGATGAAGAACACATTTGGACGGGGGGGTGGGGGTGGAAATTTAAAGTAAAATTGCATTTAATACCTGCAGGGCCTAAACACCTTCTGAGTTGCTTTTTCCTAGGAAAAGATCATGCACACTGTTTTTAACAGGGCAGCCGAAAACATGATTTAAATGTGGGTCTATACAACACCTCAGTGATACATGTGACCACATTAAATGTAGTTTATGTCTAGAATATGAACATACAAATTCAGGATGCACAAGTGACTTAAAGTGTAACCTATGCGAGGAACAAGGCCATGCATATAGGTCCTGTCCCTGGGTATCACACAATAGAGAAGAATGGCCAGACCAAGATAACATTGTTATAGATGTGCAAAAAAGAAGTATGGAAAGGAAAAAAGAGAACAAGAGCAAATGTAACAACAGGAAAGTGCGGGGACAAACCAAAGAACTACAACACAGCCGGTGAGTGAACAACAATTGCTCAATGAAATGGCAGTAGATGAAATAAGGACCTTGCAGGAAAAAGGACAACCTGACCCACTGATTATTGTAGTGAAGGAAGGAATACAACCAACAGAGGAATCACTGGAGACCTGAATATCCAAAGGAATGAGGCAGAAGAAAACTCTATGCCACCCCCCAAAATGACTCTAGTACAATCAAAGAAAAGAATAATAACAAAACAACAGCCGAAAGTGAAATTGCCAATGACAGTGAAATTAAAAAAATATACTGACCATCTCAAATAGGTATAAGCCACTACAACCACAGGACTCAGATTAAGAAGAGGAAGATTTAACAAAACAGTTTAAAAAGTTAGGGAACAAAGCAAGAAAGCAGTAGGGGCTAAAGCATGAAGAAGTAAAAGATTGAATAAGGATGCCTAATGTATCACTAATGGAAGCCCCTTACATCTACAGAATTGCGTCATTGAATGCAAATAGCATTAAAAATTCCTGGAGATGTTTCGTTACTCTTTCTGTCATAAAAGACTATAATGCGGACATCTGTTTTTTGCAAGATACCAGATTGAATACTGTAACAGAAATTAATGCTGCCTCAAAACTCTGGTGTTGGGGTCCTTCCTTTTTTCCCTACTGTCTAGAGAGATGTGATGGGGTGGGTATATTGTTTAAAGGCTTTAACTTTAAAATTAAGAGACTGGAGGACATTTGTCCAGGGTGAGCTTTATTATTGGATTTTACATATGATAACATGGTATGGAGAGTTATAAATGTATACATCTCCCAAACAAAGAAGGGAAGAATAGAACAGTTCAATGTCATCAAACCCTTTATGTTTACATGAAGGAAACTTATTTGGGGAGGACTTCATGTGTGGGTTACAATCTCAGGATAGGGGAGTTAAAACACAGAAACAATTCTGTGATACTACAGCCCTAAGAATATTATAGAGGACCTAGAACTAATAGACACATATAGACAACTACATAAGGAGGGAGGTCAGACATACCACAGAAGTACACTGGCGACAAGAATTGGTTTTATTTTTACAACAAAACAAACACTCATACTCTCAGCTTCAGTACGCCCAATAGAAAATACAGAGCATTTATTACTTTTAATTTTGTGCAGTTTTGTAAGTACAAATCAAATTGAAAAGGATATTGGAAGTTAATGTCAAAATTTACTAGAAAATTCAGAAAAAATTCAAGCAATCGGAGAGTTGTTGAATGCCAGAAAATCAGTAGTGGGGTTAGAAGATGATTTAAGTAGATGGTGGGGTGGGATGAAAAAGAATTAAAACAACTATTCCAATCAAAAGCAAGTGAAATGCCAACAGAGAAATATAAAAAATATTTAACATTAAGGGCACAATTATACAAAATCATGGCCTTGGCAAATTCAGGGTACGGACAATATGGAGAACCGATTCAGAATAAAAAAAAAGAAATGGAAGCACTACAATATTCAAGAGCACCATTTTTGTTATACAAACACCAGATAGGGACACCAGAAAAAACAGGATCAGGGAATTGTTTTGAAAGTTGTAAACAGAGAATTAGGTATTGAATTATGGATACTGTTTTTAACTCTGAAGGGGGAAGAAATAACTGATAACAGATACAGGTTGTAGCATAATATATGCAGTCAACATTCTCTATAACAAACATTTTGGAGTTATATTTGCAACAGTTCCTGCAACAAATTAAAGTCCTCGAATTGACAGCACAGGCAAAAGAATAATTGATATCCCCTATAACAAAAGGAGAGGTATTAGAGGCAATACATAAATTGAACAATAAAACTTTGCCTGGACTGGATGGCCTGACAACAGAATTGTATACATCTGTGAAAGCAGAGCCTGCAGAAATCCTGATGGTGGTCTTTAATGAAATGCTGGAAACAGGTGACATAGTCCTTCAGGTAGGAATCTCTTTCCATATACTTTTACATAAAGAAGGGGATAGAAGGGATTTGAATAATTGACATCCTATTAGTCTTATGAACACTGATATGACAATTTTTTTTATAATTAATCATCTTTATTGTTTTCACAAACATCCCAACCACATAAACAGAAGATGAAGTACTGAGCTGAAAGTGCAGAACAGAGTCACACAAAACACCCAATTGCTAACTTCACACTTTCAGTTGGAATATGAAACATCCTTCCTCCCCTCATCCCCCCCACCCAAGGTTACGGAAAGAAAGGAGCACCTTAGTTATCTACCCAAAGGCATTCTAGGAGACCAGTTTCCAAGCCATAAGGAATGTTTCTAAAGAGCACCAGAGCGACATATATGACTTCTACCTGCCTTGCATATATGCGATATGTTTCTCCAACTGCAGCGCTAAGGTGCATTCACTTACCACTCCATCAGAGATGGGGCTTATCAGTCGACCAACATCTTAAAATTAACAATTTATACAGCTGAAACAAAGCGACATTTGTGCCTTTCTAATCTTAGGGGTGCCTGCTGGAAAAAGACACAGCAAACATGTCTCAGGGGTGAACATATTAGTTAAGCCAAGGATAGGGTCTAAGAGGCTATTAATGGCACTCCAAAAGTCCTGCATTACAGGACATGACCATAACATATGATATAGAGTGCCGTCCTCCTTCTTGCATTTCCAGCAAAGAGACATGTCCTTTACCCCACGCCTACATAGACGAGATGGAGTTAGATACAAATGATGCATTATGTTGAAATGCACCATCCTGAGTCTATCTTGCTTTATGCATTTATACATTGTACTCCAGAGCTTTTCCAAAGGTCAGGGTGTCGAGGATACCTAACTCCTTACCCAGTAGTAACAGACCCTCAGTGGAGCCTATGATCCCAATCCTGAAGTAACTGTAAACTTTGGAAACTGCGCACGGTTGTACAGCTATAGCTAGAAGGGCATCGATATCCTTGACCCCATAGTCAGCTGGGGATGTCTGAGGAAAACCGAGCTAGGCCTTACTAAGTTGCAGCCACTTGAACAAATCGTCCATAACACCATGAGACTTCATCAAGTGATCGAAGGTGGCCAGACCATGTCGCCAGAAGTCTGAGACTGTAAAGTGACTTATCTGGGCCAAAAGGCCGTGTAACACGGTAGTACCCACCTTAATATACGGGTTTTCAAAAATAGGTTGGCTGTCTGATAGATACCATTTGGACCCAAGATAGTGTTGCAATTGTTGAAATGCCTTTAATGACCATCCCATAGGGTTATTTTTCAGAGGTTTAGGGGTAGCTGATGGGAAACAAATAGTAAGGCCATAAGAGCTCTTTGCTCTCTTCGCTAGACCATGCTCGATGTCCAGCCATAAGGTAGATAGGCAGTGCCTACTCCAATCACTCCAAAAGCACAATTTACAAATGCATGCCGCATAATATAGAAAAAGAGAAGGAGCAGCTTAAGCCACCTCTAGCTTTGGGGTTGTCATTAAGATAAGATCTAGTGGTACTCTTCCCTGCCATAGAAAGATTAAACATCCTCTGTAAATTAGAAAACCACCTTCTCGAAAAGGTACACCCAACATACCAGAGGTATAATATTCTAGGCAAAATATTCATTTTAAGATATTCAACCTACCCCAAAGGGACAAAGAGAGCAATCGCCACCTGTCCAAATCTCCAGATATGGTTTGAACTAGGCTGCCTAAATTGTTCCTAATCATCATGCTCTGGTTTGTGCTAATGTTGATACCCAAGTATGTTAATGATTTTGCCTCCCAGCAAAAGCCAAAAGTCAGCAAGTCTGCCTTTATAACATTAAGATTTAATGGAAGGATCTTCGTCTTTACTCGATTTAACTTATAGTAGGATACCTTGGAGAAAGAATCGATTTTTGTCCAAGATAGCCGGAGTAAGTCTCGGATTTTCAATGTGTAGTAACACATCATCAGCATAAACCGAGTGTGTATAGTTAGTTTCCCCCACCTGTATACCTTTAATGAGCGGATTTCCTGCCAATCTGTGCAAGAATGGCTCTAGGTATAAGTTAAATAATAGCGGGGACAAGGGACATCCTTGCCTCGTGCCTTGCTCTAACTTTATTACTGGTGACAATATCCGTTGCATAACTCTAGCAGAGGGAAAGGAATATAAAATTTGCACCATCTCAAGAAAACCTCTGGTAAACCAAAGGCCGACAGAGTAGCAAATAGGTAATCCCAGGACACTCTGTCGAATGCCTTTTCGGCATCAAAGGCAGTACTGCTGGGGTTTTGGACTCTTTGGCCTCCAGGATAAGGTGTAATAGTTTCCTCAGGTGATCTTGGGGTGATCTCCCCACCATAAAACCACTTGTTCCCTGCTGACCAGTTTGTCCATAACTTTGGACAACCTGTTATAAGAATTTCATAAAATTTTAATGTCCGTATTTAGAAGAGATATAGGGCAATAACTGTCCATACTAAAGGGATCCTTCCCCTGCTTCAAAATTAATGAAATCATCGCCTCTTGGAAACTTGGGTAAGATAGTCCATTGTCAAACCAATACTGGAAGACTTCCAACAAGATTGGGGATACTAATGGGAGACAAACCTTGTGAAAATTGCTGGGGAACCCATCAGGGCCAGGGGACTTGTCTAAGGGCATCTGTTGGATACCTTGATGGATCTCTAGAACCGAGATTGGGGCACCCAAAAAGGCTGTATCCTCCTCAGCTAACTTTGGCAGTGCAACTGAACTGAGATATGAGGTAATATCATCTGTTGAAGGTTTGGATTCTGGATCTACCGTATATAACCTCTGGAAATACACCCCAAAGGCCTTCGACATTTCCCCCGGGTCCGTGCAGACCTGGTTACCCTACCCATCTGAATGCCGCTATGAAATGAACTGAGTCTAAATGAGCAGTTTGCATGGCGAGTAACTTCGACTTTCTCCCCTATATCCAGATATTGGAGCCTCATCTGCAAAGGGCCAGTTCCGCCTGCTGCAATATTAAACCAGGTATTGAGTTTGCGACTGATGAAGCCTTGCCCAATTTGCCTCGGTCAAATGGGATAGAACTATTCTCTCGTCCCTGATCGAAGTTAGTAGGGAGTCAATTTCTCCCTCTGAGCACGTTCTTTCTAGAGGCTATCTTAATCAGCTCTCCCTTAAGGAGCATTTTAAGGCAGCCCAAATTAGGTCCCTCTGGACTACTGAGCCTTGGTTATCTTCCAAGAAGCGCTTGATAAACTCTTTAATGTGCCTCAGGGAGGATTCTTCCTTCAGCATCTGACAGTTTAGTCTCCATTGCGGGGAGTGTCTACACCCCAGGGCTAACCTGTATACCAAACTAACCGGCGCATGGTCAGATATTACTCTAGCAAATATATCCGCCTGAGTTATACCGGGCATCGTAGATGAGCTGACCAGAATGTAATCTACTCGTGAATAAGTCTTATGTACCAGAGAGAAAAAGGTGTATTGCCACAACACAGGATTAAATATGCGCCAAGCATCAACCAAGGCGGCCTTGTTGATGAGATCCTTCAAGGCCCTTTGTGCAGGGATAAGCCTCACTTTACACGATCTATCTAGGTCATTCTGAAGAACTAAGTTCCAATCTCCCCAATACCGTAAGCTTTTCGGGATCGGATACCACCAGGCCAGCAATTTCATGAAAAAAAGCTGGGGAGTCACAATTGGGCGGTATATAGAGCCAAATAAAATAAATGGATTCAAGCAGACCATGACCAATAACATATCTACCTTCAGGGTCCCAACTCTCGTCCACCAATTTAAAAGGAATGTTCCTAGCAATAAGGATGGCAACCCCCCCTCTTTGTGGATGTCCCTGCCCCAAAAACTTGTGCTACCCACGCCCTTCTGAAGTAATAGATGTCGCTTCTTTTTAAATGTGTCTCTTGAAAAAACACAATTTGCGCTCCCAATTGACGTAGGTGTCTTAATATAATTTGTCTCTTGACCCTATCCTTGGCTCCTTTAACGTTCCAGCTTATAAACTTGTATAAATTGCTCATTAAGCTCAATTGTATAATTAAAGGAGAGATGCATACAGAATGTCTCGGTAGGCTGTGCCACAACACTCCTTAAGAGTATTGCAAGCTCCCTGACTCAATACATCAAAGTTAGGCTCCGTCAAAATGTAACCTTGGTATCCCACCCCCAATACTCCAAATCGACCACATCCCTTTGAAGCCCAATCCATCCCCCCTTATGAAAATCACCTCAACGAAGCCCTCCCACCCCGAAACAATGCACGTACCCCAGTTCCAAAGAACTGCCCTCCTAAACATAACACACCACATGATTCACCTCCAAACAGCCCGATCTGCTCGACCCCTCCCCTGGGCTCCCCCAATGAAACCCACTACAATACAACTACTCCGTGATATCGAACTAGCCTCATTACAGGGATCTTGTGCCCTAACTATATAAAGATTAACCCCAACAAACTAGTGCCAGCTACTGTCCGAAAATTAACTTAAAGCATTAGCTGATCCTCTTTGGGTGGTCTTAATAGACCAATACCAAAATTAATTAGCACCCAAGTGACCACTGACTCCTTGTACATATGTATGTGAAAAAAAAAAAGGGGGAAAAGGGGAAGAGGAAAAAATCAAAGAAAATCCTTCGTATTCTGATCCTAGAGACAAGTCCAAAACACATGAAGTCACATAATATAAAAATTAATTCAGAAGAACTATTATGAGACACTGCAATTCTCCTATTTAGCCATCACAGTGCAGGTGCTCCAAGTTCAATGGTTCCTACACTGCCAATGTCGATCCCAGGCTTCCACTCATGCCAGCTCCCTTGGAATGTCCAGTGACTTCTCTATATAAAAAAACAAAAAAAAAAAAAAACAAAGGAGGGGGAAGGGGGAAAGGAGGAGAGGAAAGTCCATCAAATTCAAATCCTGCAGATAGGTCCAGGCCACGTGAAGTCACACACTATACAGAGTTAATTTGGAGAGTTCAATATGAAGCTCTACAGTTCGTCTTTTAGCAACTCCAATGGCAGGCACTCAAAAGTCGATGGATCACAACGTCAACCAATGTCGGTCCCAAGTCTCCACTCATTCCAACTCCCCCGTAGAACGGGGTTAGTACTGCACACTGTGGTCTCATGTGGGGTCCCTCCCCGATAGGTGACCAGCCCCCCCCCAAAAAAAAAAACTAGTGGGGCTAATCTGAGTTGTATCTTCAGCCTAAAATGCCAGTGACCTGAGATGAAGGAGTTAGTGAACTCAGAAGTACCCAGAATCACACAGTGACTTAGCTGCATAGTAAAAAATAATATAGGTCAACCTTGCCCACATCAGGAAGACCGATAAGCAACATAAAGATTCTGTCATGCATAACCGCAGACTGCCACCAGGGGGCGAAAGACATAACTCCTCCGACTGCCCCCAAGTATCATATTTAGGACTTCTTGGTATATCCCCAGAGGGGCTAACTATTTATTCACTGAGGCCATCAGGATTCTCAACTGAAACAGTAAGATCGCCAGATGCAGAGTTCAAAACTAGAGAGAGATCACTAAGTATATTCACTTAAAGAGATCCGGGAAAATGACCTTCAACTCTTGCATTGCTTGCGCATAAGATTCGAATGATAGCCACTTCTCCTCGTGTTTTACCAGCAGGATTGCAGGGTATTTAACCTTATATGGCTTAGATGCTGCCACCAGCTTAGAAACAATCGGGTGCAATTCCTGTCTTCGTACTCTCACCGAGTGAGGTAAATCCTGGATGATATGAATCTTCTTGCCCTCCCCATAATAGCTCCTTCACATCCCTTGCTTTGACGAGAACATGCTGTTTATCTAAATAATTCAAGAACCTCAAAATTAGTGGCCTGGGTGGCTGGCCCTGGGCAGGTGGCGGGCGCAAGGCTCAGTGGGCTCTCTCGATAACATACTCCCCCCCCTCCCGGGGGAGGAGCGCCTGCTATTTTGTGGCAAAATTTCTGAAGAAAAGTAATTACTGAGTTTCCTTCTTCCTTTTCTGGTATCCCAATAACTATTAGGTTATTCCTTCTACTGCGGCCTTCTAAATCCTCTAACTTATCTTCTGGTTTCTTCATTCTCTGTTTTACACTGACTAATTCTGTTTCGTTCCTGTCTTGCTTATTTTCCAATGAAGTAATCTTGACTTCTGTGTCCCCGACCCTTCTAGACAAAACATCCACCGCTTTTTTAATATCTTGCAAGTCTTCTGAAATAGGCTAATGAGTCGTCTGGAGAGGCTGCATGATTTCCAAGAATCTGGTTTCCGACAAGGGAGTGTCGGATATGGGTAGCTTAGAAAGACTTGCGGCCTGCTGTTTGGCCCACTTTGTGGCCTTCTCTTTCTCTGGTGTCCGGGGAGGCGAATGCCTCGGCGGCACCTTCTTCATATAAATTTCCATTCGCTAACTGAATTCAGACTCTGGATCACAGAACACAAGCACACCACTCGTTTTGAGACGATTTGGCTATAGGAATACCGCTATAAAAGGCAAAAATGAAGAGGTTAACTGTGGAGCTCCGGGAGTACACTGTCTGCTCTCAGGCTGCCATCACGTGACCCTGATAAGACAATTTTAATGAAAATTTTAACAGTAAAACTAGCTTTAATAGCACCTTTTTTAATAACAGAAGGTCAAACATGTTCAGTGATGGAACACAGTATCCATGACTCATTCTAATCAGAGAGATGGTAGAAATAGTGGATCATAATCTCACATCAGGATTCATACTGACTCTTGGTCAAGAAAAAGTGTTCAATAGGGTGTCCCATGTCTATATGAAGGAGGTACTACACAGTGATGGCATTCCAGAAACTTTTTGTAATTGGCTTCAACTGATTTATAGAGTAGCTGTGGCAAAACCCTTGATAATTGGGTTTCAGAGCTCAATTATAAAACTTGGAAAAGAGTGTCCAGTGAGCCCATTATTGTATGTGTTCTGCATAGATCCCTTGTTAAAATCTATGCATCAAGACAAACAGATTAAAGGACCAATAATAGGACAATCAGGACATTCTCTGGCTATTATGGCCTATGTAGATGATATATGTTTACAAGAGGTGGATGCACCTACAGGGAAAAGAGCTTTGGAAAAAGTTATGGAATATTCCAAAATGTCAAGAGCAAAGATTATCACATAAAGTGTAAAGGATATAAATTGAGTGAGAACACAGAAAAAACAACAAAATGAGCAAATAAAATTCTCAGAAAACATTGAAATTCTGGGTATCTACTTTGGAAAGGGGACGTGGCAAGTTATAACTGGAATTTGAAACTAGAAGAGAGGAAGAAAAAGGTAAAAATTTGTAGAATATGGCAGCAAACCAAAAATGAAAAAGGTGGCAATAGTGAAAACGTATCTATTGCTGATTTTTACATATATTAGTGTGGTATCTCTAACCTTCCATTTTTAAGAAAAGTTATTGAGAAAGTGGTAGTGCTTCAATTGGAAGAGCACCTCACATCTCATGAGTTATACGAACCCTTCCAGTCAGCTTTTTGTGCCAGACATAGCACCGAAACTGCACTTGTTCGGGTGCAGAATGACCTTCTCAGGGCTAGAGACCGGGGAGATAAGACAATTCTGGTTCTCCTCGATCTCTCATCAGCATTGACACTGTGGACCATTGTGCTGCTGCTTGCCTTGGGACCTATGTGGACTCACCGTAATGTCATTAAATGGTTGAGTCCTTTCTTACTAACAGGAGGCAGCGGGTTGTGATGGGAAATTTCTCTTCTACACCTGGTCTGCTTCTTTGCGGAGTTCCCCAGGGGTCAGTACTGGCTCAATGTTGTTCGCAGTGTACATGCTGCCTCTGGTGGGATCATTAGGAAATATGGCTTGAGTTTTCATTGCTATGCTGATGATACTCAGCTATATTTTCCTTTGCCCAGGAACATCCAGCAGATGGATGTGATTAATATCTGTCTGACGAGATTAACGACTGGATGGCCTCCAGCTGGTTGTGGCTGAACCCGATAAGGCGGAGGTATTAGTAGTGGAGTCGAACAGAGCTCATGATAAGATGGCCTCTGACACAGAAACTGGGCTTGTCCTAGGGTGTGTGCCATTGAAGGCCTCCGCTTGATCTTGAAATCTTGGCGTGATTCTGGACAGAGATTTAACCATGGAGGCTCAAATATCCTCTGTGGTTCGTACCTGTTTTTACCATCTCAGAAACATTGCCAGAATTAAATCTCTTGTTCCACCTCTGGTCCTCCCTACTTTGATACATGCCTTAGTCACATCTAGGCTTGATTACTGTAACGCGCTCTATCTCGGGGTCACGGGAGGATCTCTCCGCAGATTGCAGCTGGTGCAAAATGCAGCTGCCCGGTTGTTGACTGGGCAACAAAAGTTTTGTCATTTTACACCTGTTCTTCGTGAATTGCACTGGCTGCCGGTCAGGTGGAGAGTCCTCTTTAAGGTGGCCCTTTTCACCTATAAGGCCCTACACGGGCAGGGCCCTGGTTACCTGTTAGATCTTCTGTCACCTGCTCTCTCCATGCGCCCTCTTCGCTCCTCCAATGAATGCCTCCTGACCATTCCCAGAACTAGGTTGAAATCAGCCGGTGATAGGGCATTTAGTGCCGTGGCCCCTTTTCTGTGGAATTCCTTACCAACTATGGTCAGAGAGGCTTCATCGGTGGATGTTTTTAAGGCTCAATTAAAGGCCTTTTTCTTTTCTAAGGCAATTAATCTAGTTTAATTTATGGTTCGATATAGATTTATATTTAAATATTTAGCTTTGAAATCATTTGTATTTATATGTCTACTTTTATATTTATTATGTTAAAATGCTTGTTTTAATTGATTGTACTGCGCCCAGAGCCTCAGGGATTGGGCGTCTTTTAAATAAATTTTGCCTTGCCTTGCCTTGCCTATTTCCAATCCTAAAATGCTTTGAAGTCACAAATCTGAGCATGGTGTTCCAAATTATGTGGGGCAGTAGACTGAATCTGATAAAAAAGGGATTCTATATAGGAGCTATAAAAATGGAGGACAAGCAGTTATAAACCCAACAAGTTATTATGTCAGAATTTTTATCTATGCTAATTTGTGAATTTTGTTAGTAACAAATAACAAGAGCCGGAAAGAGATAATGGCAGTATGGATAGCTCACTTATTGTCACAAAGGAATCAAGGTTATAATACAGTAAAATGAAGCAATACAATGCCTGTATACATGCACTCAGTAGTGGAAAAAATTAAAACAATGGAAACTTAAAATAACATAGATCTTAACAATAGATGGGAAAACATTATATAATACTATTCAAGATCAGGAGTTTGCTCGAGAACCAGGGTATAAAAACATATCTGAGACAGATTACCTTGTGAAAGAAAAATATTTGGTAGACAAAAAGACCCCTCCCCGGTTGTGGGATGTGATATGGCTGTGTAGCCATGGAAAACTAGGGGTGAAAGGAAATGCTAAGCACAGGTGTAGAGAAGAACAGACTTGTCCTAGAATGGGCTGTGAACAAGAAGAGGAAATAATGGAGCATTTTCTTATAGAATGTCCATTTGCTAAAGAAGTATGGGGGAACATTGCAACAAGCTAGAGAAATAATACATAGCAGCAGATACTGTATCATGAAGTGATTACTGGACAATCTAGAGCTTTGGTTTTAATAGAATAAGGAACATTACCCCTGATATTTACGTGTATTAAATTCATTTTGTGGCAGGTACAATGTAAATATGTTATACAACAAATAGTTGCAACACCTTTAACAGTAGTGTTCAAGATTGAAAAAGATCTGGCCGGCCCGCCGGCATAGTATTGACAAGATTTACCGCTTGCGGCTGCTAGACCGGGTTCGAGGGCAGGACTCGGGCTGCTGGAAGGGTCGCTGGGGGAAGAGTTGAGCACCCAGAGGCTGCTCTCCTCCTCCAGGGTGGGTGGGATGCATGTCCCACTGCTCTACCGACCTGGGTGACCACAGGTGGAGGTGCAGTGGGACTGCAGAAAGAAGGAGGGATGTGGGCGGGAGCTGAGGCGCTCGCATGTCTCGACATCGCCACCCTTAGCTCCCCTAAGCGTGCCTACGTTCTGTGGGAAGGGACAGAAAGAGAAAACCCACAGTGCTCCCTGTAGATGGCTCCAAGGCCCAATCCTAGGACTCAGCCGGCACCGATGACAGCGTCCCTCCGATGAAATACAGACACATCAGGATGGTAAAATTGGGGTTCCCATCCTGTACCCACCTGGGGGGGGTACAGCCAAGGCTCCATGTGGGGGGGATGGACTGCACCGATGCTTGGCATGAGGAGTAGGGATGTATGAGGCCATTACAGGAGTTTCCCGAAGAAAGGAAGTACTGTGGTGAGAAGGGGGCATAAAGAGAAAATAATAATAAAAAAAAAAGATTGAAAAAGATCTGAGAAAGCAGTATCATTTTGATCAGGTGAATATGACGAAAAAAGGTTATCTCAGAGATGGGAAGGAGTCCCACAAGGCATTATTGGAACTAGTCAAATTGTACAACCATAATTTTATTTCAGCAAAATAAAACTGGGGAGGCAGAGTGTATATAGTGAGGAACAGGCCAGAGCAGTATTAAATAGAGGGGATTTCAATGTTTAACGTATGGAAAAACTGATATGTAATGGATTTAGAATTTTTAAAGAAAATAATGTTTATGATTATTGTATACTGTGTTTTTGTTTATAATTCTGGTTTTGAATTACTTTGTTTACATTTATTCAAATGAAAATTCCACTACTCTTTTCAAGAAGTGCCATGGGAACTTTAACATTGACCTGAACTACCACTGGAACAGAAAGATGGGACCTCAGTTTAACATCTCATCCAAAAGATGGCACATCAGGAGTGCAGCACCCCCCTCATGCTGCACTATAGTGTCACTATTGGGATTTAACCCATATCCCTTTAAAGACTATTCTCAGCCACTGTTTTTCCACAGTTGTGGAAAAAATGTTGAACACATGCTGCACTAGAGTGTGAGGTGAAACTCAACCTGAGCAAAAAGCAGTGTACTAACAATTGGGATACAATTATAGTGGGGGTTCAGGTACCAGCAACTGCAAATCTGTATGCTGTATAGTAGTGTCAGCTGTTACAACACAAATAGCACACATTTTAATTGAAAGTCAGCAAACCACAACCACAAAAACCAGTGCAGTCCATAAAAGGAGCCACACAGACAGTAAAGGCAGAGGTGGTAACAGCCAGAAGTATGTGCTATAGATGCAGGAGGAAGAAACACCTCAGAGAGTGTGCCGCACAACCAACAGATACATATTGCCACTGGGTGCAAGGTCCTGCTGGTACTGTACAGGTGGTGCTACCATGGTCCCAGTTGTTGGGCTGTCTGCTTGCTTTGCTGGGAGTGCTGGTTCTGCTGCAACTTTTGCAAGACTGTGAAAGCCTCCTGCTCCACTTAATAATGAGCACCTGCTGTTGTTCTGCCTGCTGGGTCTTTAAACTTATTTTTGCAGCTGTGGAAAAAAAATGTTACAGATTTTCATCACTTGTGGAATTTCGCAACTCACCTGTTTTGCGATTTTTCACAACTGCTGAATTTTTCTTTGTGAATATGCCACAACTAAATTTCTGCAGAGCTGCAAACCATTTTTCCACAACTACCGACTTTTTGGTTCTCTTTGAGAATCCAGACCACTGTATTTAGAGTTCAGGGACCCTAGTTTTATTGCCAGCAATTGCTGGAAGTGTTTCTGCTCAAGTGGAGGAGACTTACAGACATAACAGGTGATCTTAGGGAAGGGGAAGTGATGTGGTACAAGTTTATTAGAAAACACATTCTGTACAAAGCAATACCATCTAGTGGTGAATGCTACTGCATGAATGACAAGAGTCATGCAGGACTATCTACTAACAGAAATGAGACCTCTAATCTGGTGGTCATCAAGATTGAAAGTATGAAGTAGAAGAATTACTCTAACCTCTAAGGTAGGTGACATTCTCCCTAGCTGTGTAGTCATCTCTACTGCCTATGAAACTCTGGGTCCCATGATTAATTCCCAGAAAAAGCTTCTGTTTTTTCTACTAAGAAGAGGGGACAGACATAGCAAGTATTATAAAAAGGGTCTCAGAAATGCTGTAATGTGGTTGTCTGTGAGCCTTCCAGGATACTTACATTAATTTCTGTTACACTGTCATGTATAGCTGGATCACCATGAAGTATGAATTCTTCCTATCAGCATTACATTCTCTAGCATTGCTGAAAGACTGGAATGCTTTCTGATTCTGAATCGGTATTCTTAAACAGTTGGTGGATGAACTACTTTATAAAAAAATCTCCCTCTCAATGAGGAAAACATTCAAATGTGCTCTTCTAGAACTTTTCTTGAGGAGTATTTTTATAATAGCAATATGACTCTTCCAAGATTTAGACTAACAGTGATTTAATCACCTACTAGGAGCAATATGATACTCAACTGTGCCACATGCCACATTATGCCCAAGATGGTGATTAACAAACATTAATCTAACCCCTGGTCTTGCCTTATTGCTTAATCGTTTGCCCCATTATTTTACAAAGATACTGATATGGTTCCTATATAGTTATGGATGTCAGTTCTGTTTAATGTTTGCAAAACTGAAGTCCTTCCAATCAGATCTAATAAGCAAGCCCACTTTACTGGCATGTAACCAAAGGTAAAGTACATATGAATTCTGTAATGAAAGACTAACCATTAACCATGTATAAATTGTCTACTTTAGCCATCCGGCAGCTGCTTTTAAAAATACATTCAGTTAGATATTGTGTTTTAAACTTTTGCTATGATTTTATGTTTTTGTAATTTAAGTGACATATCCCCGCCGGCTTACACTAATTTACATAAAAATAGATTATTGGACATTAATAAGCAGGATGATATGGACAAACTGTCTGTTAATAGATTTAGTCCAATATTAGCCATCCTCAAATCTGAATCTTGACTGGAGTTTTATCTTAAAATTTTGATAGAATCGAAATGAGAACACTTATTACAAAACTGGGTCAGCACCTTCATGAACATCTTGGAGCAAGGTGCAATAAGGATAAAACAAGAAACATATCTGAACATTGTATGTGTGGTGCATGTCATGTAAAACATTTAACTCATGTTATTCTACATTGTCAAATATACAAAAGGGCCAGAGAATTTGACTAGGAGATATAATTGGTTATTTTGTGTTAAATAGTGAACAATTATTGGCATTTCTTTTCACATTTCCACATCTAGAAGTACTACTGAAACTTGGCGGTGTATTAAAAAGTATCTCCATAAAGAGAATTACTGTATGTATCTTGATAGGCCTGGCATCTCAGTTAAAGGGTATCAACCCTTTTTGTATCATACTATTTCAGGTTGAAATTGCAACATTTTATGATTGCTTATCTTCCAAACGTTAATTGAAGTTGCTGCTTGTTTTATCTGCCTCCTTTCTTGGCAGTACTGGCATGCATTCTAATGGTGTAATTATATCCAGCCTTTTTATGTCTTAAATCCTTAATCTACTCTTACTGCATGCTTCTTGAAAAATAGGAACATCCACAAACAGTGCAGCCAGTCATAATGCAATCATCTTCTCTCCTTCCATGCATCATGAGTGACTACACAGTACTGGGATTGTTCACGAGTCCAGCAAAGATGCAGAGGAAGCTGATAGAAGACGGTAAACAAATACGTTTTTGTGTGGTAGCACCAATATGGTGGGTGGTGGGCAGTTCCTTTCACTTTTTAAAAGAAAGAAATGAATCTAACTCGAACTGTCAGCTACATCAACAATCTCTACAGATTGTGATAAATCACAACATGTGTTTTTGTTCAGACTACAGACACTCTGAGGCTTTAGGGGATTGACATCGTCCCTTTAATTGCTAGAATTACCCATATGAATTTTAGTTTTATAAATAAATAATCTCATAATCTTTATAAATACATAGCGTCATAACTGGAAAATTTATGGGTGTCCAATTTAATAGTAAAAATGGGTTAGACATGTTAAAATGCATAATACATCACCTTCATACAATCCTCAGTATCCATAGGCTGACATAAGACACTCTTGTTGTACTATAAAATGGCGCCGTCACCATAAAATTTACAATGTTGATTTTTCCTAAAAGTACCATTTCCTAATGTCCAGCTACATGTTGTCTCCAAAATATTTTATGAATACAGAATGTGGTTGGGCATTTTATGTGAAGAATACTTTACTTCCTTTCTATACATTAGAGATTTCAGGACCCAGTGCTTAAGGAATGTAAGTAACCAGGCCGGTATCTTTTGTAGTGTTTCCGGTTATGTGGTACTTGGCAGTATACCTTATTATGTAATAATATATGGCATTTATTTATTGGAAATGTGACAGTATTGCAGCTAAATGTATTATTTTATCTTGCACTGTTTGAATATATATGAGCATATGATCATAACTGATGTCTTCTGCATGATGTGCTATCCTCCCTTTTAAGTGATCAGTTCTTAATTGCATTCGCTAAGCAAATTAAATATTTACTTTCTTGCTTAATTTAACTAGTATGGTGATGATTGTTGTTTTTAATGATGACATTTTGTTTTGCCACACTATACTTTTCTTGCTGTCTTCTCTCCTTCTTCCCATCTCTAAGGGGTGTAGAGTGAGTAAAATGATGATGACTATGGCAATTTTCACCATAGGCATTCCTTTCCGAAGTACCTCCACAGGCCAAAACAGGTCATGCACAGGGCTCCAACAGTAAACATGCATGATACATTTAAGAAAACAAAGGTACAGCAGAATGTTCTAGGTCTATAAAAGTTTTTCTATGATGTCACAATTACTGTATTTAAATTACCTTTTTTTATAATGGTATCCTGCTTTAAGTAGAGAAGGTCACCATTCTGATGCTAAGAAGCCCTCTAAATACTAGATACAGAAAACAGAACACACACACACACACAAACCACTGCTAGTGCCTTTATTATGCATGCTGGCAGCATCTATGTAACTATTCTGTAAATTAAAAAGTCTTCATGCAATAAAATGAAAACAACTAAACTAATATTCACTAATTGAAGAGCTTTTTCTAGAAATTTCATCTGCATGAAACTCCAAAGCTCAACTCATAGCATGCTTAAAAACAAAGTAATTTTCAGTCTCTTGACATAAGCCAGCTTCATGAAAAGTTAATAGGCTGGCAGCCTAGTACTCAAGACAACAGAATAATTTGGGATATAAAGCAAAGACCAATTTACATATCTATTTTCAAAATGCAACATTTTTGAAATCCTGTTAGTTTCTAGTTATGTTTATACATACATGCACAGATGCACAGACACACATGCTATATATATAAATATATCTATCTATCTATCTATATATATATATATATATATATATATATATATATATATAGATAGATATATACATATATATATAGAGAGAGAGATCTATATCTGATATATATATATATATATATATATGTAGATATTTACTATATATACACACATTCATCAGTACATATTTATGGCAAAATAAAACTGTATTAATGCTCATTAGGGTTGCTAATGCTCAAAACGCAAACTGCACAAAAGTTGGAAAAACACTATTAGGGTTGTAAGCACAATGCCCACAAAGTTTGGAATTGTGCTACAGTATTAGGGTTCTTATGTCTAACTCCCACCCATCCTGCAACCATTATCTACCTTTATAACACAAGGCCTGTTTACAGGTACAAGAGCATGCTTCGATGATATGGTACCTCATACAGGGTTAACACATTCAAATTTGTATAAATCAATCTTAATCCCTACACCTCCCCACTCCCCTAGCCTTGTGACCAATGGGCAAAATACATATCCAGAATCATGCCTCACAGGTATGGTATTTTATATGCATTGCAGAGCTGTAATTTGAATATTTTTGGGCTGCAGTGAAGGTTTACATCCATTATATCATATGCCTTACTTGGCACACAATATTGTACACCCTTCATAAAGTAGTGGAAGTGTTAAAACTTTTAAAGTACTATACATATTGCATAGTTGTGAGTTGCTTTCTTTAAAACACATAGTGTGCTTAGAAATAATCAATACAAGTTAAATATTTGGGAAATGTATATTATGTTATGAAGGGTTCTATTGTAGCTTAATAACCAACCCCCCAGCACAGCCATGAAAGATGGTGCTTAGACCTATTGCTTAGCCTTGCATCACCATCATGGTGCAAGAAATCAGTTTCTGAGCTGGTGGTCAGTTCAGCTGGTAGATTTCAAAATATGTTAGCTAGTTCAATATTTTTGTGGCCATCATTTTCTAATGTCCAAAAATCACTTTTTGGGTAGATGCCTAGTTAACTAGTAAGCATAAAAATGTTGTAACAAAACCAAATGTTTTACCAGTCATTGGCCACCTGTCCGCCTGGCTAACTGATTGGTCCAACCCTGGTCACAAAGAAAGGGGAGTGGGGAGTGGTAGGGATTAAAGTTTCTGTATACACACTTTAATATGTTATGCCTATTTTAGGTACCATATCACGGATGTATGGCCCTGTACCTGTAGACTGTCCTTGCATCACAAGGGTAGGGGATGTGGCATGGTGGTGGGAGTTAGACATAAGAAACCTTATACTTTAATACAATTCGAAGCTTTGTGGGCATTGCACTTACAACTCTAATGGTTTATTTCCAGTCTTTGTGCAGTAGCAAACCTAATGAGCATTAACATAGGTTTTTGCCACAAATCTAACTTTTTCAAGAAATCTGTGTAGTCACTACATTAACTCATGCCATTTAAAACCCTACACAAAGCAGGAGGTAGCCCATCCATTCGGTGTGCAAGAAATCTGAGTCTGAAGCACACACATTTGCTTCATGCAGGCCTGTGCTGACTGCCCATATATCCCACTATTGATACCTGTTGCACCTCCACCTGTGGTAACCCTTGTGGCAAGTATGGTAGAATAATAATAGCCTTTACTTCTGTAAGAACAGTTCATCCTCTTGGATGCTTGATCTTTCTTTCCCCATGCCGGCCATCTGCAACCCAAAGCGCATTCCAAAACATACATTATCATTATAGAGATTGGTAGCCCTTTCACTACACCAAGTTGGCATGCATTTTGTTTCTTAGCAAAATAATATGCATAAAGTCAAAATCACAAGCACAACTACCGATCTGCCTGGAAGGAATGGAACAGATACTTGGAACAAGGTACAAGATGGAACGGGCTCTCCGATCTCTCGCCATCAGAAGGTCATTTAGTACCCATACCAAGGCTGTCTTGATGCTATGCCTTTTCCTGAAGCCAGACTGGAGAGGGTCATAGATATCATGGTTGGTTAAATGATCCTCCAGCTGCAATGTGACCACCTTCTCAATAACCTTCCCTATAAAAGGTAGGTTAGAGACTGGTCCATAGTTGGCTGGGCAGTCGGGGTCAAGGGAAGGATTTTTCAAAAGGGGGTGTATTGCTGCATCCTTTAAGGGATCTGGAAAGATCCCTCTCTCAAATGAAACTTCCACTATCCCAGCAAGGACCGGGCCGATAATCTCTACACACGCCACTAGTAGGAGTGTAGGGCAAGGATCCAAACTAAAGTAGGTTGCCAGTAAAGGGGTGGGGAGTTAGGGCTGGGTACCCTAATACCACATTGCCCTGCTGCCCTATTTGCAGGCAACTGTCAGCTCTGAGGGATGAGGTTGCCCACCTCCAGCTGAACTGGCAAGGACTAAGGAGGACTCCCCCACCCAAAGACCACCAGTGCCACAACCACTGCCTCAGAGGTTGCCATGTGTGAAGAGCAGATGGACCACAGTAGGTTCTGGGAGGGTGAGGGTGGTGGAACAGAGGCGTAGCCCCCGAGTTGCACCTCTACACAAATCATATGTCAGTTTGGCAAATCAAGGTTCCTCTATGATGACACCCTCATTGGAGACCAAGAAGAATGCTGGGGACATCCACAAGGGAGACCCACAAAAGAGTGGCAAGGGACAACACAAGGGAAAGAAACAGCTTCTGATAGGGGACTCAACTGTTAGGGGTGTAGACCTGGGGAAGAGAGAGGAGAGGGAAGTAAGGTGCCTGCCTGGTGCCATGGCTTGGAGGAACAGGAAGCGAATCCTCAGGATTGCAGAAGCAGATCACAGGAGAGGAAACTAGATATCATTGTCCACCTTGGGACAAATGACCTAGCTAGGCATGAGATCAGTGCAGTGCAGGATGAATTTGTGGAGTTGGGGAGGGACCTCAGACAGGTAGCAAGCACGATAACCTTCTCAGAGGTGCTGCCAGTCTATGGCAGGGGTGAGGCTAGGGTACTGCACACCATGTGGTTTAATGAATGGTTGCAAAACTGGTGCAGAGAACAGGGCTTTGGCTTCATTGGGACTGGGGGTCCACCTGGAGAGATGAAGGTCTATACTGGCATGATGGTCTGCATCTGTCCAGGAAGGAAACATGCTCCTAGGTGACAGGTTTAAAAGGCTTCCTTGGCAAGCTTTTAAACTAGCCAAGGGGAGGTGCTGATAGGAAACAGGAAAGTCTCAAACCTCCCCGCAGCATGGCAGGCAGTAGGGTAAACACTGAGGTACAGAGCTTGACAGAGGGCAGGACAGGGTAAATGGAAAAATGGACAAGGGCAATAAGAGCAGGGATGGGGTAAAAAAGGATAATGCCAACATTAAATGGAGGGCAATGAGTACCAATGCCCGTAGTCTGGGAAACAAGCTTCCAGAGCTAGTAGCCCTGATGGAAGTGGAACAATTGGATATTGTGGCAGCCACAGAAACATGGTACATGGAGAACCATGACTGGGATGTCAACATACCAGGGTACACAATCTACAGAATGGACAGGGAGGGTAAAAGAGGAGGTGGAGTAGCTCACTACATAAGGGAAGGGATCAAAGTAACAGAACTAAAAAGAAAAGGGGGAGGACAAGAGGAACTCTGGGTCACATTGGAGACAGGGAATGGCATCACAATCTGCACAGGGGTTGTATACCGACCCCCGTCTCAAGGGGAGGAAATAGACAAGAAAATGATAAAGGGCATTCTAAAAATGGCTGAAAAAGGGGAGATACTGTTGATGGGGGACCTGAATATGCCAGATGTTAACTGGGCAACATGGACTGCAGTCACATCCAAGAGCAGGGTCATTCTCAATGCCCTACAGGGAGCATGCCTTAGACAGCTAGTGGTGGAACCCACTCGGGAGGGAGCAGTATTAGACCTGGTACTCTCAAATAGAGAGTGGATCACAAACTTAGAAGTCAGTAGACACCTGGGAACAAGCAACCACTGCACAGTGTGCTTCACAATAAACACAACCATGGAGACAAGCCATACAAATACAAGGATACTGGACATTAGAAGGGCTGACTTTGGCATAATGGGTGAATACCTGAGGAATGCATTAGCAAATGGCCAGAAAGGAGGGGTGGAAGAACACTGAAGAAAAATCAAAACTGCCATTATGGAGGCAACAATCCTTTGTGTGAAACAAATAAAGAAAACAAAGTGGAATAAAAAACCACTATGGCTCTCAAAAGAAGTGTCAGGGAAGGTTAAGGAGAAAAAGGCTGCATTCAAAAAGTATAAGGAATCACAGACAGAGCATGACAGGGAACTGTATCAATTAAAGCAGAAAGAAGTGGGGAAGGCAGTCAGAAAAGCAAAGGCCCAAACCGAGGAAAGGATAGCCAACTCAGTTAAGAAGGGGGATAAAACCTTTTATAGGTACATTAGGGAACATAGAAAGGTTAAGGGAGGGATAGGGAAGATTAATAAAGGAGAGGGGAGGTGGGCAGAGGGAGACAGTGAAAAGGCAGAGATAATGAATGAATACTTTTGCTCAGTATTCACAAAAGAAGAAGAGGAGGAGTTATCTAAACCAAACAGTAGAAGCACTCTGGATAGTGGGGTTGATACCAGTCCATTTAAAGAAGAAAGAGTACTGAAAGAACTTCTAAAACTCAAGGTGGACAAAGCAATGGGGCCTGACGGGATTCACCCTAGAATCCTAAAAGAGCTAAGGGAGGACCTAGTGACACCACTAACCACACTTTTTAACAAATCATGGGAAGATGGGGTGGTACCTGAGGACTGGAGGAGGGCAGATGTGATTCCCCTTCACAAAAGTGGGAGCAAGGCAGAAGCAGGAAACTACAGACCTGTTAGTTTGACCTCAGTGGTGGGGAAAATGATGGAATCACTTCTGAAAGAAAGAATTGTTGAGTACCTAGAGGCCAGCAGGGCACTGGACCCAAAGCAGAGTGGATTCACAGCAGGAAGGTCATGTCAGACAAATCTAATCGATTTCTTTGACTGGGTGACCAAAGTAATAGACCAGGGAGGGGCTGTGGATATGGCCTACCTAGACTTTAGCAAGGCATTTGACACAGTCTCGCACAAAAGATTAATAATCAAGCTAGCCAGCCTGGGAATGGGTCCCAGGGTGGTAGTCTGGGTAGAAAACTGGCTGCACAACAGGACACAGAAGGTAATAGTGAATGGAACACATTCTGAAGAAAGGGGGGTTACTAGTGGAGTACCTCAGGGCTCAGTACTGGGTTCAGTCCTCTTTAACATCTTTATAGGTAACATTGCAGAGGGTCTGGAAGGAAAGTTATGCCTCTTTGGATGACACAAAGATCTGTAACAAGTTGATACACAAGGGGTAGTAGAAAGGATGAGAAGGGACTTGGCAAGGTTGGAGGAATGGTCGACATATGGCAACTTAGATTCAATGCAAAGAGTGCAAAGTAATGCACCTGGGAAATAAAATCCAGGAGAAGAGTACACAATAGCAGGGGAGGTACTAACAACAACAATAATGGAAAGGGATCTGGGTGTAGTCATATCAGATGACCTAAAGGTGGGTATACAATGTGAGAAGTCAGTAGGGAAAGCCAGGGGGATACTGGGATGCATAGGGAGGGGCATCACAAGTAGAAAAAGGGAAGTGGTTATCCCTCTATACAGACAGTTGGTGAGACCCCATCTGGAGTACTGCATGCAGTTTTGGAGACCTCATCTACGCAAGGACATAGACAGGATGGAAACAGTCAGAGGAGGCAACTAAAATGGTGCAGGGTCTACATCAGAAACCATATGAAGAGAGACTGAGAGAGAGCTTAATATGTATACCCTTGATGAAAGGAGGGACAGGGGGGACATGATAGAAACTTTTAAGTACCTCAAGGGAATCAACAAAGTCCAGGAGGGTAGCATCTTTCAGAAAAAGAGATGTATAAGAACAAGGGGGCACAATTTAAAGTTAGAGGGCGGACAGCTCAGGGGTAATGTGAGGAAATTCTTTTTCACGGAGAGAGTGGTGGATGTATGGAACCGCCTTCCTGGAGAGGTTGTGGGGTCTAAAACAGTGGAGGAATTCAAACATGCATGGGACAGACATAAGGCAATTATAGTGGGGGATTGCAGGAAATAGGCTGTTGGTTAACTAGAATCTGCAGCTTATCCAGTAGGTAGGGAAATGGGCAGACTGGGTGGGCCAAGTGGTCCTTATCTGCCATCAAAGTCTATGTTTCTATGCTTTTGTGGAATTAAGATGAAACCAAACTAGTGCATTAACTCAGTGTTCTGCAATGAATTTCCTTTATTTTTGAGAAAGTTAATAAACTGTAATTATAATACTTTTAGCTGCAGAAACATGTCCCCTGGGGGTCCAGCACTTCTGCAGCCACATATACACATTAACACTGCAAGACATTCACAGCCACTTATGGCAGCTGATAGAAATCCACACTACTCAAAGTGCAACTAACTTCTGGTGCAGATGCCCAGGCCCATTTGTGTATGATGTCAGTGTGCAAATACCATACGAGAGCTTAACATATGTTGGGTTAATGTATGCACATATGGGACATTCTGTGCATACACAATTTGCATTGGCCACTTCAGTCCCCACACAAATCCATTACCATGATGTTATGTGCCTCTTCAGAATTTGTATAGGGCCTGAAGGGCCCGGAGAAAATCCTGTAGGTCATCATTAAGTGGCTACCAGCACAATCGTAGCACAACACACATCATATTTTTCAATAATCATGTGTCAAATTCTTAGAACTTATATTTTAAGCCTTCCCAACATCCATTGGAGGGATGGACTTGCAATCTAACCTTTAAATGTTTTTAAGGTGTTATAAAATAAAAACACATTTAAATGTGGAAGAGGCACTTCTCATCCACTATGTTCATCTAAGGCCCCTAAAAATATGACTTTTGGCAAAATAAATGTTAAAAACAGCCTTGCTATGAGTCAGAGATGTTTTTTGGTACAATATACAAATGTTATTTTCAAGAGGTGGTATTTTTCAGCAAACAAATAAGGATCTAGCTAAACAGGTCCTGTTTACATAGGTTCAGATGTTTGATTTTTGAAAATGCATCATTTGTATGTATTTTTAGAAATGTATTTTCTAAAAATAAAAAAAAATAAACAGATTATGCCACTTATGACCAAAAAAATATTTTCTTGCAAACACACAAAAAATGGTCTCATGAAAATAAAATCAGCTCATGATCAGACATTCTTTGCTTGCACCAGTTATCCTGAAACCTCACTGATCGTGTTCAGATGCCAAATTTTTAAATCATATAACTTGAGAACTGACATATATTTTTTTTCACAAAATCTTCAAAAATCATTGGGCTGAGCCCTTTATACCCTGAAAGTTGTGCAACAAAATTCCAACCAATCTGTGCTCCACAGATGACCAAAAAAACCCAAAAAAGTATATTTATAAAGGCTTTTAAAATTTCTTAGTCTCAGAGTCTAGATGACATTCTGTTAGAACCTGCTGCTCTGATCATGCATGCAAGATTTCATAGAATTTCATCAAATGGCACCAAAGTTATTAAAGTGCAAAAATTTGGGGTTAACATAATTAAGCCTGATCAACCACAACTATTCAGGTGTTACTGTGCCTGTACAAAAATAGCTATTCAGGAAACCCTACTGAGCATGCTAAAAAGCAAACTGTTCAAAACCTTATAACTTAGGATCTTACTAATATTGATTAATGAAATCTTCAATAGGCACCTCATTGAGCTGAGCTGCTTCTTCCTTGAGAATCTTTGGAACACAATTCCAGATAATTTTTGTCTTGATGTGAGCACAAAATGGCTGACAAGTGCATTTTGGTAATGTATTTACACTGTCAAGATCTCAGAATTCTGACAAGCAATAATCACAAAGCCTGCTGAAACCTAAGAACATGGCACCCTGACCATGCCCCAAAATTTTCATGCAAATTCATCATAAAGTGCCAATGTTATTAAGACACAAAATTTGGGGTTTAACATTAAAGTGCCTACTCAACCCATGCTCAGAAGCCAATTTTTTAAAACCGTATAACTCAAGAAATTAGTAATATTTTTTTCAAGAAATCTTCAAAAGGATCCTCCTTGCACTGAGCCAGTTCTACCCTGAAAATGTCGGGGGAAAAAATCCATGCAGTTTTTCGCTCTAGACATGAGCAAAGAAACAGACCAAAAAAATAACATTGTTTTTATTATTTTTTTTAATTTTATGCATCTTGGATTTTAGAATCTGGACATGCAGCTGTCAAACAATTTCCAAATCATAAGAATGTACCAGTCTAACCAAGCATGCAGAATATCATGTGATGTCACACAGTGCCAAAGTTATTATGCTCAAACTCACAACCACAATAGTTTTCTCATGAATATAACAAAACATTTTCTAGCAAAATAGAAAAGCTCACAAAACTAAGTTCTTTGTTCATAACAGACGGTAATCTTGAAAACCCTATTGGCATGCTCACAAGCAAAATGTTAACACTTATAACTTGAGAACTGATTAATTTTTTCTTCACAAAACCTTTGATAGGCACACTGTTGAACAAAATGCCAACCAATTTTGCTGTAAAGTTGAGCAAAAGAAAAATACATTTATGCAAATTTGTAGAATGGCTACAACGTTATTAAGGTGCAAAAATTTGGGGTTAATATTAAACTGTTTGCTCAACTCTAACTATACAGGAGCTACCACACCTGTATTATATATTATGAAATAAAATGAGATGGTTAATAGTGCTAAACTTGCCATCCTGCAGGTTTTTAAAAATGAGTTGTCCATTTTCTGGATGTATGCAGTTGTGGATATATGTACAGATATTGTTGTACTCAGTTTGTAATTGTCATAAATGAATACATTATCATGACAACATAGTTTTTCTTGTTACCCCAAATATTTATTTATCTATTATAGTGATTAACTGCTGTCATTGTTCACAACTGCACTAGATGCAAATTTAAATGAGACCTGTGTTCATCTTGCTTTTAATAAATAAATGAACAGTGTGTATACAAGAGATAGTTCCTGCATAAATAAAATAAGTCAAGTTGATCACCACAAATACTGCTATTAGATAAGCCAGGTCACTTGCTGCGTCTATATGAACTTATGAATACATAGTGCTACAGTAGCAAAGCTAATACTTGTTAATACCAGACCATTTTATAAATGTAATAACACACTCTATGTAGTTGCATTCATCAGCAAGCTTTTGCCTTATCACACATCAGATATGTGCCCACAGTATATATCACAATGAAAGCGCACCCAGTTGAGTATTATTGTCCCTATACAGTATATTATTCACACACAAACACACACACACACCACCATATTGTGTGTTCTTGTCCCTGTACAGTATATTGTTCACACACACACACCATCATGTTGTGTGTTATTGTTATTGTACAGTATATTATTCACAGACACACACTCACCACCATGTTGTATGTTATTGTCCCTGTACAATATTTTAGAAAAATCAGAGGAGTGATGCTGAGACCCAGGCAGGTACCCTTATTTGCCATGTGAAGGTTATACTGGTGAACAGGTGAAGGGAATACTCAAGTTCATTTTAAAATAATGAGTTTCAATGTGTCACTGTATTCAGGCTGAAGGGGTTGCTTTTCAGTCAATTAATAATGCATTACTAGACAAACCACATATGTGTAATTTACCAATTAGAACATAAAGCTAGAAGCATGGCTGTCTGATAGAAAAACTAAAGGCTGGGTCATTTTCATGAGGTGAACCTATTCTGTCAAAATTATAGCAAAACACAGTTATGTTACTCATTAGACAATTACATAACTTTGGCTGGAAAATCCTTTTAACACTGCCTTTCTCTGTATTTTTAAGGGCATCCCTCTCATTCTCTCACACTCTCTTTTCATATAAAAGTAAAAAAAAATTTGAAGAGCTGACAAGTATTAAAATAACAAACTCTGGTTAGAGCCTTTATGGCTGCCAATGCATTAACTTGATAAGAGTGTTTCATGGGTTAAAACATAAAGATGAACTGCCATGGTTAGTTCCATGTGTAAATTTCATTGTGAAGTTTGGTTTAATCATTTATCTGGTTGATCCTGTGTGTCCCATGTATTTATAATGTGAGTGGTGAGTGTGTGTCTTATACTGTATGGGGAAGAAGAGGGAGTTCTGCACCGAGGCCATCAAATAATGGTAGAGGGAATGGTACAGAGAAGAGAGGTATGGCTACATTGGGGACTGAGGACCAACCTGGAAGGATAAGAGCTATACTGAGGTGATGGCCTGCTTCCATCAAGGAGGGACTCATAGTCCTCAGTGGATAGTTTAAATATTACTTCATTGGACATTTAAAGTAGCCAAGGGAGGTGATGAAAGAAATATGGGATGCAGTAAGTGGGCCAACACAGGTTAAGATACAGAGTAGGCAGATCCTGATGAGAGATAGTCCAACCAGGACACGCGTTATTCAAAAAAATCAGAGGGGCTAGCAAAGGAGGAATTAGGAAAAGGATCAGTCAAAGAAGAAAGGTGAGGAAGGAGGAACAACTGGAAAAAGGAGAAAGTGACAAGAAGAGAGCTGAGACTGTCAAAATGGTGCAAGTTCTGCATCAGAAGACGTATGAGAGGACACTGAAAGAGTTCAGTATGTGTACCCTGGAGGAGAGGGGGGAGAGCTGGAAACCTTTAAATAACTCAAGGGAGTTAATAAAGATACAGGTGGTAGATATGTTTCAGAGAAAATGGTGCTGTTGAACAAGCGGTCATGATATGAAGCTAGAAGGAGGTAGATTCAGGAGAGATATGAGGAAGTACCTCTTCACAGAAAGGGTTGTGGATTCCTGGAACATCCTTCAATGGGAGGCAGTGGGGGTGAAACCAGTAATGGGTTTCAAAAATGCCTTGGATAGGCACAAAGGAATCATAGGTGAATGGAAGCTGGTGGAAGAAACCGTGTTATAGATCAAGTTGGGTCTGCAGCAAAAATGACCATAACTAAAAATAGGCAGACTAGATGAACACAGCTATCATTATCTGCCATATGTTCTATCTATGACAGGTTATGTAATTCAAATAGATACAGTATAAACTTATTAATATGTGCAGCATTGAGACTGTAAGCTGTGTGGCACACATAATCCATGTTGTACTATGCTACACAGACATGATAATGAAATGAGTAATAATATAGTCATTGAGTAAGGGAGAAAAAAGAGGAACATATGTGAAGAAATATACTACTCATACAAAACTGTTATTCCAAAAAAAGGTCTTAAACCAACCAAAGTGTTTATCTTTTCCAGTGTGGGCTGCTGAATCAGGAGAAGGAATCACTTTTGTGCTATCTTTCACTTTGCGCTGGGGAAGGGAGACTGTTGTTATTTTTTTTTAGTCTATTAGCTTTAGGAAACGTTTCTAATTGCACTGCTGCAGTTTACTTCAAAGAAGTGGCAGAACTTGCCTTTGTGACTACTTGGGGACACTGTCAGGTCATTTAAGGCAGGCATGACAAGAAACAAGCTGAGAAAATAGTGCTGTAACTGGTCTACTGAGCGGAGATAGCAGAGTGATTCATTCAACTGGTGGATTGTTGTTTGGTCAGATCTGGTGAGGTAAGCTGCTTTTCTCTGATAGCAAGATAGCTCCAGAGCTCCATAATTTTGAGAAATTATTTTCAGATATCATAATGGATTTATTTATTACTGTATGTTACAGTCCTTCCCTTGCCAGTACACTGTGACGAAATAAACATAGTATAGTAACCCTGTGGACCATACACAGATCAGCTAATGCATCCAGCCCCAGTCTAGGCCTATAGCTTTATATGTATATGGCTCTGTGGGCCACATACAAAGCTGCTGACCTGTCAGACATTGTGTTGTGCTTTGGCATTCAATATGGTCAGGTTCATGGGATGTGGAATGGGGGTGGGTCATGGGGTGGCAGATAGGAGAAAGCATTCCAGTATACATGAGATAGATAGGCAGACAGACAGACAGACAGACAGATAGATACATAGATACATAGACAGTTATATTACTTATTTTGGTTCTTGTCCACAGGCCATGCACCATATAAATAACCTTGTGCCCCTTATTATCAGAAACACCTTAATAACAATTTATTACTAACCTTAACACCTTATTAAAATGTGCACAAAAAGATATGGTTCACTGCAATTCCAATGAACCCCAACTCTGCCACCACACAGCTTTCACACAGCAATATCTGTTCAGGTAAAAGAATATAAAGGAGTTTAAAACAAAAGTGAAATGCCCCCTCCACTGCTTTGTCACAGCAAGAAGAGTGCAATGTGAAAACCAGCAGGGATTTTGCAAACAATATACTTAAACAAAACTTTTCAGAGAAAAACAAAGTAGTTAGCAATGTTATAATACAAAAACCAAGTGAACATTTGTCCACAGTTTCCTGATAAGAGATACAGAATTAAACATATTCGCATAATGCTTTGCATTATGCAATATGTTTGCAAAATCACCATGAAAATTTAGGCTGATTCTGTTTTAACCCAGAATGCATGGTGCCAGGGAGTCTCTCATAAAATCTGCAAAGGGTGAGAACAGAAGACACAGACGTGTGTTTTGTACTACACAGGACTCATCAGTGTGCCTTGTCTGTATCTCACCACAGGGATAAAAGAGCCAGCCCTATTGTAATCTTATGGCTTTGGGTCCTGGTGCACCCAAAATAAGAAAGCAAGCTAAAAGACAAACAACCTCATGGTGATTTATATATATATATATATATATATATATATATATATATATATATATATATATATATATATATATATATATACAAGATAGCTTTGCATTATGGAAGTATGTGTTACAGTATTTTGTATTTCTTGGAAAGCTGGGTTTTGTTGCCAATGCCCTTTATGGTTAACACTTGCCACAGCACTTTAGTGCTGAGTTTCTTTGTCTTTCTAGCTTGTTTTCTTACAAGTATAAGACACTGATCTCTGTCTGCAGATTCACAGGTATCACAAAATAAGTGACACCAAAATTGCAACACTGCTTCCATCTGCAGAAGCACAGTCCCATGAGAGGCCTGTGCCTCTTCATCCACAGGTGAAGACATATGCACCAACTTCTAGCTTCAGCAAGATGAGCCCCTGTGGGTCTGCAGTTATGCAAATGGAAGTAGTGTTGAAATGTGGATATAATGCTTTCAGAAGTGGATCTAGAAATTGTTCAAGGACAGAGTAGTTTTTCATTTACAATATAGAAAAGCATTCACTAATGGATCATGCTATCTAGTGAGGTACCTCATACAGCATGCAGGAGTACAGCATAATCAACCACAATGCAACCTAGAAACTTGCAGAAAATTAAATATCACAAAGTACTGCTGCAAAAAAAAGCTTAGCTGCTATTGAGTTATAATATTCACTCCAGCATACTGCAGCATTTTTGTGATATACTGCAGCATTACTCTGTTGCATCATGGCTAGCACTGCAGTACCTCTAAGTGCAGAACTGCAAGCCAAATGGGGCCTTCTGTCTACAGAAGGGCAGGCACCTCTGAGGTCTGTGCGGCTGCAGTCACACATTCTTACTCATGCATGCAGTTCGACATATACTGTATATATAATGTTTCAGGTTCCATTACATAATAGCGATTGCAAAACAGTGCTTGCTATAATAGTGACAGTATATCACCGAAAAGCAAATCAGCAATATACACTTGCCAGCAATGAAATATCCAGCAACAAAATAAGTGTTTTTGTGGGGGGAGGCTGCCTGGCACCTGCCCTCACAGTGGGCTTTGTCCCCTCACCCCCCTGATTTTACATTCTCAACTCCAGGGGGGTGCATGTTGGGGAGGGGACACAGTCCGTATTTAAAAAGAAAAATTTTGTCACGCAGCCACAGGCAGCAGCAAAATTCCTACTCTCCCAATCTCCAGCCCCAAACCCAGTACCTGTTGAGCCAGAGCTAGGCAGCCACACCATCATGCTACACAGCTTGCTAAGCTGCAGGAGGCACACCACTCCCCTAGAAATCCCTTCCCTATCCCTCCCTTCCCTCATTATCCTCCCCTTCCGGTAGCCATTCCCCATACTCACCTGCACATAGGGTCACTACACTTGCAGGGTAGCTCATGAGGCTAGCTCTGAATATGACTCACTGTTTTGATGGTTGCCCATATTCAGTTGCTATACTCACTGGATACCACTGATTGCATAGATAGATAGATGATAGATAGATAGATAGATAGATAGATAGATAGATAGATAGATAGATAGATAGATAGATAGATAGATAGATAGATAGACAGACAGACACACACACAGACACACAGACAGACATAGATAGTTGATAGATCAATAGATAGACAGATAGTCAGACAGATAGACATACTTTATGCTGTATATTACATGGTTGGGGATTTTGCCACATTGGATCCACTGTTGTATATCTCTCCATATCAGATGGTACCCCATTTGCAGAGATGTATGACAACTGTGCAAATGTGTTAATAACACCATAATAAAACATTACTACCTAGTGAACACACTATGAACCATCTTATCACAACCTTAGTAACATATGTAACAACAAAATTAATAACACATAGAAGCATAGACGTTGTCAGGAGAAAAGGACCACTTGGCATACTCAATCTGCTCCAATGTTCCATGACTAATGTGTCTCCACAGTCCCTAACTAGTATCAGGCAACCCTCCCTCCTCCTTTTCTATTTTCTAATATACCCCTATGCCTATCCCATACATGCTTGAAGTGTTCAACTGTTTTCAATCTCTGCTGGCAGTCTGTTCCAGGTGTCAGCTACCCTAGTTAGTGAAAAAATGTTTCCTCACATGTCTATTGAATCCCCCCCATACAGCCTTGCCACATGCCTCCCTGGTCCCAGTGCTTTTTGCATTTGAAAGAGACTCCTCAACTGTACCCTGTTAACCTCTGTGAGTTACTTGTAGGTCTCTATCATGTTCCCTCTCATCCTTCTTTCTTCTACAGTGTACATGCTGGGATCCCTCAGTCTATACTCATAGGGTTTTCTATGAAGTTCCTGCACCATTTTTGCTGCCCTCCTTTGGACTGCCTCCACTCTATGTCTTCTGTGGTGCTGCTTCCAAAACTGGACACAGTACTCTGGGGGGGGGGTGCTCACCAATGAGTGATACAGTTGCAACACCAGTTCCCTCATTCTGTTGGAGATATCCCTTGCTGTGCCCCCAGCATCCCATTAGCCCTACCCACTGCATTGTCACACTGCCCTCTACTTTGAGATAATCCAACATGGTAACCTCAAGGTCCCTTTCTTGTTTAGTGACTGTGCCTGTCTCCATCCTATACTTAGCTCCTGGGTTTCTATGGCCTAGGCACATGACTTTGCATTTTTTGGCATTGAACCCCAATTGCCATGCTCTTGACCACTTCTTGAGTTTCAAAAGATCCTTATGTATCCTGTTCACCCCCTCCTGAATATCAACCCTATTGCAGATGTTGGTATCATCTGCAAAAAAGCATACCTTCCCTTCCAGTTTTTTAGCTATGTCACTTATGAAGACATTGAAGAAGACTGGTATCAGAACTGATACCTATGGCACCTTGCTTGTCAGTATCTGATCTATAGAGAGTATAATTTAAAACCACACTCTGACTTCTGTCCATAAACAGTTTCTAACTCCATTTACCACTTTGGATGCAACCCCTAGACTGTTCAATGTCTTTATCAGCCTCTTGTGCAACACAGTGTTGAAGGTCTTGCTAAAGGCCAGATAGGCCAGGTCCACTGTCCTCCCCTGAGCTATTGTCCTGCTCATCCAGTCGAATGAATCTATCAGATTTGTTTGGCATGGTTTCCTCATAAATCAATGTTGCCTGTTGTCTTACAGACCATTCCATTCAAGATACTCTACCAGTCTCCTTCATATGGGTTTTCACACCACTGACGTAAAATAGACTGGCCTATAGTTACTAGCCTCCACCCTGCTTCCACTCTTATGTTGCTGGACCACATTAGATCTTCTCCATTCCATTGGAATCATGCCTGTTTCCAGTGAGCTTGAACATGTACAGTAACAACAATCTTAATATCACATATACCAGCATCCTTAAAGAGCTAGTGTACTGCCTGGAAACTACCTGTAATTAATTGTAACTTTCAGATGTAGTCAGCTATCACTTCTTATATCTCAAGTATTTTTTTTTTCTATTTGCTAATTAAAAGATTTTCCAACTGGCAGTACTGGGGTGATGTGTGGAGCAGCACTGTGTCTGGAGGGGAAAAAAAATCAGTTATATTCTTCCCACTATATCAACACTGAGACTACACTGACTATTACATCACTAGTAATGAATGAGAACCATTTCTCACTGCCAGGTTTCACTTTCACAGGAAGCAGCAGGGACTGGCTTTCCCCGGTTACTGGTGATGTTATAGTTTCCTGCATTTTGATTAGTAGCTTATGAGAGACACTGCTCAGGCTGCAAGGATTGTAATGCCTCAAAGTGTTTGGTCTCATTTCTGACAATGTAGTGGGAGGAACAGAACTGACTTTTTTTTTTCCTGTAGACTGAGTGCTGCTCCACACATCACCCCAGTAATGCCAGTAATTAACAAATTGAAAAGAAAAAGAAAATACTTGCGATATAAGAAGGGATAGCTGATTGCATCTGCAAATTACTATTAATCCCAAGCAGTACACTAGCTCTTTAATAACACACAGAACACCCACGTAAGAGCCCTAACTGTCTATCTCACTGCAGCCCCTGCAGAAAAAAAAAACTGTGAAAAATAATGTCCCTGATCTAAATAAAATCAGATACCCCAGCTCTCCCATACTTTTCTAAGCTATCCATACTACTGCTGCTTCCATGCACCCCCATCTTGCTGGTTCCACTTCCAGGCTGCTCTTCCTTAATGATGCTTTTCACAGCCACTCACTACCATGCATGACACTTCACAATACCACTCACAACTGGACTCAGCTCACTGTCACTGCCAACCACCCACACCACTCATGATGGCAAACTATAAACCACTGCAATCCTCAGACCACCCTCTCTTGCCATCTTGAATCTCTGTAAGTGATGCTGTGCCAAATCCAAGCCAGCTTTTAAAGAAGTCACTATACTAAGTAAACCAAAAACATCCAAAAGACCTGAAAATGTCATTGCATAGCAGAGCAACTTTAAGAGACATACTATGTTGGGGACATCATGACATTTCAGAAAAACATGACACAAAGCAAACACTTTACACTACCTAAGCAGAAAAAAAGCCCACACATTAAAAGCACAAACACACAAATTTCATGAAATACATAAAGCATCTGATAAGTAAGTCCAACATACTCATGAAATATTATAATTCTGGTGGGCTAATTAGCTCATAACTCCACTTGTCCTTCAAGCTTGTGGGTTATTGAACTAATCAGCCCCCTTGATGGTGATATTTCCTCATATCTGACACTTATCGATCAAATATTTTCTCTCCACTGATCTGTCTGTCTGTCTATCTACCTATCTATCTATCTATCTATCTATCTATCTATCTATCTATCTATTTATAAACACATATGGCAATTCCACATATATAGTCACTTCCACTTCTATACAATTTATTCAGAAGTATGGATTTTTTCTTCTGCCCCATGTAATTTGTTATTCTATGCTGTTTATTTTTTTTTCTTTTGGTTGTAATTATGATGAAATTAGAAACTATTGTAAATGGTATTGTTGGTGCAGCTTAAAAGTTATGAAGTGTCTTGTACACACATTATGCAGTTTATCAACCAATTGAGAAAATCAAGAGAACAGTGCTGGATATAGTATGAAATACAACCGTTTGAAATGCTTTCTGTGCCTTGAATAAAATAAGTCAGTTAATTTCTTTAGCACTAAACTTGCCTTTCCTTGGGTACTTTAGATCTATATTTAATGTTCTTGATATATTTTTTATGTAGGCACAAATATTGCTACCCCTAACATTGTGCCTGTAAGAGGACTTAACATGTGATCTACCCAGAGTGGAAAAAAATTATAATGATGCACCCAACACTGAGGTAACTGACTTAGGCATCTTTATTTTAGATTTGACATAGGCTGAAATGAATTATACATCATGTTTCCCAGAAACATACCTTACCTTTGCAACATTTGTAAATGGGAAATGCATTTCAGTAATTTGGCATAAAAAATGTTAACATTTGAGCCCAAACTAGTTAGATCTGGAACCTTACAGAAAAAGAAACACAGGGATTCTTGCACCTTTACCTTTGTGTGTAATGGGACTACTGGTTCAGCTCAGCAGCCACTCTCCATCATGACAGAAAGGTTAATGCTTCCTCACTCCACTGCTCTTTCGTTTATGAATTTCCCGTACTTTTTTCCATCTGAAAAAGTGCTAACTAGAACATCACTCACAAGAGCCATAGCTGACATGCTTGACCTTGCACTTAGAGAAAAGTAAGTCCAGCAGAGCGCTTAGTGCATACAGCCCAGTGCTCTCTGACATATCAACAGATGATGCTGTGCTAAATAGCAATAGTCCTGTCCTTCTTTTTAAGCAGCTGTGAAGGAGGCAGAACCCACAGAAATGGAGGTGGGATTGGGGTTGGTATATTAAATGTGTCACCAGCCCAGTCTTGGTCTAGATCATCATCAGTAAAGCCATTAATTTGCATGATCAGGATGAGCAAAATAAATATGTGAAACCTACTAGCTGCAAATTACATCTTATGGTCCTCCTCTATATCCAGAGCAATTTGTATATTGCACATGTCTATATGTAAGTGTGTTCACAACCTTGGGGGGTAGGTGGGCTAGGGAGGGGACAATTTGAAAGATTTTACAAGTCAGGTGTTGGGAAAGCCAGAAATGTTAACAAGATATGATATTAATCTCTTCTTGATCAATCAGTAGGCCAAAAATCATGAATCATATAGGCTTACCCCCCCCCATTTGTTGCTGCTGTCCGATGACTACTAAGGCTATGAATAGAATGTTATGATGTGTTTTGCGGTGGACTGATGACAATCTAGACTGGACTAATGCTGGCAGCCTGAATCATAGACCGAGGCTGGAAGGGGAAACCTTATTGTGTTAAATGTGTCTTTTGAGGCTGGGGGGGGTTAGAAAATGGTATTGGGTCCTGTCACAGAGTCAACCCCCAGAAGCCTTTTTTGGATTACAGTCTATGTTGGAGGGGTTGGTAAAGAGCATGAGATGACTGAGGTGGGCAGCGGTTAGCCACAAGACTAGCTGGGGAGGACTAGAGTGTGTTTTTTTTGGTTTGTTTTTTAATTTTTCATCAGTTTTGACCCACAGAATGAATAGCTGAATATCTGAAGACACAGATTCAAGTGCTTGCAAGTACAGTATATGAGAGACCATACTCACACACCACTACTAAATGTAGAAAGCATGTGAATCACTAGCTAATCATTTATTTTTCAAGTGTTTTGACACTGACAGTAGGGGCTATATAAAATAAATTAATGTACTGAGTTTCAGAAACGTACATATTACTAAAAAACATGTTACTAGACAGTTGATATGTTTTTTATGAGAGGAACTTGGATAATTCATAGTATTATTCAAATACCCACGTAGTGTCAGTTTTAAGCCCTTATTTATTTTCGTCCCGACTGGACAGTAGAAACATAGAAACATAGACCGTGATGGCAGATAAGGACCGCTTGGCCCGCCTAGTCTACCCATTTCCCTACAGTGATATATTCTGATCATTTTCCTGATAAATTTTCCAGATTATCCAGGACTATCTTGTTAAATAATCCATTACCTGGGGCTGAGTCTTTCTACTCAGATTCAATACTGGAGATTTCACAGATGATCAGGGACACTGGTTTACCGGGATTGAGAAAAGGCATATTCCATTTTGCACTTTGTAAAAAATGGTATAGTCACTGGTGTCTGCTAAGCCAAAATCCGCTTTTACCCGTGTTTGGTTTTGCGTACTTTATTTCACAATTTTTAACTCTGCTAACATGCATTTTAGCAATTTTGATTTCCACTATTACACATCCTTCCATCCTTGTACCAATTAAAAGTTATTTTAGGTACAAGATGTGATGGCAACAACAACACTACAGCCCCATCCCTAATGTGTAATGGAAGCAGCACTACGGCCCCAACCCTCAGGTACGATGGCAGCACCAACAGCACTATGACCCCCATCCCTCTGGTGTGATGGCAGCTGCAATAACACTACGACCTCCCTCCCTCAGGTGTGACAGAAGCAGCAGCACTGTGACCCCCATCCCTTAGGTGTGATGGCAGCAGTACTACGTTCACCATTCTTCAGGTGTGATGGCAGTATCAGCACTATGGCCCCCATCCCTCAGGTGAGACAGCAGCAGTACTACATTCCCCATCCACCAGTGGTGAAGGCTGAAGCACTACAGCCCCTGCCCCTTCAGTGTGATGGCAGTAGCAACAATGCAGTCCACATTCCTCTGGGGTGATGGCAGTAGTGACAGCACAATGATCCCCTTTCTTCAGCACCAACACCCCACATGCACAAGTTACAAATGACTTGGTCTCTTTGCTTGCTAGAACTCGGATATGATTTAATCTGAACCATCACCATTAAGGTGGACTACCTTTGTTTTTTCCTATCTATAATTTAACTGCCTGAATTGGATTTCTGCCTGTGACACTGCTGACCAGGGTTAGGGAACAGACTTGGGTGTTGGAGATCCAGCTGGTGGGTGAAGGCTTGAGTGTCCAATGACCACTCACCTTCTCCTGGGAGGGAGGGAGGTGGGTTCATGGCTCTGCATTTGCTGGCCCCTGGTGGAGACCAGAGGCATGACAACATGTCAGCCCTCACTGCAGGAGGGAGTCTAACAGACGTCGGCTTGTGCATTGACATCATGTGGCCTGTCACTCTCCCAAGAAAATGGGAAAACACCCAATGACCCAACCGAAGGACAGCTGTTGGTCCCTCCATAAGCCAGAATCCCCAGACATGTGTCTGTTGTGACCCCTGCCATACCCAGGATACACTGGAAGCTCTTTAGGGCAATTCTCCTCCCCTGGTAGCCTCCCACAGGGGTAGGGGCCCACTCAATGAAGGGTTACTTTGGGTTACCTGGTAGCAGAGCAGTAAGAGGCAGTGGATGGTGGTCGGCACTCAGCAGTGATGGTAGGGGGCCTTGGAAGGCCTGAAGGAGTGAATGGCCAGGGGGTAAAAAACTGCTTGAATTTGCTTCTTTGAAATAAAGTGTCTTCACCTAAAAAATCCACAAGTGATTAGTGGAGGACGTTCAAATGGATTTATGCATCTACTAGACATGTGGATGCTTTTTTTTCCCTTGGTGTCCATAAAAAGGGTGTCTCCCAGTTTTCATGTCTTTGTTCAAATGTGAATTGAGCACTACTCTGCCCCCCAGCATCACATAGCCCCTGAGGTCTTACCTTCTGTAGGTCACTGACTGTGCTTTCAAAATCCACTGGCCAAACACAAGTACACTTAAATACTTAACATTTGCTTTTTGTTGAAGCAGTCTATCAGAAAACCTTTTGTTGTCACAGAGACTGAAACAGTAGGTGGGAGAAAAGCTGCAAATGATCCAATTCACCTAAATGGGGTGCTAACTGTGAAGTATTTTCATAAGTAGTAAGACAGTTTCTTCTTTGTGAACATACTTTCCATTCAGACTAGTTTTCATTCAAACAACTGAAGATTGTGGATAGCCCTACTGGTTATAAACTTGAATAAGCTAGTTGGTAACAGTGATCCTGCATTTAGCAATCTACAACCTAGATGCTTATATGCAAAGAGTAAAATAAACACCTCACTAAAATCTAAAAACAAGCTTATAAAACACATAAAATGTATCTGAACATTTATCTTTACCTATACAAAATCATTTCAGCCCAAGTAAAACTCAGGTAAATTACATGCTACACTGACTACTATTCTAAGATGTAGTAAACATATATTGGTATTTTTTTTTATATTCTTTGTAAAGCAGGTAAGGCCCTCTAGGCAGGACTGTCTGTTTTCAGGAGTGACCTAGAAGCACTGGGGAGGTTAAGTGACTTGCTTGGAGTCACACAGTATGCAAGTGGAGGTTGTGAGAATCAAACCTAAGTCTGCTGGATGTACCCAGTTCATTCACTGCTTGTTACTCTAACCACTAGGCATGGGTGATTAAACTGAATGGCTGACTACAACAAAGCAGTGCTGGTGATTTCCTTACTGACTCTATATGCAGCAAAGCAGAAAGAATGCAAAGCACAGCAGCATTCATTTTAAGATGCTGAAATCTGGGTCAGCCTGCTGGTGCTGTGGTAGCACTATTGCTTGCAATGCCAGAGACCCAGGGTCAGAAGTGAATTCGAGTTGCTGGAGATCTGGTCAGGGGAGTAGGATCAAGCACCTGGGGGACTGTTTTCCTCCTCTGGGGAGGGTGGGCTGCAGGTCCTGCTGCTTTATCACCACCTGTGTGACCACTGGTGCTGCAGACTGATCACGAGGGGATGACCCTAGCCAGGATCTGGAACAGTGGCATGTCTCTATGTGACCTACCTCATTGGATCTCTTCTAGTGCCAGTGCCCTCAGGGACAGAGACCAGAAAACCAGGAACAATCACCCCACATTGGCCACTGGTAGAAGGGACCCAAGTGCCCCAGACTTCATAACCAGGCTCCATGAGGGATCCACTGAGCTGCACAACACACACTAAGGGAGTGTGAAAGGGTCCTGGGGTCCCCTCCCTTTCCACCTGGTGGTGGTACAACCCAGGCAGGATAGGGGCAGGACCACAGGAGCTCCTGAGCATTACCTGGGGGTGAAGCTAAGCCTGAAAAGTGGAGACTGATGCTGTGAGAAGGGGATATAGAAAGAGAAAATAAAAAAAATGAAAAAAAATGCTGAAATCTTAGAGATTCTGTGCAGTGACATGCAATTTCCATGAGGCACCGGTACAAGAATTCAAAATGCGCAAACCAAGCAGGATGCCGTGATTGTTACCGGTGTTACTGGTAAAAATGGAAAACCAGGGTCCCTGCAGATGATTATCTGAAGTGGTTACTACATTACATGTGTGAAGAATGTGGACAAGGAAATGATTGACCCTGGTAATTTTCCACTTTTTATCTTAGACCTCTTATGTGGAATGAGGTCTACAAGTTTTTGATAGCCCTTAAGCTAAATTCCTTAGGTTTGGATAAGTGCAATGACAAACACTTAAAAATGGAGCCTTTGCAATTACACCACTGGTCATGTATTTTTTTAACAGGAATATATCTCAAACAACATTTCTTGAAACTTAGAAGATTAGTAAAATGATTCCAATACCTAAGATTGGAGACCCATTAGATCTTTCTAATTTTAAGCCAGTGTTTTTGTGCCCTATCCTTTCAAAGACCCTGGAAAGGCACGTACATTTACAAATCTCAAACATCTTGAAAAAAATGTTTGTTTTCACCCCATGAGCATGATTTTCTGGCAAGATACCCCACAAACATTGCTTTCATTGATTTCCATAACACTGTAACTTTTTCATTGAAAATGGGGAAAAATCCACTATCTAAAGGTAGTCAGTGCGGGAATGAACATTATAACATGATTTAAATCTTATTTAACTGGTTGGTTCCAGAGGGTCTCTTTGGCTAACTTACTATCTCCACCTTTGCAGATATTTAGGGGAGTGCTACAGTGAATGATCCTGGACCTCTCATTTTTGATTTTCATAAATCCTGTTACCCAGGCTGTAAAAACGTCAACCATTAGAAAATATGAAGATGACATGGTATTCAGCTAATCTGAACTGACTTTGATACTATGGAGAAATCTCTGAGGTTGGATTTTGGAAACAGTCAAAATAGTTTTTTGTTTTTTTTTTGAATCGGGCCTAGTACTCAATGTCAACAAAAAGAAAAAAAAAACAGTGTATGAAGTTTGAAAACTATATCAGCAATGATCAAGAATTATATTTGGTATTTAGTAAACATAAAAAAATGTGTAATGTAAGGGTATACAAGTATCTGGGTATTTGCCTTTGCAATTCTTTAAACCTTTCTTATCATATAAACTCAGTGGTCTAAATTACCAAACAGAAAACCAGGGGCAATACACTGACTGACCTACCCACTTTCAAAGAGGCACAGGCTTAATATTGCACAAGTCATGCTTCTCCCTTCTTTGAAATGTGGTAGTCAGATTTACTGGCTTTAGAACTTCCTCCAACTTATGTCTATGTTGGGCCTGTCACAGGTAGTTACCTCTGCTACTCATATAGGTGGGCACTCTTTGGATCTGGTGTTCCTACTGGATTTGGATGTTTCACATTTGGAGGTGGAACCAAATGTGTGGACAGACCATCACACCATAAGATTCAGTTTTGGGGCACCCCCTAATAGGTCTGCCCCTACGGAGATGGTCCAGTATCGCCCTTTAAGGGGAGTAAACCCAGAGGGCCTACTGGCGGTACTGGACCTATCGGGTGTTTCAGATGAGAGCATGGGTCCAGAGGACCTGGTTATTGCCTATAACAAGGCGGTGAGCTTGGCCCTGGACCAAATTGCTCCTGTTCGCGTTCGCCCACTCACTCAGTGCCCAAAGACTCCTTGGTTTGATGAGTCTTTGAAGGAGCTGAGGAGAGTGGGGCAAAGGCTAGAGAGGGCATGGCGGAAATCTTGCCTGGATGCTGACAAACTTAGATTGATGGATCATTATGTTATCTATCAATCGGCAATATCCCACAAGAAGGCAGAATTCCTGTCCAGGGAGATTGCTGCTGATCGAAACCGACCGGCTCAACTATTTCAGACTGTTGACAGATTGTGCAATCCACTCTGTCTACAGTCTAGAAGAGATTTTTCACAAATAAAGTGTGATGAGCTTGCTCGATTTTTCGCTGATAAGATTGCCAGCATCAGGTCGGATATCAGCCAAGCTCACTCTTCAAGGGTTTGCAGTGATTGGCGAGGGGAAACAAACACCTGTGTCACCTGGTCTGACTTTGGTAGGCCGGAATTCATGGACATTATGAGGATTGTCCAGACTGTACGTCCAACCAGTTGTAGTTTGGATCCGGGCCCTACGCCTCTATTAGTGGGTTGCATAGATATTATCTGTCTGACCATTGCTGAAATTGTCTGGAAATCTTTGGAGCAGGGGATCTTTCCTGAACCCTTAAAGGAGGTGGTCGTTCGACCACTCCTAAAAAAACCTTCATTGAATCTGGACTGTCCAGCTAACTACAGACCTGTCTCTAACCTGCCCTTTTTGGGCAAGGTTATTGAAAAGGTGGTTGCACTGCAACTGGATGACCATCTTACAAATCATAATGTCTATGATACTCTTCAATCGGGATTTAGGAAAAGACATAGTACTGAGACTGCTCTTTTCTGGGTTCTAACTGATCTCCTGATAGCGAGAGATCGAAAGGCTCGTACTATTCTAGTCCTTCTTGATCTCTCTGCAGCATTTGACACTGTGGACCATGGTGTGCTTTTGGAATGCCTGCGGTTTTATTGTGGACTGTCTGGTACGGTTCTGCAATGGTTTCAATCTTTTCTCACAGGGCAGAGACAGAGGGTTATCACTGGAATTTACTCCTCTGAAAACTGTCTCTTTGCCTTGTGGGGTTCCGCAGGGTTCCATTTTGGCACCCATGTTGTTCGCTGTCTATATGCTGCCATTGGGAGACATTATTAGGCAATATGGCTTGGGTTTTCACTGCTATGCAGATGATACCCAGCTATATTTGTCCTTTAGTCCCGGACAAGAAGATGCAGTCTCTATACTTAACAACTGTCTATCCGAGATCAATGATTGGATGAGTGCCAGCTGGCTAAGGTTAAACCGGATAAGACTGAGGTGTTGGTGGTGGACCCAGGTCACCTTGAGGTGGGTTGTGGGCTGGTCTCCTTGGTGTATGGATCGATGGTGCCCAGCTCGACCTCAGACCGGTGCGTAACCAGGCTATTATTGACGAACAGTCTGACCCCGAAATTTCAGGTGTCTTCTGTTGTCAAATCTTCCTTTTACCATCTGAGGAATATTGCTTGGGTGAAACACCTTGTTCCTCCGGCCGACCTTCCGACATTGGTCCATGCCTTTGTTGCTTCTCGCCTTGATTACTGCAATGCCCTGTACCTAGGGCTGCCGGGGGGGTTGATATCCGCCACTTGCAGCTAGTGCATAACACAGCAGCCAGGCTTTTGACTGGGACATCTATGAGGAATCACATTATGCCTGTGCTGCGTGAGCTGCACTGGCTGCCGGTTCAGTGGCGGATCACCTTTAAGGTCGGGTTACTGACCTACAAAGCCCTACATGAACAGGGACCGTGGTATCTTCAAGATCTGCTTGTTCCCTACTGTCCCTCTCGCTCACTCCACGAGGGATTGCTAGAGATTCCCAGGGTTCGTTTAAAAACATCGGGAGCACGGGCATTTACTTATGCTGCCCCTACCCTGTGGAATTCCTCTACCTCGTCGGATATGAAGCTGCCTGACCGTTGAGAGCTTTAAGTCAGAACTAAAAACTTATTTATTTCAAATGGCATATGGGGAGTGATTTATTGTATTTTATTGTAATTATAATGTTAATGTTGCTTTTGTGTTATATGTATGTATTTTGTATGTATTTTAATTGTTCCATCTGTACAGTGCTTTGATATTGAAAAGCGCTTAAAAATACATTTTTACTTACTTATTTACTTACTTACTTACCAATTGGCTGAGAAAACAATCCTAGCAAAGTTGGATGCAATATATTTTGAAACTGCTAGATTTTTGATTCCTTGCAAACAAACTGTTCATCATTGTGTTCTATATGAGGTTGTACTCTGGCAGCCTCTAAGCAATAGGCATGAGGTAAAATGGCTGTCAATTATTTTTGATATTCTTTTCTCTGATCCACCTCATCAATTAAATCCTTACTGTGTCTTTACTTTTAGGCTATCTGAGAGATATCCAATTAGGACAAAGTATGAAAATGTTGGTTATCTCAAAAACCAATGCTAAATATCATCCCAAGACTTTACTAATCAGCATAGAAATATCAAATTTGTTGGTAGATAATGACCTCTTGGCCCATCCATTCTATCCACTTTTCCCGTACCTTCAATATCACCGCAAACCCTACTTGATCTCCAGCTTTTTCCTGCATAAAAAAACTCTTGGGATAAACTTTCCTTTGTTTCCTGAGCATTTGTATCATTGACTAAAATTAAGAAACAAATTTTTAAATAATTTTTCATACCTGTCATTGTGTACAAAATATTTGATTTTTATTTTTCATGTTTAATTGTAGTTTGTATTATACTGTTTTTAACATAACGGTTTTATATTTTTGTATTTAAATAAAACAAATCTTTGGGTGTAAATGGAGCATATCACTCTAATGTAATGTTTCTGTATAAAAATAAACTTTTAATCATTATAATCATGTTTAGCACCATCATAAGAGCAGATAACCTAAAATTCTTCAGGTGAAGCTACCTCTGGCTGGAAGCTGCAACACTGGACTTAAGATTTGCAAGAAAGTGAGTTGTGCTCACAACAGAAGGAGGTGAAACTTACAGTTTACAATTGTCTTTGGTTTGAAGCAGATTCCTTAGGAAAGTTAATATTCTTCAGGTGGAGGATACTTCTAACTGAAGAGCGAAATAAGAAACTTAGAATTATCAGAAAAGGCAGTCTTTAAATCAACAGAGGGAGGTGGATCTTGCTTTACTTTTGTTACAATTGTTAAGATTTTCAGTGCAGGAAGAGTTTAAACCCACAAGGGCTGAGTACTGTTTTCTGTGTCTGCTCTTCTGCACAGCTGACGTGTTTTCGGGCTGACTGCTTTCAGAGCACAAGTCACCAGGCTGTTTTGGGGGTGGGGAGGTTTACCTGTGTCTGACTTGGATGTTTGGATTTTTCTCTGTTTGATTAGCAGGGTATTTTCTCTGTCAAATTGTCATGTAGGGTATCTTGCTGACAGGAAGGCACTCATTGCAGCGGTAGGTCAGAGCTTTTAGCTGATTGTTTCATGAGGGCACAGTTTAGGTCCAAACCCTTCCCACACCTCACCCCATCCATCCCTGGAAATAGTTACTTTATACCTGGGGTTCTGTCATCATTTCCTCAAGAGGTCAAGGTGCATATCACTGTCATATCCTCTCTAGCACACTGCACTGACAATATAAGCATACACATTATGTAATACATATATTTCTATATAACAAACCAATCACACACACAAAAAAAAACTAAACAAGATAGACAGACATGTGGGGAGCAGTGCAATGTAATGGCTGTGGGGAAGCAGTTTTCCGGGAGTCTCTCTGGAGGCTGAGATGCTGCCCTGTTTGCAGTCAGCTATCATTCCTGAGGGAGGAAGTTGCCTGTCTTCAGGCCACACTGGACAGTAGTAAGGGAACCTCCCCCATCCAGAGAGCACCAGAGCCACCACCACTACCTCAGAGGTTGCGAAGAAAGCACAGCAGTTGGACCACAGTGGGCTCAGGGAGGGTAAGGGTGGTGGAACAGAGGCACACCCAGTCAGTTGTTCCACTCCACATTCCATACACCATTCTGGGGGAGTATAGTTCCCCTATGGATGCACCTGCAGAGGAGACTAAGGAGGGTGCAGACAACTGTCACAAGGGAAGCCCTCAGGCAGGAGGCAGAGGGCACCACAGGGAAAGGAAGCAGATCCTGGTGGGGGACTCAATTATTAGAGGGATAGAACTGGGGAGAGCAGGGAAAACTGAAGTAAGGTGCCTGCCTGGTGCCATGGCTTGGAGGGACAGGAAGTGCATCCTTAGGATAACGAGAACAGTTGCAAGGGAGTCTGAGCTGGATGTCACTGTCCACCTAGGGACAAATGACTTGGCTCATCATGAGATTAGAGCAGTGCAGAAGGACTTTGTAGAGTTGGGGAGAGGCCTAAGACAAGTAACACACACAGCATCCTTCTCAGAGGTGCTGCCTGTCAGTGGCATTTTATTTTATTTATTTTATTTATTGTATTTATTTATTTATTGGAGAAATCAGTTTTACAACCTTTGAGTCATGGACTCGTTTACAAAGGTACCTCATCATTGGGGTGGAGACAACAATTAAGTGAGTTTGGGACAGGGATGGACATACGGGTGAGATACATAAACACACTTGAAGATTACAGGCAGCAGCTATACTGGTACAAACATGTGTAGAGTTACACTCATTGTTACAAAGCAATAGATACATCACACAACTAACAATTAGTCTTAGACAATTATGTAGTACCAAAAAAGCATGGGTGAGGCAAGGGTACTTTGCACCATGCAGTTTAATGAATGGTTGAAAAAATGGTGTGGAGCACAGGGGTTGGCTTCATTGGGGACTGGGGTTCCACCTGGAGGGACACCAGCCTATACTGGCAAGATGGTCTGCATCTGTCCAGGAAGGGAACAAGTCTTTTGGGCAATCAGTTTAAATGCTTCACTGGCAATCTTTTAAACTAGTCAAGGGGGGAGGCACTGATAAGCAGCAGGAAAATCCCAGCCTCCCCATACAAAACAGGGTACTAAATGAGAAAAAGACCAAGGTAGAAAGGTCAGTGGGAGATGCTGCTACAGAAGGTAAAGCCATCAAAAAATGGAGAGCAATGAGTACCAATGCCCGTAGTCTGGGTAACAAGCTTGGAACATCTGGATATCATGGCAGTCACAGAAACATGGTACACACAGAACCATGACTGGGACGTAAACATACCAGGATACGCTATCTACAGGAGGGACAGGGAGGGTAAAAGAGGAGGAGGAGTAGCTCTCTACATAAGAGAAGGAATCAAAGCAACAGAACAAAAGGGTAAACAGGGAGGAGAAGAAGCACTGTGGGTCAATTTGGAGGCAGGCAATGGCACCACAATCCGCACAGGGTTGTATACAGACCCCATCTCAGGGGAGGAAATGGACAGGGAATGATAGAAGTATACTTAGAATGGCAGATAAAGGGAGATATTGCTGATGGGTGATCTGAATATGCCAGATGTTAACTGGAGTGCAGTTGCAGCAGCCACTTCTAAGAGTGGGGTTATTCTAGATGCCCTACAGGGGGCATGCCTTTGACAACTAGTATTGGAACCCACTCAAGAGGGAACAATCTTAGACCTGGTCCTCTCAAATGGAGATGGAGAGAGGATCACAGATGTAGAAGTGGGTAGCCATCTGAGAACTAGCGACCATCGAACAATATGGTTCACAATAAACACAGCAATAGAGTCAAGCCATACAAAGGCAAAAGTAATGGACTTCAGGAGGGTTGACTTTGCCAAAATGCATGAGTTCCTAAGGAATGCACTAGCAAATGGGCAGGAAGGAGGGGTGGAAGAACAATGGGGAATAATAAAAACTGCCATCACAGAGGTAACAAGCCTTTGTGTGAAGCAAATAAACAAAACAAAACGATGTAAGAAACCACTATGGTTCTCAAAGGAGGTGGCAGTGATGGTTCAAGAGAAAAAGAAAGCATTCAGAAAGTACAAGGAATCACAGAAGGAGCAGGACAGAGAATTGTATCAATTAAAGCAAAAGGAAGCTGGGAAGGCAGTCAGAACAGCAAAGGCCCGAACCGAGGAAAAGATAGCCAACTCAGTTAAGAAGGGGGATAAAACCTTTTTAGGTACATCAGGGAGCAAAGGAAGACTAAGGGAGGGATAGTGAGGTTTAATAAAGGGGGGGTGGGAAGAGGGTGACTGTGAAAAGGCAGAGATACTAAACAAATATTTTTGCTCAGTATTTACAAATGAAGAGGGGGAGGTACCTAAAACAAACAATAGAAACACTCTGGATACAGAAGTTGATACCAGCCCATTTACAGAAGAAAGGGTTCTGAAAGAACTCTTAAAACTGAAGGTGGACAAAGCAATGGGGCTTGATGGGATTCATCCCAGAATTCTAAAGAACTAAGGGTAGAACTAGTGACACCACTGATACCTCTTTAACAAATCATGGAAGGATGGGGTGGTACCTGAGGACTGGAGGAGGGCAGATGTGATTCCCCTTCACAAAAGTGGGAGCAGGGCAGAAGCAGGAAACTACAGACCTGTTAGTTTAACCTCAGTGATAGGGAAAATGATGAAATCACTTCTGAAGGAAAGAACTGTCGAGTACCTAGATGCCAGAGGGGCACAGGACCCAAGGCAGCATGGATTCACAGTGGGAAGGTCATGCCAGATGAATCTAATAGATTTCTTTGACTGGGTGACCAAAGTAGTAGATCAGGGAGGGGCTGTGGACATGGCCTACCTAGACTTAGCAAGGCATTTGACTCAGTCCCACACAAAAGATTAATATACAAGTGAGCCAGCCTGGGAGTGGGCCCCAGGATGATAGCCTGGGCAAAGAATTGGCTGGAGAATAGGACACAGAGGGTAATAGTAAATGAAGTCCACTCAGAAGAAAGGGGGGGTTACTAGTGGGGTACCACAGGGTTCAGTATTAGGACCGGTCCTCTTCAATGTCTTTATAAGCGACATTGCAGAGGGACTGGAAGGAAAAGTATGTCTCTTTGCAGATGACACAAAGATCTGCAACAGAGTTGATGCACAAGGTGGGGTGGAAAGGATGGGAAGGGACTTGGCAAGGTTAGAGGAATGGTCAAATGCATGGCGGCTTAGATTCAATGCTAAGAAGTGCTAGGTAATGCACCTGGGAAACAAAAACCCAGGGGAAGAGTACACAATGGGGGTGAGATACTAACAACAACAAAAATGGAAAGGGACCTGGGGGTAGTCATATCAGATGACTTAAAGGTGGGCAAGCAATGTGAGAGGGTAGTAAGGAGGACTGGGGGGCTACTGGGATGCATAGGGAGAGGCATCACCAGTAGAAAACAGGAAGTTGTTATCCCGCTGTACAGACAGCTGGTGACACCCCATCTGGAGTACTGTGTGCAGTTCTGGAGACCCAGTCTCTGCAAGGACATAGACAAGATGGAAGCTGTCCAGAGGAGGGCAACTAAAATGTTGCAGGGTCTGCACCAGAGGACATATGAAGAGAGACTAAAGGAGCTTAATACGGATAGCCTCGAGGAAAAGGGGGGGGGACATGATAGAAACTTTCAAGTACCTCAAGGGAATCAACAAAGTCCAAGAGGGTAGCATCTTTCAAAAAACGAGGTGAGCAAGAACAAGGGGGCACAATTTGAAGATAGAGGAGGGGGCAGCTCAGAGGTAATGTAAGGAAGTATTTGTTCACAGAGAGGGTTGTGAATGCATGGAACGGCCTTCTGGAGGAGGTTGTGGAGTCAAAAACAGTAGTTGAATTCAAGCATGCATGGGACAGTCATAAGGCAATTCTAGGAGGTGGGGGTAGAAAGAAGTAGGCTGCTGGTTAACTAGGATCTGCAGCTTATCCATTAATTAGGGAAATGAGCAGACTGGGTGGGCCAAGTGGTCCTTATCTGCTATCAAATTTATATGTTTCTATATGTTTCTATGTTACTTTTTAGTTAAAGAGTGACTCATATTTTTATACTCTTTGATTGAGATCCCCATATCTAGAGAGTCTGCCTTTCTAGGTATAGGATCAAAACGCCCACAAGATAGCATATGAAGTTACACTATGTTCTATTTTCAGTGTAATATTATGGTCTTCCTTTATGGTGGCAGGTGAAGTCTATTAGACTTTCTTAATCTTGGGATCAGTTACCCCATTTTTACAATATATGTACTGTAACTAAACCAAAAACAAGTGCAACAACAAATGAAAATTATGATATAAAAATGTGTTGTAGCATCACAAACTGTTGGCCACCATGTTGTGTGCAGTAAGAAGTGCAGCAAAGCCCTCCAGTCTTATTCTTCTATAACACAAATTCTCGCAAACACTGATTATGGATGAGGTCTGGTTGTATCATGAGCATGAGGTGCTCTCAGAGAGTGGAGTCATAAGTCAGGTATCCCATCAAAATCATGAAGAAAGAGCCACTTGGTAACAAAATATGCAGTCAGAACAGCATGTGTGGTTTGGAGTTAGTTTATTTTAGTATGGTTTTTAACAGTGCATGTAGGGTCTCTGCGAAGTGCATTTTTTGACAGTATGGTTTTGGCTGTGCTGAAATATGGGTGAACCCATAGGTCACCAAGCATTCTCACATCTTCTGCTGGTCAACCAAGAAGCAGCATAGGCAATATCTGTAAAGGCATCCACTGACCTGCACTCAGGGTTAGAGGAAAGGTGTAGCTGTGGCAGCCCTGAGGGTGAACAAATGTGAAACTTGGCAGTTTTGGTTTGGTATTGATTTGGACCCTCTGTCTTCAGTTTGATTTTGACACTTTGGCCAAAGACTCTTTAGGTCTTTGATATGGGGTCTGGCATGGAGGAAGAGACACCTTTTACCACTCCTTGCCCTGTCCAGTAAAGCACAACATTTTCTACACTCCCTGTTTCTCAAGTCAGTCATTAAAAAAAAAGCTCACTTAACAACTGGTACAGTGCCAGAAGATATAAACTTCCTTTATAAAAAAATATTTGGGGGGCAAGGAGGAGAAAAGAAAGTGACTGAGGGGGAGAGAGTTGCCCTTACAATATGGGAAAGGCTAGTGTCTTATTATTTTAATTAATTGAAAAAAGGTCGATATGATCTAAATAAAGAAAACAGTTTTAATGGGCCAAATGGACAGTAGAAAAGCTGACTTTCAGCCCATTGACTGAATTCAATCTGAAAATTAAAATGTGCACCTTATGTTGCAGGATCTACTAATCTCTTTTTCAGATGGTTTCCAATCTAAAGAGTGCTAATGAATTTTAATGTATCCAAATTAAGATTCTTCTTTTTAATCCCATCCAACCAAACTTTTTTTTAAATGGCACTGATCCAAAAAGCTCTGTGCATTGCATAGTGAAAAAAAACCTGCAGCAGACTACATTTACAGGTAATCAAGTAACTGCTCAATAATGTATACAGCATATACTGACTAATGCCTGTGTAGGTGTGTGTTATGAGGATTTGTCACACACGAGAGGTGTGTGATAATCCATAAACCTGGCCAGTGAATTTGAATCATATCCTCATTCATGCAGGTCCATTCAGGACCTACATGAATAGGTGCAGATTTGCAAGGGCCCTTTTGTTCCTGTACCATGGGAAGACTCCACCACCTACAGAATTGCTGGGCTTGGCACATTCACTCATTACACATTCACTCTACACATTCACTCTTCACTTTTTTTTTTTTATTTTGACCCCAAGTGTTCCAGATAGTCATTTTATGTAATACTAAGGGGCTGGTGATTGAAGGGTGGGGGCACCACTAGACACCAGGAAGCATTATATTAAATAAGTAGATGGTGACTAGAGGATGGGGTGATACTAGATACCAGGGAAACATAGCATACATAAGGGGACGGCATCGAAGGGTGAGTGAGGGGTGCCACTAGGCACTAGGGAAACATTAAATACATAAGTGGACAGTGATGCGAGGGTTTGGGGTGCCACTAAACACCAGAGAAATGGTGGCTCACTGCTTTCAGAGCAGCCCTCAGAATGAGTTGCAACTGCAGCTGCAGAACTCCAGAAAGTCCCACTGTTTTCACAAAGAGAAGGTGGGTAAGTGGCTCCTCTCACTAAGATGAGCACCCAGTATTTTGAGGTGCCCAGAAAAGGTATTTGAGGCCATTAATTTAAGAAACAAACATCAGAATCTAGCTAAATGGGTACCATTTAGCTAGGTTGTGGATGGGGGTGTTTCCTTTTAAATGACAGCATGTTTATGTATTTTCCATGCTTATAAGTTCGACGAGAAAAGAAACAACATGGTTGCTCTCACAGCACAAAATAAAATGTTTTGTGCTGTGGGAAGCAAGTGGTAAGAAACCTAAAGTGGCCCTGTGACACAAAATTGTTTGTGTTGTATCAGAACTGTATCCCAAAATCCCTACTGAGCATGCTCAGAACAGAAAAACACAAAACTTTAAAGCCTTATAACACTAGAACCATTTAATATTTTTTCAAGAAATCTTTCAAAGGCACTAGTTTAGGACATCACACCTGTACCGGGAATGTTTGGGGAAAAATTTCCATTCTGTGTAGGCTGTAGGTGAGAGGAAAACAACCCATGTTAAGTATAGGAAACAAAATGGCATACAGTATGCGGCTCTCAGAAACCGTTCAAGATGCTGTCACAAAGCTCTTCAAAGATTTAGGTTTTGCCTCTTAGAGATTGCATGCAATATTTCAGCTGATTTCATCAAATGCTAACAAAGCTTTAAAGGTGCAAATGTATGGGTTTAACATTGAACACTCTACTCAACCCTAAATATAGGTGCAGTCCCACACCCCTACAATATACAGTAAGACTGGGAAAATATTTGCAAACAATAGCAAATTAGATAATCAATTTGGCTAAATCAGTTTCAGGTTGTGTCAAAAACTTCTACAACATAAATGTTTTAAGAGTTGATTTAAAACCTCTATAGAATAAATTAGTCTAAGGGCATGGGCACACATGTTCAAAAGGTTAGTATGGAACTAACAGGTACGGCCAAATATCACTCTCTGGCAGCCACCCTGCTAACATGCTTGTGCTTTTATCATCAGCAACCCTGACATGGGACTGCTGCCACTTGGAAACAACTGTTTCCTCAGTGTATGCACACATATTCCCAGTGATTCACATGGTGGCCAGCCGAGATGGTGAGAGGGAGTTCTGTGCCAGTTGCCACCCACTGGTATTCCTGCAGACACTAACAGTGTTTTTAGGTGAGTCAAGCACTGGTCAGGAATGGAGGGAAGTGTGCCCATAAAGAAGGATGTTATGTCATCATATAATGGAGATTGAGGTGGGGGGGTACCACCAGACTGACAAGATAAGATCAGTTTTAACAATGGGGACTGTGGCAGAAGGTGGATTCCACTAGACTGCCAGTGTAAGCCTCAGATGTAAAATGGAAATTTGGACACAAGGTAGGTACCACTAGACTATCTGGGATGTGTTTATGAAGACTTCTGGGGGTCGATCATGAGCACAATGCCTCTATGTATACAGTTGTGTGGAGGTATTGCACAAAGCTGCTAAAAGCCGCATAATAGCATGTACAGTAAATAGCTCCTTAGTGTCTTACATGCCTTGTACTGTCATTAACATGTTAGACTCTGATAATGGTATCCAGAAACAAAGGCATTAAAACATGTTTTGACATGCTACAGTACCCCACTTTGATTCTGGTTGTCTGTTTCCAGAATTGGGCTGTATTGGCTGCAAGTCTGCACTTTGCATGGCACTACCACAGCTTGATATTCATACAGGCAGAGTGCCTTTTCCACCATATGCTGCCAGTACAAATATAACTCAATTAGGGCTGCATGCTACCCCACTTTGATTCTGGGTTTCCCATTTCAATAATTGGGCTATACTGGCTACAAGTCTACACTTTGCATGGCACTACAACAGCCTGATATTCATATAGGCAGCATGCCTTTTCTGCCATATGCTACCAGCACAAATATAACTCAGTCAGGGCTGCATGCTATTTTGTGCATGGCACTATGATTTGTGCTATTCAAATGGTTATTTCTGAATATGGAGGCCATGCATTAATGACACTTAGCTGGGAATGCATAGTGCATACTCATTTCTTTTCAGGAAATGTTTACCTTATTTGACGGTACACTAGTTAATTCTGTCAGAATTCTTCAATGTTTAGTACTGGAGAGAGGTTACAGATTGTAGGTGTGCAGCTTACTGCAAAGCATTTTAAACATAAAAGCAACTGCCAGATTAAATCTGGCACTATATACATGACAGTTTACAGTGGCAGAGCAGCAGAGTGACAAGAAGTACCACTTTTGTTTAGGGTGAAAATGAAATTAGCACCTTTAGCCAAGTGAACACATATATAGTACCTTACAGTCATTAATATTCCTAATCTGCTATAGGAGTAGCATAGTGTTCATGCAGCTTGAAAATAATTTAGAATGACTGAGTACAATCTCGATATAATCTCCCAATATCAGTACAATGTTCAGTAAGTCCACATAGTAACTGAAATAGCATTTCAGGATATTTCCTGCTAACAAGTCTCCCTCAGCTTGGTCACTGATGTGAACTAGGTAAGTGTCTTGTTTATAAAGAAACAGAAACATAGAATTTTATCAACAGATAAGGAACACTTAGCCCATGCAAGATTCCCAAAGCAACTTGGGCAGACTATGAAGATATGACTTGGGAGTTATAAGCAATGACAAATTATGTTTCCTATATCTTTTCTTATGTAATATTTGTGTTCTACACATGGCTATTAAATAGAGCTGAACAGAGAAGTTCCGAATTCCGCTTTTGTGGAACTTTCAGGAAATTTTGTAAATCTCGTGAAGTATTCAGAACTTCTGCCTTTAGAAAAATAAGAATCTCCTGAATGTGTTTGGTGAATTTTTACCCTGTTCCACGAAATGTTCTGGTTAAGTTGTGGAATATTACACATGAACTGTGGAATGACATTTCTGAGGAATTCCATTCCGCAGTTTGATACATTAATCCACAATGCATGTAATAGCAGTGTCAGTGGCTCAGTAGGTAGCACACTCGCCTCTGAGGCTGGGAGATCAGAGGGCTGTGGGTTCAGTTCCCACATCTGTCACTTGGGTTAATATCCCAGTACCGACACTGTAGTGCAGTATGAGAGGGGGTGCTGCACTTCTGAGGTGCCGTCTTTCAGATGAGACATTAAACCGAGGTCCCATCTGCCTGGATTGGTGGTAGTTCAGCTGGATGTTAAAGATACCATGCCACTTATTGAAAAGAGTAGGGGACATTTTTATTGAAACAAAAATTGTACAAACAAGCCAACATAAAATACATCAATGAGAAATATACAGGAAAACCAAGAAGAAAAAGTAAGAAAAGGAAATGGAAAAACAACAAAAATACTGTATAAGTCCTTCAAGTTATAGCTGAGTCGGTATTTGTGATCCATGGGAGGGCCGTCCACAAGGCCAACAGAGACGATGCCAAATACAAAGTCCTTTCATGGTCGTATATTTTCTTTAAGTCCGCTACTATCTTTCCTTCAAGTTCCGAATAAGAACACAATTTTTGTTGCAAGGTAAACATACATCTTGACATCCAAATATTCCATTTAATGACAAGAAATACAAGGTTCAGAGTGTCTCTATGCCATTGAGACCAGTGAGAGGGAAAGACACCATACATAATATTTTGATATGTTACTGTGGAGAATATAGGAACATCCCAGGAGTCAGCCAAATAGGGCCACCAATTCGCAATTTAAGAGCAATCAAAAAACAAATGTGAAATAGTCTCTGGGGTAGCTATACAGAGAGGTCTAGAGCAAAATCGATCCTGAGACTGTTTATGTTTATGGTTTGCTTTCACATTTATTCGTTCATGACAAGATAACCAGTGAAAGTCCCACATGTGGCCAGGGATCCTTGAACAACGTAACAGGACTAGAAGCGAGGGTAGACAGCTGTCCGGACATTTTGGAAAAGGGTCTTACACCTTACAAACAGAGGACAAAAGTGTCTTGTACAGAGCCTTATGTGGATTTGAAATAAGAGTCTGAGGCAACACTTGCCATTGTTTTAAACGAAGAAACATATGCTTAATGTACACCGGGACATCCCCATGTTGTCGCAACACACCCAAAGAATTATGTTCCCACACGTGAAACCAATACCTACAGGAGTCGTAAAACCATGCTTCCCACCCTTTCTGGGTGTTCACCAGTAAAGGCCGCAGATTGGCAGAAAGGAAAATGCTAGTAAAGAAAAGCAACGGGTTAATCATCTGGACACCGCCTTCAAAAGTAGGCAAGTAAGTAATATTCCTCTTGATCGGATTCAACCGACTGCCCCAAAGGGCTTGAAAAAATAAGCTGAATACCATCGTTTCCAGCTGTTTTGGGATAAGGAAAACATAACTTAAATACAAAAACAGAGGGAGAAGATACGTTTTGATCAGAAAAACATGTTTTCTCTTCCCAATCTGACCCTTGTTCCAAGAGGTCACCATGCTTCTGCCCTGTTTCAGCTTCTCTTCCCAGTTAAAGGAATCAGAATCTCTCGTCCCGAAATAAACACCAAGTATACGGATTTGGCCTTCTATCACATGTAAAGGGCCAATAGTATCCGAAGAGTTGGAGGATGAACCCAACCAAATCCCCATACTCTTACCAAAGTTTATACTTGCTCCAGATAATGCACCAAAAGAGGAACATTCCTGGAGAGAGACAAGCGCTGAAGCCTCGTCAGCTACTAGGAAACACACATCGTCCGCATATGCAATCGCTGTGAATGGTGATCGCAGTGCTGAACACGAGATGGCATGAATCTGGGGATGAGCATTAAGACGTCAGAGCAACACATCCAGAAAAAAAACATATAATAGAGGGCTCAGTGGACAACCCTGGCGAACTCCCCGTTTCACCGGGATCATCGGGCCCGCCCAACCATTAATCAGTGGAACAACGGTCGCTGTCTTATAAAGTGTCTGAATCCAGCGAATCATCTTGTCAGGAATGTGCAGGAAATGCAATACATTCCATAGAAAATCATGGCTAACGGAGTCGAAGGCAGCCTTTTGGTCGACCGAAACAATAAGCCCAGAAACAGAGTCCGATAAACCATGCGAAAATAGTTCACGGAGAAGAATCAAGTGATCAGAAATTCTCCTGTTAGGTAGAGAACAGGATTGGGCTGGGTGAACAACTATTTCAGCCAACCCAAGCAAATGTTGTGCGATAAGTTTCGTCAATATCTTAAAATCCGTATTTAACATGCAGAGGGGGCGCCAGTTGTCAAGGGACTTAATGTCACCTTTCCATTTATATATATAAATCAATGTGCCCTTAGTAAACTCCAAGGGGATATGTTCAGAGGCAAGAAGGGAGGCAAACACAGAGGTCAATTCTGGAAGGAGGTGTTCCCCCAAAAATTTATACAAGGCAGTAGGGAGGCCGTCCGGACCAGGAGTCCACCGTAGGGGCAAGGAGGATATAGCTAACCGAATTTCCCGTTCCATGAAGGGTTGACATGCAAGTTCTACACTCTGCAAGGAGGGAGAAGGAACTTCAAGGGCACCGTACAGTTGTCTCAGGTCCACTGACGCAGTAGGTAGAGGGGAACACAATGCAGTTGTATGGTCAGTAACAATTTGACATAAGTCCTAATGAGAAGTACAAAGATCTCCATTTAAATTGATAAGACATGACATTGATTTATGGGCAATCTGACGATAGTTAGATTCAAACGGGCAAACAACTTCCCGGGTACCTTTCACCGCTTAGCTATGCTATGTTGGTGGTACAGTTGTTGCGACTGTTTAGACTGGAGATCCAACGTGTCCTTCCGCACTAATTGTATTTGCTGCACAAGATCCTGCTCCGTCAAGTATGCTAGTGACAGTAAAGACTGAAAATGAGCCCTCTTCTGTAAATATACAAGATATTCAGACCTGCTTTTTGTACGACTATAGGATTTCAACATTCCAGTTAAAGTACGTTTAGTATCCATCCACCACTGAATTGAATCATCATACATGGGGTATACAGACTTACGAGCATGAATGAATAACAAAAGGTTTTGCTGAAATGATGGTACCTGTAATAAGGAAACATTAAATTTCCAGAAACCCGGCCCTTTACCACAACTGGCAGGAGATCCAAAACTAACAGAGAGCAGCTTATGGTCAGAAAAGGCTACCGCCTGCACTACAGCCGAAGTAACTTCAAAAATACTGGAGGTAAAAACAAAATCAATGCGGGTGGCCAGCCTACCCTTCTGGAATGTGGGAGTATGCTGTTTCATGAAAGAAAAATAAGAGTCTGTCAAACGGGCAGTACGAATCATGCTTCCTAGTACGAGTGAGTCACAGTACAGTTTCTTAGTGGTAGCAAAGGAACTCTTATCCCGAAGACTAAGGCCACAGTTAAAGTCACAAGAAAATATGATTTGGAAAGAAGAATGTAAATAAGGACGAATTAAATCAAAAAGAGCTATCCGCTCAGTTTTCAGTTGGGCGGCATAGACATTTACCACCCGATACGGGCATTGCCCAAGCAAAAAATCCAGAATCAAAGCTCTACCAGGGGCCAAATCAAACAGCTTCAAAAGCCTAAACTCAGGAATGTTAATTAAAATGCCAAGACCAGAGCAGGAGTCCTGGCCTATCGACCAAAAGGAAGGACCCATAAGCCAATCTCGTTGAGCCAGTAGGATCTCCTGCACAGTATGGAATCTCGTATCCTGTAAAAGAAATATCCCAAATGGCAAAAGCCTCAAAAAAGAAAACACCAGCCGTCTCTTGTCCACACGTTTCAAACTATTTACATTAACAGTGTGGCATGTAAATTGTGACATGGCAGCTCACAAATAAAGTAACCAGCACTATCAAGTTTTTCTCTTTCCTGCTACCTTAGTCCCTTTCAGCCTAACCTTGGCCTTCCAGTTTTTGTGAAAGGCCAGTGCTTAATGGTATTTCAGAGTCATCAAGACCTTCAGGGAGGGAAGAAACGATAGAGGAAGAGTCAGATTCGCCACCTGCATCGTCCAATATCGACTGAAGCACCTCAAAGGCATTCCGATAGTGCAATAAAGGTGCAGTAGGGCCTTCGAGGGGACAAGAGGTGCAGGAACCAGATCGTAATGACCTGCGACATATTACTTTGGCAGGTTCACGAAGGGAGGCATGGTACTAGAGCCGGGACCTGCTCCACAGCCTCTAGCTCCATAGGGCATGCTGAATCAGTACCTTCCGGGGGTGGAGCCTTGTTGACTGACAGAGGTACATTACTACAGGAGGCTTCCAAAGCCAGAGCTTTAGGGGGAGGGGGAGTCACCTCTATAGAGGGGGCATCCAATGTAGTGCGGAGGCGAGCTTTCTGGGCTTGAGTAATTACATAACGTTGATCCACACCTCCATCATGTGTTACCTTGGTATGTGCAGCCCAGGGACATGATTGAAATGTGTGACCCATCTCGTCACAAAGATTACACCTGCAGTCATTCAGACAATGCATATCTACATGACCCATTTCACCACAGTTATGACATTTGATCTTATCGCACTCACTGCTCAGATGTGAGGGATCCCCGCATCTATAACACGCTTTAGGTTGGCCTGGGTAAAACAGAACTCCTCTATCCCGACCTAAAAAAAAAGAATTTGGTAAGTGCACTGGTCCAGATTCAGAAACATTCAACATGACTTTAAATTTCCAACCCCCTGTCCATATGTTTTCAGAGTCTAATATTGCCTCTGGCTGACCTTGTAAAGTACAACGTTGTTTTAACCAATAAACAATATTAGAGACATCTACTCCCTCATTGTGAAACATAACAGTAACTATCTCGAAAGCAGGTTTTGAGAGGGGTATAGCCTGAAATGGGGTCCAAAGAGCAGTGTTACACAAGACATGATATTTTGACCAAAAACGGTCAAGACCATGAGATGTCTGAAAACTAATGTCAAAAGTTAGTTCCCCTGAGACATGTATCAGGGCATATATTTTGTGTGCAAAAAGCTTCATTGAATCCTTTAACAGTGTTCTGGCCACATACACATGGTCAGGGGGGTCTGCTAGCCCACCTCTATAAGAAGCCTAACAGCATTATGCCGCTTAGCTGCCAGAACCGGAAATTTAAACAAAGAAGAGAAGGACCTCCCTGGCCCAGTTCGAGGAAAGGGAGGTCGAACAGTGGCAGAGGTCCCTTCAGCCTTAGGGTCGGAACCGGGAAAAGTCTGTATAGCAGGGACCTTGTTAAGGCCCAGGACTGGATTCTGGGTCAGACAAAGCTCATTAGGAAGGTCCAAAGGGTCAGTCACAGTTTGGGGAATCTGTTCTCCCCCATCCAATATCATGTATTGCACAGTCCGAGGGGATCTTATTGGGGATGGCCCCGAGACCCAGGAACCCACCTTGGGGACTTGCACCCATCCTGCCGCCCGTAGCACTGCATCTACAGACCATGCAGGGGTGACAGTGGGGTTTGCCTGAATAGGAGAAAACTGGGAAGGTAACAGATCATCCTGGGATACAGAGGGTGGGCTCACCGCCGAAAGAGTACTTACTGAGTCCTACACCACAAAAGAGTTACCAGAGACAGCGTCCGCAGACGTTCGACAAGGCACCTGCTCAGAGACTCGAGGCAGGTCTTCAGGGACTGTAACAAAAGTGCCCACCATAGCCAGAGGCACACCATCTTGCTGCTTACTTCATAGACTCTGCTGCAAGCCCATCTCAGCGGACGTACGACAGCGGTCCACCTCCATCAAACAATTAGTGCGGTACAGGCACTTCCAGACTCGAAGGTTCCGAGTCAAAGGAAGTGTGCGTCTCTTGCAGTCACCCTGAACATTCGAGCTGAAGCTGACTAACCTCGGTACAATGAACCTCAGCACAACGAACCATCCGTGGAACAACAGGCACCTCCTGCAAATCGTCTTCCAACAATGAAGATACAGGTATGGCTATCCGGTTAACAGTAGTGGTCTCCTCAGATACAGAGACAGGAGTCGAGACCAGGTCTCCTGTCTCCACAGCTCCAGCAACTGCAAGCAGCAGAGCGTCCTCCATCTTGGACCACGAATCCCCTCTGACAGAGATGGGGAATGTCCCCGGTGTCCTGGCCAAATTTCCCTCATTCACTAAAAATACCACCAACAGCTTAATCTGGTTCAAGGTCAGTTGGCATTCATCTGTATCCCGCTCCTCCGGGTCGTGTCTGAAAATAGGCAGGGTTTGCCTAGTGCACTTACCCGGTCAACAAATAATAAAAAAAAGATAAATAAAAAAAAATATTCCGCAGTCAGTGATCAGTTCTGCAGAATTTCTTTCTACAGTTTTAGACATTAATCTGGAATTCATACATTCATTCTGCGGTTCAGTGACTCACTGAGCTGCAGAATAAATGTATAAATTGTGGATTAATGTATTAAACTGCAAAAAGAAGTTCTGCAGAACTGACCACTGACAGTGATCAGTTCTGCAAAATTTCTTTCCGCAGTTTAATACATTAATCTGCAATTCATACATTCTTTCCACCATTCTAAGTCAGAATTTCTGCAAACATTGCCAAAGTGCATTCTGAAAATTTGTGAAAGCAAAATTCTGACTTTTGCCAAAATTCCACTGGTGGAAGTTTAATTTTGCACAGCCCTACTACTGAATACCACTCCATGATTTAAAATAAGCTTGCACTCAATGCTACTACAGCAATGGATGGGGTGTACAGGAAAACATATACTGAGTATTCACATTCAGGACCCACAATTATTTATTATTCATGTAATATTTGTTATTCAACAAGAAATAGGGGAAAAAGGCTTTCAAAAAGCAATTTATCCCTTAATCAGATGAACAGATCTAGTATTGTATGGTGGCCCACCTTCCCTCTCAGTGATATCCTACCCACCCCCCTCCTTGTCCATTCAGTCCCATATAATAATGCTGGCGTCCTGCTAACCACTTACTCACACTGAACACTGCCTTTGATTCACCCTCCCCCACAAGTTCTCTTGTGCCTCCCTCTGTCACCCAAGGGCATTGAAATTAATGTGCTGGCTCCAAACCATGATCCATACAGGGGGTGGTCAGCTGAATAAGCCTTACTCCCAACTGCTCAGTTATGACCCTCCTATCCCAACAGCACACAATACCTGTGAAAATAGGCAATCTGGCAGCTTCACACTGGTCTACTTAGTTTTACTGATTGATGCTAAACAGATTGAAATAGATAACCACATTGGAGCTCTTTTGTGTAATACTTTCATTTTAGATTCATAGTTCTTTGGGTGGAGGGACTGTCTAAAAGATGGTGTTAGATGGGAGAAGGGGCTGGCAGGATGCCAGCCTTATTACACTGTATATGTACTGGAGGATGAAGGAGAGGGGCCGGGTGAGAGATAATTATGGAGCAACGTGGTGGACACTGGTATAACCTTTGTCACCTGGGGGGTAAGATGTTTTTTTTTTCTCCCAGTTTTTGAAGTTGCTTCATTTATAATTCCTGAATACAATTCTACACATCGAGCATGATATTCATTATTCAGGTCTGACTGTAATTAAATAAATACATCTATAAATAAAATAATGCCTTCTGGTTGATCAGAAGCCATGAATGTTGAGACCACTATGGTCTGCTTAAAAAAAAAAAGTGCTGGCAATCAGGAAACAGTACATAAATGACATTCATGTGCAGGATTTAGAATTTCAAAACTCAAATGACCACAATTTGTTTCTTCCCTAATTCAGGAATACTAACTCTATAACATTAATCTACACACATTATTCACCCAAGAATGCACTACTTATAACATCTGGATTTATTTTTTCTCTGTATTAATCAGTCCTTTACTTATATTACTTACTGCAGTGTTTTCTTGTTCGACCATTGCTCTCCTTCTTTTTCAGTCATTGGCTGTCTTGTTTTCAATCTCTCTCTCACAAAGTTATTTGCTTATGTAACAAACTGTAAGGCCTGTTCCATGGACTGCAAGTCCCTGTAAAACTTGCTGTCTGTGTGGCTTCTGTTTTTTGTTTGGTTGGCTAGTTGGTTGATAGTTTAAGAAAAACAAAGCAATCATTTCATCTTGTTGACACAAATTGGAGTCCACTTGGTACAATACCTCACTTAGGCTTCTACTCCTATGGTCATCACTTGATCTCTGCCTCCCTGCCCACTCCTTCACTTACTGGCCCTCACAGCCATGGTAATATCTTTGCTTGCACAGCTGCAGACCAAAATATGCTGACAGTTCTAGTCAGCTATTATCCCAGACATGTTGTCAACCTCAGGAGGGACTTTTTTTTTCAGTGCCTGACCAACCATGCAGAGTCACTTTAGGGCAATAAAAAACTGAATAAACGACAGTAAAATAGACAAAACAATGAATACCATGGGGTGTGGGGTGAAGCACATAAGGGACCAAGCATCAGACATTTATAAACAACTAGTGAGCTTCCCCTAGTGCTATCAAGTGGTAGATTAACAATATTATGTTACATTCAAGCATAATGTATGTTTTTACTTTTTTTCTCTAAACTTTTTTTCATTTTTGAACATGCATGATTTACATAAGTGACCATTTTATATGTGTAATAAGACACTTTGAGGTGTTAGTAATTGGGCCACAAATGCACTTCCAAGGTGGCAGGCACTGACTCTGTAGCCTCATGTCTTCCTGCCCTCCAAAGTCTCGACTGCGGCATAACAACTAACACTCTTTTGTGCCTTATTGCATACACAATGAATGCCGGTGGTTCATTATTCTTCGTGTTTAGGAATCAATATTCACTACTGGCATAGCCCTATCAAAGAGTGCTGTTTTTCATGTAATATAAAGAAAAAATTAAACATGTTAGCAACAGAGAATAGTCTATGAGATACTGTGTACTGACATCAAACTGAAATAACTCGGCAATAATGGCATCGTGAATGTTCATAGTGATTTTATTTAGGTTGCTTTTCTGATTTAGAACTGCTGCAAATGAAGTAATTAGCTAAAGTCCCAACAAAAAGGATTTAAATCTACCCTCTCTTAACTGTTTGCCAAAATTCTTCCTTTCTGTATGTTGGATTTAACTGCAAACAGCAGAACATTTCAGAAAGCACTCTGATGTGTATATGTATGTGGACTCTCAACAACAATATTTTAAACATACGTTATATAATTATTTACTTAGACTATCCAATCAACTGAATTTGTTGATATGTTTCTACGTAACCTTGTTTTTTTGTATTTATTGGTGTTTGTTCTTCTGTAGAGGTGTGGCTCAAAATGTATATCTCTGACCCAATTTGCTTTTACTTGGTAAAAAAAAAACTAACATTGAAATGTTTATGCACTCTAGTATACTCAAGCCATCTATATCCTACTGTACCCATGGTGCTGCTTTATAATTTGATAACTCTTAACTGTAGTCATTGCTTTTATTATCGACTGCAACCTTTGATAAAAGACACATTTTACAGAGTAAGTGTCACTGCTTTTTCACTCCACAAAACTGTAGGGTGTTTTGTTATATTTACAGAGTCTTGTGGCATGAATGGTATACCTTTGTCATTTACTAACAGCACTATTTGTAAAATTGCAAGCCATTACCTCATCTCTCTCAATATTGTCATTCTAGTTAAGTAAAGGTAATAGTCAACAGCTCAGACAATAAAAGCACCTGCTGAGCCCTGAAAAATAAAACACACTAGTATGTATGCTTACAAAAGACATCCATGCTAAACTGCAATATTCAGGGGATTTATTTTCCATCGATGTAAACCACCTCTTTCACTCAAAATCTTTGAAAAAATTATACTATTGAACATTTTTGAGCCTGTTAATAAGCATCTCTGTCTATATGAATCCAGCAGCTATCCAACAGCAAAGACGACATGTTAACTTGGAAGCTAAGAATATAATACTGTTTGTTCACCCTGGTATTATGTTTCACCATATGTGAACAGTAATACCCAACTAGGTATCCGATTGCTGTGAAATACATGGAAACCTTAGGTGTGTTTGCTTCATGCCTTTAACCACTGAAGAAATCCACATATTTCAGCATGTCAGGACACTTTAGTGAATGTTATGGCACAAATAAAATAGTCATTAAAAATAAACATATTTAATGAGAAACCCCCAATGAGATCTGTGGTGTCCAGTTGTGCTGTAATAACTGGGTAGTCACACCGTTTATTTTACCAGGGAAACAATCGGAGCCCAGAAGCCTCATTTTCAGTTGAGGCCAGTGACAGGGTACAAGAATGCATAGAATAAGCATGAGGATATCTTAATAAAGAGAAATGGGGGTAAGGAAAAAAAGAACTGATCAAATAGGGTCTACGGTGATATTGCAGGTAGGGAAAATTGGGCAGACTGGGTGGGCCAAGTGGTCCTTATCTGCTGACAAATTCTGTGTTTCTATAACCTGTTGGGGGGAGGGTCAGAAGGTTATTGGGAGGAATACAATTACCCCCAAGGGGTCTCGAAGGCAGCAATGCACTGGAGCACAATTACAAAATTATAAGAATGCATTCTTCTACAAGGGATTTAAAAAAAAAACAGCAGCAGTACACAATGCAAATGCACACAGGGTGCAGCAGGTGCAATTGGAGTCTTTACAAAAGACACTCACACTATCTAAGGAGCATGAACCTATACTCAATGCAGTACAGAAGGATAAGGAGGGACTTATGCCTAGTATACAGTGTGTTTAATGATGCCTTTTTTCTAGGAAAGTACAGGATTCAGGGCAAAATCAACAAACAGATTAACAAGGTCACATAGACTACAACTGCAAGGAGAAGTAACAAACAGTACTAAAAGAATGAAATGGTTCAACCAGAGAGTCATAATAGTTTGGAATACACTGCCAGAAGGAGTGGTCATGAGTAGCTCTACTGAAAGCTTTAAACATGCTTTAGGTAAGCATACGGGTGCCTTGAAGTGTGTTTATAACCACTAAACAAGTGATGAATTACAAATGGGTCCTTGACCTACTAACTCATATGACTCATATAAACCTATGTTATAAACATAGAGTATAACAGGCAGCGTCTCAAGTAGATTCTGGGTTGCAGAGCAGGATAGTTGGTAGCCAACCAGGCACACTATTTAGTATCAAGCCTGTGACAGTTGCAACCAGAGGCAGCATGACTGAAGCAGTTGGGGCATGAACTCAAGGAGTCATGATGAACCTTGAATTGCCACTTAAATGACATGAAGGAACTGCCTGAGATGATTTTGGCAGCAAAGCTATTCAGAATGGAGGGCATCCTACTGTATAGGTGATTGAGGCTTGCCCTAAGTTTCTCCAGTACCACGGATTCTGGAAATGGTAAACATCTTCAGATATGAAGGAGTAAGTGTGATTAGAAGCCAGTGTAAAATGATACAACATGTAACTAGGGAGTTTTCCTGTCCAGTACCTAGCCCATACCAGTGCAACATGCAAAGAGCATCTCTTTGTGGGTGATAATCAGCCATGTTTGTTGAAATTATACAGTGGTGAGTGCTGGTGGGGCAGGCTAATACAAATCTGCATAGTGCATTGAATAATGTTGACAGTTTGGACAGGACAGAAGAAATGGCTCCTGCATAGACAGTTCCCCCATTTTCCATTAGCAGAGTATATCTTTTAGCCACTAGAGGGCCCAGTTATAAGCACACTTACACAATCCAGCACAATACAGTTCCTGTCTCATTTCACTTATTGTGTGATCAGTCTATCACTATTCATCAGTCTTTGTCCCTTCCCTCTTCTACTGACTGATACTGATTTTTCCCATTTGCAGCTTAAACTCTTCACCCACTAGAGGGGTTTACTCACAACCGTGCCAAAGCTGCTCTACAACTCTTTACTCTCTACTACTCCTGGACACTGTTCCTTTACTGCTCAGCTGCTATAGGTACCGACACTCAATTACTAAGTTTGCTCTCCTACACCCTCTTGGTACAGACCTCACACTGACCAGAGCACCTTTCCTCCACACTAGGCACCTCATCCCCAGACTACCCCTCAGTGACTCAGCCCTCCCCCACCCTTGACACCCCCATGACCCCCCAACCTGCCAACACCCCCACTCCATCCACCCTCCAAGGCCCGACCTGGACTCAGCTCTCCCCTGCTATTTCCACCCTTTGCACTTTATCTATCCCATGCATCCTTATTGTAAAGTCCTCAGCTGGGTGTCGACCCAAGGGTCTCCATCACCACTTGCCACTAACCAGAATAATTACACTGCTATTATTATTATTATCTGGTAATGTACACCCAAACCCAGGACCTATGGCTTCCAGCCCTTTTAAACCCTGAACTGCAAGTGGCCTCTGCTTTGCATCCTTAAACATTTGCATTCTCCTAAAGAAATCTGCTGCCCTCCAGTGCTGGGTCGTTCAACATCAACCTGACATAATTACACTGGTAGAGACTTGGCTCTCCAAATCCACCCCTGACTCTGCTATCACCCTCCCTGGAAATAACATATACCATCTACAGGGAAGACTGAGTAGGCAAACGCCATGGTGGTTGTGCACTACTCGTATGGGACTCCCTTATAGGTCAGGCACTCTCAGCTCCTAAACTTGATTATGAAGCCCAAGCCCTCACCTTAAAAATCATACCTGACCCCCACCTGAGGCCCTCTCTTCCTCACGGTCTCCCACATACCCATGAGGAATCAAAACCAAGCGGTCCAGTCGCTCACTGACTACCTCACATCTCTCCCTCACAAAGTGGAGCAAGTCATCCTAGATGATCTCAATGTTAACTGGCTTGCCTCCACTGCCTCCCATATAAGGTCTCCTTTGCTGCCCTGGATATGTCCCAGTTAGGCACCCAGCCCACCAGATTCAACCACTCTACTGGCACCAGCACTATCCTAGATGTTGTTATATCTAACCACCCCTACAAAATCTGGGATGTCACTGTCCTTCCCGACTCTCTTAGTGATCACTCCCCAGTCCTCTGTCTCTGGTCATCCTCCACTCTGAAGCCAGTGTCCCAGGCCACTCCTATACCACCATTTATGCCCTGGCAGCATCACAAAATTAAAACAATACCTAACCCAGCTAGACTGGTCCCCTATCCAGCGTGCCTCTGACATTGACTCAGCTCTTGACTCTTCACAAATGCGTTCTGTAAGGCTTGTGACCTTTTCACCCCCCTCACCAGGATTCACTCCAAAAAATGCAATGCTCCATGGATCACCCCACCCCTCCTCCAGAGACTCAAAAACAGAGATAATCTCTGCCACATTGCTGTAGATTCTCAAAAGGCATCTGATAGACAGGCCTAAAATGCAGAACACAATAAGTGCACTTGGGCCATTAGATGGGCCAAGGCAGAGCACTACCAGACCTCCCTCGCTACTACTTGAGGTTTAGCCTGGACCTTCTGGGATAATATGAAAGAGCTAAATGGGAAGTCCTGCTCCCCCCCTCCACCATCTCAGCTCTCCATCAATGGCACCCCCACCACAGATCCACTCCTTATAGCCGATTGCCTGAACACTGCCTTCTCTGATCTAAGCTCGGTCCTCCCCAGCAGCTTCTTTGACCCAATCCCCACCTCTCTCCCTCTGGTCCTGCATCACCCAGCATTCTATTTGCACACCCTATCCCCCCAAGAATCCAGGCCGCACCTGCTAAAAGCCTTAGGCAGAAATAACCCCAGCAGAGACCCCCTCGACTCCAGGATCCTCCGTATGATCTTGGATGAACTCCTAGTCCCCCTGACTGACCTTCTAAACCGGTATCTATAACTGGGTCAGTTCCTAAGTGCTTGGAAAATTGCTGAAATCACACCCATGCATAAGAGTGGGGACCAGTCCACCCCCAACAATTATTGGCAAATCTCCATCCTCCCCCCCACTCTCTAAAGCCGTTGAAAAAGTGGTGTTGATCCAGCTTTCTGAATACCTAACCAAGTATGACATTATGTACCCAGAGCAGCATGGTTTCTGCCCAGGACACAGTACAACCACAGCTCTCCTGAAATTCTCCCAACACCTGCATGCTGCTTTCAACTTTGGCAGCCTTGCAGGAGCAGTGTTCATTGACCTCTCCAAGGCTTTTGACACTGTCTGTCATCCCCTTCTACTCAACTCTCTCCACCAATTTGGCTTCTCTGGCGGTCCCATTTCCTGGTTCTCTAGCTACCTCTCTGCTAGATCCCAGAATGTCAAGCTCAGCGGCTCCCTCTCCAGCACTCTTCTTGTTCACTCCGGGGTCCCTCAGGGCTTCATCTTGGGTCCAATACTTTTTAGCCTCTACCTCAACACCCTCCCCAGCTCATGATCCAGTAAAATTCTCCTCTACATTGATGATGCACTCCTTATTGCTTCACATCCCAATCCCACCCCCTCCAATTATCCCTCCAGCAAGCTTACAACTAAGCCTAAAGGTAGTTCAGCGACCATAGACTGGTCATTAACCTAAAGAAAACCAAATCAATGCTCTTCTCCCACCACCAAAATAAAGCTAAAAATACCCCCCTCTTGATTATTCCCAGCACTCTGCACTGGCTAGAACAAGTGACCACATACAAGTACCTAGGCATCACGTTCAATACTTCCCTCTCCTTCCACACCCACATTAATACCCTGTCAGCCACCATTAACTCTCAGATTGGCCTGCTATACTGGCACAGGGACTGCCTGCTTCAGGTTGCCCTCAGGCTGGCCATCACCCCTCCGTTTTGTCCCTCATGGACTATGGCTTGCCCATCTATGCTGCAGCTGACAACACTACCCTCTCCAAAATCCAACTCTCCATCAATAAGGCCTGTAGGCACTTGACCAGTGCCCCCAGCCAAACTCACACCTGCCTTCTGTATAGTACCACCAATCTTCTCAACTTTGAGGAGCAACTGCTCTACCAGACCTGCCTTTTCGCTAAGAAATCACTGCTAGGACTCTCCCCTTGGGGGCTCCACCTCCCTACAGCAGTCATCATCGTCTGTCACCACCCGTAGCTCAGTTAATGCCACTTTCAAGGTGCCAGGAACCAAGATCTTTGTTGCCCAGAGATCCTTCCTCTACCAAGCCCTCGCCTGGTTCAACTCCCTCCCTAGCTGCATCTCCAACTTGCCAAAAATTTGCTCCTTCAAAACAGCCCTTTGGAACCATATCTTTAATACCCGCTGTTGTAGGTGCAACTAACCCCTTGTTGTAACCTGTGCTCCCCACCCGCCTTGCCCCCTGGCTTGACAATGTCCACTGGCAGCCTCTTCCTCCTCCAGACCCACTCCTTCCCTACTAGGTCCAAACAGGGATGTAACTCGCTGTCTTCTCTCAGGACATACTATATCCATGAGTATAACTAACAATTTTGTAACATTATGTAACCTAAGTAACATACAAACTACTACATTATGCACCCTAAGTGTATCTATGTTAAATGTTCCTTTTACTGCACCTGTAATGTTATCCTCTGTTTTAAGCTGCACTGTAATAACTGTCTTGATGTCTGTACCCCCCCCGCGACTAGGTGCCTTTGTAAATGAGTCTCAGACTCAAAGGTTGTAAACCCGATTTGTAATGAATAAATAAATAAAAGTACTGAAGGGGGAAGATGGAGCATTCAACCTCTAGCTTCTTGATGTATGGCTGGAGGCAGCTTTTCACCCTGTAGAGGGCACCAAGCTTTGCATAACACTTGGCTGTTATCTAAGATATGTGACCAGAATAATCAAGATGCTGGTCTAGGTGGATGCCTAGGTAATTGTTTGAGGACACTGAGTCAAGGTGTTTCCCTTAGATGGTGCACAGGATTAGTGAGTCAGGGAATGTACTTAACAATTGACTGGATCTGAGCAGCATAGTTACAATTTTTTTCTGGTTCTAGTCAGTTATTCTGATACCGTTTCTGAACAGCAGAGAAGTCCTTTTGAAGGGGTTCTTCAGTGGTGGGAACAGAGGGAACAGATGGATCAATAACTGTATCATCAGCATAAATGTGCATGTCACAGGAAGAGAGAGCTTTAGGGAGATTGCTTATGAAGACTGTGAATAATAAAGGGCCCAGGACTGAGCCCTGGAGGGGTGACAAGGTTCCCGATAGTTTAACAGATTGTGCTCCATTGGTTAGTGTGGCGCAGAAGTATGCTAGAGACTGGGGGAGATGCCAGAGGCCACCAGCTTTTCCAGGAGTAGATTGTGATCTACATTGTCAAAGTCCTTGGCAAGGTCAATAAAGATGGTCCTAGTGCCCATGCCTTTGTCCATATCACAATGAATGTGTGGATGAGAAGGAGGTGGAGTGGTTAGGGTGGAAGCTGGGCTGGTACAGGGTGAAAAAACACATGCTGGAATAGAAGTCAATGAATTGCCTGTTCACCAGACTCAAAGACTTTGGAAAGAATCAGAAAGAGGCAAACTGGTCAGAAGTTGGAGGGACCGTCTGCAGGACCACATTTGTGGATGGGGATGGGGACAACTAATGCATTCATCCAGTTAGGCGGAAAGAAGCCTGTTGCAAGGGACTGGTTAAAAATAAGGGTGATGGGAGCTGCTATGGCAGGGGAACCCATGCTCAGAAACTTAGGGGAGATGCCATCATCACCATATCTGTATGATGTGTTCAGCACAGAGAGCTCTTCGTATACCTCATCCACTGTTATTGCCTGGAGGAAAAAGATGCCAGTTGTGTGAGGCTGGTGATTTCAGCTATATCTGGGCTGGAGGCTAGAACCTCAGCCCTCAATAAAGCATTTATTTAACTTGTTAGCTGTTAGCATGGAGCTTGGAGTAGTCTGGTCACTAGCAGATGATGTGGGGGGGGGGGATTGAGGAAGCTGTGGATTGATTTCCAAAATTTAGACAGTTCTGAACCTTCACACTAGAGTTTTCTTTGGAAATAGGTGGCTTTGGCCTTCCTTGCAATCTTGGTGCAGAGATTATGAGGGACATGAAGGCATGCCTATCTGAAAGGAGCCCTGACAATTTGTTCCTGGCCCCAGAACTGTCTCTGTGTTTGTAGCTTTCAATTATTTTTGGAGTAATCTAGGACAGATGGTGATCTCAGAATCTGGATCTTTTGATAAGAACATGCTTATTACATATTGCAGAGAGGGTGGCAGTAAAGAGGGTTAATGCCTTGTCTGGGTCAAGCTACTGTTTGGGTGGAAGCCCAATTGGCTGAAATAAGTCTTGCATGAAAGCACATAACTTAAATGTTTTGAAGATTCTGGCTAGGGTTATTCTGGGAGAAGCGTTGACTGTCTGACCTTTTACACACAATAGGTCAAACGGTGTTCAGTAAATATAGCTGGGAGCATGTCTGTGGCAAAGATTTTGTGCAGGTAAGGAACAGCACACAATCATTTGTGCTGTGGTTGTTGAACCTGGCACTGAATTAGACAGGAGAAAAGATCAACTGAATGAGGTCCCGAGCTTTAATTCTTGATTGAAGATTGGGGTGGGGGGGGAGACTAGACCCAGCCAACCAGTTTATGTTGAAGTCCCCTAGAATGTCATCCTCTTCATTTGGCAGGGGGTCAAGAACTTTCAGCAGAATTTTCCTTTTTGCATCTGAAGGGAACCCAGTTGGATCTGGAGGGTACCACGGTGAGCAGTATGCACCAGTGATGACTATTGGAATGGAGTAAGGCCTAGTATGTACACCACAGGTTATTTATTTATTTAGTTGGATTTTGTTAAGTGGGTAGGCTTACTGAGAGAAAAAGTCAATTTTTCAGGAGTGACCCTGAATTAAGCACATTTAACAGTCATACATTAACACAGGCAACAGACAATGGTAACAAAATATTGGCAGCAACACATTAAAAGATGCAACAGTCCATGGTAACAGAATATTAACAACAACCTGAAATAAACAGATTGGAAAGCAGTATTAGTTGACCGTTCAAAACTGATTACAAAATCAAGGTGTATTGATAGACTTAAAACTATACAGACTTTAGCAAGAGAAAATAACACAGTAAAGCAGTAAGGTGAACAGCAGCAATCAGTAGCCTGAGACAATATCATGAGATTTGGGAATGGCCTCTTGAGAGGGTTTGCTGAAGTTATGTATGCGGGCTGAGTATATGAGTGTTACACCTTCTCTTTTAGAGTTGTCCTGCCTGTGTGAGTTGCAGTCCAGGATGTCAGTGACTGATAAGGCTATGCGGGGAGCTAGCAATGTTTCCAAGAGAATAAAGAAGCCTGGGTTGTTCAAAGTGACCCATGTCTTTACTAAGTCAAGCCTGGGAAGGAGGCTTCTGATGTTAGTATGAGCGATTTTGAGGTCCTTTGTTATGTGAATAAAGCCACTGGCAGGGTTATGGAGTGGGCCTGGGTTGACCTGCAAATCTCCTCCCAATATTTATTTATTTTTTATTTATATAAAATGTATTTAACAAGGAAAGGCACACTGAGTCAAGGCTTGTTTTTAGGTGCGACCTGGGTGGGGAAGGGATGGGAGTATGATATAAAAGCATTACGAATATCTGAAGCACAAAAATACAAAATACATAGACAATCCAACTGAGGTGATTAAGTCAGAGGTCCCACATAAATTTAACAACAGTCAGGAATCCCACATTGAATAAAATTACCAGTGCATGGATTCATACAAAGATACATTGAACAAAGTATACTAGAATGTATGAATTATGTGCCTCACTGAATAGAGGGAAGACTGAGGGTGAAGAGCACAGCAAGCACAGATTTAGGGAGCCACAGGTATGTGGTGGGTAGGGGGATAGGAGAAACTGCTGGAAAAGGTCAGAAGGTTGAAGCGGTGATTGACAGTTACAGGGGGAGCAGGAATATGTCTTTGCAGGCATCTAAAAGAATGCAGGGGGGAGAGAGGAAGGAAGGAGGGGAGTAGGTTCCAGAGGGAGCAGAGATCATAGGAGAAAGCAGCTCACCCAGGCCATGAGTGAGGATGGGGAAATGAGAAGAAGTGGGAATCACTGTGGCATTGAGAGTAAGAAGAGGGGCTGACAGGGGAGGAGTAAGAAGAGGTAGAAGGGATGGTAACCAAATTAGTATTAGACAATAATGGTTGCACAGTGGGACTGGTGACATAAAAGTAATGAGAAGATGGAAAGGGAGGAATAGAGGTAGAAATGGTGAATGCAGAGGGAGAGCTGGTAGTGAAGTGATAGAAGGCATTACAAAGGGTGTCCAATCTATAAAGGGAAGAACAGAAAGTGGTCCCTTAGATCACATTTGCAGAGACAAAAACAGTATTAGTAGTAGTAGTAGTAGTAGAGTTAGGAGTTGACTGCCATATGGTGGGGGGTTCTCATTTAGTCCTGACTGTCAGAAACAGCATAGGGCTGCAAGATCTTCAACCTCAATATGCCTTGTGTAAATATCAGTTTTGTGATAGTATACCAAGGTGTATGATTGAGTAATGTTTGTTGGGGTCAGACTTGCAGTGGTTTGGAAATAGGTTGAGGAAGGAGGGTGAGGAATAGAGTCACCAGTATTGTGTGCAATTACACTGAATGAATTTATCATGGAGCATTAATAATACCAACAGAATCCACATAGAGAGATGTAGGCCATCAGATAATCTGGCACAGGAAGCTTTGCAGTTGGAGAACAGCAGTTCCATCATGGGGTAGCTGAAGCAGACACACTCAATCCTGTAAGTTGGCATACCCCAAGTAGGGAGTTGTCAAGTAACAGTTTGCCTTATAGCAAAATTAGTTGCAAGAAAGCAATCTAAGACAATACACTTACATTTAAGCTGTAGAGAAAAACAAATAAGTCCTTGGTACTTGTTAGCAGGCCTTAGAGGAGTTGCAAGGAAGCAGTTTGGCAGGAAGCAATGTTAACTGCAGCACAACAATCAAATTATAACCAGAGGGCTAGTCATGCATTGTGAAGGAATAACAACTAGCTCCTGGGCAGGTTAACAGACCCCAGATCAGGAGTTGCAGTAAACAGATTAGCAGACAGCAAAATGTATAGTAAGTAAGACAGCAAACTGGGAAAGTTAGTAGTTCACCCTTTCCTAGTATATGGTCATCAGCAATCATCTGGATAATGCAACCTTTGGTTATTTACTAAGAGCAGATAGCCCACAGCAATATAGGCAATAACAGGTGTAGCTGACAGTACATCAACGCAGTACCATAAACTGGTAGAGTATGTCACCCTTTCCTATTAAATTGTTAGCAGCAGTAGGACTAGGTAATACAGCCTATGATTATCTATTAAGAGCAGATAGCCCCAGAGGCATTGTTCTCTTGGTCAATCAAGTCACTAGGATTTATTCACTTACAGTGTTTTTTTTATAAAACTACATGGTGCATCTTGACACATGACATAATTAACCACTAGACAAGATATTAAATAATTGTCAGTTACTGTCCATCATACTCTGTTATTCTCAAAATCCCAGTTTTAATTAACTAACTGTGAACTATTTCAATGGGAGAGCAGTTTAGCAATGCTTAATAACTTAGAGGACAGGGGATGCATGCAATGGGTGGATGATGATTTGTGGTGGGAAAGGGTAGCCACAAGAGTAACCTTGGTCATCAGAAGAATATCAGGGAACATACTGTGATGATCTCTAAATAACTCCAAATAGGGATAAATGCTCAGTACTTGTATCCAAGCACTGAGTACCCTATTATTTGTTTTGATTGAGAATTAACATTTGGGAGATTCACATACCTAATGGTGCCGTTGCAAAGACAATTGCAGAGTTCTGTGATACCCCTGACTTCACAACTATAAAAGGCAGGTATCAAAGTCATCCCATCTCTATGTCAAACTACTGAGGTAATAGGAGGACTAAAACAAGTAAGGCAATGCATGGGGGAAAGGAGCTTGGGCAGGGATTACTACTGGGTGCCAGGGAGTACTGAAGGACTGGATGTGGGTGTGGGTGTGGGTGAAGTGTTTTTGGGCTATGTAACATGCATTTCATGTTATAAACAGTCTGGAAAAAAATAGGAGAGAGCCAATGATATATAAAAATGCCAACCCAAGAGTGTACAGAAATTTATGGGCAGCACCATTGGTCATCATTGCCATGTAAAGACATTCATGGCTGTCACACACCAGCCTTATAATGGGCAAAAAACATATTTGTTTGCACAAATATCTTTCTAATTTGAATTGCAATTTGATTACTTAGGAAAAGCCTGCTTCACTGACAAAGTGTCACCTTTGTTTATGGCCTTATAGTGTGGTGACACAATAGGGCATCTTACTGAACCCCCTTTAAGGGTTACCACACTTTTTGACAAAAAAAAATGGGGCCTCACATTCCTTTCCTTCTTTCTTTTACTTGTTTCCCTTTATGCCTCATTCTCCTTTATCCACCAGTCAGAAACCTATCAATTTTCTGGTTGTGGAACTCTCAATTGCTCCCTAGAGATCTATGTTCTGAATGTTTTCTTATTAAGGTTGCTAGCATTTTGCACCATTTCACCTACAGTACCAGGAAATCGAAAGGATTAGGTACTATAGAACCCTATCCAAGTGTATATATCCTACTTAACAATCATGGAATTTGACAGTGCAAGACCTGCTCCTGAACTACAGATGCTCTATTCTCCTCCAGGATGAACAAATGCACCATAATGGTGGCTTCCACAAGGTCATAGTCTTGGAAATATACATCATCATTGAGGATACTGTAGCCTGTTTTAGCTTCCTCAGTCACACACAGTGCAGTTCAGGTTGCCCAACTCTCTCTCTGGACCAGCAATACAAAGAGCAGTGTTGCTGTCTCATTCCTACTGTAGAACAGAAATCAATAAAACCAGGAGGGAACTGCTCTGCAACCTCACATGAAATACTACTGCACAGTAAAATAAACTCGGCCAGAGCCGATAGGACTGCATGGGAGGAATTTTGGGTAAAAATATTGAAAATTACCAAAGTTATGAGTAGTGGTGGGCAAAGTGACAAAAACTTGCTAGGCAGAATAATCCGCTATTTTCGACCATTTTGCAGGGCGAAATGCAAAATTTCACCAGTGGAACAGTGAAATTTTGTCCACAAAACAGTGCAATTTCACCGTGGAAGGTAAAATTTTCCCTTTGCGAAATTCTGCCAAATGCGGGAAATTTCACAGATTGCTCCACGTGGCGAAATCAGCCACTTCACCATGACTTCACCAGCGGAATTTAAATTTGCTGCATCTCTAGTTATGAGCCAGAATTAGCAAAATGTAATGTAGGAACATACATTTGTTGTTCTGTAATATCCATACACCAAATTTTCAACCTAGCTTTGTAATGACCCTGCCTTGTGAAGAAGGGCAGAGCAAATGGCCAACTGCTGCCCAAGAGGTGATTTCATGCAGTGATTGCAAAATCAACTTTCAGGATACAAAAACATATTTTGGGCAGGAGTTGAAAAATAACAGCTGTCACATTCATGAGGTACTGTAAAGAAATGGCTATGTTGAAAAGTTGCAGTAAAATATTGAATATTAACAAACTTAGGAGCCTGCATTTGCCAAATTCAACATAGCCTCATCATTTTTGTGTTTTTAAATATTTTTACACCAAATATTGAACATAGCTTTTTTATGACTCCACCTCATGAACAACGGCTAAGGAAATATTCAACTCCTACGTGAAAGGAGATTTCTCACAGGGACCGCAAATCACCATTTTGGATCTAAAAAAAAAAAATTTTGTCCAGGATTTGAAAAATGATGGCTGTCACCTTCATGAGGTGCTGTACTAATATGGCTATGTTGTAAATTTGAGGTAAAACCATTGAAAATGACCAAAGTGACAAGCCTGCATTCATAAAATTCAACATTGGTGCATAACTTTATTTTTTAATATTTTTACATCAAATTTAGAACATAGACTTTTTATGTCCCCACTTCATGAACAATGGCATAGAAAATTTTCAACCACTGCCCAAAAGGTGATTGCATAGCGTTACCATTAAATCACCTTTCGGGACAGATTTGTCTACCGTCATTTGCATTGTTAAGGAGGTGGTATCCCAAAAAAGGTATGTTGAAAACTTGTGGCAAACATATTGAAAAAGGGCCAAATTACACTACTAAGTTCAAAACCCCATTGAAATACATTGAACCATATACCTGATTTCCTCACTTCACAATATGGCATTGAAGAGTGAAGACATGTCAGTGGTCCAAAGATAATTACGGCATTGGACCTCTGATCGGTAAGTAGCAGCTTGGGAGTGTGTGGGGTGGTGGGTGCTGAGTGGCAGGGTTGGGTTGGGGGAGTCATGGCTGCAAAAGACATCAATGAATGGTATTCTTTAGACAGGTACAATGAAAAATAAAAAAGACTCTGGATTTCTGCATTGTGGGATTGAGTATCCCCCAGTGTCACTATTATGTTTCTTGGGGGGGTGAGTAGGGTGGTGGATGCTGAGAGAAAGGGGAGGGTGGGATGATAAACATCCTTATCGAGTCACTGAGTGATTGGCCACCCCCAGTGTCACTCTTATGTTTCTTGGGAGGGTGTAGGGTGGTGGGTGCTAAGATGTAGGTTTTTGTGGGGGGATATGGGAAAAAAAAAGACTCAGAGATATCCTGATCATGACACTTGGTATTGGGCACTCCCAGTATTACTCATTTTTCTGGGGGGGGGGTTGTGGGTTGGTGGATGCTGAGAGCAAGGGTCAGGTGGGGGAATATGGAAAAACAAACTTGGCAGCCTCCTGATCGCAACACTGGGGGATTGGGCAACCCCAGTGTAGCTCTTATGTTTATGGGAGGGTGTGGGGTGGGTGCTGAGAAAGACGGTTGTGAGGGGTGATATCTATAACTTAAATAAAAAAAAATTGGCGGTCACTCCACACCCCTGCCATGTCCAACCTGGCTGCCACAGATCACTGTGCATGCGTGACTACTAGCGCATGTGTAGTAGACTGTGGCAGACATGTTGGCAGGGCAGAGAGCGCTGTGACCACCCATTTTTTTCTTTTAAATTATAGCTGTCCCCTACCCAACCCTCCCTTTCAGCACCCACCACCCTGCACCCCCCAAGAAATATAAGAGTTACACTGGGGGTGCCCAGTCCCCCAGTGTCAAATTTAGGATACCGCTTAGGTCTACAGAAAACAATAGTGCAGGGACACTTGAGACAAGGAGCAGAGTGCTCCAGGGATGCCACAGACACAGAGGTGACAGTTCTCCATGCCAAACAGGTTGTTCGGTCAGAAGGAATGTGCTAACTCTTTTATAGCAAGAGGTCTGCAGGGCTATGCCCACTGAAGCCCTAAAAATTGCCCACTGACCAGTGTAAAGTTCTAAGAATTTCTTACTCATGTTCTAAGTATAGGCTAAAGTAAATGCTACAATCAATAAACATTTCACAGTGCTTCCCAACACTTCATCAGAATAAATCATTCCTAGAGTAAACATATTGCAGGTAATAAATGATGTATGGTAACTGATTCAGTAAGTGCTTAGCAAGCATGTACATCTTAAAGAATAAAAATTTGGAGGCTTTAGGTATCTCGGTAAATGTTTTGTTTGCCTTTTTTCCTTTGGGTTTTTATTTTGCCTTTTTACTTATCTTGTCATCATTTTATTTTAATTTTGCCAACTACTAGTGAAAAATAATCCATTGGAATCTTTGCATTATGAGGTCAGATATTCCTGGCAAAGCTAGCATCGTATTTCAATGGGAAGGTGTGAAACTGTTTTCAGATTTTTATAGAGGAATAAAGCTTTCTACTTTTAAGCTGTTACAGCTTTAATAGAAATATATGATTTTTCATAACCTGTGATCTTTTGTAGTGATTTAATTAATAACATTCAGTTTTGTGGAGTATACTCACAATCACCCATAGAAGCCGATTATTGCGAGTATACTTCACAAAACTAGATGTTATTACTATTATACCACTAGGACTTTTGTACACCTGACCTTTTTGAAAATGACTATGAATCAGAAACAAGCTATATACTACATTGAAATCTGGCTTGGAAAAATGAAGCTGTGACTCTGTTCATGTGCATTACTGCTGGTGATAATGGGCATGCCCACTATCACGGCTTTACTTTTCAAAGCCAGATTACATCGTACTATGCTACTTTTTTTTGATTCTGAATTAGAAACAGAAACTCAGAACACAAGATACTTGCATTAAGTGTGTTTACCGGCTGCATTTCAAAAATGTAAAAGACCTTTATGAAAAAGTTAACAGAATAAGTTTACTGTAGTCAAAATGTTCTTCGGACTGTGACACACAGAATGGTGTTGGTGCAGTGTCTCACAGGTAACCCACTTGTACAACAGACACACACAAAAGCAGATGCTGCACTCATGGATACAATGTTCCAACTTTCAAGTTAAAAATGAAGGCATCCAAGGCAAGTAAAGTTTCAAGTTAATTTATTGGATGCTCCAACACACAATCAAGGTGTGAACCTTTGCCCTAGCACTTGAAGATCCATTCTCTTCATCAGGGGGTGTGGTTCACTTTACTGCAGCTCTGTGCTGCATACTTTGGGTGTCTCTGAGATGTGGATAACATACTGTGGGCAAGTATAAAACATGGATAACAGACTGTGGGTTTGTCTAAAATGTGGATAACCTACTTTGAGCATCTTCACAGGTTCATGTATCTTGATGAAGAGATTGTATCTCAAAGCACTGGGGCAAAGGTTCACATCTCAATTGTGTGTTAGAGTATCCAATAAACTAACTTGTAAGTTTACTGTGGCTCTGTGCTGCACACTGTGGGTGTCTCTGAGTTAATAATAATGTACTGTGGGCATGTATAAAACATGAATGGCTGTGGGTGTGTCTAAAATGTGGATAGCCTACTGTGAGCATCTTCAAAATGTTTGGTGGTAGTTTGTGGGATAATAATTTACAGTTTTCCTGTGCTCTGATTGGCTCACAATAGATACTTTTGGTATAATAGGTGATATTATTACATGATAACATTCAGTTAGTTGGAGTATATGAAGCAATAACTGGCTTCTGAGGCTGAATAAATGCCAAGGCTATGTCGAAGTGTTTAATCACCACAGAAGCCAGTTGTTGTGAGTATACTCTAACTAACTGAATGTTATTACCATTATATGAGTTGATGTTGGTTCTGGGCATCTTGTTAATTGTCTAGATAGAGGTCTTGTACTGCCAGAGAAATTTGGTAATGTTTGTGTAGTGGCATGTTACAATTATTTCTTTTACTGTATGTAGCATGAGTTAAAAAAACAACTTTTAGCAAGTGAGTCAGTCTGACAGTTTTGTTGAAAATGCAGCAGGAGATATCGCCATTGTACTGGGTATTTGGTGTACTGTCAGCTAACTGGGCTCAAAAGTTGAGGTGTTTGTTCTTATGAATGGGCATCTTTTATTTGTGGAGACAGTAGAGTAGAGTAGAGTAGTAGTGGCTGAGAAATCTGGTAATTATCATGTAGTGGCATTTTTTAGTGGTTTTCTTTATTATATGCAGCACTAGTCAGGCAGTACCATCATGGAGGGAGCTGAGGGAGACATGTCGATTGTGATCCAGCACCAGTCAGGCAATAATGTCTTGGAGGGACCTTAGAGAGAGTCAGGCAGTAGCATCATGAAGGGGGCTGATGGAGACACATTGATCTTGATCCAGCACCAGTCAGGTAGTAATGTTGTGGAGGGAGCTGAGGGAGACATGTCAATCCTGATCCAGCACCAGTCAGGCAGTAACGTTGGGGAGGGAGACACGTTGATCGAGATCTTTTTCATGTGGATTGTATTTGGAATATGCTGTTAAGTTTTCTGGTGGGTTACATTTGTTGAATATTTGTGGATTCTAATGTTTGAGATAATTTTGGTGCTGCAGTTGTGCAGAGTGGCAGAGACAGGGAAATAGAGGAGGCTTTCGTGTAAGCGGGTGACTTTGTTCCAGTGGATGCAAAGTGTTAGTGAGATGACTGATGGAAATGACAGAGCTGCAGAGTAAGCGAGTTATGTTTAAGGGTTGTTAAGGGTCACATTTATGGAAACACATGACATTTTTCAAGTAAAATGACTATGGACAGTTTTCACTTTGCTGGTGTGTACTGTCATTGTGGAGAGCTGGGGGGTCAGTGCGCTGTATTTGTCAGAGAATGTGGTAAGATTTTCTAGAGATTTTTTTGTGTAAATATGCCTTGTAATTTGAAAATGTCTGCTTGTATATTTATATCTGATGTTTAGGGTCTTGTGTTCAGTGTGTGTGGTAGTGAGGTAGAAGTGGTGACATCAAGGGTTTACCGGGGGAAGTCTTATTATAAAACTGAGAAAAGATACCTTTAAAAGTTTTTGCTGCCCACTTATTTTTTTTTTTTCATTGATCTTTTTCAGACCCTAGGCAGGCATTTTCTTCTTCTGTGAGGGTCTGAAATCTAGTATTTCCTTGTTCCATAGCAGCTAATGTGGAAGGTTATTGTGCTGCCATTTTTTCCTGTTTCAGCTTTGTTTGTTTTTTCAAGTGTGATTAACCAACTGTGAGCATGGCTAGAGTTTGTTTAACCAACTCAAGGCATGGCTAGAGTTTGATTGACTGTGGGAGGAGTTCTAGGTGAATAACAGACTCTTGGGTTTCTCTTATGTAGTCTGTGGTGGAATAACTGACAATAGTTTTTCATCTGATTGGCAGAGAAGAGATACCTCTTGTATGATTATTAACTTTTACTGACCAGTTGAGTACACTAGATACAATTATGCCTATGTTCAGGTATGACTCAGGAGGTTGCAAGACAGTAAATACAATAGTGACAAGCAAATATACAATGTAATAAATTACAATATATTAAGTACCACACAATATTTACAATACAAGCAGACCAATGCCATAAATTAACAAATACAACATAGCAAATTCTGAAGCTGGAAGATAAAAACACAAATATAAGGTACTGTACAACAGTTCAAGAAAAATTTATATGCAGGTCGGAGGAGCAAAAGAGCTATAGGCCCATTCGAATGCATGGACTACAAGAATTGAGAAAGTTATGGAAATGCATAATTTTCTAGCACCTTTTATGTAGTGATGGGAATTGTGCATGGACTGGTTTAGTTTGTACCTGCTGATGTCAAGGGAAAAGAGCCTGAGGGCAGGGGACACTCTGGAAGACCACTTGCAGGTACAACTCAAGTTGGTTTTATGCGAACCCACTGAGACTTTTTAAACTGAGGGATTGGGAGAGGAGCTGAGCACTGCAAGTGGCAGAGTGTTCCAGTGTTTGGGTGCAGTAAGACTACAAGCCTGATCACTATGTGAGTGCACGTTTTTGGTTTTTTAACCAGGAGAGACACACTAAGCTGAAAGTTTGCTTACAGGTGCGACCTGGGAGCACAAGGAAGTTAAAAGACTTGCTCAGGGTCACACAATTTGCAAGTGGGGGTTGTGGGATTCAAACTAAGGTCTCCAGGTTTGCAGATCAGAGCCTTAAACCACTGTGCCATACTCCCCATGTTTTGGGGACAATGAGAAGGGATTTTTTTGTATCTCAAGGGGTAGGGCACTTGTGAGAACTTGAGCAGGGCCGCATTGGAGGTGGTGTGCCAGTTCTAATTATTTTGTCTGTAAAACAGCCTAGAACAAAGTGATGGCTTTTTATGGGAGATATTTTATTCTTAACCAGATTTTACCTGAAGGAAATGTGTGCCATCTGCTGGGATTTGAACCCAGGCCTCTGGCATTCAGTGCCATGCTCTAACCATCTGAGCTATAGAGGAACTCAGGAGATTAGCAGACTCAGTCATCTCTTTCAGACACACACTTTTCTTTCTAGGTATTGTGTAAACCAGCAACTAGGCATGTCAGACAGAGTAAAAACAAGGCACTGCTTCAGCATGTGGTCTGAAAGCAAATCAAAATAGTCATATTAAATGCACACTGAAAATAGAAAAAAAGAGTTAAAAATCTATGTTTCGACCTTTGGTCGTCTTCAGGAAATATATAAAAGAGAAACAACAAAGCTAGTGTAGAGTCAAGGTAAAGTAAGGGATATATATATATATATATATATATATATATATATATGTGTGTGTGGGGAAAGAAAAAATGGGAGGCTCAGGGAGAAGAAGTGATAAATGGCAAGATTATGAGAGAATCTTTGAAACAAAAAGATGACGATTGGAAAGACAAAGCATAATAGGAGTGAAAGAGTTAGAGAAGTTCCCAGGTCGGGACTAATTAACAGGGCCTGGTAAGAAGGCTGAAAGGTGACAAATGTGAGGGAAGGAGACAGAGATGGAGATTTATGGTGAAAATGAAAAATAAATTAAATGTGTACAGATGCAAACAGACTTTAGGGAAAATAAGAGGAGGCTGAAATATGTTAGTAAAAAAAAAGTCTATCATTTAAACCAGAGGGTTGCTGGGAGCCAAGGTGGATGGTCAGCTTGGTTTCCATGTTTTTTCTATGGTCAGAATCCCAAAAGCCCTGCTGAAGGATGCAAACAGAAAGGTCATTGACACTGTGGTCCCTGGAGATAAAGTGGGATACAATGGGTTTAGCAGCGTCTCCATTCCTGATTGCTCTGTAATGTTCCCTGAAATGGTTAGCAAGGCATCTACCAGTCTCTCCGATGTAAATAGCTGTACACTTCCTGCAAAGAATACAATATACCACATTAGTGGAGGTGCATGAGAACTCCTTGGTGATGTGAAAAATACCTGTAGGCCCCCTAATTTCAGTCACCCTAGAAACAAATTTGCAGGTGTAACAGCGAGTTCTGTTGTAAGGCTTGGTACCTGGTAGGGAAGAACTCTTAAGAGTAGGTAGGCTGCTTTTAACTAGGAGATTCCACAGGTTGGGTGGCCAGTGGTAGGAGGCAATAGGTGGTTCTGTAAAGGAAGCACCAGTGTTGGGGTCAGTTTGCAAAATGGGAAAGTTACTGGTGATGATCCTGTGAACAGAAGGTGTACTCTGATGGAAAGGAAGCACTTGTGTTACAGTATCCTTCCTACGGGGGTTGAGGTTGCAAGGCATGTTACTAACCTGGGATAGTGCTCTATCCACTGTACTGTTGATAAAAAAAAACTATGCATTATTTGGGTCTGCTCAGCAAAATCATCCTCTTCACTGCATAACCTGCGAAGTCTAAGAAACTGTGAATAAGGCAGGCCATTCTTAACATGTTAAGGATGGAAGGAGCTGTGGAGGAGGAGGAAACTTTGAGAGTCAATGGGTTTGTAATAAACTGATGTCTTCAGACCAGTGTTCTGTACTGATAGTTGGATATCCAGAAAAGGCAATTTTGTGGGGGTGGCTTAGCCTTCAACCAAGATGGCAGCATAATTGCTCAGCTCCCTAACTGTGGGGTCATATCCTATGACATCCTGCTCTAGGCAAATTTCTTTTATCCTTTGAAGGCACAATTTATGAAGAGGGACTTACCTGCTACACCGCGTTGTCCTCATTTTCTTCATCTCTGGGAAGAATAGCACCTGCTGGAGCCCTTCCCCTGATCTGCAGTCTAGAGGATGGCATCTTCCTTCCCTACTCCATCCGACTCTACAAAAATGGAAATGATATTCAACCAACTGATGGCACAGATGACCCAAATGATTCTTGCTCTCGACAACAATACACAAACTTTACAAGGCCCACGACTCCACTCTGCAAGATCTAACTGCAACAACTCGGGAACAGACCTGCCTCATACATTTCCTTCAAGACAGGGTGGATGACTTAGAAAGCCGCAGCCGCAGTAATAATTTGTGGTTTCTGGGGGTCCTGAGGGGGCTGAGCAGCAAGATAGTCTGTTTTCTCCAGGACACCTTAACGCATCTTTTAGGCCTTCCACCAGCAACTTGCCTGCTCATTGAGTGGGCCCATCGCACGCTAGCCCGGGCACTTAAGTCTGAAGAGCACCCGCACCCTATCCTTGACTTTAGACAAAAGGATCTGGTCGCAGTGGTGGCTAGAGATAAGGGCCCCCTTACTTGGAATGGCAACAATATTCATGCATACCAAGGCTATTCCCAGGAACTAAACAAGCGCCATAAGGCTTACACCATATGCCGGAAAATCTTCCATGCCCACCGCATCACTTTTTCTCTCCACTACCTAGCAACTATGCGGGTGGTCATTAATGGGGCTCCTATCTTTTTCTACACTCTGGGCAGTCTTCCGGACTATTTGCAGTGAGAGTTCCCCAAAGATTTCCAAATCCTGGGTCTCTTTAAAGCCTACAGTGCATCCACTGATCCCCCAAGCTGCATGGAAGCTTCAACTAGCACTCCATCACCCTCTCTCAAGCCCCAGGTTTACCGGTTCAGGGCTACTCTGCCTCTTCCCAGCAAAAGGCACCACTCACCACATCGACACAAGAGAAGGCAACCCCCAATTGCCCGGCAGATGGATGCTGTGGTCCCGGTATCAGAAGAAGAAGTCCTGCATCAGTATCACTCCCTGAACAAATTTGCCCCTCTTCTGACCCTTCGAGATGACACCACTCAAGAGGCAGATCTTTCAGCCCTTCCAGCATCTACCACTGAGGTTAAATCCTGGGCTGAAGTTGCAGCAGAAAATACCCAGCACACCTTGGCAGGGAAATAGGCCCCTCTCAGCCCGACCCAGTGGCCGGCACAGTAACGGGAAGCTTTGAGCTGCTCTTCTCTACCTCAGACCATAGAAGCACCTCCCTGAAGTGTTTGTGAAGTACAGTAAGTGGCTGGTTTTCGGTATACATACCTCGGCTGAGAGAAGAACTGGGACTAGGGCTTGGCCTGCATATAAAACTTCTTTTTTCAATGGCTTTGAGCTAGGAACTCAGGTCTGGACTGCTTATCAGGCCGATTACCCATCCCTGCAAGGTTGGACAGGACTTGTTTTTCCCTTAGTTTCAGGACTACTTGATGCAATCTGAGCATTTCTCCTTTGTTGGCAGTATAAACTCTAATATACTTCTACCCTTTTTCCTTTTTTCTTTTGTGCCACAGGAATTTATGTTGTGTTATGCATTTAATGTTCCCTGTTCTATGCTGTTTGAATGCTAACTAGGGGCTATGAATGTGCATTGATTACTCCCATTTTATTGCTTGATGTCATGCATATTTTGTGCCCATATTCAGTCTTTCAGAGGCAAAGTGCTCAATTATGTCCTGCTCCTCTGCTGCACAGGTGATTACCCCCCCCCCCCCCCACTTTACACCTATGGACTTTCAGACATTTTGAATTCAGTCCCTGGATACCCTTTAGAGCACAGGCTGGGGAGTGTCTGTATTTTTGCAGAGTGTCCTGATTTTTTTCCCCCTCCCTATATGCACTGCTCTAGCTCTGGCTCCTAGGACCAGGGCGGGGGCCCCGCCTCAAAGGGGAGAGGCTCCCCCCTTATACATTACCAGATAGGGTATTGAAACCTTATCTTTACACAAGTTAACTCTACCTACCTTGTTACATAATCTGGATATGGGAGTTGCACCGGCTTCTTCCCCATGGCTTTTACACCCCACAGGGGGACTGGGTAATACGTGCTGCACTTCGTGCACCAGTGGATGAGCTATAGGCAGTGCTTCACCTGCTCTCCCTTTAATACCCACCCCACGAGAGGTAGGTGGATGGCCCTGGCAGCTTGACTGCCAGCCTAACTGCCCCCCCCCCCGTCTGCAGAATTTGTGCTGATGGTTAAGTTTATTGTAAATAGTTGGTTGTTGTTTTGGGCTGGTTACCTGATTGGTTATTATGTTTACTGTGCAAAATGGGTGCTTACCAAAGTAGTATTTGATCTAGGCTCTACATGGCTTGGTTGTAATGAGTAGCTGGGAGACCTCCAGGCTATCTTGTGGGAATGGATCACTGATCCCTCAGCCTCTGCCCCTAAACATTCCATAACACTTCCAAGTACCTCTCTCTACTTCCGGGGTCATGGGTGACCTTCATACTTATATCTGAAATGTGTGGGGTCTGAACACCCCGGTAAAATGTAAACAGGTATTATCATACTTGAAGAGGCTGAGGGCCACAGTGGCCTTTCAACAAGAAAATAAACTTAAAATGCAGAACCACTCTTACTTGGTCAGAGACTGGGTGGGACAGGTTTTTGCCTCGTCTTTATCTTCTAAATAGAGGGGAGTTGCTATACTCCTCTATAAGACACTCACCTGGTCCCCCATACAGGTACGAACAGACCCTCATGGCAGATGGGTACTAGCCCTGATGAAAACCCCTTAAGGCCCTATAATCCTAGGCTGTGTATACGTCCCCGAATGAGGATGATCCCTTCTGCTTTCATACACTTGCTCAGGATCTAAGTTTTCTTGCTCTTTCCCCCATGCCTAACATTCTAGGAGGAGACTTCAAGTTTTGTGCTGGTACCCCAGATGGACCACAGCGCCTTCACCCCATGCAGCATCCCAAGGGACACCAAGCATTGCTACATTTGATGGCAGAAGCTGGCCTGACTGACATCTGGAGGACCTTTCATCCACGAGAGAGAGACTACTCCTTCACCTCATCAATACAAAGATCACATAGCTGGCTAGATTTTTGCATAGGATCTGCAGCGGTATCTCACATGGCAGTAAGCTCAGAGATCCTACCTAAAGTGATATCGGACCACGCTCCGGTGCATCTACACATTCTATGGCGCTCATCTCTCTCCAAGCCAAGAATCTGGAAATTAGACCCCCTTCTCCTTAAAGACCCCGAATTTATACAATGTGTAACCTTGGAGACTGCCTTCTTCTTAATAGAGAAGCCTCCTCAAGATACCTCCTAGGTGTCACATGGGACGCCTTTAAAGCCACTCTGTGGGGAGCCATAATGAGGTTTGCCTCCAGGTGCCGAAGGAAGCGAGAGCATCTTTTGGTCTCTCTGGAAGCAAAGCTCAAGACCCTGGAGGCCCTGAACAAGCAGACCTTGCTCTTACAACCAGATTCTCCTTTACACAGGGAAATGCTCTCAATTCGTATGGAAATCAATGACTTGATGACTCATAAGGCAGAGGTAGCACTATTGAGACTGCGATATCACTACTGGGAGGGTGGGGAAAAAGCTAGTAAGCTTTTGGCCTATTGACTCCACAAGCAACCGGTGGAATGGCATATCTCCGTGCTGAGGGACCTGAAGGGCCACATTCGCACTGACTCACAGTTTATTAATGATATCATGAAGCAGTTTTACTCTGAGCTTTTCTCATCCACCAGAACCAAGAATGCTGACACCGTAGAACCTTTTCTGGCCTCTCTCCATCTTCCTACCCTTCTCCCTGACCAGATCAAAGATTTAGACTTCCCTATTGCATCAGCTGAGGTTGCGGTGGCTATTAAGGCTCTAATCTCAGGGAAGACCCCGGGATTGGATGGTTTTCGGTCAAACCCTGGCAGGTTCTTGCTCCCTATATCACCCCTCTCCTCTCCCAGGTTTACAATGAGGTCCTCAGCACTGGTATCTTTCCCCCTACCTTCTGTGAAGCAATTATTACTGTATTTCCCAAAAAAGACAAAGACCCTACTCTCCCCTCTAACTATCACCCAATATCTTTGATTAACACAGACAGCAAGATCTTTGCCAATATTCTAACCACTAGACTTAGCTCACTCCTCCCCTCTCTTATCCACCCCTCGCAGGTAGGTTTCGTGCTGGGACGGCTTAGTAGGGATCACTTCAGATCACTGATTAATATCATTCACCAGGCTAAATTTTCCACCACCCCAACTGCTGAAACTGCAGTCGACTTTGAAAAAGCTTTTGACTCCCTAGAATGGGACTACATGGAGAAGGTTTTGCACCATTTTGGCTTTGGGGCTTTCTTTCGGAATTGGGTGATGGCATTATATCAACAACCTATGGCCAGAATTTGAACTAACACAGTGATTTCCAGTCCCTTTCAGTTACGTAGAGCCCCCCACCAAGGTTGCCCCCATCCCCTCTTTTGTTTATTTTAGCTGTTGGGCCTTTAGCAGCCTCCATTAGACAGCACCCAGACATACATGTAGTCACTTTTGGGACTCATGTGTACACTACGCTCATGTATGCAGATGATCTACTAGCTCCAGTGGAAGTCACAGTGGCTCTACCCACACTCCTTAACCTACTAGCAGAGTTTGCGAAATTGTCTGGCCTGAAGATGAACAAATCCAAAACTGAGCTGCTCCCCCTCAACTCTCAGTGCAACCTGAATAATGTGATGCCCCTGGGACTTAAATGGGCTCCAAACTCCCTGGTATATCTTGGTATTCATATATCCCCTGACCTCTCTAATATCTGGGATCTCAATATGAAACCACTACTTGCCGACCTCAGAATGGAATTAGACAGGTGGAATTTGCTCTACCTCACTTTATCTGGGAAAATTGCAGCTCTTAAAATGATCTCAGCCCCAAACAACTCTATCCTCTTTTCCATATTCCTCTAGCTCCCCGGCAAAATGGCTCCACTCCATAGACACCGTGGTGGGGAATTTTCTCTGGGAATCCAAAACACCCCGGTACAGCAGGGGCAAATTACACTCCCATTGGAGGACTGGGGGATGGAGCCTCCCGTGGTTTCAAGGCTAAACGTGGGCATATTCTATAGCACAATCACTAAAGTGGTTTTCAAATCTCTGCCCTGAATCCCTGCAATGGATTCATATGGAGCAGTCACTTGCACAGGTCAATACACTCCCTTTGCTACCATAAAACCCCCTACCTAAATTCTTGCAAACCCATCCCATCATGGAGCCAGTGGTCCGAATTTGGGAAAAATTTAATGCCAGGCTTAATGTCAGTCCCAAGCCGCTCCTCTATACTCTAATATTTAATAACAAATATACAATGGTGGAACACAAGCCTATTAATTGGCCTCATTGGGAGCATAGAGGTATTAAATTCATGAGCAATATCGTAGACAAGAATGAGCTGGAGCTACGGCATTATCTTGATCTGGCCAGGGAGAAAGGTCTGGATAAAAAGGACTTCTGCAGGTATCTGCAACTACGCAGTTCACTGGCTGAATTTTTTAAATTACACCCAGTCAACTTGGCTACCTCTCAGAAGCTCTCCTTTTGGCTCAAACTCCCTAGGGGCCAAGCCAGTAAAGTATACACTGACATACGAGAGAGCATTCCCTCACAGTCCGGAGAGTCTAAATAAAAGTGGGAGAGGATGTTAAAATTGAAGCTAGATGACACTCAGTTGGCCCTTTACTGGAAACCGGTGCCCTCAAGCTATCCTGATACACGCAGCAGACTCATACAAAATAAACTGCTGCACCATTGGAACAGGACCTCTGACTTATTGTACAAAGCTAAGCTTCTGGATAATAACCTGTGCTTGAGGTGTCAAGCTCAAGTTGGAGGCCTGTGTCATATTATCTGGCAATGTCTAGTATTAGCCCCTTTCTGGCAGGCAGTCTGTCAGCTGGTGACCCAGATCCTAAACCAGGAGGCCCAGATGGATCCCTTGGTGTGGATTCTGGGATTGCCCCCAAGGAATTTGCCTCAAGATTCCACAACTCTGCTGGCTAGACTTGCTCACTATCTCAGCTAAGCACCTTATTTTGTGTCAGGTGGAGGACTGCTGAAGCTCCCCCTTTCAGTGAACTTCAGCATGCTCTCACATAGCTGGCTTCACTTGACCGCATGTCTCATATTACAACTAATACAATGGCAGCATACATGGCTTGCTGGGCCCCCTTCCTTGCTTATTTATAACCCAGAATGGTGATAGGATGACTATTATGGGTGGTTACTGTGATGGATTCTCTCCTTTGTTCATTCAGGGAGTGAAAGCCCCGAACATACACTCAGCTAAACCAACCAAGCAGTATGTATTGTGACAAGGCACAACCTCGTCACGGGATTCAGAATCAGCTTTGCGGTGGTTAAGGAGTCTCAGGAAGACCAGTTTGTTAACATCAAACCAACCAGGTATATTTTATTTTCTTAATATGGTTGCTGACACAAAACTTTGGGCTTCTGCCCTTTTCCTTTTAAGCCCCACCGGGGAAAATGAAACAAAAACAGAAATAAAGAGGCCTAGCTCCTCGTGGGAGTGCTGACTAAACAATCCTCAACCCTAACTAGAAACTCCCCTTTTTTAGAAGGCTAGACCTTCTAGAAGAACACAAACAGTAAAATGGAAAACTCACAGTGGAAATAACTTTTTTCTTTTTGGCCTAATTCAGGAGACCAATCTCCTGAGGGCTGCTTAAGGGACTCCTGTTCTGGAACACATCCAAGCAGCTTGTCAGCCCTCTACCCCTTCAGCAACTGCCTGCTGGCTTTTCCTTCCTGTTTTTAAAGCTCTCCTGTCTGTGCAGCTGCAGCTAATAAGCCAAATTAGCTGCAGCTGTACCCTTACTATTGTACTCAGGGAACCCCCCTCTCCTCCAGTACCTGAGTTTACCACACATCCTCCTTCCCAGCTCAACACTACAGGGTTGGGTGGCCTGTGCCTAGAGGTAGGGTCTTCGGGAAAGTCCATTCACATTTCTGTTCAGTGTCCCTGCTCAGAGGTGGACCATGAAGTGGTACGTTTGTAGTGCAAGGAACCATCTCATCACTTTGGCATTTTTTTCCCTGTTTGTTTGCATCCACTTGAGTGGAGCATGGTCCGTCACCAGAGTGAACTTGAGACCTAGTAAGTAATATCTGAGGGTTTCCATCACCCACTTCACTGCAAGGCATTCCTTTTCCACTACAGCGTACTGCTGTTCCTGGGGTAACAACTTCCTATTAGGTGCAGGATGGGGTGCTCTTCACCTGCTAGCACCTGGGAGAGTACTGCCCCCAATCCAACATCTGAGGCATCTGTTTGCAGAATTAATTCTTTATCAAAATCTGGGGAGACCAGTACCAGATCAGAGCAGAGGGCCATCTTGAGGTCATTGAATGCCTCATCCACTGTTTCTGACCACCTCATGATGTCCAGTGCTCTCGTCCTGGTTAACTCCAGCCTGAGTGGCAAAGTAAGGGATGAACCTCCGGTAGTAACCAACTAACCCTAGAAAAGTCCTCACTTGCTTCTTCTTATTTGGTTGAGGCCAGTTTTGAATTGCTTCTACTTTCTTCACCTGGGGTTTCACCAATCCCCGTCCAACCACATATCCCAAGTATTTTGCCTCTGACAAGCCGATCTTACATTTGGCGGGGTTCGCTGTCAACCCAGTTTCTCGTAACATATCTAGTATGGCCTCGACCTTCCGAAGGTGAGTTTCCCAGTCTGCACTATGGATGACTACATCATCGATATAGGTGACAGCATAGTGAGAGTTTGGGCTCAACAGTTGGTCCATCATGCGCTGAAAGGTCGTAGGCACTCCATGCAGACCGAATGGGAGGACTTTGTAGTTGTATAAACCTCCCGGGGTGATGAAGGAGGTCTTTTCCTGTGCTGCCCTTGTGAGTGGGATCTTTCAGTATCCCTTTGTAAGGTCCAAGATGGAGAGGTATCTGGCCTTCCCCAACTGGTCGATCGGTTCATCGACCCTAGGTAGGGGGTATGCATCAAACTGCGAAACCTCATTTAGTTTCCTGAAATCATTACAGAACCTCCAAGTATTATCCTGTTTTGGCACGAGGACGATGGGGCTTGACCATACACTATGGGACTCTTCTATGACGTTGAGCTTCAACATCCTCTTGACTTTGGTTTGGATTTCTTTCCTCTTGGCCTCTGTGATACGGTAGGGTCCTTCCCTTATCCTTATGCCCAGATCTGTCACAATGTTGTGGTAGGCTGCGAGTGTCTGACCAGATTGTTCGGAGAACACATCCCCGGTTCACTGAACCATTTCCACTGCTTCTTTGTACTGTGTAGGAGACAGCTTGGGTGAGATATGGACTTGCTCCTCTATTTCACCTTCTGCCGGGGTTACGGCCAATGAGACACAGCAGGCCTCCTGGTCTTACCATGCCTTCAGGAGGTACATATGGTATATTTGGAACTTCTTCCTACGATCGGGTTGGCTTACTTTATAGTTCACATCACCAACAGCTTCCATGACCTCATATGGACCCTACCACCAGGCAAGCAGTTTGCTTTATACTGTGGGAACCAGGACCATCACCCAATCCCCCGGCTGGAAATTCTGGATCCTCTCCTGATGGTCATAAGTCTGTTGGGTCTCTTGGGCCTTTTCTAAGTGTTCCCAGACAATAGGAGTGACCCAGGCCAACCTTTCCTGAATTTGGGAGATATACCCAATCACACTGGTTCCTTGTCATGGTTGCTCTTCCCAGTCCTCCTTTAGTATATCAAGGATACCCCTGGACTGGTGGGCATCTAACAACTCGAAGGGGGAGAATCTGGTGGATACCTGTGGGACCTCTTGGATAGCGAGCATTAAGTAGGGAAGGAATAAGTCCCAGTCCTTTCTGTCTCGACTCACGACATTCAGCAACATCCCCTTCAAAGTCTGATTAAAGCATTTGACCAGACCATCTGTCTGGGGGTGGTACACTGCGGTCCTCAGGGCTTGGATCTGGAGGAATCTGTAAAGCTCCTTCATTAAACGTGAGACAAAGGGAGTACCCTGGTCCATCAGTATCTCCTTTGAGAATCTGACCCTTGCGAAGACTTGAATGAGCTCTCAGGCAATCGACTTCAAGGCCGTGTTACAGAGCGGGATCGCTTCTGGATATCATGAAGTGTTGTCTACGATGACCAGGATGTGTTGGTGGCCCCAGGCTGACCTGTCTAGGGGGCCTACCAGGTCCATCACAATCCTCGCAAAGGGTTCACCGATGATTGGCAAGGACACCAATGGGGCTCTTAACTTCGGCCGCGGGGACGCTAACTGGCATTCTGGGCATGAAGCACAGTACCTCCTTACCTCGGTGTAAATTTCAGGCAAGTAGAATCTTTGGAGTATGTGGTGCAGTGTTTTTTTGACCCCAAGGTGTCCTCTGAGAAGATGAGCATGTGCCAAATCTAGTACTGCCTTCCTATGCTGGCAAGGGACCAGCAACTGTTCCACATCTTGTTCTTCATCTGGTATCACTCGGTATAGGAGATCATTATTTAATGTAAAATACGGTCTGGGTCCCTTGGCTTTGTCTTCTACCAGCACCCCGTTAATCTCCACAACCTCTGACTGGATATTCCGAAAGAGAGGCTAGTCTAATTGGTCCTGACCAAAGTTCCTGGAGGCTATCCCAAGGGTACTCATTTCAGAGGGATTCAACTCTATCTCCACTTCTGGGTCCTCCTCTTCCTCCCTACAACTCTCCCCTCGAGCACCAGACCACTCACCCTGTTGTCCCTCTGGGAGCGGGGTTCTACCTCCCACCAGCACGGACCTGCCATTGGCAGCCAGTATCTTGGTCCCTTATTTTTTACAACCCCTGCATTCCTTTTGTGATTTCCAGGACTTTCCTGCCTCTCCATACAACTTGGGGTCCCAATGCTTGTAAGGGAAATAATCAGGTGACTCCTCTAACACCTCGGGGATTCCTAGCACCACAGCCTCAGTTACTTGGGCCCCTGGCCTACCGGGTTCCTCCCTCATGGAGTAATGTCTCAAACCCTGAGAAATCTTGACCCACCAGGACAGGATGCACCAACCGAGGGAGGACCCCCACTGTGTCCTGCCTCTCCTCCCCCTGTGCTTCCATGGTAACTAGCACCATGGGGTAATAAAACACTGTGCCATGTACAGAGGTGAGCCGCATATATTTCTGGAAATTAATTTGGGAGGGTTTCACCAATCTGCAAACTATAAGGGTGACCTCACTCCCCGAGTTGACAAGGCCTGTCTGTTTACCTTAACCACCCAGGTAAATCGGTGTGAAGTGGCCACCACCCTACCACATTAATCAAATGGCAGTCACTCTGTGGGGACCCACCCCCAGTTGCACTGCATTGGTTTGACCCCATTTGGGCAGTTGGCAATTACATATCCCCACTCCCCACACCCATAACAGCGGTAGCATTCTCGGGATGACCCTGGAATCTTTGGACTTCTAGGGGAGGTTAGGTCCCCCTCTATTTTTGAACCTGAAAGTCCCTTCATGGCCTCTGACCACTCTTCGGTAGTCCTTCTCCCGGGACCTGTCCGGTCCTACCTCTCGGGGGGTCGGTATCTCTGGTTTGTAGTCCGCCCCAAGTCCTGGGGGTAGCTGACCCCAACATCTGGAGAAAGTTCCTTCATGGCATATGCTGCTCCACCAAGGTGACCAGTTCATCACAGGAAGCAGGGTTGGCCTGTCCAACCCACTGCTATAGGCTGGGCAGTAGTCCTCTTAAGAACCGGTCCATTACCAGGAGCTCCTCTATTTTGGCAGAGCTATGGAGCTAGGGTCGCAAACACTTCTTGGCCAAGTGGAGGAGGTCATACATCTGTGACTGTGGCTTCGCCTACTCCTGGAATCTCCAGCTATGGTACCTCTGGTCTTGAAGGGCTGGAGTCATGCCAGCACGGACCAAGATCTCTTCCTTCATCCTTGTATAGTCAGTGGTGACTCCCTCATCCAGACCATAATACACCTCCTGGGCCTCACCGCACAAAAACAGAGTTAAAATGCTGGCCCACTGTTCCTGAGGCCATGATTCATGAGTAGCCATCCTTTCAAAAGTGAGCAGATATGCTTTAATGTCGTCAGCCATCGTCATTTTCTGCAGACAGTGGGAAGCCCGTATAGTCCGGTAAACCTCTGGGGTAGGCCTTCCCAGGTGACTTTCTCCAGGCGTGATCTCAATGAGACGCTTTACCATTTCCTGGAGGACAGCGTGGTCTTGGGCTGTCTGTTTGAGCAGCAACTGGTTCGTCTCTTGTTGAGTCTGGGTAGTTTCCTGCTGGGCTGCCATAGCCTGGATCAAGGCTTTCACCACGTCCTCCATGCCTGGTCTCCTTTACTCCAGGGTGGTTCAGATTCCAGCCAAATTCTACACTGACATCCCAGTTCTAACACCACATGTGACAAGGCACAACCTCGTCACTGGATTCAGGATCAACTTTGCGGTGGTTAAGGAGTCTCAGGAAGACCAGTTTGTTAACATCAAACCAACCAGGTATATTTTTATTTTCTTAATATGGTTGATGACACAGAACTTTGGGCTTCTGCCCTTTTCCTTTTTAAGTCCCACCAGGGAAAATGAAATAAAAACAGAAATAAAGAGGCCTAGCTCCGGGTTGGAGCACTGACTAGACAATCCCTGACCCTAACTGGAAACTCCCCTTTTCCAGAAGGCTAGATCTTCTGGAAGAACACGAACAGTAAAACTGAAAACTCTCAGTGGAAATAACTTTTTTGTTTTTGGCCTAATTCAGGAGACCAATCTCCTGAGGGTTGCTTATGGGACTTCTGTTCTGGAACACATCCAAGCAGCTTGTCAACCTTCTATCCCTGCAGCAGCTGCCTTCTGGCTTTTCCTTCCTGTTTTTAAAGCTCTCCTGTCTGTGCAGCTGCAGCTAATCAGCCAAATCAGCTGCAGCTGTACCCTTACAATCTTACTCAGGGAAACACCCTCTCCTCCAGTACCTGAGTTCACCACAGCATTCAGTCTGTACTTAGCAACCAGTCCCTTAAGGATAGTGGGCTATATCATGTAGACACCCAGTTGTACTTTAATTTGTTATATTAATTTATTGTTCATTAGTTGGGCATTACTATGGACAGAGAATTTAGGGGGGATGCCCCTATCCCTCCCTTCTTTAGTCCTTTGCTTTTTTCTCTTTTTTCCTTATACATGCATGCTGTGTACTAGGAAGCTTGGGAAATGCTAATGTAATGATCTTTCTCTGCCTAGGATGTCTGTTACTTGTGCTTTGATGTATGTAAGCATAACTAAAGTCTAATAAAAACTGTTAACTGAAACAAAAAAGGCAGTGCAGAGGAGGATACTTCAACAGTGTATTGAAGGGAAGAATGGGACATGGTAAACTTGTTGAGGAAGACTTGTAGGGTCTCCCTGGAGCAGGAGGTGGCCCCGGCACAATCATCTATGTAGCATTTCTAGAGTTCAGGCACAGTCCTTGAGAATGAGAGAAAAAAACTGTTCCTCCACCCAACCCACAAACAGATTGGCAAAGCTGGGACCCATCTTGGTACCCATGGCAACTCCACTGACCTGCTCAACAAAAACTGTTATTAAAAGAAAAAGCATTGAGTGTAAGAACAAGTTCTGCCAGATGAGTTAGTGTGTGTGTCAGAGAGAGAGAGTTCATTTGTGTATAGCTCATGTGATTAGAGCATGGCACAGAATGCCAGGGGCTGGTGTTCAAATCCCAGTGGAGGTCACACATTTTTCTTTCACATTTCCTTCAGATTTTACCTGGGAAGATGAAAAGATAAGTCAATTACTTAACCTTGCTTCTGTTCTAAATTCATGGAGTAATACCCCCAGATCTGTAAAGCAGAGAGTTAAGGCTTTCTAACTCTTGCTTATATTGAATGTCTTCTGTAACTGTATCTGATGTCTGGCATATGTGTTACAACTTATCATTTTTATTGAATAATTTATAAAATATAAGTTTAAAAAATGTAAAATTGTGGAAATGGACCACATTAGTAGAAACATATAAAGGGCAAAGTTTTTTTGCTGAATGAAATATGTAATACCATAAAAAGGATAGAAAAATACATTTAGTTTTTCATGGAAATACATTGGGCTCCTGAGTGTTTGGCAGTTTCTGACATCACAATACATGAATTCTGTTGTGTTCTATTTTACTTGCACTGAGAAAAGCAAAGGCAAAAAAAAAACATTTGTTTCGTTGTACAAACATTTTTGTCATAAAAGTAGAAAGTAATTACTGACACATCAATACATAATAAATAAAACAGTTAGTTGTCTATCTAGTGATGGATAGCACATGCTCTTTAAAACACTCAGTATGGTTTACTGTACGTTCTTGTTAGTGCTTCATATTATTTTGACTACTCTGTAATTTCTTTCAATTCTTATTCTTTGCTGTTCCAAGTCACATAATCTGTCCTGGTTATAAAAATTAAGTAAACTTCCTCACATAAGAGTTATAAGTTCATAAATTAAATTACATGTACTGTCAAAATATAGTTTTTAAGGTTTATGGTATAACATGTTTTATACTGACTCAAATACTTAATATCCGGTAAATTATTTCCCATACAAATATTTGTATTTTCTGTAAAACCCATCAATGCATGTGCCATCTACATTTTTGTATCCTTCTTTTTTTTATTTTTTGTCTATTTTTTTGCCCTGAACCAAATAACAAAATTCCAACTTGCCACATTAAAAAAAATCCATTTGGTTTGATGTGATTGGTTTTACAATGAAGATATCCTTTGTCTCAATATTTCTTCTATTGTTTCCTGATGTATTATGAAATCATAGTTGAAATCACAATTTTTTTGTGATCTAGTAAGTAGAAAATGCTTTGTTTTGTTTTAAATGGGGAAAAAAGGAAAGATTACAATAGTGGATCATGTTTATTTCCAATAAAGATGGAGAACCTTCTTTGCTTGAAAAAAAAAATCACTCTATCGCAGTCTGTCATCTACATCCTGACTAGGCTACAAGAGCACATTTACTCTCAACTATCTCCTTCTTTTTTATATTTTCTTTTTTATTGTGTTTTTTAACAATTTCCATACATCAAATATAGTGCAACTGTTAGTCACAGTTCACTGTTGTACTTCTATATGTACATATATTAACAAACTAGTCCAATTCAATCTGAGAGAAGCAACTTATTTACAATTATATCATACATGCATGTAAACAACTGAATATACCTTAAATAATAGATCATTCTGACCTTATTTCTATTACTATATTGTTTTTTAAACCCATCACATATTTTATAGAAACCTTTTTTATTAACTAATCTATTTACATATTCTATACAATATTAAGGCTCACTAAGTCCCATTTCTGAACTCACATATTGTCCAAATTCCCCAGATGCAGTCCTAAGAATGTAGAAGTCTTCTGCAACTTCAGCATCAGCAGCTATGTGGGACATCTCTTTTTCCAATGCTGTTAAAGATTCTGCATCAGAATCTCATACTGTGCGTGTAAGAAGGCTAAAACTTGATCTGGATCAAAGAATATATATTGTCTGGTTTTAAAAGTTATTCAAACCTTAGCTGGTGACAATTGCTGAGAATGAGCTCCAAGCTCCAGTATACAGTATGTTACCTACATGCAAGCAATTTCCTTCTCCTTTACTGAGTTGAAAACACATAATCAGGGTATACATAAAAGCAATTTGTTTTATAGACCATTGTTTTCTGATTTTTGAAAGTTTTATTATTATGTCTCTATAAGACTCAAATGCTAATGAAATTAATGCAGTATTTTGGCTTCTGGATCATTTTCTGGTGTTTTTGTTAGTATATTTAAACCATCAAGTCCTCTCTTTTTGGAACTCTAAAAGCTTTTGTAATAAATGGTAGGTTATCAGGTGGCAACTCACAAACTTGTATGAAAAGATCTTTTACAATCTCCCTCATATTTTCAAACTCTGAGTCTAATTTTAAAAGTAGCTAACAATTCTGAACTTTCGGTATCGAATCTGGTTCTTCAAAATTTCCACTTTTCCATTTATGTCATAACTAGTTTTTGACAAAATCTTGTGTTGATGCTTCCAGATCAGCAGTTTTGTCAGTCAGAGTAGTTAGTCTCAGAATTGGATTTTGCTTGCAGTGTAAGCATTTTCAGGTTCTCTCTATTTGTTTTAGCCTCCGGCTGCAGAAAGTCCACTTTTGCATTTAGTGTGTCGAATAACCTATCAATGCATGGAATTCACTATAATATTTGGTTGATCAATTTCCTCAGTGTTTCCTTTGAGTATTCCCCTCACCATGGTTTCTCCTCCATAGATAGAGTTGGCTGTTTCTATGTAGAGCTATCTGCCATTATGCCTTCTTCACCGGATACTGGATCAAAGACAATAGCAGTGGCAGCCTGGTTGGGTGTTACTTTAGGGACGTCTTCTTCCAATGGAGCACTATAATCTGGCTGTAAGTTCTTTCTGACAGTCAGGTTCTTGGAAACAATAAGCTGTAAAGCAGACAAAGACTTTTGAGGTGTTTGGGAGTTTGCGTTCTGTGTCTGAGCGCCGGGTGAGCCCCTGGTGTTCCCCAGGCCCCCGCTGTGGTTTTCTGGTCGAAATTGCTTCTCTAAAAGATGAATCCTAGGAGAGTCACATTTTTCCAATGATAAGCTGAATCTTTCTTTTCTTTTTTCCTTCATTTTGGTGGTTTTATCACCAGATAGCAAAGAAAAATCTCCTAGCATCTGAAGCTGTTTAAAAGGCAGCTGTCCTAGTCGGCCATGTTGCCCCTCAGTTCTAGCTCCAACTTTCTCTTTCTCTTTACTTCTCTGCTTTTCTTATTCCCTTCTTCTCTGGTTTTAGAAAATCCTACTCCAATGTCCCTTCTGTCCTATGCTTTACTGACACTATTCTGGAATGGATCAAGAGCATATTACATCTGTTATCTCTGTCAATCTTACAAAAGCAGTCAACACAGTTATCTCCACCTTGTGAACAAGCTCATTGGTGCTGACTTGTATGATTTGAAAGTTTTATTCTCCTACATGAGTGACTGATATCAGTCTGTTTTTAATGGTAGGGCCCTATCCCCCCTATTACAGATGTAGTGCAGTGTTCCTTAAGGTTTTGTTCTTAGTCCTATCCTGTTTTCTGTCTTCCTTAATTACCATTCTAAAATCTTTGTCTCTGTTTACATTCACTTGAATATGAACAACAAAGTGCTAATCATTTCCATTCCCCACCCCCAACATGTTGGTGCAGCACTGTGGCAACTTTGATTGTGTCCATTGTTAGTTTTATGCCAATTACCTAACTCTAACTGCACCAATGAATTTTAAATCTTGGCAGTTTCTGTGTAGTATTTATTCCCATTCAGTGTTTGTAGAATGTGGATGTTCCCATTTTGATAATGTCTATTCAGTCAAGTACTTGGGAGTTCAGTTCAACTCTCATCTTAACTTTTTTCAACCATATTGATACCATCTACTGCAAGTTCTTACCCAAGCATAATGCACTCTACAGGAATAAAGCTTGCATTCCTTTACCAGCCAGGCATGAGATCATTTTAAAAATTATCCTCCCTGACTTTGACTATAGGGATGTGGTTTATAATGTTGCTCTAAAAACATGCTTGCCAGATTGGGCCCTCAGTTCCACTTTTTCTGTCACATTGCCCTCATCGATCCTACCTTTACAGATCACTGCTTCTCTTACTCCCCTCTTTCTCTCCCTTCCTTTGAAGGCCCTGCCTTTCTCAGTGTGCTTTCCTCATCTCAAAGTTATGGTTTGATTCCCATTGACGACATCCTAACTCCCTTCTGCTTTACTCTCATCCTTCTTCCCTCTACCTCCACTCTGCAGCCATCATTCCTCATCTATTCCTAGAGTCAAAATGTTTATTGGTCAAACTGCCCTTATATGTTGGCTCCACCTGTGATGTAACCACCCTCCCTATATATTCTTCTGTCTCTTCTGCTTCCATGAACTTTTCTTCAGTTTTACTCCACTGTTGTCCGCCCCTGGTCCTGATCCTCCCTACTGCCCCAGCTGCTCCCTCCCTGAGAAGAGCCTCCAGCTGGGTTTCCTTTCTGCCCCAGCTCAGGTTTGTTCACCCTGCATGAGTCTGTCACAATTTACACTCTATGAACATTGGATTCTATGTACTTTTGCAATCCATGCTAGCAAATGTTAAATAGCTGATTTATTTAACTATTGTGATGTATCCCCCCCCAAAAAATCACTATTGTTAGCACTACTGCATACCTGCATGCATGTGTAAACCCTTATCAGCTATTCAGCAGTTTAATGTTTTGTTGATCAGCTTACCTTCATTGCTCATTGCAAGATCTACAGACATAGTAAGGGGATGGGGAGACCAAGGTGAAGTAGGAAACCACATAAGAATGTCAAGGAGAGATGACAAGTGTGGAGAAGGTGAACAGCAAGGGAGCTCAGCAGCATCTGTGGACAGAGGCAGAAATACAGAGGTAGATGGGGGCATGGGTCCTATGCATACTAGTCTGAATGTGGAGGGGGATAAAGTCTGGAAAAGTTAATGAACTGTAGCAATTAGCAGAAGAAATGATCAGCCACTGGATGTGGCAAGAGAAACAAGCAAGGGAAGTGAAGACTGGTCAGCAGCAACAAAAAGGATGGCAGGGCATGCTGCAGGTATAGAGCAACAAAATTAGAGTCTCAAGGATACTTGAACATACTCTGTTTAAATACCTCTCAGTACAGGGCATGGCATACACTATAATGAAAAAAAAAGACCTGCACCAACTATTGTATCTCTCATATAGAAACATTTATTACAGCCACATAAATGAACAATATTGCTGACATGGCAATAATGGAGAAAGACAAACGTCTTGTACGAGGTACAATAAGATGATAAACTTGGTGGGCTGTTACCTATTAAGATCAGGTCCACAATGAGAGAGAGAGAGAGAGAGAGAGGTGGAGTAAAAAACATTATTCATGACACTAAGCAGACTGTGGCAAATCAGTCTGGTTAATGTTATCAATAAATGTTTTGCTTCACACCCTCCCTTCCCATTGTGTACTCATCCTCATTAGTTGATAGCTCACTAAGTTTATCAGCTTATCTCTTGCTATATGCTTCCGTGCCTCTACATGATTTTGCTTCTCTGACTCTATTACTAATGGGGAATCAGGGCAGCTTTTTTTCATGAATAACTGTCTAGCTGGTATAGAGTGCCACTCAGCAAGTATCATCAGTTCATTCCAGGCTTGTGCTGGCTTCCCTCATATACAGGATGCTTCTGAGGACACATGAAGAAGTTTGGGTTAGGGAAGAGGAGCTCCACTACTACACACACTACTACAAGTGCAACATGCTTTTTTATTTTACCTTTGTGCAGGCTGGGAAAAGGGGGATGGGGAGAATGTTTTAATTTTGGCTATTTGGAGGTGGTAGTCCAGGAACAAACCCTGTCTACAGTTAAGAACATTTTTTCTCCCCTCTCCCTTGAATGATAGTGCCAAACTAAAAATAGTAAACTACCTTTTATTTGGTCCCAATTTTTTTGATAGCCTACTATTTATGGTATTCGGAAAGTAATAATATTAGGGCCTTGCACAGCCCTATTCTTGTTGAGTTGAAAAAGCATTTGATAAAAGTAGGTCTCCAGTTGCTTGTATGTTGAAGAAACAAATAAAAAATAGATTACAATGTTTTATCATTGGCCTTAAATTAGAAGTATTACATTTTATTTGACCAATATTAGGACCCCTTAAAAGGAAAATTGAAAATCCAGACTAAACACAAAGATTTTAAAGCTGAAATTGGCTGCATTTTTAGGACACGTTTAAGAAAAAAAAAATGTCACCCTTAATGTTGCGCAACCATTTGATTAAGTTTTAATATATGGGACTAAAGACCCCTAAAATAACATCATTGTCATCCTGAGAGAATAATTATTGAATGTGCACATGTGCCATACTAAGCCTTTCTTTTGAGCATTATTGCATTGGTTTCTGTGGATGATGGTGGTTTTGTAATACAGGCTGCTGGCTCTCAAAAACTGGACTGTGATGTTCAGTTTATTCATTTGTGACCAGATATGCAGGGGACTCCAAACAAAGTTGCTTGTAGAAAGCAAAAAGCTATAATAGCATGTGTTTTACTGCCCCCAATGCTCCAAGTCCATCACTTTTTTTTCAGTTGTTTAACCAGGTGAGACACACTAAGCTGAAAGTTTTTTTTACAGGTGCAACCTGGGAGCACAGGGAACTTAAGTGACTTGCTCAGGGTCACACAGTATATCCAAGTGGGAGCTGTGGGATTCAAACCCAGAGCTTCAGATTTGCAGCTCAGAGCCTTAAACTACTGCGGTATACTGCCTCCCCAACTTCTTGCATACTAGGATCCATATGACTCGATTTGTCGAAGAAACATAAAGCTGCATACATTTACTATGGTTAAAGGTCAAGCTACACCATCCCATAAGATAATGGTTTTCCTTTCTGACAACATTCTTTTACTCTGTGTTCTTTTATTATTGATAATGAGGCTCTGATCATTAGCATGCCTTTGTCATTTGCTACCATACGTGATTGAATCTAAAAAAAAAGAACAGGCTATGTTCGATATGCTGTGATTCCCAGGTAATTACAACAAGGAAAGGTCAGCTACTCATGAGATGTAAGTGAACTGCTAAAACATTGTCACTTTCTATTTTCTAGAATCTAGTCTAAATCAATGAGAGAAGTGTATTTAATGAAGAAACTAGTGGAGATAACATGGATATATTAAAATGATTGATGCAAGATAAACTAATTCATGGTGGAATACTGTTGTTCTTTTATAGCTGGTCAGAGAACTCAGCTATTCTGTAATCATATTGAAAATAAAAAGTCCCATTCTCTTTTCATTCTTATAGGCATGCCCCAGCATCTGTGAGAACATGACAGAATGCTTTTGTGCATCCATGCGTGATCACACTCACCATAGATGGCCATACTTGAACTCACATGGTCACATTACTTATCACTGTCCTTCCATTTGCATGCTTTACATGAAGCAGAAAATGTGAAAAAGCTGCTTGGTAAAATAATCTGATATTCCTGAGAGTGGATGACATGCACAACAAGCCATTCTACACTACTGTGCTGAGAATGCATATGCACAGTTCTCTTATTAACCCCTTACCAGCAGCATGTCCTGAATGCTCAACAAACTCAACTGGCACTAGCTCTCACAATGTATTGTGGTTACTGTGTTTGGAGGATATTTGCACACAGTTGTCCTTTTTCAAAGGTGTCCAAGTCAAGCAGGTTACAATAAAAAAAAATAGCAGATAACAGCAAGGTTCACAATTTACAAGTGGTATTAGTAGAAAAGTTAATTTTGTAGTTCCAGAAAAGGATAGCCCAGTTGAGCCTAGGCTTAGTTACAATTAGAGATGCAATTTAAGATTCACCTGCGGGGAATTGAACGCGAAGTGGCCACTTCGTGTTGACACTTCGCTATGCAGAATGCCCCATAGGAAAGGCTCATTTTGCCTTGTTATAATTACTTTGCGTTGTCATTCCACCTTAAATCTGAACTAAGGTGGAGTGACAACAATACTGGCAGCACCCCACCCACACAGTCACCAGAATTAATGTGCATCCCCAAAGTGCTACTGTCTTGTGTCCAGAAAACATCCCAACGATGATGAAGTGAAATGAGTGCATAACAAGAAATGCAAAGTCTCCCAGAATTAATGGCGCACGCAGTCATGTGCGCAGTGATCACACACAGAGTCACCAGAATTAATATGCATCCCCAAAAGGCTACTGTCTTGTGTCCAGAAAATTCCCCAGTGATGACAAAATGCTGCTGTCTTGTGTCCAGAAAATTCCCCAGTGCTGATGAAGTGAAATGAGAGCGTAACAAGAAATGCAGTCTCCCCAAATTAATGGACACTGCAAATGCACAGACAGATTAAGATTGTGCTACACACTCAAGGGATGCATATGAAAAGGCACAACACCTAACCAGTGCTCACAAGTGACAAATCCAAATCTGGAAAGGAATGCATTTTGCCAGTTGGGGGATTAGTTCACGGCAATAACAATCCACTACCAGTAAGGATACCACAAAGCAGTATAAAAAAATTCATGCAGGTGCGGTGGATAGCAGGTTCACACTGCTGCAATTACTCTGTGGCACAAGAAAAGGTGTCTGATTTAATGGCACAGATTGCACACACACTCACACACGCACTAAAAGTAATGCATAGCAAATTGAAAATCTTTGGTAATATAATCAAATGTTTTAAACAGACACATTATACACTGCTGCACCACAACAATCAGCAAAAAAATGTCAAGAATTACTGAAAATATTACTGTGTGTACATTAACACAGTTATACAAGAAAAATATAACCAAAACAGAAAGACTGCCTTTTTCTCCCAGTTAATGTACCTACACCACAAATATGCCCCTTCCCCAAAGCACACTTCACAGTACACAGACTGACTGTTCTTAATTAACATTCAAAATCTACACACAACAATAAACATTCAATGAGCACAGAAAGGTTTCCTACAATTGATGTATTAAATTTTGAGCAAAAAAAAAACTGACTCAAAAAGGCGTTTTAAACAGCTTTTACAGGTTTTGAATCACAGAGCTCTGAAAGCAAACTGTCTCCAGCTACCACTACACACATAGTACCCAGGCCAGAACTGAGGCTGTGCAGAACAATCTAGAGTCCATGTGACCTGCAATCCCATAAATCACTGCAGAATTTCATTTGGAGCTCAATTACAAGGTGAAGTGAGGTGAATTACATTGATTTCAATGTACTTCACCTTAAAATTGGTGGAGAAGTGGTTTGGGGAAGGCAGAATAACACAAAATCATTGGTTTCAATGGACTTCACATTCCTCATTATGAAGCAAAGTACTCCACTTCACACTGTGGAGTACTCCACGGATTCCGCATTACTCAGTGAATCACTTTGCGGAGCGAATTGAGTCCACTTCACCCACTAATTCTTACAGTACTCTAACTCGCATGCTGTACAGGAAGGAACATGCATGCCTATGTCTGTACTTCCTTGATGAGCTGAGCCTGTATCATAAAACTCCCCAATTTAAAAAATCTTGTTAATGAGTAGTGTGGTGGGGTGGTGAAGCCTGGAGAGATACTACAAAATAGGCTTACAATACATCCAAGTAAGCAGTAAAAAATTAATGTTGTGATTTGTGACGTGATCGTGAATCGCGATATGTGACTGCATTTGTGACCGTGATGATGAAGAACATGACGCAGTGTCGACATGTGAGATAACCAATATGGAACTGTATTGGGAATGCGAATGCCTATGGCCGTACTTCCCCGATGAACTGTAGCACAAAACTTCCCAATTTAAAAACACGTATTAATGAGTAAAATGGTGCGGTGGTGAAGCCTGGAGAGATACTTCATAACAGGCTTACAATACATCCAAGTAAGTAGTAAAAAAATCAATGCTGTGATTCATGATGTGATTGTGAATCGTGATTTGTGACTGCATTTGTGACCGTGATGATGAAGAATGTGATTTGTATCAAGAGTGACTAGTGGTGATGATGATCCTGACTTAAAAACATATATTAATGAGTACAATGTTCATGCAGAATTATGCACCACACCAGTCCAGTACTCTGAAGGGAAGCCAAAGAAACAACAGTGACTTAAGTTACAGATGGAGATTGGGCCCTAAAGAGATGCAAATTCACAGACAGATTAAGATTGCGCAGTGCACTGAAGAGATGCAGATGCAAAGGCACAACACCTAACCAGTCCTCACCATCAGAAATTCTAATCTGGAAAAGAATACCTTTGCCGGTTGGGGTGTGCGGGCAGTGTACTGCACTGCTGCAGTAACAGTCACTAGTACTAGTACCAGTAAAGATACCACAAAGAAGTACAAAAATCACACAGCTTCTGGGGATAGCAGGTTCACATTGCTGAAATTAGTATGTGGCACAATAAAAGGTGTCTGATTTAATGACACGCATCACACGCAAGCTTATACACACAATAAGTAATGCGTAGCAAATTGAAAACTTCAGTAATATAACCACATATTTTAAATAAATTAAAATTATGCACTGCTCCACCAAAACAATCAGCCAAAAAAGAAAGAATTATTGAAAATATTAGTGTGTGTACATTAACACAGTTACTGTATACAAGAAAAATATCACCAAAACAGAAAGAACTGTCTTTTTCTCCAAGTTAATCTACCTACACCACAGATATGCCCCTTCCCCAAAGCACACTTCCACTGTCTCTCAGTACAGACTGAATGTTGTGCATTAACATTCAAAATCCACACACAAACAATAAACGCTCGATGATATGAGCACAGGAGGGTTTCCTACAATCGATGAAGTAAAGTTTCAGCAAAAAAAAGTCTCTATTTTAACAGCTTTTAGAAGGTCTGAATTGCAGAGAGCTCTCAGAGCATACTGTCTCCTACAGCTTCCTACACACACTACCCAGAACTGAGGTTGTGCAGAACAATCTAGAGCCCATATGACCTGAAATCCCATGAATCACTGCAAAATTCGCCTTTAGATCTTAAAAACAAGGTGAAGTGAGGCATCGCACATTGTTTTCAATGTACTTCACCTAAAGAATTGGTGGAGTAGTGATTTGGGAAGGCAGAGTAACCCAAAGTCATTGTTTTCAGTGGACTTCACGTTACCCATTATAACATGAAGTACTCCGCTTCATATTGCGGAGAACTCTGCAAATTTACTTTTGCTTCACATTTCACTTCGTGGAGAAAACTGGGGCCACTTCACCCATCTCTAGTTACAATCCAGTCCCAAGAACAAGTAAAGTGTTTCACAAGTTTACAAGTAACGAAGGCAAAGTTAGGCACAATATCAACATGCAACACAATAGCAACATCTTTAGAGAACAACTGCACAAGTCAGGTTACAGAGAGAGGGATGCAGCAAGATGCAAAGAACAAGGACAAGTTGCAAGAACAATTGCATGATTGTCATAGGATCATAGACACCAGTCTACACACACTTGCATTGACGTTTCTGGAGAAAGTGGGCAGAAGCATGGGTCTTGAAGGCAGGAAAAGTGGGGAAGACACTGTGTGAGGCAGTGAGTTCCAGGCATTGGCTGCCCTGTACATAAAACAGTGTGGCCAAGTGATATTTTCCTGAGGGGCAGGCAAAATTTGTTTTCCCCCATTGACTGAGAAATATGCCCAGTGTTAATCAGTGAGAAGTGGCTGTGTACACCAGGGGCATTTGTCCCAATAGGGTTCTTTTTGCACAGGAGGGCTGAACTGAGGCTAGAAGAGTGATGGAAGGGTAGCCAGTTTGGGGAGACATAGAGGTCTCACTGTTGGGTGTCAGGCTTAGCTTGAGAGCAAATCTGCAGGTGCAATTAAAGGTAACAGAAATTATTTTGAGGATAGAGTCATTGGTTGCAGAATAGATAACCACACCTTAGTCAATAATTGAGATGATGAGGCTGGACAGGAATTTTTTTTGTCTTCAGTGATAAAGTTTTGCCTGTTCCTGTAGTGCAGTCTGAGTCATTGGTATATGTTCTTGATTAGGGAATCTACGTGTGGGGAGAAGATCTGGGTGGGGTCAAGGTAGATACCCAAGTATTTAAAGTCCAGGAATTGATTAATAGGGTTGCCAAATGTGGTGGTAATGTACAATTGAGGGCATCCCTTCAGAACATCAGTGTTTCTGAACAGAAGAGACATTTTTTTTTTTGAGCTGAGGATCAGCTTGTTTATGGTGAACCATTCACAGACCATGTTGAAGTTGTATCTCAAGTTTTTTTCAAGCTCTTCCGGATCACTGCAAGGTGAGGATTACTGTGCTATCAGCATATAAGATGTTATTAAGTGGGAACAGGACTCTGGGACTTTACTGACAAAGAGACTGAACAGTAGAGGTCCAAAGATTGAGCTTTTGTGGGACACCTGTGGTCAGAGATTTGAGACCCGACATGTTGTCCCAAGATTTGAACACTGAAACCATGTTGGCCTGCTTCCAGACATCAGGCAGAGGTCAAAATTGAAGGGAGTGCTTGAAAAGTGTTTGGGTAGGATGAGCCAGATGAGTCGTTTTTAGCAGCTTCATGTCTACCACATAGGACCAACTTTTGTTTTGGAGGTGAATTTTAGAAAGTTCTTTTTTTTTTTTTTACTGTGTGCACATTTACCCATTTGAAGTAGAACTTAGGTCACTCAGAACTGTGGGGGGGGGGACAGTTCCTGTGGTCAGGCCCTCACTAACATTAGTGAAGAAGGGGTTGAAGGTCTCAATGATGGCTATTTGGTCTGTGGTGATGTGCCCTAGACGTGTAGGATGTTCAGGGTAGCAGGACTTTTTTCTGCTAGGACTCCATTGATGTTTTTCTAAACTCTTCTCAGATTATTACTAGATTCTTGCAGTGTTGCTCTGTAGAGATGCTTTTAGCTGTTCTGATAGCTGACTTGCAGAGGTTCCTCTTCTCCTGGTATTTCTGGAGGTGCTGGTGAGATCATGAGTCTCTGTAACATCCTCAGTGTTTGTCCGTATCTTTGAAGTAGACTTTGTGTTTGTGGGTGAGCCAGTGGTTGATATCACCTATGATTTTTTTTTTCTTTCATAGGTGAGTAAAGAGATCATATGTATCTTAGAAGGTCCTTTAGGTATAGTTGAAGGCAGTGTTGATATCAGGAATGAAATTCAGAAATTCCAGTCAATTTTGCTGAGGTAACTTTTAAATTTAGTGAGCCTCTCCTTACTAATGCTGTTGGTGAAAACACATTTTGGCAGAGGCTTCTGCTTCCTGGCAGCCCAGGAGCAGAGGATCAGGGAGTGGTCACTGTTTAGACTGGGGAGCACCTCCACATTGGAGAGACTGATACGGTGAGATGTGAGGATCCAATCAATAAGAGTTTCAGTTGAACTTTTATAGTTGATCCAGGTTGGGGATATGACTACCTTGCTGAGGTAGAGGTCAACCATCTTAATTTTGGACTTCTTGGAGTGGACAGAGAGACAGTTTATGTTAAAGTCACCAAGAATGGGCTTCTAATGGTTATGGTTCAGGATGTTGACTTGTGCAATAAGAGTCAAATCCAAGATTAACCAAATCAAGGAGTATGTACAGTAGCTGTTTAACACATTCAAGTTATAGTTTCTTCTGCAGAGCCTGATATTGGCAGCAGGGAACTCGCAGGATGATCTGCTAGCCTGGGTGGGGAGCAGGGAGGCCGGTAGATGATCCTTTATGTAGGAAAGGTATCCATCATCATAGTTACCAGTACAGTCTCTTCAAAGGAGGGTATAGGAGGGGAGTGCAATTTTATTGACCAAGATCTTACTTGACAGCCAGGATTTGGTACCTGCCATCACATCAGGTTTTTAGGAGAGTATAAGGACCACAAACTCAGCAAATTTAAGCAGAAGCTATACATTTCTATATGCAGCCAATAAATAAAGCTCCTACAGGTGTTTTGCAAGAGCTGAGCGGTACCTGAGAAGGGAGATAATGTATGCAAATAAATGTAACTAGACAGAGTCTAACAAATATATTATTATCACAATAGTAACAAACTACACTATTATCAGAGACAGGAAGTGCCTCAAGCTATGTGGAGCACTAACAGGAAAGCCTATATGGGAAGCTGTCCAGATCTGTCATAAGAACAACAAGCAGAGCAAGTAACTAACATACAAAATCATTGCAGCTTAAAAACAATGGCACCCACCAAGGTAGTAGGATATAGAGGTTCAGGGGTATTGACCTATACAGTACATCTATATGAAAGTTTAAGGGTTAGTCAGAATAGTATTATTTTCAGACAAAGTGTTCAGCAGCTGTGAATCAATGAGATTAACGTAATGGGGGAGGAGAGTAAGGTAACAACACTCAAGCTGGCTTTTTCACCATTCACCAGAAACATAGAACCTCCCCAAACACTTACATGCTAGTAACAGAGTACTGTGGCAACAAACACAGTAGATGAGCTACGTCAGGGAATATAAGTCCTTTATCCAATATAATGTATTGTCCAAGAAAATAGTCATATCCAGAGGAAGTGGCAAATTGCTGAGGTTCAGTAAACTGTTTCTATTTTAAAGAAAAGCCATATTACCTAGAGACACTTTGTGAAGTATGAGTTTTCCACTGTTTCACCTTGATACAAAATTGCCACCCAGGTATAATTGAGTAAAATTCCTGAAAATGATGAACTATGGCCTGGGGCGTATGCAGTGTATGAAAACCCTTTGTCAGTATCTTCCTTTTGATCTCCAAAATGGTTGTGAATAGCACTCAGAGACAAGTACAGTTCCTCTAGGAGCAGGTCAGACAAAAATGTGGATGCAGTGCAGGACCCAGCTTCTCAGAGTTTCCCAGATTTAGAGCAGGCTTCCTTTAGCATTGACCCAGGTCCATTTACACATAGCAGCTGGAATGGCATTACCAATAGCATCCATTCTCTTTATGGCTCCTGCCACTAACACTGATTGAGCCAGGAACACAAGCCAAACTTCTTTCCTCTCCATGAATTTCTAGACTGTCCTCATCTTTGACTCTCCTAGTTCTCATATCACTCTCCTTATATCATTTTTAAACAAATAAATAGGGATTTCTTTCTGTTATGGAAAATATGTATGTATAAAAACCTGTAAAGCACTGTAGAAAATTATGATTTCAAACCACACTCTAGGACTGTCAGAGAAACACATCAGGGAGCCTATTGGGGGGATCACTGTTGGATCCAGATATCTAAATAAATAGCTGTTGTTGTCTCCTTATGCTAACAAACAGTAGCTGTCATCTTAATTTAAGATTTAAATGGGAAAATTTTACATTTCTTGTCTAAGCCCCAATTGTGGTTTACCTCTGAGGGGCTACAGCTCCATTGGTATCCCACTGCCTGTGGTGCCCCTATGTAGCTCTGGTGGGATTTGAGAACCGGTGCCCTGATTTTCATGGCTGCAGCTGCAAAAGACCTGGGTGCCTTAGCCCCATTTGCCAAAAAGAAAGGCAGAGGTCTGCAAGAGGTTCTCTACTTCCAGGCACGTAGGAGTCAGTAACTGGTCTGAGGAGCCTGCTGAGAAAGCGGACTGGCAAAATGTAAATAAACAAGATGGCCACAATGCACCATATGTGCATGCATGGGCAATAGCTTCTTAAAGGAGCTGCAGTACCACTGTGCAGCAGAAAAAGGGTGCTGAGGGGGGTATGTGTTTCAGGAGCCCCAGTGGGCTAAAGGAGGCTCCCACAAATGAAACAGAGGGTGTTCTGGCTCCTACTGGCCAAGCAGAGCCAGGACCCATAAGAGTTAGCCCTGAATGGGCTTAAAATTAAAATGATGTTGCTATGTTTCAGAGCAGCATTACATAAATAAATATGGTGGCCCCCGTTGAACTTGGGAGGCTGCTAGGATGTGTCAGAGGTCATCAGGAAAAGCCCGGGAGAAATGCAGCCAATCAGGTGGGGACTCAGTAGAAACTATAATTATGGCTATAAGCCTGCCAAAAGGAGGAGATTCTCCTGGGACTGAAGGGAGAGATCAAGCCAGGGAGACTGCTGTGGGCTAACCATGCTCGTTCAGAAAATGGCCTGTCTGGCCTCAGAGTGGAATGTGAGGCTGAGCGACTGATGAAAGAGCCTGACTTTAGAGATTGTGAAGCTTCAGCAGAGAATAAAGAGTTTGCAGCTCAGAGTGAAGTGTTTGCAGCAGAGAGTATAGTGTTCATGGTAGAGAGTACAGAGTTTGCAAAAGAAATTAAGTAGACTTTGCAGCAAAAGCAAAGAGACTGAGTGACCTGTATCTCCATCATATGGGACAAACATTGCTAGACTGCTTAAACTGATGCCCACCTGAGAAAAATTGATTGGATGGGGTTAGAGACTAAGCAAAGCCAAGCTACTTTGTCATTGCAGTAAAAGTGAGTGCAAGCAACAAGCCTAGGGGACACCAGCCTGCCCATCCCCCAGGCCAATGGAGAGGAAGACATCAAGAGGCTTGCCAGGTGAACAATGTATACAAAGGCCTTAGAGGCGAAGATTTGAAAGGCTTGACAGGTGAAGCCCAGACTTCTCCATCCCTTAAGCCGGCTGCTGTTTTCCAGTGGCTTGCTACTGTGGTGCACGACCAGCAAACCTCTGATGCCAGCATGGTACCATTGACTTACGTTTCTGCAAAACTCCATTGAAGCTTAAAAACTGTAAGAACCTCTGGGTTGCAGAGGAGTCCAGAGGAGTTCCTTAAGAAAATAAGAACATAAGAAAAGTGTTGGCAGATGGTGACCTTGTGGTCCATCTAGTCTGCCAAAGGTGGCTCCCCCACGATTATATTTTTTTCTTAAGTTGCCCACATTGCCTGTCCCAAGTGAGTTTGAATTCCTTTACTGTCTTCAGTGTCACCACTTCTGGTAGCAGGCTGTTCCATGGGTCTATCACTCTCTTGGTGAAAAAGTACTTTCTAGAGTTGTTTTTAAACTTGCCTTCCACCAGATGCAAGTTGTGCCCTTTTGTATGTGCCTTCCTGTTTTCCTGGAAGAGGTTTTCCTTTTGAGTTGAGTTGCATTACTTACCTTGGCATACTTAAATGTTTCTACCATGCCCCCCCACTTCTTCTGTGTTCCAGAGAGAATAAATTCAACATAGAACATAGAATATAGACTTTGACGAATGATAAGGACCACTTGGCCCACCTAGTCTGTCCATTTCCCTACCTACTGGATAAGCTGCAGATCCTAGTTAACTAACAGCCTACTTCTTCCTACCCCTCAACAGAATTGCCTTATATCTGTCCCATGCATTCTTGAATTCCCCACTTTTTTTGACCCTACAACCTCCTGAGGAAGTTCGTTCCATGCATCCACCACCCTCTCTGTGAAAAAATACTTACTCTCATTTCCCCTGAGCCATTCCCCCTCTATCTTCAAATTGTGTCCCCTTGTTCTTGCAAATCTATTTTCTGAAAGATGCTACCCTTTTGGACTTTGTTGATTTTCTTGAGGTACTTGAAAGTGTCTATCATGTCCCCTCTCTCCCGCCTTTCCTCAAGGGTATACGTATTAATCTCCTTTAGTCTCTCTTAATATGGCACTCTTTGAGTCTTGTCTCATATGGCTCATGATGCAGCCTCTGCTCCATCTTTGTGGCCCTTCCCTGCACTGTCTCCAAATGGTCAATGTCCTTTTTTTAGGTGAGGCCTCCAGAACTAGACACAGTGCTCAAGGTGTGGCCTCACCAAGGATCTGTATAGGGGAATGTTAACTTCCTGCTTTCTGCTCGTAATATCCCTTCTTATGCATCCGAAGATATGACTTGCCTTCTGTGCTGTTTTTTTGCATTGTTTTCCTACCTGTCAGTAGTTGCTAATGATCACACCCAGATCCTATTCCATCTTTGTCTCCTCTAAATGATACCCTTCCACTACATACCTTTTTAACTGCCAATTTCTGGACCATTCTTCCAGTCTATTTAGGACACATTCCATACCTAATGCCCCCTCTAGTATATCCACCCTGTTGCAGAGCTTTATAACATCTGCAAACAGTCAAACCTTCACCTCCAGTTCATCAATGACATCACTGATGAATATGTTTAAGATGACTGGACCCAGCACTGATCCCTGTGGAATGCCACTATACCTCCTTCTTTTTGATAATGCCCCATTGACCAAAGCTCTCTGGGTCCTATTCTGCAGACAGTTTCTAATCCAGTTTACTATTTTCTGTCTGACTCCTGTGTGTTCTACTTTGTTAGCAAATCTCCTGTGAGGAATGGTGTCAAAGGCCTTCCTGAAGTCTAGGTACACCACGTCCACCACCTCACCCTGGTCCACTGCTCTGGTAACCCAACTGAAGAAATCAATTATGTTGGTTTGGCATGAGTACCCTGCTGTGAAGCCATGCTGTTTGGGGTCAAGTTTTCCAGTTTTCTTTAGGTAGTCAACTATTCTCTTCTTCAGCAATGTCTCCATAATTTTTCCCACTATACAGGTCAGGGTAACTTGGAGATAGTTTTCTGCCTCTTCCTTGCTACCACTTTTGTGCAAGGGCACAACTGTTGCCCTATTCCAGTCTTGAGGTACTCTGCCACTATCCAGAGATAGATTGAACTGCTCAGCTAGAGGTGCAGCTATTTCTTCCCGAAGCTTTTTTTGCATTCTGGGGTGAATACCATCTGGCCTCATGGCTTTATCCACCTTAAGTTTGCTTAGCTCTTCTAAGACTCTCTCTTCCATGAAGGGGCTTTTGTCTGTCCCTCCACTATCCTGCTCTATTTTACTTAGTGTTGGTCCTTTGCCAATATCTTCTATTGTGAAGACTGAGCAAAAGAATTTAGCAACTCTGCTTTGTTTTCATCTTTCTCTAACAGCTGGCCATCCCTTTTTGCTAGTCGACTATTCCCCCTTTACTCTTCCTTTTTTCTCTTATGTATCTATGGAAAGTTGTATCTCTCTTCCAACTCCCCCTGTGCTAGTCTTTCCTGTGTTTGGGCTTTGGCTATCTCAGTTGCTTTTCCTGCATCCTTGAGTTTGTTCCTATATTCCTCCATGTCCGTTTCTCCTTTTCTTTCCTTGTACTGTTTAAAAGCCCTCTTTTTTCCCTGACTTTGGTTGCTACCTCTTTGGAGAATTAGAGAGGGTTCTTCCCTCTTTTGGCTATGCTGATTTGTCTTACACATTGCTCAGTGGCTGTATTTAAGGCATTCTTTAAGTTATCCCAGCTGTGTTCTGCATCCCCCTTTTTACTTGTGTGAAGCAAGGTCTTGATCCTGGATTTCATTTCAGGAAAGTTTGCTTTCCTGAAATCAAGTATCTTGATTTTTGTGTGACTTTTACCTTCCTCTTTATTTAGTGATACCCAGACTGACCTGTGGTTGCTAGTTGAACCTAGTTCCCAGATCGATACCCACATGAACATCTGAAATCCTGTTGCTGTTTGTCAGCAACAGGTCAGTGGTAGATTAGCTAGCTAGCTAGTCAGGAAAAAGATTGTTAAGTCCTGGGCAGGACTCAGAAAGTGCCAAGGAAACTCCAGGCAGAAATCCAAAGTTTGTGTGTTTAAAAGTTATTAGGCCCAAATGCAAGTAACCTAGCTCAAGCTACCAGACTGTTATCTCTACAGCACCCTCTGTGAGGTACCCACCTCTACAGCCAGACTGTATGTCTAAATAGTTGGGAAAGCTGGGTGCACTCACAGGTGGAAGGATGGACTGTGTTGGGTAATGTTGCTTGCTACAATTGCTATTGTATTATTCTCCCTTTTGTGTCTCCCGCTAATAAAGTTGCAGTCTGTTTATTGTTACAAATCTGATATTACTGATCATTGCAAAGTGCATCTAGTTACTGTGGGTGGGGGAAGTGCCTGTGGGGGCAGCTCTTGTATTTTCCTGGGAGGTGGTAACCTGCAATTTATCCACAGTTATCCCCTGTCACTGCGCCATGTGGAGGCACCACACTATTTTCCTATCCAGGTATCTTTATCCATCAGTGAACCCAGGCCAGCCGCCTAGCAGGTGTTTGCAGTGTGGACCACGAAGGCCCTGGAACAGCCAAGGTGAGTCAAGAGGCTGTTACATTTGGGAAAAGTGATGCCCCTTGACAAAATTTCCACACCATTTAATAGCTTCTAGATCCACCCTTGTGTGGGATAAAAGGCGGTGGGTAGCAGAGACTGTAAAAAAAAAAACAGGCAAGAAGAGGTGGGAGGGACAAATGTAGTGGAGAGGAGAGGAGACATAATGGACAGCCACAAACCTATGGTTTATTTATGGAAGACCCATTTAAATTTAATCAAAGGTTCCTCATTACAAAATAAAGGTTTAGGAGGGAGGTCAGGAAGCACTTCTTAACAGAGAGGGAGGTGGACACTTGGAATGCGCTACTGGAAGAGATGATCTTGTTGAAGACAGTAGGCAGTTTTAAGAGAGGCTGGGATAGGCATGGGGGATGGTAAGGATCATGGGTAGGAAAGATGGGAGGTGTGGGAAGGGAGGGCAGGGACAGCAGCTCAAGCTGTGTATCCTGCAATATGAGCAGACTAGATAGACCGAATGGCCTTCTTCTGCTGGCTTCTTTGTGTGTTTGTATGAAACAATTATTCCACAGACCAAAATAATTCATCTTAATAACTGGGATGTGCTCCATTGCAATTTAACAAATGCTAAAAATAGCAGCATTTCAGATAACTCACATGCAGAAGAATAGACTATTACAGTACTAGGGAGTATCAAATGAGCAGAGAGGTAGAAAATCCAGATTATGATTACATGGCAGAAGGCAGCTTGCCCATCATGTAGTATGAAATGCAATTATCAAGAATGAGGCCAAATGCACTGTGCCTCTGGCTGACAGACACCTTGTGGTATTAGATGAGTGACATAGTGACTTGTCTTCCACTAACAGACTCATGCAGTGACCTGCTCTTAAAGAGTGCTCTGAAATGAGACCTAAAGCAAACCAGACACAAGATGGGACATGGCCTTTACATACAGGTCTGACATACCCTGCAAACAGAAAGGCTTTAACCCAATCAATGTCAGTTCAGGTATTGCTTTCTGTTTCATATGGGAGTCTCTCTGTAAAAGAAATATATTACATTTTCTGTGTGTGTGTGTGTGTGTGTGTGTGTGTGTGTGTGTGTGTGTGTGTTGTGTATTAAAGGAGCACTGTCATGCCCCTATAGTTAAGGTTGAGTAGCCTCTTTAATGCTTTGCCTTACTGTCTACCTTGCTCCTGCTAACGATGACTTCCATGCTTTCTAAACTCTCCACTGCCTGTGTGCTTAGCATCACTGGCATTCTCAGGTTGGTACAATGTTATCTGTACAATCTGAATTACGTACAATGTTAGCTGTAAATAGGGATTGATGATTATGTTACTGTCTGCCATAGTATACTCTATGGTACTGTTATCTGTACTAGTGGTTCTTAACTGTAGTAATTATGTTCTCTGTACATTTTTATGCTAGTTGTGAATATTAGCATGACATAATTGTGTTGTATCATGACTGTTGCATTTGAGCATGCGGCTCCACAGCTGTGGAATTCCCTTCCCCTTGACATTAGACTTTCTAGCTCCCACACATGCTTTAAGAGAAAACTGCGCTCGAAACTGCTGATTGCTGATACCTGTTCCTGCTTTCAACCTACCTAATGACTGATGTTTCTGGCCATGCAATAGTATTTCCTCACCTCTATATAACCCTCTTACTGCCTCAGCCTGTCCTGGCTCCCTTTCCCTGCCCATATACAATCTTGCACTGCAGGCATCTCCCTTACACTTACATACACTCATATAATCTAATTTCATGGCTTGATCCCCTCTTCCTCACTTACCAACCTTCTCCTTAATCACACCCCCTGCTCAAAGGTTATTTCTTCCTTTTGTATTACCTGTTTTTGTTTTTGTGTAACTTGTTCTGTTCATATGATATGTCATCTGATAATTTATTGTCCAAGGTCCTCTCTATTCATTGCATAGGTAGGCACTTATGAACTTATGAATGGTCTACTCTGTATGTCTCTGATATATTGTATCCACTTTAACTCATTGTATGTAAAGCACTTATAATTTGTTATCCTGTTAAGATTCTGCATGTCTGTACTGTCCCGAGTCATGCCTGAAAATAGTCATTTTATGGCTAGTGCACTTACCCGGTTAACCAAAGCTAAATAAAAAGCTAAATAAAAAATGTTCCTGTAAATATATTAGCTGGTCTTGTAATTGCAATTGTCGTACCTGTATGATTTCCTGTGTCAACTACTGCACTATCAATGTACTGCACTTACGGGGTAACCACTGAAAAGGGGACTATCTTGTCTCAGTGGGCCTAGTTGGTTACCAAAATTCAATAAATAAATCAAAAATGTTAAACCTCAAATATTGCACTTTAATAACTTTGCAACTGATCAACAGATATGCACAAAATTTGGTATGGGTTGTCCTGTGGTGTAGATATTTTGATGTGGCAAGTTTCGTTCTGTTTGGATTTACAGATTCTGAGACCCTGATAGTGTCAAAAGTTTTTTCCTCATTGCCTTGTGCCTAGACTGTGTGGACATTTGGTGTGATTCTTTTTAAAGTAGAAAGAACTTGGGTAACAGATCTACCACTGTTAGTTTGGTACAAAAATATGAAAGTGTTGCAAATTTATTACGTTTTTAAGTTCCCATTATATTCTATGGGAAGTTCATTTTTTCAGACAGAGGTAAAAAGTTTGACAAATGAATTGATCTTGCAAAAAAGGATTCAATCTTGCGAAATATGTTCCTTTTTCACAAGAATAAAATCCTTTTTTATGAGAGAAAATTCCTTTTCGTGAACTGCCATCAAGTTTTCTGTTTAAAAATAAAAAAATTCAAAAGCCACAAAAATGACATCCTAGAGAGAGACCACCACGCCTAGCTGGCTGACTGGGACCCATTTAGGTGCAATCTGCAGCCCCATGTAAGAGATATGGCCCAGAAATGTGTTTTGTTTCCTGCTAGAAATCCTTTCTTGTGATCACATGATACAAGAAAGGAATCATTTTATGTATCACGAGTCATAAAAAAGCATCCTTGGTCATGAATTTGGTGCCCTTCCCCCATGCCTTACTGTATATGCCTTGTGTCTATTTGCACCCCTCTTACCTCCCTGTTTAAAAACAATTTAATTCCAATAATTTGACAACAGGATGTCCACCCCTGGTGTCAGATGCCCCCCCCCTTGTGTTTTTTTTACATTAGTCAACATCGGGGTACCCAATCTGAATGTTAGCATTTACTTCCCTACCCAACACTTTGGGACACTGGAGAGCCCACCTCCAGTGTCCCAAAATAATTTGTGTCTACCTGTGAAAAAGAAAACCGTCCCCAACATCTTTTTTTTTTAGGCCTGAAAAAAAGTAAATGGCCCCTCATCATCTCTGCCATCCCCCACCCCATCTCAACCCACCAACTATACACCTACCTCCCTACTCCCCCTTTACCCTATTCTTACCATGTGAGGGAGATGGCTGTCATCTTCTGTGGACTGGGACATATCTGCAGTCTTCAAAGCTGAACTGCAAAATGAGGAATAAAGGTAAGTACCTTATAATGTATTTCAATGGCATTTTGAACTTATGTGACTAACTTTGGCACTTTTAGGTATTTTTACACCAAACTTTCAACATAGCCTTTTTTGGACCCCACCTCATGAACGCTGCAACTGTTTCATTAATCAGACCCAGAAGGTGATTTTGTGGTTGCTGCATGAAATCACCTTTTGGGCCCGATTAATGAAATGACAGTGCCAGAGTTCATAAGGTGGGGTCCCAAAAAGGCCATTTTGAAAATGTGGTAAAAACAATCATAAAAATGGCCGAGTTATGAGCATTCGCTGAAATGTTTCTACACATGTACATAACGTTGGTAGTTTTCAATATTTTGAGTCCAAATTTTTAACATAGCCATCTTTTCACACCACCTCATGAACAGTATAGCCTGTCATTTTTCACATCCTGCCCAAAATGTGTTTTCACACCTCTGTTGCAGAATGGCATTTTAGCATGGATCTGAAAATGTTCATCTATGGGGTTTATGAGGTGGGGTCATAAGAAGATTATGTTGAAAATTTGGGTTCTAAATATGAAAAAATGCCCAAGTTACAACCATGCATTGCAATTTTGCTATGTCCGCTCATAAATTTGGAAATCTTAAATATTTTTATCTGAAGATTTTCAGCATAGACTTGTTATTACCCCACCTCATGTATGTCACAGCTGTCATTTTTCCAATCCTGGCCAAAATGTGTTTTTGCACCTGTGGCATGGAATGACATTGCAGTTGGGCAGAATTATGCTTTGGCAGGGATTCGAACATTTTCTGTATGGGGTACATGAGGTGGGGTAATAAGATGGCTGTGTTGACAATTTGGTCACTGTTGTCCTATAAATGGAAGTGAAGGGCCCAGTATTATGTTTTGGCAGGGATTCAAACATTTTCTGTACTGGGTACATGAGGTGGGTAGTAAGATTGCTGTGCTGACAATTTGGTCACTGTTGTCCTATAAATGGAAGTGAAGGGCCCAGAGGTCCCTGTGCTTTCACAGCTACATACATATATGCATCTACAAAGGGGAGATAATCCAGTACAGGGTATGAAGGACCCTGTGCTCCCACTGTAAAATAAAGATACTATTATACTATCTCAAAAAGTAAGGCAATAAGTAGCAAAAAATGTTGTTAATGCTCCAGTTAAAGTCAAAGTGACAAAAGTTGGGAAATGAGGTGTTACGGTTTCCCTAACACCCCACCCTCCCAAACCAGGCAGGAGAGCAGGTGTGGGGTGAGTATATTGGGCTTCTCAAGCCTGAAGCTCACCTCATTCTCATAAAGTCTACACATCTGGCCTTATTTACAGATGGAATGGGGTGTTAGGCTTGAGAAGCCCAAGGCAAACCCCACTCCTGCTCTCCTGCTGGGTTTGGGAGGGTGGGGTGTTAGGGCAACCTGAATGCCTCATTTCCCAACTTTTGTCACTGTGACCCTAACTGGAGCATTAATAATGTTTTGCAACATACATACATATGTAATCTATCTATCTACATTATATATATATATATATATATATATATATATATCCTTGTTCTGCTTGTGAGAGCGGGGTGGTGAGGGACACCACTGCCTGGTGGACCCCCCACACTGCCGCCACTGCATTTCAACCTGAACACCTGAGGGTTGAGGTGCCAACTCACTGTTAGGAGTTGGGCTGTCATCTCCTGTCTGCTGAAGCCATGAACATTGTTTGGGGAAAAGCTGCATCGGGGATTTAAGTTTGGGCCCCTGCTGTGAAGCAGGAGAGTTCTTGGGCTGGGAGGGACTCGACATGGGAAAGGATCCGAATTGTGTTCTGTGCTGTGGGGGAGTTTGTAGTGCTGCTGGCAGAAGTCAAAGAGGTGCTGCTGTCTGGGGTGGAACTTTGGTGGACTGCTATTACTGTCTCCTGATCTGGTCCCTGAAAATGCCTGGCACCAATTTTTGAAAAGCTCCCATAGCGGCAGATTGGACCCTACTCACTGTAATGCATTGCTCTGCCTGTTAAAAGCTGAAAGCAGCACCCAGTGGTGTATTTGATTCCTTTGTTCTGCCTGTGAGAGAGGGGTGGTGAGGGAGAACTCTGCCCGGTGGGTCCACCACCCACCGCCAGCGCCGCTGCATTTCAACCTGAACGCCTGAGGGTTGAGGCACCAACTCACTGCTAGGAGCTGGGCTGCCCTCCCCTCTCTGCTGGAGCCGTGAACATTGTTTGGGGAAAAGTTACATCATGGATTTAAGTTGGAGTCCCTGCTGTGAAGCAGGAGATTTCTTGGACTGGGAGGGATTTGACGTAGGAAAGGATCTGAACTGTGTTCTGTGCTGTGGGGGAGTTTGTAGTGCTGCTGGCAGAAGGCAAGTGGTGCTGCTGTCTGGGGTGTAATTTTTCCCACCCACCCTCCCCATTCCCTCCACCCTTCCATTCCTCCACCCCTTAAATGGGCTTAAGCCACTCCCATTTGTGTGTTGTATTCTAATTTAGTGAGTGGGATTGGCTGGTCCTTCTGTCTCCTGAAGGGGCTGACTCTTGGCTAGGACTAAACCTGATGAAAACTGGACTTGTTCTTATATCCCTAGGAGGCTGTTTACTGCCCAGATTTTACATTTCTATTGTGTGGTCAGAACTTTAGGTGTACAGAACTTTACAGCAGAACTTTCCCTGGATGCTGCTAATCCTGTTCTAATCTCCGAATGGCCAGTGCTATGTATATCATGACTGTTGTCCTTGATTAGTTGATTGGAATCAACCATGGACTAGATGACGTATTTCAATTGTGGTTCTTAGCCACTGTGTATAGCTGAATAATTTTGCTGTCTGTTCAAGCTTTCTTGTTTTCACTACCTTAACTAGGGACTGTTGCTATTGTATTTTTAAGGTAATGTTTGGTTTGTGTTTTGCTATGAATCTTACTGTGTTGGGGGCCTATACTATGGAAATAGGTAATTCCTTAGTACTCCTGCAATGGGGGGTCTCTCTACCATCCTGGGTTGGCGTGACAGCAGCAGGACACGTTGTCTGCCTTCTGCCTGCTCTTCTGTGCCTCCTGGGTGGCCTAATGGGGACTGGGTGGCTATTACTATTGGGTGCTCTCCAGCAGGGCCTTGGCAGGGACTGGTAGGTGTGACTTTGTTCCTTGCATAGTCTCCCTCTAGTACACTGATCTGTCTTGGTCTGACTCAGGAGCAGGTTTGCATGACATGGGGTCTCCGAAGCTTCTCATGAGGGGGGCTGGGCCCTTCCCTTTCACCAATGTCCTTACCATTGGTCTGCTCACTGTACTGTTCCTCCCTCTTCTCATTGCTGATAGCACTCCTCCTATGGGAAACCCATAGGTCTCACCTGGACAGCTTGAGGAGACAGATTTGACCTTCTCTAACTTAATAGCCTGTGACAGACAATCTCCCTGGCCAATCTGCTGTCTTAACCTTTGGTGCTTCCTGTTTCCTATCATAATGGTCAGGCAATCTGGTCACAGTCTGTCCATTAGTGTTGGCTTCCACCCTTAAGGCATCTCCTCTGCCTCCTTTTGGTGACCCTAGTGCTTGCAGGGGATGTGGAGCTTAACCCTGGTCCTCCCTGCCAAGCCTCCTCCTCCTCCTCCTCCTCTGCTGTGGGCTGGCTGTCAGGCAATGGGTTGAAAATAGCTCACCTTAATATTCACACCCTTTTTCCCAACTTGGCTGAACTCCTTGCCTGGGTCACCCACTACAAGCCTGACATCCTTGGGATAACTGAAACTTGGCTTAAACCCTCTACCCCAGATTCGACTTGTGCTCTCCCTGGCTTTGATCTCATCAGGCCAGACCATCCAGGTAGAAAGGGGGGAGTGGTATCTTCGTCTACTACAAGAGTTACCTCAGCTTGTTGGTTTTGTCTTGCCAATAGCCTGTGCAGTATTCCTGTGAACTGATGCATACAATGCTGTTACTTAGGAACACCAAAAAGCTACACATTGTCTGTACTTATAATTCCCCTGTGGGTGGTGTATCGGGGTTATCCTCCTTCCTTGATTTTGTTGGCTTGAGGTATGGGAATAATGAGCTAATGACCCTTGGGGATCTTAACTTAAACTGGCTTGGAGGTAATACCAAGCAGTATGAGCCTCTGCCCCAACACATTAAGGATCCTATTAGATGGTCGTCCAGTGGTGCTACCAGCTTTCTCCTGGACTGGGTCATGTCCAATAGGCCTGCAAGGATTAGCTCTTCTGGTACCCTCCCTGACTCCATCTCTGACTACGTCCCTGTGTATTGCATATGGAAGATCTCCACCCTGAAAATCCCTCATAAAATCATCCAAGTCACGGACTTCTTCAGGTTTGACCTGTGATCATTCCATGAGGATCTTAGGCTCATGGACTGGTCTGCAGTGATGGATGCCCAGAACACTCCCACTGCAGTCCATCACTTTCTCAGTTTCTTCAGGGTGCTGCAGGATAAGCATGCCCCTCTTATCAGATGGAGGCTAAGGGGGCTGCTACTAAATGGTTGTATGGGAGCCCCCTTGTCCTCATGAGGACTAGAGACAAATGCTGGGCAAATTTCAAGGTCACAATGGACTAGGCCACATTTCAGCACTACAGAAGGCTCAAAAATGAATGCAAAAATGCAATCAGGGCTGCCAAAAGTGAATTTTGTAACTCTGCCTTACGGAATTCAGCTAAGGACCCTAGGAATTTCTGGAGGAACATTAAAAACACAATGAGTGACTCCTCCAATTGTGAGGTCTCTGACATGCTTATTGATAGTGCTAACTGTAATAATCCAACAACCATCGCCAGGTCCCTCCTCCTCAACTGACCCCTATCCCCCATCCCTTATTCTACTTTAAGGTTGTGACGGCACAAGAAATGCAGAGATTGTTCTCTGATCTAGCCCTCTTTTCCAGTGCTGGCAATGATGGCATGGAATCAAGCTCCTCCATCTTGCTGCTGCTTCTATTGCCTCTCTGGTGGCCCATATGATCAGCTTATCCTTAGCCTCTGAGGTTATCCTTGACCTACAGAAGGTGGTGAGGGTTGTTCCTGTTTTCAAGCAGGACAACCCTAGGATTCTTCACAACTACAGGACAATTGCTATTTTGTCTGCTATCAGTAAGCTTCTCGAGAAAGTTGTGGTGTGGCAACTCATGGAGTATTTTCAGTCCCATGAGCTACTGTCTCCCTCTCAGTATGGCTTTCGTAAATGGCACAGTACATCTTCTGCCCTGGTCACCATCACTTCTGGGGTTAGGGATGCTATGGTCCAGGGCAGACTCTGGTGCCATCTTTATTGATCTCTCCAAGGCCTTTGACCTAGTTGACCATGTCCTACTCTGCTCAACTTAGGTCCTTCTTGTCTGTCCCCACTGTGCTTAGTTGGTTTTCCCAATTACCTTCAGGGCAGGCAGCAGCTTACCAAATATAGTAAGGTGCTTTCGGATGCCACTACCATGTCCTCAAGAGTTCTCTAGGGATCAGTCCTTGGGTCCCTGCTCTTCTCCATATTTGTCAACAATCTTCCCTCCTCCTCCACCTCCTGCAGGTCCATCCTATATGCTGATGACCTGGTTATCCTCACTCATTCCCAGGACATTGGGGTCATTAATCACCAACTGAGTGAGGATTTCAAGAGTATCCAATCCTGGATATCATCCCATAAGATGGTCCTAAACCTTAAAAAAACTCAGACCATGCTCTTTGGGTCCCTGGCCAAGTTAAAGGCCTCCCTTGTCCCTCTGTGCATCACTGGTATAACGGTGCTCCTGCCCTTATCACTGACTCTGTCAAATACATTGGGGTGACACCTGACCCTCAGCTTCACCTTGGACACCACATTAATAATGTGTGCCGAGCTGTTAACTGCAAATTGGGTCTGGTTTACAGGGTGAAGAATAATCTCACTTTGGCTGCTCACCTTGCACTGGCCAGAAGTGTGTTTCTACCGTCTCTCTGCTGTGGGCTCCTTCTGTTTGCTAGAACTTCCAAAGTCCACCTTATTAGGTGGACCGTAGCCTACAACATTTGCCGTTTTGCGCTTGCTGCCCATCACCTCACCCACCATTGTGATCTGTATAGCAAGCTAAACTGGCTCTTTCTGCCTAACTACTTAAATCTCATCTTGGGTTGTTTCACGGGCAAGGTTCTAGGTACTCGCACCCCCCATAGTGGCAGAGCTCCTTGTTCCTGCTGCCTCCTCTACCCACTCCCTTAGGTCTCTGGGCCCTGCTGTCCTTAAGGTTCCTGCTACTCATACTCAAATGGGGGACAGAGACTTTGCTTCATGTGCCCCCAGATTATTAAACTCTTTTCCTGTCCAGGTCCACTCCTCCCCCTCCCATGCATACCTATGAACCTTCCTATGGAAATGGAAACACTTAAAGCACTCCTCAGCATGTGACTGTCTCAACCCTCCATGATTACCTCTGGTCCCTTGCACTGGACTTGAGTGTACCATTTACTGAACTTTGGCATTGGTCCTGCTGAGGTAGCCTGCCTGCTTGGATGTGGCCTTGTGTAAAATGTGTAAAATGTTTTCACTGTCTTGTTCAGGCATTTGCCTTGACTGTAATACTACTAGGGGTCCTGAACTGTATATATTTGTATATAATGCTTAGTACGTAGCCTTGGTGACTCTGTATTTATTTTATATTTGACTATGCCATTTGTGTAACCATGTTAACTTACTGTGTATGTTATGCCTCTCCTGACTTCTGTGTATCTGCCTTACTTGTGTCATGTTGTACTGTGTATTGAACTTGTAATTCCTGTACTCTCCCGGGTCGTACCTGAAAATAGGCATATGTTTTGTCTAGTGTACTTACCTGCTTAACAAAAGCTATATAAATAAATATATCTATATTGAATACAATGAGAACATTAAAGTGTCTGCCCATCCAAATATGGCATATGTTTTTTTTTTCAAGATGAAGTGTTGCTACAGCTGGTATGAAGAGTAACCAGGGCCACTAGTTCTCCATGCTGCAGTGGCCCAGATTTCTTTGTCAAGGCATCTATGTTTCTGTGGCGGCATCTATTCAGTGTTGTAGCATAAAGTGTGTGTGTGTGTGTGTGTGTGTGTGTGTGTGTGTGTGTGTGTGTGAGAAAGCAGTTCTGAGTTTGGCAAAATTATGATGTGATGTCTTTAATTATATCACATGCAGAGCACAGAGGAAGGGCTTCAGGATAACCAAGGAAGGGAAAGGAGCTGGACATTATGTAAAACTGCACACTTTAATGAAAACCCACCCAAAAAAAATGATGGCACTACATATATTCTGCATCATGAAGAAAGTTCTACAGAAACTTTCCACAGCCATGGAAGTGACAATGTAGAATTTCAGGAGTGTTAATAACAACTAGAACCATTATATTTATTTATGTATTTGTTTAGTTGACCTTAAATGTTGTAGTAAGGTTCATGTCCTTGCCAAAATGATCACCATTACTTTCAAGAAGAAAGGATGTACTTTGACAAGACTGCCAGGGTACTGTATATACTGCCAAATGCAGTTATCGCAATATAGGAAATTGATCATGGTATCAAAAACTTTATTCACTATACAGGGCAATCAGTGATACTTTGAGATCCCTATATGACCCAGATTTCTTTGTCAAGGCATCTATGCTTCTGTGGCAGCATCTATTCACTGTTGTAGCATAAAGTGTGTGTGTGTGTGAAAGCAGTTCTGAGTTTGGCAAAATTATGATGTGATGTCTTTAATTATATCACATACAGAGCACAAAGGAAGGGCTTCAGGATAACCAAGGAAGGGAAAGGAGCTGGACATTATGTAAAACTGCACACTTTAATGAAAACCCACCAAAAAAAAATAATTTGATGGCACTACATATATTCTGCATCATGAAGAAAGTTCTACAGAAACTTTCCACAGCTATGGAATTGACAATGTAGAATTTCAGGAGTGTTAATAACGACTAGAACCATTATATTTATTTATGTATTTGTTTAGTTGACCTTAAATGTTGTAGCAAAGTTCATGTCCTTGCCAAAATGATCAACATTACTTTCAAGAAGAAAGGATGGACTTTGACAAGACTGCCAGAGTACTGTATAAACTGCCAAACACAGTTATCGCAATATAGGAAATTAATCATGGTATCAAAAACTTTATTCACTATACAGGGCACTCAGTGATACTTTGAGATCCCTATATGACATTTACTAAGGGACTTGGTGGCAGCAGCAGCATCTGTTACACACAATACAACCAATTTACACACAGAGGCCAAATACAGAGTTTGTTGGTAATCTGTTCCAGATTATGCATTTTGGTTTGAATGGTACAAAGCATCTTTAACCATATTCCGATGTTTTTAATTACTTGATGCATGAATGGAACAGAACTGTGAATTAAGTAACCTGAGGCATTGACATGTAATTGTAGCTGTAATGGATGCATTGGATGTGATTACTTTACAGTTTGGTGGATTCACTAATTTACAATTCCTTACAGTAGCCGTCTAGAAGCAGCCAGCAGTGATGATGGTGGTGGTGTCAATATACTGTTTGTTTGTTTTCCCTGGCTTATGCATACATAGCTACTGTTGGCAGGTAAGGGCTGCCAGGCCCATCCAGTCTGCCCATTTATGCTACCTGGTGAAGCAGCCAGTGACCCTATCTGGTCAATGGCTTTAGCTTTGTCATCCCATCTCTAATATTCCTTTATCCCTGTCCCATGCATGTTTGAAGCCAACCACTGTACAGATGGCCACCACTTCCTCTGGCAGGCTATTTTTTCTTTTTTTTAGTTTTTTTTGACTGGGTAAGTGCACTAGACAAATCCTGCCTATTTTCAGGCACGACCCGGGGGTACAGATGAATGCCAACTGACCTTGAACCAGATTAAACTGTTGGTGGTATTTTTAGTATATTCCATGCATCCACCATCCTCTTTGCAAAAAAGAACTTTCTATAGATACACACCAACTTTGATCATCTTGATGAGCATTATTTGCATGGCAACAGTATGCATGTCATCATGACTGTCATTTGGTACTGGCAAAACATAGTCCCTTAAAAGTGCTCAAGGGGTCAGTTCAAAAATGCAAGGATTCAGAAATTCACAGGATTATATGTGCTGCTGTCGTTGAATTTAAACTATGTTGAAGTACAACTATAAACTTCCTGTGTTCTAAATTAGATCTGGTGAAAATTAAACAAATTCCTTTTGGTGCACTTTTTATGAAATGAGCACAATTTTGCACACTTTTGCATTTTTCACAATTAATTTTAAAGTGCATATTTCACATTCATTAAATAAACAATTTCACAAACAGCCATGTAGTTTACACATACAGAATTGTGCATGTTTTGACAGTTGATTTTTAAATTTTTTGCAATTTGGACAAAAAGGAGCACTTCCACATATTTTGCATGTAAATAGTCTGAACTAGTATTTTTTTAATCAGCTTCAAAAATGCACAATTTATAAAACAATGGTACAGTTACATGTATTTGTTGCAAAAAAGTTTTAAATTGTACATTTTGTACAAACTGAGTTTTCAAATTCCATAATTTAGAGCAAAGGTGCTATTGCTGAATTGATGTAATTTTTGTGCCCTGGAGCAAACATTATGAGAATACGTAAACAGCAATTTTGTGCTGCTTCACAGGAGTAATATACATGTTTTCCAGCACTAATCAGGCATAAAATCCATTTTAGGAATTGAAAGAGGGTAGATTACGGTTGGAATCCTAGGTCCCAAGGAGAATCCTTACTCTTAGAAAGGAAAGGAAAAGAATGTGTTTTAATATAAAAGCTACCATATTCACAGGGAATGTGTTGTAGGAGTTAGAATACAGGCCTTGAAACCTGTGAACCTAGATTTGTTTCCCATCAGATATACTTACTCACTGTTGGACTAACCTTGAACAAGTTATATAGCTTCTCAATGTTTTCACACACTTAGTTGCAAAAAATGGGTCAGAAACCAGTAGAAATCAGATTTTGCATCTCAGAATGTTTATCCTGGATAAATAAATTGTTAAATAAAAAATTTTCAGAGATAGCATTCTGCCATGTCAGCATTTGTATTTTTAATCATTTCCATGACTTAGAGACACTATTTCACATGTTTGCAGTTTGAACTGTCTTAAATAAAGCATAAAGGAAAACAATGTGATTATTGCACCAGTGTATTTGTACATGTGTGCAGTTCTCTTTGAGGGGTGTGCAACAGGCCTGGTTGGAGATTTGGGTTTGATTCACAAGGGTCGGTGCAAGCTGTGCCAAAGGCAGCTAACACTGATCACTGGTGTCCCAGGGACCCTACACCCGATTCACTATCGGGTAGCGTCCCAGTGGCAATGTCCCATGGTTTATAGCAACCCTGGCTGATTGCCAAACAGACAGCACATAGGGAAGGTGTGCTGCAAGCCATTGGGTGACTGTGTGGCAATAGCACTATGGACAACAGCCCCTGGCATCTAGCACCTCCTCTGCCCTGATCCCCTTGTAATATATAATAAATTCCATGTCCAGGACATCCTTGGTGGCTTGCACCCCCCAGTCCCAATCCCCATTTGTTAAAAACAAATCCATGTCCCTGGTGGTCTAGAGGACCCCCCCAGCTCCCATTCCAGTTTATTGTAAGAAAAACCATGTCCCTGGTGGTGTAGCAGGGGAACAGGGTGGTGAGGCAGTGCCTGCTGAGGTGTGGGAAGGTCTGCTAGACCACCAGAAATATTGTTTTGATTAAATAAATGGGGATTGGAGCTGGGGGGTAGAGTCTGCTAGACACCAGGGATGTAGATTTTTTTTAATAAATGAGGATCAGGGCTCTGGGGGGTGGACACTAGTACCAAGGAGGTGGAATTCATTATATATTAAAAGGGGATCGGGGATGGGTGGGACTGCTAGCCACAAGGGAAGTGGAATTTATTACATATTACAAGGGGATCAGAAATGGGGGGGGGTGCTGGTCACCAGGGACACTGAATTTATTGTAATGAATTGGGACTGGGGCAGGGGGGATGGCTAGTCCCCAGGGACATTCATTAATTTTATTTGAAGGGATATTGGTAGGTCATGGCACATTGCCACAAATGTCAACACCCTCCCAGAGGACACAGCTCGAACTAACCTTAGACGAGCCCTGACTGGTTTAACAGTACTTGGAAATTTACCCTCTTGGAGGGTTTTGTAAGTCTCAAGTTTGGGGAAATGGCAGCCTGCATCTGCCGCAGGCCAACTAGTGCCATGCCTCATCCCCTTTTGTGGTGCAAGGCTGGTGCGAGCCCTGTTTGTCAGAGGCAGCCTGTATTTAATTCAGGCTGCCTTTGTGAGTTCTCCTGGGGCATCTTTTGGTGCAAGCTGCTCCTTGCTCCATTTTTTGTGGTGCACACCCCTTGTGCCATTCAGGGGAGCTTTCTGAATCAGGCTCCTGGTATTAACTGGTTCAGCCCGTTGGTTCAGAAGTGGATACCTGCAGGTCCAAATTGATTTTGGACAGATTAATTAAAAAAAATAGTAAAACAACCCACCACATCCCCTATGTTATAAATCAGACCTCAATCTAACCCTTTTTAGTCACTACCCCCTTACTTTTAAAATGAAGACTCATGTCCATTACGTAGGTGGATTCTACTTCCTGTGTTTGCTTTAAAAGTCCTCAATATCCACTGGTATACTTTAAAAAATAAAATGGAGGCCTATGTTTGGGGGTACAGCTGTGTGCCCCTGGCCCCATCCTCTGTAACTCCAAGTCTTATTAACTGCTCCCCATGAGTCCCTTCATTACTTTGGGGAGTAGCATGCACTAAGTCAACAGGCAAGTCTGTGAAGAAGGTGTTAAGGCAGATCAATCAGAATAATGTTATCTGTGGTGGAACTCATATAGGTGCATCTAACTGTACAGAAGCTCTTCCAAGGCATAATTACAAATCATCTGCCTTAGAACCTTCCTCACATGCTTGTCCCTTTCCTTATCTACCACTGCACTGTGCTTTTCATTTTGCCTCCCTACCCCACACCCATGAACATGGATTCAGGGGTAGTAGCTAACCTGATTCCGGGGGTGGAGTATGGAAGATGACTGGTAAATACAAGTGTACCTTCTGGAGATTGGGATTTTTTTTTAACTACAGTATGCTATCATGGTTTCAGCAATGCTATAGCAAACACAGAAACTACAGTCCCCCATTCATAGGCACAAGGTACAGGATAAAGCAATGGAAAACATTATGCTAGAAGAGAATAAATGGAATAGGGACAGGTGAAACAAGCATTTGTCAATGCTGAATGTCGGCTTGCTGGCATTGGAATTGGTAGTGCAGGAGTTAGAGAGAGATGCATAATAGGAATGGCAGTGAAGTATTGAACTGACGCAGACCCCACCCACACCATGCAGAGTGTGACAGGCATTGAGGGTTTGCTCTTGGGTTGTCGGCCATAACACTCATGCTATTTCTCCTCACCCTACCCTGCAGACACCAACAGGTGTTTTGATGTGCCTTGGGGTCTTCGGGCCTTATGCTCACACCATTCCATGAGGAAAATACGCTGAGATGGGTGCAGTATAGGAGAATGGGGTGAACTTTGGGGCTGAAGACTCCAAGGCACACCTCAATGCCTGCCACTGGCTGCAGGATGGGTGTGGGGGTGGAATGGCCTGAGCATTACAGAGGATGATCCCAAGTCACACCCCAATGCCTATTAGTCTTTACATGGTGGGGTGTTATGGTTGGAAACCCTAACACCTCTGGCATTTGTTGGTATTTTCACTCCAAATTTTCAACATGGACTTTTTGTGACCCCACCTCATGAATAGTGGCACTATCAGTTCATTACCCAAAAGCTGATTTTGCACAGTGACTGTGTCATTTGGTGCCTCAGGTGCGAGAACACATTTTGGGAAAGATGTGAAAAATGACAGCTGTACTGTTCATGAGGTGGTGTGAATATATGGCAGTGTTGAAAATCTGGAGTGAAAATATGAAAAATTGACAATGTTACAAGAATGTGTAGAAACTGCTCAACACACGCATGTAACGCAATCATTTTTTTGATTTTTTTTCACCAAATTTTCAACATGGGCATTTTTGAACCTCTCCTCATGAACAGTGGTACTGTGATTTTGTTAATCTGTCACAAAAGTTGATTTCCCACAATGACCATGCCATTCTGTGCCACAGGTGTAAAAACATATTTTGGGCAGGATGTGAAAAATGACAGCTCTACTATTCATAAGGAGGTGTGAAAAAATGGCAATGTTGAAAATCTGGAATGAAAATATCAAAAGTTGGTAAAGTTACAAGTGTGCATAGAAACTGTGCAATGCACGCTTGTAACACTGTCATTGTTTGGAATTTATTTAACCAAATTTACAACATGGGCTTTTTATGACCTCCCCTCATGAACAGTGGCACTGTTGTTTTGTTAATCAGTCCCAAAAGGTGATTTTGTGTGGTGACTGCAAAATCACCTTTTGGAACTGAGTAATGAAATGACAGTGACATGTTCTTGAAGTGGGGTCCCAAGAACCCCACGTTGAAAATTTGGTGCCAAAATTCCAAAAAATGGCTGAGATATCAACCTATGTTGAAACCACCCATTATAAAGCTTACTGTCATTTCTTCAGTTTGAGGTTGGCCTTTGAAGAGTGCAGACATGCCCTGCACTGCAGAAGATCGCTGCTTCTGACCTCCAGAGGTAAGTATGGGGAGAGGGGGGTTGCGTGGAGGTAGGTGTGCAGCTGGAGGGTGTGGGTTGGGGGAGGGGGAGACCACAAGGGACCATTTTCTTTTATACAGGTTAAATAAAATAAAAAGATTATGGGGGACTGTTTTTCTATTTTACAGGTGGAAACAATAAAAAAAACATTTAGGCACACTGGAGTGGGCTCCCAGTGTGCCACAATGGGGGGGGCATGCCATTGCCAACATGAGGATTGGGCACCCATGTGCAACAAAGAACATAGATGGGTGGGTGGGGGGCAGTGCATCCGACAGCAGGAGTGGGAATCCCGGTGTCGGAAACAATTATTTTGGCACAATGGGGTGGGTTCCCATTGCTCCACATTAATGGGGGGGATACATGATGACACAGGGATTGGGCACCCCCAATGTTGGCTTTGTGGGACTGTGTGGTGGGTGGCAGGAGCTGCCATGTTTCAGCACACTGGAGCGGGCTCTCAGTATGCCACATAATGGGGGACATGCCAACATGGGGACTGGGCACCCCAGTGTCGGCTTTCCGGGGAGTGTGTGTGTCGGGCGGCAGGAGTCATCATTGTGGAAAGCCGTCCATGGCTATTTCACTTATTGAAATAGTTTACCAGGAAAGGCACACTGAAACTCCACTGGTAACTCCAGCCATATGCATTACTGTACACTGTAATTCGCATGGCCTGAGTCTTGTCATCTGCCGCTGCAATGAGGGAACTGCACCTCATTGGAGCGGCAGATTTTTTTCGAGGTTTTGGCTGTCTTTGAAACTGCTGTCATTGCTAGCATGCCCACTAATTGATGGCTGAGTGATGCACCCACTAAAGTGTCCCATGCATTGGCCACAACACTGACACACCTCTGAAAGTGCTACTACTGCAAGATGTTGCTTGCACATGCGCAAGCCAACATAAAAAAGGTTTAGGGTGGACAGGTAATTACAAAGGGAGAAGGAGAGGTTTTTTTTTACTTGTTTTTTTTTTACCCAATGTAGCTCAGCAGAATGCAACGGCTCATTGATACTGGTGTCCTGCTTTTTTACGCAGTCTTACAGCAGGATTTCCAGACATTCTAAGAAGTCAAGTGACTAAACTGAGGTAATGTAGTAAGTGTCTTTGGTGTAATTTAATTTAGGTCTCTGGTTCATAAATCTCTATCAAAGGAGGTTCGCAATAGGTTGAGTAGAATCAGGGTAACATAGTAATTAAAGGTGTCAAGGGTCTCTAGGTCCATCAGGTTCACCCCACAATTCATAAACAGGGATTGATATGCATGCTTTGCAATAAGTACTCATTTATAGGGGCACTACAACCACTCAACTATCCAGTGTAGAGACACTACCACCACTCAATTACCCAGAGAACTGTGTATTTCCCTTGGTAATGAGAAATTTGTGCATCCTTTCTTTGAAGGCCTGTACATCCTTCATACTGACAGCCTACACTGATAGTATGTTCCTTTGATTCACCACCTGTCTGGGAGAAGTGCTTCATAACATTACTGGAGCACACTAGATTAAACATCTCTGTCAGTTCAACCTCTTTGATAAACTTTAATACTCGGAACACTGAGATCATGTCCCCTCTTAACCTGCATTTTTCCAGGTTAAAGATATTAAGGACAGCACAAAAGAGGTAGAAAGGGAAGCCACTGGTGCATCATAGACCTCTGAGGGCAATAGACACAGAACCACTGCACAACTAATGTTTTTGTTTTGCTTATTTTAAATGTATCACTTTATTTCTATATATTGCATTTCTGGTTCTGAGAGTGATCTCATTCCAATGGACCAGACCTAATCCACCTCAGTCTTTCAAAACCAGACCAAATCAGCACACCCTTATTCTTTACTGTTGTCTAGATAATAAATACAACTTTTTCCATCCATCTTAGCATTGATTCCTCAAAATAAAATATTAAAATAGTAAATACAACACACCACTGCTGGTTTACATATCATGAACTCAACTGATATTAACTGCTTTTCCAAAACATTCCTAGTGTACTTGCTTGTCCATCAAATAGCAGTTTAAATATTGGACATTGCTAAACTGTCCACACTGGGCATAGTTAATCAGTTGCATATTTAAATTCATAATCAGCTCATCCAAAATCCTGTCATGAGTAAATGGAAGAAAAAGAGTAGACCTACACTCCTTCACATTCCAGTGTTCTTATAAATTCCATAAATGCAAAATGAAGTCTCTAATATCCTAGAGAGAATCAGTATTTTAAAAAAAAAACAAATGTCAGTTTCTAGTTGAAGGTGGCATATTGTTAATCTTAGCAGTCTGGCCTAGATCATCCCTAAAATTTCTAAGACCCCCCCTCACCACACACACACCTTTGGCAGTAATACATATACAGTGTATGCATCTACATTGAAAGAAGACATTAAAGGATGTTTACAGTTAATTTCGGGACTTAGGGTCTTTGCCGTTTGAATAGCTAGCTATAGTGTCTATTAAGGACCCCTTCAAAATCAGTGTATCTGTCTTTAATATATATTTGTCCTTACAATGCAGGTTGCCCATTAGTTAAGAAATTGCTTTTGGCACTGCAAGAAATGTTCTTAGTATCATGACATCCTTAGTATGCAGTATCCTTATTAGACAAGTTTCACTCTACATCCATACTTTGTGAGGATGCAAGGATTAACTGTATTATCTGAGCCACTATTGTTACAATTGAACAGGTACTGTAATGTTAAATACTGTAACTTATAACTTAACTGTCTTTTAAGCTATGAACCTGAAATGTGATAGGCATGTCCTTTGTGAAGGATCCTGAGGCTTTGAAAGTTTGGTAAAAAAATGGCCCAGTATCCTTTAAAAGTAACTGAACCATGTTCCCAGCACATACAAGCCATAAAACCAGGACACCAACTAATCTTTAAAAAATCATTTATTAGTAAAAAATAGCTGACTAGCAGCCTGACATGTTTCGAAAGTGATTTTTTAACGATTAGTTGGTGTCCTGGTTTAATGGCTTGTGTGTGTGCTAGAACATGGCCAGTTTCTATTGAGATAGTTCCTGCAGCACCACTTTTCAGAGTGCACACTCTTTCTGAGACACAGCCTTTAAAAGTAGTGGGGATCAAAAATAAAATAAAATTAATTAAATAACTGAGACTCAGACCTAGATGAATACAAGCTGCCTGCTATTGAAAAACATAAAAACTGAATCCATGTTGTTTGGTGGAAGGACAGTCCCTCTCAACTCAATGCAAGTCATAAACTCAAAAGGATGACTTTTGGAAAATATAAATTATTTTAAATACTTGGGTTTCTGGCTTGATACTACACTTTCCAGTATGCAGCACATTAAGAAGTCTTTCAGAATTGTACACCAAAAGTTTGGACTCATTTATTACAAAAAAAGGAGCAGAAGAGAACAAAAACAAAAGAAGAAATCAAGAGAAGCAAGAAACAGGTTAGCAGACAGCACGGATAGTCATGGAGAGAGATGTGCACTAACGTAATGAGACTTGGAAACAAAATTCCAGACTTATAAGCTTATAAGGTGGCTAACCTGAATTTAGTGGTTACAACAGAATCATGGTATACTGAGCATCACAACTGGGACATGGCCATACCAGGCTACTTGCTGTTCAGGAGAGACGGGGAAGGGGGTTGGGTTTGAAATATATCTGAGGGAGGGTATCAAGGCCACAAAGGTACAAGGGCACAAAGAGAAAAAGAAGAGGCTTGAAGTAATGTGTATCATCATGGAGGCAGGCTCTGGGACCACTATTCATACCAGGGTAGTGTACAGAACACCTGCACAAGGTAAAGAGATGGATAAGGCACTTGGGGGAGCCATCATCAGTAGGACAAGTAATGGGGAGGTGTTGCCAGTTAGTGACTTCAGTCTGCCAGATGTAATGTGGAGCCTTTCATCTGTAACTTTGTAAAGGAGGAGGGCCATCCTTGACTCCATACAAGAGGCTTTCCTCAAGCAGCTAGTCAAAGAACCCATTAGAGATGGTGTAATGTTGGACCTGGTGCTTACAAATGGAGACAGCATTGAATAAGTCAAGTGGGCAGTCCCCTTGGTAACAGTGGCCACTGTACAGTGTGGCTCAGCACAAAAAGAGGAGCACAGACAAACCACACATGGATAAAACTGTTTGACTTTGGGAGGGCAATTTTTAATGAAATGGGATACTGCCTAAGAAACTACCTAAAAAGTTGCCAGGGACTGGTAGAGGCACAGTTTGAAAAAATAAGGAGGATATAACTAAAGCAAGCAACGTATGCATGAAGGAAATGAACAAAAACAGAAGGAAAATGAGATCATAATGGTTCTCCAAGGAGAGGTATACCTAGCAAAGCAGAAAGAAGCAGGCACGCCAGTGAGGGTAGGAAGTGTACAGACAGAGGAAAGGATTTTCAAAGAGGTCACTATAGGGGATAAGACGGTTTTCAGGTACATAAGTAAGAAGAGGAAAGATAAGAGAGGGATAGTATGGATTTGAAGGGTGGAAGGGGAGATGGTACAGAGGGGGACCAAGAAAAAGCTGACACTGTAACAGGTACTTCTGCTCAGTCTTCACAGTATAGGGAGGAGGGGACAGACCACCAGGGAGAAGCAGGATACAGTGAGGAGGAGCTGGACACACATCCATTTTAAGAGGAAAGAGTTCTGAAAGGGCTTACAGCCTTGAAGGTGGACAGGGCAATAGAACTAGATGGATTCACCCTGGGATATAAGTAGAATTCAGGGAGGTGCAAGCTGACCCAGTGACAGCTTTGTTTAATATTTCAGTAGTCTGTTGGCCTGCCGGTACAAGCAGCAGCACTAACACTTTTAGCAGAGATGACCCGAATTCATGAATGAGCCCTGAGCATCAGAGGGTTGGCTGGGGGAGTAGGATGTGTATACGGAGGACTGCTCTCCTCCAGAGTGGGTGGAGTGAGGCTGTGGGCAACAACCCAACTCCTGGCAGTTGCTAGGAGTCAGTACACCTGACACCTCCTGTGCATGTGGCTTAGGGACTCATCAGGCATTAGTACTTTCACACATGGGACCATATGTGATATGCCTCTGACACCACTACATGTCCACAGTCAAAAGGGGAAACACAGATAGTAGCTACGCTCTATCAAGGCAGCAGTATGAAGCTAGGGAATCCACAGGCTGCTAACCCTCAAAATGACCCTATGGTGTAAGTCTTGGCCTTGGTCTATAGGGTGATGTAAGTCTCTCCCTTTGGAGATCTTGTCTCTGATTGCAAGTCATGGTCCTACCAGACCAGACATTTGAGAGGGAAGTGCTAGGGTGGAGGATGGTTAGTAGAGACCTATACTGATGTAAGGTAATTCCCACCCTGGCTAGAGTGTCAGGAAAATAACTGAAAAGAAAATAGCTCACTAGAAACAGGAGTGGTTTTGGGGGACTGGAGAAGTGCTGATGTGATCCCTTTACATAACAGTGGCAACAGAGAAGAGGAGTCTAGCAACTATAGGAAAGTCAGTATCACTTCAGTGATGGGGAAATTAATGGAAACACTACTGAGAGAAGGACTAGTAGAGAATCTTGAATCAAATAATCTGCAAGAAAACAGACAACACAGATTCACAGGGCGTCATTCAAGGAATCTAATAGATTTCTTTGACTGGGTGGCCAGGGAAATTGGTTAGGGGAGAGCAGAGGACATGGTCTCTCAAGTTTAGCAAGGCCTTCAATATGGTGTTGCTTATGAGGCTGATGAGGAAGTTGACCAGCCTAGGAGTAGGCCAAAGAGGTAAACTGGGATAGAAACTGGTTACAGTATAGAAGACAGAGGGTGGTGGTTAATGGCACTGATTCTAAGGAGGGTCATGTGACCAGTGAAGTACCACAGGGCTTGGTACTGAGACCAGTCCTCTTCCATAACTTTGTAGGGCACATTGCAGAAACTGGAAGGGAAGGTATGCCTTTTTGCAGATAACAGTAAAATCTGTAGTAGGGTGAACACTCAGGAGGGGGAGAAAACACGTGCAGGGATCTTGGGGAAACTTGAGAAACAGTCAGAACATGGCAGTTAAGGTTCAATACCAAAATGTGCAAAATAATGGACCTAGGTCATACACCCCCTGGCACTTACCATAGGATGGGGGAGGTGCTGACAGCCACTAGACAGAACGGGACCTTGGGTTATCATATCTAAGGACCCCAAGGTGGCACACTAGTGTGACAAGGCAGTGGGTAATGCTAGTGGGATGCTAGGTTGCATAGAGAGGGATATATCCAGCAGAAGGAGGGAAGTGATGTTGCCATTATATTGCTTGCTGATGCCACACCTGCAGTACTGTGTTCAGTTTTGGAGACTGTGCCTCAGAAAAGAACACTGACAGATTACAGGTACAGAGGAGGGCATCTAAAATGGTGCTTGCTTGCACAGGAAGCCCTACAAAGAGAGACTGAGGGATTTCAACATGTGGAAGAAAAAAGAGAAAGAAGTGGCATGATAGAGACACACAAGTATTGTGTTTCAACAGGAGGAAAAAGGTATAGGTGGGGACTCTCTTTCAAATAAGAACAAGAACCAGGACCAGGGACATGCAATGAAGCTGGAGGGGTGGAAGGATTCAAGAATGATCCAAAAAAGTATTTCTTTACTGAAAGGGTGGTAGGCACCGAAATAGACTGCTAGCAGAAGAAGTAGTAGTAGCCAGAACAGTGGGGGGGGGTTTCAAGCATGCATGGGATAGGCATAGAGGTATATTAGATAGGAAGCAGGGATGAGGTGGGAAATAAGGTTTGCAGATACAGAATAGGTAGGAATCATCTGGGAGGAGTGTGTGGGCCAAAACATTGTTTTCTGCTGTCTGATTATACATTTCTATGTAAAAGCTGCATTACCCTCAACAGCAGAAAACGACTCCTAAAGCAATCACTTTTATCATTGCTGGACTATGAGAGAGAAACCTGCAGATATGTTAATGATAAAGTTTTCCACAAAATTTCCACTGCCTAAAATAGCATGTGCAGATTTGCATTTGGTTATGATAAAAGAACACACTGCTGCCTCGTGTACAGAAACCGAGGACTTCTTTCCCCTGAAAAAAAGAAGGGAGCTCATATAGACTATGTTAGTATTCAAAAGCATGCATGACCTCCTTTCAAAAAGAATATACAATTAGACTTCTAGCTAAGCCCCTGCAGAAATGTCAAATGCACTACAACACTAGCTATCTCTTGCACATACCAAGGACATATAAATCCTTTAGTTTAAAGACCTTTGCCATAGCACTGGCATCCCCAACAATGCTTAACTTGCTATCTGATACAATAAAAGAAGCCACAAATTTCAGATCCTTTAAAACAAGACAGTGTTTGACCATGTATAACGCCCATGTGACTGCTAGGCACTTCTTTGCTTTCTTATGCAGTCTCCCACCACATGCATACTGTTGTTCTACATCTGTATGAAGAATTGTTTTATGATTTTATTCTTTGAGAATGTCTTTTAACCATTGATGGAAATTCTTGTTCTCAGTAACTATGTACTGTAACTATAAAATATTGACTCTGCTGCTGTGTCAGTCCTCCAGGACGCTATTGAAAAATAGGTGTAGCACCTTAATGAGCCTATCATGGTGTTCAAAGATCAAGGTAAAAGTCAAATAAAAACAAAATATTAAACAAAAAATATTAAGAGGTGGCCCAGTGGCACAGCAATCGTGCTACCACCCACCACACTGGCAACCCCAGATCAGAAGCGATCTTGGGTTGCTGTGGCCGGCCGGGAGGGGGGGGACTAAGCAACTGGATAAGTGTTCTTCTCTCCCATGGGGGTTGGCTTGCTGGCTCCACTGAACTGCTGCCATGAGTTGGAGGCCTATGGGTAGTGTGGGACAGGAGCAGCAACATGGGAAAGGAGCTGCAGGACCCTGAAGATGCATGTGCTTCCACACCCACATGCTGGGGGAGAAAACCAGAGAAAAATGGTGGTGAGGAAGGTGTGAATGAATCCCTGCATGCCATTCCTCTCCTACACCACCATCAGGACTCAGAAGAAGTTTGGAACTGTCCCAGTGAGGGTGGTACATGGTAGGTGACAGGGTGGAAGGGAGCCAAGCCTGTCCTGGTTGAACCTTTTTGAAAAAATAAGTAAAAGTATTAATTTCCCCAATCCTTTTTTGGGAGGGTATGCTAAAAACATATTTTGAAACCTAAAACATTCAGGTTCAATGGAAACGTATACAAAAGTGATGCTTTTTTTAGTTTTTATGAAAAAGAAACTTTTATTATAAAAGTTATATCTATTTTAAAAATAGTTACACGTTTTAGGTGTGCAGTAAGACACATATGCTATTGGTTGTGTTGCGTCTACTGCACCCCAAGATATTAAAGGCAGGTTTATACTGCAACATTTTCAATGAAGCAACCCTAGTGCATGGGTTGCTGTGGTGCAAATGTGGTAATGTAGACACTTACCAGATTGTGGTAAGTCAATGCCTGATCTGCTCCTGGAGTCCCATCTAAGTTGGGAACCCTTTTGTGATCTGAACAGTGTAAGCTGCCGTGTGGACAGGTAGCACCACTCGCATCACCGCTAACACAAGTAAACTGCTAATTGTCCCTGAACACCTGCCTGCCCCACAAATTCACCTCCCCCTTCTCCAATGTGGCTTGCATCAGCACCCAGAGGGGGCTATGTAGATGTGGTTATGGATCAGTGTACACAGAAAAGGGAGGTTGAGTGGAAAACTGCAGCCTTATCTTTGCCGGTCACGAGTTTGCAGACCAAGCACCTTTAGCCCCTGGAAATGTGGTAAACCCAGTACAACTAATGTCCCAGAGCATCTAACTGCACTATAAAAATTAGTTTCTAGGTAAATTTTAGGGAAACAATCAAGCAAGTTTAAAAAAGTTAAAAAAACAAATATGAAAATGTATTCAAATTAAAAATATGGGTGAAACAGTCCTTTTGCAAATAGTTGCTACTAAGGAGGTTCTGATTGCGCTGACAGATTTACATTCCACCCTGAGTAGATTTATTGTTCCATATCCATTCCCCCATGAAAGAGACACACACCCAATATTGTAGATTTGGCTGCTCAGTCAGCAAAACCTTTTATTAATACCATCACATAAATTACAACTATATACAAACATCCACAATATTGAGCTCCCTTTAATTCCTCTTTTATGTCCATGCTTTTGGTCACATTCCAATCTTGCTCCTTTTCGTTATTCTTGTTTTAATGGTTCACTTTCTTTAACTTACTTCTCACCCCCAGGCGTCAAACCTGGGGGGGGGTCTTGTTCCACTCTTTCTATTCCCTGGTGTAAACCAGAGCGGGTCCTATCATTTCCTTCTTTTCTGGGCAGGTCCAATTCCTGCTCCCCCTTTTCTTTTTCAGCTTGCCAGGATTACAATACCACTTCACCTTCTCTTCTTTCAACTTTTTGTTTTCACTTTTTGTTTCCACCATCCCCGCCTTTCCCTTAGTAAATAATTCCTTCCCTTTTTCCACTAGCCTGCTTCCTGCTTGTGTTGGATGGCAGGCTTCCCCCCTTTCTTTCTCCTCCATTTTTAGGTCAATGTTTTTATCGACTGGGCTATGCCTCTGCCTAGCTCTGTAATAAATATGTGGTTGCCCATTGTGGATAAATGCACCCCGTCTGACCTGTACAGCCCGGTATCTTCTCTACCACCTTGTCATGCCGTATACTCTACCCCCCCATTAACTGATGCACACTTTCCCATCCTACTGTTCATTCACCTCCTAACCTTTTCTATAGCCTTATGCTGTCTGGCTTGTCTCCACACCCGCCATGGTACCATCTCGGACCACATTATCATGATCTTTGGCCACCATGACTTCACAATCTTGATGTCCCTTTGAATGTAATTAAAGATGTCCAGTCACAGGCCGTGGCCTACATAATTTCTCCCTAGATGTATTATAAGGAGGTCTGGGTCCTTATTGCTCCTCCTCATATCTGTTAGTAATGGAAGGAGCTGCCCCATCTTATCCCTCGTATTCCTTTCCACGTGATTCGTATTGCATTGTGGTCCAAGCCTGGCTTCTGTGCCAACTCCCTTTCTGCCCAATAAATGTATGAGTGCCCCACAATCCAAATGTCCTTTCTGTGTCTTACATCTATAAACACATAAATGAGAGAATCTTTTAGCGGTACATCTTTTTCTCTCAGCCCCACCCTTCCCCCACCCCACCCCATTCATTTCCACAATTCCTGTTGGGGAAAAAGCAAAATGACAGGGTTAATGCACTGTATTTCTGATGTAATTCTTATAACAATCGTATGTCCATCATCCTATAGCTTTTATGCCATCCCACTGTATCCCCCGTGCTGCCACTTCTGAAGCTGCCTCAATCCGAAACGAGTGGGATGAGAATCTATTCGGGTTCTCCCCAGTTTCTTGATGCTCTGTTTTAGCACTCCTGACACTTGACTTCCTTTTTCCTCCCTCTCATTCTCATGTATAAGAATCATGCACCTTTGCTTTGGTCTAAGCCTCTGGTATTCCCTTGTCCACTGGCATGGGCAGATAGATGCCCGCATTCGTAATGGGTTCTAGGTTGACCCAGCACCCCTTTCCAGTCTGGTCCATCTTTGATCTTGCTATACAAAGCAAAAGGGTCTCCTCTTCCCAGTGTATGTCTTCATCTTGCAATCCCCTTCCTGTGGTGTGTTTTGCTGGCCCTACCATCTCTGATACTCAGAATGCTCCCTTATGCAACACCGCAAACAAGGCCTTGAACAGTACCCCTTCATACGGAGTCTAACTAATTTCTGAAAATGTTGCCATTACCTTTTCCAATAGCTGCTCTGATATCGGCTATCTGTTATCCCCCCTCCCCATCACCCTCTGCCATCCCATCATCATTCTCTTTACCAAGGTTCCCATTGCATGGCTCACCCCAGGCATTCATCAGGCTCACCCATCCTATGGCTGCCAGATGTACCCCCATGGTGGTGTGGGCCAAGGCCTCTTGCCAGCTTACCATCACAAACATATCCACCTGTTCCTCTGTAACTGCCCCACTTACCTTCATTTGCTTGATGTGATCTGAACACCTGGAATGCCTTCCATGTGCTCTCATGAGCCTTTAAAGTGTTGTCCTCCCATGAGTTGCAAAAGAGGTATTCTGCTCCATCCAACTAATCTCCCACAATTCCTCTGGGATCTTCTCTCCTACTAGGGCTTCTCTGGGTGCTAGTGGCCAGAACCTCTCCATCTGTAGGCAGGAGAGGTTAGCAGCTATGGTGTTCTTCTCTCCCGCAATGTGCCTAGCCTGAAAACTCATATTGAGCTTCAGCCCTTGCAAAACCAACTGCCGCAAGATGTGCAGCACTAGCAGTGATTTTGACCCTCTGTTGTTCAGCACATCGACCACCATCCTGTTGTCACACCAGAATGTAACCCGCTGGTTCTCCAGCCATTTTCCCCACATTATTGTCACAGCCCAAACCAGGAATATCTCCAAAAATTTAATATCTTTTGTTAAACCTCTCTGCACCCATTCCTATGGCATGGTTCCGACACCCACTTCCCTCGGAAGTAGGGTCCCACTCCGTAACCTCCTGATGCATCCGTGTAAAGTTCTAGATCAGTACTGAACAGCCCTTTCTCCTGCCAACTGGCTATTCCATTGTATGTGTTTAGAAATTGCTCCCACACCTTTAAGTCATCCTTGATCTCTGCCCCAAGGTTGACCCAGTGTGTGGCTTCGAACCCCTGACATAGCCCTTGCCAGCTGTCGTGTAAATGCATGTCTTGGCCCTATAGCCCTGCAAGTGAAATTCAAGTGACCCAGCAATTGTTGAACTATGAGTAATGGCACTCTGTTCCTTTGTCCAACCACTGTCAACAACCTCCTCAGCTTGATCACTTTCTGACTTGTCAGGCAGAACACCCCCTGCCCTGCATCTACCTCTATCCCCAAGAATTTTAAACATCTGCTAGGGTGCTCTGTTTTCTCTTTGGCCAGTGGTACCCCTAGCTCCCCATACAATTCCTGAAAATCTTTCAACATTGCCTGCACCCCCTCTCTTCCCTTGCCTATGAATAGGAAATCATCCAGGTAATGGACTACTGTACTGTGTCCATACCTAACTTTAAATGCCCACTATAACCAGGTGCTGAACCTCTCAAACATTGCGCATGTCATTGATCACCCCATTGGCATGGCTTTGTCAAAATAATCGCCATTGATCTGGAAGCCCAACAGCTCCCAGTCCTCTCTCCGGACTGGTAACAGTCGAAAGGTGGACTTGATGTCAGTCTTTGTCAACCATGCTGTTTCCCTTGCCCTGATGATGTCCACCACATCCTCCAAGGTCCCATAGGATACCTTGCTCTCTTTCTCCACTATAAAATCATTGACCGATCCATTTTCCTGGTAGGATAAGTGGTGTATCACCCGGTACTCTTCTTCCTGTTTTTTAGGCACTAAGCCCAACGGGGACACTCGTAGAAGTGGGAATGGGGGCTCCTTGAAAGGTCCTTCGACTCTTCCAGCCTCCCTTTCTTTTCCAATCTTTTCTTTCAGGAGCTCTTCCTTTCCTTGTGTTGATTTCAAATTCTTGCCCCATGTCTGAAGTCTCCCCCTTTGTAATGCAAATTAAAACCCCTCTGAAAACCTTCTATCAAGTCTAACCCGGCCTCTGCATCTGGGTACCCCTCATCCATTGCTGTAAGACTTCTCCCTTAATTGGGGTCTTGGCCAAAAGGAAAAATCTTATGTCCCTTTCATTTCCCTCCCTGGTGGTAACCTCTCCCCCCAGTGTACCCCCTTCCCTTCACAGTGCTGTCCCAGTGTGTCCCTCTCTGCCCCCCAAAAGGAATAATTTGCTTGTCCCCTCAAGGCACCATCACCGTCTGACCTACACGAGAGGCGGATGTCGCGCCCATTTTGAACATGCATGTCTAAATCTACAATGGGGAAGAACAATGTGCCCTATTGTACCCCCAACAACATTTTTGGTATCCGCACCCCCTTTTGCCATTCCCTCTGCCCCCCTGCTACTGTCATGGTTTCCACCACAAATCATTGTGCTTGGAATCCCACTGTCAGTCTTCCCCATAACTAGCCATCCTGGGCCTGAATATTTCATCATATTGTAGCCAGTTCATTCCCCCCATCATCTTATACACGTTTCTGATAATTAAGGAGTATGCCAATAATGGAATCCCTAACTCTGGCTTTTTCTCCTGAGCTATGGCATTGCACTATGTTAAACCTAAAGTCCACGCTTCCCACGTTTTCCCCTTGTATCTGGCCCCCTTCTGCTCCTCTCCTTTCTTCACCAACACCACTGCTGCAACTAGCTCTCTTTTGCTAAAACTCTCCTTCTCTTCATACAGTTCTGCCATTTTGTTTTTATCCACAAGGGCAAAAATGTCCATAAACTCTCCCTTCCAAATTTTTTCCTTTATTGCTACTGGCACATGATCCCCTATTCGTACCCCCCTCCCTCTTATTCTGTTCCCCTGGTTCCTTTTCTTTCTCTCCCATCCATTCATCCTCCTTCTTACCTTTTTCTAACTCACCCAACATATTCTGCAACTTTTTAATACCATCGTCTCCCCCATACCTAATAATAATTGCTTTACGTATTCTTTCATATTGCTCTCCAATGTCAACACTGTACCTGGTTCTTTTTGTGGTTCCTTTGTTGGTCCCGGGGTTGGCCTGTCTCCCGGTTCTATTTCATTCTGTTTTCTGGATATCGGGGCCTGTGGGCTAGGCCCAGGTTCCAGTCCAGCTGGCACCCCACTTGGTTGTGATGCCAAGGGTGGGGATGAGTTTACTGGGGAGAAGATGAGCACTGGTCCTGGGTGTTGCCTAGTCCCCTGTCCTGAATTGGGTTCTGGACCAGGAGTCGGCACCCTTGGATCTGGTGAAGATACTGGGATGGGGATCAAATCAGTTGCAGGCTCTTGCCCTGGAGAACTTGTTCTGGGATGTTAAGGAGCTGGGGCCCCTAGTCTCTTCCCCTTCTCTCCTGCACCTCCCCTTCCCTCCCCTCCATTTCCCTTTTGTTCTTTCTTTCTGGGGTGTTCCATACCCCCCCCTCTGTGTCATCCACAGCATCCAGGGCCTTGTGGGTCCTGTTCACCAGATCCATAATCACTTTCATGGCATCCGCCTTCATTGCCCTGGATCCTCTTGTGTCCATGCAATACCTGCTAGTGAAAGAGAGTCACCTTGTCACCTCACTTGTCCTATTTATTCTTTATACTCAGATTGAACAACAACAATTTTTTTGACCCCTGTTCCCCCCTTCACTGCTTTTGCCCAAAACACTTCTTTCCCAAACCTGCTTTTGAGCCAGTGATCCGCTCCTTTATTGGCAAACAATGTACCACAAACTTTTCCCCTTTTCCCTGGCCGCCTCTTTCCTTCAGACCTGGTGGCTCTGAAATGGCGTCCGACATGCGCAATCCATTGTGTTCTAAACTGTCAGCTGCATGCATGCTTATCCTCATCCCAAAATGGTGGCCGATGCATGGCTCCTAATGTACCTGGTGGCTGACATGCGCATCCCCATGTGTTCTAAAATGGCAGCCACCCTGCATGCTTAACCTCATCCTCAAAATGGCAGCAGCCACATGCGCTGCTCATGGTGTCTGTTCATGGCTGCAAGCTGCAAAAACTGTCCCCTAGCTTCCCTCGCAGTCTCCCACCACCTCTTATCCATGCCTTCTGCCTTTTCTTTCCGTGACATGCCCCTCCCTCGGTCTCTTTCGCTGTGGCACCCCTCACCCTGCTTTCTGATGCAACAATTCTGCTGCCAGCTGGGTCCAAACAACAATCCCTCTTTCCCGGTCTCCCTACCTGCCTCCTTCTCCCTTTTTTTCTTTTGTATCCTCCTTGCTCGCCTCCTCCGCTAGGCTTATCTTCCTACAGCTCTTTGCCCAGTCCACGGACTCCCCACCCAACAGCTCTGATTCTTTTCCCCTTGCAAACGCTACAATCTGGTCCCATTTTTGCTCACCCCATCTGAACAAAACGCTGTTTCCTTATCAGCTCCAAATTTGTTTCCCCCTCTGGTGCTATTCACTGTGTGGAGCCCTGACTGTCACTATCGGGCATAGTCGATCTTGACTGTCCTCAGGATCCATTTCTTGGGTTCCCATGCAGTCCCATTCTAATCCAACCTGGCGTTCCTTGTGGTCTAGTGCAAACCACACAAAAAACCCAGAGCCTACCGAAAACTGCGCCACCAATGCTCACTTGCCGCATAACTCATCTCCTTCTGGACACCATGCCTTGTTCCAACTATGGTTGCCACGCAGCCCTAGGCCCATGCAGGCCATTATAGACTAAGGGACTCCTCCTTACCAGCCTAGTCCTGTGCATACACACTGTGCGAAATCATCACCAGCTCACTGATATACAGTGCACCTTAGCCACACTTGCTACTCAGAATTAAAAACCCCTCTGCAATTCTCTAATTATCGACAAAAATTCTTGTCTATTAACCCATTTTTACACAGTATTTTTTCCATAAACCGCAATACAACTTCACAAACATTCTTATCTGCCAACAATTGCATTGCTCTTTCTGTACTAAATTACTAAATCAACCAACGTCTTATCCGTACCATCGAAATCAATCAAAACGTCCTCATTACCTTATGCTTTCTCCAGGAACTCTCCAACTGAAGTGCTAGATATGAAAAAATTATTTCTCAGCCTAGCAAAAAGTGGAAGAGCTCATCTGTGTGAGCTCTTTTGAACCCCTTCTTGCCCCTCTCCTGGCCTTGCCTCCTTGCCACCTATTTGCCCCCAACATCCTCCCTCTCCTGATGCCATTCCCTTTTTCCCATGGGACACTCATCCCTTTTTCTGACCTCACTATACTCCGCCCCCGTCCCCCCGAACTGTCTTCTTTTCTCCTTCTGGGTCCTTGGCCTGCAACAAAGGGGGTTGCCCTTTATGACAACCCTTCTTGTAAACCATTTTTTCCTTATCCTGGGTAGTCTCTCACTGACGGCAGTAACAAGAGATGGATTGTTGTAAACTTGAATCATGTAGGTAGGTAGGTAAAATCTTTATTTTTTTATACAGGTATACAAATCTTTGGGCTTGCTTGCCCAGTTTACAAGAATTGTCCTGTTCCTTACAAAAGTTACCTAAAACATGGGACAAATACAAAATACATACTATAAACATGTACAATAAATACAGATGGGTCACCTTAATTCATGCATTTTCCAAGCATCCTGATAATCATTTGGGCTATATGTTCATCTATAACATTTACATGATACAGAACTTGATGCAATTTGTTCCTGTTTGAACTGGTTGTACGGAGGAAATGTGCATGCTAAATTTGTTAATATATTCCAGTGTTTTGCTCCCTGATGTAGTAGTGTTGTTTCCCCATATTTATTCTTAGAGACCAAAATGAGGATTGTATTTATGTAATTTGATCTGTTTTGCCTTGTTACTTTGGTTATTTTCTCCAAATAACTTTTTATTTATATAGTGCTTAGGTCTATTCATGATAATTGTAGATTAAATTTTGCTATTTTATAGTCCATCTTGATTCAAGAGATGACCAGTTTAAAGATGTTAACATGCAACAATGGTGTGTTCTCAAATTACATCTCAGGACATACCTCGCAATCCTATGGTAGACTCTATCTAACTTAGTCAATGATGTTTTGTTTGCTGTACAATACAAAAGATCCCCATAAGTCAAAACTGGAATAATCATTTGCTCAGCAGCCCTTTTTCTGCTTTTTTCCATTAAGCACTTGGTTGTTCTTTAAAGGGCTCCTTTTCTTTTATTTACCCTTTCTGTGAGCTCTCCTATATGTTTGGCGAATGTCATGTCTTGATCAAAAGTAACACCCAAATATGCATATTCGGATACTTGTTCTATAACAACATCATTTTTTACTTTTATATGTAATTGTTTACTTCTCTTTAAGTTAGATCCAAAATAAAGCAGTTTTTTTTTTGTGTGTTCATTTCCAAACCAGACCTGGTGAACCACCCCCTCATACTATCAAAATCAGACTGTAACTTTAATTCTAATTCATTCCTACTATGGACTGTAGCTATTAAGGCAGTATCGTCGGCATACGGCCATATATTTGAGTGCTGTATGTCCTGTGGGAGACTATTGTTGAACATCAAGAACAACAGGGATATGGACCCCTGAGGTACTCCTCTAGTTACTGTCCAGGTTTTAGAATTTTCCCCATTTATCAAAACATACTGTGTGTGATCTTTCAAGTAAGATTTCAGCCAGTCATATGGACCCTCTGTTATCCCCATTTTCTCTGCTGTTTGTAGCAAGAGGGAGTGGTTCACCAGGCCAAAGGCCTTTGACAGATCCACAAACACCACAGCAGCTTCCTGGCCCTCGTGCAAAGATGTATTCACTAGAACGTTGAACTCCAACAAAGCCGATGTGGTGGAGTGGCCCCTTCTAAAGCCCAATTGGTATGGTGTTATCAAATTATATTTCTCTAAGTACTCAAATAACTGTGTGTGGCTATGTCTTTCCAAACATTTGGCCAATACAGATAATAATGCAATGGGTCTGTAATTATTTAGTTCAGTAGAAGATCCCCCTTTAAATATGGGGGTGATTTTACTCACCCTCCATTTGCTTGGGAAGCAGCTTTCTTGTAAACTTCTGTTAAATACATGAGCCACAATTAATGCAATCTGTTTAGCGGCTAATTTCAAAAATCTCCCCTCTAACAGGTCTGGCCCCTTTGACTTGTTTACATTTATCCTTACTAGCCCTTTACAAACCTCAGGCACTTTTAAAATTCTAAACCGGAAAGGTGGATGTGGTTCGGCAAAGTTACCCATCGTGTGCTGGTTTTGTGAGTCTGAATTTAATAACATTGTGCCATGACCTGGCAGATCCACAAAAAAATTATTCATCAAATTTACTATTTCTTGAGGATCTTCTTTCAGACTATCTCCAACCTTGATGTTATAGTTGGTTTTAACTCTCTGCCCAGGTCTAGATAATGAATTTATGATTTTCCAAAATTTCCTAGGGTCCTTTTCATTTTTTATAAGGTTTCTGTAATAGTAATTTTTGGCCTTTCTTATCTGTTGTCGACATCTATTTCTTCTTTGTTTAAACAAATCCCAATCTTCATTTGATTTTGATTTCTTTGCTTTTTTCCAATACCCATTTTTCACCCTTATACTTTTTAAAATTGTATCATTAATCCAGGGCAATTTCACTTTGTTCCATTTTTTTATATATGGGGCATATTTATTACATATTTAATTGAAAGTTTCAGTAAAGAAACTTAAAGTTGAGTCTAAGTCAGGGATAAGTTCACACCGTAGTGCTTCTGCAGGCTGAAACTGTATGTGTTTTTTTTTTCAATTCAAGTCTGAGTAGAGAAGGTGTTGATGAAGTAGTGTAAAGACAGTACAAACAGTCAATTTAACTCCACCACACACCAAACACTTATGAGAAGGAGGAGTCAAGTTGTGAAACCTCCAATATCATAGAAGGCACAGATTAGAGAACAACTTTTCTAAAAAGGGTTAACATTTCTAAAATGATTTAGTAAGCAGTTGATAGAGTGAGAAAGAAGTGGTCTGCAGGAACATAAATGCTAATTTTTTAAGGTAAAAAAAATCATTGCAATGGGTCTAGTGGTTACAAGCAGTGAAGTCATACAGTTGGCAATTGATTGACTAGGTGAAAGAGAAGGAGATGGAAAAATCCAGAACCTAAACAAAAATACAGAATCAATATGAAAAAGAAGATGCGAAGAAAATACCAGGTTGAGAGAGATGTAAGTGGGTGAGAAGGGAGATTGGAATAGTCAGTGCTGGGAAGTGCTACAAGTTTGAGTTTTTTTGTGCATAATAAATGTCAGCCACTACATAGAAACATAGAATTTGACGGCAGATAAGGACCGCTTGGCCCACCTAGTCTGCCCATTTCCCTACCTGATGGATAAGCTGCAGATTCTAGTTAATCAACAGCTTACTTCCTCCTACCCCCCCACTAGAATTGCCTTATGCCTGTCCCATGCATTCTTAAATTCTTCCACTGTTTCTGACTCCACAACCTCCTCAGGAAGGCTGTTCCATGCATCCACAATCCTGTCTGTGAAAAAATACTTTCTAACATTACCTTTGAGCAGTCCCCCCTCGATCTTCAAATTGTGCCCTTGTTCTTGCACATCTCTTCTTCTGAAAGATACTACCCTCTTGTACTTTGTTAATTCCCTTGAGATACTTGAAAGTTTCTGTCATGTCTCCCCTCTCCCTCCTTTCCTCAAGGGTATACATATTAAGCTGTTTTAGTCTCTCCTTTTATGTCTTCTGGTGCAGACCCTGCACCATTTTGGTTGCCCTCCTCTGAATAGCCTCCACTCTGTCTATGTCTTTGTGGAGATGAGGTCTCCAGAATTGCATGCAGTACTCCAGATGGGGTCTCACTAACTGTCTGTACAGAAGAAGAACAACTTCCTGATTTCTACTGTTGATGCCTCTCCCTATGCATCCCAGTATCCCTCCAGCCCTCCTTATTGCCTTTTCACATTGCTTGCCCACCTTTAGGTCATCTGATATAATTACCCCTAGGTCTCTTTCGATTTTTGTTGTTGTTATTAACTCACCTCCCATTGTGTACTCTTCCCCTGGGTTTTTGTTTCCCAGATGCATTACCTTGCACTTCTTTGCATTGAATCTAAGCTGCCACATATTTGACCATTCCTCCAACCTTGCCAAGTCCCTTTTCATTCTTTCCACCCCACCCTGTGTATCAACCCTGTTGCAGATAGAAACATTTTTTTAAATTCCAACCCAGGCCCCTTGACTTCTTTGGGTATTGCATCCTTGGTAGCAGGACTTACTTTTTACCATGCATTATGCTGTCCCAGTTCATGGGTCCTGACCAATCAGAATGCAGGATTCTCCTCACCAATTTTATAATTCTGTTTCATTATTTTTAAAAGTGTTTTCATGAAGCCACAATCACATGGCACAGCACAGGACTGTACCCTCTGGTCATCACCTTGTCCCATTATTATCACCATATAAAATACCTACTATATAATTTTATGTGATAACAGATTGTTTTCAGTTTATCCAGTGGCTATTGAGAGCAACCATTTGTTAATGCCAAATGTTCACTGCTGGTATTGCTGTTGTACCGGGTCTTCCTTGCACACATTTTTATTATATGTTTACCCAGAATAGAGCAGATGAGAAGCAATATCTCACTTTCAGTGGTGTCCTGCATTGACACATTCCTATATTATAATTATCCAGGACAGAGCAGCTGAGACTAAATTTTAACTTGTAAGTCGGCTCCCACATTTTGAACCCAAATGTCCAACAGTCTTTTTATAAGGTGACATTATGATCAAGACACATGGCATTTTTAAAATCCATTCTGAAAGGTGATTTTGCTGTGCGACTGTGGAAACAAGATTAGGAGAGGATTTGAAAACTGACACCTGCCATGTTCCAATGATGGGGAAACACAAGGAATCTTCCTGTGGTACCTCTAGGGATGGAGCCCTCTTTGAGGGTTCCTTGCCTTTAGTACCCCTACTGGGTGGTAATTTCCCATGGAGTAGAGAGTGTGATTGGCAGAACAGTTATTACAGTTGCACAAGCATAACACTACTCTGGTTGCATAGGTCCATTGAATTGGAAGGCTGTGCCTATTGTTCAGTGGGGTAAGCAACCAGCCACACCCCTTTCCTGAGCTATATATGCAGTTTCTCCCAGCCTCTCTCTGAAGCACTTTTTTTCTTTGCTCCACCATCTCCAATCCTCCTATCCTGAGGGGGGGCTCCTTCCTAAGGTGCCTTGTCTTTGGTACCCATACAGGGTGGTAATTCCCTGTTGAATAGAGAGTGCAAATGACCAAACAGTTATTACAGTTGCACAAGCATGACACTACTCTGATTTGGGTAGGCCCATTGAACTTCTGTCATAGAAAATAAATCCCAGAAATATTAGGAGCAAGACTTAAACATTACAATAGATGATGAGAAGTGACATACGGTGATGAAACAGATTCATTTCTGTTCCAGGCCAAACACATTGCGTAGAATTCAATTGAATTTTCTGTATAGGGCCTACTTAATGCCTACTAAATTTCATAAATATAACTCAAACAAGTCTGATATGTGTCCAAACTGCTTGACTGAAAGTGGTTCTTTTATACAAATAACCTTATTATGTAATAAGGTCGCCCCCTTTTGGGCACAGATCCATAAAATCATGCAGGATATTCTACACTTATCTCTGTCATTCATTCCATTGGAGCTCATGTTTGGTGTAGAGCCTCTAACCAAACGCAACTTACCCTTGTATAGAATGTTAGACCTGGCCCTAGTCAATGCCAGAAAAATAATTGCCCAACACTGGGTCAGCACTACTCCACCCAGTATAGCACACTGGTTAAGTAGCTTAGTCCTCTGCATGAAACTTGAACTATGCCAGCTTAGTGCAAATGGGCAGGAGCAATTATTTTATAAAATATGAAACCATTTTCTGACGGCAGTGGAGGAGGGTAGTATTAGCTTATGAGAAGTGTGGATTGGTGTAACAGAAGGTGAACGTGCATTTTAACTCTACCTTACTTTGTTTGTTTTACGTATTAGTTGCTTAGCACCTTACTTACTGATCAATGTACTATTTTTGTGTGCATACATTGTTTTAGGAAATCTATATGTATACCTTTGTACTAACTTGCTTCTTTTGATTTGAGTGGACTGTAAAGTTGCAACTGTTCAATAAAATGTTTACAAAATAAGGTGAGCTCAAAAAGGAACATTATTTAATTTTAATCCAGATGTTTCTGTTTCCAGTCACCCCGTGCTCATAGTGCCATGGCAGAAAAGTAACATAAAGATGCCAAGTGGCATTTGCATCAGCAATGGTATCAGAGGTAATCTAGCCCTGTTCACAGAAGACACCAAGCTTGGAGTGTGGGTTGACACTCTTGAAGGAGTTAGGGACCTACAAGAAGATCTCCAACAATTGGAATGGTGGTCAAATCTGTGGCAGCTGAAATTCAACACAAGAAAGTGCAAAGTAATGCTTCTTAGTAAAGGGAACCCAGGGACAGACTATTGGCTCAGTGGGGTTAAACTGAGCTCTTCACAGGAAAAGAGGGACCTGAGGGGTCATTATTTCGGACATTATGAATCAGACACGCCAATGTATTGAAGCATCCAGCAGGGTGAACATAATGTTGGGGCATATAGGCAGAGGGATTGATAGCAGGAAGAGGAAAGTGATCATCCCCCTCTACAGATCCTTGGTTAGACCACACCTACAGTATTGTGTTCAGTTTTGGAGGCTGCCCTTGAAGAAGGATAAGGATGGGTTTGAATTAGTACAGAGGAGGGGGACAAACATGATCCAGTGTCTAAAAGCAGTCCTCTATGAGGAAAGGCTAGCAGCACTGAATATGTACTCACTGCAAACCAGGAGGGAGAGGGATGACATGATAGAAACATTTTATTTATTTATTTATTTATTTATTTATTTATTTATTCATTCTAGGATTACAAGTACCTTAGAGTGCCAGGCAGCTCATTTACAAAGGTTCCACGTCAGCAGGGAGGCATGACAACCAGATAAAGGGTAAACAGATGAGTTACAAAAAACATTTAAACAACAACTGTTATCATCTTTGAATACACAGATACAAAAAAATACTTAATCAGCAACTGTTATCATCATAAACAGTTACTAAAAGGCACAAACAAAGTGCCAGATACTGAGGAGCTGTTCCATATTGTCATCCAACACAGCAATTAGAGTGCATGAATGGAAGCTGAGGTTGTGGAGGGGGAGTTCAGGTGGGATCTAAGGAAATACTACTTCACTGAAAGAGTAGTGAAGCCATGGAACAGTCTGCTGGTGGAAGTGGTGGGGGCAGAGAGGGTGGCAAGTTTCAAGCATAGGTGAAAAAGAGCTAGAGAACAACTTCAAGGCATTAAAGCAAGAATATAATAATTTGTGGTGTGGTTAGCCCCCAGAACAATTGCTAGGTCCTGGGCATCTCATGGGCAGAATCGATAGGCCCTGGGTCTTCTTCTTCCATTGTTTTTGTGTTTCTGTTTCTAAAATAAAGTTACATTATGGAAAGACCTCAAACAAATGTCAAAATGAACTGAGTGAGCCAGTCTTTTAGCACGGCAGTAGGGCTACTGTTTATAATGCCAGTGATAAGGATTTCAGAATGAACATGTGTTATCTGGGTCCGGCCAAGGGAGGAGGATTGAGTGTCCCAGAGGACAGTCCCCTCGGGAGAGAGCACAGCGGGATTCACAATGATACTGCCTCCTAGGTGACTACAGGTTGTAGTGCAGTCTGGAGCAACAACATAGCAGGGAGGATATTGACTAGTGCCATGCTATGAGTGTGTTTTTGTATGTATGCACATGCAAACTCATGGCATCAGCATCATGAGGGCTTGTAACCAAACAAGGGAAAAACACCTTCCCCAGACAGGATTAATTTTTGCCTTCCACAGGTCCTGTACTGGTGACCTTTGCACCTTTTCTAACTGGATCCTATCCATGGTGCAAGTTAGGGAGCCCAGCCACCTTCACAATGGGGTTAAGCCATTGCAGACTGGAGTTGTGGGGTAGTAGTAGTAGTTGTAGTAGAGTTATTCATGTGACATGAAAAGGTACATATCCCTTGAGCTAGCATTCATTTTCAAGGGACACCTTGGCAACAGAGGATATTACATAGTTTCTTAGTTACAGGGTTACATAGTTATACATTTACATGAATTATGTAGTTTACATGGTTGCATAGATTACATAGTTTTCATAGTTGAGTACATAGTTTTCATGGGTAAGTCCAGAAGGCAGGGCTAGCAAGGTGGACATACAGTGATGGAAAGCATAAAGAAAGAAACTTAAAAAAAAGTCATTGACTGACTGACCTCTTGTTCGGGGCTGAGACAATTCCTGTATCACCCTGACAATTCCCAGCATGGGCAAGATTTGTTTTTGATTTGCTGTCTCCTGCTGTTGCAAATTGTTTTAATGCTCTTTGATACCATACAGTCATGATTAACACCTAGTCATTCTAAAAACATTGAATGTGGTTTCTATTTATTACCACTGATGCCTTGCTGTACATCAGAGGAATCTGTGTATTGTTGTGTTTCTTTAAAGCATGGTTGTATGGCCAGTGCTTTTTGTGCCTAAATCTGCTCTCTCAGTGCTTTACCATGAGGGTCATGAGTTTTATTCTACATGTTATAATGGTGTTGCAGAGAAGCAGAAACTTTCTATTCCATTAGAAAATTAGATCCTTAGTTGGGCTTTAAACTACAGGGTCTTTCTGAAGTAAAGGTTGACAGTGTGCTTTAAAAAAATGGAATATGCATCACATCTTTAAAAATGGTGTTATTAAAAGAGAATAATCCTGCCAGCAAGGAACACTGAGTTACAACAATGAACTGCTTGCTCCAAATTGCAAAACCCATGCTTAATATCCAGCCAATTTTGTTGAAGTTGATAAAGGAACAGAACTCTTCAGTAGTTCTTTCAGACCGCCAGTCTGGCCTTTATAAAATACACCAGATGTAAATTGCAGAACTGTGTGCTTTTCAATCAGATTTCATGCATCACTGGGCCAGTCATTTTGCTGGCAGCTCATCTGAGTCTGTAGCAGATGTGAGGCACATTTGGAAACCTTATTTTAAATTAAGAAGCAGATGAAAAAAACTGAATTGGTTAACAGGTACACAACATGTAGGTACTCTAGGTATAACTACTGTTGTGCACTGTTTCTGTGGCACCCAATATAATTTTAATATATGGAAAAATGGTACTAGTTTAAACAGGTCCTTTATAACTGTAAATGAAAAACAAACTGTACAAAGCAGCAGTATCTCTTCCCCCCAATATATTTGTGCCATCATTTGGCCATATATAATTTCATTGCTATTACCTACAATGAAAAAGCAATAAACAGTAGTGCCAGTGAACCAAACATAATAGTGATGGGCAGTGCCAGATAATGGTGGGCAATTAATTTGCCTTCACCATTCAAATGCATTAAATAACACAGCAATTAGCTGTTCTGGCTGATGCGCATATGCTTGTGTCATAGCCTCTATCATTTTCAACATAGTATGGCCTGAAAATTGGTGCTGTCAAAAAGTCTGTGAGTCAGTCAGTCATATTGTGAACTAATGATGAGCAAGCATTCATCTGTGTGTGTGAGTGTGTGTGTCTGTGTGTATGTGTGTATGTGTGTATATGTGTAAAAGTGGTAAATGGCATTTGCTAATCCTTTATTCTAAATGTGATGTTGGTGGGCAACAATGCTCCATCCTCAATCAAAAACATCATTATTTCATCTATCTGTAGAGTTTTAGAAATCCTAATTAAAGATATAATAGCCCCAGTCCTAAATAGTGTAGACCAAGAGCAACATGGGTTTACAAAAGGTAAAAGCTGCCAGACAAATCTCATGTGATTTTACTAAGAGGTTAGTTTGTATCTAGACAATAAAACCAGCTTTGATTTAATATATATAAAAATTTTAGTTAGGCATTTGATACTAAGCCTCACTTTGCCCTTGTTCCTAAATTATACAGCATTGGCATTCATAAAAACATCACCACTTGGCTCTATCATTGGCTGAAGGATAGAATCCAAAGAGTGTTAATCTCTGGACACTTATCAGATTTTGGTAAAGTTACCAGCGGAGAGCCACAAGGCTCTGTATTGGGCCCATGTCTATTTCAAGCCTTTGCTTCTAATCTAACCAGTAACTGCTTGTCAGTGAATGTTAAATATGCAGCTGATGTTAAAAATGGTGGTTCTTCAGCTAATATGGAACAAATATAAACTATTCAAAGATATTTGAATATCATCACCAATTGGGTTGAGTTATGGGGATGCAATTAAACTTGAATAAATGAAAAGTCACGCATCTGGGTCCGAATAACCTTCATGTACCATACTCTCCAGGAGGTTCACTTCTGAGTATTACGTCTGAAGAGAAAGATTTGGGAATAATCATATCTGATGATTTTAGTCCCACTAAACAAATTAACCAAACAATTTACAAATCCAACCATATTATTTGGTCCATTAAAAGGGATATTATGCCAATCAACTTGCTCTTAGGCCTACCCCCAATGGAAATAAAAGATGCAAACAAATTATATCTCTGGGTGATACTGTTAGGATCAGCCTATAAATCTATTACTAAAAAATGGTTGCAACCAACAGTTCCAGAGATTCCGGAGTGGAAGCAAATAATGTTAACTATCCAGAGAAATGAACAAATTTCCCATGAATTACAGGATCGAAGGGAGACCTACATATTAAGGTGGACCAGATGGGAACAATACCAAGATCAGCTCCTCTAAAGCCTTAGGATTAGGGGTATGATAGTATGAATAGAAACTAAATCAGGATGGTCAATTTCTCCCTTCTTTTGATAGAAGACAGAACTATAGAACAAGGTTTTTTATTTTTTTTTAGCTATGGAATATAATCATCATCTTTTAGCAAATGAAAACCTAAAAAAGAAAGGAATATTTTATCTGGTATAATTCCTTGTCCCACGGTAGACGCCAACATTCATATTGTTAACCCTTTATTTTTGATGTTGAGTGTTATATCAATGATGAAAGAATGCTATAACATTTGATATCTATGGATGTGTAATTGTCCATTGAAGCATCTTGTGATAAATAAAATCAAGTATAAAAAAAAAAGGGATATTAAATCCCATGACAAAAAAGTTATGATGCCTCTTTATAGAGCATATGTGAGACCACATGTTGAATATGCATCCCAATTATTGTGCCCCCTACAAAGTTTTCCATCATCGATCTCTGGAACAGGTTCAAAGAAAATACACAAAAGGTATCCGTGATCTCAAAAATGAGCCATATGAAAATAGACTCTGTTCTCTAAACCTCATGTCCCTTTCTACCTGTCATATTAGAGATGACTTACTCTTCATGTTTGACATTATTCAAGATCCATATTTTCTCACTGAATTAGAGTTCATTTTTAAGAATAATATATATTCAACAAGGGGTCATCCCCTCCAACGTGTGAAGAAGCGGCATTACTATTTAAGTCATAAATACATTTTTACTCATAGGATCATTAACCCTTGGAACAAATTAAACATAGAAACATAGAATTTGATGGCAGATAAGGACCGCTTGGCCCACCTAGTCTGCCCATTTTCCCTACCTAACAGATAAGCTGCAGATCCTAATTAACCAACAGCTTACTTCCTCCTACCCCTCACAAATTATCTATTATCCATTGTTACCAGCAAAACTAATGAAGAGTTTAAAAGAAAACTAGATAACTTAATCTTAGCAGGATATAAGCTTGATTATTATACATACTGAATCAAAGGAGCATTTATGGGCACTGATGCCTTCTAGCACCTAAACTGTCTTAGTAGTATGATTCCTTAGAAGTATTATGATGTGCAGCATCCCAAACATAAAAAGATACACATGGCATTCTTTAAAAAATGTGCAAATTACAGAATTGTGTACTTTCTATTTTGTACTCTGTTTTCTTATTTGTTTTTTTTTTTCAAAGGGTCATCATTTTCATAGGGGAAACCAAGAGCAGAAAACAGATACCTTAAAGTATGACCTCCAGAAGGGAACCATACACTTCATAGGTATTCTACAGAACAGTTGTTAACAAAACCAGCAATTTCCTTGAAAAGTTTATTTGCAAGACGTTTATTTGGATTGGGATATTGAAATGCTGTTGTAACAGCTCGTAGAATTAGTTCAGTGCCCTTACATTTCACACATGCAACTCTGATGCACATAGCAGAAGAATAACAATTTATATATTATACTGTATTATTAAGCCTGACTTTGTATATACTGTATATGATACAGAGTAAATATGTGTGGTTTACATTTTGACATGTGATTTATGAAAATAGAATGAACATTTTATTTTTATATTTATACTCTTTCTTCCTTTCCATAGGTTACCTTACTTCTGCCTTAGCCCAAACTCCAGCACCAATGCCAACAGTGCTGTTTCTTGAAGGTCCTCAAACATACCATCTTCTTTTGTGTGTGTCCCTGTAGCCCCACTAGCCACATGGTCTTAAACCTACTACAATATCATGTATACAGACACGCCCTCTGGGAATATGCCAGCAGGCTACTGGGGTTTTGTCAGGCAGAATGTCATGCTCCCAAGCTCTTCCAACCTTTTGGACCCTTGTAATCTCGTCCAGTTTCCCTCTGCAAGAGAACCACCTTGCCATGTCAAACCATTAGGGGAGGGGAGGCTGTTGTGTGGTCATCTACAGCACAGCATCCATTACCAATCCCATTACCATGGAAAGAGATGCTCAAGTGGTAGGATGGTCATGCCCCCCCAATGAGTCTGAAAACTTAACTTCTTCTGCACAGTGCCAGGAGCGTGATTTAAACTATGAATTCAGTCTTTCTGCATAGTAGAGCAATGCACCTACCCAGTGCATCAGAACCAAAACAGGCCTGTTTAACTGAAGTAGATGCATCTGAGTTCAGTGGAGAAAGTTTAGATCCATTTTTTCTTGCAGTTTCTGAGATCAACCAGTTTTGCAGTCCTCTAAATGGCTACACATTTATATTAGCACCTAGATGCCCTCAATGTGTTGAGTTACTGCTACCCTCAGCTAGATAATACAATTGTGTAGGATACAGGATCATCTTTGTAACCTTCCTGAGAAGCTACAGTTTTCATTTAAGCACTTTTTCACAACTTTTCCATTTTACATTTTCCCCAGCTATTCCTTTTCTAGCTGTATAGAATGACTGATAGTACCAGAAGACACTCTTTGACCCCCCCTTCCCCTCAACACCTGCAGCATGCTCATACTGTGTAACTGTGCCTTGGAAGTGGTATATCTCCCAAGAGTATCAGACAATATGGTGTACATAGCACTCGTCTTGACCAAAAAATGCAACTTTCTTCTCAGGCAGAGGCAGGCATTTCAGAAGTTCAGTGTTGCTTCTTTAAAAACAAAGTCGTAAATGAAAGCAACATTTGTAACATGAGGATGATAAACTGAATGAGACATTGATCTGCAGACGTGATATATTTTCCAGGCTAAACAACCTCATTTTCTTTGTGCCATTGTATATTTCATTTATATGATAGTTAAAACTAAGTGCACGAAATGTCATGAAATGCTGCTTTAACAACTAAAATTAGTTGGACGACAGTGAGATCAAATATTTAGAGTTAAAGAGTTAGTGATGCAAACACATTAGCAAGTAATTATTAAAGTAATGTACCTGTCTTTTTGTAATTTCTAAGGTTTTTCATAAAATAATATTAGGTGTGGTCTGGCTCCGTGGTGCTAAGAAGTGGAGTACCCCTCTGGTATGCTGATGACCCTAGTTTATGCCTTGAGCCCAAGACATCAGGAGCAGAGACTGACAAGGAGGGTTAAGAGTTCTTGTGTGGATGCTGTTCTTCCCAGGGTAAGTGGCTGTGTTACAGTGCACAAGCAGTGACACCTTGCAGAAGATGGTAATGTGTCCTTTGTGACATGGGCTACCACACATTGCCAGGCTATCCCCCCCCCCCCGGTCTGTTGCACGCATAGATGCATGATGAGTGGGTGCATGCTAACTGTGGAAAAACTTCCTCTGGTTGGAAGTAGTATGATGGGGCTTGTCCAATCAAGGCCTACATTTATCATACTTGTGGAATGGATGTCCCCTCCCTTGCAGGTGCTGATCAACCTGAGGTGATCCATTTCAGTCCCATAGTATACCAAGCCCCACGGTTAGAAAGAGGAACCACACTTTTGGGAGTAAGCCAATGACTGAGGGGGTCTACTGAAGCTTGCAGCAGGGTCTGGAATAGAATGTGGCTCCAGTCAAGTACTGGAGCTCTGGGGAGAAATTAGTTTGGAGGACACCAGCTCCTGAGGTGAGCACAGCAAGGGGATCAGAAAGTGATCAAGTAAAATAAAAAAAAAAATGAAGATAGTAATAGGTGTGATACATAGAACAGCAGGTTACCTGTCAACGGATATATCTAGTGCTATTCTCATTCATACCTCATCAACATTGTGACCTCACTCACTGTGACATCACTAGTGACCAATCTGGAAGAATGTGAGTGGTTACTCTTGGTAATCTTGGATGTCACTGTTAGTGAGACCAAAACTGTGATAAGGTATGAAGGAGAATATAACTAGATATGTCTAGGCAGAGTGGTGTTGCATCAAATTAGTATCAGTAGTTCAGTAGGTAGCACACTTTCTTCTGGGTCTGGAATATCAGACAGTCATGGGTTCTAGCCCCACACAAGGCACTGTGATAATACCAAGAACTGACACCATAGTGCAGTATGAGGGGGTGCAACACTTAAGAGTTGCCATCCTATGGATGACATGTTAAACTGAGATCTTGTCTGCCCATCTTTGGTCACTGTCAAAGTGGAAGTAAAAGATCTCATGGATCCCAATTCTCAAAGCTCCTGGAATGGCACAAGGGGTTTGTGCCACATGGAATGGTGCAAAGTGCCCCTTGCACCAAAGGATGTACCAGGAGTGATTCTGAAATGCAGCCTTTGTCACCTGCAAGCTGTGTGGACCAAAGGGAGCTTGCACTATCCATGCAGCACAAAATGGGCTGTGGCATGGCACTAGGTGACATGCAGCAGCCGCAACCTGCCATATCCCCTTTTTTGGTATTCTCTACACCCTCCCATAGGGTGAAATTTGAGGTACCCTTAGAACAGCAGGGCTGGTCTAAGAGTACTCAGAATATCACCCTCTGGAAGGGTTGACCACTTGTGCTACCCTCAGAGCCCTCCCTAAACATGTGCTGCCATCTTCCCATCCCCTTGTAGTAATATTAAGAACAGCCTTGATGGTCTAACACCCCCACTCATCAGCCTATAAAATAAAATAAATGTAGTATTGATCCCCAGTGGTCTAGAGAATGCTCCTCCCTATCCCTGATGTGCACATTTAAAATGCAGATATGTATCCCTGGTGGTCTAGTGGACTCTCACCCCTCCACACCAGCAGGTAGTGCCCCCCCATACCAGAACCGATCTGGCAACCCATATCGCCATCATCACACCACCAGAGCTGGCTGCCTACTGAGCTGTCAATGAGCGTATACTGTATACAGTATGCACTCCTTGACAGCTGTTAGTGGCTGGCCATGGTGATGTGAGGAGGGCTGTGCTGGTCAACAGCTCAGTTTTGGTATGGAGGGAATGGGGTGGTGGTCACTACCAGCTGGTATGGTGTGGGTAGGGGTCCACTAGGCCACCAGGGATATATATCTGTATTTTAAATGGGCATATTTGCGATAGACGGGGTGGTCTGCTAAACCACCAGGGACTGATTATTTATTTTATGTTATAGACTGAAGGTGGGCTGCTAGACCACCAGGGACTGATAATTCATTTTATTTTATGTGCCGATGTAGGGGTTGCTAGACAATTAGGGACTGGTGCATGGTCACCCGGCAGATTGTGGCACACCATCCAGATGCACTGCCGGTTTGGTGCATGGCCATGGTTGCCACTAGCTGCTGGACTTTGCTGCCAGGATCCTACCCAATAAAGAATGAACATAGGTCCCCTGGCGCACCGGCAATTGGCATAAGCCGCTATTGGCATGACTTGCACCGAGTCTTGAGAATCAAGCCAAAAGTATTTATTGAAGAAGAGTAGGGAAGTTTCCCTGATGTCATGTCCAACATCCCCTCTGCAAATAAAACAGGTCCATGCAATCCATCCCCCCCCCCAGATGTACCTGGAAACATGCTATCACAGCTTACTGTGCCATTCTTTGTCAAAAATTACACATAAATAAAGTATGACTGTCTGATGAAAAATCTTCTGATTAGCAAACCATAAAATAATAAGTACCTTAAATCCACAAAGTAACAGCTGACTAATTTTTAAATTCAATATTATTTTCACACAGTGTACTAGCTCAATAAGCAATGGGGGAAGAAATAAGACTTTTGTTTGAATCCTTTCCTAAACATTGACTCTGCGTGATCTCAGATATCACTATACCAGTTTAACGTTTCATGCTTCCAGTAACTTGTTGAAGCAGATCCCCTTTATAAATCAGATGACACATATTATTAGTACTATCCTGAGTAAATAATATCTCCCTTCAAAAAATAAAATTCCTAAAGTGGAGCTTGCCAGGATGAAATGCAATTTTGCAGCATTCTACAACAGAGTTTCTTCAGACAACATGGCAACTGTGATGGCAATTAATCGATTCTGTCCTGCAGTAAACTGATTTGCATCCTGGTGCATTCTACTATACTTTGAAGATGTTTACTGTTGGCATGTCTGCTATTCATAGAGCACTAATAAATGATATTGATTTTGATATTTCTCTACATACTGCTTCTATGGGGACTTTACTCAGGATGTAAGTGTCAGATCCACAAACGTTCTAGGAGGCAATACTCAACCACATAAGAGAGTGCAAGAAGGCTTCTTGTATGAATAGGTCCTGCTGCACACATGTGGAAATCTAAATGCATTCACATTCCTCAGTGAAGCCTCATGAGGGCCTTCCTTAATCCACATCTCTACACATGTGGTTGCTCAGGGTCGTACTTGTGGGTGCAGATGTAAGGCCACTTGATACAATGATTGTTTTGCATGCTATGGAGTGGGCACATAGGTGCAGCATTACAGGATACAGGGAGCAGCTGTAATGCTTGCTTGTCATCTGTGAATGTCTCCCCAGACCCCCTTCCCCAGATCTTCCTGGGGTTCAATCATCTCCCTAACAAGTTTATCCATCCCTGAAAGCTGGTATGGAGAGCTGAGAGGCCCCCAAAAAACTTAAACAAAAGTTCCTTCAAGAACTGAATATGGCAGTCACTGGATGACTTCTGTATCCCACAATCCCTTTTTCCCATGCTGGTCTGTAAAGAGACATGGAGCAATTCTGGTGCCAGCAATGGGAATCTGATTGGATGCCTACTGTCCTTCCCCACTCCATCCTAAACATGCCCTCAGTTCCTCCACACTTCTCTACACTTATACTGCTGAGGTTGGTGGTCATGGATGCCGTCAGTAGTGGGGACATGCGTGGGTGCATAGGATACCACACACAGCTATGCATCATTTGTGCATATTCAGGTGACCTTTGTGTGTTGGACTCTAACTCCTTTATGATTACAATAATCCTACTCCAAGAGTAAAATTTACCACCTACCTATTGCAACAACACGCATTAGTCTGTCACCTGATTTAAAGGTCCACTCCCTTGCACTCCGCTAAGATAATTGTGCCTACCTGTGGCAAGACTGTGTCATAAATCTACACCATAATCTTTGTATTGCCTCAATGTATCTGCTGGAATTTCAAGGATTGGCTGCTTTTTAGTTAACATGTTACTTATTTGTAAAAGCCCTGTACTGGGATTGGCAAGATCCAAACTTATCACAGCTTACAATTGTGGAACAGTACGTGTCCTATAATTTACACATGGTTCAGAGGTGCTTTTTATTTTTTTCAATATTTGCTCATTTTTCTCAACACAAACCCTTTTTATACAGGATATAATACATTCTAAAGAGAGTGTGTGTGTGTGTGTGTGTGTACTTTGCTATGCAAGCATCTCTGGGTGGGTGGATCAAGTGGCTAGTGGCTATACTTCATGCTGAACAACAGCCCCATCTGGTGTGCATATATATATATATATATATATATATATATATATATATATATACACACACACACACACATATTCCACACATTGTAATGTGTTGCTACTTACACATTTTCCAGTTAAAATGAATGTCAATATATACAGTTCACAAATTTCCAATTGTATACACTGTTACTATACCCAGGGACTCAGTTAACTCCATTTTGGAAGCATTGGTTGTCATAAAAAAAGGTAAAACTTCCAAAATAAGGAGTGGACTTTTTAACTTTTAAAATGGTAGAAAGAAAATTTGGTGACACCCAATTCTGAAGCATAAATATCAAAATCGTGTTTTATTTTTTTCTGAATGAAGAGGGTATTTAAATGTAATAGTTCATATAAACTTTTAAAAACTGGGTTGTTATCAGCGTGTTGAATTCCAGAATGTCTTATCTGGGATGTACTCTGACTTAAAAAAACTGATTTCCAAATTATGGCTCATTAAGATTTTTGAATTCAACTAAAAATATAACTGAACCCTTGACTGTATTAACATAAGGGGACACTTCCTGCAAACACTAAATCATAATTTCAAAATGTCTTCCCCAATTCTGTGCCTATGTCAGAAGTCTTTTAAAACCCAACACCCATTCTTTTCATATTTTTGCACAAATCTCCCAGTGCCATATCACTATTGTCTCACACAAAGTGTGATTCACCATCTGTATCAATGGCATTATTTCACTACATGATACACTTAGCCACAAAAATAAAATTTTTAATATAAAATCAAGTTGATGTCTTAAATAATTCAGAGTTGGGTAGGGAAAGGGAAATGAATGCATAAATTGTGTATAGTACTACAGTAGTAATCACCATCTTAGACAGATGTCTCGTACAGTTATCTAAACTGCCACCACTGCTGACTAGCCTGATGATTTTGGTGTTGACATTACCAGATATTCTGGAAAAAGACAGACAGATTAATGTTCATATTATTTCAAATTCATTAGCTTGTCTTACTGTAGTTGATTCAGCATTAAGAAATCAGTCTTCAGGCCAACTCTATGGTGCCATGTGATGAGGGATTGTTTGACACTCTGGCAACCTGGGTTCATGACCTGAGCCTGGAACAACATGAGCAGAGACTGGCAGGGAGGGTTGGAGCATCCATTGGATGCTCACCTCCCTAGGGAATGGGTGCAAAGCCCACTTCACTGTAGGGTGGCTCCTGGTGGCCAGTAGTAGTGGCAATGCATGATGCAGTGTGGGTGACCATGTTTCGCAAGTGCATCAGGCCAGGATGCCACAGGCATGGCTGCATTGAGAGGGGGTGGGATCATGGTCAAAAATGGAAAATGGCCACCCAATTGACTGGATGACATTCCCTGTGTCCCCTCCTGTATGAAGCCCTGGTGGAATGCCCTCTCAAGGCTATGCCATAGCTCCATGCCCTATCAAGATTGAAGCCTCTTATCCCCTTCCTGCCCCTACCTGGGGGAGCACCAGTGAAGGAATATTCCAGGCATGTCCAGGGGCACAAAATCAGGGTCAGCAGTAGATGGCAGGAGGGAGGAAGACCTGACCAGTAGGGGGCCCTTGGCAGCCTGAAAAAGTGGATGGTTGGGTGATGGGGAGGCCCCCAAAAAAGAAAAAAAATCCAAAATTCTGAGATAGGGAATAGTAGGATTTTAATGCATTCTGGGTGCCACTGTAATGCTTAAAATGACAGCATATGGCAGATATCATTTGAGTTACCTAGAAGTATAGAAGAATAGTAACTGGACAAACCTGTTGAGCTGCAGAAAGTGGAAGAGGTTTTTAAGGATTTGAAAACTGGCAAACCATCTGGTCCAGATGGTTTTAATACTGATTTTTATGGAACATTTGGTCCTATATTGGAAAAATATTTTGGTTAAAGTATTTAATAACAGAGAGCATCCAGGTGATTTCCAGATTAATGGCAGGTGGTATTTATAGCAGTCATCCTGAAACCAGGAAAGGATGTGATTCTTACTGCCCAGTCTGATTATTAAAAGTAGATTTTAAGAGATCCATGAAGTTTTTCTAAATATGGTTGTATTCAGAAGTTCATCCACTCTGACCAGACAGGTTTGATCCCCTTTACATATTTATTGGATATCATTAGACCTTGCTGAACATTATTTGGGAAAGACAGACTAGGGAACAATACATAGTAGCAATTGCATATGATGCTGAAAATGTATTTAATGGGCTCAGTTGTCAATGTTTGCTCAACATTATTTGAGAATTGTAATGTTGGAGATACTTTTTTGGGTGAAAGAAATGTACACCTCTTGCAGTGCACAAATGAAGGTGAACAAGACATTGTTGGTGGCTTCTGGATGGTAGGTGGTACTCTCTATGTATGTATTAATTGGGAAGGAACACAATAATGAAGTTGGAAAATGGCAACATTTGGGATGAGCTTTTTTATCTATGCAAATGATATCAGAAAGTATGATTGAATGTTAATGTTCAGAAACTGCTCATTGCATCATGGTGCAATCATAATCATAATTGGGAGCAGCCTCTTTGTTGGAGTTTGTCTGTACTGATCATACACTTCCTCTATCCATGTACAGCTTAAATGTCTAAGGCTGGGGATATAGTCAGTGAGTCCAAAAGGCAACCGGCAAAATAGCGCTTCCTCAGATCACCCATCCCCCCATCCCATCATTATCCCTATGAAATGACCAGCTTCTCAGTCAGTATTTCTTAATTATAAGGAGATGCTTAAAACACTTGTTACATTAAGTCTTTAAGTCACAGTTTTCTAGAAAATGTACCTTAGTTTAGAAATATTCAAAAAAATAAAAATTAGATACTTTTGTTGGATAATTAAAATATGTTTTTAAAGTTTGATAACCAGGGACGCACACTGAGCTGAGGCTCCTTTCCAGGTGTGACAGAAGGTGTGGGGGCAGGGGAGAGGAGGCATATTGCATAAGTACATGGTGTCAGAAAGATTACAATAATGCAAAAACACAAATACTTAAGTACATAGTATCAGGCAGGTTACAATAATTACCTGGGTAAGGAAGTAAATACATAGGTACAGAGTGTCATAAAAGTGAATAAGAATGCAGACAGCAAGGTACAACAATGTGTGGGATGGCGCAAATGAACTACAAGAATCAGAGGAGGTAATTAGAATTAAATCAGGTACTGAATTTTTAGAGAAGGTGAATAAGATAATAACACCAAGAGAAGTTGGAACTTTAGAGTCAGAGGACTCCAGAAGAGGATTAGTCAGATTGGTGGCACAAACAAAGCGGATGCATGGATTAGTAGAGGGTATGCTTAAAGAGGTTTAGTGATGGTGGCATTCAGAGGGGGGAGGAGGGCAGCAAGTTCCACAAATGGGGGAAGTGGAAGGAGAAAGCAACTTTTCTAGAGTTAGAGTGAGGTCAAGCAAGGGCAAAGGAATGAGGGTCACATGTGCACAGGCACTAGGAGTCATGGGGGAGGGAGACAGGATAGAAGTGAGGTATTGGATGAGAAAACCAAACCAATATTTGGCTGAGATGATGGAGGTGTGATGGTTATGGCGGGAAGTTAGTGAGAGGAATGATAGAGATTAATAGAGGGTGCAGTGATGAGCTCTGGGAAAGGCATTTAAGGTGAACCGACAAAAAGTGTTGAAAAGGTTGTAAATCTTGGAGATGGTAGATGTGGAGGCAAACCTGTACACAACATCGGCGTAATCAAAGTGTGGTAGGATAGTGCTGGTGAGGAGAATCTGGAAAATGGAAAGGGAGAGGGCATCTTTGTGTCTGTAGAAAGCACCAGGTTTGGAGTGGAGTTTGGAATGAAGGTGGGATAAAGGTTCAAAATGATGGCCAGGATAATGGGAAGAGTCGGGGGCTGAATCAGGAGAGAGGTTGTGGGATCCTAGTTCTTGGAGACTCAGCACTAAAAGGGGTGAGATGGGGGACTAAGGGTGAAATGCATAGTTACATCTGGGAAGAGTGCATGCCAGGAATGACAGCAGGAAAGGTGTTACAGTTTATTCTTAAATATGCAAAAAGAGGAAGTGAGAAACCTCATCTCATGGTGCACTTGGGCAAGAACGACTTGGAGGGTAATACAGTCAGGGAGGAACAGGAGAGATTCATGGAGCTTGGGAAGCTGTGTGAGGAGGCAGGGAGTTTGGTGGCCTTCTCAGAAGTTCTCCCGGTACCTAGAGCAAGTGCTGCAAAGAAGCTGAGAACAGAGGGGTTCAACACCTGGCTGGGGGCCTGGTGTCAGACCAAAGACTATGGGCTGGTGCGGGGATGGGATAGAACACGGGATAGCAATTCCCTGTATGCTCAGGACAAGTTAGACTTGAGCAGGGAGGGCTCTGACATCTTAAAATAAAGACTGGTGGAATACATAGCAACCAGGTTGGATTTAAACTAGTTGTGGGGGAGGCAAGTGGAGAATCAAGCAAGGTCTCCAGATTGGGGAGCTGAACAATCTTACCTCCCATTTCAGTAGGAAAGGAGGAGGGGAGCATTCATACAGAGTCATGAAGAATAGTGATCAGAAGGGGAAGGAAGGGAAGGGCACATGTTGGATTGTAGTCTCCTTGAATGCGAGGTGTCTGGGGACCAAAACAACTGAGTTGCAGGCTCTGAAGCCAGAGGGGGAGGTGAACATAGCTGCTATCACTGAAACATTGTCCACCAAATACCAGGATTGGGATCTGGTGATCCCAGTGTACAGACTATACTGCAGTGATTGGGGAAAAAGGGAGAGGAGGTGGGGTAGTTATTTATGTAAGAGACAGGATAAGGTATACCAGGGAGGAGGGGGAGGAGGGTAGAACTGAGACATTATGGCTACAATTCCAGGACTTGAAGAACAGAACACTCAGGATTTGGGTGGTGTACAGGCCACTGTCTCAGACAGAGGACTTAGACAGAAAATTGGTGGAGCAGATAAAAATGGTCAGTAGCAAGGGTAACACCATGATTGTTGGGGACTTCAATCTGCCAGGGGTAGATTGGAGCACATCAGCCAGCTCGAGCATAAGGGAGCAGGTCTTCCTGGGGGCTTTCCAGGACAGCTTCCTGGTACAGATGGTAAATGAGACAACCAGGGTCAGGAAACATTCTGGACCTTGTGAAGACCAATGATGAATTTGTCAGAGAGCTGGGGATGGAGGATCCACTAGCAGAGTGTGACCTCCACACAGTGTGGTTCACACTTAACATGGGCAGGGAGGCTGCAAGAATATAGGCTGGGATGTTGAACTTCAGGTGAGCTGACTTTGGTAGGATAGGGGAAACAGTGGCAGGGCACCTAGCCAGCATCCATCCACACATGGATGCTAATCAGAAATAGGAAATTATCAAGCTAGGGCTTGTGGAGGCCACTAGCTCTTGTACTGATTACAAAGTAAAAAAGCTAGGTCCAAAAAACCAAGTTGGTTAAGTGGGGAGGTGCTGGATAAGGTGAGGGTGAAAAGGGCAGCCTCCAGGAGATTCAAGAGATCCAATGCTGGGGTAGATAGAGAGGAGCACCTGAAGAAAGCAAAAGAGGTGACCAGAGCAGTCAGGGCAGCAAAGGCTGCAAGAGAGCTTAGACTTGCCCAAGGCATCAAGAAGGGGGGAAAAGGACTTCTTCAGGTACATAAAAGAAAGAAGGAATTGCAAGGATCAAGTTGTAAGGATTAGGACAGATGGGGAGTGGGCACAGAAGGGGCAGATCAGGCAGAAGCATTCAACGAATACTTCTCTTCTGTAGTTACCAAGGAAAAGTAGGGGTCACTGCCTCAGGGGTTAAGAAGAGTAGGCATGGGGTTGGGGATGACAGACGGGGCAATCTCAGTGGGCAGGGTATTGGAAAGTCTAAGGGCACTGAAGGTGGATAAGGCACCTGGCCCAGACGGCATACACCCTGAGTATTGAAAGAGTTGGTGGAGATACATGTAGAGCCATTAACTAACTTGTTCACCACCTCTCTGGGAATGGAGTGCATACCCTAGGACTGGAAGATGGCTCACATAGTGCCCCTCCACAAAAGTGGGCCTAAGGATTATCAAGGCAACAATAGACCAGTAAGCCTTACATCCATTATGGGGATGTTAATAGAAATGATCCTTCAGTATATTTTGGTAACCTTACTCGAATGTAATGGCCTCCAGGATTATAAGCAACATGGGTTTTTCTCTGGAAGATCCTTGCAGATCATCCTGGTTTACTATTATGACTGGGTGATTAGAGCATTTGACAAGGGCCATGTGGTGGATGTCCTGTATCTGGATTTCAGCAAGGCCTTCAATTCGATGCCATACGAGAGGCTGATTAACAAGGTGAAATACCAGGGAGCAGGGACAAAAATGGTGAAATGGATCAAGAACTGGCTGCAGGGGAGGCAGCAGAGGGTATTGGTGGGAGGAAAACTGTCGTCTCTAAGGGCTGTGACAAGTGGAGTGCCACAGGGGTTGATACTAGGCCCGGTGTTGTTTGGCATTTTCATAGTCAACATCTCGCATGGCATTAAGAACAAGATTAATCTTTTTGTGGATGACATGAAGATCTGGGCAGAGGCAGATGACACTGTAGGGTGGCAGGGACAGCAGGATGATCTGGCTAAACTTGAGTAATGGCCAGACACATGGCAGCTGGAGTTCAATGCGAAGAAAGGGCAAAGTCATGCACTTGGGAGCAAAGAACTCAAGATGTTATCAGTTCAGAGGGGTACAGATAACCACCACAGAGGAAGAGAAAGATCTTGGGGTGATAATAACAGGGCAAATGAACCACTCGGCACAATGTAGGAAAGCAGCATCTAAAGCCAATAAGATGCTGGGATGTATTGCTAGAGTTATCACCTCCAAGAGAGAGGAGGTGATCCTGCCACTGTCCAGGTCATTGGTGAGGCCACATCTGGAGTATTGCATGCAGTAATGGCATCCATACTTGAAGAAGGATGTTAAGTTACTGGAAAGGGTACAGTGTAGAGCAACAAGGATGGTCCAGGGAATGGAAGACAAACACTATGAGAAGAGACTGAAGGAACCGAACATGTATCCCCTGGAAGAGAGGAAAGCTAGGGGGGGATATGATAGAGACCTTTAAATATACGAAGGGTATAAATAAGACTGGTACAGAGGGGATTTTTAAGTTAAAGGGAGGGAGGGACATGGGAAGGCATGGTCTAAATCTGGAGGGTGGAAGATTCAAGAAAGAAATGAGGAAGCACTTTTTTACAGAAAGGATGGTGTCCATGTGCCCGAAGAGGTGGTTTCCTATAAGTCAGTGGGCAGTTTTAAGAGGGGTGGAACAAAGTGATTGGGAGGGTCACTGTTATGCAGGAAAGGGAGAGAGGTGCAGCTTCAGTGTAAGTGGATAGATAGTTGCACACTCGAGCAGACTTGATAGACCTTGTGGCCTATATCTGCTGGCAGTTTCATATGTTTCTTATGTTTAGTTGATATGCAGTTGCAATCCCTGAGCAACAAAGCAACTACTGTATATCTCAATAAATGGAACTACTTTACAGTGTGTTTTGCCTCTCAGTTTCAAATTCAGAACATACAGAAACTGTCATCCAGCTGCAGATAGAATAGAGGAGTAAGGCTCTCATGAGCTTTTCAGAAACACCAAACTCAGGGAATATTATTGTTTCACATCATTTCTAATTCTGTGAAATTCAACCATATCCTCAGGGATCAGTTCCAAGGCTGTAGATTCTGAATGTTGATGTGACTGCATCTGCAAAAAGAGAAAAGATGCAATTTTTGTATTCCATGACTGACAGTGTTATTGGAAAAGGTTACATTTTTAGAGGGAATAAATAGACAGGGAAATTATCATATTTTGTTCTGTGGGAGGTGAAACACTATAATCTCCATCAGAGGGAACATCATACTGTATAGTTGTCACAGAAGAAGGAAGTCTGGGGAGTGGGGACAATAATAAAAATTCGGAGAGGGGATAGCCTACAGTAGTATTTAAAACATGGATCTGTGAATCAGGAGGAGCTTCAAGTTCAAATCTGACCAGAGTTACTATTTGCGTAACCTTGAGCAAGCCACTTAAAATCTCTCTGATTCAGTCTACCAAGTTGTAAAATTCCATTGAAATACAACACCACTGAAAACAAGATATTGCATCTCACTTGTGTTATCAAGGGTTAATAAATCTTGGTATCACTTTGTTTCAGGGCACAGGTTACATGGTAACTGCATGGTAGTACTGTAACTGTTTAATAACAGAGTAACTAATGGTTACCACTGTGGTGGTGAATTTGCATAAGTCTGTCATCAAGGAACAGATAGTAGAATTCCTTGAAGCAAACAACCTACAGGATAAATGACAGCATGGCAGGTCACACCAGATAAACCTCATTGACTTCTTCAACTCAGTGCTGCTGGCACTGGACAGAGGCTAGACTGTGGGCATGACGTAGAGACCAATAAAATGCAAGTATCAAACAGTATCTGTAGACATGTTTTTGTCAGTATTGATGGAGGAAGCAGGAAGCCAAATATTGATCACTTCAGTCAATTTTCTTTTTATTGCAAGCACCAACCAGCACAAGTGCAGGCATAGATACAGAACAGTGCTTTTACATCAATACCACTTTACATATAAAACCGATACAAGTTTAATACAAAAACAAGCGGGACAGTCAGACACAGTGGATGAGAACTGGTTGAGATCTGTTTCTTTTTTTGTACTAGACTAGAGTTGACTTTGCATTTGTAAAGTGATTATTGCTGTGAAGTCACTTTTCAGTACCTGCACTTGAAATGAAAAAGTAAACCTACTGAACTGTTCAGCACTTGACTTCCTGCTTCCACCATTTATGAGCCCAATACACAGGTTCTGTTTGGTGTGCACATTTTACTAGTTTCTAATGTGTGTACAGGGTTAGCAAACCCAACTGTAGCACTTAAATACTGCACCGTTTGTCCAATCCAGCTTTCTCTTCTGCATTAGTAGACATCGCCTACTTAGACTTCAGCAAGGCATATGACTCAGTGTCATGAACAAAACTTGCCAAGATGCTGAGCAACCTAGGAATGAGGGAGTGTTTATTCAACCGGATAATCAACTTTCGGGGGTGGGGGGGAGAATCATAGGGTTATTATAAATGAAACTCCCCTGGGCATCAGGAACGTGACACATGCAGTTCCTCAGGGGAAACTCCCTGATGATGCCTTAGTGAAAATGGTCAGAGTTTTTTTTTGTGTTTATCTGCTTATTTCTTTCTGAGGGGTTTTGACCATTTTATATCAGGCATTGCCTTTAATAAATAATTAATTTTGCTTGAATGTTACATGTCTCGTATTGCTTTTTTGTTTGGCATTACCAGTATCACTGGGGGTTAAGTAAGGTTGTGCTGTTCTGTCTGCTATAGTTTGACACCTGCATTTCCAGATGTTTGCACTGCACAGTCTGAACTCTAGTTTGCCACCCAAGGGTTGGGACCTCTTTGCAGGCTAGCTGGGGCATACTCTACGGGAGACTTGATCGCTGGTGTAACAGGATCCAAGAAGACCTGACTGTTCAGCAAGTCTGCTGGACATTATAATCCATTGGTTGCTACACCATTCTGCATTCTGAGCTTACCCCTGAAAATTCAGCCTACAATTCTCTCGATAACACACATTCTTACAGTGGTCCTTGTGGATAGTGCTAGGTGATTCATGGTCACCCATGTTACATGCAGAAAAACCTGGGCATGTCTTCTAGGTGTTCAAGTTCTACAGTCTGCAAATGCAATCACCCATCTCAGAAGGAGAGCGTTCTCTTTGAAGCTCTTAACCCTCCCTGCCAGTCTCCAATTTTGTTGTCACTGGTATAGTGCATGAATCCAGTCACTAGCCTGCCAGCATGATTTTCTAACACTCTGCACCACAAAGCCAGTTTTAGCACCCCACACTTCTAATGAATTCTGTGTGAGTGTCTGACAGTTGCAGTATTCCACTTTTTCCTTTGTTCTCACAACTTTTAGAAAACTTCTGTGTAATTGGTTGAAGTGCAGAATAGAGTTGCTGTGAAATTTTAATTTGTTGGTGAAGTCCCTGGGAAGTGACAAAATTGCCCGCTTCACCACTTTGCCAGTTTGCCTTGAGTTTTCCTTGGGAAAAGCACTTTTTGAGGTGAAGTCAGGTGAAGTTAAGGTGATGTTGCAAGTGCAACTTCACCATAACTTCGCCTGAAAAAGTGTCATTTCACCTGGCAAAAACTTTGCAAATTCGGCACTTTGCACTTTGTGAATTTTGCAAACTTCACAAATTGTTTTTCAAAGCAACGTTTGCCAATTTCTAGTGCAGAATAATTCAGAAATGTGTGTAATAAACTGTTTTTTGAATTGTGAGGGAGAAATGAAATGTAATCATGTTCTTTCTTCCTGTACATATCAGGTATTTGAGGAATTGTGTATGCTTGTGTATGTTATTCATGTGTGCACCCAAACTCTAATCTGTAAATACCATTAACAGTCTAGGACACTAAAGAAAATCATTCTCCTGCTCACAGGTTCCTCTAACGTAGTTGGTGCATTGCTACTTTTAACTTTGTGCTGTTAGTGCACATCTTCTCCCACTGTGTACCCCACCTGACTCATATCTGGAAATGAAACTCGGGTCAGTATGCCTCTCCAAGTCACCAATATGCATCTATGACTGTTTTGAAACAAAAACTTGTTGAACTGCTCTGCTTAAAACTGTGATTGCTGCTTTTTAGATTTTCTTCTGTGAATGTAGTTACAGTCTACTAAAACTTAAAATAGACTAATGGAACATACAGGTGATAACTGTGAATTAAATTGGTAATATAATAGGGTCTGCTCCACAGAGCACTACTCACTACTCCATGAGTGCTTGGGGAGGCCCTGGACGCACAGAGGCTCCTTTTTGAAAATGTGGAGGTTTCCACAAAGTCTTGCTTAAACTCCCTAAACCCTTGCATGACAGTCACAACTCTATCTGTAGGTCTACTGTATGCATGCAGTCAGGGACTAACATGAGTAATGAACACAACCTGCAGTCATCCACAATGTGAGGTATTCACTGAGAAGGCCTTCAGGAGTCCACCCAGGCTATACCATGGAGATTCCTGAGGTACGTCCTTTCTGTCCTCCTAGCCATACTGCTCTTTAGTGTTTTATGTCCTGAATGCCCATCCTACTGCTCTGACTTAGCATGAAGGGGTAGGAGTCACAGCAAACAGGGGAGGAAATGGGCAAGGAAATGATAGAGGGCACTCTCAAAATGGCTTAAAAAGGGGAGATACTGTTGATGGGGGACCTGAATATGCCAAATGTTAACTAAACAACATGGACTGCAGCCACATCCAAGAGCAGGGTCATTCTTGATGCCCTACAGGGGTCATGCCTTAGACAGCTAGTGGTACAACCCACTCGGAAGAGATCACTATTAGACCTGGTACTCTCAAATGGAGAGAGGATCACAAATTTAGAAGTCAGTAGACATCTGGGAACAAGCGACCACTGCACAGTGTGCTTCACAATAAACACAACCATGGTGACAAGCCATACAAAGACAAGGATACTGGACTTTAGAAGGGCTGACTTTGGCATAATGGGTGAATACCTGAGGAATGCATTAGCAAATGGCCAGAAAGGAGGTTTGGAAGAATAATGGAAAAAAATCAAAACTGCCATCATGGAGCAACAAGTCTTTGTGTGAAACAAATAAAGAAAACAAAGCGGAATAAAAAAACAGTATGGTTCTCAAAAGAGGTGTCAGGGAAGGTTAAGGAGAAAAAGGCTGCGTTCAAAAAGTATAAGGAATCACAGAAGGAGCATGACAGGAAACTGTATCAATTAAAGAAGAAAGAAGTAGGGAAGGCAGTCAGAAAAGCAAAGGCCCAAACCAAGGAAAAGATAGCCAACTCAGTTAAGAAGGGGGATAAAACCTTTTATTGGTACATTAGGGAGCATAGAAAGGTTAAGGGAGGGATAGTGAAGATTAATAAAGGAGAGGCGAGGTGGGCAGAGGGAGACAGTGAAAAGGCAGAGATACTGCATGAATACTTTTGTTCAGTATTCACAAAAGAAGAAGAAGACGAGGAGTTACCTAAACCAAACAATAGAATCACTCTGTAGTGGGGTTGACACCAGTCCATTTACAGAAGAAAGAGTCCTGAAAGAACTCCTAAAACTCAAGGTGGACAAAGCAATGGGGCCTGATGGGATTCACCCTAGAATCCTAAAAGAACTGCAGGAGGACCTAGTGACACCACTGGCCACACTTTTTAACAAATCTTGGGAGGATGGGGTGGTACCTGAGGACTGGAGGAGGGCAGATGTGATTCCCCTTCACAAAAGTGGGAGCAAGGCAGAAGCAGGAAACTACAGACCTGTTAGTTTGACCTCAGTGGTGGGGAAAATAATGGAAACACTTATGAAAGAAAGAATTGTTCAGTACCTAGAGGCCAGTGGTGCACAGGACCCAAAGCAGCATGGATTCACAGCAGGAAGGTCATGTCAGATGAATCTAATCGATTTCTTTGACTGGGTGACCAAAGTAATAGACCAGCGAGGGGCTGTGGATATGGCCTATCTATACTTTAGCAAGGCATTTGACACAGTCCTGCACAAAAGATTAATAGTCAAGTTAGCCAGCCTGGGAGTGGGTCCCAGGGTGGTAGCCTGGGTAGCAAACTGGCTGCACAACAGGACTCGGAAGGTAATAGTCAATGGAACACATTCTGAAGAAAGGGGGGTTACTAGTGGAGTACCTCAGGGCTCAGTACTGGGTCCAGTCCTCTTTAACATCTTTATAGGTGACATTGCAGAGGGTCTGGAAGGAAAGGTATGCCCTTTGCAAATGACACAAAGATCTGTAACAGAGTTCATACACAAGGGGGTGCAGAAAGGATGAGAAGGAACTTGGCAAGGTTGGAGGAATGGTCAGACATATGGCAACTTAGATTCAATGCAAAGAAATGCAAAGTAATGCACCTGGGAAATAAAAATCCAGGAGAAGAGTACCCCAGCGGAAGTACTAACAACAACAATAATGGAAAGGGATCTAGGTATGGTCATATCAGATGACCTAAAGGTGGGTAAGCAATGTGAGAAGTCAGTAAGGAGAGCCAGGGGGATACTGGGATGCATAGGGAGGGGCATCACAAGTAGAAAAGGGAAGTGGTTATCCCTCTGCACAGACAGTTGGTGAGACCCCATCTGGAGTACTGCATGCAGTTTGGAGACCTCATCTATGCAGGGCATAGACAGGATGGAAGCAGTCCAGAGGAGGGCAACTAAAATGGTGCAGGGTCTACATCAGAAACCATATGAAGAGAGATGGAGAGTGCTTAATATGTATACCCTTGATGAAAGGAGGGACGGGGGAACATGATAGAAACTTTTAAGTACCTCAAGGGAATCAACAATGTCCAGGAGGGTAGCATCTTTCAGAAAAAGAGATGTGTAAGAACAAGGGGGCACAATTTAAAGTTAGAGTGGGGACAGCTTGGGGGTAATGTGAGGAAATTCTTTTTCACGGAGAGAGTGGTGGACACATGGAACCACCTTCCTGGAGAGGTTGTGGGGTCTAAAACAGTGGGGGAATTCAAACATGCATGGGACAGACATAAGGCGATTATAGTGGAGGGTTGCAGGAAGTAGGCTGTTGGTTAACTAGAATCTGCAGCTTATCCAATAGGTAGGGAAATGGGCAGACTGGGTGGGCCAAGTGGTCCTTATCTGCCATCAAAATCTATGTTTCTATGTTTCTATGTCTATGTAATACAAATTATTTCCATTTTAGATTTTAACATCAGTGTAAAGGGGATTCCCAGTCTCTTGCCTACACACAGCAGGGGATCTACTAGGCAGCTGACTCAGAATTCCTATTAGAAACCTGATGTCTGGCCCACATCTGCCACCCCATACTTCTAACTTTGTACACATAAAGCTATATACAGTGCCAAGCACCATGAAGTATGTGGTGTTGGACCTACCATCAACCTTTGCTTTGATCCTTGCACTTCTGCTTCCCTAGCTAATGCTCTTGTTTTGCTAGTCACTTCCCTTTTCCACTGATCTCACCCCTTTCTCTTCATTTCCAGTCTCAATGTCACCCATTTAACTGTGTTTACTGTTGCCCTATTTGGTTGTTGTCTGTGTCAGGCAAATGCCTGTTTCATCCCTTCTACTTGTATATAGTGGTAGCCATCCTAATCTTTCACTTTACCCCAAAGATGTTTACCACATTAAGGTATTACGATACAGTGCATTTCTCTAATATGGCAGTATTATTCAAAGTAACACATTAACTAAAATGTTACCTTACTGTGTTGACTAATCACAAAAAGGTAACACTTCAGCTTACATAGTATCTCAAATGATACTGTTGTTAAAGGGGAAGTGCTATATTACAATACAGTACCTTAATGTGGTAAACTGTTCTGTGGAAAAGCAGAAGATTCATTTGACTACCACTGCAGATGTACCTAGCCTCATCTCCAGTACCCGACATTACATAGTTTAACTGAGTTATCAGTAATCTACACATTTCAGCTCTAGAACCCTAGTGCCCTCCTTTTTGGATTGCAGCCCATCTCTCTCTCAAGTAGCTTTCACCCCTTCAAATGATGTCCTCAGTCCTCCTGATAAAGAAGTCATGCCTCATTGTATCATCCCTTTAGCTACACATTAAACTGAAAAATCCTGTACTGCTGATTTTCTCTCTTATGCGGCCTCTGTAGGAACTCAGAGAAGATTACTGAATTTGCCCCTCTTTCAGAGTCCTGCCTAAATATCAGAAAGATTCTAGAACCTTTCCCACACTCAACCTGGCAAGATCATTCATGCCTACATGCACCACCATGTCTGTGTTTCCTCCGTCTTTCCTGCTCTGCTCCAAAATAGTCAAATTGGAGTGTGGTTGCTGTACCCCAGGTCCATAATTAACCATCATCATTTCTGGGTATGTGGAATGCAATATCCACTTCATTTCTCTCACAATAACATCCTCCAGCCTATCATCACACTAGACTTGATTCTCCCTGTGCAGCTCCCATTTGGTACTGGCTCCCCTTTTGGAGATGGTGCCTCCCTCTAGGGTATACCACCTCCAGCTTGACTGGTGCAGGATTCAGGCTGAACCTAAGTTCAGAGTTACAATATTTGTTTGTCGTAGGTTCCTCTTGCTCCATAATCATGTGTCCTCCCCCCAGCTGCATGCTGTCCCCCTCATTACTGTCCTGTACCACTACCGGATCACGAAATCTACTGGGCAATGGCTCACATAGTGGTTTTACTGCTCAGTCAGCTCTGTCTTTTAATTAGCATTTCTCAGCTCTTTCTGCCTGTGTCTTTGCCATGGGTGTGTGAACCTTCCTTCAGTTAAGACAGCAGCCATGGTCACAGAGCACCCATCTAAGCATGTCTGTTCCACAACCCTGTACACACCAACCATTCCCCTAAAAGGGCTCACTGCATCTTTTTATTCCAGAAAACAAAATGACCGCTCCACAACCTGACTGTACCTGGCTGAGTAAAGAGCAGCAAACAAACAACAACTACAAAATAGCCAGCACCAGTCATAGTATCTGCATTAGTTAAGTTTCTTAGTTAAAAACTTGACAAAGTGCTAGTGTATGACATACTGTACAACATACTAGAATAAAGGTGCAAAAAAAACTCACATGGCAGCAAATGCAGGTGAGTAATCTGAATGTAAAACAGAATGACCTGACCAGTTTTACCCCATGCTTTTTCAAGGGTTCCTGCGTGAAGCTACCTTGTGGGCTTAAAGTAGCCCAAATTTAAAGGGACAGTGCGAGAAATTGCTAACACAGTAAAAAGTAACTACAATCTGGTTCTATAATGATATTAAAAATAACAGTATTGCTGCAATCCAAATTTATACAGAGGACAGCTAGGTGTATCAAATATTGTTGCATATCTCAGTAAATCACTGCCCTAATGACAATCTGATATCACCAACAACTGACTGAAATGGGCATGTTGCATCTCAAAACATGTAGAGGGAGCTTGAAGAGAAAGAAACAAGACAGCATTATTGTCACCATAATCTTTCAATCATAATAGTAGTGTAGAGCAAAGCTATTTTAAATCAAAACATGCAGGATTTTGGGGGTGGAGGATAAGTTCATTAGGTATGTTTAATGAAGAGGTCATATCCCAACCTCTCATTTAGCCCGGGTGGATGTAATGCTCCCTGCTGGACAATCCACATGCCCTCTTATCTCAAGGTAAGTGACTCCAAGTTCCCTAAGTATGACTGATCCACAACCCCATACACACCACTCATTCCATGAAAAGTGTCCCCTGCATCTTTTTATTCCTGCCTACCCCCTGGCATATCCTGGCACAGGTATTACTACATTATTTCCTAGTTTGTCTGTAGGTACACCCCAGACAGAGAGTTTACTTTTGTACTTCACAGCCCCTTAGGTTATCTGTGGATGTACTCCAGATAGGAAATTAACTTTAAGCAGTTAACCAGGTGGAACCTCCCTCCCCCAAGGCAAAAACGCTTGTTTGGATTTTTACATCCTCCACACACCTACAGTAGTATGGCTGAAATAGACTTTCCCTGAATACCTAACAAAAATCAAGAATACAACACTTACCTTACTCCATTCTAGATAGTATGTGTGTATTCTAGGCCTCCACTAACACAACCCTGTCACTTGAGATTAACAACTAAACCTTACTGTAGATACAGTAGGTTTTATGTCAAGCTTCTCTTAGCACTTATCAACTGGTCTGACATCATTATTTTAGAGTATTACTTACATCACTGAATGCATCCATTTCAAACAACTACAAATTGAATAAAGTAGCCTTAGTTGAGAACCAGATGTTGCTTACATTGGCCAGAGGAAAAAACAAGTAGAGCTATGTACAGACCTGTGGACTTCCTGCAGACCCCCCTCCAGATTCAACCCTCATTCTTCAGATTCCTTACTCTTCAGGTTTTTTCACTTTGGAATTCTCATACTCCTGGGATGCCAAGACAGAGGCTTGTCCTGTGCCTGCCTCTTTTATGCCTGTTCTGATCCTGTCACACTAGATACTGGTCATTGGCTAAATTCCCCTGAGCAGTAGATAGGTCAAATCCTTCCAAGCACAAATCTGCCTGATTCCCAAATCCCCTGCATCCTCTTAGAATTCACTTTTGCTCCTGCTTGTTCTTTCACTTTTTGAGGATGCTGAATGAGCCTACTCCTGTGACAGCACTGGATTTATGATGAAGTCTACAGAAGTCTCAGAGACTTTCACCATGTCAAACAGGGATGGTGCACCCTCACTGCATTTGCACCAAGCACTACCAAAAGCATGCATAATGAGAACATTGGCATCCAAAACTCCCCTTAGCATCCAAGTATTTTGCACCTATTACCTAATATGGTAAGCCATTTATATTAAGACCCACAGATTTAGTGCTACTTCTTTGTGTGTTGTTATTTTAAAACTTGTTATTCTTCCAAAACCAATGGACCTATTCAATCAGCCCAAGTCTCTAGTGGTAGGCACCATTGCAATATCTACTAACCCTCACATTACAGACTCAGTAAGCAAAGCTTTTGAGCTGAAGAAAAAAAAAATCAGAGCAGATGTATACTATAACAGCATCCTCCCCTCTGAACATGTCATTCAGCTGCAGCACTATGTTTTGTTCTGCATCACTAAGTTAACGTCATTGCCAAGTCCATGGGTTGTGACTGATAAAGAAGATCTCTCTTGTTATCAACTCTCTCAAGTAAAAAAAAAGCTGGTAGAAAGCTACATTTGCCAAAAACAATGTAATATCCTCATCAGGGCTGAGAATAGATTCTCCAGTGTCTAGTATAGGAATGTGCCTGGAATTATCTCTTTATTAAAAACAGAAGATGGGGGGGGGGAGAATTTTCCTTACTGTTTCGAGGAACCATCCATAAATGTGTGCATTTCATGTTTTCTTCCTAAGCTATAAATATGCAGTGTGACATTATCATTAACTCTAAGGTATGTTATATATGACAAGAGATGTTCCTGTGAATGCTTTTATGTATTCTAGGTGGGTTGTTCTTTTGCACAGCATTGCACAAGAAGTGTTGAACTGCCATTTTGTTTTTTCCTTTTGTGGTATGGAAAGTTTTAAAAATAAACTAATTTGTTGTCAGCCTTAAAAATGATAGAGTGTGCTTATTGTACTGTATGTGTTATCAGTCATAAGTAAGGTACAACAGTGTTCGAATTATAGCATACACATGGGAAAGAAGGTGTGAATCTGTTGCAACAAATCAAAAATGATGAACAATTCTTACCCTCTCATTACCAATACCAATAAAGGTTCTTCATTTATAAAACCTACTTTTCAGCCCTGTTTCATTTGGGTTTTATATAACTAAAGTTAATAGTCTAGCAAAGCATGCAGAGTTAAAAGTTTTCATAGTAGTTCAGCAAAATGCTTTGCAGTTGTCTCAGTACTTTCAGGTAACACATTTGAATGACAGAATTAGCTTACTCAAACCATACTCCCCACTCTTGGTGTGTGACTGTGATATGACAGCTGTTTCTTATCATTCTTGAAAGCTCTGAGTTTCTGAAAGTGGAATATGCTGAATCAGATTGAAATAAGTGGAGTTAAAGCTGATGATTGTTTACATCAATGGAATTTACTTGGATACTGAACATTCAAGCTGTCTCAAATTAGAACAAGCATTTGTCAATGCCAGATGTTTGCATGCTGATATTAGCATTGGACTTGTAGGAGTTAGACAGATGTAGAATAGGAGTGGCAGTGAAGTACTGAACTCACGCCAATCCCACCTCCACCCTGCAGAGATGGACAAGCATTGGGGTGTGCCTGTGAATCATTACCCATAATGCTCATGGCATTTCACCTCGCCCTATCCTGTAGACAATGACAAGTGTTGAGGTGTGCCTTGGGGTGTTCGGCTTCACAGTCATCCCATTTCATAAGGACATATGCTGAAATGGGTGCAGTACAGGAGAATGGTGAGAAGTCTGGGGCTGAAGAGTGCAAAGCACACCTCAATGCCTATTACTGGCTTCATGGTGGGGGTCAGATGGCATGACCATCACAGCCGGTGATCCAGAGTTACACCTCTGATGCCTGTCAGTCTGTACAGGGTGTGACTTTATGGTTAGAAACCCTAACATCCTGGGTGTGTGCTAGTATTTGCACTACAAATTTTCAACATGGCCTTTTTATGACCCCACCTCATGAAAGCATTTGGGACCTCTTCTCATGAACAGTGGCAGTGTGATTTTGTTAATGTGTCCCGAACTTCGAGTTCCCACAGAGACTGTGCCATGCTGTGCCAGATGTGCGAAAACACAGATCAGGCAGGATGTGAAGAATGACAGCTGTACCATCCATAGGGAAATGTAAAGAGATGGCAATGTTGAAAATTTGAAGTGAAAATATTAAAAATGCTTAAAGTTCTGAGCGTAAGTGGAAACTGCACAACACATGCTTGTACTGCAGTCATTTAGTGGAATTTTTTCACCAGATTTTCAACATAGGCATTTTGTGACCTCTGCTCATGAACACTGTCATTATGATTTTCTTAATCTGTCCAAAACATTAATTTCCTACAATGACCACGCCATTGTGTGCCGGATGTGCAAATGCATATTTTAGGCAGGATATGAAAAATGACAGCTGTACTATTCATGAGGAGGTGTGGCAAAATGCCAATGTTGAAAATCTGGAGTGAAAATATTACAAATTTGCACACTTCCAAGCATACATGGAAACTGTGCAACACACGTTTGTAACACAGTCATTTTATGGACTTCTGTCACCAAATTTTCAACATAAGCATTTTAGGTTGTCTGCTCATGAACAGTGTTACTATGATTTTCTTAATTTGTCCCGAACACTGATTTCCCACAGCAAATGCACTATTCTGCACTTGAAGTGCAAAAACACATTTCAGCTAGAATGTGAAAAATGGCAGCTGTACTGTTCATAAGGAGGTGTGGAAAAATGCCAATGTTGAAAATCTGGAGTGAAAATATCACAAATTCATGAAGTTATAAGCATGCATAGAAACTGCGCAATGCATGCTCATAACACAGTAATTTTATGGACTTTCATAACCAAATTTTCAACATAGGCATTTTACGACCTCTGCTCATGAACAGTGTCACTATGATTTTCTTAATACATCCTAAACACTAATTTCACACAGTGACCTCGCTATTCTGCGCCAGAAGTGCGAAAACACATTTCAGTCAGGATATGAAAAATGACAGCTGTACTGTTCATAAGGAGGTGAGTAAAAATGCCAATGTTGAAAATCTGGAGTGAAAATATTACAAATGTGCGAAGGTATGAGCATGCATGGAAACTGCGCGATACTGCATTAAAAAAACAGTAATTTTTTGGATTTTCCTCCAAATTTGCAACATAGGTTTTTTGAGAGCTGACCTAATGAACACTGGCACTGTCATTTCATTAATGGGTCCCAAAAGGTGATTCTGTGACGTGACAGTGAAATCACCTTTTGGGACTGATTAAAGTCATGACAGTGACTGAATTCATGAGGAAGGGTCCCAATAACCCCATGTTGAAAATTTGGTGCCAAATCATGCTGTGCTCTGGAGGTAAGTATGGGATGAGAGGGGTGTGGGTGAGGCAGGGTGCACAGAGGGTGGGTGTGGGTAGGGGGAGGGGCCACTGAACTCAACGAAGGACCGTTTTCCATTTTACAGGTTTTTAAAAAAAACACAAGAAAATTAAGGGATTTTATTTTTTTTTACAGGGACATTTGGCACTCTGGGGTGGACTCCCAGCATACCACCTGAGTGTTTTTTTGGGGGAGCTGTAGCCAATGGGAGATTGAGCACCCCCCTCAGCACACAACAAATTGGAGCGACATTATGCTGATGGGGAGTGGGCTCCCCCATCAGCAAATTAAACTGGGTAGGGGGACTGCAGCTGATGGGGATTGGGCCCCCCATCGGCAAACAAAGACTGTTGGGGGGTGCATGATGCTGAAGGGGATTGGGCACCCCCTCAGCACACAATAAATGAGGGAGGGGGTTACAATATGCTGATGAGAAGTGGGCTCCCCATCAGCAAATGAACAGGGTTGAGGAATGCAGGGTACCACCCTGCAATGACAGGTCACTCCCTCATTGAGGCGACAGATTCATTTCAAGGTGGTGGCATGCTGGCTGAACTAGTGTCAGCAGCAGCATGCCACTGCATTGGGGAAAGTGGGCCAAGCCTCAAAAGGCACTGCAGCCATTGGCCCCCACAGTGCCACATCTCCAAAACCTTGCTTCTCTCCTAAGCTGTGATGAAATGTTTCCTGTGCAAGCAAACATAAAAATTACACATTTTGAGCATTACTAAGAAAGTAAATTACAGCAGTGGTGCATGCTATGGTGCAAATTTCAACCAATCAGTTCCATGTCAAAAGAGTGAAGAAAAAAGAGTGACCACTAAAGGACTGACACAAAAATATTAAGTGCACATACTGTATAGCGACCGAAAATAAAAGCGATCGGTCCACATTGCAAAAAGAGTGCCACAGTGACTTTCTACAGGGTGGCTTCACCCCAAGCACCCCCTGAAATAATATGAATATCACTTGGCAGGACATAACTTAGAGACAGGAAGAAACTCGGAAGGGGGGAGGATAGTATAATCAGACTCCGGAGGGGGGAACAAGTTGGGAAGGGGGAGACTTTATATTCTCTATGGGAGAGGGGGCTGGTGAAAAAGTGGGCACAAGACTTTAAAAAAACAAATGAGTATTGTCAAGTTCTAAACTCAGGTCTTGGTGCAGCAAGCTTACACAAAGCCAGTGACTCTGACCTACACAGACAGCATGACTTTCCCCCAATAGTGGCAACTACATTACTCCCTACGTGTTCTCGCTACAGAGCTAAATGACACTACCCATAAATCAAATAACCAGGCACTAGTCACACAAGGTCACCAAAATGACAGTCACTATTTTTGAATCACTCTTGTTCCCTCACTCTTTTGATGTGATACCCATTGTTATTGTATTTTAGATCCCCCCTTATCTCCAGTCTTGCATAATAATGATTTTCTCCATTTTGAGCCTGTACATTTTCATTAGTATTCCTTTTTTGAACAACCATCATATATGATCACTTTGCTTATGACTAAGGTGAGTTAGCATGCATCAGGCACTGCTCCCTTATAATATGGGACAACAGGTTTAAAAACTGGCAAAGAATTTCGATTAGAACCTAGGCATAGTCATATTAAAAAGAGCACTTCTTTAGTTATTACAAACGCAAAACAAGTGCTAATGAAGACTTGATATGGGGAAAAGAGATTATCATGAAAGTCAAGATATAAGAGGCAAGCTAAAAAAATTAAAAGTATACATCAAGATTTTAACATTAACATGCATTGCAGCTTTAATGGAATAAGAACTGACAAAGACAGCCAGGTTTAAACATTTTTGACAGTATTTTGGAAGCACTCACAAACCTACTCACATAGTCAGTTTTGTGCTTCCCTTTGCAGAAATATGTGTGTGCTGTGAACATGCAGAATGCATGCCACATGCTTAATTGTGCAATGTTTGCATGCTGTTCACATACACAAAGTGAACCTAAGTGTACCAAGTCTAAAAGCAAATCAGGTTCGCATGCTACAAGCTTGACATATGTGCAACAGTTAAGCTGATGCAAACATCTTCTAAAAATTACAACAGGTTCATGTGTTGCAAGCTTGACATGAGTGCAGCAGTTAAGCTGGTGTGAACATCATTTTAAAATCACATTAGGTTCACATGCTGCAAGCTTGCCATGTGTACAGCAACTAAGCTGGTGCAAATCTCACCTATAAAACACATCAGTTTCTATTTCTCATATTATTGCTAGCAATTAGAGCCATTAAAATACATTTGTCATTGATGTCCCATTAAAATTAGGTAAAATCATTAATTCTGATCTTTTGCAAGTTGTTTAATGGTTTTTGACTTTTGTCATTGAATTTTCATTAATTTATAAAGTATTGTTTGCTTAATGCTTTAAATGCCTAGCATATAGTCAGTCAACATCCCCCATTTCAGATGTGTGAAGAGGGGCATCAGTGTTTAGAAACCTGACCTTTTTGTTTTGGACCATGCAAATCCCTTTATGTATATTTGGTGCTACAAATGTGTTTCGCCATGACTGATTCTGCTCACTTACTTTCCCTTTGTCATTCTGTATGGAGTATATACACTATGGCCATGCTGAGCATGCGTTGTGCCAAGTAGGGTTTTGGAAGCATGCACCATACCTCACATTTTGTCACTGAAATGAGGGACATGGGCACTCAGAATGAGGTATAATGAGGGACACTAACCCTCACGATGATCAAGACACATTCTGAAACATGGAGATACAGTACCTCAGAGCACAGTGGAAACTGTTGTATTTACTTGTACCAATACCTAAGAATTAATTTCTATTGTAAAGCAGTGGTGCCATTTAAGAAGCCCCCCCCCCACATTTTTGCCTAGGTTGTTCTTATTGTGGGCAATAATGGCACTAAATTTGGATTGTATCATTTGCAAAATAAGTGCCCCTTGGCCTGTGTGTGCTCATGCTGCAGGTGCACTCCTGACTTGACTATGTCTGTATTATCTTGTCCACTCTCTCCACCTATTAGCAGCAGCACCATCACATGTGATGTATAGGAGCTCCAGCCAAGCAAGAGCACATGAGTCATGTGAGTGCAACACTGTCTTTCATACCATGGAGTAGACAGGCTGCACACAATAGCTTGGAGGAGTCAATGAGCACTGAACTCTCAATAGCAGTGTTGTGGCAGCATATTTTTGTTGGTCTGCTCTTAGTAAGTCTCTGTCTCACCTGGTGGCTGAAGGGACAGGGGGTGAGCTGGAAGCTAACTTGAGACTAGGCTATCTACTTACTCTACTAGGCTCACTTCACAAAAAAAAAACAGCACAGGTCTCCTCAGCAGCAAGCTAGGCCTAGGAGCAGCAGTGACAGTGGTGTAGGTGGCCTTCACAGGCCTTGATCAGTGCAGTGCAGCAGCAGCCATGGCAGCAGCCAAGCAAGAAGCAAACAAAGCAGGCTGAGTGTGTTTGGTTTGTGAGTTGACTTGGTTGCAGACCACGTTGGGAACCTGGGATGGTCGGTTCTAGCATCCAGCTTCTGGCAGAAGGATAGAGGAGGGGCAGACTGAAAACTGGGTTGGTGGCACATTGGGCCAGGCTGCAGGTTCTGGTCAGATGGTGTGATAAGTAAAAATAAATCATTTTATTTAAAGGGGGACTGGGAAGGAGGAAGGACTGAAATATTGATGTGTTTTTCACTTTTCTGCACCTTTGGGCATTTTTATGACACATATGGGATGGGTATTGAATGGAATGGATGTGTTATTTTTTTTGGGGTGGGGGTTTCAGAACATCAGCCAGGATAAAATTGATTAATAACTTGGTGAGTTTAAGCCCAGATCAGATACACTGCTTCAGGGTATAGACAGATGACTCTTACACATATGAATTTTTCCTGATTTGCATATCACTTTTCAGTAGCAACAAATGAGTGTTACATTTTAGCTATGTTCCAGACATTCTAGAGCTTGCCACCTAGGGGCTAACTAGCAACTGACCTCCACTGGTTATCGGTTCCCACATGCTGAAATCTGAAATGGTTCCCATGCCATAAAGTCTAAATTTACAGGACATCCACTGTGTGAGCACCATGTTTCCAATGAGGGATGGATGAGGAACAGAGCAGTTTTTAAGGGTAAAATTAGAGCTATACCTTGCATTCAGGGACAGTTGAGCAGTGTGGTATGCACAGACTATTGGAGCCCCACTATGGTTGAGCTTATGTCCCCCACCAGTGAAGCTGATCTCCACATCACCACATTCAGCCAAATTATGACATACGGCAAGGGAGACTGCAGGGGTGTGCACCATTGAAATGAATGGGGGAATTTTTTTGTTACTATTTTATACATTATTGATGGAGAGTTGGAAATTAATGAAGGCCATTGCTTGACTAACAAGGGCCTTGTTGGTAGAACAATAGCTTTCATTATTCTCTGACTCACCATCATAATGTATAAAATAGTAATAACAAATATCTCCATTAATTTTAAGGAGATACGACTATACCGCAGCACTCTGACCCATGGACAACATATCTTAAAGACTCCTGCCTCTGGCTCCCTAGTACTCAGATAAGAGATCGTCAACATTTATCTATATTTGGTGGGTTGTCTGTAGCAGCAGGGCAACTCCTGTTGCAGTCCATGCATGTGGGGGATGGACCTGCGGGTGGGGGGGTGTTAAGTTATTACTACTTTTGTGTTTGCAACTTAAAGTCTGTTTGTGTGGAAGCATTCAGAACCATGGAGAGACAATAATAAGGAGTACAGACCAGAGAGAAGTAATTAGGTAGTTTTGTGGGTAAGTGTTTGTATTGGGGATGAGAAGAAGTACATGTGTTTCCATTGGTATGTATGCTACAATTCAGTAGTGCAGCTGAGGGAGGACATGAAAGCTGAGAAGCATAACAGTGGCTACAAGCATGTTGCATGCATGCAGATGTACAGAATGCAGATTTGCATTGAAGTACAAGTGAACCATATGTATGCAGGCAGTATAGCTTAGTGGTTGAAGGCACTGAAATGCAAACCAGGAAACTTGGAGGCCTAAGACCTGGCTTTGAATCTCATCAACCCCCACTCGTATAGTATATGGTGTGATTCTGAACAAGTCAATTAACTATTATGTGCACACTTATCAGTGACCACTTGCTTTTTGCATGCATGCCACATGCGTGGAGTCTGTTCCAATTTAACATAAAATGTATGCTTTCCACGTTTGCTGTACACATGCCACATGCATGGAATCAGTTCCAATTTAACATCTAAATCATGCTTGCAGCACACATATCACATGAGTAGTCTTATGTGTGCAGCATGAAAATGTTTCATGTAATTATTTCTGTAAGGGCCAAAGCAGTGAATGGGTGTTTCAGTAGGTATAGTCAAACTCTTACATTGCAATGTTTGCAAGCATAAAAAAAGATCAACTATACCTTCTGTCAGAGCAGTAGAAAACAAAGCACAAGTTATACTCACTTAGAAAATATACTGTTTGATCACAGTCAAACACAAACCTGACAGGAGCTTTTATCGTGTGCATACTGGGCACATCTAGCAGCCATTTTCACTTTTGCAAGCACAAAACAACTGCTTGTGAGTCTCTAACACATTTGTGCCTAAACACCAAAAGCTCAAACTATTATACAAATGAAACCATTCTGTATTCAGCTCTAGAAACCCATATTACTATCTCATTGACTGCAAGTAACACCTAATAAAAATATCCCCGTCACAGTGAATGAAGGCTGTATGCTGGTTATTAAAGCAGATAATGCAATCTAGAGATTTGAGGAGTCAGTATAGCAGGCATCTGGAACAGTGCAAGAATGAACAAAACATGGCACCATCTACAGTACCTTAGAAGAAGGCACAAATGGCAAAATGAGAAGCTTGTCTACCTCAGACTCTTTCATTTCCTCTCCTCTGATTTCCTCTCCCCATTCCAGTCTGGTTTCAGAAAGATCACTCCTCCAACTCCTCCCCGCTGCATCTAACTGATTATATCCTTTTAGGGATGGATTGGGGTCATCACAGCGGCTTTCTTCATTGATCTGGGTGAGGGCTTTAACTCAGTGTCTCAACCTCTCCTTCAGAAAAGCTGGGTCTTGCTGGTCTCTCAGTTTCTGCCATCAATTGATTCCATTCTTATCTCATGGGAAGTCTACAGTCAGTACATTTTGATAGCATCCTGTCTTCTCCTCTTCCCATACAGGCAGGGGTCCTAAAGCACTTTAACCTGGGACCCATACTTTTCTGCATCTTCCTCATTGACCTCCCTTCATTCTGTACCAACTTGCATATTCACATGCATACAGATGACACAGTCATCTACACTTTTGTCTCCTCCACTACTGGCGAGGAAGGTCTGCAATAGCAAGACTTCCACAATGTCTTATGATGGTTCCAGTCAAAACAGCTTTGTGTCAACATTAAAAAAATGCCATCCATGATCTTTGGCATCAGCCAAAAACTGGCCATACTCACATAAGTGCCCAATTTCTCCACCATGGATGGCTTCCCACTCGAAGTAGTTCTTTCCTTCCTTTGACTTCCTTGGTGTGTGGCTTGACAACAAGCTTGAGTTCTCTGTCTGCATTGATGTCATCCATGCCAAGCTCTGTCCTAAACTTGGTGTTTTGTACTACAGTAAAGATTGTCTTTTCCTACAGATTCACCAAGAGCTTGTCACTAAAATGGTACCCCGTCTTTGATTATGCAGATGTTGTCTACTGGTCCACCTACTTCATCTCCCTAGCAGACTGGTTACTCTCTGCAACTTCTTCTGTCAATAATCAACCACCATACCCTCTCAAACTCATCACTGTTCACTTTAATCATCACTATCCATTATTCCCCTTCCATCCCATTGCCAGATGCACTGTTCCTCCTTTATATCTAAGTACTGGTTTGGGTCACTTCCCTCCTACCTCTCATCACTCCTCTCCATTGTTCCCTCTGCTTCATGCTTCCTCCACTTCAGGGACCATTGCACCTTCACTTTCTCATGCCCCCATACCATGGCTGGCCAACAAACCTTAATCTCTCATTTCCTTATACTTTGGAACCATCTTCTCTCTTCTCTCTGTTTCTTTGCCTCCTCTGCCTCCCTCACATATCAACTGAGACTCCTCCCCTTCCCCCTTGCTCCTGTTTCCCTTCACCTTAACAGATGGCACTCACCTAATGTAAGACTTAACTGCCCATTTTTTTTCATTTGTTTGATCACTGTGCACTTTCTATGGTCTTTGTTTTCCATGGCATTGCACTTTTTTGTACAACACTGTAGTTGTCTAAGCTATGCATTCTTTTCATATCCTTTGCTCACCTCCTCTGGCTCATGCCTGGAAATGAGCTTCATCTCAGTGTGCCTTTCCTGGTCAGCAATTTTCAAATAAATAAAATAAATACACTTTTCAAATAAATAAACACCTCATGCCACGTTGGACACCAGTGTTAGGAGGTGGGCTCAGGCCACTGAGGGTCAGCTAATGGGAAGAGCTGTTAGATGATTGTAGCAGCTGCTGAGCTGCTCTCATCTCCCTTATTAGGGAGGCTAGCTTCTTCACTCTCAGCTGACACCCAGTGGTGGCTGGATGTCAGACCAAGGGAGGTCTGGTGGGACTGATGAATGTCGTGAGGGTGGAAGGAGCATGTGGCTTCCAGGAGTATGTGTGTGCCTCAATGATTGCATGCTCACCTGTGCGCCACTGTTCCAGGTGGGGAAGGGAGAAAAAATAGGAAATACTGTGTCTCCACATGGCCAATTGTGATGGACCTTGATGCCCTTGAATCCTGCTCCTCGTCAATCCCCAGGGGGGTTGAATGACAGAGTTGAGGCAGGAAGGGGGCCTGATGTCAGACGTATGTGCTACAGGGAGCAAATCACATATAGAAAATAAAAAAAATAAATAAATGAGATAAAATGTCACTTTTTATTAGATACTGTACCATTGTCAATGCCCAGTGCCAAAATGTGTAGAGACACCCCATAAAGTGACCACAATAAATTATGTAGTAAAGGTATTTTATTTTCAAGATGGAATTTTACTTTAGAATAAACAATTTACAGAGCTATACATCAAAACCCACTTATCATTTCCATAATTTTCTGCTGGTTAACAGAAGTTGTGAGGCAGTGTGATATGGTTTAGTGGTTGGAGCAACAGCTTGGAACCAGGAGGTCACAGGTTCAACCACCACCACCACTGGCTATTCTGGGTAAACACATTGTACAAATAAAAGGTAATATACACAAGTCAATCTTATGTTCTAAATGGCAGGTGACTGAGTGCCCCTTCTACTACTTAGCTTGAAAATGTCTGAGGGTGGGCACATTCTGGGGTGAAATGGTCCAACTAGTCTCAATAATCCTCAATTTTTCCTATAGGGGACATCAGATAGGGTTCTTCTGGGGTTAGGCCTGTGGGTCCTCCTGAATCATCATTATAAACCTCTATTTTGGCTCCTGAAGTTAATAATAGGTAAAATAATTATAGCATGTTCATAGCTGGCTGATATTCCACTGACAATAGCTCACTGGTTTAATGCCTTAATAGAAAGTACGAACATGGAAAGGACACAATATAACATAACCAACCAGTTGCAGACGTATGGAGTTCTCTGGGGCCTGCTGGAAAAGGCATTAGAGGAGAAGACTCTGATTTTATAAATGCATGTTACTATATACTGTACCATGTTGTTAAGTCTTAGTGTACTACAAGAATATGTGGGTCTCATAAACTGTGATGTAATGATATTGGGCTGTATGCACTAATGTGCACTGGGAATGCACGAGAGGCACGTACCCAGCCTGCGCAGCTCTGTACCCATGAACAGGCATGCACCAGCCAGCATTCACAATCACCGGTCACCTGTGCATGGACTCACCCCCCCCACCATGGGCAGGATCATGGGGGTTGTATGAGTGTGGAGCAGAAGAAACAGGCAGGCATCCCATCAGGGATTCCTGTCCTTGGTCCCATAGTGGATCCCCTGCTCCATATAAGCAAGGTATTCTGGGAAGGCGTGGGTCCCAGGATTTCAAAAGTATGGGAGAGTGCCTGAAGGGTTACCTCCAGCCCTACCATACAGCTAGGAAGGCTGGGGCATCATGGTGGGGGGGTGCTTCCTGTCCCACCACAGCTGGCATGTGTCATTGGTGGGGACACACACTGGGTTAAATCAGGGTCCATGCTGTCATAACCTGCACCCACCTGTGGCTGGCCCTCTGCACTTTAGTGAATGGCATAGAGTGTGGGCATTCCTCTAAAGTGCCCCCACACTATCTGTGGTGCATAGCAGTGTGATTGGCTGGGGATTATGTACTCAGGGGCTTGCACCCTATTGTGAATGAGGCTGGGGGTCCACTTGCCCTCGTGCTGTGTGGAATTCTGAGCTAGGGTTGATTACACACCTCCACATAGGTAACCCACACCATAGTGCATAGGGGCCATTGCTCCTGTACTTACCTCTGTAGTGCTTTATCTCTGGAAATTTCAAAGTAATGTGAAATATATATATATATATATAATTTTGTTACACGTAAACAGATTTTACAAAAAAGGAAAAGTAAATATTTGTGTTTTTAAATATGTACACTGCTTATTTTTGCTTGGAGATGCAGTGATTCACTCCTTAGTCCTTTCATGGGGCACTGATGCTACTAGGATCCTGCAGCAATTTGGGAGAGAAAAACTAGCTTTATAGCTCTCTTTAAGTATGTGAGCACAAGTAATTAGTGAGTCTGCCTGAACTTCCACTGTGATGCTACTGCCCCACTGAAGAAGAAAATCAAGCCCATGCAGTCTGTCATGGCATCAGCCCTCCCTTTCTGCTCCCTCCCATGTAGTCAATGCCAGTCAATAGGCTGGGCATCATGGTGGGAAGGGTGAGAAGTGTGAGAGGGTAAGAACTGTGCAGCAGTGGCAGTCAGTGCTGTGGCAGTAGGAAGATATGATGGTGCTACAAGAGACGGTTCAAAATGCACTCCAGAGTGTAGCATGTAGTTACAAATACACTGGAAGCACAAGAATTACAATACTTTAACCATTTATTGGTGTCAGCTCTAACAGAAGTACTGTGATTGCTAGGGCATTGACATACTATAGTAGTAGTACTACCAGTAGAGCTACACTGCACTAGACCAGATCAAAACACTGAGTACATCTGATAGTTTTATAACTGCTATTTTATAACTGTTATTTTGATTCCAGCAAAAGCGAGTAGAAAAGTTTAAATAGTATCAAAATAAAGTTGACAATTACATACAGTTTATATTATGTGCAACTTGATTTGGTAGGGTTATGTAGCCTAGGGTTTACATTTACAGGCTGGTACACCAAATCCCACCTGATTCATTTATTCACTGTGTGACCTACAGAAAGCCCCTTAACCTATCTCTCTCTCTCTCTCTCTCTCTGCCCAGTCCTCTTGCAGTATAATTACGTAGAAGCTGGATTACAGTGAAAATTAGATATTGCATCTTGGATGGGCTGTCTTGGGTAAATGTATTGTAAAATAATGGCAAATCACACTGGTCTCTTGAATATGAAAATGGAGTTGAAACAGCAATAAGCACTCATAAACTGACAACTAAGCCTCTTATGATAATGTAACAGTGTATCATCTGGGCACTTAGAAATCATTTGGTTGAGCGTGATAACCTTAAACCTGAAGAATCTCTTATATATTACTCTGTGTATTTTGAGTATTTTATATAATGATAGGATGACTTAACCATCATCATTATTAGAAGAGAGTGGGTCCTGTGAAATGCTATATAATATACAATTGAACATTCTTCAATGACTGCAAAGAAAAAATCTTCACACTTTGGAAAGGCAGTTCTGGTAATTAATTCTTCAGTACATGGCAACATATAATACATATGAGAAACACCATTCTATGCCATTCTGCAGGTATTACCATAGGCAAAAGATTAATATTCTTGTAATATAGGCAATGCAGAAAAAAGTGCAAAGCCTTGGGATTGGGCACCTTATAAATAAAATTGCCTTCCCTTGCATTGCCTCATTGTTTCCCCATAGGCCCCTAGTCTCAGTCATGTATGGCATAGTGTAAAGATCATGTTAAGCAGACAACCCTCACTGATGGAAAAATGACTGCTGCTGAATCCTCAACTCTCTTAAGTATTTTACAGAAGCAAATTACAGTATCTGCATGATCAAAAAGGCAGGTATAAGTAATTACTATATATCTATATTGCAAATTTACATGTTACTGCATCAGTTAGAGTTAGAGTTCAAGTACAATGTGTAAATACAATAAATTCAATATTACTGTGAAAAAAAACAAAACCTGAGCCTTGGTGAATCTGTGTTATTACATTCTTTGGCGTGTGAATGATCAGATGATACAGGGTTAGCACTGCCCTAACTTCAGCACTATCTGTCCAGAGAAAGAAAAACAGTAACACAATACTTGATGAGAGGGTACCAAAGTTAAAGCAATGGCAATGCTGTATTGCTTGTTCATTCAGACATTGTTGGATGTGAGGAATTACTGTTGCAGACTCCATCACACCACCACAATTCTTTGATGTGGCATGCTAACATCATCTGCCACAGGATGCTAGAGTAAAATGTATTCATTGCTGGCATCAAGGCTTTTATTACAGCTATGATTGTAGTCTGCTTTTTTCCCATGCTAATTACTGCATTGCACACCAAGCTGTTTTGCCGAATTATCAAATTATACTAAATTAATTGGACCCACATTGAAGCTGTGCTAAACTTGCCCATAACAAACTTCTCTTACCTTTTGTCGTAATAAGTGTCTTAGTGTAATAATTATTCTCTGAAGAACCCCTTGGTAATATTATGTAACACCTCAAGTCCCAATGTTTTAATGATAAAACATTCAAATTTAAGAAGGACCCAAAATGTTCGCGCAGCAAAAATTATGGACATGTCAGAAACTCAGGGATGCTTGAGAGTTATGCATATCAAGTTTCAAAGATCTGAATTGGCTGTAAGGTCCAGAGACTGTAGGATGTAGTCCAACATGAAAGCTGGGGGAACTGTTTGCTACACCTCCATTTAAAACAAAAAAAAATGTTTACAAAAATGCACACATGGATAGTTCTAATTCAAATGAGGAAATTAAAATTAAACACAATTGTTTGGGGGGAGAAACTGTCTTATATGCGATGACGATGTCCCCCAATTTTAACTAGTTAATAGATAATGCATTCAGTTCTTCTATGGTGGCTTAATAGTTAATTGTCTAGTCATACTGCACCATGTGTGGGCCTCATGCCTGCAGCTTTTTAGATCTTTTGTAGCTGTATTGAGGGTGACTGTCAGTTGAGAAAGATGCCAAAGGAAGAACTCAGTGTCAATAAAACCAATTTATCTTTGGTTTTTCAGAGCCCCATGGAAGGCTTCATTAAAAAATGGATTCCTGAAATGGTTTGTAGTGAGTTGCAGAATTTACAAAAAGAAACTGCTTCCAATCAATAACGTGATTATGATTTAAAGAAACAATAAATCTCTGTGGCACTTATTATTGTTCTAGCTGATTCTGCATAATATGAGTCCTTGGTCTCTTTCGACTAAAATGGTTACTTATTTGTATCTTACCTCTCAACCTCCTGACTCAGAAATTGTGGAAAAGGCTAAAGAAATTGAAAAGAATGACCAAACAATGAAAATAATGAGTCAAGAATGGGTTACAATATGCGGGCTAATGATGAAAACAATCTTATGGAGAAGTAGACTGCTACATTAATCTAATGTCTGGAATTATACATAATTCAGATCTGGACTTTTCTGTGAAAATAATACCACATTGTGATTGGACCAATGATATTTTTGATGCAATATCAGGGATGTGCCTGACAATTGTGGGCTGTTGAGAGGTATGACTACCCCACTCCTCCATGTTAAGCAAATTGATAGGTATGACTTCCCCACTCCTTTATGTTCAGCTAATTTGTGTGGCATCATTCAACTAGACTTAACCCAGTTTATACCTGTGATTCTTTCTATATAATGGTAATACTATCATTAATCACAGTTCATCAGATGCATTTCTGCATTCATGCTTAAGATTTTAGCATACTCTTTCTTTTATTTTGATGTCAGTAACTGATTCTAAGCTAACATGGATGCATCTCCAGTAGGTTCAAAGTCCAAGGTAATTTTATTAGCATTACTCAACGTGCATTCTGTAGTAGCATACAAATATACATGCACACAAAACAGATTGATAAATATATTCCAAATACTAAAAAACAGCTTATGACAGGGAATCTTAGCAGCTTCAGGCACATAAACAAATACTGGCTCTTTCACTATTGACATAAGGTATGATAGCTTCTCTGACTTAGAACCCCAAGATTTGTATCACAACAGTGGTTCCATCCATTTGTTTTGAATAAATGTTAAATTCTAAAAAAATAAGTATGTACATATTCCCTCTGTGTGATATGATGATATAATACAAGATTCCCATACAGCTCTGATATATGATCTCAGCCTAGCTGTAGTTCTTTACTATTCAGAGTTATGGCATAAATTCAAATAAATCTCAGTACCCCAGTTTAATATAAATGATTTGACATGTAGAAATACATTGGAATACACATTCCTAGCACTATCTTTCTGCCATGCAATATACCATATCTGATTCTTTCAAAGGCTCTAGTATAAAAGAAAATATTTATCTTTATAGGCTAACAATTCTTCCAATCCATTTCAATATCAAATTCCAGTTGTTTCAACTTGATCTTCACAATACCACCCCATCCCTGGTGATAACCTTGATCCAAACTTTTCTTATAGAACTACTCTGGACCATCTGTCTTTTTCCATTTTTATAATTTCTTTAATGAATCAAACCACATTAATCTGGTTACTTGTTTTTAGATACAATATACCCACTTCAGATCTTAGGTATGGCCCAGGCACATAGTTTGGAAGTCTCAATATCCTCCTAACAAAATAAATGTGCACACTATCTAAGCATTCACCTCTGAAGTCATGACACCAGACTTCTGAGCCATACATAATGCTGGCATTTTTTTAGCATTATAGATGTCAATCATTGCTTTGAACTTTAGTGTTAAGGATGTCAATCATTGCTGTGAAAGAAATTCTGGCATATGAATTACAAAATTAAATTCTGCCATTAATATCCCTGGTTTAGGTGGACTTACACTGTTCAGAATGTATTGACCACAAATTATTATAGTTAAAAGTAACACCTCAGTATCTGTAAAAGAAAACATTCTCATTTGGCACCTTATTAATGTTCCATATTATTTTATCCCCTTGGTGCTACCACACACTAAGGTTTTAGTTTTAATAACGTTTATTTTTTATTTCAATGAATCTGATTTGTCTAAATGAATAGTTAGAGATCATTTGCAGCACATGCAGGTTAATAGAAAATATAACAATGTCATCAGGATAAATGAGCAAGAGAATGTCAGTGTTCATGATTGTTGATGAGAGCACAATTTTTATACAGATTTCATTTCCAGTACCAAATTCTTGGCTTACGAGAATTATTTTTTTTTCCATGGGAACCAAAATGGACTTCATAAAGCATTATGTTGCCCAGCGAACAAAAGGAACATTCATACCTAATGCAAAGCAGAAACATTCAGAGAATTACTTTATCCAAAAGTGGTTTCCATTTGAGCACAACCCTTAATCTGCATGTGTCCCATTTTTCTGCACAGCAGACATTAGCAGTGCTTTGAAGCAACAATCAAATTCAATAGAAAATGTGATATATAGATAGTCAGTGCACTGCAAAATGAGAGGAACACTCCCTCTGGATGCATTTACATGTACATTCAGGTCTGCACCTGCACAGAGGCTGGTACCAGTAATAGGGCTAAAGTGAAGTTCATGTCAGATATTTAGTTGGTAACAGATACGTTAAGATGCTCCTACAATTTACAAACTATACCAGGCATCGTTGATAATTTTATTACAAAGAATATCTTCATGAACTTGAATATAGCTTGATTCAAAGCACAGGAATTATTCTGGATCTTCCTTCTAGTCTGTCCTAGACATCCATTATTGTCTTTCTCAGAATGTTTCTAGCATTACATGAAAATATCACAATTTAAGAAAAACTGTCAGACAAGCAAATCTCAAAGTCATTTCAGTACTCTTTGATCCCATGTCCCAATGGTGGAAATTCCCTTTATGCGGTGCTCCTGCTGGTCAAGAGGCATTTTTCTGCACAACAGCCCCAGTTGACATCCTCCAAACATTGAACATACTTTCCTTAGTCTGGAGCCATTGTTCTAGAATTCAGTACCCTATCAGTGCTACATCATTATGAATACATTTAATGTTATGGATTACTGCAACACCAACACTGATACCCAACATTATGTTATGAAAACTATAACTGTGCTAATAGCAGATGCAACCAGTTTGTCATGTGACACAGACTCCATGGTGAATAGTATGGCTTATGATTGCATTCATCTTCTCATCTTGGTGTCAGAGTCACACACTCTATGCTCTACAGCACGTAGTCCTGATGCCTGTTGTAGGGCTTGTAGATGTCTGCTGCAACATTTTCTGATTTCTGTTGAATGATTTATTCATTTTTGCTGAAGAACACAGGCAATTGTCTAAAATATGTTGTGATATCTGTGCCATCACTTGCTGAACATAGATGAGGGGCATCAAGATAAATCAGATACAGAAGGGAGCCAGGCACTATGGAAAATGGATTATATGAATAAAAATCCACCAAGAAAAAATAAATTATGTGGCACTGTATATTCTGTGGTATAATGCCAATTCTGCAGCTGTGAAATCATAGACTTCCAGGGGCTTTGCCTATAATGTATTTGATAGTGATGCAGAAAGGTTCCCGGGAGAGACTTGCAGTGGATCTCAGTGTGCCATGATTCTTACACTTACTGTGCATCCTAGAGCCACATACTTTAATTGAGTCTTCAGTATTAAAAAATGCAATTGCTATATAATCATTTCAAAACAGTCCTCATTCTGCTCCACAGCATAAATATGAGTAGAAGGGCTCTATGCTTAAGCTTATTCAAAATGGCCACTTGGGACTGAATGAGTTAATACTCCTCTTCCCTCATTAGTAATCCTAGCTTTTTCTTGCTTATGTAAATATAGTGCTGTGTCTGCCACTGCTGTCTGTACTGAAAGACTATAAATCTAAATGGTCATTTTAAATGCTGGACCCAGTATTATGCAAAATGAAGATCAAAATAGCATTGGCTTTGGAAAGTGAATATGCATTATTTACTTCATACTGTGCACACTGTGAAGCAGAAGTAAGCTTCTTCAGAATTTAAAATAACCTTTCTCAGTATTAATTTTTATGACTTATTGTTTTCTGTTAAACAGTTAAACTCAAGATAATGATTGCACTATAATACTTAGTATGTTCTCTTTTGGAGGCTTTGATGTGCATCAAATTTTAAAAGCCATATTCAGAATACCTTTACATATTGTGATACTGGATATTTGAGTCTGTGTTCCTTTTGTAATTGCTTAGCAATCTGTCCTGGGTAATTGCTTTGTGTCTATTGACTTTTGGAATACTGCTGGTTGTGCTTTTATGAAATATTGCTGTGCAGACAGCCATTTGAAAGTGGCCTGTTGGGTATCTCTAGAGAAAGAGTTTCTATAGTGACAGAGTTATGGAAATGTGTTTCACATTGACAGTACTGACTTTCAGTTTTAGATACCACAGTTCATCAAATGGATGATGCTTGGGTTGGAAAAAAGTTCTATGTCATCATAGCATAGGTAAAAGCAGAAAACCTATCGTGCATCTGGCATCTGGTACTGATGGCATGATTTTAGACTGACTTGACTAACCCATTGTAGCTTTGTGAAAACACCTTGGTGTACTTCATTTTATAATGTATCTGAAATATATATATATATATACATATGTATATTCATGGCAAAAAACTCCGTTTAATGCATCAGTTAGGGTTGTTCCACAGCGACAAAAGTGAGGAAATTCGCTGTTAGGGTTGAAAACCCTAACTCCGAATTCACCCCCCAGCACCACACACACACACACACAGACACACACACACATTCAAGTATGGGGGAGGACCAAGTCAACACAACCAATGACAGACATCCAGCAGCAGGTGACAGAAATAACAAACAATTGTCTAAATGTACTACGAGACATCCCCACCCACCTGACCAGGTACTGCATGCTCAGTGGAGATCAACAGCAAAACTGAGGCCATGTACACCAAATGTACACATCCTTGATTGCAGCTGCACACAACGTACCACACTTAGTAGTTGCATGGCCTTACCTACCATCTTACATAGCAATTCGGGAGCCGCAGGTCCCTCCCAAAATCATTATGAACTGCAGACTCAGCTGCTCATCTTGTGTAACTGCTTCCAACTATCCACAAAATCCTTTTGCTATTTTCTGCCATTCTAAGTTTTTAAACTCAGAACTGTACAGAGAGCTACTAAGAAAGGGACTGTTCACCCTGCAGTGACTTCAAAATGGATCCTGTTTACTTCTTCTTCAGTGTTGTCCATCTCTGATTCGTTCTCAGAAGTGGCCTGACAAATCTTAAATTTCATTGGTAGAGCTAGCTGTCACTCAAACACACTGTTTAATGATTCGATAATGAATGTTTAAGCCACTCCCAAGTGTTAGATTAACTTTACTGTCGAATGCACGGAAGTACATTTGCGACACTTTCGATAGCACGAAAGTGAAAATTTGCGAAAAGTGTCGAGTTCGACAGTACTTTGACCATACTATCGAATGCACGAAAGTAAAATCTGTGACACTTTCGAATGCACGAAGTATTTTTTTTTCTCTGCTCACGAAAGTAATTTTCCAAGACTGTCTATATTGACACAATTTCAGATTCTATGGAAAAATAGCTCAGTTTTCAATTTTAAACACATAATCTGCTGCATAGCTGTTTCAAACTCAGTGCAGTGCAGATATTTTAGATTTACAATGTTCCAAGCGTGCATAACAACTGTGCAATGCAGACTTGCAAAACACTAATTTGTTGTAATTTTCACAATCAAATGTCCTCATATATCCATTTTAAGACCTCTGCTCATAACAGTGTCACTCTTATGTTTAAACATTTCTACCATATAGTCATTTCTCACATCAACTGAGCCAACTAATGAAATCTGTACTATTCACAACGTTGTGGGTTGAAAGCAAAATAGTAAATTCTCAACTGAAAAGTATGACAAAACACAAACTTACAAGTGTGCATGTGAACTGCACTGCGAAAGCTTGTAAATCAGAAATATTTCAGAATTCTCACACAAATTTTTCAACATATTCAGTTTAAGTTGTCTGTTCACAAACAGCCACGGTAATTTTGTGACTGTGCCCCACACAGTTATTTCATCAATGAACTGCATCATTGCACAGTACATGTACAGGAAAACATTTTTTCCCATGTTGTGAAAAATTACAGCTCCAATGGCGATACACAGGAGTACAAAAAACACAATGTTGGTAAAATGCATATTGAAATTTCGCTAACATGCAAGCATACTTACCAACTGTGGTACACACACTCACACAACAGTAATAGTGGCATGTCCTCCCCCTAATTGTAAACATACTAATTGTTACAGATTTGGTAATGCACACTATCACTCGCAAGTTTTTGCTCTACCATATAGTAAATTATCATACTGACTATCCCATGACATGCTACATGGTAGAAAACACATGTTCGTACACAGGTAATAAATCACACCTATTGTAATCACAAGAACTCATGTGAAGAAAAAAATCTTTTAAATGTGCACTAAAATATTGAGAATGAACAAATTTCTGATATTATGTAGCAGCTACGCAATGCACATTCATAACAACTATCATTTAGTTATGTTTTTACCAAATTGTTAACATTCTTAACGTACTATTCTATTAATACACAGTGTTATAAGAAATTTAGTGAAGCCTATTCTAAAACTTTTTTTTTCTCTCTCATACAGGTGCCTGATACTTCTGTAAGATTGCTTACTGTCACTGTCAACCATAATACCCAAAATGCCAACTAAATACAGACGTAGATGTGTCTCAAAAAGAGAGCGGTATAATAGTACTACACTGTTGTATAAGGGCAACAAACAAAACAGTAAAGGCACACAAAAAAATGAACATCGACAGACCTTTACTGCAACAGTGACCCCTACATCAAGTCACTGCACAAAGAAACAAAAATCCTTAACAGAAAAGCAAAAATGTATAGCATCACAAATGTTGTGTCGATCTCTGAGACGAAACACAACTATTTTGAGTGTAACCATCAACAGACACTCAAAACAACACCGTAAAATAAAAAATAGTGGCTTACAACTCAGAAAGAGAAGTATTTCCAATCACTAGCAAGTAAAGCTAAGATCGAAAGACTTATTGCTGCTGTGCTACGGCACACCCGCAAAAAGAGCAAGAGTCACCTTTCTCTGATGAATTTACGTCTGAAAGTATGGACTTTTGTCAACAGAGCACTGTTTGTACTACAACGATTGTGGCATAAGATGTGTCATGTGCTTGAACAATTCAGGAAACTTGTATATGCCATTAAAAAAAGGCTTCAACAGTATCCTTGTTTGACTGTTGACAACTTCTGCCATGTTTTCACAGGACAGTGGCTGCACACACAGCACTCAGAAGCATATTTCTGGGAAGAGTCTTATCATTACTTTATGAAAGAACAGACGTTCAGTATTGATGAGTCTGGCAAACTAAAAAATGTCCTCAGTATCTCTGATGACAATCAATTGGATAGTGATGATGACTGTGGTCCAACCACACTCTTCAATAAACGGCACTGCCTGACATGGTCATGTGATGCTACCTGCAACCATAGGCAATCATCATTTCAAAAAGTAGAACACTTTGTTAACCTATTCATAATAACAGATCGCAAAGAGAGACATAAACTATTTACAGAAATTGACCATTGTGAAATCCGGCCACATACTGGACTCATGGGTCACTCACTTGCATGTCTCGATACTGCTGTTTGTGATAGTGTTTTTCACAACATGCGGATGCTTGCAGTGCATCAAAGAGGCATGCAAAACTTTGTCTACAGAGTATATGAAGTACAGGTAGCTGTACATCAGTACACTTGTTTAAATGACTTATTGCAGTCAGGTGACATGCAGGGTACCATCACTTTCCTAAAAAAACTGCAACACATTCCTTCTGGACCAGAAACAACTAATTTCCAGTATAACACTTCACAGAAAAATCTGTTTCAGTGTTAGAAAATGACATTCTGAAACAGTACGGGAAGGAAATTGCTAAGTTTGAGGTTGCAAAGTCTCAGAAGTTTGATTCTGTATGTGTGTCATGCAACCGTTTGTGCTACATGAAACAAACTGTCACAGTCAACCTAGAAACCTGGTCACCATACAATGACATGTGGTTCCTCCTAGCAGCATTCTTGCTGCTGAAATCTGACTTTCATCCACAAGACACCATTGTGCTATGCAAACACTGTTTTTCAAAACTGAAGTGCAACACTTTGCCAGCAGGTCAGTGCTAAACAACATGGAAACAGATGTTACACCAAGTGAGATTTCAACATTGAATATGTTTGAACGTATTCTAATTCAGACAATGAAACCATTCCAAACGATTCTACGTCTGAACACAAAGACACGGAAGATTCCACAGAAAGAGCTTGTTAGATCTCTAAAGGGTTCTGTGATGTATCTACCACTTCCTCTACAGGAACATGTTCAAGCAATCTCAACAAAAAATAGCTTGGTCATTCTTGTAAATGGTGTGCCTACAAAGGCCAAGGTCATCTGGCAAGATGTTGTCAATGTGCAAAAGGTAAAGCTTGCTCTGGCTTATTTAAAGAGGAACAATTCCTTTTATATAGACCTTTACATAGATCAGATGGCCAGTCTCTCTGTGCAACATGATCTATTCGAAAAAAGTAAGCCAATCATTGAGAAGGTCAGTACACAGACAAGTGACAATGTGTATGAACAGTACACAATTCACCCACTACATGGCAGAGATCCATTAGGAGACAACATTGATCTCTATCAAATGAAGCAGGTGGAAGGTGAGCCTGTCAGCATTTGGGAGGCAACACTAGAAGCACGCTACTTCCCAGACCTATTTCCAAAAGGGTCAGGCGGACGCCTAGATGAAAGAGAAGTACGGGTACAGGATGCTGAGTACCGCACTAGCCGTGTCCTGAGCAAAGATGGAAAATTCAGTCGTAACATACAGTACCTGTTCCATCTGCTCTGAGAGAGTGAGCTTAGCGTTCTGTCTGCATCTATAGCACATACCATTCGTCTAACAAGTCCACTAGATGGAATTACAGCTGCTCAATTTCTAGAGAAATTAAAGCAGAAAGATGAAAATGTGCAAGTGAATCTGTCTTCCATACTTTCAAGTCTACGTGGCACCAAAGAATATTGGTATCGCAGACACTCGGAAGTGATGACAATGTTATGAGAGAGTATGGCACAGCCACATGGTTTGTCACACTTAGTTGTGCTGAATATGCCTGGGACGATCTCATTGAACTGTTGAAGTGGGCAAATTCCGATGTCGAAGGCATCTCATCGATGACTGTCGGAGAAATGTGTTCACTTGATCCTGTGTCTGTCATAAGACATTTTCACAAGCGGTTCCATGACATTCTCACTTTCATCTTGTCAAAGGACAGTCCTCCTCTAGGTATTGTAGAACACTACTTTTGGAGGACAGAATATCAAGCACAAGGTGCCCCTCATATCCATATGCTATTGTGGATCAAGGATGTGCCACGCATTGGTGAACATGAAGCAGCAGAAGTGCTATCATTCATCAAAAAATATATCACTTGTCACATTCCAGACAAGTATGACAGTCCTACACTATGGAAGTTGGTACAAAGGTTCCAGTGACATATTTGTGCAAAATATTGCCTGCGAGTAGTAAAGAACAAATCTAATTGGTACACACGATGTCGCTTTGGATTTCCTAGACGAGTTTGTCAGAATGGTGCCATGAATGATCTTTTCTCAGCAATGCGACACCACTTGAAGGCAAAATCAACCAAGAGGGTATACGAGTTACCCAGGGATGAAAAAGAGGTGTACATCAATGACTACAACCCAACTCTTCTCCTAATGTGGCAAGCAAACATAGATGTTCAGTTTGTGGCTGACAACTCACTGGCCCTGGTTCAGTACGTCACTTCGTACATAACCAAACATGAACAGACTAGCTTGCAAGATCTTTGGGAATATATTGCCACTTCAAGCAAAAGCCTGACATCTCAGCTGTGGTCATTGGGTTTGAAGACTCTTTCACACAGAGAATGTGGAGCTTACGAAGCCAGTGACCGGTTAATGGGTACACATCTGTAAGGGAAATCTGACGCTGTATGTTTCCTCAGTGTAAACTACAAAGAAAGCAGGCGTGTACTGATTCCTCATGCCGAAATTGAGGAGCTCGCTGTCAATACACCTTCTTCAAAACATATCTTGAAGAATAACCTGATAGACACATACTACCCACGTAGACACAACGACATGAATGATATGTGTCTGTTTGAGGTGGCTAAGTGGTATGACTACAAGACAGGTGCAGCACCTGACTCAACACGACACATTTACAAGGTCAATGGACTAGATGGATGTCTTGTGAAGAGGCACAAGCCATGGCTTATAGATCACTGCAAACTGCATCTAGGCACATCAGAGAGCATAGAACATTACTACTTTGCTCTCCTATTCCTATTTAGACCCTGGAGGAGTGAGTCTGAATTAAAAGGTGACTCTGACACATTTGAAGACCAGTTCAATCTCACTTACAGAAATTTCCAAACTGAGTACTCACAGACATATATACAAAGGCTAAAAGCTGAGAAAGAACAGCTTGAGGAGGCAGAGAAGCAACTTCAGGAAGACACTCCAGTTAGTTCACAAGACAACCTTGATCCAGAAGGACAAGGTGTTCTAGGTGACCCTCTGCCCTTAAATGCCCCAGAAGTGTTAATATCAGAAATTGAGACAGCCATGCAACATGGCACACACTCTATGGTCAACCCAGCTGATGTAAGAGAAAGACTAAATCAGCTGCAGCATACAGTTCACTCCCAAGTGGTTGAAGCTGTCCAACATGGTATACTACATGAAACAAAACAATGTGACTGCACTCAGTACAAGCCACTACTAATGTTTGTTAGCGGTTCAGCTGGCACAGGAAAGAGTTTCCTGATTGAAGCCATCACTGCAGAAGTACGGAGTGTGACAGGCTCTTCAATGTCTTTTGCTGTGACTGCTCCCACTGGACTAGCAGCATACAACATTGGTGGAGTAACATTACACCGTCTCTTTATGTTGCCAGTCGAACATGGGAGAACTGGAGAGTATCGTAAACTGTCATTCGAGGTTGCATCTCAGCGCCGTTTCATGTTCACAAAGATGCAGTTACTCATTGTTGATGAAATCAGCATGGTCTCCAATGTCATGCTTGCCTGTATTCATCTACGTCTACAGCAGATCTTAGGTACTGACGATGAAGTGCCATTTGGTGGCAAAAGTATACTTGTGTTGGGAGACCTTTAACTTGCACCAGTCAATGCAGAGCATGTATTTACAACTCTGACTGGCAAGCAAGCTAAGAATATCCTCGGTTGCATTGCAGGCTATAACATATGGGAATTATTTACCTATGTTGAGTTGTCTGAGAACATGCGCCAAATTGGTGATCTAGCTTACAAATCACTTTTAGATGAAGCTCTCACAGGTTCTCTATCACCAGAACATGTTTGTATGTTAAATGATCGAAAAATCACAGTACATAGTACATGCATAGAAACAGCATGTAATGTCTTCAGCGATATATACTCTACTGGCAGACACATAGTGTGTCTTATGCCACGACTAAAGAAATGCAATGAATTCAACAATCTAATGCTACAAAGAGAGAACAAAGAGATTCTAACTCTGCATGCAGTTGATACAGTTGATGGCATTATTCTTAGTCGAAAGCTAGTAGCAAAGATGACTGAACGACTAAGTGAACTGAAGTCAGATGTTTCACGAACAGCTGGCCTAGAAGCTGTTCTCACAGTTTGTAAGAATGCACGTATCATGCTGCGACGTAATCTAGATGTAGAACAAGGTATGGTAAACGGTGCCATGGGAAACATCACTGACTTTGTCTATAATGTCCAGAAGACATATATTGAGACACTTGTAGTGCACTTTGACAACATGGAACACTCTGTACACATAGATCGAACCTGCGTAAAATTCCAGGTTTTTTAAGGATATCTACATAAACAGGAAACAGTTCCCATTATGTGTTGCATATGCTGTCTCCATTCACAAATCTCAGGGACTGAGTTTGGATTCAGCAATGGTAGACATAGGTACAGACATTTTCAAGGATGTCATGAGCTACGTTGTACTTCACGTGTACGAAGCCTTTCTGGATTGCACATCATTAGTATAGCACCTCAGAAAATACGAGCTGACAAGCGATGTATTCTTGAGTACAACAGGCTACGTACTCTACATCAGCCACAAATGTCTTTAATACCACTGCCTACATATCTGTCTGTCTCACACAATTCAGTCACAGCTAGAGGGGAGCAACAAACAGCAGCAAGCTTCCCAAAGTGATTCGACAAAAAAGAGTTCAGCAAAGGCCACAACTTCAAGTAAACATTCACAACCAGCATTCATCAGAAATCAGTTGGTGTAGCTGCTGTACCACTCTTTGACAACAGCAGTAGAGTAAACTGCTATGCTAACTCAGCTATGCAAGTTTTTCTACACATGCCGCAGTTTGTGCAGGCAATATCTGCTTCACAAGACAATCCCCTATCAAATGCTTTGAAGCAGATTATCAAGATGACTTCTGACCACTCTAACAATGTACAGTCACTAACACCACTACGACAGGTGTTATCTACATATGCTGGATGTAGTACATTTGCTGCAGACATACAGCAAGACAGTACTGAGTTTATGATGGCTGTCATAAACAACCTGGATGAAGACGGCACCCCAATGCGGCAGTACTTCACAGTAACATATGTTACAAAATATATATGTGTTTCATGTGGCAATTCACAGCATGAAACCACACAAAGACATGCTGTGGATAACTCTCTTTGTTCCTGAAGCCAAAAGTGTCAAATTTCGACAGCTATTCACTAATGCTGAATGTAGTCATGCCTGTGGAAGGTGCGGAGGCAGATGCACTCAGTCCATACGTCTAAGGAGTTCATCTCAATATCTGTTGCTTATGTTGCACAGATTTGACCCCAATGGGGCTCAGAGTTGATACTCCTATCACAGATTACACAGCTAGTAGAATAGTCTTCAACTAATCACTGTTTGACACTCACAGTATAATCTATCACCATGGTCAATCCATGCATTCTGGGCATTACACTTCGTTACTAAGGTGCAGAACTGGATGGTTAGAGTGTGATGACTCTACAACGACTTTTAAACAGAGACTGCCACATCACTTGAAAAATGCATATCTTCTAATATTGAAGAATTATGACAACCTTCATATTTCAGAAGAATAGGACAAAATATGTAGCATTTTAAAATGACTACTTTGTCCAAAAAATTCATGCCTCATTACAATGTTGTATAATGTACAGCTGTAAATAAACAATACAATTTCAACAAAATGGAATTCTAATACAGACATTACATACACTGTGACATGTTAGATCTTGTGTAGATCAGTGACTACATGAAAATTGTTGCAGTGGCTTCAATCGGCGCCAACAATATTCACAGTCACTAGAGAAACCATGATTACATGTCTATCAAAGATTGTACATCTAAAAACTGAGGACTTACTACTCTCCTCCTCAGTACATCTCTTTAAAAATCCATGTATCAACTCATATATAACAACAAATTGATATGACTTATAAGCTCTTACTCTTTGCAAACAAAGAGAACTTCTCAGTTATTATCGTAGATAACTGAGCTACCCTTATAACATTCAGCAAACATTCCACTCTGTCACAAGTTGTCTATCAACACTTCAATTTGTCTAGTGACTCTTGACATATAGAGAACATCATTCGATCACCATGCAACAGTGTAGAACTATCACGCTTTCATGCGTAGTACTAGTATTGTACATATGTAAAAACAACTACCTTTATTGATAATGCAAGAAGCTGAGTTACACAACTGTAAATAATAACCAATTGCTGAATCTAATTTAGTGACTCTTACAAGTGTTTAAAATTACTTGTACATAATAGAAACATTTGTTCTCAAGTGTACATTGTTAATAACTAGTTTGATACTTGTTCTAAAAATAGCAGTGTAGCACTACAGTACAAGTGAATGTTTCAGATATTATTCAGCAGTATAGTAACAACATTTAACTAACCATAAGTTTGTTAAAAAATGCATTCCATGACAGTTTTAGTATTTACAAGTTAAGAATTTACATAGAAGCCAATGTAAGAATTGATAAAATGTCATTTGTTCATGTAAAAACATAATATTTTTTTAACTTGTCACATAAGTAATTCTACCGTATGTTAAAAATATTGACAATTGTAAATCAGGCACTGTTGCTGATCACAACAAACTGCATACCTGTTCCTGACAATATTTATGATCACCTCAATTGAGGGTCGGTGGGAATTTTCATTTGCACCTATTCAGTGACATATTATTAAATAATATCAATCAAATATCACAAAACTTACATTTGTGTAAATGTACTACTTAGACAGTCAGCATGGTGTTTTCTCCCACCCCAGGAACATCCACATTAGCAGTCACACAAGTACAACAAAACACTTGTCTATCATGTCTGTAATCACACTTCACAACCGACTGACATTCCCTTATTAACATAACACACAAGTAATGCACTACATATAATTACAACATACAACCATTTTTAAAAAAGTAACATTTTTTACAAACTCCATTCACATTCAATAGTAAAAATATAATGAAGCACCACAGCTTCAGCCTGACTATTAGAATACCAGGTTGAATGTCAGAAACTACTTCCTCACATAAACAGTAGTGAGTACTGAAACATAACTAAAAACACACAACACCTGATTAGTTTCCTATTATATCACACACTTACTCCAATCCATATTATACAGTTATTATTATTATTACACATTTACATATTTGACAAGCAATGATTGCACACATACAACGATTGTATTGTGAGACTGCTTCTGTTAACTAAATTTCACTCTTGATTGGACCTTTTCTCCATTTGACAAATTGGCAATAAATTTTTTGAAACCATAACCACCTGTGTCAACTCCTTACTTTAAATACCATTATGACATAAAAATAAGTGTCTATGACTTAAGCATACAAATCAATGTTTACTAATACTGCTACAACTATACCTCCATCAATTTGTTTGTTACCTATGACATACAGTCAGTATCACAGCATATGTAACGATGTGGGACATTGCTTGTCACATTTGACAGAATTCCTAACAGTGTCAAAAACTCAGCAATGTACTTACTTTTCACTATGCCTATGCAGTCATTATTACTATACCAAGGTGCCACACATCAGCACCCAACAGGTCACAGCTGTGACTATACATGTACCGTTCAGTCACTACTATGTGTACTTCAGAGTCTGACAAAATGACGTTTCTCATTGGCTGAAAACATCCTAACAACCTTATGTTAATCTTTTATTACCATACATGAAGAGGTTGACGATATACTGAACAAGGTTTACAACTGTTTAAAAACATGTTTCATTATTATAGCGATAAGTCACTCCCAAGAATTATGTTAATGGTCAGTCAATCACCCTATAGAGACATGTGCCAGTCAGCCACACCTCGTGCCACAGCACACCCCTGTGTGTGTCTGTGTGTGTGTGGTACTGGGGGGGTGAACTCGGAGTTAAGGTTTTCAACCCTATCAGTGAATTTCCTCACTTTTGTCACTCTGGAACAACCCTAACAAATGCATTAAATGGAGTTTTTTGCCTCTAATTTCCCTTCTTTTTGAGAATGATATTGAAAAATAGTGAATGTAACTCGCTCCCGACACATGATGTCTTGTGGCATACTAACAGGGACAGCAATGCAAACAGAAATGCTAACAGCGGCGCACATGGCAACACAATTGCGAATGAAAACAGAAAGGGTAACACACATGGTGGCGTAGACGGGAACGGTCTGCCACGTGATGTGTTGTCACATAGTAACATGGTGCCTGCAAACAGAAATGTCAAGAAAGATAAACAGTACTGTACACAGAAATGGCAAAAATAACGAAACACGGCGCAAATGAAAGCATAAGGATAAGCACATGGTAGGCGCCAGATGTCAACGTTAAGTGAAATGGGTAAGTAACCGCAAGCGGAAAGGGCAACACTAACAGTAATGTAAGCGCACAGGCTGGTTTTCCCCAAAACCTGCATAGAGAAAGACAGTGAGTACAAATAATGTATGCATAATAATGAGTATCGGCACAGAAAATGAGATCTTGGAATACTAAATACATTATATCTCAGTAACCATATGACGTAGAAAAAAAATTTAAAAGTCATATTATTTACAACTGTCCTGGCTAATTTGAATCTTAGCCCCAATAAGGGGCTAAGAAATTTTCCAATGAAAAGTCCATATCTCGCACCGTTTCCGAGATACGGGACCTGAAAGGCGCGGCGAACGCTGTAATGTTATCCTATGGGAAAAAAAGAAAAGTTCAGAGTGCAATAACTTTGCCTCCCTGTAATGTTTTTTCACCGAACCACTGAAAGGCACATCTGTGGGTTGTTGGCTGTCTTTCCTCCAAATGTCAGCAAAAAAGACCAAACCGTTATTTTGCAGCAGGGCTCCAAAGTATTCCTGTAATGCTTCGGGCGCCGTAATGTTATCCTATGGGGAAAACTGTCAACTTTGGAGTGCCGTAACTTTGCTGCCATGTAATATTTTTTCAATACAACACTGAAAGGCATTTCTGTGAGATGTCAGCTGTGTTCCCTCCAAATTTCAGCTCAAAACTCCCAACGGTTATTTTGCAGTGCAGTGCCAAAGAATTGCTGTCATTTTCCCACAGACTAGAAAATTACTGTCGCAATTTGAGAAAGCTTTCGCAAAAAAATTCGACACTTTCATGAGCATGAAAGTAATTTGCAAAATACTTTTTCCAGAAATTTGAAAAACATATTTCTGGGGTGTTTTACTACAAAATAAAGACATGGCAAGCATCCTCAGGGCCCAACTAGGTGAATACAAAAAGAATTACGTTGCTAGAGGGTCTCAAATTTAAATGCCAACCATTTTTCTGATCACCAACTGAAAACAAAATGGCGGATTTGCGAAAGTAACAGGCCCATTTGCGAAAGTAAAAATGCATTTGCGACACTGTCGAACTTTTTGTTAACTTTTTCCATTGACTTATAATGGGAAACTGTTTTTTGAATAACTTTTGAACCGTTTAATATTTTTTCACCAAATCTTCAAAAGGCACATCGGGGATCCGGCCACATATTCCCTGAAGATTTCAGGCCAGTCGCACAAACCGTACGACCTGTAGGCGCGACCATAGAATTCCAGAAAAAGCATAAACGAGCGCACAGATCACGCGTAATAACTCCACAGCCGTATATCCGACCGGTACGATACCAAGGCCTATGGTTCTTGATCATGTATTCCAAGTTTCAGGCAAATCCATCAATCGGTTGCAAAGTTATTAAGGTGCAAAGTTTTGGGGTTTAACATAGAAATGGCTCCTCAACCCTAACTATGGTAGCACTACCGTGCTACCATAATATATATATACATATATTTTAGAGGCAAAAAACTCCATTTAATGCATCAGTTAGGGTTATTCCACAGTGACAAAAGTGAGGAAATTCGGTGTTAAGGTTGAAAACTCCCCTTGGACCCCCCAGCCCACCCCCCAAACGGCATTGGGGAGTGTGTTAGGGTCATCGGCCCTAACTATCACACCTTCACATGTGTAAATTAGAAGTGGTATAGGAGAATGGGGTAAGAGTTAGGACTAACAACCCCAACGCACACCCCAATGCTGGTTGGGGGTGGGCTGGTGTGGGTCAAAGGGTTTTCAACCCTAACACCAAGTTTCATCACTTTTGTTGCTGTGGAACAACCCTACTGATGCATTAAACAGAGGTTTTTTTGCCTCTAATTTCCCTTCTTTTTGAGAATGATGACGACAAATAGTGAAAGTAATGTGGCAGCAGGAGCATGGGGCCCTTTGGGCCCCGCGCGCTCCCACCACGTGATGTCTTGTGACATAGTAACAGGAACAGCAACACACAGAATTGTCAACAGTGGCGCACATGGCAATGGAAATGTAAATGGTAAAGGAAACGTTAATAGAAATGCAAGCGCAAATTAACGCAAAAGCAAACAGTGACGCAAACGGACATTGAAGCGTACACAAAAACACAACTGGTAACGTGAACAGTGATGGCAGTAGTATTTTAAATGGAAATGTTAAGTGTCACAGCAAAAAGAACACGAAAGGGAACAGAAACGAAAATGCAAACGTAAGCGCACACGTAAACGCAAACCGTAACACGCACAGCCACGGTACCGCAGTAGTAAACACAAATGGTAAAGTTAACATGATGAATAATGCCAAAGGAAACATAAATGGAAAGGGAACAGAGGCACATACGGAAACGCAACCCATAATGTGCATGGTCACGGAACCGCAATTGTTAACGCAAATGGTAACGGTAACAGCAACAATAATGCCAAAGGAAAGAGAAATGCAAATGCAAGTGAGTACAAAAATGCAAACCATTGTGCACACAGTCATGGTACCACAATTGTAAACACAAATGGTAACAGTAACAGGAAAAATAATGCCAAAGGAAACAGAAACAATACAGAAGTGCAAGCGCATATGAAAACGCAAACCGTAACGCATGTGGATGGTACCGCAACTGCAAATGAAACTGGTAATGGAAACAGCAACAATAACGCCAAATGACACAGAAATGCAAACGCAAGCTAAAACGCATACCATAACGCACACAGTGGCGTAGACGGTAATGGCGCCACAAACGTTAACGGAAACGCAACTGGAAACGCTAACTGGCAGAGTAATGAAAAGGCACACCCTTCTTTTCCCCCCAAATTGCATTGGAAAACACTATGAAAACAAAGAATGTATACATAACAATGGGCCTCGTAGCAGAAAATGAGGACTTGGAATATTAAATTGCTGATATCTCAGGAACCGTACAACGTAGAAAAAAAATGTAAATTTCATATGAATTATGACTTTATTGGCTAGTTTTGTACTCAGTCCCCATTAGGGGCTCAGTACTTTTGTGACAAAAAGACTGTATCTTGCACCATTTCCGAGATACGGGGCCGAAAGGCGCGATGGGCACCGTAATGTTATTCAATGGGAAAAAGCATTAAATTTGGAGTGCGGTCATTGTGCCACCCTGTAATATTTTTCCACCAAACACTGAAAGGCACATCTGTGAGTTGTTGGCTGCATTCCCTCCAAATTTCAGCCCAAAAGACCAAACCATTCTTTTGCAGCAGGGTGGCAAAGAATTGCTATCATTTTGCCATAGCCTGAAAAAGTAGTGTCGCAATTTGTGAAAACTTTCGTAAAAATCTGTGACACTTTCATGAGTGTGACACTACTTTGCAAAAGTACTTTTTCCAGAAACTTGAAAAACATATTTCTAGGGTGTTTAACTTCAAAATAAAGACATGCCTAGCATCCTCAGGGTCCGACTAGGTAAACACAAAAAGAATTGTGTTGCTAGAGGGTTCCAAATTTAAATGCCAAGCATTTTTCTGATCACCAACTGAAAACAAAATTGAGGATTTGCGAAAGTATAAGGGCCATTTGCGAAAGTAAAAACTGCATTTGCGAAAGTGTTGAACTTTTTGTTACCTTTTCTCATTGACTTATAATGGGAAATTGTTTTTTTAATTATTTTTGAACTGTTTAATATTTTTTCACAAAATTTTCAAAAGGCACATCGAGGATCCTGGCCGCACGATCCCTGACGTTTTCGGACTGGTCGCGCAAACTGTGCGACCTGTAGGGACAAGCAAAGAATTCAAAAAAGCATAGATGTGCACACAGATCATGCTTAATAACTCTGTAGCTGTATGTCTGAACAGCACAAAAGTTAGCAGATCCCAAGATGTATGGTTCTTGATCATGCATTCCTAATTTCAGGCAAATCTGTTGAACGGTTGCAAAGTTATTAAGGTGCAACATTTTAGGTTTAACATGTAAATGGCTTCTGAACCCTATCTATGGTAGCACTACCATCCTACCATAACATATATATATATTATAGTGGCATGGTAGTGCCACTATAGTTAGGTTTGAGGAGCCATTTACATGTTAAACCCAAAATTTTGCACCTTAATAACTTTGCAACCATTTGACGGATTTGCCTGAAATTTGGAATACACAATCAAGACCCATACGCCTTGGGATCTGCCAAGTTTTGTACCAGTCAAATACACGTCTGTGGAGTTATTAAGCATAATCTGCACATGCGTTTACACTTTTTCTGGAATTCTACTGTCACGCCTACAGGTCGCACGGTTTGTGCGACCGGCCCAAAATCTTCAGAGAATGTGCAGCCGGGGTCCCCGATGTGCCTTTTGAAGATTTCTTGAAAAAATATTAAACGGTTCAAAAGTTATTCAATAAACAATTTCCCATTATAAGTCAAAGGGAAAAGTTAACAAAAAGTTAGACAGTATCGCAAATGCACTTTTTACTTTCGCAAATCTGCCATTTTGTTTTCAGTTAGTGATCAGAAAAATGCTTGGCATTTAAAATTGAGACCCTCCAGCAACCTAATTATTTTTGTATTCACCTATTCGGGCCCTGAGGATGCTAGCCATGTCTTTATTTTGGGGTAAAACACCCCAGAAATATGTTTTTCAGATTTCTGGAAAAATTGCTTTCACAAAGTAGTGTCACACTCATGAAAGTGTCACGACACTACTTTGCGACACTATGCCCAAAATAACAGTAATTATTTGGCACCCCGCTGGAAAAGAACGGTTTGGAGTTTTGGGCTGAAATTTGGAGGGAACACAGTCGACATCTCGCAAATGTGCCTTTCAGTATTTTGTTGAAAAAATATTACATGGTGGCAAAGTTACAGTACTCGAAAGTTGACGCTTATTCCCATTGGATAACATTACGGCATATGACGCATTGCAGCAATCGTTTGGAGCCCTTCTGCAAAATAACAATTTGGTCTTTTGGACTGAAATTTGCAGGGAACACAGCCAACATCCCACAGATGTGCCTTTCAGTGGTTTGGTGAAAAAATATTACAGGGGGTTATGGCACTCTGAACTTCTGTTTTTTTCCCATAGGATAACATTACGGCGTTCGCCGCGCCTTTCAGGGCCCGGATCTCGAAACGGTGCAAGATACGGACTTTTCATTGAAAAATTTCTTAGCCCCCCCACTTGGGGCTAAGTACAAAGCTAGCCAGGAAAGTGATAATTCATATGACTTTTAAATTTTTTTTCCTATGTCGTACGGTTCCTGAGATATAAGCTATTTAGTATTCCAACTCCTCATTTTCTGCTCCGAGACCCATTATTATGCATACATTCTTTGTACTCACTGTCTTTCTCTGTACAGCTTTTGGGGAAAACTAGCCTGTGCACTTACATTATTGTTACCATTGCCCTTTCTGCTTGCGGTTCCGTACCCGTTTCACTTACCGTTCACGTCTACGCCACCATGTGTGTTATCCTTTGCGTTTTCATTTGCGCTTGCGTTTCTGTTATTTTTTGACATTTGTGTCTACAGTACTGTTTCTCTTTCTGTTTTGCTTTGTGTCACCATGCCCATTGACATTTCCATTTGCGGGAATCATGTTACTATGTGACAAGACATCACGTGGCGGACCATTCCCCTCTACGCCACCATGTGCGTTACCCTTTCTGTTCCATTCGAGCTTGCGTTACAATGCACGCCACTGTTAGTGCTTCTGTTTGTGTTGCTGTTCCTGTTACTATGTCACAAGACATCATGTGGCGGGAGCGCGGGGCTCTCCAGCCGCTGCATTACATTCACTATTTCTCGTTATCATTCTCAAAAAGAAGGGAAATTAGAGGCAAAAAATGCCATTTAATGCATCAGTTAGGGTTGTTCCACAGTGACAAAAGTGAGGAAATCGGTGTTAGGGTTGAAAACCCCTGGATTTAACCCACCCCCCAACTGGCATTGGGGTGCGCACTAAGTGTTCGGTCCTAACTCACCCCATTCTCCTATACTTCTGCTGCTTTAAACATGTGTTGGGTGAGAGTTGGAGCCAATGACTCTAATGCACACACCAATGCTGGTTGTGGGGTGGGCTGGGGTCTAAGGGGTTTTTCAACCCTAACACAGAATTTCCTCACTTTTGTCACTGTGGAACAACTCTAACTGATGCATTAAATGGAGTTTTTTCCTCTAAAATATATATATATATATATATATATATATTATGGTAGGACGGTAGTGCTGCCATAGTTAGGGTTGAGGAGCCATTTTAAGGTTACAGGGTCAAATTTTGCACCTTAATAACTTTGCCACCATTCAACAGATTTCATTAAAATTTGGTATGCATTATTGGGCATCTTATTTCTTGGGATTTGCCAAGTTTTGTACTGGTTGGGTATACGGCTGCGGAATTATTAAGCGCCAATGACATGTGCATTTACACTTTTTTGCTAATTCTTTGCTCTCACCTGCAGGTAGCACGGTTTGTGCAACCAGTCCAAAAGCATCAGGGAACATGTGGCTAGGTCCCTGATGTGCCTTTTGAAGATTTTGTGAAAAAATATTAAATGGTTCAAATGTTATTCAAAAAACAAGTTCCCATTATAAGTCAATGGGAAAAGTTAACAAAAAGTGTGAAAGTGTCGTACATGCAGTTTTTAGTGTCACAAATGACCTCAGTAGTATTGTGAGTCAGCCATTTTTTTTTCAGTTAGTGATCACAGAAATGCTTGACATTTAAATTTGGGACCCTCTAGGGACACAATTCTTTTCGTGTTCATCTAGTTGGACCCTGAGGATGCTAACCATGTCTTTATTTTGGGGTTAAACACCCCAGAAATATGTTTTCCAAATTTCTGGAAAAAGTAGTGTCACAAAGTAGTGTTGCACTCATGACACTTTCTGAAAATTTGTGAAAGGTGTCACAAATTGCGACACTATTTTTCCAGGCTATGGCCAAAATAACAACACTTCTTTGCCACTCTGCTGCAAAAGAACGGTTTGGTCTTTAGAGCTGAAATTTGGACGGAAGGCAGCCAACATCTCACAGTTGTGCCGTTTGGTAGTTTGGTGAAAAAATATTCTATGGCTCCCAAGTTACAGTTCTCCGAAGTTGATGTTTTTTCCCATAGACTAACATAAATATATATATATATATATATATATATATATATATTTATGTTTAAGCAAAGTTATTGAGGCTGGAATGCACTTTAAGTTTATAAGTTCTTTGTTGACTGAATATAACAGTGTGAGCTAGTAAAGTAAAACTTCTTCAGCCTTCCCTCCAATACCAGCTGCTTGTTCTGCCATTGTAATTCTCTATCAACTGAGAAAGATCACCTGTCTGGCAAGGGAATATAATTCAATCACTGTGTTCACTTAGTTACAGGACTGTCTTATACCAAGACTACTAAATTTGTTAAATCATGCCTAATTGTGTCTGCTGTTGTTGTTCTATGTACTATTGTGCAAAACTACTAAACTGATGTCCTATTCCTCTGTAAACAGTAATGTCACCAGATTATTTATTTATTTATCTAAGCAGTTTTCCAGTTAGCACATACTGAGCTGATACTAGCTGATTTTCACATGCATCCCATCAAAGCTAAGCAGTACAGTGCAATAAAGCATGACAGTAATGGAAAAAAATCAAATACACTACATTGCAAGTCATAACTGCAATGAAACAAAATGAGTATGTATACAATATAAATGCTTTGCTATCTGACAATATTGGCAATAAGAACATTAAGCAAAAATAATGACAGCTGAGTACATAAATTAGATACAGGACAAAGAACCTCAGTGCACAAGCGCTGAAGCAAAGGTTACCCCAAAGGGTATGGGCTTGGAAGCCAAGTTTCAAAGAAATACAAAATCACACATACCCCCATAATGCAAAACATCATAGGCTGTATATGCAAATCACCACAGAATATTATGCCGGTTCAACTTTAAGCAGAAATGCATGGTTCCGAAAGGCCTCTCACACAGTCTGCAAAGGGTGCTAACAGAAGACACATACATGTGTTTCATCCTACCAGGACTCATCAGTGTGCCTCATCTGTCTGACACCCCAGTGGAATGAACCAGCTACCCAAAGTCTATCTGGGTCACATGTGCAAAATTTAATGTGCATTGTAGATTAATAGTGGTAAAAAATAATATGCCCAAAACCATAAATAAACAATTTTAAGATTACCAAAACTTGGCAGAAGTGAAATGGTTACTGGAATTACATGCATGGGTTGTATGATCAGAGGAGAGCTTTACAAGTGGAGGAAGAAGGAGCAGAGTGAGTAAGAAAGAGAGGTTGGACCAGAAGTGGGAGAACACAAAGGCGAAAGCTGAATGAACTGCAGGTGATTTCATATGGGTGAAGGAAAGAAAATATGGGTTAGAGTTACGGAGGCGGTAGGGGATAGGAGGGACAGAACTGAGATAAGAGGGTAATGTTACATTCAAGTAAGTGAACAAACATTTTCATATAGTTGATGTCAAGTGTAATAGGTCTCTGCCAACAAAGAGTCTCTTCCCCTTCTGAAATTTGAGCACTGATATATCTATTACAAAATATCTAATATTCAGAGCCAGTAAGTAACCAGTTGGTGATGTAACTGCATGGCAGTTTGTGTGATGAACACTGATTTCTTTGTTCATACATGCTTAACAGCACCCCCATCTATACATCTATTTTGTAAAAAAATCGATAAGATACAGTAAAACTAATGTGATTGGTCAAATGTGACCATGCCTGAACAAACTTCTGCTTAGCATGGAAATTAGGCTGCCTTGGGTAGTTGAATGGGTTCAGACCCTTATAAATTAGTGCCTTGCACAGCACATTGATCCATCCCTGCTAATGATTCCAGTTGGGGGGACCTGGTGGACTTAGAACTGTGTCTAATCTTAAATTACTTTGTTTTTATGATTGTAGTTATATCAGCACAGCAGTACAAGTCTTAAAAAACTTTCTAAATCTCAGTACCTTGTTTTAAAATAATGAGTAGAGATATTTTTGAATGCCAATAAAGCACACTAAGGTGGGCATAATTGTGTGATAATTGCACTTCTAGACAGTGTTAAGCACTCAGCATCAAGTCATACCGCATTTCTTGAGGCATACAGTTATTAAAAAAATTAGACCCTGTTTTGCCTTTCATTGCTTAAAAGTATTTGTCCGTTTGCCCATAAAAGGCATTTTTAGCCATAGATAAAATGGAAGAAGATTGAAAAAATTGTTTTGTTGCACTGTACTTGGTAACTAGAAATGTATTCACTTTTCTTTAGTAACCATTACAGTTTACAAGTGAACAAGAATAATGAAGAGATGTAGAGTATTAATGGGATATGATGGCACTACATGCAATATAAACTATGTTTTAAAACCTGAAATTAAATTTATAAACTTTTTCCCTACTCTCTTCATCCTCCTACCCACAGACTCAGAACACCTTCAACCTACTGCTAGTGCCACCATCAATCCAGGGCCTCTTGCCAGGGAGCTGGTGCTCCTGGAAGGAGCAAAAATGTTGTTGGCAGCAATAGTGTTTCAATAATGCCTTCAGTTTTATTTTAGCGAGGGGCTCTGCCACCCTTACCCCTTAGACTGAAGTATTCTTATTCCAGGGGAGGGGGGATCATGGAGAAAGTTAAAATATGTGGGGCCATGGAATACTGTTTCCACTGCCCTGTGTCAAGGAAACAAAGTCCTGAGTGCACAAAATTGTTGGAGACCAGGATTTTAACCCTGGTCTCTACTGCTGCTGGTTGAGCTGCTCTGTGCCCTAGCCCTCCACACCACAGGCACAGCTCGGCCAGCCTCCTGGATCCTGGTGCTCTTGTTTGTGAAGAGCACCATGGACAGTGACCTGGAGAGAGCTTACTGAAAGCACTGTAAATCCCTTCTTGCTGTCCATGCTAGCACTACATGAACTAGCACTTTCTAGACTGACACTATTCATGCAGCGTTATTCTAACCAGGTACCCTCCTGGAGCCCCCCAGCACACCATGAGGCTGGAACTCCTGGGAAAGAGTTGGCTTCTGCTCTTAGGTTTTGATCCCATGCAATCCAACCAGTTCCAATAAGATGAAGTCCTGGAACTGGATCTTAGGCCCAAGAACAGAGATCAGATATTGGATTTGGGGGACAGGTGATGTATCATCATTGTAACTAGAGGCTTTTTTCCCTTTACTTTGGTCCAAGGAGACACGGCCATACAGTGATGCCTGTGATGTTACATTTGCACCCAGTGTGCCAGCATCCACTGATCTTACACTCTGATTTTGGACTCCCGTTCACCTCACCCATAGCCACTGCTAGACATCAGGTAAGAACCAGGAGCCACATCCTCTCCCAGAGGAGGAGGAGGAGGAGGAGGAGAAGTACTGTCTCTTGGATGCTCAATTTTCCTTTTCTGGTAAGCCCTCTGATACTCCAGGCTCATTCCTGAGCCCAGTTTGTCAGCTTTGCAAGCAGTAGCACTACCACTGCACCAGCTGACCATCATTGAATTTATAAACTTAACAATAAGTATACGCACAGTCTGGTGAGCTCTATCAAATCCAGATCATAACTGATGACAAGGTACTATCTGCTTCTTTAGTTCTTTAACATGGCTAGATTTCACTGCTCCCTTCTTTCACCTCAGCTTGGCAAAAACAAATTATACCATCGCACTGATGGAAAATGCATAGTCCTCATAGAATACGTATAATCCATTGATGCTGCTGAATTCACAGATGGTTGCTAAACATCCCTACCTCTACACTACCCAGGTCTTTAAGGCTCTCAGGAACTATCTGAAATCAAATGCCATCACACTTTGTCATATCCTATGAACTATCATAAAGGACTCATGGCACTACAGGGCTGCCTTGAGTTAGCTGCATGCTTCCTCTGGTCAAGTTACTATAACTGTAGGTCTGTTCATCCCAGGCCATATTACTTGATTACACTAAATACTTTTCTATATGGATCCTCCATTGACCTTTGTGGAGAGCAGTAGAGCACCCTCCATACTGTGATATCAGTGCCTGGCAAAGTGGTGTTCCCTCCTGGGCTCACTTAGAAAATACTGTCTCATGGCTACCACTATTATTTGCCATGTTTTGTTTTTCAACACATCTTTTTGTGAGATTTGACGTGGTTTACAAATTCAGTCAGGTTCTTGATAAAATTATATTATTGACCTATGCTGCCTGAGTAGACCAGCCATGCATTATCCTTGCAAGCAAATTTTGATCCAAATGACTACTTTTTCAGAGTATACAGGCACTGTTTTGACAAAACTGCATATACTGAACACCATCATCTGGTACTGTACATTCATTTATTATAAGGATTTATGGTTTAGTAGTAAATATATTCCTACCTGGCTGAAGCCCCTTCCCCAAACCCTTCAGACCTCAATTGGCAAACACCCAGCTCCATCACCAACTCAGTAATGTGCCAGATCCTAGGACTGGGTTCAGGGCAAGGTTAATGCAAGGTCAAAACCATAAGATGACCCTGAAGAAAAGCTTTGAGGGAAAAAAATGTGTATATATATATATATATATATATATATATATATATATTTACTTGTGGATATATCATGTCCGGGGAAAAAAAAACAATACATTGTGAACTTGTCATTACTCAGACATCTGTCATCAACTGAACAATGAGGACCATTAAAGGTGTGAACACTGTGATCCTGTCGTTACTCAGACATCTGTCATCAAGTGAAAAATGAAGACTATTAAAGGTGTGAACTGGACCCATGTGTAGAGATGTTGCAAAATTTTATTTTGCCTGCAAAATTGCAAAGAAATCAGTAATTTTGCCATGCAAAATATTTCATGAAATTGCAGCGAAATTTCACATTTTCGCCCACATCCATATATGGCCATTGTGTGAATGTATTGCCCTCCCTGATGTCTAGTGGCCCCCCTCCAGGATGATCACTGACTGAATTAAAATCAAGAGAAACCCTCACCCATCACCCTGAGCTCTGGCCCCCAATATTAGCAACAAAAAACAAAACTATTCCCATCCATGTCCATGGTGTCTAGTGGTCGGTCGCCTCCCCCACTAGACACCAGGAACAGAGGTGGAGTAGGAGGAATATTTTTTTTTTTTTTTAAGGATTGGGGGCTAGTGGAGAAAACAAAATATTTTGCCCGTGGGTGTGAAATTTCACCCGCTACCAGCAAATTTCACCAGTTCAAGAGCAAAATTTCACCCGCACAAAGGGTTGAAATTTTGCATTTCACCTGACGAAATATTTTGTGAAATACGTAAATTCCACAAAATATTTTGCCCACCAAAATTTTCCAATTTCACACAACACTACCGATGTGAATGGCAGAATTCAGATAAAATTATAATATTGTTTTTGTGAAATTTTGTAAAATGTTCATGAAGATTTCACAAAATTTCACCAAAATACAATTTTAAGTTATTTCCATCTATTTTTAAAACAACTCTTTCTCATGTTTCCAAATGTAGTCTGTCTGTAGCTCCCTGACACCTGTATGTGTGTGCCAAGGTTCAGATCTCTAATATTAAAAGGGGTTTTGTTATAAGAATCCACATATTCAGAAAGTTTTACCTTAAATTTGGAAGTATGAAAACTGCAAAATTATAAACTACTGTATCTTTAAAACTGGAAAACTCAATATACCTGAATGTATTGGGTTCATAGACCCTAAAAAAAGAAGCTGTGTCTGTGCTAACCTTTCAGCCTCTTGTTTAAAGGATACCTATGTTACTGTATAAGCAGCTAAAAACTGTGAACTAACATTAGTGATTAAGTGTCAAATTTCATTAAGTTGTGAAATCTGTAATATAGTGTATGATGGAAAGTGATTGTGTATGGAGATCTAAACACCATAGAAAGTTCTTCTGCTGCAGCAGTGATGCCCTTACTAATGCAAAATAACTATTCATTCTGCGTTAGTAAGGATGTTACAATACAAGCGACCCCATCAGCACTTGTCATTGGTCAGTACTGAGTGGAGAGTTGCATGCATGTTCTGACCAGTGGGCAGTTGCTGGTGAAGTGCAGTTAGTGTAAATGGAGAGTCTTGGTGCCAATTTTTTTTTTAAAAAGTAAGTCAATCTAGACTTTCTTGTAGTGATCATATCCCACCATATACTACATAGAACAGTGTATGGGAAACTATACACAACAAGGCTGATCTTCCCCCTCATGGATACCATGATGACTGAGGGACCTCTCGAGCTTCAGTCTCGAGGTCATCAGTCATCATGGTATCTACTCGGGGGATGAATATCTGCATTGAGTACAGTTTCCCATACACTATCCTATACTTTTTATAATTTTTTGAAACCATATGCATGAATTTTTCCCCACTGTACACATAACCAACCTGGAAGTAGAATAGGAAAAGATGGATAAGTGGTAATAAAGTTGGAATCATGGAGAACTCCATTGTAACAGTAGCAGGAGAAATAGAGGGACATTGCATGAAAATGATGCTAGTGCAGGTAAAGGGACTTACTTGCCTTATGCACAAATCTAAAGGGTGTGATCTAAAACCAGGCACTAAAGCTAGAGGGAGGATTTGACTATTTGTTGACATAACCAACTGCATAATGGATTTTGGAGAAATAAATGACCAAATATTATACATTGGCAGGAAAGAATCCTGGCTTCTGATTGGTCAATTGGCCATCATAACAGAGATGTTATCCTGGCATAACATCCCTGCTGATTTTTTGCCTTTGTTATCCATTCTTCTCTTAAGAAACAAAAGTATTTTTACATACTAACAAAAATGTTCTTTAAAATTATTTTTTTATTCTGTAAAAACAAGGCATTGTATAATAAGAATAATGCCCTCCAGAGTGGATGTTATGCTGAGATAACATCCCTTCTCGGGTGTTGGACACCCTCAGTTGGTGGCCTCGGGCCCAACCATCTGAGGTGGGATGTTATCCCAGCAAAACACCCACCATGACAGGCATTATTCCTTCAGTAATTTGTAACTTTACGTTTAAATTACTAAACCAAATCTCTCAAGCTTTTTCAGATTCCAGGATCAATTGACATGGTCCACACATGTCATGTTTAAGGGGTATACCTGCAATAGAAACTGACCCACAAACACCTACAATTTTCCAAAAAGTTCACAACAATTCACAAATAATTGAACTTTAAATTATGAGAGCCTTTGACTTAAAATGTACTTCAGTAAATCACATTATATTTAACAATTTTAGGACCCTTCAAAAAAGATTATTTACGCACATTTTCAGGTATCTGGCTCCAATGGGATACAATTTCTAAGAAAAAAAAATATCAGGAAATTTTTGCAAAAAGTAGAGTGCCAGATTTTAAGCTCTCATGCCCTCAAGACTACTTAGTTAAATATCTTGACATTTGGCAGCTTCTTACTGTAGGACTTCCTAGTGCAAATTGGAATGTCATTGTTCTCATCTCTTACTGTAAGAATGGATGAGTTATGACCAAAAATATTTCTGCAAAATTTCACAAAATTCCTGACATTTTGCAAAAGTGTGTATGTTTTTCAAGAAAGGGGAACTGGTCATTTTTCCCAGCCCTAGAGTATTCCAAAAGGCACACAACATTGCAGTTTAAACTCATAACACAATCTGCTTCCGGACAGACCTTGAATAGGTAGTTCCTGTTGTTATTTAATGTAATTTAGAAATATACACTGAAAGTTACATTTTTTCAAAACTTTTAAACCCAATATGAATCTCATATTTTCTGCATTCAAAAAGCAAGAAATTATTGGGAAGGAGGACCCGCACATGCTCAGTCCTTATATTTCTGATGTGGGAAGCTGTGGATGATGCAACACAGGAATTTACTTACACTGTAATGGACATGGAGCCCAGATTAAGAATAAGAACCCAATAGTTTCTAAAGCTCATAAAGGGCAATGCCAATAAAATGTTATAAAGACTACTGCTCCTATTACTTCCATTTTTGTTCCAGACTCTGCTGGTTAATTCTTTATTCTGCAGGTAACAGTTTCCCATTACCAGAACTGTTCCCCTGCCTGCAGATTTACAGTTATACAATAGCAAGAATCTGATTGGTCAATCTGTGCTTGTTGCAGTGACGTTATCTGAGCACAACTTCAAAGCATCAAGTCAGTCCAGACATTCACATGACCATATAAGAAACTGAGTTATCCTAACATTGAAAAAGCAGCCACAGCCTCATTTACCAAGAGAGTTTGATATCTTGCGATTCCAAGCTTAGTTTTATATAAAAACCTTATTTACTTATATTGCGGGTGACAAAAATATTTGTCATGGCCAAAACATTTCATAGCTGGGCAGAGAATAGGTGTCAGAACATCTCCTTTTTATTGTGGGAACATCTCTTTTATAGTATCTGTTTTACAGGTTTTTTTATATGAGTAAACACACCATAAATGAATGCACTGCATCATGGGTATGCAAATACCCAATGGCCTGGTATCACATAACACACTACAGTGATACCAGACAATTGATTATTTGCATACCCATGATGCAGTGCTTTCACATGGGGAATGTTGCCTAAACAAATAATTAAAACATAAAACTGTACAAATGATACTATAAAATAGATATCCCTACACATTAAAGGGATGTTCCAACACTTATTCTCTACCTAATAGCCATTTACATGTGCTCATTTTTGTCCCCACAATATTAACAAATGAGACCAATTTTATACTAGCAATAATACACTCCAGAGTGTGGGTTGTGATGGGATAATCTTGCTTCTATGGTAGTGGATGCACTTGGTCTGCAGCCTTATGACCAACCACCCCAGGCATGAGGTTATCTCAGCACAACCCACATCCTGTCACGCATTATTGCTTAATTTAACCACTCTTAAAATATTCATAGTTTAAAATAAATGATGAGGTTACAGGTGCAATCTTTTTTTTCAGATTACTGAATTTTAGAAGAGGTGGTCAATTAAGTTACTAAAGAAAAGATCAAAATATGTCCATGATTATACTTATATCCCATGACATCATTCAAATTAGTATTTGCAATGTCCTGCTGGAAGGTGGTGATGCAGAAGCCTTCAGCTTCAAAATGTGGGTAAGATGCCTTAATCCATGGCAAATACAAAGGGGTGTGGGGTATAAACAAACTTCTCAAACAACTGCTGCTTGCTTAACAAATTGTGATTTATTTAATCTCATAAATGTGTTGACCCCAGTCTTTCACCAGAAATTATGACTTCTTCAGGAGTCTGCTTTTCTTTGCTGCATCACCAAGTGTTTACATTCAGCCTCAAATATTTTTTGATTGTTATTTATTAAACTAACTGCATGCTGAACATCTCTTACTGCTCATAGGTCAAATCTCAGTTTCACTATATAGGTTTTTAGGTTTCATAGGGCTTCTATCTCTCAGGGTGCAGTCTTAATTCAACCCTGTCTGGTTTGTCTCCATATCAGGACAAATTGGAAACACTCATTCTGCTGGGATACATAATAAATGGTAAAGAATAGGGTAATCAATGAGGATCCTGAGCATACTAACACCATCATTCTGGCTGTCACCAGTTTCTGGTCTACTTTTACCTTTGTTACTCACCCTCCAACCTTCCACAGCACCATGCACCTACCCACATACCCCCCTATGGACTCACATGCATTCCAGCAAACTTCCAACCATGTGCATAGAAGTAAGCCACCTGGCCCAGTGGATAAATGGTGCAATGAAACATCTACCCTCCATTGGCTAGAACATGCTGTCATGGGTAATTCTTTCCCAGCCTTAGCTTTTCAGCACAGGAGATCTGAGTCTGCTCCTGAATTTTGGTCACCATCTCAGCAGTGTTATGTACTGCTGTTGGACCACTGGGCAGAGTCTGAGATTTATATGAGCCCTTTTCTTTAAAGATTTATTCAATAGGCACACAATAGGGAGAACTTTTTGTGGATAGAGGCCTAAGAATGAAAATACAGTAGATATTTAAACATTTCAATATGCAGCTTGGCTGCTCCTGAATTGCTGAAATAAAAAATAACTGGAGAGTGCCTTCCCAGAATATTAATGGACATTAACAACATTTCCTGGAGACTCTAGGCAGTCAATTTCAACGCCCCAAAAGTTATTTGAAATTTGCAGCAGCAACACATTGTTCATGCACATGATCTGAATATGTTCAGGACTTTGAATTCTGAAATATGTTTTATACATACTGAAATTATGACTGTACAGATTTATAAAATGGATGAGAAAAATTAGTAAACATGCTTTCTCCAGATGAGATAAAACACATCACATGACTTTGCATTATCCCACATAGACTACATGGCTGCACCTTTTTCTATTTTTCATCCCCTTCAAAACAATTTTGGCCATTTATTAAGATGGATCCTCCACTAAAGGCTGTGTGGTAATGTTCTGATAGTCATATGCCTTCGGTGGTTGATCACACTAGGCCTACAGCTTTATGCCTCACAACACACTCCAAGGCATACATATATCAGAGCATGACTACATGCCCTGTAGTGGATTTCCTTTTATCTATTTATTCAACATATGTTTTAGGATATCAGCACAGATAAAAAAACAGTATCTCAGACTGACATAAAAGCTATCATTGATAGCTCCATCTTCCTGTATGTCATAGTGATATCTCCATGTTTCTGTACATCAGAGTGATATATCCATGTTCCTATATGTCACTGAATTTGGAACAGGTTGCAGTTGTCATTTTCCTTCAGCACCACTCCACCTCGCATAGTCGTGCCACCTGGACACCATGCGAGACAGCAGTTGTCCTCTGTCTCCCAGAAACACAAAAGTGCCCACAGATGTGTCAGTCATGCAATCAACAAGTGTGATCCCAGTGTAAAAATCATTTCTCAGAAAAGAAAAGGACATCCCCAGACATAGAGAGTCTCTGAAACAGTTTGGGTTTCAAAATAGAAGAAAAAGTGTACAAGGTGAAGTGCTAAGACAACATGTTGAAATGTTTTTCTATCACTAAAAATCTACCTGGTCAGTTTATTTATGTAAATTCAGTTGTTCTGTGGTGTTAGTCAGGGTGTCTTTCTAGATATATTTACTGTGTTCAATGGAGTTATCTACTGCCATTTTGAAACTTGAGAATCGCAGTGACCAGTTGAGCACTGGGCATCTATTATGTCATGGCCTCCACTCTCAATTACGGTCTGATCATTCAGACACTGATTTTAATGGTGCCAACTAAACATCATAACTTTAACAGTAACTATTGATAATTTTGGCAGTGATAATGTATCACAGTTCTACATGTTGAGTAAGTAATTAAGAAAAATACTGAGCTACATAAATCAGTTCTGGGCTAGATACAAAGATTTTTTTTTTCCTGTCACCTATCCCAACATCGACTTTCAGATAGGGCTGTCAGTGTTATCTGATTTAGCAGAGGCTGTCAATCTCTGCTGCTAGTAGTGATCATGATATGCTGCTTTATGAAAATGTTGATTATTCAGAGAATCGTTTAACTTGATTTCACAACTGTATTAAAGCTATGTATTTTTTAGGACCTATTATGTTAGGCTGCCTTGTATCTCATGCATATGGCATGTTTCATGCCCAGAACATATGTTCCATAAACAGAACATGATATGGTTTCACTGAAGATATTGGGCAGGATTCACAAAAAGTCCAAGAAAAACCATGCTGTGGGTAAAACATGATGCAAGTGTGTTGTCACTTGCAGATCTGCAAGTTGCCACAGTTTTACCACAGCTGTGGGTATTCACAAAGGTGGAAATGGGGAGCAACCAGCTCCATGATTTATGGCCGCTTGTGTGTGGTGTTACCTGGGAAATCCCCACAGCTGCAAAAAAACTGTTATGGTCAGTGGGACTAGAAGTAACAGCTGTGCAAGTGCTGCACTGAGTATAGCAATCTCCACAGCTGCTGGGATTTCAGTCCGCGACTTGCGTTGCAATGTGGGACTTAGTTCTATTTTCTTTTGTGAATCTAGGCCATCATATTTAGCTTCACTCAAGACCAATGATACCAAGATAGATTATATCATATATAGATAGATAGATAGATAGATAGATAGATAGATAGATAGAATGAATGAATGAATGAATGAATGATTTTAGGGGTATGGTCATGCCCCTATAGTTAGGGTTGTACAGGCATTTCTATGTTAACCCCAAATTTTGCACTTTAATAACTTGGCAACTGCTCTTCAAAATTGCATGACATTTTACATGCATGGTCTCATATCATATAGTTCTAGATGCACAAAGTTTAGTTCCAGTTAGATATGAGGAGTCTGAGTTCTGGATAGTGCAAAAAAAATGAATTGTTCAGGATTTTTTCCCAGCAGTTTTGCTAGGTTTTCTGTCAACATGGCTACCACTCACACTGATTGGAATTTTGGCCAAAAATTTTTGGAGTAGAGATGGGATGGCTCACACATGTGCATTTTGCTTGTTTGGTGAAAAAATATAAATCCATTTCAAAGTTATTTAATTTTGAAATTTTGAATAATTGGTTCTGAGCGTGCTTAGCAAGGACTTAAAAATAGCTGTATGAAACAAAAAAAAAAACATTTTTTGTCCCTGGTGTCCAGTGGCACCCCTCACACTCCAATCCCCTCTAATGTTGTTCTTTGTTGCTGTAATAAAGAAAACTGTCCCTTGATGTCATTTTTTCCTTAAACCTACAAAAAAGGCCCCTTGCCAATCTGCAACCTGACCTCTCTCTGGGTACCCATCACCCCACATACCCCACACCCTCACTCACCTGAAAAGGTCCTGGGCTGAAGATCCACTTTCAATATGGAAAACATGACTTGCTGCTGGAACAGACGACTGCAACATGAGAAACTAAGATAAGTGCAGTACAATGTATTTCAATGGGGGTTTCAACTTTGTGGCATATCTTTACCATTTTTTTATATTTTGAACCCACATTATCAATGTGGACTTTTCGGGACCCCACTTTCTGAGTAATGTAGGTGGATTTACACAGTTACTACCCAGAATGTGATTTGTTTAGCCATTTGGCAAAATCACCTTTCAGGCAGGATTTTAAAGTTTTCATCACCTTGTTCATGAGGTGGGGTCATAAGAAGGCTATGATGAAAATGTGGGGAAAATATGTAAAAATGGTAACATTATGTGCATATATTGAAATTTCCCTACGCTTACTCGTAACTTTGGCAATTTTATATATTTTGACCCTAAACTTTCAACATAACCATCTTTTTATACCACCACATGAATGTGACAGCTGTCATTTTTAAAATCCTGGCCAAATTTTGTTTTTGTATCTCCGGTATGTATGGTATTGTGGTGGCGCAAACTCATGTTTTGGTGGGGATTTCAATATTTTCATTATGGGGTTCATGAGCTGACATAATAAGAAGGCTATGCTGACAATTTGATTCCTCTTTTACTACAAATGGAATTGCAGGGCACAGAGCACCCTGCTCTCCAACAGACAAATGATGATACAATTATACTATCTCAAAAGACAGGAGGAACCATTGCCAGTGGATGAACTAGGACTAGTGCATAAGGAGGTTAACGGGGCACTATCAACCTGTTTTGCATCATATTATTTCTAGTTAAAAAAAACACATTTTATGATTGCTTACCTTCTCTAAAATTCATTAATGTTGTTTTGTGTTTTGTCTGTCATCTTGTTTAGTAGGACTGAAATGCATGTTAATGTATATTTAAAAACAACTTTGCTTTGTTTCAAATCTTGAATCTATTTGTCTTGAATACTTCTTAAACATTAAAGGCACCCCTAAACAGTGCAGTTACTCGTGAGGCAGTAGCACCTAAATTCCTACTGCATTATAAGTGGCTAGGCTGTGTTTGAGGTGTTCCTAAGTCTGGGAAAGATGCAGTGGGAGATGATCAAGGAATGTAAACAGACCTGTTTCTGTGTGGTAACACCAGTATGGTGGGCAGTCTGTTTTTCACTTTTTAAAAGAAAAAAAAAAGAATCAGTATCAAACTACTAGCTACATCAGCAATCTTTACATAATGTTAGCAATCATAAAATGTGTTTTTTAAACAAGGGACACTTTGATGCCTAAGGGGGCTGACAGTGTCCCTTTAAATATGATACAAGAGGACATACTATAAGGGTCACCTAGTTGATATGGTACCAATAAACAAATTAAGAAAACATGCTTATATTTCAAAAGCCATACAATTATGGAACCAGTTACCGGGGAATTTGATCCTAGCACCAAACTTGTCCACATTCAAAACTAAATTGGACAGTTACATCTGGGACAGTAATCTTGATTACCACCACTGAGTACTGGGGACAGCAATCATGGGCCTTGGCCTTCTGTTGTCCTAAGAACAACGTATTAACTGAACAATATTAAAAAGTAAAGAAATTATTTGCAAAAAATTGTTTTAATGCACTACTTAGGGTTAAAGCAACACAAGTAAGGAAGTGTGGCATTAGGGTTTCTAACCTTAACACCCCAACACCACCCTGCATGCAGGAATGGGAAAAAAACATTACAGTTTCACCTCTCTTGCCTCTTTGAAAATCAGTTGTGGAGTGTGCCTTGGGATTGTCAAGCCTAACACTCACCCCATTCCATCAATTTATAATCTGAGATGGGTACAGTATATGCAAATGGAGTGAGTGTTAGCTTTGACAATTGCAAGGCACACTCCACGCCTTGTTTTCAAAGAGGCAAGGGAGGTGGAACAGTAATGATTTTTCCCATTCCTGCCTACAGGGTGGGGGTTAGGTGTTAGAGTTGGAAACATTTAATGCTACATTTCCCTACTTTTTTCTACTTTATCCCTAACTAGTCCATTAAAGTGTTTTGAAAGAATATAAAACATATATATATGTGTATATATATATATATATATATATATATATATATATATATATATACACACACACATATATAATATATAAGTTAAAAAAATGTGTTAATATAAGGCGTCAAAGCGACAAAGTTGGGAAATGAGGCATTGGATTTCCTAACACCCAACCTCAAATTCAGTGGAGAGCAGGTGTGGGGTGTGCCTTGGGTTTCTCAAGTCTAACACTCACCACATTTCATCTGTAAATATGGTCAGAAGTGCAGACTTTATGACAGTGGGGTGAGTGTTAGACTTGAGAAGCCCAAGGCACATCCCACACCTGCTCTCCTGCCTGGTTTGGGAGGCTGGAGTGTTAAGGAATCCTTAATGCCTCATTTCCCAGCTTTTGTCACTTTGACTCTAACTGGTGCATTAATTAAGTTTTTTGCAACTTATTTCTATACTTTTTGAGATAGTATAATAGTATCTATATTTTACTCTGGGAGCACAGGGTAAAGGACCCTGTGCTCCCATCAGTCCTTAGATGTGTATATGTGTGTAGCTGTGGAAGCACAGAGCTCTCCAGGCCATGTGATTCCATTTATAGGACAACAGTGACCAAATAGTGAGCATAGCCATCATATTACCCCCACCTCATGTACCTAGTACAGGAAATTTTTGAATCCCCGTCAAAAACATAATTCTGTGCAACTGAAATGCCATTCTGTGCCACAGGTGCAAAAATGCATTCTGGCCAGGATTTAAAAAATGACAGCTGTGACATACATGATGTGGGGTAATAAGAATACTATATTATAAATATGGGGTCAACATATATAAAATGTCCAAAATTATGAGTGTGTATAGTGAAATTGCAATGAAAAGTCATAACTTTGCCATTTTTAATAATTCTGACACCAATTTTTTAACATAGTCTTTTTATATGACCCACTTCATGAACAAGGTCAGGTAAAGTTGTCAAATCCTGCATGCTGACCACAAAATCACCTTTCAGATAGGAGTTTCATAATGACAGTTGTATTGCTAATGAGGTTGGGTCCCCAAAAGGCCATGTTGAAAATTTAGGGTCAAAATGTTAAAAAATGGCAAAGTAATGCATACAAGTTGAAACCCACCTTTGAACTACATTGAACCACATTTACTGTAGTTTCTCATATTGCAGTTGCCAGTTCTTGCAGTAAGACATGTCTTGGCTTGCAGAGTGGCTCTCAAACCTGGGAACTGTTCAGGTGAGTGATAATGTGTGGAGGTGTACTGGAGTGTGTGGGGTGGTGGATAGTGAGTGGGAGGTGGGGCTGGGTGTCTTCTTAGTGAGGGACCATTTTAGAAATAAAACAAGGACTATTTTCTTTTTTATAGGCATGGCAGTGATTGGTGGGTGGGGGTGCCACTAGACATCAGGAATTATTTTTAAAACCATGGGATGGTGATCAGAGGGTGGGGGGTACCACAAGACACCAGGGATTATTTTTAATCCATGGGTACAGCAATTGAAGGGTGGGGGGTGCAACTAGACACCAGGGATAATTTCTTAAACCATAGGGTTGGAAATGGGAGGGTGGGGGGATGCCACTAGACACCAGGGATTATTTTAAAAACCATGAGGACAGTGATCAGTGGGTGAAGGGTGCCACTAGACAACAATGAATCTGTGGAAAATAATGGGCACAGCAATTGGAGGGTAGGGGTGTGCCACTAGGTACCAGGGCTCATTAAAAAAAATGGGAACAACTATCCAAAGAGGGAAGGTGCCACTAGACACCAGGGAAATGGGTAAAACAGTGATCAGTGGCTGTGGGATGCCACTAGGCAAACAGGAATATAAATAATAAGGTGGACAGGGATCAGATAGTGGGGGTGCCACTAGATACTAGGGACATGGGAAAATGGGATTAGCAGCTGTTTGGGTGCCAGTAGACACCAGGGAAGATATTATTTATTGGGACAGTGTGTGTGTGTGGGGGGTGTCACACCACCAAACACTAGGGAAATGGCTGGGTGGCTCACAGCTCACACTGCAGCTGGCAGCACAAGTTCATCTGTGGCTACAGAAGTCAAGAAAATCCACTGTTATAATACAGCTCCACTCACAAAGCTGGGCACCTGGGATTTTGGGTGCCCAGGAAAATTTATTTCTGGCCCTGATTGTGAAAAACGAACATCAGAATCTAGCTAAACGGGACGTGTTTAGCTAGGTTCTGGTGTTTGATTTTTAAATGACAACTTTTTTATGTGTTTTCCATGCTCTTTAGTTTGTGGAAAAAATCAACATAATGGCAGATCATGAAAAAAATAATTTTGTTCCTCACAAAAAAGGATTGCCCCTCATGAAAAAAGAATCCTTTATCATGAGGCCAAAATTCATTTTCGTACCATACATCTATCCTGGAACATGGTCTTCCTATTGAAAATAATGGGAGCTTAAAATTTGAGCAACTTTGCAATAGATTAATATTTTTTCACCAAACAAATGCATGATAGTTCTACTACCCATGCTGTATCCACCATGAAAAAATCACTCCAAAATTCCACACCATCTAGGGCAAAGCGATGAGGAAAAAACTGCAAAAAGTGGCGACTTTTAAGGTTTTTGCACTATCCAGATCTCAGAATCCACATATCCAACCAGAACAAAACTAACCACATCAAGAGATGTACCCAACAGAACAACGCATGCCAAATTTTGTGCAAATCCATTGATATGCTGCAAAGTTATTAAAGTGCAAAATTTGAGATTTAATATTAAACATGCTACTCAATCCTAATTATAGAGGCACAACCATGTCCCTATAATATGTCTACACAAATATGTAATACAAGCAATAAGCCCTAACAGGATGTGAATTAAGGAAGTTTAATACATGCCAATCGATATAGTAATGCATAAGGCTGAAAGACGAGCTTCCTTATATTACTTGGAAGTGTATTAATATTGTATGATGCACATCATGGAGGGGCATATTACATTTGTAATATGATTCTAAGTAGGTATTGTGGGGAAAAAAATGGGATTCGGCACCTCACCATGCATTTATGCTGATTCAATGCATGGTCAGGAGTCATTTCTCAACCCATGACCTTTCTAGATTCTTTCTTGCCATTTTGTAAATGTGTGTATGTCTGTGTGTGTGGTGTGTGTTCTTTGAAAAAAACTGCAATAATGCAACATTTAGGATTCAGGCTAAAGTGACAGAAGTAGGGTAATGTGGTTTTATGGTTTCCAATCAACCCAAAAATCCCATCTCCTCACCTACAGCAAATCAGGGATGCAGTCTTCCTTGGGGTTGTCAAGCCTAAAGATTACCCCACTCTATACACTCCAGAAACATTCACACCTAGTTGTGTGAGCTATAGGGTTGACATCCACAAGGAAGACTGCACCCAGATTTATTGTCTGGGTGGAGGTGGTGTTTTAAGGTTGGAAACCCTGAAACCACATTTGCCTAATTTTGTCACTTTAGGCCAAACACTAAATATTGCAGTAACACAGTTTTTTTGCAAATAATTTATTTAACTTGTTGAAATATTATAATTATATCCTTATTTGCCTGCCGGATCTCAGGTCCCTTCAGACCCTGCACTCCCATACATCTGTACATTATCAGATAGTGTAACCATATCATTATTTACCTGTGAGAGCACAGGTCCTTCTGGGACAGGTGCTCCCATCCCTTCATATATGCAAATGTGCATGCTGCTGTGAAAGCGCAGGGTCCTCTGCGAACAGCACTTCCACTGGTAGCACAATACCAACCAAAGTGTCACAACAGGATTGTTGTTACACCACCTCATGTACGTTTTTCTGAATAAAATTTAAATACCCACCAAAATGTGAGTCCAAACCACCACAGCATCATTCTATGTCACAGATGAGAAAAGACACTTTGGGCAATATTTGAAAAATGTCAGCTATCACATTCTTGAGGTGGTATAAAAATGCCTGTTTTGAAAATTTGGGGTCAAAATATGTAAAATTAATAAATTTATGAGGGAGCATACAACATTTCAATGGATGTGCATAACTTTGCCATTTTTACTTTTTTTGTTACCCTAAATGTTCAACATTGCCTTGATATCATGCCACCTCATAAACAAGGGCAGTGAAAACTTTAAAAACCCACCATGAAGGTGATTTCATAAAGTGAGCACAAAATTGCCTTTTGAGCCAGATGTTTCTAATTCCATTGACTTCATTCATGAGATGGGATCTCAGAAATACCATGTTGAAATGTTGGTGTCAAAATATGCAAAAATGACAATGATATCCACCAAAGTTGAAAACCCAATTGAAATACATTGAACTACGCTTACCTTACTTTCTCATATTTTAGTAGGTAGTTCCAGCAGCAAGACATGTCTCCCATAGTAGAGTGGATCTTCATCCCTGGACCTGTTCAGGTGTGTGAGGGTGTGTGTGGGGGGTCTAGGAGGTATGGAGTAGCGGGTGCTGAGTGGGAGGTTATGGTAGGGGGTTGCAATCAGCAAAGGACCATTTCTTTTTTGGATAAAAAAAACTGAGAAACCATTTTCTTTATTTCAGTGGAGGATGGCCAGTCGGGGGATGTCACTAGACACCAAGCAAAACCAAGAAAATTAAGGGGAATGGTGATCAGAGGGTGGTGGGTGCCATTGCAGTGTCAGTGGCTCAGTAGGTAGCACACTCGCTTCTAAGGCTGGGAGATCAGAGGGCTGTGGGTTCAGTTCTCACATCTGGCACTTGGGTTAATATCCCAGTACTGACACTGTAGTGCAGCATGAGAGGGGTGCTGCACTTCAGAGGTGCCGTCCTTTGGATGAGACATTAAACCAACGTCCCATCTGCCTGGATTGGTGGTAGTTCAGGTGGATGTTAAAGATCCCATGGCACTTATCGAAAAGAGTAGGGGAATTTCCCTGGTGTCCTGGCCAAATTTCCCTCATTCACTAAAAATGCCACCAACAGCTTAATCAGGTTCAAGGTCAGTTGGCATTCGTCTGTATCCCCCTACCCTGGGTCGTGCCGGAAAATAGGCAGGATTTGTCTAGTGCACTTACCTGGTCAACAAAAACTAAATAAATGAATAAATTAATTAATTAATTAATTAAACACCAGGAAAATATTCAACAAGTACAGGAACAACAATTGGTTGGTGGGGGGTAACACTAGGCAGCCGGGTAAATTAATTAAGTACAGGGATGACAATCAGAGGGGTGGGGAGTGTCACTAGACACCAGGGAAAAAAATTAAGAAATACGGGGATGGCAATCAGAGAGTGGGGAGTGCCACTAGGCACCAGGGAAAAATGAAAATTATGAGGATGATGATCAGAGGGTGTGGGTTCTACTAGACATGAGGGAAAATGTTTTAAAAATTATGGGGACTGTGATGGGAGGGTGAGGTGGTGCCACTAGACACCAGGGAACACTCACAGAATTACTGGAATGGCTTGGAAAAGCATTTTGTTTGTTTAAGGAATAATTTTCTGTATCACATAAAAAAAGAAATAAAATAGTATCCCTTGAAATGAAAAAGAATCAGAAAAAAACTAAGTCTGAAATACTTTTCTGTGACAAGAGATCCTTTTTCATTTGAATAAAAATCTCAAATGAAAAAAGATTCCTTGAAACGAGAAATGAATCAGAAAAATAGCTAAGTCCTGATTCTTTTTCCATATGTAGGGATCTTTTTTCAATCAAATGAAAAAAGTGAAAAGGAGGAACCTGAAAAAAAAACTAAATTCAAAGTCTTTCTACATATCTGGGGCTCCTTTTTCATTTAAATGAAGAGGGCCATAAGGCAAAAGCTGAAGTGAGTAATGAAAAAGGATTCTAAAACTTACAAAAACATATTTTGGTATCAGTTGTGTGATAGTTAACTGCAGAATCTACCTAATGGAGCCTCACTGGGCAAGATACTTTTTTTTTTTCTCTATGCAGGATGTCATTTTTGTGGGGTTTGTAATTAAAAAAAGAAATGAAAAAAAACAGAAAACAAGGCAATGGCAAACAAAAAAGGAAATTTTCCTCACGTAAAAGGATTGGCTCAAACACAAAAGGAGTCTTTTTTGTTTAGACAAAATTCATTTTTTGTTCCAGGATGCTATCCAAAAGACTGCACTGAGCATGCTCAGAAACCAAAATTTTAAAATGTAATAAAATTGGAACTAATTAATATTTTTTCACCAAACCAGTGAAATGCACATCTGTGGGCCAAGCCCTTTCTACTCTGAAAATTTCAGAACAAAGTTCCAAACCATCTGGGGTGCAAGGCGATGACAAAACAAAGATCCAAAAACAGGTATTTTTTACCTTTTTTTGCTATCTGCATCTCGGAATCTGCACATCTTACCAGAGCAACACCTATTCCATAAATAGATCTACCCCCACAGGACCATGCATGCAAAATTTCGTGCAAATCCATTGAACTGTTGTGAAGATATTAAAGTTCAAAATGTGCAGTGTAGCATAGAAAACCCTGCTCATCCTTAAATATAGGGCACTGGCATGCCACTAACAGATAGATAGATACATAGATAGATAGATAGATTATATGTCATATATTCATTGCAAAAAAATTGATTAGTGCCCCAGTTAGGGTTAAACCAATAAAAGTGAGGAAATGTTGTATTAGAGTTTCCAACTCTAACACCCCACCCTCAACTGCAGGCAGCAAAAAGAAAAACAAATACAGTTTGGCCTCTCCTGCATTTAGGCAAATCAGTTGTGGGTTATACCTTGGGGTTTCAACCATAACTCTCACCCCATTCCATCAGTAAATAAGTTGAGATGTATAGAGTATATGAGAATGATGTGACTTTGGAATGGATTATTTTTTTTTTTTCTCATCAAACCAGCAACAGGCAGTACTGTTGGCAAAGCCCTTTTCTACCCTGAAAATTTCAGACCAAAATTCCAAGCTGTCTGGGCACTAGGCAATGACAAAAAAAACTGCAAAAAAAAATAATGATTTTTTTCACTTTTGTCACTGTCTGGATATTGGAATCTGCACATCTGACTCGAACCAAACTTTGCAAATAAGAAGAACTACCCCCCCCCCCCAAAAAAATGTTGTGCAGATCCATTGAAAGGGTGCAAAGCTATTAAAGTGCAAAGTCTGAGGTTTAACATAGAAACCACTGCTTAACCCTGACTATAGTTGCATTGGAGAATGTGTTGTCTTTTATTGAGCCAACATAACCATTGCCCATTGCTATTGCAGTGCTCACATTTTAGGAGTCTCTAGATTTCTTCACTGGGTGGTTCATTAAGGTGCCTATCATTGAAATGTCGCTAACACAGGTAATTATAAACATTGGAAGTCATAGGAAAGTTTTGAAAAATATTTCTATTAATTCTAAATGGGCATATGGCTTCAGCATACAAACATTTTTTTTTGTTACTTAGCATACTCAAATTATTTCTCTGACATCCTGATTTTAATTGGATTCAGCATGGAGTCCTAACTACAGCATCTGCTCCCACATTACAAATGCATATATGATTTTAAGAATGCAGGAAGAAAGGCAGAATTTTCCAGTATCTGCATCTTTCTAGCAGGTGCTGGAACAGCTATGCCTCAGAATATAAATATTTAGCTACCCATACCATCATTTAAGACATTATAGTACCCTTAGGTGTTTGACAGCCAGGGCATGGAAATCAGAAGTTTCTATTTGTATTAGTAGTGCAGATGCATATACTGTACCAAAAACAAGTGATTATTTATGTTACATTTGCATCAAACAGATGGCAAGATGCCCCGCCAGAAAAAATATCTTGTTTTCTAGAAATCCTATGGTATAGCATGGTCTAAAATGTGCCTTAGTTAAAGTGCAGTTCAACTGGATATACAGATGCTAGCTTTCAAAGAATAGATACTGCCGGTACAATGTTTTCACAGTGCTGGAATGTTCATAACTAGTGGAGAATAATTATTCATGCAGCAGGTAGGTAATAATAGCCACTGGCATTGAGGGTTACCCTTTTACACACTCAGGCACATATGACACAAATATGCAAGGCCCCCTGTTTTTTGCAGATCTGCAGCATTCAGCGATTGCTGCAGAAATTAAGACCTGCCACAGAATTTGGATCTGGTCGCAGAAATTGCATAGAAATTGCCCCAGTAAGTTAGACAGAGACATACACCACTCCTTTCTATTGATTCCTTGGCTTGCTTGTAACTTATAAGTAAAATTTGCACCCAACCATCTTAGCCTCTCAAACCATCTCCAACCAGCCCTGAGAGTCCCCCTTGAGTCATCCTATTTTTTTATATTTCACCCTCTTTTGGTAAAAGGTTGTGTGATGATCTGTTGCCTTTTCCTATCACAGTTAGTGGGCCAGAATGCTTGTTTTTTTATCCCAGTAGTGCTTTTTGGGGCCCACACAAAGACATACTGGGGCACTAATCCCACATTTCAACCTAGAAGTAATAGGAAGAAGCAGTGGATTGTCCAACAGTGTACACCCAAAAAAGGGTGCCAATCAATTGACTGACTTAATGAGGTTCTGGGTGGAATGACTTTGGGCCTAAGATACAGGATAGGTATTTCTTGCTTTATGAGGGGGCAGAATAATGTAAAAGAGGAGACCTTACAATACTTTTGAGGGAGGAAGGATCACTGTACAGTGTTGGGCTGGACAATGATATGCATTTATATCTACAAGGCCACTCAATGACATTCTCATGGCTGGTTAAGAAGTTGGTAGGGCTCAGATGGGTGTTGATGGGTTTGACCTGTTCTAAAATCATTACAGGGCAATGGGCAAAGTGCTGGCTGGGTGAACTAATCTGCTATCCTTATGAGGTTTAGACAAGGCCACCTGTTTACCATGATTCCACAGCCACAGAGCCAGATGCAGAAGTGAGGACCACCCATGGAGATTAGGGCAGCCTGTAGAGATGTGTGCTGGCCACAAAAGTACTGCAGAATTCACTGACATTGGCAGGTCTACACTCTTTCCAAGGGGGTAGAATGTTTGTAATTTCCCACTGCCCAGTCTGCTTCTTTTGTCCATGGATGCTTTCCTTTCAAGGCTGGACCAAAACAGTAATGGGTTAATTACAGCCTGCAAGGGAGGGAGGGGTGTGACTGGCCCTGGCTGAGCTGAGCAGGAACAATCAATTGGGAGCAAATTAATTATTCAACAAGCCCTTTGGCTATGATGATCCAAGCAGCCCAACCCCACTGTTGTGATTAGTTGAGGGGTGGAGGCAGATCCACAGGCTTTTCAAAAGCCATGCAATAAACTTTGTTTTCCAGTGGATCTTCCCAATCCCCAGTTGTTTTTTGACTATTCAGAGGAAGACTCTGAACAACCAGCGGCAGTGGTTGTGATCAGGCATTGGTGGTGTGGTGGCAGCACAGCACAGCAGCATTTGTTTTGGAGGACAGCTGAGGTGAGGACACATCTGATCATCATTTAGCCTTCAGGACACAGGAGCACATCGGTGGCAGCAGTGGACCCACAGTCACCCTTACCAGCAGAAGCAGTAAAATTGCACCAGAGGACGATCCACCGTCCAACCATGACTTGAGCCTGCCTGACTACAAACTCCATTTGTTTGTGTCCACCAGACAGGACAGCAATGGCTGGCAGTGGCCAGACACTTCGCAAGGTTCAGGAGAGAGGGACTGAACCAATCGAGTAGGGCATCAGTGATGCTGGTGCAGGCAGCCAGAGCCAGAAATTTGTCAATGGGTAGGGAGAACTTACTGATTGCTTTCTAGCTCCCCTTTTATGCTCTACCTCTAACAGAACACCTCATCTGCATAAAAACTGAGCACTGTACCTGTCAGTCAATTGACTCAGCAGTCTGGCTACAGACATACTGGAGCCTGGAATCTTCCCAACTCAGACTCTGCTTGCGCTTCTCCTTTAACTACAGTACTTACTTACTGGACTCAAACATGGCTGGGGTGAAAGGCTGGTTACAGCTACACTGTGTATGTTACATATCCCAATTTTGTAAATTAATAAACACTGCATTTTGCAAGATACAAAGCATACATACGCCCTAGTTACTGAACAATTATATTTTAGCCTTTAGGTTAGGTATAGGACAGGATGACAATGTGTATAGCACTTAGTTATCACCTGGTGTTTGTGACATTTTCAGCAGTTGTAAGGGTGCTCAGGATGTATTCACATGGATATCTGGAAGGTACTAATGGTTCATAACTCATTAATGTTATCTGGAAATGAATGTTAGTGGATCGGGCAATCAAATGGGAGGGCTTTATCACCAAAGCATTATTTGTTCTAGGGACACTGATCAGGTACTTGGAGAGCAATGTAAGATGATATGCTTAATTTTTCATTGATAAATTGCTAAAATAATTGGGATACAGGTAATGAATACATATGTAGATATGGGAAACCCATTTGATTCCCCTTCTTTTCTTGGCTGGGAGAATGTGTAGGCAGTTGCATGATATACAGTGCTAAATCAGCCTTTTGCAGCCCAGGATGGCCCTCCAGATATTAAAACTTATATAATCTGGTCAAGTAAGCTGAGGGGGCTTACTGTTCTTTAAGCTTTACTCCCATACCCCAAAGCAAGGAGAAGAAATCAGCAGGGGGACAGTTTTCTTGTTCTTTTGTACTAATACTAAAACAGTTGTGGTTATGATACCATAAGCCAAGTTGTTGATGTGTACTTTTGACAGATTTTGAGATGTGTTCACTGAATAATAATTCCAGGTACAACCATAGCCGGATGTACAGTATCAGTATTTGAAGTTTGTAATGTTTTCCTGGTGAGTTATGTTGCCTGTGTGATGAATAATAAGCTTGGTGGCATTCAGAAGCAACCTGTTTCAAGTTCATGTTCAAGTTTATTGAAGGGAAACAATTCCATTGAGTGGGTTCATTAGCAAGGAAGTCCCTTAACCTAGTAATCTAGTATACATAGCTACAATATGTAGTACATAGTTAAACATCAATGAAAACAACAATAATATGAACACAAGTAACATCTATATATATATATGTGTGTGTGTGTATATATATACATATATATATATATATATATATATATATAATATGTAATATTGGATGGTGAAGTTTGCTTTTAACTTGAATTTAATGGTTGCCCAAGGTGTAGGATGCTACATAAACCCAGAGGCGAAGTCTGAGGATTTATTAAAGCATCCCACACCAAAGGCAACCATTAAATTTGAGTTAAAACACACTTCCCCATCTTTTATTTTTTTATAATTGCTGATCAGCAATTGTTACACAACATTGATTTTGATGCTGCCTCACTCATGCAGACACAGATACAGATACAGACACACACACACACACACACACACACACACACACACTGTCTTTCTAAGAGACAGTCCTATTTTCACAGTTGGTATTTTTTCAGCCCCAAAATTGTACATTTACTTTTTACATTTACAATTACTTTTTGTGGAGCACTGTATGTACAGTAGATATTTAGTTTGCGGTGGTGATCGTGCGTACCTTCAGTAGAGACTTTGAGGCCATTATTCATGTGAGTTGTGCTGTGTCACTTTGGAATGATAGGATCAACCAGATATGTTTTATGATTCCGAAAATGCTGTTTTCTTTTGTACAAAAAATCCCGCAAAATGAATAGGTGTCCCAGTTTGGGGGCTCCTTGCTCCACAGGATAAGAAGCTGCCATGTTTGTTGAACTGTTTAGCCCACCTAGGAGGAGTGCAGAGCCAATCAGGATGCAGCTCTTTTATGATTGAGATGGCACATGTTTGCCATTATATCCTGCAGTTAAAACAACAAATTATAACTGGGTCAAGCAATGGGAAAATTGCTGACCAATTATTATAACAGCTTATTTACAAGTATATACAATTATGTACTTTTGCATACAAGAATGGAACCAGAATCATAAGGCAAGAGGGAAATCTTTTGTCTAGCTTAGGGAAGAAAGGTACCAATGGAGGATGATAAGAGGATGAGTAGACAGTTGACGGCAAGGTAGGGATGAGAGATAGTGAGGGATACCAGTAGATTAATAATGGCAGTGACTGGACTCAACAGTTTGTTTGGCAATTAGGGATCTGAAGGCATTTAATGGAATTAATGAATTGAGCTTAAGGGTAGCTTGGAGTTTATTCCATGAAGTGAAGAGAAGGTAGCTGCTGGCTGCTTTTCTGTAATGTGTGGGGACTCTGGGTATTTGCAGGATTATACAGTTCTTCTTCTTTAGGTTGTAGGAGCTGTCAGAAGGGCATATAAATGTGGTGATGTAATTAGGAAGTTTATTTAATAGGTACTTATATATCCATAAGTATGTGTGCCTTAATCTTCTCATGATCAGGGAGGTCCAATCAACCTCTTTATAAAGGGTGCAGTGATGTGTTCTGGCTGGCATGTTGGTAATGAAGGAGATAGCACAGTAGTAAAGTACATCCAGTCTGTGAAGGGAGGTAGTTGCACAGTTCTTGTAAATAATACCCGTATAATCAAGGTGGGCAAGTAAGTGGCCGGCACTAGTCTCAGTCTAGAGTTGTGGGAAAAGAGGGTTTTGTTTCTGAAGAAAAAGCCTAGTCTTTGTTTCAGTTTTTTGGCTAAAGTCTCAAGATGGAAGGAGAAGGAAAGTTTAGAGTCTAGCAGAATAGCAAGTTGCTTAAATCTGTCAACTACTTCTATCTTATCATCCAGCAATTGGTAATGGGTGGGGTGGGGGGTGCAAGGGCTGGGGCTAGAGTTGAGTAAGGTGGAGTTATGAAAAAACATTACCTTGGTTTTCTTTGCCTTTGGAAGTTTGGAATGGATTAAATTGTACTGCAGTTGATTGAAATCATCCTGGAGCTAAGAGCTGACTTGTTCAAGGGACGGTTTGGAAGTACAGAGCATGGTATCATCAGTGAATGGATGGATGTATTTTGGAGTGAGTGATGTTCTTGTCTAGGTTGTTGATATGAAAAAGGAAGAGTAGAAGGCCCAGGATGGCACCCCAAGGGACTCCTCTAATTAAGTGAGGTGGAGAAGAGAGGGACCCATTAGCTTTGATTCGCTGTTGCCTATCTAACAGGTAGCTGGAGAACCAGTTTAATCTCAAATTACTGATACCATGTTGAGTCAGTGTATCCAAGAGCAGGCCATGAGCAACTGTATCGAAGGCCTTACTGAGATCCAGAAATACAGCACCTGTAATTTGTTTGTTGTCTAAGGCCTCCAACCAGTCATTTGTTGCCTTAGATAAAGCCGTTATGGTGCTGTGATGACACCTGAAGTCAGATTGTAGAGAGTTGACCAGATGTAGTGTACCAAGGTATTCTCTGATCTGTAAATTAACCAATTTTTCAAGACATTTTGAGAGAACCAGCAGGATTGAAATGGGCCTGTAATTGTTAATGTCGCTAAAGTCTCCAGTCTTAAATAGAGGCAGAATGTGGGAAACTTTCCACTCTTGAGGTATCATGCCCGCCTGTTGCGAAGTGTTCCAGTTGGGTTTTCAGTGATTCATCGCCTGAGGCTGGATCCTAGGGGTGGAGGTGTAGCCATCTTTTTTAAGACCAAACTGGGCCATGTGGAGGTTCCAGTGGGAATCACCAGATCCTTTGAGAGTATCATGGGAGAGGGTGTAGGTTGCAAGATACTCCTCATTTACCATCCACCAGGTGATGGGAGTTTATTCCTGCAGGAGATTGCAGACTTCATAGTCAACATGGTGTTGGAGTCTCCCAGATGGATTATTCTGGGGGACTTTAATTCCTGGGTCAACGATGAACTCTCTCAGTTTGGTCAAAATCTCCTCCAGCTAATGACGATGCTGGGCCTTACACAGAGTGTTACATCCTCTACCAATATTGGAGGTCACTCATTAGATCTGCTGTTCCTTCTGGGGATGAAGATCTCTGACCTGGGGGTGGAACCAGTCAGTTGGTCTGACCATCACACCATAGGGTTCAGTTTTGGGGCCCCCCAAATGGACCTACCCCTTTGGAGATGGTCTGGTACCGCCCTTTATGGGGAGTTAACCCAGATGGTCTACTGGCAGTTCTGGACCTATCGGGATTGCTGAGTAAAAGAACAAGTCCAGGGGATCTAGTACCAGCCTATAATAAGGCAGTGGGAGATGACTTGGACTTGATTGCTCCTGTTCATGTTCAACCACTCACTCTTCACCCATGGTCCGCTTGGTATGATGGGTCCTTGAAGGAGTTGAGGCAGGTTGGTTGAATGCTGGAGAGAGCATGGAGGAAATCTGTCTTGATGCTGACAGATTTAGATTGCTGGAACGCTATGAGGGTTATCAATCAGAAATCTCTCATAAGAAGGCAGAGTTTCTTTCCAGGGAGATTTCTGATGTGAAGAATCAAACGGCCCAACTCTTCCAAACTGTTGACAGACTGTGCATTCCAGTCTGTCTCAGTCTGGAAGAGCTTTTTCACAAATTAAGTGTGATGAGCTAGCTCGGTTCTTCACAGATAAGGTTGCCATCGTCAGGGTCGGAATTGGCATGGCTCCCTCCATGAGCGGTTGTGGAGGTCAGTGGGATGTTGTAAGCACCTGGTCTGTCTGGATGGATTTCAGCCGACCAGAATTCATGGGCATTGTGAAGATTTTCCATACTTTATATCCAATTTGTTGTAATTTGGATCCGGGCTCTACTCCCCTATTAGTGTGATGTGTAGATGTTATCTGCCTGATCCTAGCTGAAATTGTATGGAGATTCTTGGATAGGGGAGTCTTTCCAGACCCCATAAAGGAGACGTTCATTTGACCACTCCTTAAAAAAACCTCCTTGGATCCCGACGATCCAGCTAACTACCGACCTGTCGGTAACCTTCCCTTTGTGGGAAATATTATTGAGAAGGTGTTTGAGTTGCAACTGAATGATCGCTTTGTAACTCACAATATCTATGAATCCCTTCAGTCTGGTTTTAGGAAGAGGCATATCACAGAGACTGCTCTTGTTCAGATAGTAAATGACCTCCTGATGGCGAGAGATTGAAAGGCTCATACCATCTTGGTCCTTCTCGATCTCTCAGCAGCCTTTAACACTGTGGATCATGAGGTACTGTTGGAGACCCTGCAGTTCCTTTGTGGACTGTTGGGTACAGTCCTCGAATGGTTCAATCTTTCCTCGTGGGCAGGTCTCAGAGGGTGGTCACTGAAATTTATTCTTCTGATACTCTCTCCCTGTCCTGTGGGGTATTGCAGGACTCCATACTGGCACCCATGTTTTTCGAAGTGTATATGCTGCCATTGGGAGATATCATCAGATGATACGGCTTGAGTTGTCACTGCTATGCAGATGATACTCAGCAGTATATGTCTTTTGTGCCGACAGTTTGATGCAGTCTTGGTGCTAAATACTGCCTCTCTGAGATCAAAGACTGGATGAGCTCGAGTTGGCTGAGACTGAATCTGGATAAGACTGAAGTGTTGGTTGTGGACCTGGGTCAAATGGGGTGGTTTTGGGGTGGGTCACATGTCGGGCCTATGGCTTGATGGAGTCCAGCTTACTGTCTCAGACCGGGTGCGTAACCTGGGCATTATTTTTGAAGATGGCTTGCACTAAAATCAGGTGTCAGCCGTGGTTAAATCCTTATTTTACCATCTGAGGAATATCACCTGGGTGAAACACTTGATTCCACTGGGTGACCTTACAACATTGGTCCATGCCTTCAGTACTACCCATCTTGACCACTGCAATGCCCTCTACCTGGGGCTATCTGGGGTTGATACCCACCACTTGCAGCTAGTGCAGAATGCTGTGACCTGGCTGTTGACTGGTACTTCTAGGATCAGTCACATTACACCTGTGCTGCCCGAGCTACACTGGCTGCCAGTCCAGTGGCGGATCACCTATAAGGTATGCTTGCTTACCTTTAAAGCCCTACACAGACAGGGACCCGACTACCTGAAAGATCTCTTGACTCCCTACTCCCCAATCGTCCTCTCCCTTCTGCCGATGAGGGATTGCTAGAGATTCCCAGGGTTCACTTGAAAACATCTGGAGCTCATGCTTTCTCCTTTGCAGCACCAACCCCATGTAATTCTCTACCTTGTCGGTTAAGAGAATGCCTGACCATCAGCAGTTTTAAAACTATCTTAAAAACCTATTAATTTTCCCAAGCTTTCCCAGACTAATTTTAAATAATTTATAGGGCAGCTGTTTTTATATATTGTGTTTTTGTCTGTACAGCGCCTTAATTTTGAAAGGTGCTTTATAAATAAAGTTTAATTGGACTGGATTGGATTCATTGAGTTTGTTGAGTATCTGGGATAGGTCAGTGTGTGTTTCTACACACAGAGTACTGTGTCTTGTCAATAGTTGCCTGTAAGAATTGTCAAGCTTTACTACACTGTTGCCCTTTGTATAAATGATCATGGACCCATTTTCAGAGCCATCCATTAGTGCTGTACACCCCTTAGTGCTGCTTGTGAGAGAGTGCAGTGCCTACTTGGGGGTCATAGTCAGACAGTTAGCCCAATCTGACCTGTGCCTGTTGTCTGTATGACCATGGGAGCTGTGTGAATACAACACACTGTGACTATGCTCAGCGCTATCACAAAATCACATGGTACATGTCTGGCTTAAGAACACCATCTAATAAAAAACACTTTTGCATGTTATATAGTTTCTTTTTTTTTACTTCTCTGACAGCCTACATTTCATTATATTAACCTTCTGAAATACCTTGAGCATGATTGAGGGATGCTAGCTAAATATTTAAATAATATAATAAGCACCAAAATTTCTTGCTGTTAATTTATGGTGTGTGTAAGACAGGCATCTACCATGTGATTTTATTAATGAATGAAAATCAGTTTTGGAACTGTATACATGCACAAGTCACCTTATTTATGTGCCACAGAAATTTTCCCACCACCGGAGAAGTAGGCCTAATGGTGCCACAGAACTTCATAGTCCCTGCAACAGAAGGTAGGCCTACTGTGCCGCAGAGAACAAGGGGTTCATGCATACAAGGGAAGTGGATGCTAATATTCCATATAAATGAATAAATACAGGGAGCGTGAATAGTTCAGAAACCAGTTCAGGAGGAAAAAACATCCAGAGAAGTGCAATATAGTTATGTAGCAAGTGAGAGAACATACTAAAGTTTCAGAACATACCATCATTCAGTAATATTGGAAATGTACAATTTGATTTTGGGGGTGTAAGTATTCCCTCTATCATTTCCCTCTGCTGTTTCTGTTTATAAGATGCCTGTCTAATGCTGCCAGATGACTAGCACCATCTTGTGGACAACTACATCCCATCCCACACATTAAAGTAATTGGTTTTGAAATTCAAATCCTGGGACAGTTTGCAAGGAATGGCATGAATCCATGAGTTTCACTGATATGAAGTGCAATGTGTGCCATTTTTCTCAAATAAAAATATAACTTGCACACAATTCATGCAAGGTATCTCCTGTGTACAACACATTTATATAAATGAAAAGTTATTGTTGTGGTCACACAGAATGAATCTTTATGCCCATCCAGTTCATTATATTAAAACCAAAAATATTCCAGCTGCTTAATTTAAAGCAGCAGTTTATGTCACATACTATAGAAATGTAATACCTTTAAAGTTTTATTCCATTTTAGATCACCCTTTTCTTCCACTACGTAAAATGCTTTTTTCCCATATACAGTATGAGAGCCTTGCTTTGCCTTTTCGTAACTTTGAAATGATACTTGGTAAGCTAAGCTTAATTAAATATGGTTGCTACAAGATTTTCAGCAATGCTTACAGCTCTCCACTATTTGAATACCTTGAAGTTAATATCATTTTTCCCAGATTGTTCCCTGATTTTATAGGACATTGTGGTCATTAGGTTTAACTCCAGGCCAAAAAAATACACACAGGGCCTGATTTTCAACTGGGTTAGAATCATGCAAGGGAGTTCTGTCAAACATGTTTGACACAAGTTGTAATTTGTGCCACAACTTGCACCAAACAGGATTATCAAAGGCAGTCTGCATCCCTGCCAGACACAGCTGCACCAAAGCCCCCTTGCACCAGGGTTGCATCTAACAGCCCAGTGCATCAGGTCACAAGGGGGCTTGCACCATGGTGGGGATACAGCATCCCCATATTTTGGATTTTCAAAGACCATCATGGATGCAGTAGGGGACACCACTTAACCAGTCAGGATGTGGTCTAAGTGGTTGCACCAGTTGGAGAGACAAAGGTAGGTCCATTGGTGTGCAGCACGGGCTGGGGGAGGAGCCCTGGGGAGGTGTTGGGGCCCAGCCTTCCACAGCCATAGTGGCATGGCACCAAGCTGGGTGTCCATGACCTGTGTAAGAATATTAACAGAAATGTAGACAGCTGCCCCCGTAAGGAAATTGCCTCCCTGGTAGTCTAGTGCCCTCCTTTCATGATCCCCAATATCATAGAATCCCTGTTTTCATAGCAGCACCCCTCCCACTCCCCAACCTCCCCCAGGTATGAGTAAGATACTGCCCAGGTACCATCATGCCACCCCAGATCTCCAATTGCACCAGTTAATTTTGTATAATATACTCTGGTGTTCTAGTGGAGCCTCCCTCCCCACCACGTCTGGCATCACCAACCCTTCCTGCTCCCCCCTCACTTAAAGCAGAAGGATTAATTCTGTGACTGGCACAGCCCTCCAAACACGACCACGGCCAGCTGCAGAACTCGTTCAGAAGAACCGTATACTTTACTGTAAACGGTACTTGTGAATGCATTCTGTGTCTGGACGTGGTGGTAATGGAGAACTGCCAGACAAAGTAATCTACTGCTGTGGGCGGGGGAGCTGAGGAGGTTTGGTACAGCCAGATAGAGGTGCAGCGAATTTTAATTCCGCTGGCGAAGTGAATGCGAAGTGTGCACTTCACTATGCTACTCCGCTATGCAGAGTGGGCAATGTAAAGTGTTCACTCCACCTTGTCATTACCACTTCACGTTAAGCCGGAATGGCAATGCGAAGTAAGGCAAAGTCATTGTTTTTAATGGACTTTGCGCTCCTCATTATGATTCTAAGTTATCCACTTGGTGTTTCAGATTTGGCAGCCCCCCCACACATCACATAGCTTACAGTACTGTAAGTCACATGCTCTTTAGCTAGGCAGGAAGAAAGTGAGTCATACAAGCAGACACTTTTACTTTCTCCTGTGCAGACGGAGTGAGAGGAGTGTGTTTTGTGAGTGCTGATACTTTCAGATCAGAGCGAGGAGGAGATTTAAACTTTGATTTAGACCCAACAGCTTTTTTAAAAGGTACATTTTTTTGTCTTTTCTGTCTGTATTCTTTTTTACTTAATTTGTTCTTTCTGTAAATTTTAATTTTCTTACATAGAGGGGCATTAGTTGCAAATTATGTCCATGCTGGAACTGCTGCTGGATCACCATGGGATCTCACATTAGTTTTTTTTTTCCTCACACCATGTGCCCCCCCATGCCTTCCTTGCTGTGTTATAAAATGTATTCCTCCACCATCCCCGACTCTTGTATGTAATTACTGTATGCCCTTTTTTGCTGTCTTCCATATGTATTCTGAGCAGTGCAATTATACTGTGCTAAACTGCATGGGTGCAGTCTTCTTTCCAGTCTGTGTATATACTGCAGACACTGTCCAACTCCCTGACTTAAAAACACTTATTAATGAGTACAATGGTGGGACGGTGAAGCCTGGAGAGATACTACAAAACAGGCTTACAATACATCCAAGTAACTAGTAAAAACATTTATGTTGTGATTCGTGACGTAATCATAAATCGTGATTTGTGACTGCATTTGTGACCGTGATGATAAAGAAATGCGAATGCCTATGGCTGTACTTCCCCGGGCCCCGATGAGGTGTGGCACAAAACTCCCCCACTTAAAAGCACTCATTAATGAGTACAATGGTGGGGTGATGAAGCATGGAGAGATACTACAAAACAGACTTACAATACATCCAAGCAACCAGTAAAAAAAATTAATGTGATTTGTGACATGATTGTAAATAGTGATTTGTGACTGCATTTGTGACCTTGATAATGAAAAACATGATTTGTATTACGAGTGACTCATGATGATGGTCCTGACTTAAAAACGCATATTAATGAGTACAATGTTCATGCTGAATTATACTAACATACTAAAATGCCAGCAGAATAGTCCAAATGGTCTTTGGTGTCTGCTCGTTTGGTCAGCCCCCACCCTAGGAGCTGACCTTGCTTCCGCCCCCCTCACCTTCTCTGGCTTCTCCCTTCCCAGTTCCGGATATTCTTGCTGCACTGGATTTTGCTTCCAGAACCCTTCCCCTCTACCTGTCCCACCCCCTCTTGAACCCCTCCACCATCTCTGCCTCCATCAACCCCCTGGGCAGCGCATTCCATGGCTCCACCACCCTCTCAGTGAAGTAGCACCTCCTCCTTTCTCCCCTGAATCTTCCCCCCTCCAGCTTTCACCCATGCCATCTAGTTGCCCCTTCCCCTTCCTTCAAAGCACCCTGACTGCTCCTCCCCATTTACCCCTTCATGTACCTGAAGACCTCTATCATGTCCCCCCGTTCCCTTCTCTCTTCCAATGTGTAATATTTAGCTCTTTGAGCCTCTCCCATAGGTCCTGTCCCCCAAGCCCCAAATCATTTTGTTTGCCCTCCTCTGGACCCTCTATAGGAGTTTAATGTCCCTCTTTAAGTGTGGCCTCCAAAACTGCACGCAGTACTTGAGGTGTGGCCTCACCAAGCAGTTATACAGAGGGAGTATCACTTCCCTCCTTCTGGAGGTGATTCCCCTAGCGATGCATCCCAGCATCCTGTTGGCCTTGGCTGCTGCCCTCCTACAAGTCTCCGAGTTGTTCATCTTGACATCCACCACCACTCCCAGGTCCCTTTCAGCCATGGAGACTTGCAGCACTCCCCCCCCCCGGGTGTACACTTGGCATGGGTGTCTGGCCCCCAGGTGCAGTACGTTGCACCACACCTGTCTAGTACTCTGAAGGGAAGCCAAAGAAACAATTGTGATTTAAGTTAGAAATGGAGATTGGGCCCTAAAGAGATGCAAATGCACAGACAGATTAAGATTGTGCTGCGCACTGAAGAGATGCAGATGCAAAAGCACAACACCTAACAAGTGCTCACCATCAGAAATTCAAATCTGGAAAATAATACTTTTGCCGGTTGGGGCGGGCTGCGGGGGGGGGCAGTGTACTGCACTGCTGCAGTAACAGTCACTAGTACTAGTACCAGTAAAGATACCACAAAGAAGTACAAAAATTACACAGCTGCGGTGGATAGCAGGTTCACATTGCTGAAATTATGTGGCACAATAAAAGGTGTCTGATTTGATGACACGCGTCGCATACATACTCACATACACACTAAGTAACGCATAGCAAATTGAAATCTTCAGTAATATAACCACATATTTTAAACAAACTAAAATTATGCACTGCTGCACCATAACAATCAGCAAAAAAATGGCAAGAATTATTTAAAATATTACTGGGTGTACATTAACACAGTTATAAAAGGAAAAACATCACCAAAACAGAAAGCACTGTCTTTTTCTCCAAGTTAATCTACCTACACCACAGATACACCCCTCCCCCAAAGCACGCTTCCACTGTCTCTCAGTACACAGACTGAATGTTGTACATTAACATTCAAAATCCACACACAAACAATAAACCTTCGATGATATGAGCACAGGAGGGTTTCCTATTATCGATCTACTAAAGTTTCAACAAAAAAACTGACTCAAAAAGGCTTTTTTAACAGCTTTTAGAAGGTTTGAATCACACATAGCTCTCAGAACAGATCGTCTCCTACAGCTTCCTAGACACACTACCCCAAACTGAGGCTGTGCAGAACAATCTACAGTCCATTGGACGTGAAATCCCATGAATCACTGCAAAATTCACCTTTGGAGCTTAAAAACAAGGCGAAATGAGGCGAAGTACATTGATTTTAATGTACTTCGCCTTAAGAATTGGTGGAGTAGTGGTTTGGGAAGGTGGAGTAATGTGAAGTAATTGTTTTCAATGGACTTTGCATTACCCATTATAACACGAAGTACTCAGTTTTGCGTTGCGGAGCACTCCGTGAATTCACTTTCACTCCGCATTCCACTTTGCAGAGTGAATTTGGGCCACTTCGCCCATCTCTACAGCCAGATGGGGTGGGGGGGCTCCATTAGAACACCAGGGCATAGTATGCAGAATTAACGAATGCAATTGGAGATCTGAGGTGGGCGTGATGGGACTGGGGCAGTGTCTTACTCATACACGGAGGAGATCGGGGGGCAGAGGGGCACTATTCCACCACAGATTCTATGACAATGGGAGGATTGCGGGGGGGCAACTTGGACTGGGGCACATTACTCCTTCAAGGATGGCATGATTGGGGCTCATTCATGGTTGGAGGGGCACTATACCATCAGTGCCCTCTACCTGTCTTGGATACTGATGGGGGTTGCCTGCTATGGCATGGAGTGTTGTGGTGCCACTCTGTCTCCTGACACAAATGGGTTCCTGCGGCATGGTGGCAGCCCACCAGGTGATGCTGCCTTGTGAGGGCTGCCAATTTCCTGCCTGGTTGCCAGCTTTGTGCTCCTTGGGGCACAGGTGCTGCCCCCTGCACTGTTGTTCACAGCTCCAGTGGATGTGTGTCCAAGCCTCCCAGTGCACCACTCTTTTAGGAGCAGGCCCACAACTTGTAGTTATACCACAACATTTGCCACACGTGACAAACTTTATAAAATAGCACTTCTAGTGTTTGCTGCAGCTGCATCAGAATCAGCCCCCTACTTTGCCGCAAACTGAATCCAACACAGGGGGCTTTGAAAATGGGGCCCATGATCTCTAACACAGTGAATTGGACACCATAAAAATGCATCTGGATTGAAAAATAACTCATAGTGTTGCAAAGCAGTGCACAACCCACAATATAAACTGTTTTTAACATCAATGTCTATTTTATGTGGAAAATGTGTTTAAAGGATTTGTTATTTCTTCTGTGTATTAAAACTACTATTTACAGACCAGTCTAGCTTAATAAGTTAGAGTCAGCAAATGATTTTTTAAGCCCACATTTTCTAAAAAAGATAAATGTCAAAACATTAATCTGATTAGTGATATGCTGCTACAGTTTAACATTAAGTTCTGAGAATTTAATAACAGGTTATGTTTCCCTACTTTTCATTTTCAATAGGGGAAATTTTAATAGACACCTTTTTAGAGTCCAGGAGATTCACTCTAGTATACCACTGCATCTAATAAATAATGCATATTCTTTTTCCTTGCATAAAATATTAATTGTTAGTGAGGCTTAGGTGACAATGCATACTGGAAGGATCCTTGAGAGTCAGGCACATATTCTCACATTGCCTCTAACTGCTGCTGTGTGTTCAGTTATGCCAAGTTTTTAAAAATATTACATGTTGTTGGGTACAGTACATCTACAGCCTAGAATTGGGAAGCATTATTAGTTTGGATTATGGCTTCTGAGAATAAAAATCCTTTTCTCTATGTTTGGTTATTTCAAGCACCGATAGGTAAATTGGGCATGTTTGCCAAATTAGTATATTAGGGAACATTGTTTAACCAGGAACAACACATGAAGCTGAAGTTTGTTTCCAGATGTGACCTGCGAGTACAAGAAAGTTACGTGACTTGCTCAGGATCCCATAGTATGCACCTAGGCGGCTGTGGGATTCAAACCCAGGTTTCCTGATCTGCAGCTCAGAGCCTTAACCCACTGCTCTATACTGCCACCTATTAATTAGAATGCTGACCACCAGGATGAAGCACACTGTGATAAAAATGTCACACTTTCCTACATGGCAAAAATGTAGTGGTTAAAATTGAATTACATTCTGTTCCAGCAGTACCTTGCAAGCTAGCAATGGCAGAAACTACTATAAGTAATGAAGGGCCACCTATCAATAAGCATTAATCAATGATAAACTGGTATTCAGTGAATGTGGCAAAATTCACCACTTTTACCTTCTAGTTGACACAGTTGCACTTTCGGGCCACTTTAGTAACACTTCAACCTTCAGCCAGGTAATTAAAAAAAACATTTTGCCCTTCACAGTTGTCCAGGACTAGTCCAACGGCCACCTCGTCACCCTCTGCAGTCATTCCCACACTCCTCCTCCCTCTCCAGACACATGCTTTTTAATAAATACTTATTTTCAGATTCTGGCACTGTGCCAAGTGTTGAGTATTGTTTGAAAACCTGAGTGAATAACTAGAGGAGGTTTGAAGATCTTGGGATTGACTATATTGGGAAAGAGACGATGGGTGGTGGTGGAGGGGCACCATGTACCCCTACTTGTAGCCTGCTAAATTTCAATACCTATAACCCAGAGTGTCATTGGTCAAGGTAATTGAGCTAAACTAAAGAAAGAGAGTCAGAACTCAAGCTGAACCTAATATCCTCATTCATTCACCCTTACCTGTTGGATACCCTCAGTGGTTACACTGGGTAGTACATTCTTTAGCCAGGTAGAGTACTTTGGGTAATGCACTACCTTGATTACACACAAAAAAGGTGAATCCATTTCAGAGTTGTACAGAGCCAGAAAAAAATACCAATATGTAAAACATAGCCAAACGGCACATGTACGGTACTCACATGGTACAGATAGATATAGGACTCCTGATGAATTGGTAGAGAACCTCAAAGTGCTGAGGCTAGTTCCACTTCTATTGGGAGCTGGATTTCTATATTTTTTCATATTTTGTTGTACAATACTCTGACTTGTTGAAATTGTAAGTACTGAACACTGTTGCATAGTAAAGCCTTTATTACTGTCACAAAATTTTGTGTCTAGAGTGCTGATTCCAATATTATTGATGATACACATAGATACAGAAACTGGACATACCAAAATATCAAAAATGTTTATCAAATATGAAATGCATATGACTGAAGAGAGCTTATTGAGATACCTGAATAAAACAATGCTGAATGTTTTCCTCCAAAAAAAGATCATTGTCAAGGGTACTGCCCAACAAGATGAGCTTTCTTGTATTTATATGTGAGAGACATTACTCATATGAATGATTGTGGTTGTTATGTGGATATTTTATCCACCCTTAACCAAGTCATTGAAAGATGTGCACTTCACTACAAACAACAATAACAAGATGCAAATACAGTTCGGGCTGGCAGTATAGCCTAGAGGTTAGAGTAATGAGTTGTGAATGAACATGGCACATCCAGCAGACAGGGGTTTTATTTGAACAGCCTCCACTTGCATACTGTGTAAAACTCTGAGTAAGTGACTTAACCTCCCTAGTGTTCCTAGGTCACGAACATACGAACATATGAAATTTGCCAGCAGATAAAGGCCTAGAGGTCTATCAAGTCTGCTCAAATGTGCAGCTAGCACCCCTTATTCTGCAGCTGCCACTCTCTTCCACCCTTCCCTTTCATTGACCCTCCCCCTTGTCCTGTCCCATCCCCTTTTGAAGCAGTACACTGTTCTACTGGATACCACTTCTGCAGGTAATGCATTCCACCCAGCCACCTCCCTCTCTGTAAAAAAGTGTCTCCTCATCTCCCTCCTGAACCTTCCTCCCTCCAGTCTCATATCATGGCTCCTGGTGTCCCTCCCTTCCTTTACTTTGAACAGCCCCTCTGTACCTGTCTTGTTTATTCCTTTCATGTACTTAAAGGTTTCAATCATGTCCCCCCATCCCTCTTCTCCTCCAGTGAGTACATGTTCAACTCCCTCAGCCTCCTCTGGTATGATAAGTCCCCCAGCCCCTTGATCATCTTTGTCACCCTGCCTGCACCCTTCCAGTAACCAGCATCCCTCTTCAGATCACAGTTGCCAGTACTGCATGCAGTACTCAGGTCTTGATCTAACTAATGATCTATACAGTGGCAGAATCACCTCCTCCCTCCTCGATGATATACCCTTGCAATACAACTCAGCATTTTGTTGGCCTTTGCAGCTGCCTTCCTACATTGTGCTGAGTTGTTCATTGACCCTGTAATGAGCACCCCAGATCCTTCTCCCTCCTCTGTCTGGGCTAGCTGCACTCCCCAGCTGGTAACTCCTCCTTGGGTTCTTCATCCCAAAATGCAGCACTTGCACTTTTGGCATTAAACCCCAGTTGCCAGGTGTCTGACCAGGTTTCAAGCTTTGCCAGATCATCCTGCAACCCCTGCCATCCCCCTAGGTCATCCACCACTGCTCCTACCTTGGTATCATCAACAAACAGACTGAGCTTGCTCTTGATATCCAATGATATGTCTGCAATGAATATCCCAAACAACACTGGTCCCAACACCAAGCCCTGTGGAACACCACTCACCACTACCCTTGGGTGTGAGAGCTCCCCACCAACCACCACCCTATGTTGCCTTCTCTGAAGCCAGTTTCCCACCCATCTCACTAGCTTTGCACCCCCTGTGCCTAATAACTTACTTCCCAGCCTTCCATGCAGCACCGAGTTGAATGCCTCACTGAAGTCCAGATACAGGACATCCACTGCATGGCCCCTGTCCAGTTGCCTAGTTACCCAGTCATAGAACTCCATCAGGTTTGTTTGGCAGGATCTGCCCTCTATGAAGTCATACTGTCTGCTGTCCTGTAGTCCTTTGGCCTCTAGGAGGGCCACCAGCCTTTCCTTCAGAATAGCCTCCATTAGCTTACCCACAATGGATGTGAGGCTCACTGGTCTGTAGTTTCCCGGTTCATCCTTGGGGCCAGTCTTGTGGAGGGGCACCACATGAGCCATCCTTCAGTCCTGAGGTACACACCCCGAATGTAGTGAGGCATTAAATAGGTCTGCCAAAGGTCCTGCAAGGACCTCTGCCAGCTGCTTCAGTACCCTGGGGTGGATGCCATCTGGGCCTGGTGCCTTATCCATCTCAGTACCTTCAAGCCCTCCCGATTCTGCCCTCCATGAGTTCCCCATCTGTCACCCCTCCCCCGTTTCTGCAATTTACCCCCTTGGGTGTCACCCCCTCTTCTCTTTAGTAAATACTGAGCAGAAGTACTCATTTAGTGCTTCTGCCTTATCGCACCCTGCTTCCACCCAACCCTCCTCCTTCCTAATCCTTACTATGTGGTCCTTACAGCTCCTTTTCTCCCTGATGTACCTAAAGAAGTTCTTCTCCCCCTTTTTAATGCCTTGTGCCAGCCTGAGTTCCGTAGATGCCTTGGCTCCCCTTACTGCCCTTGTCACCTCCTTCGATTCCATCAAGTACTCCTCCCTGTCCTCCCCTCTCCCTGTTTTCTTGTACTTCCTAAAGTCAGCTCTTTTTCCTCCTTACCTTTTCCATAACCTCCTTGCTCAATCAGCTCTGTTTCTTAGCCCTAGCCTTCTTGTTCTAGGCCTTGCAGCAGGTTTTGGTTGCCTCCACTATCCCCAGCTTTATGAGCTCCCACCTCTGGTTAGTGTCCATACTAGATTGAATTCTGGCCAGGTACCCTTTTACCACTTCCTCCATCCTCCTAAAGTCAGCCCTTCTGAAGTCCAGCACTCTTGTGCCAGATTCCACTCCTTCCTTGCCCATATCCAATGTGAGCCATACTGAGTGGTGGTCACTCCCTGACAACAGTTCCTCCACTGTAAGTTCTCTCACAAAGTCCCCATTTTCCAGTACAAGGTCAAGGGTAACCCCTGAAAACAGGCACTTGTGTGCCTAGTGGGCCTTACCCAGTTACCAAAGAAACAAACAAAAAAAGTCAGTTTAAAAACAAGATGTCTGTGAACATTAGTGCAATAACTACCTAATACAGTTGATTCTGCTTAAGTGCACACCAAATTTGTCAGTCCAAAATGTGAACTTCAGCAGAATTTGCACTTATCCAAAATTACTTTGTAAATAAAGGATCAGCACAGAAAAGATTCAAACACTAGTGTAAGTCAGAATAGTCTTTAATGTGGTATTATATTATTTAAAATCATCAGTTAGCTCATTTAAAATGCATTTCAGTAATTTCCAGTGGTGAAATAAGTGTAGATTAGATTCAAATGTTTGCATTAATGTTTTTAAAAATTTAGATACGGCAGTGTCTCTGAGCTAGCACCATTCCTCCCACCCTCTCACTTCACTAACAGCTAATCTGTATTCCTTCACATCTGATCGCTCATATCAGGCTGCTGTAAACCCTGTACTATGCCTAACAAAGGCTGATTGGGACAACAGGAGGTTGTGAGGTCAGATCTGTGTGCTCTGTATACTGAAAAGTGAAACAGTTGGGAGCCACAGTGCGCATTCCGCATTTGTGGCTCCTGTGTTTTTTTCTCTCACTTCTCTCACTTGAACAGTTTCTCACACTCCATTGTTTCTAACTTCCTCCTGATGAGACTTGAGACAGGCTGTTAAGTACAGCTACCAGGGATAACTGTTAGCACCTTGTTGCATCTGTTAGCACCTAATTGTATGCTTATCAGGAACAATTATTACTGGACTGATGGTATGCTGATAGTGTTAAAGTGTGCTGGTAAATGAAATTTGCACTTAACCAATGTGCATTAAACTGAATTTATTAATATGGCTCTCTATGAAAACAAAATGGGAAATGGAACAAGTATGCACTTATCAAGAATGTGCACTTATCAGGATTGCATTTTAGTGGAATCTAGTGTAACAGCAAAGCATACACATAAATAGATTTGAACCATTTATACATTAGTTGTGTTAATAAAAAAATGTAATTACAGTATCATTAATTTAACAAGGGTTATCCACCAGGGTAGGATTTTTTTATTTTTTTTGTTCAGGTGGTGGATCATGTTCATGCAAAGTGCTATTTTTGCATCAGATTAAGGGACAGGAGAGGCAAGAGGCTAAAGACGCTGGTACTGAATTAAAACACAACCCCCTTCACAGAAAATAAAGTAATGCATTCAGTGGGTGACTGAAAGCAGAAGTTTGGCAAAACATGTTTTCTGTAAGTTTATAGGGCTTCTGTTGGTTTCTCTTATGGTATCAGAAAATCAAAGAGATTTTGATGGCAGGATCATGAATTGAAGCCGAGCAGTTCTGGCTGCCCAACCCTTGTGCAAGGAGTCTGTTATTCCAAAGGAGACATCCCACAGAAGCCCTATTAATGTAGTATAAAATAGGTTTCAAAATCATGAAACTTAATTGGCTGAGATTCATCTTTATCTATGCAGTTACATCAGAAAAACAGCAATGGATAAAGAGCTAGCACCTTCTTAAATCAGTACTAAACACTCATCCCTGAATGCCATCATAAGCGTGGCCATCTCCTTTACTCAGTAAGAACTTCAGTTAGGCCCTAAAACTAAAAGTGCAGCAAAGTCCACTGAGCACAAGTGAAGAGGTACCATAGTTTGGTGTTCTTATTGTTTGAAATCACACAATTCATTTGAAATGCAGCATACATTGCACTTGACTCTTGGACTGATGGTCCATCAACAGGAGAATGCACACTGTAAGATTTTCCTGAGGCACACATGGAAGACAAGAATGCAAAAGGTAAAAATAATGTGTGTGATTATAATATTTTAATTTTTTTTGCCCAGTTCTTAGTATTAAGAGGGCACAACATAGATAAGGACCTAGTAAGTGTTAAAGAATGTGTTAGGACTGCAACACCTTACTGGCAAAAACATCTACAAATGTAAACCAAACAATACAAATATGTTTAGTTCATTAAGTAAGTGATCTACTCTCTATGACGGCTGCATGTCTAAAATATCATGAATGCAAAACAGACTGCTTGAGGGAGATGACTGTTTTAAATGAGCTCGGTGAACAATACAGCAAAATCACAGCACTAGTCATGGTTAGTTACTAGGCAAAAATGTTTGGGGCTAGTGGGGAAAATTCATTTGAGTCTGTAGGTCTTCTGTATCCTACAACATGTAGCTGACAACTGTTATGTTAAAAAGATGGTTAAGTGTTTAATACATGGACTGACCAGTGATGTGATTTTGCTGTACTGTCTAAAATACAGAACCTCAGTCACGTGAATAAATGCCACTCCTATTATGTACAAAAAGTTCTCTATATTTACAAATAATTCTTAACTGAGCTTGTTTGCATTGCCATGTGTTCTTCTCTGCTTTATGTACAGTACCTACAGTATGCAAGTTATTAAAACATTGCATTGTATCTCATTTAATACTGCCAATAATAAGCATTTTATAATTATTTTCTGGATCCCAAACCCGTGCTTTTACCACTAGTCCACACTGACTAATTTTAAATTTGGGGACCTTTTTCTCAGCCACAAGTGTGTCTTGCTAAGTAGTTGCAATATCCACTTAGCAACTGTGGTATGTTTTCAAACCAGTTGTGCAATGCACTGCAGGGGGTTGCAGCCCTTCTTTTTGTAGCCACAAACCCTTGACCACCTTATAGGGAACAAAGGGGAGGTCACTATGCAAATGACTCACAGGGCCTTTCACAAAGCATGTCAAATCTCACAGAAGTAGTGGCAGAGTTTTGTGACATCCACTGCTTTTAAATGTACCAGACTATAATAGGAAATAAGGGTGTTCCAATTCTGCAACTGTGTTTTGGTACAGGATGGAAATCATCTTGGAGCACCTAGTGGAAAACAGCATTTATAAAATGAGAACAAAGAATGTTGAACTGTGACTGGTCACAACACATAATAATAGTGGTAACAATATTGCTAATAATGATAATAATAGTAATAATCCTTATATTTTATACAGTGCTTTACAAAATGTCAAAGTGCTTTTTTAGAAACACAAAGAGCAGTGTATGTCAGGACACATTTTAAACTGAACTGTCAAAAAAAGTTTTAAAGTAGCAGTATTTGTTAGCAATCATGTCGTTTTTCAACAAAAATCCTTTTCTGGCAAAAATATCAATATTAGAAATTCATTGCTTCAGCTTACCCAACTGATATAGGATCACATCAGACTCAACCCCAGAATCTCAAACTACTCCTTTCTGGACTGGATCCTCTCCTACCACCCCCACCACATTGTGGATGCTGATACCCTCCCTGAAGCCCTCAATGACCATCATATGGTCTTCTTCATCAATCAATCAATCGATCAATCAATCACTCAATCAAAATCTTTATCCAGGTGAACACCATTAAGCAGAGTTCTTTTGCAAGATGGACGTGGTTAGGATAGGATGGTACATGTGTATATACATGACCAGACAGTTAGTAGGGGCAAATGACACCAGCTAAGCAGGGCCAATAAGTATCATCCCTGCTTCAGTGTTAAATAACTGTGATGACTACTGTGATGACAGTCGTGTAGATGAATTAACAGAAGTGGATAAACAGAAGTAGAAGGCAGTAGAAAGCAGTAGAGGGATGGTAATAAATGGATAATAGAGCAGGTTAAAAGACAAACAGCATGGAGATGCTGTAGGAGTTGATTCCAACTAGTGGCGTAGATAGCACTTGCATGGTTCCTTCAGGAGACAAGAGTACAGGGTCTTGAATGAAACAATAGTGAGTAATGAGCTCAATTTTAAGGTTTTCTGCAGGTTGTTCCACAGGGTTGGCAGCACAAAACTAATGGATGTTCTGCCCAGGCGAAAGTGGACTTTGGGAATTTTCAATAAGATATAGGAGTAACTTCTCATGGCATAGGTGCCTAATAAGTTTAGCAGGAGGCAATCAGAGATATATTGTGGAATTTATTTTTGAAATAGCTCTGTAGGTCCATAAGGCGGCATTTTTTTCTTGCCTAAACTGGAGGGAGGTCCATCCTACAGCTGCATATAATGAGCAATGGTGCGTAGTGAAGGGAAGACCGGTAACAAATCTCAAAGCTCTGTGGTAGAGCGTATCCAGTTTTGAGAGGTAATAGGTAGGGCACTGACTGTATAGGATGTCTGCATAGTCTTTTAGTGAAAGGAATGTTGCTTGTACCAGCCTCTTCTTGGCATCGCTTGTCAGAAGCTAGCTAATCCTAAAATAGAGTCCTAGCCTCTGGCGTAGTCTTCTTTAACAAGTTCTCTAAGTGCTCGATGAAGGAGAGTTTATGGTGTAGCCAAACTCCCAGGTACTTGAATTTTGTAACAAATTCTAGGTTTTTCCCTAGGATTGCAGAGATCTGTTTTACAGTTCCTGTAATGGCCGAGTTAGCTGTGTGTATGTTAGGAGAGAGAAGCATCACTTTAGTTTTTTTTAGAAACATAGAAACATAGACTTTGATGGCAGATAAGGACCGCTTGGCCCATCTAGTCTGCCCATTTCCCTACCTACAGGATAGGCCACAGATCCTAGTTAACCAACAGCCTATTTCTTCCTACCCCCCACAAGAATTGCCTTATGTCTGTCCCATGCATTCTTGAATTCTCCCACAGTTTTAGACCCCACAACCTCCTCAGGAAGGCTGTTCCATACATCCACTACCATCTCTGTGAAATAATACTTCCTCTCATTGCCCCTGAACCGGCCCCCCATCTTTAAATTGTGTCCCCTTGTTCTTGCACGTCTCTTTTTCTGAAAGATGCTACCCTCTTGGACTTTGTTGATTCCACTGAGGTATTTAAAGTTTCTATCATATCCCCCCTCTCCCTTCTTTCCTCAAGGGTATACATATTAAGCTCCTTTAGTCTTTCCTCATACGGCTTCTCTTGCAGACCCTGCACCATTTTAGTTGCCCTCCTCTGGACTGCCTCTGTCCTGTCTATGTCCTTGCAGAGATGGGGTCTCCAGAACTGGACACAGTACTCCAGATGGGGTCTCACCAACTGCCTGTACAGAGGGATAACAACTTCCTGTTTTCTGCTGCTGATGCCTCTCCCTATGCATCCCAGTATACCCCCAGCCCTCCCTACTGTCTTCTCACATTGCTTGCAACCTTAAGGTCATCTGATATGATTACCCCCAGGTCCCTTTCCTTTTCTGTTGTTATTACTACCTCCCCCCCATTGTGTATTCTTCCCCTGGGTTCTTGTTTCCCAGGTGCTTTATTTTGCACTTCTTTGCATTGAATCCTAGCTGCCATACTTCTGACCATTCCTCCAAACTTGCCAAGTCCCTTCTCATCCTTTCCACGCCTCCTTGTGTATCAACCCTGTTGCAGATCTTTGTGTCATCTGCAAAGAGGCATACTTTTCCTTTCAGTCCCTCTGCAATGTCACTTATGAAGACATTAAAAAGGACTGGACCCAATACTGAACCCTCCGGTACCCCACTAGTGACCCCTCTTTCTTCAGAGTGGACTCCATTTACAATTACGTTCTGTGTCCAGTTGTCCAGCAAATGTTTTACCCAGGCTACCACCCTGGGACCCACTCCCAGGCTAGTTAATTTGACCATTAATCTTTTGTGTAGGACTGTGACACATGCCTTGCTAAAGTCTAGGTAGGCCATGTCCACAGCCCCTCCCTGGTCTACTACTTTGGTCACCCAGTCAAAGAAATCTATTAGATTCATCTGACATGACCTTCCGCTGTGAACCCATGCTGCCTTGGGTCCTGTGCCCACCTGGCCTCTAGGTACTCAACTATTCTTTCCTTCAGAAGTGACTCCATTACTTTCCCTACCACAGAGGTCAGACTGACAGGTCTGTAGTTTCCTGCCTCTGTCTTGGTCCCAATTTTGTGAAGGGGAATCACATCCACCTTCCTCCAGTCCTCGGGTACCACACCACCCTCCCATGATTTATTAAAAAGAGTAGCCAGTGGTTTCATTAGTTTCCCCCTTAATTCTTTTAGAATTCTGGGGTGAATTCCATCAGGCCCCATTGCTTTGTCCACCTTCAGTTTTAGGAGTTCTTGTAGAACCCTTTCTTCTGTGAAAGGACTGGGATCGACTCCCTTATCAAGAGTGCTTCTGTTAATTGGATTAGGCACTTCCCCCCTCCTCTTTTGTGAATACTGAGCAGAAATATTCGTTCAGTATCTCTGCTTTTTCACTGTCCCCCTCTGCCCACCGACTGTTCATTCTATTCAGCCTCACTATCCCTCCCTTTGTCTTTCTACGCTCGATGATGTACCTATAAAAGGTTTTATCCCCTTTCTTAACCGAGTTGGCTATCTTTTCCTCAGTTTGGGCCTTTGCTATTCTGACTTCTCTCCCTGCTTCCTTCTGCCTTAAATGGTACAGCTCTCTGTCCTGCTCCTTCTGTGTTTCCTTATGCTTCTGGAGTGCTATCTTTTTCTTCCTGACTTTCACAGCCACCTCTTTTTGAGAACCATAGTGGCTTTTTCTTTCATTTTGATTTGTTTATTTGCTTCACACAAAGGCTTGTTGCCTCTGTGATGGCAGTTTTGATGATTCCCCATTGTTGCTCCACACCTCCTTCTAGCCTGTTTGCTAGTGCTTTTCTGAGGCACTCTCCCATCTTGCCAAAGTCAGCCCTCCTGAAGTCCAGTACCCTCACTTTTGTATGGCTTGACTCTGTAGCTGAGTTTAACATGAACCACACTGTTTGATGGTCACTTGTTCCCAGATGGCAACCCACTTCTAGATCTGAGATCCTCTCACTGCCCCCGTTTGAGAGTACAAGGTCTAAGATTGCTCTTACATGAGTGGGTTCCGAAACTAGCTGTCTGAGGCCTGCCACCTGTAGGGCATCAAGAATGGCCCTGCTCTTGGATGTGGCTGCAGCAAATGTGCTCCAGTTAACATCTGGCATATTCAGGTCTCCCATCAACAGTATCTCGACCTTCTCTGCCATTCTAAGAATTCCTTCTATCATATGCTTGTCCATTCCCTCCCCCTGACATGGGGGTCTGTACAAACCCCTGTGTGGATTGTGGTGCCCTTTCCAGTCTCCAAGGTGACCCACAGTGCCTTATCTCCTCCCTGTTTACTCTTTTGTTCAGTTGCTTTTATCCCTTACTTTACATGGAGAGCTACTCCTCCCCCTCTTCTTCCCTGCCTGTCTCTCCTGTAGGTTATGTACCCTGGTATGTTAACATCCCAGTCATGGTTCTCTGTGTACTATGTTTCTGTGACTGCTACAATATCCAGGCATCCATCTTCCATCAAGGCCACCAGCTCAGGGAGCTTGTTGCCCAGACTATGGGCATTGGTACTCATTACCCTCCATTTCCTGATGGCCTTACTCCTTTTTTGCATTAAGAGATTTTTGTGTAGAAGCTGGTTTTGAAATAATTTGAATTCAGTTTGAAGGTCACTACATGTGGCTTCTGATGATGAACAGCTCAGATTCAGCACTGTGTCATCCACGAATAGGTGGACATTAGCCTTGGATATACTGTCGTCAATGTTATTGATGTAAATCGCAAACAGTATGGAACCAACAATAGATCCCTGTGGCACTCTCCTTAGTAGGGTTTTGATAGGTGAGAGTTCACCTGCGGCCTTGACTTGCTGTAGACAGTTAATAAGATAATTGGTGAACCACCGAAGGGAGAGTGAGTTCAGACCTGTAGACTGTAGGGATGAAAGGAACAGACTATGGTCAATAGTGTCGAAAGACTTGCTTAAGTCCAGGAATATGGCACAGATATAGTTTTTTTTTTGTCCAGTTCTTTCTGCCAGTCGTTGATCATTTTTGCAAGCGGTGTGATAGTGCTATGTTTAGCTCTGAATCCAGATTGGGCAGGATTTAGAAAATTCATGAATTCGAAGTACGATCTCAGTTGTGTACTTACAATTTTTTCCAATAGGTTTGACAGGACAGGGAGAAGAGAAGTTGGCCTATAATTGTTGAGATCACAGGAATTCCCTGATTTAAACAGAGGTATAACATGCACTGTTTTCCATATGGATGGAAGGATTCCTTGTGTCAATGATAGGTTAAATAGGTGTGTTATAGGGGCAGCTAGTGTATGGTATGCAATCTTTAGAAAGTATGGTTTCATGGAGTCCGCACCAGTGCTTTTCTTAATGTTCAGCTGACATAGGAGGTCTTCAACCTGTTTCAGGGTAGCAGGTTGCACAGAAAATGTGGAATCTGTGACTTGGACTTCAGTATAATGAGTATCCAGCTGGGAGCATAACAGGTTCCACGGAGAGTTATCGAAGGCTGACCCCGCAGTTGTAAAATGGTTGTTAAAGGAGTCCAGGATTTCCACCCTGTCGGTAATGATATTATTACCAGATATGATCTTAGGTGGGAGAGAGTTACCTGGTGTATGACCAGAGAGGTCCTTGACTGTATTCCAGAATTTGGCTGTGTGCTTAGTGGCAGATTTGAGTTCAGTATGATAGTAGTCAGCTTCTGCATCTCTGGTCATCCTGGTACAGAGGTTTCTAGCCCTCCTAAATGCAAACCAGTCTGATGGGGTCTTAGATCTTCGTGCTTTTTTCCAAAGCTTGTCCCTCTCTAATAGAGCAGATTTTAGTTAGTCAGAGAACTATCGGCATGTTTTGTTCTTTACACAAACTTTTACTAAGATGGCACATTTATTTAAAGCCCCTGAGATTATATCATTGAGGATGTCTTAATCAGATTGTACTGACCTTGCCAGGTAACAATCCTGCCATCGTATGGAATATTTTAGTGCGTCCAGGTAGGCAAATGCATCTAAATTCCACTTTGATCTTTTAACAGAGAATTTCAAGGAAGATAGACATTTGTGGACTGATCTTACACCAGCAAAGAAGCAGTGATCTCTGGCATTGCTGAAAAAGGTGCTCACATGTGAGAACAGGTGTGGTTTGCTCACAAGTATAACATCCAGCAGTGTGTTATTACTGGGGTTCTTTTTATTCAGGCTTGTAGGTTTGTTGATAATTTGTGTTAGCCCATGAGCATCACAAAAGGATGAGAGAGGTTTAGAAGCCTTGGTTAGCCAATCTAAGTTAAGATCCCCTAGTATGTTAGTTTCCTGGGATCCATTCCCTAAGGCAGCGCCTAGATATGATAGAAGTTGTAGGCCAGCAGAAGGGGGTCTTTAGCACACTATAACACACATCAAAGTGATCTGTGAGATCACTACCTTAAGGGATAGACACTCAGATTCATTTGCAGGGGTTACCAAGTCAATGCAGGAGACTGTGTATTTGCCCTTGACGTATATGGCCACCCCTCCACCTCTCAATTGCCTCTCAGTTCTAAATAGTAAATAATTGGGGATGTTGACTTCCTTGTCTGCTGTGGCTGGTTTAAGCCAGGTTTCTGAGACCATTAAGACATCTGGAGAGGTGTGGTAGATCCAGGCCTAGATCATGGTGATCTTTTTTAGCAGGTTACATACGTTGACATGGAGGAAGCTTATACCTTTAAGCCTCGCTAGATCCAAGGGCATTGTGATGGCAACTTGAGGCCCAGGTTTAAGCTCTACATTGCCGAAGCATATAAGTAATAGTATCAGGAGCTTTCTAAGGGCAGTGCAGGATAGTTTATAACTCCTGGACCTTGCACGTCTTTGTGGATAATCAATGTGGGTTAGAGGGTCCCCTTTTCTAAAATTCAGTCGGCCTAGTGCAGCAAAAAGTAATACCCTGACTGAGAGTTGCAGGGGATGTACAGTACTGCGGGTAGGTGGCAGATGCCCTGTAGGAAGCTCAGTTCATGTCGCACCATAGGTGGAATGTCAAATGTCTGGCAGTAACTGCAGGGAGTTGGGGACACATAAATAATTATCACTGAACACCTTACAGCGTGGCATAGTATTAACTTCCTCTTCCATGGAAGCATGTGGAAGCAGATATCATCAACCTGGTGAAATAAGGATAAGGAACAGGGAGAGCAGCCACAGCCTTGTCCTCATGATTGGACTCAGTCGATGGAAACAGACACAGGGTGTCTAAAGATGGGGAAAAGGAGGAAATCACCTAGGGTTTTAGTAAAGTAAGTAATAGACAGAGATGGTGATTCTGATAAATGAAGTTCCACAGAATATGACTAATGGATAGAAAATTTGGTAGGAGAGTGGGTAGAAGTATTCAAAGTGAGAGCGAGAAGTTATAGCTTCCAGATGAGAGTGAACAGTTTGGCTGGAGGACGCCTGAGGTAGGGCTAGGGGGAGTGTTTTTTATAATGAGTGATGTAGTGAAAATGGGTGTGGAATAATTAAGGGGTGGGAAATAAGTCTATATAATAATGGACATGGAGGGGAAAGGGTGTGGGCATAAAAGTTGTGGTTTTTGCCCTACCTTGGCAACCAAGAGTCTGGAGTTGTGGTATTGGGCAGCGGCCAAGAGAGCGCCGACTGCCCGCTGGCCGAGTCCCGCTCGGCTCATGAGCAGGAAGCCCCTGGAAGGACTTCCTCAGCTAGGGAGAATGAGAAAAAACTCTGAATTTAAATGTTACTCAGACAAGGGCCTACAATATCAGCAGGGATTCCAAATTTGTAGGACAAAAGGGATGTGCTTTAGTTTGGAGCCCAAAACCTGTCTAGAGCCAAGTGGCACTTTCCCAGAAGGGCAGTTACACTTAAGCTTTACACCAGTACACTTTTTTTTTGTAACACAATATTTCTATTGCCCCACAGTATTACACCAAGTACAATTTTAACATATTTGGCAACTTGCACAGTAAAAAACAAGGCTAGGGGAAAGCTGGGCAGGCAGGGACCAATTGCACAGTGCCCTGAAAGGCACTCGTGTTCAGATTGGTTGCAGCTTTTGCCATACCTTAGGCAGCCAAGAATCTGAAGTTGTGGTATCGGGTGGTGGATAAGAGAGCGCCAACCACCCACTGGCCGAGTCCCCCTCCACTCAAGAGCAGGCAGCCCCAGGAAGGATTTCCTCCGCTAAGGAGAAAGAGAAAAAAAACACTGAATTTAAATGCTGCTGCAGATGAGGACCTACATTATCAGTAGGGATTCCAAATTTGCAGGACAAAAGGGATGTGTATTAGGTTGGCACCCAAAACCTGTCTCGAGCCAACAGACACTTTCCCAGAGGGGCTGTTACACTTAAGGTTTACACCAGTACACTCTTTTTTTTGTATCGCAATATTTTTATTTCCCCACAGTATTACACCAAGTACAATTTCAACACATTTGACAACTTGCACAGTAAAAACAAGGCTAGGAGAAAGCAGAGCGGGCAGGGACCAATCGAAACAGGGCCCTGACAGGTGCTGATGTTCCGATTGGTTGCGGCTTTTGCCATACCTTAGGCAGCCGAGAGTCCAGAGTTCTGGTATCAGACAGTGGCTAAGAAACTGCCCACCACCCACTGGCCGAGTCCCCCTCTGCTCAAGAGTAGGGAGCCCCTGGAAGGATTTTTTCGGCACACACAAGATCCACCACCACAACCCCCTCCCCCCCAATTAATCAAGCTTAGATCCCTATGATCTCTGGATCTAATCTAATTATTTGATGACCTGCTATCAACCTACTGGTACCCCATACTAACAGCCAGCAACATTACCAAAGAGCTTGAATTCTTTTAATTCCAAATTCCTCTCAGCCTGGGATCGTAATGCCCCACTGAGGAAAACTCAGGTCTTAGGTTCACATCTTGCTTAGATCACAGCTGAGTTGCTGGCTTGTCACCATACCTGTGACCTTTTCTGGCAGACCATCAAGACCACTGGCTCCCCACCTGACCTTACTAAATATAAGTCTCTTAGTAATGCCTGTGCCATAGCTACTAGGCTTGCGAAAGTCATCTACTTAGCATCCACACTACAGAACAAATTTAACCATCTCTCAATGTTTGTTCATGCCCTCTTATCCTCACCCACCCAGACCCCTCCCCCTGTCCTCAAGGTGGGCAAATCTCCCTTCTCCAATCCTGTTACAGTCACCTCATCTTTGAACTACTTTTTCACTATCTGTGCCCTCTTCCTCCTTCCCTTAGCCTCCCTAACACATCTTCCCCGTCTGCCCAAACCTGGTCCTCTCCACCATCACAATCAATTTTTCTTATCCCTTACCACTCCCTCCATGAAAATCAAGGATCTCCATGCTCTTAACGCACAAAAAGGAAGGAGCCATGATGGCCTTGACCCCAAACTTATGTCTCTATCACTCTCTCTCTCTGTCTTTCTCTGTCTCTCTCTCTCTCTTCTTCCATCATTGCCCTTACCATCATCCATATCCTCAATATCTTCCTGACACTTACCCCACCCCCTGATCTGTGGAAGCAGGCCACTATCATCCCCTTTCCCAAATGGGGAATACCCCAACTACCCTGACAACTACCATCCCTCCTTCTCTCACTGGAAAAACTTCAAGAACACCTGATCCTTTACCAACTCTTCCCTTTCCTTGATGACTCTTCCTTCTTCACTTCTTTCTAGTCTGGCTTCAGGAAATCAGTCTGGCTTCAGGAAATCACAGTCCACCACCACCTCCCTCCTTAGGCTCACTGACTCCATCCTTTCTGGCATGAACCAGGGGCCAGTTACATCCACCATCTTTGTCAGCCTAGCTAAAGCCTTAAGCACTCTTACCCACCCCATCTTTCTGTGCAGGCATAAAGCAGCTGTGCTCTCCTACTCATCTGCTGAGTGGTTTTACTCATTCATGTCGGGTAGTACCCAATCTTTCAATATTTTTCCCTCTTCTCCCTATTTGCTCTGATGTGCCCAAGGATCTGCCCTTGGCCCCATCCTATTATCCATTTTCACAACCCATATCCAACTGGATTTCAATAACATGTAGCACTTGTTTCAGGCCAACAAGTTGTCTCTCAGTGCTACAGAAATTGTCTCCATGTCCAAGGCCACTGATTTACTGTAACTAAAGTAATGAAATTCCATTTTCAAGACTTAAAATTCCAGCAATTACACCGGTAATTGTTTGTCTAATTTCCAGATTTTACCATGATTCCTCTGCCATTGTTTTAGTATGTGCATAAATAACTGTAATAAAAGAAGGCTTAAGATACAGAACATTAAATGAAGCAAACTGAAAAAAAGTATAGGAAGCAATTATGAGAAAAATTCAGTTTCTGTAGATTTACTGATCTGGTATAAAATGCCTTATTCTGTGAAATTCTTTGTTTTTACACTTACACAGGCAGTCCAAATTCTGGAATTTTTTTGGCTTTACAGGTAAAAATGAAAAAACTGTGGCCTTGTCTATGACCATTAGCACTATACAGAGACATTCCAAGCTCTCCTATCCCCCATCATTCCAGACCTTTGGTGGTGTGATTAAGGATGTCTTCTCCTTTAAATACTCAGGGTATGGTTGGGTTATCATCAAGACTTCTCTGCTCATGTGGACACAATCCACAAGAAGCTACACCCTACACTATGGGCACTTTAGAGGAACAAAGCATGTATCCTACCTCCTGCTCATAGAGAGATCATCACAAATATGATTCTACCTATCTTTGATTACAGGAACATTGTACATGGTGCTGCTCCTATGTTCACACTTTCCAGTCTGGATCCCTCTTTCACTACTTCTGCCACTTTACCCTGGATTGCCTCCCCAGAATCCACCATTTTCCTGAATTCCTCCCTCTCCTTGCCCTCCCTTGTTGCCAGGTGCCTAGCTCATTGTGTTACCTTCATCTCCAAATTCTGGCTAGGCTCCCTCCCCTACTTTTTTTCCCTCCTCTCCACCCCTTCTTCCACCTTCTACTCCCTTCACAGCTCTGACACGTGCTCTCTCACTCTCCCCCTTGTGAAATCCTCTGCTGCTCAATCTGCTTTCTTCTTCCACTTCCCAAAATTTTGAAGAACATTCCCTGTTGCTATTCATATTGCGCCTTCTTTCCAAACACCAAAATCCCTCCTCAGTGACTCCATTATTCCCTCCTGCAGTTGCCAATGATCCTAAGGTAATCCCACTGCTCCTCAATCCATACTACTCCCTTCACCTACTGTCTTGGTTTATTGGTCCACTTTTCCCTCTGACTAGTACCCCATTGTGCTCCCAATCTCTTTTCCCACCCCTCCCTCATTTTTTCTGCTAGTTGGTATTTGCTGAACTGTTGTTATTAATATTCTATTGATATGCTATATTTTGTACTACTTACTTTCACTTCCTCTCAATTGCCTACTGTATAATTTTTACTTTTTACAATTTTTATTGTTTTTTAATTGTAACATTACCGCTGTAAGGTAGTACTGCACTTTCCACATCTCCTTCCCCAGGACTCATCTGGAAACCAGCTGTTAGCTCAGTATGTCTTTCCTGGTGAGATTATTGTGATAAATAAATACATAGAAATATAGAATTTGTCAGCTCAAAAGGACTATTTGACCCATCCTGTCTTCCAAGATGTTCCATGCTTAATCTGCCTCCTCAGGTCCTGGCTTGTCTCCAGTGACCCTCCTAGCTCCCAGGCTCTTCTCTAATATACCCTTATGTTTATTCCACAAATGCTTTTACTTTCCAAGAAGAAATATTTATTTCTTGAACTCCCTTTCTGTAGTTTCATTACATGCCCCCTAGTCCTGTGCTCTTTTCATTTGAATAAGATACCCCCTGAATCCTGTTTACCCTGTGAGGTACTTGTAGATCTATATCATGTCATCTCCCTCTTGCCTCTCCTTTCCAGGGTGTACACATTGAGACTCTTTAGTTTCTTTGTAGGGCTTATCATGCATGCTTATCATGCATTTCATTTTAGTTGCCCTCCTCTGGACTGCCTTCACCCTGTCTATGTTCTTTCTGAGGTGTGGTTTCCGAAACAAGACACAGTACTCTAGGTGGAGTCTCACCATCAAGTGATACAGTAGCAACTCCCCCTCTGTCCTCCTGTTGGAGATACCCCTCCCTATGCATCCCAGAATCTCACTAGGTCTACCCACTGCCTTGTCACATTTCAATGCCACCTTCAGGTCCTCAGATATGAGAACCCCAAGGTCTCTTTCCTGTCTAGTGAAACATAGAAACACAGAATTTGATGGCAGATGATGACCTACTTTGCCCACCTAGTCTGCCCATTTCCCTACGTAACAGATAAGCTGCAAATCCTAGTTAACCAACAGCCTACTTCCTCCTACACCCCACTAGAACTGCCTTATGTCTGTCCCATGCATTCTTGAATTCCCCCCATTGTTTTTGACTCTATGACCTCCTCAGGAAGGCTGTTCCAGCATCTACAACCCTCTCTGTGAAGAAATACTTCCTCATATTACCTCTGAGCTGTTCCCCCCCTCTATCTTCAAACTGTGCCCCCTTGTTCTTGCACATCTCTTTTTTTTGAAAGATGCTACCTTCTTGGACTTTGTTGATTCCATTGAGGTACTTGAAAGTTTCTATCATGTCCCCCCCTCTCCCTCCTTTCCTTGAGGCTAAAAATCTTAAGCTCCTTTAGTCTTTCTTCATATGTCTTCTGGTGCAGACCCTGCACCATTTTGGTTGCCCTCCTGTGGACAGTCTCCACCCTGTCTATGTCTTTGTGGAGATGAGGGTCTCCAGAACTGAACACAGTACTCCAGATGTGGTCTTACCAACTGTCTGTACAGAGGGCCAACAACTTCCTGTTTTCTACTGGTGATACCCCTCCCTATGCATCCCAGTATCCCCCCAGCTCTCCTTACTGCCTTCTCACATTGCTGGCCCATCTTTAGGTTGTCTGATATGACTACCCCCAGGTCTCTTTCCATTTTTGTTGTCGTCAGTATCTCAACCCCCATTGTGTACTCTTGCCCTGGGTTTTTGTTTCCCAGGTGCATTACTTTGCACTTCTTTGCATCAAATCTAAGCTGCCATACATTTGACCATTCTTCCAACATTGTAAAGTTCCTTTTCATCCTTTCCACCCCACCTTGCATATCAACCCTGTTGCAGATCTTTGTGTCATCTGCAAACAGACATACCTTCCCCTCCAGTCCCTCTGCAATGTCACTTATAAAGACATTAAAAAGGACCATCCCCAGTATTAAACCATGTGGTACCCCACTAGTAACCCTCCTTTCTTCACTGTGGACTCCATTTATGTCCTGTTGTCCAGTCAGTGTTTTACCCAGACTACCACCCTATGACCCACTCCCTGGCTGGCTAATTAATTTATTAATCTTTTGTGCGGGACTGTGTCAAATGTGACTGTCAGTACCCCTGTCCTATACTCACTGCCTGGGTTTCAATGACCTAGGTACATGATTTTGCAATTTTTGGCATTGAGCCTCACCTTCCCATTTTTCTTTTCATTTTCTTTCATTCCTAAATGAAGAGACAGGATTTTAAAGTTTTCAGAACTTCCCACTAAATGAACAGTGCTGTGCTCTTTACCATCAGAAACACATGGTAGCACCATCCTAATATATTCGCAGTGTGACTGTAGCATGCATATTCAATGGGTAACCACAGAGTAAGACATTGTTTTTAAATTGTGAGTTGCCAGCCATCTTTAATGATGAGTCATTAATTACAAAATTTGCTAAGAAAGCTGTTTTAAACAAGTAGAAACACATTTTGATGGGGTATGGTGGTGGTAAAAGGCTGTTTTAGCTAAATTGTGGATGTAATTGTCCATTTGCAAAAATAGATGAAGCTGAACACTGAAGTTTTATATACTTGGGATTGGTGCAATTAAATAGGAGCAACAATTTAAGATAGAATGGATAAGTGACTTGATTCTTGCTCTGGTATTTTAGATCAGTACTGCACTGTAGTTCCATTGGTGTTCAGATAGAGGGAATTTGATGTCATCCAGGCCTGAATGTCATTGAATCCATGAGCTTATATGGGTGAGAGTTAGTTGCAAGGGGTCAGTGACAAGGGTATATATTTGGGTGTCATCAGCAGAGCTAAGATGAAATAAACTATGAGCAGCAATGATGTAACAAAAAAGTAAAAGGGGCCACATGACTGAGCCATGAGGAATACCACTGGCAGCTATCTTTAGAGTAAAGCTGGTATTGTTAAAACTGGCAGATTGCTGGTCGTCTGACAGACATGAATGGGACCCTTTTAGAACTGTGCCATTAAAGTCACAAGAAGACTGCTGATGTGCAAGTGAAATCAGATGTCAAAAATTGTCAGCAAGTCATTTGAAATTCTTAAAAGAACTGTTTCCATATTGTGGGCACTAAGGAAACTGAACTGGTGGCTAGAGAAGTGGGTGTTGGAAGTAAAGTAGTCAATTGTTTGGCAGCAGCACTTGCATGACGTTAACAATTAGTCAGAGTTAATTGGGCAATTCATTGATAGTTGGTTTACAAAGTTGGCATCAAGAGTACTGTAGGTCTTGTAGGACTGGAGTAATAACTGTAGACTTAAGTGAGCTGGAGAAGACTCCAGTGTTTAGTCAGGTGCTGAAAATTAAAGAAATAAATAGAAAAGTGACAGAAAAATTATTTTTTGTAACCAAATAGGGATGACTCATGAGCTGACATTTTGGCACCTGAAGCAGTCAATGTAGCCAGTACCTGGTCTTGGGCAGAAGCTGGAATATAGTTAATTAAGCAATAAGGCATTACCAGGGGTTAGATCAACAGTTTGTTAATCACCTCCTTGGGGGTGTAATGCGGCATGAAGAGTAGTTGACTGCCATATTGTCCCTGGGGCGATTGACTGTTAGTCTAACTCCTGGGAATGCCTTATTGCTATTATAAAAACATATTCCAAAAGAAAAGTGATAAAAATAAACTTTTTGAATGTTTTCCTCATTTAGAAGGAGATTTTTAATAAAATAGATATTCCATCAACAGTTTAAGAATCCTGGTTCAAAATCAGAATGCATCATTCCAGTCATTCAGCAGTGCTAGAGGATGGAATGCTGACAGGAAGAATCCATGTGCCATGGTGATCAGGCTGTACATGCAGTGTAACAGGGATTAATGTAAGGCTGTTGGAATCCTAACAGCTAATCAGACTGCAGCATTTCTGAGACCTTTTTTACAATGCGATATAACAGGACTGTCTAGATAAGGTCAATACCTCATTGATGGTTATAGGCATTGAGGTCAAACTGCATATCCTGTTATTGACAAAATCATGCAATTTAGCAGATATTAATATAGAAGCAGAAGTTGAAGATTGTGGTTTAACAAGGAAAATAATGATTTGAAAAGCTGTCTAGATATGGCTTTATGAATATCCATCAAAGACTTATAATGATCATGTTTGGCATCAATCAAATTATTGTGGTATTTTGACGGATCATAATACATTTCATGAAAGACAGTGGAGCCATGCTTAATAAATCTGCACTCAAGCTGCAGACACTATTTGTTTTTGCAGTAATGACTGACTGAATAGGGGGACAGGTGCTAAAGAGATGCATCTTATCCTATTTTAGTCCACTGGACCCCTATACCATGAACCCAAAGGGTTTTTTTTTTTGTTTTTTTTTGCTGAAGTGGCAAAACTGAACTAAAGCTGCTATTTGTCAAATTTGCCCACCTTTCAAATTGGGTAATAAGAAAATCAGATAGTGACTATCCTACACTAAACAAACTACCAGTGCAAACCTACTATAGCTGATGTTTCCATGCTCCCACCTGAAGCTTAGAGAGTAAAAGAGAATCTAAGAGATTAATCAAATGCTACCAAGCAAATATGTTTCTGTATCCTATGTGTTTATTTAATGTAATTTTACTTTCAGATAAGATGAGTTTCTTTAAAAAGTTTGCTGAAGTTAGTAGCAAAACAGTAAGTTTAGTGTTTGAAGTTCCAGGACAGTAAAAAATGCAGTTGTTACTGTGAGTATTTGATTGAAATGAGAAATATTTTTATTTAGTGTATTTAACAAAATAAATTTTAGAGAGCTTTTGTATAAATATTTTGCAAGAAATTTTAGCCTACGCAGTGCCCTGTCACCAGTTCTTTACATGCAAACTCTCCAAAGCAGGTCTGCACTCTCCACCTCCCCTAATTGCCTGTAAAAGCTTCATAGAGTATATTAAAAGCAAAGTGTATTTTCTTTATAGTCATTAAAATATTTGTTGAATATAGTTTTGGGGGGAAATAAGCTGTTGTCCAATGTCCAATTATAACTGAAGTGTACTGTACTTATTCTGCATTACTGGATTTCTAGGTAAACAAGATAGTTTGGATGTACCTGCAGGTTGTATTTGGAGTAGGGTATTTTATTACCCAACCACCCTAGTTATAAGAGTGCTGCAACCTCACAGGTGTAACTGTAAATATGGGTAGATGCACTATGTTGCCTAGTTGTTAAAGCAGAGCTGTTAACTTGGAGGCCCAAGTTTGATTTCCACCTCAACAGCTTGTTCACAGTGGGACCTTGTTCAAGCCGATTAACTTTCCTATGCTTACTTTATCTCTCTTTCATGGGCACTCTCTCACACACACACACACACACACACACACACACACACACTTCTTAACACTTCCTGAGCTTTCCTTAACTGACCCATATTTTACAAAGCCTCCCAATACTCACCTACTGTAATGGCCGATGCAGCTGCTCATGAATTCTAAAGTGCTCTGGAATATAATGAGTATGAAAGGTGCTGCTGAACCTCTTTCTTTCATCATTGCTTGCTATATTTCTCGCTATCTATCCTCCCCCTGCCCTCTTGCCACCAGGTCCATTGTGCTTTATTCATCTCCTAATGTTGATTCAACATCCTTCCCTCCTTCCTCCTCATGCTCCTTTCCCGAATCTCCCCTGACTCCTGCTCCCTTCACTCTTGGGACCATTGTACATTTGCCTTTCCTCACCCACGCTCCTCTGCTGGCAATCTGCATTCTCCTATAGGCTTCTCTTACTCTGGAACAAACTCCCCATCTCCTTCCATCTCTACCCATCCTCAAGCTCCTTCAAGTGCAGCTGAAATTTCTAACCCCCCACTTGATCCTGCTACCCTTCTTCTGGTCACCCTTGAAGTCCTTATTTTATTCCAAACATGTAGCTGTTTGCTATTCTATGTCCTACTGAAGTTCACTGCACTTTGTTTAGTTGCAGTACATGCAGTTGTTCTTTATTTATTCTATTATTCACTGTTCTATGCAGCCAGTATAGTGTTATGCTTGTACAACTGTGTTAACTTAGTTTTGGCAGTTCACACTCTCTATTCCAGAGGAATTGCCACCCTGTAGGAGTACGAAAGGCAAGGAACCCTCAGAGAGGGTTCCACCCCAGAAGTGCCATGGGATAATTCCCATGGCTAAAGGTACCTTAGGAATCCCCCTAAGGGAGAAGTGTTGCACTGGAGGAGGAGGAGGAGGAGAGGATGGTGAGGCAAAGAAAAAATGCTTCACAATGAGGCTGAGAGAAACTGCTTATATAGCTCAGGAAGTGGGAGTGTCTGGCTGCTTGGCCACTGAACTCCAGGCAAAAGCATTTCCAATTCACTGTCCTACACATCCAGTATAGTGGTACACTTGTGCAACTGTGTTAGTTTGGTTTTGGCTGTTCACACTCTCTATTCCAGAGGAATTACCACCCTGTAGGGATATGAAAGGCAAGGTACCCTCAGAGAGTGTTGCACCACTAGAGGTGCCAAAGGACAATTCCCATGGCTAAAGGTACCCTAGGAATCCCCCCAAAAATGTAGCACAATCATATCCCAAAGAAGGAGGTAACACGAAGCATTTGAGTAAGCACTAACTATGATGTAGTAGCAGTAACTGTGACATAGTAATAGAGAAGCATAGACAGCTTGATAACATAATGAGATGCTCAGTTTGATAACATAATGAAAAACCCAGGTTTGCGTAGCATGATACTAATGGTTTGCATTGAGATTAGGGTCTCCTCTAAGGAGAGATGGAATGGCAGAACATCCTCCACCTCCATCCAACAGCGGAACCTACCTAAAGAAACTAGAGGACACTACTATGCTAACTAAGAGTTATGATCTGAGGCAATGGAGGAGAGAAAAAAAACCCTAAGAGGAGAAATCTTTGGGGATCCAAGGCCTAAGTCACCTTCCCTCCAGGCTTGGGATAGTTTATTTAGTGATGGCTCTGCAGCTGCAATTTGGAAAACCCAATTAAAGGGAGGTGGAGAATATTCCAATTTGGAGGAAGGCTCTCACTCAAACCCTTTAGTGGGAATGCCATGGTAGGTTGTGTGAAAACTCTGCAACAATACGTGCAACAAAGGCACAGGAGGAGAGCAACGACTGCTGAGGCACTCACTTGGCCTACCCACCCTAAAATCTAACCAGGTGAACAAGAGGCAGTCATAAGGAGAATGCAGTGAAGGTGCCTTGCTAGGGAAACCACTAAAGTCAATAGCTAACCATTATAGTGGAACACTAGAACCAAAGGAGGTAACTTTTTCCACCCTTCACCGCTAGTCTTAAATTCTACACCAGGAGCTGCTATCACATAGCAGTCAGTTAAAGCCAAGCCAGGGGTGACAACATTCCCAGCTATGGGCCAGGAGAGAAGGATCCCACCCCAGGTTGGACATACTCGAGATGCGGACTAAATGCAGAGTGAGACCATCAGCTGTAGGGACCCTGCACCAGAATAGAATGTCTGCCATGCCCCAGGAATTGATTGAGAGCTGAAAAGCTGGTGAGCTGAATGAGCATGGCATGCTGAGATCATACTGAGCACTGAGTGCTGAGACCCTGCAAGGTAAAATGCAGAATTGAGAGCAGTAGAATCCCAGAGGCTGAAGCCGAGGGGATGGCAGTAGGCATGAAGCAATGGTTTGCATAAGCAAGGAGCAAAAATTGCATAAGCAAGTGTGGACCTGAACGTAGGTCAGTAAACAGAGTAGTAATAAGTGGACTTGCATGTAGGTCTGCATAACATAGTGCAATGAAGCAGCACTGAATAGTGGGGCAAGCCAGACAGCATTTAAAAGCTAAATCAAAGTGACAAATACTCTGAGGATTTTCAGCAGGGAAGGTAGGATTTAGAACAGAAATAATTAGCCACATGGGGCCACTACTCCCCGGATACTTCCCAGTCCCCACGGTAGGACAAACACGAAAGTGATGGAAGGCCAAGAACCACATGCAGATATGAAAGCTAGTTTAAAAGCCTCAGCATGAGCTTTTTTGCTAACCTTAGAGTAGAACAGGTTGAATAAACATAGAAGCAACACTTTGTATGGAGTTACAAAGTGGCAATAAAACATGGAGACATGGAGATACGATGCTTAGAAAGCAAGTGAAGCCAGGCAGTGCAATGAAGCTGCAAGTAGAATGAGAGCATGAATGAGCAGCATAGTTACAGTCAGAGTAAGCCTGTGTCAGGTGAAAACAATTGAGTATACAATGTGGAGCAGCTATAGTTGAGCTGAAACACACAGATGATGATTGCAGTTGCATTGCAGTAGTTTGAGAGTGGTGAGCAACAGTGTGAAAAACACAAGCACTGGGTACAATAGTAATTGGAGTAAACAGTAGCAGTGCCTCAATTGTAAGTAATTGAAAGAGGTAGTATGAGCTCTGAGTAGCAGTATGCTAGGCGCTTAGAAACAAAGCCCCAAAAGACAAAACCAAAATACAGAAAACAGGGAACAAGGCTCCAAAACAAAACAAGACACACAAAACACAAGGAAGCACACAGACGGAGGAAAGTTACAAACCAGAAGCAGGAAAACAAACACCAAAGTCCAGCAAAGACACACAGAAACAGCAGGTGTGGGGGGGTAGGCCCCAGCCAGCTCAGAGAACAGATCAACAGAGCCTCTGGCTGCAAAGAAAAAATGCTTCACAATAAGGCTGAGAGAAACTGTTTATATAGATCAGGAAGTGGGAGTGTCTGGATGCTTGGCCACTGAACTCCAGGCAAAAGCCTTTCCAATTATATCACATTGCTTGTCTGTCTGTTTAGATGTTGATTTGCTTCATCTCCTTCTCCCCCAAGGTCACACCTGGAAATGAGCCTGATCTCAGTGTGCCTTTCCCAGTTACCAAATTTTAAATAAATAAAGTAAACACTCTTTCTTTACATGGAGCCTGCTGTGTAATGTATGCCTCCTTATATCTAGTTTACACTGCCGGGCTGTTTGCAAGGATGCACTGCTCAAAGATGAGCCTCTGTCTTACTTTTGAAGGAAAGTAGATTTTTCTTTGATATTAGAACACACAAGAAATAAAACCTTGTTTAAAAAGAACAGAGACTACTAAGGGAAACTTCGGATGTTTCTGCAGATCCATCCATAACCGTATGAACTCCATAACTGTTTGAAACTGTTGAGACAAACCAGAGGGCACACCTTTTCTCTTGTAATGTTTGTTAGATAAGGAATCTGGGACCAGATATTCAAAACTTAGCCCCAGGGCAAAATTAGCACTGCACGGCATGCTAAATTAGCCCGGAACCGTTAACACGCTATATTCAAAGGAATAGCCCCAGGGCTAAACCTGCTGAATATGATGTGCAAAGGAAGCAGTGCAAAAAGGGATGGGAAGTGCAGTGCAAAAATAGCCAGGGAAATAAGACAGCTGTGACTATAGCAACAGAGAAGGCCAAAATGCAACAGCTGCTCAGTGGACACAGAGATGGAGGAAGACAGAGCTGCAGTAGCAGGCCAATGTGAGTGATAGTAATGGAGTGTTGCACAATGACAGCAACAGACAATGCAGGCCACACACAGTAGAACTGCGCTGCACAATTGATGGGTTATTCTAGAGCAAACACATTAGCCTAGCGCTAACACTTTGATCTGGGCTAACACATTAGCTTGGGGCTAAAGTTTGCAATATTCAAAGCTCACATGTAAATGAGCCTACTTAGGCAATACTTGTTCAAACAGCCACATTTACATCTCATTATGGGCTGCTAAGCATACATCTCCATGTAGTTTGTCAGGTGCTATTCCATGGTGCTCGCAGTTCCACCTGTATGTCAGCCTGGGAGTACAGGAACAGGTTGGGTGAGCTCACAGTTCCACCCGCATGTCAGCCTGGGAGAACAGGTAGGAAGCCGCAGGTAGTGGGTGTCAGCAGGCTTACCCAGTGCATACCTCTCACCAGGCAACACTGGCAAGTGGGACACAATCACTCAGAATGAGGAACAGTGAGGGACACCGATCCCCAGAATGAGGAATACAAGCTCAGACATGGAGAAACAAACCCACATCCCATTGGAAGCCAGGAATTCTGAATGTACAGATGCTACAGTATATGTAGCACCATAGCATATGGTATTATCTGCTGGGACTTCATGATGCACAGCACATCCGCTGTGTGTCCACCCCTGTCCCCATGAGGGAGATATGCAGGGCAGGGCAACTATGTGGGGTACATATGCAGGGCAGGGCAACTATGTGGGGTACAAAGTGGGGTGTCCCCATATTGAGGGACACTTGGGAGGTGTGTATATATATATCTATATATATAGATATATATATATCTATACACATATACAGTTACCCTGGTGGTCTAGTGACCATCCTCCCAGCACCAATCTCCAATCCCCCACATAGACTGCAGTCTGTCCATGACATTACCTGGTAGTCTAGTGCCCCCCTCGCAGAGTTTCACACCTGTCCCCATCCATAAATGGCAGTTAAATGAATTAAAATTGTCCCTGGTGTCCAGTTGTCCCACCCCCTGGCCGATCACTGGCCCAATATGATGAATGACCCCCACCTTTGCCGAGAATCACTCCCCATCCACCATTGTCCATTGCTGCCATCTTCATAGAAACATAGACTTTGACTTCAGATAAGGATTGCTTGGCCCACCCAGTCTTCCCATTTCCCTACCTATCGAATATGCTGCACATCCTAGTTTTGCCAACAGACTACTTCCTCCTACTCCCACCACTAGGATTGCCTTATGTCTGTCTCATGCTTTCTTAAATTCCCCCACTGTTTTTAACCCCATGATCTTCTCAGGAAGGCTGTTCCATGCATCCACCACTCTCTCAGTGAAAAAATACTTCCTCATATTGCACCTGAGTCACCCCCCATCTTCAAATTGTGCCCCCTCATTCTTGCACAACTCTTTTCCTGAAAGATGCTACCCTCTTGGACTTTGCTTATTCCCTTGATGTACTTGAAAGTTTCTGTCATGTCCCCCTCTCCCTCTTTTCCTCGAGGGTACACATATTAAGCTGTTTTAGCATCTCTTCGTATGGCTTCTGGTGCAGACCCTGCACCATTTTAGTTTCCCTCTTCTGGACTGCCTCCATCCTGTATATGTCCTTGTGGACATGGGATCTCCAGAACTGCACACAGTACACCAGATGGGGTCTCACCAACTGTCTGTACACAGGGATAACAACTTATTGTTTTCTACTGGTGATGCCTCTCCCTATGCATCCCAGTACACCCCCAGCCCTCCTTAATGCCTTTTCACATTGCTTGCCTACATTTAGGTCATCTTCTACAACTACCCCAAGGTCCTTTTCCATTTTTGTTGTTGTTAATGCCCCCCCCCCCCATTGTGTACTCTTCCCTTGTGTTTTTGTTTCCCAGGTGCATTACTTTGCCCTTCTTTGCACTGAATCTAAGCTGCCATACTTTTGGCCATTCCTCCAACCTTGCCAATTCCCTTCTCTTCCTTTCCACCCCCACCTTCTGTATCAACCCTGTTGAAGATCTTTGTGTCGTCTGCAAAGAGGCACACTTTTCCTTACAGTCCCTCTGCAGTGTCACCTATGAAGACATTAAAGAGGACCAGTCCCAGTACTGAACCCTGAGGTACCCCGCTAGCAGCCCCCCTTTCTTCGGAGTGGACTCCATTTACTATTACCTTCTGTATCCTGTTGTCCAGCCAATTTTTTACGCAGGTTACCACCCTGGGACCCACTCCCAGGTTGGCTAACCTGTTTATTAATCTTTTGTGTAGGACCGTGTCAAATGCTTTGCTAAAGTCTGGGTAGGCCTTGTCCACAGCCCCTCTCTGGTCTACTACTTTGGGCACCAAGTCAAAGAAATCTATTAGACTCTTCTGATATGACCTTTCTGCTGTGAATCCATGCTGCCTGGGGTTCTGTACCCTGCTGGCCTCTAGGTACTTAACTATTATTTTTTTCAGAAGTGATTCTATCATTTTTCCCTACCACTGAGGTCACATTAACAGGCCTGTAGTTTCCTCCCTCTGCCTTGCTCCCACTTTTGTGAAGGAAAATCATATCTGCCCTCCTCCAGTCCTCCTCCCATGATTTGTTAAAAAGGGTAGTCAGTGGTGCCACTTCAGATCATATACATTTCATTTAGAAATAAAAACAATTTCCCTGGTGTCCAGTGGACCCCCCAACCTGTCCAGTAGTGACTCCCACCCCAACAGAGTGCTTGCAATGACAAAGCCTGACTGAGGACTTTAATTCAATGAGCGCATGCTTGTACACACATGAGCGCATTCATTAAAAACATTCAGTTGGGCTCTGTCATTGCAAGCACTCAGCTGAGCTGCCAGTGCTAATTGACCTTTTAAATATTGCAGCTGGGTGCAATCTTGATGCTTTTCCACTGCAATGGGTGTGCTCCAGGCACAAAGCTTTGAATATCTGGACATTGGTCTCCATAGCTAAAGTAGAAAAAAGTAAAGGTTGCTCTTTTTTCCATTTCTACATCCTTTGACAAAGTTAAAGTATTTGGCCTAGTACATGGTAGTCACTCCAGGATTTTCTGGTACCTCTTGCAGCTTTAAGCTTGGGAAAATAATTGACACTTTTAAATAGCATTATTAACATCATTACTTGTTCTAGGTGTTAAAGGGAATATAACACAACTAAGCATTGTGCACTTGCAGGAATGTGCAGTCAGTGAAAGAGAAGACTGAGGACTAGGAAAAAAAAACTGCCCACTGAAGCCAAAATAAATGCAATGTTTACATTTATTTTGTAACACTGTGGAAGCGCAGGCAGTATAGTAAGTCTTTTCTTTGGAGCTTATAGGCACATTGCCTCTTCATCGGGGGTGTGGCTAATGGTTCACTGTACTGCACATCATTTTACTGAGCTGCTGCCCAGTATAGTTTGTTATTTACAAATATGGCCCAAGAATCTGCTCACTTAAAACTGGAATGATTGCCTATATGAAAATATTGTGATTTTTATTACTATAAAATGTCTCAGCCCATTATTGTTATCCAAACATAGTGAGTAGAAAACAACGATTTAAAAACACAATTGCATACATAAACAATTTCAAAAAGAAAGCTGCAAAATAGAATAATCAAGGCATTCGTATTGTTTATATCAAAAAAGGAATAGTTAAGGGTGATGAAGTTACATTAATTTACTGATTGCTACAAAAAGAAATTATTCACAGTAGGTGTGAGATCAGTTTGCTATAAGCAAATAAGTTTAAACAGTAATCCTTGTACAGTTGCATACAGTCCAATTGACGGAATCAGAACTGTTCCATGCAGTTCAAAATAAAAGTGCCTGCAACAAAGAGGGGGACAAAACTGAATGTTGTTATAACAGCTTCATACTGATATTTCCATATCAAATATGATATATTCCCATATAAGAAAGCACTGTAATCAAGTTCTTCATTTTCACCTCTTGGCTATACTGTTCCCAAAGAAAAACAGTCTGTCTCTGTTCCTTTCAATAGGGTGTTGATTCTATCACCTCCTCTAGGTTTCAGGGGATGTGTTTGATATGGCAAAATGTGGCCAAATTAAGATTCTGGCTGTGTTCTTAAAAGAAGCAACTACCCACTAAGAGGTCATAATTTCCAGAGTGTATATCTCATAGTTGATCAGGAATATATCCCTTGGAAGGTAAAATAGTTCTGCCCAGATATAAACATAGGCATGAGCAAACAATCACATATACAATGAACTTGATATAATATGATATGAATTGACAGAGGGACACCGAAATGCTTACAGTGTCATTAACAAATGCATTGCATTTTATGCCATGTTTTCATGCTTTACATTTCCCAGACACATGAAATCCCAAAAGTCATAGTAGCAATGAAGTAGGATGAATGTTTGCCTTTGGTTTGAGGTAGCTATGTTTATGAGGTCCCTGCTTTGGCCTGACTGCATGTAAGTATGGACCTATAACTATATAGCCCTGGTATACTGCAATGTGTCAGTAAAGGCCAATTAGTGATGACATTTTTGATCTCAGTTGCCTGTAGATTGTATTCTAGAACACAAGTAATGTGGTTTTCCTGTTCTACATTAATATCCAATCTTTGGGAAGTAGCTAATTTCAGTGGTATCCAGCAGAGTGAATCAGTAGCCACACACCCCCTAACAAAGGGACAGAGCACCTTGAAGAGCCAGAGAGCAGGATTACTATACTGTATGTGCTTCCACTGCAATATTAGCAAATGTAAACATTGCATATATTTTGGCTTCAGTGTATGATGTTTTTTCTTAGTTATTTATAGGGAACATAAGCCTGACTTTCATTTTTCATCACTTAAATCTTGCAGAGCAGCGGACTGATTTATCAGTGCAGAAATCCTATATTTTCTCATTCTGTTGGCAATGTAAGGGTTGGGTTATGTATACAAAATTGCTTTAAAAGCTAGCTTCACTATCTATGGAGGAAGGCAAAGAGGAAGAAGCAAAAGCAGAAGAATAAAGAGGAGGAAGACGAGGATTAAAATGAGGAGAAGGAGAAGGAGAAAGAGGAGGTGGAGGAGGAGGAGTAGAAGAAAGAGGAGGAGGAGGAGAAGAAGATGCAGAAGCAGAAGAACTAGTTCATGGGAAGGGGACTGTTGGCTGGGACACTGAGGAAATTGCCCTACTCTTGCCAGTAGGGGAATACTCTGCTTGTGGGGTTGGCAACATGGCTGACCACAGAGGAGGAGGTGGTGGTAGCTCACACATTTCAGTGGAGCTTAAGAACATTTTTGCATTTGCTTGCTCAATGGACATTCTGGATCAGCTGGATTTGACTCTGGCCACTACTAGTTCATTTCAACATGTTTTGATTACATATCTCAGCTTTACCCGTTTGGTGAGATGTTGTTCCTGTGCCTACAACTTTGCAGTTGCCTTTCCCTGCACAGAGTTTGACACTGCCTATGAGCCCCTCACATCGGATGGAAGATGAAGTGTTAGCTGGGATTCAGAATCATCGCCAGCATCTATTGAACTCCTTGCTGATGAGGATGTTGCTTTACAGATTCTTACTGCTGTTCCAATTTTTGTTCCACAGGACATTGCTCCACACATTATTTCTGCACCTTTGCCAGTTCCTTCACTCTCTACTGCAGTGGTCCCAGTGTTGACTGATGCAGTTTCTATATACATGGAGGTGGGGTCTCCTTGGTCTCCTAAGCATGCCCTCTTGGAGGCTGGATGGACCAATTCTTTGGACAGAGCTACCTGGTGAGCCGGTGCAACTTCCACTACTAAATATATTCATCACCTGACTCATAGTAGCCCTCCTTGTTATTCTAGCCTGGTCTCTGACACAGTTGGAAGTTTCTTGAAAAAAACTGCATATGTTGGCCCTGTCAGAACCCAGACCCTGATTTCAGTAGCTGGGTTAGTCTCCATACTGTAGTAACACTGCTGGCCAGAGGGTTGTCAACTGGCAACATTGAGTATGCAGTGATGGCTGTTTTGGCTTCTCTGCTTCAGTTAGTTGGCAGTTATTTTAAAAAATGCATATGTTGGCCCTGTCAGTGCCCAGACCCTGATTCCAGTAGCTGGGTTGGTCTCCATAGTGATGCCGCCAGCTGGAGGGTTGTCAGTTGGCATCATTGACTCTACAGTGCCAGCTGCCTCAGCTTCTCTGCTTCAGCTGACAACACCTGAGATGTGTTCTATGGCTTCTGCGCCAGTCCCTGGGGTCCCATTGAAAGCTGACAATTTTTTTTCCTCATCTGGTGACTTGGTTTCTATGATGGCCTACATGACTGGAGATGTTACAGTGCTGGTAAGGTACTCTTACTCTGCAGCATCTTTTATTCCTATTGTTTCCTTGAAGCCTGTCCTTCCTTTGAATTCTGACTCCATTGCCATGCAAGTTGTTATTCCACTTAGTTATCTCTCCTGCACGGACCATTTGCCATGGCTGTCAGTGGTCAGAATGTCCCTTCTAGTTTCTGAACTACTCTCGGAGATGGCTGTCCCTGCTCCTCTTCCTTTGAGTGATCAGGAGCCAGTTGGCTCTATGTCACAGGCTTCACATGCACATTTGGCTTACTGCACCATTAACCCTGACACTGTTGCATTCCAATTACTTCTGTGGCTGGCTGCTTAGACTCCCCTGCCCCACTGATCAGTATATTACTAACACCGACTGACTCCTTTCCTATTGAACCCTCTCCTTCATGGGCTGATATTATGAATATGACTGAAAGTATGTCAGCTTCCACCTTGGCACCTAGTACCTGATCAGTTCCTGCCCCCCCCCAACTGGGGCATTTTCTGCAGCAGTGAAGTTCACGTTTAGGCCCCCCCCAGATGGTCCTGCCCCTATGGAGATGCTCCAGTACCAGTCATTAAGGGGAGTATCCCCAGAGGACCTTTTGGTGGTACTGGACCTATCGGATGTTGTGGCAGTTTGTGCGATTTGGTCAGAGGAGGCCATAGTGGCCTATAATAGGGTGGTTGGTGTGGCCTTTGACTCAATCTCACCCTTGCATGTCTGACCCCTGTCTACTCATCAGAGATCTTCCTGATATGATGAGAATCTCTGCAGTTTAAAGACACGGGGCAGGAGGTTAGAGAGGCATTGAAGAAGATCTGTTCTGGTGGGGGAAAAATTGGCCCTGAGGTCACATTATATGGACTATCAAGGGGCACTCTCCAATAAAAAGGTGGAATTTCTGTCTAGGAGGATTGCTACAATGAGAAACAGGCCAGCTCCGCTCTTCTGCACAGTGAACAGGCTTTTACATCCTGCCTGTCTGCATGTTGGAGGGGTAGGTTCTAGCACAAGGTGCAAGGAGCTGGCTCTGTTTTTTGCTGAAAAGGTGTCCTCCATCAGGGCTGTGATCTTGTCGAATGTCTCTCGAAAGGGCTGCAGGGTCTGGCCTGAGTTGAGTAGGAGCACTCCTCCTATCTGGGATGAGTTTGAGTTGATTGGGGTCAGGGAGGTGGTAGAGATAATCTCTAAGCTGCAGCCAACTCATTGTGATTTAGATCCAGGCCCAACTCGCCTCTTGGTTGAATGTTTGGACCTGATTTGTCCTGTGGTTACTGAGGTAGTCTGGAGTTCATTAAGGAGTGGGATCTTTCCTTTAGCCTTGAAAGAGGCTTTGATTAGACCTCTTCTGAAAAAAACATCTTTGGACCCGGAATGTCTCAGCAACTACAGACCTTTTTTGAACCTCCCATTTTTAGGGAAGGTTATAGAAGAAGTGGTGGCTATTCAGCATGAGAGACATCGTGCTGCTTCCTCTGCCTATAAGACTTTCCAGTCTGGGTTTTGTGAGAGGCATAGTACAGAGATGGCCCTGGTGAGGGTGCTTAATGACCTCCTGATGGTGAGGCATAGAAGGGACCGTACCATCTTGGTCCTTCTAGACCTCTCTGTGGCATTTGACACTGAGGACCATGAGGTGTTACTTAACCGCCTGCGGTTCTGGTGTGGCCTGTCCGGAAATGTCATTAGGTGGTTCAGGTCATACCTGACAGAGTGCAGAGGATGACCATGGGAATTTTCTCATCAAATCTGAAGCCTCTGTGCTGTGGTGTTCTGCAGGTGTCGGTTTTGTCACCTCTGTTGTTCATGGTGTATATGCTACCACTGGGGGACATTATCAGGCAGTACGGGCTGGGTTTTCACTGCTAAGCAGATGACACCCAGCTGTACGTGTCCTGTGCACCCAATAGCCAGGTGTCAGACTCTGTATTTAATAGCTGCCTTGAGGAAATCCAGATATGGATTACACACAATTGGCTTAAGCTTAACTCAGGCATGACTGAGGTACTGGTGGCGGAGACAGGTCATCAGGGCAGGGGGAGGGATGCAGCATTACCCCATGACCTTGTGCATTGGGGTGTGCCTTTAGCCCACTCTAGGCAGGTGAAGAATTTTGGAGTAATCCTGTACGATGGGCTGACACTTGATTTTTTTATCATCTCAGGAATATTGCCCAAATTCGAGCCCTGGTCCCGTCTCATGACCTGCTTACACTGGTGAATGCTTTCATCTCTTCCAGGTTGGACTACTGCAATGCCCTGTACCTAGAGTTACCTGGAGGTAACCTCTTCAGACTGCAGCTGGTACAGAATGAGGCAGAGAGATTACTGATGAGGGTGAAAAGATTAGAACACATCACCCCAGCGCTCCGCAAACTGCTCTGCCGGTTCAGTGGAGGGTTGTCTTCAAGTTAGGGCTGTTGACCTATAAAACCCTGCATGAGATGGGTCCAGCCAATCTACAAGAGCTCCTTGTGCCTTACCATCCAGCCTGGGCCCTCCGTTCTGCCGAGGGTGGCCTTCTTGGAGTTCCCAGGGTTAGGCTGTGGCACTCAGGTGACAGAGCATTCATGGCAGCTGTACCTACCGTGTGGAACTCCCTGCCTAGTTATCTATGGGAGGACCCCTCAGTAGAAGCCTTTAAGAAGGGCCTAAAAACATATTTATTCCATCAAGCTTTTAATTGAAGGTGTTTTAAAATGGTTATTACTTTATGATGGATAGACAAGCTGTTGCACCCAGCAGTATTTTGTATTTTGTTGTTGTTTTACATCTGTTTTACTGTATTTTAAAATATTTTTATGCATGAATGTTTATATTGTGCAGCACCCAGAGACTACGGAGATGGGTATTATATAAATAAAATATCTATCTATTTATGTAGCTCCTACACCTACATTTCTTGCTCTGGCTCTGCTCAACCTCGCAGTAAGGACTCCTCAAGAGGGCCTTTTCAAATGGCAGATTTATTTTCTAATCTGGGGGAACTGGCTAATTGCCTTAGTGCAGTTTCTCTGAAGTACAAGGGTGGACTTCATGAATGCCCTGACAGGGTTCTCTGGTATGTAGACTGTTGAAGGAGACTTTGCAGTTCTTGGCCTATGAGATCTTTACACTCATTCACATCTCCATGGATACTCAGTATGATATCGGTTTTCAGACCCCCAGCTTTTGGACTGGTTTTGGGCAAAATTTAAAGCCCTGAAATCTTCTCCATTATGGTCCCCTTTTATTGCTATCCCCTTGATGAAACCTTTGCTTCAAACTGTTACTGTTTTGTTCAAGAATGAAAGGGTCCACATATCTGACATCCTGTACTGAATTAAGCAATGAGCAAATGTGATAGACAACCCTCATCCCATCTTGGATTACAAACACATTTAGACTGGGAGCTTGTGAATCAGAGTGAAACTGCAGACATCAGACATCGGCACTCAGCATCTCCCCAGTAGCTTCTACACTGAACATGACAGAGGTTTCTGGTTTTATGCGGGACAGCTCAAGTCCTGTCATACAGTAGGTATGGTTCTTTATCTCATCTGAGCAATGCCTGTGTCTTGGTGGTTTTCAAACATTACTTAGGGACTAGTCACTCTTGTCATTACTGCCAGAATCCGGTGAGATGCAACTTGTGAGATGAACCTGAACACTCTTTCAGAAAGCGTCCTTGCATGGTTCACAGTATAGGCTCTGATTACAACCAGGATGATATGGTTCAGTAGGTGCAATTACAAAAGGCTCATCAAAAACAATCTTTGGCCCCCTTTGCAGTCCTTCCTCAACTGCCTGAACCTGAACTGATGGACACTGCACTGCTTATGGGTCCCGCTCCTGTTTCCAAGGACAAGGGATCTACCGCTGTTGCTCCTTCGGCCCTGATTGCCTTGGTGGCAACTGCCTCCCCTCCAGTTGATGCTCAGCAGTCTCCCTTACTATTTTCTGCTTCTTTGGTACTGATTGACACTATTGTAGACCAGGAACCCTTTGTTATGCCTCTCCTGCCCCTCCACAAGATGGCTTTAAAGTAATTACAGGGAAACAAAGGAGTACCCGCTCCCAACCTAAGACTAAAATCTTACGTAAAGAAACTACGGTTATGCGCAACAGTTTTTTGGTCTTTCAAGTGGAGGCTGAGGGGGAGGATGATGACTCTGATGCATCTTCTGTCCAATCCTTGCAAGTGGATTTTTCAGATCTTGATGAGGACATTACTGATGTCAAGATTACGCAAAAAAGGAATAGGAAAAAATAAGACTTGATTGCCTATGTTTATTTTGGTGCATCATGTTAAACTGATTTTTTTCCTTCCATAAAATGATTCCTGAGTCTTGTCCCATTTTGAAGGTGATTTCCTTAAATGTGAATAGTCTTCAGAACTATAGGGGAAGACTTACTACTGTTGCTTCCTTGTGTTCCTCCAGTGCCCAGATTGTATTATTACAGGACAGCAGTGTAAATGCTAACTTTGATGTTTATATGGATCAGAATACTTGGCCCTGTGGTACATCAATCTGGCCAACAGGTGGAGGATCCTTGCTCAGGAGTTGGGATCTTATTTCATTCTCTTTCTGTTCCAATTGTGAAAGTCATGGATATAGATCCAGGCAAAATGGTATTTTTGGATGTCCTTGTTCATAATATACCCATGAGACTCTGGGTTATTTATGCTCCCCAAACTAAAGCTACCAGGGTAATATTATTTACCACACTAAATCCATATTTACATTTTGCAAAGTTTATTATTTTTTGTGGGGACTTTAATTACCCCTTGGAATTTGGGGATAAGTCTGGTAAAACCAATAAATATAAATACCAACTATTTATGCCAAATGATCTCCACAATGAGCCTTAAGGATGCATATAGATATTTGTACCCACAAGGTAACATACTTCTCACAGGGGTCCATTATCCAACAGGATCAATTATATTTTTGTCACCCCAGGGATTGAGATGCTGGAAGCACTTACTGTTGCCTCGGGTCTCTTGGACCATTATGAGGTTCATGTAATGGCTAGTCTCGAAAATCATCAGCCCAGAGGGAATGGGTAATGGAAACTGAGTAATTCCTTGCTGGCTGATCCTGACATTACTCTCCATGTAGACAGCTTCTTAAAGCTAGAGGAACAGTGATGATCTGTTATACTTCTTTGGTTGACTGGTGGGTGGACACGAAGGCTGACTTGAAATTGATTGTCCTGGTGTTACGTAAATGTCAGGGATGGTTGGATTATTTTAAATATTTAAACCTTAGGAACCAGCTCTTTCATGTTATTACCCTTTAGACTGAGGAAAAGATATCCTAGAAGATTAAAATTGACAACCTGCAGGCTGACATGAGCCATTATTTATATGACAGGGAAAACTTGTTGAGGGTTGAATGCCAATTTGTGGTTCACAATACTTCATCTTCCCTGGATGCCTTTAAAACCTGCCAAAAGGGTGTTCATTTAAAGGTTATGACCTCTATTGCAGATCCCTTTGGACAGGTACAGTCTGATTCCAGAAGCATATTGTCTTCTGTTGAATCTAGTTTACAGTCCTTTTTTGGCACCCCTCTCCCAAAGACTGGTTGCATTAGTGGCTTTTTACCACATCCCTTAACTGGCATATTGACTCCTGAGGATCAGCAGTATGTTATTGCACCCTTTAGTATGGTGGAAGGGGAACTGGCCTTGACATCTTTAAAACCTCGGGCTGTTCTGGGCCAAGATGGTATTGGCACAGATTTCTATAAAATAAAAATGTTATATCCCTAAACTATTTCTTCTAGAGGTTTTTAATGTGATGGTGAAAGGTATCCAGTGATTATAGCGACTGTAAATGAGTGACTATCAATAAAGTGACTCATTCACAGCACTATCATGTTGACCTACCCTGTAAGGGTAGCAATGGAATGCAAATGTGACAGTAGGGATGAGCGAGGGAGGGTGACTAGAAGGGGAGGATAGGGATGAAAAGGAAAGGGATAGGGAAGAGGGTTTGTGTTGATAGTATGCCGTGTTGCCACTGAACTAGCCACGTGACATGATGGTGAGGGTGGCTAGCTGCGGTGCAGCAGGTACTGGGTTTGGAGCTAGGGACCGGGGAATATTTCATTGCTGCCATAGTGTTTTTTTTTTTATTGTTCAGACTGTCTCCCCCTCTCTGACATGCATACCCCTGGAGTTGCTTATATTTAGTCAGGGGATGTGGGGTTTGCACCCCCCCAACATAAATACTGTTTTAACTTGCCTGATGTATTGTCGCCGGCAAGTGTACATCACTGTTGTGCTTTTCGGCAATGTACACTTGCACTAATGGCAATCGATCGATGTTATGACATGGTACCATATTGAAAACTTTGTCTGAGCCTAGGGATAGGTTTCAGGCCATCTTGATTTTCTTGTATAAGAAGGGGGATAGAACTGATCTGGGTAACTGGAGGCCTACTTCCCTTCTTAATACAGATTTAAAAGTTCTGGCAAAAACATAGAAACATATAGAAACATAGAAGTTGACAGCAGATAAGGACCGAAAGGCCCATCCAGTCTGCCCATTTCTTTTTCTACCTTATAAATGTGCCATTGACCTTTACTCTGCCAGTGGCCTATCTATTCATACTCATCTGTATTGCTCCCTTATGCCTATAACATGCCTGTTTGAAGCCCTGCACTGTATTCATAGCCACCACTTCCTGAGGTAGGCTGTTCCATGCATCCACCACCCTTTCTGTGAAAAAGAATTTCCTCACATTCCCCCTTAATCGGCCTCCATCTAGTCTCATGCTGTGTCCTCTTGTCCTGATTTCTCTGATTTCCCATTTTCTTATATTTAAACATTAGAATCTTTCACCTTGTTAATGCCCGTAAGGTGTTTGAATGTTTCGATCATATCACCTCTCTCCCTCCTTGCTCAAGGGTATACATATTGAGCTCCATTAATCTGTTCTCATATGTCTTCTGATGCAGTCTCTGCACCATTTTTGTTGCCCTTCTCTGGACTGCCTCAATTTGGTTAATGTCCTTGTGAAGGTGTGGCCTCCAGTACTGCACACAGTACTCCAGATGGGGCATAACCAGTGTCTTGTAAAGAGGAATTATTACCTCATCTTACGACTTGTGATACCCCTACTAATACACCTTACCATCCCCCTAGCCTTACCTACTGCTTTAGAGGTCTGCTTGGATGATTTCAGGTCATTGGTGATGATGATGCCGAAGTCTCTTTCTTCCTTTGTGACTGCCATCAACTCCCCTCCCAGCCTATAGGTGGTTCCTGGTTCACAGACTTAGTAACATTGCAACTAAAGTTATCTCCCCATGTCAGACTTGCTCCATTCAAGGTAGATTGCTTACTGATAATTTAATTCAGCTTCAGGAAATTGTCACTTGTGGACAGATGAATGAAGCTTATGGTTTCCTTCCTTCATTGGACAAGGAAAAATGTCTGTGATCGGCTTTCCCATTAGGTTCTGTTTCAGTCCCTGGCTTTTTATTGAGTGACCCATTGGTTTATCTTATGGATTTGGTTTTCATACAGTGAAACTCATTTCTTTCCCATAATTATTGGCTCTCTTTGGAAACAAATTCTTTTTACTAGAGGTGTTTGGCAAGGGTGCTCTTTAAGTCCCTCTTATATGTCTTTTGCATTGACATCTTGTTGAATAAAATTGGTATCTCTCCAGAAATAAGAGATATTATGGTTACTGATACTACAGAGCCTCTCAAGGTCAGTGCTTATGCAGATGATGTCTGCCATTTCTTAGCTGACCAAAACTCATATCATAATGCATGGTGCCTTCTGGACCAATTTTAACTCCTTTCTGAGCAGAAATTAATGCCAGGAAGAGTAAAGCATAATGCTTGGGACACATGCCTGAACTGGGGTGTACTGATAGAAGAGTGAAACCCCATCTGTGAAATCCCCCACAGTGATGTTTTCGACAAGTTTTGAAAATGTCCCCATGGGAGAACCGCTGGTGAAATTTCACCCTTTTGCCGACTTCTCACCCCCTTCGAGTTAACTCTACAGTTAGGTTAACAATCTATAGAAGGCACAGGAGAGCAGCCCTCCACATGGGGAGTACAGGGGTGCAGCTCTCCATTAGAAACACAGACCGATGTCTGACAGGTGAAATTTTGCCTGTCAATATCGAAGCTGTCGCTATGCTGGATGTCGACAATATTGTTGTCTCGTCTTCATAGGTAAACCCTGGACTGGGACTTACAGAACTCGATCCAAATTGTACTGACTGGACTTAAAATTCTCTGTATCACTTTTGGGTCTATGGATATGGATCAGGCTAATTAGAGGAAGAAAATTCAGGTTGGGGAATGGTTAGTGGCTAGATGGAATTCTATGCAAATTCCAAAAAAGAAATGGGTTTACTTTATTAAAACTTTATTACTGCCTTTATTTCTTTACTTAAAATAGATTCCCCCCCCCTGCAAAACTTGGAGACTCATTTATATAGTTTGGTTTTTAGGGATCTTTGGGGTAGTAGAATCAACTGATTAGAAAGGAAATGTACTTATCTTCCACTCAAACAGGGTGGTTTGGCTAAGGTGAACCCAGTTGTTTTTCTTTATTCCACTTTCTTTTCCATTACATTTAAGACTTATTTTTTGGGACATTAAAGTGGACTGGAAATACCGGATCCAGGGATGGCTGGATCTTATTTTACAGGTTTGGGTACGTGGAAATTGGACTTGATATTCAGTCTAATTTAATTCCCACCCTAAGTATCTTGCTGTTAAGAAAATTCAGCAATGGAAACTGGGCCCTGACCTCTTCAAAACATTATCCCGGAAGGGTTTATAGTATATAGCCATGTTTTAGTTACATTTTTTTCGGTATCCTTAGTTTTCCCCTGAGGCACTCCAGACACTACTGCCCTGACCTTGATTTAGCTCACTGACCCCAGACTTTCTGCTAATCTCTAGGAAACTGTGTGGCTTACTTGTCATGGCTGTCTAGGCGTGCGGAACACTCACAAGCACAAACAGCTCTTAAACAGATACGGCCACAGGGACACCTGCAATGGTCTGTTAGAGACACAATCCCACTTATTTTTTAAATGTCCTTCTATACTAACTTTTTAGGGATTTTTAGCCAGATGCCTCAATACTGCTGAATATTCTCACATTACTTATGATGTGTTGGTACTCGGCATTTATAATGGGATCTGGTGCGAGTACAATTCTAGTACTTTATGATTGATTTGTGGCTTTCTTAAATTCTATGTTTGGCAGTCAAGGTGAAAATGGGTCATTAGCCAAAAATATTGGTCTCAACATGAGTTACTTTATTGTAATAGATGACAATTGCTGTGTTTGTATCATTTGCAACAAAGCAGACTGCCTACGTCTTAATTTCAAAAGCACTGGAAATATTGTGAGGTCTGTTTTTTTTTTACCTACCTTGATTTTCTATTTTCTTTCCTGTTTCCATGTCATATCCTTAAGTGCTAATTTTTGCTGATTTCCATTTTACTTGCTTTGTTTACTCTGGCTTTGTTTCACTTAAACAATTTACTATGTTGCCTGTATGAGACGAATATCCTCCATAAAAAATCCCCTACTCTTGCAACACATCATATGGGTAAATAGGTGTAGTCTGTTGTTACAATAACAAAATACAATACAAGCTGAGTTAATTAATATCGTGACAATATCCCAGCTCTCCAGCTATCATAGGGGAGTTCTAGGCCAACACCAAATGTAGGCCTATGGAAATCAATTCTTTGGTTATGATAACAAACCAAAGATAGCTATTGCTGCTGTTGTAAATAATTCCATGGTTTGATTTATGAAGTTTGTTTGTGGGATATTTTTATTTTGTAATTTTTTTGTCAGATTTGTAACATGAATATGTTTTTGTTTGTAAGAAGTATTGTCCTTTGAATTTTGTTTTATGCTAAAAAATTCCCCTGCACTTCCAAAAAGGGCCTGTGATTATTTTACTTACATCAGAACACCCAACCAGATAACACCAGAGATGGGCAGGACAGTCCTTGGCTTAACATGTCATCCAATGGATGGCACAGCTCAACAGTGCAGAATGCCCCTAGTACTGCATTCAGGTGACAGTATTTACAATATGAGCCCACTCCTGGTTTGGGACTGGAACACATGAGTGTTTGCCCCAGAATTAGATGTGCTACCAACTAAGCCCTGTTGACACCTTGGAGCCAGAACCCATCAGTTCTCAGAACCTAACTAGGGTTGAGTCTGGTCTCTAATCGGATAAGAAAATTCCAATGAATACCCTATGCTGCAAAAAGTGGTACTGACAGATCTTTATGTGGCACTTTTCTCATGGTTAAAAGTAGCTATAACAATACCCAGCATAGTGTTAGGGGTACACTGTCTTGTTATGAGGTGTCATATTTAGGATGAGATGTTAAATCAAGGTCCCATCTTCCTGTTTCAGCGGTTGTTTAGGTGTACATTAAAAATCCCTCTGCACTTTTCAAAAGAGTATGGGAATTGCTCCCATTCACTAAACCACAAACCGCCTAACATGGTTTAATATCAGTCATTACTGCACCTTCTGTATTGTCCTTCCCATGGACTGAGGCTTAGAACAGGAAATATTTCCTTACCTTCCTTTCCCAGTCAACAGAAACAATATCCTAGTAGCTAAATCGCTAATGATAGGCAGATAGGCAATTGTAATTGTTGCAGCCAGTGACAAGTTGCAGTATACCAACATATATCACAATGTATTGTAGTAAATCCCTTTAAAATTACTGGGATTTTCTGTGATATATACTAGTAAATTGATATACAGTACCATGAGATATCTGGAATTCTACAACTTGTCGATGCCTGCAAATGTACCTATATATCTGCTTAACTATGAAAAATGCCATGTTTCAAGCCAATAACTTGCATTAGTTTAAGTTTGAAATTTTTAGAAAAACCTACAGTTCTCCTAGGCTGCCCCTAGTGCTTCAATCACATATTTGAGGTTGAGCTGCAATATCTGCCCCTTCAAGAACTCCAGGAGATGGGGAAGTACAGCACATTGGACAAACACATTCAAATAGGGCATCTTGCATCTTTCTGAGGAAATAATTTGGGGAAAAACATAGGTATAGTACCTAGGAGGTGAGGCTCCACCATTACTTACCCTAACTAAAACACATGATGGCCTATTCTAAAGGATCCCTTCAATGTACTGCATCCTTAGCCATGATTTTCCTTTCTCAAAAAGGCTATTGGAGTGGTGGAACTGGTAGCTACACCACAAATTTATAACCAGACCATGGGGAAAACCTCGTAGAGTGGTATGTGTCCCAAGGGCTGCCAGTTTAAAGTAATGTGTGTTATTTGAATCGGTTAACAGCACTGGAAAGGGCAAGGAAAGATGGAAAATGGCAACTTCAGTTCAGTTTTTTTTTGGACCCACTGAATTCAGTTTGGCTTCAGCACTTTGGATAATGATGCTTTTGATCCCGTATTGGGGATTAGCAGGCTGCAAGTAGTGGTAACTGGCACCCTTTAAACCTGGGTCCCAACCCTGTCAATCCCAGTTACTTCCACCCTCGCCTGGACCTCTAGTCAGATAAAAAATATCAGACATCATCTGACACAGTTCCAAGAGGCAACAATCTTTAATAGAATGATGTGGGAGGAAAGAGGAGGGTGGGAAATTTACAGATAGGCTGAAACAGTGGTCATGAGATCTGCCTTGATTATATGAGAAAGATTAGACTCTTTTAATTATCAGCCTGAAGTTAAAAGTGATTATGAAATGGCCCAAAACTTCACTTGGGCCAAATCAAAGTTTACAGTGCTGAATCTGACATTGGCTCATTCTTAATTAAAGGTGCCTATCAGCCTAACTTTAACTCCTTTATCTCTCCATTGAACAAATGCATAATTAACATTCTTCTACATGAAATGTAAGCAGTAACATAAAACTGGCTGTGCATTCAGCTATATTACCACACACCTCTAGAACATGTGATGATTACAGGTAAATGAACATACTGGAGTGTTACGGTACATATATGATGTATTAATAACTAAAACCTGTAAAAAGAAAGAAATTCTTCTAACCATGCATTAAGCAATATCTCTGTATGGTCATGTAATGGGTCTCTGCCCATAACAGGACTCTGCTTTATTTACTCATTTTATAAAATGAAAAAAATACACACTGTTTGTAAAAATAGAAAGAGAAATTTGAATATTATTTTAGCTGAGACATACACATAGAGTTTAAGCTACAGGTCTTCATCAACTCACAGCATCCCCATCCAGCCATCCACATACAATATGCTCAGATTATTAGGGTAATAATTTTGGGCCCCTTATTATAATAGGGACTGTCATATATGAGAATTGTGCATTCCCAGCCCACAGAGCTCTGCACCATGATTCTGCTTTCCAGCAGCATTAGTGGACCTCAGAAGTAGGAAATATTACAAGAAGGATGCCTTGAATGCCATCACCACTATTGTGGAACTTTGGCATGTTTGCCATCTTGTCATGTGTGCCAGTTTGAGAGCTGAAAGGCTCTAAGTGCATGCACTGTTGTTAGATGAAGCTGTAGGGGTACAGTATTACTGAACTCAATATAAAACATAGGACTTTTTGTTCTAGTCTAAGGGTACTAGTCAGATAGGAGAAGTTAATAACAATGGTATAGGGGTTATCATAAGATCAATATGGAGATGAGTTACAGCACAGATGACATCAGTTGTGTGGACTCTAAGACACTGTTCTCCAGGATTGTGCTCTGTCGGAGAGTGCACTGCACCATCTGCAGGACCTGTGTAGGGATCCATGTTTAGGTAGTAGCAGCAACAGATGAGATCTCTCTGCCGTAGTACCAGCTCAGCTGAAGTCCACTCCTCAATCTCCCAGAGGCCCACTGGCCCTGGGAGCTGAATAGTGGTGGGAAAGATAATGGAGATGGTTGGCAGGGCCAGTCACAAGGGGTTCAACCAATCTCACACCATTCAGATAGCAAATTGCTTTGCACTCCTAGAGGAGGCTTAGGTACTGAACTCCATTGGTGGGGGGGATCTTTGAGTCATGCAGTGGAAATGTACAGGACAACTTGGTGGCACCTGGTGGGGAGCAGGAGGATGTCTGCAAGCAGAGTCTTAGTGATTGGGTACACAGTATCAGGGAAGCAGAGAGGTGGTGGGAGGGAGGGAGGGAAGGGGTGAAATATTACATCAGTCATCTGGGATACAGACAGGATAAGGAGGATGGCAGAGAAAAGAGAAGGGGAGCTGGGTGTTTTGGTCCATTTAGGTACCAGCAATATGGCAAACAAGCTTGTGGATGCAGAACAATTAAACTTTAAGAGGCTGGGGGGACACACAGAAGGTGCTTTCAGCTTCCCTGACATTTTCTGATGTCCTCCGTGTAGGAAGTAAGTGAACTGAGAATGACTGAATAAGGAAGTAAGAAACTAAAGAGTTTAATGGGTGGTTGAAAATTGCATCAGAATCAGTGGTACCACCTTATGGAGAAATGGGGGGCTTCTGGGACAGGAGGCTCTTCAAGAGTGATGGCCGTCAACTGACAATAGAAGGCCAGTGCTCTGGGGCAGAATTCTGATGCCTACATTGGGCAGTTGAGGATACTGCAGGGGAGACAGAGGCTATGGGAATAACTGAGAAGGGAGAGTAGATGGGAAACATAACTAGGGCTCCCCAGGGACTAGCAGCAGCAAGGTTTGTAACAATAAAGTTAAAGCTCAAATTAAGTTAAGGGAAGATGCAAATGAGGGAGATCTAACAAAGCTTAGATTCAAAATAAAAATAAAAAACTTAAGGATGCTAGGGAATAACAAGGGAGAAGGAAGAGGGAAAAGCAAGAGGGGATTAGAGGAAAGATGGAAATGGGTCTGCCTTAATGCCAGGAGTCTGGGAAATAACATTAGTGACCTCTTGGCAATGGTAGCAGACACTGAGATGGATCTAGTAGTGATCACAGAAATATGGGTCACAGAGAATAATAATTGGGACCTGACAGTCCCAGGCTACAACATGTTTAGATGGGATAGAGGAAAAGGTAAAGGAGAAGGTGTAATCCTATATTACAGGGAAGGTATAGAGGCAATAGAGGGTGGAAACATCAGGGGAGGCAATGGGGAAACAGAATCACTGTGGGTTTAGTTCACTGAATCCTCAGACAAGAAAGGATGGATGGGGGGTGATCTATGGACCTCCAGGACAGGGGAGAGAGAAAAAAAGAGATAAGGAGCTAGGGGAACAACTAGAAAAGGGGGTGGCAAAGGAGGAGGAGGTGGTGGTGAGACACCTAAACCCGCCAGATATTGATTGGCTTATTCAAATGGCCAGGAGTTTCAGAAGTCAGGCCCTGCTGGATACATTGCAGGACTGCCTGCTGGTGCAGCTGGATGAGAAACTAGCTGCCCCATCAGGCAGGTGCTGTTGGTTAAGGAACCCACTAGGAGGTTGTCATTCTTGACATGTTGCTCACCAGCTCAGAAGTAGTAGTAGGAGTATGGTTGTGGGAGCCAATAGGGTACAGTGATGGGTCAACCTGGCCCTTGGGACAAGTAAACCCTCATCAAAGGCTAAAGAGCTAGATTTCAGAAGTGCAGACTTCACTAGGGTGACATAGCTGGTCCAGTACAAATTTGCCTGAGAGGACAGCATCATGGATGTAGAGAAAAACTAGGGGGAAATCAAGGGAGTCATCTTTAAGGCAACAATGTCTTGCATGAAAATAGTAATCAAAAGAAACATGTGAAAGAGACCAGTATGGTTCTCTGGCAAGGTCAAGGAAGCAGTGAGGGTCAAAAAGGCCTTCACCAGGTACAAGGAAAAACAAGGGAATGAAGAATGGGGAGAGTAGGCACAGAGCTGTGTATTGTTGAGGGTGTCAAGGAAGGGGAAACACAGTTCTTAGATATAATAAGTAAAAAAGAAAGAATGGAGGAAGAATTGTTAGGATAACATAAGGAGGTAGGGTAATTGAGGGCAGAAAGCAGCCCTTTTAATGACTACTTATTCTTTGTGTTTACATGGGAAGACAGAGGGGTTGTGTCAGAGAATTGCATTAAAACAGATATAAGAGGGTCCCTAAGATGAGGCAGCAAGTATTTACCAGTGAAGGGATTCTGAAAGGGCTAGCAGCAAGAAAGATAGATAAGGCCTGGGGCCAGATGGGATGCATCCAAGGATGCTCAAGTAATTGGCAACAGAACTAACTGAGCTCCTGCTAGGACTATTCAATAGCTCATTTCAGACAGGGGTATTTCCAAAAGCCTGGAGGGTAGCAGGACATAGTTCAGCCCCATAATGGGGGAACAAGGAGCAACTGGGTACCTACAAACCTGTTAGTCTTAGTCTGGATAAACTGATGGACACATTAGTCAAAGAGGACTTTGAGAACTACCTGGAGAGCAATGTACTTCATGATAGTAAACAGCACAGGTTTGTGGCAGGGAGGTCTTGTCAGACTAACCTGATAGTATCCTTTAACTAGATAACAAGAGTAGTGACTAAGAGCCATGCTGTGTATTCACTCTACTTTGATTTCATCCAGGCTTTTATCTTGTTGCCTCACAGAAGGTTGCTGCAGAAGCTAAAGGGTGTGGATACATAGACTTGCAAAGGCTAGAGAGGTGATCAAAAGTTGTTCAGTTAAAATTCAGTGCAAAAAAGTGCATAGTGATGTAAATAAGAAACAAGAACCCAAGGACAGGGTACTGCATTCAGGGGTAAAGCAGGTCATTACTTCTGAGGAAACAGACCTAGTAGTTCTAGTCAGTGACTCCTAAAAATAATCAAACCAGTGTGTCATGGCCTACAGTAAGGCAAACAGGTGGCTGGGGTGTATAAGAAGAGACATTAGCAGAAGAGGGAAGGAGGTACTACTATCTGTAGATCACTAGTGAGGCCCCACCTGGAGGACTGTGCCGTGTTCTGGAGACCTCATCTATGGAAAGATGAAGACATGCTTGAGACAGTGCAACATAAAGTGACCAAAATGGTTCAGGGCCAGCAGGGCAGATCTTTCAAGGATCAGCTCAAGGCACTGAGCATGTACTCCATGAAGGCCAGACAAGATAGAGGAGATATGATAAAGACCTTCAAATTGCTGAAATAAATAAATAAGATAAGTTATGAGGAGTTATTTAGCATAAGTATCAGATCAATAACATGAGGGCATCAGTGGAAACTGATTGGGGGGGAAGTTCAAGGAAGAAGGGAGAAAGTTTCATTTTACAGAAAAGGTGCTGGAGCCATTGAATGATCTGCCAGCTGATGTGGTAGGTGCCAAAAGTACCAGTGGTTTCAAACATGGCTGGAACATAATGAATGACTTGGTGGTTGTGATGGAGCAGGGAGCATGTGGTGGATTGTGTGAGTTAAAACTCTATAAGGACAATAGGCCATGAGTTTGTTTGGGTCTGTGGGCTGACTGGATGGACCAATGGTCTTTTTGTCCCACCATTGTCTATGTTTCAATGTTTTCTTCAGAAGGTTTGTACTGAGTTGAGGAAAGCTGCCTTAGAGATTGTCTGCAAGTGCAAGAATATGGGCTTGATAGTATGGAGACTATTTTTAATGACTCTGGGTTACCACAAATCTTATTGTCTTTGGCCACTGTGGCCTCTGAACTATTCTGTTAAGTCACTATTCTGATTAGTTCCTCAACATGCTGATCAATTGCAGACATAGAAACAAAGACTGCAGAGATTTGACATAGTTATCCATCTTGAACAATATTTCATTCATAGCATCAACTTTCTCATCATTGTTTGACAATAGGAGATACAGCATTGTGCTGTATCCTGTAGTCTGTAAGAGTTGACTGGTCTGCTGCTGAAATCCCATTCTTGGGAGTGAGGGAGTAATCCAATACATTTTGTTGCATTACATCTTTTTGGGACATATTTCAACAGAGACAGTATGATACCTTATAGAACAGAATGACTAAAAAAAAATACTTTAATAAAATTTCAAGGAACCCCTATTGTGTGCATCTACTCAAATCATCTCCTGCCCTTCCTCAATCAATTTTCTAAATAGAAACTGCTTTTCTGAATTAAAAAGAAAATGACTGATATATTTTGTGAGTTTGTAACAAACATAAAAGTTTACACAGAGATTCATGAATAATTTATGTCATCCTGCAACACTGATGGGTGAATTTATTTGAGCACAATAAATTATAATAATTTTGCAATAAAAAGATTTCTAGTTCATTTGGTTTTGTTGCCGATAATGCCATGCATCTGAATTCTAAAGAAGCATTGTTTATAGCAGTAAGCTATCAGCTTTAAGGTCAAAAGCACCACTAAGGCAAAGATTTTGTAAAAAATGCATGCAAAGCACCAAAACTATTTTAAACTCTCTTGGTATCCTACAGAATCACAATTGGGTAGTTTTTGCACTTTGTTGCCTCTTTCACTACACCATTCAATATGTGCCCTAGTACAGCTTGAAAATGAATTATAGGCACTTTGCATTTACAATATCATTTTCAGTATTCATTAAGATTTATATTAACAGTAGCATTCACCGTCGTACTGTATATACCTCTTATTTTTGTCTTTCATTAGTTACTTATGATTAACATGTTGTTTTCTTTTATGGGGGGATTGTTAATATTTTAAGTGGTTTTATTTCAAAATGTAAAATTTTTACCAAGATATGTCAAGTTAGTTGTGTCTCTCATTTCACTGATGGGTCACTCCCATTTGTCAGTTTCACCATTAAATTCCATCTCTGTATTGCCCTATTCCATTTGTAGGATTCCTTTCTACTTCACAGTTTCCAATTTGGCCACTCTGTGACCTCTATGAAAGCTAAAGCAGATCCTTTTCCCAGCTTTCTAAGTGCAGTAATTTTCTGCTCTTAAATCCTCTGTCCATGTGCTATTCCTCTTAATGGGCTCAGTGCACCAATGTGTGCCTGATACATGTAAGAGGAGCATACCTGGCCCATGCAACTCTGCACCAGTGGACAAGTGTGCACAGTCTGGAAGTCAGTATCGCTGGCTATCTGTCAGCAGTACAACCCTCCCCCTGGCACACACGACCATGGGAGGTGGTTTGGATGACACAGGTGGGCATCCAATCGGATGCCCATCCTTGGTCCTGTAGTGGATCTCCTGCTGCACGTCACCAGAGGATCCTGGGATTGCATGGAGTGGAAACAGCAATGAAACATATGTCATGGTGGATCTACTGCAGATATAAGTAAAAGAAGGGTCACCTCGAGGTACTGTAGTGCGCATAGCAAAAAAAGCAAACAGACTACTAGCAGAGAATGGCTCACACTCACCAAGCAAAAGGAGTAATAATATGAAGCATAAGGCAATTGCAAGTAAAACATTTATTTTATTTACTTACACTTTCAAGATAAAACATGCTGGGCATATAGTGAAGTGTGCAATCACAATCTGCTACAGAATCACCCAAAAGCATTTTGTGCCTCTCAACGGCACTTTATCAAGGGTAATCTGTCTCACAAATTGTGTTGCTTAAATATACCATTACATTGAGGTGTAATCAACCATGCCCAGCTTTAATGCAAAGGTGAACCTCAAAACCATATTAAAATATATATATTAAAATATATACAAACAATGCAATAACATACAGGACATACATATTAAAAACCAAGATTAAATATCTATGGAGGCTTAATATTGAAAATGTCCCAGCACTATTAATTGTATTCTGCAGTGGTGAGATTTGAACAAATATTTCTGCATTCTTAAGTTACCCCATTCTTCATGGAATTCAGACAAGTGTTTCTATATTCTTCACCTGTTTCAGTCTCCAGTTTACTGATTCCTCCTCAAGGAACTGTGGACACAAAGATATCTGTGCAACATTTACAGATCCTAGATACTGGAATGAAACATAAGGCATCAGTATAAATCATTACAAATCTTATAGCTCACCAAATGCCAAGTATGCTGCATGCTAATATTAATCAACCCTAAATATAGATAAATTCCAGAATATCAAAGGTACACTAATACAAAATGCCTTGTTATATATAGACATCACAAGAATGGGAAAATCTCAAAATGATCATTAAGCCCTGAAGTGATCAAAATGCCCCATGTGAACATCCAGAATCCTTCTTTCCATAAAAGTGCCACATGCAGATCCCCCCAGAACCCAGAGAAACATTTTATATTCCATAAAACACCCATCTATGTCCACCGAAAACACCTTGTAGCTTTATTATGTGCTGCCAATATATTATCTGTTTTTTTTCTGTTTCTATGTCATGTATATGTCAGTGTAAGTGGCTCAGCAGGTTGCAAACTCACCTCTGAGGCTGGAAATCAGAAGGTTGTGGGTTCTATCTCCACACCAGGCACTTGGGTTAAATCCCAATACTGACACTATAGTGCCGCATGGGGGGGGGGTGGTAATGCACGCCTGAGGTGCTGTCTTTTGGATGAGACATTAAACCAAGGTCCCATCTGTCTGTTCTGGTAGTAGTTCAGGTGGATGTTAAAAATCCCATGGCACTTCTCAAAAAGAGTAGGGGAATTTGTATTTAAGCAAACATAACATATTGTACAGAAAAAAGAAACATTTCACACTTAGTCATCCAAACAAATAACAACATTCAATAATATTCCCTTATTGAAACTAACCCATAAAACCCCACAAAATGTTTCCTATCTTACCAATCGTTTAACTCTATAATGGTTTCTTAACAAATTGCGAACTCTATCAGCAATCAAATCTATACATACCCCATACTTCATGATTTGGGGCATGCCAGATAGAATTCAAAAGGCAGGAACAGTTACTTTTCTAATCTATCTACTAATAATCAATTGCTACTACATCTCTGCAAATTCTCTAATTCATAGCCTCCTTTCAACTCTTAGGCTAACTATGCAATCCTTCTCCATAGGACATCCGTATGAACCTTGGGTAATCTCCTATAGTCTGTAGCTTTTACAAGTACTAAAGAAGATTCTGTCATCAACGCCAGTGAAATCACTGTAATATTTAATTGTGTCAACATCTGGCACTTTGCTTGCCATAAAAAAAAAAACTTAATACAAGTGAAAACCACATTTAAAGTACTTGGATGATAAAGTTGCCAACTACCAGAATAATCCCTTAAAATAAGGGCTTCATATGTGATATGTTTCAGAATTGACCACTGCCATCTAGAGGCCAAGCATTGAAGTCACATCTGTGTTTCAGGGTACTGAATAAAAAAGTGACTCTGAGTTTCCTCTATTTGAAAACAACCAGTTCTGTAGCAATATCTCTCCTCCAGAGCTTTATGCTTCAGATTCCCTTTAAGGCCTAGTCTACCATGGCAGCTAAGCCATACTATATCCCAAGTTTTAACCAGAACTCTTTTGTCATTTAACAAAGATAATACTTTTGCATGTCTAGATGGTAAACACTGGACATCCAACCCTCACAACGTGCTGAGTTGACATAACTTGAAAATAAAGCTGTTTTCTGTGTGAAATCTACAAAACTGATTTGGTGATATTCCATTGTTGAAGCTTCTGTAAGGAAGCCTCTGCATATTCTGGAAATTGTGTCATAGAATAAAGCTTAGGTGCCAAATCCTGCCATCCTCTATAATAAGAACAAAACAGCACTTGAGTCCATTCCTGCCACCCTGTAACTTCTGTTTGCCTCAAATGTTTGACCGTGGAGGTCCAAAAAAAAACCAGTGAAGAAACCCCAAAGGGTTAATCATTCCCAATCCTCCAGATTTAACTGGTAAGTAAGTATAATCCCTTTTCACAGGGTTCAAACAACTGCCCCATAGCATTTGAAAAAAACAGCTCAGTAGTCTAGTATCAAAACATACTGGCGGCAGATAAATGAAACTCAAATATGTAAAAATAGGGAGTAAACATTTCTTAATAATTTGTACCCTTTTTTCTGGACAGTTTCCATGTCTTCCATATCTGTACTTTTAATTCAAAGGCAATTATTTTTTTTCTCTGAGTTCAACACTTGGAGGTTTTCTGCCCCAAAATGTAGTCCCAATATTAGCACTGGCTGCTGAGCCACTGAAATTCCAAAAGACTCAATCACCTGACCTTCTTCAATAGGAGAACCAGTGTTCACAATCTGACTCTTCTCTGTGTTAATTTGAGCTCCAGACCACTGTGAAAATTTGTCCAAATTCAAAAAAATCTTGGCACCTTCTTCCACCAATTGTATAAAAAAACAAACATCATCTGCATAAGATGCCACTTTTTGTGCTCCTAAACCTGTTCCTGGGCTAATACCTTTAATATTTGTATTCTTTAAGGTGAGCCTAATTAGGGGATCCAAAGCATAGGTGTACAGTAAAGGGCTTACTGGACATCCTTGTCTCACTCCTATTCTCATTTCTACAGCCTCCCCCATTAATCCATTAACATATGGGATTATTCTAGGGTTAACATACAAAGATTTAAGACAGGACAACATGCTATCTCTAATACCATAATGTTGCAAGATTTGAAATACAGTAAGTACTCATGGGAAATCCTGTCAAAGGCCTTTGCCTGATCTAAAGCCAATAGGTACTCATTCACCTTTTGAGTTCTACTGTATTCAAAAATATCTCTTAAGAAAGTTAAATTTGCCGAGATGTTTCTATCTAGTATAGAGCAAGATTGTACCGGATGTATTAACACTTTCTTTATCTGCTGTAATCTAAAACATAATATTTTTGAAAGAATCTTATAGTCTGTATTTAGTAGACTAATAGGTCTCCAATTCATCAATAAATGCTGGTGTCCTTTTTTATAGAGAAAAACCATGATGGCATCCCCAAAACCTGCTTCTGCAGGGACTAGAGACAACATTTCATTATACATTGTACATAAAGGTGCAGGCAGAACATCTGAAAGTGTTTTGAGAAAGGCACTGGGTAAACCGTCTGGTCCTGGTGATGATCCATATTTCAAAGTGGAGATAGCCCTTTCCACCTCTTTAACAGTAATGTCAGTGTTCAAATCGATCAACTGATCTCCTATCAAAGGTAAAGGAAATAGCAAATTGAGATGTATATGGGGAACCAAAAGTATGATTAATATGTTGTTGGATTACTTGTAATATGTCATAGTCTCTTGAGTGTAGATTACCAGCATTATCCTGCAACTCCATCATTAAAGTCATGTCCAGTCTTTGTTTGTATGCTAGAATAGGGTCAGAGCTAGATTGAGTAACTGTACCATATTGTGACTCTGCTTCGAGTGACAGACCCTATCATATTGAAATTGAAACATTTTGGCCTACAATTCCTTAATTTGCTCTAATTCTGAAACTCTATTGGGATATGATAAGGACATATACCTATATAGTCTATTCCTACATTCTAAATAATTCAAATAGTCCGTATTCAATTTTACTTTTTCCTGATGTGTAATACATTTTTTATGTCAAGTTTTGTGTCTACCCACCACTGCCACAAATTATCATAAATCTCCACCACTGTGCTACCAAGGTAATTCTTGCATAATAGAATCTTGTGTTAAAACAAAGGTGTTCAAATGCCATCTAAGTGGAGAACAAAAAAGACGTGAGGGAATGTCAGCTAAACTAAAGGTACAATCCAGCACCATACGGTCCGATAATTCACATGGGATAATGACAAACCATTGAGGTCTCAGAATTCCAGAGCAAAACCAGTAGTGTACCCTAGTAGAAAATCTATTCTGAAAATAAGTACAGCCTGCGTCTTTATGCAACTTCCTATATGTGTTCGCAAGGTTCGTTGAGGTCACTATATTACTCAGAGCATGTGAGTTGGAGTATATGTTTTGTTGTACATTATCCCTAACTTGAAAAATCTAGTCAACAATTCACTTCCCCCCACCAATGAATATGCCTACTAGTATATAAAAAAGGCCTAATTTTATCAAACAATTCAATCCTTGCCAACTTGGTCTGAGGAGCATAAATGTTGATGAGTCTCAATGCAAATTTCCTAAATGTGCAGTCCAACATTAACACCCATCTTGGAACAATATTATCAAGTCTCTGCAATGAGAAATCTGCTCCTTTAAAAGTATACCCACCCCATCTACCTAACATACTAACATACTAAAATGGCAGCAGAATAGGCCTAACGGTCTTTCATGTCTGCTCGTTTGGTCAGCCCCCACCCTGGGTGCTGACCTTGCTGTCCCCCTCGCCATCTCTGGCTTCTCCCTTCCCAGTTCTGGATATTCTTGCTGCATTGGATTTTGTTTCCAGAACCCTTCCCCTGTACCTGTCCCACCCCCTCTTGAACCCCTCCACTGTCTCTGCCTCCACCAGCCCCTAGGCAGTGCATTCCATGGCTCCACCACCCTCTCAGTGAAGTAGCACCTCCTCCTTTCTCCCCTGAATCTTCCCCTCAAGCTTCCACCCATCCCTAGTGGTCCCTTCCTCCTTCCTTCAAAGCACCCTGACTGTTCCTCTCCTATTTACCCTCTTCATGTACCTGAAGACCTCTATCATGTCCCCCCAGTCCCTTCTCTCTTCCAATGTGTACATATTTAGCTCTTCGAGCCTCTCCTCATAGGTCCTGTCCCCCAAGCCCCAAATCATTTTGGTTGCCCTCCTCTGGACCCTCTCCAGGAGGTTAATGTCCCTCTTTAAGTGTGGCCTCCAAAACTGCACGCAGTACTCAAGGTGCGGCCTCACCAAGCAGTTATACAGAGGGAGTATCACTTCCCTCCTTCTGGAGGTGATCCTCCTAGCAATGCATCCCAGCATCCTGTTGGCCTTGGCTGCTGCCATCCTACAAGTCTCAGAGTTGTTCATCTTGACATCCACCACCACCCCCAGGTCCCTCTCAGCCATCGAGACTTGTAGCATTCCCCCAGGGTGTACACTTGGCCTGGGTTTCTGGCCCCCAGGTGGAGTACCTTGCATTTCCCTGCATTGAACCTCAGCTTACACTTTCTAGACCATCTTTCCAGAGCCTCCAGGTCCCCCTGTAGGGCCACCCTTCCCTCCTCCCCATCCACCACCACCCCCAGTTTCGAGTCATCTGCAAAGAGACTCATCTCACTCCTGATTCCTGTCCTTATGTCAGATACGTAGGCATTTAACAGAAGGGGCCCAAGGACTGATCCCTGTGGGACCCCACTAATGACCCTCCTTGGGGATGAACCTGATCCACTCCAAAGGACAAGTAAGAGGGGCCCCACATCCATCCTTTTTGAACTTGTGAGCTTGAAACAGGGTGTTCAACTGTGTGTCCTGTAAAAATATTATCTCAAAGGCCATGGAGTGTAAATAAGATAGAGCTGTCAATTTCTTCCTATGATTTTTATACTACAAACGTTAAGAGATGCTGCTCTCAGTGTGTCCATTTATGATTATGTGAGGGTAAGGAGAAGGCTTAACATTTTAAGGATCATTTATTTTTCTCCTCTGCTTTCCTTTTCCTCCCTTTACTCTTTATGCCCACTAAGGGAGGTGGCCAAGACTCTTCCTCTGGATCAGAGTACTTTTCAGATCGAGAAGACACATTTGACTCCTGATCTGATTCCCTCTCTTTAGATTAGAGAGGCTGATATGAATTTTGCATGGTAACTGATGTTAGGCTACCTATTTTTTTGGGGGGGGGGACCTAGTTACTCTTCTTGCTTTTGGTAGTTGAAATTCAACAGAGGGCTGTACTGCCTCCAGGGAACCATGTGCCTCCATCAAATTGTGAGACTCACTTTGCTGAGCAATGGACAAATTCTCCTGAACAGAACCCTGCTGAAGAACAGGGACTGGCAAATCAGCACAGGTCTGAACCTGAGACCAGGGGGTGGGGGGGTTGCTGTCTACTATTCTTGTCTCTGCCAGTGTTTCCTCAGTTATGGGAGGTTCTTCTTCTACAGTTTGTTCCTGTGCTGTGTGCACCAGGTCATCCTGGTTCATGCCATCATTGTGGTTCTGTCCTGACCAAGGGCACTGGTGATATGCATGGCCTGCCTTCTCACACAAGTTACATTTAAAGATATTGGTGCATGCCATGCTTACATGACCTAAATCACCACAGAGTGCACACTGCAGTAAGTCGCATGAACTACTTAAATGTGTAGAGGCACCATACTTAGAGCAAGCCTTGGGTTGCCCTGTATAAAAACAGACTCCCCTATCACGACCAAGAAAGAAACTGTTGGGAATATGTTGTATAATGACATTATTTTGAAACAATTTTATTCAGAATCGCCAACCCCCTGTCCATAGACCCTCTGTGTTTATAATAGGTTCCGGCTGTCCCATCACCGCACAGCATTTTTGTAGCCAAAACAAAATGTCATTCACATTCACCCCATCATTGTGAAACATTATTGTAATTGATTTTATCAGGAGTTTGGTGAGGGGTATAGCCATAAAATTGGACCATAAAGGTGTTTTTCTAAGTAAATTATATTTAGTCCAGCATCTATCTAGACTGGATGATTGTCTAAAGCTTAAATTGAAATTGTCTTCTCCAGAAATATGAATGAGGTCATACATTTCCAATGGATGAACCAGCATAGAGTCCTTAATCAATCTTTTTGCTACATATACCTGGTCCGGGTGTTCAGGTAGACCCCCCCCCGATATCTTAGCCAAACAGCATTTTGTCTAGGGGCTTGTGTAAGTTTATATTGGAAAAGATCTGACATGCCCTGACTGAGCTCCTGGAACCCTCTCAATTGTCTGAGGGAGGCAGGTGATTTTTAGCATTCTCCTGCAGTAAGAGGCCATGACTTGGATCCTCCTGTGGGTCGCTACTCACAGTATGACAAGGCTGCTCTATGGCTGACCCATGGGGGGAGTTGCTCCCATTCAGTTCATTCCCCTCTTCCAGGACCTGCATCCCAGTCTCATTTTCTGGAGGATCCTTCTGTCCTGTAATGTTTCTTTGAGTTGGTATCCCTCTCAAGGGATCCTGTTTACCCATGCCATCCAAAGATATCTCCTGACTAGAGGGAGAAAAAGACACCCATTGTGAGTCAGGCAACCAGCGGCCATCCGGATGGAGTAACCATCCAGCCTTTTGCAAAGCTCTGTCTGGTGACCATGTGTGAAAGTCTGTAGGGCCATCTTTTTCCACCACATGTATATCTGTTGCACTCACAGGTGCGGTCACTTCTCCCTCTAATATTCCTTGTGGTTGACTTTCCTCGGCCTGCTCAGCCTGCTCACCCCACGATACTTGGTCTTTATTTTTAACACTGGATTTATCAGTGTTATCACTCTACATGCACTGCAGTGCCTTGCACTCGGAAACCATCTCCCCAGTCGCAGCATCACTAGCTGCTTCTCGTGGTATGCTCACCCCCTCGAAGATTAGCTCCGGGACCATTTCTGGCAAATCACTTGTCTCACACACTCTTTGACTCACCAAAACCTGCAAGTGTCTTGCCAAGTCCTCATTGTGCATCTCCTCTGAAATTGGGGGTTTCTCCTGAACTCCAGCCTCAGTAACTTCCATAAACACTTCTCCAGCACAGTGGAACACATCCTCCATCTCCTCATCCAGCAACTGAGAATCCTCCATCTTGGAACGGCGACCAATAGTGCCACCTACCGAGAGTAGGGGAATTTCCCCAGTGTCCTGGCCAAATTTCACCCATTCACTAAAATACCAACAGCTTAATCTGGTTCAGTGTCAGTTTGCATCCATCTGTGTCCCCCTCCCGCGGGACAAGGCTGAAAATAGGCAGAATTGTCTAGTCCTCCTTTCCCAGTCAACAAAAGCTAAATAAAATAAATAAATGAATATATTATCCCTGGCACAGTTTGAAAGCTCGAGTTGTTTTTCCCACAAAATGCACCCCCGCTGAGGCATTCAGCACCATAGACTATACCCGCAGTATTACATGTAATAAGTTGCTTAATTTCAAAACTCCTCCCAAATTTACTAGTATAAAATGATTTCATGTTTTAATATATCTACACAATTTACATTTTCAACAGGGTGCACTACCTACTGCAGGTCTTCCCATCCAAGCATTTTTGTTGAGAAATTGGTTGTAAAGAGCTCACAGGAATGTCCCCTGGCTTTTAGTTTTTTTACAGACTAAGGAAAATCCTGTGTAAATGTATTTAAAACAGGATCTGCCTGGACAATATACCAGTTATGTTGTATTATTTCCCAAACTTCTCTCAAGCGTTTATGATAGGTAGTGATGAATTTAGGTTTATTATCACCCCATTCATTCCTGTCCTGTTTTCCAGGCATCAAAGTGCTGCCTGGTCCTGTGAACCATCCAGTTCTTTAGCTGCTGCAATATCCACCTTACTGTATCCTCTGTTATGGAATCTAGATGTCATTTCACTTACCCTTCTTTCAAATATATCATTCGAGCTACATTTTCTTATAATATAAAGAAATTGACCACATGGAATATTTTTTAACCATGTGCGATGGATGACAGTGAGATGCCTTTAAAACAGAATTTGTGTCTGTACATTTTCTCTAAAGGTCTGTCTCGGTTCTCCCATCCACCCCTTTCTCAGTTTTTAAATCGACAAATGCTATTCACTCCCTATTGTTTTTGATAGATAACCATAAATGAGGATTAGAAGCATGTAGATAATCTACACATTCTAGCAGTTGTGTCTCAGTTCCTTTCCAAATCATGAACAAATCATCCATGTATATGTGGTACAACTCTGTGTATCTAAAATAAGGATTAAAATCAGGATCTTGTATAGTAGTCATTTCCCATATCACCAGGTGTAAATTCACATAACTGGGGGCAATTGATGCCCCCATAGCCGTCCCCTTATAGGAAATGTTTCCCCCAAAACGAAATTGTTGTATTTCAAAACAAACTCACAACATCTTGTAAGGAATGACACAAATTCTAAATCATAGTCTCCCACTTGTTCCAAATAAAACTGTATAGCTTCCAAGCTACCTTCATGTGGAATATTTGTATAAGGTGATTCCACATTGAGGGTGACTAAAAAGGAATCTACACTCAAAGTTTTTTCAGGTAAGGCATAGAAAATATCTGCAGAATCCCGTACATGTGAAGCAAGGTGTAACATGAGTGGATTTAAAAATGAATCGACAAATTTAAACAGTGTTTCTGTCAGACTGCCAATGCTTGCCACAATTGGATTACCTGGTGGATTCACTAAATTGTTATAAATTTTTGGCAGGATATATATTGTGGCCAGCACAGGGTGTGCCACAGTTAGATAATTTTTTTATCTTTATACTAATAATCCCCCTTTCACAAGCAATAGCAAGGAAGTTGTCAATATCTTTGTAAAAATCTGATGTGGGTCTTTCATTAAAGGTTTATATACTACCCAATCATTTGGCTGAAGCCAGACCTCATTCTTATATTTATGCATATCCATAACAACTACTTCAACTCACTTATCAGCTTTTTGTATTTGTGATATCAGGATTTATAAGGAGATCATTTAAAGCTTTCCACACCTTCCTAGTGGTATTAACAAAGTATCTTGGCCACTCTATGTGGAATAAAGTATGTAATTCATGCTCACATACTTGTTCAAAAGTCCGAACCACCGGAGCGGCAGCTGGACAAAAAGTAGATTTAACTCTTAACTGGCCATGGCCCTGCTGTAGATTCAGCTGATGTTAATATATGTTTTGATAGGTTTAGCCCAATTAATGTCTCCTCCTGTTTTAATTCAATCTGTTCTTTGACCAATTCTGTTGTCTCCTGTTGTCTGAATTCTGTTGATTCCATCAACATTAACATTTGCTGAATATTCAGTACTATCTAAAGGTCTGTCTTTTATTCCTACCTCTGATATTATTCATTTTGATTGCATTGTGGATTTGTATAAATTCACTAGGAAGTTGAATGTAAAGTATTAAAAAGGGGGGGGATTACTAATGCAATACAGCAGGCTGATGGCCAATTAATAGTAAAATCTACTTTTTGTCAACCAGCAGAATGAGATCTGGCATCAGTTAAATGATAGAGTATATAAATCTTAGATTCAACACCAGATTAAAAAAAAACAGCTATTGATAACTACCTTGCCATTGCTTGTGAAAGGGGGATTATTAGTACGGAAATAAAGTATCTAACTGTGGCACACCCTGTTCTAGACATGATATATGTCTTGCCAAAAATTCATAAGAGCTTAGTGGACCCATCTGGTCATCCAGTCATGGCCAGCATAGGCTGATTGACAGAACCACTGTCTAGATTTGCTGATTCATTTTTAAAACTGCTTGTGTTACAACTTCCTTCACATATCTTCAGGCTGTGAGGCAGTATGGGTTCATGGGGGTAGATAGTGTCAAAGAAATCTGATTGACTTCTTTGACTGTGTCACTAAGACAGTAGACAGGGGCCAAGTGGTAGGCATCCTCAATCTTGATTTCAGCAAGGCCTTTGACTCTGTGCCCCACAAAAGGTTGATCAGAAAGTTGGTGGATATCAGGGTTGGGGAAAAGATAGCCAGATGGGTGGAAAATAGGCTGAGGGAGAGAACCCAGAGGGTGGTTGTAGTAGGAGAGTTATCTGGCACTAGAGACGTAACCAGTGGGGTCCCACAGGGCTTGGTGCTGGGGCCAGTGGTGTTCAATGTCTTCATCAATGACATTGGAGTTGGCATTAATAGCAAAATGTGCCTATTCATGGATGACACCAAGCTCTGTGGAAGAGTGGACACAGCTGAAGGGATACAGGATGTGTAGAAAGATCTGGAAAACTGGGGAAGTAGTCCAGGATCTGGCAGCTTGGCTTCAATGCCAAGAAATGCAAAGTTATGCATATTGGAGCCAAGAATCCCAGGACAGAGTACTACCTGGGTGGAGTCCGAGTATGTGCATCAGAGGAGAAGAAGGACCTGAGAGTGATGATCACTAGTGACCTGAAGCACTCCACACAGTACAAAACAGCAGCAGCAAAGGTAAACAAGATGCTGGGATGCATATCTAGGGGATCAGTAGTAGGAGACAGGAGGTTATACTGCCCTTGTACAGGTCACTGGTGAGGCCACATCTAGCATATGGAGTTCAGTACTGGTGCCCACACTTCAAAAAGGACATTAACCTGCTGGAGATGGTCCAGATGAGGACTACGATGATAAGATGATAGCAGGTCAGCAGGGTAAGGCATACAAGGAGAGATTGAGGGCACTGAACATGTACTTCCTGGAAGACAGGAGAGAGAGAAGGGGCATGACTGGGACCTTCAAGGACTTGAAAGGAATAAATAAGGTTGATAAGAGAGTCTCTTTAAGCCTAGCTGCAACCATAACATGAGGGGGCACAGTCTTAAGCTGGAGGGTGGGAGGTTTAGGAGGGTGGTCAGGAAGCACTTCTTCACAGAGAGGGTGGTGGATGCTTGGAATGTACTGCCAGAAGAGGTCATCTCATTGAAGACAGTGGGAAGCTTTAATAAAGGCTAGGACAGGCATAGGGAGAAGGTAAGGATCATGGGTAGAGAGGATGAGAGGAGTGGGTAGGGAGGGCAGGGACATTAGCTCAAGCTATGGACCCTGCAATATGAGCAGACTTCATAGACCAAATGGCCTTCTTCTGCTGGTGTCTTCATATGTTCATATGTATGGGATTCTGCAGAAATTCTTCATGCCTTACATGAAAAAACTTTGAGTCCAGATTCCTTTTTAGTCACCTTCAATGTGGAATCACTTTATACTAATATTCCACATAAGGGTGATTTGAAAGCTATACAGTTTTATTTTGAATGAGTGGGAGAAATTAGAATTTGTGTTATTCCTACTGTAGATGTTGTGAGTTTGTCTTGAAATGCAACAATTTCATTTTTTGGGGGAAATGTTTTCCTGCAGCTCCAAGGGATGGCTATGGGGGCATCATTAGCCCCCAGTTAAACACATTCATTCCTGGGGCTGTGGGAAATATGTACTAGACAGGATCCTAACTTAAATCCTTATTAATAAATACACTGAGTTATCCCGCTCACACCTGAATTTTTTTCAGTTAGAATATTAATAAATTGAGCATGTTGCATAAAATAATAATTTTCTCAGCAGTACCACAAGATAGAGACAAAAGGTTTTCTATATTTGATACAGAGTGACCTGGTCTACTAAAACAAATTCTGCATGCACTGATCTGAAACCCCAAAGTCACACTACAGGTGCACAAACAACACAACTTTGATCATAAAATGGTGTCAAAATCAAGTTCTGGTGCCCCCTGTTGGTCAGTAAAATACCAAATGTAGGTCTGGGTACTTCAGGCATGACTGAGGGTGACAACCCCGCACCATATTGTATGAAAAAGTATGATCTGAGTAGGTATCACTGGGTTTGTGACACATTGCCGTGTGCTTTTTTAGTCTACAGTCCTCAACACAACTATCAGAAATCATCAAATTCAGGCCTTCCTACACCTAAAACTCATTTTCTCAGCAGTGCAACATGGTAGAGGCCTAATTTTTCCTGTTTTGGGTGCCAGATTGACTGGGGTATAATGGTTGACTCTGTATTGACCAATATGAGACCCCAACGTCACACTACAGGTGCACAAACAACACAACTTTGATCATAAAATGGTGTCAAAAATCAAGTTCTGGTGCCCCGTGTTGGTTGGTAAAATACCAAATGTAGGTCTGGGTACTTCAGGCATGTGTTGGAGTGACAACCCCACACCGTATTGTATGAAAAAGTGTAAACTGGATAGGTATCACTGGGTTTGTGACACATTGTCGTGTGTTTTTGTTAGTCTACTGCCCTCAACACAACTCTCAGAAAACATCAAATTCAGGCCTTCCTATACCTAAAACTCATTTTCTCAGCAGTGCAACATGGTAGAGGCCTAAGGTTTTCTGTTTTGTGTGCTGGATTGACTGGGGTATAACAATTGGCCCTGTATTGACCAATATGAGACCCTAACGTCACACTACAGGAGCACAAATACCACAACTTTGATCATAAAATGGTGTCAAAATCAAGTTCTGGTGCCCTCTGTTGGTCGGTAAAATACCAAATGTAGGTCTGGGTACTTCAGGCATGACTGAGGGAGACAGCCCCACACCATACTGTATGAAAAAGTATGATTTGTGTAGGTATCACATGGTTTGCGACACATTGTAGTGTTTTTTTTGTTAGTCTACAGCCCTCAACACAACCCTTAGAAATCATTAAATTCAGGCCTTCCTATACCTAAAACTCATTTTCTCTGCAGTGCAACATGGTAGAGCCTAAGGCTTCCTGTTTTCAGTGCTGGATTGACTGGGGTATAACAGTTGGCCATGTATTGACCAATTTGAGACCCCAACATCACACTACAGGTGCACAAACAACACAACTTTGATCATAAAATGGTGTCAAAATCAAGTTCTAGTGCCCCCTGTTGGTCGGTGAAATACCAGATGTAGGTCTGGGTACTTCAGGCATGTGTTGGAGTGACAACCCCACACCGTATTGTATGAAAAAGTGTGATCTGGATAGGTATCACTGGGTTTGTGACACATTGTCGCATGATTTTTCTTTGGTGCCCCCTGTTGGTCGGTAAAATACCAAATCTAGATATGTGTACCTCAGGCCCTGAGTAAAAATCAAATGGATACAACAAATGTGAATAAAATTTTTTTAACATTATAATATATTTCTAATTTTGAATAACATGAAACAATAACATTATTAATACTCTACAACTATAACTGGATATGGAAATGGACAGAAAGCATTTTGATATTTTGTTATTTTTTTATCAACACTCTCTGGTGATGCACCAGGTGGTGCAAACTATGTATGAATTGACACATTCCTTCGTCAGGACTGAAGTTTGATGAAGATGGACTGTTGTTTGTCATTATTCTTCCATGGGGAATGCAGATTGATAGACTGTAAAATAATTGAAAAGAAGTACAATTAGATAAACATATAAAACATATTCAGCTGAGAAATTCACATCAATATACCTGTGAATCTGTGCTGAAGGGGATAGGAAGGGGCCAAACAGTCACTAAAAAAAAATGTTAAAAAAATGGAATATCTACTTGCCTTGTCATTGCCAGTAGTTTATCACAGTGTGGTATATGTGAAAGCAGTTTCTTCTGCTGAAAAGGCACAGATGTACACCACATTGTTTACAGGCAACACAGGACCTGTGTCTTCTCTCACGATGGTCCTTTCCCTCTCTTTTCCATGTCTCATTGCAGATAAAACACTGCTAGGTTGTCTCACTGATTACTGGCATGTGTGTTGCATTCATCATACGATCTGGATGTGGTGTAACTGATGGTCTTCCAGGCATTTTTCTAGAACTAAACACTCCAATGAGTTCTCATGCCACAGCGAGTCTAAAAGACAAATAGTCTCTGCTTCTGGATGATGTATTGGGTGACATTGCATCTGTGTCCATATTACTTTCTCTGCAATGCAACTTATAAATGATATAAGCATTCAGAAGGCAGCATTCAATAATGTAACTGAACAGTCGCTTCCACCATTTCTTTGCCCGGTGATAGATATTGTGTAATGAGATCATTTGCTCTCCTCTATCAACTCCCCTCATATGCTTCATATAATCCACAAGTGGTGCAGGACAAGTCAGAGCCACAATAGTACAGTCTTTCTGCACCAGGTCTTCAGTTTGCAATGGCTATCTGCCATCATGTGGATTGTGGATTGATGACAAGCAGTATACTACCCTCTTATCATACCACTGTGTGGCCAGCAATGGTCCATTAGTTCTTCATTCCATTTTTCCACATTCCATTTTATTAACTTCTCGTTTGGATGCTACGATGTCCCTCGGGAAGTCTTTCCTGTTTGAACGGATAGTGCCACATCCATAGAGTCCCTTCATCAAAAGCATCCTCAGTAGCTCTGGACTTGTATAATAATTGTCCATGTACAGGTGGTGACATGTATTAGTTAGTTTTTCTGTCAGCGTTAAGACAACTCTTGTAGGAAGCGTTGTGTCTGTTGCCTCTGTATTTTCAATCACATGTTTCCCGGTGTACATTTGTAAGTTCGAAATGCACCCAGATTTGGCCTCAGAAAGTACTCATACTTTCAATCCCCATTTCTGGGGCTTAGCTTTCATATATTGCACAAATGAAAGGCATCCTTTGTATGGAACCATTGCCTCATCAATAGTCAGCTCCTTGTCACATGCATATTCAGTGGAAAACGTGGGTACTATTGTGTCAAGAAAATTCTTTACTTTCCTAAGTTTGTCATTAGGAATTGAGACACCAATACCTACATCATTGATGTCCTGTTCTACATGCAGGTATCTTCCAAGCATACAGAAGCAGTCTCTTGTCATTATCTGACTGACATCTGGTTGTTTAATAAATTTCTCAGAGCACCAATACATCGATAATCTTGGCAGGTGTACAATGCCCATGATTATGCATAATCCAATGTATGCTTTCATCTCTTCTGCATTTGTTGGCTCCCAAGGCATTTTATGTTTTTCGGGTTTTGCACTTCTCACAGCAGCAGCATACGAATTTGTTTGCTGCGCAATCTTCTCATATATGTCTTCAGAAAAAAATCTTGACATGCATGCAGCTTCAGTAACTTCACCTGTGAAGTGGTGAATCACACCGAAAGGAAGACAAAACAGAATGATACATGTATCTGTCAATGTGCATGACCGTTCCGTTTCAGAAGAGTCACTAAAAACATTTTTTTGTGGTGCTGTTTTGGTTTTTCTGTTACTGTTTCCTTTTTTGGGCAACATGTTTGTTTTGTTTTGCTGATGGACTACAATCTCCATCACTCAGATTTTCTTGCTCATGTGCTTCTTGTAAGTGAGAATGAGCCTGAGATTTTTTGTTCTTATTCTGCCTTGAATGGTTGACATTTGTTTTACTCTGATTTTCCTGATTGGTATTATTTATTTGTGTTTCATCAATGTTCTCAACACTAGCACTTGCTCCACAAATATTTTTTTTCCTTCTGTGTGTTATGACATTACTGCTACACAAAGGTGTTGCCACAGACAGTGAAGGTGTTGTACATTTGGATGGCATTTTCTTATTTCCCATCCTTGTATGTGTAGCACCCAGAACATGATCATCAGTTGGCACCGAAGACACCACCAAACATGTTTTTTCTCTCATTCTGTTTCCTGTGTCCTGTATTTTTATATTACTGAGTGATGGCCACATTACCTCAGTATCTGAATCTGAACTACTGCTGCTGACAATTGAGCCTGGATCATCACTGTCATTTAAAATATCCTCTAATGCCTCATTAGCCATCTTTAGTGACTTTCTTGTTGTAATTTTTGTATTTTCACTAACAATTATTCAAAATCTGTCTGAGGTACTATTGTCTGAGAGACTACAGATTGTTTACCAAATACTGTGAATCAATGGACAAATAAAACTGTTTCCTGGGGTTACATTGAATGTCACTGAAATGTAGGTATTAAAAAAATATATACCACATGAAACCATTGTCATTCTCATAATTATTATGATTATTACTTAACAACAAGCCATGTATCTGTGCTGCATCACAGTCAAACCAGCAGAGAGAGAGAGAGAGAGAGAGGCAGACACAGAGAGTGAGAGAGAGAGACAGAAAGCAGATGAGTTTAGGGGGAGGGGAATAATCAGCAAGCAATTCTAGAAGCTCACAGAAATCCGTGTGTAGCAATTCAGATGGCTAAATGATGGGAAAGCAAGAAGACAAGTAAACCACTGTGAGCTTCATAATGCTGGAAAGTACTGAGGTATGGCCCATTTATCATTGCTAACAAGTATTTGTACAAGTACAAGACAGTTGATGAGAAAATGAGCATTTGCTATGGCAAGTAGCAAGCTGGTGATTGTACAGAATTGTATTGTAAGGAGCCAAATAACAGACAACACTACAGTTACTATATGCTGTGGCATGGCTGAGAAAATTGGTGACTGTGCCTAGATTTTGTATTTCTGGAGGTCCACAGGGGTGACCAGCCATGAATTTCAGGCCATTTTTGCATCACAGTTGTGATGCGTGTGTACTTCCGGTGTGACTTTGGGGTCACAATTCGGTCCACACTGGGCCATTTGTAGTAGCCCAGGTCCCACTGCATCTAAAACAGAAAACCTTTCATCTCTATGTATTGGCATGGCGGAGAAAATGGGTTTTAGGTAAAATAAGGCCTCAATTCATTGTTTCTCCTGAATTGCGATTGGAGGTATGGACCAACAAAAAACACGACAATGCACCACAAGCAATGTGATGACAACCCAGATCAGACTTTTTTATTCAACCTAGTGCCTGTGCATTGCCAAATGACATGTATGGCTTACAAAAACCTAGATCTTTGTATTTCTCGAGGTCCGCAGGGGTGATCAGACCTGAATTGCAGGCCATTTTTGCATCACAGTTGTGATGCTTGTGTACCTCCGGTGTGCCATTGGGGTCTCAATTCAGTCCATACAGGGTCATTTGTAATAGCTCAGGTCTGACTGCATCCAAAACAGAAAACCTTTCGTCTCTATGTAGTGGCATGGCTGAGAAAATGGGTTTTACGGAAAATAAGGCTTCATTTCAGTGTTTCTCCTGAATTGTATTTAGTGGTATGGACCAACAAAAAACATGAAAATGAGCCAAAAGCAATGTGATAACAACCCAGATCATTAATTATACTGTGAGCTACAGACCAAAAAACCAAAAAAATGTGCATCAAATTATATGCTACTATATGGCGTGCATAGCTATGATTGCATCACTCACAGCCACCAGTTACAGTCCACCAGCCAATAATAGGGAAAACAAATGGACTTACCTGCCACACAGTGCCGTGGGTGTAATCCAGAGGGGTAACATCAAGGTACCTGTAAAAATAAAAAATTGGAAACAGGTCACAAAGTATCTGCAGTTCTTGTGAGGTGGCGAAATATAGACATGATAGAAAACATATGTATACTTATCCAATAAGGTAGGAGCCCTCATCCTGTCAGACCTGTAAAAATAAAAGAGAACAAGATTAGAGGAAAAAAGAAAAGCAGTAGAAAGAAAGAAGGAGAGGAGAGAGAAGAGGGGAGGGCAGGGAAAGAGGAGGGAGGGTGGGGTGGGGAGAGGAGAGGAGGGGGCATTGAGAATATGTTTTTTTTTTTATATGGCAAGTGTCAATTATGTGCTTTACCAGATTTTTATTATTGGCTATTGAGCCACAAACTAGAACGTGCCAGCCTGGTTCATACTTTGCCATGCAGTACTGTCTGGGGTGCACAATATTATTTTTTGGCATTTTTTAGAGGCACACAGGTGTACAGAGATATGATCGTCACACATTTGGGGTCATGGTTGTGCCTCTGGGGTTTCATTTCAGTCTCAACAGGGTAGTAGCTCATGCCCCAGTGCATCTAACAAAACTTTATCTTGAAGCATTGATGAGAAAAAATACAGTTTTCCATGCAAATCAGTTTTACAGAAAAGTGTTTGGGCTTCATAATACGGTGCTTCAATAAAACTTGCCTTTGTGTAATTATATGTTTGTTTCTGTCTCACTGCCAGCCACTGTTGCCTGTTATTTCAGTGTATATTCAATACAAAACTTAAGTGTGTTTTCAGTGCAAAGCACCCCCAGATTACATTCAGTGAAAAGATATGGGAGCATCTTGTACTGAAGGTAAAACATTTTCTGCTACATTTACTGACAGACAATAACAACAACATCCCCTTCTCTAGCACTGTCGTTACCTGTTACCCATTCACCAATATCTTTTTTATTTTATTTATTTTATAGGGCAGTATCTTGCAATATATTGCAACAGAGCTGTGTGTGAATGCATTTTTACTGCATATTTTGTAATTGCACAAATACTCCTACATGCTAAAACAAGTTCCTACTATGCAGATCAGCCAGGCTCACATCAAATGGAGTGTGATGACTGCAGCAGCAGTCAGTGTTGTGACGTGGGTGTCTGAGATCATCACTAACTGTGGAATATACCAAGATCATTAGAATAATGACTGTCTTAGGCTGAGTTGAAATATTTTACAGTGCTGGCATGTTATTAGAGTGAAAAGCTGAACATATAGCAGTACATACAGGGGGCGTGTAGAGGGCTTGTATGCTCTTACTAAAAGCACAGGGATCACGTCTGGTTGTCCCTCTCATCATTGTGGTGTGGTGTGCAGATCCTCATAAAATGCGGTGTACCTATTTAGTTCATTTATTTGTTTTGGTGACACTCAGTAAGGCTCCAGACTACAGATAACGGCACTGCTAATCAAGGGACCAATAAAAATAAACTTTAGAAATGCCACCGGCATTTTTCAAACTCCCAATCGCTCCTAGGCACTTCTGGTTTTGACAAGCATAATAAATATAAAGTTTAGTGCCAAAATAAACTTAAATCATTCAAAACATATTGCCCAGATCAATGTTTTGTTGTTTGCAAGCAAAATGTTATGCTATTTACTTCATTTAGGAACACAATAAAATGGCAAGTTTTCGAGGCTTCTAAATCAGCTGATTCAAATAGAAATAATGCTGAAATGTGCCACAAAAGTGGCGCATCGGTGTGAAGGAGTTATACCGCAGATACATACAGTAGATGATTTGGAAAGAGATTGAGACACAATTGCTAGAATGTGTCAATTATCTACATGCTTCTAATCCTCATTTACTGTTCTCCCTCAAATACAATAAGGAAAGGATAGCATTTTTGGATTTAGAAATTGGGAAATGGGTGGATGGGAAAATTGAGACAGACCTTTACAGAAAATGTACAGACACAAATTCTGTTTTAAAGTCATCAAGCTGTCATCAGTCCCATATGGTTAAAAATATCCACGTGGTCCATTTCTTTGTATTAGAAGAATTTGTAGCGCAGATGATATATTTGAAGGAAGTGCAAGTGAAATGATAGCTAGATTCTTTGATAGCTGATACAGTGAGGTAGATGTGGCAGCAGCTAAAGAATGGGTTGGTTCACAGGATCATGCAGAACTTTTGATGCCTAGAGAATGGGACAGGAATGAAAGGCTTGAGAATAAATTTAAATTCTTCATGATCAGGAAATAATACAGCATAGTTACCATATTGTCCATGCAGATCCAGTTTTAAATAAATTTACACTGGATTTTACCATGTTTGTCTATAAAAGAGCTAAAACCCAGGGGGACATTATTGTGAGCTCAATACAACCCAATTCTCAGCAAAATACTTGGATGGCAAGATTAGAAGTAGGTTGTGCACCCTGTGGGAGATATACATTTTGTAGATATATTAAAAGATGGAATCATGTTTATAGTAGTACATCAGGGAGGAGTTTTGAAATTAAACAACATATTACATTTGATACTGCAGGTATAGTCCATTGAGCTGAATGTCTCTGTGGGGTGCAGTATGTGGGAGAAACAACTCAAACTTTCCAACTGCACCTGGGAAAACAAATACATGACACAAACACAGAAGGAAATAGATAATATATGGGCAGGACATATTAAATACAAGGGGTATCGGTGAACATTGATGGGTGTTTTATGGAATAGAAAAAGTTTCTCTGGGTCCCAAAGGGGGGATCCGAATATGGCACTTTTATGAAGAGAAGCATTCTGGATGTTCACATTGGGCAGTTTGATCGCTCCAGGGCTTAATGACTATTTTGAGATTTCCACATTTTTGTGATATTTACAGTATATAATGGGACATTTGTACTACTCTACTGTTGATATTCTGGAATTTATCTATATTTAGGGTTGATTAATATTAGCATGTAGTATATTTGGTATTTGGTGAGCTGTAAGATTTTGAGTTATTTATATCAATGCGTTATGTCTCATTTCATGTATAGGACCACTGAAATGTGCACAAATATCTATGTGTCCATGGTTCCTTGAGGAGGCATCAGTAAACAGGAGACCGGGACAAGTGAAGAATATAGAAACACTTGTTTGAATTACATGAAAAATGGAATAACTGAAGAATTCAGAAATATGTGTTTGAATCCCACCACTCCAGAATATAATTAACAGTGCTAGGACTTTTTCAGTATTAAGCCTCCATGGATATTTAACCATGGCTCTTAATACGTATGTTCTGTATGCTATCGTAATGTTTATATGTATTTTGATAACTATCTTTATATGGTTTTGAGGGTCACTTTTGCTTTAAAACTGGACATTGCTGATGACGTCACAGTGTAAAGGTATATTTAAGCAGCATGAATTGTGAAATAGATTACCCTTGATAAAGTGTCCTTCAAGGGCACAAAATGCCATTGGGTGATTCTGTAGCAGACTGTGAGTGTACACTTTCCTATATGCTTAGCTTGTTTTATTTTGAAAGTGTAAGTAAATACATTTTTTTATTTGCAATTGCCTTGTGGTGCATGTTGTTACATCTTTGGTTTGATGTGTATGAGTCTGTCTCTGCTAGTACTGCTGCAGATACCACTTATCCCACAATCCAGTGAACACACAATGGAATAATGTTGCCTGTACAGTACAACAGTTGAGGCACATCAGTATCTACAGTACTGTGAGTGTGTACTGATGTCCAGAACTGGATCTTAGATGCACAGTGATGTTGCTCATTAATGTAGTAGGGGATGTTGTGTAGACAGAGTTGTTGAATGGTAACACACTGTAACAAAGCACACTATTGTGTATGCAATACATCCGAATACAGAACTATTTTATGTTATTCTATGACAACATGTAATGTATTGAATCACAGTTACAGACATAACCTCCACAAAGGGGATGCCTATGTGCAGTGCTGTCAAACCACATTCTACCCTCATACTGTAGGTGGAGTGTGTTGTGACTGTTCTGTATGTCATCCTCCTCTTGAGGAGGTAACGGCTGCAATTGTGATTTAATACACCACACGTTGTAATAGAGGAACATACTCTAGTTCCATGTGTAGCTGTACAGCATACACAATAGTGTGCACAGTTACAATGTTACTATTATGCAAAACTATCTGCATCACATCCCCTGTTACATGACTGGGAAACATCACTCTGCATCAGGGATCCACTGTTGGACATCAGAATAAACAAGTAGTAGTATACGTGATTGCATGCTGCAAATATTGTACTGTTACCAATAGGGTGCCTTAGCACCAGTTTTTGGTGTGACGGTGTGCATACCATAATGGAACGCTAGGGGTATGTGCATGACTGGCTGCCCCCAGCCCTCCCTGTCAGCTTGGTGGGCAGTGGCAACACTGTGGTGTACATCCATATCTCACTGCAGCTGGTGGCTGTCCATTGTGGTGGGCATGTAGCCTTTACAGCAGGGTCCTCCCTATCCTACACCCCCACTGCCTGACACTCCATGCCTTACTGAATGTTGCAGTGTGTGTGGGCAAGCTCCCAGTACTTCCCCTGATGGCCCGTACCATGTAGTCACATGAGCAGCTGGGGGAGCAGATGCACATGGGGCTCGTGCACCTGCCATGAATGCCACTGTGTCCAATGGACTCCAACTGTGTAGCATTCTGACTTAGGGTTCCTACATGCCTCACCTATGTGGCACATAAGCAACCCACACATTAATTCATAGAGCCCAATATCCTCACCTTGGAAATCTCATCATGGTGATTTTGAACTTACTCTACTGGTGCAAACCTCTCAATTGCCTGTTCTTAATTGTCACCTATATACGAACAATCTTCCTTTGGTACATATATCAACATCATCAAGTGTATTATTAGTGCTGGTTCAGAATCAAGTTTACAAACTTATACTGTGCTACAGTTATCACTGCTGCATTGTACAGCCTAACTGCTTATTGATGCTCTCTTCAAGTCTGAGAAGTGACTTCTTCTCACTTTCATAACACTGCATATGAAAGCAGGAAGCCTTCCTGAACTGCAGTATATTAAGATCATAAAGGGGTTTCTCTCAGTGCTTCAGTGGAGGCAAAGGAATACCATGACGTGGTGCCCTCTGATAGTGAAATTGATGCTTCTTTGTTGAATTCTGCCATGCAGAGCCCCACATTGATGTTGTTTACTTGCAAAATGCCATTGTGCATGAATAATGGCATTTTGTAAACCATTTTCCTTGTTAAGTGACTTAATTTCACAAAGCACAATGAACACAAGTCACACAATCTCACCAAATTGTCCCAATGTAATTATACATTCACACAGCTGTAATGCCACTGCCACAGAGCTTTGCCATGGTTGTTGAAAGCAGCTCCTGCAAAATGATCTTGTGCTTGACATCTATATTGTCACTTTAAATCTCTGTTTTGTTACTGTCGAGGAATAATAAACTATTTCATATATGCTAAAAAAGAAAGAATCATGGGCTGGGATTTTCAGATGGCCGTGTCCATCCACCCAACATCCACCCATACTACAAGGTGGTCTAACTTCTGGGCATGATCACTCTAACTCAAAACCAGAACATGATGCATGCATATAGATTAGTGTTGCAAATTCACCAGGATGTTTATAAATATGCCACAAGAATCCTGAAGCATTAACCTGGACAAAATATAAATGTGAGTGCTACATTGATCTGTTTGAAATCTTCCTCTTAGTGTTTACCAAAAGAAGTTTGGACATCAGTCAATACTAGTTATTACTATAGGTAAAGGAAAAAGGAATTAATCTTACTCAGGTTTGACTAGAGTTATAGCTGGTGTTTCAAATGCCCTTCCAAGATGGCAGCTGTAATTAGATGTGTGAATATGAAGGAAGAATACTGCATCAGTTCTAGAATTCTCTCTTGTAATTTACAAGAAAGTCTTTTTTCATATCAGTAATGATTATATATATTTTTTTTAATTTTAAACTTTTTTTGTAGCCTGTGTCAGGGACACAATGTCATAAAACTTCAGCCTTCATAAACCCATTTGACTGTAGAATGTGTGCCAATAAGAAAATATGATTGAAAGAATTCTCACTATTTTCATAGTACGATGGTCAACAGTTTATATTTTCATGAGAACTGCTATTGACTAACAAAGGAGGGACATAAGAATTTCTATAACAATAATGACTGACATCCATTAAGCACAACTTTTGACATTCAGTGAGCTACTGCATCCAGATTCATGTAAAACATTGTAAATCTTTGGCAACTCTCCCTTCTCAAGCAAATTTAATGAATTAGCCAGTAGTGTTATTCTTCATGGTGCATTAATGCAATCTGAGTTTAAAGGATTTATCCTTCTCAACTTGCACTGATTAATTTGGAAGCCTGATCAATATGTTTACTGTGCTCTGGGTGAAATAATGCTTCTGTAGATTATTTTCAACTCTACATACCTGTAATTTATTTATAATGTGCTGTTTGGGAAGGGCATGCTAGCTTGAGCTCATTTCCAGGTTGGTCTAAGAGAGGAGGTGGACAGTTGAAAGGTGTTTGTGTGTTGGGAGGGATAATGCATTAAATAGTAATGGGATGAATGGAATGTACTGTACAATGCAAAAAAATAAATTAACAGATGGCACAAGATACAAACAATATGTCAATTAATAATGGTAATAAGTGGTACATTGTTGCATAGAAGAAAAACAGACATTCACAATAGTAATAGTCATAGATAAGAATTCAATAAAACAGCTGAATAGTGTGAGGAGTGCAGCTGTATAATGAAGTAAGTATAAGCCAGTAAAATCTGGTGTGAACAATAGGGATGAGTCAATGTTGAATTTGTGTTTGGTGGACTTGCCAAAATGAGGCACTTTGCCTTTGATTTGGTCCAAAATAAGTTTGGGGTCAATTCAGATCAGCTTTCAGCATTCAGTTGCTTCATCCAGATAATTAGAAAAATAACATTCTAGCTCTTCTCAAGTGGTCAGGATTTGTCCTATGATCACCTTATTCCCCACATCTGTCACATTCTGCCCTTCTTCACCTCCCCAGAGATTATTTTTTTTTTTTGAGAAAAAAATATTTCCAGCCCCTAGCACGGTAGCAGGTGATGACTGATTCTTTTTGTAAAGCAAGTGGATGAATGGGGAAAGTTGAAAAAAGGCTAATATTGATTGTAGTGGGTGAGGGATGGTGAAGAAATTTCTCATTCACACTTCTTTAGCCTGCTAGATTACCCCTACCAAATATTCAAAGTGCCTTTTGTTGAATTGTAAAAGCAGAACCGAAGAAAAGGGGGCAGAATTAAAGCCAAAACAAAGTTGCTGATTTTCACATTTACTCATCCTTACTGAGTGGTTAGCTTAGAATAGCCAAGAGGACCAATTTAAGACAGCATGCTGTGCATAAGAGACAAATAGGTACAGTAAGTTTTTTTCCAGCGAGTTTGAAGGCTGACAAAGAAAGCAGTGGAGGTTTTACAGTGAGGGATGTGGAAAGACAGAGCATCAGACATGAAGGTAGTGTAAGGATGGTACACAGGATGTGAAGAGAGGCAGTATAGAAGAGTGGTGAGCCAGTATTTAGTGAGGAGAGAGGAGCAGTGAAAAAGACAATGGAATTCAAGATATGAGAGAGTGGGGTTAAGATAAGGTGCAGTGATGAAACAAGGTTAGGGGCATTTAGGATGAAATGAAAGAATGAGTACTAAGAGTCCAGTCTGACCATCAGAGATTTAGGGGCAGTACTGTATATCACATCCAAGTAGTCAAGTACAAGTATGAATATGTGGATGATACTGGGAATGGAAGACAGGATATGTGGTGTAAGGCATGCCTAGCTTATGGCATAAGGCTGGATTCAGAGAGGTCAGAGAGGTCTGCTGCAAGCTGTGGCAATGGCAACTTGCAGTGACCTGCCCTGTGCCCTGGCCTGTGCACCCAATTCAGGATTGGAGCGGGTGCAGAGGTCTGCATCCTGCGACTTGTAGTGGCTGCGCAAGGTAGGGCACAGCACCGGGAATGCCGCAGGTGACAGAGCAGCAGTTGCAATGTGTGAGGGCTTCCATGACACCCCCATGCCCACCTCTGAGGCCCACTATGGTGTGGGCACCAGCCCCAAACCCCCTTGTCATGGATCCCCCAAACATGGACTCATACCTGCCCTAGTGGCCCAGTGGCCCCCCCCAATACACGCATACCCGGTGTTGCATTGGTGACTGGCCCTGCAGGTGAGGGAGGGCTGTGCCAGTCACCGGTAGGGTATTGGGGATGGGTCTCACACTGTTGGGTGGAGGGGTGGGGGGCCACTAGACTACCAGGCATTACAGGGATGATGGGGAATCATTCCCCAGGGCATGGGGAGTTCGCAATGTGTGTGGGGGTGTTTGGGCATTTGGGGTGTGCCACACACCCTGCCTGGCACTGTGCATGCCATGCCTTGGACCTGGAGCCCATGGGGGTCCATAACCCACAGGGGTTGTGGGGCTGGGGCACAGTGGCAACCTCCAGTGAACAGCAAAGACCAGTTTGACCACCTTTTTGTTGGCATAACTGGTCTTTGACAGATGTTCACTGGTGGTTGTCTCTGAATCCCATCAGTGGATGTAGTGGCCACCCTACCTGAATATGGTGCAAATGCTGCCAGAAGCCCCCTTCCACCATGTTGCAAGGAGGTTTCAGGTGCATAGTTCTTGATGGGTGCATGCAGCAGGCTGCCTATGTGAATCCCGCGAGGACACAACGCAGGATGCAAGTGCGACTTCCACCTTATTTTCCGATGCAAGTTGCCTTGCATCCTGCGTTGGCTTCTCTGAATCCAGCCCATAGTTTTTTATACATGATTGAGACTGGAGATGTTGAGGTGCTGGTCTAGCTGCACTCTGAGCTACTCAGAATGGGGCACACTCTAAGTATGGCACCACTTTGAGTGTTTATTCATTAATTTATTTGATAAGTTTTTGTTTAACAGGTATGTGCACTAGACAATACAATGCCTATTTTCAGGCATGACCTGGGAGAAGTACAACCATATATAAACAGTAGAACAGTGGCACAACAGTACAATGACAATCTTAGATACCTTGACATAAGTCATACACTACTGAAGTGCAGAATCTCATGTACAGAGTAACACCCTAAGTAAAACTGAAATAAGTTTACACAAGGTACATACAAGTTGCAGTAGAGAGAGAGCCAGAGTATGCCCTCTAGTTCCACTATCTGCATAAACTATGTAAGTTTCTCAGAGCCACCTTATTTGCTCCCTTTAAATTTTAAAAATTTACATCATATCTCTTCTCAGCCTTCTTTTTTTCCAGGAAAAACATTCATAGACTGTATAATCATTCCCCATAGATTAATCTTCCCTTTCCCTTAATCATTTTTAGTTGTTTTCTTCTGTATTCTCTTGGTTTATGCCACACTAGTTTTACACTGCAGTCACCAGAATTGTACATTGTACTCCAAATGTGGAATTACCATTTCCCTATAAAAGATTAACATTACTTAACATTCACAGCATCCCATGTTACTTTTGATGCAACCCAGAATTTTGTTTGGCTTACCTTTTGCACTTTATATTTCCATGATAGCTTTAGTTTTCTATCAGTGAGGGCTAGAGCTGCCCACCTGCAGGCACAAGAGTAGAGCTGTTGCTTGCTGATTGAAAGACCTGGGTTTAGGAGCAAGCTTGAGTTGTCAGTGGATCATCTGGGGGGAGGAAGACTGAGTGTCTGTAGATGAGTGTCTGTCGGACTGCTGTCCAACTCTAGGGTGGTAGGGTTAAACAAAATCACAGTGTGCCCTGGACAATAGTGAGCTGGTGCCTGCTGAGGGTTGCCAAACCACATAAACACAGAGAAAAGCAGACCTACCCTCCTAATTTCCCCTCCAAAAATTCTTCCTTACCCATTCCTTCTCATCCTTCCTTCTTTCTTATCCTCTTTTTCTCCTCTTCTCACATCTTTATACACCCCTTTTTCTTCCACAAAATCTCTTCCACTCCCCCCCAAAAAAAATTCCCCAATCCCAAATGTAACCCTTGAAGTGGGCACTTGAGGAAGGGTGCCATCCATTATGGTGACACCTTGCTGATGCAATCCACTCACAGTGACGGAAAGGTAGGGTGACCGGATGAAGGGGTGGGCGAACTAGGTGACAGGATGTCACTATATGTATGCTCATGGGGGGGTGGGAGCGAGCATGGCAAGCAAGGGCTGAGGGGTGGAAAGGCTGTAGGGGTGGTGCTGAGGTTGCCAGTCAAGCTGTGTTGTGTCATCAGGATTGGCTAGTGGCTGGGGTGGTTGAGGTACTGGGTTCGGGTCTGGGCGCTGGTGCGATTATTATTGTGATTTATTTTTACTGCTTTCACCCCCGTCGACATGCACCCCCTGGAGTTGAGAATCCTTATGTAGGGCCGGTGCAGAGGGCTAAGCGCCCCTACAGAAAGCAGTAAAAATATGTCCTGGCACCGTTGTACTGGTGCACCAGGGTTGTCAGAGTGCCTAAAATATGTTCGGCACTCTGACTGAGTGATAATGGTGATCACCTTTGGGAGTTCACCGTTATCACATAGACCCCATCTCAAATACTGAACCTCATCCTTACCCGCTATTTTCTTCATTTTGTTCTCCAGTCATTTTATTTCTTTTGAATAACCGTTCCTTAACAGGTTTAGATGGTGTGGCTTTCCTAGTATTTTTCCCAGCATGGTTTCAAAATTTGGATTCAGGTACTTACTTTTTCAATATTTATTACAAATTTGAATGTTTAGGAGGAACCTTTTCTGGTGAATCAATTGATGAATGCAAGGGTATTTAGTAAGCACAACTTTCCCTTCTGGGAGATAACCATTTAAATTTCAGAAGACTCAAACTTAAAATTTTGATATGCACATTTGGCAAAAAAATAGTTATTTGTATGAGTATTAGTACAATTTGAATAAATGTTTGATCCAAAGGAGGGCAAGTAACAGTGCAAATTAAATGCATTTTTTATCTTAAGGAAGACATGAGACATTATTGATTTCTGTAATAATATTATCACTACAGTGCACAAAAAACAGGCAGTGGCTCAGGATTGTACGATGGAGCCATGAAGTGTGAGGCATACAATTGAAAAAGAAAATATCAGCTGCCCATCTGTATCTAAATACTACACTGTTAAGATACAATAAGGAATAATTTATTAACAAAATAATAAACACAGAGGTAGTACCCCCAAAACTATGTCAATGTTTCATGTCACACTGATGCTTTATCAAGATGATAAATCATCAATGTGACACAAAACATTGACATGGTTTTGGGGGTGCTAGCTCTGTGTTTTTTATTTTGTTAATAAATTATTCTATATCATAACCTAAATGTGGAGTCTTTTGATATAGATCTTTTTTGATTGTATTAATACAGTGAAATAAAACTTTACTAACTTCCAAGACAGTGTATTTTTTATTGTTATTGTTTCATTGCCTTACATATTGTTACAGATATACAAAGATATACAATTTGTATTGGTGCTTCTGTAACTTTAAGAGATGTACTTTAAAAGGGTTGTTGTAAGTGATGTCTGACATGCTCCCTGACAAAGTCCAGATGGCTGAAGCACCAGGCCGCCAGCTGGCATGCCTGGTCCCTAGCAGCTTCTAGGGGAATGACAGCAGAGACTGCATAATATTGGGGAGGTGGACTCCTTCCACGGAGAGTGAGCTGTGGAGGGCAACCAGGATGAGATAACTCATGAGGAGTCAGGTTATGGCTTCTCATGGGTTAAGCTCATTCTGGACTGAGGGTCAGACTCTGAAGGTAATCCTGCACCTGTGAGGGAAAGAAAGAAGATTAACACAAAAAATGATAGGCTAGAGCTGTGCAACTTTCTTTCTGTGCATAATATCCTCATGAAATTTACATTTTTAGCATTTGGGGAATACCTAAAACATTTTTTGGGATTATGCCAAGCACAAAGTTCACAAGTTGCAGGAAAACATCAAACTTTCTGGAAAAAGAACACAAAATGTGAGAACGTTTACCTCCATCATGGAAAAAAGGAATCTGCATCCAAGAACTAAGTCCACTGAGTCAATCCAGTGGCACTGAGGGTTGAGGCACTAGATGCCACATCTCACTCCATGCTTGAGACCCTTGTTCAGGAGTTAATGCGGGTTTCCAGGGGTCAGTCCTGGGGGGGGGTGATTGATCGAGTGCTCAGAGGACTGCTGTCCTCACCCGAGATGGGAAGATTACCATTCCCTGCAGAATGACTGCCCGCAAGTAGAGGCCTGAGGAGTAGTGCTGGATAGCGAAGGACATTAAAGGGTGGGCATTGTAGATGGCAGCATGCATCTGCCTCCACACACACACATGAGCCAGCAACAGAAAGAGGAGGGAGAAAACAGGAATATTGGATCTGGCATGCTCCATGATGACCATCTCCCCTCATGGCAAGCCGCCCCTGGATTCTGGATTTCTCTGTACCGGGGGGAGAGTCGACACTCCTCACTCTGGCCCCGCTGTGGGGTGCAATCCATGGGGGAACTCCCGGGGGCACAGCTGGTAGTCAGGGAGGTGGTCCAGAGAATGAGCCCTCCAAGGGAGGGCCAGAGCCGCCTGCCAACTCTTCAACCAGTGGTGAAGAAAATACAATAAAAAATATAAAGCACTAAGTCCACAAGTTACAAAAAAAAAAACAACTCAAGTCCCGGGAAACATCCTCAAGTCAAAGAAAAAATAATGTGCCAATTGTCAAGTTTTCAAAATGCAGAATTCCATAGTTTTCTGTTTCTGCATTATGTGAACCTTGGCAAAAGTGAAATTCATACAGCTCTAATGATAACCCAAAACTCTAGTTCATGGTTTGTTCTAGCCACTGTCATGGGTGCATAGGTCACACAGAGTCAGACAGGCTCAAAAGTCAGGTTAAACGCTTTTGGCATGGCATATGTTCATTGCATCTATTGAAAATATGAACAATTCAGGACACAGTTCCATTTATTTCAGGATGATTGAGGCTGTTTTAACCATGTGACAGGCTTTTATCAAGTATGGGTGTTTCTGTAGCTTTAAGGGATATTCTTTAAAAGGGTTGTTGTAAGAGATGTCTCACATACTCCCTGACAAATTCCAGTTGATTGAATCGCCGTCGTTGCCAGCTGGCATCTTGAAGGCAAAATAAATTTGTGAATAAATATTGAGTTTGTGTCAGTATATCCTTTGAGTTCCCTGGATTTCTGTTTTGTTTTCTAGGAGGTGCTAGGGAACTAGAACTGACATGCCTGATCCCTAGTGGCTCCTAGGGGAATGAAAGCAGAGACTGCACACTATTGGGAAGGTACAGTGGCAGTTGGCAATGTCCTACATAAGAAAGCATGCACATGAACAACTTGGGCAGCATTGCATGCCTGGGCAAGAATGCAGCATACAAAACAAGGATGAGGGGTCCCCTGCTTGCATGCTCTGCACCTAGGACTGTGCACTCACTGGCATCTCAGGTCTGAGGGTTAGTGGTGTGGGGATGTGGACCCTTTCCATGGGGAGTGAGCTGTGGAGGGCAACCAGGTTGAGATAACTACCTGAGGAGTCAGGTTACGGCTCCTCATGGGTTAAATTCAATCTGGACTGGGGAGTCAGACCCTGAACATAATCTTGTACCTGTGAGGGGAAGAAAAAGGATGAACACAAAAAATGATGGCTAGAGCAGTGCACCTTTTTTCTGTGCATAATATCATCATGATATTTGCATTTTTATAATTTGGGGAATACCTGAAACATTTTGTGGCATTATACCTATCACAAAGTTCACAAATTGCAGGAAAAGATCAAAGTTGTGTGAAAAAGATCACAGATTGTGAGCATTTATTTTATTTATTTATTGAATTTTGATAACCGGGTGGGCTCACTGGGTCCGGAGGTCCCTTTTTCAGGGGCGACCCGGGAGTTAACAGTTATTACATGGTAAAAGAGACAGTACATACAGATACAGATATAGATACAGATATTGTGGCAGGCAATCAGTCATCATGGACATATGACAGTAATTAAAAAGAAAGACTTCTTACACACTAGGTATATTTTATATTAGTGATGTGCACAGTGTAGGGGAGCAAATTGTTTTGGCTAGGTCTCATTGTTACTCACCTAGGGACTTTGAGGGAGGGAGGGACAACTAACGTGTAAGTGCTGACAGATCAGGTGATTGTGATGTCCTTGTGGTGAGTGCTTAGGTGTGTGTATAGTGCAGGAGGATCAGGTGCCGTAGCATAAACATTTGTAATGGCAAGCATGTGAGTCTTGAGTCTAGTTCGGAAGCAGGTTAATGATGGAGCTTCCCGAACCTCTGATAGGAGGTTGTTCCAGTGAGAGGGGGCAGCATGAGAGAAAGATATGGACCCTGCCTTGTTCCTCACCCTAGGGACCTCAAGGAGAGTTTGTCCTGAGGTCCATAGATTCCACTGGCTTCTTTTATAAGTTATGAGTCCAGCAAGGCTTGGGGAAGGTGTAGGGCTCATTACCTTAAAAGTCAGGCAGAGAGTTGGTTACCTTAGATGAGCTTCGAGAGATGGCCAGCTTAGTCTTGATAATGACTCGCAGTGGTGGCTCCTAGGGTGGGACAGAGTGATGAAGTGGACCACCATATTGTATAAGGTCTGCAGCTTACTGAGCTCCTGCTTGGCCACACCCTGGAGTACAGGGGCTGCATAGGTGAGTGTTGGGAGTAGAACACTTGAAGCAATGGCTGTCCTGGCTTCTGGGATCAACTGGTCCTTTAGCCTGTAGAGGGTTCCGAGTTTTCCATGGCTGACCTTTGTGACTTGGTCAACATGTTGCTTTAGGGTGAATCCTTGGTCCAGGGTAAGTCCAAGGTATTTTGTGGAGGCAACTACTTCAAGTTTTTTTTCCCACCCTGTACTTGATTTGAAGGAGTTGTGACCTATCTTGGCCAAGGGGATCTGGGTCCAAACAGCATAACCTTTGCTTTATTAGTATTAAGGGCCATTTTGTTCATAGTGAGCCAGTCCTCCATCTTAAGAATGTCCTTTTGGAGGGTAGTCCCAAGGTCATTTAGGTTATCTGAGGCTCTGTATATCACCGCGTCATCAGCGTACTGGATGACATTGCTGCTCCCACAGTGGTTATGCAGCTCGTTTATAAATAGTGAGAATAGTAAGGGGCCGAGTATAGACCCTTGTGGTACCCCTTCCTTAAGTGGCAGTGGATCGGAGAGTTTGTCCTTCCACTTGACCATCTGTGTGCACCATGTGAGGTAGCTTTTGAACCACCTGAGTGTATGAGTGTCAAGGCCTAGTTGGCTCATTTTTTGGAGTAGGAGCCTGTGGTTTACCAGGTCAAATGCCTTGGAAAGGTCGATGAATACACCACTGAGTATGACCCTGCATCGATTTCTCTAAGTACATCAGCAGAGAACTTGGTTAAGGCAGTAGCAGTCCCGTGTTTGGCTCGAAAACCATGCTGGGCCAGGGAAAGGAGCCGGTGTGCTTCTAAGTATTCCCTGAGTTGGGTGTACACTAACTTCTCCTGAATTTTTGCGATGGCACACAGCAAGGAGATCCAGTTGTTCTGGATTTAGGAAGTATCTGAAACATTTTTTTGGAATTATGCCAAGCACAAAGTTCACAAGTTGCAGGTAAAGATCAAACTTGTCGGGAAAAAGAACACGGAGTGTGAGAATATTTACCTCTATCATGGAAAAAGATATCTGCATCAAAAAACTAAGTCCACTGAGCCAGTCCAGTGGCTCTGATGGTTGAGGCACTGGATGCCACATCTCACCCCATGCTGGTGACCCTTGTTGGGGAGCATATATGGGTTTCCAAGGGTCAGCCGGGGAGGTGATGGATTGAACATCCATAGGAATGCTCTCCTTACCCAGGATGAGAGGGTTATGGCTCTCTGCAGAACAATTGGCCCAGGTGGAGGCCTGAGGAGTAGTGCAGGGTGGGGAGGGACACAAATGGTGGGCATTGTGGGCAGCAGCATGTATGTGCCTCCACACTCGCACATGAGCCGGCAACAGAAAGAGGAGGGAGAAAACAGGAAAATTGAATCTGGCATGCTCCATGATGACCATCTCCCCTCATGCCAAGCCACCCCTGGATTCTGTATTTCTGTGTATGTGGAGTGGGGGGGTGCTTCTCACCCTGGCCCTGCCTCATGGGGCAATCCATGAAGGAACTCCCAGGGCATGGCTGGTAGCCAGAGGGGGGCTGTGCTGGAGAATGAGCCCTCCAAGGGAGGGCCAGAGCCACCTGCCAGCTCCATATCCGGTTGTGAAGGAAATACAATAAAAAATAAAAAGAACTAAGTCCACAAGTTACAAAAAAAACCTCAAGTCCCGGGAAACATCTTCAAGTCAGAGAAAAAAATAATGCGTGAATTGTCAAGTTTTCAAAATGCAGAATTTCACTGTTTTCTTTTTCTGCATTATGTGAACCTTGGCAAAAGTAAAATTCATACAGCTCTAATGATGACACAAAACTCTAGTTCATGATTTGTTCTAGCCACTGTCATGGGTGCATAGGTCACACAGAGTCAGACAGGCTCAAAAGTCAGGTTAAATGCATTTGGTATGGCATATGTTTATTGCATCTATTGAAAATATGAACATTTCAGGACACAGTTCAATTCATTTAAGGATGATCGAGGCTGTTTTACCCATGTGACAGACTTTCATCAAGTACCTTTCTTTAAATGGCAGGCAAACTTTTAAAGCATTAGGACTTCTGATAGATAGCATTACCTCTTTAAAGCATATAGCATTTTTCACGGTTTCAAGGCCTCATTGTCTGTTATTTCAAAAATCTTTTGTCCTTCTCTCTGATCAGATCATACCTCTCAACTTAGCTCTTCACATCCAACTGACTTATCCAACTAAAAATACCTCCCCTTTTATATCCCTCCAAAGGGTCAAATGATGGGCTTGTCACAAGATTACCGCATGACTTTAAAACAATTATACTTTTATTTCTTCAATCATGATTTTTCCTTTCAGTGTCAATAGCTATACATTTAGGTAATTATATACATTATGCTCATATGACTAACATTTTAGAAAAGTTAATCTGAAATCAAGTAAGGTCTTAAGTACCCTAATACAACCATTTAATTGTATAATAGCTCCACCTATGTGCATATCTTTTGGATTGCATAATATAAAACAGATGAGTAAAGACCCATTCAGCCGTTATGCAAGCTGGAATTGCTTGGAGCAGGTAAGTATGAGAGACACCATGTTTTATTTATCTTTTTCTTTTCATTTCTTCATGTTTTGCAGTCAATAAATACATTTGTAAAACAGTCTGTCTTTACTTTTAGCTAAGCAGTGCTATACATTCTGTATGTACATTGTGAGCTACACAAGAAATTTAAACAATTGTATGTCAGTTTTCCTGCTGTTTTTGCATTTTATATGAAAACTCAGGGTAGACAAACCACCACTCAGGCATTAGGATAGCAGTGCTCCTCTGTTCTGGGCTGAGAGTGTCTGTCTGGTTTCGGGTATCTGCAGTCCCTTTTCTATTTGTGAGGCTCAGCATTCTGGCAGGCCTGCTAAGTGAATAGTTTTTGCAATCACTCCCTTGTAAAGCTTGGGGGCAGGGAGGGCAGGATACTGAACAGGAGCACATAGCTCTCTTTTACTTCCTTCTCCAGCTGCCCTACAACCTGCTCTGGGATAGACAGTTTGAGGAGAAAAGATTCCTTTTTTAATATATGTTTAATTGTAAGTATCAGTCCCTATTTTGGCTAATATTATGGCCCCATGAAATGGAGCACAATTCCTGCAGTGTTTCACCTGGCTGCTGCTGTTTTATGTCAGGTAGCATGGACAGCTTAGGACCACAAGTTTAAGGTCCATTCCCATTCTGGTATCCTACTGGCTACCTGGACTTGGGCAAGCACCAAACAGGTAGACCACTGGGGCACCTTTGTTTTTAAATCTAAAAGTAAGCCTCTGAGGCATATTGTATGTATAGTGTTCCCGCCCCCCTCCCTTGTCTCTGTTCCCATCCCTGTATACAAATATATATTTCCCTGGTAGTGTAGTGGTCCCTTTCCCCTCCCCGATGTCCAATCGCCATCCCTGTATAAAACTGTTATTTCCCTGGTAGTCTAATGGTCCACACCATTGACTGATTGCTGTGCCCATATAAAAATATATAATATTTCCCTGGTTGTCTAGTGGTCCCTCCCCACTCCCCAATGTGCGATCACTATCCCTTTATTCCAGAACAAATACAATGGCAGTGTACTGGTTGCACCTCCCTTCCCGATCACTGATTCCCCTTCTGGTATTCAAAACAATATTTCCAGGTAGTCTAGCAGTCCCACTCAACTTCCTGATTGCCTATCACCCTCCTCGTATTGTTTTGTTTTTTCCAAAGTTCCCTGGCAGTCAAGTGGTCCCTCCCCATCCCCAATCCCTGTTCAATGAAATACAAAAACACTTAACCCTGGTGGTCTAGTGAACCACTCACCCTGACAGGTCATGACCCACACACCACCCTGATCCCACAACCCAATCCCCAACCAGCGACCAGAACAACCCTCCTCTCACCACGAAAGCTGGCAGTCAACTAAGATGTGAATGATTGCATACTGTATAATTACTGGGTTGGGGGGAGCAGGGTGCTGGGTCACTACATGACAGGTTTGGGGTGGGGGTCCATTAGACCACCAGGGTTATATTTTTTTCATATTTCTTGGGACAAGAACTAGGAAGGAGGTGGAACTGCTAGGCTATAAAGGAACTTTGGAAAAAAATATACTGGGAGGGTGACTGGTGGTTGGGGAGGGGGTGGAAACCACTAGACTACCAGGAAATAATTTTTGGAATAAGGGGATGGTGATTGGACATCAATGGAAGGGGAGGCACCACTAGACTATCAGGAAAATCAATATTATTAGACAAGGATGACAATCGGACATCGGGGGAGGGACCTCTAGACTACCAAGGAATAATAGAGTTTTTTAGACAAGGATGGTGAATGGTGAATGGGAGAGAGGGAAGAGACCACTAGAGTACCAGGCAATCATAGATTGTTCTAGAGAGGGGAAGCAATTGGTGAATGGGGAGGGGTAGGTACCACTAGACTACTAGGGAATAATAGATTTTCTTACACAGAAATATGCTTTCTTGAAATGCTGATATCCTTTTTTGCAAATTGCAAATACAATTATTTTCCATGGCTCCTTTTTTGCAGTTTGCAAAAAAGAATCCTTCATGGCTGACAATCCTTTTCCACAGTTGTTTCTCCATAATTTGCAGCAAAGGAACAAAACTTTTTTCCCAAATTGCAAAAAAAAAAAGGATCCTGTTTCATGATTCCATTTTTGCAATTTGCAAAAAAGGATTTCAACATGTTAAGAAAACATATTTCCAACTAAGTTATGAAAAAAAAACTTAGAATCGGACTCTACATGCCCTGATTTGGTAAACACCACCATTAGTATTTATTAAAGCCCTGTATTTTTTTGTTATTTCATTTTTTGGCCAGCGTTAACTGAAAACAAAATTGTGGCAGCAGAAAAAATGATTTCTCACTTGCAACAAAGGATTAGCCATCTGCAACAAAGGATTCCCCACTTGTGACACAGAACCTTTTTTTGAAGTGAACATCTAACTTGACCCATAGGCAATAATGGGAAACTTTGAAATTTGAAAACTTTCGAATGGATTAATATTTTTTCACCAAACCTTCAAACGGCCCCACTGTGATCCAAGATCTGTGTATCCTCATAATTTCAGATAAAAATTCCACACAGCTTTTGCACAAAAGCGTGACAAAGAATTTGACAAAAAACTGTAATTTACATGTTTTTTGACACTCTGTATCTCTGTAAGAACAAATCCGACAGGAATGAAACTTGCCAAATAAATAAATCATTCATCCCTGATGGCACTTGCAAAATTTCCTGTGAATTGTTAGATTGGTTTGAAGTTATTAAAATGCAAACTTTTGAGTTTAACAATGAAGTGAAGAATGAACCATATCTGTAAAGGCACAACTGCACCCCATAATACACACAAACACACACACACACACACACATATATATATATATATAATATAGTGGCACGTTCGCGCCACTATATTTAGGGTTATGAAGACACTTCTATGTTAAAGTAAAAATTTTGGGTGTCAATAACTATGGATCCATTCAACGGATTTGCCTGAAATTCTGTATGCACAGTGGTGCATGGCAGGTCACTTGATTTGCCAAATTTCATTTCTGTTGGATTTACGGTCTTTCCGCAAAACACTGAAAAATTCAAAATGATCCAGTTTTGGAGGCAGTTTGGGGGATTTTGTCTGTGGCCCTGTGTGGCCGTCTTGTGGCATGCCACTCTGTGAGATGGCTCATGTGAAAGAGTTTGGCTGGCTGAATATGCTGCTTTTCATTTGGTGAAAGAATATTAAGGCATTCAAAATTTATGCCACTTTTAAGCTCCCATTATAAGTTAATGGGAAAATTTATATGGTTGTTTTGCAAACAAAGAATGGGGTTTGGGCCATCTTGTCCCACCTGGCAATCAAAGAATTTACAGCCTCTCAGTCAAATAATCTTTGTCCCCGAGAATTCTTCGATCGCGAAGTCTGCCATCTTGTTTTTGCATTTCTAATCATAAAATATCTAATATCTCGGCTCAGGGGTCACTCCTGAAGTAAAACTTGTTGGGTTTTACTTAGGGGGCTCTGATGTATCGAGTCATGCCTTTGGTTTGATGTAAAATGGTCTGAAAATAGAGTTATAATGTTTTAAAATCTTTGATTGTGGCTCGCTAACAATCTTTGATCGTGAGCCTGCAAATTCTTTGATCGCGAGATTCTTTGATCGCGATCTTGCAACATGAGGTAAAAATACATTTTTCTGGGCTCAGGGGTGGCCTAAGAACACAAATGAGGGTGGGTTTTGTTCAGGTGGCTTCGTTCTATCAAGGCAAGGTGGTTTTGTTCAATTCTGCCTAAAAGTAGAGTTTCAGCAATGACACACCGTGTCAGCTGTCAATCTTGGGATGATGGGTGGGTCTGGAGGGAGGGGCAACCCTAAAGGTCTAATTTCCTGACTTTTTATTCTTTAACCCTAAATGATGCATTAAAGCAGTTTTTTGCATAGAATATATATATATATATATGAATTAGGGTTTTTTCTAAAGTGACAAGAGAATGTGGTGTTAGTGTTTACAACCTTAACACCCCCCTCCCACCCTGCAGACACTAACAGACATTGGGGATGTGTCTTGGGGTCATCAGCTGTAACATTCACCTCATTCCATAAGTAAAAATATGAGATGGGCACAAATTAGGAGAATGGGGTGAGAGTTAGGAATAATGATCACAGGGCGCACCTCCGATCCCCATCAGTGTCTGCAGAGTGGGGGGTGGGGTGTTAGTGTTGGAAACCCTAACACCACATTTCCCTGTTTTTGTCACTTTAGTTAGAACCCTAACTGATGCTTTAATTAAGTTTTTTTTGCAATGAATTTCCTTACTCTTTCAGAGGTTATAATGATATCCTTATTTGTCTGTGGGAGAGCAGGGCTCTCCCATCCCTCCATAGATGCATATATGTATGTAGCTGTGGAGACCCTGTGCTTCCATTTTTAAGACAACAGTCACCAAATTGTCAGCATAGCCATCTTATCACCCCACCTCATGTACCCAGTACAGAAAATTGTTGAATCACCATCAAAAGGCCATGTTAAAAATTTGGTGAAAAAATTCCTAAAAATTCCCGAGTTACGTGCGTTCATTGAAATGTTTCTATGCATATGCACATGAACAACTTTGGTAATTTTCAATATTTTGATGAAAACATTTTTTTGCAATTTCACTATGCACACTCGTACCTTTGGAAATGTTGAATGTTTTTACCACAGATTTTCAACATAGCATTCTAATTATACCACCTCATGCATGTCACAGCTGTTATTTTTCAAATCCTAGCCAAAATGTGTTTTTGCACCTGTGTCTTGGAATGTCACTGTAGTTGCACAGAATTATGTTTTAGTGGGTAGTCAAACATTTTCTGACTGGGTACATGAGGTGGGGTAATAAGATGGCTATGCTGACAATTTAGTCACTGTTGTCCTATAAATGGACATGCATGGCCTAGAGGAGCATATAGCACCCTATTACCTCCTCTTCTAGCTGTCCTATACCCTGCTCTGGCATAGACAGCTTGAGGAGAAAAGATTAGTTTTTTATATACAATAATTGTATGCATCAGTCTCTTTTTTGGCTGATTTTATGGCCATAAGAAGTGGAGCACAAATAATCATTGCAGTGTTTCACCTGCCTGCTACTGTTTTATGTCAGTCATCATAGACAGCTTAGGATCCCAAGATTAAGGTCCATTCCCATTCTCTTGCCCTTGCTGACTTCCTGGACTTGGGTGAGCAGCAAACTGGTAGACCATTGGGACACCTTTGTTTTAAAATTAAAAAGTAAGTCTCTGAGACATATTGTAAGTATCACCCTCTCTCTCTCTCCTTCTCTCTATCTCTCTCTTTCTCTTGTCTCACTTCTGCCACTAGCAATGCAGGTGGGCAGTAGGAAAGAGCACAGTGTACCATATTTTGTTTTATTTTCCCAGTAAGGAGACCATATTTAAATAATACAGTCTTTCTGCCAGGTCATTGGAATGGCCTTCAGGGGAGGAGCTGCCCAGACCACTTGTCTCTTCCTTTGGGAGGGGGAGCTCAGAGTAGGAAAGAAGACAAGGACAACAGGAGAGGACAGGAAAGTGAAATGGAAGATCAGCAAGTTACGGTGGTTGGAGGGCAGATACAAGACAGAACAGAATATTTTTAACTTTTTAAGACGAGTCACAAGTGGGTGATCCTTTTCATGGTGATCTCATTTATCGTCAATCACTCCAAATCAATAAGCTGTGATAGGGGTATCTTCACCCTATAAAAGCTACAGTATATTAACATGTATGCTTGATAGCTTTTTTCAAGGATCATTTACTTATATTTTACAGTGCTGAGGGCTAGTGAAAAAGGCAGATTCTATACCAGTGGAGCCCCAGCCTAAGCACTTATGTGCCTTCTCTGCAAGGCCTCCTTTGTGTTTTGTATTGTCAAAATTGCCCTCCTCAACTGTTGCATCCAGCCCTCTAATATGGCATGAAGGACAGGGAAGCATAATGCATCTACTAGTTTTATGCAAAAATGTTATCCCTCAAACAGAAATATGATAATCATTCAACAGCTACTAGTTCTGCAAACTCCTGCTTTACACAATGTGGGGAGGGTGTCAGCTCAGCTGCCAATCCAGGTGTTCAATTGTATGCCTGGTATCCTGCCCCTAAACACTCACTACCCCCTCATCAATCTGTGGATGTACATATCAAGGTGGACAGGGATTGTGTTTTCAGTCATATGCAGCTGAGTCCAGGAGCACAGAGCTTCATGCCCTTATACAGGAGATCATAGTATCATAGGGAAAGCCAACAGAATAGGCCCTGTGGTCTATTGTGTCTGCTCGGAAGCTAGCCCCGTACTGGGAGCTCAATCCTCCACCCCCACCAGCCCCAGAGGTGGCCCTTCCTGGCCTCAGCTTCCCACTGTACCTATCCCAACCCTTCTTGAATCCTTCCACTGTGGTCTCTTCCACCAGACTGCTGGGCAGTGCGTTCCATGGTTCCACCACCCTCTCTGTGAAGAAGTGTCTCCTGCGCTCCCCCATGTACTTCCACCCTTCCAACTTCTGCTTGTGCCCCCTGATAGGTCCCCCTTTCTTAAGCTTGAACACTTCCCTGGCTCTGCCCTTATTTATCCCCTTTACATACTTGAAAGTCTCTATCATGTCCCCTCTGTCCCTCATCTCCTCCAATGCGTACAGATTGAGCTCATCCAGTTTCTTCTCATAGGTCCTACCCTCCATGCCCTGAATCATCCTAGCCACCCTTCTCTGGACCATCTCCAGCAGCGCTATGTCCCTCTTAAGATGGGGTCTCCAGAACTGTACACAGTACTCAAGATGCAGCCTAACCAGGGCATTATACAGAGGGAGGATCACCTCCCTCCTCCTGGAGATGTCTGCATATCATGAGTCTCATTATGGATCATGCAGTAAAACATTATTAACATGCTGTTTGTCCCAGCCAACAGCTTTCTTTCTTTATGAATTAATATCTTATGTGCATACTTGATTTTGTTTCAAAGGTATCACAGTTATTGCACTTTGGCACAGGTAGTCATGTACTGAACAAATCTAGCATGTACTGTACATCAATTTTGGCCATGTTTGGGAAATGGGTTCCTCAAAACAGTCAAAAATTAATGATAGGAATTATTTTGCTCTTACAAAATCCCCATGATCACTGACTTATAGACAATATATTGATCTACTTTGGTTTTCAAGATTTGTAAAAAAAGAAGTGTGGTAACCGTGTTAGTCCAGTCGACAATGCAGAGAAAAATACAACAAATATGTTGCAGGTGATACTTTTTATTGGACTAACAAAATTATTATTAAGACTAGCTTTCAAGAGATAAAACTCTCTTCCTCAGGTCAACGTGAAAACAGCTGAGCAATATGACAGATATAAAGGTTGGATGTGGATTCAAAACCTAGACTAGCAGTTTACAGATCAAAGCATTGCAGTCAATTTACACCTCTTACAAACAGGAAGACTAATTTTCACTGGAGTGTGTCTGTTGGAGAGATCAACTTGTAAGATCAAAGGGCTGCCTAATTTTATTATGACGCTGGAGCAATAATTAACATTTCTAAAAAGTCAAGACAGAAAGAAAATACATACCATTGTTTTAAGAAGGTACCTGTTAAAACAGCCAGAGGGTGCTGATGTGAGGATTTAAAAAGAAACTCTGAAGCACTGCTTTAAGCACAATCACAGGCAGTGTATTAAAAAACCAACATCTTTATTAAGTCCTTTTTCTTTAGGGTCAAAATATTGTATCATTTTTATTTCAAATGTTTGCTGATCCTGGCTATTTTTGAAGTTCCCTTTTAACACTCTGACAGTAAAATCACTGGTGGAGTGATCTGGTCTAGAAAAATGTCCCCTACTGGCATATTTTCATTTTTATGGGTAACTGTGAATCTGTGGTGATTCATTCTTGTTTTGAGTTCCTGTCCAGTTTCACCAACCTAGAAGCCTTCCTCACATTTTCTGCATTGTATCATGCATACAATGTTGCTAGTCTAGAAGAATAGGTATACGAGTTTTGGATTGTAAATGTTTTTCCATTGTGACTGACACATGCCTCAGGAGAAATACGTGTACATAGTTTCCAGCAAGGTGCTTAGCATGGTTTTCTACCTTTGTCACTTAGTTGGAGCTCAGAAGGAAGTTTGCTTCACACCAGTTTCTGCTTCAGGTTTGGTGGCTGGTGGAAGGCAAGCACTGGTGGAGTGGGAAATATATTTTTTAGAGTTTCATCTTCAGACAGTAGTGGCTGTAGATCTTTATTTATTTTCAATAGTTTTTCCAGTTCCGGGTTTTAGGTTACTACCAGAGGTGTACGATCAGATGTTCTCTGTGGCTTCTCTGTGTGCATTTCCTGGATACCAGAGTCACACTAAAAAATGGAACACTGCAAACATCTGGTTCATAAAACCTACAGATAGATGCAGTTACCTGCACAGCTTGAGCTACCATCCTTCTCATGCCAAAACATCCATTAAATGCAGCAAGGCCATCCGGTACCACCGCATTTGCTCTAATCAAGATGACAGGGACAGACAACTTATTACACTAAAATAGGCTTTCAGACAGAAGGGATATAAAACCAGCTCCATTTACAGGAATATCCATTCTGCACTCAGTAGGCCTAGGGAAGAACTACTACAGTACAAGCCACAGAGAACATCTGATCGCACACCTCTGGTAGTAACCTATAACCTGGAACAGGAAAAACCATGGAAAATAATTAAAGATCTACAGCTACTACTTTCTGAAGATGAAACTCTAGGTTGTAGGATATGTCCAGAGGTGTGCGATCAGATGTTCTCTGTGGCTTGTGTCTGTCATACTGCTCAGCTGTTTTCACTTTGACCTGAGAAAGAGAGTTTTATCTCTTAACAGCTAGTCTTAAAAATAATTCTGTTTGTCCAATAAAAGGTATCACCTGCAAAACATTTGTTGTATTTTTTTTATATACATCATTTTCAATATTTAAAATTCTGAAATCACGTTAATGATTGCTAGCCTAATTTCTGGATTTTATCTGTATTCTACTGTCTGTTTTGTATGCAAGGCATATATAGAGCACATTAAAGAAAGTCAGATCAAAACACTACATAACATTATTTATAGTAAAATGCATTTTGTGCATATGCAGTGCTCTGGTATAAAATACCAACAGTTGTGACATTCTGGAATTTTTACTAGTGTAAAAGCTAAATTCCAGGATTTTTGCCATTTATAGTGATAAACATTGCAAATCAGTAGCTCAGAAAACTGAGTCACATATTAACTTGTGGTTATAAAAGTGCTGCAGTTTGCTACATTGCATGAGATCCTGTCCCTCGGAGTAATACTTGTAAAAGTGTAATTTGATGTATAGGCTTGAATAAGGATTCTTTCAAAAACTGTCTAACTTCACTCAGCTGCCCTTGACATCTATAAAGGGAAGACCTCGTACTGAGAGCAGTTCAATGACCATGCTACTGATTGGTAATAAGGTTTATTAGCCCATAATATGAAGGGGTTATAAATTGTCAGGTCACAAAATCCTTACTATACCTCCTGTTTTCAAATCATTTGCCTAAATCTTTTTCCCACTCTCCATATACCACGCAAGTTATACTTGTGTTAGTGAAATATTCCTTATAATTTTATAGTAAACAAAACTTAGAAACAGCAGCAACTCTGTGAATTCATTTCATATAGTTCTACATTGTCATTATGTCCATCTTCTCAATTACCTTTTAATTATTTTTTTTCACCCAGGGCATGTTGTGGTAATTTATGATGGTGTCATTACCAGTTGAGTAGTTGTGAGCTGCATCCAAATGATATAAAATGTTGACTCTGCCAGAGATAGTACCCCAGGGACATTTCCATCAGAATCTTGAAAGGAAGACAGATTCTTAAAACATATGGCCTATGACTTTACCACACAACAGTCAAAAAGGAATTCTCTCATTAAAAAGGCACTTTCACTTGCATGAGGATACCGATGGCCCAGATGTATCAAGTTCAATCTGCCACTTGGTCACACTGTGAAAGCTAGATTTGCATCCTAGTGGAGGCATCAAAATCATAATGTAAAACTGTTTTAGGCTTGCTTGGTTAGAAACCACCTGTTGTAGCAGTTTCTAAGAAAAATATCTATACACCATTCCTATAATATGTAATATGGCAAAAAAAGTATCATTCTGTCTGCCTGTTTTCTACATTCACTCTGTAAACCATTTGCCTTGTCTATATCTAACATTCCTATACTGGTATTATCCTAGGAAATCAACCAAAGGCTGTGATTCTTGTGCTGGATTCCCTTCTGATGATGGTTATGGCTGTACTAAGGCTGATTAACTTAATAGTGCTACAAAGCTTCTATATCCCCTGCCTTGAGGGAAACTGCTTCAAAGAGAGCTTCAGTTAGTCACTCTTTTTTTTTTTTTATTTTTCCTCTTCTCCCCAAACTAACAATCCGATTAATCATGGCTGCACCCTTCCCTGGGATTGATTGTGGGTGAATTACTGCCTTCAAAGACAATGCTGCTGCTTGATTGACTGGAAATGGGGTGCATCTTCCATCTTTAAGAGCAAAGCTTTTCACATCTGAAACTTGCTCAGCCCCTTGATAGCCAGAGTGTGGTCTTTTAGGTTTCTCACATGGCAGCATGATGCCCTGCGGCTAACTACTGGACTGGATCCTGCCAGTGTTCTGGGTGTAAATATAATAGTCACAACATTAACCTGATGGGAAAACAAAATATTACTCTGACACTATTGGTTTGGTACCTTAAAGGGGGCGTAAAATGAAAACTTGGATCAAGTGACTCGGTAGTATATGCCAATATATATTATTTACTTACATACAGAAACATCACCACTCTGATTCAAATTGTACTTCCTTTCTGCCACAGACAGGAAATATAACTCACAAACTACATAAACAGTCATTTTTGGAATTACAGTGTAAACTGCAATTTGTATGTTTTGATACAAGGATAGATGAAAATATTATGGTGATATGGTGATGACCCATATTGGTCCTAAATATACACAATGCATATACTACTAAGTTACCTAATACCATTTTTACTTGCAGAACCCCTTTAAACCAGTTAGCAGTAAGCAACAGGTACCATTTCAAATGAATAATGTGCAGCAAAGAAAAGTGTTTGTGTTGCCAATTAATGTACTGTTTCAGTTATTCCCAAGTGCATTGGTTTTACTAATCCAAATTCTGGTTTGACCTGTTCTCCCTTACCTGGCAGAGAGGCTAACACCAGCTGCCATTTCCCCATACTCACTGTGCTTAAGGGACTCCCATTCTTTCTCCCTCCCTTCCCAAACCTTCCTCATCCACTGGCAAATCTGCCTTCACCTACAGACTCTCCTCTCTATGGAACCAACTTTCACGTTACCTAAGAAACCCACCCTCTCACAATTGCTTCAAATACCAAAACCGACAAATTCCACTCCCCACATGCACATGCTCCTAGTCACTCACAGGCCCAGCTTCATGCCAAATGTTTTTGTGGATAGTAATCTAATCCTCAGAATTGTGTAATACTATTTGTATATAGTCCATCTGAATGTGCAGTATATTGTTGTGTAACTTATGCAACTGTATATTTATCTCATGTATCTATAAAGTATTTTCTGCTTTCTATCCCTTTTCCCCTTCATTGGTCACACCTGGACACACACATCTGCTTTGTGTGCCTTTTCCAGTGATCAAATGTTTAAATAAATAAAAATTAAAACAAACAGCAGTTCTGATAGCCAACAAGGGATTATAAAGATTTATAACATGGGTTCTGAAAATATTGTCTTCTGAGTCATCCAAACAGATCACCTGACCATTGATTAATCCCTGATATACCCACAGTTGCATGTTCACAGGGCTTTATTTTACTGTTTCTTTAGGTAAACCTCTAACATAACATTGCCCATCTTATCAGAGGATTAACTCACTCTAGGGTATGGGTTTACTGAGTATTAATCCATGTCTGGGTGGTTGAAGTCACTTGGCTTCATCTCATGACTCCAACCCCACCCCACCCAACCCCTGTATGGATACTGATCAGTAAAACCATACACTGTCGTGGGTTAATCCCTCCATATTCTGAGACTTCACTGCTGAATACAAACATAATCCATTGGCTTATCATGGCTGACTTTTTCTGGAGCTGATCTGAGGTAGACATCATACCCCATCTTGTATTGATATTATTGCAAGAGCCTTAATACTTCTGTCAGTACAGATTTTTAGGGTGCTTCAAATGATATTGTCATGTATCTGAGTAGCAGTTATTGTAACAGCATGTATTTAGCAGTGTTTTATTGATTATGGTTAAAACCTCAAGGCTGCATATAAAAGCCCCAGAAGCATATTAAATATAATATTATGGCTGATAATCATCTTTAATAAGCACAAATCAGGAATCATTGATAACAGAGCTGTATAGAATCAAAGTCTGAGGCACATTTCGGCACCTGGGTATGGTGAGGTAATTCAGCCAAAGGTCATCAAGTTACAAGCAAACAAGAACAAAAGGTGTTAGTGCTGTCTTTAAGGAGAATGGTAGTTTACTCACCTGATAAAGGTGATTGTGGGGGGAATGGCTCTCTGAGGCACTCCACTTACCTGACATCATGGGTTGTGTACACCTGATAGGTTGTCTGATGCACATGTGACTAGTTTTGTGGCCGTCCCCTTCTGAGTGTCTCTGGTCACTTCTAGTCAGTTCGATGTTTTCCAAAGCTGTGTCTGAAATGCAAGTAAAGTTAAATTGCCCCCGAACTGTATCTTAATAACGCTTATGTACTGCTCTGTAGAGATTGGATGGTTAAAAGTAAACATATTTTTTAATGGATGAAGTAGTAATACATGTTGTGTGAGACAGAGAGTATGCTATGATCTGTCCAAAGTTGCTTCCATGTGTCATTGTCACGTTGTGCTGTAGGGTGAGGCGTGGAGTGCCTCAGAGAGCCATTCCCCCACAATCACCTTTACCAGGTGAGTAAACTACCATTGTGGGGGATGGTCTCTGAGGCACTCCACTTACCTGACATCATGGGTTATTAAAAAGCAGTGAATGAAGCCTAGGGTGGGTTAGACGTGACAATGTCAGAGTGTCTTGTGTTTGCCGCTAGGAGTACTGCTTTTGCAAAATTTGTCTTGTGTTGTTGGGACACGTCCAGTCTGTAATGTCTGGTGAATGTGTGGATTGTTGACCATGTGGCTGCAGCGTAAATTTCTTCTGCAGTGGCCGTGTTTCTTTCTGCCCATGAGGTGTCAATGGCTCTGGTGGAGTGTGCCTTTATTGTTGTAGGTACTTGCAACTTGTTAGCCTTATAAGCCTCTGCTATTGCTTTTCTGAGGTACCCTGCAATGGCAGCTTTGGATGCTGCCATGCCCAGTCTGCGACCTTGAGTGATAATGAATAGTCTGTCTGATTTGCGTATAGTCGCCATTCTGGCTAAGTACGTAGAGAGTAAGCGGATCATGCCTAGTAGGCGAAGCTTTGGATCGGCTTGAATGTCCTCTGGTGGAAGTTGAGCTGGAATTTCTATAGTTTGGTTAAGGTGGTAGTGGGACGCGATTTTTGGGCGGAATGAAGATATTGGTCTCATAGAGATTCTGTCAGGGGTAGAATTGTAGGAAAGGTTCTTTGTGGGATAGTGCTTGTAATTCTCCGACTCGCCGCTTGAAGCTATGGCTGTTAGGAAAACTGTCTTGAGTTGTAGCAAGTTAATGGGGATGGACTCAATTGGTTCGAAAGGAGGTTTTGTCATCGCTGTTAGTACCGAAGGTAGATCCCATGGTGCAATAGTGGGTTTTTGAGTGGGACGAAGGTTATTGGCTGCCTTTAAGAAGCAGATGACGTCTTGGTGGGAGCCTGGTGTGGTGCCCTGTATTTGTCCCCGAGCTGCTCCTATGGCTGCTACTTGTACCCTGAGTGAAGACGTGGAGAGCCATAGTTGTAGACCTTCCTGTAAAAATAAGAGGATTTGTGGAATGGTGCATTTTGCAGAATTGATTTTGTGATGATGGCACCATGTGTCAAAAATGTTCCAGTGTCGTAAGTAAGTGGTAAGAGTGGAAGGTTGACTTGAGGATGCCATAGTCTGAATGACAGAGGGGTGGTATCCTGCTTTCAGCAGTCTCTTCCTTTCAGGAGCCATGCCGTCAGCTGCAATTGACGTAGGTTCTGGTGTGCAATCGGTCCTTGTGTGAGAAGGTCCGGTAGCAGTGGTAGTTGCCAGGGATCTGTCAGTGCCATGGAGACGATCGTCGAGAACCATGATCTTCATGGCCAGTGAGGTGCCAGTAGAATGACTCTGGCTCTTGATAAGCGGATCTTCTGTGGCACTTGAGGAATGAGTGGAATGGGGGGAAAGATGTATGCCACTTGGAAGGACCAGTTTGTCGATAGAAAGTTGACTCCTATTGCTCTGTGATCCTTGAAGCGGGACCAGTATTTTGGGCATTGGTGATTCTTGTGAGATGCCATGAGGTCTATCTGAATTGGACCCCATCTGTGGTCGATTTGTTGGAATATCAGTGGGTGAAGTTTCCATTCTCCGGGGTGTATCATCTGGCGACTGAGCCAGTCCGCGGTAACGTTGAGCTTTCCCGCCAGGTGGATCGCTGATATTGATCTTAAGTTTGTTTGAGCCCAGTTGAGTAGTTTGGAGGACAGTGACATCATAGTCTAGCTTTTTGTGCCGCCTTGCTTGTTTATATAGGCTACCGTGGTTTGGTTGTCTGACCTGATTTGTACGTGCTTGTGTAGGATGAGTTTGGAGAATTGCAGTAGAGCCTTGAACACTGCCTTCAGCTCTAGCGCATTGATTGTAAATTTTGAGTCTTGTGTGGACCATTTTCCTTGGGCCGTAAGGTGTCCAAGCACTGCTCCCCAGCCGGAGAGGCTTGAGTCCGTTTCTATGGTGATGTCTGGTGTAATGTCTATGGGAACACCTAGGGTCAGTTTGTGTCTGTTTGTCCACCATTTGATGCTTGCTTTTACCCGAGGTGGTAGAGTGACACGACTGGATAGGTCTAGGTCGTCTGGCTGACCTTGAGTCAACAGGAATAGCATGAGGGGCCTTGCGTTCCATCTTGCCCATGGGACGGTGTCTATTGTGGAGGACATAAGACCTTCATCTGGGAAATGTGCCATAGTGTCGTTTGTCTTGTGGAGTGCAGCCTGTGTGCAGTTTATAGAATTGTGTTGATTCTGGAGTCGGAAGGATAAACTTTTCCTTTGTCTGTGTCTATGATGGTGCCTAGGTGTTCCAATTTGTGGGTGGGGGACAGTTGACTTTTCTTGTTGTTGATTATCCAGCCATGGGTTTCCAGGCAGTGTACCACCTGTTGTGTCTCCCTTAGGGACTGTTGTAGAGAGCGTGTTCTTATGAGCCAGTCGTCCAAGTATGGAATGACGTGGATACCCCGTTGTCGTAGGTGAGCTGTGAGTACCACTGTCACCTTTGTGAACACTCTGGGCGCGGATGCTAGACCGAAAGGCAGGACCTTGTATTGACAGTGTCGGTCTAGAATGCAGTTAGGAATCTGTAGGGTGCGGGTCGCATTGAATATGTAGGTAGCGCCTTTTAAGTCTATGGAGTGAGGAAGTCTCCTGACGAGAGCTCGGAGTAGACTTTGTTGTTTCCATTTTGAATGGTATGTGACTACTGACTTGTTGACGTGTTTGAGATCTAGAACGGGTCGGAACCCCCCTGTCTTTTTTGGTACCAAGAAAAATAGGGAGTATATGCCTGTGCCTTGTTCGTGTTTTGGGACAGGTGCGATGGCATTGTTGTTTAGTAATTCTTGAATAGCTGTGGTAATCTGAGCTGTTGTGTATGATTGTTTTGCAGAGGTGGAGTCAAGCATTCTGCAGCCTCTTGGGACAACTGTGAATTGTATGGCATATCCCTGGCGTATTATCTCTAGAACCCATTTGTCCGTGGTGGTCTGTACCCATTGTTGTAGGAACAGAGACAGTCTCACACCCACGGGAATGGTTTGCCGATTTGGAGGTAAGTAGTCATGCTTTGAAATTGTTACAGCGGTGGTAGTTGCCTCCACCTCTTTGTGTGTTGCCCCTGCCTCTGTATCGGTTGTAGTGGTATGGAGTTGAGTAGTTCTGGCGGAAGGTGGTGCCCCGGAAAATGTAGGTGGCTCGTCTCTTGTCGCGAAAGGACGTTTGTCTGCCTCTGGGACATGATGGGAGGTAACTCGATCGTGGCTGTTCTCTGGCCATTAATCTGCCTTCCTCTTTACCCTTGAGGTATTTCTTGAGGGTCTGTCTGAAAATCATGTTCCCTGTGAATGGTAGTCTGTGTAGCGTAGCTTTGGATTCCTTATCAGTGTCCCATAGTTTCATCCAGAGGGATCTACGGGATCTATTAGTAATAGCTGCTGATCTTGCGTTTATTTTTAGTGAGTCTACAGCCATGTCCGCTAGGTATTTGGTTGAAAGTATGGCATTTTCTAATAGGGAGGCTTGGTTTGACTTTGCGGGTGTGTTTTTCTGTATTTCCTGGAGTCAGGTGAGTTGGGCCCTAGTAGCGTAGACAGCTGTGACAGCTGCTCTGCTTCGAAAGCCTGCTAACTCGGCTGTCTTCTTTAGGTTTTCCTCTATCTTTCTGTCAATCAGGTCTTTTAAACCAGAAGTGGTCTCAGTGGGGAGTACCGTCTTTCTGTTTAGTGCCGCAATTTGAGGGTCCACGGCAGGAGGAGTGCACCAGAGTGCTAGCTTCTCTTCTTGCAGTGGATACATTCTGTCCCATGATTTTCTTTCTGGAATTCTAGCTGGTTCAGAGGAATACCATTCTTTTAGGACAATCTCGTCTATTGCTTCACATACTGGGAAGGCATCGGCAAGTTTAGCTGCAGGTTGCAGGGAGGGTAGTAGTTTGATGAGGGGCTGGAGTAACTGCCTTGAATCCTACTGTTTCCATAATGTGGCGGACCAGTGTTGGGATTTGGTCTGGGAAGCACCACTTTGCTGTGAGAGTTTGTGGGTCTTGTTCTAGACTGGTGTCCTCCGTATCGGAGGAGTCAGTAGAGTCTACCTGTGGTTCTGGCAGGGGTTGTTCGTTGTCGTGCGTATGTCTGTGTGTTGTCTTAGTTGTTGGTGACTTATTCTGCGATAGCTCTGTCAGTTTTTGTAGCATGGCTGTTAGGACTTCTTGTTGTGCCTGCATTAATTGGTTATTATGTAGTAGAGCTTTAGTGGCATCCATCTGATGTGTGTTATCATGACTAGTGGACGGAGGTGAGCAGTCATCCTCTGAGTCTTGTGTCTCAGTGTGCGTAGTGGTGTCTTCGATGCAGGATGTGCATAGCCTACCTGAGTGTAGGTGTGAAAGAGGCACATGGCATTGTTTGCAGCTTTTTGTTCTGGGCATGGTCACCTGATAAGTACAGAAAGGAGATGCTTAGTGTGCTGGCTCAGGTGAAATGGATATAAAACAACAAGAATATGATAGGCATGTTAGAACGGTATGTACTGCACTGTGCTGTCAAAGACATGATACATGTAATGAGCAGCATAAAGATGGTAGGCATGATAAAACGGTACATACTGCATTGTGCTGTGAAAAGCATGATACATGTAATGAGCAGCATCTTTAGTAGTGGTGCTGCAAGGTTGCACTGATCCCCTGATTTAAGAAGGCTGTAAGGTAGCGCTGTACCTTTAAGATTGTTTGTTAGAGAGGTAGCGCTGTACCTTTAACAGTGACTTTAGTTGTGCTTCCAAATTTTACTGTAATAGGGCTGTAGCGCAGGGCAATTGATCTTGGGGCTTAATAAGTGCTGCGCTTATATTGTAGTGTGTTCAGTCGCTGGGTGAATATCTCGCTACGTTGGCCACGTTTTTGGCATGATATGGAGCGAGTAGGATGTAGGATTAGGTGTGGAGATGTTGTGATACTTCCTCTAAGTCTCACGAGCGTTTCCAGAGAAATTCTCGATCGCTCGAGACATCGCGAGGGCAGTTGCGAAGTCTCGCGAGCGCTACTGATCAAGTGCGTGAGCGTGCATCTGACGTCGCGAGACTTGTGTTGAAGTCTCGCGATCGTCATCCGTGGAGTCTCGCGAGGGCAACAGGGCCAATAGGAAGGCTGTAAAATGTAGAGAAGAAGCAGGAAGATGGTTTTCGAAGGCAAGGCAAGGCGGGAGCCGAGAGGGGCCATAAAATAACATTTCCTGGGATCACCATGTTGGGAAGCCAGATGAGAGGGGAATGCCCTGCAAAGATGCCTGAGACTGTAGACACGAGGCAATGAAGGTAGGAGGAAGTGACTGTAATGCCAGGCAAGGTAGCTGCACAATAGTATTGGAGTGTCTGGAACCGCTGAAGACAGGGGCTTACAGAGCACTGTGGAGGGCTGCAGGTTGTGGTAGAAGTCAAAGTGCTGCAGAAGGTAGGAAAACAGTGTCTGATACCGCTACAGGAGGAGTATCAGAGCACTAGGGTAGGCTGCTGAGTAGAAAATATCACCAGAATCAAAGTGATTGTAATAGCAGCAGTGAAATGAACAGCGTCTGGGACCCCTAGGTAGGGGAACCCAGAGCACTTAAAACATAGAGGTGCACAGAATTTGGCGTTTGGGCTGTGAATAGTCCCTGTATTGCAGCATAACATAGTACAAGAAACATTGATTCTTTGCCTGTCTTGCTATTAACTATAATAATGCTGGTACTAGACCGACGGATTAAAGAACGCATAACAAGCTGCGCTGTCTACAGGCTAGTGGTAGCATGTACATAAGATAAGAAAAGCTGTTCGCCTACCTTATAGTGAGTCGTTTGGATGTTGAATGCTTTGGAGCTCTGGAAAGTGCGACAACCTATGTTAGATGCACAAATTGAACTGACTAGAAGTGACCAGAGACACTCAGAAGGGGACGTCCACAAAACTAGTCACATGTGCATCAGACAACCTATCAGGTGTACACAACCCATGATGTCAGGTAAGTGGAGTGCCTCGGAGACCATCCCCCACAATGTAACATTTTGAGTACAATGCAGTCCAATACTGTCCATTTCCAGGAGTAAAGCAAATGTTTATTCATGGTGTGTCATTGTCTGACTGCATAAAAAGTATGAATTAAAACCTATGTTTCTTAAACTCCTTTTAAACTTGATTTATTTTGTTAATTCATTTTGGAAAAACAACATTATCAACTAGGTGTAACAGTGAATTCATTGACTTTTGAAATTTAATTACTCCCCAACAGCAAGCACCCACCCAATGCCAATTATGTAAAATCCATCCAGTTAAATTATTATGTGACATATATTGTCAAGCACTCAACTTCTGTAAGTACTTTTTCAGTGGCTGTAAGTAATTATTTTAAAAAGTATTACTGTGTGTGATTGTGGTAATGACTTAACTGAAACATGGCAATTGCTTTGTGTTTCATTGCAATAGTAAGTCTTATATGTCTGTATTTGATTGACTTCAGGTCGTGCCTGAAAAAGCAATGTATATTTCAGTGTACCAAACTGCAACTTTAAATAAATGAAATGAAATGATATTTATCCATCATTCCTACCACCAAACACTCATCCATTCCAATATGATAAAATCTTCTTTCTGTGCTTCACTAATATTATCCCCTTATGCTCCCTCCCACCTGTAAATACCTTTCCATTGCCAAAGCTTTACATGAGTCTTCATAAACTCCAAAAGCCTTTAGTTCTCCCTGCTGCTATGTCTGTCATCTCCTGCATAGCTGCCCAGAACTAAATCATAGCCAGTATACATGCTGCTGATATAGAGAGATGATGTGGACAGAATCAACAATGGCCATGATGGGAGAGCAAGAATAGAGGTCTGAAGATCTTTTTGCGCTTTTGAAGAATAGTGTACAATTCTGTAAAAGGGAGAATAGCTAGAGCTGAAAGGGGGGAGCAGCACTGTCAGATCCAGAACACTAAACCCTCAGACCAGCTTAGGTAATTTTGACAAAACCAATGCTGGTGTGCTCCCCAATTCTTCTACTAGGTTGAAGGTGTAGGAGTAGGTATTGGAAGGAAGGCAGAGGAGAACATTTAGGCCTCTATCTCGATATCAAGTGACGGATTGAGTGAGCAGTTCTCAGGGTAATCAAAAGATATTTTCCAAAGTATGCAAGCTGTGTAACTGGAAGCTTTACTTCTAATTATGATATGATGAGGGACCAGTGGATAACATTCTATAGCCAAAGGAGTGAGGGTGGAATTCAGAAGTGGCTGGAATAATTGGTTTAAGAAGAAGAAATAAACTAAGCTTTGATGAGTTCAATGTTTAAGTGATACATGTTTAACTCAATCCTTTGTGTTATTGGAAGCCAGCAGATGTGTTTTCTAGTGACAAAAACAGAATAAGCTTATCTGTTTTGGTCATCATTTGGATATTAGTGACCTTATGGAGATGACACATTTGTCAAGCTAGGCAAGACAAATTAGACTTATTGTCAGTGAAAGGAACAAATTCCTGTATAACACAGAAACATAGAAAGTGATGGCAGATGGGGACCAAAGATCCATCTGGTCTGCCCTGAGTGATAACTCCTCCCCCAGAATTTCTTAGAGACAATTCCTTTATGCCTATCCCAAACAGATTTGAATTGCCCTACTATTTTGGAGTCAATGACTTCTGCAGGTATACTATTCCATGGAGCCACCACCCTTTCCGTAAAGAAGAATTTACGCATGTTACCCCAGAACCTCCCTCCCCTTAATTTAATTTCATGACCAGTTGTCCTCGTGGAGCTATTGATCAGAAAGAGTTCCTGGGTAGGGACTCTGTTTATGCCCTTCAGGAACTTGAATGTCTCTATCATGTCACCCCTATCTCTGCACTGCTCCAGTGAGTACATGTTGCGTTGCTTTAATCTGCTTTCATATGGCAATTCATGGAGCCCTTATACTATTTTTGTTGCCCTCATCTTTATTGCCTCTAGTCTGTCCACATCTTTCCTGAGATAAGACCTTCAGAACTTTACACTGTACTCAAGATGGGACCTTACTAGGGACTTGTATAGTGGCATGGTCACTTCCCTCTTTCTACTTGTGATGCCCCTTCCTATGCATCCCAGCACTTTGCTGGCTTTTTTCACTGCTTTTTCACATTTTCTGCCCACTTTTAAGTCATCAGAGGTGATGACCCCAAGATCACACTCCTGTTTGGTGGCTGTTAGCCGCTCCTCTCCCAGATAGTAGACCAACCCTGGGTGGCTCCAGCCCAGATGCATCAATTTGCATTTTTCTGCATTACATTTTAACTGCCACATGTTGATCCATTTTTCTAGCTTGAGCAGGTCACTTTTTATTTGTTCCACTCCCTGAGCATTGCCCACTCTGTTGCAGATCTTTGTGTCATCTGCAAATACACTCACCTTCCCACTCTGCCCCCCAGTGATGTAACTTATGAAAATATTGAATAGTAAAGGATCCAGGATGGACCCCAGTGGCACCCTGCTGGTCACCTTCCTATCCCATGATGCTGCCCCATTGACTATCATTGATTGGTTCCTCTGACTAAGCCAGCTCCTAAATCATGATACCACTTCTGGTCCTACTCCTGTATGCTCAAGCTTCTTTAGCAGCCTTCTGTGTTGGACTGAGTCAAAAGCTTTGCTTAAGTCGAGATAGATAACATCCACATCTCCCTTCATCCACTATCTTAGTAACTGAGTCAAAAAACTTGATCAGATTAGTCTGGCAGGACCTTCCCACCATGATGCCATGTTGCCTGCTGTCCAGCTACCTCCCTGCTCCCTCCTTTATGTATGGGAACCAGTATCTCCCTTTTCCAGTCTTGTGGAACAGTTTCCTCTCTCAGGGATCAGCTAAAATGATCTGCTAAAGGTGCTGTCAATTCATCCTTAAGTTCTTTTAGTATGCATGGGTGGAAGCCATCCGGCCCCATTGCTTTATCTATCTTTAGTTTATTGAGTTCAGTCCTTACTCTCTCTACTGTGAAAGGGCTTGTGTTTACCACACTTGTGCAATTAACTCCTTTAGTGGTGTGCCCATTTCCAGGCTCTTCCTTTGTAAAGACAGAGCAAAAGTACTTATTTAAGACCTATGCTTTCGCTTTGTCTTTTTCTCCCTTCTTTCGAACACTGCTTATAAGTCTAACAATACCTTCCCTGTTTTTCCTTTTGACACTTATGTACTGATCATAGATTTTTTTTACCTCCTTTTAACCCCGGTGCAATTCCCATATCAGTTTGTGCCTTTGCTGCTCTATTCACCCTAGAAGCCTCCCTCAAGCTGCTTTTGTAAGTGTCTCAGAGAGAATTTTTCCTTTTCCTTGACCTTGTCTTACTAACCAGTCTGGAAAATTTGCCATTGACCACTGCTATTGCCTTTCTTATGTTAGTCCAGCATACTTCCACACCCCACCCTTTTGGTTTACTCTTGAGGATATCTCTAAAGCATATTCGCATCTGATTAAAATATGTCCTTCTGAAGTCCAGGACTTGTGTCTTAGAGTGATTTGTTTCCTGCTTAGTATTGACCTTGAACCAGACTGATTTGTGGTCACTTGTCCCCAGCTGGCACCACAACTCCACCTCCTTGATCTTGCTACTGTTTGTGAGCACCAGGTCTAGGACTGCATTTTCCCTAGTGGGGGCTGTGATGACTTGATTGAGTCCCACACCTTACACAGTTTCCAGGAAACCTCTATGTCTTTGGCTGTGGATGTCGTGCAGGAGGACCAATCTATATTTGGGTGGTTGAAGTCCCCCATCAGTATGATTTTTCCTTTTTCTCCCATTTTTACTATGCTTTCCAGCAAAGTTTTGTCTGTCTCTGCCCCTTGTTGGGGGGAATATAAATCTCTCACAGTCTGAGGTTCAAGTTTGTGCCAGGTTTGAGAGTGACTCATAGAGCCTCGGGTTCTCCCTGAGTTCTTTGGACTTACTTGGCCTTTATGTCTTCCATTATATGCAATGCAACCTCTCCACATCATTCCTTTCTGTCCTTTCTGAATAACCTGTGACCCAGGATAGCAGCATCCCATGCATGGCTCTTATTTAGCCATGTCTCAGTTACTGTGACCCAGTCCAGTCCTGCTTCTGCCATTGTGGCTGAGAGCCATGGGACTTTGCTAGCCAGACTCCTGGTATTTGTTACCATTGCCTTCCATGTACTGGCATCCTTCTTCCTTTGCACCCATGAGTTTCATTTCCCATGAACAATTTCAATCAGAGAAAAAAAAGTAGTAAACTGTAACACCTGTAAGCACAACACAGTAACAAAAACCTTTAGGGACAACCTTTAACAATTTCACAGAAAATATACCCGGCATAGTAACAATCTGATTCAGATAAAATAAAGCAGTAATCTGTAAGTACAAAACAGTAACAAACCTGTAGGCACACCCTGTAACAATTTTACCAGAAAATATACCCTGCAAAAAACAATTTGAATCAGAGACAATAAAGCAGTAATCTGTAAACAAAAAAACAGTACCAAAACCTGTAAGCAGAAAACAAAATAGTAACAGACAGTAAATCTGCTTACCCAAATGAAGCCTTAACATTTCTGCTTGCTCTGATAATGTTGATCCTTCCTCTGTCCTTTCAAGCAAACCTAGAAGAAGAGAGCTCAGGTGAAGCAAGGGCATTTGCAAGCAAACCTAGTCTTCCAGCTCAATTGAATTGTTTATAAGTAGAAAGGCAATTGTAAAAGTTCATCGAGAAAAGGTGATTACCATGGAAAAACATGTCAACAATTAAGTGACAAAAACTCAGGAAGCAGAAATCAAAAAGGAAATTTAGACAGAATGATTTTACATAATGTATAATTAACATATTGGCCTGGATATTCAAAGGGCTTGCACCAGTGCAACCCCGCATTGTGCCGTGGTGGGATATTGAGAAGGCTGCCTGGTGCAGCGCAAATCCCAATGCACTGTGGTGCAATGATAATGCATGCAGCACTGATGCAGGGGGCATGCCCATGCATAAGTGGCACATCCCGATATTCAGCCCGGGATGTGCAGTACATATGCTGGCACACCCCTGCACTGCACTGCATAGGGAGGCTCAAGGTTGAGCACCTGCAGAGTAGGAGCAACTCCCGGCCACTCAAAGGTGGGCTGCTGTATTGCAAGGTGCAACACAGCAGCTCAGCCATGGGTGGCCACCCACCCAGAACACTGTCCGCAAGCACACACATCCAAATCTAATGGAATGGAGTCATTCACAGATCTGGGACTGTCTAGTACAGTATGTCCTCCGAGCCCATTCTGTATCTGTCATTTGGTGGGAGGCCCGGCAGTGTGTGGGAAGGATGCAGCCACCTGTCAATGATGGGGATTTGAGTCCACTACCTCCTCAGGAAGGCAGTTCTATGTATCCACAACCCTCTCCATGAAAAAATACTTCCTCACATTACCTTTGAGCCATCTCCCTTCTATCTTCAAATTGTGCCCCCTTATTCTTGCACATCTGTTTTTCTGAATGATGCTACCATCTTGAACTCTGTTGATTCCCTTAATGTACTTGAAAGTTTCTATCATGTCCCTCCTCTCCCTCCTCTCCTTGAGTTTATACATATTAAGCTTCTTTAATCTCTCTTCGTATGTCTTCTGGTGCAGACCCTGCACCATTTTAGTTGCCTCCTCTGCACAGCCTCCATTATGTCTATGTTCTTGAGGAGATGCGGTCTCCAGAACTGGATGCAGAACTCCAGATGGGGTCTTACCAACTGTCTGTACAGAGGTATAACAACTTCTTGTTTTCTACTGGTGATGCCTCTACCTATGCATCCCAGCCCTTCTTACTGCCTTCTCACATTGCTTGCCCACCTTAAGGTCATCTGATATGACTACCCCCAGGTCCCTTTCCATTTCTGTTGTTATCATCTCACCCCCACATTGTGTACTCTTCCCCTTGATTTTTGTTTCACAGGTGCAATACTTTGTGCCTGGGAAACAAATTATTACCAAGAATATAGTCCAGTGGCAGAGGGAAGAGGAAGACATAAAGGAACACAATTTGTTAAATTGAGACGACAACATGTGCTTCAGTTCTAACTGTGGAAAGATATAGTCTAGGTATTCTATCACATGTTTTCTAGCTGCTCTCTCTGTGTAATCACGGAAGGACTGCATAGGAATTCTATGAAGCCCTAAAATGCTACAAATGTGATTTGTGTTTTTTTTGTTTTGTTTTGTTTTTTGCTGCAACTCTGTCTTTGTTGGATGAGAAATTCAGACATAGATCATCTAATCACCGATCTAACCATCTGAATGGATTCAGCTTTTGAAACTAGTGTCTAAAGGATCTTGAACTGATCATTTTTTAAAACATCAATGGTTATTAGATCTCATAACAAGCTTTTTCATGATTGCTTATTAATCAACATAACCTTTGATGGAAAAGCAATAAATTACTGTGTGTGGGCCCGAATTCAAATAATGCCCTTCCTGAAAGCTGGAGGTGCAAACGTACAGTACTTTTAAATCATGTAAGATTGTGTTTCAAACATGGCTTCTTAAGCCATGTGCAAACCTAAACTTCATCCCCCTTTATAAGAAGTGGATAATCGGTGATTTACTACTTTTAGTTGATATAATCAAGACCCATACCTAATGTCCCAGTTAAATATGGACTTTAAGCCCAATTACATTGGTACTAGTTGGCACCCACTACCATTTAAAAGAAGCTACTTAGGAGTGAAGAAAGAAAATATTATGTTCGCTTCTGGGTGTTAGGCCTATGGAACAACCTACTGCTTCTGTATTAGTAAGTGCAAACTATCTTAAAGAAAAACAGGAACAGATGCAAGGCTGTGAAAAAAACAGCTGAGCTATTAACACTAAATTAGTGGGAGAGCAGCTCTCATTGGTACGATTGCCTTGTTTTGCTTTTAAACAGTCATAGTATGAAGCACAGTATGCGATTGTAAATGAATATATTTTGTTACTCAAACAATAGAATAAATGATTGGGAATGCAATTCCTTTCACTAACACATAATGTTGCTGTCTGCTCTAGAATCCAAACTTAAATAAGATGCTATGTAATGTGGCCTTTTCTGGAGGAAAAATGTTAAACAAAAAAAAAAGACCAAGAGTTCTTGATAACTTCGTACCACACATTAAGCTACAGAATTTTACTCTATGGGAAATAACCATAGCCAGTGTTTAATAGAGAGAGGTACCGGGAAATGTTATAAACTTTGATTTTATGAAGAGTAAAACTGCCAGAGGTAGAAAACTCCAGGAATCCTATGAGACATACTTTTCTTGACACTCCCTTCTCCTAGTGAATTAAGTTATCCACATTGTAATGCAAAACTGATCCAGCTTGAGTTTGCATCATCGTGGACCTTTATGGTATTACAAAAATAAGAAAATAATTTAGAAAACGTACAATTCTTCAGGCAAGCCTTTGGAAAAAGTATATTCTATTAACATATTTACTATCTGTTATGAGACTATAGTATACTATGGGCCAGATATTCAAAACTTTGCTTCAGGGCAAACTTAGCCCAGAGCAAAAAGCAAGCTATATTCAAAAAAATGTACTCAAAAGGAATAGCACGGGGGGCAGACAGCTTCTGAATATAGCATGGAAATGAGGCCGGGGCAAACTGGGCTGGGAGTGCAGGGCAAACTTAGTCCTGGAATAAGACAGCTCTGAATATAGCAACCAGGAAGTACAAACCACAACAGCAACACAGTGCACAGCAACGTGAAAGTAGGTAGAGGTGAACAATGTGGCCAATGTGTGTGCCAGCAAATGTGTGGGCCTAGTACAGCTGCAGGCAGCAGTGCATGTGAAAGTACAGTGTTCAAAACTGTATAATATTCCCCAAACTGTTTGTGCAGCACTAACACATTTGCGCAGGTTTACTAACATACTAAAATGCCAGCAGAATAGGCCTAATGGTTTTCGTGTCTGCTCGTTTGGTCAGCTCCCACCCTGGGAGCTGACCTGCTGCCCCTCGCCTTCCTGGCTTCAGCTTCCCAGTTCTGGATATTCTCGCTGCACTGGATTTTGCTTCCAGAACCCTTCCCCTGTACCTGTCCCACCCCCTCTTGAACCCCTCCACCGTCTCTGCCTCCACCAGACCCCTGGGCAGCACATTCCATGGCTCCACTACCCCTCAGTGAAGTAGCACCTCCTCCTTTCTCCCTGAATCATCCCCCCTCCAGCTTCCACCCATGCCCTCTAGTTGCCCCCTCTTCCTTCCTTCGAAGCACCCTGACTGCTCCTCCCCTATTTACCCCCTTCATGTACCTGAAGACCTCTATCATGTCTCCTCGGTCCCTTCTCTCTTCCAACGTGTACATATTTAGCTCTTCGAGCCTCTCCCCATAGATCTTGTTCCCCAAGCCCCAAATAATTTTGGTTGCCCTCCTCTGGACCCTCTCTAGGAGTTTAATGTCCCTCTTTAAGTGTGGCCTCCAAAACTGCATGCAGTACTCTAGGTGTGGCCTCACCAAGCAGTTATACAGAGGGAGTATCACTTCCCTCCTTCTGGAGGTGATCCTCCTAGCGATGCATCCCAGCATCCTGTTGGCCTTGGCTGCTGCCCTCTTACAAGTCTCCAAGTTATTCATCTTGACATCCACCACCACCCTCAGGTCCCTCTCAGCCATCAAGACTTGTAGCATTTCCCCCCAAGGGTGTACACTTGGCCCAGGTTTCTGGACCCCAGGTGCAATACCTTGCATTTCCCTGCATTTAACCTCAGCTTCCACTTTCTAGACCATCTTTCCTGAGCCTCCAGGTCCCCCTGTAGGGCCACCCTTCCCTCCTCCCCATCCATCACCGCCCCCAGTTTTGAGTCATCTGCAAAGATGCTCATCTCACTCCTGATACCTGTCCTTATGTCAGAGATGTAGGCGTTGAACTGGAGGGGCCCAAGGACTGATCCCTGTGGGACTCAACTAATGACCCTCTTTGGGGATGAGACTATCCCACCAACTACGACTCTCTGGGTCTGGTCCTGGAGCCAATTGTCTATCCATCTGGTCATCTGGTTCCCCAACCCCATTTCTCCCGGGTTATCCAATAGGCCCTCATGAGGAACAGAGTCAAATGCCTTGCAGAAGTCTAGAAAGATGATGTCCGCTGGTCTACCCAGGTCCAAGGCACTTGTCATTGAGTCACAGAACTCCACAAGGTTTGTCTGACACAATTTCTGTGGGACGAATCCATGCTGTCTATCGTCCAGGCACCCTGACTTTTCCAGGTCTCCCCCCCAAAGCCTCTTCTTGACAATGACCTCCATCACCTTGCCCACCACTGATGTCAGGCTGACAGGCCTGTAGTTCCCTGCCACCTCCCTTGATCCCCCCTTGTGGATAGGCACTACATGAGCCACCTTCCAGTCCTGGGGTACCTACCCTGTCCTCAGAGAGATGGTGAAAAGCTCCACCAGGGGTTTCACCAGGACATCCGCAAGTCCCTTCAGCACTGTGGGATGTAATTTATTCAGCCCCGGTGCTTTCTCCATCTTAAGGGACCTGAGGGCTTCCCTCACTCTCTTTGCTGTGATTTCCACCTCTGCTACCTCTTCTCCCTGCTTAGCCTTCCCCCCTCCTTCCAGTGATGCCTCCCCCCCGACCCACCGATTGGTAAGGGTCCCCCCCATCTCAGTATTACTGTCTCCTCCCATGTATGATGCAGCACCCCCATTTTCCTTGGTGAAAACTGAGGTGAAGTACTCATTTAGTGTACCACAGTTTAGTGTGGAGCTAAACTGTTTGCCCAGTTCTAAACTTTGCCATATTCAAAAGTGACATGCAAATGAGCCTACTTAGGTAGTCTTGGGGCAAACCTCCATATTACCATCTCATTATGCCCTGATGTGCATGCAGTTTGCCCAGCATTACTGCAAGGTTCCACAGCTCCATCTGTAGGTCAGTCTGAATGTACGGGGGCTGGCCAGGTCTGACCACAGCTCCACCTGTAGGTCAGTCTGGCATTGCATGATGATAGCTGTAGGCTACATGTAAACAGTACAGCACAGCATAGCATAGAATATTGTACCTCTCGGGACAACACAGCATTGGCACAGATGGTGATGGTGCTGCATGCAACTGTCACACTGTAGGTCATGCTACAGTGCACAACAAACATTACAGTAGCAAAGGGGCAAGTACTGTGTGGGCACAGCACTGCCTATGGTGTGTAGGGTGGTGATGATGACTGCACTATACACAGTGACAGGCCCAATATGCAGGTGTTTACTGACAGTGGACATTACTGTTACGCTGTTGTGTGACCCACAGATGTTGCCTCTCTAGCATGGGATGCTCACACTGGCATATACATGTCTGGCTTTGTGTGCTGTGGCAGTAGTACAGCTGTGCGGTATGTGGCCAGGGGGCATATATTATCAGAAAGGCACACTGGTGTTGGGGTATTCCCAATACTGGTCCATGTGCACTGCGTGATGTATCCTATCCTTGTGGCCACACCTGGTCTGTAGCACAGCCTGGCCACCCGTACAATCACCCCTCAACATCCTCCATGCTCACAATGCTGCATGTGTGTGCTGACATCTGTTGGTGTCCACAGAAGATTGATCCGCAGGTGTATGCTGCATGGCCACACTGCCATGCTATCCACTGGTGGTAGGGTCACCACTTACTGCCTGTCATGGCTTGGACTGGTGGCAGCTGATGGCATCATTGTGATGCCATCAGTGAGTAGCATGTGTCCTCTGTATCTGGCTTTGTCAATATTTCGTATTTATCTGTTAGGGTTGTGCAAAGCCATGCAAACACAGCGCAATGCCAAAATGTTGTGCAAAGCTGATTGCCCAGGGTTAAGACTATCTTTTCCTCAGTGGTAACGTACACCACTCTAAGTGTCGCGCTAGTTGCTGAATATAGCATTGCACCTGTATTCGTGTACACACACCCTCAGTTTGCCCTTTGCATACATTATGATTTTGCCCGGCGCTAATGCAATTTGCGTGCACTATTTTGCCTTTTGAATATAGCAAACCCGTGCTAATACCGTGCTAAACCTGAGCAAACGGTTTGCGCTCAGTGCAAAGTTTTGAATATATGGCCCTATGTAAGCTAATTGTAGCAGTCATGTAATCTGAAAATGCACATAGTTGTCTGTTTACACCCTATTGTCCTCTATGACTTTTTCTGTCTAATTGACTTACCTCATTTTTAAGAATTTTTATATCGGCTTTCATCTGTAAGACTGAAAACATATTTTAAGTATGTTTGGTGGATACTGTTTGCTCAGCATCAAGATAGCTTTGCTTGTTTGAACCAGCTATTAATCCAGAGAAGTTTAGAATAGGAAAAAGGGTATTTTAATATTATACCGAACATACATTGTTTATAACCCTGACCATTTTACTTGTATAGGATGTTGTCCACCATATGATATTTAAATAAATAAAATAAATGTTATTTAAAGTAATTATTATTTAGACCAAACCTGTTATTGAAATCCAAATCCAAAGCCATTATATGGACTGTATAGATATGTTACTTTTTAATTGTGGGCTGTCTGAGCCTTTTGATATCTTGGAGGCCTGGAAAGTGCACTATTCACAGAACTTTAATTTGGAGCAACTATTTTGCTCTTCTCTGGGTATTTAGTAGTTGGATGAAAATCAAATATCCCATCTAAAGGCCTCACTAATTTTTGTACTACAGGACACTGTCATTTTTTATATTTTTTTAAACATATTTAAATATTATATTGTGGGAAAAATGCTTAGGAACAAGATATGGTAGAAGCATAACTCTGTCTGTACTGTATAACATTGTAATACATGTTTTCCCATTCTGAACTCCTGCCATGGTTTAATGAGATGGTCATATTTATTTAGTTCTAATTGTTTGTGCCTTTTAGTTCTAATGAAAGGTACTGAACAGGACTGACAGCATTGGAGAGGAAAGTTGTCTATTGATCTAACTTACAGGTACAGCAGGGGTGTACACAGTGCAACATTACACATACTGCTGAACAGGGATGACCTAGTAGACAAGAGAAAAATACCATAGTTCTCACTAGGGATGGGCAAAACAGCTCTGCTGCACTTCTGAATCTCTGTGGACTGGGCCGATATGGCTCTGACTGGGAGAACTGAGCCTTTCTTGGCTCATCCTAGGTTGCGAAGTTGGCCCAGTTTGGAAGTGCGGTCAGGTTTGGTCTGGCATTTTACTGCTGTTCTGTGCTTCTGTGCTGGTGTCCAGTGGTCCCTCCCCCTACCAATCACATGCCTGACATAATGTAACAAGTTTCCCTGGTGTCCAGTAGTCCCCCATCTTGATCTCCTACAAGTTATATAGCATCCCCTGACATCTAGTGGACACCCCTCCCTATCCCTATTCCCCTGTAATAAAATGAGGTACCATTCCATTCCCTGCAATCTAGCAGCCCCCCAACCCTGACCCCGAGCTGGCGACAGGCCCAGCCCTCTGCTCTCCACCACAGCTGGTGGTTGACTGAGCTATCAATGAAAGAGCATGTGCTTGTACATGCATACTCTCATTCACTGACATGAAAGCTGTGTCACTGGCTAGCCAGGGTGGCCAAAGACAAGAGTGGAAGGCTGTGCCAGTCATGGGTGGGGGGTTGGGATGGAAGAATGGTGCTTTGGGGCACTAAAGTGGTCCACCATGATGTTCTTCTTCATCCCGACCCCATGCTGGTAACTGGCAGTCTTCAACTCTTGTCTCCACTGCTGACAGAGCTGTCACTGAATGAGCATGAGCTGATCTGTCAAAGAATAAGCACTTGCATGTATAAGTATGTAATCTTTCATTGACAGTTCAGTTAGTGGCTGGCCATGCTGGAGGGCTGTGTTGGCCACCCTCTTGGGCTCAGACGGGTGGGAGCAGGGTGGTGTGGCACTACCTGCCAGGGTGGGGGGTCCACTAGATACCAGGGAATGGAGGACTAGTACCCTATTGTGTTATAGGAGAATGGGGATGGAGATGGGGGTCCACTAGACACCAGGGAATGGTATATAACTTCAACAGGATTGGGACTAGGGGGCCCACTGGACACCGGGGGAACTTGTCAAATTATATCAGCCAGATGGCCAGGTGGGGTGAGGGACCATTGAACACCAGGGAATACTCAAAACCATGTTTTTCATTAGGTCCACAATTCATCTGAGTAAATCAGAAACATTTTGGAAAAAAATCAGAGTCTGAATCAGAACCGGATCACAGGCAGCTTGCCCATCCATAGTTCTGATTATACTGTACCATGGTAAGAACATTTCCTGGGCTCTGATTGGTCAGTGTGTGCCTGGGACAGTGATGTCATCTGACTGTAACATCACTGTATCAAGTAGGGTTACCACCTTTTAAGAAGCCTAAAGTGGGACATTTCTTACTGAAACTGGATTTTTTGCAGGACAATATGCCATCTCGACCAGTGCAACGGACATGTTTTCTCTAAATAATCAGAATTAAGACTAAGAGTTGTAATTTTTTAGTTGTTTCTTGTGTTTTCTATTATTTTAAGGTATTTTAGTTAAGGTATTATAGTTTCTTGCAACATTTAGAGGAAAATCTGAAAATATTTTTTCTACTATAATGTCAGGACATTTAGTATTTTTCATGTTTTTCTGCAGGACACAGCTGCCCAAATCAGGACTGTCCTGCGGAAATAGGGACAGGTGGTAACCCTAGTATCAAGTCCAGGCACACACATAACCTGATTACATGAAGACCACATGTAGAGATAACTACTCACATGCGTGTCAGCACCCATTCCTGCAACTATGCTGTCACACTGGCACTTCTGTGTTCTTCACTACCACGCCATTCAATAGCATCTCGCAGCTCCCCGACTTAAATCGCAAACAAGAAACAACAAAAAGAAAGTAAACTGAAGTGGCTGCATTTTCAATTGACTTCTCACTGCTCACTCCGTACCGCTCCCCCACTCCCGAACTCTAAGCACAGTTTTATTCTCTCTTATAAAGGTAGTGACAGAGTGATTGTTCCCCAAAGAAAACTTCTAATTTATTATTATTTTTTATTTCTTTCTATTAATGCTTCAAGAATCGAGCACTACATGCAGCCTCACTTCAGTTTTTATCCTATCATGGAGCATGTGCCTTGCCATTTTGTCAGAAAGCTGCAGGCAGTAGCTAGCTTGAAAATCACTTTAACTAGCAGTTCAGTATGCTCCCTCGAACAGAAAATGCGCACTCGGCCATATCTCACAAAAGCCACTTGCACTGCCAGTTGACTAAAACTGCTTCACAAAACTAAAATGGATCCATAACTTACTGGCATAATCTGATTGAAATCCATATACTGAAGTGGAGAAGTAAAACAGAAGTCTCCGACTGTGCTCTTCGATTGGCTCAGTGCCCATGCTCCTGGCTGACAAACAAACGGCTGCACTTTAAAGAAATGCAAAGAAAAAAAGAAACTTCCAAATACAGCTCAGTTGAATGTAGGACTAACAGTCATGAGGAGGGGTGATGTCAAACACATCTCTGAGAAAAAGATTGACTATGGGTAATGGTATAGTGGGCACCACTGATGTATTGGCTCCACCTACTGGTAGAAAAATTTAGTGGACTTTTTTAAAAAACATATGCCTCCACACACCCAAAATGGGGAAAAAAACAGACACATTTTTTTCCTTTTTCATTTTTTATTAAAAAATTAGCTTTCTATAATAGCAATAAGGCATTCCAGGGTGTGTGTTATTGTGTAATAATGTCACTCCTGGGGTGGTGTAAGCACTTGGCTTCACCTCGTGCTTCAACCCACCCCACGAGTGACATTGTTACACAATAACACACACACTGTCATGCCTTATTGCTTAACTACATGCTCATTTTGTCCATGACCTCCATTTTGAGACTGCCTGCAATGGTGCCAATTGGTATTAAGTGTGATTGCAGTTTTGGTAAACAGTAGACACAGGCCCACTTTAGAATAGACTAAAACCAAAATTAATTTCTTGTTGACAACTGGATAGCTATCAGATACTAATGATTTTTTGCTGCTACATACCTGGGCCAGATGTCAACCCACTGATCAAGCAGTGAAAGGTTTTGTCAGCTACTGCAAATCCACTAAGCTATTGGATAATTATGATTTTTGTCTGCTAATTACTTGGACAAATGTGAACCCGCTGACCTACAAGTGCAAGATCCTGCAACCTACTACTAATCCACTAAGTTATTATGTAACTGTGAAAAATTATTTTTTTTTGCAAAAGATGTTTGCTGTTATTTTACATGCCCTTTATTCTCAGTGAAGTACATGTTGGGCTTCATATTTGAAACTCATGCAGACATAGCCATTAAGGTCTGTTAGCATGTGCAAATGTACCTACAAGAGAATAAAAGGCATATTAGGAGAGGTGTACTTAAGAGAGTTCTATATGCTATAAGGTTTTCATACATACCCCCTGTAAGAGCAGCACAAAGCACTAACCCTTGTGGAAGGTCAAGCCACAGGTGTGGCAACACTTACACCTCTTCAAGACAAGCAAGCTGGGCAGATTCTGAGGCACAAACCCATTACCACTATTGTGCATAACTGCAATATTAGTACACGTGTTAACTATCATTAAGCTTGCCAGGATTCAATTTTTTTTTTTTTTTACTTTTCTACCGATAATATCAGTGTTTATTTTGTAGCATTTTCATGATGTTTATCGAAGAAATTAGTGCCGGTGCATGAAATTCATTTGTTTTGCTCTTAGTTTTTCAATTTTTTCTGATGACATTTCTGATCGATATTTTCAGTCAGAAAGTATGAAAAATAAACAGAATCCTGGCAAACACCCTGACTGAATAACTGAGACCCGTTGCTCTGGACTGCTGCTGGACATTGGGATATTGTTTATTTCCCTCTTGAAGCCCTCATGATCAGGACTGCTGCCAGACATCTGGACAGTCAGTATACAAACAGCCAGTTAACTTGGCCACCAGATTTCCAGTATATCATTCTGTCATGGATGTATGGCTGGGTTTCATTTGTATGCACTCCTGCCCTGACATTGTGCTGATGTGCAAACTGCTTTTTACTACTTAGATTGCAGCTTACAATATAGGGATTGACATGCAAACTACTTTTGGACTTCTAACATCCCAGCTTGCATGGAAAAACACAGTTTGTGCTCACCTCAAATTCCTTGAATATCTGCCCACTGCATTTAACAGTGGTTTTATATTAAAACTGAACCATATTCAAAAACAAGCGGTTAGCAAAAACCATCTATAACCCTAAGCATAGTACTTGTGAAAGCACATAGTCATGTCTGTTTGTCTAAATAATTCTGGAAGGGAAATTCTCCTCATCTTCAAATGTGGCAACCAGCCATTTCATAATATGACTGGTTGCCTGCAAGACATGTTAAATCAGATCTGTCACTCAATTTAGCAGTGCATTTAGCCTGTGTTCATCCTCCTATATACATTTGTATTCTGCTTTTTCTATTCTATGGTTATTCTTTGATTATTTACATCTTTCAATTTCCATTATGGTCTCCTTCATGTCTGATTTTTATGCAGTACCAACTCATTATAAAGTTTGGCACCAAGCATTTTAAACTGTGTTCTGATTCCTAACATTTTAGAAAATGGATTTTTTTCTTCAGTTCTGAAATACACCTCTGCCAAGTTTACTGGTGTGTGTGTGTGTGTGAATTCATGTGCCTGTGTCTCTGATGGTCACAGAAATAAATTAGCCCTTTATTTGTGTGTGCATTTGGATTTCTCACTCAAGATTTTATAAACGGTGTCGCAGACATCGTCACTAGCACAGAAGGCATGCAATTAAACACTGTGACCTATATATATATATATATATATATATATACACTAACATGGCAATTCAGATAAGTATCACTTGAAATGTTTTTGTAGAAGTCTCTAGAGAAGGTTCAGATCTGAAATATACATGGCTAATTCACTGTGGTTCCTAAGTACTGCAACAGTAAAGGTATATCCCCTAGCTAGTTTCAAATATAGGTATAATATATTCAGCATAGCCTCCAGAGATGATCACAGTGAGTGGGTGGGGAGATAAAGAGTCCATACATCAGAGGTAGTGGAGTTGGTGTAGGACATTGTAATTAAAAACAGTAATATTAATGCTGAATCACTTTTTTGGAAGCAGCCAGTGCAGTTCCTGCAGATTTTGTGTAATGAAGATTACACAATTGCAGGAACTGACACAGTTAGATTTATGCTGAGATTTCTTTGTGCTCGCTAGAGAAATTCCCTGCCTGTCTGCAGTACTGCTAAAGGGCACCAGAGAGAGAAGCTCTTTAGAAATATCTGGAAATATCTGACCATGTCAATTGCTGCAAATGTACTATTGTTTGTATGGTAATGTCTCTGCAGCAATGTTCTGAACTAGCTGTAAATGATAAATCTGTTAAATCAACTTTTCAGGTCAGCCCACTTGGTCTCATTCTTCTATCTTAGGGCATTATTCACACAAGGGTTGGAATCCCTTCTGCACACATGAAGGGGCTGCAAAACTCATGGATTTCCCACTCTACATATTCAGAGAAAGCCTCAGCACTAAGTGAGTGCAAAGTGGAAAATATTTGCTACACAGTGTGTCACACAAAGAGGATGTCTTTCCTGCAGCCCTTCATGGGGTGTTTCATGCAGCAAATGCCAGTTTTGCCAAGTACAAGACTATAAGGTGCCATGCCACTTGATGCTTCACCTGGCAAAGGCACAGTTACGTGACATTTCATTAGCAAATAACACTTAGTTGTTTTTTTTATGTTTCCTTTAAAAAAAAACTACATTAGGTTCCCTTCCCTCACCCTCTTGTAACACCTTATATTATCTCTTCCCACCAGTGCTGATCAGTAGCAATCAATAATCCCCTTCTCTCCACCCGCAAAGAATCATTCTCACCCTTCTTCCCATAGCCACAGAAAAACCAGCAACAAAACAGCCTACCCCATCTGCTCATCAACATCCAGTTCAACCCATCTTCTGATTCCCCAGCCAAAAACAGAATGATATCACTTTCCTACCCACTCACTCAGCATGCAACCCATCTTCCAATGCTCCAGTCAAGAAAAGGATACAAGTGAGGCAAGAAGGAACAGTGACCAGTATGCACCCTCCCCTCACTACCTATGTCATTCAACCAACTAAATGAATGGGTGGACATGCTCACAATAATCAGCTATTTTTACTATGAAGTACCCCATTCGTTTAGAAGGCAGCTAGCTGATGTGGTGAAAGGAAAGTCAATACTGTTATCCATCCCTTCTTGCTGCACTTTTACCCTTTTTTTGGGTGACATTGAAGAGATAGTTGATTAGGAGATGATTTGTAGATTTGGAAGGTGGGATTCATTGTGTTTTTCTTTTTATGTACATATGTTTGGCCTCATTCTCTGCCTGGGAGCAGTTCACCCCTATCAGTGGAACAAACAATTTGTCAACTCCAATAGGGGTGCAGGTAATATGCTGCCTGACTCTGCAGTGCCAGGCATTGTGGCTCCCTGGAGCCATAGCACCAAAGCACTGTACACAAAGGATTACTGTTTTGAAGAGGGGCTCTGCACCCTGCACCCCCTGACACAAAATAGAGCTAACTCTGGGGCTGGCATGCCCTGAAAAGGAGAAAAGTTGTTTAAGCAAAAAAGTGATGAGATTGTTGGGTGATTAAAAGTCAAGATCGCCCCTGTCACAATCACTATTTTTGTGACACCCTAATTGTGGCAGCAAATTTCAGTCACCATGCTAATGGTATACCCCGGGGAGGACACCCCTTATCGGCTAGGTCCCAATACTCACCAGGATCCCAGGCACCATGATGCTCTTGTTGAGGTGTTTTTCCTGTTTGTGTCCCCCCTCACTCTCACCAAAGTGAGGTCAAATGTGCAATAACCTTATCGCATGGTCAAGCGAGTTCCCTCCCCCGATGTGCAGAGGTCCAGCAGTCCCCACTCTGGTGGGCACATAGCCTGGTCCTGGGCTGCCGTACCCTCCACACAATGCTAGAGGTTGGTAAGTGCTGGGTACCAGATCCCCTCCCTCCATCCCTCCCTGGAGAAGGAGAGCAGTCCTCTGGATGCTCAGCGAACTCCCCCAGGCCAACCCTCCAACGTAAAAGGTCCACTCCTGAACTGCGGTCATCAGTGCTACAGGCAGTAGATCTACCGCTGTGCTGGCAGGTGGCAAGAATTCATTGTTTGATTTTTGCCAGGACTAAGGAGGAGCTGGGAGGGATTGGGTTTTATTGAGCAAGTAGGGGCAAGAGCTGATTTATGGTTGATTTTTTTCAGAGGTGGGGCCACTGAGTGGGGGGGTCAGAAAGGGTTCATTAATGCAACTGGTTTAAGTTGGCTTCTTTTTTCAGTGTTATATTTCTGCAAAATAAAAGTTGTGCTGTGAATTGTTGGATAAGGATCAGCTTTGCACCAGCTACACATAGCATGATGTTTGGCACTTCACCAACAATTCACCAGCAAAGCAAAGCTTCACAATACTGCTACTTAGCACCCACAGTTTGCATTATACTAGACCTCCACAACTGATCCCTAAATGCACACCCATATATGTGTATGGTTTGGTCAGGATTGCATATGGGTAGTCTGGACACTCCCTATTCAAAACTCAGAATAAATACATCCTTTCAGACATCTCTACATTGTTGTATTGATTTCTTTAAGATGATGAAGATTAAAAGCAAATGCATCTTTTGTCTCCGCTATGGTTGAATATCGGGGTTGTAGAGAGAGACATAATTTAGGGTTAAATATTTATCAGGTTCACCCTAGGGTTAAAGTAATGTAACAAGTTACTAAGTGAGGAAAATATGTCCATGGCAAATACTATCACTTGTGATTAGTGATGTGTGAAATGGGGAAAATTTACTTTGGGAAACATTTCATGGATTTTCCCCACTTTGCAGGGTGTGCTGAACCCAGCTTCACCACCCAAAATACTGCACCGAATGGGGGGTTTCCTACTGTCTAATGATCAACTCCCCAATGATCGCTGGCCCAACATAAAAAAAATACCCTCCAATCCCCAGGGAATCCACGATGTCCCACCACCAGCAGTGTTGTGAGACCTTAACTCCCACCAATCGCCTGCATGTTGAAAAAGATAATTAAATCAAAGGTCCACTCTCCTCCCATCACAGAGTGTTTGTTCAAAATAATTTCCCTGGTGTCCAGTGGACCCCCCCCACCACTCACCCCTGCATCTACTAGTGCCCACCTCTCCACCCCCTTGACCCTGAGCGGGTGACTGGCACAACCCTCTCTACTCTCCTCCATGACCGGCCACCTGACAGAGCTGAATGAATGAGTGTGTACTTACAAATACATGCAAATTCAATGAGTTCAGTTGAGTGGCAGGACATGGAGAAGAGTGGAGAGGGATGTGCTGGTCACCCACTAGGGGTTAGGGAGTGGGGGGAGCTGGATGGTGGGTACTTGTAGATTCACGTGTCTGGGGTCCACTGGACACCAGGGATTTTATTTCAAACAAGTGCTCTGCAATGGGGTGGGGTGGACAATTGATTTTTATTTTTATTTTACAACAAGCAGGTGATTGGTGGGGGGGCAGACACACAACATTGCAGGTGGTGGGACCTCGGGAAATGCCTGGTGATTGGGGGGGTATTTATTTCTTCATACTGGACCAGCAATCGGTAGGGATGGGGTAGACACAGACAACAGGAATTCGATGTGGCTTCTTTGGGGGGTTTTAAGTGCAATTTGCACTTTAAAAACCCCAAAGCAATGCAAAGTTAGCCAATGCCATTTTAGCAAATTTTCCACTACAGGTGGCAACTTTGCAAAATGGCACAAGGAGGTGGAGTTGGAGAATTCGGGGGGAATTTGCCCAGAAAGTAAAACTTAGCTGTCTCTCTACTTGTGATGCTCCTCTGGGATCTGTTCTAGGATTTCTTTTATTCATAATTTTCATCAGTAATCTGCCAAATATTTGTATGACTGCCAGAACATTGCTTTAAGCAAACATAGAGGATAATGGATAGGCACGTGTATGTTATGAATATTTTTTTCACATTCGAGGCGTGAGATGACCCATAAACCTTGAGAGCAAAGCTCGAGAGGTTTATGTGGTCATCACACACTGAGGGTGTGAAAAAAATATTCAATATTCATAGGCACACACTTGCCTATCTTTTATTTTTTATAATTACTGGTGCAGAGTTGTTGCCAATGATCTAGATATACAGAAAAAAAATACTATGTTTGAAGCAGAATTACATTTATTGATATTTATTCAACCCAACAGGATTTAGTGAGCTGAAACTGGGATAAGCAGAGAACACTTGAAGAGACTAAGTTTTTTTTTTTCCTTTAAATGCAAACTGTGCAGTGTTTAAATACCAGAAAATCAAAGTCCTGTTGTAGAAGCCGAATCCAGATGGTTGTTGTAGTCCGCTCAGTCTCAGGTGAACAGATAAATGGAAAACAAGGCAAAAAGTAATGTAACTTTGAAGATGTTTTTTAAAATACTAAAAAGTTGAGACATTTATTACATTGGCGAAATCTCACTGTCCATTTGCAGTGCAATGAACAGGAAGTGTCCCTATGATGACAAAGGTCATCCGGTTGCTGTGGAGACCTGTGTGGTAGTTGGAGGTAAAAAAAACTGTAAGGGAGTTTCTGCAAATTATGGAGTATTTGACCATTTTAATAGTGGTGCTAGCTGATTTTTTAAAAAGTATTTGATATTGTGCTGACAGAGAGACCTGTAACCAAAGCTCAGCAGTGCTGAGGAGCGGCGCTTTGTGAGAGAAATGCTGTAAGTTAGCGCTTGAGCTGTGTCAAGCATGTGAGATCTGCTTGAGCATAGTGACAGTGATTTTCTTTTGCTGAAATGTTGTAATAACCCGATTTTGGGTTATTATGGCATTTGATGAGTGACTGAATTCAGGTTGATAAAGGGGGTCACCAGTAATTATACAGTCATTTACATTAATGGAAAGGGCATCAGCACAATAAACACAGTTCTTGAGCACAACATTCATTCCCTGTAAAGATGGTTCATGAAAGAAGAACTGGTTCTGAAAGTTCCAAAAACATGGCAACATATACAAACTCTGTGTTCAGTTTAAGTGACCTTAGGCTAGCAGCCTTCCAAAAACTCAGTGGCAGATAAAGACATGTGTAACAGTGGGAATAGTCAAGCAATGCCACTAACTTTAGAGGAGGGGTATATTGATTGTGACATAGTTTGGATTCCAGTTTGTATTATAGGGTGCAGTAGCACCCCTATATTTAGGATGGCTGGCTAGGTCTATGTTAAACTAAATGTTTTTTTTTCCTTTTGCAGAAAGACAGTTTTATAGATGTAAATGAAACTTTCTGGATTTGTTGTATATGATAGACCCCAGAATCCCTAAAAGTCTCACGTAAATCAGTTCATTATTTGTAGAGATATTAATGTGTGAAAAAAAAATTTCTGTTGACTTCAGTGGTGCTTTTTTCTTTAATTTTTTCCCTCACCTACATAAAAAACATAACAGTCCTTAAACTGTGAAATTTTGTAGGGCTGTGTAGGTTAGTGTGGAAGGATTTTCTATGTGGGTTTGATGTTTGGGAGTTTTGTAGTTTTAAAGGTATTTACATTTGAAAAATTGTGTTTTTACCATTTCAGAGTAGGCTCCACAATCAGGCTGTGAGATATTGTACTGCATATGCAGAACAGTTTCAACAATGTTTAATAGGGATTGGGAAAGTGAAAGGAGCTGGGCTGTAGTGTCAGATAGCTCTCCCTTGTTATGACAGTCCTGTTTCTAGTGTGTGAGAAGTAGCCAAGCTGCTTCACAGGCAGAAACAGTGGTTTTGTTATGTGTTGTACTTATAGTGATGAATTAATATATACATTTTTTTAAATAGTTTTGCAATTCATTGAAGAGTTTTTTTTTTCAACTTTGTTCCCCTCTGATCGCAAGCCCCACTGGGATCTCCTTCAGAGGTAGCCCTGGGTTGTCAGTCATTCTCCCACCCTGCCCAAAACCCTTCTGACGCTGGTGGTGCCCCTTCCAAGATTCCAACTACCCCCTCAGCCTGCTGACCCCCCCACTTGCATCCACGAAGGTAGAGCCACATACCTACCTTGTTACCCTTTCTCAGAATCCAAACAGCAGACTTGAGTGGGAGAGAAGTCAAAGGCCCCGAGCAAGCAGAGTCCAGCATTGGGCATGGTGGCTAACTTGCAAGGCCCATCGTCATCCTCCTGGGTGTTGGGGTTTTTCCTTGTCCTTGCTGGTCCCCTGGAGGCACAGGCATGCAGTGTGCCTAGCATGTGATGGGCACGCACGCTCCCTCACAACGTTTACTGCTCCACACTCCACTCTATGTTCCTTCCTAGTGGCATTGATCAAAGTCTCCACTGGGAGCCACTAGAACCAATGAATCCATAGCCCACCCTCCTTACAAGAGGAGAGCAGTCCTCCAGATGCTTGAACCTCTCCTACCCTGGCCGACCCCTGGTGTCCACTGTCCACTCTGGAATATGGGTCAACAGTGTGGTGCGAGGTTAGGTAGATGCCTCAACTCTCAGCATCACTGGGCCGACCTCATATGGTAGAGTTTTGTTTGTCATGATCCTGTTTGAAGTTGGATGAGCACTGATGTTAAAAGAGACTGGCAGCTATATATAACTCTTGTCATCAAATCTTATTTGGCAGTCAGATTTGCTTTGCTATTTCTACTTAAAGCTGGAAGCCTAATATTCTTTTGGTTTATAATGTTGTCCCTATTTTTCAATAAATGCAAACCTGAAGTTTATTTTTTTTTGTTTGTAATTCAACTGAAGATCAAGCTGTACAGCAAATATTACAGTAATGTTTGCAAGCTGTACCTACATTTTAGCTTTCTTTCTAATGCAGATAAGTAAATATTGGATCTTGATAGCATAACAGTATTAACTATTAGGAAAATATTTATACATTGCAATGTTTTTCCCCATTTCCAAGGCATGCAGCATGTTTGTAAATTGTTGCTTGGCCAAGCTTTTTCATTGGACCATTTTTTTGTAAGCGTTGAGATGGGACCCAGTTAATTTACCCCGATTTAAATTCTATGTCATTAGCACAAATCTGATTTGTTTTCCTTAGAATCTTGATAGTTATAATGTTTGTACAATGTCTAGCACTGACATAATTAAAGAATGCTTTTTTGGGGGGTGGGAGGCTGTTCTATTTATGTACCTAAGACAGCAGGGTTGAGAAAAAACATCTCATTTTCAGTGAGGTCCTTTAATTTTCCTGGTCTTAATTTTGAAAATGTCATGCTAAGTACCACATGTTAGTTAAGATGACAATAAAAAAACTCCAGCATACAGACCGATAGAAGCCACAGCTTCCAAAATGAACTGAGAGAAAACAAAAACAGTTGTGATAACAGATGACAAAACAGTTGCTCCTGAAAGAGTATTACGGTGTGAATAACAATCTATTAGTAGGATGCTGGTATGATAACCAGCATAACTCCTCCACCCCTGAGGAAGAACCATTGAGTTCAAAGTGCCATATTCTAGTGCACTTTGTGTTGAGTGTCACAGAACACTGGGTGGGGGGAGAGACAGTGAGAGCAAGAGAGAGTTCTTTTACCATAACATTTTTCTTGTGCTCTCTTACTTTTTTCCCTCCTGTCTTGTAGTAATGCTGTATGGAGTCCTCAACCCTCAGGACCAGCAGGCAACATATTTTCAGAGCTTTTAAGCCCAATGGGGAGCAACAAATAAGTAAAAAAAAAAATAAAAGAGTAGGCAGACAGAGTTATCCCTTGGTAAACGTTTCAGCAGCCCCTGCATATCTGCATCTGTTCATGCAGGTCCCAAAGGGTTCTGCATGAATGAGGATATAATTCCACTATCTCAAAACAAAAGGAAATTCTTTCAGAAAAACTGTGTTAATGCAACAGTTGGGTGCCTTAATGTCAAAAAAGTCAGGAAATGATGTGTTAGGGTTTCCAACCCTAATTTCCCACCCCCACCCTGTGGGCAGCAACAGGAAAAACCATTATGGTTTCATCTTGTTTCTTCACAAATCAGGTGTGGGGTAGGCCTTGGGGTGGTCAACCCGAACGCTCAGCGCACTCTCATGTACTGTATCCATCTTCGCTTATTTACCAATTGAAAGGGGTATCCATTAGGGTTGACAACCCCAAGGCTCACCCTACAATTTATTTGCAAAGTCGCAAGAAAGGTGATACCATAATGTTTTTTCCTGTTGCTCCCTGCAGGGTGTGGGTGGGGAGTTAAGGTTGGAAACCCTAACACCCTATTTCCTGACCTTTTGGCATTAAGGCACACTAACTGGTGCATCAACATAGTTTTTTGTAAAGAATCTTCTTATATATGACCTGGTAGATATGAACAAGTCTGAGTCAGCACAACTTGGATAGAGTCATACCTGAATCTGTGCTGATCCACATGAAAGGGTACAGGCATCTCCTCGATTAACCAACACAGATTCAGGTACAGAGTAACTCAGATTTCCAGGAAACTCACATGGATGATCCATGCCAGTCTGAAGTATCCCACTTAGTGTTCTGCATCAGAATCTGAACTGCTTCACTCCATTCAAGTTATTGCTTCCTTTCAAGTTTAGACATTACGTAAAAAACAAAGCTACTAATATGGTGTTTCCCATGATCTCTAGGTTGAGTTCATGCAATCATATCCAATAGACATCGTCCAAGGCATAGTGCTGTTGACTACAAATACCTATAAGACACCAAAGTAAGCAATCACTTGGGGATTCTCCAAACAGATTATGTCAATTGAGTGTGCTTTGGAAAGTTGTTAAAACTCGAGACTAATCATTTCAGGTTTACTTTGTATTCTCATTCTGGAACTAGATCAGTCTTGAGCATCCCCAGTGTGGAATTGGGATTTTGGTGTTCATAATCAAATACATGTGCCACAGTTGATAGTGTTTTGTTCTGGTGCTGCACCAGAGGCCCAAACCCAAATAATTAAATATTAAATACCTAGCCACTTAAAGTCCTTGCAAATTTGGCATATTTAAATATTTTTGCCCAGATTCTCAAAGAGCCCTTTGATTGATGCATGTTGTGTCAATGTAAGGGCTGCAGCAAATTCTAGGTATGCCATGGATCCTGTGCCCAATTATATAAAATGCAGGGTCCATATGCCAAATTCCTTGGGTTTGCCACAAGTCTCTAGCTCTGCCAAACAGGTGGCACAGCTGTGGACATTGCAAGGATTGGCCCCCCCCATACAGCACAACACTAGAGGGGCCTGGATTGTGGGATGTGGGGAGAAATAGTATGCCAGGAGGGTACCCAGGATGTAGTAGGGGCCAGGGAGGTTGCAGTGTGGATGTCAGTGAGACAGTCTTTCATAGGAATGCATTGTATGCTAGCACCCTTCGGGAGTGCTTATGCCATATGGAGGTACAGTACAGTACAACAGCACAGTAAGAATATTCCAGTCACATATTTCCCCCAATCCTCTATGTCCCCCATATTAAAAGAAACATCCAACCCTGGTGGTCTAGTGGACCCCCAATGCCCAATCTCCCCCATGCTGTATAAAATACCCTTCCCTGGTGGTCTAGCAAACCCCCTTCCTCTTCGCAGTCATCCCCGTACAACTTGTTATAATTATCCCAGGTGGTGTGGTGGACCCCTGCCTCCAACCCATCAGGTAGTGTCTCACCACCCTGAACCCCCATCCCGAATCTGAGCTATCAAACAACACAGCTTTCCTCTTACCACCATTGCTGGCTGCCAACTGAGCTTGCAGTGACCATGTGCAGGATACAGTATGTTTTGGGATGGGGATGTGGGGTGATAGGACACTACCTGACAGGGTGGGGGTGCAGGAGTCCACTTGACCACCAGGGATAATTATAATAAGTTATAGGGGGTAATCATGGGGAGTGACGGGGGCCACTAGACTTCCAGGGAAGGGTATTTTCTACAGCATGGGGGAGATCTGGGGTCTGCTAGACCACCGGGGTTGGAGGTTTCCTGTATTATGGGAGACATCAGCGGAGGGGGAGGGGAATATGTGACTGGAATATTCTTACTGTCCTGCACTACCATATGGTGCAAGCACCCTGATGGGTGCTAATATACCATAAATTCATATGGAAGACAGTCTCTCTGATGCCAACACTGCTACCTCACTGGCTTCTAGCATGCCTGTAAAACCCTTGTAGGACCACATCCCACTAGGACAAGTAATTTCAACCACCTTCTGGCTGCTCAAAGTGGTGCCTCTTGCTGTGTCCATGGTGGGGCTTGCAAAATCCCCAAAAAGGGGATGTTGCCGGCTGCCATGGCACAAGTCCCCTTGGAACCTGGTACACCTGGTTGCTTGCCACAACCTTGGCACAAGGGGGCTTTGGTGCAGCTGCATTAGATTTGGTGCAGACTGTTTTACAGAATCACATTTGACACAAGTGGTAGCGCAAGTCACCACTTGTGTCAAACTCTTATGATGAAAGCCACTTGCATTGTTCTAAATTTTTTGAAAATCAGGCCCTTTGACTTGTCATGCTGAGTTTAGAACATTAGGTGCTGAACATGTTTAAGAGTTATCTAAGGATATTTCCACATATAATGATATACTGTATGTACCTAAGCAAGGTAAAAACATTATAAATGTATATCATTTTAAGAACTCTATTGCAATAAAACCATCTGCTTTGTGCTGAACATTTTGATAGGTAATGTCAAGGAATATGATGGACACTAAATACAGATTGCTTTGAATGTTGGACTGCACAGAGTAAAATCATCTTTGTCATTTAGAACAGTAACTGCTCTGTAAAACAAAAAAAAATGGCTGTACATCATTAACACAGTTGCACTCCAGTGTTAGGAGAGGATACAAAGTTGCTTTATTGAGTTCAAACCAGTAGTCCCCCCCCCCCGCAGGACAATGTCAATGTTTCATGTCACACTGATGGTTTGTTCTGTCAGCTGTCTACTTATATCCACTTTACATTTAAAAAAAATAATAATAATGTCCATGGTGAGGGGTTTGCAAAGTATTCCATGGCCAGTATTAATTGTACATAGAGATGATGGATGAAGGGGTTTTCCTTGATCCACATTTTTGTTTATTGCACATTTATTACAAATGGTGCTGAGTTGGGCAAGTCCAATCTTTAAAACCAGGAATGCTAAAAAATTGTACTCTACAATTTTTTTTTAAGCAAAATATCTGGTCAAGCTGTAGAGAATTTCCTGATTTTTCTCAAGAGACTTTTGGCAAGAAAGAGCCTTTCTCTTCCCCTACATTGTTAACATTTTTGGAAGTGCTGGAACTCCATGGAGTAGAATTCCACTCTGATCAGAACTGATCTGTTATAAAATGTACACCTGGACTATTTAATAAAAAATGTTGGAAACATAGTGAGTTCCAGAATAAAAAGAGTTAGTTTATTTTTTCCCATATTTGGAGTCATGACAAATTGTGGGAACAAAAATTCTACTTTGCCAGTGTAACCAAGATATTTACAAAATTAAATTACTGCAATTCAATTGATTTAGTGGCAGAAAATGGTTTAGTGTCCTATCAGCAACTACAGATTTGGGCACAGGTTAAGTGTTGATGTAAATACATTGCAGTACTATGAGACAAAGTCTGCATTTACAAGGATATAAAATCAATTTAATACTAATAAGGGTTAATAATAATACGGGTGATGTAAATTATACCCAAAAATAAAGGTGTTGTAAATTATACCCAATCAGTAAGGCAAGATTTGTGGATGGAACATTTGAACTACAAATTGTCATACAACAATATAAGTCTAGTACCAAAAACAACCAACAAAAGTACAGGTAATATACTAGGGGATTGGGGTTAAGAATTAACAGGAAAAATGCAATAGCAGAATGGGTTTATATATTAAAATCTGACACTAAGCAGTATACAAATGCCTGGAACAAGATGATACAGTTTGACATTTTGCTGAAAGCAAATTGAACTCCAGCCAGATCATGTAAAATGGTTATTGTGAGAGAGAAGAAATGCAGGCACAATCGTGGGTTAGAGGCAAAGTTACTACATTTATTGTAATAAAATGTTCATACGTGGCTACGTGGTTGTAAAATAATTTTTCCTGTTTATCAGAAGCTCTCCAGATTACTACTACCCATAATTATTGGCTATCTGTGTTTAATGATTTTATATCACTGTCCCTTGAGAAAATGCAAGAACAAATAGTGGCATTAGCAAAACAGTCAACCCTAATCTATGTCAGATTGATATACACTATTTTTCAGGATGTAGACCTTGTACGTGGCACATAGAGGTCTGCAATAGAGAATATTATCATATTATGAAAATCTGATATTACATTTTTCCCCCTTGTGTTATTTTTCTTTTTTCCTTTTCTTTTCTTTTTTGTTGTGGTCTGAACCTTCTTAATTATTCCTTTCTTCATGACTCTCCCTTCCTCATTATTGTCCCCCCATAGTATTTTTTTCATTAAAATATATATTTGAAATAATGAGGAATATTACAAATTCATAGAGCACTACCTTGGGTCATAAATCGGATCAAATCTTAAATGTGTGTAACCTAAAGGATGGCTTTAATGGATACCCATTTTACTATGCTGCTGCATTTTGTTTTCTTTTTTTTTTCTTTTTTTCTTTTTTGTTTTATTTGATTTGTAATCATTGATTTGCTTTTAATTTAAGTAAAAAATATTCTGGTTGACATAGCATTGGTTAATCTGACTCTATAAATCAATGTTTCATGTCGCTACAATATATTTCTATTGTACTCTATTTTAAGAATTGGTGTCATAAAATACAATATGGTAATATAAAAAAACTTATATTTTAAAAAAATGGGATTGTAAATTTCTCTTCTGGGGAATAATTTTCAAAATGGAATGGTGTCTGTGCAGCAAAAAAGCTGAAAAAGATGGGTCCCCTTGTGCAGCTACAATTTCTAATGCATGTGTGTGATGTTTAAACAGGTTTTCTTTTTGTGACATTATACTCCATTTATAGAAGCTTGCACAGTTTGGTTTGTGCATATACTATGCCAGGTATTACCAAGTACAGCATTGGTGCAAAAACTAGAAAAAACTGGAACATTCTGCCAGTGTCCAAAAAATGCTGACATTATTATGTTTTCAGTGCAGGGATTTTTCTCCACACTTTGAATTGCACATGGGAACTTAGTCCCTGGGCCACTTTAAATAATATGAAAACTGAGCCCCAGCTCATTTAGAATCTACCTCATTAAACTAACAAACTATACAGTATTAGGCAAGTAGATAAGGACAACTGAGATCATGCAGATATAACTTATATTCAGGTACTCACTGAGTTAATCCCAAAGTATAACAGAGCAGACCTGTGTTCCTCCTGGTACTTACAGTACTATGTAAAACTGATCAAATGAGTCAATAAACATCCATGTGTTTTACATCCTCTCTTTCACTTGTTTTTCTGTACTTATCCTCCCTGGTATTTCCTTAGACTCCCTCAATGTCATTAAATATCATTGTGCATGCTTAATAACTACTATTATTGCCAGCTGTGTATAGACTGATATGCAATTTGAAATACAATTTGTACAAAGAGAGAGATGCTACATAAAAACAACAAGTGGTTCTAACATTCAGAAGCAGGTGCAACCCTTTTTAGAAAACAGCTTCAGTGGTTCACAATAAAATTAAATTAATAATTAGTATGCAGTCTGAAAAAAAAGACATTTGTCGCTCAAACTGTAGTTGGTGTAAGTTATTAAAACCAGAAATCCCATCCCTGATATCTAGCTTTATCCAATAACCTATTGATACTATCCACCTACAAATGGATAGGGTGCATTTTACAAAGCATGAATAACATTTCGTGGATGAAATATATTTCATCAACCAGGGAAAATCATTTTCTGGGTGAAATGCATTTTATCTAAAGCCTATATCCATTTTGATTATAAAATGAATTCTACAGCTAGCTTCAACAGTTCAATAATTTTGACAGTAAAGTTGTAGAAGTCATACACTGTAGAGCATACAAATATGAGAAATTGTGGGCAAAATAAAAATTAGATATAAATTATTTTGTGCACTTACAAAACAAGTTGTGCAACACACATGATATTAACAATTATTATTCTCTGCACAAACTGTTCTTTTTTTTAGATAAAACTCTTATTGTTCCAAAGAAGTTTCATAGAAATTTGGAAGCATGTTTAGGTAAGGGGTATTCTATTTATAACCTCCCTCCCACTTAACTTTCAGGTGGTCCTTTAGCAATACTTCAGGAAGGTAAATACTAAAGGAATAATGCCTGACAGGGTGGGTGTTATGCTGGGGTAACATCCCACCTCGGGTGGTTGGGCCCGAGGCCACCGGCCGAGGGTGTCCAACACCCGAGAAGGGATGTTATCCCAGCATAACACCCACCCTGAGGGCATTATTCCTATTATACAATGACTCGTTGTTTTATACAGAAAAATAATTTTAAAGAATTTTATTTAGTGTTATAAAATATTTTTAAGAAAAGATGCAGGCAATGCTCCATGTGCTCCAGGATATCATCAGCAGGGATGTTATGCCAGGATAACATCCCTGCTGTGATGGCCAACTGACCAATCAGGAGCCAGGATTCTTTCTTGCCATTGTATAATTTTCATTCACTCCCTCTATTCGAGCCAAATAGTGCTTTTTTAAACATATGCATGTATGCCTGAGCAGAGCTCAGCAACACATGTGTGCTTCTGCCTCAATGCCATCATGGCATCTTAATCCATTAACCCCTGAATGGCAGAGGGGTTATACTTCCCCCCACAGAAATGCTTCACCTCCCGAGGAAGCCATCTCCACCCTGGCTAAGCATGGCTGCTGTATACTGTGGGATAATGCTCACTCCCCCACAGGCCATCACATCCAAGCTCCACCAGGCTGACTGCATATGAATGGTCAAAATAGAACTAGGTGGGCAAACCCACCTACCTGCTCTTCTCTGGCTCCATTAGGGGCATGATTACTCAACCTGGTCTCTCCAGCAATGGCTGTTCCACCAGGCCGACGTCCCCCGGACACCCCTTTTCTGACTATGTCAGGCTCCAATTATGTTCCCCATTGGACCCTTTAGCAGTACCCAACTGGGCCTAAACTGGTACCCCTATTTTTATTATGTCCAGCTCCAATACTGTTCCCCATTGAACCCTTTAGCAGTACCCAACTGAGCCTAAATTGGCACCCCAAGCACTTGTCAAAACAGCAAAAACATTTTCTATCTTTCTAACTAATGGCTAGGAATATATTAAGCTAAGCTACACCACCAGGTGGTGGCAGGCTAACCTCTATACTTATTACTAACTACCAAGTACAGGTGGCTATCAATATTCTGACTACATATTTTAGAAATTTGGACATGTTATCCCCACAGAATATTCTAGCTTCTACTCTCACAAATCTAAGCTACAGCTACATGTCTTTGCTAACCTACTTCACAGTGGGGAAGGGAGAGCAGACTTTTACCCATTTACTGTTCTTTGCAAACCAAACAGGTGTACATTAAAGTTTCTGAATAACTGTCTTTACAATTTTAAAAGTCCAAGCAATCCTATCTTCAGCACCAGTGGATATGTGTGCTTAATTACCAGGGGGTCCCTACTTAACTTTTCCTAAAATTCCTAGCTAACTACTTAGATACATTGCAAATGATTTTCAATGAAATGGTACATACGAGTAAAAAAAGTTACAAATTTATAAAACTGGAACAAATTCAAAACACTATCAAAAAGTTCTTGTACAGTTTTTTTTTCTTACCTAGCACAAGCTGATCAGATTACTGTCCATGCTAAAGGCAACTGTTCAGATGTTTTCTCAATTTCACTACAATGTAAAAGTGAAGAATAGCAGAAGTCCCCAGATGCAGTCTCTTGCAAAGCCAGGGGGTGTTTTGGTATCTAAGGTGCTTTGGGTTTCTGGGGGGTTGCAGTATTTAGCTGCAGAGTCCTGTGGTGCAAAATAGAAACAAGGGTCAGGTTTGGTGCACCCTTCCCCTTGGCAGTTGTGGCTAACAACAAAATACTTTAGCCTGTGTCCAATTCTGTCCTGCACAAGTACAAATGTTTTGAATAAAGTGAGTCCTTCCCAAGCTGCAGAGCTGCACATGGTTTGAGCTATTTAGTTTACCTTGGTCCTGTCATAGGCCAGGTCTCTGATGCCCACTTTGTTCCTAAGATGCACCTTTTCCACGGCTCCTTGGAATACCCAATCTGACCTCCTGCATTCAATTAAATCCCACAATCTCCCACTGATGTAGGGGTAATTGGTACCAGGATTCTTTAATTTAAGGCAATGCCTCATCCATCTCTCTGCCTGGCTCCATTTAGGCGAAGACCTGATGCTTGGCCATGGGGCCACTCATTTCAGCAACAACATTCCTTCCTTGTAGTTTATCACTGTAATGCCCAGCTGATGTGTGGCATTCATGTCAATTAAATGTCTTTTGCATACTTTTGAGATCAAGGGTGTGAGCTCAAGAATTCCTAGAAATGGCATTGCATATGGCTTTGGAATATCCCTTTCTATAACCATGTCCTCAAACATCCGGGTAATACCTTCATCTGACTGGTCATAAATAGAAATGGCTTCTATAGATTTGGTAACACTCTTTTCATCTGACCCATCACCTTCCTCTATGGCTTCAATGACCACCTCTGAATGGTACGGGTCAGCGATTTCTTCCTGCACCTTGGGGAGTGGGGAATGCAGTTTCAAGGGCTAAGCTTCTTTGTAAGTTCTTAGGCATAGTTTTCACCCTCACCGTGGGTTCCTGGGTGGGTTTGGCTTTAGATGGACTTTTCTTGGCTTCCTGCTCTTCTCACACCACAGCCTCAGATGGGCCTGACTGCTCATCCCTCACGTAGCCTGCAGTAGTACTCTGAATACATGAGACCCACCCTCAGCCTCTCCCTCTGCCATAGGGAAGTTATGGGGCACTCAGCAACAGTACAGTGGTGGTCAGATGGCTAGGCCCTGGTACCACTGCTGGCTCTGTTGCTTTTTTGATAACCATGACCTCCTCCTACTGCTCAGATAGCTCCGCTGCTGTGGCCACACTAGTCACAGGGGACAGTCTTCTGGTTGATTGCAGCCATTGCCAGGGTGCAGTAGTTGTTGGCTCAGGAGCCACATACTGTCTCTCTTACTGCTGCATTTTGGCAGGCCTCACCACCCTGGGAACATTCCTACAAGCACATGATAAACCGACTGGCTGCCTAGTAATCCCACTTCCACATTGTCCACAAAATATGCATGAGTTACCCGAACTGCTCCTTTCCACAATGCTCCGTAGCCAGTTGACCAGTCCCTCTGGAACATTGATGGTCTGACTTTTGAATCCAGGGGCATAAGCCATACTTGCTCTCAATGTGTTCAGGGTAGCACATTAATCTACAATGATTTACCTGCACAAGTCTCTCTAACTGCAAAGATTTTATTTTACTTCTTTCAGTCAGCAGAACTTTTTTTCTCTCAGCAAAACTTCCCCACCAATGGTTGGTGGACACTAAAATGATTCAACTCTGATAGCAACACTCCTTTCTCCTCTAGGGTTTGTAGCTCTCTGGGGCTCAGACTATCTCACCTTCCTTTTCTAATACTGCATCTCATTAAACGCATTCACCAATCAAATTGCTTCCTTTTCACATTAGCATTCATCAAGTTTTTTTTCCTTCATGTGAGGAGGCACCATTTTGTCTCCTCACAATGCAATAAAACAGTGCTTAAATTTCCAGCACAGGCTGCTGCCCACCAACATTCCAGTCCTGCATAACTGCCATCCATTGTGTCAGGTAGGTGCTTTGCACTTATTTTCAGAATCCCGGATGAGCCCCCATATTTGTAACCTCCCTCCCACTTGACTTTCTGGTGGTCCTTTAACAATACTTCAGGAAGGTAAATACTTTTCTTTCACTCCCACTATTCACACCAAACAACACTTTTTTAAACAGACCCACGTATGCCTGAGCAGAGCTCAGCAACACGCACGTGCTCCTCCCTCAATGCCATCAGGGCATCTTAATCCAGTAACCCCCCAAATGGTTACATATTTTTAGACAGGGGTATTTTTACATAAAGCAGGCATTCTAAGAAGAAAATATTTGAAGTTTCAGTAAAGCAGACTGTTCAACTTAAACTCAAAAGAAATCTGTTCACATATAATTTATAGCAACACTGCATAGCCTGTGTATGAACACTGATTTGAATCCTAAGGTTCAAATCTGCTTGAACCACTTCAATCTTTACTCAACTCTCTAACATCAAATTTTGTTTCTAATTCAAATATTTGACTCTCCAACCTCCATTAAATTTTTGGAGTTTGGATACTTTCCAAGCCTTTCATCTCAGGCCTAATTGTAAATTTGGGTGTCCACCTAGCTGAAGATAAATGACAGTTGGGAGCAGCAAATTTCCATTGCACTACATTCTAAATTAGCTGGAATTATTTGCCATTCTGTTGTTCTTTACTAAATGTAGAGATTTTTACATGAAAACTTAACTTTTCCACCATAAAGTTAATCTGTAGAGTGTCTTATTTGGCAGCTATGCTCAAAAAAAAGGAAAATGGGGACAGCCATCTGCACAGGTGTGGTCTATAGACCACCAGCCCAGGAGAAAGAAACAGATAGGGAGCTGATGCTAGCCATCCAAAGGATGGCAGACAAGGGTGAGGTAGTACTGGTTGGAGACTTCAATATTCCAGATGTGGACTGGAGCATCCCAGCAGCAGCATCAACTAGGAGCAGATTTATCCTGGACTCCCTTCAGGGTGTCTTCCTCAAGCAACTGGTCATGGAACCAACTCGGCAGAAGGCAATACTGGACCTTGTGCTCACAAACAGGGACAGTGTGATGGGGGTAACAATGGGGGAGCACCTGGGGAACAGTAACCACCAGTCATTGTGGTTTGAAATCACAGAAAGAACAGAACCAAACCACACAAAAACATGTATCCTGGATTTTAGGGGGGCAGACTTTGGGAAAATGGGGAGATACTTGAAAGAGGCATTAAGGGGAATGGGACAGGAATCAGGGGTTGAGGAACAGTGGGCAGTATTTAAAATGGGGATTACAAGAACAACAGAATTATGCATTAAGCAGGTTAGCAAAAGGAAAAGGAAGAGGAGACCATTATGGTATTCCAAAGAGGTAGCAAAGAAAGTGAAAGCCAAACAGATTTCATTCAGGCAATACAAAAAGACACAGACAGAAGGGGATAGGGAGAAGTACCAGGAGAAGCAAAGGGAGGCAGGGAGTCAGTAAGGGAAGCCAAAACTCAGACAGAAGAACACATTGCAAAATCAGTGGGTAGAGGGGACAAACCTTTTACAGGTACATAAGTGAAAAAGAAAGACAAAGGGAGGGATAGTGAGACTGAAGGGGAGGATGGGGCCACGTGGAGGATGACAACAGTAAAGCTGACATATTGAGCAGGTATTTCTGCTCAGTCTTTACTGAAGAAGAGGAGGGTAATGGGTCTGAAAGGAGTACAGGGTGAGAATGGTGCAGAAATGGACACAAGTCCCTTTACACGAGAAAGGGTCCTAAAGGAACTGGAAGTAATGAGTTGATAAAGCAATGGGGCCAGATGGGGTGCACCCCAGGGTCTTTAAAGAACTAAGAGAGGTGGTGGCTGAACCTCTGGCTATCCTGTTTAGCTGATCACTGGAAACAGGGGAGGTACCCAAAGACTGGATGAAAGCAGATGTAGTCCCCTTATACAAAAGTGGGAACAAAGAAGAAGCAGGGAACTACAGACCAGTCAGCCTCACCTTGGTAGTGGGGAAGATCATGGAAGCACTACTGAAGGAGAGATTGGTGGAACATCTGGTTGTCAATGGACTACAGGACCCAAGGCAGCATGGTTTCACCAGGGGAGGTCATGTCAGACCAACCTCGTTGAATTTTGACTGGGTGACTAGGGAGGTGGATCAGGGGAGGGCAGTGGACATGGCCTATCTGGACTTCAGCAAGGCCTTTGACACTGTGCCACACAGAAGACTATTACACAAACTGGGGAATATGGGTGTGGGCAGGACAGTAGTGTGGTGGTTAGGTAACTTGCTGGGTGGCAGGACACAGAGGGTGGTGGTAAATGGCTGTCACTCCACAGAGGGAAGAGTGGCCAGTGGGGTATCACAGGGATCAGTGCTGGGACCGGTCCTATTCAACATCTTCATCAGTGACATTGCACTGGACCAAGAAGGCAGAATTTCACTGTTCGCTGATGACACAAAGCTCTGTAACACAGTAGACACACCAGAGGGTGTAGACAGAATGAGAAGGGACCTGTAGAAACTTGAAGAATGGTCAGGGGTTTGGCAGTTGAAATTAAATGCAAAGAAGTGCAAGATAATGCATATGGGCACAAAAACCCTGGCACAATATATCAGTTGGGGGGTGAGGATATAGCATGCACCAAGCAGGAAAGGGATCTCAGGGTTATCATCTCTGGTGACCTCAAGGTAGGGAAACAGTGTGACAAGGCAGCAGGTAAAGCAAATAGGATGCTGGGATGTATAGGCAGGGGCATCACCAGCAGGAAAAGGGAGGTCATAATTCCGCTATACAAGACACTAGTGAGGCCCCACCTGGAGTACAGTGTACAGTTCTGAGACCATACCTACGTAAGGATATAGACAGGGTAGAGAAGGTTCAGAGGAGGGCAACAAAGATGGTGCATGGATTGCATCACAAGTCCTATGAACACAGGTTGAAGGAACTGAACATGTACCCTGGATGAGAGGAGGGAGAGAGGATATGATAGAGACATACAAGTATCTCACAGGGAGGAACAGGTGCAGGAATACACTAATTTTAAGCGAAAAAGATGTTCCAGGACTAGAGGCATGGGATGAAGTTGGAGGGAGGACGATTCAGAGGAAACATGAGGAAGAATTTCTTCACAGAACGGGTGGTGGACAAATGGAACACCCTGCCAGAGGAAGTGGTGGGGGCTGAAACAATCACGGGATTTAAGAATGCATGGGATAGACAAAGGAATTCTAGAGGTCAGGGGTAAGGTGCAACAGACTTCTAGGAAAACATAAACTGAACTTACAAGCTCAAATGGGCAGACTGGGTGGGCCATATGCCCTTATCTGCTGACACTGTCTATGTATCTATGTATCTATGTAAATGCTCTATTTATACAGTGGTAGACTATGACATGATGCATAATGTGAAGATGTGTAAGTAATGACCCTTGTCAAGGAATCCAGGAGTGCTCTTGTATACAGATAGCTCTTGTGTGTTGTAAGGCACAAGCCATGTACTAAGCACCTTCAACCACATGAGACATCTGTATATCAGAACAGAACACACCAGGCACTTTGATAAGTGTTATTCCATGTATAAAATAGATTGAAAACGTATTTATAAAGCGTAAATTGTCATGCAGTTATGAACTGCCTGGGTGTGCTCTAATAAATGTACTGTCAGGTGGTTTTGTTCTTAACCAATCACATTGCTAGGATTTCTTTACTTTTTTTATAATAAATCACAACATATGACATGAAATCTTGATGCATTTCAGTTGGACATATATATTCTGTTGTATAATGTAACTTGTCAGAGGGATTCTTTTCGGAAAAGAAGTACTCCAGGCATATGCTTTTAGGTGCTCAAGTGGCAAGGTTTATTGATCCAAAAATCTATTGACAATCACATTCAACTCAGTGCATTTTCTTGATATTTACATAGAGGTTACACAACAACAACATTCAGTCCAATTAGTTTCTTGCAGCTTTCCTTACTTGATCACAGCCTTCCCAAGGCCCAGATACATGACCCGACACCCTCTTCCAGTTGTTATCCTTAAATACCTTGTCTCAGGTCAGGTGTCCCATGAACCCGCCCCGCCCCAGCTTATCAATTTTTCCTTCCCATTCCCTTCTATTTGCACGGCTGGATGCTACTGACCCCAACCCATGCCTTTGGTCCTCCCCCAGCCTTCCAATCTGTGCCCAGCCTGCCAGCCTGTTCCCTTCTCACCCTTTCACTCTTCTTCTTCTTCCTCTTCCTCCACTAGCCCACCTCCAGTCTGAGGAAGGAAGGCCGGCTCCCCCCCAAACTTACTGCTGCTCCTGCTTCCCCCATCCTTCAATTGCCACATTTAAATGGAGGAGAAGAAATGACATTCCTACCACAGACAGGTGCACTCCATCCTCCCGATAATACCTGGGAATATTACAGGATATATCCTTATGGGATATATATACCCATAAGTCCCCACTATCAACATGGCAACCTGCCAGTTAAGGAGCTTTCTCACCTTCTCCACTACCCTAAAATTCCCGGCATGCCTACACACTCTTCTAGAGATAATTTCTGACCATTCAATAGTGACCCCTGACCACCATCTTTTTATGATCCCAAAATCAGCCTGTATGTCCCTATACAGGTCCCTCCATGGTGTAACTCCTAAGTTGTTCCCACCCAGTTGTACAATAATTAAGTCAGGAGCTGTTCATAATTTCCTCTGTTCCTCTAATACTGGTAAGAGTTGTGGCCACTTCATGCCCCAGACCCCTTTCCAATGAATCATTGTGTCCTCTGCATCCCTTCACAGTTGTATCCCTTCTGGCATGCTCATGGCATGCCTCTCTACACAGAAAATGATTGAATGCCCTATAATCCATATCTGTCACTGCTGCTTTTTACCTGTTAAATACAAGTCAGACCATTACAACATTTTCCTCACATATTGATTGTAGCAACTGGACATCCATCTGCTCACCCCCTTCACCTCCTTTTCTGAAGCCCCTTCTGCTGCTATCTCTGAGGCTGCACCTATGCAGAACAAGTGAGGTGAGAAATGGTCTGGATCCTCCCAACAAAAACTACACCCTTCTTTAGGACTCCTGCTACTGGTAGCATGTGACCAGAGATCTATCCACATGCCTAAAGACAACCCCACCCCCTTTTAGTCTGACAGCCTTGTACTTATATATTGCTTTCACCTCTCACCAATCCCAATTTGGCCATTGCTCTATGGTAACCATAACACCCCTCCCTGCTAGGTCAGTTTTTGACTTCCTAAGCCATACATTTACCTTCCCCATTCCTCAGTTGATCTCATCATACATCATACATCCAACATTGCCCTTTTCTTTTTACTACCACCCCCCAACTCTGAATGCTCCTTTGGCCATTAATGTAAAGACTGCTTGGAATAAATGTGCTTTGTACCTGGATGTGCATATCTGACCTAGCACCCCAACAGTCTCCCAGTAACTGCCCTGCTACATACTTTCTGATCTCTGGTGGTTTCCCTGTGTTCTCTGCCATCTGACCAGCATCCATCAGACCATCTTAAGTTTGTTTGATTCTGCCCAACCACTTACACTACATGCTCACCCTAACCTTGCTAGCTGCACTCCCATTGTGGTATGGGTCATGCCTGCTTCCCATATTTTGACCATGTATTGCATTACTTGGTCCCCTGTGTTAGGCCTACTTATCTCAAATCCTTCCTGCTGTCAAAAACCTGAAAAGTGCATCACACCCCTTGTATACTTTTAGTGTGTTCACTAACCAGGAGCTCCTGTACAGACTTCGGGCTCCTTCCAACCAACTTCTCATAGCCGGGTTGGCACCAAGGTTCTCTGCACTGCAGCTCCTGGGACCAAAATCCTTAACCTGTCCTACTGAAGATGGGAAAGTCTATCAGCAATGCCATGCCCTAAATGACATATGGAGTTTCCGTCTTTCTGAGATCAGCTGCCAAAGTACCCTGATCACTGTTTCAATGGACCCCTTCTGCATGCTGATGACCTCAACTACTGCCTTATTGTCACAACAAAAAAATATTCTTTTGTTCCTCAGCTTCCCACCTCATACTGTCATAGCCACTAATATTGGGAATATCTTCAGGAACATGATATCTATCAGCAATCCCAGCTGCTCCCATTTTTCCTGCCATGCCTCTGAGATCCACTTCCCTTTAAAATATGCTCCCATGCCAAGGTCCCCGACAGTGTCTATGTACAATTTGAATTCAGTGTTAACCATTCCTGCTGCCAGAATGTGTCCCCATTGTATCGGTCTAGGAAATGTTCCCAAACCTCTAAATCCTGTCACACCCCTTTGCCATATCCACCCAATGGTGTGGTAACCTCACCTTCCCTGTAGCCCTTGGTAATCTTCTTGTGAAGGCCCTACCTGATGCTATGGCCTTATATGCAAAATTGAGGTGCCAAAGTAGCTGCTGTACCATCACCAAAGGCACCCACCTCCAGCCCTTTGCTGGCTGCAATAGGCCTTTTAGCCTATTGACATTGTCTGTTGGCAACCATAACAGCTCCAGTTCAGTTTAAACATCAATGCATAAAAATTCTAGCCTATTGACTGGCCCATCTGTCTTCCCTTCCACTAGTGATATCCCTATGTCATTACATATCTTCTTGAAATCCCATAACATTGTCTCAGTCAATTGCTTGCTCCCCCCAACTAACAAGAAATCATCCAGACAACATACTACCACCCTATGGCAATAATGCTTCCAAAACACCCATCGTACCCAGGTACTAAATAACTCAAACGTGGCACATGCTATCAAGCACCCCATGGGCATTACCTTGTCAAAATAGTATCCTCCCTTAAACTTAAAACCCAATAAATCCCAACCCTCTGGCCACAATGGTAGTAATCGGAATGCTGTCTCTATGTCAGTTTTGCTAGCCATGTACCCCAAGTCAACTGCATGGTCAAGCATTGAGTATGACACTGTGCTCTGACCACTTGGTATGCCATCGTTCACTGATGCTCCCTCTGGATACGACAGTTGGTGGATCAAACAGAACTCTCCCACCTGTTTTTTTGGGAACCACCCCTAGTGGCGATACCCAAAAATCATCAAAAGAGGGCTCGCTGAAGGGATCCTCCACCCTACCAGCCCCCACCTCTTTCATAATTTTCTTTTGGACCACTTCCTTCTTGCCCCAGACTGACCACAAATGTTTTGCCAGCATACATTTCCTACTACCTTGGAAGCTTAATTCAGAACCTTTCTCTATGCCCTCCTTTAATAACATACAGCATTTTTGTACAAATATCCTCTGGTCCATTCTTGAATTATTGCTAACTTGATAGGTGTCTTGGCAATCATAACCCTCCTCTGCCCCACCCATCTACCCCCTCAATTCCCATTATATCCCCCACTATATCCCCCCTTCCTGCTGCCCCCTTTCCCCAACCCCCTTGTTATTTTCCCCCACCCCAGGACGAGTTAAATACCCCCCGAAAAGGCTGCTCACTGCTATATTGGTAATTCTGCCTATCGCCCATTAGCCTGCAATGAGACACTGGATGCGGCCCCACAAACTTCAAGCTTAGAGGAAACATACTTGAATTTGCAGTTCAGGCATGTGCAAGAGGCTTTGTTGAAACCCCAGCATGTCTTAGTGACTGGAGTGATATTTCCCTTTTTCCCAGCTCCCCACTGGACCCCACCTGCCCCGACAGAGTTCTAACCCAGAGCTCTGAATGGGTGTAGTCCCATCTCAGGTCCCCCTGGGCTGCCATCCTCTGCCTGAATGCCTCATCATATTTCAACCACCTGTAGCCCATCTTAACTTTTTATGTATCTCTGATAAAAGCAAAGTACGCCAGAATGGGGATAGCCAGCTCTGGCTGTTTTTCTAACAAAATGGCACTGAAAATCATAAAACCAGCTGCCACATCTCAATATTCTTCCCCTTATACTGTAGGTCATCTCATCCCCCAATTTTTCCCACTACAGCAAATGCAACTGCCATCTCAGTTTTTCCTACTGTCTCCTTCTGTTCATATTTTTTTGCTGTGTCCTTATCCACCAGTGCGAAAATGTCAATGAACTCCCCCTTCCAAATCTTTTCTTTAATAGCTAGCAGAACATTATGTAATAAAAATTAAGACTATATTCGATGGAATACAGACAAATAAGAGGGGACCTTTGTTTGACATATAAAGCTTCTCAAGATCAAAAAATCAAAGAAATAGGACTAGAAAGTTATAATTCTAATATATTTACAAGATCACACCAACACAAACTGAAAGGAGAAAAAATAATATGGGTAAAAGAAGCAAATGGTTTACCCAAAGAGTAATTACAATATGGAATACGCTGTTGCAGCATGTAGTCGAGAATGAAAACAAGAATTTATTTAAAAATAGATTAGATGAATGTATGAGAGATAAAAAAAAAACATTTTTCCACCTTTAGGAATAAAGGTAGTGAGTTTGCATAAAGGCATTTGCCTATTGAACTTGTAAATATCTATGAACCTATGGTCCCCTAACATGAAACCTGGTACTCCACCTTGCAACTTATTTCCTTTTCTTCCCCCCACCATTACCTGTGCACTTACCCATGTCTTTACCACACTTTATCTCCTGCCATACCTTCTCCATCTTTTCTACGCCTTTTTCTCCCATATCACTTATAATGCCTTCTAAGTAGTCTTTCAAGTCACCCTCATTTGATAAGTCCACCTTCCCCTTACCATTACCTGCATCTGGGGCCTCAGGCTCAGGCAGGGGCTCTGGCTATGTTGCTGGCATAGGTACTGATATGGGTGGGCATTTCCCTTTGCCCTTCCCCTTCAGTCAGGGTGGCTCCTTCCTCTTTCTGGTTCACTCTTCCTCCTCCTCCTCCTCCCTCTTCTGTGTGGCATCAATCAGCTCTGAGATATTTCCCATTAGTGCTGTGGCTTCCTCCCTCAGCTAGGCGCTTGTGGAAGGTACTGCTGCTTTTTTTGGTGCCATGTTCCTCCGTCAACTGAAATTAGGGCAGCTGCCCAAAATAAATAAAGAAATGTTGTAGGGGGAGGGAGCCAAGGGAAACCAACAGTTATCACTGGTTCAGAAATACAAAACCAAAACAATACCTTGAGGGAATTCTCCCCTCTTCCTTACCATGTTTTTTTAATTTTTTTATTTTAGGTCAGGTGTCAGGTGTTCTCTCCTTCCACCTCCTGACCTTAATGTCACCACCCAAGCTTTAAAAACCCACATCTTATAGCTCTGCATCCCACCATTCTCCATAGAACAGGGTGAGCAGCTCTGTGATATTTATACACTATTTATTTTTTATATCCAACCTTCTCCAGTCCTTCTGTGAACAGACACACAACCCTGTAACTGGTATTGCTTTGCCTCACATAAGTAAAAATAGGAATGGAAAAAGAAAGTTTTATATATATATATATATATATATATATATATATATATATATTTTTTTTTTTGTTTGTTTGTTTTTTGGTTTTTGTTTTGGTCATTGTCCCTTCCTGCTCCTCTGCTCCCCCCCTTGGCCAATTCTGTGACAAAACTGGTTGAACTTGGGTCACCATCATCCGGCTTATCTAGGCCAATGACTCCCACTGTGGTCTTGCCAATCTAAAATGGCGGTGTGCCCCATGGCTCGGCCCCCACCTAAGATGGCAGCTCTAGGCTGTCTGACAGGCCCAGTGAATGATAGCATGCCATGTGGCCAAAATTCACTCTCCACCTAATCTGAATACCCTTGCAGTCCTACCATGTGCCTCATTGGTGTTAGGAACTTTATCAACACTCTATTACAGTATTCCTCTTCTTATAGTTATTATTATTTTTTTTTTTAAAAGGCCCGCATTCCCTGGTGGGTCAACTTACAGAATGCCGTGCACCACATAGTGGCTTGCTCTGCATCCATCCACTCTCTCCTTACAGCCTCCCTACAAACCTACAGGCACTGCAACTGCTTCACTTCATGGCCACAAAGCAATCAGTCTGCCCCCATATCACAGCCCACCGCTCAGCTATCCATCCTTCCCAGTGAGCCTCCATCCTGCTAGTGAGCTCCTGCATCCTCTCCTGGCCCAGCTACCATGTGGCTGCATTACCTAAGATGGCGGCTCACGATGCAGTCGGCCTGTCCTGTAATGGCGACCCATCCTGCTGCCTAGCATTTTTTCTCTTGCAGTCCTGGCATAATGGCTTCCTCTACTTTTATTTGTCCCTCATGCTTAAGATGCCAATAATTGAACAAGCCCCTCCATTCCACTCTGACAGCCTTTTACTTTTTCTCACTTTTGTGGCCCCCATCACAGCTCTTTATGTGCAGCTCCCTGCTACAATGCATCCCATCTAATTACCACCTTGTATATTCTGCTTAGTCACTTGTCCATCTTCCACGCTTTCCGCCTCTTAGAACTCACTGTAGAGGCCTTTCCTGTGACTGCATCAGTCTGAACAAAAACCCCGTCCCGCCCATGTTGGCTCACAGGAGGATCAACCCTAATTTCACTCCTGCCATCCTAAGTCCTCACAACTCCCCCAAACTGATTCACATCATTTTTTTTTTTTTTTTGCTAAAGCCTGCTTGGTCCCAAGCATGGTATGACTTTTTTGGCCCAAAGCAAGAGCCATGTGGCTAGCCAGAGAATTTAGGGAGGCAGTATAGAGCAGTGGTTTAAAGCTCTGAACTGCAAATCTGGAGACCTGAGTTTGAATCCCACAACCCCCCACTTGCATACTGTGTGACCCTGAGCAAGTCACTTAACTTCCCTGTGTTCCCAGGTTGCACCTCTAAACAAACTTTCAGCTTAGTGTGCCACTCCTGGTTAAACAATTAAAAAAAAAAAAAGCAAAACTGCTGTGCTAGCTCTGCTAAAATCTTGACCTACAGTACTCCAGCTCTGGACGTGAAAAGGGCCGTGACCTGAACTGCGCCAATTCTATGACCACCGAAGGCATCTGCTCAAATCATCTGCCTAAAATCCTCCTTCTGCTACATTACCTTTCCTTTTGCACTACAACCAACAACATGAACTTAGTATAGCCATTAAAATTCTTGATCAAGCAAAACCTGTTAGATTGCAGGATGTTCACAACACTATAATTCCTTCTGTTTGCACATATTCACAGCTGCATATTATAATTTCAGCATAAACGAAAAAATGTTGTGCCAGATTCAAACTACAAGGCAATCACAAAACTGTAATTCCCTTTTTGATGGCACATATTCACAAACTGCATGCAGTATCATTATCTATATTATTACAGCTTTTCATTATTATAGTAAAGCAACAGAGAAAGAGAGGTGCCCACAGTGTACTCACATATAGGCCTTGGCATACTGGATGCAGGCTACCTCCCCAGTCTAGCTTTCTTATCTTACCTCTGGATCAGTAAACCTTCACTTGATGTGCTAGGACTTCTGCATTCAGTAAAATCCAAGCAAAAAGAAGGGAGAACTCAGCATGTGCACTGGCTTATAAACCCTTTCAGGACCCCATCAGGACCCCAAGGATGCCCCTCATCTTGACCAATCTAAACTGTCCCCTTCTCATTACATCACTGTACCTGATCCCACCTGGCTCCACCCTCTTTACCTCCCCCCCCTTCCCTAGGCCCCCTCCTCCCATACCTATTGTACTTTCCTGCATTTTCTCTAGGAGCCCCTGACAATTCTGGTTGCCTTAAACTGGCAACTCTGTTTATCACTGTAGTCATTTTCTCAGCAACAGACTGCAACATCACAAGCAGGGTGGTATGACTTATGCGCCACACAGTGCTTTAGCTGTAAATGAACTTTAGAGGGAAAGTTCACATTTTCATGTTGACATTCTCAAAAATTTGGAAGAGAATGCTTACAAATTCATACATTTTTAGAATGTTTTGTAGCAGATTTCTGCTGTCAACTGAATTTTTTTCTTTGTTAGTGAAGACTACAGAACCCTTCTTTAATGGACAATGAAAGAATGTAAAAAATGGCTAACTAATGTTTGTGACTGGTTGCCCACTACAGGTTTGCCACGTTTCATTAATATTAGTATTACTCGCTTTTTAATGATACTGACAGTGATTGTCTGGTGATCTTACAACCTTACTCCATATATGACAATTGCAAACCATTCCTCCTCATACCCAGGGATGATAATAGTGGTCACATTCATTTAAAAAGGACTTAATAAGAGTCTGATGATGCAGTTTCTAAAGCTGACACCACATTTGGTACTGCACTCCCTTCTTGGTGTCAAGTAAAATTACAATTAATTAGGTCGTGGGAGAAAGTATAGTTCTGGCAGTGTCTACAGTGTTGATATCTGCAGCATCAAAAAAGTGTGCACGTCCTTTTAAAGTCATTGCATCTAAGTGAACTGCTGATATCAGCTATGGGTGTTAGTAGGAATGGTTTGGGATAAAATGCACAGCCAACCAACCGACTGGCTCAACAGTCACAGTAGCTCAAACTCAACAAATGACTACAGTGTATACTAACGTATCAGGCACATACAAGGGTAGAGATGTTCTGCAATTAAATTTCACCAGCAAAATTGCTGCAAAATTGGCAATTTCACCAAGTGAAATATTTTGCGAAATTGCAGGAAACCTTGCTGCAATTTTGCACCCTGCCATTCCGCATGTAAAACTATCCCTGGTGTCAAGTGGTCCCCCTGCCCCCCAGCCACTCACCAGCCCAAATTATTGTCCCTGGTATCTAGTGGTCCCTCTCTAGCCGATCATCATCCGTAATTAAATAAAGCTCCCTTCCCAGTTTTCAATTTCGCACAACTCTACACAAGAGAGTGTTGTGAATATTTCCTTATTAACTGCTCTGTGATTTTAACTGCACACAGGAAAACAGTTTGTGACTGATTCCAGCTATCCATAGCTTTTTCATGCCAGTACCAATTAAGACCAGGTCTGAGAAAAACAATGGATAACCAGAACTTGCTCATTTATTTATTTAGCATGTGTACTGCACTGTTGAACATTTAAATCACAGAATAAAGAATACAATATACAGAATGTACACCACTGGCTCTACTAAGTGTTTGACTCATATTAGTTTCTATTGCAATTATTGTCACAGTGTGTGTCATTGTAACCTTTGAGTAAGTTAGATGGTTATCTTTACATTGATTTACTTTTGTTATGCCAGCTCCATGCCTACACTGTGGCAACCTTCACTAGGGAAATGTTATACTTTGAAGGGGACCCCCATACACTGTTTACATTGCTGGGGTTTGGGATTGCCATGGAGAGCAAAGGTGCAGGATCTCCAGATTATAACCAACTATCTTTGAAAATAAACAATGCTGTACAAATGGCAGTAAAACATAGCTACTATGTTGTGGCCACACAGACCCATTCAGTAGTTTGGTCATTTTACTTTTTTCCATGTCTTTTAAACAGAGCTTGACCTTAACAAATGTTCCCCTCCCTGTCATGACTTGATAACTAACCACATTTTCAGAACATTTGCTCATATACAGTAATTTGGTTGTTCCAGTCAATTATAAAGCATTTTATTGTCAGAAAAATGTGTTCTCAGAATTCTAGGTGATTCACCAGAATTTCCAAGAGCTGTAGATTCTGGGGCTGTCCCTGGGAACTCTGGAGCAAAATATGTGTCTCAAGTAGAGATGTTGCAAAGTTTTATTTTGCATGTGAAGTTTCGGCAGATTTGCAAAATCAGCCTCCCCGAAGCATTTCACGAAATTGCCTTGCTAGTGGAAACTTCACCAAATGCTTCGTATTTGCTTTGGAATTCTGTAAATTACAAATTGCACTTTAAAAAAACTCAAAGCTAGCCACCCCCCCAGCCGGCAGGCCAGTTTCCCTCCCTGGTGTCTCATGGCTCCCCCACCGATCTCTGATCACACTGTTTCACTGTTAGTTGTCCCTCACCCTGCCGCCCATTCTGTCCATACACAAATTAATGCAAAAATAAAAAGTTGTATATTCCCTGGTGTCTAGTCACCTTCCCCGCCAATCATAGCCCCCCCCCACTCACAGTTGCTGTCCACTGGTACTTGTCCCACTCTGACCTAACTGACCATATCCTCCTTAATAATAAAAAATAAATTATATAATCCCTGGCATCTAGTAGACCACCCTCTCTGTCAGGAAGTGGCCCCTACCCTGCTACCCCCCAAGACCAACCCTGAGCAGGCCGCCGGTACAGCCCTCCATTCACTTTCACAACCAGCAGCCTGACTGAGCTCAATGAATAAGCATGTGCTTGTACAAGCACATGCTCATTCATTGACAGCTCCTATTCATCAGTGACAGTTTTCATGGGTAGAGAAGGGCAGGGGGCTGCTACGGTCACCCGAGGGGGGTAGGATGGGGGAATGTCATTGTGGACCCCAGAGGGGTCCACAACGCCATTCCCCTCCATCCAGCTGCTCCCGCTGGTGACTGGAGAAGCCCCCTGCCCTTCTCTACACCTCAGAAAACTGTCACCAATGAGCAGGAGCTGTTAATGAATGAGTGCGTACTTGTACAAGCATGTGCTCATTCACTGAGCTCAGTCAGACTGCCTACTGTGGAGGTAAGTGAAGGGCTGTGCCGGTGGCCTGCTCAGGGTCAGGTTTGTGGGGAGTGGGGGCTACTACCTGACAGGGTGGGGGGCTGGGGAGTCTACTAGACACCAGGATTAAATAATTACATTTTTATTATTAAAGAGGATAGGGGCTGGTCAGGTCAGGGACGGTACCGGCCGCAATTGGGGTCGGTCCTTGTAAATTGGTGGGAGAGCACTAGACACCAGGGAAGAGATATATAATATATATGTATATTTTTATTTTTGTATTAATTTGTGTGTGGACTTTGGACACAAAGTGTGGCAGGGTAGGGGGACACTAACAGTGAAACAGTGTGATTGGGGATCGGTGGGGGGCCATTAGTAGACACCAGGGATTTACATTTGGGGGGGCATAGGCAAAGTCTCTGACTCTGCAGAGTGTGGAATTTCATGGGTGAAATTCCACACTTCTCCTTTGTTCCTGTGCTCTGTGATCTGCAGATTTCATGGATTGTACTTCACAGACTGAGCACAATCTCCAAGTTTTCTGTAGATTGAAGCTTGTGCACTTCGCACATCTCTAGTCTCAAAGGGTCAAAAATGGTCAAAAGTTGTTTTTGAGACTGTGGTACATGTATATTTGTAGTCAGTGCTGGTATGTATAATCACAGTAGCATTTCCCTTTGTTATATACCAAAAGCCATTAAAATTGCAGATTGCATTGCAAACAGAAATACAGTCTTTTTTACAGACTGCCAAGCCATAAGTTTCAGTGTATAATTCTGAACCACCAGAGCCATGTTTCCTGTTTATGGCACACAAAAAGTGCTGCTGCTTAAGTTTCAGTATATAATCCTGAACCCCCCAGTCATACACACACACACACACACACACACAAACTCTCTCTCTCTCTCTCTCTCTGCTTCCACTGACATTTTATAGAGCAAGTGCGAAGTAAGGATATGTATTTAAATGTTGATGTTAAATAGTGACAATTTTGCATATTTAGTTCTGGTAATAACTAGGGTGCCTTTGTTTTACATTCTCACCATATTCAGTCTATTATTTTAACAACATATGTTAAAAAAATCCAATGACATCCTTGAATTGTTGTTCAAGAATATACTTACTAACAGCGTTGGCACTGTATTTCAATGAGAGCTGAGTATCTATTTGCATCCTTTGGAGAGAAATAAAACATTTGTCTACTAATATTTTAAGGTGTTTTTATAAATAGGGGAGTTGTGATAATTTTTGACTTGTGTTATTATTTATAGGTGATGTTTTCTTCATATCCAGATCTTATTTCATACAAAAAAAATACTGTCGAAAGTAACTACTTTGTTTAACTGCAAAATCTCAGAAAGGGACAAATCTTAAAAAGTGACAAGAGAGAGGCCAACAGCATTACACACAAATGTGCAGCTTGTTACTTATAAACATGGTTATTTATTTTGAAAAAGATATAAATAAGCAGGCTGATGTTTCTCATAAAAATAGTTTGAACTATTTGGTAGTTACATCACATTCTATTGAATTTTTATTCCTTGATAGATGCAAACATCATTTTGTTATATACTGAATGTGTTTCACCAGCTGAAGCTGAAGTGTGTTAATTAAACTGTTTCATATGTGACTTCTGTTTTCAAAAGGGGTTGTTCCATTCTACTGTATACTTCCAGCATGGCAGAAAGTTTTTCAAAATAGGATCAATCCATTCGATTTTATCTAGTGTAATCTGGTCAGTTTCCTTTTTAAAGATGGTCATTTCTTCCCTTGCTGTTTGGTAAATATGATGTAGTTGTTAGAGCACTGTATTTGGACCCAGAATATGACAGTTTCAAACCCCACTAGAGGAAAACTTTAATTGTGTGGCCTTAAGCTAGTGATTTAACCTCACAGTACTCCCATTTACCCAGCTGTGGAAATTGATTAAAGCAGGACACCGTTATGGATGTCTATATTTCTAACTGCAGTTTATGTGTTTATGTGACACTACCCCACTCAAGCATATGTTGCCAGTGATGAGTAGAATAGACTATGTACTGATTTAATTTTATTTATGTTGTTTTACAATTTATTTATCAGGATAGCCATACAGAGTTGCAGTATCTCATGTTCATTAGGGTATTGCTTTTACACATATACACAGCTGGGTGGCATGGAGCAATGGGGGGTTAAGTGGTGTGATCAAGGTCATAGAGTGATTTTTGGGATTTAGTGGCATTGAACCTTTTATTTTTTGGTTCCCATTCCATCTGTGGTTCCATGTAATAATGGCAATTTCTTTTGGGTGAAAATAATATCAGCACGTTCACATCACTGAATACAGATACAGCGACTGTACATTCTGCTGAAAACCACCTTAGTGACACCCTCAGGGACCCCCAAAGACACAATACAGTATGATTTATGTGGGGGACTAAGTCCCACACCCCCCTTCTATTTATAATCAACTCCAAGGGGGGCCTGACTCCTGGGTAGAGGCAAACCCTCAGAGGGGGCTATTTAGGCGGGGATGCTGCGACCAGGGCACAACTCCAGGGGGTCGGGAACGGGGCAGCAAAAGTAAATAAATAAAATTACAGAAGTCCTACACAAGTTAAAATATAACATTTTTACCCTCCTCTGTCCCAGCCCTGAACCCAGTAGATTGATCTCAACAGTCAGCCGAGGGATCCACAGCACCAAGTGACCAGCTAGGCAGCATCGCCCACACTCCCGCACATATCCCACTTTACATCTTGCCCTCCCACAATCATGTCATCCCTTACTTACCATTATGTTCATCGGACGGTCATTTAAACCTTGTTTGTTAACCCTCCCCAATTGCTTTCTTCCCAGGAGCTGCAAATGATTTGCATAAAACACAAGCACCCATTTGCAGTCCCCCATTTGATGGGTTACCCCAGTGGTTTAACTACTAGACCACATTTCACAATTCACAGGGGAACACATGACCTTTTCCAATTATATTGGATTAGGTCCAAGGGAGACAAACAGTCCTTATTTTCTATAGGGTTCCACCCATTCTGTGATTACAGCAAAATGCTTTTCAAAATAGGGTCATCTGTGTGCCAAAGTAAATCAGCTTAAATAACTCTTCATCCAAAACTAGTGTAACACATCAAGCAAGAAGAGTGGAGAGTGTAAATGTGTGTGTGTGTGTGTGTGTGTGTGTGTGTGTGTGTGTGTGTGTGTGCATGCAAGGGTGTTAAATCTTTAAGAATGCATAAGGAAACATTATCAACCTGAGTCAAACAGTAGCATTACTTGTGTGCTGCAAACAGAAAGCATAGTTCAAAGAACTGCATAAAGGATCGTGTTTTCATTTTAAAATGTTATTTTGTTGGGTACATGAGCGACTAATGGAAAATGGTGTTGTGTGATCCTATATAAGTTCAGTTTTGTAAACCTCAAACTCAAACCAGGAAAAGTTCATCATGGTTCACAAAGCTTTACAAGTTGCATGGTCATAGTTTAAAAAAAATTCCTAGCCTTCTCCAGGTGGCCAGGGCTAATTACCTGGTCACTTCTTCCTCCTCCAGTATTTTCACACCATCTGTACACACGCACACTAACACATAAGCACACATGAACGTGTGAGCATGCATACACTCATGCATGCACACACACACACACACACACACACACACACACACACACACACACACACACACTCTTCAGAAACAATTGCCACATAATGGCACTATGTCTGGAGCTGACACCATCTTCTAAATGTATCCCTTATCTAGCCCTCCTACCCCAAGGCCCAAATATATGTAATAAGCAGTTGCCCCCGTCCTAAAACCAAATCAGTACTGAACAGTACTATTATGGGCCGGGCAATCTCAGCAGGTGCTACCTTTCCTTCTCCTTCTCCTTCTCCTGCTCTCACAACACAAAAAAAAATTAGTATATTTTCTGACTTCTGACCCTATGCCAGAAGTCAACATCATAAATTGTGTGAATCCTCCTGTCTAGCCCACCCCCCAAGGTCCAAATCACCTTGTTATAGCCCCCCTCCAAACCCCTGAGGCATGATATTCTTAGGTGAGAGGCATTTGGTAGTCCATGACTTCATTCCTGGCTAACTCATTTTGCTTTTAATAAAGCTTTCGTTAAAGATTTTCAGACAACACAAAACAGAACAGACAATGGAATAAAAACATAACAAATCACATAACATAACAGTACTGAACTCATGAGCCAGAACATTTAAAACAGAAGCACACGGCTTATCACATACAAGCAATTATAAATTCAGGGTAAAATGTTATAACAAAGGAAGAAAGGGCAACAACAATAATTAGGTATCCAGTGGGTAATAGCTCAAGATATGAAAAGTGTAGATGGAGTAATTTCAAGAGTAGGGGGATACAAATGGGGGACTGACAAAATGTTAATTTTACGCCATTGGTGGGCATATAGACAGTGAGGCCCATCATCATCAAAGTTTATTGATCAGTCGTAAGACCTTAGCAATCATTATAAAAATTCCGGACATGGCAAATAAATTATGACATAAGTTATAGAATTCATATTGAAGATATCATAAAAACAGTTATGAACTTGATACAAGTTCGCTGCTATTACATGTGCATTAATTGTGAACCAGGGGCAAAAACTTGTCAAAAATGGCTTACGAATATTGCATAAATAGAAAATGTTCTACAGGCATCTATGTAACCTTAACCTCTTGGAGTAATAAAAAGCCATGTATATATAATCATAATTAGAAAAGTGAACATTGAAGGAAGTAGCAGAGAGAAGGTACTCCAGAAGGGTTACTTTGTACTAAACATCTAGTAAAATCCAGTTGCCCACTATTGCACCTCTGTCAGTTTAGAAATTTAAATGAAGCCCTCTTTGTTCAATTATTTTAAGAAGGGAGACCACAGGGACCAGCACTTCTGAATCTTGTGAATTCAGCAGATAAGTCAATAGACGTTGAGGCTGATATTGCTGTTGTTCCAAAATTCTTACTAATAAGAAACAACAGTGTTTCTTCTTTAGTGGACACAGTAAAATCAGATGTAAAAGACTATCCTATCCTAATTTACATTTGCAGAGAAAGCCAAAATCCTTTTTCCCTTCAAACTGCCCCTTTTTCTGATTAGTCAGAAAGGATTCAAATCTAAACCTTGCCTGCCAGGATCTCTGTCTTGGATCTTCTAAAACAGACAAATATTTTTCAAATTTATGCATTCTCTTATTTTTGGCAAGCTGGGAGAAAGCCTTGGATAGTTTGTCTACTTCTAGATCCTTTTGCATAAAGATATCCCTGATTTTGTTATTTACAATCTCTTTAATATAACCAAGGGGGTATCTTAAGTGATCTGGGACAATGTGCAAGAGGCCAGAGGTTTAATAGTATCCTCCACCACTCTCAAGCAGGGAACAATTATTTTGGATTTTTCATAGTTGATGGCTTCATCCAGACATAAATGAGGAAATCTATTAGGAGGCATCCTAACAGCCTTAATTGATTAACCTTTGGGTACAATAACACTCTACAGACAGTTGACCAAGTTCGGCCCTGACCAGGGCTGAAGGGGCACTATTATGGCGGTCCAATAATTTCTTATAAAATATATTTAAACTGGAGTCTAAATTAGTTCTGAAATATGTTCCTTAAACTTCAGCACCATATATTAATTGACTTTTGATTATTGCACAGGCTACCATTAACGTTCCCTTTATCAAATTTCCTCCATACTTATAACAAAAAGAGGACAGCACTGGAAGAAAGCTATCAGCCTTTATTTTCACATCTCTGAAATGTGTTCCCCAAGTGCCATTTTGGTTAACTGTGAGCCCTAAATAACAAAATTCCTTAAAACCTCAAGCTTATGTTTGTTCATATAATATCTGTAGGTTTTCTTGTTTCCCCCAAATACAATGACTTTTGTTTTATCATGATGTACCTGTAAATCAGCTTTCTGGCATTCTAAGTGACATTTTTACAGACTCCTGCTCATGTCCAAAATGGCTGGCAGAAAGCAGTAAAAAAAAAAAAAAGCAGCATAAATAGATACAGTTAATAAAGATCTATAGTAAAACTGAACTGAGAAGAAGAAAAGACTGGGCACCAAGGGAGGACTAATATATAAGATCCAGGAAGGCCTTATTAAACAGGAAAGCCATGAGGCAGGCCTTAAAAACCTAATTGAAGGGGCCTCCTGAATAGATGGAGGAAGTGAATTCCACAGAATGGAACCAGAGACACTTAATGCTCTGTCACCGGCAGTTTTAAGCCTCAGCCTGGGAATTGCCAGAAGGCCCCTAGAGGAGAACCGGAGGAAGCAGACCTAGACAGCAGCTGTCAGAAGGTCTGACAGATAGCCAGGACCCAGCCCATGTAGGGCGTTAAAGGTGAGCAAGCCCACGTTAAAGAGGTTGCTTCAGCTCACTGGCAACCAGTGCAGATCATGCGGAACCAGAGTAATATGTCAAAATATAGACTGCCCAGTCAGCAGCCTAGGGGCTGAATTCTATACTAGCTGCAGCCAGCAGAGGTTACCCCCCAGCCGAGACCCCGAGGTAAAGCGCATTGCAGTAATCAAGTCTGGACATCACGAAGGTATGTACTAATGTATGGAGGTCCATAGGCAAAACTAGGGGCTTAAACCTGGTGATATTCCTAAGATGGTAAAAGCTGGTCTGAACAATGGACAACACCCTAGACTCAAATAAAAATCTGCTGTCGAAGGTCACACCAAGGTTTCATGCACTAGAGGAGGCCCTCAATGGCACAGATCCAAGAAAAAAGCTGGTTTTGGTGTCAGAGGGCAAACTCTTCCATCTTCTGTTCAACTTCACCATCAGTACCTTCTTCTTGTAAGGATTCAGTCACAATCAGCTGGAGGCCATCCAGTCATTGATCTCTGCAAGGCAGCTGTTTTGCACTTCCACCACAGTAAAAGCTCCAAGGGCAAAGGAAAAATACAGCTGGGTGTCATTGGCATAGCAATGAAAACCCAAGCTGTATTTCCTAATGAGCTCACCCAGGTGCAGCAGGTACACAGCAGACAACATTGGTGACAAAACTGACCCCTATGGTACTCCACACAACAAGAGGCTAGAGGAGGAGGCGAAATTTCCCATCACTACTCATTGCCTTCTGTTCATGAGGTATGACTTAAACCAGCAGATGACAAAGCATGCACAATTTTCTCAGGTGGTCAAGCAGCACACAATGGTCTACCATGTGAAAGGCTGAGGAGAGATCGAGGAGGATAAGAATTGTCCCCTTCCCAGCTCTCTCACTCTATGGAGATCATTGTACACCAGAAGTATTGCAGTTTCTGTACTATGCCTTGAACAGAAACCAGACTGGAATGGCTCATAGAGATCAAAGGCCAAGAGGTGCTCTTCACTTTGTTGCACCACAGCCTTCTCAACAACTTTTCCCAGAAATGGGAGGTTGGAGATTGGATGGTAATTCACCTTGACGTCAGGGTCAAGCGATGTTTCTTCAGGAGGGGATGAACCAGCACATCCTTCAAGACATTTGGAAAAATTCCCTCCATCAGAGAGCACCAGACAATCAGGGTAAATACTGGGCATACAGTGTTGACACATCTCATTAAGAAATGCATCGGCACTGGGTACAGCTCACAATATGTGTGCTTTAACCTGGAAACAACCTCAATGACCTCCGACACCTCCACTGGTTTAAACTCCCCCCAACTAGGTGGAGTGCTCTCCATGCAATCCAGACTATCACTGTAGGCCTCTGTAGGGCTCACTACTGGAACACCATGCCAGATGGAGGACACCCTGTCTGAGAAGAATCGAGAAAACTCTTCGCACAAGGCATCAGAAAAGTCTTATATGGCTGGAAACAGACTGGGTTTAGGAGCCTATCCACAGTCTGAAAAAGCACAGTTGATCTATTATTCATGGCAGTAATGTCTCTTAATAGTAACTCTGCCTTCTTATGAGTGATTGCCCCTGATACTCACTATAGTGTGAGTGCAGGGCCAGTCTATCCACCTCTAGGAAGGTCTTCCACCAGCAGCGTTCCAGCCTCTGACCCACAATCTTCATTGCCTTGAGCTCCCCATCAAACCAAGGGGACCTCAAGTGAGAAGATCTGGGTCATACATGGGCTGCTGTAAGGGAGTCAAGTGCTGCCATCCTCAACCTATTATAGGTGGCAACTGCCATGCCCATACCCCCTGCACATGCACTGTCCACATTAGATAGATCAGCCTCTACCAGAAATCCCTCTGGGGTCAAACTCCTCAAAAGGCGGTAGCTGACCAACTCAGCAGGGGGAGAGCTCTCGGGGGGAGGGACCTGAGTGAGGATTCCACTGTGCAATGATTGGACTGAATGACCTGATCAATCTTAAGGTTACTAACCTCAAGCCCCAGTGAGAAGACCAGATCCAACATGTGGCTGTCCTGGTGGGTTGCAGTGGAGACTTCCTGGGACAGGGTCAGAGATGACATGGTCTAGAGGAGGTTATAACCTAGCCTAGAATCTTCATCATTGGCCCAGGCATTGAAGTCCCCCAGGACCAAACACCAGGGGGACTCAAATGTCTCCCAGGTGATGAAACTGGCTACCTCCTGTAGGAATTCACCTGACACCCCAGAGGGGAGGTAGATCAGGAGAACTCTATAACCTGTGCCCAGACCTCCATGTATGGTCACACATTCAAATGAACCTGGTCTTCCCACTGAGTGCACGGAGAAGCTGAGCTCAGATCTAAAACAGATAGCCACTTTTCCACCCCTGCATTTCACTCTGGGGCAGTGCACCACTGAGTATCCTGTGGGGACTGCAGCCTCTAAAACTAGGCGGCATCATCATCCACCCAGAACTTCGTAATGCAAGCCAGATCAACTGAGGAAATCAAGTCCGCGGTAATGGCAGTCTTGTTCCTAATCGATCTGGCATTGCATAGCACTGCTCTCAGGGGACTGGTAAATAGTGTTGTCCTTCTGGCTACCTGCTCACTTGGTCTGGTGGGAGCTCTGGAAATGGGAGCCAAATACCTTTCACCTCTCGCATGGCTCTGTTAATAGCCAGGGCGCCTTCTGCACCCAACCACCTCAATCCTGCCCCCTCCTATAGTGCATGGTGCGTCGCACCACATACTATCAGTGTGACTCCTCTTTATCCCAACCTCACGACAGTGACATGCTGTAGTGGTGGAAGTTGTGAGGTTGGTAAAAGGCTGCAGATCAAGCAGCTTGGATGCCCCATACACTATCTGGGCCTGCACCAGGTCCCCCACTCCTCCCAGACACATAACGTTCAATCACAAAGGACCCATAGCAACTACATCACTGACTCACTTATCTAGTCACACCACTAATACAGAAAGCAATCCTAACCACTCAAACACCATTCACACTAAATAGAACAATAAACCCCAATACCCAGCTCCACACCCACCCAACCACCAAAAGGAAGAGAAAGTAAAAGAGCAGGCTTTAAAATTTAAAAGAGCAGTATATTCCCAGATCACATTAAATTAGACCTTGCAAATGCTTGACCAAATATAAACAATTTTTGTGTGAGAGCTGAAAAAGGGGATATCCCCACAAGCAAGAGAGTCACCAAACAGTTGTGGTCCAGACAATCAATGGGGTATCAGCTGGCTCAAGCTCTGGTAGTCCACAAAATCCAATCTCCCCTTTTCAAATAATCCATCATGGGGGTGGGGAGAAAAGAAGAACTGCAGTAGTCCACACAATTTAATTCCCCCTTTAAGATAATCCAGCGGTGGGGAGATGGGAAGACCAAAGGAGCCACAGCAAAACATCATGCACCAAATTGCACCAGGCACTGGCCAACCCTGAGATCCAGGTGTTGAATGTTCAGGCCTCCGTGAAATGCCAACCAAAACAGGTGACCGATCTACCCTCAGGAAAATGAGCACAGGATTGCCCTCTCCACCAGCACTCTCCCAGGGAGGTCCACACCATAGCAGCAGCCCAGCACACTGACAGCAGCCACTGTATATGATGGCAAACAAGGCACCACCACAGACCAATGAGCCATGCTGTGCAAAACTGTCAGAAGATGAGAACAAACACACGGTCCCAAGGCAGGTCCTGAATGCAAACCCCTCTGCAATAAAGAGCACCAGTACCTGTCACAATGCTAGCTGAAAATCTGAAAGGTCACCACTAGTCCATGATGATCTGAGGGAGTACAATGGACCAAAGCCAGGAGCATGGGAGTCAACACCCAGTAGCAGTTCAGAGGCTTCTGTAGTTGGTACTTTACCTACAGCACTCAAGAAGGTAGGGACCTGGGGAAAACAGCCAAAAATAAAAAATCTCACTCCTAAGTTTTAATCACTTTCCTGCCCTGCCTCACACTAAAGAAACCCTAAGCTATCCACTAAAATAAAAATATTTTTGATCTCTGATCAAAGAATGAACCAGGGATTAAGCTCAGCCAGATTTGCTTCCTAGAGGAATAGTGCATCAAAAATGTAGAGCAGTTCTGTATCCAGATAAGATCAAATCTCTGACTAGTGGCCATCCAACAATAGAATTGTGTGATGAAAATGCAAATTACAGAAGCATAATAAAACACTCTGAAAAGCTGGACCTCTCAGTTAAAATGTTATGGTGGTTAAAAGAAACCTTAACACTGAAGTTTTTAGTTTTGTATAATACAGTCATGGTGGTCTGGTTATTCTCAATTAACATAAGTCTAAAAACGTTTTTTTTCTGAGGGACACAAGTCAGACTATGGTCTCTGACATCTTACTATGGACAGAAAAAAAAACGTTGTTGCTTTCGGCCACTGTAAATTGTGAGCACCATCCACAAGTGGTAATTAGCAATGTTTCCTACATCAGCAAACACGACATGTTTTGTCTGCAACTGATATGTGTGAGACTAGTACTTTGGGACAAAAATAAAGTACTTGGTAAGTAATGAAGTTGTTAATGATTTATTGTGACACACTGTGTCATCAGTTTTAACTCATTGGGTGAGCAGCAGTAAAAAACTAAAGGAAGAGAGCCTTGTCTTATTAATTAGAAATAATCCTCAGACTCAATGATTATATCATTGTGCAGAAAAACTTGACAAGAATTCAAGAGAATAGATTACCATCTTCAAATTACACCCCCAGGGTCTTCAGCACAACAAAGCTGTCCACAAAAAAGCATGCAGGAATGTTTTGCATGGTTGTGCAGTAGGGCTGAGTAGACTTCAAAGTATTCAGTTCATTTTAAAATTAAACTCAATACCCTAGACATTAAGAATAAATTCAAAGCACCCAAATGGAACATTGGAACTGTAGAATTATTTGCAAAAAATCAATGTTCTGCTCTTCTTCTGTGTGTTCTGTGATGTATCATCATGAGGCCTCATCTTGTGTCATTAAGTACTGTGTAATGTCACATGCTAATACAATATTATTGTTTGAAAACAGAGAACCAGAGCTCAAAAGTTAGTTTTACACTATTTCTGCCATTGAAAAGATGTTCTTTGCAGTATCTTGGAAATTCAGTTTGTTGTGGACCTGTTTTCCAGTTAATGAAGCACACCAATTTCCTAAAACAGTGTGAGCATTCAATGGTTCAATGACACCACATCTTTTATAATACTGAAGTTAAGAATTTATGAAAACTCACACAGGTCACTATCAAAATGTTTAATGTTTTCAGAAGCAGTTTGTCTGATGTCTGCAAAATACTAACACCTCTCTGCAGCAGAAAACTATGACACATTTCTTTTATATTATGCAAGAATTTGCCACATCATATTTTATTTACCATAAATAGATGACACAAAAGAACACAGTGCAATTCATGAACATGTAATGATACTGCAGACCACTACCACTTTTTATAAGTATGACTTTCGTTAATAATGCAATGATGCAAATATCAGAGTCAGACTTTAAAATATCAGGCCATGGTACATGTTTAGAGTGGTGTCACTAGCAGATATGATCTGCTGGCACTGTAAAGGCAAAAATATGAGTTGTACAGTCTGGACTATTTAGGACTGACTCATAAAAATTGAAAAAAAAAATAGAAACATTTTTAAATCCTATATAACATCCTGGCATGACATTAGGCTCTGGAATATTTAAAAGAAACAACATTAGGACTTAAAGACCACCTTTTCTGGAACTCCCCCCAGATCCTCAGTAGCACCTTTACCTGTCCCCAAGTTCAATGCTATAAAATGTTAAATTTTTGATCGTCTGTACTTTGGAAGGGAAGGGAAGGCAATGTATTTAGTCTATGTGAAGCTGAGAACCTGATCCCCTACACTTCTTGGTCCTGAGCTATGCCCCCATGCGCACACATTTCATCATGTAAGAGCATGGAAAGATCAGAGGCACACTCCATAGGCTTCTATGGGGACTTCTTTTAAACTTGTTTTTTTAATATTTTAGGGGCCGTTTTGAACAAATCATAGCCACAGCTCAACCAACAGGGATCTAATTAGTTGAGTGTGGCCTTGATTTGTTCATATTGGCCCTCTAAAACACTAATAAAAAAGAACATTAAAAAATAGGCCTATAGAAGCCAATAGAGTGCATCCCCCTCCATACATTTGCATTACAAAACATGTAAGCATGGGAGTGTGGCTCAGGACCAGGAAATGGAATAGATCAGGCTCTCAGCTCCATGGACCCTAAATATGATTGCATCCCTTCCAAAATACAGTCAATCAAATATTAAACCTTTTACATCACTGGGCTTGTGGGGAAGGTAAGTGTGCCACAAAACCTTTGGGGGCAATTAGACAAAGTTCAAGGAAGAAACTCTTTAACCTTTGTGAATAATGATACATATTTTTTAAATACATGATGTCAATAGGAATGTATTTACTTAATTTCATAACCTTCCTCCTAATGAAAGCTGACTTTATATCCCTGAAACATATGTTTTAAAAGGACTTTGCCAGTATAACAACCTCTCAACCTCAATTTCACATTTTTATTCAGTGCCCATAGCAATTTGAAGGGGTGACTCTTAAATAACTGTAGTTTAAAGACATTTTATAGTTCTTTCTTGAGCTGCAGTCTTTCAATTTTACAATTACAGATCTAGAGTACTACAGCATTTTCCAAATGAGTGGCTGCAGAGCATGAGGTCATGGAATGCACCCAAATAGATGTAGACAAGCAAAAATGGGTAACAGTAGCAACATTGCCTAATAGCTAGGGCCACTTAATTTGAGTGAACTAAAATACTGATACTAAAGGTCAAGCTGAGTTTTGGAAGTAATATTTTAGAGAAATACAACTATTCAATTTAAATAAACCACATCTAATCTATGCCTCAGTCTGGTTACTAACCAGGAAAATAAGAGAAACAACTGAATAGAAAGATAGTGTTTATTTATTTATTTATTTAACAGACTTTAGGATTACAACCTTTGAGTCAGGTATTCATTTACAAAGGCTCCACATCAGAAAAAACAAACATAAACACTTAATACATATAGACATAGAATGGCAGCAAAAGGTTACAGTTTTTTTAGTTATACAATATTGCAGAATCAAGATTAGCTATACATTGCATTGAATGTGTTACTGAGAGTTGTATTTTACAGTTTACAAGAGAACAATAAGTTTGCTGATAGAGGGAAGGAGCAACAGAATAGATATTTACAGCAAAGTAGAGAATTAGATATCTTGTGAGTGCAGTCAAAGGAGGCATTGTTAACCGGTAATGTTTGGTAGCCCTATTGGTAGGAACTCAGTGGCACGGTGGTCCTGTAAGATGATGGATAGATGACCCAGCACTAGCTGGTACATTAGCAGCGCCATGAAGCAAGAATGTGCTCTTTGAGGCTGACTTGAAAGGTCCTAATTTGGAGATGAAGGCGACGTTGAAGGGGAGATCATTGTACCAGGCTGGAGCCCTGTGTGTGAATGACCTATGGGCTAAGGAGGTTCAAACTCTCGGGATGGACCACACCTGTCGGTTGGCAGTGCGGGTGTTCACCAAGGTGTGGGAGGATAGGAGAGAGGCAGAAACCCCCAAGGGGGTAAGTAAGGAGACATGTTTGATAAAATAGCCTTTCATCCAGGGTGAAAAGATTTGTCAGGGCATACAGGGTACAGGTATGGGTACGCTTGTCTGCCCCAGAGAGCAGTCTGCATGCTTTGTTTATAATGGTGGATTTTGTTAAGGGCTGTGCGGTCAGCAGCCAAGTAGATAGAGAGCCCATAATCACCTAGGGAGAGGACTGAGGAGGTGGCAACCAGATTAAGGGCTTTCAGAGATAGGCAATCCTTGTGCTGATATAATAGGCCTATATGGACATTTATGGCTGATGATAGAGTGTCAAAGTGTGAATGGAAGGAGAGACTGAAATCAAATGTAAGGCCCAAGTATTTATATGTATGGACCTGTTCTAGAGGAAGGAGAGAGTGGAAGAGGATTGTTAGCTATGCATTCCTGGCCTTATTCTGTCGGTGGGCAAAGAGCATGGTCTTTGTCTTTTTCACACTGACCATAAGTTTTTGGTCTATGAACCAGTTTTGAATCTGGTTAAATGCATGTTGGAGTGAGGACTGCAATACTGTGGGATCTGGGTGTGAGGCAAAAAGAACCGCGTCATCCGCATACAGTAGTAGGTTGCCAGAGCAGAAACTGGGCAAGGTGTTTAGGTAGATGCTGAATAATAGAGGCCAAGGATGGAGCCCTGGGGAAACCCAGAGTGGACTGGCAGGGTGATTGAGAGGGGGGTGTTTATTTTGACACATTGTGATCTAGCTGTGAGGTGACTGGTAAACCAGGAGATGGATCCTTGAGACAGACATACGTGGTGGAGTGTGCTTAACAGTAAGGCGTGGGAGACTGTATCAAAGGCCTTTGACAGGTTGATGAAGACAGCTCCAGCTAGGGGTTTTCAATCCAGGGCAGAGTGAAAAAAATTAGAGAATTCAGTGAGACCAGTAGCTGTACTGTGCCCTGATCTGAAGCCATGCTGCTCCCTTCAAAGTAGGTTATGAGCAAGTAGGTACTCAGTGAGTTGGGAGGCTATAATTCTTTTGAGGGCTTTCCAGAGTGATGGGAGAATGGATATGGGACGGTAGTTATTGGGGGAGGTGCTGTCACCACTATTCAGTATTGGGATGACTGTGGCAGTCCTCCAGGCTGCTGGGAACTGCCCCAGACTTAGGGAGCAGTTAATGAGGTCAGTCAGTGGGGAGAGAACTGTATCTAGTACTAGATGTAGGATTCTCATATCAAAAGAATCTTTGCAATAGCAAGAGCCACTGATTGCTTTAATGAGAAAAGGCCATGCCTCATTCGAAGAGATCACCCAGAGATGGAAGGGGGGATGATGGGTGTTAGGGGGTGGGGTTGCAGGAGTGGGGTCAAAGAAGTTATTTGGGAGTACTGCACTAAGGTCAGAGACTGATGAGTTGAGGCAATTGGCGATGGCCAGCGGGTCGGTTGTAGGGACATTGTTGACAGTTAGTAGGGGGGCCTGGATATGACATGGAGTTCCTTGATATTGTCCCAAAATGACTGAGCATTCCCCCAGGAGGAGGCAAGGGTCATTTTTTAGTAGCCCAATTTGGCCTGTTTAATGGCACAAGTGCTGCATCTGTAACTACAGGCAACGCTCATAACGCCTGTCCGCCTGCTTGCCAGATGTGACTGTTTATGCCAGAGATCATCACTGTGCTATAGCTGTTGGAGCAGGACAGGCATGATCCAGGGGGCATTGCATTTCTTGGATTGCACTTTTGCTAGTGGGGCATAGATGTCACAAGCTTTATTAAAAGAACAGGTGAAATAATGAAGGGCTTCATCTATTGTAGGGGCCCGGGAGATGGGGGACCAGTCCCACTAAGTTAAGTATTTTCTTAGTTTTGTGAGGCCTCCAGGTCAGAGATGATGATGGGCAATATAGTTTGGTTTAGGTTTCTGCTGAAAACATGACCAGGAAAAGAGGATGGGTGAGTGATTGCTTAGGGAGTCTGGAAGGACCACAAGGTCAGAGACTCTGTGGAGATGGTTGGTGAGGAGAAGGTCGATCAGGGTGCTAGAGCAGTTAGTGGGGTTCACCCTGGTAGGTTGGATGATCAGCTGGGTCAGGTCCAGTGCAGTGAAGGTGTCCTTGGCATGGGAAACTGAACTGGCAAGCCACTTCACATTAAATTCTCCAACTATGATGTGTTCCGTTTTGGGGGAGAAGCCAGAAATGTAGTTAGCAAGGGATTGTATAACTGGAGCTTGGTTTCTTGGGGGCACATATGCGACAGTAAGAATTACAGGGGCTCTGGAGGGATCTGGATCAAGTTTTAATGATGAGGCTTGGGAACCATGGTCTAATAGAGGGACTGGAAGGGCATGGCATATACATGGAGTCATGGACATACACAGCACACCCCCCACCATGTTTGCCCATTCTGTCAGCTCTGTGAAGGGTGAAGCCAGGGAGAGAAACCAAAGAGTCAGGTGTTTTTTTGGAGAACCAGGTTTCTGTCAGTGCTAGCACATCTAGCTGATGTTGCAGTATCCAGCAATGGAGACCTACAGTCTTTTTGGTTAAGTTGCAAATGTTCATTGCAGCTATTCTAAGCCCATGGTGCGATAGGCTAGGGTTGGGCAAAATAAGGCCTGAGTTAGGATGAACATTTCCTGAAATTAGTAGGACTATGGCAAAGAATCTGAGGAGAGCAAAAGATTGTTGCCTTATTGTCAAGGACAGCTGCCACCTAGTTATAGTGCGGGTAGTACAAGGGCTGGCCAGTGTGATAAGGGTTGGAAAAAATAGGAATATGATCTGGCATGGAGGTTGATGGTGGCACATGACTGCAGGGAGATATGTGTTGAGGGGATGGGGGATGCATGAGAAGTAGTGGCAGTGTGGGTGGCAGTTGGTGATGATGCATGGGGGTGGGAGGTGTGGGAAGAAGACCCTAGAGAGGAGGGCTAAGGGATCCAAGAAGTAGGATAGTAAGAGTGATCAGTAGGAGCCTGGGTGGTCTGCATGACAATGGGTGCCGAGCAAGTGGTGATAAGGGGACAGTGGCTCAGTGTTGGAATAAAGGGGGCACTCTGATACCCATAATTGTGGTGGTCTCTATGGCACAGCGATAGGGTGACTGACTATGGTTTGTTGGGGTGTAGTAATTTGCTTTAGGGAAGAAGGACCCAAGACAAAAAGTGCTTAGGGGAGAGCAGTGGGAAGAGGAGTGCAACCTCCAACCTCCAAGAGTTGCTGCCCTCTAGTGGCTAGAACCCTATGAGCTTGAAATAATATTTAAAAAAGTACTACTGTTCCATGTTTATGAACATTAACCCCATTTTCTCTTTTTTAATTTTTGCTTTTTCCTAAATTGGACTTGTTAAATTTTCTTTCTTTTTTTACAGTGAACTATGCAATAATAGAATGACTGTAAAAAAGAAAGATAATTTAACAAGTCCAATTCAGGATAAAGCAAAAATTCAACAAGAGAAAATGGGATTAATGTTCATAAACATGGAACAGTATCCCTTTTTACATATTATTTCAAGTTCATAGGATTCAAGCCACTGGAGGGCAACCACTCTTGGAGGCTGGAGGTTGCATTCCTCTTTCTGAATTGTTCTTTCTTTCGAAGAGGGCACATACATTTTTAATATCTATTGACTTTTCTTAGCAAAATATGAATCATTATTTGTATTAATTTTTATGATTTTCAGACAACTATGCTTTGTGATTAACTGCAAATTAAGCAGTCATTCTATTATTGCATAGTTCACTGTAAAAAAAAAAAAAAAGAAAATTTAACAAGTCCAATCCAGGATAAAGCAAAAATTCAAAAAGAGAAAATGGGATTAATGTTCATAAACATGGAACAGTAGTACCTTTTATATATTATTTCAAGCTCATAGGATTCTAGTAACATTAAAATACGTATAATAATGTCATTTTGAGAGTTATATTTCATTTCAATATATGCCTTACTGAGGAGATAACTTACAGCAAAATAATGTCATTGCTAAATGGGCTATATAGAATTATACAGCCCAAACTGTACATTAGAGAATTTAAATCATAAGACCAGTGTAGTTAAAAACAGCCAGCCAAACACAAAAGAGCACAATAGCCTATTTTATTTTTTTTCTTCTTTCCTTCATTAATATTTTATCTTTAGTCAAGTATCATTATTCATAAATTCATAGCCTCGGCAACATTGGCATGGTCTGTTAGTCCTTTATCAGATTAAGTTGGCAATACTGTAGAAGAGGAAGTGTTGCTATTTTCAGCATAGTGAGAGCCAAGACAAAGCTGCAACGTGGTAGAAATCAAAAACATAATCATAGATTCATAGAATTATGGAGTGTGATGGCATATAAAGACCAATAGCCTGCCAATCTGTTTATTTTTTGTACTGCCTATACCCTGGATTTATGACTGCTACAGTGTGTTTTGATGAGACCTTTCACCCCAGCTTCAACCCATTCAGTGTCTGCCCTCACCACATCTGCCAGGAGGCTGTTCTAAGGCTCAGCCACCCATTCCATAATGAAATATTTCCTGTCATCTCTCCAGAAACTTCTTCTTACCAGTTTCCAGTCATGTCCTCTGATCATGGAGTTCAGGTTTCCAGTGAATACTGCCTTCCAATTTATCTGACTAATGACCAACAGGAATTTTTATGTCTCAGTCATATCACCCCTTTCCCTTCTATTCTCCAGGGAGTACATGTTCAGGGCCTTGAGTTGCTCCTTGTAAGATCTATCTTGCTGACCCTCCATCATTTTGGTTACTTTCCTCTGAACTGTCTTCTGTCTGTTTGGATTCTTACTTAGTTGTGGGTTCGAGAACTGGGTGTAGTACTCCAGGTGTGGCATCATCAATGACCTGTGAAGGGGCAATACTGTCTCTTTCCTTCTGATGTCAATGCCTTTTCCAATGCACTCCAACATTCTAGCCACCTTACTGTATGCCTTGTCACACTGACTGGATTATTTGAGGGTGTCTCTAATGATAATTCCAAGGTCTTATACCTCTGACGAGACTACCAATCTGACACCCCACAACCAATAATCTGTTCTGGGGTTCCTTTCACCCAGGTGTATAACCTTGTACATCTTCACATTGAATTTAAACTGCCAGACCTTAGACTACCTTTCCAATGTATCCATATCTTGTTTCAGCTCCTTCACTCTGTCTTGGATATCTACTCTGCCACAAAGCTTTGTGCCAGCCGTGAAGAGACACAACTTTTCCTCTATTCCTTCACCGATGTCACAAATGAACATGCTGGAGAAGACCTGTCTGAAGACTGATCCTGCAGCACTCCACTTGTGATATCCTTGTGACCTGACTTGAGCCCATTGGCCACTCTTCTCTCTTTAGAGACTTCTGACCAGTTTACTACCTATCTGGCTAGTTCCCCTCCTACTCCAAGATTCCCTGGTTTTGCATTACCCTCGTGTGTGGCAAAGAATCAAAAGTTTTGCTGAAATCAAAGTAGAGTATATTGGCTGCCTGCCTGTTGCTTACTATAGCTCAAGTAACCCAGTAGGTTGGTTTGAGAGGATTGCACCACAAATCCATAATGTTTGCTATCCTGGAGCTTTTCAGGTAGGCTATCCAGTCCTCCTTGACTAAAGATTCCATCATTTTGTCCACATTGGAGGGGAGAATGACAGGTCTGTTGTTACTGAGCTCCTTCCTGTCTTCTCCCTTATGGAATTGGCCCCCCTCAGCCATTTTCCAATCAAAACAGACATTACCAGTCTGAAGTTAGCTGTTATAGTGCTGCCAGCCCCTTCTGAGTTCTATCAGCAGTGAATTGAATATCTCTGATTGAAGCTTTGATTCCATTCTCTGATAAGAGTTCATCTGCTTTCTGTGTAAATACAAAGCAGTAGTCGAGTTGAACTAATGGCCTCTGTCAATCCTCTTCTCTCACCTCCCCATAAACTAATATCCTCACAGTCCCTCCCTCTACCTTCTGTTTTTTCTTTGATTTAAGGGAAGAAAGTTTTTTCTCCAACTTTCACCCTTTCCACAATTCGCAGTTTGGTGGCAGATTTGGCATCTCTGACCAGCTTCTTTGCCTCCTTCAATGTGCTGTGATATATCTCCTAGGATTCTAGGATTCATCATCCTTACTGCCTCTTTTACCTCTTTAGAGAACCATAGGAGCTTCTTGTGCTTGTTACACTTGGTGACAGTTTTTATTCAAGTCTTGGTTGCAACAAGAACTAACTTCTAAATAACTTCCCATTGTTTTTCTACACTTCCTTCTAAAGCTCCACCCTTTAACTTGCTCATAACTATATCTATCACCCTTCCACAGTCTGCTCTCCTGACGTCAACTACTATAGTTCTGGAAGGAGGTGTGCTGCTATACAGTTCCAGTTTGAGCCTCAGGGTGTTGTGGTCACTGAACCCCAGTGGATCTCTGATTGCCATGTGGCTGATCCTTTTTGTATTGGTCAGGATCACATCCAAAATGGAAGACTGTGTTGTGGGTTCCTTTATCAGCTGGACCAACAGTCACAACTGCATGCTGTCAGGTGGAGCGTGGTTTCTAACACTGTGAGCAGCAGGGGTCTCCGCAGTCCATGTCTGGCATACTGAGATTCCTTATCACCACCATATCCCCTTTAGGTACACTGCAAGCCCATTCTTCCCCTAGTTCCCCATCATCCTCATAACCCTTATTTGGAGGTCTGTAAACCACCTCTACCCTCATGAACTTACCAGATGGAGTAGTACTTTTTATCCAGAGGGATGCTGTCCCAGCACTGGTCCTCCTAACTGATCCTCCTTCAGTGAGCTTTATGTTATCTATCACATAAAGAGCCACGCCTCCTGCTTTGCCTATCTCCCTGTCCTTTCTGAACATAATGTACCCTAGTATCACCACATTCTAGTCAATTGTTTTCTGACACCCAGGTTTCTGTGAAGACAATCTTATCTATTTCAGCATCAGTTACCAGGGACTGTACTTTACTAACCTTATTCTCCAAGCTCCTGGCATTTAAGCAAACCACCCTCTATCCACCATTCTTTCATTTTGTCTGACCTTTACTGGCTGACCTGCCCCTCTGAGGTCCTGAATGTCAGTCCTCTAGAGCTCCCACCTGGTGCTGGATGGCATAATGATGATGTTCCTGATGGTGCCCTCTTCACATCCCCTGTCTGTGAGGCAACCTTGGCTGGGAAATCTGTGCTAGCTTCAGGATGTAATGCAGTCCCAGCCTCAGATCCTCCCTACTCAGTTTAAGTGTCAAATTTCAGACCAAGGGAACTGCTCCTCTGCCACATCAGATCAAGTATATCCATCTTGAAAAGGCCCTGTCCCAGAAGTTACCCCAGTCACCCATGAACTGGTAACCTTCCTCCACACACCACACTTTCAGTCACACATTAACTACTGTAACACCTCTGGATGGGCCTTGCGGTCCTTATCTGCTGTCAACTTCTATGTTTCTATGTTTCTAAAGAGGAGGTGCCCAGTCAGAGCCTAGCTCCTAGCCACTGAAAGTTGTTCTTCATATCCTCCAGTGGCTCATTTGCCAGATCAGTGGTACCTAGATATAACAGCATTCCAGCCTCTCCACCTACATCCTGCAGAATCTTTCCTAATCTTCTCTTTGTCATGGTAGGTGGACACCCCTAGTAGGCACTTGGTGATCCCTGCCTTCACATCCTTCTCCACTCTCCTTAGCATAGTGTTCCTAACAATGATGATGTTTTTCTCTGACTTCTTAACCTACCTGATGTCTGGGGACTTTCTAACCTTGTTTCTAATTTGGGAAGCATTGCTGGATTGTTCCCCTACCCCAACCTGCTCTGGCTCCATCATGGAAGTCAACAGGGGCACAAACCAATTTGCAGCTGGAGTTAAATGTACCAGTGTTGTTCCACTGCTACTGTGACAAGGTACCTTTGTAAATGCGCCGATGGCTCAAAGGTTTTCCAAACTGCTGTTTAAATAAAATAAAAATAAAAAAAGCCTTATCACCCTTCTGCCCACCGACCAGGTTCCAAACCCCAGAGCCTGTGGGCCTTTTGGGGAAAGAACTTTCTGGTACTTGTTGTGGTGCCAGTTCACCTGAAGTTGCAAAAGATCTATCCCATCCAGTACTGCTACCAGCTGCACCTGGAGTTCCAATACCCTAATACAAATTGGACAGAGACCCAGTCCCATGAACATAGCCCAGCAAGCTATCTCATGTCTAAATCCACTCTTCATTGTCCTTGTTTTGTCTTGCATTAGTAAGAAAATAGTATCACTATTTAGATATTGCCCTGCTTGAACAAATATATGGTGCTTTACTTCAGATAGGCATTTAATGATAGAAGCCTGCTAGCAACACAATTTTAACAAAAGGCCCTCTTGTGACTTTATTCTGAATACAGAGTATGATAGAGGCCTGCCAGGACACAAATTTAACACCAAGCCTACTAGTGACCATACCTCAGACAGAGATTTGCAACAGAAGTCTTCTAGCTCACAAATTAAATATTATTCCCCCGTAACCTCATCCCTGATAGAAATTATGTTGGAGGCCTGCTAGCACACATATTTAACAATAGGCCCATCTGTAACTGTACCCCTGTTTGAGTGCAACTGTATGAGCTTTAATAAGACTTACCAGAGATGCAGTTGCAGTACCACCTGGACCTTAGCTTTGGAGTCCACTGCAGAACTGTGGACTACCTGAGGAAGCCCCTTCTGAAGTCATCCTGTCACTCCTGTGGTCCTCCAGCTGCTCCTGTGGTTTGCAAGAGCCTGAGGTCACCTGGAGATCTGGGTAAGAAATACCTGTTCAGGTTCAAAGACCACTCCCCTTTAGCTACCTCAGATGCAAAGTGGAAGTGGGGGAACTTTAAAATAGAATCAAAATGGATCGAGGAAAAAACAACTGATACTGCTTTCTCACTTCACAGGTCCCGCCCTTTTAGTTGCCTCACATGCAAAGTAGAAGGGGGAAGTATTAGTTGGCCCTACCCCTCTGCTCTCCCTAATCTACTGGAATCAAAATGGATCTAGGAAAAAAAACAACACCACTTTCTCAGTTCACAGGTCCCTCCACCTCAGATTTCTGAGGTACAAATAAGAGGACAGAAGGGGGGGTTAGCTGGCTTTACTGTTCAGTCCTTCTTAATGACTTTTGAAGATCTCAGAAAGGAGATCTGTGCACCTGTTTTAAGTATAACTTGCCTATGGGCAAGGAGATGGCACCATATTTACTGCCATTGATCTCGGTAATCAAGATACTGGTAGAACACAGAATAGCTGTACAACAGAACACCCTTCATTTCTAGAAGTCAGAAGTGGCTATAAAATACCAGAGCCATACGTTAAGTGAATTCTCTGGGTTTTGTGGAGTGGGGCAAAAGGATTTTTCAAGTGGGTCACTCCTGGCCTACATTCGTTAGATGATTAGAAAAGAATTTCCTTTTCTTCTTTGCTCTTCCATTAAAGCATACTTCAATAATCTTTTAAGTTAAAAGAAAAATAATATCAATTTTCAGACCTCTCTAGCAAACAGAGACTGTTGTCATGGTGGCCATCTTGATCTCTATATAGAGACCATTATTAAAATGGATATGGGGTTCAAGGTAACATAACAATTCAGTTTAACTATTCACTAAACCCTAAGGGCTTTATTTTAAAATGTCCCTTAGATGAATGCAATCTGAGTCAAACAACCACTTTGCATCACATCTCGGTGCACCAAATACTGTGCACCATATTTTGCAAGAAAAGCTTTCTCTGTGAAAAAAGCCCCCAGACTGACACAAAAGGTCCACTGCATCAACAAATGACACATGGGACAAGAATGATGCAAACTACACCAAACATTGGTGCAAGTTGAGTCACAAAAATGGTGCAAGCTGAGTCAAACAAATGACTCAATGAATGAAAATGATGCAATTGAGTCAAAAAAATGGTGCAAGCTGAGTTGAAAAATGGTGTAAGCTGAGTCAAAAATGACACAAAGTATGAGAATGATGCAAGCTAAGTCAAAAATTGCAGCTAATGAAATGGCCCAGACAAAGCCCCCAAAATCTTCTAAACTCGTCCTGCAGGGGAATACTGGCCCTTAAAAATAGTATAGTCAGGTCTGATCACCTGCTGTGGACCTCTTTATATGCTCCAGTGTCCCTTTGACCAGCTCTGGCTGGTCTAACAGAGGCATGCATCTTAGGCACAAGTACAGGAATCACATTCCTTGAAAATCCAAAATAAGGGGATGGTGCATCATTTCAGTGATGCGACCATCCCTTCTGACATGCCACAGGCATTTTTTTGGTGCAAGCATGGCACAAGCCAGACTGTCGCATGCAGACCTGATTTTGACACAAGCACCATTTGAAAATTAGAATCCTGCTCCTTCGTCAGTTGTTTCTGATGCAAGCACCCTGCTCCATTCTCTGGCCTTTGAAAATCCTACCCCAAATCTCTACAAAACTTTAGTGAGACTTTGTTTCACTTAAAAGAACACTGTGAGCTTTTAATTTATTTTTTTAGCCCCATAAAAAAACAATGCCTGCAGCCATTTGTGTCATTAGCCTTCACATATACAGTGCTTGCTAAACTGAAAATGAGTATTTATCAAAGTTTTGATAATATTTTTTTTTACATTTACCCAGCACAAAGAGAGTGGAGCAATACATTAATTTATTTTGAAAATGTTTTACCAGGAAAGACAACATGAGGTGTAAACAGCTAATTTCCAGAAGTGCCGGGGGGCGGGGTGGACAAGAGTTGGGAGAACAAGCAAACATAAATAGAATAATACATACCTATTTGCGTATTACTATGATAGTATGAGAGTTTTGGGACTTGGAACTCGAGAGTGAAGCCTAGAGGTTCCCAAAGTCCCCAAAACCTTGAGATGAGATTACTGCCTGGCAATACACACTTAGCTATTTATTTTTTTTAATATATGGATCCAGTTTCTTTTGTAAGGGGCGGTCGGCTGCTGTAGGAAGACTCTGTTCTGGCCGACCGCCGCACTGTCTCGCTCCTCTCACCTACTGCACTGTCTTGCTCTTCTAACTTGTCCCACAGCCAGGCACTGACTCCTCCATCAAGGGCAAAAGCTTTTATTTGGTAGGCAGACTTACCTTTTCTTTCTTTTTTCCCCCCAGAATGCAGTATCAACTGGATAGTTCCATTTTCCATAATAATTAAAATAAAAAAAAGAAATATCTCAGTTGTGATTTTGTCTCACTAAGCGAGAGATGGCCGCCATGTTATTCAAAATGTTCCGCCTGCTCAGAAAGAGAAAGTGGCCAATCATGAGCCACATTTTCAGATGATAGTGTCTGATTGACACTGGCAACATAGCGTGCTGCGGGTGCGCTTGCACTTGCACTGTTCCATTTTTATGATACTATTGTTCAGAGCTCCGAATGATACTATTCGGACTCAGAACGATAGTATTATCAGCTGCCAAGTATGGTATTATCACTTCAGGGACGGTGCTATTATGAGGATTTCTTTGTATGCTTTTCAACCATATTATTTCAACAATCCATATATTAAATAGCAATACAAGTACACTTACTAAAATAAAACAGTGTAGTATAATTACAGAGCAGAAATAACCCAGATCAACCAGACAGGATAAACAAAACCATATTTGGATATAGCATACATTGCAACAACCCAAGAGCAGGTGATCCAGTAGGGTAAAGGTTAGAGGACGGATAACACATTTGAAATGATAGACGTAGTAGGCTGAGCATAAGATTAGAAATGTTATTGTATACCCAAGGGAGGGCAGTTATAAGACAAGTGGGGAAGTGGACAGGCAAGGGGTAGAGGGTGGGAGATAAAAGAGGGAGAGTGAGGGACTGCCAAACTCGATATCCATTCAGGTTGCTGAGAACCCTGCAAGGGGGTTAGGACCAGGCAGAAAGGGAGGGGAGAAAAACAAAGTGGGGTGGTAGAGAAGAGATGGGCAAGGGAACAGGAAGGGAGGAAAGGGATAAGGAAGAAGGGAGGTGGGCGGGTGATGGATTTGAAAGTGGGAGGAAAGAGAAAGGGGAAAAAGAGAAAGAGAGAGACAATCTATACTCCTTCAGGATGCAGAGAACCCTACAAGGTGGTCAGGATTAGAATGTGGGAGGAGAGGAAGAGGGGTAGAAGAGAGGGAGACAAAATCTATACCCATGCAGGATGGCAGAAAATCCTGCAAGGGGGACAGGACCAGGCAAAAAAAGGAGGGGAGAGAAGGGGGGGCAAGGAGGAGAAGTAGAGTTTGGTGGGTGGCCAGAGGGGATAAGAGGGATAAGGAAAAGGGAGACAGGAGAAAATAGGGATACACCAGGAATGGAAAAAGGGGAGATCATCAGTAGGGGGAAAGAGGGAATTGTGGGGGAGAAGGAGAGCAATAGAGTGTTGAAGTAGCACAGTAGGTTGTGGATGGTAGAAGAGTGTTGAAATGGCATGGTAGGTTGTGGTAGGGGGTTGGAGGTGAGGTATAACAGGAGGTAGCAGGTGAGGAAGTGATCAGAGGAAGGGTTCGGTTAGAAGACAGGAGGTAAGTCAGGGATACTAACATACTAACATACTAAAATGCCAGCAGAATAGGCCTAACGGTCTTTCGTGTCTGCTCGTTTGGTCAGCCCCCACCCTGAGTGCTGACCTTGCTGTCCCCCTCGCCTTCTCTGGCTTCTCCCTTCCCAGTTCCGGATATTCTTGCTGCATTGGATTTTGCTTCCTGAACCCTTCCCCTGTACCTGTCCCACCCCCTCTTGAACCCCTCCACTGTCTCTGCCTCCACCAGCCCCCTAGGTAGTGCATTCCATGGCTCCACCACTCTCTCAGTGAAGTAGCACCTCCTCCTTTCTCCCCTGAGTCTTCCCCCCTCCAGCTTCCACCCATGCCCTCTAGTGGCCCCTCCTCCTTCCTTCGAAGCACCCTGACTGTTCTTCCCCTATTTACCCTCTTCATGTACCTGAAGACCTCTATCATGTCCCCCTGGTCCCTTCTCTCTTCCAATGTGTACATGTTTAGCTCTTCGAGCCTCTCCTCATAGGTCCTGTCCCCCAAGCCCCAAATCATTTTGGTTGCCCTCCTCTGGACCCTCTCCAGGAGGTTAATGTCACTCTTTAAGTGTGGCCTCCAAAACTGCATGCAGTACCCAGGTGCGGCCTCACCAAGCAGTTATACAGAGGAGTATCACTTCTCTCCTTCTGAGGTGATCCCCAGCGATGCATCCCAGCATCCTGTTGGCCTTGGCTGCTGCCCTCCTACAAGTCTCAGAGTTGTTCATCTTGACATCCACCACCACCCCCAGGTCCCTCTCAGCCATTGAGACTTGTAGTATTCCCCCAGGGTGTCACACTTGGCCTGGGTTTCTGGCCCCAGGTGGAGTACCTTGCATTTCCTGCATTGAACCTCAGCTTCCACTTTCTAGACCATCTTTCCAGAGCCTCCAGGTCCTGCAGGCCACCCTCCCTCCTCCCCATCCACCACCGCCCCCAGTTTCGAGTCATCTGCAAAGAGACTCCTCTCACTCCTGATTCCTGTCCTTATGTCAGATACGTAGGCATTGAACAGAAGGGGCCCAAGGACTGATCCCTGTGGGACCCCACTAATGACCCTCCTTGGGGATGAGACTATCCCACTAACTACGGCCTCTGGGTCCGGGTCCTGAGCCAATTGCTCATCCATCTGATCATCTGGTTTCCCACCCCATTTCTCCTAGCTTATCCAACAGGCCCACATGAGGAACAGAGTCAAATGCCTTGCTGAAGTCTAGAAAGAGGACATCCACTGGTCTACCAGGTCCAAGGCACTTGTCACCCAGTCATAGAACTCCACCAGGTTTGTCTGACACAATTTCCCGGATGAATCCATGCTGTCTATCGTCCAGGCACCCTGACTTATCCAGGTCCCCCTAGCCTCTCCTTGACAATGCCCTCCATCACCTTGCCCACCATCGATGTCAGGCTGACAGGCCTGTAGTTCCCTGCCAGCTCCTTGATCCCCTTGTGGATAGACACTACATGCGCCACCTTCCAGTCTTGGGGCACCCACCCTGTCCTCAGAGAGATGGTGAAAGCTCTGCCAGGGTTTCTAGGACATCTGCAAGTTCCTTCAGCACTCTAGGATGTAATTTATCTGGCCCGTGCTTTCTCCATCTTAAGGGAGCTGAGGGCTTCCCCTCTCTCTGCTGTGATTTCCACTCTGGTACCTCATCTCCTGCTTAGCCGCCCCCACCTGCCAGTGATGCCCCTCCCAGACCTGCCGATCGGTAAGGGTCCCCTCCTCATTATCTCTGTCTCCTCCATGTATGATGCAGCATCCCCATTTTCCCTGGTGAAAACTGAGGTGAAGTACTCATTTAGTACCTCAGCCTGCTCCCCGGGACTTGTGCCCATCTCTCCCTGATTTAATCCTGCTAATCTGCCCCTTCACCGCTCGTCTTTCCCAATGTATCTAAAGAACCCTTTTTCCTCTCCTAATTTCCTGGCCAGGTTCTGCTCCTTCCTGCCTTAGCCGCCCTCACCACTCTAGTGGCCCTTCTAGCCATCAGCTCGTACTCCCCTCGATCCCTTTCACTCCTTGAGCACTTGAATTTCTTATAGGCTGCTTTCTTTCCCCTCACCACCTCCTGGACCTCCCTGGTCCACCAACAGGGTTTTTGGGCCCTACCGCATTTTCGTCTTACTCTTGCACAGGTGCTGGTAGCATCCTGCACCCCTCTCCTGATGATTTCCCACCTACTATCAGCGTCCATGTCTGACCCAATCCCATCCAAATGCTCCTTAAGGATCCTTCCCATTTCCTTAAAATCCACCCCTGAAGTCAGTTACTTCCGTCTTTGTGCAGCCTTCTACCCCTCCTAGGTCCAGGCAGAACCAGACCGTGGCATGGTCACTCCCCACCAATGGGTCCCTTACCTCCAGGCCCCCAATCTGGTCACTGTCTGCCAGGACCACATCCAGTACCCGTGCCTCCCTGGTCAGTTCCCTCACCTGCTGAGTTAGGAACGCGTCTTGAAAGACATCCAACAACCTCTGTTCCCTGGTCACAGAGGATGTCATAGTCTCCCAGTCTGTTCCTGGCATGTTTAAGTCCCCTAACACCACCACCTTTCCTCCTCCCAGTCTGCAGTGTCTCCTAACATCTGCCACCAGACTGTCCTCCAGCTCCTCCACCAGGGCAGGGGTCTATACACCACTCCTATTTTTACCTCTTTGCCCCTTGTTATCAAGGTGACCCAAATCACCTCCACGGTTCCCTCCGCCTCCTCTACTCCCCTATGCCAATGCAGTTTTGACTATCATTGCTACCCTGCCTCCCTTCCTCCCCGTCCTTCCTGAACATAGTGTAACCCTCCAGGTTCAGGTCCCAGTCATGTCTTGCAGTGGCCCAAGTCTCAGTGACCGCTGCCACATCCACTGCTCCCTCAGTTAACATCACCTGGAGCTCAGGCATTTTATTGCCCAAGCTCCTGGCATTTAGCAGGACTACCTTCCACCCTTTCCTACAGTTCCATTTCCCTGCTCGTGTTCCCATGGGGATTCTGTTTTCTCCTGGTCTGCACTCTTGCCAGTTGGCCTTTTCTCCAATCCTCCTGGTCCCCAGGGGTGGAGACAGAGTCCCTCCTTTATCGGCACCCCTTGACAGCCTTTTCTCCCATCCCACCCCTTCACAAGTTTAAACCCCACTTTTCACCAATGAACTCTCTATTTTCAACTTAAGGATTCCTCCTCCAAATTGAGATGTAGTCTATCTCTAGCATACAGGCCTTATCCTCCCAGGTCTCCCCAATCCCCCATCAACCCATACCCTCTGGCATCACACCACCCCTGAGCCACTGGTTTATCTCCTCATTTTTCTTTTGTGTTCCCACTAGCCCTTGGCACTGGCAGGATTTCTGAGAAGGAAACTGTGCATCCTATGTCATGACAGACCCTTGGCGAGTCCCTGAATCTTGCCTGTATCTCTAGCTCGCTGTTTCCTCAATGTCATTTGTACCCAGGTGGACCAGTATGTCTGGGAACCCCACAGTCCTTTGCCAGCTGATATACCTGTTAGCCCTGTGCACCGTTAGTCCAGAGAAGCATCTTGTTCTAACTGGCCAGGCTTCCTCCCTATCCCATTTGATACCCCTGATCATAGAATCCCCAGCAGGAGCACTCTGACCACCTTTCCTCCATTCCCCTTCCATGTCCTCATCCTTTCTAATGGCCCCTTCACCCAGCTGGCACCTTGTTCCTCCCTCTATCTTGGTGCCACATGCCACCCCCTCCTTATTTACCATGGCCACTCCCTCCCCTCCAATCCTATGCCTCTCCTCCTCCTGAGTATCCTTCTGTACCTTGCTAATTCCCCCCTCACTGCTCGCAACTGGTCCTTCTCCCCCATCCGCTAAACTAGCCTGACTCATCCTCCCTTCCTTCCTGTCTCCATTTAGTTCCTCCTTGCTCGTCATGCTCCCCTGGCCTAAACCCTCAGCTCCCTTTACTGAATCCTCCTTGTACTTCTGGTCCTTCTCCTTACCTTACTAACTGGTCCTTCTCCTGCGCTTTCCTCCTCTTCCCCTGCCCTCCTGCTCTGATTCACTGCTCCCCATTCTCCTGCATTCCAGGTCCCCCTGTTCTTCCTGCTATCTGGCCCCTGCCTCCTGCCTCCTACTCCTCACACCTTTCCATCTCTAACCCTCTGTCATGGCTACATCACCCCCCATCCTTGAGCAGAAGAAGAGAATTGAAGCAGTTACTGAGTATAAGGTCTGATCCACCTCCCCGCCTTGCCTCTTCTGTCCAGCTCCTGGCCATCTGCCTACTTCCTGAGAATGTTGTCCTCCGTCCCCTTTGTGAGGGTCCCAGTTACCTGCCTGCTTCCTTGGTAGTGTCCTTTGACCACCTCTGCCAGCTCCCTATGTGACCCCGAGTATTCTCCTGCACTCCTTTCCCTATACCCCCACCCCAGTGCCTGGTGCAAACCCTGTGAGATTTCGCCCCTCCCCAACCATACCACCCCTTCCCCCAGCTTTCCTCATCCCCGCAACCTCCTCCCTAAGCTGTACTAGCTGGTAGCACTGGGCAACCACCAAACTTCCAAGCCCAGTCCAGTATCATGGCTGCTCACACTCTGTGCACCCCACCACCCTCCCAAAGATGCCGGCCCTAATGATGTGTGGTTCCATCCCCTTCCAAATAGGTTTCCTTGGGTGAGCCACCAGGTTCCCCCCCTAGTCCAAGATACCCCTACTGCCTAATCCGGTCACCCACTAATCTTCGAGACAGTCCCACTGTACACCAGTAACTCTGTTACTAGGTGCAGTACAACACATTAAACTTATAAGGGAAATGAACAACTCCCTAAGCTCCTCTCTCCCAGCCTTTAAATCCAACCCCAGTGGCTAGAACTACATGAGCTGCACCAGCAGCCTTTTCCTCCAATTGCAGGGCAGGTGTTCCCATAAATTTGCAGACTTCTGGGAGGGAGGGTGGGGAGGGTGGGTCTTGGGCAGACACCTGACAAGAGAGAGGTATCAGCCCTGTGTCTCCCTCCAAGCCCTGCAGCTAAAGAACCAGGCCCAAGCAAATCCCACCAAATAGGTTTTAAATCAGAAGAAATAGGCCTCTACCAGCGCAGCCTGTTACACAGTGAAACATCCACAAAAAGAGCCCCACTTACAGCCACCAAATCAGTTTACAAACATCCAGCATCCCCCAAAACAATACTCTGCTAGCCCCTTAGAAGTAAGAAAGAAAAGAACTAACCTACCAAGTAAAATCCACAAGAACCACAGAAGAGACAATACCCTGCTAGCCCCTTAGAAGTAAGAAAGAAAAGAACTAACCTACCAAGTAAAATCCACAAGAACCACAGAAGAGAAGTAAGGGAAAGTGTGAAAGGGTTGGAAGGGTGGTGAAGGCAGGCTAAGAACAAGTACAGTTAGGAGAACAGAAGTAAAATAGGGCTGAAGAATAATGTGCCAGGGTGTGGAGTGTTGAAAGGGAGGGGCTAAGAATGAGTACAATTAGGGGAATAGATATTGTGAAGGGCTAAGGAAACTGAAGATGGGGAAGAGGAAAGTCTGATAGGAGGGGGCAGTGAGTTCCAAAGTTTGGGAAGTGGTAGGAGAAATCCTTCTGTCCTATAGCATCAGAACGATGAGAAACAGCTAGAGTGTGTGCGTCAGTAGATCTGAGAGGGTGGGAGGAGGGAGGTGGAGCAGAAAGTAAGGAGGAGAGGTAAGAGGGAAAAGTCCCAAATCAGAATTTAGAAGTGAACTTGGCACAGTGAGAAAGATGCCTAAACTCAATAGAGGGGAAAGCTAGAGAATGATACAAGGTACAGTGATGTGTGCTCGTGGGGGAGTCAAGAGCAAAGTGACAGAAAGCATTGAAGAGAGTATCCAACCTGGTAAGGGGTGAGTTAGGAGCAGCACTGTAGACTATGTTGCAATAGTCAAAAATAGGGAGAATCATTTTCTGAACAAGAACTCGCCTAACTGATAGTGGTAAAAAGTATGGTTCCTGTAAAGGGAGTCAAGCATGGGGCGCAGTTTTTTCAGGATGGCATTGATATGTACAAAAAAGTTAAGGTGTTGGTCAAGCCAGACACCCAGGTATTTGAAAGAGGTGGTGTCCTCTAGTGTTGTCACATTAATGGTGTGGAAGCAGGGAAGGAAGGGCAGCCTAGAAATTCTCTGCCTAGTGCTAAAGGTCCTGGAGACTGTTTTCTTGGTGTTGAGGAAGAGTTGATGTGAGCTTATCCAGCACTGAACATTATTGAAGTCAAGCTGTAGCCTGGAAGTCACATTTGAGGGAGATTGGCCAGAGGTGAACAAGACCGTGTTGTCAGCATACATATGGATGGAGGATGAGGAGCATACTGATGGTAGGACATTTAGAAAAATTGAGAATAAGAGTGGGCCAAGTACGGAGCCTTGAGGCACACCAGTAGAGATGGGTAGTGGAGGAGATGTAGAGGCAGCTATTTTAACAAATTGATTTCGACCTTCCAGGTAGGCTCTGAACTGGTTGCAGGCAGACAGAGACAAGCCAGCTGATGAGAGATTTTCGAGGAGGAGGAAGTGGGAGACTGTGTTGAATGCCTTAGCGAGGTCTACAAAGATAGCAGAAGTGATGTGACCTTTAACCATGGCTGAATGGATAGAGTCAGTAAGTCTAAGTAGGGAAGTGGTTGTGGAGTGATTCTTCCAAAAACCAGACTGGAAGGGAGTGAAAAAAAGAGGAGTCATCAAGAAAGGAGGAGAGTTGGGAGAGAAAAAGGTGTTCCTGAAGTTTAGCCAGTGTGGGTAGAAGCATGATGGGGTGGTAATTCCCAGAATATGAGCGATCACCTCCTTCTGGTATGGGGAGAACTGTAGCATGTTTCGAGGCCTCAGAGATAGTTGCAGTGTGTAAAGACAGGTTGAGGAGAGCAGTGAGAGGGAGGGAAATAGTAGCATAGAAATACAGCAGCTTAGAGTCAAGGCCATCAGGGGAGCTGCCCTTAGCTGGTTTGATAGAGAGTAGTGCCTTTAAGGTGTTGTTGGGACAGGTGTGTGAAATGGCAAAACTCTCCGCTAATTGGTGGTGTTGGGAGGAATAGTGAGGGAGGGAAGAGGTAGTAGGGTGGTGTGTGAGGGAGGCTAACAGGGTGGAAGTGCAGAAAGTAAAGTAGGAATTGAATTCTGCTGCTACTGTAGGATGGTTGGCAATGAGTTGGTTGTTTATTTTGAGCAGCAGAGATGGGGGTTTAGTTTGGGGAGAGGAAAGTGAGTGAACTACTTTCTAAAACTTTGATGGATTGTTTATGTTAATATTAAAGGTGGACCAGAAATATTCCACTTTGGCCAGGCAGATGGCTTTGGTACAGGCATTTTGGAGTGTCCGGTAGATAGCATAGTCATGAGGGAGTTTGGAGGATTTGGGGGTTTTCCATGCTTCATAATGGGCTTGCTGCTTGCTTGCAGTACATGTGGCCTACCTGGATTTCAGTAAGGCCTTGACACTGTCTAACACAGTAGACTGGTGAGCAAGCTGGGCAATGAAGAAGTGGGTCCAAAAGTAGTAAAATGGGTAAGAAGTTGGCTAAGCAATAGGATTTAGAGGGTGGCAGTAAATGGGGTCCACTCTGGAGAAGGCAAAGTGACCATGGGGGAGCCACAGGGGTCACTATTTGGCGCAGTCATTTTCAATGTCTTTATTAGTGACATTGCAGAAGAGCTGGCAAGGAAAGTATGCCTGTTTATGGATGACACAGAAATCTCCAACAGAGTGGACACACCATAGAGGGTGGAAAGAATGAGGGACGATCTGAAAAAAATAGGAAAAAATGGTCAAGGGAACGGCAGCTGGGTTTCAACGCCAAAAAGTGCAAAATCATGCACTTTGGCACAGAAACTCTGGGGCATTGTACCAATTGAATGAGGAGGTGTTAGCAACCAAAAAACTGGAAAGGAACCTAGGAGTACTCATTTTTAATGATCTGAAGGTAGCCAAGCAGTGTGATATGGCAGTAGGGATGGCTAGCAGGATGCTCGGATGCATAGGGAGGGGCATAACCTGCAGAAAGAGGTCAGTAGTACTACTTCTGTATAAATCACTGATAAGACCACACCTCAAGTACTGTGTCCAGTTCTACGGGGCCCCATATCCAGAAAGACACAGATAGGGTGGAGGAGGTACAAAGGAAGGCTACAAAAATGGTGCAGGGCCTGCATCACAAACACTATAAGGAAAGACTCAAGGAACTAAATATGTACTCGCTAGAGGAAATGAGGGAAAGGGGGATATAATAGAAATGTTCAAATACCTCACAGGTATTAATAAGGTATAGGAAGGTAGCATTTTCTGTAGAAAAAGGTGCTCCAGGATAAGGGTCACACTATGAAGCTGGGGGGGGGGCTCAGAGGAGATGTGAGGAAATACTTCTTCACGGAGAGCTTGGCGGATGCCTGGAACAGCCTCCCAGCAGAGGTGGTGGGTGTTAAAATAGTAACAGAATTCAAGAATGTATGGATAGACACAAGGGACCTTAAAAGTAAGGCAAGGAGGAGAAGATCAGAGATCAAGTAGGGTCCCAGGCTCTCCTCAATCACATCCTGCATGGGGTCAATGAAAAGTGGAGCAAATGTCTTTATAAAGTCTATAGGAAATCCTTCTCTCAGGGCTTTGCCCCCACTGAATTTTCTGTATTTCACCAAGAAGTTCCTCCTGGATAAGGGCTGATCAAGAGACCATGACATCCCACAGGAGATGAGAGAGATCCCAGCATTTGGAAAAAGGAATGGAGTTGTTCTGCAAAGGGAGAAACCTCAGTAGTATATAATTGTTGATAAAAACACAGGCCTTTGCTATGCCCTGTTTGTCTGCTACCAGGCTCCCTTCAGCACTTCTTACTTTTGTGATCACTCTTTCCCTCTACCTTCTTTTTTAATTGCCATGCCAAGAACTTGTCTCCTCTGTCACCCTCTAAAGAGGAGCCCACCTGCTGTAGCAGAAGTACCCTTTTCAGTTGTGTACTAAGGGTATAAAGCTTCCATTTAAGCTTTTTCAATAGAGTATGCAGAGCCTGAGTGGGCAATAGCATACTGTATGTGCCCTCTTACAGGCCTGCACCTTGATCTCTGATCTCCTGAACTCTGTCCCATTTACTTTCTTCTCAATGGAAGCATATGATATGATCTTCCCCTGAATGAAAGTTTCCTGCCGGGTCAAGTGTGATGTCTCAGACATAAAATTAAGGGTTAGGAACTCCTGTATGGCTGAGGTTATCTGTTGTTTATATGCCTCATCTTGCAAGGAGTGGGGTCAAGGCACCACAATTGCATTGTCATTGGCTCTGAGACCAAAGTTAATCCCATCATTAGAGGAGAGTGGTCTGAGACCAATACTGATGCACAATCCACCTTAAACATTTAGGGTCCTTGAATAAGAGATCCAGAGCCTATCCAGGTGAGCATAAGATTGGTGGGAGTGAGAAAATTAACTATAGTTCCTACCAGAAGGGTTACAGTGCCTCCAAATATCTATGAGGGAATACATAGTTTCCACTTCTCCCAAATGTAGCATTATGAGATGTGGGGACTGGTGCTATATTGTATCTCACTAGAATGGTGTCACTAATGCAATTGAAGTCCCCACTGAGGATTCAGGGACATTAAAACTGTGCCATGTCCAACAGCAGCCTCTGAAAGAAACTAGGGTCTTCAATACTGAGGCCATAAATTGAGCCCACTGAAATGTAATTCCCACTCTGGAGCTCCAGCTGTGTCAGTGCATACCACCTACCAGGGTCAGTGAAGGTTCTGAACACCTTGCCTTCAAATCCTCGTGGGATCCATATCGCTGTATCCTTCACTTTGGAACTGTAACACGAGGACACCAGGTCCCACCCCAGTCACTACTGGTTCTTTCAAAATCTTTCATTCTTGTATGAGTTTCTTGGAGGAATACTGTTGTAGATTTCTGCCTCCAGAGTCTTCTCTGTACCCTCTTACATTTTCAAGCCATTTATGTTCCAGACAGTGATATTGATCTGCTTATCCATAATAAATGTAATTTCAAATGAGGATCTCACACCATGTGCAGCTCCTTACAACAAGCTGATTCTTGCTTTTGTTATTTGTACTGTAGGTCTAAAACCATGGCTTCTAACTAATAGTGTGAAACTCTGAATCTTGTCCCAATTTTTAGCCTCCCCCACCATGGTTTTCCCATTCCTAATCCCCAACACCCCCCTCAACAGTTGCAACACCATTAATAACTGGGACTTCCCTAAGTAACCCTGGATATCTGCAAATACGCCTATAACTGGTATTGTTCCCAAGAAACATTGAAAATTAAAAACATAACACGACAGCAATTGTCTTGCCTCCTCACCAGCCGAGTTTCTCCCTTGCTGGCCAGAAACCTATCTATTTATGACAGTTAGTAATGGGCATATGTTAGCAGGTAAGTAGTTACCCTAAAATACTTTACACTGCTGAAAACAGAAACTGAACCATATTCTTGGTTAGGGTGAGAGGGCCACAGCAAAGCTGATGCCCTTCCCCAACACTATGTACTTTCAACAACATGTAAAGGCATATGGAATGTGGATATTCTTAAAAGCACAAACAAACAAGCTTAAACAGGTCTGTGAGCAAGTGATTGGTCCAAAGCACATCACACTGTATTTAATCTTAGAACAAGGGCTTTCCCCAGGGTATAGTAGGATAAGGCCCCAGGTCTGTTTTGTTGTCCTTCATAGTGTGTGTCTTCTGGATGCCATCTCATCTGAAGGAACTGTAAATGTGTTTTGCTTGGTACTCAGTTTTCTCTTGTTTTATTTATTTCCCAGGCTGACAAACACAGACCCTTACCTTATAGTGTGTCTAAGAGTACTTAGGTAGATTGTGGCTGGTGGAGACACTGAGAAAGCTGATTGCTGTTTTTCTGCATAAATATCTTTCTGCATTACAGCAATGGGAGTGCCATAGAGGCTAGCACTACACAGGGGAACAAAGGATATTTCCCTCAGTGACATGTGTTTCAGTCAGTCAATAGGTGCGCTGCATAGAGATGCCAAATACAAACAAAAGGACTGTTGTCCTTAAATACTACTGAATGGATTACTTATTTACAGTGCAGCAGAAGTGGGGATGGAGAGCAAGCTGACAGCAGATCTCACTCACTCACTCACTTACAATTTGCATAGAAACAGAGGTCTGAATGACACTCCCCTCTCCACTGAACTTATGGTTCACCGCTGCTATCTTGCCATCATAGGGGTCTCTAGTAGAAACTCATCGAATGCCCAGACTGAAAGGGAAGACACTAACAAAACAACTCACCTTCTTTTCAGACTCATTGGTCGAACAATACTGCTGCTAGCTGGTCACCCAAGCTGCTCCCCATACTAGGAAAGGGTACCCCATCAAGTGAGCACTACTAAATTAGTGCCGCACTATATGGTGCTAGTCTGGTAAGTGCTCACATGGACAGTGAGGGGAGATTTACAGCACTTGCTGTAAGTAATCCCCTGGTTGCTGTTCTAGGTGCTGAAAAAAGATAAGAGCACCAGGAGCCAGGAGGCAGTCCAAGCTGCTCCTGTGATGTGGAGGGCTGGGTCATTGAGTAGCTCAGCCAGCTGCAGTGGAGATCAGGGTTCTAATCCCAGTCTCTGACCTGTTAGAACACCTCAGGACTTAAGTTTTGTTTTTACATGGGGCCGTAATGGCCCTACGAATTTTAACTTTCCCTGGGATCTGCTCCCCCTCAGAGTGAGAATCTTAAATACGGGGGATGCCAATGCTATTGTTGTCAGCACTGCTTGGACCCAATGCCCTAGGAAAGGAGCAGGCTTGAGAGTAAGAACAACTGTAAATGTGTTTTGCTTGGGGCTCAACACACAGTGATGACTGCAAACATTTTTACATAGCAAATTCTTACCTCTGGGTTTTATGTGCTATGTCTAGTCTGGGTAGTTTGTAGGGGTAACTGCAATGAATTACATATAGTCTGAAGTTAGTAATGGAAACTGTAGTGAAATTTGTTCTATAATGGCTGCACTCACCGATGTCTATGTGTACTACTGGATGCAAACATCTAACTTGAATGTTTACTGTATTGGGCTGCTATCCTGTTTTCTCTTGTTTTTTTTTATTTCCCAGGCTGACAAAGACAGACCCTTACCTTGTAGTATGTTTAAGGGTATTGTGCTAGATTGTAGCTGGTGGAGACACTGTGAAAGCTGATTATTGTTTTCCTTCACAGATATCTTTCTACATTACAGCAAGGGAGCACCCACCCACCCTACCCCCATTCCTACCCACTCCGTGCTCATCCTCTTATAATGCCCCTGACCACATCTCCTCTTTCCTGCAAGGGAACTGAAAGGGCAGGACTTACTGTTTTTATCTAGCAGTACAAACTCAAAATCTAAAAAATAATTCTCACTTCTGTCTTTCTTCCTTCTATACAGGACCTTCTGACCTTCCTCTTATTTTCATCCACACTCCCAGCTTAAGGACAGGGAAATGTTCTAGACAGTAAGGAGGAGAGGAAAAAAGTAATTAGCTGTTTACCTTGTATTTCCATCTAAAAAACAGAACACATCTTTCTCTTCCAACTCCACTCTTGAGGATTTACCCTTGTACCATCCATACTATAGGCCACATCTTGTTTTTTCCATCCAACTCCACCCTCAGAGACAATGGACACAGTAAATGGCAGATTTTGTGGGACTCTAGTCACCAGAGACTTTGCAGTACAGCTGGGGTGTTGTCTTACATGTGCTGCCCTCAATGACCTTTGATCTCAGCTCCATACAGCATGGACTGAGATAACTTACCTCAGGGCATAACTCGACCGCACCATGCATTGCAACACTTGGAATCTTCTAACATTAGGCACCAAAAGCCAACACCAGAGAACTAGCACACCATGGGGCTGGCAGTTGGTTAGGGGTCATAAAGCTACCACAAATAACAGTCTCAAGGTGCCTCCAAAACCAGTCTGCACATCAAATAGCTTCTCTCCACTGTCATCCATACCCACTGCCAAGGCAGAAAATCCAGTGAAGGGAAATTAAACCAATGCATGGGATGGCAAACCGAATCAGATGTCACCAATCATGACAAAAAAACACATACCAATAATGGGAGACTCTATAATACGCAGGGTAGAGTGTCACATCCACCAAAGTGGCCGAGCAGAGATGGCGATTAGATGCTTCCCAGCAACATCGGCATGGAGGGACACAGACCACTCTGTGGGAATTGCATGCAGCACTAAGCGGGACACACAAATTCTGATCCATATCGGTACAAATGATCTAGCAAGTCATCTGTGAAGGAGACTATGTAACATGTATCAAATCTGGGAGAAAAACTAGCTTCCCTTTCATCCAGCATCTCCTTCTCAGAGATTCTACATGTGTGGGGAAAGGGAACCAGCAGGCAGAAAATCAGGGAAAAGGACATCTGCGAGCTTAATACCTGGCTTAAAAACTGATGTTAGCATAAAGGACATGGCTACATTGGGAACTGGCTGAACTTCTGGGAAAGGGAGTTCTTTAGATTCAACAGTCTGCACCTCACAAAGGAGGGATCACGTGCTCTCAGTCAAAAATTTGATGTCTTCATCAGACATTTAAACTAGTAGGAGAGAAAGGCGCACTAGTATCTGTCACATCATGTTGGCAAGCAGACACCCCTCCCCCATCATTAGATACTTGGTCAGCACCATAAAACTACGTCACGAACACCACATGTGTCACAAGTTGCAAAATTCCACAAAGATGTTCCAAACACATTAGAAACTTAAATGCAACAAAAGATAAACAGGAAGATCATGCAGCAAACAAGATAAACCGGGGATGGAAGGCAATGTGTTTTAATGCTTGTAGCCTTCCAGTCAAAATCCCAGATCTCACTGTCATGTTGGCTGAATCCAGCCTAGATTGGTTCGAATCACTGAGACTTGGTTCACTGAGAACCACACCTGGGATATTGCTATCCCTGGATACACTGTCTTTAGAAGATATCACAAGGGTTAGAGGAGAGTAGGAGCAGCAATGTATATTAAGGAAGGAATCAATGCAACTGAGATCCATGGAGTGCACAGCAAAGCAGAGGCCCAATGACTAAATCTGAGAAGTGGAAAAAGAGACCCTATCAGGTTAGGAGTTATCTACAGACACCCAAACCTGGAGATCTAGAAGGTTAAAAACCTCCTGGAGGACATACTGAGGATGGCTGACAAGGGCGAGTTATTGCTGGTTGTAGACTTCAGCTTACCTGATGTAGAATGGGCCACCATTTCTGCCTCCTCAGAAAGGAGTACAGAACTTCTCATTGCCCTCTGGGGGCAGGACTTAATCAATTGGTAGATTCACCTACTAGAAAATTGGCTATCCTGGACCTGGTGCTCACAAACAGTGTCAGGTGTCAAATCTTCAAGTGGGGATCAATCTGGGAACCAGCGACCAAAGGTCAGTCTGGTTCTTGACTAACAAAGCACAGGATCCATTTTACGCCAAGCTTAGGGTGCTCAATTTCAGAAAAGCAAATTTCCCACAAATTAGGGGAAGTGCTAAATCAATGATGGTAACCAATACCACAGAGAATGTGGAAAACACCTGGATAAAACTAAAAAAATGCTGTAACTACAGTCACAGCACAATGCACAAAACAAATCAGTAAGTCTAAAAAGTTAAAGAAGCCACTTGGCTTTCCAAGGAGGTGTCAACTAAAATTAGAGAAAAGAAAACTCCTTTTTGAAAGTACAAGGAGGCTAAATCTCAGAGAAGGATAGAGAAAACTACAGGGTTAAACTCAGGGAAGCTGGGAATGCAATTAGAGTAGCAAATGCCCAGACTGACGAACAAATAGCACAGGGAGTGAAGAGGGGGGACAAAATATTTTTTAGATATACGAGGGGAAACAATAAATAAAGGAGGAATAACACAGCTGGCAAAGAAGGAGGGACAGCTGGTGGAGAATAATGAGGACAAGGTGGAAGTTCTCAGCAAATTCTTCTGCTCAGTCTTCACCCATGAAAACATTGGTAATGGGCCAGAGCTACCCAAGACACATCAACACACAGATGGAGTAGACACCAGCCTCTTTACAGAAGAAAGGGTCCTTGAAGAACTGTCTAAACTAAACGTGGACAAGGCAATGGGGCTGGATAGAATACACCCTAGAGTTCTGAGGGAACTTCAAGAGGAACTTGCCGTCCCACTAGCCAAACTGTTTAACAAATCACTGGAACCTGGCATAGTGCTTCAGAGCTGGAAAAGTGCCACAGTTGTGCTACTGTACAAGAATGGGAGCAGGGAGACAGCAGGAAACTATCATCCTGTCAGTCTGACCTCAGCGGTGGGTAAAATAATGGAGTCATTGCTTAAGGAAAGGGTGGTAGAGTACCTGAAGGTAAGTGGAAAATTTGACCCAAGGCAGCATGGCTTCACAGCAGGATGCTCATGTCAAACAAATATGATAGAATTCTTAGACTGGGTTATGAGAGTGGTGGACCAAGTGCAGCTGTGGACATTATATACGAGGACTTTAGCAAAGCCTTTGATACAGTTTCACACAGAAGGCTAGCAATTAAATTGGAGAATGCAAGTGTTGCTCAGAAGGTAGTTGACTGGATCAATAGCTGACTACAGGACAGGACACAGGGAGTTATGGTAAATGGAACCTTATCGAAGGAAGAGAGAGTTACCAGTGGCATTCCACAGGGATCATTGCTTGGCCTGATCCTCTTCAACATATTCATCGGCAACACCGCTGAGGGACTGAAAGGGAAGGTCTGCCTATTCACAGATGATACAAAGCTCTGCAACAGGGTGGACACACATGATGGATTTTCAGGTATGGAGGCAGATCTCAGAAAGCTGGAGGAATAGTCCAGGAACTGGCAGTTGAGATTCAATGCCAAAAAGTGTAAGGTAATGCACCTGGGTAAGAGGAACCCAGGAAATAGATATGTCCTAGGAGGGAAGCAATTGGAAGTGACAAAGCCTGAATGGGTTCTTGAGGTTATGATATCAGATGATGTAAAGGTAGGAAAGAAATGTGAAAAAGCAGCACTAAAAACAAGCAGCATCCTTGGATGCATAGGTAGAGGTATAACTAGCAGACATGAGGTAATTATCCTGCTGTATAGGTCCTTGGTGAGGCCACACTTAGAGCACTGTGAGCAGTACAGGAGGCCCCATCTATAAAAGGATATAGACCCACTGGAATCCGTGCAGAGGAGAGTCATCAAGATGGTGCAGAGTCTGCAGCACAAATACTATGAAGCTAGCCTCACCCAGCTGAATCTGTTTTCCCTAGAGCAGAGAAGGAACAGAGGGGCATCATAGAAACATTTAAATGTGTTTAAGGGATAAATGCAGTACAAACCAGAATCCTCTTTCAGGAGAATAGAACTGCACATAAAAGGGGGCAAGACTGATAGACGGTAAGATCAGAACAAATGTTAGTAAGTACTTTTTCACCGAGAGTGTCATGGACACTTGGAACAGCCTGCCACATGATGCAGTGGCAGCAAAGACAGTAAGACAATTCAAACGAACATGGGATAGTCAGTGTAGCCACCTCAGCAAGTTCAGTAGTTAAAGGAAGGCAGATATCTCGGGCAGACTAGATGGACCACACGGTCTACTTCTGCTGACAAACCTTTTATGTTCTTACGTTGTTAATGAGGCACACAAGCACTGGACTGTGTTTCAATTCAGAGCATGAGCAAAGAGACAGCTGCAGTAGTCTAAACCAAAGAAATAATGTGTTTGTTGCTCTCTGAGTGTGTATTAAAAGGCAGCATAGAGCAAGTTTGCCCCATCACTACCCACTGAAACCTGCACCCTCTAGTGCAGTCAGGTGTGACAGCAATCAATCCTGGACCATTACTCCCTTGCACACCAAACAACTCTGTGTTCACTACTCCCCAGAAAAAAACTCTGGGGTTTGAACTGTGGCTTATATGGTTCTCCAAATGAAGAAAGTGGTGATGTGTTTAAATCACACTGTTGAGGGGGAAACCTGCAAGTAGGTTCCTGCCCTCCTGCACAAAGACTCCTATGTTGCATCTGTGGGAGGATCATTTGCCAGTCACCTGCATTGGGGTTATCTCAACTGGTATTTCAATGTTACCATTTTATCTCACAGGTGTGCTATACTTTAATGTGCCTTAGACAAGCTGTGTTGCAAAGGAAACACACTCCATCAGAGCGATGACTGTGTCCAGTATAGGCACATATAATTGTCACTCCGAGTAGGTCAGGGTGTGTCTGTCCATGTAGCTCCTATATACCCCCACCTGTCCCAGTCATGCTCCCCTTCCCAAAACAGGCTTGTATTCCCCTCAGGATTGAGCACTCCTCACAACGTGGCCAAAAACAGGGTCTGCCTTACAAGCTTCATACACAAATGATAGAACTCTATCAGTGTGAACCCTATCAAAATGCATGACTACTCTCAGGACATGAAGCAGTTGTCAGTAGGAGAATGTATGGTGTGGCTAAGATGGGACACTTAGGGAGGTTCAAACCAACAGGTGGTAGGGAAGGAGATGGACCACATTATTTGTTTAAATGTACATTGAACCTATGCAGAAGCAATGCCATGTACCTGCTACGACCCCTCTGTTGCTGTATCTTCTTCTTCAATGAGTCTTTCCACTGAGGTGGGGTCAGTGAAGAATCTTGGTGTCAAACCCAGTCTGGACATACATATCCTAGAAGGGTAAAGGTGGGTGATCTCCCACCGTTTGAGATGTAACTTGGACTTGACTCCATTAAATTGTTCTCTCTTCAGCGGCAGGTCTCAGCTATAATCTTGGAAGAAGGATACTTGCTAGCTTTCAAACAAGTTGAAGCCTATTGCCTTAGCCACCCAAAGGATCTTTTCCTTATTGGAATAGCTTAAGTATTTGATGAGAAAATGCCGTGGGCATTCCCCTGGCTGCAGATTCAGCCTGTAGGGGTGCACTCACTTAACTTTGGAGTGCTGTGCTTCTTCCTCCAGCTTCATATGTTTGAACAGTTACAGGTGCACCTATCTCTTGTGCTTATTCTTTTCAGTCCCCTCTAGGAGCCCAATTATCCGAATACTTGATCTATGAGATCTATTGTCCGGTTTGTCTGTTTTTCTTTTGAATTCCTCAAAGGTGGATTTTTTTATTGTTCTTCTCCTGGCTGAATGTCAGCAATGAAAACCTCCATTGGCTGCTGAAGTCTTGGACAGTCCCATAACTGTGGATTGAAGTTGGGTAAGTTAGGCTGTGTTGCTAGCACTACTGGCATCTTGGCCATGGATTTTTCCAGTTCAGGCATTGTGTAGACCTCCCCTGTAGTGGTGGTTAGTGAGATAGTGCAAGCCTTGTGGTGTTGACTTGGCTCTACTTTTGGCTGTAGCAGCTCAAAATGAAATTTTGTCTGATGCTTTCCTGTCTTGCTCATAGCCATGGGACATCCAATAACTGGTGGTGCTGGTTGCCAGTGGATTCAGTCACATTGATATGTTTTTTGCTGTTTAAAAGGTTTTACCTTGCTGGAGCTGATCTAAGAGGTGTCTGCCATTTTGCTAGGTTGGTCATCTACCCACAGCAATGCTATTTTAGCTCGTTTACAACATTGTGTTTAATCCCTTAGAATATATATCTTTATATTGCAGAAGTATGTGTTCATGTTGTAGCAGTATGTGCTCAAACTCATTGATCTTCTGACAGTCTTCTACATGCTCCTGCTTTTGGCTATAGCTGCAATGGTCTCAGATCCAGACCATCCATCTACATAAGCATCAGAGCAATAGTACTTCAGTCTGAGCCAAACACCTGGAGAGAGTAGAATGTTTAGAAGATCTGAAGATCTGTTATTTCAAATAAATTATTTTAACATTGTAGAAGGTACATTTCATAAAGGTTCATGACAATGAATTTGTAAAGTGTTTTAAAAAGAATTAAAGTTACAGTATTCTCTTTCAGAATTCAGTTAGTGTACAAGAAATAGTGTGGTGTGGGTGGTAACAGAAGCACTCCTAAAACCATTTAATAATCATTAGAAACTTAAATAATATGTTGTTTTCTGTACTGATAGCATGTTCTGTCTATAAAATTGAGTTTAATAATACTGTATGTCTTGTCATATAAATGTTGCCAATTTCCATCTTTTTCATCTCAACACTTTTCCTGACTACTTAGCCCTTCAACATTCTGTAGAAGCCATTGACAATATTAGCCTGTAAATATGTCTACTCCCAGTCCTTTATTTTTGCAAGATTATAGTGACAATACATTTTTATAACACTTTAGCAGAAAGAAAACTGACATAAGTAAAATTACATTCTCATATATGAACATACAAAATGGGCAACAGAAGAAGGTCATACAGTCTATTAAGTCTGTTTGTTGCAGAGCTCATGCTACTTGTTTTACTTGGAAATCTGCCCCCTTCCTCTGGCACCCTTACTGTCCTATTTGCTCTTTCTCACTCCTTTTTAAATCACCTAATCTTTTTTCTGGTTGAGAATTTCCTCTAGTAGCTCACACCACCCTGCCACCACTATTTCAATAAAGAGGTGCCTTCTGGGCTCCTTCCTGAACCTTCCACCCACCAATGTGCAAGCTGTGCCCCCTAGTGTTCTTACTTTGAATTAATCTAAAAAGAACTCCAAGATTGACCTTATTAATACCTTTGATGTCTTTGAAGGTGTCAACCCTGTCCGCTTGCTCCCTTCTCTCCTTGAGTAAGTACATGCTTAGATTCTCTAGCCTTTTCTTATAAGAGATTCCCTCCAGATCTTGGATAATATTCTTAGCTCTTTCCTATACAGTCTCCAACTGGATTATGTCCTTCTTATGGGATGGGGTCCCAATACTGCACACAGTACTGCAGGTGTGGTCACACTTTAGATCTGTATAGTGGCAGAAAGGCCTCTTACTTCTATTAGTGATCCCCCTAGTTATGCAACCTAGCATCTTCTTTACCCTCATCCCTGTCTTTATGCATTGGTTAGAGCTTTTGACATTGCTTGTGATAGCACTCCCCAGGCCTTACTCTTCCTCTGATTCCATGACAGTCAAACCCCCTAGTCTATATTTGGCCATGGGTTCCTGCACCCTATAAGCATGACCATGCACATTTTTGCACTGAATCCTAGTCGGCAGGTTAAAAAACATCTTTCTGATCTCACTAGGTCCTCACACATATCTCTGACACCTTCCTCTGTGTCCACCCTCCCACAGGGCTTGGTGTCATCTGCAAAGAGACAGATTTTGCCCTTTATTCTGTCCACAGTATTGTTTATGAACACACTAATTAGCATCAGACTGAGCACCCACCCCTGTAAAACCCAGTTCCTGTTATTTCCCATTGAAGTGTTGTTGCTCCAAGCCCTTAGGAAAAACAGCAGTGGCAAAAAAAAGACAATTGTAGTAGTACACATCAACATTATGTTTTAAACATGCAGTGCAAATAACACAAAAGCATTGTTGTATTTACAATGACCTTTGAAATAAATGGCATTTATTGTATGCAGTCTGTTACCTTTTGGTTAAAAACCACATTCATGCTCAAATGCAAACAACATCACAGATTTTTCTCTGTTTTGCAATACTATATTTTCTTTAAAATGTGTCTAGTTAAACAGGAACGTATTTCATTTGGATATTCCTGATAGATGTGTTACTTACAGGCAACTGACACTAAGGTGGGAAATGTCATTACAATGCAAAATTAAATCCACATGGAGGTGAATAAGATGTTGCCATGTAAATTTACCAAAATGCCTGCATGAAATGTGCACAGCCTCATATTTCAAATACACATTAGGTATTTCATATGTCTTCTACTAAGCAATAATATGACATTATCTTGATATAGAAAAATAATCTTATTTTATTTAGATTTTATGACAAATTGTAATAGGTAGTGTAAGGATAGATATTAAAGTTTCGCTATATGGGGAAAGATGCAACAGTCCCAAATCCTCTGGTAATATGTGATATGATAAATCATCTTACTTCAGGGTAAACTTGGCTTTTGAACCTTTCATAATGTGCAAACAAGCCAAGCTTAAATATAACAAATGGACACCTACAGGTGCTGATCTATGTTGCTGTAGGGACACACTGTCTGAAAAGTTGAAATAAGATGGACGACAGTAATCCGAACTGTGAGTTGAAGCAGTATACTGTACTCTACAATTCACCAATTAATTTTAATACCTGCATAATGTTGATCTTTGAATTACACAGAACACCACATTGAAGTGCAAACATAGTGAATGGTGTTTTTCCGAGAAAAGCCAACGCACTTTTTTCATTCTCAACTTCAAACTCTGGCACAAATAGTTGTGCAGGGCTTACAATAAAATACAGACCTTTGTTCCCACTTTGTATGAAAACCTAGTCCCTAGTTTGTAAAGTCAAAAGGGAACCCTAACAGAAGGGATTTTTAATATTTCTTGTGGTGGCCGTATTTAATGACTTGGGGCCAGATATTCAAAGGTTTGCACCATGCGAAAACTGATTGCACTATTATTGTGCCACATTTTCCCCAGATTGCTATATTCAGAAGTCCAAATAGCATCAGTACAAGTTGTTAACATCTGTACTGAAAGATAATGTATGCATTGTGCAAAGTGAGGGGTGGGGACACACATATAGGTGCAACAGTATATTCAGAACTATAGCGCTTCGCAACATGCAATAGTGCAACATGTAGCGCAGTGCAAATTACCACCTATGAAAAGTTGGTCAACTCTGGGCAAATCAAGGATTGGGGGTGTGGACATAGCAGCAACAGTGAACAAGGCTGCATGCAGCCAATGGGAAGGCAGCAAGGACGGTCAGCCATGCTGGGTCACTGCATATGCACAAGCACCCACACTGTGGAATACAATGTTGCAAAATTGATTGGAAACTAACAATCATGCACATTATATGACAGGTAAAACTCCACTTGCAGCAGCAAACTCTGTTGCTATATGTGACTTGTGTGTTGGTGTACATTACATGTATTTATTGTACACTGTATCATCACATGCAGTGGCTCAGGGTCATTTCTGAATATGGGTTATAGCCCACTGTGGCTATCCGGTCAACACAGCAATAAATACATATGAAAGTATTAAATAACTGACAGTGTGGCTGTACAGCACATACCTCTAGTCCCCCCATTGGGGTACACCAGCAAGCACCAGCACACACATGCAGCACTGGGGAACTGAATAGTGTTGAGAAAAGGTTACAGAGGTGGCCAGGCTGCACCATACAGTGGGTTTTTCCACAAAGTTGGGACCATCCCCACAGTGCACACATTCCAGTTTCGGGAATACCCTAACACTGGTGTGCATATCTGATGGTATGTGTCATTCCGCTGGTCACAAACCTCACATCAGTATAGACACCATGTCACACATGGCCAGCCATGTGTATGTTACTATGAGTATCCCATACCAGTGGTGCATCATTGTGGGACACAGGACAGCATGACAGTGGTGTCCACTATCAGAACACACATGCCAGCTATTCCTTTGAATATAGCATGAAAAATGGCTCAGGGCCATTTTTGCACGCTGTGCAGTGCTAATTTTGCCCTGGGGCTCATTTTTGAATATCTGGCCCTTTGTTCATTTTATATATGTGTGTATTTGTATATATATATATATATATATATATATATATCACCTTGTAATAAAAACTGTTCTAATACTGAGTGAATTAATATTGCAATAATGACGAATATATGGATGTATAAAGTACATTAATACTAAAAACCTTAGCAATTACACTTTTTGCTGACTAACATACACTGCTGTTTTGATGGAAGTACAACCTTTCAGATGACTTGCAAAGGCAAGAGGTGTTTGTATTGTTGACTTGAAGTCAGTGGGAGTAGTGTGGTAAAAGTTCAAAGTGTGTTATGCCCTGTTATGGGAGAAAGTGGGGGAGTTGCTGCTTTTCCCAGGGTATTTGCAATGCAAGTGGGGAAAGGCTGAGCCATTCAACTGTTTACTAGTGAGTCATGCTGTTTTGTCTGTTTTCCACAGGTGCATTTGGATTGTGAATGCAATAGGGGTCGGTAGCTTACTCAGTGCTGCACTGGCTAGGTGAGTGAGGAAGGGCTCTGCCTTTCAGGTGGTTGAGTATCAGCTGTGCTGTTTTTATCTGTATCCTGGGATGCATGTGGTTATTGGGAGAATAGTGGCTGCTAATTTTACTCCAAATTGGTACGGCCGTGTGAGTGGTGATGGTCTGAGCCCTTAAAACGGTTGGGAAGGAGCAGCATTGGCTAATGGAGAAAAAAGATGCACTAGAGGCCTGGGTGGTCAGCAGAAGCCTGGGATCACACCCACGGCAGTGGCATCTGACGTCATTGAAACATAACTGGCCACTCTGATATGGGCCTGGGAAAACTGCTCAAGGCATTTTGGAATAAAGGGGGCCTCAAATGGCCTGTGTGGCACAAAAGAAAATGGCCAAAAGGGCCTAAATACAGACCAAGTGGTGGAAGACGTCTAATGTCACCACCACAGGGTCGGAGAAACAAGCGCCCAGGAATATCAATAGACCAGACAGGATGCTTACAGGGATGAATAAAAGCCAGGGCCTGCAGTTTCCCTAGCAATTGGCAGCATTTTTTTAAAGGACAAGACAAGGAACAGCCACTCATAAACAAAAAATAAAAAAAACAGAATTGTGAGGCAACAAAGAAAGGAACAAGAAGGGGAGTGGGTCAGGGGATCTGGTTATTGCACCTTGAGAACAAGTGGACAAGGAGCTGCAGGATCATAGGGGGAGGGGGCCAGGATGTGTAAAAAAGAAAGAGCTTAGGTGCTACCCTAAGTCAGACATGAAGCAAGTAAGGTGGCCACAGGGACAGCAAATGGGCAAACAGGCTCTATATATATATATATATATATATATATATAAATAAACAAAAAAAAAGAGGTGAAATAAAAACAATGTTGGATTATTTAGAAAATTCAGGGGGGGGGATATGTGATGAGACTGTCATGGAGGGGGCCTGGGTTTAAGGGATGTTGAAACCTTCCTGAAGGAGGGACAATAAAGAGAAAACAGTGGAGGGAATTAAGAAAGAAACAGTATTGTTTATTAGGAGACTGAGGCAGACTAAGGGAGGCAGTATAGTGCAGTGGTTTAAGGCTCTGAGCTGCAAATCTGGAGACCTGGATTTGAATCCCACAGCCACCTCTTGCATATACTGTGTGACCCTGAGCAAGTCACTTAACTTCCCCATGCTCCCAGGTTGCACCTGTAAAAAAGCTTTCAGCTTAGTGTGTCTCACCTGGTTAAACAAATGAAAAAAAAAAGTGTGTTTGTGTGTCTGCAGGTACAACAAGTAAGTATTATGGCTTCTAGGAGGAACAAGCCAAGCAAGGAGGAGTGCTACCAGATGCTGATGGAGCCAATGAGCAAGGCCAATAGGTTGTTGGAGGCTGTGGATCCACCCACCCTGGCAAGGGACAAGAAGCGGAAGGGGGACACGAAGCAAGGGGGGGAAGGACAGCAAGATGGTGCCTTTGGGCCACTGACAATCAGGCCTGTGGAACCCATCCTGGTTGACCCAGTGTCAGCTGAATCAGTTCCCCCAGTTGCTCTACTGCTCCCTCCTGCACCTGTCCTGGTGTCTTTACCTCCACTGAGCACATCAGTCCCACTGGTTCTAGTTCCTCCTGTCCCCCTGGCACCCAGGCTACAGTTCCGGACATCACCCAGCCAGCCCTGGCCACAGGGCCAGCCCACAGTTGGACCCCCAACCAGGTAATAAAGAGATCACTCTGGAAAGCAGTGTAAGAGAATATTTTGAACAGATGCAGAAAGCGATGGGGGACACAGGTTTAGGGCAATTGGAGAAGACATTGGAGGAAATCAGGAGCAAAGAAAAAGGGGATATGACAGGGACAGGAGGGGGGACACGTGGTGATAAGGTTCTTGGGGGTGAGTTATGGGAGCCAGGTGTGTGTGTAGGGGATCACGTCCCATTAGACACAAAAGAGAAATTCTGGAATGGTGACGATGTAGACATATTTTCCCTTGCTAGTATTGGTAACATAGAGAAATATAAGGAAAAAGAGAGTTTCAAGAAGAAGGACATGGCAGCCTCTGTAGTGCTGCTCAGGAAAGGAGAGGAGGAGAAGACAATGAAATGGAAGAATTGAAATAATTGGTCAATGGGGTTTACTTATTACATGGCCATAGTCATAGAGAAGAAGCCAGAGCTGGCCACACTGTTATTAACCTATTCCCTCATTATAAAAATGGCAATAAGAAAGGGGGGTATAGTTGGTTAAAATTTGATGATAAATTTAGGAAAAGAATGGCCCATTATGGAGATGTCAAGATGTGAGACAGAATGACCTGTGGCTGGAAATTTGCACAGGAACAGACAGTGGGGAGAGTGATGGGGACAAAAAAGCGGGGGCAGGACAAAAGTGCTGCAGGGGATATAACCAGGTGTTTTGTTCCTTGCTGAATTGCCGTTTTCACCACGCCTGCTCAAAATGTGGGGGTGGCCACCCAGCATCAAAATGTAGATACAGCTGGGAAAAAGGAAGTGGAAGCCATAACGTGACCAACAATCAGTCCTTTCAGGGTAGCCAGACTGGGCATAGAGAACAGCATTGGGGGAGGGGCAGAGGAAGGGGAGCAGGAGGGAGAGGGGTTAATCTTTCTATGGTGACCATCAGGATAGTTAAAGCTGGCAAAGGGAGGGCATTTCAGTTGGCTGAAACCCCTATTAAACTTGACATTTTAGTGAAATGGGTGAGACACTACCCAGATAGGGAAGCCACTAATATGCTAATAGATGGTTTCCAGAGGGGTTTCAGCCTGAATTTTCAAGGGGACAGGAAAAGGACCATGGCAAAGAACTTGAAGTCAATAAGGGGTAGGGAAACAGTGTTAGAACAGAAGATTCAGAAAGAGATATTGGCAGGCAGGATGGAAGGCCCATTCCGACAGCCACTATGCTACCAGACTTGAGGAATTCCCCTTGGGGCTAGTCCCCAAGAAACAGCCAGGTGAATTTCAGGTAATACTCTACCTGCCTTATCCAGACGGTGACTCAGTTAATGATTATGTCAAGAAAGAGAATAGCAGGGTGAGTTATGCCACCATAGAGGAAGCTGTCAGGTTGAGTAAGACAACGAAGGGGGCATGGCTGGCAAAAATTGACATTGAGGCAGCCTTCCACCTGCTGCCGGTATGACCTGAGGACTGGGATCTACTTGGTTTCCAGGTTGAAGGGAAATATTATTTTGACAAAGCTATTCTCATGGGTTGTTCAGTCACATGCGCAACATTTGAGTTGTTCAGCATGTGGCTGCAGCTGGCCTTTCAAATGAGATATGGGTACAGGGCAATGATCCACTACCTGGACAATTTCCTCTTGATAGTGGAAGGGAGGCAGCAGACGGAGGAGATGTTAAGGGATTTTGATAGGATGTGCAAAGAGCTCAAGGTGCCCTTATCACCAGACAAGACAGAGGGCCCCAGTCAGACAATATATTTTCTAGGGATTGAGATAGACACAGTGGGGGATCTTTTTAGGTTGTCTGAGCCAAAGGTAAAAAAATTAAGAACCCTGCTATGGGAAGTCAAAGCTGGCACAGAGTGCAACTCCAACAGATACAGCAGTTATTGCGTCATTTGAATTTCACATGTAGGGCCATAGCACCTGGGTGCACATTTACACGGCACCTGGCTAGGGCGATGCAAGGCGCCTATAGGGCTCATCACTGGGTGGATATAGCCAGGGGAACCAAGAAAGACCTATAGGTGTGGGAGACCGTCTTGAGTGACTACATTGGGAGAACATTTTGGTAAGAGGAATGGGTTTTTAACATAGCCCTACAGCTGTACACAGATGCAGCTGGGAGCATTGGAATGGGGGCGTACATGGCAGGGAAGTGGTTCACAGTGGCTTGGCCCAGCACATGGGCAACGGAGGAGGTGACACAGGATATCACCTTCTTGGAGATCTTCCCCATGTGGGTAGTGACAGACGTATCGTGGAAGCCCTTAGGAACCAGAGGGTCACATTTCGGACTGACAGCAGGGCAGTTGTGGATGTGCTCAACAAACAGGGGGGGATGTTTGAAAGGGTCATGAGGGTACTGAGGAAGCTTGTCTTAAAGGGGCTGAGGCTGAACATGTCATTTAGGGCTAGGCACATTAATGGCATAGATAATGTGATAGCTGATTGCCTCTTCCACCTGCAGATGGACAATTTTTGAGCCATCGCTCCATGAACAGAACCGGGACAGAGAGCAGGACTGGACTGCTGGAGCCGAACAGTTATTTCGCAACTCCTGGTCCCCTAGGACCCTAAAAGAATATAAAACCTCCTGGGGGCATTCCAAGCCTTTAGATCACCAGTCAGCTGTGAGGTAAGTGGGACAGTAACAGGTGACCACATAGCACAATTTATAGTGGCCAGGTGGAGAAATAAGATAGCACACACAACCATGGGGGTTCATCTGGTGGCAATAGGACAGGTGTGTACACTAAAAGGGTGGGGGAATCCTATGAAACACAATGTTATAGGACGTATGATGCAGGGCTGGCTTCGGGGGGGCAGAGAAGTCACAAGATCACAGGAGGAAACTTACAGAGGCACTGTTAGAGCAGCTGTTAAGTGTATTATGTAGTGTAAGTTCATCAAATAGTGAAGCAGTCGTATTTCGGGAAGTATATGCCACCATGTACAGTGGGGCATTTTGTATCAGTAAGGTGAGAGGGCATGGCGTAGCAGACAGTTCTGCAGGATAACAGTGGGGAGACACAGTCTGGACTGGGGAGCATATATCAATGTTCCTTAGGTGATCAAAAACCAATCAGGTGGGAAAAGGACACAGGATACTGCTGCGTAGACATAGAAATGTGACCATATGTCCAGTGGGGGCCCTACACATGTACATGGCAGGGCATCCATGGGATAAAAAAACATTGATGTTTTTACATGGGGATGGAGCCCTGGTCACAGGAGTACAGGTGGTAGCGGTACTTAAGAAGGGGATGGCATTCATAGGGAAGGAGCCTAGCGGGTTTTCCTCATATTCATTTTGCATTGGGGCATCATCGATTATTGCAGACCAGGGCAGCACTTTAAGGGACATCATGAAAAAGGGGATGTGGTCTCTCAACTGTTTTAAAAGGTATGTCCGAGAGGTGAAACAACTGGACTAACATTGTTTTCTTTTCTCTTCAACTAAGTATGAGGTGCATGGCAAGTTAAAATAATGGGAGCAGGGAAGGGGGGATATGGGGATAAGGGGATGAGGATGTGTATCTAACTCTCTATATGTTTATGATTTATCCAGGATGAACAAGGAAGTTGGAGGCCTGAATTTGTGATCACTCCTTTGTAAATTGGGCTGAGCAGTGGGCATCCAGAAGGCTTGGGGGAAACAGCTATATTTGGACCTTAAGCAGATCAAGCTTACCTGGTGAGACATTTGGGGAATGAAATGGGCACAGCTGTTGCCATGGCTGAGGGAGATGAGGAAGGAACACAATCACCCAGACCTTCTAATTATCCATTTAGGAGGGAACAATCTGTGGACTAGACCCTGGCTGGATATTTATTATCAAATTAAAGAGGACATTACTAAGATACAAGGATGGTGGCCAGAGGTTACTGAGGTGTGGTCGGACATAGTTCCAGGGAGGATATAGAGACATGCCATAAAACACATGGTTGTAGACTTTGCCAGAAAATTTTTGAATGGCATGGTGAGGAGGTTGTTCCTGGGGATGGGAGGTAAGGTCATTCAGAGGGGTGTGACAGAGCAGGTGAGGGATTTTTATGGGGGAGACGGGGTGCACCTCTCTGGGATAGGTCTGGTGATGTTTCACTCTGAAATTGTGGACACCATTGAGCCCTGGATGTTGGACAAAATTGGCTAAAATTGTGGGAAGTCCACCATCCATCACAAGCAGGAGGTGGACTAGTGGAAAAATTGGGAAGGAGGAGGATAGGCTAGAGGAAAAAAAGGTGGAATAAATTATAAATAGGATATAAGACAGCACTACAAGAAGCAAGGGTATGGGGTATATGCTGGTACCCCTTGGGCAGAAGAAAAGAAGAAAGGAGGCCCCCCAGGATGTACATCTGGGGGGGGAGAAGAAGAAGATAAGGGAAGAATAAAATTGAACAGTAATGTTAACAAAAGGATGACAATATTTAAATGGATTGGAATTGCCTAATGTGTGTATGGATTATGTTTGATGTGTATGAAAGTATGGAATTGTGGATTGAAATATTTGACATGAAGAATTGAAGTAAATTAATTTCCAAAGCTGAGCACACACACTTACTGGTCTTGTGTCTTTCTTTGGGGGGATCAGGAGACAAAGAAGATTGCACAATTAAAGGGGTAGACCCCATTTTCTTCAGGGCCAGACCTAAGGAAGGTAGTGGGTGTGTTTAAGCAGGTTTGATTTGCAGGGAAAAGGAAAGAGGAAGGGGGAGGAGGAGGAAGAAATGGGAGGAGACGGGGTATTGAGGTTCAGAAGGGGAGGAGGTATGAGGTCAGAGCTATGGTGAGGTGAGAGTAGGTGATTGGACGGTTAGGAAGAGAGAGACGGGTGAGCAACCAGGGTACTTAAAGCCTTGCACAGGCCCTGGGAGCTCACAATTTTGCTTCAAGAGAATTTCTCACCCACCAGCCCTTAGATATTAGAGAACGAGTATGGTCACTGCTACAGTTGGAGAGCAGCACATCTAGGACTGCTGAAGGTGGACGGAAGAGCAAGCAGAAGAAAATGAAAAAGAATGAAAAAATTTTAGAGGGGGAGGATAGGCTAGGGAAAAAAGGGGGAATAAACAATAAATAGAATATAAAACAACACTACAAGAAGCAGGGGTACAGGGTGTATGCTCATACCCCTTGGGCTGAAGAAAAGAAGAAAGGCGACCCCCAGGATGTACATCTAGGGGGGAGAAGAAGAAGATGATAAGGGAAGAATAAAATTGGACCGTAATGTTAACAAATAAAAGGATGACATGAATTAAGTGGATTGGAATTGCCCAATGTGTATATGGATTATGTTTGATGTATACGAAAATATGGAATTGTGGATTGAAGTGTATGACATGAAGAATTGAAGTAAATAAATTGCCATAGCTGAGCATACACACTTACTGGTCTGTTGTCTTTCTTTGTGGGATCTGGTGAGAATGGGGTGTTGTGTCTTTCTATAAAAGGTACCCCAATCACTGTAACTTTTTTCTTTTCTAAAAGTACAGTTATGGCTGAGCAAGTCAAGTATACTCAGCAGTTCTGATCAAAATAGTACATATATTCTGTCATGGTTTCTCTCAAAGATGCATAGTCAAACTGTGATTTGCACATATTTTTGTTTTTGTATTTTAACATACAGTAGAAGCCAACGCCATTGATAGAAATATTGTTACATAGTAGTTGCTACTGTTTTAGTGATATTGCATTTTATATATTAAGCAGCATACAGCTAATGAGAACTATATTGCCCAATGGAGCAGTATGACCTATGATATAATTACTGATGGTGCTGTCTACCACTGCATCACTACATTGTTTTATATATATATTTATTTTTATCTCCTTTCGTCCTACTGTTGTCTTCAGGGATATACCATTTTATAGTAATTTAAAATGTTATTTTGATAGCAGGGGGTTTTACAACCTCATTTTTCTATGTTGAACCACCCTCCTCTCCTTTGGGTGAGCCATGCCTGATCAGCCTCAGTGATGCAGTATGCCATCTATGGAAGAAGCCCTCCCCTTTAGGAGTTCCATGCCCGATCAGCCTCTTGGATGAGAGCAAACTCCCTCACATGCCTGCAGGGTTTGATGTGTGCCAGAACCTGCTGTCATTCCTCCCTGACTGATGTGCATTTTCCTCTTGCAGTTACCTACAGCTTGGTCTGACTTCTGATGTGGTGACCCAAGTCCAATCCCAAACCCATGTCACCACTATTGCAGCATGATGCCTGCCACTAGGCAGATTAGACAATGTAAAAAAAAAATCCACAATTTGGGTGCTTCATAACGTACTGTGGAAATCTGCAAAGTAAAATTCATAAATTTAATTGTTCACATTGCAGCACTATGCACCTTGCCCAGAATTGTACTGCACAAATTGACACACTCTGTGCCAAACAGTTGCCACAAAGTGGTAAATTCCATCAATTGACAGTAAAATTCATGCAATTGCAGCAAACTGGTGAATGTGCACTATACAAATGCTACACATAGTGTGTAATTGATGAATTCACTGATACTCTCCCATTAGTTTTACATTTGCAATACTCCTACTGCTGGGCCATTGTGGCGGCTTCATCATTGCAATATATTTTGTAGTAAACATATCATACACCAATCATATAATAGTAATAAATAGTCTTAGTTATTGGTTACATCAACTGATAACTTTTCGATGGTGGAAATTTGACAGCAACAGACAATCATAATGACGTACTTTGTCATTCATTCTTCTTTAAAAGCATCTTTTATAATACAAATTAATAACCTGAGGTCAAAGCAGACTGAGTCCATCAAATTTATGTTTACCCCTCAGCATCATAAGCAGGTATGAATCAGTATATTGTTGAAATAGGTACTAATTTAAAAGGATTCTCTATCCACCTCACTACCCAAGGTATCCATTGATTCTGTGGTGCATTATTTCTCAGGTTATAAATATCAATGATGGTGAATACTGTCCACCAAGGTTTAAGATGACAGGAGTGTTTAGAGTGAGAAGAACTGAATGTCGCATCGACTTTCTAAAATAATTTTTAACATTTCTCCTGTTTGCTGTGCTGTTTCCAGTGAATCCACTTTATCTTTTGATAGATAGATAAATGACATAGTATATGTTCTTAACAGGACAACCACCACCATCAACAATGTTTGTTTTTAAAGCTCAACAGATTTCAAGCCTGGGCAGTTACATAAGCAATAAGACATGCCAGGGTGTGTGACTATTGATGAATAATTGCAATGCTGAAGTGTGTTGTTAGACTTGAGACACTTGATCCAAGTGTCTTTAAGCATACAACAGGAATGTGCAATTACTCTCCATAATCACACATCCCTGAAGTGTCTTAACAGATACAGAAACAAATAGTTTTATACTTTTATTGGACCACTAGATGTTAAAAGAACACGTTCAATTTGGATCAATTCATGTCCTTCCTTGAGACTTATGGTCATGCTAATATGGTCATAAGTCTCAAGGAAGGACTTGGTTGGTCCAAAAGCTTAGACATTGTTTTTTGTAACATCTATCTTGGTCCAATACAAGGTATCATATTATTTTGCTTCTGGATATTTTCTTACAAGGACCAATACGGCAACTAATCTTTTCCTGTATGTCATTATGAAGTGTCTTACTGCACTTATAACTTCACTGGTTCTTCTAGGACCAGCCATATTACACCTGTGCTCTGTGGACTGCACTGACTGCCAGTACAGTGACAGATGATCTTCAATGTCAGAATACTGACCTACAAAGCCCTACATGGGCTGGGACCACATTACTTGCAAGATCTTCTTCACCCCTACTGCCCCCTCGGCTCACTCTGCTCCACTGACGAGGGATTGCTAGAGATTCCCTGGGTTCAACTGAAAACATTGCAGGCCCACTGTGTTGCTTTTGTGGCCCCTACCCTGTGGAATTCTCTACCTCATCAAGTGAGATAGTGTCTGACCGTCCAGAGTTTTAAGACAGCATTAAAAAACTTTTTATTCAGCCTGACTTTTCCAGACTGTTCCTAGTTTTAGAAGATTGTTGTAATTTATAATATGATAAAGATTTTAAGAGATTTATTGATTTGTTATTTGATACATGTTTTAATTATTTTTATGTTTGTTTTGATTATGTACAGTACAAGCACCTTAGGCATGTTTGGAAAGGCGCTTTTTATAAATAAACATGATTTGATTTGATTTGAGAAAAATAAAATATGCTCAAACACTGACCAGAACACATTATTTATTTGTTTTTTTTATTTATTTATGTATTTATTTATTTTTTTATGTTTCAAAATAATAGAATTTGTCTTTTTAACAGTTGGCATCTAAAGTAGTCATTGCTAAGAATATTTAAAATGAGATTCAAAACCATTTTTTTTTTCACAATTTTTTCATTTATTATTTAGTTATATGTTCAGTTGTCAATTATTTCAAATGTGTAGGAGGGAGGAAGTTTGCTTTTTCATCATTGCCAGGGCATGCTGCTTCCAGCATTCTTTCTAGTTGGGTGTATTGATTCTTTAATGTGGTCACATACTGAGGTCAGCACAGAGAAAACTAGCTAAGGACTGTAACTATGGGCTAATAATAAATTCCATGGCTTTTTTACTGTTTTTGACAGTCATATATTGTTCAAATTCCTGTAATTCTTTTTTCTCAAAATTTTATAATTTATGTTAGCTTCCCATCACCATGATTTGAAATGGGTTATTTGTGCTTCTCCCCCCGAGTTCCAGTGCCTACATTTGGACTTCCACTACCCATGAGTATTTGTTGCTGGTGAAGTATCATGTGCATGCAGGAGTGTGTAGTTAGCTTTCAGTTAATACATGGTTGTTTCCATGAGCACAGGGATGAAACAGCAGATTTGGCACTTTGAAGAAACATGGTGATATATTACATTATTCTGAAAGTATTTATCTATACTGCAGCCCCCATAAATCGGACAAGTGTCTGTTTCTACAGTGCTTTCCAATCTGCTAACTAGTGACATAGAATTTGCCAGATTAACCCTCTGATCATCTTAAAATACTGAGTTTAGTGTTAGTAAAGTCCTTCTAATAAAGATCTCATAAATGTAAATATAAATACTACATACATCCTGTAGAAGGTTTTAGTTGTAAGACCTCACCCCATTGCTATTGTCATGAGTCTTTTCTTCACAAAGTTAAGTTTTAGAAATTCAAAAGAAATGGGGCATGGTGCCAATAAGTGGACAGATCAGTGTTAGTTTAGGAATAAAAGAACAGTATGCTATGACAGAATTATGCTTTAAGTTTAATTTGGTACACCATCTCAGTAGTTCTCTATCTGACTAATCTAATTCACTGTGTTTTGTCCACCTGTATTGCTGTTGATTAATATATTTCTTGTACAAGCACAAAGTAAAAGATAATGCATTGTTTAAGCACATCAGCCAGCTAGAGCACTCTTTTCAGTATACCTCTAGGCTTTTAGGTTCATCAGGATAATGAAGAGCTCAAATCAATACTTCCCTAATCTCAGCAGTTACACAGTTTACAAATAAAATGTTTTATAAATTTTATTTTTCTTCATGGCATTACAAGTGAGTTTTTTGCATATGGAAGAAACTTGACACTTCTACTTGCTTACAAATAAGATCAGCCATAGTTGCTGGTTTAACAGTAGGGAGCTGTGAGTAGGGTAGTCAACCATAGAATTACCAGATGATGCTTCTTCAGTAGGAACTAAAATGGATGAAAATATAATATAGCTCTGTATCTTGGGACTTTGACAGCACAGTAGCATTTGTTTCCTCTAAGAATTTGTTCTAGCATCACATGAGATAATTGCACCAGAAAATTTGATTAAACTATCTATGGAGCTCTGACTGTTTGCTGCTGTTTTTTCTTTCTTTATTTTTTTCTCTTATATTTATTTTCTTCAGAAGAATATAGCAATAGTTTTTCACAGTGACATAAAAGAATATGAGTTTAAATATACAATGTGCTTTGTGGTACATACATAATAGTGTTATCTCATAAAATATGTGACAACTGTTACTTACAAAATGGATTTATCTGTACTGCAGCCCCCATAAATCTGAGCAGAGTTGAAGTTGGTTTCTACTCCTGTGCTCTTACCTCACTCTTGAAACATGTGTCTTTAACTTGACATATAATTTAATTTGTAGAGAATCCTAGTGTTTTGTTACTCATTTGACTGATACATGGTATAATATACGTGGGTTGAACCTTCTGTCTGCTGTTATCATTGGACAACCTTTGACCTTTAAGTTTGGTTGAGCTGAAAGCACACTTATGATATTCAAGCTCACTGACGTCACTTTAATTATGCTTTGAATGCCTGTTTTAAACCAGTGAGACTTTATTCAGTTTTTTTCTGCATGTTCTAAGTATTAATAGTATGGGAGTTTCTAAATAACTATCATTAAGCTTCCGAAGAAGGACTTGTTGGTCCAAAAGCTAAAGTAATTTGTTCATTTTGTAACATCCTTGTTGGTCCAATAAAAGATATCAAACCATCTGTTCTGAATTTGTTCTTACTAGGATCAATACAGCATTAAAACGTTTGTCAAAATGGATGAGTAGTTTTTCACAGTGACATAAAAGAATACAAGTTTAAATATACAATGCGCTTTCTGGTACATACATAATAATGTTATCTCATAAAATATGTGACAATTGTGACTTATGAAATGGATAATCAGAGCTAAGAATGTTACAAGTTGAACACCAAGAGTTTCCTCTGTTCTTTGACAATGCTGAGAATCTGCTCTAGTTTCTCTTCGGCTGCTACCCCCTCCCCACACCCCCTCTCCATCCCAATCACAGACCCCTGAACTTTCCTAACCTAAGTGTCTCATTACTTAATTTCTTTAATGCAGCACATTGCCAATGAGTGTTGTTTACTTTAATCTCTGTTTATACACAATTGTATTAGTTTGCCTATTTATAGATGAATGCAGCTTAGTCCAAAATGTCTGTACTTCTCTTGACGTGAAACCTTTGTAAAAGAGCCTTGGCTCAAAGATATTTGTAATCCTAGACTTTCAATAAACAATAAAACAACAAAGAGGTTACTTGTTAAGGCTGCTAATAGACTACTGTTGACATGTACTAGGCTTATATTGGTTATTTTCTAATTGTCCCATTTACAGTGTGTGGACTGAGGACAGAAATCTACCAAAAGAGTTCAAATACCATGTAGCTGGGGCACTAACATAAGCTTCCAGTTATGGTTAAGTAAAAGCTATTGACTAAGCTAATTTATTAATCTTGCATATATAGAGAGCCTATGGATTTGCCATCAGAATTTTCATCTGCTCAACTGAATGGTTCCTCTACATGACAAATGTAATAAAGGCAAATATGTTTTCTGTCACCATGTGCATTACTTCATGGTATCATTAATCAAAGACTGTTTAACTTACTTGTGAAAGTATAACCTAACTTGCAGCAAGAGTGGATCCCTTTCATTTGCTGGTGTATTTAAAATAAAATTTATTTAATGAAATGCACTATCATGCTTGCCCAGGATGTGGAAACTCTCAGGTGACTGAATGCAAATTAAACTATTGTGAGTTGAATGCAGGCTGTTTCCAATAATCCACATGCCAACACTTGTTCCTTTGGGGACTGGCCCACTGGTTAATGTTGTGAGAAATTGACATATTTTGCCCCACCAAAAAAGTTTGAGAAATTCATTCATTTCTCAAAATTTTTCTCCTGGCATGTCAGTTTCGCTTGATCAATCCCCTACTCCAGTATGCTTTTTAATATTTTCCTGTTGGTCCTAGTGGCCCTCCCACCCCAGCAGCTGTCCCATACTGCCCCCATCCCATCCTGAAACAAAGCTAAGTTGTGTGGTATTTAAAAGAAAGCAATTAGCCCTGTGGCTAGTGGTTCCTCCTGACTCCATAACCTGTCTATCAGCCCATAGTTTTTTTTTTTAATATTATTCCCTGATGGTTTTGTGGCTCAACCTGCCTCCCAACCCAATAAGTACTGTCCCACCCCACTCCCCCATCCCAAAAGAGAGCAGGTCATTGGCTTAGCACTTTGGTCTCCTCCACTGCTGGCAGTCTGCTCAGATGTAAATGAGCTTGTGCATGTGGCTCATTTATTCATTCACATCTGAGTGGGCTGTTGGCCATGGAGGAGAGCGGTGGGTTGAGCTGGTGGCCTGTTCTGTTTTGGGATGGGGGCGGGGTGGGACAGCTGTTGCTGGGTTGTGGGGAGAGGGTGGGACACTAGACCACCAGGGAATAATATAAAAAACTATGGCTGATGGATGGGTGATGGGTCGGGAGGGCTCACAGCCACTAGAGTTAATTTCTTTTTTTTTAACCACACAGCTCGGCTCTGTTTCCAGATGGGGGAGTGGGGTGGGACAGTACTTGCTGGGTTGGGGGGGCCACTAGACCACTGGGGAATAATATTTAAAAAAAAAGACTATGGGCAGACAGGTGATGGGGTTAGAGGAGGGACCACTAGCCACAAGGTTAATTTATTTTTTTATGTACAACAAAAAAATTTGTTGCCGTATTGTTTTTGTATATATATAAATGAATAAGTCCATGCACAGCAGAGCATGTGCTCATTCATTCAGATGTCAGCAGACTGCCAGATGATCAAGGGATAGTAGGGAGGAGGGATTCACTAGACCACCTGGGAAATTTATTAGGAAAAAAAACATATTGGGTGGGTCTACACATTGGGAAGGAGATCAGTAAGGGATAGGGATGGAGGGAGATTCACTAGACCAATAGAGAAATGGCATAATTCCACCAGTTGAGGGGAAAAAATCAGCAATTCAGGGTGGAATATCCCATTTTGTGAGGGAAAGTCTAGCAATTTTGCAAATGCAAAATTTTTCACTTAATGCTCTGATTCTGTGAAATAATTCACACAGCAAAATTGCCAGTTTTGCAGGAATTTTGCCTGCAAAATAAAACTTCAGCAGAGCTCTATCACTGGAGCAGTGGTAGAGCTATTGCTTGTGACATTGATGACCCGGGGTCATAAATGAGCCCAGAGCATCAGAGGGTGGCTTGCGGGAGCTTGGATGAGCATCTCAGGGACAATTTTCCACCCCCTGGGGGAGGGTTGGTGGTGCCCAGCACTTTGGTGACACCCAGTGGAGACTTGTTGTATACCAAGCCAGGACAACATAGCAGAAAGGAAGGCAGTGGTGGACGTCTGTGGGGTATGCATTGGAGCATGCATCCCCATGCACTGATATCATTGCATGTTCATGCCTTGGGGACTGACACAAGGGAAAACCCTGTGCTGCAGCACAGTTTGATGGCCTCCGACCTCGCACAGAATGACTCCACAGCCAGCCTCAGGACAAAAAACATGGCAGATCTTGGTCTCCCCTCCAGCAGCCCCACTGCAGTGGGTAAGCTGTGGGCCTTGGTTCTGGGGTGGCTGTTGGGGCATGCCAGTGGTGGGTGGGGAGGCACTGAGTTGGAGAACATCCCTGCCTGTGGTGCAGTGATAAATAGTATTAAACAAAAAATGTGTTCCTTTGTATAATACTTTCAATCAATGATTGGTGTTTTATCATTGATAAAGACCAGTATTTGAATCAACATTTCTGTCTCCTGGAAGATGGGTGAGCATGCAGTACTTAACAATAGTCTTCCCAAAAAATAAGGCCCCACCAAATAAAATAATCATGATCAAGTCATCAAGTCTCAACATATGATTAATAACTTCCTTGGCTCAATTTAGCAACACATTATGAACCCTTACTGCTCATTTTTCTCAAATAGAACTGTAATAACATGTACATGATTTAGGACCTTCCATTTACTATTTACATTTTCTTAATGCAATTTACAAACAGAGCGTTAGATACTGGATACAGAGGAAATGTACTTGGGCCATGCTTAAAGACCTTAAGGTAGAACAATTACATACAGTTTTGAAAAAAAAATACAGATCATTGTATATTGTCACAGGTTATGTAGCGAGGGGAAATCATATAAAACTGTTTTTACAGTTACAATTGTTTTGGACTGCAAAGGCAGACCACAAAGATCTCTTAAGCTCATTAAACTTGGGAAGATGCAGCAGAGTATCAGGTTACTTTTTTAACCAGTTAGTAGCCCTGACAGTAAACAAACGCTTGCCCAGCTAATTATATGTCAAGATAAGCTGAAGTGCATTCCTGGCCACGTTCCTGGTGTTCCATTGCTTGTAGACCATGCAGAAGCAGTTTGTTAAAGTAGGGAGTGTTAGGCCCAAGAGTACCTTTTGGGCTAGCAAATGTTAGTTACAGTTAAAAGAGATACACATAGACTTAGTCTGGAGGACATACTGAACAACATAGACTGCATTTTAGTACTGTTCGGATTAGTTTGTTTGCAGACTGGCAGTTGTGCTCAGACTGTAGATCAGTACTGAGATATTGGTTTATTTGATCAATACTTGTGGAACAGGTACATACAGTAGGACCAGGTCATTTGAATTGAGAATAGCACAGCAGTGAGACAGGCATTGGCTTATAGAATGTATATGCAGCACAAATACAATGGGACCAAGAATATATCCTTGAATAACTCCCACCAGAGTTGGGGCAGGGTCAGATAGGGAGGATCCAATATGACTTGCTAAACCGGGGAGAGCAGTAGGTGAAATTCCCAAGTTAGCAAGTTTGCCACAGAGCAGGGAGGGATCTACACGTTCAAAAGTCTTCATCATGTCTACAAAAAGTACTTGTGAGGCTGCCTGTATCCATTGCTGAAGTGATACTTTTAATAAGTTAGAGGAGGGCAGTAGTGGTGCTATGACCTTTTCAAAAAACATGTTGTATAGGGTAGAGGAGTTTAAGGGTGGGGAGATAATTGGTGAGCAGGGAGGCAATGAATTTCTCAAGTACCTTATTTAAGATGGGGAGGATTGTAATGGGCATGTAGTTGTTTACACATTTGTGGTTGTCTTTCTTAAACACAAGAACAACACAAGCTGTTTTCCATAGCTTTGGCAATATACCAGATGACAAGGATAAGCTGATTAACTTTGCAACAGGGAAGGCTAATTTGTTGGCAGTGATCTTAAAGAGTTTAGGCTCTATACCATCCAAGCCTACAGATTTAGATTCAAAAGCCTGCATTATAAGTTTGTGAACATCAACTGTGCTACCCAGTTTAAAATAAAATTGGGGAAGGACCAATAAATGAGGAGACCCTGGGATGGAGTCACCACTGGGTGTAGTAGAGAACAGAACAGGGAAGGCTGGAGTGTATGAGGAGTGGCATTAGAAGTACCAGTTGAATGCTTTGACATTACAATTTACAACATGTAAGACCATGTTCAAGGAAGAATGGTCATATGATTGACTAAACATTTGCTTTATGTGCTTCAAAAAGAACGTAGGGTTTGGGAGCGTGCAGTTGAATAGTTGCTTGCAGTGAGAGCTTTTATTATGTCTGTTATTTTGCATTCATTATGCAGTGCCTTGTAAGCAGGTCATTATGTAGTGGATGAGGAGACCATAAAGTCAGATAATTGTCTATCAAGTTCAATGAATTTGAGTAAGAATGGTTAGTCCAGTTTCTTGGAGACAGGGACACACACACCCTTCTCCTTGTTATGGGGGCAAATGTGTCTTGCAGGTCAGTAAACAGTAAAGTACAGTACGTAGTTGCTAAACTGACATTAAAATCTTTATATAGGTTGGACAAATCGGTGTTAGATACTGCTATCCTGAAATGCTCTTGACTCAGGATACAGGCATTTTTGAATTAGACAATTCTCAGAGAAGCTACGATTTTAGCCCGTCATACACTATACACTGATGAGTGATCACTAATAGCATCTGAGGGAACATTAATGATATCTGATATGGGCGTAGGTATCCAGTCCGTCAGTGTGAGGGTACTAGCATTATTATATCATCTGGTTGACTCAATGATGTCCTGGGTCAGATTTAGTTTACTAAGGGCCTGCACCATGGATTTGTTGCAATCTTGAAAACAATGTATATTAATGTCACCAAAGAGAATGAACTCATCAGACTTAGAGATGCAGCAAAGTTTTACTTTGCTGGTGAATTTTCAGCTAAGTTGCCAAATTCACCTATGTAGATCATGTTGCAAAGCTGACCTGCTTAATGAAAAATCTGCCATTTGTAACTTTGCCTGGCTTTATTTTTAAGCAAGGAGAAGTTAGAAATGGTGAATCGTTTAAACTAATTTGATCCCTGGTGTCTAGTGAGCCCCCAACCACACACCAATCACAGGTCCAAGTGTAAAATTAATTTCTGCTTTTTAAATCCTTGGGGTCTAGTGACCCTGCCCCCACCCCTCCCCACTGTTCACAGGCCACAGTGTAAAAATAAGTTCTTATTCTTTTAAATTTAAATCCATGGTGTCTAGTTGTCCCGCCACACACCCATCACTGGTCACATTGTAAAATTAGTTATTTTCTTTAAGTACATTCCTGGTGTCTAGTGGTACCCCTCCCACTTGCCAATCACCAGCTCCAGTGTAAAAAATAATTTCTTCTTCTTTTAAATCCATGGTGTCTAGTTGCACCCCCACCCAGTGATCGCCAGCCCCAGTGTAAAAATAATTATCCCTGGTGTCTAGTGGTCCCCCTCCCAATGTTCACGGCCCCAATAAATTCTTGATATTTTCTGGCATATCTTCTGGTATTCCATTTACCTCATCAGGTAGCAGCCTGCTCCCCCACTCCAAATCGCATGGGAGATTAGCACGGCCCTCCACTCTCACCACTGCTGGCTGCCCAATTGTGCTTAAGGAATGAATGAGGGTGTACTTATTTGCTTATTCATTCTAGCTCAGTCAGGTGGCCAGCCATGATGAAGAGTGGAAGGCTGTGCTGGTTGCCCACTAGGGGTCAGGATGGGGGTTTTGGGGTGGTTGTCACTACCTGATGGGGTGGGGGGTCTACAAGACACCAGGGGTATCATAAATAAGAATTTATTGGGGCCAACAATCAGTGGGGGGCCCACTAGACACCAGAGATTTAAAAAAAATAAGAAATTATTTTTTACACTAGGGCTGGCTATCAGTGGGTGGGGGGCAACTAGACACCAGTAATTTAAAAGAAGTAGAAATAATTTTAACACTTGGGCCAGTGATCAATGGGTGGGGAGTGGACCACTAGACACCAAAGATTTACCTAAAAAAATAATTCATTTTATAGTGAGGCCAATGATTGGCAAGTGGGGGTACCCACTAGATATCAAGGAAGTTTTGCCTCAAAGTGAAATTTCACCAGTAAAAATCCACATTTCATGGTGATCTGTGCTCCATGAATTACTCTTCCTGAATTGCACCCTATTTGTGAATTAATTCACAGAGCAAATTTTCCTGACATTGACCATCACTAATCACACTTGACCAACACACCAGCATACTTGATCAGAGATCAAGCATGTAGGCGCATTGCTCAAGAATAATGAGTGCGTTAAACTCCTCTAATCAGTTATGGAATGATCTGCTTAAGGTTTACAGTGTGTGTATTGTTAAATGATTTTTTATTGTTTTCTTCTTAATTTATTTGTACATTTGTCTGATTTATATGCTGCTATAGGATAGTTTGCATTAGAACTTTTCAGATGTAATACTGTATATTATTCCATAGGTATGCTTTTCTAAAGGGGTCAGCATTGGAAAACTGCTTCAGCTAAATTATTTCCTATCAATAAATATAAACATTTAGAATACATTTTCATAGTGTAGTTTTCAATTATGAATTAAGCCTTATGTTGATACATAAATACTGTATTTCTGTCCCATATTGATAGTCTTCAAACTCCAAGCTTTTAAAAAATAGTAACAGTTCCAAAGATACACCTCTCTAAGGATAATTTCTTCAAAAGGTGATAACTCTGGAATCAGATGTGGAAGGAAAATACTTTATAAATGAAAGCTTGTGGTTAGATTAACATTGATTTAATATATAGTTATGGTGTTCTTCTTTTAATATATAAATGTTGCATTTATATTTGATGTAATGGAAATATCAATATAAGTTATAGCTTCAATGTTCAGATTTTGATATGTGAAAATACTACAAGTAAATTTATTGATACATTTTCATAACATAGCCTGCAAGTACTAATTAAACTTTTTATTGATATATGAGCAGTGTATTAGAATCACATGCAAATATTGCACTAACTCCAAGCTTTCATTAAAAAAAAATCTTTATCATTAATGATTGCAAAGTTATCTTTCTCGAAAGATAATGGGCCTGATTTTCAAAAGTTTTTGTTTGATGGAAGGTGCCTGCACCAAAGGTGTATGTCTCAAGTGGCACCTTATGACAAGCATTGTGGCAATCCCAATTTTTAAATGCAAGCTGCATTGAAATCAGGGTGCCTTGCACCTAAGCCACCCTGCACCACCCTTGTGACAGAAATGCCTTGGGCCAAGTCACAATGGGGCTTGCAACAACCCTCTTTTTGCTATTTTGGAAGCCCTGCAGTGGACACAACAAAGGTATCTACTTAGACCTGCCAGGAGGTGGTCTAAGGGACTTGCACCATTGCCAAACACAGTGGTGAATGGGGCAGATGTGAAAGTGGGGGGCTGCAGCAGAAAAGGCATGGGGTTGCCATAAAGAAGCATTGGGGAGACAACGGGCATGACAGGAGTGATGTGGCATGTGGCATGGGTGCCCTTTGCAGTGTCCTACAGCTGATCAGATGGGACAACTTTGTGGGGGATTGCTAGTGCCAAACAGTGACATGACCCCTGTGGGCAGAACCCTGGCAGCTGCCCCATAGGTGCACAAAGACAGAACCCTGTAGATGGGAAGCTGTAGCTGGAGGTTGAGGGCCATTCTCCTTGCACTGCCACAGTTTTCTAGTGCTCACCCTCCCATGATGTGGCAGACTACTTCCCACTTACAGGGTTCTGCTTTTGTGCACCTATGGGATAGCTGCCAGAACTGTGCCCACCTGGGGCCATGTCACTGTTTGTCCCTGGCATTCCCCCACAAAATGGTCCCATGTCAGCATCTGTAGGGCTCTGCATAAGGCATCCACATTGGATGGCACATCACTCCCTGTCATGCCCACTGTCTCCACAGTTCTCCGCTAGGGTACTCAATGCCTCTTTTGCCCTGGCTCCATCCTGGCATACAGATACCCACCAGACCATCATGGCTCATCTAGTGTTGCACCAGAAGGGGGGTTGGATCTCTCTAGCAATTCAAACAGATGTGCCAAATGTTTGGACTAGCCTGCAGCTGTGGATCTCCTGGGTACTTGCACAGGATCCCCTTTTTATAAAATTGTGTGCAGGGTCTCTGATGCACCAGGAGTTCGCCACAGCCTCACATTGATGCTTAATGAGCTATTAGTCACACTAGACTACATGGAACATTGAGAGAGATTAGCATGAGGACTGGAGCCTGCTAAAGTATGCAGTTTTTTAACTTCATTAACAGCCATGGAAAACCTGCACTAGTCAAGATTGACGAGTAGAAAGTTAGCTCCACTAGCCCTGCTAAATTTGCACCAGGTCTTGGGCTAGTAAAACAATGTTATAATCAAACTCTGCTCTAAGCGTTCTTTGAAAATTGAGCTCAGTTTGTTCAAAAGGTGATAACTCTGGAACTGAAGGGGCTGTTTTTTTAATGAAAGATCATAGTTTGAACAATTGTGATATAATGTAGTTACACAGTGTTTTTATATCCATATATTGAATATTTAATCATTAACATTTATACAGTTTCATACTATAGTTTATTACTATTGATAAAGCTTTATATCCGTAATTGAACTTTGCATTATTATGACTTATTAATATTGCTTAACCATGCCATATAGGGAAAACAAATTCTGTCCCTAATGGTTCCAAAGTTAGCCACTGTCAAAGAGAATTTCTTCAAAAGCCAATAACTCTGGATCCAGAAGACCATTGAACTAATTTTTGTAAATGAAAACTTGTAGCTAGAGCAATATCAATACAGTTACTAGGATATTCAGACTGCCCCAGGCTGTGGCACAAGCCTGGGTGCAGCGCAACACAACTGGGATGTGCCAGGGTGGTGACAGGGTGAAATTCAATGGTGCTGCACCATGGCTCAGCACCGTTGAATATGGCAATGTGGCCACCCACATTGCACATAGTGCAGTGGCACTGCACCAGTGCAAGTGGCCAGAGAGGAGCAGGGGGGATGCGCTAGCGCAAGTGCCATTATGCTAGGTGCAGCAACCACGATATTCAGTGTAGACATGCACATATTCACATATCTGGACTGTGTAGTATGGTATGGTCAGCACGCCCATTGGCCCATGCTGTGGACCAATGGCAGTACAGGTGTAGTATACGCAGTCAGTCAGTGGGTGGCCGGGCAGCTTGCGGGTGGGGAGCTGCCACCCGCTGCTGACCGGGGAGGGGTGGTGGGGCTCAGTGGGTGGGTGGGGAGGGGGTACCAGTGAGCCACCTGGGATATTGGATGATTTTAAAGTACTACTGGTATCGTGATCGGGCTGGAAGCGTTCCAATGAACCACCAGGGATATTGGACATTTTTATTTCAATACTTATGCCCACGATCAGGCTGGAAGTGGTCCACTGGACCACCAGGGATATTGGACATTTTTATTTCAATACTTATGCCCATGATCAGGCTGGAAGTGGTCCACTGGACCACCAGGGATATTGGACATTTTTATTTCAATTCTTATGCCTGCGATTGGGCATGGGGGGCACTACCATGACTGACGGTGCCACCGGAGCTCGTGTGGCCACCCACAGCTGGCAGCTGCTGTGTTGTGCCCTGCAATATGGCAGCTCACCTGTGAGTGGCCAGCTGTTGCTCCTGTTTTTTTTGGCTTAACAGTGTGTGGCACAGGTAGGGGTTGCACCTGCATCTACTCAGCACATCCCAGGCTGGATATCATGATGTGCGGAGTATGCATGGGTATGAGCCCTCACTTGTGCCGCATACATTACTGATGCAGCCCATCGCATTGGGATTTGTGCACGCACTTTCCCGTTTTGAATATCACACCGGGGCACATCAGTGGGTTGTGCATGGTGCAACTGTGTTGTGCCATGTGCAAGCCTTATGAATATCCCACCCAATGGGTATAACAGTGTTCTCATGTTGATATGTTCAATTTTAATTATTAACTTTTATCAAACTATTTTCATAATATGCAGTAGTTTACAGTAATGATTTTCATAATACAGTTTACAGTGTCTGATAAATTTATATCCACACAAGAACACCACATTACAGTTTTAGTGTTCTTACATCAATATATATCAATGTTTTATTATTAATCTTTATTGATACATGTTCATAATATTCTTTACAATTATAGATAAACCTTTATAACAATACATGAGTGCTGTACTACTATCACAGTTGCATATATGTAGCTATTTCCCTGGCACCAAGCTTTTATTTATAAAAAAAAAAACACATTTTTATCCCTAACAGTTTCAAAGTTAGCACTCTCTGAAGATAATTTCTGTGGAACCAGAGTTGCAAGAAACAATTTTTTTTTAAACAAAAGTTTGTAGATAGAGCATTATTGATATATTGTATGTGTACCATTTCCATATAAATATATTTTCATTGTATTGATATATTCAAAATACATTAAGAAATTCATGATGTTAAACATGTAACTATTTTAAAACGTTCTCTGTTTTCTGCTTTTAGTTGTACTACAGTATATTTAATGATTATCTAAACCCGTTAAAGTATGCACATTCACATTTAATGCCAAAGAAGGTGTGACACAAACCTAAGTAACTATTCTCACTACCCACTATCTTCCTACACATTTGTAGGCTTCACCTGTGAAACCATCAAAAAATAATAAAGTATACAGTGACATTCACAAGTATGAAGCAGTCTTATTACAGTTTTGGCCTGTTATATATTGTTGTATTCTGCCAAAACCCAACTTAATCCAATAGCAGTTGCTCCAGTTTGCCACTGAAATAAATGTGACATCTTTATCACACTGTTCTTCATACTGGTGTGTTCTACTTTAAATGCAAACCTTGAAAGATAAATTTAAGTGGTTCAGTGAGCATATGGTTATAATGCCCTGTGAATTCTCAATGGTTAAACATCTGAACGAGTATGTGATATTTCAAAAATAAAGTGCAAAGATCAAGCTAGGTAAGTTTGAAGAGGCAGTCAGGATACAGCCCAGGATCATAGTGGAGCTATGGGAGCAATTGTCAGTGCAAACTGCAATAATATTTTTAAAAGTCTTGCGTGGTACTAAAAAGTGGAAAGTGAACAATGAGATCCCACCTTCAAGTGTGGGGGTGGGTAAGGTATGACCTAAGCAACTATAGGCTTATCAACCTGGCATCAGTGCTAGGCAAGATCCTGAAGGCCATTAACAAGGAAAGAATAACTGAGCATTTGGTTGAGGCCAAGAATTTTGCACACTCTGAGCATGACTCTATTAGTGGAAGATAATGCCAAGCCAACCTGATCACCTTCTTTCCGAGGGTGACCAGGTACAGTAGATGCACAAGGGCAAGAAAGTGGTTATGTAGTCTATTACATCTTCAGCAATGCCATTAATACTATTGTTCTTGGCACATCTCTGGGAAAAATAAACCAATGCAGCATATAAGACATTCATCAGATGGATTGCTTATCGGCTTGGTAGCAAGAAGCAGAGGTTTGTGGTGAATAGGAACTACTCCAAGTGACAAGACATTCTCAGCACAATACCTCTGAGTTTGGTGCTGGGGTAGCTGCTCTTCAACATCTTCATCAATCATCTGGAAGCTAGGGTCTCCAGCAGGTTGCTTATCTTTATGAATGACTCTAGATTAGCCAGGATTGTTGACTCTCTTGAGGATACTGACAAACACCAGGAGGACCAGGATAAATTGGAATACTGGTCAGCCTCCTGCAGCCTCCAATTCAGTGTAGCCAGAAGCAAGATGTTATGATTGGAGAAAACTGATGGTAGAACCTGCACAATGTATAGGACCCCCTCCTGCTTCTGTCATAGAAAAAAATGACCTGGGGATCATAATAGGCAAGGAACTAAAGCCAGACAATCAGCGTATGGCTAAATTCTCCTCGAGACAAATTCTATATTGAGGCAATTGAGCGGGATCAAAACAGATTCAAATGAATATGAGTTATTGTTCAGTAGTCAGGATGGTTGGCTCCCTTGAGGACTGGGATAAACTTCAGGAAGATCTGAAAAAGCTGGGCAATTGGTCTGACTCCTTGACCCTCAGTTTTAGTGTAGCCATAGTAAGATGTCACAAAAAGGAGGAAAAATAGAGGTAGTATCTACATACTGTGTAGGGCTCCTCCTCTTCTGTCAAGGAGAAAATGATGTGAAAATCATGACAGACAAGGGGCTGAAGCAAGGCAGGCATTATGTTGCCACTATCAAGAAAGACAGAATAATGCCGGATGCATCAAATGGGGAGAATCAGCTGAGCATGGGGAATAATTCTGACATTTTGCAAGTACCTGTCAGACCCCATCTGGAGTCCTGCAAGCTGCTTTGGTCTACTCAACACTAATAGTGCATGGTGCCAGTTGAGAGGGTGCAACAAAAGGCTACCGACGTGTTCAGTAGCATGGGAGATAAAAGCTATCAAGAGAGGCTGAAGATCATTAACATGTTCAGCTCAGAGCAAAGACGCTGAGAGGGGTCATGATTTTAACATTTAAAACACTCAAGGGATCAACATGATTGAATAGTCAAAAATGTTTGGTATGATATCCTGCAGCAAGATGCTGGGATATGCCTTGGAGATCTGTGGTGGTTAATTCAGTTGTAAAACAAGAAGGCATTTTTTTTCTCTCAGAGGTTTGTGAACCTATGGAACAGCATACCAGTGTAGACTGTAGAAAGACAATACAGGCTTTTAAGGTAAACCTGGACAAATTTCCAATTACAAAGGGAAATACTGTTTATCCTGGGTAGTAGAGTGAGTAGTGAATTCCTATACATTGGTTTATGTTTGCACATGATACTTATTTCATCCCTGCTTATAAAGTGTGCATGAGACAGACTAGATAGACCTAGAATCCATTCTGACCTAAAGTTACTTCTGTTTTTTTTTATTTAGTTAGTTTTTGCTGACCAGGATAAGTGCTAAGAAATGCAGTACTGTGCTTCCTGTGTTCAAGTCTCATCCTTGGGGGGGAGGGGAGTGGGATATAGATGCAAACCAACTGATATTAAACTGGTTAAGCTGTTGTTTTTTGTAATTAATGGAAAAATGTAGCCAGGACACTCAGAAAGTTCCTCTACTCTTTTTGTGATGCATAATGGGATCTTTAATGTACACCTGACTAATCAGCAGAACAGGCTGATAGGAATTATCTTTAATGTCTCATCTGAAAAATGTGTATGTAAGCAATAAGACATGAAGGGGTATGTGTTAGACAGTTCTAATGCATAGCTGGGGGCATAGTGAGGCATGAGGCCACAGGCTGAGTGTGTTCAGTCCCCTAACCATGCATTAGAACTGTCTAACACACACGCCGAAGTGGCTTATTGTGCTTATGAAATAGTTATCTTTTTATTTTTCAGAAAGAATCACTTTACACAGTGTTTACATTTTGATAAATATTAATTTATTTATTACAATTTTCTTACGCCAGGGAAATTAGCTCCCTATTTTTTTTTTTGGGTGGGGGCAAAATAACCAAACAGAATGTACCCCAAGATGAACTTTTTTAGGTTTCTGTGGTTAAAACAACAAAATTCCTTGCCAAAGTATACTGAGGCATTGAAATTCATGGTGCAGTAGTTCATTTGCACACTTTGAAGGGAGTGTTCAGGAGTTGCACAAGGTGTCACTGTTAGCTGAGATTGTGCTTCTTTGCTGGTGCTTGGTTGCTTTTCCTGTCTTGCAGAGAGAATGTTGCACCTTTTCCTGAGGTCTTCAGGTGTTGGTTTCCAATAGCTCTGGAGGCTGCATTCGTTCCTGTGACCAGTAATGCACATTATTCCCCTGCTCTGGAATCCAGTCTCAGATAAAAGCTGCACTGATGTTGCCATAATCCAGTAGTTGGTATACTGTCTGGATATGCCCGCCTTCTTTCTGAGTCTCGTCATCATGTTTGAAAGGTAATTGATTCCCATAGGTTCTGTGCTGTACCAAATTTTCATGTCATCAAGCTGTGCTTGGGTGAGGTATCTTGGGTGAATGTACAGAGCTATTGCATCTGGTGGCAGCTTTGAAATTTATTTTTCAAAGCTGGAGACTGGGCATAGAGGGTCTCCAGGCTGAGCATGCATATACACACTGTGGAGCTTCTTGCCTGGCTCTAGAGGGTCAATATGTTTTTTTTTGTATGCTCATTAAAGTTGAGTTGAACAAATTCAGCTCCATTTTTATCTGTTTTGATTTTAAAATGTGTGGATTTTAACTGTCACTGCCCCACTCTTCCACTGCGTGTCATGTACAGTTGTAGATCAAAACACACTTTCCTGACTTGTCCGTCTGCAGTGTTTGGGGAAGGGCCAGCTGAATTTTTCAATTTCTTTATGTCAGTTTTTGACAGGGGCTCATGATGTCCTGATTTATCTTTTTGATCTTGTCTGTACATCTTTAGTTTAGCCGTGAATGCAGAATTAATTGTTCTGAATTCCAGATCAGTCAGTACATTTACAGAGTGGCCCACAATATAGACCCCAAGTGCCTGTACAGTACAGTGCAGAGCCCACAGAAACTGGACACTGCATATTCCTGTCCAGTGCTCATGTGATCCTCCATGTAAAACCATCAAAATATTTCATTTAACTTCATTTTGGTGGTGGTTTTCCGGTTGACAGTGTTTTTTGTGGAGATTGCCCAATATGTAAATACCCCCGAGTCCAGGATGGGTGTGACTCATAAAGTGATTTTCTTGATTTGCTGGTTCTAAATGTTATTTAGTTGGTCACTGGTGTAGTGTTCAAATCTGATGCTTACGGTTTCCTGAGGTATGGGAGCCAAGGCTTCCTCAGAAGTTTTGGTGTGCTGTTCTTCTGCTCCTGTGGGCTTGTTTTCATTGTCCAGAAACTTGATTAACTTGCCTTCAATCAGAGACAATTCAAAACTAGTCTGTAACATTGTTGTCATTTTGTTCAGTTGGCAAGAAATGGGTTAGTTAACATTTGTTAGTCTTGTGCCGGGCAGGATCAAGATGGCTGCCATTCTGGAGTGCACAGTAGTGAGGAGATAGTGATACCTGGCACAGACTGTTGAGGCCACCCTTGTGGGACTAGTTTTAGCCATGCATTATACACTTCTAACACATGACTACTGACTAATAAGATTTCTTAAAATGTCCTAGCCATTTCATAACATGCAACAAAGATACATTGCTTTATTGATATTGAACATTTAAATTTAAAAGCACACATTTCTCTCCATGAGCATGCCTAATAACTATTGGTAATCATAAAGAAACTTGGAAAATGGTTTCCCCTTGTAAAAGCATCTTGCTCTGTTGGAAGTGGTAATGAACTTCAGACTGCATACCTAAGAGAGCATATAAGTAAAACTGTCTGTATTCTTGATACTATTGTAAGCAATATGCATTGCAAAAAGAGATGCAGCCTGATTTGAGAAAATGTAGGCTACTGCAGTTTGCAATGAACCAGTCTCCTAATGAACAGTGCAAACAGGTTTTATAAACAGTTATGACTCATTGCATGTTTTACACCATAGGAGAAAGTATGAATTCACAAACACTCCCAACTAAGATAAAAAAAAATTGTATTAAATAAAAAAGATCCACACAATTCATGTTGCCATTTTCAAAAATTGTTTCATCTGCTGTTGGCAATAACAATAATAAGTTTTTGAAATTAAATACTGTAATATAAACACTTACCATGGGATTTAGGATTCGGCACGACCATCTCCATTTTACATATTTCTAATGACAGTTGCTGAAAAGGATGGTGATCCCCTAGTCTGTATGTAAGAGATCAGTTTTGGATGGAGAAAAGGCTTTCAGTTAAAAGCTTGCTGTCTACAAATTCCACCATTAGTCTAACCCTTCCTTCAGCTCAAAGCCTTCAAAAACAAAACTTCTTTGGAATATGAGATTCCATGAAAATGCTCATGGACTCATGGGGGGGGGTAGAACTGGTGAGTATATTGACTTGGTCAAATTTACATTACAAACATGGTGCAGATTTATATTGAAAAGAGTAATCATAGACTTTAATGATACAATAGCAAGAAAGAATGCTGGGCTCTGATTAGTCAATCTGGGGCTGGACCCATGATGTTATCCCAGTATAACATCACAGATCTAGTCCTGGCACACACAAAGCCAAATGTCATCAATAAAAAAATATCACTCCACATGCAGATTAGGGAGGTACAGAAATTAGCATTTAACTGTACCCACAATACTTCACTATGTAATTTAGAAAACAGGCTATTATATTTTTGTACTCACTACAGAAATAGGAGACAACATCTCTCAGTAAAGAAATCTTTGGGCTTTGAGTGTATGAACAATGCTTCATTTTGAAAATAAACATCTGAGATTTTATATTGTTGTAACCACTACAAAAATAGGAGACTGCACCTCCCAGTAAGGAAAAATGGAAGCCAGCTTCATAGTGTACCCACAGTTCCTTGCCACACACATCTACAAAGTTGGTGCTATATGTAGTCATCACTACCAATATAGGAGACTGTACTACTGAGTAAGGACAATTTAAGTTAACTTTATAATCTACCCATATTCCTTGTAATTGTATGTAAATCAGTACAGTAGCTGTTATACTGCTGTAAACATTATATATTAGGTGCTATACTGCAGTCATCACTATCAAAATAGAAGACTGCACTGCTGAGTATGGAAAATTTAAGTTAACTTTGTAGACTACCCAGAATTCATAGTTGCTGTATGTAAATCAGCATATTAACTATTGTACTGCTGTAACCATTACCAAAATAAGAGTTAACTGATTTAAGAAAAATATACTACTTTTTCCAACAAAGGAGACATTTAATACTAGCAATAATGCACTCCACAATGTGTATTGTGCTGTGATAATTTCACTCCTCAGGTGTTGGACACACTCGGCCTGTGAGCTCGTGCCAACACCGAGGAATGAGATTATCCCAGCATGACACACACATTGTTGTGCAATATTGTTTTAATGAACCACATGTTATTCATCAGTGAAGTTGGTAACTGGACAATGCTTACCTAGTCTTAAGGCCAAGGGCTAGAGTCTGTGCTTCTCAATATAAACAAGCATTTGTACATGCCAAATGTTGGCTTGCTGGCATTGGCATTAGTAGTGCAGGAGTTAGAAATGCAAAATAGGAATGGCAGTGAAGTACTGAAGAAATGCCCCCCTCCACAGAGACTGAAAGGCATTGGGGGTGTGGCTTTGGGTCGGTCATAATGCTGACGCCATTCTACCCCACCCCACCCTGCAGAGAGCGACAGGTGTCGGGGTGAGCATTAGGGTGTTTGGCCTTTATGCTCTCTCCATTGCAGAACGAAATAAACTGAGATGGGTGCAGTATAGTAGAATGGGGTGAACATTAGAGTGACGGAATCCAATGCACGCCTCAATGCTTGTCAGTGGCTGTAGGGTAGGGGGGTAGAATTCTGTGAACATTATGCCTGACAAACCCAAGTTACTTCCCCAATGCCTGTCAGTCTGTACAGGGTGGGTACATGGTTGGAAACTTTAACTTCCCAGGTGTTTGTTGGTATTTTCACTCCAAATTTTCAACAGTGGCTTTTTGAGACCACACCTTATGAACAGTGGTGATATCATTTCATTACTCAATCCTGAAAGGGTGATTTTCCACAGCAACTGCGACATTGGGAGCCACAGGTGTGGAAACACATTTTGGGCAGGATGCAAAAAATGACAGCTGTACTGTTCATGAGGAGGTGTAACAAAAATGGCAATGTTTAAAATCTGGAGAGAAAATATGAAAAATTTGCAAACTTATAAGCATGTGTAGATACTGTGCAATGCATGCCAGTAATGCAGTTATTTTGGGGATTATTTTTAACAGATATTCAACATGAGCATTTTGGGACCTCTCCTCAAAACAGTGGCACTGTGATTTTGTTACTTTTTCCCGAAAGTTGATTTTGCACAGTGACCATGCCCATTGTGTGCCACAGGTGAGAAAATACGTTTCAGGCAGTATGTGAAAAATGACAGCTGTACTGTTCATAAGAAGGTGTACAAAATGGCGATGCTGAAAATCTTGAGTGAAAATATTAAAAATTCTCAGAGTTGTGAGCGTGCATGAAAACTGCACAATGCATGACCTCTGGAAGTAAGTATGGGGTGACAGGGATGTGGGGAGGTGGGGTGCACAGGGGGAGGGTGTGGGCTGTGGGAGGGAGTGCCATCAACACCAATGAACCATTTTCTTGTTTTGTGGGGAAAAAAAAACTTTAGGGAAGGGTTTTGTTTTTACAGGTGACAGTAAGATATTCAGGCACACTGGGGTGGGCTCCCAGTGTGCCACCTGCTTTTTTGGGGGGGACTAGAGCTGATGGGGATTGGGCACCCTGTCAGCAAATAAAGCTTGTCTGTGTTGGGGGGGGCCTGATGCCGAGGGGGATGTCAGCAAACAAATTTAGCTGGGGAGTGGGCATGCCAACAGGGGGGCAGGGCACCCCAGAAGTTATCTTTCTAGTGATTGTGAGAGATGGACTGTGAGAGCCATTACCATGTTTATTGAAATGTTACACCAGGAATGGCATGTAATGGAGGTGTGTCAGATCTGCCTCTGCAATGATGACCCTGTCTCTCATTGCAGCAGTGGATTTCTTTCAAGTTTGTGGCACTCCCTGAAACTGCTGTCATCGGCAGCATACTCACTGGTAGGCTAGTCAAATCCAAAGACTTGGTTAAAGAAATAGGTAATAAATAACACTTTAGAACTGTCCACTGATGGAGCTCTGCACAAATCTGGAGGGAGAAAATTCCACAGTAATGGAACAGCAACCCCAATAGACCAGTCTCTGGAAGAATTTAGTCAGGATTGGTGAACTATGAGGAGGCCCATGTCAGAAAAGTGGAAGGGAAGGATGGGGGTATCTTTGAACAGAAGATATTTCAAATAGCATGGATCAAGATCATGTAGTGCTTTGTGTGTGATTTATGATCAAAACTATTGAAAACCACTGAGCTTCAGGAGGGACACAATACTAATATTTTGAATTTCCATATAATATTTGGACTACTATAAGGTAATGTACATGTGAGGGGATTTTGATTGATGATGAGCTGAGATAATTTTGGAATGTGCTGATTAATTTGTAGCTTGTATGTTTTGTGTGTATTATACAATTTGGTAAGAGCAAGTAATTCTTGTCTATATAAAATAGGTGTATACAATTAGTAAGATGGGTGCGTTCAAGTATTAAATGTTATTAAATCAGATATTTTACACCATTTTTAGTGATCACCATTAAATAGCAGAACCTAGGCTGGATGTTGATAATATGATCTGACTCAGCAAGTTAACTGTTTACTATCAGGATTGCTTTTTGAAGTCCTAGCTTTCTATTTCTTAACCTTGACACAAAATGGCCACCCAGGAATAATTGAGTGAATATTAATTAACTTTAAATGGAAATTTAGATTTGTAAAAGTTCACTGATTTTTAATTTTTATCTATTGGTTTCAGTATTGTTTGCATCTGGAACTTTCATACTTTATATCTGTTTCTGCAACAGTCCTTTAAAGCACCACTAAGAGAATTGCCACTTGATTTGGAGAATAATGTAAATGTCTTCTTGGCAGTTCCATCAAAATCAATACCCAGCACTATTTAGGCTGATAAAATGACTGTCCTCATGTTTAAATTCTGATAACCAATGAGAATTTATCAGGTGGTATTTATAGGTGTGCAACATTCTAGCCACACACCCCTGACAAAGAGTGAGCATGACTCAAAGTGCCGGGGCTGCTAGCTATGCTTTCTATGTCTGTGTTACTTTCTCTTTTTCACATTGTGCACTTTAAATGAATGAATAAATAGTCACCACATCTAAAGAGTAAGTGAGTGAGTGAGTTCGTGAGTGAGTGCACTGTCTTTTGAATTGATACTGGACTTCTTGCTTCACAGCTGCACTTGTCATGGTGAGTACATGATTTTTGTGTTGCTGGGTTTTTCCTGTCAACAGATCTTAAAACAGATATGCCACCTTACTGGCAGCCCATGTAGCTTATGCTGCACTGATGTAATATGCCCAGACAGAGAAGTCCCAGCAATCATCTGGGATACAGCCTTCTATACTAGCTGGAAGTGACTTGCTAACCCTACAGATAGCATGAGGTATAAAGCATTGAAGTGCAGTATTCCAACCTTGAGGTAACAAGTGCATGGACCAAAGTCACCACGTCAGTTGCTGTACAATAGGCTTTAATACTGGTTATATTACACAGATGGTAATATCCATTGTGGACTACAGACAACACCTGATGTTACAGCATAATTTCACTGTCCACAAAGACACCCACATTTTTTTACCCTATAATCAGTTCACAGTAATGTCCCATTCAAAGACTGTAAAAGGAACTTCACTAAATCTATCAATGGGCTAGTCAATAAAAGTTATATAGAGCGACTACAATCACTTAAAATGATGTCATTGGACACTAGATGTGTCATAGAAGATATATTACTCATGTTTGACATAATGCACAACCCAACATTAATTAATGAATTGAACGTAGAATTTAAGGAGGAAAATATACAGACAAGGGGACACCCCTGCAAATTAAAGGCTCAAAATTTGTAAGCAAGTCGACGAAATATTTTTACACTGTGAGAGTGGTGAACATTTGGAATGGGCTGCAAATTGATGTTATTGTAAGTAAGATGAAGATACAGTTTAAAAGGAAATTGGATAAGTACATACTTGAGGGAGGGAATTTAAACTATTATTTATACATAAATAAAAAAAAAAATCTACAGAAGCAAATATGGGCAAATGCCTTCTAGCTCCTAACACCTCTTAGTATGAACCTTAGTGTTGTTATTTATTGCTGCCCCCCGCTCAGATACTTGAAGGGCACAGTAGGCTGCCTTGAGCTGCTGGTGACACAGGTTCATTGGGGTAGAAGGGGGAGAGGAGGATTGACCATGCAGTAGAATACTCTGCTCCTCCAAGCTCCTCCACACTACTGCCACCTGAGTAACCACAGGTGGTGGTGCAAGCAGAAAATTCTTTATGTGAGGGACACCTCCTGATGGTAGGGTGCACAAGCTTGCATGCTCATGCCACTACCATCCATGATTATAAGGCATCCAGTGGTTACGGGGAAAGAACATGAAAAACCTGTTCAGACTGATATAGGATGATGCAGCAACACCTTGCAGCCTCAACAACAACTAATGGGCACCTCGCCTCTATCCAAGCACGATGTCCACAGGGACTTGGGGAACCATGATGGCCATGCCACAGGGCCAAGCGGTGGAGCAACAGAGTTCAGGGGGCTAAGTCCCAGAGAGATGGTAAATGCTAGATCTGGGGAACTCATTAGAGATTGGTGGCTGTCTGATTGAGGGCACAAAATATGTTTTCAATGTTTTTTTAACCAGAGTGGAGCCATAGCTAGCAATAATAATAGCCAGTCATGGCCTTCAGTAAACAGTTCTCTGCCACTGAATCAATTGATCCATGTCTACCCATAACTATGGAACTCATTACAGATTGAAGTGGCTAGCACTGTAAAATCCTTTTATTTCTTGAACATGTAAAGTTTATTGTTCAAAAAACAGAAATTACAAATTACAGGCATGGACAGGTAGACTGTGAATGGCATTTCAAAATACAACTAGTTTATCATTTATTGACATGTGTGTAATATAGAAAAAAAAGATAATGCATTCCACAGTTGTGCCCCACATACAGATGATTATAGATAGAACAAAAGTTTGATGCTCTATAAATCTTTTCTGAACAAAGCTCTTCATCTTCAATTGATTTGGTAGTAGAAACAGATTAAATGAATAATGTAAAATGTTTCCACATATTCAAAATCTGAGTTTTTCAATCCATGGACTAAGCCCATGTGTTTTCTACCTCTTTTATATGATCCATAATACCACCACTACTAGCAGAGCCATAAAAAAAAACTTGCAAATTGTTCTATTTTGATGCCTAATCAAATACTGTATGTACATCTATTCTTGGTGGTCCTAACTGGCTGAATAGTCTCTCTTTGATATGTACTTACTCATCACTTTGAAAGCAAACATTGAGCGCATTACATAGATTCTTCAACAAATTAGCTGGAATGGAGATTAAAAAAGAAAATTTCAGACTGAGGAAAGTTCTCATGCTTTCAGGAAATTATATCAGTTCCTAAAAATTATTAAAAAGGAAAGACCTACAGACATGTTGACTGGTTCAGGTCTTTTGATACCTCAATACTGCAAATTTAGAGCTGATAGTTTAGTTGTATCATGGAATGGCAGTAGTGCTTCCATTTGCAATGCTAGTAACCTTGGTTCAGGAATCAATCAATCAATCAAAGTCTTTATTTAATCAGGCGATCACCATTTAGCAAGCTCATTTTCGAGGTGATCCTGGGTTTCTTAACAAGGAACAATGGACAATATACATGGGATGCAACACACAAGAAAATCTTTTTTTTTTTATAATCTTGGGTCACCAGATTGCTAGCCCAGGCTGGGAGAATCAAGTATCCCATAGGACACTTTTCTCCAGAGAGGGAGGTAGAACAACTTTGATGTGCAGCTGCCACTTGGGCAACCCTGGGTACCGGTACAGGCTGAAGTTGCATGCAGTTGCGGGATGCCAGTTGGCTGTACAGACATTGACACACAATGTGCACACATCTGTCTATTCTGCATGCCTAGTAGAAGGAAGACAAGAAAAAAAAATGTTGCCCATCGTGACATGATTGCCCTGCATTGCTAACAGACCCTGCAACCATCTACATAGGCAAAATCTTCTGGCACCAACCTGCCTGATCTTGAGAGACCTGCCCCATCCCAGAGGCCTCCATTGTGGGGAGTGGATAGAACAAGGAATGCCAGGAGAACAGGTAAATCACAGGATAAGGTGGAGTGATGGGGTGGATCAGGATAGGGTCCAGATGTGGGCATGTAAGCCAGCAAAGAGAGATTAGGAGAGCAACAATATACACTTAAAAAAAAGGAAAGGTCTTATGGCGCATGTATTTCCATAAGAAGTGTTGCACCTAAATAAGTGTTTTGCTGGTAGACATGAATGTACCGTAACATATCTACCCAAGATGGGGGGCATACATAATTCTTTTTTTGCTGCAGCAGGACAAAATGCAGGGGAACTCATTCATTTTGGTAATTTTATATTTGCTTTTGATTCAGTTGCAAACTAAAGCTTTAAATGAGAGAACTTGCTGTGGAATCAGGTCTTGCACACATATTACAAAATGTGACCCTTTAAGTACATGTACATAAGTAAGTTAGTAAGCAAAGTGATACTACATTTACAGTGCATTGACTACTCTTCGTCATTCATGAGGAGAAATGCATTTATTTGGAAGTCAGTAACCAGAGAAGAATGCTGAGCTGATGCCTTTTTCCAAGTGTGACATGGGGGGTAGAAACTGAGAGTGGAGGTACAGTGGTAAACAACATCAAGACCACTATTGCATAGGAGTGTGTGGTTTAAATGACTAGGTGGCAGGAAGCTGAAACAAATGATGTACAAGCATAGAAATATATTTTGTGCATGATGGAGACTGTGTTGTCCAAGCACTAAATAAGAAGATTAAACTTATATTAAAAGTTATAATTTACTCAGGAACACACTGTACAGTTAATGACAACAAGGTACTATCTATCATTCTCACGCACTTATTATCATTATCATATATACTTTACAACACTTTTTAGCAGGAGCACTGTGGTGGGGGAATACCACTAAAGTGCCACTCAGTTGATCACTGTCATAGCAGAGAGTGAGCAGAAGGAATACCACTGGACCACAGCAGAGTTAGGGGACCAGTGATCAGGGTGGTGGTCTACCACTAGACTACAGACTACCTGGGGACTTCTCTTTGTCATAACAGGGATCAACACAGGAAGTGAGTACCACTGATGTAGCAGGAAGTTGATATATGGTCTATCAGAGATCTGGGAATTTGGGAGCAATGGTTGAGGCTCTGCACAATGACTCTGCAGATTTGCATGGGGAGTTGTTATGAATAGATACCAATAGCCACATAATGGCATGAAAATGACCCTTTAATGACTTGCATGACATGTGTAGCCATTAGCACACCCAACTCTGGTTCTATAGGACTGGGGTAGAGTGGACATGGTCCCTTTACATAAGAGCAGCATCAAAGAAAAGGCTAGCACCTATAGGCCAATAAGCCTCACCTCAGAGGTGGGGAAATTAATGGAAACACTGTTAAAGGAAAGGTTGGTAGAAAAACTTGAATTAAATGGGCTGCAATACTAAAGGCAACATGAATTCGTGGGAAGAAGTCATGCCCGATGAACCTGATTGTTTCTTTGACTGATTGATCAGGGAAATAGGTTGGAAAAGTCAGTGGTTATGGCCTATCTTGACTTTTGCAAGGTCTTTGACATTGTGCTGCAGAAGAGACTGATTAAGAAATTAAGCAGCCTAGAGGTAGGCTTCAAAGTACAGAATTGGTGATAAACTGGTCAAAAGATTGCCATTAAAGGTTAGTGGCAAATGGCACTCATTCTAAGGAATGAAGAGGGACCACTGGAGTGCAGTAAGGCTCAGTATTGGGACCAGTCCTCTTCAACATCTTCTTAAGTGACATTATAGATGAAATGAAAGTGAAGGGAAGGGAAAGGAAGGTATACATTTTTGCAGATATTACCAAAATCTGTAATAAGGTAAACAATCAGTAGAGTGTGGAATGAATGCATAGGTATCTTTGGAAACTGGAAGAGTGGTCAAAAACATGGCAATTGGAGTTTAGCGCTAAGAATTGTAAAATTATGCATCTAGGGTATAGGAACCCAGGACTGGGGAGAGGTACTGTCAGTCACTAAGCAGACAAAGGACCTTGGGGTTGTCATATCAGTTGATTTCAAATAGATAAAGCAGTGTGACAAAGCAGTGGGTTGGGCCAGCATGATGCTGGGAAGCACTGGGAGAGGTATTTACAGCAGGAGGAGGGAGGGAGATGGTGTTGACAATGTGTCACTCCCTGCTGAGTTCCCACTTGAGTATTCTGCCCCATTTTGGAGGCTGCACATAGGAAAGGTCATAGACTGGGTGAAGGCTGCCCCAAGGAGGGCAACTAGAATGGTGCAGAGGTTGCACCAAAAGTCCTATGAGGAGAGACTGGGGGATGTCAACATGTACATTCTGAAAGACAGGAGGGCAAAATGAGACATGATAGAGACCTACAAGTATGTCATGGTGGTTAACAGGGTGCAGAAGGGGAGTCTCTTTCAAAGGAGGAGGAGCACCAGGACCAGAGGGCATACTATGAAACTGGATGTGGCAGTTGCAGAGGGATGTGCGGAAGTACTACTTCACTAAAAGAGTAGCAGACACCATCAACAGACTGCCTGTCGAAGTGGTGGAGGCAAAAACAGTAGGAGGCCTCCAGCTTGTGTGGGATTGACATAAGAGAGCAGAAGTGAATATGCAGGGAAGATGAAGGGTTGCTGGAGACCAGATATGGTCTGTGGAAGCAGACTAGGCAGGGACTATGTGGGCGGACTAGGTGGGCCAAGTGGTCCTGTTCTGCTGGCAAATTCTATGTTTCATTGTTTCCTTGCCTCTGAATATGGCACCCCAGAGCAAAGGGGCTATCCTTGTTTGGAATACACTATCCCCATTGATCTGGGGTGCTGTTGTCAATAGTGGGATGTGATAGTGCTATGCATATGCCAGAGACGGCACACTACTGGTATGGATGTGGCACCCTGAAAGCCACATGCTATGTTTTGTATGGTCCAAATAGCTGTTGCCGAATATGAGGCCTGAATCTCTTAAGGTCTTGTAAATTATACAAACAATGAGGATGGCAGCAGTAAGGATGATCCATAGCTGAATTTTTTTATTCACTGCATGTGCCGGGATTCTGCACTTTTATACCAAATTTGTTTGTTATTTTGGAACACTTCAAACATTCAGCCAAATAATTAGGAAAATATTACTGTAGCCCTTCTGAGGGTGCCAGAGCAAGGCCTATGGCCAACTCTTTTCCCATGCCAATCACTTTTCTCCCCCCCCAGGCAATTTTTTTATATACAAAAAAAAAAAATAAAAAAAGCAGTTTCCAACTCCTTGCACTGTGACAAGTGTTGATTTTCTTTTTTCTTGACTGGAGGAATCGGGCTGGCTGGTGAAAGGATGCCTCTTACCCCAATTTTTTGCCTAATAGACTACTATATGAATGGCTTGAAGTTTGTTTAGCCAAAGTTTCATAGCCAAAAAACAGACAGGAAAATTTGAATAGAAGCCAAAATTAAACTGCCTAGTGTCTCACTATATCACCCTTTGGAAGTATGGAGAACACAGAAAAAAACATTTATGCATTGGTAAGGAAGCACAGAGGAGAAAATTGTCCCCGATTCCAGGTGTGACTTAAAAGAGTATACTCAATGATAGGAACTGTAGTAATGTTACAAAAAACTCAGAAAAAAGTTCCAGCAACTTTATGATATAGAATGTTTTGATATGAAAAATCAGAGATTTTATTTTTCCTCCAGCACATGCATTTTTGTTACTAGCTCAAATTAGTCATCTAATGAGAGGAATTTGATACCACCAGATCTATAGGAACATTCAATTTGTATTTGTCATGGTAGCTAGAACAAAATGGGAAAAGTAGCCTCCAAGGTAAAAGTTAATATGCTGCCCAACTTAATGCTTCAGCTAAGTATTATTGAATTGATATTACATGGCATCTAATTAATAATCCCATGTTTGTACACTTCAGTTTTGTCAGTCCTATCTGTGTCAAATTGTCTTTACCAGACTTAGCCTGCATCACTATTAACAGCTTTCTCAACACTTCAGTTGCTACCACCGCTCAGCTTATACAATTTCTCAGGGTATTTGTAGGTCTGAATCCATTCAGAGCCACTGCTCACTCTGTACAGTGCTCCTTGCTCAGAAACAAATGACCCAACCTATAGAACACAGCTGAGAACTCCTTACTTTAGACACAAATTGTAGTAACTGTAGCCTCCTCTTCAGTGCAGAAATATAGTCATTGTCAGCTCTAAAGCAGTTAGCTGTATCCTAAGTATTCAGTCACAGAAACATGAAGGATAAGAAATGTATTTATTTATTTATTTTATTTTAGTCTTTGGTAACCGGGTAAGGCCCACAAGGCACAAGTGCCTGTTTCCATGGGCAACCTGGGAGCACTGGGTGGTTAAGTGACTTGCTCAGAGTCACACAGTATGCAAGTTGAGATTGTGAGAATCAAACCAAGCTCTGGTCTGCTGGATTTACTAAGCTAGTTCACAGCTCTTTACTCTAACCTCTAGGCTATACTGCCAGGCCAATGTTTAATCCATCTTTCAGATGAGACGTTAAACCGAGGTCCCATCTGTCTGGATTGGTGGTAGTTCAGGTGGATGTTAAAGATTCCATGGCACTTATCAAAAAGAGTAGGGGAATTTCCCCAGTGTCCTGGCCAGATTTCCCTCATTCACTAAAAATACCACTAACAGTTTCATCTGGTTCAAGGTCAGTTGCAATTCATCTGTAACCCCCTTCCCAGGTCTTGTCTGAAAATAGGCAGGATTTGTCTAGTGTACTTACCTGGTTAACAAAAGCTAAATAAATAAATAAATAATACTTCAAAATATTTACGCATATAATGCAGGATAGTACACACATAGGCTATGGGGAACAGTAATTCTACAGAAATAAAAAAAAAATGTCTGCCTTGTAGGTTGCACACACACACACATACACTACACTACACATACACACACACACACACACATTCTTTCCTTTCTCTCTTTAGCAAGGTAGAATGGTTTAACCAACAAGTCACTTTGGTGAATCAGGGAAGACTCAAACCCTTAGTTAGTCACTTGTTTATAGTCCCAAACCTGACTGTCTCTCATAAGCTCTGCCAGACCTCAAGACCTTCCAGCTGCCCCCCCCCCCGATGACAGGTCATCTAGTATGCCAATCTGACATTATATAGGCAACATGCTTGCTATCTAGAGAGCTGGGTCCTAATGATAAACTGATCTGTTTTGGTCTTTGGACTATACATATAGAAAGACATCTGTTTTTTCACAAATATTCTTTCTAGCACCACAGGAATGATCCCTCTATGAAACATGACAGGGATACTTTCTGCTTTCAGCTATACCCATAACTGTCCATGCAACATGAGATGGTTGTATTTTTGATCAGCCCTCCCATAATTGTCCAGGAGACCCTGTAATACAGATTAAAGATTGCCATCTCTCCCAAAAGAAATCTGTCATATCTCTAGTCTAGCTTTATCAGACAGTTTCCAACTCAGCTGAGATACTTGCAAGGGTGCTAGCTCATATTTAAAAAGATATACATGGGAACGTGAAAACCACAAAAACTACAAAAAAGTTCTCACTCCATCTCACATGGTAAAATATGTAATGTAGGTGAGATGACAGAACTAGGGATACTGAAATATTTCTAATATTAGTTGTGTTCCAGTATTCTTATTTATTAGGCTCAGAAGTTTTGGTTTTCTTCACAATGTCTCATAAGCCACCATATATTCTGTCAATATTATTTGTTTATTGTTACTCTCCATAATCTGGAAATGCAGTCTTCACCTTATTCAACCAATGGTCCTAACTGGTGCTATGCAGAGAAAGTGTATTTTCTAGCATTGCGCTCTCTCCTCCCCCCTCCTTCTCACTTGGTGAAGTCCATAGGCCTAAGGAAGATTAGATGTTACTGGTTCAACCTCATTCAGATTTATTAGTTGCATTAGATAAGTAAAGATGGCCCTGTCACTATTCCCTTCTGAATAAATTCATACAATTATATTACTACATTCAAGACATAAGTTCTTCTTGGGTGCAGTTGTTATAAACCAGTGAGGGAAAAACGTCTTTATGAGATTCTTGTTATTTAACAAGGGTAGACATGACTACAAGTTATGAGGCTGAGTACATTTGCCTAGTTGTCCCAGTTTGCCTGGTGAAGTGCTCATTAAACATTGTACTGTAACCAAGACATCTCACCATTTACACCAGATTCCAACCACATTTAATCATGTTCCCTGATGAAGATTAGTAAGAAGGTGCTATGTAGGTGTGGTTGCCAGTGTGTGATTTTAATACATCACTTGCCTCAGCCAGCAGTGTATGCACTTTTATTTTATTTTCCAAGTATTAACTGTTGTTAGTGGCACCCTTGTACGTGGTTCTCATGTGCAGTCCTTAATACATAAATATTTCCACCAGGCAGAGCTAATAGATTATTTATCCTATTTTATTATCAGTGGAAGTTGGCCCATTGGCCCAGTGGTAGAGTTACCCCCCATGATGCTGGTGATTAGGGTTCAGAAATGAGCCTCAATTGCTGGAAGGCTGGCTGGGGGGAGGAGTATTCAGTGTCCTAAGGGCTGCTCTCTTCCTTTAAGGATGAAGAGTTGCCACATCTGCTGTTCCACAGCCACCCAGTGACCACAGATGGCAGTGCAGTTAGGGGTACCACAGATGGGAGGGGAGGATATTGGCTTGAGTCTGTGATGGCGGCACATCTCAGCATGCATCTGACTCCTTAGACTCCCAAGGCTGCTGTCATCCTCAGGGAAAGGGGCCATAACTGGGTAAGCAGAACAAAAAAAAGCATTATGACCTCCTGGGCCATTGGTCCTCTCGACTTCTTGTGCAACCACTGCAAGCATGTCATAGCATTGGAACCATCCTTTGGGATGGCCCCACCACAGGAGGGTGATCCTGTGGAGTTGATGATCCATAGCTGTGGCATGTCTGGGCATTGAGGGTGGCTCAGTAGTGAAGCCATTTCCGGGGAGCAAAAAATAAGAAAAATATTTTATGACTAAGGGGTAACATCAGTGTTACCCTCTCTTTGAAGTTCAGAAAGTTTGTTCTTTCAAAGAATTGTAAAATTAGCTGAACCAGCCACATGGACACTATTGCTGTTATTTGTAGATACAGGATTTTGCTCTTCCGAATCTGTCTACAGATTAAAAGGTTCATCAGCTATCATCTATAGAGAGGACTATTTTAGAGGCTCATAGGAAGGATTTTATTTCTAAAATACAAACAATTTTGTTTGGTTAAAATCCATTGGAGGAGTTAAATTAAAATGTGGATTCCATTTCTTCATACTTACTCTCAAGAATGAATAGCCTGATATATATATATATATATATATATATATATATATATATATATATATATATATATATATATATATATATATATATATATATATATATATATATGTAAATATGTAAATATGTATATATATATATATATATATTCACACACATGTATATATGTATATTTATTTAACACCAGTGAAAAGGAGTTATAGTTCAAAACTGGTGGTGGTGGTGGTGGGGGGGAGGGTTCAAGAAGAAGTTCAGGAGACACTTCTTTACAGAGTGGATGGTTTCAAGGTGGAATGAACTGCTGACGGAGGTCATCAACCAGATGACTATAAGTGGATTCAAGGGGGGATGGGACAAAGACAAGGGGAGGTTTAGAGTTAAAAGGGAGTGGGCAGGACCCACTGTAAAAAATAGTAGCAGGGGCCCGCATTGAGCTGACTTGATAGATGATATGACCTTCTTCTCCAGGCAGACTCATATGTTTGTATGTTCTACACACAAATTAAAAGTTAGCAATTTATAGTATATCTTTGTGTTTAACTACAAAATATCATGATAGCTTATTGTCATTATTGTCATAACTGATATCTTGAAGGTTGGGTGTATTCCAGTGTAATAATGAGCCAGTCAGATTTTGCAATGCTGATGACATTACAATAGCACAGTACAGCACTGAAGCCAATAGTTGAAATCGGACAGAAAATGTAAAATCTTGAAACAAACAGCATATTTAAAGGCCTTAACTAGTAAAGTGATGCTGTATAAATTGAATGTGCAATGGTCTAATGAAAAATGCTTGGTTAATCCTAACTTGTGAGGTGTCATAACTTTCATAACTCACTCAGTGCCCTGCTACTAATGAGTTGTGGTGTTGCCCTCTCACTGACTAGGATAAATCACATATTTTGAGTCTGACCAGTGCATATCCTCTATATATGCACCCTACACCAGTGAAATCTATTTCTCTCAACATGTGCAAATAATGCAAGGGATTCTTTCCTGCATCACTCATGTCCAAAGGGCCCTGCACTAATCAAGTTAGGAATCACCTCCTGTGTAATGTAGGGTCAGAAGGGCCCTGCACAAAGCAAGATAGGATTCAACTCTTGCTTTGAGCAGGGCCCACTGTGCCCTGGGCAAAGCAAGTTAGGACTCTACTTAACCAAAAAGTAAGGACATTCATTACAAAAAAATGGGAAGGGAAATGTGGTGTTTAGGTTTTTCACTCCAAACACCCTTCACCTTTCCTAATGACCCATGGCCAAGATACAGATCTGGAGCCAGGCCCCATGTGTCTGATGCTAAAAGCTACAACAAACAAAGTTATTACAGATCCTGTAAGTCCCATGTGAAGCAGCAAACTTGTGGGCATTCCTTTGATCTAGTGTATGAAGCAGTGGAACCCTGGGGCTTTGAATGCAGACTTATAGTTGTAAGTCCCCACCCAAAAAAGAAAAGTGGTGTCAGTGTTTTCAACCCTAATTTTCTTCCTCTCCCATCACCTAACCTCATGACCTAATCCCAAGCTACAGGTGCATAGCCACATCCCAATATGTGTATTGTTTGTATCTGTACTGAAGCTGCAGTACTATGAGTTATATTTCTGGATCTGAAGGTGAATTTGCATAGGACCTTGTGGGCCTACATGAAGCTGCAGTCCTATAAGGTATAGCCACAAATATGCAGCTTTCTTTGTGTAAGCCCTGGGGACCTTACACGAAGCAGTAGGCTTCTGGGTTACATCCTTGGACCTGTAGTTTGCTTCACGCAGCCCCTACATGAGGCACCAGACTCACAGTGCTCTGCCCTGCACATGTGCAGAGGAGCCAGCAAGGCTGCAAGCAGTACCTTGTAATACGTGACACATTACAAAATACTGCATGACAAAAAGGCTTAATTGTCATCAGATTGCACTGTTTTCTGCAGCATACTGCAACACACAGTGCTAATCTGCAGCATGTTTCATGCAGGCCCCTAAAGGTTCTACGCAATGGCTGTCAGGCAGGCTACCACACCTGTAGGTTTCTTCTTGCAGGGCCCACAAACCACAGTCCCATGGGTACTGGGCAACAGACCTGTAGTTTGTTACCTACTGGGCCATAGGACAGTAAACACTGTACCAGACACATTGGGTGGGTGTGCAAGGTGTCACATGGGTGTGCATGAGGGAGACCTAAAAAGGCAAAATGCAAAAGTAAATGAACATCACTAATTTTTGAGACATTTTGTTAAGTCCAATACAAACCAAAAAATAAAATAGGAAAAATATAGCTGAGCCCTAGTATTTTTCCTTTTCCTTTGCTCATTAGAAAATTTTCAATGTAATAGTATTGTAGTGTATGGTAGAACACTGTTCTGCATGGAAATCCATGCCTAGAACAGCGTTGTTGTGCTGCAGTAACTACGTCCCCTTGTTTGTTGTGTTGCACTAGCTATATAACTACTGTAGCACAACATGGACTGTGTTCAGGCATGCATGTTCCGCTAATCTCTGGTCTTCAAGAAACAGCTGTGGTGGTGAGAGCTGGCCCCAGAAGAGATTGGTGCTGAAAAAAACTCCAAAGTAAGCACACAGTCCTGAATATATGGTTGCCCATACACTATAAAAGACTCTGTATGAGCAATCATATACAACAAGACTATTTTACAAACTCAAAACTTCCATGGTAACAAAACATCTTGAGCTGTACTCTTGAGATCTCCTGTTACCATGGAAAACTCTTGAATGTAAAGCACCCTTTTTGTATATGATTGCTCATACAGAATCCTCTATATGCTAGACGTATGGAATAGCTCTCTGCCTGGTAGTTTACATATCTAGTACTATTCCTCCCATTACCTCATCAGCACTGGGATCTCACTGACAGTGACATCACAGATGACTTACCTGGTAGCTGTAATTTCACAGTAATTTAGGACACAGTTCTGGTGCTGTAATGGGAGGAAGCTAGATATGTCATCTGCCAAGCAGATTTCTGTTTCACAGATCACATCTACTAACATCAGCTAAAATATTTAAATAAACTAAAGGGAAAATTAAAAGTAACTCTGATGCAAAAGATAATAGCCCACCGTTTTAAGAAACTAATATTAGTTTTAGGCAGTATAGTAGCACTTTATGTTTTGGCTCTTTGGGCCCAGTAGGGGTCAGGTTGGCCAAATTGTGGCCATTGAAACATTTTAAGCCTGACCAAAAAAAATAAATAAGTCTGCACACATGCACTATTTGTCTTTTCTTGGATTTTTTTTCAGGCTTTATTTTTATTGCAATTATTCAGATCACAGCAGCTGGCTGAGGTAGAGGGAAGGTTGTACTGGTCATGCTTCTTGGGACCAAGGATTTAATTCTTCAGAAAACTCTGACCATGGGATTGTAGACCTGATGTTAGAAGAGATGGAAAGTTTGGTGGTTCCATCATGGCCTACAGAGATGATCTCCTGGTAGCTATATTTCTTTTTTATTAAATGTAATGAATGCCCAGTACTAGATTTGGGACCATGGTGTCAGTCAGAAGGGTGGATAGAGGACTACTATTGCAATTCAAGATGAGCTCATAATACACAGATTTTTAATGTAATTAATTTTGGACATTGGGTTCCGGTAAGTCACCTAGTAGTGACAATCAGTTTGTACTGCAAAGGGCATCTATTCATGCAAACTGTGTGATGATCATTTATTTTCATGCAGCTTTCAGGAAATCTCCAGTTCAAGACATAAACTGCAATTTTCACACAAGCTGCATAACAATCTCTTATTTTCTCAAAAAAATCCATGGTTTTCTCAGATTTCCTCCACTTGTGTGATGAGTAAGGCTCACAAGAGTGGGTTTGTGAGTCAGAAGAGCAGGTTCATGACTGACCAAAAAGCCAATCCTGATTTCATGACTTGCAACAGACTATTTAATTATTATTCTAAAACTTCTTATTTAAGCAAGTAAATAACATTTAATATATGAAGTGCCCTATCCCTGAGACTCAGGGTGCTTTACAATGTACAAAAATACCAATAAAAAGGCAATTGATCATAAATCAAAGCTAAACAATGAGAATAACAATAAAGCAAAAAGGATCAGTTAAAGTCATCCACTGGTATGGGACCGTTCCCAAACGCTTCTTTAAAGAGATTTACTTTCAGGCCCCACTTAAAGGCCTCCAGTGAGGCGTTCTCACTCAAGGACCTAGGAAGCAAATTCCACAGGGCTGGTGCAGCCACTGCAAAAAGCGTGATCACCTGATATTTTTAGCTAAGCCCTGGGAATTGCTAAGAGACCTTCCTCAGAAGAATGGAGGGAGGGCTGAGGGTGGTATTGAATCAGGATATCAGTCAGGTAGCTTGGGCTCAGACTGTATAGGGCTTTAAAGGTGAGAAGACCCACCTTGAAGGAGATTCTCCACCGTACCGGCAGCCTGTGCAGGTCATACAGTACTAGGGTCACATGACATGACCTAAGGAGGCCAGTCTGTAAATTGTCCTCCATGTTCTACACTAGCTGCATATGATGCAGGACTTCTCCACTAATGCTGAGATAGAGAGTTTTACAGTAGTCAAGTCTAGATGTCACAAATGCATGTGCTAGTGAAGGCAAGTATTTCAGAGGGACAAGGGTTTTAATCCTGACAATATTCCTCAAGTGATAAAAAACACCCTGGATGACAGATGACACTTGAGCTTCAAATTTCAATAAGTCATTGAAAATAATGCCCAGGTTTTTTACCCTTGAGGTAGCCATTGGGGGGGGGATCGAGTTCAGTGTCAAACTGGGACTAACCCTAATGGCTTCCACCACTTGCAGGTGACCAAGATCAATCACCAGTACCTCTGTTTTGCCTGGGTTGAGCCTTAGCCAGCTTGAGGACATCCAGTGTTGGATCTCTGCCAGGCACACATTAGTGCCTGTACAGTATCGTCAGTACTAGGTGCAAAAGACACATACAGTTGGGTATTGTCTGCATAGCAGTGAAAACCCAGGCTGTAACATTGAATGATCTCACTCAGGGTAAGCATGTACACTACAAACATGGGTGAGAGGATCAAACTCTGGGGCACTCTTCATGGCAGGGGGCTCAGGTGAGAAGAGAACCTTCCCAACACAACTCTATGCATCCATCAAACCAGTTGATGACAGTACTGGAGAGCCTGCAGAGCCCCCTATAAGCAATCGGGCAACATACCATGATTGACAGTGTTGAAAGTTGAAGACAAATCGAGGAGACAGAGAATAGACCACTCTCCTCTATCTCTAGCCCTGAGGAGGTCATTATGCACCTGCATTAGTGCCATTTTGGTACTCTACCTTGACCGAAAGCCAGACTGAAGGGTCTCAAAAATATCAAAAGCAGAGAGGGGAGCCCAGAACCACAGTGCCACAATTTTTTTCAATAGCCTTGCCCAAAAAGTACAGGTTAGAGAAAGGTCTACAGTTCTCCAAGATGTTAGAATCAAGAGATGGTTTTCTCAAGATGGGCCTCATCAGCACCTCTTTCAAAGTACTGGAAATATGTCCCTCAGAAAATGAACGCTGGACAATTTTGGTGATCACTGGGCCAATAGACTCCACACATCTCACAAGAAGATGCGTTTGGCCCTGATCCAGTTCACAGAATGTGGGTTGCATTGATGAGATGACCCCGCATACTACTCCACCTACACTTGTCTAAACTCATTTCAGACATCTGGGATGCAACTTGAAACACCTGATTGACCACTACTTGATAACACAAATCCCATACTGGACCTGATGGAGGACACTCTGTCAGAAAAGAACAGAGCAAACTCTTCACACTTAGCCACAGATGCTGCAACCGGGGCTGTAAACATGGATGAAGCAGTCTGTCAACAGTCCTAAAGATCTGAACCAGTCTGTTCTTCCATGCAGCTATCTGCCTAGACAGGAACTCTGCCTTCTTTGTGAGATATCCCCTTGTGGCTCACTGTAGTGCAGTTTCAAAGCCAGTCTTTCCTCCTTTGATCCAGACATCAGCCAACAACACTCCAGCCTCTGACCTCTAGTCTTTATCTCTTTGAGATCCCCATCAAACCATAAATGTCTTAACTCATTGCCTCAACAAGAACTCTCTGAAGTTGCAGCACTTGTCTCCTGTATACTGTTAACAGTGAATCCTGGGCCTTTCTAAGCAAAATCAAGCCATAATCAGCATGCTGCAAACAAATGCTAATAGCACAAACCCCGTAAGTGCTAGACACAAAGTATAAGTGGCAAACTTGTTTAACATGAGATTACCTTTCCAATGGTGGTATGCAAGTAATAATAAGTAATTTAGCTTTTTTTCTATTTAGGTTGAAAAAGCAAAACATAAATACATATTTCCGACTAAAAAATGCACCGTAAGCCCTTTTTTGTTGGAAAATATGTAACATATCAACCCCAAATTAACCATCCAGACATTAGATGTAGTTTTAATAATTTGTTTGTAAAAAACACAGATATGTCTGTAGTATTAAACATAATATTCCCCCATTTTAGTTAAGGTGCATTAGTGAGGTTTGAGTGATAAATCTGAATCATATACACCATACCATAAATAAATGCACATAACTCCTAAAGTATAAATGATACTCACAATGTATCAGGGCAAAGTTGCTCCACACATAATTGGCTTTCCAAGAATACTATGCAATCAACTGTGCTAATTTCAGATTTTATTTTATACTGGCAGAGATACACAGAATGTATGTTTTCTTTAAAGTGCTTAGATGGTCCGTGATGGACAAAATGTTTGCCATACACACCATGTCATAAACAAATGTGAATAACTCCTAAAGTGAACATGATACACATGAAGTATCAGTAACAAAGTTGTTCAACACAACATTACATTTCTAATGGTGCTATGCAGTCAATTCTAATCAATTCTGGCTGGCAAGTAATATTAAAACATGTGAGTGACATCTCCAGATGTTACAAGGGCACACAGGAAGTCTGAAGGTAACTTCTGTAGTCGTTCTGGGACACAATGCAGTACATTTACTGCTGCCTACAGGTGTATTCTAGAAGGCAATGAGTTAAGCAAAAGGAACTGAGATGTATAGGTACCGGTGTGATGGAATCCAGCACCGATGTCACAGCCCTATTATAGGCTGCGAGTGTTTCACCCACTCCTGACACATAAGCAGCTCTCACCTCAGAGAGGTTCATTAATGCCAGTAATCCATCTAGGGATAATCCACTCAAAGGGCAAAAATGGACCATCTCCACAAGGGAGGGACCACTAGTGTGAGCCCAAAACAAGAAACTCATTGTACAATGATCCATCCAAATGACTGGATCAACCCTGAATCATTGATCTCAAGCTCCAGCGAGACCACAAGATCCAATGCATGACCATGACAGTGATTCATGGAAGCAAATGATTGGGCAAGGCCCAGTGACTTCATCATCTAGAGGAAGTCTTGTCTTAACAGTGAGAATTTGTTGTTGACCCAGGCATTGAAGTCACCCAGAATCAACCATCTAGGTGACTCCAACTTCTTCTTAGCAATGAAGTCTGTGACTTCCTTCAGAAATTTCCTCTCATGCCCCCGAGGCCAGTACAGAAGAAGGATTCTACAACCTATATCCGAACCCCCCATACGGCCAAACATTCAAATGATGAAGTTGTTCCCACCAGGTGCATGAAGAAGTTCAAGTCAGTTCTAAAACAGATGGCTACAAACTAGCCCAGTGGTGCAGAGGGCTGAGGTGTTCTGCACCATAGCTCTCACCACGCCGGTGACCAGAGTTGAGAATGAGCTTAGGATGCTGGGGTTGGCTGGAGAAGGAGAGGATTAAGTGTACAATAGTCTGATCTCCTCTCCAGGGGATGGGGAGGGATGACATCTCTCTCCTTGACTGATATCTGGGAGAATGGGTGGCAGCACCAGAGTCTGAGTACCAAGTAAGGGAGAGTCCATGGTTCCATAGCATATGTGCTTCTCCACTCGCACATGCTTATGTGCCACCATGATAAGGGGTTAAGGGATGAAACAGAAAAGGGGAAGGCCTGCCCTATTTCAGCATCACCACCTGACCAGTGCATCAATTTTGGATGAGAGTCTCCGGGTGGGGGAAGATGTCCCTACTTTTCCTGGCCCTGCCATGGTGGAATCTCAGGGTAGTTATATCAGAGGGGTGGGTGCCAGATGGAAGTGGCAGGGACAGGGGTGAATAGAACACTGGAGGTGACTAGCTGGTAAAAAACAATATGCAAAAAAAAATGATGACTACACTCCTGCCCCTGTGGTCCTCACTGCACTACGTGGAAACCAGGCAGGACAGCCACCTCCAAGATTCTGCTGGCATCTTCACCAAGCCAAGTCTCCATAATGTAAGCAAGATCAACTGAGGAAATCAAGTGCACTATAATTGCAGTCTTGTTCCTGATCAACCTCGCCTTGCAAAGCACAACCTGAAGGGACTCGAGGTGGCTGCTATCCCAGCAGCTGCCTGCCCAAATGATCATACAGAAGATCTGGGTATGGGGATCAGGTAAGAGTGATCTCTTTGGTTCACATTTCACCCCAGGTTGTCTCCTGGTCCTAACCACTCTGATATGTCTCATCCTATCAGCCACCCTGGTGCCCAGCCATCTGTTATTCTGCTACCTTCCAATACCTGCCTCCTGAAGGGGTGGAGGGCTAACAACTAGGATGCTATGTAACAGCCTACAGTGCCCAGCACCTAAGCACATCTCTGAAACCTACCAGAAAAGGTTTATTCAAATAAATATAATAAATAAAATATTGAACTACCCACCCAACCCGACATAAATTAACCCCCCAAACTGTAAAAAAACAAATACAGACTGATCCCCTTAACCACACACTCATTCCAGAAAAAGAAAGATCCAAACACACACTCCCTTCTGTAACCCAAACCCACCCAATAAATATTAAAATACATTTAAAAAAACAATAAAGGTCCAGGTCCTCATCTGGGCTAACCAATGACCATATCTATGTCAGGAGGAGAAGCAGGCAACTTGAAAATTCTGACATGTTTGCAAGCACCACAAAAGTCTGATAATAAGTGACCAAATAGCCAGAATTTGAAGACCCCCTTCCCTTCCAGCAGTGCTCTCATGACAACTGGGGGAAGTAATAGAGTATTTAATAAAGGGTCTGCCTGAGTTTCACCAATTACAAATATGATCCCTCTCCCCATCAGCAGTGCTCTCACCGCTACTGGGGAGCAATGCTTTCACAACTACTGGAACAGAGAAAATTAATAAGTATGAGCCAAAAACAGTTTATGATCAATGAAAGCCAAAAGTTTTGACTTGCCATGATCCAGTCTTATGTCTAGTTAGGCAATGCAAACATAGTCACAAATGTAAGTGTCCATGGCAAAGCTTCAGGAGCCAGAAGGCAGCATCCACAAATCAGTCCAGGGTGGTAGAATTAGGATTGAAAACAGTGTGTATGCACACTCCAGACAAAACACATCCACAAAACTAAGCAAGATACTGCTACTACAATTCTCTGGATAGCCTAGAGTTTACCTCTGAAATTACAGTTTATTAGTGCTGTGGAGCAGGGCTAATGCACAAACTGCAACTATTGCACTGTTTTCAGTAGCAGGTCTTCACAAACAGGAAAGAAGTTTTGCTGCCTCCACAAATTACATTAAATATTCAACAACTAACTCAATGACAGGGTCAATCCCCAGGCGTGCAGTACAAATTAATGGCAGGAACCAGATGGCCAGGGAAACCAAGGATATCATGCCAAAAGCCCCATCAGTGGCACAAAAAAAACTGCCCTATCTGAAAACAAAAAAGCCTACTCCTGACAGTAACTCACTGTTGCTGACCTGACTATGCTCTATCTAGCTACCTACATCTCAAAACTGCCCAGTAACAAATGTTTAAACCAATTGCACTAAAATTAAGAAATAGTGTGTCTCAAAAATAGAAGTGACATGACCTGGACACATAAATCCCTAAAAAATAAAATAAAAGTAATAAAATGGGCTTGTTAAACAACTAAATTTAATTAAACTGAGCTCTTAAAAACAGGATTAAGCAATTACACGTGGAACTCAGGTAGATGGCAGCCCAGCCAGGTAGCCATCTTCCCCAATCTTTTCATATTTTCGTATTTTTCATATAAAACACATAAGTAATCAACCTTACACCCTACATTAGTGGCCACATAGGTTTCAGACTTAACTTCCAACACATATTCTTGTTTTTGATGGGCAAACGCTTCTCTTCTTTTTTCCACTTTGATGAGTAGTAAAGCACATGAAAGCATAATTTATCTCATGCTTGTTGGCTCCTACTCACAAAAGTGACAAGTTTCAGTATTGCAAAAAAATCCAGTTATGAAACATATGTGAAATAAATGAACTGCATATGCCCAATAACAGCATTTTATTTTCTTGGTAATTTAAAAGTTACTTATTCAGCAAAGTAACGTATGAAAGGAAAAATGCCAAATTTCAGATTGTTCTTTCCAAGAACTGTTATATTATTAAGGTGCACAAATTGGATTTTAACACAGAAGTGCCTACTCAATCCTAATGATAGTGGTACTACTGAGCCACTGTAATATTCAATAAATTGGAAAAAACTATATTAATGCATCTGTTCAGGTTGAAGCACAAAGTATATAAAGCAGAGAGATGAAAAATTAAGGTAAAAACCTGGCAAATCAGTGGTATGGAGTTCCTCAGATGTTGAATGATCATGCCATGCAGTTTTGTTGTTGTTACCTTAGTATCAACATCATCCATGTAAGCATAGCTGTGTCCTTGCAGCCGTAATATTGGCACACATAGTCTTTGTGAAAGGATATTCATATAGTGACTATTTGGTAAAACTTAGACAGTCATTTTAAAGGTAGACATGGGACAAAAGTTTTTAAGATGCTTTTTTTGATCTCCAAAATGAAAGAAAGAAATTATGTGATACCTGTAACTTTTAAGTTATCAGATCTTGTCTTAAAGTTGAGGCTTTTGTAGTTTTGGAACTAGAATATTAATATATCATAGTTATTAAAAAAATAAATATTCTGCAGGCAACACATGGAACCTAAATTTTAACAGTTGTTCATAGGGTATTTTTTTATGTGCCTGTAATCATAGTTAGTGATTGCAGGTGCATGAGCATTTAGTGACCAGTAGCACATCATACACTCTTCCTTCCCTGTGCTGCTAAATGAAGCATCAGGAGTCCCTCTACCATGTACATGGAACTGTTTTTAATGTACAAAAATAAAACCCGCAGAGAAAGTTCTTCCTTGAGTCTGTTAAAGTACATACCACTCACTGTAAAATTGCAAGACGAGAAGTCCATCCCTGGAAATATTAAACTTCACTGTCTCCACACAGTTTGATTTGCAACATTGGAAATTCATTCCAGATGTTGTAAAACTCCTACATACCCACAGTAAAAGTCTGATACTGGTAACCTAGTACCATTGTCAGTACCGTTTTTGATGTTTTACCTCCACTCCAGCTTGTGACACTGGGAGCCCCTTCAGTATCTCATAAAATTTCTATGCACATCTTCCCCACTAACAGCCTGACACCAGGAGGATATCCTGGAGCCTTGTAACTCAACTGATGCTTCCCCTGACTACAATATGTGATACCATGAGCACATTCTTTGTGTTACAGCAGTCATCTTCCAAACATCAAATGCAGTCATGAGGAGCCCATCCTAAATGAGGTGATATTACCCCAACCCCACTCACCTAAACATCATGTATGGTCACTGGGAACCCATTCCCAGTCTCTCAGTTATACCTTTCCATTGCCCATCCCCCATCTTGACACCAGGAGCCTATTGCCATGGTCAGACAGCATGTTTAAAAAAAAGCTCTTCCAGAGGGTGGAACTGGGAACCTCTCCCCTGTGACCCAATAGTGACCTGACATTTCCCCCATCCAATTCTGACAGCAAGAGCCCATCCAAATGTTGGAAAGCATGTTACAAAATCTGTTTCACCTCCCCCCAACACTCACACTTAGCTGGCCCAGAGGCACTGAGGGTTGAGGCGCTGGACACCTCACACGAGCTCTGCAAACTACACAGGTTTGGATACAGGTTTGGGTTGTCAGGGGTCTGTCAGGGAGGGAGAGGGTAGAGGACAGCTTCCCTATCTTTGGGAAAAAGTTTCAGTACTTATCATTTGCCTGGCCTCTAACATTGGCTGGGGGTGAGGTAGTCTGGGACTGTAAGCATAGGGGAGTGTGTGGCAGCTGCTGACTCTCTTTACATGAAAGTGTAATTGGGATGTCTGGGCAGCATTGCAAACCACCTCTTCGGAAGGAAATGAAAAAATGCTATCCTGAGCTGCTGCTGAGCCCAGTCACCCCATATCCCAGCACCCCACCAAGCAATTAGGCCACACTGCATTAGAGTTCAGACAAATCCTAGAAGAAAGTGTGGGAGCAGGAATGAGGTGACTGGAGAGCAGCTTGGGGACACTGAAGAAACATCACTAACTGTAAAATAAAAATGCACCCCTCTCCCCTAACTTTCTTAGCATGGCAAGAGAGTTCATCCCCAATGCCACTGAAAACCCACTGCTACTAACTATTCACCCCTGATTCTGGCTAACAAAACCTTCCACTAATCCCAAGCAGCCACCATCTGAATTACATTATCACAAAGTGTGATTTAAGACATAGAAGTAACATGTTTTTATTTAGTAAATTACAGTTAGTAATAAAGCAATTCAAATGGTGTCTGGTCAATGAGGTGTGTGGAGGAGGAATTAGCCTGTCACTGTCTCCTGAAGGGAGAGTCACTGACAGCAGAAACCGATGTGGAACTGGTTCCATTGGACATCAGGGCCTGATCGTTTGGGGTTTTTTTGCACTCTCCATGCCCTCTGGCACTGCTTTCCATTGGGCCCCATAGTACTACCCTCTAGAACCTGTAAATTTACCCTTCTGGCATCACTCACTGGTCCACACATCCTGGTCCAGCCCTCTGTCACTCCCAGGGCCAGGCGCCTGCCGGGGCCTCCTGACCATCATCCACACTGAATCTAAGAGCTCCTGCACTGTCCATCTCCAAGTGGCTGGCTTGTCCCAGCCAGGGACCATGGCACAGACTAGTGGAGGAACACTGCTGTTGGCACCAGAGGGGGCATGGCCATTGAGTGCATCGGAGGAGGATCCAGGTGTGGTGAGTAGAAGAGAGGCCATCATTTGGCTTACTGGAGAATCCATTTTCCATATTCTGTGTCACTGCACACTCTCCTTCCTATTGATGTGCATGCAGGGCTGAGCTGGGGGATGCCTGACAGTGTGTGGATACCCATGCCATCACCAGCAACTCCAGTAGTCACCTCCGCTAGCCACCTCCAGAAGCCACTGAAGAATGATGTGGCAATCGCACTCCCCCCTAACCCCAGGATAATAGCATCCAAAGGATGCTGTAGCACCATCCCTGCTGGCCTTCACTTCTGCCATCCCGGGCTTGGGATGCAAACCCTGGTCACCCACATGCCAGAGTGATCCCCTATGGCTAGGCATAACAGAGCTAGCTAAAAGTAATTGCTTTTAAATGTTGGGCTGAGGACAGGATGCCATTGGACATTCTAGAATGCTTGACATTTGGATGCGGTTAGGCAGGGGGCTACTGGAAACCAGGAATTGCTGACATGAGAGTGGGTGAGGGTGACCACTCAGTTCCAGAGACTGTTTGGCACAGAATTGGATGAGATGAGAGAAGGAGTGAATTTTGACACGAGTTACTACTTAACATGTACATGCACACATGCTAGTGGCTATGTCAAGAAAATGAAGCCAAACTTGGAGGTCCTGACCTGCAAGTGGATATTATTATTTATGAAATGGAATGGTATGGGTATAAATGTTATTCATTGCAGTGGCTCAGTTTGCTCTGATGTTATTACTTTGGGGAGAAGGGATGCTGCTGATCATAATTAAATTTGATGCACTTTGTTTGAGCCTGTTTACGATGACCTGCAGAAAGATTCTGGTTAGTTTTTGTGCTCCAGGACAAAGCGGAATCTTCCTAAATATCCCATTTTAAAATATGGTGTTGACTTTTTTTATGTGCTTGAGCTTCAGGTTTGTTATCTTTAACTGATCTTTCCATGACAGTTCAATTGTAGAGGCTGAAGACTATCATATTTCAGCCTTTCCAAGCAACTAAAACTCAGGCCTTCTGGACCAAATCATTACAATTATTAATGCCTTCCAGAACATTTTATGCTATTGAACCCTTTTTTCAATGCAGGTTAGGTTTTATTTTGCCATAGCTCAACAATCATGATTCCCTTTGGGGAGATGAGGGAATTAGGCTGCATTTTATAGATGGTGTATTACCCATTGATAAAGTGGAACTGAACGGTGTTCATGCAGTGTTTTACGATTACTGTTATTTAGTGACAATTAAAAACAAAAGTAACCGTCTGACAGTATATGATTACTTAAAGATTATAGTAGTGATTGTGAATGGAAATGTTCCAATTTTTTCAGCCACCTTTTTTGTCATAAGAATTAATTTTCTAAGCCATAGGCATGCCTTGTATTTGTCTCAGATGCTCTTTTAAAGCTGCTGTTTAATTTTCTCACCTTTCTTTGGCAAGGGTTACCTTAGTAACTCCATGTCAACACAAAAGGGGCACAAAGACTTCACAGTGGAGATAAACAGAACTAATCCTAGTTGCCTATGAATCATTAATGATAAATATATCAAACTCAACAGTGCTTTAATTCATTTTCAGGTGCTGTAAAATTGTTTGTACTATATGCAACTTGACTCTACGTGACTACATGCTCAGTCTTTATAAACAATCTTGAAATATATTAGGCCATTTGTAGCAGTGCTATGCCCCATAACTAACACCACAGGGCCTATCTATTGTTGCAAACAAAATGCTAATGCACAGCAAACACAAAAACATTTAATCTAAAGGCAGAAACAGGCTCTATGGCCTATTTAGCCTGCCCAGCTCTATGTAAGGTTGGATGTGATGGCTTTGGTGACCAGTCAGTCATTTGTTCCGCTGGCCTCCTCTCCTCCCACTGCCATTACCAGATCTATATGTCTGTTTCAACCATATTTCTATCCCTCCACTGATCTAACACAACTAACTTTTCTTTGTTTGTTCCACCTACCTACCACCTTTCCTTGAAACAAATAGTTGCTGATATCCTTCTTAAATGTCCCTCCTACCAACTTCCTTCAGTTCCCCTGGGTGCTTGTGTTTCCAAACTCACTGTTAACAGTGCTCTGCTATCTACTTTGTTTATTCCATTAATGTACTTTCACATTTTTTTTCATGTCCCCCTCTCTCTCCTTGTCTCCAGGAGATACATGTTGAGGTTCCCCAGTCTCTCTAAAAATTACATTCCTTGTTGACCCTAAATCATTTGGGATAGCTTCCTCTACACTGCCTCAACCCAATCCCTGTCTTTTTAAAACTGTGATCTACATAGCCACATGAAGAACCCCTAATGTAGCCAAACCAAGGATTTGTATAGGGAATGGATCACCTACCTCTTCCTATCTTGTTGAGGTTAGTTCTATTGATGATCCCCCTTCCTGTGTATCCCAACACTTTATTTTCCCTTCCCTCTGTAGTGTTGCATGGGCCAGTGTTCTCTAGTCATCCATAATTACCATCCACCAAGTCACTTTTTTCCTTCTCTTGCTCAACCTGAACTCTTTCTGTTGTATGTTGTGTTCTTGGTACCTGTGCAAATTACCTTACAAGTCATTGCATTAAACTTTCACTGCAATACCCTAGCCCATTTTGCTAGTCTCTCTGGATCCTTCTTCATGGCCTTACACCATTCTTGCTGTCCACTATTCTGCAGATCTTTGTCTACGAATAGACAGATCTTGTCCTGCACTCCCCAATATAACTAATGAAAATGTTAAAGGGGACTAGTCTCAAGACCAATCCCTGGGGCACCACACTGGTGATCTTCCTGACCTTTTAGTACTCTTTGTTGTGGATACCCCTCTGGGTTCATCCACTCACCCAACCTTACCCATCATATAATCATATTCGTTATCCTGAACATCACACTTTTTTAACCAGCCACCCATGTGAAAAATAATTAAAGGCTTTACTAAAGTCTAGATACAGTATGTCAACTTCCTGATCATTGTCTGTCACCATCATCAGTTAATTAAAGAAATTAATCTAGTTCATCAGACATGTCCTCCGTATCATGAACCATTGCTGTATAGTCAAGGAGACCATTTGTCTCCAGGAACCATGCCAGCCTGTCTTTTATTCTGGACTCCAGTAACCTCCCCACGGTAGATGGTAGACTGACCAGTCTATAATTTACTGGTTCATCCTTGATTCCTCTTATGCAAGGGCACCATACCTGCTGTCCTCCAGCCCCGTCGTACCATCCCTGAGTCAAAAGAGCAATTAAAGGGTATTGCCATTAATGCAGTCAGAACTTTCAAAACTTCTTCAAATACCATTGGATGTAAGCCATCCGGGTCCATTGATTGCATTACTCTTTTCAATATCCATCCTCATAATTGGTTCCCACTGACACCCTTCCCCTACTTTCCTGTCTAAAACAGGGCAGACTAAGTGGGCCAAGATGTCCTTATCTACCAGCAATGTCTATGTTTCTATGTTTCTGTTTTTAAAGAATACAAAACTTCTAAAAAAATATTTGAAAACCACTTACACATTAAGTGTATTAGCAATAAAGTTACGTTTTAAAGAAGTACATTACTCATCTGCACACCAAATAAAATTTATTGTAGAGAAAAAATGCAAATATGTTATTTATTTATGTATTTGTTTGTTTGTTATTTTGTTTGTTAACTGGGTAGGTACACTGGTCCAACAGACCATTTACAGGCATGACCCAGACCATGTAGAATGGCACAGGAATACAGCAAATAAGATCATATGGTACAAAGTCATACAGAGACATCAGTAAGCAATAAGAATGAGAAGCATTACAGTACAAGAAAAAACACAGTTTCAGAGGTTACACTTAATGTACACCATATATACCAAAACCATAAGGGGTTTATCTGCTATCCAACAACTCGGGAGTGTGTAAATTCTCGTAACACACTGCACCCCATATTTTGTTATTTATAATTGAAGGGCAATTTTTTTTCTTTTAGAGGTTTAGTTTAAACTCAGTCCCCCATCGGCAGCACTGAAGAGCTGCATCGCACCCGTATGGCTGTCCCTGGCATCGCCAACTTCCCTTTTACTCCCTCCCACTGTGAGAATACCTCCCGCCTCCCGATCCACTGAAGAAGCAGCCCAAGGTCTTTTTGGTCAGTAGTGTGTGAATAGAAATGGACCATTTTAAGCTTGAGCTGTGTTTGTTCAGTGTCTCGAGCACATTCGTAAGGGAAGAGAGCGCGTGAATTCCAAAACACCTACTTAGGTGTTACGGTATTTAACACATGGATTTTACATTGAAAAAAACAGAAGCCATTAATTATAGAACAATAAAAAACACAGTTTCAGAGGTTGCACTTAATGTACACCATATATACCAAAACCATATGGTAAATACACATTTTATTCTGTTTTTTTTCTCTTCATTGTCATATACCCAATGTTTTAGCCTTCCTCAGGAGGTCAGCAAGTTAGTGCTGAACATCTTATTGGTCATGGTGTTCCCACATCCGTTAATTATTTTAAAAGAAATGAGCCTTAATGAAAAAGATTAAACTATTAGCAGTAATGCGAAGTTTTAAAGTAAGACAACACTAAACATATCTATGTGGCTACAACAACAAAAAGCCACTTGAAGCGGCCTGGTGTACCACATAATTAGAAGTCTACAACAAACAACAAGAATTGGGGCACTCACCATATAATAAAGAAGCTCAGTCCACCCTGATAAAGTTCAATAGAGAGTAAAATGTTGGGTATGTGTTCCAGTCTATGTGTGCTCCCTCCCTGTCTGAAATGCACCCAGATAAAGAGCCTTAGATCTGCAACATATTGCTGGACTGAGCTGCTTTGTAATACAGCGAGTGCCCCAGTTCTTGATGTCTGTTATACATACCTCATGGGTAGGCGTGATCAGAATTCTTAATCAAATGTGCATCCACTTGCTTAATATTACAGTACAATACCTATTGGAGCTGTGGTTATTTTCAGCCAGAGGGTGTATGTTCTGGGGATTATGGTTTGCAATTGAGCACTAGGAGGTAGTCCAAGCAGGGAATTACTCTTTATTGGAAGAAGAACTAGAGTATTCAGACATCCAAAGAATGCAGTGACCCTGAGTATGTAGCATCAATAATTTTGAAAAAAAAAACATAAAATAACATACAGTACTTAGCTGTTAAAACTTCAGCATTGTGCGGTACCAGTCATTGATGAAGCCCTAACTAATCAATATATTTTTTAATAATTTTGTTTGTTTTATACTTTTTGATGGCTTGTTTCAAAACACCGGGAGCAGTATGCACCAAACCATGCTCTCTATTTAATATCAAAATGTATCTAGATTTTATAATTAAAATGCGCCTGTCACTCACTAGCATTGAATTTAGCTATGTTACTTACTCTGCTGACCTCTGTTCTTGCTTGTGCTCTCTCTCTTGCCTTCATTACATTAATATGTATACTGCTGTCAGCACATTGACTGGCTGTTCCTTCTCCTTGAACTTCTCTTTCTTTGCAGGATGTGTTATATAACTCATCCTGCTCATTTTATAACATGTAATAGAAGCCTGTAAGGGTCTTCATGAATAACTGTTTTGCAACATTCTCTTAACATTGGACTGTTGCTCCTGCCAAGTAGCACAATCATTTCATCCCCAACAACATGCTGTACTGTGGGCCTTTGAGGTAGCAGTGAATAATTCTCATTTGCTCATCTGCTGCCTTTGCCCTTCTTCTTCAAGTATCTAACACATGGCAGCTACTCCACAATAAGATTCTCAGATCTGAGCATTAGATGGCAAACATGCATCAGACCATGACTCATGGACTATGGATGCCTGCATCAGCCTCCTATCCATGCAGCTTGAAACTGCCCATGGAAGAGGCTTTACTAGTACTAGAACATAATTTGCTGTTGCCAGAAATGTATTAACTTGCTCTTGGTCTGCTCTGGCTGGTGTCTATACTCTTTCTCCACATTCATTTTTCACTTGCTGAAATAACCCCATTAAACATGGGCTTCTTCAATCAGACTCCCTTCTGGACTCCGGAGAATTTTGCTAGCAAAAACAGTTTTCCCCTCAGACTCTGAGAATTCCACTCCCTGACTATATTACCTAGTAATAAATGTTAAAAAATAGTAATGCTAGCTCAGGAAAGAAATCAAAAAACAGATTCTTAAGAGAAACTTGGCAGTAAGCAGAAGCATTAGGCAGCAACCACGCTAAACATGATTATAACAACCACTGTAGGCTAGCCTAATTTTAGCAAAATGACTGGGGGGGGGTTCTGACACTTGAACTGAGATCTTGCCTTCATCCAAATAAAATGCTAGGTACAAAGAATACCAAATAACTATATGGAATTCAGATATTTTGACATTTTTTGTGGAATACTGAATGTATTAAAAATCAAGGATTTTCTGTAGATCAGATTATCTTCTTTCAACGTCTCATTTACAAGTGAGAAATGACAGGCTAACATATATTGTAATCATTAGCAGTCTATAGAACTCCACTCCCCAGTCAATTCCCTGGACCTGTGACTAAGCAGTTATAGTCACTGCATGTCCTTCTCATACACTGTTGGACATTAATTTCCACACATGATTTGTTTCCAGGGTATTTACAGCCAAATGCCCTCAGTACTTGTAATTCAAACCAGGGTGTCTGGTGTACTTGGGCAATTATCTTTTTGCTTTGATCAAATCCTTATCGGCTACATACAAAAAGTTCCAACAACAGACAAAAAACAGAAGCATAGAATTTGATGGCAGATAAGGACCTCTTGGCCCACCTAGTGTGCCCATTTCCCTACCAAATGGATAAGCTGCAGATCCTAGTTAAACAACAGCCTACTTCCTCCTACCCCCCACTAGAATTGCCTTATGTCTGTCCCATGCATTCCTGAATTCCCCCACTGTTTTTGACTCCACTACCTCTTCAGGAAGGCTGTTCCATGTATCCACAACCCTCTCCATGAAAAATTACTTCCTCACATTACCTCTGAGCCATCCCCTCTATCTTCAAATCATACCCCCTTGTTCTTGCACATCTCTTTTTCTGAAAGATGCTACCCTCTTGGACTTTGTTGATTCCCTTGAGGTACTTGAACGTTTCTATCATGTCCCCCCCTCTCCCTCCTCTCCTTGAGGGTATACATATTAAGCTCATTTAATCTGTCTTCATATGTCTTCAGGTGCAGACCCTGCACTATTTTAGTTGCCCTCCTCTGGACAGCTGCCATCCTGTCTATACCCTTGCAGACTAAGAGAAGGTAGATATAAACTTACGAAAACATTTACAAGCTATCAGTCACAGCTCTAAAAAAAGCCATAATTTGAAAATAAAATCACCTAATATATTGAAATTGTTTCCAAGCTAAAGAGAAATACTGCCTCTGTAACAGTTGCAGTCTGGTTGAGTTAGGCTTGCTTGCTATGAAGGCATTAAGAAACTAGTTTGCAGTGAATAAGAGTTAAATTACAGCTCTCAGAAGATGCCCATACACTATATGATGCTTGGTAAGTGGTTCATATCTGAAATTCCTAGGAACAAGAATCTCTGTTGAGAACAGCAATATACTGTAGTCAGAATACTTTGTTTAAGAAACAACAAATACCTCAAATCTCAAGCTACTTGAAATTATGCTGGGCAGTTTTACATAACTCTAGGTTAAATTATTGTGCTAGGCAGTTATAGAAATTACCATGCATTGTGCCTAATAGTCCATATGGCTACTGTATAGATTTAAAGAGTTCACGTACCAATTACAGTGTGAAATGATTAGGAGAAGAGAATCCAATACTGAAAAACTAGTTATGTTTGACCCAGTGTGAGCACAGGGACATAAAAACTTCTAGAACCCCTTTCACTTTACCATGCAAGTATAAAACTGATTCTGCACTTGGGACCTGCAGCAGCACAGGCAACTGGCATTTATACACTTTTTGAATTAAGGAATTCAGAATCTAAATATCCCATGCTCAGATCCAATCTACTGTATCTGGATGGCACACCCTTTTGCCTTCTTGGCATATTTAATTCTTATGTTTATTTTTTAACTATATTGCAGTAAAGTACCTAGAATGATAACATGTTACATTCTCCTTGGGCCAACATCAACTTTAACATTATATGGGACAAAGGATGATTTTTTTATGTATCTTATTCCTTTGTACCTAGTTCTACAGGGTACATTATGATCCTGTCAAAATGTTTTGTACAGTACATGAAACACTTAAGCAATAAGGCATGACTAGGGGTTAGATTAACAGTCCGTTAATCACATTTCTGGTGTAATGTGGCACGAGGCACAGCCGAGTGCCATTTTGCTGCAGGTGGTGATTGACTGTTAATCTAACTCCTAGGAGTGCCTTATTGCTATTATAAAAATTATTCAAAAAAAAAAAAGTATTAAAAGTATACTTTTTGAATGTTTTCCTCATTTAGAGGGAGATTTTATAATAAAATAGTTCTTCCACCAACAGTTTAAGAATGCTGGTTCAAAATCAGAATGCATCATTCCACACATTCAGCAGTGGTAGAGGATGGAATGCTAACAGGAAGAATCCATGTGCCATGGTGATCAGGCTGTACATGACAGTTTAACATGGATTAATGTAAGGCTGTTGGAATCCTAACAGCCAATCAGATTGCAGCATTTCTAAGACCCTTTTTAAAGTAGTGGTTTTATACTTTTTTGTACTGGCTTCTTTTGTGTAGGTTCTGTCTTCTAGACTGGAAGAACGAAGGTAACTTGTCCCAAACACAATTTCGTATAGTGGAATTTTATTTCTACCTGTGACCTATTAGTTTGCATCTAATATCAATCACTATGTCTTGAAATAGATTATATGGGTAGAAAGTGCATGGCACATGTACTTATTTGTCTTAGACCAGATTTTATGTACTGTGTGACTTAATTCCATAATCATGTTTTAAGGATACCATTTGCTTAAATGAATGCTCACTGTATTGGTCATTTCATGATTTATTACTGAATTTATATAATTTAGCTTTACTTTAATGTAATACCCTCCCATGGGGCTTGAGGCACTTTCCAAAAACATACAATGAATACAAGTTAATAATAACAAACACCTTACAGGCTAAGGAAAGGTCATTAAAGATAAACCATAAAAAAACAGTATGACCATTTATTGAAAGCCATGGCTAACATATGTGTATTCATGGCCTTTTTTTAAACCTTTGCCAAGGGACAGCTACAGATGTAAGGTAGTAGGGCATTTCACATCTGAGGAGCTGTCACAGCACAAGCCCTATCTCTTGATAATGTCAGGTGGCATGTAAAATCAGTGTATCATTGTCAAAGACCACAGTATGAGTAAGTTATAACGATATACTCATTAGCATAATATTGAAAATTGAGGTGCAGGCTGGATTTTTGAGTTAAGTCCCAGTTACGATCTGGGTTAGGTTGAGAAAATCACTCATCTGTTTCAGTTCAGTCAATTTAGTGGTGAACCAGTCAAGATTTAGATCAAGAATAATAATAATTTCATTTTTGTGGGAGCTGACAAAATTGTTCAGATAGAGTGGTAGTCCAGTGCCTCCTGGGGGGGGGGGGCATGTCATCCAACTACATTGATCATTTCAAATTGTGGTTATTAAATATTCAAATTCATGTAGCTGACAGAGGGAGCTTAGTACTGATGTAGAGGTATAATCCTCACTCATCAGTGGGGCTGTTACAGTGATACAGTGAGACACTGGGTATGGAGATTACCTGGGATGCAATGGGTCTATTAAGCCAGGTTTCAGTAAGAAGCAGGATATCTGGGTTGGCATGGGATACATAAAACACAGAAATCAGTGGCTCTGAGTATGGTGTTGCTCAAGAAACAGAAAACTCACACTCAGATAAAGTCTGGGCACAAGACACCTCAACACAAAGCACACTTAAGAACATTTTCCCCACTGCTGCTGCTGCTGATGATGATAAGTATTGTTTTCAAGTATAGAAATATTGCACTCAAAGTTTTTTGAACACTAATACTGGTTCTCAAGCATTGTTTGTGGTGAGGTGTCTTGTACCCAGATATTCTTTGAGTGTTGGTATGGGCTAACCAGATTTGTTAGGCATCCCGTTTTTCTTATCACACTGTGAACATTAGCAGTCAATAAATTTAGTCCCTTTAAACTGGCAAAGTCTGTAGGAGTTTGGTTATGCTTGTTGGGGCCAAGACTGACTTCTGTGTTGCCAGAACCGACAAACAGGAGGTGGAGAATCAGCTTGCGATATAAAATGTACTCATGTAGTATTTTTTAGGCTAGCATACCATATTGCTGGTTACAGCCAAAGTACAATTCAAGCTGCTCTTAGTTTTTTCCCCATCTTATTTGCTCTAATCTGCTGAAACAATTATTTCTTATGCTACTGCCACTTTACTCAGAATTGTCACTTATGTTTATAGTTACCTGTGTATTTTTTAGGTTCTTGATTGTTGTATATAATGCTGTTTTATTTGATTGTGTTTATTGTCTCTCTCACTGACACAGAACCTGTGTAAAAAATCCCTGGTTAATAGGTCTTGTAATCCAAGTAATAAATAAACAAATAAAAACAAATCGACATGCAGTTTACTTTCAGTATGATGATGGTAGATAACAGAGAGAGGGTGCTACTTGAGTTAAGTTATGTCAGAAACTAGCTACATAGCTTTTTTTTTGTATACTCTGTTTATGCTCATTACTTTCTCCATCTCTGGACTCTCTTCAGTGTGGTTGCTCAATCTCCACTTTCTCCCACCCAGTCTGAAGTCTGTTCCTCCTTCCTCTGGTGACAGGGCCTTTGTCATCTGGACCACCCGACTCCCTGGCTCTGAGGCCCCTAGGCTGGGACCACCTACTCCTTTTTCTGACACTCTATCTGAAATATGATAGAGTGTCCAGACAATGAATCATCAGATGAGGTGAGAGAATCGATGATGGGCATAAGTGTGGAGTTCATGAACCCACCTTCACCTACCAGGGAATGGGCCAAATATTTCTTTGTTCCTCCCCTACTGATGTGGACATCCACTGGTGTCAGTGCATGAGGAGGATGCTCCTGGACCCCCTACACACACACACCTGCCACTGCTAGCACCCCATTGGCTGCTGCTGCCAGTGGTGCAATGACCCCAGCCACCACCAGAAGCTGCCACCAGGCAGAAGATCCCCAGGAATCCATCCCAGGAGAAGAGAAGAGAGGAGAGGAGAAGAGAGTAGAGGAGAGCTGTCCTCTGGACACTTAATCCTCTCCTTCCCCACTGGCCCGTGGTGGCCCAAGCTCATTCCTTAACTCAGGTGGCTGGCGTGGCGAGAGGTGTGGCATCCAGTGCCTCAACCCTCAGTGCCACCAGGCCAGCCTCAGCAACATAGCTTAATGTGAGGTATTGCCATTCCATAGGCACAGCTATTCATCAGGTAGTAGTTCCATATCAAAAGTTATCATCATGAGTTGTGACACAGTATGTTTGCCAGGTAGAGCCCAGGTACTGTAGCTGAGTAGGACAACTATCCCAATAAGCCAAATAATATAAAACAAAACATTATATATGGTATCTAGTAAGAGGAATGAGTGCAATTAGTCCTGTTCACACTAACTTGGTGAATTATTTTGGGAATAATGGTAACTGAATATAGCACCCAGATGTAGTGTCAGCCAGAGAGCAAGCAGGGGCTTATGGTATTCTTATGAATGAATGTATCACCCAGATGGGGTGATGGCCAGTAGTCTAACAGGAACTGTAGATAATAATATTAATTAACATGTACAGTTATACATGGTTTGAACATCCTGCCTACAGCATCATGTAATCAGTAGGGTAATTCTTCTACCTATGGTTACAGCTAGAATGAAATGAAGGGAGTTACATAACTTGTTTAAGATCACAAAGTGAATCTGTAGCTGTGATGAAACTGGAGCCTGCTGAGAAGCTATTTTAAGTCTTTGAAATGTTGGGTGCAGTGATAATTCAAATTCATAGTGGTGTAGGCATCAAAACTTTTCCCAGATACATGACATTATGTGCAATGCAAAGAAGTTGAACTAATTTGCAGGGTTACTCACTGGAACAAATCTACACATATTATTCTACAGAGGCAATGATTGATACATTGAAAGATCACTGATTAATCAGTCTTGATTTTTGGGCATGCAGTGCAGCAATAGGCATAGTCACGTATTTCTAGATATTGTGAGATATTTCTAAAGAGACTTTCTCTAGCAGCCCTACAGTGTGGTACTGCAGGAAAGCAGGGACATTTCCTGGGAGATATCACATACATTTCAAGAATACTTATCTGACCATATCGTTTGCTGGAATATGTAGAAAAACTAAGTGTCAAGCTATACTATGTAAATTTTATAGTGTGTCATATATGTATAAAAATGAATGCAATGATGCTAGCCTAGTGTTGAGACACATTGTCTAGTATCTGGGAAACCTTGGATTCATGAACAGATTGATTCCCAGACCACAGACCAGTGGAAGATGGCTGAGTCATAAAACAATATTGCTATTAGTTGCCAATGCTGATGACTCCCTCAGCTTCTTGTTGAGAGACACATGCAATCATATGGTCCCAAATGCAGGTGTATGGGGAGAGGGGAGGCTAAAGTCATGCAATTTTTTAAATTTTAATTCAGCATCTAGATGTTGGCTTTGGGACCAGTTAGCCAATTTGTGCAGAACTACGTATTTCAAAGAAATATGGCAGCCGTACATGCAGGATTCCTAAAATTGTGTTTTCTATGGAGATTAAAGAAAGAGAAGGTGAAGCAATTAAGTGCACATTCAATTCCTTGCTGCAAAAGTGCATTACAGTTATTTTAGCACATATAATTTACAACAAATTTCAGTAAAATTAACCTCTAAACTGTCAAAATTGGAGGCATCAGCCACCTGTTAAAATAACATATTTTCCGTTTTTTTTCCATCATACATATCACCATCAATATCTGTGCCTTGGTTTTTGAAGCCTACATTAACATATTTGACATTTTCTGGGGTTCTTCTCTCACTATTTTGTTCCTGATCGAAAAAAAAAAAATAAAACTTCAGAAGTACTTATGGGAAAATAATGGTATTTTATAAACTACAAAAAAAGACTAGCAGCATTCATTCCAAGAAATGTTGCAAGAGTTTACGGTACATACTAATCTACAATGTTGATGCCACTGTACATAATAGTTTATTTATAATGCAATATATATTCAAAATACGAAAATCCAGCAATCATTATATGACACCATATAGGTGTATTGTTGAATACCCTAGCAATCAAGTTAATTTATAACTGTCAGCTGCTTAAATAGTACTTATCTTTTGTTGCAGAATGTGTGATCACATTTGCAAACTGTACTTGTCAGCACATATTATTAGACAAATTAAATATTTTAAACAATTTTGATGACTATAAAGTATATTAGTTTAAATGTTTCACTTAATGATAACAGTGTGTTTGGAATCCATCAGTGAGCTATACTATAAAACCTTGCTTGTTTTTTTTCAAATGTAAAGGTCATTTGGGGAAAAAGCTAACTCAGATTGCCAGAAATAAAATTGCACCAAGCAGACACTGAAGGCAGATATCAGAGTGGTGGATTCAGTTTTTGTTTTGGGTGGGGGGGGGTCAAACGCAAGTATGTTCAGGTCATTCAATCTCCCAGACATAGACTGATGTCTTAAGACTGCCAATGACAGGGGCTGAGACAGAGTTCATGTCCTCATTCAAGGACTGCCTTCTACAACAGCATGTCCAACAAAGGACTAGGTTCAAGGCCACCCCCAATGGTTTTCTCAGTGAGAATGTGGTAATCTACTGTCTGACCATCTGCAAACTGGCAGGAGACAGTGACCACAACCAGGTAACCTTTTCCTTGTTGATAGGGAAGACTAGCTGGGCCTCAGTCACCACATGTGAAACTTCAGAAAGGTGTACTTTTGGTAGCGCTACTAATGGTACTGAGGACCTAGGTTTGGGATTGAACTCTGGGGCATCAGAGGGCAGGCTCTGGGAGGAGGAGGAGTATGAACATCCAAGGGATTCCCCCAAAGTTTTCAAGGGATGTAGGGATCTGGCACCCTGCAACACTATGGCCACTACCAATGGTTAGTTTTAGGTGCTGTGTCAGGGATTGGGGAAGTGGCAGACATCTGCATGTTAGGTGTGGGATCACATCTGATGTGTGCCTCCACCTGAGACAGTAACCTTAAATAAGGATAAAACCCTCCATGCTGTACATCATGATGTCAAGTGCCTATTTTGTCACCTGTCCCTGACTAACACATGGCCAAATTTCATCAAGGACAAAAGGTGAATCTTATTTTCTCCCCCTCCTCTGGAGTAGCCCTGCTGTGAGAGGTCAGTCATGGGCCTTCCCATTCTATCCTGACTGGTGGGATGCTGGGTGGAGGGTCAATGGGTTTCCAAGGGCAGAAATGGGATGCATCCCTGCCATAACATGGAACACATAAACATAATTGAACACAACAAAACAAAAAAAGAAGCAAAAAGACAGTGTTGCCAAGAGAAAGGAGCCTACAGGATGGTTCTGGTGATAGACAGCACTTGTGAAATGTGTTGAAGAAGATGTTTAAAGCAGCCACAGAGGTCTGCATCCTCATAAGTCATAAGTGAAATGTACCAGGAAGTGGACTCTCTGGCTCAGCAGGGACTAAAAGAAAATGATCCCAAAAGACAACAAAGTTTATGACTGTTTTAAAGGGTTACTCTCAGGACAGAAAAACATATAAGGCAGCCTTTAGGAATAGCAAGACTAGAACTGAAAAAGTCAAGGAGGGTCTGGAAGCTGTTGTAGAAAACAACAAAGCCTACTTCAAAGTTAAAAATGGATAAAGGAAAGTGAATGAGAGAATTGGGACCATAAATGACATGGAAATGGGAAAGAACCAGTGAGAGAGCTATGGGTGATGGCTGGTAGGCTAACTGAATATTTATAGTCAGAGCAACAGACATTATTGATATTTCCTGATGTTTCTGTGATACCCCTATAGATGTTCCCTGCCTGCATGGAGTACCACTGTAGGGCCACTAGAGACAATCTCTTTAAAAACATTGTGCAATAAATGGACATATATAACCTGTCTATTGCTGCAACTGTAGAGATTCAGTAAGGGACCCCTGGTGAGGGAGAGTGTACACTGGGATGGGCAATGGCTCCAGGTTAGCCATAATAATGCCCTCAGACATCACACCCATATAGATAGTTGACGACATGGTGAAGATCAAGTCAGGTATGTCCAAGACAACAGGTGAGCTATACCCCAGGAACATACTGTAGCTAAGAGAACAATTGCAGGGCCCCTTAAAGTGACCTTTTTTTGCACCAGTGTGCTGCCCTGATTGAAAGTGGCCAATCAATGGAATTGGATGACTCAATGGCTTGGTTTAGAGTAAAGGAAACTTTGACTTCTAGGTCTCTAATTGTACCCCACTAAGGTCAGTCATAGCTAAAAGACATTTCCATCTGAGTGCTTTATCAGTGGCCTATGAGTTGTGCTGGATTCTGTCCCAGTTCCTTGTGGGCAGGTGTCAAAATGAGAACATGAGAAACCACCAACACAAAAGACTCCCATGGTGGCAGTCTCACAAGTGAGGTCAAGAACTAAATGGGTAAGGAGTCTGAACTAATCTTTCACTTATGTGGTGGTCCCTCCAAAACAGAAATGAGGCACATTGGTGGGTAGTGTGGGGATACTAGCACTATGATCATCCATGATGTACCTGTCATGTGAACAAAGCAGGGCTTCAGTGTCCTGTGCTATCAATGTGGCATCTTTCATGAGCAAAAATACATTTCACCCCTACCCAAAAAAATGTAATGTGGCAACTGTAGACCTCATCTTCAAGAAAGGGGCAAGGTCAGACCTGAGAAGCAACAGGCTGACCAGTCTAACATAAGAACTAGGCAATGTTCTAGGAGACACTTTCATAGACTAAATAATGAAGCACCTGGTGGAGGCCCAGTTTCTTCCCCCTCTCAGTATGGCTATTGGAGGGTCAGACTATGCCAAACCAGCCTTATAACCATCTTTGAAAATGGTGACCAGGGAGGTTTCCTAGTGGCAGAGCCATAGATAAAATTCTTTAAGACTTTAGCAAGACCATTGACACTGTGATACATAATACGTTTCCAGGAGAAGTGCATCAGTGTCATAAGCAAAAAGAAAATACATGGATGATTGCATTCTGTCTTGGAGCAGGAAGCTGAGTATTGTGGTGGATGGCCACTGTTTCAAGAGGAACAGTACTAAGTGGCATCCATCAGGGATCTTTGCTGGGAACCCTGCTATTAAATATTTTCATGAACGATCTGTGAGCTGGCATCTACAACAGTCTGCTTATGTTCACAATTGACACTAAGCTAAACAGGGTAGTGGACATACTCATGAATAGGTAAAAGTTTTAGAAGGGCTAAAACATGCTGGGTCATTGATCCGATTACTGGAGTATTTAGTGTAGCCATATTCAAGGTGATACACTTAAGTGAAGAAAATCAGAGGTAGGAACTGCACATTATGACCCACTCCCCTTATTGCTGTGGAGGAGTACATTTGGGAGTCCAAACAGCATGGAGCTGAATCATACAAAGCAGTGTACCACCACTGTCAAAGTGGACATCAGAATGTTGGGGTGCACTAAAATGGGGTTGACAGCAAGGGCAGGGGAGTAATCATGACACTTACATAGATACAAAAACACTATTTGAAACTCAGAAAAGGATTTTCTCTGTTATACTGTGATAGATACATAGATACATAGAAGATGATGGCAGATAAGGACCTCTTGGTTCACCAAGTCTGCCCTGAAAACCCCTACCTATGGTGTGACCTGATGCCCTACGTGAGCTCTGGAACCCCCCCTTCTTGCTTTCAGGATACACTGGTTTCTATCCCATGCATTTTTAAATCCCGTAACCATTTTAGCCCCCATCACCTCCACTGGGAGTCCATTCCAACATCCATCACTCTCTCTGTGAAAAAACACATCCTGTCATTACCCCTGAGTCTTCCTCCTCTAATCTCATACTGTGCCCCTTGTACTTGAGCATCTTTTGTTTTGGAAGATGCTCCTCTTTTGCACATTTTTTATTTCTGTGAGGTATATGCATGGCTCTATCATATCTCACTCTCACTGCTTTCCTGTAGGGAATACATATTTAAGCCCATTAGTCTTTCCTCATAGGTCTTCCCATGCAGGCCCTGCACCACTTTAGTCACTCATCTCTGCACCACCTCCTCCTCCCTGTCTATGTCTTGCCAGAGATGGGGCCTCCAGAATAGTACATAGTACTCTAGGAGGGGTCTTACCAGTATCTTATACAGGGTTATTATTACTCTTCTCATTCTATTGGTCATACCCCTTCCTATGCATCTGAGCATTCGACTAGCCTTTCCTACCACCTTATCACGCTGGCAAGCTACCTTTAGATAACCCAGTGTGATAACCCCCAGGTCTCTTTCCTGTTTCATGACTGTCAGTACTTCCCCTCCTACAGTAATTTGTATGTTGCCCTATGTGTATGATCCTGCACTTTTCTGCATTGAATCTAGGTTGTCAAACTCTAGACCATTCCTCCAGTTTCTTAAAGTCCTTACTCATATTTTCACCCCCTCCAACTGTGTCCACCCTGTTGCAGATTTTTGGGTCATCTGCAAATAGCCATAATTTTCTTTCCAGCCCTTTACATGGCAATGGTCATATTTCACCAGGGGTATGTTGTACAGGTCTGAGCACCTCAATACAAAAATAGCATTGTGATGGCTGAGAGGTCACAACACATGGCCATGAAAATAATTTGATTTTTGGTTGGCAAGAGCTATAGAAAGAGACTGTCAGATGAGACAGGACTTTATTTCAGTCTTCAGAATTTTCAGTGACACTGAAAGGATTGTACAGACAGAGTTGTTTGATCTTGAGTTCCCCACCAGTTTACCAGGACATGCCTTGAAGCTCAGATGTGGTATGTTGAAAAGTAATGTTAGTAGGTTCTCCTCCCAGAGACTGGATAACCTGTAGAATAGCCTAAGAGTTGATAAAGACAGTACCAGGATTCAAGGTAATCTTGGACAAATTATTACTTACCAGAGCAAATCACAGTCTGCCCTGGGGAAATGAGTGGGTAGGGGAGATCTATTTAAATGAATACATCTTTACACAACATATAAATTCACCAGTGCATCGGGGTAACATAATGGATCTGGAGTACCAGCTGAACTTAAATTACTATATATGTATTGTTAGTATCTGGTTTTATGCTTAACAGTGATGTACAGTTGTTTCTACTATTCTGCAGCTCATTTATCAATTCTAGATTGAAGTGAAAATTTGCATGAAGATGTGGCTTTCTGAATCATGACAAATTGAAATAAAGTATTTGGCAGAGTAGTATGTTTATTCATCACAAATTCCTAATATTACATTATGAATACTTTTCTAAATTTTGGTTGTATTAAATTACTTCCATTTCTAATTTACAGATAGTAACAGACTTACTAGTTTCTACAATACAGAAAATATTAAAGATTTAAACAGGACATAAACAACCTTTGAATACAGAAACTGATAAAAATAGATCCTGTAGCCTAATTTCATGGGCTTTGAAAATGTAGCTACTTTTTCGAGTATACTAGATACTTCTGATGAGAAAATTATTCTCCTTGAAGATCCATGAATAAAGGCCAAAATTTCATTTAACTATTTTGTTCAATTTGGGTATAAAACAATCAGAAAAGTAGAATTTGTTCCAAATCATCCACTTCTCCTGAACCACGATTGCAATATGGTGATGTAGAATAATTCCTATACTGTTTTAAAAAAGGAAATTAATTTCATACATTTATAGCCTCAGCCTTGTGTATACATTTCTATCTACTATATCCATTAGAATTTTTAAGTGTAATTCTTTGTTAAAGCATAATTTCAGATATTTATATGATGTGTGTATCTTAGATAATTTGATTAATTCAATATTGTGTTGTGCTGCTACATCCATAGATCTCTGTGCAATAGATTTTACTATGTTTCTTCAAGGAATTCTGTAAATGTCTATTTAAATTATACCTGGACTGATGGCATAGGTCTTTTGTTTTATATAATTGATATCAGGAGCAAGGAAACCTATTTTTAAATTTTTAATCTGCTCTTCAATACAAAGCTTTGGTACTCTATTTTCCTGTAAGATCTGGAAAGCCATTAAAAAGAGTTATCTTTATGATAACAAGCATGTCCAATGAATGTTGTCCTAGTTCTTTTCTTAAAATATAGCCAGGGACACAATCTGGATGGTTTAAAATGTACCTATATATTTTATTAAGTATTTTATCAAGAGATGCAACATTTAACATTCCTCAGTCTTCCGATACATACAGCTATTTTAATTTTTACATTCATTGTAGTCAAACAACCTGCTACTGACAAACCACCATCATTTTTTATAAAGCCTTTAATTCCATTTATTGAAATGACATGTTTTTCTGTAACATACTAAAGATAGTTATTCCATCTTGGGTCTCTTAAGGACCATAAATCAAGATAACCATAAGTCTTGACTGTTTCTAATTTGAATCTGTTCAAAAATAGTTGATATGTATCCTAATGTGTATTTTTAAAAAACTAAGAGCTGGATTTTAGTTTTAGTTATCCTAAGAAATGTTGATCACATAGTTTTGAAAATGCATCCACTTTCTTTTGCAACCCTAACATTGGTGTCAAAATGAGTACGTCACCACCTGACCAGCAGAAAAACTAATTTATCAGATACATTTGTAGAATGAAAGTCCATATCATATAATTGTTGAATGATGGTACAGTATTTATGTACAAGTTGAATAATAATGGAACAAAAATACATCCCTAATGGACTTCTAATTTTGTTCTAATAAAGTTTGTTAACTGTACCATTGTATTTTATTGAACTTTTGACCATGTATGTTCATGCAATCTGATTATTACTGTTCATTTTTAAACTACAAAATATTGTCCATAGTGTTTTTTGACTTATTTTGTCAAAAACCATTTTAAATCTACAAAACTACAAAATAATTTCACCTTCCTAATTCTGACATGTTTATTTATAATATGAGAAAGAACCCTTCAATGTTGTATGGTAGAGCAACATTTTGTGAGCTCATTTTGTGCCTCATCCAAGACCTTTTTTCCTTCCACCTATTACTCAAATTATTTAAAAATAATTTGACAAAACAGTTTTTAAATAGTGCCAATTATACAGATTGGCCTATACATCTGTGGATCACATAATGGTCCTTTTAATGGAATGGGTATATTATGTTATCAGCTGATGAATTAGAACAACAAAACATGAGTTTGCAGCATGAAATTGAATAAATAATATAGTAGTGCCATCTAAGCTTATGAAAAATTTACAGATATCTGATACAACTGTCTGGACTAGAGGCTGTATTTTGCTTTGTTTGACGTGTAACTTGAATTATGTCACTTTGTAAAAATTATAATGGTATAACACTATACAATATATGAAGTAACTTCTGTAAACTGTCTATAATATGGACACATAATTTCTACTGACATCGTATTGTACTTTTTTAAATATTCATCCCATTGTTACAATTGAATATGCATTCTTAAAGATGAATTGTTTTGCAATAAGGGTTCAAAATCGTATTACATTTTTTCAGTAACAGACTTATATAATTTTATTCTTTTTTATATTTTATTTTGTCTTCCATTAATAATTTGTTGTATTCCTTTCTTTTTATTTTAGTGAATTTAGATTATGGGCCAGATTTTCAAAGGTCAGACAATGTCGAACAGTGCTTGCATAAAAAAAAAAAAAATAAAAGATACAAAGAGCAAAATGCATCAAAACTTGCATCAGTTCCAATTTTTTAATGGTACTTGCATCAAAAAGAGGTCTGCATGCACCAGACTGGCTCGCACCATGCTTGCATTAATAAATGCCTGCACCATGTCTGAAGGGATGGCTGTATCAAAGAAATAATGCACCATTCCCTTGTGTGGGATTTTCAAAGAATGCAGGTCATTTGGTTGTGCCTAAAATGCATGACACTGTCAGATCAGACAGAGATGGTCTAACATTAGAGCATATACAGAGGCCCACAGCAGATGGCAGACCTGAGTATGGTGATAGGAATGCCATTCTGGTACAAGAGTCCTGCACTGTAGACATTGCAATGTTTTCTCAAGTAATGTAGCATGTAAAATATTGCTTCCAGAAGCCATTTCATCATTCATAATTTTTTACACATCTCGAGTCACTCAATCCATGCATTGTCTTTTGACTCGGCTCACATCATTCTTGCTCCATTCATCATATTTTTGACTCAGCTTGCCTCTTTCTCAACTTGCATCATTCTTACCCAATGCATCATATTTTTGTTGCAGGAGACCTTTTGCATCATTTGGGTGGACTTAACCACAGATAATGCTTTTCTTGCAAAATATTGCACACAATATGTGTTACACCTGGATTTGAAGCAAGGTGGATGTTTGACATACTTTCATCAGTCTATGGGCCCTTAGAAAATCTGGCCAAATGTCTTGATTTGTTTTGTCAAGTCCTCCTTAGTGTAAGTGTTAGTTTCTTTTTCCCTTGTTCACTGTTGGAATTAAATCAAGCGTCAACTTTCTTAGATGCTTTTCTGTTGATATATGTTAGGAGAGCTATATAGTTCAACAATGTTTCCCAGCAAGAACCCTCAAGCACAGGGCATATTGGCCACCATCTAGTATATTTGCAAAATCTGTCCCAAGCCGATTTTATTCATACTCAGAAATGGGAACAGTTTCAAATTTTATTTTGTAATGATGATGTGTGCATAGCTATTATAGTGCATTACAATTACAACCAGATAGAGATAGAATAAATGACAGACTAGTGTATTGTGCAAGAAAATAATGCAACCAAGTGAGTCTAATAAAGAATAATGGCATTATTTCATGAGTACCTAGTACTTTTCTTGTGCATGTTTTGTATAATACATATGGTTAATTGAAATATGGCTTCATTTTACCTATTTGAGGGATTTTTTAAGTTTCCAGCAGTGATGGAGTTATCCTCTGCAGCAATGCTACTTAGAGTCATAGTTTAATGGGATTAGGTCACTGATTTTAGGTGTCAGTGTTTAGCAGAGACAGAGAGCAGTTTGAATGTGACCCTAGGATTGTGAGATCATGAGACTGTATTAGGATGGTGACTGAAGATTTTCTTTTTTTTGAAGTTAATCTTTTTCAATGAAAGTCTTTCAGACAATACATGTATCATAAAAGTGACAGGACGTATATACTGCACAGGAGTATTTTACCATCATTATACAGATACCCTAGCAGTTTAGGTCTTACACAGACTCAAGGATAGGCAAGGCATCTTCATATTACCATATGATTCAATTGCGGTTGTTGGTATAAGTGTCTAGGCAGGTAATCTTACCAGAGCATCTATGTTTGATGGCATACCATAGTCAGTGCAGAAGGAGGGAGACCATCCATCCCTTGATAGAAAAATGAGGTCATGCAACTTTTAAAAACTACAGTGAAGCCCACCAAGATGAAGTCTAGCTCTGCAGAATTCTGCAGTAGAGTTACTGCAGCAAATAATGCAATTTCACTGGAAGTTAATCCATTTTGTCTTGCAAGAAACCTGTGACACTACACTTCATCCTGGCAGGCTTCACTGTATATACAGGAACCATCACAAAAAGATTACATATGCCACAAGCTGGCAATATCTTTATGGGAACTGCAACTATGGGGTCAGTAGTGAACTGTGAAAGAATTACTAGTATCTGGGTTTCATGGTTGTCAGGCTGTATGTCTAAGGCAAGGCAGTGACTGCCCACTAATAGGAGGAGAGGCAGAAACAGCATAACCAATTCCCGGCCTGGCCAGTGGAGCTCACTGCTCAGGAGGGGCAGGTTGGACTGCTATGTGCATCAAGAATGGCTTCCATATATCATAGTACTTAGCCAAAATGTATCATTACCTTAGTTGTAGAGCCTTTCAAATTTAGATAATAGAGTCAGATTTGTGATAAGCTCACTCATCGTAGGTATTTCTGAGTCACACCATCACCTGAACAGGAGGCATTTTTCCTCCACTGATACCGCTACAGCCCATTTGAGTGCCTTGGCTTGCTGGTGTGGGGCCCTTTCAGGAGAACCTAAAATCAGTAGGTTTGGAGATAAATCTATGGGTTGTGACAAAATGAGGGACTAGAACTGCATAACTTGTAGCCAGTAGGACTGCCAGAGAATTTGGGGTAGATCTTGGTAGGGATATCTGCATCTCCAGCAGCCCACATTAGGGGTCAAGCAAGCTGTGTACTGCACTGTTTGTACATGGTAGAAGAGGTGCAGCATTTTTATTTTGCAGTTAAACTTTTTATCACAGCATATACATTTTACAACAACAAAAGGACATTATGGTCAGTTTCAATGCATCACAAATACGAGAGAGAGAGAGAGAGAGAGAGAGACATCAGGGTTATGCACAACTTACCTGAACAAACAGTGGATGCTTCATGGAGGTAGGATATAGGGGTGTGTAAAGCAAAGAGGACCTCCAGCCCTTAAAGAAAAAAAAAGAACCAGAATAATTAACATAAATATACACCACTGGCATATGATGGGAAAAATGGAGGGGATGTTCTGTGATACCTGAGTTGGTTTCAGTTGTCTATAAGCACAAGAATGGGTTGACTGGAAACCCATATGAACTCTCTAAGCCAATACTTGCCTATGGTTATATGTAAATTTGGAAAGAATGCCAGCATTTACTTTAAATAGGGAGTGCATTGGCAGATAAATGGATTAATTGATCAAGTGTGGATAGCTGGGTAATGGAGGACAACAATTCACTAGGTGTAGAAATCACTGGTTGGTTCCACCTACAAAAAAGGAGCTATTTGGCCTGTATGCTTAGGACATCAGCCACCTAAGCTCATGTGCCATTAAATGTGATAACTCTGATACCATAACTATCAAAAGCAGAGAGCTGAAGATTGAGGTATCCATTTACATAATATTTTGGACCACAGATGGCATACCTGTCCCCAAAAGGTTTGGATCATACGACAGCCCATAGAATATGTACCAGATCACCCCTGTGTGCATTGCATCTCCAGCAATTTTCTGTGTCTAGAACCCTTGTGGTTTGGAGCACTGCCAGGGTCCTATACCAGGAGTGAAGGATATTGTTTTGGATCAGCCTGCTTCAAGTGTCCTTAAAGGCGCTGTGTCCAAAGGTCCAGCATTCACTCAATTGCTGTTCAGAGATGTTTAATTGTAGGGCAGCTTCCCACTTAGCCTTGGAGGCCATGGATTGACTGGGCAGAATATCCCAAATAACCTAGTAGATTTTACTTGCCTGACCTTTTGAAATGGACAGCCAAGTCTCTTATGAAGGAAAGATTGTAGTGCAGATTGAAGTTGGAGATGTCTCCAGAAATCTCCTTTTGTGAGACCCCAATGATTTGGAAGGCCTTGGAAGGTATCTACCAGCAGTGCCCCGGCCTTAAATATGTCACCCTTGTTTTGAATCCCTCTAGTGGTCCAGTGTGGCCAATAGATGGATTTATGATACACTGATATTGCTGGGTTACCCCAGAAGGTGAATGTGGAGATGTGGGGTTGTGTTTGCATCAATTTTAAGGTGTAGTTTCAACCAATATATGATTGTCAGGCCAATGATAGGATGTATTGCAAGTCCCTTGGATATCGGTGTGTATACAAAAGTAGCAGGAGAGATTGTACCTTCCCCTGACACTCCTCCATAAGGACCCACTGTGGAGAGTCTTCACTCAGAACTTTAAACCAATGCAAGGTTTTGACCATCTGGAAGGCCCATTTATATCCCTTAAACCATGGAAGACATCATCCCCCTCCTCTAGTGTGCTCTAAGTTTATTGCAACTATATCTGTGCTGCTTTTCTTGCAATAAAAAGTTACTAATACCTTTATCAATTTTTGAGCACCAGCAAACCGGGAGCTCCAGAGGGAGATGGGATAATAGGTGGAATAATTTTGGGGCAGTCACCATTTTGATGACCACAATTTTCCCTGCTGTAGTAATTTGCAGGAGTTTCCAGCAGACAAACTCTGTTTTAATATTAGTCAGCAGCAGTTGTAAGTTTAGTTCCCACAGTTTAGTGAGGGCTGGGGGAACCTTAATAACTAGACAGATGTTTTGCCCTTGGGCCCAGTGCTGTCCTAGCTCTGTTACAGTAGTGTTCGATTTGCAGAATGTATTCAGAGGGAGGAATTCTGTTTTGGATTGATTCATTTTTAGGTCAGAGTATAGGATAGACTGATTTAGTAGTTGTAGGAGAGGCGTCAGGACCTGGGTTACGTCTGCTAATATGACAAGAAGGTCATTGGCATATAGAAGGGTAGTATACCTCTGGGTACCTATAGTATACCTTTAATTCTCTTATACTGCCTTATGGCTGCAGCCAGAGGCTCCACCACTAATGCAAAAAGTAAAGGAGACGTGGGAAGCCCTGTCACGTACCCCTGTCCAACAGGAAGCAGTCAGAGAGCAGCAATCTGGTGAGTACTCATTCTGTAGGGGAGAAATATATGGTGCGGATCCACAAATGAAAACAGGTTCCAAAGTCCATATGGGTTATCACTAGATGTAAATAATCCCATTCAGCAGAATCAAATACTTTCTGAAAATCAATGGCCACGGCAACTGCTGTAGAGGAAAGACCCATTGTCATGTGTATCAGATTCACAAGGGAGTGGATATGATCTGCGCTATAATGCCCTTGTACAAACGCTACCTGCAATGGGTAGAATTGTTGTGGGAGGAGAAGGTTAAGTCTACTGGTTAGTGCCTTGGCAGAAACCTTGCTTTCAACATTAATTAGGGAAATAGGCATATAACTGCATGCTAGTGTAGGGTGTTTTCCTTTCTTAGGAAACACCATAATGATGGCTTCTCTGAGCATGCAGAAGAATATGCCTATAGTTTCTGCCTCTAGGTAGACCTGTCAGAGGACCAAGGAGATTATGGGAACTAGGGCCTGTAAGAATTTAGCCTGAAATCTGTCTTATCCAGGAGCTTTGCCCATATTTAAGGAAAGAAGGGTTTTTGTTACCTCTTCCATAGACAGGGGTGTGTCTAATTGTGCTGCTTGTTGAGGAGAAAGGATAGGAAGGTTAATGGAGTTCAGAAACAGCTGAGTAGCTGATTGACCTTATTCAAGGATGAGGAGTATAGGGTATGGTAGTATGCTCACATGATGTTGTTTATGAGTTGGAGTATTTTGTTTTGGGTTAGATTAGTTTTAGGGTTCTTAAGAACTGTACAGGCCAGTTTCCAGCATGCTGCCCACTCTGAGTCTTTAATTGGCCTCTGCAGCATTCCTATCCATTGGTCCTGAGCCTTAACTGTTTGATCAGGGATACTGTCCCAAAGGAGATAATATATATATATATATATATATATATATATATGCTATCGCCTGCCCTCCCTTTTGCTTGTTTTCCCTATCCCTGCAGCAGGTGTTGTTTGGCAGCTTTGCCAGTCTCTTTGAATTGTTTAAGAGTGGGGATCTGAGCATTTTAAATTTCCAAGTACTGCCAGAAATCAGTTTTTTTCTAAGTGGCATCTGTCCTGGAGCCTGGGTACATGTTCTGTAAGCACTAGCTGACCATTTGCATACAGTAGGGTCTTATTGTGCTCTGTCACCATTTTAAGGCCATGGATCAATGGGTCCTGGCAGATTGATGCCTCTAAGGGAACTATGGCCAGTACAAGGAGGAGTCAGAAAAATGTACAGGGAAAACATAGCCCTTAGCAGCAGCAAGGGCTTTGAGGCCAGTACAAAGAGGAATGGGTAAAGTGAGCAGCCTTGAAAACTGTCATTTGCTAAGGAAAAGGGATCAAAAATGGTGGAATTGATGAGTACTTTTGCCATTGGACCAGAGGAAATTGTCTACATGTATTTAAGGAAGTGGGAGCCAAAGCCCAAATGTTACAACACTTGGTAGAGATACCACAACTCCACCGAATGAAAGGTCTTTTAGAAATCTATGGCTATGGCTGTAACTGAAGTTTGGACTTCCTACACTGGCTGGATAAGGCATATTAGTTTTTGTAGGTGTTTGGAGCTGAGTCTGTCCCAGGCAAAGCTTATTTGGGACAGATGGATCAATGATGGCAACAGGGTCTCCAGTCTGGTAGCTAGGGCTTTGGCAAATACTGTATCTTGCTAGTAAGTGATATGAAGAAGATGGGGTGGTAGCTGGTCAGATGGTTGGGGACTTTGCCTTTCTTAGGAAGGGCAGTAATGTTTGCTATTCTCATGGCTTTAGGGAAAGAAAATGCCTTGGTTGACTCTTGATACAGGCAATGTAGTAGTGGACATATTGTTGCTGACAGATGTTACAAGAGTTCTGTGTGAAAGCCATTCCCTCCATGTGCCTTGTAAGGATTGAGGGCCTTTAGGGCAGTTTCAGTCTCAGCAACAGTGAGTGGGGCTTACAGTTCCTGAGCTTACTCAGTTCATAAATTTAATATCTGTAGGTGTTCAAGAAAGGCTGTTATCTAGCCAGCATTAGTGGCTGAGGATGAGCTATTTAGGGTGCTATAGAATTACCTCATGATACCATTGATAGTCCTTTTCTGTGTACTTATCTTCCTCAAGGGGTCCTTAAGACGATCTATACGGTGCTCCACCTGTTGTTTTTTTTAGGTGATAAGCCAGGACCCTGCTGCCTCATTCTTCTCCTTCCCAGTACTTTTGCAGGAGTCTCAACAGAGGTAGATCAGCCTTTCTAGTTAAGAGGAGGGGTCAATTTCCATGCAAAGTTTGACAAGATCTGTGTGCAATGGCCAGTTTGTGTCTCCCTTCAGTTGCACCTTCAACTCTTTGTCTTTCACCTTTAGCGTAACCTCCAGGCCAGCTAACACCCTCTCTTTTTCTTTATCCTGCAAGAAGTATATCTGTTTTTCATCCCCCTAATGGCAGTCTTGAAAGCTTCCCAAAGTTTGCTTACAGAGGATTCACTGGTTAGCTGGCCTAGCAGAGCAGCTGTAGTGGTATTGCTTGTGATGCTGGTGACCCAAGTTCAGGAACAAGCTCAAGTCATTGAGGGCCAGCCAGGGGAGGAGGCTTGAACATCCCAGAGGATGCTGTCTTCATCTGAGGGGGAGGGCTTCATGCTCCACTGCAGTACTGCCATCTAGGTGACCACAGGTGGCAGTGCAAATGGAGAAGGAGGGAGGGAGGGAGAGATGTCACAGATGTCAGCATGTTGATGCACACACAGTGTGCACACCTATGCCTTAACATCAGGCACGTAATGTCTCTGTGGGTGTGTCTAAGGGAGAAAAACTACTACAGTCCCCAGCACCTCTGCAATGATGACAGGCCCTTGGTATAACTGGGGTTTCACTGCCCCATGCAGCAGTGAACAGCATCACCTGATGAAACCAAGAATGTTTGGGGGGGTAGCACACCCTCCCCGAACCCACTTGGGGGAATGAAGCCAAGGTTCTATATAGGTAGTTGCCTGGGGGCTGGGGCAGAAGGGGATCGGGATGTGCCTACTGAACCCCAAGAAATGGCAGAAGCAGCTGGTGGGATGGAGGGGAAAACCAGAAAGTAAAAAAAAAAATTTTTAACTGGTATCATTAATTCAGGAGAAAGGTACCACTTCTTCCTGGATCAAAGCTGTGAAGTGTGGGTCATGCATCAGCAGTGTGTCCTGTCTCCAGGATAGCAATCTCTTACTTGCTATGCCAAACAGCTGGTCCAGCTGGAGGAGTACATAATCCAAGCTGAGCAATGGTTGACTTTTAACTACAGTTGCCATGGGGAGTAAAAGATGACACGCTAACTACAGATCCCACCTGCTATAAGACTTAAGTTCAGCAGAGTAACATACTGCATGCAGTCTCAGGCTCTGGTGTTATACAGGCAAAAGATATTCATCATAGCTTGGTCCTTCATCCAGAGCTTTACTGCCTGTAAAGCATTTTAATGGGGTTCTGCCACCCCTTGGCTGCAGTCCATCAGATGGTACAGTGTGAGATTGAAGTCACCTCCTGTCAGGATAGGGCTGTTAGCCTCATTAAGCTGTGACAGTCTGTCAGCAAAATGGTGGAAAAAAAGTGTGAGTCTTCATTCGCCGCATAAAGTTTGCCAATGACCAGTGGGCTGCAAGTGGTGTCAAGTAAGCCAGGATCCATCTACCATTATGGTCAGCTACTACCCAATTTGTTTTCCAGTGCAGGACATGTGAATGCATATTGAAACATTTCTTTTTTTGACTTTTGCTAAGCTGTGTATCTTCACCTCCACCCATTCCCTCTGGAGCTTGTCAGCAACTTTGGACAGCAATTTTGTTTATTTTAGTAAAGTCACTTGATTACACAACAGTTTAAGCTGCATCAGCACTTGCTTCCTCTGCACTGTGGTGTTCAGAAAGCAAGTACACATTGGAACAGCGAATGGCGGGGGGCCCAGCTGTTTGTCAATCCTCTATTGTAATAGACTGTCTTACACATATACCTGATACAGGTACCTAGAAATCATTCAAATAATATAAGCAGTTTTCACAGTACTTAGACAGTTGGACAACCAATAGTATAACCATACATATAACATACACCAGTGAAAAACTAAGTATAAAGACAGCAAGGTCTGTGACAGTAGGGTTAGTTCCAGGCACCCAGTGGTGTCCCATGGCTGCCTACTTGCTCTTATAGGTGTGAACCTCAAGTTAGAATATTTGCAGGAAGGTCCCAGTCTGCATCCTGAAACCCAATGTGTTGGATATTAGGTTTACTGGCCACATGGGTGCTAGGTCTGCAGGGATTGAAAATATACATGATTGATGTTGGTCCTGTAGAGAGAAAGCCTGAGCAAACCCTACTGGACAACCTTGTGATTGCAGCCCTGATGGCAGTAAGGTCACCTTAGACCCCCCAGTGCTAGAGATGTAGCACTAAATTGCAAAGGGATGTAAGCAGTCATGTTGGTGCAGAGTCATTTCTTCATGGCTTTGGGCCTGTTGCACTAAGAGGAGAGGGTTGTGCAAGGGGGGAATCCTTCTGTGAAGTTCCCGACTTGCATGATTGCCTCATGTGGACCAGGGCTGTTTTTATTAGGTATGAGGCTACAAGGCTGTCAGCTGGAGTTCTTGGTTAAGATTTCACACAAAGAAAGCTGCTCCTAGAAAGACAGACAGTGCACAGATTCAGTAGGGCAAACACTATTCAGAACAAAAAGAACCCGCTCTGTGTCCAGATGAATAAACTGAGCCCTGACTCCTGGGTATATTTTTCAGTTAAAAAGGCATTTTATTGCACCAATATATTAAAAAAATACACAGGTACATCCCCCCCCCAAAGGGTGTACTAAGAATGCCCAACAATCGTTTCGCACCCCTTCGGGTGCTTTTTCAAGGGATCTGTTCTCAGTTAAAAATCACCATTATTTAGAAAAGTGCATACTTCAATACAAGGTGCTAATTTTACTTATAATACTAGTTAATACAATCAATTAAATAAACATCTCCTATCTAAACCAAAGTGGCAAGTTGATTAGTATTTCAAACTTCAATAAAGACCAGTATACAATATTAAATGTATGGTTAAAACAAAAGTGTACAGCTTTAAATAATACATCCACACACATGCACAGTATGTTCAATATCAGAATAATTTTGCATAACTAAGTCTGCTTAAGGAAGGGATTGAGGAACACTTGGAATCCAGCAGAGCACAGGATCCAAGGCAGTATGAGTTCACAGCAGGATGGTCATGTGAAACAAATCTGATCGATTTTTTTGACTGGATGACAAAGGAAGAGGATCGGGGGAGTGGTAGATGTTGCCTACCTCAATTTCAACATGGCCTTCAACACTGTTCCACATAAATGACTGGTAACTAAGCTCAGAAGCCTAGGTGTGGGCCACAAGGTGGTGAACTGGGTTGGAAAGTGGATGGGGAACAGGACATTGAGGATGGTGGTGAATGGAATTCAATCTGAGGAAAGAGGGGTGACCAGTGGGGTACCTCAAGGATCAGTCCTGGGGCCAGTCCTTTTTAATGTTGTTATTAGTGACATTGTGCAAGGGCTGGAAGGGAAGGTTTGCATGTTTGTAGATGACACCAAGATCTGCAACAGGGTAGACACTCCAGATGGGGTGGAAAAAATGAGGTGGGACCTAGGAAAGGTGGAAAATGTTCTGAAGTATGGCAGCTGAAGTTCAATGCAAAGAAGTGCAAAATTATGCACCTGGATTGCAGAAACTCTGCAGAGAGCTAAAGGATGGGGGGGGGGAGAGTTGCTGACAGTCAACAGGAAGGGAAGGGAGTTGGGGATTATCATCTCAGATGTCCTAAAGGTGGCCAAGCAGAGGACAAAGGCTGTAGGGAGGGTCAGTGGCATATTGGGGTGCATAGGAAGGGGCATCACCAACAGAAGAAGGGGTGGTGATACCACTATATAGAACACTGATGAGACCTCATCTGGAGTACTGTGTGCAGTTCTGGAAGCCACATCTTCGTAAGGATGTATATAGAGTGGAGGCAGTGCAGAGAAGGGTGACTAAGATGGTGCAGAGCTTGCAACAGAAGACTTATGAAGAGAGTTTAAGAGACCTCAATATGTATACACTGGAAGAGAACAGAGAACAGGGAGATATGGTAGAAACCGTCAAGTATCTTAAGGGCATAAACAAGGTGCAAGTTAAAGACATCTTTCGTACAGGAGAGGTACAAGAACAAGGGGGCACAATATGAGCTTGGAGGGGGAATGATAAGGAGTAATGTGAGGAAGTTCTTTTTCACAGAAAGGATGTGAATGCATGGAATAGCCTTCCCCTGGAGACTGTAGAAGCAAGCACAGTGGCGGAATTCAAACATGCATGGGATAAGCATAAGGGAACCCTAGAGGTGGGAAGAAGAAGCTAAAGCCAATAACCAAGTATGGTCAGCTGCCACTGATACAGGTAGAGTATATGGGCAGACTGGATGGGCCTAGTGGTCTTTATCTGCCATCAGCTTCTATGTTTCTATATACAGGCCACCTTGTGTTTCTATCTTGGGGTTGAGAATGATGCCAGCATGGATGTCTCAAGCTTTGCCCTCAAGGTCCATACGCTGGTATCTCAACCCCTCAGTGGAGACACTGGCTCATTGTGTATGGTTGCCCATATATTATTCATTATATTATTAATATTTTATGGATATTATTCTGTTAGTTTTATACAAATGTAAATATCAGATTCAGCCAGGACATCTGATAACATTATTTTCAGTTTTCATATGAGACATGGTAATTTCCAACATCAAGAGAATATATTCACTCTCCATCTTGTGATTATATAGACATGAATAATAATATCAATATTATGTGGCTCTCCTTGCTTATAATCAATTACAATTGCCCCATTTGGCCCTAAGTATGTCAATGAGCCTTGGGAATATCATTTGGTTGTAACATTTACAGTATGAAAAGCAGATTATGTAAGCAATATGCCATGCCAGGATGTGTATTAAAGGATTATAACAAATGGTCATCATTTTTTTTCTATGGGCTAAGCTAGTTATTATATGCTGTACTAAACAGCTGGTAATTATTGCATTCACATGCTCACTCAAGTCAAGCTGTGGTCTTGAGACACTCTTCAGTGATTTGGTCTGTGACACTGCAATTTGTCCCTGAAAAGAACATGAGTGACACAAGTCTGCTTTACTCGCTCTCCTATTTCTTTTGGAAAAATTAACTTCAGTATCTTCTATATATTCTCAATATGACATTACAGGAAGAGGTCTAAAATTTCCTATGACAAGAAGAAGATATGGGCAAGAGTGCTTTGATTAGATTGCTACTACTACTTGGAATGCTTTCCTCCCAAAACTGTGAAACATGGCTCCATATCACAACATTAAGATAGCCCTTTGGGAATTGAATCATTTTCATGTCATTGTTATTGATTTTAATGTTTTATGAATTGTATTTTTGTTAATTATGTAACCTTATGTATATTAAGTGTATATACAGGACAACCCTGAAAACAGGCTTTGCCTAGTGCCATATCCTTTTTTAAATATAAATAAACTTCAAAATGTTTATTATTTCAGCTCAGAATTATCAGGATCCAGACATACGTTTCAAACAAATTCCCTGTTTCCTCAAAGTGCATATTTTATACAAAGCTGGCTTCTATAAAAAATAAAGACAGTGTTTTACTGTTAGTACTTTACCTTAGCATTAATGGACACTATGATGGAAACGCAACATGATCACCGCAACCTAATTAGAAAAAAAAATCCATATTCCAAAATTGTTCTATTTTGTGGCATTGTGGTGCAAAATAATTCACTAATCCAGGTGAAGGAAAGAGGGACAGACTAATTGGTGGAAACACAAACAAATGAGACATAAACAGGCAGGAAAAAAATGATGGCCAGAAATGGGGTGGTATGGTTACTTGAATTGTACTCGCTCTCGGGATTTATGTTGTATCACTCATGTCAGGTGTGTCTAAAATTCTTACAACACAAACTACCTGCCCATTATGCTATATTTAATGCACTCTTTAGAGGAGTGCAACATAAGGACAAAGGCCAAGTCCCCTTTAGTCCTTTGGATAAATCTACTTGGATCATAGCAGGGAAGCAACTGGGTGGGCATTTATCAGCTTAGTGATTGGTTTGCTTAACGTAAAAAGGTAGATTATTGTCCATGCTCTGGGTGCCATTATGTTTTTTTTTTTTCATATTTCTGTTTTTCCCCCCCTACTGCCCAACTGGAGCCGCACCATTGGGAGTCGCCTATTAAGCCTGTCCATGCCAGTGCCTTACCTGCCAGTCTCCAGTCTATCCATCAGGCCTCAGATACCACCTGGGCAGGGTCAGGGTAGGGGCAGACCCCCGAATCTTGCTTGTCTCATCATGGTCCTGTGGCTGCAGGCAGGCACTGGCACATTGGGACCCAGTTCGGTGCTCTTTCTTCCTGGCTTCAGTGTTTTTTTTTCCATGTTTCTGTGGCACATTGCAGGACCATATGTCAAGGTGCAAGCACAGATGTCAGCAATGTCCCTCCCCCTCCTTCCTTAAAGGAGTAGCCCCTGAGGCTGATTGGTCACTGACCTATGCCCTCCACCAGTCAGGCCCCTGAGACACCAGCTTGCCATCACACCTCCATCCTCCACCAGGGTTCGCCTCTGGCCAGGTTGAAAGACCCTCCCTTCCCCAGAGAAGGAGAATTGTCATTGGATGTTCCAGCCTATCTCCCCCCAGCCAACCCCTGGCAGCCCTAGCTCATTCTCGAACCAGGGTCACCAGTGTGGTGCAAGGTGTGGCATCTAGCACCTCAACCCTCAGCACCACCGGGCCAGCATTATGTGTTTTATAGACATAGGTGGCATGAGGTTTCATAGTCGGAAAATTCCTGTAGCACAAAATGGACATCACTACTATTCTACTGCAACTTTTCATGACCTTTAAACTGTCCTACAAGAAAATGCTTTACATGGAATGCCATACAGTACATAATAGGGGTAACCATATACTATATTAAAATATTTCTTTTTATGTTTAATTATTTTACATATTGAATTTTGACAATTCTGGAGAAAACCTATTAAGGTAAAACCATCTTGATTGAAAGGTGGTTCCATAAAAACAAGTATTATAAAATTAGTCTTCAGCAACAATAATATACTAATAGCACCCCAAAATACACACATTTTTAAAACTGAGATTTTTGTTCTGATATTTTGAAAGTTTGTGAAAGAGCAATAGGGGTAATCTGTTATGTTAATTTGACATGTTAGGTTCAGTGATAAAGAATGTATACTTAGAAAAATGGCATATATATTGATTTTCACTTTTCTTTATCCCATATTACCCATGTAGTCTACAAAGGTTGCTAAGCCATCTCCATCACCAACTAAGAAGACACAGTAGTAGTGAATGATAATTCTATGTTCAAAATTATTTTATTGTTCTAACTATACAATCCAGTAAGTGGTTGACAAACTCACTGTATCATAGATAAACAAGATGTGATTTTCATTCTTTTGCTCAACAATTGTGTACTGTAGCTTTGATTTCTTTTAGTCTAACAACTGCATAATATTTGTGATGAAGATTCAGTTATGGCACTGAGAACCTAAATAATATCCTGAAATATAAATACAGTAAAAACTTTCTGAAAGCATGGAGACAAGCATTTTGCATATTATGACAAGGTGTGTAGCTAACATAATTGGCACTAATGCCACTGGGAGCTTGGGTATATGATAGTTGCACAAAGCAAACTCTGAAAGTTTACTGTGTTTTAAAACTTTAATTATACCTGGCAGATGCACAAAAATGTGTCACCAAATGCTACATGGTTCTGTGTTCTGTGTCTAATACCACATTTTTAATTCTTCCAACTTTGAATTTAGAAATAGCTGAAAGATACAAAAATATTGTGCATCACAGTGCAAGGTACAGATGTATGATTTTCTCCAGAGGTATGTTATAAATGCTATTTTTTGTAAAAATAAATATTAAAACAAATTTATCTACAGATCAGAAGATGACCAAGTAGGCTATGGAGGGCCTTCATGCTCAACTGTTGCTATACAGTGGTGGAAACAAATTCAATATATAACAGAAGTGTCAATATGTCCAAATGTTTTCATGTTGAAGATACTCACATTATACAGTACAGGTATCACACACCATAGATGCACAGTCATTTTGAAATTTATTTATATGAACACAAGCACAGATTGCCTCAAGAAATGTTACTAACTTTTTGTAATGGTTTGTTCATTAAAAAGAATGGGATATAATCAAGGCCACTGATTTACGGTGAATAAAACAATGAAATTCCATTTTCAACACTTCAGATTCTGGAATTGCACCGGTGATTGTTACTCTAATTTCCGGATTTTACCGGGATTCTGCTATCATTCTTTTAGTATGTCCATAAATAAACAGAATTAAAGAAAGCTTAATATACAGAGCCTTAAATAAAGCAAACTGAAACTAGTACAGGAAGGAATTATAAGAAAAATACAAGTTTTGTAGATTTACTGATCTGATATAAAATGCCAGATTCCATGAAATCTTTGTTTTTAACGGTGTTCAGGCAGCCCTAATTCCGGAATTTTACCAGGTTTTCCGGTAAAAACCGAAAAACAGTGGCCTTGGATATAATCAGTTTAAAATGGTGGTCATACTGTCTCATAGTCACTGCCCTTCCAGCATAGTTTATAATGGAAATTATTGTTTTGCAATCTCATTTGGATTCCATGTATTCATTAATCATTTCTCAAAACCACTACCCACAATCTAAGCTGATTCAAAACAGTCTTCAATCAAAAGGTATAATAAATATGAAAATGAATTTACCCTTCCTCCAAGGAATGGTGGTCAATTCAGGCCAATACTGAGATGAAATATCAGGGCAGTGGAAGGAAACTTAAACTGTGTCTGCTCAAACTCAATCTGGCCCATGGCATTCTGTTAACAGTGCCTTCAATCCCTTACATTCTATAAGCATCACAGTTCTTTTAAGATGTGATATTTGGAGAAAGGTGTAGTAAAACATTAATGAGGATGTGCTTCTACATCTCTAAGAAAACAGAATTACCATTTGTTTTAGCCATCACATCAGGTGAGTGGTTTAGAGATTTTTCAAGACAGAAACCATTCAAAAGAATGTTGTTCACTTGTTAACACTTTAACCTTTGCTTTAAACATTGTGGGCAGGATTCACAAAGAAAGCCAAAGATACCACAGCTGCAGGGAAAAAGTCCTGCAGCACTGTGGAAGTGCAGTTGCATGATATTCACAAAGAAAAATTGAGCAGGTGTGGAATTTTATAAAATCCCCACAGGTGCGGAATTTCAGAAGCTGTGGAAATTGCACACATGCTGAAAATCTGCGGATCCGCAGCTCCAGAAATAGCTTAGGAGGCATAGCAACAGGTGAACTTAATTAGCTGAAACAGCAGAATGTAACAGGGCTGCCACAGAATGAAGCTGAAAGCATCCACAAAGAGACCAGCAACCAGTCCCTCAACTGGGACCACTGCAGCACCACAGGTACCAGTAATATCATGGCACCACAGTGGCCAACTTTTACTGATGGTACCCCCTCCCTGGGGTGTTCCTGTTGCCTGCAGGGGTAGCACTCACTGCAGGCTGGCCAGGCTCTACTGCCTGTGGGGCTCCGTCATGGGTTGCACTGTGTCTGGTGGTTGTTGCCTATTGCCATATCATGGCAATGTGTGCTTTTGTTGCTGTTACAGCAGCTACTGTTATACTATCTGTGATGCTATTACCTGTGCCTCACCTCCACCTTAATTGATTCCAATTGCTGGGGCACTACTGTAGTTTGCTGAGGGAGAGTTACACCTCATTCCACTGTGTGTAACATTTTTTACGCAGCTGAGGAAAAAATCTGGTTGTTAATAGCCTTTTAGGGGTTGTGCCTTATTATCTCACACCTTTTTTTTCCTCAGGGACTTTCACAGCTGCACTTTTTTCCAAAGTCCTTAATGTTGTTTTCTGCAGCTGCAGAGGGTTTTGTGAATAGCACTCAGTGCAAGTTCCCCTTAGTTTCCATAGCTACAGCAGTTTTGGGGACTTAGGGAAGGTTTTGCACCTTCAGAAAGCTTTGTGAATCCAGCCCTGTGTCGTTGTAATGCCAATTATGATCATCATTTCTTCACTTAAAGAGGTCGCTAGATTACACAGTGTGGCTTTAAGGCACTAAGATACTTATGGAATAGATTGTTATAAACATTGCCTGGCTAGAAAATTTGTATGTGAGCACAGATTCAACATTTGCTGTGATCACAAAAGGGGAACAATAATTATTGGAAAAAAACAATGATAACAAAAACTTTGTGTAACCTATGTTTCATTCTTAAAGTAACACACTGGTGTTGCTTGTTATTCAAAGACATGCAACTTTCCAAAACAAGAGCTCTCCTCATCCTAACAGCCTGGATAATAAACCCTTCAATGTCATATTACAAATTCATCTTTAAATTCTGACAGTTCATTGCATCCATGTACCTTCCATGGTTTTCTCTCAACTTCACTCACTTCCTGCTTAAAGTTTTAGTAACAGTAAGTGCACAGTTAATGTCATAACATTGCCATATTTGGTAGTATTCCATGTTCCTATTTGTTTTAGCAAGTGTTATGTATGTGTTCAAAGGAACCTTCTATTAGTAGTCATCTTAAAGGTGTAACCCATTCGACTATTGTGTTCAAAAAAAGATAATGGCATGGTGTGAGAATTAAAAAAAAAACACTGAATTTTACCATGCATTTTATGGCAGTCATTTTTCACCTTTTTTTAGTATGCACATTAAAGTAAATTGGTAGATTCATGTGCTGCCTAGAATTACACAGTTCTGTGGAGAGTTAAGAGTGAAACACCTCATGGATTTATATTGCTGTCCTGTAATAATCCTAAAGTGCAGAAAAAGTACATATTCTCTCCACCTAGAAGACTAAAGAACTAACCCGCTAAATGACAAAAATTTTAAAGAAGGAAGCCCAATGCCTTTTAGAGGGGATCAATGTGTTTTTTACAACTGGGAAAACACACACACACATATATATATATATATATACTGTATATATTTTTATGTTGAAATGCTAAAGCTGTTGGGGTGATATATTTCATTACTAAAATACTATACCAGATTTTTATTGTACCAATGCAAGAATGTTTATCATTGCCATTTTACCATTTAATGAAGCATTTCCATTAGTTCCCATTAAGATTATAACTACTAGAATGTCGTATGTCATTTTTCACCTTTAATTCTAATTGCTTTGATTTACTTCTTTTTTTTTTTTGTACTGACAAATTCATGTGAACAATTTCATTTGCAGCTTACCATTATGGAACTGGCCTTATAACTGTCAAACAATATCAGCAATTATAGACACCCAGTTATATTGTTCTGAAAAGAATATTCTTGGTTTCAAATATCAAGGTAAATTATTTGCACCAAGAGATGTAATCTTATAACTCTGGAAAAACATATAACATAGAATAGCTGAGGATTACTGACAGAATCTGGTAGATAGTAAATTACTTTTCATAATGCACATGGAGCTCTGAGCAGTGCTAGAACAACATTTACTTTTTGTTCTGTGTAAAACAGTTGCTCTTGAATGAAAATTTTCATTGTGCAAAAAGGACAGCCTGGAGTTATTTCTATGCTAGTACAGCATTTTAGTGGCTATCAAATAACACAGGCAATTGCTGTTTTCTTTTCTGTTCTTTAATGACCTAAGGGTCCCAGTATATTCTGCAATAATGTGTGCAAATTGCTGTCTGTGCATGCAAAAGCATTGACCATGATCATGCACCTACCATTGCCAACTATAGAGGATGCACACTTTACACACTAAGACCCACTGTAACTATACACAAATAATCTGGGCAAGCAGATGCAAAGCATGGGTGGTGATATCAAAGTGGCTCTGGGTGCCTCAACACAGTCACATATTGTATACATCAAGAAACCTTGAGCTCTCTGAACCACAAAGTGTATGTTAGTAGTTTATAACTAATAAAATCAGTTTTTAACAAACTTTGAATGCAAGTGCAGGCAATTAGGAGGCCATGACCCCAAGATGCACACAGATAATAGCAATACAGCTAAGGTATACCTCCATAGGCCATATAAGATTTTTGGTGATGAAAAAACATTGATGCAGTTATTTAGCAGAAATGTAATAATATTATTTTCTGATTCATCTCTAATTTAGCAATGAATTATTAAATACTGTTGAAACTATTGTATCCACCAACAGTGTTTGAGTCTAGTCCTCCAAATATTCTCAGTTACTGTGCATGGTGAAGCAGTGAACAAGTTCAGATTGAAGTATCTCACTTTGTATAGAGTTCTGTGTACTCATGTAGCACAACTGTCAGTGAGAAACTGCTGCACCATGGGACTGGATTAGTGGCAAGTTACTGGCAGGCAATTCACTGCTTTTGTATTACAATGAGATGGCAATGAGGGGTCAAGACATTGCAGATTGCTTTCTGCACTCGAGCTTTTGTGAGCTCATTTGCTTGTTTACATTTTGTACAGCATACTTGCTGGTCAGTGCATATATTGAATGTAGCTGGCACTTTGCATTTTCTGGCATACATAAACACAATCATGTTCAAGCTACAGACAGTTCTTTTGTGAACTCTGCATGTGCTTCTACTAGGATCATGAACAACACTGTATAAACATGACCTTACTTTTTATAATAAAACACCCTTTGTAACTCATCACACTTTGCAACAAAGAATGGGGTCCAACTATACTTTATATCTATCTAATCCTTTCAGAAAAGTATGCACAAAACTAATATTTGTTTCTGTGGGATTTCAAAATTTATATTTTGGTTAAAAATACAATTCTAGGCATGGGCTGGTTGAAAGTGATGCTTTAAAGGCACATTCTCCTCTTATGTAGACAAAATAATTCAGTACTCAAGATGTACCACAGTTATTTGATTCTTTTATAGAAATTTGCTTTGTTGCTAAGAATATATATATAAAAAAGATGATATGCCATATGTGCAATGTCTTGTTTTAAGAAAATGCATCTTTAATTCAGAATGCAAAGTCAAATTTGTTTAAAGAAAAATAAATAAAAGAAAGGAACGAGTAATCTCAGATAAGACACTATAATATGCAATAATCAGTTTTAAGTCATGAGGAATATTGGAAACAGCAAAAACGCAATAGCTTACAAACTCTATCTTGCAAAATATTGCATTTTGATCCTCATTAATGGCATCTTACACATCACTTAATTAATGAGTCTGACCCATTTTCTAGCCAAAACATTAACTTTATTATACAAATAATTTATTTCATTTAGAAAAGATGTTTCACCAGAAGAGCATACCAAGCTGCAAGCAGATCACTTCTAGGTGCATCATGGGAAAGAGGAAAAGGGAGTAAACAGATAAGTAAGATTCAAAATTAGGTACAAAAATTAAACTATCAATAAAGTATATTTGCAAAACTAAAGGCAATGGTGAAAAGGACACCAAAAAATAACAAAACAAAAAAAAAAAGATCAGTGAAGCAGTAAAAAAGATGGACCATATACAAGAAAGGCTAGTAGTAAACTTGGCAAGTTGTGCAAGACAGACAAACTAGTTGTGGCAAAATTGGGTGCAAGCAGTAAACAAAGTTAAAAGTGAAGGCCTGAGAGAAAGAAATATAAATGATGCAAGAGGGTGAAGCAAACCCTAATACTTGGTGAACTGAAAAGTGCAGGGAAAATGAGAGAATATGTATGGGGGCACCAAGATGGGGTCAGGTGTAGGAACAGATGTGAGCAGTAAGCCCCTGCAGTGGGATTTCAGAGCAATGTAAGATGAAGAGGAGTAGATGAAGTTGGAGGCTAGACCAAAGCTGGGGGAATATAAAGGAAAATAAAGCCTGCCCACTTCGATTTTGGCATGACAGAGAGAAAATATTCAAGGTTCAAGGTTTCTAAGATACTAGGAGAAGGGGAAGGGCCAATACAAGAGGGACTTGTGATTGCTCCTTTGAGGCACAAACCTGAATTTGGAAATGGGAAAGGCATCTCCCTTCAAGTAAGTTTAGTAAGAATAAGGAGTAGAAAGAATGCTGAGTGTGAATGGGACATACTAGGGCAAAGAAACAGCAGGAGTGAAAAGAAGTATCCAGTTTAACAAAGGTTAATTTGAGTGCAGTGCTAAACACCACATCTCCACAGTCAAATCCTAGAAGGATTATCTTGGCAACAATCTTGTGGTGTTCAGACATGGAGATATAAGCTTTGGTTCTGTACAGTGCTTCAAGTTTTGAGGAGGAGCTTCTTAAGGATTGACTCAGTTTGACAGGAAATGTCAAGATAACTGCTCAGGTACATACCCAGATGCTTCAAGTATGGGACTTCATTCAGTCAGGAATGATTTAGTGTCACAAATACCAGATATAACTGGATTCTAGCCAGCCATTTCCTGGTGTCAAAGGGCATGGAACCAACATTGTTGGCATTGGGGGTGAACTGGCCTGTGTGGAACCAGTAGTGGACACTACAGATGTTATGCTAGAGTGGAGACATCAGCTCAAAATGTGAGGAGCCACAGGTAAATGTGCACTGTACCACCCATCTACATATGAAAGTAAGAGAAGGCACATGCATTAGGGAGGTTATTAGGAACACTGAAATCAGGAAAAGATGGAGAATTTGGAGGAGAAGAGAGGGAGAGTTGCCCACAAGGACACCCATGATCTAGCCTCCAGGTAGTCCCTGAACCATTTGACTGCCATGTCTGATAGTCCAGCCCCTGAAAACTTGATGAGTAGGAGGAATGGCCAAAATTGTAGAAGGTCACAGTCAAGAAGACAAAAATGGCAGAATTAATCATGCCATGCTCCCTCCCCTTCAGGATGTTATCTGAGAGCTGGAGACTTATTGTGACAGTGAAGAAAGTCTTCCAGAAAACAGACTGGAATAGAGTAAGGATGGAGGAGGAAGCAGGGAAGAGGGAAAGTCAGAAGAGAACAAGGTGCTCCTGAAGTTTGGCTAGAGCAGGGGTGAGTGACATAGTGTGGTTATTTCCTGGGGAAGAGGAGTCACCATTTTTGTGGAGGTGATAACATGTGCTCTCTTCTAGATGTCAAGAGCTGTGCCAGTGGCAAAGGTAAGGTTTAGAAGATCAGATATAGCAGGTATGAAAGTGGTGCAGAGATGTGGAGGGGCTGTGACCCAGTCTATTGGGACTATTTATATTGAAGGACAAAGAGCCTTAATGAATAAAAGAGTAAAAGCAGATGAGGTTTGGGAGAAGTAGAATACAGAGGGTGGGGCAGCATAGAGAGAGAGAGAGAGAAAGAGAGACGATTGGAAAGACAGAAAGGAATATGTGAGGGGTAGTATAGAGAGAACTCAGGTGGAGAAGAATTTCAGAACTTCATTTTGAGGAAATGATCTCTTTAAGATCAGAAATTGTAGAAGAACCCATTTTTGAGGAATAGAGTTGCAGACAGGGTGAAGGGACCAACTTGGGTGTTGATAACATTCCAGAATTTAGAGGGTCAATTAAGGTTGCTGTGAAAGTGGTAAGCAACTTATTTCACCTTGGTCAGCCTCATAGCTTTACTGCAAGTATCACATGGTATATTGTAATGTGCAAATTCCATGGAGACCTTGTGTGGTTCCCAAGTAGTGTACCAAACCCTTACTGTCTCTGAGTTCTGCAGGGAAACAAGTCAGATATGAGCCTTTAGCAAGGACCCTTCTAAAGGGGGATCATTGGTTCCAGATGACTTTTTTGTTCCAGACTGCTGTGAGTTTAGAATAGAATATGACAACAATATTGTCAGTGTTGGTGGGGGTGGGGTGTGGAATTAAAGACAACTGTGTGGAGTATAGCTCTTCTAACAGAGAAGAGAGGTCAATAGACCTAAATGACTTTAGCAGGATGGCTCTATGGTGAAGTCTGTGGTGGTGAGCTCCCCACAAAGTAAACCATCAGATAGTCATTGAGAACATCAGAAAGGGTGTCAGACTGCACAATGTTGTGAAGGTTGAGGGAAAGAACAAAATCAATTATGGACTGTTTGGAGTTAAGTTGCTATAGGTAGGCTCAGGGATGTGCTGTGTAAGTAATAGGGACTGTACACTGTAAAGTTGCTCTTAGGAGGAGGGCAATAACCAGTTGATGTTAAAGTTATCCAAAACTAGGAGCTCACCGAAGGCTTCTAGTGTAGTGATAAAGAAGAATATGCAAAGAGTAGATTATTTTTTGGATCCAGGGCAACAATAGATACTAGCAAAGAGGACTGCAAGTAAGACAAGAAAGGGGAGTTTTCGTATTAGTATTTCATGCAAGGAGGGATAAGAGTATCCTAACACTATCTCAAAACAAAGTTTGAGGGATAAATAAATCACATCACCACCATCCAATTCCTCTCAGTATTGTTGGAAGACTTTGAAGTCTGGCACAGAATGGGTGAGTCACAGCTTTGGTGGAAACCAGATCTTGGAGATTTCTAATTTTCAGTTGGGAGGTTTGAGACCCACAATGATTGCTGATTAATCTTCAGGTGGAGGCTGTGAATGTTAAGGTGAATGACACTCAGTCTTTTGGAGAGAGGGGAGGAAGTGGCAGGAGGTATAGAGGGCAAGGATTTAATTCAGCATCACTTGGAAGGAAAAGTAGCAGGACAATAATGAGCTTAATATAGAGTAAACATTTATGGAGAAGGGATGGGTAATAAATGCTGAAGAGGAGGGACACATGAGGGAGTAGCCTCCACAGAGCTGTCATATTTATTTATTTTTAGTTGTAATTTTTGACTGGGAAAGGCACACTAGGCTGTGATAGCTTGTTTCCAACTGTATCCAGAGTGGTGGGTTATCAACAAGTTATATTGATGGGTCATGTTGACTATGACACCAGGGAAACACCCCTACACTTCATCAATAAGTGCCATGTGATCTTTGTCTTCCACTAGGACAGTGACCAGAGATGTGCAAAAGGGACCTCAGTTTAACATCTCATCCAAAGCATGTGCCATCCTCAGCAGTGCAGTACCCCACCTCATACCACACTACAGTGTAATTTTACAGGTATTTCCACAAGTGCCCAGTGTGAGGCTAGAATCCACAAACTTCTAATCTTCTGGTCACAGAGGCAAGCTTGCTACCAACTGAGCCATTGATATTGATATAACACCAGGACACAGGGACAAGACTACTAATGACACTCCAGGAAATATGGATAGGTGAAATAGATGCCCTAATAAGAGGAAAATGTGCAGGAAGCAGGGGAAAGTAGTCAGAGAGGAGGGATGGGAAGAGTTAGGAAAGAAAAGAAAGAGAGCCCTTACAGAAATAATTATATGAAATATTTTCATGCTGCACACATAAAACTACTCATGTGATATGCATGCTGCAAGCATGATTTAGACATTAAGTTGGAACCGATTGCATGCATGTGGCATATGTGCAGCAAGCAAGTGTGGAAAGCATGCTTTATATGTTAAATTAGAACAGACTACATGCATGTGGCGTGCATGTAGAAGCAAGTGGTCACTGATAAGTGTACACATAAATGTTAAGTGACTTGCTCAGGATCACACCATATACTGTACAAGTGGGGGTTGATGAGATTCAAACCCAGGTATTCAAATCTCCTGGTTTGCAGTTCAGTGCCTTTAATCACTAAGCTATACTGCCTGCACACATATGGCTCGCTTGTACTTCAAAACAAATCTGTATACTGTACATCTGCATGCATGTAGCATGCTTGTAGCCACTGTTACACTTTTCAGTTTTCTTGTCCTCCCTCAGCTGCACAACTGAACTGTCGCATAAATACCAATAGAAACATATGTGATTCTTCTCACCCTAAATACACACACTTTCCAACAAAACTACTTAATTACGTCTCTCTGTCCTGTGCTCCTACTATTGCCTCTCCATAGTTTTGAATGCTTCCACACAAATAGACATTAAGTTGCAAACACAAAAGTAGCAATAACTCAACACCCACGCACAAAGCCAGTCCCCCCCCCATGCACACACACACACACTGCAACAGGTGTGGCCATGCTGCTACAGACAATCCACCAAGTATAGATATAGGATGAGAGTCTCTTATCTGAGTAGTAGGGAGCCAGAGGCAGGAGTCTTTAAGAGATGATGTCCATGGGTCAGAGTCCTGGGACGTAGTTGTACCCTCTTAAAATGAATGGGGTTATTTTTTATTACTATTTTATATGTTATGATTGTGAGTTAAAGAATAATAAAGGCTACTGTTCTACTAACAATGCCTTTGTTAGTCAACCAGCAGCCTTCATTATTCTCCAATTCTCCATCAATAAAGTATAAAATAGTAATAAAAAATACCCCCATTCATTTCAATGGTGCACACCCCTGCAGCCTCCCTTGCCTATGTCATAATATGTCTGAGTGTGGTGTTAAGGAGGTCAGCTTCACTGGGAGGTGGGGTGCATAAGCTTGACCATAGTGGGGCTCCAATAGTCTGTTCATACCATACTTCTCAACTGTCCCTGAATACAAGGGACAGTCCTCATTTTAACCCTGAAAACTGCTCTGTTCCTCATCCATCCCTCATGGGAAACATGCTGCTCACACAGACGATGTCCTGTAAACTTAGACTTTATGGCATGGGCACCATTTCAGATTTCAGCATGTGGGAGCCAGCAACCATTGGAGGCCAGGTGCTAGTTAGACCCTAGGTGGCAAGCTCTAGAATGTCTGGAATGTCTCTAATAGGTAAAACTCATTTGTTGTTACTGAAAAGTGATATACAAATCAGGAAACATTAAAATGTATAAAATTCATCTGTCTATACCCCAGAGCAGTGCATCAAATTTGGGCTTAAACCCAACAAGTTATTAACCAATTTCTTTCCTGGCTGATGTTCTGACCCCCCCCCAAAAAAAAAATGTTGTTCCAATTTCTCTCTCCAACTCCATTCCATTCAATACCCATCCCATATGGGTCATAAAGATGGCCAAAGGTGCAGAAAAGTGAAAAACACATCAATATTTCAGTTCTTCCTACTTCCCCAGTCCCCCTTTAAAAACAATTATTTACTTTTACTTACCTGACCATCTGGCCATAACCTGCAGCCTGGCCCTGTGTGCCACCAACCCAGTTTTAAGTCTACTCCTCCTCCTCCTCCATCCTTCTATGAGAAGCTGGATGCTAGAACCGACCACCCCAGATTCCCAACGTGGTCCACCATGACCAAGTCACCTCACTAACCAAACACACCCAACCTGCGTTGCTTGCTTCTTGCTTGGCTGCTGCCATGGCTGCTGTTGCTGCACTGCACTGATCAAGGCCGATCAAGGCCTATGAAGGCCACCCACACCACTATCACCACTACTGCTAGGCCTAGCTTGCTGCTGAGGGGGTCTGTGCTGTTTTTTTCTTCTTTGTAAGTTGAACCTAGTAGAGTAAGTAGGTAGCCTAGTCTTGAGTTAGCTTCCAGCTCCCCCCGTGTCCCTTCAGCCACCAGGTGAGACAGAGACTCACTAAGTGTAGACCACCAAAAATATGCCACCAAAACACTACTATTCATACTAAGGTTCATACTAAGATTGAGTGAAGGAGCCAGTAGGCCGAGGCCCATAATGCTCCTATACTAGGCCATAGAATAAAATGATAAGTCATACCCAGACAAGATTAAAGTATCAAGATGATGTTTTAAAATCTCTTTAGAGTTACTAGTAACAACGTCATATGGAAGGCGATTCCACAGCCCAATAATTCTAACAGTGAAAAAGTACTTACGATTGTTATGTCTAAAAGATTTACCAGTTAGCTGAAGAATATGACCTCTAGTGTTATATGTAGATTTTTTAAATGAAAAACCTAGTTCAGTCATGATAAAAGGGTCATGAATAATATCATATAATAGAAGGAGATCACCACGGATGCGTCTAGTGGTGAGAGACATTAATTTCAATGTGTCCAACCTTGATTCATAAGATAACCAATCAAATCCAGTTATCTTTTTTGTATATTTACGCTGCACCCTTTCAAGAGAGAAATTTTCTGATTTTTTAAATGGACACCAGAACTGAGAGGTGTATTCAAGATGTGGTCGAACGTAGGACCTGAATAAAGGTAACAATACCTCCTGTTTGCGTGATCTAATATTGAGCAAGATAGACCATATAATTTTGTTAGATGTATCAATAACTGAAGACATATGCTTAGTGTATGTTAAATTATCAGATATTGTTATGCCCAAGTCTTTCTTCTTGTCAGTTGCACACAATGGTAACATCCAAAATATACAGGAAATTCAAGTTATTAGAACCCAAGTGCATAACTTTGCACTTGGCAGGATTTAACTTCATTCCCCATTTTTTAACCCAAGTACTGATAACATCTAAATCATACTGAATACAGGAAATGTGATCATAACTGGAACTTAAACCACCAATCTTCACATCATCTGCATATTTTATAGTATAGGAAAGGCAAGAATGAGTTAAATCAAATATGAAAGCCTGAAAAAGGCAGGGACCAAGAACTGAGCCCTGAGGAACACCACTCAGTACCCTGCCTGAGTCAGAAAAAGTCCCATTTATCATCACTCTCTGAGTTCTGCCTGAAAGCCAGTTACATATCCATTTCATTATATAGCCATTAATATTAAGGCTGGAAAGTTTTTGAATAAGAGCCCAGTGTGGCATGGAATCAAAAGCTTTACTGAAATCAATAAAGATAATATCGCAGGCTAACTTATCATCCAAAAAAGAACTAAAATGTTCATAGAAACAAAGTAAATTAGTAAGACAGCTTCTATCCTTTTTGAAGCCATGTTGTTCCGGATCAGAAGCATCAATTACTGGGGACAGAATGTCCTTAAGTAGGCTTTCTAATACTTTACAAATTGATGAGGTCAAGCTGATCGGCTGATAGTTATCCCATAGATGTTTGGATCCCTTCTTATGTATAGGAACCACAAATGCCTCTTTCCATTCACCAGGAATAAAGTTAAGTTGTAAAATCAAATAAAAGTGTAAGTGGGAAAGCAATATGTTCAGATAATAAATATAGCTGATGCCCTGCAATATAATCTGGGCCTGGACAGAATTTACCTTTTAATAAAACTAGTTTATTCCTAATAGACTCAACTGAAAAAGTGATAGGAGGATCAATTGGTGTTATATTAAGATCCAGTAAATGTACCACATTGAGAGTTCAGTGCTCATTGACTCCTCCAAGCTGTAGTGTGCAGCCTGTCTACTCTGTTGCAGGAAAGACAGTGTCGCAGTCGCATGACTCATGTGCTCATGCTTGGCTTGTGCTCCTCCATGTCATATGTGATGGTGCTGCCACTAAAATCTGGAGAGAGTTAATAACACAATAAAGAAATAGTCAAGTTTAGGAGTGCACCTGCAGCGTGAGCGCACACAGGCAGGGGGGCAATTATTGTGCAAAAGATTAAATCTCAATTTAATGCCATTATTGCCACACAATAAAAACAACCTAGGCACAAATGTGGGGGGGGGGGGCAGGGGGCACCACCCCACTCTGCCCTTCTTAAATGGCACCTCTGCTTTATGGTAGAAATTCATTCTCTGGTATTGGTACAAGTAAAAAAAAGAGTTTCCACTGTGTTCTGAGGTACTGTAGCTCCATGTTTCAGGATGTGTCCTGATCATCATGAGGGTTAGTGACCCTCATTGTCCCTCATTTTGAGTGTCCATGTCCCTCATTTCATTGACAAAATGTGAGGTATGGTGCATGCTTCCAAAATCCTTCTCAGCACAAAGAGTGCTTAGCATGGCCATAGTATATATACTCCATACAGAATCGCAAAGGGAAAGTAAGTGAGCAGAATCAGTTATGGAGAAACACATTTGTAACACTAAATATGCAGAATGGGATTTGCATGGCCCAAAACAAGAAGGTCAGGATTCACACACAGAGGCTCCTCTCTGCACATGTGAAATGGGGGGTATATCTTAGGCATGTAATGCAGTATGCAAACAATACTTTACAAATTAATGGAAGTTTAGTGACAAAAATTTAAAGCATTAAACAACTTGCAAATGGATCAGAATTAATGAGCTTGCCTAATTTAATTGGAAATCAATGAAAACATATTTTAATGGCTCCAATTGCTAGCAGTAGTATGAGAAATAGAAACTGATGTGTTTTTTTTATGATATTTGCACCAGCTTAGTTGTTGCACACATGGCAAGCATGCAGCATGTGAATCTAATGTGATTTTAAAATGATGTTCTCACCAGCTTAACTGCTGCACTTATGTCAAACATGCAACACACGAACCTGTGATTTTTAAATGTTCACACCAGCTTACCTGCTGCACACATCAAGCTTACAGCATGCAAACCTAATTTGCTTTTTAGATCTGGTTTGCTTAGGTTCACTTCGAATATGTGAACTGCATGCAAATATTGCACAATTAAGCATGTGGCATGCATTCTGCATGTACACAGCACACACATATTTCTGTAAGGGAGATAACACATGCATGATTTTGTGAAGGAAAATTAGTAGGGGATGAGAGGGATATAAGATGGGAAGTCCCTATTGCAGCACATAGCAACACAGCTAACATTAATGAGAAAAAAAAAAACTAACAATTGCTCTTCCACATGAAACAGTATATTTAATAGAAAGAACAAATCAAATGATAAAATGCTCATGGTAGTACAAGGCAGACAAGAGAGCTAAATCAGGATGCTATATAGATTAGCTTAGCTCAGAACTAAAGCAGATTCTGGCAACTTATTGAGCTAAAGAGCAGAGGCAGCCATGGTACAGTACTGGAAAAGAGAGACGAGCTGCAGGAAAGGATAAGACAGAGGGCAGCCATAGATTCCATCAACACTCAGGCAGAATGGCTAGCTGAGAAGATATATGCCCAAAGGAAGACAAAAACATATGTATGTAGTGGTTATGTGGAAACATAGTGGACTAAGTATATATGTAGATTCTAGTGAAGTTTAGTCTTCTGCTACAGCCTTGTCACATCTGAACCCACAGGGATTTGCATATTCATACCCAGGATGCTTAGAAACATAGAGACATAGAATCTGAGGGCTGATAAGGACTGCTTGGCCCACCTAGTCTACCCTTTTCCCTACCCTACTGTAACACTATAGACCCTACTTGATCTATGGCTTAACTCTCCCTTCCCTAATAACTAAGGTTTCCTTATGCCTATCCCATGTGTTCTTAAATCCTGCAACAATTGTTTCCCCCCCCCCACCTCTTTTGGAAGGCTGTTCCAGGCATCCACCACTCTTTATTTATAAAATGGCATATGAAAATCTGGAAATCTCATTGGACAAGAGACATCAGCTGACTCTACATTAAGTCTTTATATACACACAGTCATCCTGGTCCTAAACCACATCACACAATAAGAAAATCAGTCCTGCTATAACCAGAACTATCTTCCATCAGTCTCCCTAGATCCTGAACTGAATTTTCACCACAAACATGGCTGTTATCTTTACACTATAAAAACTTTCAACTGGGCCCTAAAAATGAAACAACCTTAAATAAAAAATAAAACAAATTAATTTAATGTTTTTCTCTTAATCATCACACTCTCCTTACACACATAAACAAATTAGAAATAATAAGTATTATTTATAGTTTTCATTACAACTGTTTCTTTGCTGACAGTGAAAACCCTCCCTTCTATTTTTACTGTGCTCTCTTCTGCTTTCCCTGACAGTAAGATAACTGAATCTGTGGCTTTAGAAAAGGCCTTTGTCTGTGTTTAGAAACTGGGTGTCATAAATCCAGTATTCTGATTGGCCAGTGCACTTGCTTTTGCAGGCGGGTATTTTTCAATAGGGCCTGCTAAAGAACAAGTGCCAGTTCAGGGTGCCCCACCACTAAGGGTATTCTTGGGGACCCTGAATTTTCAAATGTGACAGCCACCATGATTCCCACTCACTAGGAGACCAAAAGTAATGACTAGGCCAATGCCTCAGTTTCTCCTGTGGCAAACATAATAAATAAATTAAAAAGCATGCACATTGTCAGCCCTAAGAAAAATATGCAGCAGAGCTGCAAAAGTGTAAAATCCAGAGCGGTAGTTCTGGTGCCGCCACCACGATGCATCAGAGCAGTGGAACTTTCTTAGTTTTCTGTATGGCAGATGGCCATCCATCTGCGGTACAGGAATGAAGAAGATGTTGCTGCACTGCTGCCCAGTAGCATCACTGACCCTCCTTGGTTTGTACACAATCCCCCCAGGACAAAAAACAACAGTTTCCACTGAATTGCTTTTTCAACTTAATTTCCAGCTCTCACCTGCAGCATGAAGAGCTGCCCACCACTATGCTCACACCTGCAACAGTTTTGTCCGAACATAAACAGTTCCTCACCCGACTCCTCTTACAGTCTTTCTGTCACTCTGTCCCAATCGCTATGGCAACAGCGCCCCATAAAAAAAAAACTACCAAACTTTACTTCCACTCATGGAAGACACCGAAGCTTGGGAGCTTGTAAAACACATACAAAACAGAAAATGGACTCCTGGTAGCATGCAATGAAGACCGTAAACAAAATGCAGCCTGAACAACTGGCCTCTGACACGTATGCTCCCAAACTCCACTCCGTTCTCCTGATCACAACATCTCCTGGCCCCTGTATAAACTAACAAATACTAATCAAATAAACAGTGAAGAGGATGAACACAACTGTTTCAAGAAAACGGGGGGAAGGGGGATAGGGTTCAACTAAAAAAACAAACAGTCTGCTGTGTTGGTGGTGGTGGTAACTGCAATCAACCAGTTTTCCAACTATGGGATCTGCAGAAGGACAAAAAAGCCATCCTTCTCATGAAAGGGGAGGAACTATTTAATTATAAAACTTATTTCAAATTAATTATTTATGAACAATTTGTTACCGATTTATTTTTTCTTTACAATGCCCATTTTCTAAGTACAATAATACCCTCCAGAGTGGGAGTATTGGGAAATACTGGACCTTCCAGGGCTATAAGGCCCTCCGCCTGCAGCGTCTGGCATCATTACACCACTGAGCGGTCCTGTATTTCCCAATACCACCCACCCTGGAAGGTATTATTGCTTACGCATACAGCATGTTAGAAAAGTAACATTCTGCTAGTGGAACTGAGCAGAATTTTGAATCCCTGTATTCCATGGTAAACATTGCATGATAAACATTCCATTTCTTGAATGTGGGGAAACACAGAGAAAAAAAAACACAGAATGAAGAAAGTAAGCAATAATACTATATAAACAAAGGAAAAAAGTGGTAAATAGCTCACCCTGCTGTTTATCTTTTAGGATAGAGCGAGCAGTTCATGATGCTGTCAGTGAGTGTGGCAGTTTTGATCCACACTCATGCTTGCAGCATCAGGGAACTGAGAAGCCTCTTTTACAGCTTCCTTTTAGTTTTGTCTACATTGCTACAGAGTGAGGAGAATGAAATAAAGTAACGGGGCTATGTGTCATACTTAGAATGAGGAAAACAGCATTTGTGAATTGTTGTGGCTGGCAGGGGAATATGAAGCTTAAGTCAGCAGGGAGGCATACACTGTATAACATTACTTTAATCTAGCACCACTAGGCGCAAGGACTATTTTATGTTAAAAGCACAGATTCACTTACAATTGTACTTATTTAAAAATGTGTTTCAACATAAAAAAACCTGCTTCTAAAAATAGAGGGCCATTTTATAAGGGCAATAAGTCACTCCAAGATTGTGCATTGCAGTGTGATAACCTCACTCCTAGGGATGACCAGCACTCGGTCTTCAGTCTTGTGCCTAACTTCACCCCTAGGAGTGCAGTTATCACACCGTAATGCACACCCCAACGTGCCTTATTGCTTACGTGATGAAGTACTTCCTTACATTTTCCCTGAGTTTACTCCCCTTCAGCTTCATAGCATACCCCTTGTTCTTGAGCATCATTTTTTCTGAAACATGCTTCCTCTTGAACCTTGTTTATACCCATGAGGTATTTAGAAGTCTCTATACTCTCTCCCCTTTCCCTCCTTTTCTCCAAGGTGTACATATTGAGGTCCTTTACTCTCTGCTCATAAGGTCTCTGGTGATGACCCTGCACCATTTTAGTTGCCCTCCTATGGACCGCTTCTACTCTGTCTATGTCTTTCCAGAGATGCAGTCTCCAGAACTGGACACAGTACTCTAGGTGAGATATCCCTCATGATTTACACAGTGGTATCGCCACTTCTCTCTATCTTCTGGTGATACCTCTCCCTGTGCACCCTAGCATCCTACAGGATCAACTTACAGCCTTGTTGCACTGTTTTACCACCTTTAAGTCATCAAATAAGATTACCCCCAGGTCTCTTTCCTGTATAGTGGTCATCAGTACCACTCCCCCCATCTTGTACCTGCCCCAGGGTGTCTATGCCCTAAGTGTAGGATTTTGAACTTCTTTGCATTGAAACTTAGTTGTCACACTCTTGACCACTCCTTAAGCTTTCTTATATCCATATCGATTTTTTTCCACATCCACACACCCCCCCCCCGGAGTTGAAGATTTTAATGTCAAACAAAAGAATAAGGTTCACTTATTAACATTTTAATAATCAGCAGAAAGGACTTTACACGGGAATGTTCAAAAATTGAAAAACAGGATTACAATTAAAAAAAATATGTATATTGTTTACAGTTAATATGTTGCTGCCATGGTAGATTAAAAAAAGTTGATGAGGGTTACACTGTATTGCCCAGATCATAGCTTAAATAAAAGGAACATTGCATTACATTATGCAAGATGTCTAATTATAGAAATGAAGTATGTCAGTTATCTCCTTCTTAAGCACATTAGTTAGGTATTATGGAACAATAACTCACTAACTAATTTCTGACTTAAACTAGGTCATTTGCTTTTTCCAAATGGACAATCCATGTGAGGCTACAGATGTGAGTGTCCATGCACTTACACATTTAGCCAGGCAGTTTCAGAATGCACAGCATTTTTAATGCAATTCTTGAGTCACTCTAATCCTTTGTATGGCTCCAAAGACAAGTTTTCTGTTGGCTGCTGCAGAGTATAAGCCAAATTCCTTGCAGACATAAGGTAATGCATTATTTTAGTTTTTATAGCATTAATATGCCAGTTTTGTTTCTGTTGGGGGGACAATGTGCTCATACAGGGAGTGAAGGGAGTTTGGAAGCTAGGTGACAGACCTTTTACTTAATATAACAATAGTTTTAATATTACCCTGACAACTACTAGAAACTAACTACATGTGCTTCAGCAAAGGTATAACAAAGCTGCATTAAAGAAAAAAAAGGTTAATTTATTTGTTAATTATCATCCATTAGTATTAGGTAAGCATCAGAGATTCAATTACCTCTTGAAAAGTAGTACTTACTAAACAAAGAGTCTGTTTTCCTATCACTATTATTCTTTATTGGCACATCTCTTTTAGGAATAAACAAGGATGAGTCACATGGCCAAAGCAACTGACTCATACATTGCTATGATCCTATGATCTCTGCTGATGGACAGTATTTTATATAATAGATCTGTGGGCACATTCCAAGGTATATTCTATGGCAATAAACTTTGGGTGCACATCTTGCTTGGAGAAGAGAATGTCCTAATATTGTTATCTTGCCGTTACCGGAGAGAACCTTCTATCTGCTAGTGTCCAAACATTTTAGAAAATAAAATGTTTGGTTGTAGTTCATGGAAGATAACCCAAATTTTCTAGTGTCAATCAACAAGTTCTGCTTTTAAAAGTCCTGCTGCCTGTAATAGAATGCATGCAGAATTGTTAAATGTACCATGACAAAACATATTCATGGCTGATTATCAGAGATGCATTTCAGGTAAGAGCAGCTCATAGTGAGGAAAGTGAGGTAATCATCATGTATAGTGAGCAGTCAACAGGAAATAAATAGCAAGATAAATCTTTCCCCTATAAAAATTCATCATTAGATGTTACATGCCTCAATTCTCTCATCAATCACCATTTGAAAAAGTAGCGATCATGTTCTGCAAAAAAAAAAAATGACATTAAATACAGGATTATGAATGCTTACAAAAGGACAAGAGCTAAAGTGAAGCATATACTGTAGGCCACTGGCAGAAAAGCCAAGCTTTCAAAATAACACATTACTGCACACATCATTGTAATGTACTGTATTTTAGGTAGTGTATGCACATCAAGATAATAAAGTGGGCTAGACTTTAGCAGGAGTGAAAAGAACTAAAATGCAATGTTTCTTTTCTCTTTTTTTTTGAGGTGGGGGCAACAATTCATTAAAAAAAGTCTGAAGTGAGCTTGAGACACAAACTCACTGCATGCATTTAGTAATACATGTCCAGAACCAAAAATGTACAATAATACATTCTGTATGAAATCGATGAACCAATTTATTTGAACAGATATTATAAGAGAATGACTGTGGAAGAAATACAGCAGCCTGATTAATGACCTAACACAACATAGTTTTATTGAAAAAGCATGCCTTTTCCGCTTAAGCAATCCAGCAGAAAACATATTGCTACTAACACATCAAAAACAGGAGAAATACGATTTTTTTCTCTTTAGAAATGAATGCAACCTGGTTATTTGCTAGTTTTTAGTTTTAGTTCTTTAGCATTTGCCATCTAGCACAATAAGGTTTAACTAAATGTATTAGGAAGATTGGTTAGCTTGAGCACAGGTTCCCAGTAGTGGTGAGATCCAGTTCAGGAGGGAACACAGGCTTACATTCACCAGGCCAGTGGAAGCTACAGTAGGTCTGTAAACATTGTGATACATGCATTATCAGGGGGTTGGGCACTGGACACATAGTGATTGGGTATCCACTGTTAGAAAGTCAAGAATCTGGGTTACCACAGTTCAGAGAGTTAACCTGATAAATGCATAATGCATAATTTCATTGACCTTCTTGTGTATGTAACACAGTACTTTAGATGGTTCATCTTTCTCAGAAGAGCCCATGTACTACTCGGTCAACATTCCTAATAAAATGTTTATGTTGCTTGACACTTATAGTGTGTCTAAAAGTTGTTTATTTTATATTGGCCCCTTTTTGTAAGGCAGAATAGCAACTTTTAATATAAGACCACTGCACCATAGCGCCAAACTGAATTATAATCACCATAATTGTTACACATTTCAGTGTAACTAGCAGAATGCCAAGTTCCCAAAATGGTATTATTAAGAAGGCCAAGTACAGTATATCTCATATTTATTGATTGTCAGCAGTAATGCAAAGGTGAAACAATTATTTATCTCTTCATCCTTGATTTAATCTGTTGTGAGCTGGTTCCATAATGGTACTAAGAAGTCTAATACTCTCTGCCAGAAACTAATAAATCAAAGGTTAACAATGCTTTTTCTGTTGCATCTCTATATTAACCTTTCATAATTGCATGCATACCTTTCTTTCATTTATCCCCGCTTCTACCTAGGTGCAAGGAGGGCTACCAAGGAGTTCGATGTGATCAATTTTTACCGAAAACAGATTCAATCTTGTCAGATCCAAGTATGTCAAATGTCTTTCTTCTATTTGTGGCACTTGCTGGAGGTAGCCATTTTTTGGGGGAGATGACCCTTTATAAGAAAAGGATGAGATGGGGGTAGTACTGTCTTTCTGCAGCATCTAAAAATGGTATCCTTTTTACACAACTCATTCATTAACAAATTTTAAAATCTGCCTTATTCCTTCATTGGTACTTGAATTCATCATAACAGGCCAGAACCTTTAGGCAAAATCTAGGGGGTAGGTAACATTGTTTCAGTCCCCCTTCCCCAGTACACACCCTCATTATCTGAACACAAATATAATTTTCAGTAGAAGCAGTGTCATTACATTACTTACACTTTCACCAGGTACTGGGATACTTAAAGAGCAAGGATCTATTTATGGAGTCAATTTTTAGGTTGAGTATCACTCATAATACTATTAAGGCTGGTCATACATTATGCATTGTTTTTTCTTGTTCATTACCTAAAATGTGATTTTTATATGGCCCTTATTGGTCCTCCAACTGATTCCTCCAGATTTTAACTGTTAGGCATGACGTGATGGAGATGATTGAGCAGAGCTCAATTCCAGGACCCCCTAGTTTGGTGAAAGAACCACATCTATGAATGTGGTGGGTTTGTAAATAACCTGCACTTTTTATGTAGGTACTGTAAATACTAATTGGCATGTAACCTCATGTATTATGCACTTGGTATCTATGCATGTAATATGCACTTAGTATCTATACTGTACTTAATGACCACCTAGCATAACACACATGAACCCCATGAGAAGCACCATAGGGATTGGAGACCCTGGGCTTTTGGGGGAACCACCCATTATGTGTGCATTACTTGTTTTCCATGAGAGAATCAATGGCAATCATCCCCAATTGTCTTGTCACATAGACTTCAAAACAAGATTTTTAAGCAAGATGCTAATTTCTCCATTAATCAATTCAGAGTCTTTTCCAAACCATTGAAAGCACAGGTCAGATTTCATATTTCACATTCATTGTTAACCTTTTTAGCATGGAAAAAGGGGAAATAACTTACCTTAGCAGTGGACACTGTTCTTCACTGTTTGACAGAGAGTAGAACTGATGCATATACAAGCTATTCTTATTTATTTATTTATCTAGTTATATGTATTTATTTATGTATGTATGTATTTAATTTTACAAGAAAGGCCCACTGAGATGAGAAAAAGCTCATTTTTAGAGGCTAGTTTGGCAAGGTTAGTTATCTAACTAACATAATTTCATGTAAAAAAAAGACAACAACACAGCACTTTCCAATTCTGTGTGAAAATAACAATGAATTTAACCCTTCATAGCATCACAAATCAGTTCCTGTCAGATGGACCAGTGGGGAGATAAAAGTGGGCAGTAGAAAAAAACACACCTTAACAGACAAACAAGCAAACAAAATATTCAAACTATGTCCACCAAAAAAAAAAAAAAAATCATGTGTGACACTCAACCTGAAAAGAAAGAACAATACCGTGGTGCTAACTGACAGGTTCTTTTTATCTATTCAGTTGTGACACTATTGTCATGATGCTCTGAGGAATGGCTACACATAATGATAGAAAACACATATCTGTTAAACAATTAGCAGTGGCGGCTCAGTCTGTCCTTGCCAGTTTGTGTCCGAAGGTGCTAATTGACAGACTAGATAAGAAGGAACCTGACACTGAGCACCACTGTACGTAGATACTTTCTCTTTAAAAACAAAGACAAGACACTGAGTGCCATCCAAGTTGCTCTTGTTACAGAACACTATGTTCTACAATTAGGGTAGGCTATTTCACCTCTAGAGTAGTACTACCATGTGATTTCAGTTCTAATGAGAATGCAATTCCTAGGGAACAATAAACTTAGGTTCAGAATTTTCCTACTGTGTAATCATACCTGTATTACAGTGAACACTGTACATGTGGTACTAGTCCATAGCAATTTCACAATTTTGTTATGAGTGAACAAATACTGGTATTCTCTGGTCATCACTACATGATAGCAGATAATACAACCTGTTAGCCCAGAAAACACATATTTCAGACTTGATATTGATGAGTCTTTGTAATTAAAATAGATGTCCCACAATATGACATATCACAGTCAGATACAAAAAAGGGATACCATTTACTTGTAAATTATTGTTTTAAAGAAAATGCTTAAAATCATATTAAAGGGTCATTTCCAAGGCAGCACTGCTTTCTACTCAAAGAAAGGAGTGCTAGCATCTTAACTTGTCATCAAATGTGTGTGTGGGTGTGTTCAAGAGTGTTTTTTCCTGTTGTATTTTTTTCCTTGTCAGGTGTCCAAAAGGCTATTCAGGTGACCGATGCCAGATTTACTTGTTACCACGAAGTACGTCTTAAGCTTTATATCTTATTTTTCTGAGCTAGCCTTTAGCTTCTACCTTGACCCTTTCAGAGGCAGTTTACATGGTGCTGTTACTGTGTATGCCCTTAATGCTTTATAATCAAAATCTTTATTAAAGGGTGCACAGATTAGAAAGAAAGTGGCAGAAACAAAGTACGTTTGTAAGATACAGTACTTGTCTCTAATTGGCATGCCTCAAAATACACTGTTTTTCCTTAGTAACTGGAAAAGTTAATATTAGTTTTAGCCTGTACACATTTAAGTTAAAACATGAATTATACACAGTTATAACCACAGATATCTTTAACGCAATATTGCCTTTCCATAAGGGCTCCCTGGAGCTGTTATTTTCCTTCTTAGTGTAAATAATGGCTACAACATGTAATTTAAGTGATTATGGCTAACCAGTGGAGCCGCTACAGTCACAGAGCTCCTGAACCTACAGTAATGAATGCCTGTTCTCCAAATGTTTACATTAAAAGAGAGGTTTACTGTTCATCTTCTATTCTTATGGTAGTGGTAAAAAATTCAATATGACTTTGAAAATTTGAATCCCTAACAAAAATTGGGTTGGTTGAAAAATGTGAAAATGGAGTACAGTCATTATGAAATCAATTAATGTGTTTCATAGGCATTACACTGAATAATATTCTAATTTCAAACTATTGATTCTTTGTAAAATTCTGTAGTTTTTTACCATAGGAATATTTTTTTTTTAGTGTGTCATTTTTTTTCTAGCCAAATCAAATGTTGCATCTGCACAATCATTTAAATACTTAAAATGCTTACACCTTTTAACTTAAAGGTTTAATCTACTGTAAATAGCTTTACATTTAGATAAATACACACCTACATCTTGGAACACCTTGCAAGATTCTTTTAAATTGAGTCTGTGTGTCAGTCCTTACTATTACGAAGAATTACTTGGCCAACTCTGTGTTGACAAATGTGAATGCTATTAAATCACTGTGAAATTTTTGTTTAACCTACATGAGTACGATTGCACTTTATACCTTCTGTAAACATGGGTACTGCATTTTTTTATTGTATATTTATTTGGTTTCCTAACCCTTGTTTTAGCATTCACTCTTAAAATTCTGCTGTACCAACTGTTTATTATTTCCTGTAATATGTTGCCTCCCTTTTTATCTTCTTTTATGTGTCCTAATCAGGACCTCCTTATAAATAAGCATTGCTAATTGGAGCTTTTATCCTGGCATGGCAACATAAAAAAATACATCAATAAACAACACATATAAAATAAATGCATCAATAATATATACTGTATATATATATATATATATATATATATATATATATATATATATATTTATATATAATATATACACACACACACATATATATATATATATATATATATATATATATGAGTTTAGGCATGGTCTAAATTCATAACTATTGTGTGTCATTCAAAATATTTTATTTATATTTCAATCTGATCTGTGCACCCCTTTTACCCAGCTGTGTTCCATTTATTTTTGTAGAAGTATACACTTTTATGTGAGATGTTTTCTGTTTTCTTGTGAAGTATCACTTATGACTGGAAGTAAGAGCTCAAAAATGAAGCTATCATCACTTGATAAGTTTTTATCAGAGTCATACACATGGGATTTCCCTATTAACAAGCAAATCAAATCACATTGTCTGTGGCCATAATACTAAGGCTACACAGTATGGTTATGCTATAGTGGAATTGCAACTTCCCTTTGTAGTCTGGGATCTCAAAGTAACTTTATGCCATTTTTAAATAAAAATATTTTGTTTAATGAAGCTGAAGAACAAATAAGAGATGTACAGTGGTGTTCATATTACTTTAAAGCAAAGGATGATAGCAGCGCCAGATCCTAAGTTGCATTGTCTAGATAAAACATAGAAAAGGAGTTATTGATAAAGTTTTTTTAAACATTTTAAAAAAAGTCTTGTTTGAAAAAGCATCTTGACAAATGTCCTCATGTACTACTATTCCTAACAATCTGTGCAGAAATTAATGTATTTTAAATTATAGTGAGTTCTCCATGTACTGCATTTGCATTGTTTATAATATGTTCAGTACTGTAGGCTAAGATTTAAAGGGAATTCATTAACTGCATTGTCTAAATATTAACACAAAGGGGAGCAGTCAGCACTAAGATCCCTACACCCAAGTGTGGGACTGGTCCCAATTTTAACTCTGTGCTCAAAAATAATTTTTCTTGTAGTTATTGTTTTACTGAAGTATAATAGATTGTAGCAGATTAAGTCTGCTTATTTGCAAGTTGACATTTTCTCTAACTACAATTTCCAGAATATCCTGCAGCTGACCTCAGAACTGGGTTGCAGCAGTGGGAGATTCATAGTACACAATGCATGTTACAGGTTTCATAAGCTCCAGTCAGATGCTTCCTTGTTCTGCTGTTCTCCCAGGGCTAACAATCCTTTGTGACTGTACTTACTCCATGGAGGACAGTAAGAATAATGAATAAAAGAACAGTTTATAGAAACTCTAACATGCACTGTAGGCTGTTGAATCTCACACTGCTACAGTCCTGCTCAGAGCTCAACTGCAGGGGATTCTGGGATTTGCAGTTACAGAAAAATTTCAGCTTGCAAGTCAGCAAAATCATTTTGTCACAATCTACTATACTGCAGTAAACAGTAAACAGATAAAACTGTTTTTGCAGATGAAATTCAAGTTGGTACCAGTTCCCCTTTAAAGTTACCTTACTGTCATTCCCCAGTAGTGACCTTCAGAGAGAAAACATGTATTGTATATTACCGATATGATTTTTACAAACTTAGAAAGTTTTCAAAATGTTTCATTGCACACATGTAACAACCCCTACTACAGGTAGGGGAGGAGGTTGTTCACCAACAAGTTCTCAGCTCAGAGATGATATGTTTGCTCTGAAATGATAGCTTCATGGGAGGGGTGCAGAATAGAGAAGGAGGGTTCCCTCATGAGTCATGACACTGTGGGTATTTGTGCCACTTATTCCACTTGAGGCAGTTAGTCCAGTCCATTCAAGGTAGGATCTCAGAGGTAAAACTACTTGGATGTAAACATATGATAGAGAGAGAGTTGTCTTAGCTTTGAGGTTCCAGCAGGTTGCTGCCTAAGGAAAGGTGGAGCAGCATAGAAGTTGACAACATTTCCTGGTAGCTTGCAAAAAGTGAGAAGTACAGTATTTAGTGCAACCACCAGGAAGGTGAGGGAAACAACCTGATGACTTCTAAACCTGTGGTGACTTACCTCAAATACATCAAGGGAGACCCTATGGGTTGCTGAATTCAGAAATGTACTGGTACAGAAGTCTTGGATCCAAAGAAGACAGGTGAGATTCTAGCAGGAAAGAATTCTGCCAGACATGGTATGATACTTGTCTGCAGAATGGACAATGTAATCTGAGGAAGAGGGCTCCTCAGCATGGCCTATTGAGATATGCAATAATACTTAACACACAGCAGTTCTTTGTGTGGATTTATATTGCTACAACTTTGTTGTTTTTAATATCTTAAAAATCAAATGTACACATATTTCATAAAAAGCTTGAAGTCCCTTTAATTCATGTCCCTGTGTCATGACTAGTGTTTCTTGAAAATATTATGCTGTTTGGTTTTGTGGTTTTCTTTAATTCAGCATCTGTTAATGTGCTCTGCAGTAACTGAAAACAGTGAAGAAACAGTGAAGATAGTTCTGTCTCTGTCAGTGAGCAATCACATCATACTTGTCCCGCCTACAGCTTCAGCAATTAAATTCTTGAGTTATTGAATAAGCTGTTACAGTTCCTAGTTAGCCCAGTCTGTAGATCTAATTGTTTTCACTCAGAGTTTGTTACTAACCCATTTGGCTTGTGTTTAGAGAGATATGCTTAAAATCCATCTTTCTGTTCTCATAAAAAGTTGATCATTTGGGGTTCAGTTCTGAATTGAAGTGGTATGAATGAATTTCTGTGAGAAATTACCTTGTCTGCATCACAGATGTTAGTTCTCTGTCATCAAAACTCTGCATTCTGTTTTAGCTATATAACACAAGGCTGTTTAATGGTAATACAATAAATCTGCATTCTGTTAATTCATAGAAGCCTTTGAAAGTAGCCTCAATAAATAGGTTCATGTGAGAACAATTTTGTTTTTATGTCAGATTGACAAATATGTGTCTGCCACACTCTGCTACTTCAGGAACAGGTACTGTATGAACTCAAAGAATTCAATCCTTTGTGGGGTTATGTTTGAAAATACATCATGTATGTGTATAACTAGAAATACTATATGGCATCCTGATGCACCTGTCTCCTGCATCTCAGTTGAGGCTGCTGCACCCTGCTTCCCTCTATCCCCCAACCCCACAGTCAGGGCCAATGCACACTGTTTCCCCCTTTTCCTGTCTCCACACATAGGACTGCTGTGCTCTGCTAAGCCTTAAAGTCCCAGGGCCTCTGCCTTCATAGTTTGGACTGCTGCACCACACTGCCCAAGGCTACCAAAGGTGGGGCTTTTGCAGCACCCTGGTACCCACTTCCATTGTCCCAAATGGGCAGGGCTGCTGTGCCACGTGCACCCTATCACACAGTCAGGGCTGCTGTACCCTGATTCCTCACTGTGTCCTGCATTACAGTTAAGACTTCTGCACCATGCTGTCCTCTGTCCCCTGACACCAATGTGCCCTGCTGTACCATAGAGCCTCTTGCCCCCACAGTTAGAGTTGTTGCACCATGCTGCTCCCTGCCACTAAAGTCATATCCTTTGATACACTGTCCAAAACTACCCAATAAAAAATACAAAAAATACTTTCATCTTATGTTATAGGGTGTGGAACAGAGTATAGCAGGATGCAACAGCCTAAACTGTTTGTGCAGGAGGCAGCAGGGTGCAGCAGCCCTGACTGTGTGGAGAAGATAGTGGGCAGTGGGTTTCATCAGCCTCATATGAGGGCAGGAGAAAGGGGGCTTTTAGGGCAGGGGAAAGGTGGAAGAAGAAAGCTGCTGCCTCAACTTCTGGGCAAGAGACAGGGGCATCAGGATGCAATATTGTATATCTAGTTATATACATACTTGATGTATTTTCACACAGAAACCCTCAAAGAACTGAATTTTATGAGTTCATACAGTACATGTTCCTGAAATAGCAGAGTGTGGCAGACACAGGTTTGTCAATTTGACATGAAAACAACATTGATATCACATGAACATATGTATTGAGGCTACACCAAAGACACACTGCTTCTATGAATTAATGGAATGTAGATTTATTTTATATCCATTAAACAACCCTGTGTTATATAGCCAGAATATAATGCATAGTTTTGATGACAGATAACTGACATCTGTGATACAGACAAAGTAATTTCTCACAGACATTCATTCATACCATTTCAGTTCAGCACTGAATCCCAAATCATCATGTATGTGTATAACTAGAAATACTAAATGGAATCCTGATGCCCCGTCTCCTGCCTGATGAACACTGATGGTAAATTGTAACTGTTTTTCTTGAATCTGTGGTGGCCCTGTGTTCCCCTACCCTTTGACCCCTACTAAGAACTACAAGCACTCACAACCGCTGTCTTTTGCACTCTACCCCTTTCTCTCCTGTCCTACCCCACACCCTTTTCTTTGTCCCTCTCTCTAACTCCCCCACTCTCCACCTTACCCCTTACATACTCTCTTGATGCACTTACCCAGCTTTTCCTTCCCCTCTTACTTCCAATTTTCTTCCATCCTCCTTATCAACAGTAGTAGCTACATGTATACCCTAGCTGATGTGTAATCCTATAGAGTATGTCACCATGTCACATGTTGCAACTAAATTTTATAGAACCTTATTATTACTATTTTTTTAGAGTTACTGCTCCTGTATTTTGAGGAACTATTGTGGTTCGCATCTGCTGTCTTATTTGTTTTGCATTCTTTTGTTTTTTTATATTTGTCCTTCCAGGACTGCCTTGTAAATGAGTTCTCTCAATGGTGTTTTCCTGGTAAAATAAAATTGAATTGAATTGAAATGATCAACTGTTTATGAGAACAGAATGGTTTTAAGCATATCTCTCTAAACACAACCCAGATGGGTTAGTAACAAACTTTGAGTGAAAACAATTAGCTCTACAGACTGCTCTAACTAGGAACTGCAACAATCTATTTAGTCAATCAGGGACTTAATTGCTGAAACATCTTCACTGTTTCTTCACTGTTTTCATTTACTACAGAGCACATTAACAGGTGCTGAGTTAAAGAAAACCACAAACCACAAAGCATATTTTCAGGAAACACTAATCATGGCACAGGGATGTGAATTCAAGGGAATTTAAGCTTTTTATGAAATATGTGCATTTGATCTTTAATAACACCTAGTTGTTGTTACTTTTCATACAGTGTTAGCACTTTAGCATGGACTGTCACTTTAAAATGTGGGCTAATATGAGTCCACATGGTAGCTTCATTCAGCAATCTTTGAGAAAGCCTAGATCAAATCCAGTCAATCTGTGTTTTTTTTGTGTTGAATTCCTACCCTGCTGCTGCTGCTATGTGAGTTGATTTGCACTTTGTATCTTGCACAAATATTTGGCACTGGCACTTTGCTGTACTTTGCATTTAGTAAATTTGATTGATGCAGATTGCTTGACTGGTGCCAGCTTTTTTGTTCACTGTTTCTGTATGGCTATCAGTGTTCATATCCATGGCTTGGCAGCTTACATGATCGGGTAGTGCACACAACTGTGGGGGCTGCTAACTTAGTTGGGCAAAGCTCATGCTAGGTTAGGGGAGCATTTGTGGGCAGACACTCAGTCACTGGGCCTTCGATTGCTTCACATGGCAATCAGAAAGTTACTATAAGAAAATGAATGCTGGGAGGAAACAGCAAATTCTGAAACTGCAGAAATGTCATGAGATTTCACACATTTTACATCATTGTCTGAAATTCCAGTGTTGGCAAAATCCAAATCTTCTGACTGTATTTGTGAATTTTTACCACATTCTGTAACATTTTCTGACTGAATTATGAAATGATACACATGAACTGTGGAATGGCATTTCTGTGGAATTTCATTCTATAGTTTATTACATCAATCCACAAAACATGCAGTCATTCCACAGTTCAGTAATCAGTTCTGTTGAATGTATTTCTTCAGTTTAATACATTTATCTTCAGTTCATACATTCATTAAACTGTTCTAAGTTGAAAATTCATGACAGTTGCCACAGTGCATTCTGAAATTTCACAGAAGTGAAATTCTGGCTTTTGTGATAATTCCACCTTCCAAATTTTAGTTTTGCACAGCACTGATTAAACTATGTGTCTCATTCCTTTATGATGAGGCAGCATTAACTGAAAAGGGAAGGTGGGACAAGGGAAAGTGGAAGCAACAGCGCTAATTATGAAACTATTTCACAATCTGCAATACTTGTCAGGCAGGCTGCAACACTTGCTGGGAAGCCAGAAGGTGGGTGCTACAGTATGCTAGAATCTACTTGAATTCTGAAATATTCGCGGAGGGGGATCTTCACATGTATTTAATAACTGTGCATGACAAAAGAATGGGGAGTTTCAAGGTATAAATTCACTCTGTGTGCCAAGTTAATTTACCAGGACTAAATTAGAACAGCTGAGACAACATGGGGTGATCATGTACTTCAACAAGAGGCTGGATGGACTATCAGATTAAACCATGGCAGATGCAAATAAAGGTAGGATTTGGATATGGTACTTTGGATAGAAAAAGTATAATATTCTTAGAGAGGAGTGAACAGTAAGCGTAATATTCTAAAAGAACAGCAACACACATGTATAGCATTCTAAAAGAAGAGAGATTTGCTTGTGAAACATAACCAATGAACTATGATCTCTGGATCAAATAACGGTCTCAGAAATGGGGTGAGCAAGCAGAGGTCTAGACAGGGTTTAAGTGAAGCTATCATGAAATGATTTTTTTAAACCTATACAGTTATTAATACATCTTTGTTGGTGTTTGTTCCATTTGGTATGGTCTAGGATTCTCAAATTGTGTGTTATGTTCTTTCAGGATTTCAAATGTCGTTGGTTGACTAAGCAAGGTGTATATTAAAATATTTGATTTGAACATGAAGTCTCTACTTGCAGTTCGGAGGGGCAGTGGGTAACATACACCCCCCACCAAGCAGTACTTAAATTGCTCATGCCCATGCTTTCATTGGACATTCATATTTTTTACTGTGGCCACGTGGCTGATTTGTCCATTACTTCCTCCCAGGCAATAACTTTGCAGCTGCAAGGCTGCCTCCATTCATAGAAATGTAGAAACAGACAATGATGGCAGAAAAAGACCAATGGTCCATCTAGTCTGCCAGTAACACCCAATCATACCCCCAAGACTTTTTGTCAATATGGGATCTTTGCCTACACAACTGATTCCTTTACTCCCTGTTAACTATTACCCCAAAAAAAACTACTAAGCACTTTACTCTGTCCCAACCACATTTGAAACCATTAATGGTTTTGGTGCCCACTGCTTCTGCTGTTAGACTGTTCCATGGCTCAATTGCTCTCTGTAAAATAAAGCATTCCCATGTCCCTCTTGAACCTCCACCCAATGAGCTTTCACTCATGATTTGGTGTCTATTTTCATCTTTTGTTTAATAGTTCCTTGCAGTTCACCTTGATCATTCCTTTCAGGATGTGAACATCTCTATCATATCACCCTGCTCTCATCTGGCTTAGGTGAGTACATGTTCAGTGCTCTCTGTCCGCCCTTGTAGGATTGACTCTGCTGGTTAAAGATATTAGGAGCTGTATCTGGGAATATCAGTGCAGCACTGTTTGAATCAGATACTCTTTTAGCAGTTAGGTATCCAGCAACTGCATTCTGCACTGACACAATTTTCAGCAAGACACAGCGTTTAAATGCTTAAGAAAGATGAGCATACCTTGTTTGTCCACCACATGTGTTCTTCTTTATTATATCATGCATGAGTTTCTGCTGGTTCTAAATCATTTTGGTTACCCTATGCTACACCACCTCTAGCCTGTCCTTGTCATTCCTTAGGTCAGGATTCCAGAACTAAGCTTAGTACTCTAGAAACATAGAAACATAGAAAATGGGGGCAGATAAGGACTACCAGACCAATCTAGTCTGCCCGTAAGCCTATCCCTGTTTGTGGCATTTGACCCTACTCGGTCAGCCGCTATCTCCTTCACTTCTCACCCTAATAATAATAATAATAATAATAAAAAAATAATAATAATAATATTATTTCTATTTTTAAAGCACCTTTCAAAAACCAAGGCGTCCTACAAGGTAAAATCAAACAAATCAGAGTAAAACAATTTTAAAATCAATCTAATGGTCCCTTCATATCTGTCCCATGCATGTTTGAAGCCTCTCACTGAGTTTGCAGTCACCACCTTCTGTGGCAGATTGTTCCATGTATTCACCACCCATTCTGTGAAGAAAAACTTCCTCACATTCCCTTTATCCTGCCCCCCTCAATTCTCATATCATGCCCCCTTGTTCTCACACTACTCCAATATTGAAATATGCCACACACCTGCACCTTGTTTATGCCCTTAAGGTACTTGAAGCTCTCTATCATATCTCACCACTCCCTCCTCCCTTCCGATGAGTAAATATTGAGGTCTTTAAATCTCTCCTTGTATGTTTTCTGGTGCAAGCCGTGTACCATCTTTGTCGCCCTTCTCTGGACTGCCTCCACCCTGTTCATGTCATTATGAAGATGTGGCCTCCAGAACTGTACACAGTATTCCAGGTGAGGTCTCAATAGTGTTTTATACAGTGGGATCACCACCTCCCTCCTTCTGCTAGTGATACCTCTTCCTATGCATCCTAGTATACCACTGGCCTTTGCTGCAGCCTTTGTACTCTGCTTTGACACCTTTAGGTCATCAGAAATGATAATCCTGAGAGCCCTTTCTTCTCTGGTGACTGTCAGCAACTCCCCCCATCCTGTAGTTCTCCCCTGAGTTTCTGCATCCCAAGTGCATTATTTTGCACTCCTTAAAACTGAACCTCACTTGCTACACCTCAGACCAATTTTCCAGTTTCCTTGGGTCTCTCCTCAGTTTTTCCACCTCCTCCAGAGTGTCTGCCTTGTTGCAGATCTTCGTGTCATATGTAAACAGGCAGACCTTACCCTCCAGTCCTTCTGCCATATAGCTAATGTAGACATTAAATAGTACTGGCCCAAGGACTGATCCCTTAGGTACCCTACTTGTTACTCCCCTCTCCCCAGATTAGATCTTGTTTACCATCACCCTCTGTCCCCTGTCTGTTAACCAGTTTCTAAACCAATTTGCCACCTTGTGGCATATGACCAGACTACCCATCTTGCTGACCAGCCTTTTATGTGGGACAGTGTCAACGGCCTTGCTGAAATCAAGGCAGGACACATCAACCACTCCCTGCTGATTTACCTCATTTGTAACCCAGTCAAAAAATTCTATTAGATTAATTTGACTTGACATCCCTGCTATGAAACCATGCTGCCTTGGGTCTTGGGCACCACTGGCTTCCAAGTGCCCCACTTTTCTTTCTTTAAGCAGTGCCTCCATGATTTTACCCACTACTCAGGTAAGGCTGACTGGTCTGTAGTTTCCTGCCTCCTCCCTACTACTGTTCTTGTGAAGAGGGACCACATGTGCTCTTTTCCGGTCCTGTGGCACCACTCCCACATTGAGTGACTCAGTGAACAAGGTTTCCAGAGGCTCTGCCAGATCTCTTTATAGTTCCTTCACTATTTTGTGTGTATGCCATCAGGCCCTATCGCTTTGTCCACCTTCAGTTTTATGAGCTCCTCCAGGACTATGTCTAGGTGTTGTCTCACCAGTGATCTATACAGGGGTAGTAATTCCTCTTTCCTCTTGTTGTGTAAACCCTCCCAGTACACCCCAGCATCATGTGTACCTTACTGTAGGCCCTGTTACTACTGGTGAGATTGTTTCAGAGAGTCACGTATAATGACTCCTAGGACCCGTGCCTCAGAAGTGGTGTCCAGCTTATCTCCTCCCATGCAATATTCTGTTTTGAGGTTCTTATTCCCTATGTGAATCATGTTGTATTTATTAACACTGATTATAACTGTCAAAGCCTGGATCCCCTGCCCTGCTTTTACAGATCCCCTGCACCTCCTTTACCTCTCCATGCTGTCTACCCTACCACAGAGCTTAGTGCCATTTGCAATGTGACACATCTTACCATGCAGTCATTCTCTCACGTTGCTGTTAAACATAGTGAAAGGACAGAACCAGGACTAATCCCTGTGGGACTCCACTGGTGACCTTCCTCCACTCATGTCTGACTCTGTTTAGCACTGGCCTCTGCTGACTCCCTTCCAACTTCCACGCATCTAACTATGTCCTTTGCCCCACTGAGATCTTCTAGCATTTTCAGCACCCTACTGTGTGGAACTGAGTCAGATGTCTTGCTGAAGTCAAAGTAGAGTAGAACCACCGCGGCTGAAGTCGAAGTAGAGTAGAACCACTGCATGACCCTTATCAACTGTCCTAATTATTCAGTCAAGGAATGTTGTTAGGATCACCTGAAAAGACCTCCCTGCAACAAACCCATGATTTTTATTGTCCTGGAGTCCATTTTTCTTCTGGTGGTCCACTGGGTCCTCTTTGACAATTGCCTCCATCAGTTTACCCACAACAAAGATAAGATGAGAAACAATCAAGGTTACTATTTCTGTGGCAATGAAGTCTTGCATGATAACAGTAATCAAAAGAAAAGGGTACAAGAGACAAATGTGGTTCTCTGGAAAGTTCAGGGAGGCAGTGAGAGGCAAAAAGAAGGCATTCACCAGGTACAAAAAAAAGGGAAGGAAGAATGTGGAAAGTAATTAATGAGAACAAGGGAAACCAAAGGAACAGTGAGGCAAGCAAAGGCAGACACAGAGCTGTGCACTGTGGAGGGATCAAGGGTGGGAAAGAACAGTTTTTTAGCTATACAAAAGTAGTAGCCATAGACATGGTCAGATATTTCCAGATATTTCGAGAAATTTCTAAAGAGTTTCTCTCTGCTGCCCCTACTGCGGAAATGCAGAAAGCAGGAGATTTCTCAAGAAATATCACAGAACTTTTGGGAAATATCTGACCATGTCTTTGGCTGTGACTGTATTAGGGAAACAGAAAGAAGAGGTGGAGGAATTATTATGCTAACATAGGAAGGTAGGATAAGTGAGGGGTACAGGCAGAAAGCAGCCATTCCTAACAACTACTTTTGCTCTGTATTCAAAAGAGAAGACAGAGGGCTTCTTCAGAGAATGACATTCAGGCAGCTGTAAGAGGGATCCCTGAGATGATGCAGGAAGTATTTACTAGTAAGAGGGTTTGGAAAGTGATAGAAGCACTAATGTTAGAGAAAGACCCAGGGCCAGACAGGATGCATCCAAGAGTGCTCAAGGGACTGACAATGGAACTACAATAACTGAACCCCTGGTGTGGCTATTTGACATCTCAGTTCAGACAGGGGTAGTTTCAAATGGCTGGAGGGTAGAAGATGTAGGCCCACTCCATAAGGACTGGGGGACAAAGAGCAACCAGGTAACTACAGACCTGTCAGTCTTATCAGTACTGTGGGTAAACTGAAGGAGACACTAGTCAAAGAGGACCTTGAAAACTACCTGAAAATCAATGCACTCCAAGACAGTGATCAGCAAGAGTTTGTGACAGGAAGGTCTTGTCAGAGCAACCTGATAGTATTCTTTGTTTGGGTAACAAGGGTAGTGGATAAGTACCATGCTGTAGATATAATCTACTTTGATTTCACCAAGGCTTTTGACTCACTGCTTCACAGAATGTAACTCTAGAGGCTCTGGATACAGAGAAAGACACAGTTAGATGGATGAGAATCTGGTATGAAGGGAGACAATAGAGGGTTGTAGTTAATGGAGTTAAATCAAAAGAGAAAGAGTTCACAAGTGTGGTGCCTTAAGGAATGAGCTTGAGTCCAGTCCTTTTCAATATGTTTATTAGTGACAATGGAGCAGGAATTTAGGGCAAGATGTGTCTCTAGATGACACTGAGCTCTGTGGCAGGGTAGACAGCAAGGACGGGGTTATGGAGATGAAGAGAGAGACTTGCAAAAGCTAGTGAGTTGGACAAAGGTTTGGCAGTTGATATTCAGTGCCCAGAATTGCAAGATAATGCACATAGTGAACAAGAACCCAAAGACAGAGTACTGAATAGGTAGGGGGGTAAAGCTGCGCATGACCTCTGAGGAAAGAGACTTAGATGTCATCATCAATGACTCGCTAAAACAATTATACCAATGTAACTAGGCCTGCAGTAAGGCAAACAGGATGCTGGGGTGCCTAGGGAGGCATATTGACAGCAGAAGGAAGGAGGTATTACTACTACCATTCTATAGATCACTGTTGAGGCCCTGCCTTGAGTACTGTGCCCAGTTCTTACCAAAGGAAAGATAAGGATAAGCTGGAGAAACTGCAATGTAGGGTGACCAAAATGATTCAGGGCCAGCAGATCAAATCTTAGGAGGATCGGCTCAAGACACTAAACACGTACTTACTGGAGGCCAGATGAGAGAGCTGGATATGATAGTAACCTTCAAGTTCCTGAAAGGAATGAACAAGGTAAACTGTGAGGAACTATTCAGCATAAGTAGCAGATCAAGAACACAAGATCATGAATGGAAACTGATGGGGCTATTCAAGATGGAAGTGAGAAAGATTTATTTTACAGAAAGGGTGGTGCAACCATGAAACAACCTATCTGCTTTAGTTCCAAACATGGGTGGGACAGAGTGAAGAGCTCAGTGGTTGCTAAGGGTGATAGTGATAGGGTGGGAAGCATGATGGTGGATAGTGTGGGTTAGAGCCATGTATGGACATTAGTTCCTAGGTTTGTCAGAGCTTAAGAGCAGACTGGATTGACCAGTGGTCATTCTCTGCTCTCATTGTATATGTTTCTATGTTAGCAGGTAGCTTAGGTTTGAGTGTGAGTTTGCTGACAGAGAAATAAAAAATAAATATTACAAGAACTGGGATTATTGTTTGTGCTGTGGAGTCAGGCTGTTTATGGGGGCAAGCAGGAGCAGTGCCATTTGATTAAGAGGCAGTTTGCAACAGGTGACTCCCTAGCCCAACTGGCAGAGAGTGGGAGGGTCCAGGGACTGTGTTAAAAAAAACAGATTTTGGCACATCATCGTGATTGACTGCAAGGGTTTGTAGGTAGCTCAGCTGGGAGGGTAAGGAGGTTGCTGCCTGTGAAATAAAATCAAAATTGTAAGGGCTTTTTTTATGCTGTGTTTGTGGGCTGTGAGTGATGGGCAAGCAGAAGTTGCTCCATTAGCTCAAGGGACACTATGCAACATGTGTCTACCTAACCCAGTTAGCAGATAGTAGGAAGGACTAGTGACAGAGTTAACTGATTTCGGCATGAAATCAATGTCAACTAGAGGCCCATAGGGTCAGGATGCAGCTCCTATGAGATGATAAGTGGGCTTCTTGCATGACAAATAACAAAAAAAAATGTATAAGCTGGATTTGTTGTTTGTGCTGTGGGTGAGTTATGTGTTTGGGGAGGCAGAAGTGTGGATAACTGCTTGAGGTGTGTTCTGCAACATGTGACTCCCTAGCCCAATTGGTAGTGAATAGGTGGGTGCAGTTAATCCCACTTCAGTCAAGGAGGTACAATGGACTCCAAAGCATGAGCAACCTTAAAGTATGGGGGTGGGTGAAGAAGAAAGACAGCATCAATTGGGACATCATTGGGGATCATGAGCTTTTTGGTGAGAGTCTCTGTCCTTTTTCAATCGGACCTGGTAAGACCCAACCGAGTTACACCTCCCAAGGATTAACTCTAATGACTCACATTAACTGTAACAACTGAGCTATAAAACAGGTAGTCAGGGCTGTCCCTAACTAGGGCAGGGGACTCTGCTCAATCTCCATTGGGGTTCTGCTGGAATAAGATGAGAACAAGCCTGCCTTAATGTACATTGGATGGGTCATGGCAGCTTGCCTATAACCACCCTAGAGTGAGACCATGTAGTATATAATAAGGATCTATGGTAACAAACTAATAGAGAAAAAGTTTAAGATGAATCTTATATTAAAGCCAAAAATGACTGCCTTTTATAAGTAAATAAACCATAACAAATTTCTTCTAGTTTCACACACTGAGATTGTGAGGATTAGTCTGCTAGAAAGGGGGCACCATCTATCTTTTTCCAATTGTTTAACAGGGAGAGACACACTAAGCTGAAAGCTTGTTTACAGGTGTAACCTGGGAGCACAGGGAAGTTAAGTGACTTGCTCAGGGTCACACAGTATGCAAGTGGAGGCTGTGGGATTCAAACCCGGGCCTCCAGATTTGGAGCTCAGAGCTTTAAACCACTGCGCTATACTGCCTCCCAAGCCAGGCAAGCCAGAGGGTGAAGGTAACCCCAAAAGGGGTCAAAGGATAGTACTAGTTGTTGAAGACTCAATAGTTAGGGAACATGGAGGATGGCAGAGCCAACTCTAAGTTTAAGGAATACCTATTTAATGTATGGATGAAGAGGTAGTGTGAGTGGGAGGGTTTTACAACTGACTAGAGGACTGTGGATACAACTAGAGGGGTTTGCTACTATTTAAGTGCGACAGTCTACTCCCTAATGAGAAAGACATTAAGATGAGGCCACAGATTTGCATAGTACATGATGGTAGATTCAAAATGGGTGAGGGGGAGGCACCAACATTAAAGTTGAGCACACCTACCCAAAAGAAAGCCTCCTCCATGCACTGAAACAAAAATATGGGACAACAAGGCTGGAAACAAATTAGAGGAAGGAGGAAGCAGAAAAGGAAATTGTGGAGGTAGGTACCTGAGATCAGAGGAGTGAGGATGGCACCCAACCTTATATTATTAGGGGAGAGGGATGGACAGTGGAAGTGAAGGTTACGTGAGGCACAGTAAAACAAGGGACAATGAGGTTCTAAAAAGGAAGGAGGGAGGCAAATTATGTGTTTCTATGTATGGGAAAAGGAGGATCGAGAAATATGCATGGTTAGGTATGGAAGTAGTTGGGAGGATTACTACAAGTGCAGATATGCCAGGGAATGGGAGAATAAGATCAGTAACTGATAGTAGCTGGTGGATTAATCCAGTAGCACCTGGTAGCAGTCATAGAGACATGGACAACATAGTGCCATGACTGGTACCTGACCATTCCAAGTTATTTAGTATTCAGAAAGGTCAGGGAACAAGGAATACAGGGTGGGGTAACAGTATACATTAGAGAGAACATCAAAGCCACTGACATCAAGATCATAGTGGCAAGCAAGTATACTGAGATAGTCTGAGTTTGGATAGTCACAAGTGGGGGGGGGTGAAGATATCAGGATAGGAGTAGTATATAGACCATCATCTCAAATAGAGGTGCATGGCAAGGAACTTGGAGATATGATCAGGATGGCAGCAAAGCATGAGGAGGTGCTGCTGATGGGAGATTGTACCATGCCAGACATGGACTGGAGCATCTCAGTAGCAGCAAGTGATAGAAAGCAAGTGCTGGCTGAGACATTTTGAGTTGGTCCTTACACTTGGGGGCAGTATTGAGCAGATAGCAGTTCAGGATCCATTGGGTATCAGTGAATTTGGACAGTGTGGTATGATGTCAAGCTTGAGACAGAACACCTATCAAGACAAAGGTGCTGGATTTCAGGCAGATTTGAGGGTAGATGCATGCTATGCTATTGGAGAAGTTGGATGGGTTTTCAGCAGCAGTGGGGTGGAGAGAAAGTGGAACCATATCAATAATGGGGAATTAGAGGTAATGGGTCTTTGTGTTAGTGTAGTGAGACAGAGCAAAAGGGAAGAAACCATTGTGATACACAAGTGAAGTGGGGGTAGCAGTGAAAGAAGAAAAGGAAACTTTCAAAAAGTCCAAGCACAGCCAAATGGATGAAGATAGGGAGGCTATTCTAATCAAGTCAAGGGAGGCTTGCAAGTTAGTGAAGGGTGCCAAGTAGAAAACAGAGCTGAAGATAGCTGAGTGAGTTAAGCAGAAGGATGAAGCAGTCTTCTAATACTGTACATACTGTAAAAGTACAAATTCAATGAGGAAATAGAAAGGGAAAGGGTGACAGGAATGGTCAGAAGAAAAGTGAGCATGCTAATCCTGTATTTTTGTTTTGTATTAACCTTAGTGAATTAGGGGCCACTGCCTGAATGAGACATCAGTACAAGAATGGGAAGGGGAGATGGTGTCCATGGAGAACCTATAATAGGGGTATTGATAGGGCAGAATCACTAAAGGTGGATAAATCAATGGGGCCAGACAGGCTGCTTTTATTGGTGCTGAAAGAATTGGCATACATTCTAGTCATACCACTGGTGGATCTCCTTAACTGCTCCTTGGAAAGAGGGACTGAACCAGGGGATTGCAAAATGGTGGATGTGGTGCCTTTTCATTAGAGCAGAAGAAGGGATGAATGCGGTAACTACAGATCAGTCAGTCTGACATCTATAGTGGGAAAGCTAACGGAATCCATCATGAAAGAGAGGCTAGTGTAGTTCCTGGAGGCAAATGGATTTCAGAACAGTAGGCGGCATTCATTGAAGGAAGGTCATGCTAGACAAACTTGATTGATTTGTTAATGAAGACAACCAACAAGGGACAGGCAGTAGACATACTATACCTAGAATTAAACAAATTCAGCTTTGTATCACACAGATGGCTAGTCAAGAAGTTGAGTGACCACATGGTAGGCAATAAGATTACAGGATGGGTAAGGAACTGGCTAATTAGGAAATTCCAAGGGGTTGTTATTAATGAGGAGTACTCATAGAACAGTGGAATTGCCAGTGGGGTGCCACTGGGAACAGTCTCGGCACCATTCTTCTTTAATGTCTTCATGCATAACATCAGGGTAGAGATGCAGGAGAAGATCTGGCTTTTTACTCATAAAACAAAGATTGGCAAAAGAGTGGAGAGTGAGGAGGGAGTTAGAACCATGAGGGAGGATTTAATGAGGCTAGAGAAATGGTCTACTGTATGGAAAATGAAATTCAGTGTAGAAAGTATAAGGTAATGCTGTGCATATAGTAGTCAAAAACCCAAAAACCGAATACAGGATGAGTTGAGTAGCAGTAGAGTGAATAAAAGAGGAGAATGACCTGTAAGGATAATCAGGGACAACTTGAAATGATCAATCAGTGTTACAGAGCAATGGGAAAAGCAAGTAGAATACTGTGATGCAGAGGGAGGGTGATTAGCAAAAAGAGGTGGAATGTGACCCTGCTTATGAAAAGATCCCTCAATGAACCTAATTTAGAGTGCTGCATGATGTTGTGGAGCTCACAGTTGAGGAATAACAGGGATAGGGCAGAAGCAGTAGAGATGAGGGTAACCAAAATGATTCAGAGAAAACAAAAGAAATTCTACATGGTTATAGTGGTAGACATAAACATGTACACCCTGGAGGAAGGAGGGGGGTACGATAAAGAAATAATAAGCACATCTTTGGACTAAATAAGTTAGACAGTGAGGAGTTGCTCTCACTGAATGGGAACACATGCACAAGAGACAACTCAATAAAGTTGGTTGGGGGAAAATTCATTTATTTTTATTTATGTAAAAATTCTTAACTGGGAAAGGCACCCTGAAACAGTGCTCATTTCCAGGTGTGAGCCAGGGACAAGGAAAAGTGGGTGCTATAAGTCAAAAATAGCAGAAGAAAAGCATTCCAAAAATAAAGTGCAAACAGAGAACAATTCAAAAATTTGCAAATAAATAAATGATGAACAGAAGCTGGTTCTATGAGCAGCACTAATACCCAACTAAAATGACAAAAGGAGGTTAATACAAATAAGGGTAGCAATTGTAGTGACATGAACTGACCCCAGGGGGGGCCATGGTGGGAGTAAGGTCAGATACGGGCATGACAGGAGTAGGGGGAGGAGAGGAGGTTTAACTGGTGCATATGGTAAATGGTGGAGGCTGAGAGATGGACAGAGGGGAGCTGGTACCAGAGAGATAGAAGGCAATAGGAGAAGGCTGACTGCCCAGCAGGGGAGTGAGGGTGGAGGAGGGAGAAGGTGTGAGGATCCCTGGAGTGGAGGAACTATGAGGCAGAGGGAATGGATGAGATGAGTGTAACTAAGTAAAATGATAGAGACACAAACCACCAATTGGAGATGAGGGAGACACAGTGGGACTGGTGACATGATGGTAGGGGGAGGACGGCTAGGGTGGAGTAGAGGGAGCAGTGATGAGTATGGTGGAGGAACTGGTAGCAAAGTGACAGAAGGCCTTACAGAGGGTGTCCAGTCTGTCAGTGGAAGAGGAGGGAGTAAGAAGGAGGTAATAATCCCTCTTTACAAGACATTGTTTAGGCCTCATCTGGAGTACTGCGTGCAGTACTGGAGACCACACCTGCACAAGGACATTAACAAAATGGAGGCAGTCCAGAGAAGGGCAACCAAAATCATGCAGGGACTGCATCAAAAGACATATGAGGACAGATTAATGGAGCTCAATATGTATACCCTAGAGCAAAGGAAGGAGAGAGGTGATATGATCAAAACAGTCAAACATCTTAAGGGCATTAACAAGGTGAAAGAGTCTAACATGTTTCAATATAAGAAAAATAACAGGACAAGAGGACACAGCATGAGATTAGAGGGAGGCCGATTAAGGGGCAATGCGAGGAAGTTCTTTTTCACAGAAAGCATGGGGGATGCATGGAACAGCCTACCTCAAGAAGTGGTGGAAATGAATACAGTGCATGGCTTCAAACAGGCATGGGATAGGCATAAGGAAGCAATACAGATGGGTATGACTAGATAGGCCATTGACAGAGTAAAGGCCTAAGGCACATTCATAAGGTAGACAAAATGGGCAGATTGGATGGGCCTTGCAGTCCTTCTCTGCCGTCAACTTCTATGTTTCTGTGTTTCTATGAGTAGTACTGTAGACCACATCTGCATAGTCGAAGATCGGTAGCAATATTTTGGTAATCATCTCCTGGTGGACCTGTTGGGACAGGCAATCTTTGTTACGGTACAAGGCTCCAAGTTTGGGGCAGAGCTTGGAGTAGATGGCATCGATAAGGGCAGAGAAATCAAAGATGCTATCAAGCTACACACTGAAATACTTGATGGAGTGAACCACTTCAAGAGGGGTGGAGATGTAAGGGGGTGAGCCTGGCCCACTTCTGGCTGATGCCAAAAGTCAAGGACACTGTTTTTTATAGTGTTAACCGGGAGTTAGTTGGATTGGAACTGGTGCAGGACATTGAGGAAATCTTGCTGGAGTGAGACCTCCACTGCCATGGTTGAGTGGCCTGAAGTGTAGAGAACTATATCATCTGCATAAATGTGAATATGTGAATTGGCCAAGGCAGAGGGGAGGTGAGTGAGGAAAATGAAGATAATTGGACCCAGGATGGAGCCCTTTGGAATCCCAGCTTGGATTGGTTGGGGAGGGGGCAGGATGCCTCCTACCTGTATGACCTCTGAGAGGTAGTATCAGAACCAGTCAAAAGTGTGTGCTGTGAGGCTGGCAGAGCTCTGTTTTCTAGGAGGAGCAGATGGGCCACTGAATCAAATGCTTTGGACAGATCAATGAAAATGGGCACTACAATGTGCCTCGATCAATCCCAGTGAAGATGGAGTCAATGACACAGAGCAGGGAGGAGAGGGTGGAATGTTGCTTTTGAAAACCAGACTGGAAGAGGGAGAGGAAGCTGGAAGAGTGGAGGAAGTCAGCAAGCCTGGAGGAGACAAGTTTCTCTTATAGATTTGTAAAGTGGGGCAGGGGGGTGATAGGTCAGAAGTTGCCAGGAGTGGAGAGATTGCCCCCTTTGTGAGGGGAGAACTTTGGCAATCTTCCATGACTGAGGGACAGCACAGAGGGTGAAGGAGATGTTCAGAAGGTGCGTGAGTGTGTCTGTGGGGGGGTTGGGGCAATGGCCATAGCTGAGAGAAGGAGAAGCTTAGGGTCCAGGTCATCAGGGCTAGATTTGGGCAGATTGAGTGAGGAAAGGTCAAGTAGGGTTTCCTGGGTAGTGACAGGCAGAAATGTAACCCAAGGGAGGGGTGTGGTGGAGAAGAGGGTGGAAGTAGAGTTTCCTAGTTAGTGACACTGGGGAATGAAACCCCTGGAAGAGGTGAGTTGAACAAAAAGGTGGAGGTGGGAGGGTGAGTAAAAGAGCTAGGAGGTGAGGAGAGAGGAGAGTGGAGAGCACAAGTAGTGAAAAACTAATTGATGTGAGAAGCAACAGAGGATCAGAGACAAGTGAACTATTCACCATGATGACCGGGGAGAGTGGACAGGTTTGGGTGATCGCCAAGTGAATGAATCACCTTCTAGACTTTAGCTGGGGAGTTAAGATTGTTCTAGAGACTGGCCCTAAAAATATAGGAATTTGACAGTGTGGACAGCCTTTCTACAAGTATTTCTGAGCACTCTGTAAGAGGGGGGGTCAGACAGTGACTGCATTTATTTGTACTGGGCCCAGACTGCGTCATGGTATTTGCACATATTGAGGTCATAGCTGATCCATGGGTGCTCAGAAGACTTCACCCTAGAATTTCTGAAGGGGGTGTACTTGTTCCAGATGGTAGTAAATTTTGAATAAAAAAAGGAAAGTGCCACAACAATGTCTGGGGCAAAGATGATGGAGACAAGTCAGTTTCAGCCAAGTTGCCCTATACAGTGTGTTTTTTTTTTTTTTTAGCAACCCGAGAGACCTGGTCCAGATGTATCCGGGGAAGGAGGGAAGGTGCTGAACTTTCCTGACACAAAATGTCATGTAATGGTTGCTAAAGGCATCCTGCAGAATACCTGTTACAACTATGTGGTGTGAGGACTGAACCCAGTCCTGGAGGATGTGTTTAGAGGAAGAGTGTGAATTGAACCAGGAGGGTTCCATGTTAAGTTAGGAGAGGTTTTGGGATTCAGTCCTGAAAGAGGCAGACATGGAGGTGGAGAAAAGTCTATTTATGTTGAAATCCCCAAGGAGGATGAGTTCACCGGAGGAGGAGGAGTGTGAAGTGATAGCAGATAGTCAGCCAGTGAGGAAGGGGGATTTTTAGAGAGGCATAATAAACGCCAATGAAAATGGGTAGAGTGGAGGGAAAGCAAAGCTGTGCTAGGAGAAATGCATGGGGGGAGGGTACACCTTCCCTGAGTTTGATGGTATAGGACAGGCTCTGGTGAACATACAGGACAACACCAACACCACATTTGCCATGGTCCTGCCTGAAGAGATGAGAGTCAGGAAGAGCCAGGCTAGAATCAGGAATTCTGGAGGATAGCTAGGATGTGGAGATACAGAGGCAGTCAGAAAAGTGTTGAGAAACCCAGACATAAAGTTGATCCAGTTTAGGAAGAGTCTCAAGGTATTAAGGTGAAAAAATGCCATGTCAAGGCTTCTGGGAATGGAGGAGGGAGAGAATGGAAGAGGTGATGGACCAAGATTAGGTTCCATGTAACCAGGATGGAGAAGGAAGGAGGATAAGGCAATGGAGGATGGAGTGGGCTTGCATCCCCTATGTGATGGCGGAGAAGGAGGAGGGGAGCAATGGGGCAGGGACTGGACAGAACAGTAAAGAAACCTGTCTAGGAGGGGAGGGAAGGAGACCAGAGTAAATGGGGATGGTGGGGAAGGGAGAATGGGAGGTGGGGTCAGGATGTTGGAGGGGTAGGAGGAGATTATGGAGGGTAGAGGGAGGAGGAGGGGATTGTGGGATAGGGGTAGGACAGGGATGAAGAGAAGGCAGAGGAGGAGGGGAGGGTGAATAATTGTCAGTTGCTGCATGAAAAACTGAACTAGGCTAATGAAAATGTGTAAGAAAAAGGCTTAACACAGATAAGTATTAAAAGGTTACCCCTAAGATATTAGCAAGTACTGTAGTAAGACAATTGGCATACAATGGTGAAAGCAAATGAAAACCACAATGCAGAAAATTATGTAAAGGATCTGTAAAGCAGACTATATCCAGACAGGATATAAGTAGATCACCTGAGTAATAACACTTTGCAAGGCATAGACATGCAGTCATAAAACTAATAAATAAAACAGTGCAAACAAAATGAATTATAAGGGAACTAGGAGATGCAGCTGTAACCAGATATAAAAGACAAAGAACCTCTGTGTGCAAGCATTGAGGCAATGGTTACCCCAAAGGGCATTTGGCCGGGAAGCCAAGTTTCAAAGAAATACAAAATCACAATGCAAAGCATCATGGGCTGCATATACAAATCGCCACAGAATATTATGCTGGTTCAACTTTAAGCAGAAATGCGTTGAGCCGAAAGGCCTCTCACACAGTTTGCAAAGGGTGCCAACAGATAACATGGACACGTGTTTCGTCCTACCAGGACTCATCAGCATGCCTCGTCTGTTTAGCACCCCAGTGGAATGAACCAGCTACCCTAAGGTTAAAAGAATAATACCAGCACGCAAAAGCAAAACAGGTGAATAGCTGGTGAAAGCTGCTGAATAAATGTTCACTGCAAAAATCATTGAAGCACAGAAGAAATATATACCCAGGCACGGTGTAGCTAGGATACCTGAGTTAGACAAGGTAGCAGACAGTCACTTTTGTAGATGAGGAAATCCTTGGTGCAGTATGTTAGTGCAGTCTATAGCAGTGCTGTGTCAGCCCAAAAAGATGAAATAGTCTGGCATAGGCTGTTGCAACTATGATCTGTGGAGGGGTTCCAAAACCAGGACAAACCCTTCATGACCCCCTATTGCAGGTGTTGGAGTCCGGTGGTAAAGTGGAGTGCTGATTGTGCTCAACATTGTTTACATTTGGTACCCACAGCATGCCACTTTTGGACTGGTTGGATGCCTTTTTCATGAAGATTCCTAACTGGCTGCAGTTGTATCCCAGAACCCAGAGCTGAGCTGAGCCTGAAGATCAGGTGGGGGCCACTGCAATGATCAGTGGCGGAGGATGAGGGATTCCACAACCAGGACAAAGTCCCCCATGACCCTTATTGCAGGCACTGGAGTCCAGCAGTGAATGTGTCCTTGGCAGCAGCACTGGTTGATGGGCTCAGGCAAGGAAAGAGCAATCCAGTACCAACACCAGGCAGCCCCGAGGTGTTTCATTCATTGGATAATTAGGAGAGGTAGGGTATCCTGCTACCCCAATCCAATGAAGAGAAGAGGTAGGCACACTTTCCCCATGCCGAAGCCCCAGATTGCCTGGTGATGTCCCCCAGATGCAATACGATGGAACTAGGAGATGTTGTGTTCAGAGCAATATATCCAGTTAAGCACTATGATTACTTAACAAAGGAGCAGATCCAGTCTGGGAAGTTTAGAGTTACCTCAACTGAGATTAGCCTTTCATACAGTTTAAAGTGGAGGAGGCTAAGAAAATATCCAGAACTTTTGTATCTAGGAGAATACAGGTGGGGGGGGGGGGCAGTTGGTAGCCCCAATTAACAAGAAGCCATTCTTAGGTGGTACTAAATTACTGCCTCATGAAGGCAGCAGCTAGTTCCTTTGATCATAGGGAGCTGTACATCTGTGAATGTTCCAGCATCTGGCTGTTTTACATAGAAACATAGACAATGACAGCAGGAAAAGACCAATTGCCCATCCAGTCTGCCCAAGTTCTCTGTTTTGCACTGGTAGCCACTGATATTCCAGGGTGTTGACCCTTCCATCCTCACCATATCTGCTGTCCCCCAACTACCACAATACCCTTCATTCTGTCCCAGCTGTGATTAAAACTGCAGCCTGTTCCATGGCTCCACCACCCTTTCTGTAAAATATTACTTCCTCATGTCCCTCCTGAACCTCCCTTCTGTTAGTTTCCAGCCTTGATATGCTTTCATAGGACTGCCCTTCTGGCCTTGTAACATTTTTACTACCTCTCACCAAGGATCTATATACAGGGGTAGTTTTACATTTCTTTTTCTCTATCAGTACTCCGTCTAGCACAACCAAGCATCCTACTTGCTTTGTTATATGTCTTGATGCATTGACTTTCATTTTCACTTAATTTTATTTTTTTATACTTGTTAGCCGATGAGTAAACTGCTCATTTTCATAAGCAACAAGAACAAGAATACAGACGGTAAAAAACAATAAACACAGTACACAAACATAACTTACAATATACAATACACACAATTTAACGTTAAATATAGGTGCATTGGTTCTGTACAATGAGCCATTGTTTTAACCTGATTTTAAAGGATTTGTTTGTTGTACAATTAACAATTTCACCAAGTAGGGAACTGTAAAAAGTAGGAACCCTATATAATAAAATGTTTTGTCCCACTGTTTTTTTGGAAAAAGGAATTTTAAAAACATACTTCTTTTGTGACCTTGTGCACTGGGTATTAATGGCCTAGGGAACAATTACGTAATTGTTTATGGAAGCAAGACAACAATGTGAAGCACAGAACCCAATCTTAAATTGGATCTATTTTAAAATGAGAGGCAGCCTGCTGTATTACACAAAATACAATGATGAGTTCTCCTCGGAAGGTTAGTCACAAACCGGAGAAAATTATTGTTACTTTCAGTTTAATCAAAACTCTGTCACTAGTCACAGAATAGCCAGTAAGCCCACAGTCCAATACACTGAGCAGAGGACTGCTAACAGTCTATGAAAATTCAGGTACAAGTACAAGAAAAGTATGCATTCTGAATAAAAAGGCCCAATCTCTGATGAACCAACCTTATAACACTCTTAACGTTACATTCAAATGTGAAATTAGAAAGATGACCCCTAAATATGTAAAACTATCTACATTTTGAGTGGGTTAACTCTTTAAATCATCTATAGAAAACTTCTCTATTCTTTCTTGGTCCTGTGAAAATCATGGCCCTAGTCTTTTTAGTATGCAGAAGCATATTTCTATACAAAAACCACTCCGGGAAAAATTCAAAATCCTTTTGCACTGCATCCAGTATGTCCCTGAGCACAGCCCCAAAACTGAAAACAACTGCATCATCTGCATGCAAAATTATATCAGATTTTTCACAAGATTTGAAGGTAAAGCTCATAAACAAAGTAAACAAAAGAGGACCTAATATTGAACCCTGTGGTACCCCACATTTAATCAAGTGACCGTCGGAGACAATTCCAGCAATGTTTTTTTAAGCACACTGTCAAAAAGATAATTAGAAAACTACTGTATTACGTCACTGGAAAAGTTAAATTCTGTAAGGGTGTCAAAGATCAGGCCATGATCCACAACGTCAGAGTCTTGGTGAGTTCCACAAAGACCACTGCAGACTTGATTCCTTTATAGATTCTTATGATAACTCCAAGGTCACATTTTTCAGCTATGGTACTGAGTCTCATCTCTCCCATCCAGTACTCCGTCCTAGGGTCCCTGTTCCCCAAGTACATCACCTTGCACTTTTTGGCACTGGATTTCAACTGACAAACTGTTGACCACCACTCCTACTTTTGCAAGTCCTCTTGCATTTCCTTTATTCCCTTATCACTTTCCACTCTCCCTCAGAGCTTAATAGCATCTGTGAACAGACACAACCTGCCCTGGAGCCCCTCACCAATGTCACTAATGAACATGTTGAAGAAAACTGGCCCCAGGACAGATCCTTGTAGAACCCCACTCATGACCCTCCATCTCTTCTGATCTAACCTGATTGACCTCTGCCCTTTGCTGCCTCCCCCTCAGCCGGTTTCCTACTCAGCTAACTATGACCTTAAGCTAGAGCTCCCTTTGTTTTCAGCAAGCATCTGTAAGGCACCAGGAGCTGCTCAGAACCCAGCGGCTGTTCTGCACTGACCCACCTGCCTCTCGGCCTACAACCAGGTACACATTTTGAAGAGCAGCACACAGTTACCAACAGGATTGAACTTGGCACTGTTTGCCTTTCAGGCCATTTGGCTGCACTACTACTGCTGCTGAGCTCTGATTAGGCAGAACACCATTCCCCCTTCTCTTATTGGCTCCTGACTCTACCCTTCCTGAGACCTCTTTTTTAATACAAGAACTGCTAATACTGAGTTTACCCATACCGCACTGTTAGTGGAACAGGATTGTTAATTTTGTCTACTTTTCCATTTGCAAAGTATACTGCAAAGCCACTAGAGGGCAACAACTCTTTGAAGTTGCATTCCTGTTCCCACTGCTATCCTCTAAGCACTTCTTGTCCTGGGTCCTTCTTCCCTAAAGCAGATTATTACACCACAACAACCCATAGTCCATCACCCAACTGCTGTGCCATAGAAACCACCACACCAACCCCAGCTGCTATTAAATATGTATAGTTTCCTGCCCATTTCTCAAGTGCCCCTCTATCCTCAGCTGCATATGGAGCAACACAGGCTATTTTATTATATTTTTCTTTTCTGTACCCTGGCCTGTTTCATCTTAAAGGCACACACCATTATGATGGGTGTCAGTCTGCTCCCCTTGAACTAGAACTGGTATAGCAGCTCCCACTGCCTAGTGTCCAGCCTCCAATTCCCCAACAGATTATCCTATCTTCTACCTATTACACTTGTCATACTCCTTACTGGGTTAGATAGCCATCCCCCCACCCACACACCACCTCACTCCTTACCTTCCCTACTTTTTAACACAGTCCACCCACCCTGTCAACGCCTGACAAGCATCCACCCCCCTGCTTCACCTGCCACCTACACACGCACCCACAACCCCCCTATAAATTCATCTGCCTTACCTTTCCTGCCCACCTCAATTTACCCATTCCCTGTGCTGCTCTCTCTAAACATGTGCCTCACCTACTCTCAACCACCAAATGGTGGTCCCTCGCTCTCCTCAGGGTCCTAGTCCTACTACTTCTTATATCTGGAAATATTCACCCCATCCCGGGCCCCACCACTAACAGTCAACAGAAACTACATCAAGGGCTGTGCATAGCTGCCATGAATATCTGCAGCCTTCCCAAAAAACAGCATCTCTCCAAAGCTGGATAGCACAACATCAGCCGAATGTCCTTGCACTCACTGAAACATTGCTTTAAAAAAAAAAAACAGATTCATTTGTCAGCCTCCTGGGCTTCACTCTACACAGAGTCGACAGAGTGGGAAAATCGGGCGGTGGTTGTGTCTTCTATGTTCGAGACTCCCTACTGAACCAAGCTCTCCCGATCCCCTCACTAGACCACGGCACCTCAGCCTTATCCATAAAACTTACCTTGGACCTTGCTAGAGCTCCCCTAACCATCACAGCAGCATATGTTCCCCCACACAACCAAGCTATGGCCATACAATCCAAAACAAACTATATTTACAACCTCCCCCCCAAAACAGATCATATCCTGGTCAGTGATGTAAATGTTAACTGGCTCGCTAAGTCAGCAGCTGCCATCAAGGATGCCTTTGCAGTGCTGGATCATACCCAGCTGGTCCACCAACCCACCAGGGTAAACACCATAAATGGCTCCCAGACCCTAAAGGACATACTACTAACTAACTGACTACATAGAATCTATGACCTGCTGGTCCTCCCAGACTCTCTGAGTGACCACTCCCCTACCCTCTGCTCCTGGTCATGTCACCTGCCCAAACCCCAACCTAGTGTCTCCACCCACAGACGATTGAGACAGGTGGCCTTCAAAAAATGAAACACTACCTGGCCCAGTGGGACTGGGCCCCTGTAACCCAGGCCCCTAACTTTGACCTAGCCCTTGATTACTTCACATGATCTTTCAACAAAGCATGTGACATTTTTGCGCCCCTGACTAAATTGAAAACTGTAAAACATAATGTCCCTTGGATCACACCCACATTACTGCAACAACTAAAACAAAGGGATGACCTCTGCACAGAGCCGTTGAATCTGGCTCCCAAGCAGACAGACTAGCATACAGAGCAGCACACAATAGGTGCACCAGGGCCATATGCAAGGCCAAGGCTGAATACTACAAAGACACCCTGGCTTCCTCCTGGGGGTGTGCACGAAAGTTTTGGGACAACATTAAAGAGCTTAATGGAAAATCCCACCTCCCCACCCTCCCAGCTCTGCATCAATAATGCCAACCAACCCACAGGCTATCGCTAACTGCCTTAACTCAACCTTTTCTGATCTTAGTACAGTCCTCCCGAGCAACTTTTTCGACCCTATTCCATCTTCCTGTGAACCAAACTTCTAGCACCCTCCTTTCTACCTTAGGGTCATTACAAAGCAGGACGCAAAATCCTACCTCTCCAAAGCTCTCGGTGGCTCCAACTATTGCAAAGACTCCTTTGACATGAAAATCCTCTACCAGGTTCTTGACACTGTTCATTCTCCCCGACCGATCTCCTTAACTGCTTCCTATGCTTGGGACAGTTCCCTACAGCCTGGAAAACTGCAACAATTACCCCAATACTAAAAAGTGGAGACAATACCAACCACAACAACTATCGGCCCTTGAAAAAATCATTTCTGACCAACTCACCGAGTATATGTGAGCCCACAATTTGTTATGTAGTGAACAACATGGCTTTAGATCAGGCCATAGCACAACCACTGCCCTCATCGAATTCTCCAATTTCATTCACTCTGCCCTTGACCGTAAACATCTGGCCAAAGCCATCACCTCTCTAAGGCCTTTGATACGGTCTCCCACCCACTCCTCCTGGACACACTCCACCACACTGGTCTATCATGCAGACCACTCTCTTGGTTTAATAGCTACCTTACCTCCAGATCCCAATGTGGTAAGATAAATGACACCCTATCTTCTACCCTGCCTGTCCACTCGGGGGTTCCCCTAGGGATCCATATTGAGCCCCGTATTCTTCAGTATCTACTTAAATGCACTACCCAAATCCTGCTCCGGTAACCTACTGCTATATGCTGATGATGCAGTTCTTTATGCCGCACACCCCTGCCCTGACAACCTACAGTCCTCCCTCCAACACTCGTTCAACCAGATTGAAAGTTGGTTCACCGGTTGCAAACTAGTAGTCAACATCAAAAACACAAAAGCTATGCTATTTGCCCACCGGCAGAGCACGGCCAAGGACACTGAACTAAAAATTCTCTCCCATGCTCACCTCCCTCTGGAACAAGTACTTACTTACTTATAAATACCTTGGCTTTACCTTTGACACATCCCTATCCATCCATGCCCACATTAACATCCTGACCTCAGCCATTAATACCCACATTGGCCTCCTATACTGGCACAAAGACTGCCTGACACCAGAGGCTCTCAACCTGGCTGTCACCTCTTCTTCTGTCCTCTCTCTCATTGAATATGGGCTCCCTTTCTACTCTGCTGCGGACAACATCACCCTAAACAAAATTCACATAGTCATTAATAAAGTGTGCCTACTCCTCCTAGGCACAGACAGATGCTCCCATACTTGCACCCTCTTTGCTGTTACAAACATCTTCACCCTTGAGGAAAGACTATAATATCAATCCTGTCTCCTCACAAAAAAAAAATCCACCTAGGGCTAAATCCATTGGGGGGTCTCAGCCTCACTACTCACATGTTCCTGCATTGCGACCACTCGTTCTGCCAACAAGCATCTGTGGACCGTGCCCAGGGTCAGAACTTCCCTTGCTCAGAGATCATTCCCCTATAGAGCTCCCGCATGGTACAATGAGCTCCTCCCAGCCATAACCTCCATTCCCAATCTAAGACACTTCAAGACCATCCTAAAAAAACACATTCTCTCCTTGCACCAATGCCAATGCAGCTGCTAATCCTCCTAACTGACCTGAACAGAGCTGCACTATGGCCGCTCCCCATTGACATTGCCACCAATTATATAGGACTAATTGTATAGGACATCTCTGCTGCTGATCTCTGGCTCTGCTATATGACAATGCACTAAAGGCTGCACCTACACTGTAACTATACCTCCTGTAATAATACCAATACCCTAGCTACTAAATGTATAGGTCAACAGCCACCCAGGCTACTATATGTAAATACTTCCTTAAAACTGTGTTGTCTCACTATTATAGATCACTGTTACTGCTATGAGACAATGCCCCAGAGGCTGCACTTGTATTATAATTGTTCCACTGTAATAATATCAATACCCTAGCTACTACATGTATAGACTTTCAGCCACATTGGCTAATATATGTAATTACTTGAAATGTGATGTCCCACTAATGTACTATCTCTGAATGTATGACTATGCTGATGCAGAGCCTTTGTAAATAAGTCTATGACTCAAAGGCTTGTAATTCCTATGATTGACTAAATAAATAAATAAACCAGTTTGAAAGCCTTGTTTAAATCAAAGTAGAGCAAGTTCACAGCATTGCCCCTACCTAATTTCTTCATCACCCAGGCAAAGAAAACTATCAGGTTAGTCTGACAAGATCTCCTTGCTACAAATCCATACTGCTTACTATCCTGGAGACCATTACTCTCCAAGTAGTCCATGAGGTCCTTTTTTGACCAGTGCCTCAATCAGCTTCCCTACAGTAGGACTGACAGGTTTGCAGTTCCCTGCTTGTTCCTTGTCCTCCTCCCATATGTAGCAGAACTAACTCTGCCACCCTCAAATTCTTTGGGACTACCATATCCTTAGAGACCTGTTGAATAGACCTAATAGCAGATCAAGTCAGTACCACTGCCAATTCTCTGAGTATTCTCGGGTGTAACCCATCTGGTCCTGGTGTCTTATCACTCATAAGGGCTGTGAGCCCTTTAAGAACCTTTTGCTATTGAATTCTGGCTGTTTCACCTCTTGAGCCCCTATGGCAGCTGCTTTCATGCCACTCTGGCAAGGGACCACTGTCTTCACTATTGAAAACTCAGCAAAAGTAATCATTTTGGATGGTGATCTTTTCTCCATCCTCCTCAATAACCCTATCCCCCATGGTCAACCTTACAATTTCCCTTCTTTTCTTCCTTTTTTTCATGTATATACCTGAGGAACTGTTTTACTTCATTCATAACCCCCTCCACAGTCTGCAGTCTGATGGATTCTAGGGCTGGGCAAATTTTATCTGCCTCCTGTGGAATTCTGGCAACATGCTGATTTCTCTTCCATGAAATTGTGCAAACTTTGCATGAAAATGTTGTGAAATTTTGCAAAACTGCATTTTTGGTTATTTATATTTAAATGAAAAAGTTGTTTTCCACAATGTAATTGTTTCAACATGGTGGCGTTGCCAATGCCCATAAAGTAGTGTATCAAGCTCCAGATTTTCTATCTTTAAATATGACTTAGTTATTAGGCAGTATAGCACAGTGGTTTAAGGCACTGAGCTGCAACTCTGGAGACCTGGGTTTGGATCCTACAGCCCCCACTTGCATAGTGTGTGACCCTGAGCAAGTCACTTAACTTCCATGTACTCCCAGGTTGTACCTGTAAACAAGCTTTCAGATTAATGTGTCTCACCTGGTTAAACAGCTGAAAAAAAAAACATTCAGGAATTTTAAAATTACAGTTAACTATGTAAACTAAAAATGTTTGTTCAAATTGCACCAAATTTAGTAGGGTGACTTTACCAATGCTCACACATATGTGTGCCAAGTTTTATATTCTATCTTGAAAGGTTACCAAGTTATTAGCCTCCAAACATTCAGACATTTTAAAATTACAGTTAACTATGTAAACTAAAAGTGTTTGTCCAAATTGCACCAAATTTAGTAGGGCGATTTTAACAAGGCCCACACACATGTGTGCCAAGTTTTATATTCCATCTTGAAAGGTTACCGAGTTATTAGACTCCAAACTTTCAGAAATTATAAAATTACATTTTGCAATTACAAAAACTGCTGAATTTCTAAGCCCCTATAAATTTAAAGCAACAAACAGAATATCACCAGTGTTGCTAGGTTCATTAACCCTAAATATTAGGCTTCATGGCAACCCCCATAGCCCAGTATCAGAGCGTCATGCTGCCATGTTGATGACCTAGGCTCAGAAGTGAGCCTGGGAAGTCATGTTGGGAGGCAGATCATGGATTCAACTTAAAATTTACATAACCAGTACATCTCTATTTAGCAGTTTCTATGACTCTTCCAAGAAAGTATTCATCTAAGTTTTTTTATTACCTAGCTCCAAAGGTAGCTAAGTTGTAAGCATGGAAATCCTTTCAGAAATATTCACATGAATATTAAATTGCCAAACTTTGAGCCCCGATACCGTCTACATACTTAATCCACATGTTATGAAACTAGCCACTTTCTTAGGATCCATACCAGAAGATATGCATTTCAAATTGCATACCTCTAGCTGCAACATCAACTGAGTTGTAGCCAATTAAAGAATTTTGAAAAATTCCAAACATATTTATGAAATTTCATAGAATTTTACAAACATTCCACAAATTTGGAAATTACTAATTTCACCCAGCTCTAGTAGGTTCCTTAATGAGCTGTACCAGCAGACAGTCCTGGAATGCATCAAGAATTGTCTGGCTACTTCAATGCATTGAATGGCAGCAGTCCTTAACTTGGTATGGGACTGCTTCCCAAAATGTTGGTTTTATACAAAACTGCCAGTACATTTAAGCAATAAATAGCAAGAATTCTGTCCACAAGACTTTTACAGGATGAGATATACAAAAATGGTTCCGGTGTTTCTGCAGAAAAACATAAAAAACAAACCTAATCTACAGACTCAAACACACACAAACAAGCACCCACACAGACAAAGGAGGGAGAGTTTACAATTCAGGAAGAAAGTTGGGAAATACTTTTTTACAGAGACAGTGGGTAAAAGATGTTACCAAGGGAAGTTGTCTGATACTTCAGTAGAAGGATTCAAAAACAGGTGAGACATATACTGCATATGAGACAAATAAGGGAAATGGGGGAAGGGGTGTAAGGATGAAGAAGCGAGTGACAACTAGCACTAGTACATCAACCCTTTGGTATGTCTGGCAGATAATTTGGGCTGCTGGGACTTTTTCTGCTACAATGTCTATGTTTCTATGTTCAGGGTATCTTTAAGATGTAGTGTGAGTAATATTAAATGTAAATAGGGTCTCTTGAGAATTGTATTTGAGTGACAGTGCATGTAACTATTGACCTGACCTTGGCAATATTGTTAGTCTGGGCTGTCCATATTTATTATGTGGTGGCAAATATAATTATTTATAAAGAACATAGAATGGGGTGTAACAATTCTACCCTGGGTATTTTTTCAGGTGATGAGTAGAGAGAAGTCTGATGTTATGGGGGGGCACAGTCATAGGGCATCTTGGTAGGGAATATTGAAGCTAATGTATGAGCATGGATAATTAAAAGAAAACATATATTCAGATGAAATGTTAGCATATACTAGACCCCGGGGGAGGGGGAGAGCTGATAAGCTGTGGAGGCTATGTTGCAACTGTGTTCCAGAAGTTTCTATGGATACATGGGCACTGTTCAGTGTGCAGACAGTTTAATGCTCTAAAATGCAGAACTAAGGAGGCTACAGCAAGGGCTGAAATGCAGCTTTGGATAGGTATTTATGTGAACAGAGAGGTAGGAAGAAAGTCTTGCACCTCTGTGACAGTGGATACATACAGGAGGATCACAATTGTGGCACATGGGTTAGAAAGCAGGTGGTGGGTATGGGATGTGACAGAAAAAACCCTCATAATGACCAGTAACAACATTGAGGCACTTAAAAAAAAGGTATAGGTTCAAACATCATATGATACTTTAGTATGAGGCCTACACTGTGCTGTCAGCATCCAAAGGGGATATATATAGTGGAGGGGAAGGAGGCAGCCATGTGCAGGGGGGAGTAGATTGATAATAGGGGTGAAATGGGATTCTGTTATTAGGGGGGTGGAGTGGGTGGAGTGTGTTTCTTTCCAGAGAACAGATTAGTGCACTGCTGCCCTTTTGCAACAGCAGGCAACATCAACCCTAAGATAAGGAAGTACACTAGGATATGGTAGTGAGGGACAGATGTGCTAATCCAAGTAGAAATGAAAACAGGAATTGCTGAGGAGAAATTATGGGTGTTAGGCAAGAAGTTCAGGGAAGAAGCAGTTATCCTGTGTTATTCTTCTCAAAGTTTCTATTAGTGCTATACAAGGAGAGAGAAGACAGTTTAACAATCACTTTTTTACCATGTTAATAAAGGGCTGGTGTTGGATGGAGGGCTTCCATATTCTGCAGCACTAAATAAGTTAAACTTTACCAAGACTCTTGGACTTGCCCTGATTCCTGCCTGTCTTCTTGGAAGAAAGATGTGGGAACCCTAATGAGACAAGACTAAATTCTTCAGAGGCTTGTCATGACTCCCAACTTTTTCCTAACAAAGATAAGAGTGATTGGGGGACCTTAGTAATTAATTAACTGAACAACAACTCATATGCACACCAACATGTACTGTATCCACATCCCCAACCATAAACACCCACACACATTAACACAACCATAAACACACACACACACACACACACACACACACACACACACACACAGCTATCAGCTGGCTTAACTATAGCACAAGTGCATGACCACTTTCCTTCATTAAATAGTGGCTGGCTGTAGAGGAGAGGAGCCAGACATCCAACCTAGGACCAAAATTGGGTGCTGCAATAGAGGAGACAGAATCAGGATGCTGCCAGAGTGAGGGGACAAGGTGAGATATTAAGGGTTATTTTATTGGTGCAAAGAAGTGTATTTCTTCATCAAGTTCTTGGCCATCCGTACAGATGGGCAGTTTGTGTTGGTCATTCACCGTGGGATGAATATACAATAAATGTGGTTTGTTTGGGGAAGAAGGTGGAATATGGGTGCTGACAGAGGGTGGAGGATAGGTGGCAGTTTTTACTTGGTTTGGGTTTGGAGAGGAGTGTGGGGCATAGTGACAGGAGCAAGGGTGTGGGAATTTCTTTTTTCTTTTAATCTTTAATTGTACTGAATATAAAATACCCAGTTATCAAATATTTAGAGAAAGGTATTCACATAGTCCTAATGGAAACTGGTGAGGGATAGAGCTGGACAGAATCTACAAATGCTTAATTTGTGGAAATTTCATGAAATTTCATAAATTTCATGGAATTTTTTGAAATTCCAAATTTGGGAGTCATGTGATGCCTTCACTGGAGTAGCAAGATAATTTCGAGCCTCCATCAGCCCTCGTTACTAATCACAATTTTTGTTGTGTTTCTCTGCTCCTTTTAATTCTATTCAGCAATATACATTACTTTTATCAGCTTCTGACTGCTGTTAAATGTGTAAAATGAATCAGGACCTTTACAAGAGATGGAGATCAGCCATACCACATCTGTATCTATCACTCTGGCTGATCAGAAGCTTGGGCCTAAATGTCCTTTCATGAGGGCTGCTTTCAGCCTACCATCCTCCCCATCATCCAAGCTGCATACATTGGATCGGTTCCTATTTGAGGTGGGCAGCCTAAAAGAAACTATTCTTGAAATAGCTGCTGATGTCTGAATCTTCCACCCTGCAATGGAAGAGCTCACCTGGTGTAAACGTGATGCTGGAGCACTGATTGTTTCTGTTGAACAAGTGCAGGCCAGAATGGAACTGGAGGTTGTTGCTCCATGCAGGAAAGTAGTTAAATTGGAGGAACAACTCAAGGATGAAAGTCGCAGAAATAATTTGGCTATCATGGGTATACCCAAACATGCTGAGGACCAGATATGCTGCTTTTACCCAAAAACATTTGCAAAAAATAGCTGGTCCTTCATCACATGACCCTTGTTTAATTATAGAGTGGGTGAAACATTCCACATGGCCAAGACTGCTGAGGGCGAGACAGCTTGCTCCAGTATCCTGTATCTTCTTAACTACTTGGAGAAACAACATATTTTGATGCAAATTCCATCCATCTTGGAGCTCCAGTGGGACGGCCACTGGATTTCCATCTTTCGGGATTTGTGCCCATCAGTCCGAAAGATACACCGGGAATATAGAGAAGTGTTCCCTAAGATACAACAAGTACAGAACCACTACTGCTTATTATGCCTAGACAGACTCTTGGTGTCTTTAACAGATGACCAGAAAATGTTTAATTTGGCTGAACAAGCTAAGCAGGAGCTCCCGACCTTGCTTCCTAACTTGTTCCCAGCTGGATGCAGTGGATGAGGCCAGATTCATAACAAGGGAATGGAAATCACCTCCAGGGTGCCTTTAAAGTGCATGTGCTAGTAGCTAATTTCATTGGTTCAATGTCCAATGCTTAGCATAAATGACTAACATATATTTCCCTAGTAGTCTTGCTTTTATGTTGGGAAAGTGCTCTATTATTTGTGAATTTGACCTAGTTACATTGACTAGATTGCTTTTTTAAGGTTTCAATTATTGCTATTCTGAACCTGCTAATTGAGAGTGTGGTGGGGTGGGGGAGGGAATGATAAAATATGTGGTTTTGTGGAGGACTTTAGTCATCGATGTAACCATTCTTTTCCGAGTCCTAGATGAGACCCTGTGAGGGGGGGTTGTTTAGCAAGATCATAGCACCACACAGCTTGCCATAGTATGCCATGGAGATTTTCTGGTTTACTTTGTGCTTTGCCACCACCGATATACTAAGTGAGAGAACTTACTGCATGCAACCTAACTCTCACTTGCAAGGTTAATTTCTATCCAGCCACAGCTTAAAAAGGCAATCCCTCATGATACCACCCCTTACTAACATATATTTCTGTATATAGTTTCATATCTTAGCAAGTTTAACTGGCAGACAGCCTAATCCTCCACTGAGAGTTCATGATTGTTCTACTAATTACCGGGCTTTTGGTTGGATGGGGAGGGGACAGAGATTGAGAATCAGTGTGGGTCATGCCTTTACTGCCACTGAGTGTAGTGGCAAAAAAAGCTTCACTTCTGTTCTCTGCCCAAATCCTCTATGGTTGAAGTGATGTTGTCAGGAGGGTACAGCATGGGCAATCTATTTTGTTTTGGGGCACAAGTTGAATTCTTGAATAACTTATCTTTATTTTACTCTTTTGGAGCCCCAAATGATCATTGTGGTTTACAGATGGATTAAAGCCCATGACCATGCCCCCCCCCCCCATCATTTTAGAAAAGACTTTTAGAACTCCTGGTGTATCTTTTGATGTTAAGTAGATTGGTAACCTCAAGCTTTATCCCCATGTTTTTAGATATTTCTACTAGCTGAGGTTATGTTGTCAGGGTGACAAGGCCTGGCCTATCTACTTGGCTCCTCGGATGCTCCAGGATTATTAATTACATTCCCTTTCCTTTTGCTTTTTATGAACCCCAGGTAATCATTGTGTTTAGAGTGGATTGAGGCCCATGACCTTGCCCCTTCCCTATATTAGAAATGAATGTCACAATTGATTAGCTCTTTTTTAGGTAGCCTGTGATGTGGGCAATTGCATGCGGGCGACTGGTCATAAGGGCGACTGCACTGTGGCGTTGACAATCTGAGTGACCAGAGATTTCCCCTTTTTCCCTGAGTTACACCCCACAGAGAAGTAATCCTAAGTAAGGAGGGTGTGGGGGGTGAAGCCCCCCATGAGGGGGTGCTGGGGGGCAAAGCCCCTCGCATTAAACAACATACTGTTTTTCAGTCACCCTGGTGGTTTTGCACCCTTCCATGGTTCGCTGTCCTGTAGTCACCCTTGTCACATAACACCCTTTTTTTAGTTACCAAGCTTGCAACCACTGGAATTGATTGGGTGGGCTGGGGGCTAGTACCTTGCCACATACTGTCCCTCATTGTCAAACCTTGCTCTGATAGCGATCCATTGCAGTTAGAGCTACCAATTTAATTCCCTTCCTCCTGAGATTGCGACGACTGCAACTTTGGGACAATTTAAGCGGAAGCTGCATTAATTCCTACTTTCCAGAGCTTCTTGTGACTGCTATTCCTTATCTCTGCTGACAGCTAAATGCATAGAGACCTCTCTCTTTTACCATTTGCCTCTGTATAGTCCTATGCTGCTGCTGCACTATTCCACTCACAGCACTTCCTCCCTTATCCCTTTCTCATTCCTGCCCTCTTTTCATTCTACTTCATCCCCCTTCCCTTACCCTCCACTCCCACTTCCCTCCTCTCTCCTCTGTTTCCTCACCTTGTTCTCTCCCTCTACCCCCACCCTGTGAGTCTTTCCTGCTTAAACTTTATTGTGGCATCTCCCTCCTTGCTTTTATTTTGCTCTTTCCACCCCTCAATTCACCTCCTGTACTTTTCTCCTTGTAAGCCCTCTCACCCCTCTTCAGACAAGGCCACTGGCTGCACTTTACACAATATTTATCTTGCAATATTGTTATTTTGTTTATGTAATTACTTTCCTCATGTTGTACTACCTACTGAAACCATTGTAATTTGCTATTCTTTTGTCTTGACGTGGAACCTCTGTGAAAGAGCCATTGGCTCAAAGGTCTTTCCAATTTGTTAAATAAATAAATAAACATACTCATCATGGACTGATTGGTATGGAAAGCGGTCACCCGGACTGGTGTACTTTGGTAACTTTTGTTGTCTGATGTTCTTTTGGGGAGTTACTACAGATGGTTGTTATAGATCTCACTTTCTTATTTTTATTTCTGGACCAGTTTTGCTTATGGGCTGGAAGGAGGAGGGTTCAGGTGACCTGCATCCCTTCAGAGATTTGGGCTGTTTCATGGACCCTATCATGTTGTTTTTGCTGTTTATAGACTGTAATGACTACTCAAATTAAATTAGTTTTTTGGAATATCAAGGGTGGCCAGGCTACAGAAAAACGATGCTGTATTCTGAATCACTGATATATACTATGTAGCTCAATAGCTTGTTTACAATAAACAAACTTGCTAAAGGACCATATTCATAGTTTCAGAAGGGAATGGGTGTGCCAAACGTTTGGGGTGGTTAACAGCTCTAGACAGAGGGAGGTCACAATTCTTATTGCCCATTTTGTGGCTTTCACTGTACCACAATAAATAGCTGACCCAGAGGATCCATATGTCTTCATTCAAGGACTATTACACTAAACAGAGATAGTACTGGGCTCAGTCTACAGCCCTACTGTGGACTCACCAGCCTTTTTTACATCTTTAACCACAGCACTAGCTCCATTCACATGCCATCCTATTATTGTAGGGGGTGACTGGAATTTGGTTCAGTCGCCAGACCTAGATAAATCTGAAACTGGTAGACATGGGTTGACTTTGTGGACACATTGGGACTCTTGGACCCATGGACAACCCTTCATCTGAATTAAAGATCCTTTTCTTTTTTCTGTCACCCACACCAAGCTTTCTCAAGAAATGGTTATTTCTTAATTCCCCACAAACCTTTGACTAGGACACAGGTCTTCAAAATTAGAGGGCTGATCCTTTTGGACCATCATCCCATATCCTTACAGATCAACTTATATAATAGAACCACCATGGACAAAACCTGGAAACTTAATTCCATCCTCCTAAATGATCCGTTTATAGAAAAGAAGCTTAAAGAATTAATATCATGATTTTTTGATACTAATAAGAGCATAGTGTCAAGTGCAGACACTCCGTGGTGTGCAGCCAAAAGTGTCTGGCTAGGAGAACTGATCAACCTAGCCTCCTAGAAAAAGAAACAAAAGAAGGCAGCAGCACAGACTCTTTTTATCAGACATCAGACAGACAGACAGAATCTTCTTTATCTAGATATACCCCTGAAGTGACCTCTTGCCATTCAAATTTTTTGAGACCACAGCATGCAGCCATGATGCATGAAAAGGCTAAACAGGTCATCTTTAGGTCCTGAGTGACATATACTGAACAGGGTGGAAAGGCAGGGAAATGAATGGCTCTGAGATTCTGACATCATGAAGCTAAAAACCTAATTAAAGGTATATGGAGGGGTTCAAATGAAACCATTACAACTAATGTGAGAGAAATAGCTGAGGTCTTTAGGGGGTTTTACCAGAACTTATATACTGCAGACCCTGTGATCGTGGATGTAGAACAAGCCCTTAATGCTTTCCTAGGGTCTGTCCAGTTGCCTCATTTTAATAAGGTACAAAGGGCCAGATATTCAAAACTTTGCGCCAGGTAAAAACCGTTTGCGCAGGTTTAGCACGGGATTAGCGCGGGTCTGCTATATTCAAAAGGCCAAATAACGTGGGCAAATTGCATTAGCGCCGGGCAAAATTATAATGTATGCAAGGGGCAAACTGACATGAATACAGGCACAATGCTATATTCAGTGACTAGTGCTGCGCTAAGTGGTTTTGCGCGACTTAGCGTGACACTTAGCGAGGTGCACGTTCCCGCCCAGGAAAAGCTTGTCTTAACCCTGGGCAATCAGTTTTGCATGACACTAAGGCTTTGCGTGGTGTTTGTGTGGGTTCAGCACGGGTTTTGCACAACCCTAACAAATAAATATGACACATAGATAAAGCCAAACATAGAGGAAGCATGCTGCTAACTGATGGCATCACAAAGATGCCATCATCTGCCACCAGTCCCAGCCATGCCAGGCAGTAAGTGGTGACCCTGCCACCAGTGGACAGCATGGCAGTGTGGCCATACAGCACACACCTGTGGACCACACTTCCGTGGACACCACCAGATGCTAGCACACACATGCAGCACTGTGGGCAATGAGGATGTTGAGGGGAGCATGTATGGGTGGCGAGGCTGTGCTACAGACTAGGTGTGGCCACAAGGCTGGGACATATCATGCAGTGCACATGGGCCAGTATTGGGAATACCCCAACACCAGTGTGCCTTTCAGATAATATATATGCCCCCCCACCACATACCACATGGCTGTACAACTGCCATAGCACACAAAGCCAGAAATGTACATGTCACTGTGAGCATCCCATGCCTCAGGTGCAGCATCTGTGGGTCACACAGCGTAACAGTAATGTCCACTGTTAGTAAACACCTGCAGGTTGGGCCTCTCACTGTGTACAGTGCAGTCATCATCACTGCCCTACACACCATAGGCATTGCTGTGTCCACACATTACCGGCCCCCTTGCTACTGTTGTTTCTGCTGTGCACTGTAGCATGACCTACAATGTAACAGTTGCATGCAGCACCACCACCATCTGTGCCTATGCTGTGTTGTCCCAGTACAGCTGCAGGCAGCAGCGCATGTGGAAGTAGTCCAGAACTGTATATTCCCAACTGTTGTGCACTGCTAACTGGAACATGCGGGTTTAGCGCAGGGCTAAACAGTTAGCCTGTGCAAACTGCATGCAAATCAGGGCATAATGAGATGCTAATCTGGATGTTTGCCCACAGACTACCTAAGTAGGCTCATTTGCATGTTACTTTTGAATATGGCAAAGTTTAGTGCTGGGCAAACGTGTTTGCACTGGGCTAACGGTTTAGCCCTGCGCTAAACCCATGCAAACATGTTAGCTCTGCGCTAACAGTTCGGGGAATATTTTACAGTTTTGCACACTGTACTTTCACATACTCTGCTGCCTGCAGCTGTACTGGGTCCACACATTTGCTGGCACACACATTGGCCACATAGTTCATCTCTACCTACCTTCACATCGCTGTGCACTGTGTTGCTGTTGTGGTTTGCACTTCCTGGTTGCCATATTCAGAGCTGTCTTATTCCAGGGCTAAGTTTGCCCGGCCTCATTCCCATGCTATATTCAGAAGCTGTTTGCCCCGGGCTATTCCTTTTGAATATGGCTTGTTTTGTGCTCCGGGCTAAGTTTGCCTGCCGGGCAGTGCTAATTTAGCCCTGGGGCAAAGTTTTGAATATCTGGCACAAAGTATTTTATTAGGTGGTTCAATATGACTAGATGAGGTGGAGTTAGCCATTAAAAACTTACAGCTCAACAAAGCCCCAGAGCTTGATGGGTTTCTGTCTATTTTTTACAAAAACATTTCTGTGGCTCTTGTTCAACATCTGACCTCTATTTTTAATCGTTCTTTGAAGAAGTAATCTCAGCCCTGCATTCTCAGAGGCAAGAATTCTGCTTCTCCCTAAGCCTGGCTGAGAAATTACACTTCCAGAGAATGATTGACGCATTTCTCTGATAAATGTTGATCTCAAAATGTTAGTGAAGGTGCTTGCTCATTGGCTTGAGGGAGTATGGCAGTGTCTTACTTGGACCGAGCAAGTGGGCATTATGATGGGGTACCACTTGAGTGACCACCTTCAAAAGGTTCTCCACCTTGGCTCTGCATCCAGGGAGACTAGAATGGCATGGGCCTTGGTCTCCCTGGATGTGGAGAAAACTTTCAATCAGGTGACCTAGGGCTTCTTGTTTGCAGTCCTGGGTAGGTATGTTATTCCCAAGGCTTTCATCAAGTGGGTCCAGGTGTTATACCAGATGCCATCAGCACGCATTAGTTGTAATGGTGTAATTTCACCCTCATTTCAATGTTGAGGGGTACATGGCAAGGTTGCCCCTATCCCCCTACTTCTTTGATCTTTATTTAGAACCCCTCATTCTTGAGCTTAAAAGTATGGAAGTGGTTAGGGGTATAACCATATTGCACCATAGCTACTCCTTTTCCATGTACATAGATGATATTTTCTCCACCTCAGAGATCCCCAAGTGACCATCCCCAAGGTCCTTGCTATTATTGAGGATTTTAGTAGGCCTAAAATAAATGTCCATAAAACTAATGTGTTTCCCCTAAACAACCAGATGGATAAGCAAGCAGAGCTTTAACTAGGGCTTAAATGGGAAGCTAAATATTTGACTTAGCTAGGCATAAAAATTCCCAGACACATTTCTGAATTTCGTACTCTAAACATCAACCCCTTCTTTAAACAAGTTGAGCAAGATCTTTCTCATTGGTCATCTCTTCCCTTGTCACTTTTAGGCTGCTTTAATATAATTAAAATGAATGTATTACCTTGTGTGCTGTATCCCCTTAGTATGCTTAAACTATTCCTTCTGTTTCAGTGGTTCACCAAACTTCATAGTAGAATAGCCTGATTTCTTTGGCTAAATAAAGGGTCCAGATGTTTCTATAAGTATCTAGTGGTTCCTAAGCACATGGGCGGCCTATGTTTTCCTAATGTTATTTGTTATTATTTTGCCTCTAATAGGAGCAAATATTTCCATTGACATGTGCCCCCCCCAAAAAAAAATCTGGACTCCTATCACATTTTGTCAATCACACTGGCTGTCCATTAAAGAAGAGATGGCACAGAACTATGGCATATAGCTTTGCTCATTTTTCTATATCCCATATCCGAAGATACCCCATCACTCTGACATATCACTATTGTGTGGTCCGACAGAGCATATGTCTGGTTATGTAAATTAGTGAGTCTCCATCTTTTAAAAGATGGTACCAAACCACTTTTTTTAATCCATATTTCAAGATTGGGGGCTGGATTTTGGATCCTAAACACTGGAATAATTTTAATATCTGTGCAGGCAGATTACTTTATAACTAATGGCTCCTTTGCAACTTTTCAGACCTTTTCAGAATGCTCCGGGATATCAAAGTCTTTTGCATTTAAATTTTTGCAGTTAAGACATAGTCTTTTACAATTTTTTTGGGCCCACCCCATGGCTAGAAGCTATGGGTTCTATAATTTAACATCTGGCAATTGACTGTAATCAACCACATTCTATTTCTGAATTATATAGCACCCTCCAGGCCATTAACCCCTCTGACCCTTCTGCCAGCTACAATTTTTGGTCTGGGGAGATGGACTTAAGTATGGCCAATGGGGATTGGCAGCAACTCTTGAAAAAACTTTAATAATATACTATACAGGATCATTTCAGAATACAGCTGTTCAAAATCTTACATAATTTGTATTATACACCACAGAAGTTATATCGGATGCACAAACTAGCAGTAGATACATGTCATGAATGTAAAAGTGAGGTTGGCATGCTTTACCATATTTTGTGGACATGTACTAAAGCTCAGTCACTCTGGCTGGAGATCCAGAATAAATTAGACCCATTACTAGGTCTACAAGATGCATTTACTCCTAAGATCTGCCTTCTAGGTATCTTCAGTGATAACATGTTTGGTCACTGGAGACAACATATAACGTTTATATCATTAGTTGCTAAATTACATATTCTTCAGCACTGGCAGGATGACGACATCCCAGCTTATGTTCAGTGGCATTGGGAAAGGCTATCTGCTCTTAATGCTGACTGTACAACCACAATTATTCCCAACAGATATCCATCTTTTCATACAAGATTGGAGGGAGCTGCCAACTTTGCTTTCATTATAATGGATGTACCAACATTCTTTGATGTTGATCTCATTTGATTGTTTATCAGGAGGTTCCTTTTGATAAGTATTAGACCTCTATTATATCTTTGGACAATTTGATTATTACATTAAATACCTTTGTGTATAAGAAAGCATTGCATCTATACATGTGTGTGGATCTGTACATGAGATATCTTTTTAAATTATCTGTGCTTCAAGGGAGTGAAGATCTCATGGAGGCGGGAGGGCAAGGGATTTAATGTCTTTCTCTTCAGGGTTTTTTTTTGTTTGTTTCACAAGGTTTATAATTTGTTTTTCCTATGAGCTGTTTGTTTGTTAATATTGTGTCCTGTTTGAATCTTCTTTACTTTGATAATGTTATTTCTCTTTCCTACTTCTTTAAACATTTCTGTAAGCAAATTTAACAAAAAAAAAAGAAATTCCAAATTTGGCAAAATCCATATCTTCCAAGTGTACTTGGAGAATTTTCACCCCATTCCACAAACTTTTCTGGCTGAATTAAGGATAATACACATGAATTTCAGAATGAGAGTTCTGAGGAATTTCATTCCAATGTTTAGTACACCAATCTGCAATACATGTAATTGTCCCACAATTTAATCATCAGTTATGGAGAATTGTTTCCCTCAGTAAAATACATTAATCCAAAATGTATGCATTCATTCTGCAGTTCAGTGACGTACTAAACTACAGATAACCTCATAGTCTTCAGGAGAAGCTACCTCTGGCTGCAAGCTGCAACACTGGACTTAAGATTTGCAAGAAAGTGAGTAGTGCTCACAACAGTGGGAAGGGAACCTTACAATTTACAATTGTCTTTGGTTTGAAGCAGATTCCTTAGGAAAGTTAATATTCTTCAGGTGGAGGATACTTCTAACTGAAGGGTGAAATAAGCAACTTAGAATTATCAGAAAAGGCAGTCTTTCAATCAACAGAGGGAGGTGGAGTTTGGTTTACTTGTTACAATTGTTAAGATTTTACTGTTTTCTGTGTTTCTGCCCTTCTGACTTGATTGGAGTTAGTGACTGACTGTTTGCATTGCAATATTTGTAATACTGTGAGTATTCACTAGGCTAAGAATTTGTCATAAGCCCTGAATTGAAAGCAGGTTACAGGCTGTGTATTGGACCCAGACAGTCCCAAGGGGGTGGAAACTGGTTTTTCTTTTGTTTACCTCAGTGTGCCTTATAAGGCCAAGACAGACTGTGTCAGGAAGTGCTTACATCACAGCTACTTAACAGCCAATAGCTCTGGAAGAATCTTACAGACCTTGATAAAATACTAATTTTAGCAGGCTCATCAGATAACCTCATAGTCTTCAGGTGAAGCTACCTCTGGCTGCAAGCTGCAACACTGGACTTAAGATTTGCAAGAAAGTGAGTAGTGCTCACAACAGAGGAGGGAACCTTACAATTTACAATTGTCTTTGGTTTGAAGCAGATTCCTTAGGAAAGTTAATATTCTTCAGGTGGAGGATACTTCTAACTGAAGGGTGAAATAAGCAACTTAGAATTATCAGAAAAGGCAGTCTTTCAATTAACAGAGGGAGGTGGAGTTTGCTTTACTTGTGTTACAAGTGTTAAGGTTTTCAGTGCAGGAAGAGTTTAAACCCACATAGGCTAAATACTATTGCACGGGAGTCTGAGCTGGACATCATTGTCCACCTAGGGACAAATGACTTGGCTCATCATGAGATTAGAGCAGTGCAAAATGACTTTGTAGAGTTGGGGAGGGGCTTAAGACAAGTAGCACACACAGTATCCTTCTCAGAGGTGATGCCTGTCAGTGGCATGAGTGAGGCGAGGGTACTTTGCACCATGCAGTTTAACAAATGGTTGAAATAATGGTGTGGAGCACAGGGGTTTGGCTTCATTGGGGACTGGGGTTCCATCTGGAGGGACACCAGCCTATACTGGCAGGATGGTCTGCATCTGTCCAGGAAGGGAACAAGTCTTTTGGGCAATCGGTTTAAATGCTTCATTGGCAAGCCTTTAAACTAGTCAAGGGGGGAGGTACTGATAAGCAGAAGGAAAATCCCAGCCTCCCCCTACAAAACAGGGTATTAAATGTGAAAAAGACCAAGGTAGAAAGGTCAGTGGGGGTTGCCGCTACAGAAGGTAAAGCCATCAAAAAAAGGAGAGCAATGAGTACCAATGCTCGTAGTCTGGGTAACAAGCTTCCTGAATTAGTGGCCTTGATGGAGGAGAAAGATCTGGATATTGTGGCAGTCACAGAAACATGGTACACACAGAACCATGACTAGGATGTAAACTTACCAGGATACACTATCTACAGGAGGGACAGGGAGGGTAAAAGAGGAGGAGGAGTAGCTCTCTACATAAGAGAAGAAATCAAAGAAACAGATCAAAAGGGTAAACAGGGAGGAGAAGAAGCACTGTGGGTCAATTTGGAGGCAGGCAATGGCACCACAATCCGCTGAGGGTTGATACAGATCCCTCTCAGGGGAGGAAATGGACAAGAAATGATAGAAAGTATACTTAGAATGGCAGATAAAGGGAGATATTGCTGATGGGTGATCTGAATATGCCAGATGTTAACTGGAGTGCAGTTGCAGCAGCCACTTCTAAGAATGGGTTATTCTAGATGCCCCAGGGGCATGCCTTAGACAACTAGTATTGAGCCCACTCGAAGGAGCAATCTTAGACCTGGTTCTCTCAAATGGAGCCAAGAGAGGATCACAGATGTAGAAGTGGGTAGCCATCTGGGAACTAGCGACCATCGAACAGTATGGTTCACAATAAACACAGCAATAGAGACAAGCCATACAAAGACAAAGGTACTGGATTTTAGGAGGGCTGACTTTGCCAAAATGGGTGAGTGCCTAAGGAATGCACTAGCAAATGGGCAGGAAGGAGGGGTGGAAGAACAATGGGGAATAATAAAAACTGCCATCTCAGAGGTAACAAGCCTTTGTGTCAAGCAAATAAACAAAATGAAATGAGGTAAGAAACCGCAATGGTTCTCAAAGGAAGTGGCAGTGAAGGTTCAAGAGAAAAAGAAAGCATTCAGGAAGTACAAGGAATCACAGAAGGAACAGGACAGAGAACTGTATCAGTTAAAGCAAAAGGAAGCTGGAAAGGCAGTCAGAACAGCAAAGGCCCAAACCGAGGAAAAGATAGCCAGCTCAGTTAAGAAGGGGGATAAAACATTTTATAGGTACATCAGGGAGCAAAGGAAGACCAAGAGAGGGATAGTGAGGCTTAATAAAGGGGAGTGGGGGTGGGCAGAGGGTGACTGTGAAAGGCAGAGATACTAAACAAATATTTTGCTCAGTATTTACAAAGGAAGAGGGGAGGTACCTAAACAAACAGTAGAAACACTCTGGATACAGAAGTTGATACCAGCCCATTTATAGAAGGAGTTCTGAAAGAGCTCTTAAAACTAGGTGGACAAAGCAATGGGGCCGGATGAGATTCATCCCAGAATTCTAAAGAACTAAGGATAGAACTAGTGACACCACTGACTACCCTCTTTAACAAATCATGGGAGGATGGGGTGGTACCCGAGGACTGGAGGAGGGCAGATGTGATTCCCCTTCACAAAAGTGGGAGCAAGGCAGAAGCAGGAAACTACAGACCTGTTAGTTTAACCTCAGTGGTAGGGAAAATGATGGAATCACTTCTGAAGGAAAGAATTGTTGAGTATCTAGAGGACAGAGGGGCACAGGACCCAAGGCAGCATGGATTCACAGCAGGAAGGTCATGCCAGACAAATCTGATAGATTTCTTTGACTGGGTGACCAAAGTAGTTGATCAGGGAGGGGCTGTGGACATGGCCTACCTAGACTTTAGCAAGGCATTTGACACAGTCCTACACAAAAGATTAATATACATGTTAGCCAGTCTGGGAGTGGGTCCCAAGATAACAGCCTGGGTAAAGAATTGGCTGGAGAATAAGACACAGAGGTAATAGTAAATGGAGTCCACTCTGAGAAAAGGGTTAGCAGTGGGTACCACAGGGTTTAGTATGGTCCGGTCCTTCAATGTCTTATAGCGACATTGCAGAGGGACTGGAAGGAAAGTATGTTTCTTTGCAGATGACACAAAGATCTGCAACAGAGTTGATGCAAGGTGGGTGGAAAGGATGAGAAGGGACTTGGCAAGGTTAGAGGAATGGTCAAATGTATGGCAGCTTAGATTCAATGCTAGAAGTGCAAGGTAATGCACCTGGAAACAAAAACCACGGGAAGAGTACACAATGGGGTGAGATACTAACAACAACAAAAATGGAAAGGGACCTGGGGTAGTCATATTAGATGACCTAAAGGTGGGCAAGCAATGTGAGAGGGGCAGCAAGGAGGGCTGGGGGGATACTGGGATGCATAGGGAGAGGCATCACCAGTAGAAAACAAGAAGTTATTATCCCTCTGTACAGACAGCTGGTGAGACCACATCTGGAGTACTGCATGCAGTTCTGGAGACCCTGTCTCCAAAGACATAGACAGGATGGAAGCTGTCCAGAGGAGGGCAACTGAAATGGTGCAGGGTCTGCACCGGAAGCAAGACTTAAGGAGCTTAATATGTATAGCCTCGAAGAAAGGAGGGAGAGGGGTGACATGATAGAAACTTTCAAGTACCTCAAGGGAATCAACAAAGTCCAAGAGGGTACCATCTTTCAAAAAAAGAGGTGTGCAAGAACAAGGGCACAATTTGAAGATAGAAGGGGCGGCTCAGAGGTAATTTAAGGAAGTATTTTTCACAGAGAGGTTGTGGATGTGGAACAGCCTTCCAGAGGAGGTTGTGGAGTCAAAAACAGTGGTGGAATTCAAGTATGCATGGGACAGTCATAAGGCAATTCTAGGGGGTGGGGGTAGGAAGAAGTAGGCTGCTGGTTAACTAGGATCTGCAGCTTATCCATCAGGTAGGGAAATGGGCAGACTGGGTGGGCCAAGCAGTCCTTATCTGCCGTCAAATTCTATGTTTCTATGTTTCTAGAATGAATGTATGAGTTGTGGATTAATGTATTAAAGGGGAGAGCATGTTTTACCTTTGAGTATTTTTTTTTGTGCTGGCATTGAGAACTGAAAAGAAAGCTATGAAGACTGAAATTATTATAAGTAAAGTTTTGGTTTTCACTAAGTCTGTTTCTAAACTCGCAAGTCAGTCCCTCTCCCCAAAAAATCACTGGATGAAGGAGTTGTTAATTAATAAATAGGACGCCATTTAAATAAGTTAATCCCCATTTATGTTGCCATCAAGACATCAATAGATTATTCTAATTATTATGAATTTATATATTTCTACTACGGCAATTTACCTCATTACTTCACAAGTCAGTGATTAACAAATGGCAAATTGGCATTGTTAAATGAAGAATTCAATGAACTTTTCTCACTCAGCAGGAACTGTTACAATTTATGTATTCAACTGTGTAAAGAATAAGTATCAGAATATGGGAATCACATTGCAAATTATAACTGCCTCTCCTGGTAAAACATGGGAAGGGCAGGGAACTTAGGTGTACTAAGCATGCATGCAGATTGCCAGATCATGATTACAATTGTGGTGGAATTTTATCAAAAGCTGCTATGCTTATTGAGATATTGCCACATTTGCAGCACAAGGGTTACTTGGAAAGTCTCTAGGCCTCTGTTATGTCTCCATTCTTATGGGTAAATGGGAGCCATTGATACCATTATGCAATAATGGGAGTGCAGGGCACTCCATTCCACAGTACTTGGACAGCAGGACCTCCCACAGGGAGCTGAGAGTTCATTAAAATGTCAGTACAGATGGGACAACCACATATAAGTAACATTACACTTTCTCAAAAAGAAGGGAAATTCATTGCAAAAAACTCTGTTAATCAGTTAGAGTTGATATTACAGTACAGTGACAAAAGTGTAGAAATTCGGTGTTAGGATTACCAACACTACCACCTCACCCCACCCCACTCCCACACACCAACAGGTGTTATGGTATACCTTGAGGTCATCGGGCCTAACTCACACCCCTTTCTCCTTTACTGTACCATCTCAACTTCCTTAAACATGGAATGGGGTGAAAGCTAGGCCGATGACCCTATACACCCAACACCTGTTGGTGTGGAGGGGCTAGGGAGGTGGTGGATTGGTAACACCAACTCCAAGTTTCCAAACTTTTGTCACTGTAGTATCAACTTTAACTGATGCATTAGCAGAGTTTTTTGCAATGAATATATATATATATATATATATATATATATATATATTATGGTAGCAAGGTAGTGCAACCATAGTTAGGGTTGAGAAGCACTTTTAAGGTTAAGGGTCAAATTTAGCATGTTAATAACTTTGCCACCATTCAACAGATTTGACTGAACTTTGGTAGGCACAATTGAGCATGGTAGATCTTGGGATCTGCCAAGTTTCGTACTGGTAGGATTTACAGCTGAGGAGTTATTAAGCGACAACGAATTGCGCAATTATGCTTTTTTGCGATTTCTGTGCTCTCACCTACAGGTTGCGCAATTTGTGCGACTGGTCCAAAATCTTCAGGGAACGTGTGGCTTGGATGCCTGATGTGCCTTTCAAAGATTTCATGAAAAAATATTAAACGGTTCAAAAGTTATTCTAAAAACAAGTTTCCATTATAAGTCAATGGGAAAAGTTAACAAAAAGTTTGACACTTTTGCAAATGCACTTTTTACTTTTGCAAATGGCCCTAGTATTTTTGCAAATCCACCATTTTGTTTTCAGTTGGTGATCAGAAAAATGCTTGGCATTTACATTTGGGACCATCTAGGGACACAATTCTTTTTGTGTTCACCTAATTGGAGCCTGAGGATGCTAGCCATGTCTTTATTTTGGGGCTAAACACCCCAGAAATATGTTTTTCAAAGGTTTGGAAAAAGTACTTTGTGAAGTACTTTCGTGCTTATGACACTTTCGCAAATCTGTGCGAAAGCTTTCGCAAATCACGAAAGTACTTTGCAACACTATGGCCCAAATGACAGGAGTTCTTTGCCACCTTGCTGTAAAAGAACAGTTAGGTCTATTGGCCTGAAATTTGGAGGGAAGGCAGCCAACATGTCACAGATGTGCCTTTTAGTGGTTTGGTGAAAAAATGTTGTACGGCTCCAAAGTTACGGTACTCTGAATTTGATGCTTTTTCCCATAGACTAACATGGTGGCATACGCCACACCTTTCGGGGCTCATAGCTCAAAAACAATGCGAGACACAGATTTTTTGTCACGAGCTGCATAGCCCTATGGGCTATGTAATACAAAATGGTAGCCAGGAAAATAATGATTTTTTCTGCGTCGTACGGTTTCTGAGATATTTGCAATGAAGTACTTCCAATGCTCGTTTTAAGCTTCCATTGCCATTACAATGCATACATTCTTTGTACACACTGTGTTTCTCTATGCAGTTCTCCAGCAAAAAGAGGGTATGCACTTCTGTTACTGTTACAGTTACTGTTTCATCTTGCGTTTATGTGCCTGTTAGTGTTACCGTTCCCGTGTGCGCCACCTTGTGTGTTACCATTTGTGTTTCCATCTTGTGTTTGCGTTGCTGTTCCTGTTACTATGTCACAAGACATCACGCTCCTGTCGCCACATTACATTCACTATTTCTCATCATCATTCTCAAAAAGAAGGGATATTAGAGGCAAAAAAATCTGTTTAATGCATCAGTTAGGGTTGTTCCACCGCGACTAAAGTAAGGAAATTCAGTGTTAGGGTTGAAACTCCCCCAGACACCTCCAGCCTGCACCTTGGGGTTCGCGTTAGGGTCATCAGTCCTAACTCTTGCCCCATTCTCCTATACATCTGTTTCTTTACACATGTGATGGGGTGAGAGTTAAAGAGTTGGAAATAAGAGTTTGGGTAACCGTATCAACAGTCATTGAATGTTTGCATTTTTTTTTTCTGATCGAGTAAGTCAGTTGTAATAACAAATGGTAGTAATAATAAAAGTAATGTTTTGCAGCATAGTTTACAAGCAGCATGTGACACCAACAGTTGTAGCATCCAAAGCTAAGCAGAACATGCTGCTAAGTAGTATTTCCAGGTAATGCAGCAGTATAGCAACATGTGATCGTGCTAGTTTCATATCTGAGCAGTATCTGAAAACTACTATGTATGTGTCAGCTCAGTCTTTCCTGCCACACTTTTGTTGCTGTGGAAACAACCCTAACTGGTGCATTAACAGAGTTTTTTTTGCAATGAATTTCCCTTCTTTTTGAAAAAGTGTAATATAAGTAGTAAATTGTATGTGTTGGTGGGAGGGCCCAGCGCTCCCACCAAGCAGACCATTTCTTCATAATGATATGTGTCTGTGGGAGCATGGGCCCATTGGGCTCTGTGTTCCCAGTCACACATAAGAATGGAGCCATACAGCAGCCATATAAGGCAAGTAACCCTTGTAGCACTAATCTGGCAATATCTCAGGAACTGTCGCAGGTAGAAAAAAGTTAAAGTGTGGTTGTAAACATGAGAGTGAGTACTTCACGTGACAACCAATGACTGAACCTGTATCTCACATCATTTCTGAGATACAGGCACTGAAATGCAGTGAAAAGGCACCCTTGAAACCCTTGGAATATATTTGTGTCAATATCTCTGTAACCGTAGAAAGTAGGAACAAAATTCAACTTCAGGTGTCATCTACTATTTCTAATCTTGATTCAACAGCTTAGTTCACTTGAATGTGAACTAAGCTACTAGTAGTGAAAACTCTGTATCTTGCTTTGTTTTTGAGATATGGGCGACGAAAGGTGTGACAGATGCCACAGTGTTATCCTATGGGAAATTGCTCAACTTCAGAATGCTGTAACTTTGGCGCCTTTGAATGTTTTTGCACCAAACCACCAAAAAGGCACATCTGTGGGATCAGGGCTTGCTACCCTGAAGATTTCAGCCCAAAGGACCAAACTGTTTGGCTGCAGGAGGGTGCCAAAGGCTTGCAGTTATTTTGACTTACTTTCACAAAATACTTTCACAAATCACTAAAGAGTTGCAAAAAAAAACTTACAAAACTTTTGCATTTGCAAAAGCATTTTGTGAAAGTATTTTTCCAAATAATTTAAAATGCATTTCTGGGGCATTAACCCCAAAAAATGATTAGCTGGCATTCTCAGGACCCGACTAGGTAAACAGAACAACCAGTGTTTACCTAGAGGTCCTAATTTAACACCAGGCATTTTTCTGTGTCATTAACTGAAAAAAATATGGCTGAATCATGAAAGTAAAAGGGCCATTTGTGACAGTAAAAATGGCCATTTATGAAAGTTTTGTGATTTTTGCTAACTTTTCCCATTGACTATAATGGGAAATTTATACTTTGAATAACTTTTGAATGATTTAATACTTTTTCACCAAACCATCGAAAGGCACATCAATGACCAAGACGGCATATTTCATGAAGATTTAGAACTGAAGAGAGAAGGTGTGTGGGATTTGGGCACAAGCAAAGAAATCTGCAAAATGTCCCTTTTTTTGTGTTTTGTGGTGTTCTGTAGCTCCGCAACCATACATCTGACTGTAACGAGACTTGGCAGATCCCGAGATATATGGTACCAGATGGTGCATGAAAAATGTCAGGCAAATCTGTCTTATGGTGGCAAGGTTATTAAGGTGCAACATTTGAGGTTTAACACTAAAGTGCATAATCAATCAATTATATATATATATATATATATATATATATATATATATATATATATATATATATATATATTTTCATGGCAAAAAAATCCATTTAATGCATCAGTTAGGATTGTTCCACAGTGACAAAAGTGAGAAATTCGATGCTAGGGTTGAAAACTCCCCTTGCACCACACCACCCTTTTCCCCCAACCAGCATCGGGGTGTGCATTGGTGTTGGTCCAACTCCCCACCTAATCCCATGTAAACAAGCTGAGGTGGTTAAATATAGAGAATGGGTGAGAGTTGGATCGATGACCCCAACGCACACTCTGGCGCTAGTTGGGGTGCGGGTAAGTACAAGGGGGTTCAACCCTAAAATTGAATTTCCTTACTTTTATCACTGTGGAGCAACCCTATCTGATGCATTAAACAGAGTTTTTTTGCCATGAATTTCCCTTCTTTTTGAGAATGAGGACTATAAATAGTGAATATAATGTGGTGGTGGGAGCATGGGCACTTCGGGCCCCGCGATCTCACCTCGTGATTTTTGGTCACATAGTAACAGTAAGGGCAATGCAAATGCAAGTGCAAATGGTAACGTACATGGTGACACAAACATAAATGATAACACATACAGTAATAGAAATGCAAGCACAAAGTGATCCCAAAGCGAACAGTAATGGAAACGGAGACACAAACACAAGCGCATACAGAAATGCAACTGGGAATATGCATGGTCATGGTACCACAATTGAAAACACAAATGTTAATGGTAACAGCAACAATAACAGCAAAGGAAACAGAAACGGAAAGGCAAACGCACGCGTGTACGGAAATGCAAACCATAATGCGCACGGTCACAGTATCGCAATTGCAAATGCAAATGATAATGGTAACAACAACAATAACGCCAAAGGAAACAGAAACAAAAACGCAAATGCAAGAGTGTATGGAAACACAAACTGTAACACGCACAGTCATGGTAATGCAATTGGAAACACAAATGGTAACGGTAACAGCAACAATAACACCAAAGGAAAGAGAAATGGAAACAGAAATGGAAGCGTGTATGGAAACGCAAACAGTAATGCGCACGGTCATGGTAATGCAATTGGAAATGCAAATGGTAATGTAACAGCAACAATGACACCAAACAAAAGACAAACACAAATGGAAAGGTGGCCGCAAATGCAAATGAAAAAGAGGACGGTGTCGCAAACGGAAAAGCAAACAAAAACAGTAGTGGAAACGCAAATGGTAACAGTAATGCAAACGCAAGCGCAAATGAAAACACAAATGGTTACACACACTGTGGCGTACACGGTATGCTAACACAAACAGGTATGGAAACACAAGAGTTAACTTTAAATGTAACAGTAATGGAAGCACACACCCTCTTTTCCCCAAAAGCTTCATAGAGAAACACAGAGAATACAAAGAATATATGCATAATAATGGGCCCAGAGCAGAAAATGAGCACTTGAAATACTAAATTGCTTATATCTCAGGAACCGTATGATGTAGAAAAAAAATTTAAATTTCATATTATTTATGACTTTCCTGGCTTGTTTTGCACTTATCCCCCTAGTGGGGGCTAAGCATTTTTGCGACAAAAAGTCCATATCTTGAAGCATTTCTGAGATACAGGCCCGGAAGGCACAGCGGATGCCATAATGTTAGTCTATGGGAAAAAGCGTCAACTTCTGTGAAATGTTGGCTTTCATCCCTCCAAATTTCAGCCCAAAAGACCAAACCAATGTTTTGCAGCAGAGTGTCAAAGAATTCCTGTTATTTTACCCATAGTGTCGAATAGTAGTGTCGCAAATCATGACACTTTCGAAAAAAAAATCATGAAATCACGAAAGTGTCGCTGGTACGACACTACTTTGTGACACTACTTTTCCCAAAAATATCAAAAACATATTTCTGGGGAGTTTAACCCCAAAATAAAGATATGCCTAGCATCCTCAGGGCTCAAATAGGTAAACACAAAAAGAATTGTGTCCCTAGGAGGTACCAGTTTTAAATGCCAAGCATTTATCTGATCTGTAACTGAAAGCAAAATGGCAGATTTGCAACACTACTGGGGTCATTTGTGACACTAAAACCTGCATTTGCGACACTGTCAAACTTTTTGTTAACTTTTCCCATTGACTATAATGGAAAATAGTTTTTTGAATAACTTTTGAACCGTTAAATATTCTTCCACAGAACCTTCAAAAGGCATATTTGGGACCCCAGCCGCATGTTTCCTGAAGTTTTCAGACTGGTCGCACAAACCGTGTGACCTGTAGGTGTGAGCAAAGAATGCACAAAAAGTAAATGTGCTACAGGATGTTGCTTAATAACTCTGCAACTGTATATCCGACCAGTACAACACTTGGCATATCCCAAGATCTATGCTATTGCTTCATGCCTGCCAAATTCCAGGCAACTCTGTCATACAGTGGCAAAGTTATTAAGGTGCAAACTTTCACACTTTAAGCTTAAATGGGGTACTCAGCCCTAACTACAGTGCCTATAATATATACACACACACACACACACACATATACTGTACACACACAAATATATATATATACATTCACTGCAAAAAACCTTGTTAATGCATCAGTTAGGGATGTTACTAAAGCGATAAAAGCAGGTAAATGGAGAGTTAGGGTTTCAACCCTAACATCCCACACCCACCCTGCACAGACTGACTGGCATCGGGGGGTGCCTTGGAGTCGTCAGCGCTAATGCCCATCCACCTCAGCAGACTGAGAGGAGTCAGGGGGTGCCTTGGAGTCATCAGCCCTAAAGTTTCACCCCATTCTATAACTGTATAAGCTGAGATGGGCACAGTATAGGAGAATGGAGTGAGAGTTAGGGCCGACTACTCCAAGGCACCCCCCTGACACCTCTCAGTCTGTTCAGGGTGGTGGTTGGGGCATTAGGGCTGATGTTTCCAAGGGACCCCCACCGATGCCAGTTAGGCACCAAAAGGCACCACAGCTGCCATAGTGCTGTAACTATGGAACCAATGTAAATGTTTTCATCAAAGCAGCAAGAGGCACATCTGTTGGGCAAGCCCTTTCTACCCAGAAAATCTCAGCACAAAAGTCCAAACCGTTTAGTTGCAGTGAAGTGGCAAAGAAACAGCTATTTTTTGCAAGCAATTTTGCAAATTTGTGACACTTTCACAAATTCTGCAAAAGCTTTCATAAAAGGGTGTTGCAATTTGTGAAAGAACGGTGCTAAAGTTTCACAAATTTGTGAAAGTTTCAGACACGCATTTTCACAAATTGCAACACTACCAACAGAAAAGATGTACAAAACGTATTTCTGAGCATTGTTTTACAAATCTGGAGGAAGGATCATATTCCCAGGGCCCCAATTAGGTAAACACAACTGTTGGTGTTTACCAAGGAGCATTATTTTTTGAATGACAACCTTTTTTCTCCATCACTACCTGAAAACAAGATGGCGGTCACACAATAGTACTGGAACCATTTGCGATAGTAAAAGGTTCTTTCATGAAAGCAAAATGTGCTTTTGCATGGCACATATATTTTTCCCATAGGCTATAATGGGAAACTTAAATCTTTAATAACTTTTGAGTGGATTAATAGTTTTTTCATCAAACCTTCAAAAGACACATCAGTGATCCATACCCCACATATCCTGACAATGTCAGACCAGACCCCCAAACCATTTAGGCTGTAGCTCTGAGCAAACAATTTGCTTAAAAGTGGTATTTTTCACATTTTGTGGCACTCCCACATATTTTCAACCATACATCTGACCAGAACAAAACTTACTAGATCCAGAGATCTATGGTACCAGACTACACATGCAAAATGTCTTGCCAATCAGTTGAAAGGCTGCAAAGTTATTAAAGTGCAAAATTTTGTATTGAATATAGAAGTGGCCAATGAACCCTGACTATACTGGCACTATTTTACCATTGGTTCTGAAGTTGTTATAGGTAAACTCAAACTGATATTTTAATTTTGCACCCACCCGTCTGTCCAAAAAAGTTTTGTAATGCTGTAGCCATAAGTAAAACAACTAATATTGCTTATCATCAGGCTTGCTGGACCATAATGTCACTATATAATTACAAAGCAGACATAGTTAAATTAAAATGAAAATAAAACACAGATCATGTTTAAACTAACAAAGGGAGAGTAATTACGCACTGTGGGATGACATCATGACACATAAACTATCTGTCTCTTCTATTTCCAAAGAGTCTGTGCTAATGATAGTAATACTACTGAGAACAAACTGATTTTGCGTAGGGAGAAGTTCATACTGTACATATACGGCTGCATGATTCTCTCCCTACCTTCAAAACAGTCAAGTTCAGAATCTTCTTTTCAACAAAAGTCAGCATTTCATCAAGACTGCTGTGCTAACCTTAGCAGTGGCCATCACATTATTTGACGTAACACTGCCAAAACAAGTTAATGAAGTCATGAAAACTGCAGAATTGGACTGACTACTGATTGTTAACTTAATCAGATTGCTCTGTTATGGACAGATTTTCTGTGAGCTAAAAACATCAAAAACTAGGCAGCAAACATTGTAAAGAACACTTCAGCCACTGCAAACATTCATAGAACATTAAAAACAAATTATTAATACAGAAAAAAAAAAGTTAAATACACTTCTCATCTCCTGCGGTGGTTAACGTCTTAACTAAGTTTGCTATATAGTTTTTGGATGTCTGTGTCTGGAGGTAGAACTATGTATGACAGGAGTGATCTGACTGAGTTAGCAATCAGTTGTGCATGCAACTCTGCAGTTCTCACAACATCAATAACTTGTGTCAGAGGGACATCAAATACTGCATGTCAGAGGGACATCAAATACTGCAATGGCCACTGATGAGTTTGAGCTCAGTAGTCTTGACAAAACTCTGTCTTTTGTTGAAAAGAAGATTGTGAACTTCATTGTCCCAGATTTCCCCCCATCCCCAAGGAAGACAAAAACACCTGATGATGTGGGTGCTCAGATCAGCAATTAATTTAATGTTGAATTCTCCCCATACAACCAACACTAATTCTCTACATTGTTACATATCCGTTCCATTTCTTAATCACCCTCCTTCCTTGATCATATTTACCCAAATCACATCTGTTAATCGACATTATTTACATTTCTCTTTCTCGTGGTATTCTTCTTCCTCCCAGGTGTAGACCTGGGAGTCCTCTTCATCTCTTCTCTCTGGAGGCAACGGTGTGAACCGAAACTGCTTTTCTCATCTTATTGTAGCTGTTTATGTTCTTAATTCAGTTCCTCCCCAACTCCCCCCACCCTTTTGTGCCCCTCTGACTTTATTTCACCACAGCCTGACTCCAGCGTGCTTTGGAAGTCAGGCCTTCCCCTCTTTACAAATTGTTTACCTGTATGAGCCATTCCTCAGTAGCCCCCATCATTTCAGCGATGAACATGGCAACTCCTAGCAGTGACAGGTGAACTCTGTTTGATCTGTAGAAAGCATCAATGGCCTCCTCTGTGCCCCATCTAATCAATCTCCCTCCCATACAGATGAACAGAGAGCCTACCCTTCTATTCATCTTCCTTCTTGCTCTATCTATGGCCACATGGTTCATTTCCTCTGACACACTCTGCCGGGTACCATATCTGACAATACCAAGGTCACATGCGACCACCATTGCTTTATCATTTCAATGTCATGCTTGATCTGTAAGTATATGTCTAACCAGGACCTGGACCCCATGTCATTGCCCCCCAAATGGATGATTATCAAGTCCGGTGCCGGTCTCCTTTGCCGCATTTCCCTCAGTGTAGATGATAATTGTGCTCACTTCATGCCCCTGATCCCTGTCCAGGAGAGACTACAATGTTTGGGGTCCTGGAAGAGTTGTTTTCCCCCCACCTTCTGTGATGCACTCGTTTCTGCCCAATAAATGTATGAGTGCCCACATATCCACACCTTCACACTGCATCCAGGCCCTAAATAAATGAGATAAAAACAACCTACGAGTGCATTTTTGGATAGAATCTTCCATTCTCTACCCCTCCCTTAACCCTTTTTGCCCCACCCCCACTTTCTTATATCCGCAAAACAATAAGAAAATAGTTAGTATGTGTTGCAAGCCAGGGGCCTTATGTATCTTTTGTAACATTCTGATTTCCAGCTGCCTTTCTCCTGTATCTGCTCCCCTGTGCCCCCTGATGCTGCTAATTGAGGTGCTGCTCCAATCCTGAATGAATGCGATGAGAAACCCGTTGGGTCCTCTCCCAAAAACCTCATGCCTTTTTTCAGTACTGCTATGATTTGATAGCTGGTTACCAGTTTCCCTTCACCATGAGTAAACAACATTTGTTCATTTTTATTCCTCCATACTACAGTGTAAGTCCACAGTGCCTGGATTAGACATATTATCTGTTGTTCTTGTTTCACTAGTTTGATTCAACAACCTTTCCCCATTTGGTCTGTTTTGGAAAATTGTAAATGTATCATCACCCCTTCCAATGCCCAGGTTAAATCATCCCAGAGTATCCCCCTCAAGCCCCTGTATCTCCCTTGCCCCACTGCCTCACTCACCCATAGGGTGCCATCGTACATGATTATAAAAATAGCCCAAAATAAGGTTGCCTCCTCCCCTGATCTGCATATCTTCGGGAATGCTTCTCCTAATCTTGTTAACAGTTGTTCTGACACTGGCTTCCTATCATCCGAATCTTTTGATCTCAATCCCCCCCAAACCCTTGCATCATTCTCCTCACTAACATGGTCTTTGTGGGGTCCCTCCAACCTTTAAGGTTGTTCACAATGCTGATAGCTACTAATTGTATTCCCATCATGAAGTGAGCTGACCCTTTCTCCCATTGTTGGATGATGTACTTGCCAAGTTGATTGTCTGTGACTGGCCCACGTACCTGCATGTGATGTGTTTATCTGAACACTTGGAAAGCTATCCACACCCCCTCATATGCTCTCAGGGTCCAAGGTGACCAGGAGTTCCAAAACAGTAACTCGGCTCCTTCCAGACAATTTCCCATATATGCTTCGGTGTAGGTGTTTTGCGTTCTTCTGCTCTTGGTGCAATGGCTCAGAACCTGTTCAGCTGCAGACAGGAGAGGATGTCAGTCACTGTGTTCTGTAACCCTTCTATGTGTTTAGCCCTAAAGAACATGTTTAACTTCAAGCCCTGTAGCACTAGTTGTCTCAAGACTCTCAACACCGTATGGAATGATGCACCCCTATTGTTCAGTATGCCCACCATGTTCTGTTGTCACACCAGAACGTAACCTTTTGATTTTGTAGCTCTTTCCCCCAAATTAGTGTGCTTACCCAAATCGGCACTTTTTCTAGCAAAGTGACGTCCATTTTTGCCATCCATGCCTCTGGGGTTGCTCTGATAATCTGTACTGCCTCCTCGAGGGTTGCATAATGCACCTTGCTGTCTTCTTCTGTAAAATAATCATTTACTGACTCTTCATCTGGAAAAGACAGGTGGTAGATGACACTGTATTCTCCAATTTGCTTTTCTGGTACTAAACTTAAAGGGGAAGCCCTTAGATTGTGTAATGGTGGGACCCTAAATGGGTCTGATACTCTCACGGCAGCCTTCTTTTTCTGAATTTTCAGCCAGAGAAAGTCTTCCTTTCCTTTTATGGACCTTAAGTTCTTTGCTTCTCTGTTTACCCTGAGGCTATGAAATTGTAAGCTGAAACCTTGTCTAAAACCTCTTACAAGTCTATCCCTTACTCTTTTTTCTGGGTATGACTATAACAAGGGTTCAAAAAGTTCTGCCTTTATAGGGATCCTGGTAAGCCCCCCAGTACCATACACCAGGGAGCCCCCCATTCTCCCCTTCAGCAGGTCTGGCCCCCTCTCCCATTAAATCCCCTTCCCTTGAAACATCTGTTCCATACCTGTCCCCTGAAACTTGTCTGGCTCCCTCAAAAATGCTGCCCTGAGAAATCTTGGCCCCTGCCTGCCTGTACACCATTTGTCCAAATGGTCTGACACTTTGTGGCCGGGTGTGAGTCCTCGCATTTTGATCAGGTGTGCTGAAATCTGCATTGTGGCCAAGTACAAAATGCTCTGTTGTATGCCCAGCAATATTTTCATATTAGGGTAGGTTTTCTTCTCCCTTCCCAATCTGGAGTGGATTGGTCCATAACATGATCCATTCATAGATCTAATTGTTTTGTATCCCACTGCACATCCCTGTATGTCACCATCCATTACTTAAAAAACTCATCATAACATAACATCCAAAAAAACTCTCGGTCTTCACCCTGAAAATGATCAGCAAATAGGTAATTAGTGGTATCCCTAACTCTAGTTTTCTTTCCATTGCTATCACTGACCATATGGCAAATCCAACAAACCAAGTATCCCATGACTTACTCTTAGTAGATATGTCATCCTCTCTTTTCCCCAATAGCACTACTGCAGCTGCCATCTCGCTCTTTCCTATACTCTTTTTCTCATCTTATTTAGTGACCGCTTCCCTGCTAACCAGGGCAAATATATCCACATATTCCCCCTTCCAAATGTTTTCCTTTGTAGCTAACGGGTCATGTTCCCCTATTCTCATTCCAGGGGACCCTATTTCTCTTGGCTCCACCTCCCCTCATGGCAGTGGTGTCCTTTTGTACTTCCTCTCCCTGCCCCCCCTTTCTCATTTTTATGTTGATTAATGCCTTCTCGAACTGACCCAATCCCTCCCATCTTATAGACAGAATCATCTGTTCAATGCATTCCTTAATCCTGCCCCCCCCCCACATTTATGCCATGTTTACCTGTTTGGGGCTCTGGCTCCAGATTTGGAGCAGGTCCTGGTATGGGCACCTCTGACACACCTGGCAGTGAGTAGATGGGCATTGCTGAGTTCAGCAGAGGCAGTGGCAGAGGAGCTGGTAGCATGTTGGGTACTGGGGCTGGGACCTAGAGAGGTTCCAGCTGCATAGTGGGCATTGAGGGTAACAGAGCAGGACCTGCCCTGACAGGGCTGACTGGCCTGGTGGGCCACCTGGGGCTCCTGGGCTGTCTTTTTTCCATTTTTCAGTTCCCCAGCCCATCTGCCTTCCATTTTTCTCCCCAGTTTGTCTCTCTCTAAACCCTCCACCAGCTCCCATACCTTTTTGGCTTTTGCTGCCAAATCCAACATGGTGTGATAGGCATCATCTTTGGATGGTCTGCTTTTCTTGGGTGCCATGCTGTTATCTGCCCTGAAACAAGATTTGTGCTGTGAAAACATAAATAAACATGGTTAACCTTCACGGTTCCCTCATGATCCTCTCCATTTCATTCCCTCATCATTGTGTCATTTGGGGTTCAATGATTCTGACTTTTTTTTTTTGCACCGCTTCTTCCAATGAGTGGTGTATTATTCCCCCACTCACACTCCTTCCCCCATTTTATTTAATAGAACAACATTCACACCCATTTTCAGGTAATAAGTCCTGTGTCTCCCCCCATTCTCCTTATTGCCCCCTCAGGTGATATCCTAGTTGGCCTGCCCCCCCCCACATTTAGATGTCATCTGGTCACCGGCTTTCAGTTGCCTGTTCTGTGCCTGTCCCAGTGTAAGTGTCCATGTGCCCAGATGCCCATGTCTCCAGCCCCCATTCACCCTTTTACTCCCTGGAGGACAACTTGCGTCTGGGCAGTTAACCAGTTATAGAAAACTCCAGCTATGATGAACAATGTACAACTAATTCACGTAGTTTAACAAACCTCACTAAGGCAAGACTGACCCCTATCTGTCTTTGTACCCCCAAATAGTAAAAACCTTTGTTTTGTACCCTTTCCCTGCTTGCCAATGCATAACTCTGCATTGTGTTTTGCTGACACACTGGAGCCCTTGGCCCTGATCCCCCCTTTGCCATGCCCAGGATTTTGGTTCAGAGCCTAAGACCAGGCTCAATACTGCCTCCCCTCTTGAACCCCCAAACCAACCCACTTAGCCCCCCCCACGTGACCAGGTCTTGTTTTCCATTTTTTTTAACCCACTGAAACACCCCCCCCACCTGCTAGTATATTCTCCCAGCCATCTCTCCCACATGGGTTGGGCCTAGCACAGCTAAGTGCACTTCCCATGCCCTCACGCTCGCTGTTGTCCTGTGTGTCCAAGGCTCTTACCTCATTTAAAAAAATACACCTTTCTGTCTTCTTAGAACCACCACTCATTCCTCGCAGTGCCTCCCTGCTGCCTTTTGGGCCCCCGATACCTCCATAATGAAACTCGTTCATGCCCAGCTGCACGCATGCCGTGACCGAAAACAGCCTCAGGCCCCCTTCCCAGTGTCTCTTGTTCATTTTTAAAACAACATCAGCCTCTTTATTTCCAAAGCAAAACCCCCGCTGACAACTGATGACAAACCAAAACTATAAATAACACTGTGGCTCTGCTGTGTCTGCTTACTTACTTATCTCACCCCCCTTTTTTTTTGTATTCTTGTGGTCCCAGCCTCATGGCCATCAAACCCCATGCTCCTGACTCTTTAAAACAGCAAAAAAAAAAAACTGCTGCTCTGCTTCCAGAAATATTTGCTCACAGTCTACCCCAGCACAAATGACAGGAGATGCTATGTAACAACAATGCCCCTTTAATTAACATTTTTGGCTTCCGATGCCTCACTCCTGCAACTCATTCAAGCCAGGCCATACTTATGTTGTGACCTGAAGAGGCCTCAGGCCCAACTCATCACATCCCCTTTTTCAGTTATTAAACAATATTGGCCGCTCCAGTTCCCTGGAAAATGTACCCACCGTGCCAATGCTAAACTAAAACTATCAAACAAAACTGCATCCCCTGACTATTCCAGATTCTTACCCTAGTTGGCCTTTTTTTTTATCCAAGTGTTTACAGCCTCTTGTCCAATGAACCCCCCTTGACTCCATCTCTTTTAATATCAAAAAGAGCCACTCTACTTCCAGAAATCCTTCTCGCAGCTCGACCCATGGACAAACAACACCAGAAGCTATGAAATAAAGTGCGGGCCTCCTTGCCCATCATTGCTCATCTAGTTCACTGCACTTCTGTCTCCACATCATCCAGGCCTTCTGAACAGAAACATAGAAACATAGAAGTTGATGGCAGATAAGGATCACAAGGCCCATCCAGTCTGCCCATTTATTTTTCTACCTTATGAATGTGCCATAGGCCTTTGCTCTGTCAATGGCCTAGCTATTCATACTCATCTGTATTGCTCCCTTATGCCTATACCATGCCTGTTTGAAGCCCTGCACTGTATTTATATCCACCACTTCCTGAGGTAGGCCATTCCATGCATTCACCACCCTTTCTGTGAAAAAGAACTTTCTCACATTACCCCTTAATCGGCCTCTGTCTAATCTCATGCTGTGTCCTCTTGTTCTGCTATCTCCAACTTCTTTTTAAACAAAATATATTACCTTTTCTTTTTTTAAACTTAACTTAACAGTTCACCGCTTTCAAAGTTATCAATGTGTCCTGCATAGAAGTTATTGAATAACTACAAAGAACACCAATCTGATGTGCTGCTTACAGCAATGTAAGATTAAACTGTAAGTAGCAGTAAACAGAGGTTGAGACCCTCTGTGCAGCCCCTTACATAGTCCTTATTTGGGGTCCTCCCCTTTTCCTCTCAACCTGTTATTGCTTTACTCCTCCCATTGTAGTCCCACCCATCTTGTGATGTCATATCCTCCCTGTATTTTGAGCCCCACTCCCAGTCGGTCTACCATGCAAAGGCTACCTTCTCTTCCTTTCACCTGAAAACCTCCCTCCAATTCCCCCCCCTCGCCACTGCTCTCTTTCCACCTCTCCCCTGCCTCTTTACTTTTAACAATGAAACACAGAAACATGGAAACATAGAAAATGGGGGTGGGGGCACTGGGACAACTGTGTCCACCTTTTTAATAAGGCAAACCACATTGTTTTGAAGGTATGGAGAGAATCATGCACTCATATATGTATGAACCTCTCCCTATATGAAATCAGCAAATTGTCTGTAGTGCTGCTGTCAGTAATGCAGATTCTTTGGAAACAGAAGAGTCAAACAGTTTGATTGTTATGGTGCCATTCCACAGTGCATGGTTATTGTCCCTTTGTTGGTCTAAACTTGATCTTTGTTTTCTTTTAATTTTACTACTGTGTGCCTGCTTTATAATTTTAGATCAACATTATAGTCCGGCAAGCCTGATAATAAGCAATGTTATATATTTTACTTATTGCTACTGTATTACAACACTTTTTTGGACAGGAGGAGGTGAACAAAATCAAGATGTCAGTTTGAATTTACCTGCAGTAACTTTGGAAACAATGATATAATAAAAATCATGTTACTCTTAAAGTTGAAACTGTACTTGTTGTCATTATTGCTTTTTTTATTACATTCTCTGTTATAAAAGTAATTTTATATGATTTTGCCCTTCACATGTTCCATCTGGAGTGGCTGTTGTAATTTGCTATGTGGATCCCATATATTGATACTTTTTCTTAATGCAATTCAATACATAAATTGTAACAGTTCATGCTGAATGAGAAAAACTCAAGGATTACTTCGGACAGTGTTAATTTGCTATTTGTGAGCCACTGACTTGTGAAATACCATTGTGAATTGAAGGAGCAGAAATAATATTCAGAATAGTGTATTGATGATCTAGATGGCAATGTAAATAGGAAACAATTAATTGAAATTCTGTCCTTCTTATTAATGAAAAAATCCTTCATCTGATGATTATTTATTTTGGGGGGGGGGGCTGGCATGCAAGTTTAGAAATGTACTTATTGAATACCAATATTTTAGTAATACCATCTGTCTTCATGGCTTTTATTTTTAGTTATCAGTGCCAGCACAGAGAAATTATATAATCAAAGGTAGAATATGCTATTTCCTGTATTACATTGAACTGTGTTATGAATGTATGAACTGTAAATTAATGTATTAACCTATAGAAAGAGTTCTGCAGAACTGATCATTGTCAGTGATCTGTTCTGTGGAATTTCTTTCCAGAGGTTAATACATGAATCCAAAATTCACACATTCTTTAAACCAATCTAAGTCAGAATTTCTATGAAAGTTGTCAAACTGCTTTCTGAAATTTTGTAGAAGTGACATTCCAACTTTCACAGTAATTCTTCCAGCACAATTTCATTTTCATGCAGCACTAGTGAGGGGAATACTGCAGGAATGATATAAGGTAGTTCTTTACAGAAAGTGTGGTGAAGTGGAATGTATTGCCAAAAGAAGTTGACAGTGTGTAGTCCACTGCCAGTTTCAAACACAAGTGGGTTAGGCACAATTAAATGGTTCAACGAAGAGAAGGTTTAGGCAGTTGAGGGAAAATTATGATTTGATGAGTGAGGGGAGCATTGAGATACATTTAGAGCCATAATTCATAACTATCAGTAATATTGGCATATATGATTTTTAAGAAGTAAGGAAATGAATTGCAAAAAGCTATATTAGTGCATCTGTTGGTGTTAAATCTCAAAGCATAAAATGTAGGGAAAGAAACAGAGTTAAAAGTCCCTGGAACCTTGGCAAATCAGTGGTGTAGTTTTCCTCAGGGTTTCAAAAATTACGTGACACAGTTTGGGCTTTACCATACATAATATACTGGCACTGTCTTGTCAGACAAAGAAACATAGTAACACAGTAATGACTGCATAAATAGTGCCAGTATTAGGATAATGCACACACTAAGTAACATGATCATTCAAATAATGGAAAAACACCACACCCAATATTTGCCAAGGTTCCATGGACTTTTAATCCTAGTGCTTCATTTCCCTTCCTTTTATATTTTGTGCTTTTATCCTAACAGATGCACCCACATAGTTTTTTTTTTCTTTTGCAGTTTACATTATATGCATTCACTATGTAACAAAACTGTTACACAGTCCAGAGGCTAAATAAACAAATATAGTATTTCCATATGCAATTTAGTTACTATTTTTAGTTAACAAAAAAAAAAAAAACTTTGATGGATAGAATATGGAAGTCCATAATCTCTAGGGCTATCATCCAAATATACATATTACTATTATAAATTCTATTGATATCCTATTACTATCAATATAGGCAACTCTTCCCAGAAATGATCTGTTCAGGAACATTGCAGGAGCAGCCATAGAGTTCATATGTATCTGGTTACCAGACAGTAGTCATTCATGCTTTCAGTCCAATTGAGTTGACAAAATACGTGAAATAAGGGCAAACTTCCAAACGTACCCCAGACATACAGTAAATTTAACTCTGGAGAGTCACTGCTTCTAGGATGTTAGTGTAGTGGTTATGTATGTTTCATTACAGTAGCAATATGAAACTGCCCTGTGTACAGTTTTCTCTAACACATCTCAATTCCTTTGTTTGCAGTAGGTCTAAGTCTGACCTAGCTGGTATAATGAAACATACATAAACCACTGCATTAAAATTTAAAAAGCAAGCAAGTATCCATAGTATACTTTAGGTCAGAAATGTGTTTCTAGAGTTTTCTTTTATTTTGGAAGTGTTGTGATTTGTGAATTGACAGATGTAATAGGTGTTACCTGTTAACTACTTTTTTGCCATTTTTCTTATGTAGTATATTTCTTGTCTTTTTATAGTAACACTTAGCAGTGATCAACAAAATGTAACAGTTCCCTTTAAACAGTTTTCTATGCTAAATATGTTTAGATGATTTTACTTACCCTTTTATGACTATACCAATATATGAGTGGGGCAAGGAAGAGGATAGGACACTCCACACCATGGTTTTAACAATTGCTTGAAGGCATGGTGCATTGGGATGGGTTTCAGCCACATTGGGAACTGGAGGCCATCCTGAGAAGATATGGGCCTCTGTGGGAGACATGGCCAACATCATTTCAGTAGGAGGACCACAGTCCTTAGTGGGAGATTCAAATGTTACTTGGATCCTTTAAACTAACCATGGGGAGGCTGTAAAACCAAGGAAAGCAGCAACTGTCACCTCAAATAGTGAAGCAGCAGGGAGGGAGAGCACAAGGGGAGTATGCTCCCTGAGGGCACTGGTGCTACAAGACAGCAATGGGGACTGTGACTGGGTGACCCTGTCATTGGTGAGGTGCCCTGGTAGGGAGAGATGTGAGTCTTTCCTTACACCCCCATTAACCTACCTTATGCCTATGTTATATAAAGTACATGGAAGGAATAGCTGAAGGTGTTGGAGTGCTTTAAACACAATTAAAGATTAAAAGTGCTAGCTAATAAAGTGCAGGGATATGTTAAATGCTATGGTAAAAGTGCCAGAATAGTGCTTTCTGTACAAAGAAAGAAAGTAAGAAATAAAAAAAATGCATCTGTGCCTTTAATTGCAGTAATAAAAAAATATAGAAAGGGAACCACAGAATAAGGACCCATCTGTAGTGTCTGTTTTCTATGGTTGCAACCTCTATCTTCTTTTCTAGTGCAGCTATCCCTTTCTTTCTTGGTTGGAGGCAGACCACCTCTTAGCAGCACCCCCCCCCCCCCTTTTCATTGTCTAAACCCTCTTTCAAGTTCTTTTCCTTCTGGGTCCAGGTAAAAAGGTTCATGTAAGGGAACCTTGTAGTTATAAACTAAAACACAAGTGGCAATATGTGTTTTACTTAGTGGCTAGTTAAATGAGCCCAGGATTAAATAAACCAGTAAGCAGCATTCCCTTTCCCTTTGCTTTATTATGCATCCTGTGCTGCCTTGCTAGAAATACAAAGATAACATAAGTGGGATATTACTAAGATACAGAAATATTAGATGCTCTGTTAGCAAGTAGCAGTATTGTTGGGGTTATAGGAAGAGTTACTCCCTTTTGTGGCTGGTAATGTCCCCTGAAAGAATAGTAACAAAAGGAAGGCCCTTGGGTCTTACAATGAGGCACAAACCATTTTTTGCTGAAGTAAGAGTATCAGTGTCTAGAGATGCTGTCTGTATAGTTCTGCTGTTGTGCCTGCATGAATTGTTACACATAGCACACTACGCAGCAACCTAAAAATAAATGAGTACAGTAAATAAGTTACATTAAGCCCTAGTATGCATTGTAGCTATGGATAGAAATTGAGGATTTCTGTTAAAAGTCCTGTCACCTTCAAGTCTGTGTGAGTAGGGTCAGTAATGCCCGATATGGATACAAAACTAAAGTAATTCCATTTAAACAAAATTAAAATAAAGAACTGACAGTCCCCCCTCCATCATAGCAAAATGCTGGGTCAATAGCTTACATCAAGTTAATTTGCTGGTGTGTAAACAGTCCTGCAGAGGTTAAAAAAAAAGAGAGAAAACATACTGTTTGGTGGCCTGATAAGCTGCAGCCTTCTCTGAAGCATGGCAGGGTGTTGGCTGCACAAGTTCTTCTTCTGACCCAATCTGTTGCTATAGGGAAGCAGCGGCCCCTAGAGGCCTATATTTATACAGATTCTAGCTGCTTTAATTATTGATTGAAGGAGGAGCTTACAGTAATTAAAAAGATAATCAAGCATTTAGAGTCACTTTCTAACCAGGATTATGATATGTAATAAAGATGTTGGAAAGAAATAGTTATTAAAGTAATGAGGCTTAAAAGCAACCTTTGTGTACTATGTATAGGAGCAAGTTGTGAGCCTAGACACTCAAAAATGTACTTAACTGGAAATGAATTGATGTCACATGACAGTGATGTCATTGATAAAAACATATAAAGCCTACCACTAGGGTGGATTTATTAGATAAGGCATCAGTCTAGAACTGACTGTGAGAGGTGTAAGACCTTAAGTTTAGAAGGCTTGTGTCTACACTCTAGAGATAATTGATATTATGGACTTGATGACAATTTTCTTATTTTCTGTTCTGAATAATTATCATTTTATACTACAAATAATAAAATGATAAATGCCTGCCTGGCATTTTTATGCACTAAATCTGGATGTCTGCCTGCTAATTGTCTCCTGGACAATAACCCCGCTACAGGGACCAGACAGAGAACAAGTTGGTATAAATCAGAAAGGCAAGAAGAAAGGAGTAATGGTAATGGATAACAGAAGAGGTAACAAAGGGATAGGGATCAGAGGGAGCTTCAGGGAACAGCACAGGTGGGTGGAAGCAGGGAGTGAGTATGGTATGGAGAGCCATGTACCATAATGCAAGGAGCTGGGAAATAAAATTCTTGATGAGGAGGCCATCATAGTGGAGGCAAGCCTGGATTTGGTGGACATAATGGACTCATGGTGCACTGAAAGCCACAACTTGGATATGATCACAGTGGGCTTCTCTGTTTCCAGGAGAGACAGAAAGACAGAGGGGAATGAGGGGCTGTACTATATTTGAGGAAGGGAATCAAGGCCATAGATGTTGCAGAGTGCAAGGACAATAAAAATTGCCACAAAGTTTTACTGTCAGGAAATTGTATTTCCAGGAATAAGATTTTATTGCCAGCAAATCTTCCTGTCAGGAACAAAAATTGTCTTGTCATAAAATTGTCTTGTAAGGACCCACCGGGCATGGCATAGCTGAACTATAGCCGAAGAGCTGAGGTTCATTGCTATGCCATCTTCATGGTGTAGTGGAAAGGTCTACAGCCTCTTAAGCAAAAGGTTGAGGGTCTGCATCTACCCAATGTCCCCTTACTTTTCTTTTCTCAGAATTTCACTTGAGTGGTGATCCATGGCGGCATGGAATCAGTATTAGTAAATCTGTATGGGAAAAGGGACTTAGATGGCACAAACATGAAGTCCTCACAGCTGTCCTTAGAGGACAAATACCTGACAGGAAGAATTTGTAGTACCTTTACTAAGCTTGCTACAGGAGCACCTGGAGGAGAACAAAGGGTTGGAGGTGCTGTTGGTCAACATTGAGACAGGTACAAGGAGCTGCCATACATACAAGGGTGCTATAGAGACCTGCAGCACAGGAAGATGAGTTGGATAAGGCACTTGGGGAAGCCATCATCTGGATGGCAAATAAGGGGGAGGTTCTGCAAGTTGGGGACTTCAATCTGCAAGATGGGGATTGGAGCTTTCCTACTGCAGCTTTGGAAAGGAGTAGGGCCTTCCTTGACTCTCTACAAGGGTCTTTTCTCAGGCAACTAATTAAGGAACACACTAGGGATGTGGCGGTGCTGGACCTCTTGCTTACAAACAAGGATGGCATTGCAGATGTCAGAGTAGACAGTCCCCTAAGTACCAGGGATAATCGTACAGTGTGGTTTAACATTAACATAGAATCTGTCAGCAGGAAACTACAGACCTGTTAGTTTAACCTCAGTGATAGGGAAAATGATGGAATCACTTCTGAAGGAAAGAATTGTCGAGTACCTAGAGGCCAGAGGGGTACAGGACCCAAGACAACATGGATTCACAGCAGGAAGGTCATGCCAGACGAATCTAATAGATTTATTTGACTGGGTGACCAAAGTAGTAGATCAGGGAGGGGCTGTGGACATGGTCTACCTAGACTTTAGCAAGGCATTTGACTCAGCCCCACACAAAAGATTAATATACAAGTTAGCCAGCCTGTGAGTGGGTCCCAAGATGATAGCCTGGGTAAAGAATTGGCTGGAGAATAGGACACAGAGGTAATAGTAAATGGAGTCCACTCTGAAGAAAGGTGGGTTACTAGTAGGGATTTTCTGAGGGTTCAGTATTAGGGACGGTCCTCTTCAATGTCTTTATGAGCAACATTGCAGAGGGACTGGAAGGAAAAGTATGTCTCTTTGCAGATGACACAAACATCTGCATCAGAGTTGATGCACAAGGTGGGGTGGAAAGGATGAGAAGGGACTTGGCAAGGTTAGAGGAATGGTCAAATGTATGACAGCTTAGATTCAATGCTAACAAGTGCAAGCTAATGCACCTGGGAAACCAAAACCCAGGGGACGACTACACAATGGGGAGTGAGATACTAACAACAACAAAAATGGAAAGGGACCTGGGGGTAGTCATATCAGATGACTTAAAGGTGGGCAAGCAATGTGAGATGGCAGTAAGGAGGGCTGGGGGGATACTGGGATGCATAGGGAGAGGCATCACCAGTAGAAAACAGAAAGTTGTTATCCCTCTGTACAGACAGCTGGTGAGACCCCATCTGGAGTACTGTGTGCAGTTCTGGAGACCCAGTCTCTGCAAGGACATAGACAAGATGGAAGCTGTCCAGAGGAGGGCAACTAATATGGTGCAGGGTCTGCACCGGAAGACATATGAAGAGAGACTAAAGGAGCTTAATATGTATAGCCTCGAGGAAAGGAGAGAGAGGGGGGACATGATAGAAACTTTCAAGTACCTCAAGAGAATCAACAAAGTCCAAGAGGGTAGCATCTTTCAAAAAAAGAGCTGTGCAAGAATAAGGGGACACAATTTGAAGATGGGAGGTGGCTCAAAAGTAATGTAAGGAAGTATTTTTTCACAGAGAGGGTTGTGGATGCATGGAACGGCCTTCCAGAGGAAGTTGTGGAGTCAAAAACAGTGGTTGAATTCAAGCATGCATGGGACAGTCATAAGGCAATTCTAGGGGGTGTTGGTAGAAAGATGTAGGCTGCTGGTTAACTAGGATCTGCAGCTTATCCATTAGGTAGGAAATTGGCAGACTGGGTGGGCCAAGCGATCCTTATCTGCCATCAAATTCTATGTTTCTATGTTTCTATGTCACTGCTGCAGCCCCAGATCCTATTTGATCTGTGGCTCTCCTGCTCTGTACATCTGAAGGGTACCCTTATGTCAATTCCATGCACTCTTGAACCCCTGTATTGTTTTCACCCCCACCACTTCTGCTGGAAGACTGTTCCATGGATCCACCACCCTTTCAGTGAAAAAGTACTTCCTAACATTAACCCCCACAACTTCTGCTGGAAGACTGTTCCATGGATCCACCACCTTTCAGTGAAAAAGTACTTCCTAACATTACCCCTGAGCATTCCACCCTTCAGCCTTATATCATGCCCCCTTGTTCTTGTGCAGAGTTGTCTCTGAAATATGCTTTCCACCTGTACCCTATTTATTCCCCTAAGATACTTGAAAGTCTCTATTATATCTCCCCTCCAATCTTTCCTCCAGCGAAGAGATGTTAAGGTCTTTAATTCTTTCTTCATAGGGCTTCTGATGCAGTCCATATATCATCTTCATTGCCATTCTCTGGACTGCCTCTATTTTGCAAGTGTCCTTGCAGAGATGTTGTCTCCAAAACTGGACACAGTATTCCTGCTGAGGCCTCACCAGTGATCTGTTGAGTGGCGTCACCACTTATTTCCTCCTGCTTGTTATTTTCCTCCATGTGCACCCCAACATTCTGTTTGCTTTCCCCACCACCTTTTCACACCTGTTGGTTACATTCAGGTCATCAGATAAGATAACCCCTAGGTCTCTCTCCTGACTTGTGGAGGCCAGAATTTCCCCACCCATCATGCACTCCTCCCTTGGAGTCAGGTGACCCAGGTGCATGATCCTGCACTTTTTAGCAGTGAAAGATGGGAAGAGAGGCAAACTACATGAGAACAAGGGTCCTAGACTTTAAGAGTGTGAAATTTAAAGAAATGGGAGACTGCATCAGAAACTGCATCATGGGGGGGGGGTTACAAGAGAAAGGTACAAGAACAATGGGACAAATAAGAGAGGGCATAATTAAGGTAACCAACCTCTACATGAAGGAAGTGAATAAAAGTGGAAGAAAACAAAAATGTTATAGTTCTCTAAGGAACTGGCCGAAGTGCTGAGGGAAAAGGGTGGTATTCAGGAGGTATAAGGTAATGCAGAGGGAGGAAGACAGGGTAGCATATAAAGTAAAACAGAGGTAAGAAGGAAAGGCAGTGAAGGAAGCAAAGGTACATATATAGGAAAGGATAGCCAATGGGGCAAGACTTTCTTCAGGTATGTAAGTGAGAAGAGGAAAGCAAAGGCAGGGATAATGAGGACTAGAGGGCAGCAGGGGAGACTGCACAGAAGTGGATCAAGAAAAAGCAGACATCCTGAACAGGTACTTCTGTTCAGTGCTCATTAGAGGTGGGTGCAAGTTGTGACTTCCACCTTAGTGGAACTTCTGCAGAATTTCACAACTTTCACAGAAGTTCCTGAACTTCCGCCTGTGGTGGATCAAAATCTTCTGAACATGTTGAGTGAATTTTCACCCTGTTCTGTTCACATACTGTACAGTAAAAATCAAAAAGCACACCTTCCCTGGTTTCCAGTGACCCCCCCCACACCCGAAACCCTGCCCGAAAGCGCAATAAAATTCCATGTTGGCTAGTGGTCCCTCCCCCCCAGTCATCCACCCCATATATAACAAATAATTCCCTGGTGGCTAGCGGTTGCTCCCCCACTCAATCACTCACCCCACATAACAAATAATTCCCTAGTGGCTAGCAGTCACTCCTCCCACCTGATCACCCACCACATATATAAAAAACAATTCTCTGGTGGCTAACAGTCCCTCCAGCACCCAGTCACTGGCCTGACATGGACATTATATCCTGGTGTCCAGTGTAACTCCCCATCCCAATTCCCTCTATAGTCAAAATAAACATTCTCTCTGGTGGTCTACCCCTCACCCTATCTCTGGTCCCCAGTCTGTGAAGTGAATTCAGATATTCCCTGGTGGTCTAGTGTAACCCCCCATCCCCTCCACCCAGGCAGGTAGTGTCCTACCATCCCACTGCACCCTGGTGGGGGTGGAACCACTAGTGCAGAGGAAAAAAACCCTTATGAGAAGGAGATCTCTGGTGATCCAAGGCTTTGGTCACCTTCCCTCAAGGCGAGGGATAAAATTATTGATGACTCAGCTACTGGAATGTAGAGATCCAATTCAAGGAGATTTTTTTTCTATTTTGAGGAAGGGATCTCACTCTATCCCACTAATGGGAACACTGTGGGTGCACTCCAAGACCATCTCTGTGGCTACAGGAGGTTCCCCACAAAGGACACCAACCCCCAAGGTGGAAGGAAGAGAGCAATGATAGCTGAAAGGAACTCATCTGGTTTCCACGGAGGCGTAAGGCATAGAAGCTAGGTTCTTGAAGGGCCAGGGTTTGTATAATTCTGTGCTCTTCACTCTTGAGGGGGAGCTGAATGGAAAAAGGTGGAGAGCAGGTAAACCTCAGATGGCCACATGGGAGACTAGCTTTTGAAGATGCTGCCGACATGCTCTGCACAGCTAATGGAGCCTCCGTGGACTTAGAGTCCCCACCCTCTGGCAGCTGAAGTCTAAAATGTTATATCAAAAGGTGCCGCTATTCTGCATGGTCAAAGCTTTCCATGGAGCAGAGGACTTTCTTACCCAAAGGCAGAAAAAGTCTGACCCTGCCCGAGTCAAGGGACCCATCGTCAAGTTGCAAACTTCAAGGGGGCAGAGACACCATTGCCATAGCAGGCAGGAAGCTCTGGAAGTCTTGCTATTGTCATGGATGGCTTGGGTCTGAGTGAAGGTGAACTAGGAGTCTCAATGGCAAAACCTGACGGCCATGAGCACAAGGTAGCAACAAAACTTAGGCAAGACTGAATGACTGATTGAGACATCAGATGACAACTAGGACATGTATGGGACTGAATGATATGTGCCTGACCTGAATGAAGGATTCATACAAACCAATTCCATATGGGTGGTCAGTGTTAGTTGCTGAAGCACTGCAGGCCAGGTAGGTTGAGGCAATAAAGAACAATAAATGAAACTGGTAGTGGAAAACTGAAGCATATGAGAAATGAAAACAAGGAAGCTGCATCCTTCTGGTCTGAGCAAATTAATGAAACCACCAGAATACAAATGACAGTGATTGCCTTGCTAGGAGCCAGGTGAAAACATTTAAGGATTGTTCCTGAACTGGGACATTGCAAATAGTATGGAAAAAAACAGAAAAGTGGGAGCCTGAAATAGCACAAATCAAAACAACAATGACAAAGGCGGGGCAGTGTAAAAACTAGAAGCACAAAAGAACAAACCAGAAAGAATCACAAGAGATACATATCAACAGCACAGTACTGACCTAGAAGATAGTGGAAGCACAAACCTTACAGAAAGCCTAAAAACTCAAAGGGAAAGTGGGAGATAAACATGGAATGGGGGGGGGGGCAGACCCTCCAGATGCAGCACAGAAATAATGCTTCCGAGTGAGGATGCAGGAAGCTGGCTTAAACAGTTCAGGAAGAGGGTATGGTTGGTTTCTCTTACCACTGAACTGCAAGTATTGCCTTTGAACTGTAATCTTTGTTACAAAAATAGCTTACCCAGAATCAGCTCTTGAATATTTCCTGATGATTCAACAGAAATAACAAAAAAAAAATATGTTTTTATCTGCTTTCTAGATCCATTATTATTGGATTTTTTTATGAAAACAGGCTTAATTACAATGTCCAGTAATTGCTTTCCAGTGGCCTACATGAAATGAAATGCTGTGGCTCAGTTTATTTCTTGGATGAAGTGCCAGTATCATAAATAATACCATAATGACAAGTTGCTGCATGCAATGTTGTTTGCAGTCTCTATGAGGGGGTCAAAATTTGCACAGAAATAGAGTCCAAACTACTCTCTCATTCACATTCACAGATGATTCACCCCCAGGCATGGTACAAGCTTATGTATGGGGTAGTATGGTGTTAGCCATTACTGTGCCTGTTAGTACTGTTCTTGGATGTGGATAAATACAGTGCAGGACTGTAGTCTCTAGAGCTATCATTCTGGTGCCTTTTATCAAACTGTCAAAAATGCATCAGTGAAGGCTTTATAAAGTTATGAGGCAGTGCTTAATATTTCAAATAGATGTACAGTATTATGTGAATTTCCTTACTTCACACTGAGACAGCTCAAAATAATGAAGAATAAATACAAGCTGGATGGGCTACATTCTGTATTTATGTATTCAACCTGGACTTTTCAAGGTGTAATGTGTTACTCTGTGCAAAAATTGGAATCCTTGCGAAGAATTTACTACCCTTATAAGGGAACCACTGGAACAGTATCCCAGTTCATCTCTGCAAACTTTGGACTGCCCCTTCTCCAGCAATTGATGTCCACCATAATTTTGTTTCAGTGTTACAACATGCCCAGTTACTTATCAAGTATGTGCTGTTTCACCCCTGTACAATTCACAAACATCTCTTTGGATATGCCTGATCAGTATGTTCATTGCTTTATAAGTATTTATTGTCTAATATACAGCTTTCAAACCCATCTGTGTGTTTTATGTTAAATAAAAGGCAGCATTGTTTCAATTTAAGCCATATTCAGAGCTTCCTAAATACATACCTACCTTTTCAGAAACCATCAAAACCCAACCAAATAATGAATTTTAGTTATTAGATTTTTTAAAACAGAGTTTTGCTCAGGTCTAATTTAAGCGGAAAAATCAGGCTTCAAGTTATAACTTTACAGTCATGGAAGAATAGATGAGTAGATGAGCAATAGCTGTCATGCTTCAGCAAGGGAACTGTCACTGATGGCTTATTTTCAGGATGTAACTAGGTGATTTGTTACAAGCTGAGAATTCTAAAAATAAAGAGTTATGAGTCAATAAAAACTATGGTAAGTGCACAGCAACAAGAATAAGTAGGAGGGCAACAGAAAAAATAACTGTCTGGCTGCTGAGGTCATTGACATTACTTATCATGTTAGGCCTGAATGCCAAAAAAGTGCAAAGCATTTCCTAACCAGTACTGAAAATGCAGTGTGGCCTATAAGTTAGATTAGTGAACTATGAAAGACGATATCACAAGCTGAAATTTTACTCCAGTTCAGATTCATTGTGTACCCTTAAGAGACTCATTGGCTTCCAAGCAATACATTCAAAATCATGATTGTTATTAGCAAAACTCAATTATGCAAAATTTTCCAAACATTTGAATTCCAAGATTGAAAACTGGTTTTCAAAACATAAACTGGTCCTAAATTATAAGAAAACCAAGTCTATGCTGTTCAGCAGCTCTCATAACAAGCATAAGCTGCACCCCCATCCATCATAACCAGCCACGGAGTTGCCCTGGAACAGATGCAATCCTTTAAATACCTTGGGATCACTCTTGACCCTCATCTACACTATGGTTCCTGCATTGACTGTGTAGCCAAAGCTGCTAATACTCATCTGGGCCTACTTTTCCGGCACAGGCAACATCTTACCCCAGAAGCCTTGACAGTCACGGTACAAAGCTCTGTCATTTCTGTCATTGTCTATGGGCTCATCATCTATGGATCTGTCACTGCTACTGCTTTCAGATGAATATCTACCACCCTCAACAAGGCCTGTCGACTCCTCACTGGATCACATCATCTCACACATATGTGTAACCACTATGCACAAACAGGATGGCTGCAACTCACCAATCGGATAAAGTATATAACCTGCACTATGGCAAAAAAAATAACAAAGGGCCTTGCACCACCTGGAGTCCGAGCTCTCGTGCACCCAAGAAACAACCACCGCTCAACCAGTGGATATGAATCCCAGCTCCTGCAAGTTCCCTGTTGTTGAACCTCACAAGGACAATGATCTTTTGATTACAGAGCACCAAGCTGGCTAAATGGTCTCTGCAGTGACATCTCCTCCACTCCCTTACTTGGCACATTTAAATCCAGGCTCCACCTCTCCCTGACAGGCACCTGTGACTACCTCATCTAACTGACCCTCCTGAACACTACCCAAGCCTATCTCTTTCACCCTCCAATTAGCACTTTGCCACCATCTATTAACCCCCAGGAAGCACTTCTCCATGTTATGTCCTTGACAATGCCACAGGCTGCTCTGACTCCTCTGTGCGCCCCCCTCCCACTCTCTCTCTCTTTTTTCTTTCCCCTTACCTCTCTTCTCCTCTTTCCCTTTCCCTGTGACCTACTCTTCTAAACTGTTTGTTTAATAGTCTTTGAAACTACATGCATTCTGCTTACTGTTCTGGCTTTAGCTTATACTGTTGTCATTTTGTCTTCCTATATTGAATTGTAACTGACTTGCAGTCAACTTCTATGTTTCTATGATAAAATGCTTATTTTTATACAGATACAAAACATTAGAGATCAAAGTCTCTATTTTAAAATTAAGATTTGTACAAAATAATAACAAATATACATGACATTTCACTTCATATATAAAACACTAAAATACATATTGTCAACTAGGACACATACATAGAGTATTACAATTAATTTGTTCACGGAGAATCAAACAGACAGTCCATGTTCACAAATAGAAATGCATCAATCTAACTCCTCTTAAGCATTTACATTGATCCTGTAAAGATTTCCTTAGCACCGTCTGGAATACAGTAATCTCATTGCTTGACCATATTTCCAAAGATACCCTGTTCCATGTTTTAGCTATGCTAGCCTGTAATCTTGCTTCACCAATCCTATTATACACTCTTGGGTAAATCAAATCTAACTAATTAACTCTTAAATCAACTTTTTGTTCCTGAGTGATAAAAATTTTATTACTCTTCATAGTAGATGGATAGCTTTTACTTTTAATAAACAAAAAAAGCTCCATGACAGCCACTTGTAGAGTCTTTTTTTCATCTGGACCAAGCCATCCCAATCCGTGATACATTTTGCAATGATACAGTATGTGCCTACTTTATTACCATTTGCAAATCTGGCTAGTCTGTAGTAGGCATGATTTAATGACTGTAATGATGTTTTATTGGCATTTCTATATACTAAACTCCCATATTCTAATACTGGTATGAATAAATATAATATCAATTTCTTTTTAGTGGGTTTTGTAAGACAGGCAGAAATACATCTCAGGGTCTCCAACCTCTGATTTAACTTTTTAATCAATGTCTCAAAATTTTGCTTAAAAGTCAACTTAATATCCACCAAGACTCCAAGATACTTATAACATGATGTATTCATCACCGATTGTTTATTATTAAATCTAATACTCAGAAAATATTTCTCATTTTCCTTTTTACCCAAAGAAAAAGGACATTTTTGTTGTTATTTAATACTAATTCCCATTCTTCTATCCACGTTTCCATTTTATGTAGATCTATTTGCAATTTGATTTCTAAGGAGGCACGGCTGCTCACGGATACCACAACGACAATGTCGTCCACATACAGATGCCCCCCACTGCTGTTCATTATATTGGGAAGTTTATTTACATAAATATTAAAAAGCTAGGGGCCCAAAATAAAGCCTTGTGGGGCCCCTCATTTGACTATTCTTGGAGTTGATATAAAGGTACCCTGTGACACACACTGCCTTCTTTTAACTCAGTGTGCCTTTCCAAGTCACCATTTTTCTAATTAAAAAGTAACTGAGCTTGTATTTCACAAGCTTACCTGTCCAGTGCCTCACTTTAGTGAACAAATTTATTTGAAAAGAAAATATCCAAGGCTTTATAAACCTAGTTTTGTATTTGAAGCTGCATTTGCCTCAGTGTGGATTTTCATTTTCAGTTAAGAGTACTATCCTAACCATTACGAGTTTATGTATATTAAACAACAGATAACTGAAATACATAATAGAAGCTGCCTGCAAAATAAGTCAAAGGACCTAAGATACTGAAAGGCTCCAAACCTTCAGTGTGAAAACTGCAGAGTGAAAATAAATGCCAAGTAGTCATAACATTTGTTGTTTATGGACTGTTTTAGAAACTGGAAACTTCATAAATTGGTACAGATATGAAGAACACTGCCCGTCCCACACCAACATTCAACTCACAGAAACAAATTACAGTATAGCATGGGTGAAAGAGACAATAACGAATATCATGGAAAAATTTACGTACAGTATTACCAACAGTCACAGCACTGAGCACCCACACCCGAGAGTCACAGCACTGCCTGCCACTTCTATCACAGCATTGCCTCCATGACAGCACTGTCCCACCCCATTACAGCACTGTCCCCAACCCCTGACAGTCACAGCACTGAGACCTCATCCCCAACAGTCACAGCACTGAAATCCCATCTCTAAAAGGCACAGTACTCTCACAGCTCCATCCCCAAAAGTAACAGCACTGCACCACACATGCAGATACAGCACTGACCATCCACCCCCAGTATTCATGGCACTGACCCTCTAGCTCACAGCACCTCCTGCCAATCATGGATCTTCCATTAAACAACTAGACTGCCTGGACTTCCATGCCTATAGGTTTAGATGTTTTTAACTCTTTAGAACTCAGATCTCAAACAAGAGTCTAGTAGAAACCTGCTAGCAAGTATAACAGTCTGCTAGTTACATTGCAGTTACTGAGTAACACAGCATGTTGCCTCATTTGTACTGTGTCGAGTGACCCACTTCACTGGCTGCCCTAGTCAATGAACTGCTGCTTCCCCTGCTGCTACTAATACCCAAGCTTGATGGGTCTCTGCTGGAACTCAGGTTCATGGACCACAATGGGGTACATCAGAGGAAACTCAGAGCTGGGGTGCATGGAAAGGCTGGTGGCTGGGCAGCAAGCCAGTGCTGCTCACCCACAGGATGATGCTAGTGGATGAGGTCAGGGCTGACCAGAAAGACATGTTCCAAGGTGAGGGGTAGTAAGCTCGAGGCATCAGAGCAGTTGGCAGGGTGTAACTGCCTTAGGAAGAATAGTCTTGGCTCTTCTTTTGCTGATCACTAGCTTGGCCAGGTCTCACTCGTCACCCTGCAAAAAGCAAGAATTTAGCTGCCCCCATCACATCATGCAACCTCCATCCCATCATCCAGTTCCCAGAGTATTGTGCAGTCTCCTCCCTGCACATTGTGCAAGCCACTAGCACATTAGGCAGCCACCAACATTGCATTATGTAGCCCCTCACGGCTGGGCAAGGACAGACTTCATGGCTGGGAAAAATTGCTTTCCACCCTTCAGTGGGTTTGGGCAGCTCTAGCTCTTGGGACTTATTGAATAATAAGACATGAGGTATCATCCCTTAAGTTCTGCTGTGTGAATGAGGTTCAGGCTTTTCCTGTCAAGATACATAACATCCATCTATTCCTTCAATCCCATCTCAGCAAAGTAAGGCAAAAATAGCCCATTGCTGACTCAGTGTCCTCAGCCCTTAAAGAAGCCACCCAGATTCTCTGATGACCAGCCCTACATGCAGCCAGGGCAGGTGGGTGGTCAGCAACGGAGCTCTAATATGAAGGCAAATAACCCAAAGGTCCAGTCATGACTCCCCCCCCCCCACCTTTTCTAAATGCATGTGTGAAGTTGGCAAAAGCATCTCTGACAGGTAGGGTTTTGGGGGGATTTCTAATCAAGCACCACAGATAATAGTGTCATTTTACTGTGTCCCATATAAGCAACACATTTACACCCATTATTAGGATTTAAGCATTTCAGTTCATGAGGAAACATTAATCAGGTCAGTGTCAACCAAGCATTAAAACTGGTAATGCAAAGGCAAACTCATTAATCCAGAGTACAAATTACTGTGGCCATTGGGTGGTAGAGCTGGGGGTGGTGTGCTAATGAAGAGCAATTAGTGAGGGCTCCTATGATGACAATAACATTGCACAATTTACTTCCTCCTCTTGCAGTTCTCAGTTTGTGTTACTAACACTTCAAATTCACCGCTACCTGACAGGATCTACTAATCTCTACTGCTGGCAGAGCAGGCACTGAAAAAAATAAAACCAGTCAAGAACAGTCATATCCATAAGCTGATACAGCTCCATGTAAAGTCAATGAAGTAAACCTGGCTAAAACATATAATTGATTTTCTGCTGGGGTGTCAATGGGGAATAGTTCCTTACACACCCCACTGCAGAAAATCTGAGATACAAAATAGTTACACTGGCAACAATAAGCTCCAGACTTTGTTTGATACCAAAAAAGAGCAATGTAACAAATCCATTAGCAAGTCTATAAATTTAATGTGATGTCTGTCAAAGGCATATGGCAAGCCATTTGGGACTTAATTCAGACTCTCTGTCTATACAGTAAAACACATAGGGCCGGATTTTCAAAGGCCTTGGACTGAAGCAAGGTGCTTGTGTCGAACAGATCTGATGCAAGGGCACTGTGAACCAAGTGCTGCCTGCATCACCCAGCAGGCTGCCTGCACCAAAGTGTGCTAACACCTGCCTTGCTCCACAAAAGTGGTTGTGGCATGGTGCTAGGGGGCTTGTGGCATACCCAGACTGCCGGAGCCCTCAGATCTGGATTTTCAAAGACCCTCCCAGGAACGAAGTGCCAAGTACCCTTAGACCAGCGAGAGGCTGGTCTAGTGGTACATAGACAGCTCCTGGGGGGGCTTGTCTAGTATGTGCCACTGAGTGGCCCACCCCGATCCATCCCTGATGGGCGATCCATGGTGGTCCAGTGGTCCCTTCCCTCAACCCCGTCACGATCCCCGACATCCACTACTGTGCATATTGCCATCCCCTCCCCACAGGTAGTGCACATCTCAGCACTCCCACCCCCTTCCCATACCCTGATCTGGTGACCAGCACAGCCCTCCACACAACACCACAGCTGGCCACTGAATGAGCTGTCATTGCATGTACTGTATAGAGTATACAGTGAGTGCACTGACAGCTCATTCGGCAGTCATCTGTGTTGGTGTGTGGAGGGCTGTACCAGTCACTGGGTTGGGGTACGGGAGGAGAGTGGGAGGGCAGTGATGGGCACTACCTTCGGGGGGGCACTAGACCCCCAGGGTACTGGTGTGTGTTGAGGCACAAGTGCCAGTGGTGCGGTGGTGTTGGGGGGGTCTGTGCCCAGTTGCAAGCCCCTATCTGTGGGTGTTGCAGACTCCCTGCTGCTGTTGCGGCATTCCGGATGGGGGCACCACATGTTTGGTGCAGCGCCACCTTTGCCACAAGCCACTGGACTTTGGCACCAGGACCCTGTAGATTTCAAATTTGGGTGCAGGATCCCGGGCACACTGTACTCGGCACAAGCTGCTATTGTTGCAGCTTGCATCAGGGCTTTGAAACTCTGGCCCATACACTATATAGTAAAAGGCATACATCATATAGTGAAATATTTACATTTATAGTGAAATGAATATACAGTGTAGTGAACCACATACACTATCTACTGAAATATAAACATCATATAGTGAAATGCATATACTGTATACCGAAATGCATATGTTATATACCCTTACAGAAATATAAGTGTGCTGTGTACATGCAGAATACATGCTACATGTTGAATTGTGCAATGTTTGCATGCAGTTTGCATACACAAAGTGAACCAGGTCTGAAAAGCAAATCTGGTTTGTGTGCTGCAAGCTTGACATGTGTGCAGCAGGTAAGCTGGAGTGAACATCTTCTAAAAATCACATTAGGTTCATGTGTTGCATGCTTGATATGAGTGCAGCAGTTAAGCTGGTGTGAACATCATTTGAAAAATCACATCAGCTTCACATGTTGCAAACTTTCCATGTGTGCAGCAACTAAGCTGGTGCAAATCCCATCTAAAAAAACAGAACATCAGTTTCTATTTCTCATACTACTGCTAGCAATTAATGTCATTAAAATAGATTCTTCATTAATTTCCCATTAAAATGAAATAAACTCATTAATTCTGATCCTTTTGCAAGTTGTTTAATTGCTTTTGATTTTTTACATAAAATTACCATTAATTTGTAAAGTATTATTTGATTAATGCGTTCAGTGCTTAGGTTATAGTCGGCCAACATCTCGCATTCCAGATGTGTGAAGAGAGGCTTCTGTTTTGTGAAGCCTGATCTTTTTGTTTTGGGCCATGCAAATCCACTTATGCATATTTAGTGCTGCAAATGTGTTTCTCCATGACTGTTTCGGCTTGCTTACTTCCCCTTTCTTTTGTAACATTTATGTTAGTCTAATAAAAGGTATCAAATCATCTTTTTGGTTGATCTTTTGTCACAAGGACGAATACAGTAACAAAAATATGTCTTTGTTACTTTCCCTTTCCATTCTGTATGGGCACAGGGTCATAATGTCGCAAGACATTATGCCACATGGCAAAATAGCGCTGCCAATACAGCATGATTTCTGCCATGAGGCATAAGTCTTTTTTATGTTGGGGGCTTTGACCCCCACACCCTCCATTATGGGGGGCTGTGCCCCCTGAACTCCCCCCACTAAAGATTCTCAACTCTGGGGTGGGTTTACCTCGGGGAGCACACAAAGTGAAATAAAAATAAAAGTTTTTGGGACCGGGAATCAAACCTGGTTCCAGATGCAGCACCTGGGTTCCTGCTGCTGTGGCTCAGTCCAGTGAGCCTCGGCAGCTGCTCAGCGGAACCCACTCCCAGCAGAGGTCTTATCCTCTGCTTGGGAAAGAGTGAATGGTGCAATACCATGTACAGCAGTATACAGAGTATTGCGACATTCGCTCTTGCTTAAAGTGCTATCCCGGGTTAGCCATAATGTCGTACACTATTAAGCATGCAACATTATGACCCAGTAGGTTCTGTATGGAGCATATACACTATGGCCATGCTCAGCATTCTTTCCGCTAACTAGGGTCCTGGAAGCATACTCCATACCTCACATTTTGTCACTGAAATGAGGGACATGGACACTTAAAATGAGGGACAATGAGGGACACCAACCCTCATGATGATCAGGACACATCCTGAACATGGAGACGCAGTACCTCAGAACACAGTGGCAGCTATTGTATTTACTTGTATTGATGTTAGCACCAGAGAATACATTTGTACCATAAGGCAGGGATGCCATTTAGGTAAGGCAGAGGGGGCAGTTGCCTTCCTCCCTACATTTGTGCCTAGGCTATTGTTATCGTTTGGCAATAATGGTGTTACATTTGGATTTAATCTTTTGCTCAATAAGTACCCCCCCCCCGGCCTGTGTGCACTCATGCTGCAGGTACACTCCTGAATCAAATGCCTATATTGTGTTGTCCACTCTCTCCACCTATCAGTGGCAACACCATCACATGTGACGTGGAGGCACTCCAGCCAAGTAAGAGCACATGAGTCATACGAGTGCAACACTGTCTTTCCTGCCACAGAGTAGACAGGCTGCACACTACAGTTTGGAGGAGTCAGTGAGCACTGAACTCTCAACAGCAGTGCTGTGGCAGCATATTTTTGTTGGTCTAATCTTTGTGAGTCTCTGTCTGCCCTGGTGACTGAAAAGACAGATGGTGAGCTAGAAGCTAACCCTATACTAGGCTACCTACTTACTCTACTAGGCTTGCCTCACAAAAAAAACAGCACAGGCCCCCTGTGGCAGCAACTTAGGCCTAGCAGCAGCAGCAGTGATAGCAGTATGGGCAGCCTTCATAGGCCTTGCTCAGTGCAGTGCGGCAGTAGCCAAGCAAAACAGGTTTGTTGGGTCCAGTGGGTGATGGGACTTGGTCGCGGACCATGTTGGGGACCTGGGATGGTCAGTTCTAGCATCCAGCTTCTGGAAGAATGATGGAGGAGGGGGTGGACTGAAAAGTGGGCTGGTGGCACACTGGACCAGACTGCAGGTTCTGGCCAGATAGCTGGGTAAGTAAAAGTAACTATTTTGTTTTTTTACATGGGGATTGGGGAAGGAGAAATGACTGAAATATTGATTTTGTTACATTTTTTTGATTATTTATGCTACCTCCTCAGCTTGGGGGTGTACCTATGTTTGCCTTCATTCAGCACAGTCTCCTCGGTCCCTGCACCAGTTGCAGCCAGAGCTCTGATCCCCTTTGCACTGCTCCCCATGCTGCATCACAGCGGGTACTTCCACTCCACACTGCAAAAGACCTGAAATACTGGCTCGGGGGAACTGACCTGAGTGCATCTGCTGCAGCGCCATCAGGGCTAGCCTTTACATGCACACCAGAGGATTGTTTTTTTGAGATGACCCCCCTTAGTGCGGACATGCCATGATGCCAAGGATGCTGCCGCACATGCTTCCATGCACTGCATGTCCAGTGTCAACCCGTGCTGACCCACAGTATGACCACTGAGCATGTACCAGCCTCCGGCCTCCACAAGGAACCAGTAGTGCAGTGGTAATTCCCTCCCATCCTTTCCTGAGGAGGAGAGCAGTCTATAGGATGCTTGATCCTCCTTCCCCTGGCTGAACCACCAACACCCAAAGTTGCTCTTGACCCTGGATTGTCGGTGTGGTAAGAGGTAAGACACCAACACCTCAGCCCTTTACACCACTGGGCCAGCCATTGATGTGTTTTCATGTTTCTGCACCTTTGGGCAGTTTCATGACTCATATGGGATGGGAATTGAATGGAATGGAGTTGGTAAGAGAAATCAGGACAATGTGTTTTTTTTTGGGGGGGGGGGGTCAGAACTTCAGCCAGAAAAAAAATTGGTTAGTAACTTGGTGGTTTAAGACCAGATCAGATGCACTGCTCCTGGGTACAGATAGATGAATCTTATACATTTGAATTATTCCTGATTTGCATATCACTTTGCAGTCACAATAAATAACTTCTACCTTTTAGAGATGTTCCAGACATTCTAGAGCTTGCCACTTAGGGGCTAACTAGCAACTGGGCTCCACTGGTTGTTGGCTCCCCCACTGCTGAAATCTGAAATGGCGCCCCTGGCATAAAGTCTAACTTTATAGGACATCCTCTGTATGAGCAGCATGTTTTCCATGAGGGATGGATGAGGAGCAGAGCAGTTTTCAGGGGTAAAAAGAGGGCTATCCCTTGCATTCACGGACATTTGAGTGGCATGATATGCACAGACTATTGGAGCCCCACTATAGTCAGACTTATGCCCCCCCAATGAAACTGATCTCCATATTCCCATGCTCAGGCACATTATGACACAGGGTAAGGGAGTCTGCAGGGGTGTGCACCACTGAAATGAATAGGGGTATCTTTTATTACTATTTTATACATTATTAATAAAGAGTTGGAGATTAAAGAAGGCAACCACTCGACTAACAAGGACCTTAGTAGAACAGTTTCCTTCATTATTCTCCAACTTGCCATCATAATGAATAAAATCGTAATAAAAAAAATAACTCATTTCAAGATGGTATACCCCAGCACTCTGACCCATGGACACCATCTCTTAAAGAGTCCTGCTTCTGGAGACCACATGATGCAGAGTGCTGAGTAGAAGCACCTCTGCTAAGCTCCAGCCTCCTGATTTTATAATCGTCTCTTTCTGACATTTGAATCTTCCAAAATCCTCTGCATTCAACTGTTCCTATCTACTAAGCACCTAGAGCGTCTGTTTAGTGTGTTTGGAGCATTGATGGAGGCTTACATGAAGAAAGCCCCGCAAAAACATACTCCACCTGCTACCCCCGAGAAGGCCCCAAAGAAATCTCGGGCCTCGGGTGGGCCTGATAGGCCTGATCATTCGAGTCAAGCAGCAGAACAAGAACCTTTAATGCTTAACAGGTTCTTAGAAGAATTTAAACCCTTCTGAGAGGAGGTGAAAGAGATGGAGATCGATCTGAAGGCTTTGTCAAAAAAAGCTGGATGAGGTTTCGTTGACTGCCTCTGATAACACTAACCGTATAGTCTCATTGGAGAAATGACTAGAAAAAGTGGATCCTGAGTTAGTGATTATGCAGCAGAAGCTTTCTCATGTGGAGGCAAAACTTGAAGATCTTGAGAGCCGCAGCCACAGGAACAATGTTGTGATCTTAGGGCTACCAGAGGAAGAAGAGGGCCAGAATGCTGTAGCTTTCATACAGAAGCTGGTGGAACGGGTTGCTGACCTCTCTCCCTTTGGCCCTGTATATATCTTCGAGCGAGCCCACAGGTCGTTGCAACCGAAACCTTTACCGGAGGCTGTTCCTCGACCCATTATATGCTGATTCTTAAATTTTTTAGAGAGGCAGCACTTTTTGCTGAAAGTGAGAGCTCTGCAGGAGGTCCATTGGGAGAATTCCAAATTGAGAATTGTGCAAGACCTGCCAGGATCGGTCCGACTGAAACATAAAGCGTTTCACCCCATCATGTCCAAGATTATTGCTGCAGGGCTTAAGTTTAAGATGGGGTACCCGGCCAGGCTGCAAGTACTTGTAAGCAGGTCCTGGCTAACTTATGAAGACCCAGAATCTGCCCTTTCAGGTCTCAAAACTGTTCTACCTGATTTGTTTCGAGGGCCCTGAGAAGCTTTGCATCCAAAAGGAGGAGATGTCGGGTGCTATTAAACTGGGACTCTTATCTTGTTATTTGTTCATGAAGATAGTAATGACGAGGTGCATCTGGAAGCTCTTGTCACTCATTTAGACTGTGTTAATACTTAGTTGGGTTACTTGCTGTGGGATTCTCATACTCTAATTATTAAAGCGAATTGTTGTTCAGGGCAAGGACTTCTGGAATCTTTGGGCTTGCTTATTCGGGGATGGTGGTTGTTTTTTTTTTGCTTTAATATATCTAGTTATATAGGCCTTCATTAGCGAAGGGAAGGTCATGTTAAGCTGTTAGGGTTCAATACTTCACTTCACGGTTGGTTTAGCCTGGGAGCTGTGCTGGACTTTTCCATTAGTTTCATGCTTTTAGTAGGATTGGGCTATGGCCACAAGAGGGAGCTGCTTAAGCATGAATGGTAACTTAGCACTGTTTTTAATTTGGAGAGGATCTCCCTCAGTTTTGTTTCCCATCTCGTGTTTAGGATAGTAGAATACCCTGAGTGGGGTTCTCGGGTTTTTGAGCTGGTAAGTACCCGGTGCAGACATGTCCTTCCTTATCAATTTTTTACCTGGGGCCCAAGATATTAGTGTCCTTCTCCGGTTCTCAGGTTATATTCTGGTTGGAAGGGGTAATTTCCCTTCATAAGACTCCCGATTTGGCTTTGGCTCATGAAGATATTTCTCACAGGGCAACAGAGGCCCTATTTCTCTTTTTTTTTCCTGAGGTCTCTGGATGTCTCTTTGTGTTTTGCAGGCTACCCTATCCCCTTTTATTATTCTAATGTATTAGTGTGAGCTTATGTTTGAAGCCCAGCACCGCTCTCAACTTATCATGGGTTGCTAAAACAGTAGTGCTGCTTCTTACTTATTAGAGAGGATTGATACATTGGCTGGAATCAGAGGGGTATATTTGGGGGGCTGGAGGGGGAGGAAGGGACCCAATACTGTGTTGAACGTTGCTTGTGACAGTGGAGGTGGTTGGGTTGGGGATGATGTAGATTGGGCTATGTCAGGTGGAAGGGGTGATTTTGGGGAGGGGATGGCTAATCGTGGTGGGGATGGGGGAGGGAGGGTTATACCGCAGTAATACCTGGAATAATGTTGAATGTTTCTCGTTATTATTGTACAGGGCTGAATATACTAAGCTTATTAATCCTAGTCAGATGGCTAATGAAGTGACTTTTGCTACCTGGAACGTTAAGGGGATCAGGAAAAAATCTAAACAATATCAGGTCCTCAAACATTTAAGTTTATTGTATTCTCAGATAACATTCTTACAGGAATCCCATTTGCTAGAAACTGAAGCTTTACAATTAAGGAGACAACAGGTGGGGCCGGTCTACGATGCTCAGGGCTCCACTAAAAGTTGTGGGGTCATGCTAGTTATTAATAGAGGCATTACCTTTGTTTCTACGCAGGTTATCAAAGATCCGGGGGGTAGATTTGTCTTAGTCAAAGGCACTCTTTGGTCAGTACCACTTTTACTTTGTAGTATATACGGTCCCAATAATGATGACCCGGGTTTTTTTATGAGGCTAACTATTATTCTGCCAATGCTTCCCATCAGGATCATTATGGGGGTGACTTCAATCAAGTTATAGATTCTAACCTGGATAGGTCAGATAGTGGATTGAGAGGGATGTCCCCGGGGCAGAGGGCACTTAGAGATTTGGTAGATCAGTGCGGGCTCTGTGATGTCTGGCGCGTGTTGTATCCTGACTCCAAGGAGTTCACATTCAGTTCAACGATGCATGGCTCGCAGTCTCGCATTGACTATATACTCATCTCTCAGGGTGTCTTGCGTGGGGTCAAGGCTGCCTTGATCCAACCTGGTCCTGTTTCTGACCACTCCCTTGTGGTATGTAACTTGACATTCCTTAACTTACCTAAAAGGGAGACCAGATGAAAGCTCAATGAGCAGCTCCTTAAGGATGCCAAGTATTGTTAGTTCATAAGGGAGCAAATCGAGTTCTTTTTTTCATCTAATCCATTAGACAGTGCAAAGCCAGACATTTTATGGGGGGCCTTTAAAGCATATATGAGGGGGGTTCTTATCAGTATAGCGGCTAAAAGGAAAAGGGCACAGGAGGAAGAGCTATTATCATTACTGTCCCAAATTCGGTCCCTTGAAGCAAATCTTTCTGTCAGTACCTCAGATGAGGACAAGAAGAGCCTTCTAGTGGCCAAAGACAGATATCTAGCACTGTTAAGGGAAAAGGCAGAATTAGCTATATTCCGAACCGGAGCAAGTTATATGGATCAGGGAGAGAAAGCAGGGCGCCTGCTGGCATTGCGCATAAAACAACAGGAATCCGCAAGATTAATCCCACCAATTAGGGCAATGGCAGATGGGTCCCTGAGAGTATCCCCTACTGAGATAGTACAGGAGTTTGCTCTATTTTACGAAAGATTGTATAGTGACATGGAGAGTCCTCCTTGTCCTGGGATTACTGAGAAGTACTTAAGGGACTCCCACCTGCCCTCTCTATCAGAGCAACACAAGAGTTTTCTGGCTATCCCCATATCCCAGGAGAAAATTTCCAAGGTTATCGGCGGGCTACCCGCAGACAAGGTCCCAGGCCAGGATGGGTTTTCCTTTGTATTTTACAAAGTTTTTCATGATCTCTTATTACTAGTACTTTATCACCTATTTCAGTATATTCTACCTGGAGTGGAGGCAGACCCTTACCTGTTTGAAGCCCTGATTGTTCTTCTCCCCCCTAAACCAGATAAAGATCCCGAGTTAGTTCAAAGTTACAGACCCATATCCCCTTCTAAATCAAGATATTAAAATCCTTTTGAAGATACTAGCCAATAGGTTAACTGTAGTCCTCCCTGATCTAATAGGTATAACCCAGGTTGGATTCATGAAGGGACGTTCATCATCGGACCATTTGTGCACTCTTTCTCATGTCTTCTCGGTCACCAGGGATGCTGAGTTTCCCGCTGGGCTGGTCTTCCTGGATGCCGAGAAGGCATTTGACCGCATGAATTGGAACTTTTTGTTCCGTGTCCTTGAAGCCTTCCAGTTTCCTCCTGTTTTCATATCCTGGATTGCTGCATTATACAAAACCCCAACAGCAAGGATTTCTGGAAATGGTGCTTTCTCCAAGTCCTTTTCTCTACATTCAGGTACCAGACAGTGTTGTGCCCTATCTCCTCTTCTATTTAACCTGTATCTAGAACCTCTTATTCAAAACATTCTCAATAACGCAGAAATACAAGGCATTTGGGTTGGGCTTCATGAAGTCAAGGTCACTGCTTATGCGGATGATCTGCTTGTGCACTTATCCCATCTGGTATCTTCCATCCCGGTTCTGCTGGGTGAAATAGCTAAATTTAGCATCCTTTCCAATTATAAACTAAATGCTAATAAATCCTCTTTTTTTCCTTTAAACCAAAAGACATTCAAAACTGACATAATCTCCTTAGGTTTATGTTGGGCCCCTAGGTCATTCAAATACCGGGGCATTAAACTAACTCGCAACCTCTTGCTATAGTTTAGGGAAAACCTGGAGCCCCTCTCCCAGCTTATAACTCAGGATCTTGATAGATGGTCTAAGTTCCCCATTTCGTTATCGGGCTGGATCAACATAGTTAAGATGAATATTTTCCCAAGAATTTTCTACCCTCTATCTCTCTTCAACACTTTTATCCCATTATCTTGGTTTAAGAAGTTGCACGGTATTTTTATCAAGTTCATCTGGTCTGATAAATACCCCCGACTGGCTTATCATAAGTTGGCTGCTCCAATATCTGAGGGGGGCCTGCGGATTCCCCACTTGGCTATATATTATTGGGCTAGTCATTTGGCAAAATGTCTGAAATGGGTATGTCCTGGTCCTGAAAAGGTACAACCGACATGGCTTAGAATAGAGTTGGACTCAATTCAGTCTACGAATTTGGATCTCCTAACTCTGTTCTATGTAAAAATGTCTCAGGTGCGTGTTGCCGAGAAGTGTCCCACAGTTGCTTCTTCTTTAAAGGTATATATGCAACTTTGTTCCTTTTGGGATATACCCCTCAGTTAAATCTGGCCCAATCCATCTGGAACTCCCCATCCTTTACTATGAACAGGCAGCAGATTCCCTGCTCTTGGTTGCCCCAATTGGGCGACGGGATGGTATTCTCTTTTGTGGATGAGGAGAGGCAATGGCTGTCTGTAGGTGATCTTATTCGGAAATTTAGTATCCAGTTTTAGCTTTTAGTTTTAAAGCAATACAGATAAGGCACCTACTCACAATAGTGTTTGGCAATACCCCTCCCAATCAGACAGTTGGGGCCCTGATCCCAGAATTCTCTTCTTTACTTGGATCTTCAGGTATCATATCTAAATTATATCAGGTGTTGTTTCACAAAAGATATGGGGACTCCTTCGGACTGATGAGGTTCTGGAGCTCCATACTTCCTCAATATTACCCTAATTGGCAAGCCCTGTGGAGGTCCTGTCATAAATATGTTTCCCAAGACAGGTTACATCTTATGCCATATCACATTTTGCACAATATGTACTATACTCCGGTTAAGTTAAAGAAATGGGGTCTGTTGGACTCTAATATATGTGTTAAATGTTTCCGGGAGGAGGGAACACTTCTTCACATATTTTGGTCCTGTCCCAAAATCTCCCTCTTGTGGGATTCTATCAAAGTGTCCCTGGATCCTTTACTGGGTTTGCAAGAGTACTTCACACCTGACATCTGTCTCCTAGGGGACTTGTCCTCTATTAGAGTTAAAGTGAGAAGGTTTCATATTTCTATGATAGCTCTATCTGTCAAGAAGCTTATTTTATATCACTGGAAAGACAAGTCTACTCGGACATTACAGGAATGGGTGAATGAAATTCTTGCTAACCTGCGTACAGAAAAAGTGATTGTAAGCTTCCACAACAGATTATCTGTTTGTACTCAAATATGGGATCCCCTTCATTCTTTAATTCTAGCTGCTCAGACTTAGTTGTGTACTAGAGCAAATAGCCTTGTAAACTCCTGTATAATGGCTCTGAACTCATGTGACACACCAATATGTTACTGCTGTATGGGGGGAGGGGTGGGTGAGGCAGTTTTATCATGATAAGTTTCTGTATTCTTGTTTTATTTTCACGTTAACTGCCTCTTAATGTGGAAAATCTGCTAATAAAGTTTGAATGGAAAAAAAAAGACTCCTGCTTCTAGCTCCCTAGTACTCAAGTAAGAGACTCTCGACTTATATCTATACTTGGTGTGTTGTCTGTATCAGCATGGTCTCACCCCCTAAAGTGTGAGTGCCTGAGGGGTGGGAACTGGCCATATGAGTGGGGGTGTCAAGTTATTGCTACTTTTGTGTTTGCCACTTAAAGTCTTTTTTGTGTGGAAAAATTCAAAACTATGGAGAGAAAATAGTGGGGAGTACAGGACAGACAGAAGTATTAAGTAGTTTTGTGGTTACATGTGTGTATTGGGGTGGGAAAAATAAATAACTCAATGCATGTACATGCCCAGCTTTATAGGTCTATGTGATATAATAACCTACAAGATATCTCTCAGCTGCATTGTGGCAACCTAAACTTTAAAATGGATGGCAAGATGTTGTCTCATTTGAAATTTCCTGAGTTGCAAGACAAACAGATCTCTGACCTCTTGGTGGAAGGATGGATTCCCAATAGCAGAGATCTGCTGACCCAACTTAATCTCCCCACGAGGCATATCTTTTGTATCTTTCAATTAAGACACATGTTGAATGCCTGGTTCAGAGTGTCAGAATGGACTACAGACTGTAGAAATGTTATTTCCCTAGAACTGTCTCTTCTCTGGCAGCCCCATGCTGTATACCAATTAGTATCCCTACTGTTCACTCAACTATTCCTTGATGCATTGGGTAAGTCACGTTATTGGCAGTCTGCCCTCCCCTATTTGAATCCCAGTTGGGATAACCTCTGGAAGGACATGTACCATTTTGTATCAAATGACAAATTATGCCTTATGCCATATACTACATAATACTTACTTTACCCCTCATCACCTAAATAATATGAGGAAACTGCCCACTACCCAATGCTCTAGATGTAATATGGCAGAGGGGAACCTCTTGCACTTCTTGTGGGAATACCCTAAAGTAGCCCCTCTCTGGGAAAAGATTAAATCAAATTTGGACCCCCTACTAGGATTACAAGACTGTTTTTCCCCTGAGATCTGTATTTTGGGGAATGTGGCTAATATTCCGGTGATTGAAAGGAAGTTTCATATCTCATTAATTTCATTGTCTATTAAAAGTGTTACTTTGCCTCACTGGATAGACCAGGAGGACATCACCCACCCAGAATGGTTGAATGAAGTTTTATTAGTCTGCGAATAGAAAAAACAATTGCTAGTACATGGAATCAATTAACAGCATGCACCAAAAAATGGAAGCTCTGTTGGTCACCCTCCCCCCCCCGGTTTGCCTATCTCAGACCTGACAACTCAAGTCTGCATCCCTTCTTCTGGATACCTATTTATAAGAAATGTTATTAAGGGTACAAGCATACAAAATATGACACTGGCGCTTTTTACTTTTTGTGCCACACCTATAACAACTTTGAATTAAGTCTCCAGGGGATGGAGAGGGGTGTTGTGGAGAAGGGGGGAGGGGGGAATTTGGTTGTGTTGTGTATTGTTTTGTCCTGTATTGTAATGTGTATACTAGTTGTACCTGTCTAAAGCCACTCAGGCTGTATCCTAATGTATTTTACTTTGAATTGTGCATGGATGTAACTTTAATGTGTTTGAAGTCAAAGCAATGAAGTACATTAAATTAAAAAAAAAAGTTTAAACTTTCATCAGTCATAGAATCCTTGGTTAGTTAAATTGGGGTGATAAAGTAATCTATTATGTATTTCTATTGCATGAACTGATTCTTTTGGGCAGGAGCTTTACTTTGTATTTCTGTTTTGTTATTTGAGGGTGGTGCCTTAGCTGGAATAGCTATGTTAATAATACCAAGGTGAGTTTAGTCATAGAGGGACCATCATAGTTTTTTTTAAAATTATCAGTTAACCCTGCATAGGGTATGCCTTGTATATTTGTTGTTATTGTCATTATACTTGATGGTACTGGGTCACTATAGTATGGACATAACCGTGCATGCAATAATATACTGTAAGACACACAAATGGCTCTACAGCGACAGGGGTTCTTACAGCATGCGATAAGAACCACTACTCCTGTCACTGTAGGCTAGTCTTATGAAATCTGAAGGACGCAGCTGGGGCAGTGCTTAACCGAGCCAGTCCCACGGTGGAGTGGCTAGAGCACCTGACTCCTGCGGCATCATGGACCTGGGGCTGTGGTTCAGTTCTCCCCAGGTCCCACTGTAATGCATTTTTTTTAAAACAAGATTTTTCCCAGCTCTGACATTTTCACTTTACCTGAAGTCTACAACCCCCCAGTGTTGATTATAAGTATTCCAGGGTGTGTGGGGTGGTGAAGCTCCCCACATCGGGGATGTGCAGGGTGTGAAGCCCCCTGCAAAAGGAAAGACAGTCCAATGGCATGCACTCTTGTTGTTTTGGTCAGGATTATGTCCTGATGTTGTTAAAGTGCACGTCATTGTGTCTGAGCTCTTCTATATATACAGAAAAAAAAACAATAAACGCAGAGCACCCGGATAAATTGTCCTTGTGAAATGTTAGTTCTTTTTGTTATATAGTACTGCTTTTAAATAAATGGTTTAAATTAAGGACCATGGATTCCATCTGTTTTTCTTGGTGGGTGCTTTAATTATCTATTTTGGCTCTTCTATATATGCATGGTTTTCTCTGTGACATTATGATCCCGTGCCATACTAGACTTGTTCTTTTTTTGTTTTGTTTTTTTATGTTGCCTCTTCTCAGAAGTTGTTTTAAGGTGTGTTTATTAATTTGTGCTATAATGGAAGGACAGCAGAAGCTAATTTAGTATGATTTTTGTAGTTTGTTGTATAATGAAACAGAATGTTAGATTGAGATATGGACTGATATGGTAAATTCATTTGTCTCTTATCCTATGTACTGACTAAAATGATCTTCTGGTTATAGCTTATATATGCTATTTTGTTGAAAAAAAGAAAACCTATACATTAAACAAATGTAGAACACTGTGATGTGACAATTACGCAATAATGCCTGACAGGGTGTGTGTTGTGCTGGGATAACGTCATGCCTCAGGTGGTTGGGCATGAGGCTGCAGGCCGAGTGTGTCCAATAACTGAGGCGTGACGTTATCCCAAATGACACACACCCTGGAAGGCATTATTGCTATTATACAATGGCTCATTGTTATACAGAATAAAACAATCATTTTAAAGATGTTTTTGTATGGAAAACTATGTTTGTTTTTTAATAGATGATGAAACAATCAAGCAAATGCATATCTAGCTCATCTACAGGGTCACAGTGAGGCTGAGACTAGACCCTTGATGTTGTACTGGGATAACATCACGGGTCCGGCCCAAGACTGACCAATCAGAGTCCAGGATTTTTTCTTGCCATTGTAGAACTTTTAGAACTAATTTAAATATGTAGTCATTTATTCTTTTGAGTGCTGCCTTAATTTACTGTTAAAAATACATTTGTATGGGAAGCTAATATTTAGGATATTGCTAACATATCCCTCTCATATTATATAAACAAAAGGGACTGCATGCATTTTTCTAACTTAACTTTTGATCAGATTTATGTGTAATTACTTACTGTGTTAGTTCAGCAACTTATCTGAGCTGAATGCTTGGGAAGCACTGAAGGGACTGTGATAGTGTAAGCCAAAAGCTTTCCTAGTTCGTACTCTACAGAGTTTGTTTTGATTTAGTTTTTGTTTTTATTTAAATGTTTTCTTTAAGAAAGATTCTTTATTAAGAAACAAAAATATGTATATTTTTACTGCAATTGCTCAGAACCCAATTCTCGTAAGTAGCTTATCTGGCTTATGCATGATTTGCACGTTTCTGTTCTGAATAACTTCACTTTGATGACTCACAGGTGGCATTCACAGTCCCTAGCCTCCCCATTACATATCTGAGGAGCACTGTAAGGTGGACAGAGCTTTGACAGGAGCTGGGTCTCCATTAAGGTATCCAGTGATATGGGCAAGTCAAATTGAGCGACTCAATATGAGCGACTCAGTTTGACTGCCTGTCAGATTAGCGAATGTAAGAGTATAGTGAGGTATGGTATGAGCTACACTGTAAGGGGGAAAACAGTCAGTGAGGAGTAAAGTGAACAGTAGAGGTAGCTATAGGGAAGAAGTATATGAGAAGTAGTTGGGCAGGTAATTCTCAGCTGGCTGCTTCATGCTGTGGCTTGAGTCAGTGCCTCCAGTGTGAGAGAACCCAGATTCAGAGCTCGTTAGCTGCATACAGATTTTTTTTATGAGTGTGTGTGGTACTTATTTTTTTTTACCACCATTACCTGGAACTGTGCACCATGGTCTCTCATCTCCCCCTTCCCCCAAATAGCCCTCTCCCAAGTTGCCTCCCATACCCCAGTGTCAGGCCCCTCTTGAAGCTGATTATAATAAGAGAAGGAGGTGCAGGGGGTGCAGCACCCTCCATAAACATTTTGGATCTATAGATTGTAGTGATGCCTGCTGATGTTGTGCTCACTGCAGTGCAATGTCACATTCCTGTTTTTGGCATGGGGTCATTATGTCGCAAGACATAATGCCACATGACACTATCGTGCTGCTCGATTAATGCCATGAGGCATCATGTCTTTGTTCTGTGGGGGGCTCTGCCCCCACCCCTGCTATGGGGGCTGTTCTCCTCCAGACCCCCCACTAAAGATTCTCAACTGTGGGGGGGTCCAACTAGGGGAGCACACAGGTCCTGGTTTTGCCATAATGCCATACACTATTAAGCATATCACATGATGACCCGGTACTCCTGTTTTTGGCATTATGCATTGACGGAACTGTACGGCACTATTTTTTCTTCATTGTTATGGCATGGAACCACTTCTAATAAGCCTGCCTTGGTCTAGCTGCATAGTGCATAATTACCCTGCTTACATGGTATGATTGTGATATTAGGTTTGAGATTTTCAAATGTTGTTTTGTTTCTGTCTTTTTCCATGGAGATTTTTATCTTCTTAGTCACCCAGTGACCCCATTGCCCACTGACCTGTGCAACCTCATCACCCAACATCCCCAGAACTACCTTCACTGAGAACCCCCATGCCCCCCCCACCCATCACTCCCTTGTGGTGGGGCCAGTAGGGAGAGGGACATTCACAAAGAGACACATATTCAGACAGGAACAGAACCTGGTTAGTAGTGCAAAGCCTGTGGCAGGTTGGGGGATCATTCTGCCACTGCTTTTTTTTACCTTTGGTTTCATCCCCCTGGGCAGCCAAGCATGCAGTTATGCCAGTGCATGTAAAGACAAGTACTTGCTTCGTGCATGCCTGATCCATCCTCCTAATGCCACTCTGATGGCCTGCCAGTGTTGAAGAGTGGGGTCGCCAAACTTCCACCTTGAGATGTTCAGTCATCTCTCCCCCAACTAAACCTTGTTCGATCGTGGTCCACCCCCAAAATTGGGCCACTGGCACAGGAGGCAGTACAGCTACCACCAAGCTACTAGGCTAGTCCACCAGACTGTGTTTTATAAGTAAGTAAATACAGCGCTTGGAAGAAAGAAGAAATTGTATTTTAACTACACTTGTTACAAATGTTTTAAGTCGCATCACAATGTTTTGAAATTGGATAAAAGTTTTGAAAGCTAAATAACATTAAAAAATACACAAAGAGACAGAAGAAGATAACCCTTTTTTGTTAACTTTCTGCATCTTAAGAGGCAGCGGTCAGAATTTTTAGACAGGGTCCCATTTTCAGACAGCTAGTGTAGCGCCAAACATCTAAGCACCACACCATGTGGGAGCAGCATGATTGGATGGGTGCCTTATTCAGCAGTCCCTGATGCTAACCTGATCATGTGCATATGCATATGTATTGCTGTGGGCATGCAACGAGGGATCACCTTCTGCATACAGAGAGTAATGCTATATAAATTTGAGCACACAGTGTTGGTTATTGTCCCCCACCTCTGGTCACCATTCTGATGCCCCAAAGTGCCATATTCAGCAGCCCCTGATGCTAGATCATGTGCATATGCATATGTATTGCTGTGGGCATGCAACGAGGGATCACCTTCTGCATACAGAGAGTAGTGCTATATAAATTTGAGCACACAGTGTTGGTTATTGTCCCCCACCTCTGGTCACCATTCTGATGCCCCAAAGTAGTATAATAAAATGATCCCTGGCATCTAAGGGTTCCCCAACCCTGATCACAGCTTAAATGGCCCTAATTTGTATAGTAAAATGATCCCTGGTGTCTAGTGGTCCTCCCACCAAAAAATTGCCAAACAGATACCCCAATCATCATAATAATATGGGTGTAGAAATTAGTTGAAAGAGAGGCAGCAGGTGGTTGTGAATAATGGTGTCAAATCAGAAGAGAGAGAGAGAGAGAGAGAGGTTCATCAGTGGGATGCCACAGGGATCCATCCTGAGTCCTTTCCTTTTCAACATGTTCACCAGCAAAATTGGAGAAGGAATCTGGAGCAAGTTGTGTCTCTTTGAAAATGACACTAAGCTCATGGGAGGGTAGATAGTTATGAGGAAAGTAGGAAACTGCAGTGACATATGAAGAGTAGAAAGGTGGTCTAAGGTTTGGCAGTTGAAATTCAATGACAAAAAGTGCAAGGTGATGCACCTAGGGAACAAGAACATCAGGACAAAGCACTGAATAGGCGGGGTAAAGCTGAGCACTACAGCTTAGAAAAGGGACCTAGGAGTCATCATTAATTACTCCCTTAAACAAGTAGTCAGTGCAGCAAGGCACAGTAAGGCAAATAGGATGCTAGAATGTACCAGAAGGGGATCTGACAGTAGAAGTAAAGAAGTATTACTGCCTCTTTAGAGATCATGGTGAGGCTGCACCTGGTGTACTGTGCCCAGTTCTGGAGTCCTCACCTCAAGAAAGATAAGGACAGGCTGGAGACAGTTTAACAAAGGGTGATCAGAATGATTCATAGTCGGCAGCACAGATCTTATGAAGTTCTGCTCAAGGCACTGAACATTGGGGTCATAAACCACCAACTGAGTGAGGATTTTATGAGCATCCAATCCTGGATCACGTCACACAAACTGGTCCTCAACCTAAAAAAAATGCAGGCCATGCTTTTTGGGTCCCTGTCCAAGGTCAAGGCCTCCCCTGTCCCTTTGTGTATCACTGGACTTGATGTTGTTATTGTCCTTATGACTGATTCCATCAAATACCTTGGGGTGACTGTTGACCCTGGACTTCATATCCAGAATGTGTGTAAAGCTATTAATTGCAAACTGGGCCTGGCCTATAGAGCAAAGAGTAACCTAACCTCTGCTGCTCACCTTGCACTGGATAGAGGTATGTTTCTCCCCTCACCCTGCTACAGTCTCCTACTGTTTGCTTGCACCTCCAAAGTCCACCTCACTAGGTGGACTGTGGCCTATAACAGTATCTGTCATTTTGCTCTTGCTGCACCTCGTCTCACTCACCACTGTGACCTGTATAACAAGCTTAACTGGCTCTCCTCACCAAACTACTTAAATTTTGTCCTGAGGTATTTCTTGGGCAAGGTCATAGGCACTTGCACCCCCCCTGGACTGGCAGCGCTCCTCGTACTGACTGTCCCCTTGACTTAATCCCTTAGGTCTCTGGACCTGGCTGTTCTTAAGATTTCTGCCACACGCACTCAAATGTGGGACAGAGATTTTGCTTCATATGCCCCTACATTCTGGAGCTTCCTTCCTGTCCATGTCCACTCCTCCCCCCATGCATCCCTCCGAACCTCCCTATTGAATCACCTGAAGCTTTCCTCAGCATGTGGTTGTCTCAATCCTCCATAAATTGTACCTGGCCCCCCACTTTTCTTAAGGGGTAGTCGGCCCATGTGTGTTGGCCCTGCTTATAGTTTCCTCACCCCATATATCAGATGTGACTCTGATGGTGGCTCCACTTCTTGGGGTCCTAAAACTGTATGTAATTGTATATTAAGCACTGTTCATAGTCTTGGAGATCTATACATATGTATTGTCCATCTTTTACTGTATGTACCTACTGAATATGTTTGCTCCCCTAACTCTGTGTAACTGCCTGTACCTTGTATCATGTTGACCGCTGTATTTGAATGTATATTTCTTGTACCCTCCCGGGTCGTACCTGAAAATAGGCAAATGTCTAGTCTAGTGTACTTACCTGTTAACAAAAGCTAAATAAATGAATAAATGTGTTCTCTTGAGGCCAGATACGAGAGGAGTGATATGATAGAGACCTTCAAGTTCCTTAAAAGAATAAACAAGGTAAACTGAGAAGAACTACTTAGCATAAGTAACAGTTCAAGGACAAGGGGCCATGAGTGGAAACTGATGGGAGGGAGGTTCAAGAGGGAAATTAGAAAGTTTATTTTACAAAAATGGTGGTGGAAACATCGAATAGTGTGCCAACCAAGATGGCGGGAGCCAAAACCATAGATGGTTTCAAGCATGGCTGTGACAAACTGAAGGGTATAATGGTTACTCAGGGTATTATTAATAGTAGGGAGGGGAACAGCAGAGTGGATAGTGAAGGCTAGTACCCTGTATGAACAATAGGTCCCATGGTTTAATAAGGCACTACAGGTAGAACATATGGACCACTGTTCTTTTTGTATCATCATTGTCTATGTTTCTATTTTTTCCATGATCCCTGGCATCTAGTAGCCCCACCCCCCAATCACAAATCTAAACCCCTTCCCAATCCCATCCAACCAGATCCCTCCAGCCCCTCCCCATTGCCCCCCACTTGCTGTAGATGGCAGCCACCTTCCTGTGACTGTGAGTGGAACAGCCTCTCCACTAATTGCCTTAGCAGGACATTGTCTGAGTGATAGGGAGTGAGCACGCACCTCCTGTAGAACATCTGTTTCTATAGTAGATGTGTGCTCACTCCCTGTCACTCAGCCAGTGGCCAGTCGAGGTGGCAAGCAGAGGGGCTGGGCCTGTCACCTTCGCAGTGGGGGGGACTGGCAGCTGGGGTAATTAAAGGGCCACTGTGGGGTTGGGTGGAAGGGCATAAGTGGGTGGAATGGGGAGAGGGCACACATATGCATTCAGGGGGTTACTAGATGCCAGGGATAATAATGCACCAAAATTAAATTTCACTGGCAAAATTCCTGCAAAATTGGGAAATTCACCATATGAAATATTTCACGAAATTCATACATTTTGTGGAATATTTCATGGGTGCAATCAATTTAAAAATAAAAAAAATAAACTATTTTCCCTCTCCTGTGTCTCAATCACTAGTGTCTAGTGGTCCACCCCCCCCCGTTAATATGAAGAATCCCCCCCATCCCTGATCCCTGTAATTATATAAAAAAGCTCCCTTTTCCATAATATAGTGGACCCTCCCCCACAATGGGCTTGCAGTGTGTATTCTAGCTATCATTGACAAATTCTGTTCAGTCAGCGGGCAACCCTGGAGGTGTGTGAAGGGCTGTGCTGCTCGCTGACCGGCAGGCCGTACCAGGGCAGGGGAGTGATGTGGTGTGATACCAGAGTGGGGGGGGGTTGATGGGCCACTACATTATGGAAACAGGTATGTGTTTGTATTTTTATTTTAATGGGATCGGGGACTGGGTAGGTGGGAGGGACTACTACACCATGGAAAGGGGAAATTGTTTTTATTTTCATTTTAATGAGATTGGGGACTGTGGAAGGTCCACAATACTATGGAAAATGGAGTTTTTTTTTATTATTATAGGGATTGGGGACCAAGGAGGGGGGAGGGACCACTACATACACAAAGGGTTTTTATATATGGGAGATTGGGAAACAGGGAGGGGGAAGGGACCACTGCCTATGGAAATTTATTATTTTGATTTTATATACCAGCATGGACATCTGGGTCAGGAGTGGGTATTGCAGTTAGAAGGGGAGAAAGCCTTTTTCTTAATGTTTTTAAATGGTTCATCCTCCAGCCTTCAAATGTGGATTTTCACCCATGGGTGGCAAAATTCTGCATTTCACTGGTGAAATTACACATTTCATTCATGGGATTTTGCATTTCACACCTGTGAAATATTTCATGAAGTGCAAAATATTTTGCGGGGGCAAAATTATTCAGTTTCGCACAACTCTAGCCAGGGATTATTTTAACATACTAATCAGCAGCATCTGAATGTTGATTGGGGGTGGAGTGACAATGCGCACCACTGTGTGCTCAAATGAGAGCAGAATGTTTGGAAGTGGTAAACAGCATTGTAATTTCAGTTGTTAAGCACTTTCAAAACCTTTTATATAGCACTGTACTCTATATGCAGGAGGGGATCCCTCATTTGCATGACCACAGTAGTACATATGCACATGCACATGATCAGGTTAGCATTAAGGGCTGCTGAAAATGGCACCAATCCAACCATGATGTTCCCACATAGAGTGATGCTTAGATGTTTAGAGCTTCACTTAGCTTCTGAAAATTGGGCCCTAACTGACTAAAAATCCTGTCCGATGCCTCTTAAGATGCAGAAAGTAAACAAAAAAGGGTTATCTTATCTACAGTGCATCTCTTTTTGTATTTTTAGATCTTATTTTGCTTGAAAAACCTTTATCCAATTTCAAAACATTGTAATGTGACTTAAATTGTTTATAACAACTGTAATTAACATAAGTTTCTTCTTATTTCATCTAAGTGCTGTCTTTATTTACTTATAAAAACACAGTCTGGTGGGCTAACATAGCGGCTTTGTGGTAGCTATACTGCCTCCCATGCCAGTGGCCCAATTTTGAGGGTGGACCTAGGTCACACAGGAGTCAGCTAGGGGGAGAGATGACTGAGCATCTCAGAGGCTGGTCTCCTCTCAGGAAGCCCAACCACCCCACTCTTCAACAGCCAGCTAGCTGAGGAGGGCTGGCAGGGCAGTGTAGTTGCATAAGGGGGAGGGCTCAGACAGGCACAAAGCAAGTATGTGCCTTTACATGCCATGGCATTTTTGCATGCTTGACTGCCTAGTGGATGAAACCAAAGATAGAAAACCTCCACTCAGCATACAAAGGCTTCCATGGGAAATCTGCCACTAGTTCTCAAATGTTTAGATTGTAGAGACAGTGTCAATTTTGTGAAAATTGTCAGTAATTCATCAGTGCACCAACTCTGGCTAAAAAAAATACGCTGAAACCATTTTCCAGTTCATTTTTAATTTTATTTATTTTCATCTGTGCCCCAACATTTTGCCAACCTCTGACTTCATCGGGGGAACTATTAAGCAAAAAATTTAGAAACAAAGATTTTTACCATGTATGGTCACCTATACTGAACCTTTAAAACAATTCACAATTCAATTTTTTCAGTGAACACCACCTTAAACACTCTCAAATAAATCACAATCTTTACTTAAAATTTGTTTTCACATCATTTTTCATGGCTCCTATGTCTCATTACAGCGATAATCTTCCTGTGTCACACTAATCTCAAAATTTGCCACAACGGCTTATACTCCATTTCACTGGTCAAGAACCAACATACTCCTGCTTTTAATTGCAACAATGCATTAAATCATAAATTCGCTATTAGACATCTAAATTCACATTTAAAAAAAGAAAGAATGTATATTTCTTGAAACCATGTCTTAAAGCTCTTAATTATTATAAAACTAGTGTCAAATTCACATGTTCAAATCTCTCCCTCAAAAACATTTCCCAGAGCAACAAACATTGCACTCCTTAAATTTTAATGCATTTCCTCTCATAAATACACTTTCATTACAACTGCTCATTGATATTAACCTATTTGCAAGTTTCCTTAGGGCTCTTCAAAGGCATCAATTGATTCCGACTGCTTACACGTGTTATCTAAGGGGCATATAAAAAGTGTTTAATTACACCTTCCACTGTGTTTTAACCATTTTTTATGTAAGCAGTTACTAGAAACTTTGCCTAAATAGCACAGCTCTGTCCACTGATGTAATGTGAAACTTTAGACTCTTTCCATGCAGTTTTGTGCCTCTTCTGCCATCGGGTATAAAGATAAACATAATTATTTCTAATCTTATTCAAACTTTGCTCTCTTTTTTGTATTGAGGCAATTACTTACATAAAGCAGGCATTTGCATTACTTCCAAGTCCTAATGTGGCAGCAAGAGGCTGGCGTTGGCCCACTCCTCTTATACCCATGTGGAAAGAGCTCTGATGTCACAAACTGACATGATCACATGTCGTTGCCTAGAAACCAATCACTGCTAGGTGAAGCTCTTCCCACACAGGCATTCTCAGACACTGGTTGTGATTTAGAAAATTTAAAGAAACATTCCAAATTTCCTAAACTTCCATGAATGATTTTTCTTGTTCAAAAAGTTAATCTAATCTTATTTTTGACCCGAACATGTCATTATGATTTCATCGACACATCTAAGGTGTCTGTTAAATTCAATTCAATTCTTATTAACTAGTAAAAGATAGAATCCCTGTTATGGGGTGGAGGGGGAAGTCAAGGGGAAGAAAGCACAGAGCTCTCAGAGGCAGGCTCCCTTTTGGGATATATTTTCCACTCATATTATTTTATTACCAGCATACCTACTACTTTATCTTCTCATTCAGGCCCCAATCATTATAATAGGTGCCTAATTCATAAATCCATTTAGTTTCTTTGCTTTCTAGCAGTTTCTGATAATCCTCTCCTCTTTCTGGCTCCTGCACCTTTCCCAGCTCCCAAAATCTAAGTTGCATTACAGTGTGACCCCTTTCGCTAAAGTGCCTTACCACCGAGGAATTTTCATCCTTAGATCTAATTCTGTTTTTATGCTCTGAAATTCACTTCTTCAGCTCTCTGGGTGTCTGACCAACATACAATTTGTCACAAGGACATTGCAATACGTAAATGACCCCTGCTGGGTTACAATCAATATGCTGTCTAATTTCATACACTTTTCCATTGTATGGATATTCAAATACATCTTTTTTTGATGTATTGCCATATGCTATGCATTTGTTGAATGGAAACATCCAATTTCTTAATGGGCCTAGTAACAGTTGTCTACTTTTAGAGTCGCCCTGTTTATGAACAGCTTTAACCCATCTGTCCTTAATGTTAGGTACTTTCTTAGAAGTAAAAAAATGATTTATGCTTAAAAATGTGACTTGTGGTTTGGGATCATTCTGCAGTATACTCCAGTGCCTTAAAATAATCGTCTTAATTTTAGACATTTCCTCACAATGTGTAGTACTGAATGGTAGCTTCCTATCAGTCCCTAATGTAGTCTTCTGTGTTTTTTCTTTTACCAGATCATCCCTAGAGAGTTTAAATATTTTCTGTTTTGCCTGTTTAATTATTCTGGTTGAGTATCCCCTAGTCCTAAACCTCTCCAGCGTAGTTTTTTCTTCCCATTTGTAATCTAGCTGTCTACTACAGTTACGTTTCATTCTCAGTAGTTGTGAATATGGAATACTCTCCTTTAAGTCTGTTGGGTGGAAACTGTTGCTATGAAGGGTTGTGTTTCTATCCATGGCTTTCCTGTACATTTTTGTCTCTAAACTGTTCCCATTTTTAAAAATCATGACATTTAAAAAATTAACACTTTCCAAACTATAATCTGATGTAAACCTCAAAGTAGGGTCTCAGAAATCTAAGTAGCTAAGAAACTCTTTCAATTTATCTTCTTCACCTTTCCACAACAATAATACATCATCAATAAATCATTTCCAAAAAATAATACAATCAAAAAAATTTTTTTCTGCATTCAAAACAAAATTATGTTCGAAACTATGCATATAAGCATTGGTATAGCTGGGAGCCATGCTGCTCCCCAACACTGTGCCATTTTTCTGACCCAAAAAATATTTTTCAAATTTAAAGTAATTATCATTTAGAACAAATAATGCTAATTTCATAAGTAGCCTGGACTTAGGCCTTGAATCACTTGATCTTTTTTCCAAAAGGTCATAACGTGCTTGCACTCCCTCTATGTGTAGAATTGAGGTATATAAATCTTTAACATCAATCGTCATTAAAATTGTTTGCTCATTCACAATACCCTGTAAATTAACTACCTGTAACAATTTTAATAAATGCATAGTATCCTTCGGATAGGCATCTGTGTTTTGAATGAGGCTCTGAATATGAAAATCAATATATTTTGAGATCAGCTCTAAAATGGACCCAATACCTGACACAATGGGCCTTCCCGGTGGATTTACTGCATACTTATGAATTTTTTGCAAGGCATAGAACACTGGAACCCTTAGATTCTCACATATCAACAACTCTGTTTCCCATGGATAAAGCCAACAATGCTTGAAATTCCTCTAATATCTCTCTAATGTTCTGTTTTATTTCAAATACAGGATTTCCAGGTAGTTTCTGATAATTCTCCTCAATACTTAAAAGCTGCTTACACATGTCTCTATATTTGCCTAGATCCATCAGGACTATTGCCCCTCCTTTATCTGCTGGTTTTATGACCAACCCTGGGTCTTTCATAAGCTTTGCTATTTTTTATTTCTGTTTCTTCGTTTGATTACATTTGTCAATCCTATACGTGTTGTCCATGGTACATAACTGTTCTATCTCCTTAAATACTGTACTTATGTATGTTTCTACTGTAATAAGTAAATCTGTTTGAGGGCAGCAATTGGTGCACTGTCTCAATATATGCCACAGTTTCATTTTCTCAGGGTTACTGACCTCCATATTCTCAAATTGGACTTGTAGTCTAATATTTCTAAAACATCTGTTCAAATCTACTAGATCCCCCACCGACAGAATGATCCACAAACCTGCCATAGGCTTTGCACTACAAACTAGGCTATGCTCTTCCTTGAATATCTGTCTCCTTATGACTGGCACTGCCCCTCCTGGCCCCACCATGGGGTGGGGGCTCCGGAGGGGATCTCAGAGCAGGTACATCTTAGGGATGGTGGGTGATGTAGCTGGACAGGTCATTGGGCATGGGGATCATGGGGTGACTAAGGAGATTAAAATATGTACGGAAAACAAAAGAAATAAAACACAGTTTGGGAAGCTCAAACCCCATAACACAGTTGTACCCTATAAGCAGTGTAACTATGCATTATGCAGATAGACAATGACAGGCTTATTAGTGGAGACCCAGTGCATGGAAAAGTTCTATCCACCTTGTAGTGCTCCACAGATATGTAATTGGAGACTAGGGACTGTGAATGTCACCAGAAAGGCATCAAAGTGAAATTATTCAGAGCAGAAATGTGTAAATCATGCATATGCCAGCTGAGCTACTTACAAGAATTGGGCTCTGAGCAATTGCAGCAAAAATATACATATTTTTTTTCTTATCCAAGAACCTTTATTAAACAAAATATTAAAATAATAACAAAAACTAAATTAAAACAAACTCCATAGAGTACAAGCTAGGAAAACTTTTGGCTTACACTATTACAGTTCCTGTAGTGCTTCCCAAGTAGTCAGCTCATATAAGTTGCTGGACTAATACAGTAATTAATTACACAAAAATCTGATCACAAGTTTAACTTAGAAAAGTGCATGCAGTCCCCTATGTTTATATGGTATGAGAGTGATATATTAGGAATATCTTAATTATTAGCTTCCCATACAAATGTGTTTTTGACTGTATATGAAGGCAACATTCAATTAAAAAGATAAACTACTGTATATATAAATTAGTTCTAAAAGTTTCTTGTCACATCACAATGTTCTGAAATTTGATTAAAGGCATGCAAGCAAAACAAGTTGGAAAACCTCATAAAGAAGTAGAATAAGACATACTGAAGCCCTATTTTGTTTACTTTCTGCTCTGCAGCTTTAGACATCCTCACACCAGGCCAGCTGTTCCCTGAATGCAACAGGAAATGAGAGAAGGGGAAGGCCATTCCGGGGGTGGAGGGGTTAATTTCAGTATGTAGTGTGTTTGTTTCACCATATCGTTTATTTGTTTCAGTATATCATGCATGTGTATTTTTTAGTCTATAGTGTATGTATTTCAATACATAGTAAATGTATTTCACCATGTAGTGTATTTGTTTCAGTGTACAGTGTAAGTGGATTTTTTAAATATATTCTGTATGTATTTCAGTATGTAATGTATTTAAGTATATGGAGTGTGCAGATTTTTTCAATCAATAGTGTAAGAGTTTCAATATATAGTGTATTTGTTTCAGTTTATAGTGTTTGCAGATTTTTCAATGTATAGTGTATTATTTCAATATATAGTATATGTATTTCAATATACTGTATAGTGTATTCGTTTCAGTAGATAGTGTATAGGGGTTTTTCAATGCGTAGTGTATGTATTTCAATAAGTAGTGTATCTGTTTCAGTATATAGTGTATGCAGATTGTTCTCAATATATATTGTATCTGTTACAATATATAGCATATTTGTTTCAGTAGACAGTTAATGTGGATTTTTCAGTCTGTAGTGTATGTATCTCAACAGGTAGTGTATATGTTTCAGTACACAGTGCATTTGTTTCAGTATATAATGTATGTGGATTTTCAGTACTCAGAATGTTTATATTAGTAAATAGTGATTGTATTCCACTATATAATGTAAGCATTTCTCTATATAACATATGCATTTCAGTATACAGTATATGTACTGTATTTCACTATACAAGGTATATATTTCAGTAGATAGTGTATGTGGTTCACTACATTGTGTATGTGTTTCACTATATAATGTATATATTTCACTATATTTATTTAGTTTTTGTTGACCGGGTAAGTGCACTAGACAAATCCTGCCTATTTTCAGGCATGACCCGGGGAAGGGGGATACAGATGAGTGCCATCTGACCTTGAACCAGATTAAGCTGGTGATATATGGCTATATGATGTATGTATTTCACTATATAGTGTATGTGTTTTAATATATAGCCAAACATTCTGAATTATGTCCCTAACAGCTTGCCATAATGACATTCATATGTCAGGACAGTGGCAAGATTTCAATATGCCAACAGAACTGAGAAAAATATTAGTTCACTCCTGCACTTTCAGGTTATATTCAGAAAAATTAAGTTAGGGAAAAATCGACCAAATTAAATTAAAAGGGTTTGTGCAACACCTACAGAACCCTCTGCTTGCTCCAACTGAAATTCACGTATCCACCTGTGCTGACAATGTTATTTATTCCACTTTAAATTTCCTCACCAAACTTAGAGAAACACTAAAAATTGTCCTCTACTTTACTACAGACAATCAATCAATCAATCAATCAATTTTTTATTTATAAAAAGGCTCCTTTCCAAAACCAAGGCACCCGTACAACAAAATAAAACAAATAAAATAAAATTACATAGATTATATAAATTCCAATCAATATGAAACCACATAAAAACACTTCATTTACCAAAAGCCAGATCAAAAAGATAAGTTTTTAATGCAGTTTTAAAACTCTGGATGGTCAGGCAATCTCGTACCCGATGAGGTAGAGAGTTCCACAGGGACAGAGCAGCAAAGCTGAATGCCCTTGCTCCCAATGTCTACAAACGTACCTGAACCTCTAGCAATCCCTCCCGATTAGTATGCAGAAGGAGGGAGGACAATGCAGACAAGGAGATCTTTCAGATAGCTCAGTCCCTGGTCGTGTAGGGACTTATTGGTTAACAAAGCAACCTTAAAGGTGATCCGCCACTTAATCGGGAACCAGTGCAGACCGCGGAGCACAGGCGTAATATGACTGGCTCTTCAAGCACAAGTCAACAGTCTGGCAGCCGCGTTCTTCACCAGCTGCAAGCGGCGGATATCAACCCCCGACAGCCCTAGGTAAAGAGCATTGCAGTAGTCAAGGCGGGAGGTAACGAAGGCGTGAACCAACGTTGGAAGATCATCGGAAGAAACCAGATATTTCACCTGGGCGATATTTCTCAGATGGTAGAAAGAGGCTGTAACAACTGCTGACACCTGTGATTTCAAAGTCAGACAGTTATCAAACATAACGCCCAGGTTCCATACCCAGTCTGAGGTAGCTAGCTGGACACCTCTGATCCACAAGCCCGAAGATGAACCTGCCAACATGCCCGCCTCTCGACAACTCGGGTTCACAGCCAACACCTCAGTTTTTTTCAGGGTTCAACCTTAGTCAGCTCATATTCATCCAGGCCTGGATTTCAGCCAGACAACTGTTGAGCACTGAAATGGCATCATCCTGTTCAGGCACAAAAAACATGTATAGCTGAGTATCATCTGCATAGCAGTGAAAACTCAAGCCATATCATCTAATAATCACTCCTAACGGCAGCATATACACTACAAATAACGTGGGCGCTAAAATGGATCCCTGTGGAACCCAACAGGGCAGGGAGAATGGGGCTGAGGTACAAACCCCAGACACCACTCTCTGAGCCCTACCCGTGAGGTAGGATTAAAACCATCTGAGGACAGCCCCTGATAGTCCACAGATAAACCGCAGGTGATCCAACAGCACACCATGGTCCACAGTATCAAATGCTGCAGAGAGATCAAGAAGGACCAAGATGGAATGAGTCTTTCGATCTTTCGCTATCAGGAGGTCATTTAGTACCCGAACAAGAGATGTCTCGGTACTATGTCTCTTCCTGAAACCGGACTGGAGAGAATCATAGATATTGTGGCTGGTCAAATGATCATCCAATTGTAAAGCCATCACCATCTCAATAATCTTACCCAAAAATGGAAGGTTAGAGACAGGCTTGTAGTTTCTAAGACAGTCAGGATTCAAGGAGGGCTTCTTTCAGAAGAGGCCAAACCATGACCTCCTTAAGAGAAGCTGGAAAAATTCTACTCTCCAAGGATAACCTGACAATCTATGCGAGGACCAGGCCGATAACATCAACACAGCCAATAAGCAATCTCGCAGGGCCCGGATCCAAACCACAGTTGGTAGGACGTAAAGTCTGGATAACCATCACAATATCACTGATTGTAGGCTGATCAAAGTCACACCACTCAAACCGAGGGTCCGACATCTGCCGACCACTGCTGCTCCCTAGAGAAAGGGTCGTGTGGACCTCAGACCTGTTCATGGCAACCTTATCCATGAAGAATCAAGCAATCTCCTCACACTGCTCTTGTGAAAAAGCATTTTGGGGCTGAAGACAGAGTGGATTGCACAATCTGTCCACGGTCCAGAAAAGCTGAGCTGGTCGATTCTGCATGGCAGCAATTTCTCTGGACAGGAATTCTGCCTTCTCATGGGAAATTGTTGATTGATAGACCAAATAATGGTCCATCAAACTAAGCCTGTCACACTCCAGGCCCGATCTCCGCCATCGCCTCTTTAGCCTTCGTCCAACTCTCCTCAACTCCCTCAGGTCCTCATCAAACCATAGAGATCTAGGGCGAAGGGAGAGTGGATGAACATGAACCAGAGCAATGGAATCCAAGGCATCTGTCAGTGCCTTATTATAGGCAAGCACAAGATCCTCTGGATCCATGCATTCTCTCAGCATGCTTGATAGGTCAAGCTCCGCCATCAGGCCATCCGGTGATACACCCCTCAAAATGCAGTACTTGACCATCTCCATAGGGGCAGATCTCTTGGGGGGTCTCAAAACTGAAGCTGATGGAATGATGGTCCGACCACCTGACTGGTTCCACCACCAAGCCGGATATCTCCATCCCCAGGAGGAACACCAAGTCCAATGAATGACCACCAATATGGGTTGAGGAGGAAACAACCTGTGTGAGGCCCAGTAAATTCATTAACTGGAGAAAGTCTTGTTCAAACTGCGAGAGTTCATCATCGACCCATGCACTGAAATCTCCAAGGATCAGCCATATTTGGGATCCCAAAGTTAGGTCGGCGATACGTCTGCAACTTCCCGCAAGAAAACATTCCCATCACCTGGTGAAAGGTAGACAAGAAGAATCCTGCACCCCACACCTTCTCCCACGATACATTCAAAAGAGTTGGTGGTTCCCACTGAGATTTCCATCAGATTCAGTTCTGATTTAAAACAAAGGGCCACACCCCCACCCCTATGATCGATCCTCAGGTGGTGTATCACCGAGTACCCGGGAGGAATCACTGAAGCAAAAACAGGGCCATCATTTCCATCCAACCAGGTTTTGGTGATGCAAGCCAGGTCGACTGAATTAACAAGATCCCCAATTATGGTGGTCTTGTTCCTAATCGACCTGGCATTGCATAACACCACCTGAGACTGATGAGCAGCTGGGGGGAGATCAAATTACCTGTCAGCAATATGCAGAGCCCTTGGGTATGGGAACCAGACAGGGAGAGCCCCTTTCCTGGACCCATTTCGCCCCAGGGCATCTCCTTGTCCCCACTATCCCAATCCATCCACGCCTCTCCACTTCCCCTGCAGGCCAAATCTGCGCCCAAGCCTGAGCCCTCCTTGCTATTCCCAGACCCCTACAGTGTCTATACACCTCTGGGGGCAAAGGGGGCAAAAGAAAGGGCAAAGATCCCTCAGCCTGGAGGTGGAATAATGCCTAACCATCAACCCTGGCCAACACATTTTCTAAAACCAAAACCAAACAAATATATATCCATACAACTAACACAATTAATAACAAATAAACCCCCACCCCTAAAAACAAAAATTGTACAATTTAAACCAACAGTTTATCTCTAACATAAAACTCCTCAAACAATATCTCTCACATATTGTCAGAACAGAGCTTTAAATAAAATAGAATTTTGATATTCTCACAGTCTATATTTTTATGCAAAATAACTAAAATAAAACTTAAGTACACCTCTCTTTCACTGAGGTGAACAAAATAATATAAACAATAAATAAAATAAATATGGACACTCTGGTCCTCTCACCACCAGGAGACCGTAAAATAAATTAAAAGAAGTCCGGCAGAGAGGTCATCCAACAGTAGGAGAAAATCATTAAATCCAAATCCATATAAATCCAAATGAGAGCTTCTAATACTCCTGAGTAGATTTTAAATCCAAATGCCTAGGGCAGAAAAGGATCAAACAAGATGGTTCCAATAGAAAAAGGGCTGCAAAACTTCATAGGGCCTAAAGAAAAGCTATGCAACCTAAAGGACCCCCTACCAGAGAATACTGCTGTGCCACTATGACCCCCGTAACTGGTCAAATAAATAACCAGATCAAGGAATCTAGAGGTTCCCTGGGATCCCCAGCCAGCTTCCTAGCTGCCGCCCCTCGCCCCATGAAACAGCAGACTCCGGCGGAGAGAACCCCTGCAAAGACAATGTAAAGCAATGAAAATCTCAGACCCCATGCAGCAACATCCAGGCCGATACACAATTCAGAAATCCAAATTCCTAGCACATCCTAGTCACAGCAAGCCTCCCAATATCAGCAGTCTAGCCCTCACAGTTCTCACATTCCAAATCTGACCAGCAGGACCCCACTGATTCCTCCCAAAGGGGGTCAACTGTCGTACACATTGAGTCCCACCAGAACCTCTGAACTAGATGGTAAATCTAATCTCGGTGGTAAATCCAGTCTCACAAAAACCTCTGCCAAAACTGCAGAGATGATCGTAGGACCATAAAAGTGCCAACTCTGAAATCAACGAGCTGCAACAGCAGAGGCGCCACAAAGATCGAATGCTCGCATAAAAGTCAGAGCGAGTGCCTTCCGGGCTCAAGCAGCAGCACCCAAACCACCACTGCCTCAGCAATCAACAGATCGGAGTAGAGCTGACTGGGCCAACTGAGTGAGTTAGGAAACAAACAGACTCTGACTCCTGATATTTCAAAGCCTGCAATATAATGGCACGATAAAACAAAAATGCAGTAAAAACACAATAAAACGCAAAAAAGAGCCAGAAACAACTAATTAAAACTACTAATTTAAAGCTTCTGACTTGGAGCATCTGACATGCAGCTTGTAGCATGCCCAGCCTGGTGGCCATTTTCTTGATATAGAATGCAACATGATTTCTATTAATAGGTATTACAAAAACAATGCTTTTCAAAAACCAAATAATAATGGCATCCAACACTGTTGGCATACTGTACTGCTAATCTGGTCCACCATTGGAAAACAAGTTGCAGCATTTTTAATATCTAGAATTATGACTTGACACAAAACTAGCTTTCTCTGAGCACATTTATTTTTTTATTTGAAATTTGGTCAGAGTGAAAGACAAGCTGAACCCAAGTGTTGTTGCCAGGTTCTGCTCTCAAGAAAATGCTAAATAGAAAGTGAGACACAAATCAAATAATGGTGAACAAATATGTTAAGAAGCATTCCCATACATCAGGAAATAAAATTAAATCAGTGAAGAAAACCTGCACTTAGGCATTGTGGCAAATACCAAATGAATACTAAGAAGAGCCCAATCACCTTAAATCTGAGAAGGCATGGGGAATGCTGAAAGTACAGCAACTATAAGAGATCATGTAGTAACCCAGGATAGGGAGATTGAGGAGGAAGGAAGGAAGGAAGGAAGGAAGGAAGGAAGGAGGAGGAGGGAAGAAAGAGAGAGAGAAACTGAAAATGAGGGAGTTAGGTCAAGGAGAAGATATATACTGGGAGGTCACCAGGGATACACTTAAAGGATAAGAGGTGATGGTGCAATAGTGGGTATAGCTGTACCACTGGGAAGGGAGGTGAGAGAAGAATGTAAGTTGTCCTGCTGTAGTCCTAGGGCAGGGATACAAAATGAGTGGGTGTCAGTAGAATGGAGAAAAGATAAGGATGGAGGAAGAAGAAGTGAAGGAAAAGGTGAAGTAGTGGAGAGAGCCAAATGAGAATTAAGAGAGACGTGTGGCAGAGTTTGAGAGGTGCCTTGATTTTAAGGAAGTTGAAGCATAAGGGTGATACAGAGGGAGCAGTGAAGGGTTCAAGGAGAAGTGTTAAGAGTAAAGTGTCAGTAGGGATGGAAAAGTGGATCAAATCTGGCCAAGACCGATTTGGGGGTGAAACTGTAGACCATGTCCCCATACTGAAACATCAGTATGAACATGTTGAAAATGATTTCCAGTCAAACAGGGCATCAATGACAGGACTGTTGTCATATAGGGCACCAAGCTTATGGAGGATCTCTTTTTGCATGTGTTATGTGCACAAAGTCAAGGCTTTGATCCACACTCAGGTATTAAAAATAGGGGGCTTTGTGAACAGTGTGCCATTCAGAGTTCTGAGGACTGAGAAAGAATTGCATCTGCCAAATCTCTGTTTGCTACCTAAAGTTAGAGAGACATTTTTTCTGCATGAAGAGTTGGTTAGAGTGGAACCAGACCTAGAGACGCAGCAAATTAAATCTTTAATGATTAAGTTTATGCAAAGTGGGCCAAATAACTCTATGCAAAACCTATGGTCCAATTACATCATAGGCAATGTCATCTTTTTTACTAAACTAAAAAAAGGGACATAAACCTATCCCCTCCCCCTCATAGTGCATTTTCCATGCTCACCACCTGGCCATGATCATAAAATGGAGTTGCCCCTTCCCCACCCTTCTAGCACCACTATCACACTCCTCCCCCTGGAACTGTCAAAGTTTAAGTATATTCCACAGAAGCAATAATACCAGATAGACAGGGATATATTGGGAAGGTCCAGAATTTCTCAATAACGCCTACCCTGGAAGGTCTTATTTTGCTTAGAAAATGGGCTATAGGTAGCATTTATTTAATATATAAACCAAATAAATAAAAATAAAAACTTAATTAAAAACCACTGAAAAGTCAGTTTTTCTATGAAGTAGTTACTCTACTAGTATAGAGAATAACCAGTAGAGGGCACTTATGCTTTTCAGAGTCATGTTGTTTAATGTTTGCTGTCACTCTACCACAGTCCCAACCCCCGTAGCATTTGTTTGGGAAGTGGTTAAGTTCCTATATTTATGAACGGCTGTTCATTGTGGACATTTTTGTTTGTTTGTTTGTTTTTTGATGAAAATGAATAGCTGAGCAGAGCAGAGCTTAAGGGGTGTTAAAATTAGTGCAAGCATTGCTGTGCCATTATGGTAAGGTGAGCTCTGATAGTAGCTCTGTTGTTATTTATCCCATAATAAGACCACAGAAACAAAAAATGTAGTGGGCAAGAATACTTTGCAGTTAGTTGTCTTCTCCCCTTGATTATCCAAATGCTCTGGGAGACATCAAATTTGTTCGGATAATCGAGAGTTCAGATAATCAGGGGTCCATAACATTAGACATATGAGATTTGCAGGACAATGTCAGAGTTAAGATAATAGGGAGATCTGGATAATCAGGGTTTGGATAATCGAGGTTGTACTGTACATGTATTGTGGCCAAACTCACAAAAGAAGCAAAACTTGAAAAGCAGCGCTGCCAGCACCACTGTCAAGTGACCAGGGATAAGGTTTTAAAATGAATTATTTTTTTCTGGTTGGTGTTGTGAGAGGAGGAGTCTTAAAAAAGGAAAAAAGTCAGTTTGTGGCTTTGGCTTGCCCTGTCAATTTGTAGTCTGCAGTAAAGTACCATGGAGCTTAGTGAGCCACTTCATATAAGTGCTATCTGTTCTAGTGTTACAAATCTCAAGCAGCATCAGTCGAGAGCAAGCGGGCAGTTGGCTGAAGGAGCAAGAACACAGTCAGCTGTCCAACAGTTGCAGGACATGAAGCAAGAGGGTACATTAATTAATTAATTAATTAATTAATTAATTGATACATTTAAAAAAAATGGATTTAACCTGAAATTAGCTAAATGGGACTGAGACACACTCAGTTGGAGTGGACTTGGGCAGCCGCAAACAAGCCCACTAATTGAGAGAAAAGAATGGCGGCTGCTTAAGTTTGAAAATCCCAGTGCCATATGATACACTAAGTAATGGAGCACCCTGAATTGGTGCTTGTTTTTCACCAGGCTCTATTGAAAAATAAATGCATACTTGACCATGGCTCTCAGCCAATCAGTATGCTTTATTTTTCAAGCCCATTTTCTAAAATAGAAGTAGACAGCCACTCTCATGGTGTAATACATAATCACAAATACTATACTCACATCAAGAAAAAAGGAGAAGGCATTAAGGAAGGCAGAGAGCTGGCAGAAAACTAGTTTTACCAGCATTTTTGCAAGAGCTTAGAGAAGAGAGATGGATTAATGTTGCCTGAGGAGGTAGGGTCACCATTATGAAGGGGGATAACTTCAGCTTAGTTCCAATCCAGGAGAGCTTTGCCAAGGTGGAAAAAGAAGTTGAAAAGGAAGGAGACTGGAAAGGCTACAGCAGGAGCTGAGAATTAAAGGAGTCTGGTTCAAGCCCAACTGGAATATTACCATTATGGGGCTTTAATGAGAATAGTGCAACTAGTGTCACAGCAGGGCAACATAAGAGAAAGAGAATAGGGAGGAGTGAGGAGGCAGGAAAATGGGGAGGAGGCTATGTCAGAGTGTGAGGTGAGGGGAGAAGTGAAAGTGATGAAGTATTGGTTGAATCTGGTGGTGATAGTTGGAGGGTCATACATCAGTGAACACTTGGACTGGATGTAAAAGCAATTTGAAGTGGAAAGGCAGAATGAATAACCTTCCATAATTTTTCTGAGGATTAGCCCTTGCAGGGCCACGGACTGATATATCAGTCTAAAATTCTTCTACCTTGTAATTCTGTCAGCAGACGAAGGATTAATTAATTAATTTATTTATTTATTGTACAATCATATTTGCAACCTTTGAGCCAGGGGCTCGTTTACAAAGGCACCTCATTACAGAGAGGACATACAGTGTCACATAGAAACATAGAAACATAGAATTTGATGGCAGATAAGGACCGCTTGGTCCACCCAGTCTGCCCATTTCCCTACCTAATGGATAAGCTGCAGATCCTAGTTAACCAGCAGCCTACTTCTTCCTACCCCCAACCCCTAGAATTGCCTTATGACTGTCCCATGCATGCTTGAATTCCGCCACTGTTTTTGACTCCACAACCTCCTCCGAAGCTGTTCCATGCATCCACAACCTCTCTGTGAAAAATACTTCCTTAAATTACCTCTGAGCCGGCCCCCTTCTATCTTCAGATTATGCCCCCTTGCTCTTGCACACCTCTTTTTTGAAAGATGCTACCCTCTTGGACTTTGTTGATTCCCTTGAGGTACTTGAAAGTTTCTATCATGTCCCCCCTCTCCCTCCTTTCCTCGAGGCTATACATATTCAGCTCCTTAAGTCTCTCTTCATATGTCTTCTGGTGCAGACCCTGCACCATTTTAGTTGCCCTCCTCTGGACAGCCTCCATCCTGTCTACGTCTTTGCAGAGATTGGGTCTCCAGAACTGCACGCAGTACTCCAGATGGGGTCTCACCAACTGTCTGTACAGAGGGATAATAACTTCCTGTTTTCTACTGGTGATGCCTCTCCCTATGCATCCCAGTATCCCCCAGCCCACCTTGCTGCCCTCTCACATTGCTTGCCCACCTTTAGGTCATCTGATATGACTACCCCCAGGTCCCTTTCCATTTTTGTTGTTGTTAGTATCTCACCCCCCATTGTGTACTCTTCCCCTGGGTTTTTGTTTCCCAGGTGCATTACCTTGCACTTCTTAGCATTGAATCTAAGCTGCCATACATTTGACCATTCCTCTAACTTGCCAAGTCCCTTCTCATCCTTTCCACCCCACCTTGTGCATCAACTCTGTTGCAGATCTTTGTGTCATCTGCAAAGAGACATACTTTTCCTTCCAGTCCCTCTGCAATGTCGCTTATAAAGACATTGAAGAGGACCAGTCCCAATACTGAATCCTGCGGTACCCCACTAGTAACCCCTTTCTTCAGAGTGGACTCCATTTACTATTACTCTCTGTGTCCTATTCTCCAGCCAATTCTTTACCCAGGCTGTCATCTTGGGACCCACCCCAGGCTGGCTAACTTGTATATTAATCTTTGTGTGGGACTGTGTCAAATGCCTTACAAAGTCTAGGTAGGCCATGTCCACGGCCCCTCCCTGATCTACTACTTTGGTCACCCAGTCAAAGAAATCTATCAGATTTGTCTGGCATGACCTTCCCGCTGTGAATCCATGCTGCCTTGGGTCCTGAGCCCCTCTGGCCTCTAGATACTCAACAATTCTTTCCTTCAGAAGTGATTCCATCATTTTCCCTACCACTGAGGTTAAACTAACAGGTCTGTAGTTTTCTGCTTCTGCCTTGCTCCCACTTTTGTGAACGGGAATCACATCTGCCCTTCTCCAGTCCTCGGGTACCACCCCATCCTCGCATGATTTGTTAAAGAGGGTAGTCAGTGGTGTCACTAGTTCTACCCTTTGTTTTTTAGAATTCTGGGATGAATACCATCAGGCCCCATTGCTTTGTCCACCTTCAGTTTTAAGAGTTCTTTCAGAATCCTTTCATCTGTAAATGGGCTGGTATCAACTTCTGTATCCAGAGTGTTTCTACTGTTTGTTTTAGGTACCTCCCCCACTTCCTTTGTAAATACTGAGCAAAAATATTTGTTTAGTATCTCTGCCTTTTCACAGTCACCCTCTGCCCACCCTCCCTTATTAAGCCTCACTAACCCTCTCTTGGTCTTCCTTCGCTCCCTGATGTACCTATAAAAGGTTTTATCCCCCTTCTTAACTGAGTTGGCTCTCTTTTCCTCAGTTTGGGCCTTTGCTGTTCTGACTGCCTTCCCAGCTTCATTTGCTTTAACTGATACAGTTCTCTGTCCTGCTCCTTCTGTGATTCTGTACTTCTTGAATGCTTTCTTTTCTCTTGAACCTTCACTGCCACTTCCTTTGAGAACCATAGTGGTTTCTTACATCGTTCGTTTTGTTTATTTGCTTCACACAAAGGCTTGTTACCTCTGTGATGGCAGTTTTATTATACCCATTGTTCTTCCACCCCTCCTTCCTGCCCATTTGCTAGTGCATTCCTTAGGCACTCACCCATTTTAGCAATGTCAGCCCTCCAAAGTCCAGTACTTTTGCCTTTGTATGGCTTGACTCTATTGCTGTAGTTTATTGTGAACCATACTGTTCGATGGTCGCTAGTTCCCAGTTGGCTACCCACTTCACATCTGTGATCCTCTCTTCATCTCCATTTGAGAGAACCAGGTCTAAGATTGCTCCCTCTTGAGTGGGCTCCAATACTAGTTGTCTAAGGCATGCCCCCTGTAGGGCATCTAGAATAACCCCACTCTTTGAAGTGGCTGCTGCAACTGCTCTCCAGTTAACATCTGTCATATTCAGATCACCCATCAGCAATATCTCCCCTTTTTCTGCCATTCTAAGTATTCTTTCTGTCATTTCCTTGTCCATTTCCTCCCCCTGAGAAGGGGGTCTGTATACAACCCCTGTACGGATTGTGGTGCCATTGCCGGTCTCCAAATTTACCCACAGTGCTTCTTCTCCTCCCTGTTTTCCCTTTTGTTCTGTTGCTTTAATTCCTTCCCTTATGTAAAGAGCTACTCCTCCTCCTCTTTTACCCTCCCTGTCCCTCCTGTAGATAGTGTATCCTGGTATGTTTATGTCCCAGTCATGGTTTTGTGTGTACCATGTTTCTGTGACTGCCACGATAGCCAGATGTTCACACAGAATAACATAGATTTACATAGTTGCTAGAACACAACGAATAATTATAAACATTTCCGAGTGACCGATTTAGTACCAGCAGGTACTGGCAGAGGGAAGGGAGGCCATGAGGGAGTGGCGGGGTAAGGTGGAGAGTTCAGCCCCGAGGGCTCTGTCAAGAGTGTCTTGAGAGTAGCAGAGCATCGGTTAGAGACAGTGGCAGCAGAGGGTGTTCAACGGTAGGTTATTCTAGTGGATAAATGCAAAGTAGTCAAGTTTTCCATCCCTGATAGCCTTGGTGCTGGCATAAGAACATAAGAATGGTATCAGCAGATGGGGCCACCTTATCCATCTAGTGTGCCCAAGGTGGCTACCCCCCTCCTCTTTAATTGTTCCAGCCAAGTTGTCCACACTGTCTGTCCCAAGCTAACTTAAATTCCCTTATGGTTTTAGCTGCCACCACCTGTGCTGGCAGGCTGTTCCATGGATCTATCACCCTTTCTGTGAAGAAGTACTTTCTATAGTTACTTCTGAACTTGCCTCCCACTAGACGCAAGTTGTACCCCTGTGTCCAAGTCCCCTTGTTTTCTTGGAAGACGTTCTCTGTCTTGTTTATTCCCTTGATGTATTTAAAATGTTTCTATCATGGTACCTCTGTTTCTTCTCTGTTCTAGTGAGTACAGCTTCAGTTTCCTGAGCCTAGTTTCATATGTCTCATGATGCAGCCCCTGCACCATTTTAGTGGCCCTTCTCTGCACTGTCTCTAATCTGTCTATGTAATTTTTCAGGTGCGGCCTCCAGAACTGGACACAGTACTCCAGGTGCAGCCTCACCAAGGTTCTGTACAATGGCATGATTATCTCTTGCTCTCTGCTTGTGATTCCCCTTCCTATACATCCTAGGATGCCACTTCCTCTCTATGCTGCTTGTTTGCACTGTTTTGTGACTTTTAAGTCATTGGTGATGAGTACACCCAGATCCCTTTCCATCTTTGTCACCTCCAGTTGGTGCCCATCCAGTGTGTACTTTACATCTGATTTTCACTTTTCCAGGTGCATGACATTACATTTCTTGGTGTTTAACTGCCATTGTTTTGACCATTCCTCTAGTTTTCTGAGGTCAGCAACCATGCTTGTGGCCCCCTCTGTGTGTCCACCCTGTTGCAGAGCATTGTATCATCTGTGAACAGACATACCTTTCCCTTCAATTCCTCTGCAATGTCACTGATGAATATGCTAAAGTGTACTGGAACCAGCACCGACCTCTATGGCATGACACTGGTCACCTCCCCTTCCTGTTACATTGCCTCATTGACCAAGACTCTCTGTTTTCTATTCAGCAGCTAGTTCCTAACCCAGTTGACTATCCCTAACCCTGTGTGCTCCAGTTTATTTCCTAGCCTCCTGTAGGGTATGGTGTCAAAGACTTTACTGAAGTCTAGGTAAACTATGTCCACCAACCAGCCCTGTTCCATTGTTTCGGTAACCCAGTTAAAGAAATGTATCATGTTAGATTGATATGATCATTCTGCCATGAAACCATGTTGCCTGTGGTCCAGTTTTCTATTTTCCCTCAGGTATTCCACTGTTCTCTCCTTTAGTAGTACTTCCATAATTTTTACCACTATTGAGATTAGGCTGACTGGGTGATAGTTTCCAGTATCCTCCTTGATCCCTCCCATGTGCAAGGGCACTACTGTTGCTGTTTTCCAGTCCTGAGGTACTGTGCCACTCTCCAGTGATCTACTGAATAATTCCTATAGTGGTGCTGCAATTTCTTCCTTCAGCTCCTTCAACACCCTCGGATGAATTCCATCTGACCACTTTGCTTTATCAACTCTAACTATGTTTAGCTGCTCTAGGACTCTTTCCCTTGTGAAGGGACTTGTGTCTGCCTCCTTGTTGTTGTGTGCTGCCTGCTTTGGTGGAGGACCTTTTCCACTGTCCTCGATTGTGAAAACAGAGCAGTAGAACTTATTCTTTGCTTTGTGATTGTCATCCTCTGCCATCTGGCCATCTTGTGCTATTAGTCAGATTACTCCCCCTTACTCTTCCTTTTTTCTCTCATGTACCTATAGAAATCAGTTTAAATGCTTCCTTGGCAAGCTTTTAAACTAGTCAAGGGGGGAGGCACTGATAAGCAGCAGGAAAATCCCAGCCTCTCCCTACAAAACAGGGTATTAAATGAGAAAAAGACCGAGGTAGAAAGGTCAGTGGGGGATGCTGCAACAGAAGGTAAAGCCATCAAAAAATGGAGAGCAATGAGTACTAATGCCCGTAGTCTGGGTAACAAGCTTCCCAAATTAGTGGCCTTTTTGGAGGAGGAACATCTGGATATTGTGGAAGTCACAGAAACATGGTACACACAAAACCATGACTGGGATGTAAACATACCAGGATACACTATCTACAGGAGGGACAGGGAGGGTAAAAGAGGAGGAGTAGTAGCTCTTTACATAAGGGAAGGAATCAAAGCAAAAGAACAAAAGGGTAAACAGGGAGGAGGAGAAGTAATGTGGGTCAATTTGGAGACAGGCAATGGCACCGTAATCCGCACAGGTGTTGTATACAGACCCTCTTCTCAGGGGGAAGAAATGGACAAGGAAATGATAGAAAGCATACTTAGAATGGCAGAAAAAGGGGAGATATTGCTGATGGGTGATCTGAATATGCCAGATGTTAACTGGAGTGCAGTTGCAGCAGCAACTTCGAAGAGTGGGGTTATCCTAGATGCCCTACAGGGGGCATATCTTAGACAACTAGTATTGGAACCCACTCGAAAGCGAGCAATCTTAGACCTGGTTGTCTCAAATGGAGATGGAGAGAGGATCACAGATGTAGAAGTGGGTAGCCATCTGGGAACTAGCGACCATCGAACAGTATAGTTCATAATAAACACAGCAATAGAGTCAAGCCATACAAAGGCAAAAGTACCTGACTTTAGGAGGGCTGACTTCGCCAAAATGGGTGAGTTCCTAAGGAATGCACTAGCAAATGGGCAGGAAGGAGGGGTGGAAGAACAATGGGGAATAATAAAAGCTGCCATCACAGAGGTAACAAGCCTTTTGTGTGAAGCAAATAAACAAAACAAAATGATGTAAGAAACCACTATGGTTCTCAAAGGAAGTGGCAGTGAAGGTTCAAGAGAAAAAGAAAGCATTGAGGAAGTACAAGGGAATCACAGAAGGAGCAGGACAGAGAACTGTATCAGTTAAAGCAAAATGAAGCTGGAAGGCAGTCAGAACAGCAAAGGCCCAAACCGAGAAAAGATAGCCAACTCAGTTAAGAAGGGGATAAAACCTTTATAGGTACATCAGGAGCGAAGGAAGACCAAGGGAGGGTTAGTGAGGCTTAATAAAGAGGAGGAAGGGGGGCAGAGGGTGACTGTGAAAAGGCAGATACTAAACAAATATTTTTGCTCAGTATTTACAAAGGAAGTGGGGAGATACCTAAAACAAACAGTAGAAACACTCTGGATACAGAAGTTGATACCAGCCCATTTACAGATGAAAGGGTTCTGAAAGAACTCTTAAAACTGAAGGTGGACAAAGCAATGGGGCCTGATGGGATTCATCCCAGAATTCTAAAAGAACTAAGGGTAGAACTAGTGGCACCACTGACTACCGTCTTTAACAAATCATGGGAGGATGGGGTGGTGCCCGAGGACTGTAGGAGGGCAGATGTGATTACCCTTCACAAAAGTGGGAGCAAGGCAGAAGCAGGAAACTACAGACCTGTTAGTTAAACCTCAGTGATAGGGAAAATGATGGAATCACTTCTGAAGGAAAGAATTGTCGAGTATCTAGAGGCCAGAGGGGCACAGGACCCAAGGCAGCATGGATTCACAGTGGGAAGGTCATGCCAGACGAATCTGATAGATTTCTTTGACTGGGTGACCAAAGTAGTAGATCAGGGAGAGGCTGTTGACATGGCCTACCTAGACTTTAGCAAGGCATTTGACACAGTCCCACACAAAAGATTAATATACAAGTTAGCCAGCCTGGGAGTGGGTCCCAAGATGACAGCCTGGGTAAAGAATTGGCTGGAGAATAGGACACAGAGAGTAATAGTAAATGGAGTCCACTCTGAAGAAAGGGGGGTTACTAGTGGGGTACCGCAGGGTTCAGTATTAGGAACGGTCCTCTTCAATGTCTTTTTAAGCGACATTGCAGAGGGACTGGAAGGAAAAGTATGTCTCTTTGCAGATGACACAAGGATCTGCAACAGAGTTGATGCATAAGGTGGGGTGGAAAGGATGAGAAGGGACTTGGCAAGGTTAGAGGAATGGTCAAATGTATGGCAGCTTAGATTAAGAAGTGCAAGGTAATGCACCTGGGAAACAAAAACCCAGGGGAAGAGTACACAATGGGGGGTGAGATACTAACAACAACAAAAATGGAAAGGGACCTGGGAGTAGTCATATCAGATGACCTAAAGGTGGGCAAGCAATGTGAGAGGGCAGGAAGGAGGGCTGGGGGGATACTGGGATGCATAGGGAGAGGCATCACCAGTAGAAAACAGGAAGTAATTATTCCTCTGTACAGACAGCTGGTGAGACCCCATCTGGAGTACTGCGTGCAGTTCTGGAGACCCAATCTCCACAAAGACATAGACATGATGGAAGCTGTCCAGAGGAGGGCAGCAAAAATGGTGCAGGGTCTGCATGGGAAGACATATGAAGAGAGACTAAAGGAGCTTAATATGTATAGCCTCGAGGAAAGGAGGGAGAGGGGGGACATGATAGAAACTTTCAAGTACCTCAAGGGAATCAACAAAGTCCATGAGAGTAGCATCTTTCAAAAAAGAGGTGTGCAAGAACAAGGGGGCACAATTTGAAGATAGAGGGGGGTGGCTCAGAGGTAACGTAAGGAAGTATTTTTTCACAGAGAGGGTTGTGGATGCATGGAACGGCCTTCCGAAGGAGGTTGTGGAGTCAAAAACAGTGGTGGAATTCAAGCATGCATGGGACAGTCATAAGGCAATTCTAGGGGGTGGGGGTAGGAAGAAGTAGGCTGCTGGTTAACTAGGATCTGCAGCTTATCCATTAGGTAGGGAAATGGGCAGACTGGGTGGACCAAGCGGTCCTTATCTGCCATCAAATTCTATGTTTAAGGTTTAATCTCCCTTCTTAACTCCCTGTGGTATTTGTTCCTCTGTTTGTGCTTTGGCCTTTCAAATGGCCTTCCTGCCTCCCTGAGTATGTTCCTGTAGTTGTCCATGTCAGCTTCCTTCTGTGACACCTTGAACTGCTTAAAGACCCTCTTCTGATCCCTTATTATTGCTGCTAAGTCTCTGGTGAACCAGAGAGGTTTCTTCCATCTTTTTTTATTTACTGATTTGACGTGTACATTGTTCAGTAGTTGTTGTTATGGCCTTCATAAAATGCTCCCAGTCATATTCCACATTCCCTGTTCTTCCCATAGTCAGTATTGATTTTATTCTTGATCTCATCTCTGGAAAGTTTGCCCTATGGAAATGAAGGATTCTGATTTTTGTGTGACATATTTTGTCTGCCTTGTTGATTGTTATCCAAACTGACCTGTTGTCGCTGGTCCCTAGGTTTATGCCCACCTGAACATTTGAAACCCTTGAGCTGTTTGTGATCACTAGGTCAAGGTTAGAGTTGACACTAGTCATTGAGTTCACTTGTTGGTTGAACCCTGCCCCTTTCAATGTAAACAGGAACTCCCTACTGCTTTCAGAGGATGCTGTGTATGAGGTCCAATCGGGCAGATTGAAGTCCCCCACTATTAGCAGCTCACCTTTGTCGGCCATCATTGAGATGGCTTCTAGGAGGTCCTTGTCAGTTTCTAATTCCTGGGATGGAGGTCTGTATTTGATCCCCACTCTGATGGGGTCCTTGTCCCCAGCTCTTGGGTAACCCACAGGGTCTCTATGTTTCTGTGTTTTCCCTGGATCTCTGCTGCATTGATCCCTTCCCTTACATACAGAGCCACCCCACTTCCTTCCCTTGTGGTCCCTCCTGAAGAGTGTGTAACTTGGTATGACTACATCCCAGGTGTGGTTCACGCTAAACCATGTTTCCATGACTGCATCCCAGTCTAGTTGTGTCTCTGCCAACATGGCCATGACCTCTGATTTCTTGTTCAGTTGGCTAAAAGCATTAATGTACATTGCCTGCCATCCCTGAGTCTGCCTTTGTAAGGTCTGATTATGCAGCTTCAATTTACAATGTTTGTGTTTCATACTCCTTCTGTTTTTCCTTGGTGGATCATCCTTCTTTGACTTTTTCTGATCTAAGGTTTCACTTGCCATATGGTGCTGAGACACTGTACTAGCTGAGAATTGGGGGAGTAGATGGCACTTTTTCTGATGCGATAGGTGCCTTTGTTTCCTCTGCCTCCGCTAGTTTAACTGAGAGATATGGACATTGAACTTCTGACCGAGCACTCAAGTTCCCTGCCTTGTGAGGTGTAGGCAACTGAAGGTAAAAAACTCCCTCTTCCAGAAGGTGTGCCAGTCTCCTATATAGTGATGTCCTTTTTCCTTACACCAGATTTTTAGCCAGTTTTCAAGTTCAGTTATGTCTTTTTCTCTGATCTTCTGCCTGCTGTCCCCCTTCTTCCAGACAGGCAGAATCTCAGAGAAAGATACACTGGACTAAAGGGAAGCCATCTTCTTGCCAAGTTTGATTAGATTTTGTTTTGTTTTCTCCACTGACCTACTGGCTAGGTCATTTGTTCCTATGTGGAGAATGACCTTAGTGTTGGGTTCCCTATTGTGCACAATATTTTCTTTGTGGTCTGTGTCCCACCATGCTGATGTCCCAGTGAGGCACTTAACCTCAATTCTCTCCTGGTCATAATGCAAAAGTTGAGACTCTACCTTTCTAATCGTAGAGTCTCCGATTATGAGTACTGTTTTTTCGATGTTTTGCTTTGTCTTTTCCTTGGTAGTGTGCACAACCTTGTGTGGTGCAGGTTTCCTGACCTGCTCTGTGTCCTCTTTGTTTTCTGGTTGCATTGAAAACAGCATTGCATATTTATTTGTTGTGTATATAAGAGATATTCCAATGATTGTTTTGCGATTTGGTTTTATACCACATTTTCCAACCCTTTGCCAGCCCCCTAGATGGCATGCCCTTTATGGCAGAGGTGCCTGCTTGAGGGGCATGGCAAGTTCTGTTGCAGTGTTATTGCTTCTAGAGAACTGAACAAGCTGGTGCAGGAGGTGGTGTATCTCAGATCATGCTGCATTTAGCTGAGATGTTAGGTTCATTATTGCAAAGCAGGTAGGACAGTGCCCTAGCATGTGAATCAATGCCCTTGCAAAGAGTGTTCCACAGCTGTTGCAGTTAATGATGTCCATTGTGACCTCAGATTTGTTGGCAGGTAAGTAATATTCACTCCCAAGTGTGGGAGGGAGAGTGGATTAAAATAAGATTGATTACTTGTCAGAAAAGTGGACAGAAAACAAAATGTCAGCTAAGATTGTTTCTGGTTTATTTGTGTTACTGTGGTATGGTCACATAATCAGCTCTGTGAGGTAGGGTGATGTTACAGGCCCTGTGTATATAAGGAAGCTCCAGCTGGGGGGGGAGTGGGATGAGGGGCAGGGGGATGAGCCCTATCGGATGCCAATGAAAACCAATCAACTTACACAGGTGAATCGAGCTGCTGCCCCTAGTGAGAAGATTATCCTTTCTGATTAGCCCTGTGGGAAACAAGAAATAGAGTCCTGCTAGCACTGGACAGAAAAAAAAATACCTGATGGAGGGAGAGAGAAAGGAACAAGATCCTACAACTGTCCTGGGGATTCCTCTATTTCTCTGAGCTGCCAGTCTAAACAGCTTCTTTCTTTCTCCCTGCTGCTGTCCATAGTCATGGATGGAAGCTGAAGTCCAGAGATTAGCGAGAGCTTTGTAAGTGCCTTCTGGAGTGACCAGTCCTGCTTCTAAGGGAGGGCATGTAGTGCCCCTTGAGAGATCCAGTGTGGCAGTGAACCAAAGCCTGAACGCTGGTCTTAAGGACCGGATCTGTGATAGGGAACAATGGAAGTTCCCTGATTGGCCCTTTGCTGGCCGCAGCACAGTTTCAATTTGCTGGCATGAGAGGCTGCTGCTGATTGGTTCCCCAAAGATCTGAGTGCTGTGGTGGAAGCTCTGTGCTGCTGCTTCCTCCTGCTGGCACTGCATGGAAAACAAAAACAACTGAGAGAGGGAGAAAGAAAGGAACAAGATCCTACCTCTCTCTCCTGGGGTTTTCTCTGTTCCTCCAAGCTGCCACTCTAAACAGCTTCTTTCTGCTGCCCTGCTGCTGTCCTTAATTACGGATGAAAGCCACAGTTGGGAGATCAGTGAGTGCTTTGTAAGCACCTTCTGGAGCTGCTGGTCCTGCTTCTAAGGGAGTGTATATAGCACCCCTCAAGAGATCCCGGTGTGGCATTGAACTCTGTGTACTGCAGAATATGTTTTGGTGAGCCATAGCCCACATATTGGTACCACAAAAAGTCACAAGCTTTCAAAGAAGTAATGAGAGTTGTGGATATGCATGGATGGTGGGACTCTGGGAGCCACTGATCTGCATCCTCTGAAAAGGTCATGTTTGTCCCAGATGAAACTGACTTTTGAGGTGAAGAAAGAGATTGCATCATTTATGTCTGTAGAAATTAACAGCTAACCAGGCAGTGGTCCCAAGGTCATCGAGCAACCAGGTCGAGAGACTTAAACAAGCCACACCATGTGTAAGGGGGACAGCATAGCTTGCAGACAGAGTAGACCATTTTTGTTTGAACTTTTTAGTTATTTCATTTTTTTCTTGTGTAAAGAATAATACAATCATTTGCATTGTCATCAGGATTAAACATAATTAAATATGTTTCTTTTTTTAACTTATGAAAACATGCAAGCTTAAGTACACCAAATTATCAGTGTCAGTGGCTCAGTAGGTAGCACATTCACCACTGGGGCTTGAAGATTGAATGGTTATGGGTTCAAGCCCCACACCATTCACATGGGGTAACATCAACAACTGACACTGTAGTGTAGTATGATGGAGAGGCTGCCCTTGTGAGGTGCCTTCCTTCAGATTAAATCAAGATCCTTCTGCCCATCTCCAGTCATTGTACATGTGGAAGTAAAAAAAAAAAGAAAAGTCAAGGAACTTTTTAGTTGAAAAACAAACAAACAAGCATTTGTGCAAACACAGATAAAGAAATTAGGTATGAACACGAAAAGCAAAATGAAACTCATCTATAATGCATAACAACCTTTGCTTGTTCAATTAAAAAATGAAAAGTATGATAAAGGAACTAGGGAACAAAGAATGCTACTATTTAATTATACATAATTTACAAAAGAAAATTAGTGCTAAACATTGATAAACACTAAACGATTACACAAGACCACCATTGTCCCCACCCACTGGTCTATTTGCAGTGTTAACTACTCAAGAAAGCTTTTCCAGAGGGAAACCAATTTTGATTTAAATATTGAGACACCATTAACTGTGTATACCCCATTCAATGCTGACTTTATAGAAATTAAAAAGTCCTGGTATGGTAACTTCTGCTGTATGAAGAATACACACCTGGCTTGCCATATGTAACATTTTTAGATAGTATCACTAAAGGTTGTATGTTAAAAGTTTTTCAGTCTGGGGAATTAATTCCTAATACCAAAACCTTATTAGCAATATGCTTTAATTGTGGTAATTTACAGTGATCAACTAAATGCTTCCAAAAGTCTTGTGCATATGGACAAGTTATAAATAAGTGGTCCTGAGTTTCCAAAGCAATGGTGTACTCAGGTCTAGGGCAATTTTGCTCTTCCAAACATTTGTATTTCAAAGTGTTTTTAACACCCAGATGTCTATGTGTACTAAGACACAGTAAATTCCATGTCTGTGGGGGCACTGTGTTGTTAGAAAGATGCTTCCGAACCACCTGCTCAAAACCTGCAGGGCATTTACTGGAGCCATTAAATAAACTGATTATTGTACCTGATTATGAATTTGTTTCCTTGACAAGGACTCAGTTTACTCAGGGAATCATTTCCATTGGCAGATTTTATGAAAAGCTAACTTTATATTCTCTGCACACATTGTACCTAAGCCTTATCTTGGGACATTTATCCTGCCATGCTCCAAACCTAACAGAAAAGGATCCAGCTATTCTTTGACCAAAGGTGTCCATAGTTTGCCGTTCTGTCGTATGACCTTCCAAAATTTGTGAAAAAGGAACAGGCTGTAAAAAAATATTACATGGTTCAACATTCCCACCCCTCAGTCCATCATAGTCTAATCTAATACTCCCCCCTTTTTGGGGGGTTCATCCAGCTCCCCCATATAAGTACCTTCCTCCTTCTGCTAGTTATGATCCTCATAATGCATGCCAACATTCTGTTTGCCTTACCCACCACTTTGCTGCATTGGTTATCTACCTTAAGGTTGCTTGATGTTGTAATCCCCGGATCCCTCTCCTGCTTAGTTGGCTTAATTACCTCCCTCCCTAGAGTGTAAGCAGCTTGCAGGTTTTTAAGACCCATGTGCATCACTGCACAATTTTTGGCATTGAATTTCAGCTGCCAAGTTTCCGACCACCCTTCCAGAATCTTCAGGTTCTCTCTCATGGCCTACAACCCCCCCAGGTGTGTCCACCCTATTGCAGATCTTCATATCATCTTCAAATAGACAGACCTTCCCCTCCAGCCCATTCACTGTATCATTGATATAGATATTAAAAAGGATGGGTCCCAGTACCAATCCCTGGGGAACCCCACTCAATACCCTCATCTCCATGGAATGTACCCCATTAATCACCACCCTTTGGCTTCTGTCCTTCAACCAGTTTTCCACCCACCTAGTTATTTTCTGTCCCACACCTAAGCTTTCCAGCTTATTTACCAGCCTTCTGTGAGGGACGGTGTCAAAGTCCTTACTGAAGTCTAGACAGGTCACATCCATCGCCCCTCCCTGATCAACCACATTTGTCACCCAATCAAAAAACTCTCTTAGGTTCATTTGACAAGATCTACCATTTGTGAAGCCATGCTGCCTGTCGTGTTGCAGGCCACTGTCCACCAAGTAGTTTACCACCCTTTCCTTTACTAATATGTCCATCACCTTACCCACCACTGGGGTGAGGCTGACAGGGTGATAATTCTGCCTCCTCCTTGCTGTTCCCCTTATGCAGAGGGACCCCATCAGCCTTCCTCCAGTCACTGGGCACACACCCTATATCGAAGGACAAGTTAAACAGCCTTGTCAAAGGTACTGCCAGCTCCTCCTTCAGTTTTTGGAGGCTGGGCCATGTAAAGCCAGGATTCCTCTAATCACACAGCTCCATCACTGGTACTGTTAGGGAAGATTGCTGATCCAGGAAATGGCAAGGCACACACTACACTAACCAAAAGTAGCCCTAATGCACATGCCCAGGTACATAGGAGTCCACCAGCAAGGTCTGACCCCAACACATGTTCCTGAGGTTTGATTGCTGGTAGCAACTTGGATATGGAAACTGCAGCCATCAATGACCCTCCCAAGCCACCATGTTCACCACCAGGGGATGGGGCTAGCTGATGATAGTGATAATGTTTAATTTTGTGCTCAAGTTTTATGTTAAGTACCTATTGTTTATTTTTTTTTATTACAGGATATTGTGCTGGTGCAATTCCCCCAGCTTGGCCCTACATACCTATCTGAGCTATACAATCCCTGGCAGGCTAGGTGCAGGGAGCTTGGTTTACTCTTCCTTCTACTGGTATGGGAGAATACAAGGAAGATATGGGCCTTGGAGCTCTAGTAAAAGGGTCAGGTCTTTCTTTATCATACTCTGGTAGGAAATATACTGGCCTTCTTGGGTTAAGACAACATTTTGCAAGGCCAGAAAGAGTCAGTAATTCTATCTGTCCAGTCCAGAGGCTACGATATTAGGACCTAACCTTGGTACCAGGAACTCCTGAGAAAGACTGCCTGGAGAGCCATAGGCAGCTAATCACACACCTACACTGGCTCCCCATCTGATGCCCCTTCACCCTCCATGACTTGATAGTAGACCACAATATTTAGTGGAGTCCATCCCTTTTTTATACTTGCCATGAGCTATTAAGGGGATGCGCTATATGCAAAATCTTCTACTGCCTAATTCTAACACCAAACAGTTTCCCAAACTGTTCACGTGTACTGTATATGGAATCCTAACCATTTATCAGGAAAGCTCTAAGGAACTCCCCCATAGGCCTTCATACATCTAACTGCCTCCTTGCAAAACCACCTGCACTCGACATATGCACTTTATATTTTGTGCCTTTCTTTTACCTGGGAGTGGCAGACTCACAGGTAAGCTTCCTTTACCTACTAACCGTCGGATATTCTGCCTCCTGGTTTGCCCTCTGTTTATGAAGGATTTCAACCATATTAGTGGGTAAGAAGAAAGGAGAGGGACTAACTCCATATTCTACTGTACTCTAACCATGGGCTCTCTAGTACTAGATGGATGCCTGTAGTATTTATTCCTACATAACTCATGTCAGAAAGGCATATCCCTTATATATAACAGAATATTGGTGAGCTAGTCTACTACGCTCTAGCATGAAGTTAGAACTGCTGGGGAGGGGAAGTCTGTTGTTCTCCCCTCCAGCTCAAGCATCTGTGGCTCCTCTGAACTATACAAATTGCAGTTTCTTGTTTTGTGAGTTAATAAGCAGGACAAACATTATGTTGATTAATTGTATACTTTTATTTGTTACGTGTTTGGACTGGGTTTAGAACCCATCACTCTTCTCCATATGGAGTGTTTGGTGTAGCAGTTTATGTATGGCTCATCTTTCAGACTACTTTTCCCTTTATCTGCATTCATAGCTAGCGAACCCAGAAATGACTCCTGTAAAATTGTGTCCTGAAAAGTCAAGGTGCTTAACCATCCAGTTAAGCACCACAAAATGTTGCACTATCTAAGGGTCCTAAGAACAGATGTGGCACTAACTCCCACCTCACAAATTGCATGATTCAGTGGCTAAAAAAAGATGGGCAGGGAAGGTGATATGTAGCTCAGCTCATTTCTTAACAAGACAAATGGTGTGGCAGTGTTAATATATAAATTAGTGCCATGGACAGAGTAGAAGATACTGAGATACTGACATACACTCACAGAGTAGATGGCTCATGGTCGTAATATCCATCCCAGATGGCAGACTGATTCTATGGAATGTTTTTGCCCCCCAGTACGGATGACCCAGTTCTCTTCCCTATTAGCCTCTAGTGGGGGCACACCTGGCTTAATGAACCACCTGACTCGGTTGGCCACACTCGGTCCATCCAGGAACACTATTCTCTTGGGTGACTTTAATCTAAGTTGGTTAAGTGCCCTTGAACCCGACAGTGCCAACCTACTAAAACAACACAACCTAGTGCAAACTATCTCACTCCATACTAGACACAACACCTGCACACAAAATCACTCCCTCTTGGGCTGGGCAGCCACAAACAGGGAAGACAAGGTACTCCAAGCAGGGACCTTGTCTGATTCTATCAGTGACAACTCTCCCATTTATTTCATATGGTCCACCAAGACCAGCCCCCCCAAATACCTATCTTTATGAAATGTCAACTAACAGGAGACCACTAACATCCTGGAGGATGTATGGACAGCGAACTGGTCAGTTCTCTACTCACTGACGGATGTGAATTTTCTTTTAAGTGCCCTACTGCAGATTGCAGATTGCCACCTCCCACTCACTACTACAGAGTGAGAGGTGGCTGTCCCCACTGCATCTCAAAGTAACTCCTGGCCCTAATAAAAGTAAGGGATAGAACGTGGGCCATCTATAAAAAGACCCCCTTCCCTGTCCATTGGAATGACTACAGGCATTTGCGTAATCAATGCAAACAAATAGCCAAGTCCCAGAAATAGATTTTTTCCATGGCCTACAGAGGGACAACCTTGGTAACCCCCATTGGTTTTGGGAGCTCAACTAGTTCCCTACTCAACCCATGAACCCACAGCCCTGTTATCGATCTGAACTCCTCCTCAGGCACACTGACGGATCTGTCAGAGGTTGCCAAGGCCTTTAACCTAAAATTCACTGACTTTACTGCCCACCTCGGTAAACTGCCTACCCATCAACAAACCAGTCCAGGACTGTGCCAGGGGGTGCACCCCTCTCTTCCTCTCCTACTGCTGTCCCCCCTCCTGACCCTTTCTACTTCAGGGCCATTTCCAACAAGGATACCACCAAACTCCTTAAGAGTTTCCCTAACCATGGCAGCACTGGCACTGATGGTCTCTACCCCTCCCTGCTCAAGCTCACTTCCCTAGCCATCTTCAAACCTCTAACCTACATTTTTAACATGGCATTGTCCACCTCTTCCATGCTGTACTCATGGAAGATTGCCAAAGTAGTATCCATATTTAAAGCTGGCAACCCGCTCTCCTCCATTAACCACAACCCTTTCTCCCCTATCTTAATAAGCTCCTCAAGAAAATTGTTCACCACCAACCATCCAACCATCTCAAGAAGTACAACCTCATGTGCAGTCAACAAAATGGTTTCCGAAAAAACCATAGCACCACTACTGCTATGGCATACTTTACTGACAATGCCCTTAAGAATATGGACCAGGGGAGAGCAACAGGTACTGTTTTTGTGAACCTGACCAAGGCCTTCATCCTGGTCAACCACTCCCTTCTGCATAACAAACTCCACCTGCTTGGCTGCTCTTCTGAGACCTCCCCTTGGTTTTGGAGCTATCTTTCTTGCCGGTCCCAATTGGTGTGCATCAGCTCCACCGCCTTCCCTGCCCTGCCTGTCTCCACTAGCATCCACCAGGGCTTCATCCTGGGTCCCCTGCTATTTTCAATCTTTATCAACTCCCTGCCCACTGACAGCTTCAACTGTGAAGTGCTTCTGTTCACATACAATCTTGTCCGCTTCCACAGTGACAAGTCCCTACCTAACATATCCTCTGTTCTTTCCCAAAACTATCAATCTTCCTGCAACTGGTTTCTTGCAAATATGCTTGTGGTAAATGAAAATAAAACCAAAGCCATGCTTCTTGGGTCCAAACCATACCTGGCCAATACCCTGTAATTCAAATCCTCAGTCTCAGTTCTTTCACGCGAAGGTCCTGCCGTGCAGAATGTGCCTAACTTCAAATACTTGTGCTTAACCCTTGACCCTACCCGCTCCTACACAGAGCACATCAACCTTATTGTAAGCTGGGTTAACCAAAAACTCGGGGCTGCCTATTGGCAAAAACGCTATCTGACCCCTGAAGCCAGTCTAGCCATTGTTCAAGGTAACTCCCTCCCCATCATTGAGTATTGCTCCCCCATATACTCTCATGTGTCCTTTGCCCTGCATGCAAGACTAACATCAATCTACAACAGCGTCTGTCACTTTGTACTCCTTCCCCCATACTCATCCCACCACTGCGACCTCTACCAGTCACTGGGGTGGCTCCCGCTTCAATGCCGCTTTGATTTTGCTCTCGTCTGCCTCCTAGATAACACTCTTAGTGTAGGTGAAGTGTCTCTGTACTCATCCCTCCTAAAGGCAAGGCAGTACCCAGGTGTCTCCATGAATCATCTACTCCCCCCCTTGAGGTCCCTTGAGTCTGCACCATCATGGGAGGTAAAGCCTTATCTATCACGGTCTCTCACTCTGGAACAGAATCCTAATGGCCATCCGAGTGTCTAAAATGCACCAAAGCTTCAAATCCCATCCCAAAGCCTGGCTGATGGCTACAGTCACTTGCGCTTGCTCACCTGGGTAATTCCTGTGCCTCCTCTCCACCTTGTTTCCTCTTTCTCCCCCTTACCCTACCATCCCATGCTGATTGCACTCTCCCAGGGATGCATCAGCTATCTGCTCACTGCTGCATACTTTTCCTCTAACTTGCAGTAGTATCAAGCCCACCTATTGTTTCCTTGCCCACTATGTGTCTCTCACGTAACTATCCTCAGTGACTTACCTGCTGGGAACTCAGTTGCAATATTGCCTCACTAGCTTTTTATGTCTCACTTGCCATTGTCTCACTTACTTAACTGCATGCTGACCTTCTTTTGTATTGTTATCTGTGAACTGTACCTACCAAACTTACTGTACCCATGCCCTAATATGTTCTTTCTGACCCTGTTGCTATTTGCTGTGTATTTGTAACTGAGCTGTATATCCTATGTATTTGTATTTGTATATTCTGTGCCATATTGTGGTCTGACCCTGTTGCTATTTGTTGTGTATTTGTAACTGAGCTGTATATCCTATGTATTTGTATTTGTATATTCTGTGCCATATTGTGGTCTGGGTTGTGCCTGAAAATAGTCCTTTGGATCAATGCACTTACCCAATAACTAAAGACATAAATACAGATAAAAACATTATGCCAGGCCATACAACAGTTCAAAGGAGATACCCGTACCTTGCTATTATTAGGCAGACACGTCAGTCTTGCACTAGACTCATTTCTAGACAGATCTAGAATCTACATAGATAGTTACTCCCAGGGGCAGACATGGTTTAAACACCTCATGAAGCAGTCTATAACTAACATTTGGCATAGAGTTAGCCAACAGGGTAGGGACCATGCCTACAATTTGGCCATCTATGATCCATCTAACCACATAGATATGTAGTTAGTTGACTCTACAGCAGCCCCTGGAATTATAGATCCTATGACGCATACTACTGCAGTCTGAGAACATGCTTCCAGCTCTATTAACTTTTCCAGCTCAGACAAGGAGCCAAGACCACCCTCCCCTTCCCCAGGTGGAGATGTAATTCCCTTGTGCTGCAAGACCCAGCATTTCTAAAGCTTGCGTAGGCAGAAGCTTTTTATTATTTTACAGACATTATCTCTTCAGAGGTGTCACATGGAACAGTCTGTGAGGCTTTGAAGGCTTTTATGTGAGGCACAATTATTGTATTTGCAGCAGATACAATACAATCAGTGTCTAAATAACAGCTCATCACTTTGGGCTCAAATAGAAGGCCTTAATACAAGCTTAATTTATTGTTACACTGCCAATCAGCATGATTTCTGCTGCAGTCCAAACATGAATTCTGGGAGTCGTGAGAAAAAGGTGAAAAACTACTAGCTTACAGGATATGTAAACAAGCCACAGCTTCCAGAATCTCAGGACTATGCAGCTATGAAGGTTCCATGATATCAATACCACTGGGGATCACTAAATAAGAAGGGACTTTAATGAAACACTATACAAGTCTAAACAGCATACTCCTCCTTGCCTGGCAACATTCCTTGGAGACATCACTCTCCCACAGCTACTAGATATGATCCAGAATATGCTAGAGGTGCTCCTAACTCTATCTGAGTTTTGAGAAGCCTTGTCTGCACTTGCTGTGGTGAAAGAAAGCACCAGTGAGGGTCAGCTTCACTATGGACCTACTGCAAATGCTGTCACATCAAGTTTTTTCCCCTCTACTTGACATATATAATAAAGCCAGAGAGATCACCCAACTCTCACCTACAATTACACAGGCACTGATAACAGTCTTTCCGGAAAAGGTAAGGATAGTATTGAAGCATCCGACTATAGATCTATCTCTCTCATCTTCACCGACAACAAAATATAGTACCTATAAAAGCATTAACCACTCAACTTGAAAAAGCCTGCTCATTTCTCATTCACCCCAGCATGGTCGGTTTTCAAAAATGAAGGGCTGCACTCATATGGACAAATTCTGACATACCAAATCAGTGGCCTACTCCAAAATAATGTCATTAGTGGTAGACTTTCAAAAAGCCTTTGACTTGATGGAGAGAGGATATCTGTACCAAGGGCTACAAAGTTTCAGATTTGTACAATGGTTATCAAGCTGAATACTTACTATATACTCACATCAAACAACTTTGACTAACAGATAAATCTCTGCCTTATTCCCACTCGGCCAAGATACAAGAACAGGGTGCCTGCAGGCCCAGCTACTCTTTTTATTAGCACTTCAAACACTCACTAGAGTACACATGGACTCATCTAGTTACTTGTTCCAGAACTGTACTCATACTGGTACATAAGCTATGCATTTATAGTGGCTGTGCATGGACAAATATCAAATGGAAAGCATTGGGTATTACATGTCTTTGCATTACAATTACAGACAAATGGGTTTCATTGATGACTTCTAACATTCACTCTCTCAAAGCCATTCTGGAGACAGAATGCCATAAATGGCTTAAACTATACCTTATACTCGTAGGGAAAGCCAATGCTATTAAAATGTTTGTAGTATCCATATTCTCTTATTGTCTTAGCCACCTCTCCTTACACATAACAGACAGGTTGTTCCACCATATAAATATATAGTTAAGCTTTTAGGTCATTTTTTTCTAGGAGGGTAACTATCCTTAGATTAGCCAAAGGAAGCTACAAGCCCACTGTTTAAGCAGTGGTGGGGGGTTGCCAAACATCAGGCAATGTCACCAGGCCTTCCTGGTGCGGCAATATTTCCAGTAGTTGCTGGAAATTCATGAACTCTCCCCTCAGTGATTAGCATTGGAGGGGTCACTATACAAAAAGAAGTGCTTCAGTACCATGCTGGGTGTTAAACTTTCATTGGAGATTTGGCAACATCCAGTCATCAGCTTTACTCACAAGAACAGGGATAGGTGCTGTCAGATGGCATTGGGCTATGTAGTACCTCAAGGCCCCCCCAAATAAATGTATCTACCTTTTCCAAAACACTACAGTATTTATTGGAGGCTTGTCCCTTATTTGGGTGTCAGGGCCAGTAAGGGGATATGCTATCTGTATGACCTTCTGCTGCCTGATTCTAACACTTCCATGTCTTTGCAACAGGTCTGCTTTTTAAGTATACCTCATGAAGGTTTTTGAAATATCTCCAAATTCACAGAGCCACCCAACAGCTATGGGGCATTCTAGTGTCCCAGCCAATGGCACCTTATACTAACTGTAAAGACAAATGTTCCCCTGATAACAGGGGAGGCACAGTGAATGCAGGAGTTTAAGAGATGCAGGACAATGCTCTACAGTGAACAACCAAATAACTTGGGGAAAACAAAGTTAGGTAGCCCTATATCCTCTCAAAGATGATCCATATGTATAAACCTTCTCATATAACATACAGAAACATGCATGGGGCACTGATGCAGTTGAACAACTTACTTAGGTAGTAATGCACTCCAAAGATTCTCCAGGAAATGGCTTTCTACACTGTTCAGTGTTGTACAGCAAAGCAGACCTATCTTACATCCTCCAGACATTGACAACACTGACACACTGTTGGGCAGGGGTGCTGTCAGAATGTAGGACTACCCAACTGTACACTTTGCCTCGATTGGATTGCTGATCACCTAAGGGAACACTACATGGCTACAGCACTTACAGAGTTTTCATAGAAGTTGGATACTGTCAGGCCTGTTGGAAGCCAAGATGCTAATCCTCATGCTATGGTGTCAACTTGAGCCTCTTCCTCTGTTGTGGTGGCACAATGCCATGGCAAGACTAGCCATATTTAAAAGAATGTCACACAGTGCAATTGATGAAGAAGAGTACCATATGAAACAGCAACTGTATCTGACATCTCACCATAACAGTATGCCCATTGATCAGTCAATTAATGCACCCTGGGTAGAAGAAGATACTGCCATACAAGAATAATAAAGTCAGTTATAGTTAAAGGTTCTGGCTTGTGACCAGCTTTATTATCGGTTGGTCTGATTAACAAAAGGGTATCTGTGATTAGTAGTGTTGCTTGGATAGTATCCTACCAGTTCAGGAATTATTGGATACCATTATTTTGGCTGGAATTCAGATGGCCTCAGATTTCATATATATCTCACGAAGAGCTGCAGATGGACAGGGATCAGGTGTGGAAGGGGCCTGCACCACTTCTGTGAATGTTACTGGGTCCAACTGGACCCACAATGCATGACCAGTAGTCATAGGGATGCCTGTGCTCTGCATATATGCAACGTGTAGGCTTAGTGCATAGACCCCATGATCCCTAACTGTTGTCAAGCATGCCCTGGTGTCCAGTGGCATACATTTCCTTTTCTCACATTGTGCAAATTATTGCTTAGTGTACAGTGACACCCACCACTCGTGTTTCTGTCCCCTTAACTTTCAAGAGGGCATTGATTGCTGGTGCCAGTGATGGGTTCCTGGAGCCAGGCTTAAGATTTGAGAGATACAGGAATTGTGTTTTCTTTGTCAGCACCATGGATTGGCTCCCTCTGGTAAAGTTAACATTTAAGGGTCATATCTTTATTTACTTGAACAGTAGTAATGGACTCATCATTGGTGTGTGTGTGTGCGTGTGTGTGTGTGCTCACATTATCAGCACCATCAATGAGATCATTGTGCTGGGATAAGTGTGTGTGTGTCTGTCTGTCTGTCTGTGTTTGTGATTGTGTTCGTGTTTGGTGGATCTTGGAAAATATATTTTTTTCTGGGGACTGTAACCTAGTCACATTTTATATGTAGTATTCTGTATCATCACCTCCATTTGTCTCCCACCCCCAGGACATACCTAGAAATGAGCCTCAGTTTAGTGTGCCATATCACAGTCTCCACATTTAAAAAAACAAATGAATACATTAATTAAAACCATTCTTAGTTACTGTGTCCTTCAGCATAACAATGCATACACAATAACATAATTTGTTCTGAATGTGCAGAGTGCAATCTAGATTTATGAATATATTATTTTTATTAATGCACATGTCCAGAACTTAATTGTAAAGGGAAACAGTTTGCACCAAGGGTCCTACACAAAAGTGTGAGGAAGCGTCCAATGTGAATTTTGTGTGAAAAAATATTCTGTCTTACTCTTTACTCCAGTATAGTAGATTGTATCAGACAAATCTTGTTTAGTTCTAGGCTGACATCTTCTGCTACTACAAATCCCATAATCCCCTGTAGCTGACTTCAGAACAGTAGGCAGCAGTGGGAAATTCAATAGTCTGCAGTGCATGTTAACATGTATATACTCTGTTATCTTTTGTTTGTTGGCCTCACTGTCCTCTCTGGGCTAAGTACAGTCACACAGGACTTTGCTTAGCCCCAGGAGAAAGGCAGACCCAGAAAACATCTGATTGGATGTAATAAAAGCTCTGACATGCACTGTAGGCTATCGAATCTCCCACAGCTCTCGACTGTTCTGATGTCCTTTGCAGGGGATTCAGCAATTTGTAGCCACAGAAGATGTCAGCCTAGCATTAAGCAAAAGCATTATTACAAAATCTACCATAAGAGTCAACAGTAAGTAAACCAGATTATTTTTTTTTTAATGTATCTGTTTATTCTCATTGACTTTGGCAAGGGGATATACCTGATATTCATCAGGTCGGTCCCTGCAAAGATCCTGGACTTCATATTGCTTGTCATCAAGGGGCTTTTCTGCTGCATGGTATTTCCTTGTAGCCCCCCCCCCTTGATGGAGGTGGACATGCAATGACTTCAGTGCATGGCTGGGCATGATCCTGCCCTTGATGGGTGGATGTCTGCCACCTCCACTAATCCAGCCTTAGTATTGGTCCCAGGCACACCTTCTCCTAGCCATTGCTAAGGGTTAGTATATCGCTGTGCACCAGATCACCTCCCTTCCTGGAAAAGATGAGCAGTCCAATGGACACTTAGTCTTCTTCCCCCCTGCCAGCCCTTCAACAGCCATGATTTCACTCCCGAACCTGGGTAATCAGTGTTGCAAGTGGTATCTCTACTGCTGCACTGGCAAGCCATCAACGAAAATGATTTTGCACGCAAACTGTACACTGGGACCATCCCCAAAGTTGAGTGTAGGACCATTTGTGCTGACTGTTCCCCTTTAAACAAAAATGATTCAAAAAATACCAAAGTGTTTAAACCGGAAATACCAAATTCCACTATAGGAAAATATATACAATATTATTACCCTGCTAATGTTTAGAATTAGTTATTTAGTTTTAGCTGTAGACCAAAATAATGCATAGACAGCAAAATGTTTAAAAAACTTAGAATTCTGTGAAGTTTGTATCTCAGCCATCTACAGACAGATCAGGCTGACATGTGGTGGGTTTGTAAAATCTGTCACCAATATGTTGCCATCTACAAACCTTAAGATCTGTTGTCCAGTCCATCTCAAGGTGACCAAGTTATAGTCCAAGTGATTAAGGATCATTGCTTAAATCCCATAAACAGTACAGGACTCCAGCTGTGCTGCTATAGTAACACTGCATATGGATTAGGTTATATAGCTAGATAATAGTAGCATCTCTATCCCTTGTGATGCATCCTCTGGATACTGTGGCACCATTTTGCAACACAGATTTGGGCTGAAGAACAAAAATAGCTTCACTGAGGTAAATGGGGACAGAAGGATACTGTAAGTAATTTAGTGTTGTAGAATGGTGACAGTTCAGAGCAGGTAGTGAAATTCATTACATTATGCTCCCCTGGATCATTGTTTGCCCTTGCTCTGCTTCAGTACAGGCTGCTCCTCCACACCAACTTACACCAACCCAAACATTGGTGACATTGTTAAATCACACCTTGGCTTTTTTAAAGATACAGCTGGCCACCACAGATGCGCCATCCTCAAGTGGTAATGATATCTCCTGATCTTGTTCACCCTTAACTGGTGTGTGCAGTAATCATCTCTGGTCTCCCTACAAATGCTAAAGTAACTCTTCCAACTGTTGTGATTTTCAAATGGACTCATCCTGACTGGATGGAGGAATATTCCATAGAAAACTGTAGAAACACAGATACTAATGGTAGAAGGAGCCCAATTAGTATATGCAGTCTACCCCTTAGTGCTGTCTAATCAGTGAAACCAAACCCCTTAGCAGGTATCAAATGACCACTCAATCATAAGACACTGCACATTTTCCCTTGCCCCAGACCCTCCTGTCAGATCATAGATCAAGGACAAAAAATCAGTCATACAAGTAATGAAAAAGAAATAAAAATAACCCTTCAATATACTCCCAAATTAAGAACTAGAAGGGAAATTGAAGCAGCATCTACAAAACAAAGACTGCCTTGTCTGCAACAGGCTATGCTACATGTCCTGGAAATCCCTATATACTCTTTGGATTATTTATTTAACTTTTTATTTCTAGTGATATAACTTCTTCCTCAGGTATCTACTGTGTAATCTCTGAGCTGTGTTGCCAATGCATGCCAAAAAGGCAAGAAGCAACACAAACAGAAAGGATATCATACTGACAGACAAATACAGAAACAATGATGGGTGGTTAGAAAAAATGTTAATTTGTTCTGTCCCTCTGTTAGCCTAACAGTTATATAACAAAAAAAAAGATAAGATTTTTTACCAAGGATGTAGCTAGCCTAGCTTTGAAACATTGGGTACTACTTGCATTTATAACCACTTTCAACAAGTAATTCCACAAACTAACTTCTGTCCATGTAAAGTATAGATTGTTGGAGCTTTTATTTTCTCGTTTAAGCTTATGTTCATGCACTTATTTTCTGTTATCTTGTATTACCGGGCAAAGTTTACTTTCTTAAACCTTTAAAAATCCTAATATCTGATTAGACCACAGCCAGTCAAATGATGTATGAGTGTTTTGATCTATTGCCCAGTTCAAAACAAAGAACCAGGCAATAGCTCATTAGAACTAGGAAATAGTTTATTAGAACAAGGCAATAGTTCATTAGAACCAGGAAATACTTTATTAGAAAAAGGCAATAGTTTGTTAGACCCAGGAAATAGTTTATTAGAACCAGTCAATAGTTTCTAGAACTGGAAAATAGTTTATTAGAACCAGACAGTAGTTTATTAGAACCAGGCAATAGTTCATTAGGTAAGCAATAATACCCGACAGGGTGGGTGGTATTGTGCTATACTGGACCACCCATGGGCATAATGAGGCCCAATGCCACAGGCAGAGGGCCTTATAAGCCCTGGAAGATCTGGTATAGCACAATACCGCCCACCCTGGAGGGTATTATTGTGTTTAGAAAATGGGCACTGTAAAAAAAAAAATCATTAAAAAAAATGTTGTTAGAAAAATGTGTTCAAAATACATTTTTTAATAAAATAGTTCCTCTGCCTGTTTTAGAAAGATTTGCCCTCGGAGTTGGTTGTCATGGTTACTACCCCCCCAACAGAGACACACACACACACACACACACATAGTCATAAATCTGACTTGTTACCTTTGAGAAAGTTTTAGTGTCACCACCCTCCAACAGTCAGACATACAGGCTATGATCCATTTTTTTTTTGTACATTGGTCCGTCCCCCCCATGGTGAATCACGGTAGACCGGCAAGAACAGAAAGTTTCAGAACACACCAATGCAGGTTCATTTTAGTTTTATTATTATTATTTTATTTTTCATTTCTTTTTAAACTTTGAGCTTGACAGCGGGTGGCTAACTGGGGAAGTGGGGCATGAGAGAGCTAACGGCTCTGTGATACATACAAGGCAGTGGGGCAGAAGGTGTAATAAGGAAAAATGCAGGTCTGCTGTGTCTGCTAAAACAGAGAGGAAAGGACAAGTGAGCTGCAATGGGGTGTGAAGAGGTAGATTTATGGTGTTATTGAGGGAATTTGGCAGCATAATATATAATTATACAGTATGTGCTGCATGTGATCATGACATTTGCGGCGGTGCCTAACAGAACATCAGGAGTGGCACTGAGTGGGACATCATCAGCAATCAGCTGGGGAACATGTTTCTGGGGTACACATTATTTTTATTTAAGCTGGCAGAGCAAAAAAACTGATGTGACCACTTGCAGTAGTCTTACTTTGGCAGTTTTAAGTCTGGTTGATGGTGGAGGGTCTCTCACTCACTAAGCCAGGTACTAAAGATGGCAGTTATATTCTTTTCAATGTTCTACTGGCCCATTCATTTTTTGAACAATATGAGGCAATGGAGACTGGGACTAGTTATTTCCCGGTCTCTGTTGCCTCATACTGGACCAGCTGATTGGTGAGTTTAGCCAATCAGAATTAAGAATGAACTTTGCCCATTTTCTAAAACTGAAAAAAAGTGTATCACTGAGAAGTCAGGATTTAGTCCTGCTTTTGCTCTTCTAGTTATGGATTGGGGGTTAAGAGTGGGGCTACTTTATTAACTGGTCCTTTGGGGTTGACGGCAGTCCAGCTATGGTGGGGGAGATGATCAAAGACAATTATGGGAAGCAGGTTGAGATGCAGCAAAGTTAAACTTCATTGGAGAAGTTGCCACAAAGTTGCAAAACTTTGACTTTGCAAAGATTCGTAAAGTTCCTATTTGCATCACCAACTTCAACTTCATTGACTTTGCAATATTTGTTCATGTAAAGTGGTACTTTTTCAAAGTGGCAACTTTGTGAGCAAAGTTTGGTCACTTTGTGGAAAAAAGTGCCATTTCACCTGGCAAAAAAAGTTGAAAAGTTGGCACTTTGAAGTTTGCAAACTTGGTCAGCTTCACAAAGCTCTGTCAAAATTAAGTTTTCTCAGCTTCACAAAATGCTAGAGGTAGGAAGGGTCTGGAAGAACTTCAGCAGCCACGTTCAATTTCTGTTTATATGGGAGTAATGGGGTGAAGGGGAGGACATTATTTGGTTGGCAAGGTGTGGCCAGTGTACTAACTCTGACAGTCAGAGGATGACAAGATGTATTTTTATGTGTTTCAATTCACTAAGTATTCTGGAATTAATTTTCATTACAGTACTCACAAAGCACTAGAATCCCCTTACACACACACACACACACACACACACACACACACACACACACACACACACACACACATGCACACACACACACAGGGTCATCTCAGTCCCCAAGATTAAAAACCTTTTTATGTAACTTTCATTATCTAACATAATATTACTTTCTAAAGGAAAAAAAAAAGTCTTTGAAATCCACCCTATTAATCCTATGCAGTTCAGTTTAAGTTTATTGATCAACTTGGTAAAAAGATAATCATTACACATTTATAAAATACAAATAAGTGAGAGTAACATTTTAAAAAAATCAAATAAATGAAGATATATAAATCCAAGTGCATTTCTTCAAAGTGCTGATTCTTTTTATGAATTAAACAGCATACATGAAGAAATGTTGATATGCATTCCAGTGTATACACATCTTCAGTTGACATTAGGCAAACTATTAACTTACCACTTGGTATATCTAGAAAGTTCATTATTTTTGACAAATATTTTTTCATACTATCCTCATACCACCTACAGAACAATAGCATGTGTTTCAAGTCTTCTTCCTAATTCAGACCACAGTTATAGTCATTAATAGTCTAGGTTATATTAATTCTATATCTAAATTTTGTGAGTATAGATGGAAAAGCCACAATATTTAGTGAATATGGATCTCTAAATTGGGTTGTCCAATATTATTACATAAAATTCTAATCCATGTGCTCTTTTGATTCTTCGTAACAAGTATGACATTTTTGCTTTCTTGACATATTCCAAATCTGTTTGCCTGTCAGTATCAACTTGGAGCCTTTTTTGTTATTTTAGGATACTGATTATTTGTGACAATACCTTTGAGATAAGCAGTCCAGTGATGAATTAGACTGAAATTCTGTAGGGAAATTATTACTGTATCTACCTATTCTGATCAGTAATCTTTAATGGCATAAACTAATGTTTCTTAAACCAAATCACTGGAAGTGTTTTTGGTGATAAAGTTGCCAGTTTTACCCTATAACCAAATATGTAAAAAATGTCAGCTATCAGTCTTGTTCAATCAGGTTTGATTCTATCAGAAGAAGAAGGTGGACTGCCTCCAGAACCAATTTTTTTTTTTTTTTTACAATTATTTAACAATAGATTTTCACAATTCATGTAACAAGTTGAACACCATATTTCAGCACAAAATAATTACAGGACACATTTTAACTTCCATGACCTTTAAGGTTGAATAAACAGACCCTACACCATATTTAACATTAAATATTAGCAGGGCTTGTTTTACTATTTCTGCTTTCTTTATAGATGTTTAGTAGATGGTACATTTAAGCTTCTATCATGACCCCACTTCCTGGTTTTTATTGTACAGTAGATGTCAAAGGTCTTGCAACCTCTCCTCATACATTACTGTACATTACTGACTCAGTCTGTATACCCTTCTCTATAATGTCACCATCATCTTGCATTCCTTATGCAGGTATGTATTCTAGAATCCTGCACAGTACCCCAGGTGCAATCACACCAGTTATATCATCCCCTGGTTTCTGCTTTCTGCTGCTGATTCCCATTCCAATCCATCCCAGCCCACAACCTTGTTGTAAAGTACTATGGAATTCAGGTTATATAAGGCTGCAGCACCCAGATCTTTCTCCTCAGCTTGCTTTCAACTATCACTCCTACCACAATGAGTACTTTGTTCTTGGGTTCATTTTCCCAGTATGCATTATATTACTTTTTTTTTTTTTACAGAAGCTTAGTTGCCAGATCTTTGTACTTTTATTTATTGAAAACTTTGTAGATTAGCTTTGAGCACAAATGCTTATTTATAAAGGTTCCATGACAAATACATAGTCACAAAGAAATTACAAGTACAATAAGCAGTTCCAGAGGAAATGAAGTTGAGTCATGCTCAAAGTACTTATGACAGAATAATTGCACACAGTTTTGAAAAAATCCATACAGATTTTTATATAAAAAGTCACAGGTTATGTACAGAGGAAAAAAACAAACAAATAAAATGGTTTAATGGTTACATTTGCACTGGACTGTAAAGGCAGAGCAACAAGGTCTCTTAAACTGATAAAACTTAGGGAGATTAAGCAATGTACCAGGCTGTTTGTTAACCAGTTAGAGGCACTGACAGCAAATGACTACTTGACCAGCTGAATACTCTGGAAAGGAGGATGATGGGCATTCCTGGCCATGTCCCTGGTGCTGTATTGGTTGGAGACAGTGTGGAAGCAATTTGTTAAGATGGGGTGCCAGGCCCAGGTACACCTTTCTTGCTAGCAAACAAGTCTGGAGCTTTATTCTGTTTGGTAAAGATAGCTAGTTATTGAATATGTAAAAGGTACACCTGTGAGTGTAGTTATCTGCACTAAGTACAAAACGGCATACCTTACTATAGATCAGCTTTACTCTGTTTAGCACTGTGTCTCAGGCAGCTGCATAGAAAGGGATGTCATAATCTATCGGTGACAGAATGGAGCTGGCCACAATATGGTACATAGCATCCCCAGTGAGACTTGATCTAGATACAGTACAGGGCACCTAGTCTTCTGCTAACCATGGACACCAGATTGTGAACATTGGGAGGCAAACTATAAGGTGTCATTCAGAGCAACTCCAATGTATCTGAAGGTCGGCACCTGTTCTGATTTTGCCCTTGACCATTTGGGATGACAAAGGGCAGAACGTTCCTCTTCTGTGATAGGCTAGAGAAGAGCATGGGATTTGTTTGTTTTTTTGTTTTTTTGTAATTGAGGGCCAATTTGTTGTTGGAGAACAATTTTCTAGTGACCTAAAGTTACTTTGGAGAGGAGTGGTAAGGTTGTCAGAGTCAGTATATTTGGAATATATGACTGTATCTTTGGCATAGAAGAGTATGTTGGCTATCTGGCAGTTGTCTGGCAGTTGATTTATGAAGAGACCAAATAGGAGTAGCCCAAGATGGAACCCTGAGGGACACCAATAGATACTCCTGCAGTGTCTGACAAATATTTGTCAATCTTCACATGCTGGGAATGATTGGCGAGACAGCTGTGGAACTAGTCAATGGTCTTCTGTGACAACCACAGGCTAAGGAGTTTGTTATGTAGCAGCTTGTGGTTGATGAGGTTGAAGATCTTAATAATGTCATTATATATAGCTCCAACAAGGTCACCATTGCCAAGAGCCTCATGAACATAATTCTAAAATCATTTTACCCATCTCTCCGTGTTGATCTTCATGTTATCTGTGAAGTGGAAGATCTTCCCCTGTATGCCCACCCCAATGTCACAAATCAATATGCTGAAGAGGACACATCCCGAACCAAGCTCTGTGGAACCAAACTTGTAACCTCTTTAACAGCCAAATATTTCCCACTTACCACTAAATCTGAATTCTCCCACACAGCCAACTCTCTACTCAAGTGGCTGTACATTCTTTTACAACTACGTCCCTCAGTTTCTTGACCAGTCTTCTGTGTGGCACTGAGTCAAAGGCCTTCCTGAAGTCCAGATACAATGTGTTGACTCCCTGTCCTTTGTCAGACACCCAAGTCACTCAGTCAAAGAACTTTATTAGATTTTACTAGCATTACCTCCCCGGGTAAACCCATACTGTACGTCAATCCCTAAGTCATTAACTTTGAAAAAATATCTACCAGCCTTTCCCTCAGTATGGCCTCCAGTAACTTAACCACTGTAGAAGTCATGCTGACTGGTCTACAGTTACCAAGGGTATTTCTTCCCATGTCTATTATGCAGAGGGACCACATTGGCTATCCTCCAGGCCCTTGGGACCACCATGCTGTCTAGTGAGCAGTTGAAAATATCTGTAAGTGGAGTTCCTATTACCTCTTCTGCTTCCCTGCATATACCAGGGTGTAGCTTACCTGACACATTAATTTGTTTCTACCTATATCCATTTTAGTCCTGCCCACATTCTTTCTTTCTTGATTCTTTCCAGACTGTCATACCCTAACTGTGTTGATATTTGCAAAAGTACTGTACTGTTACTAATTTGGATATGTTATTAATTTGGATATGGTAGCATATGTCCCTCTACAACCTCTACACTAAGCTTAAAAGAAAGGCCCAATCAGTCTACTTTCTCATCAAACTTGTGTGCAATGATCATAACCAACCAAATTAATAAACAATCCAAAGCATCCGTAATCCCCCCCATCAACAGCAGGAGACCAGGCCACCCCTGGCTCCATACTAACAGCTTAAGACTTCAGCAAGTACTTCACTGAAGACCCAAGGGCTCTAATTCCCCATTCCTGCCCAACCACCAGCACCAATCCCACACAACTGGCAATTTCTTCTTCCAAGCAAACTCTGCTGAAGATATTTACAAAGAACTCACAGTGCTTAGCAATGCCTCCAGCTGTTGAGATGATGGTATTCCCCTCAAGTTCCTTAGCATTGGTTCCTCTGCTATAGCTGCTCCCATTCTTCACATTTTCAGCCGTTCCCTTGTGGTTAGCTTCTTCCTTCTGGGATGGAAGCATGTGTTAGTTGTCCCTATTCACAAAGACAGTCTAATGGATGCAAAATCTAAGTACTACCTGATATCCTTCCTATCCATCCTCTCCAAAGTTTTCAAGAAGTTGGGAAGTTGGTGAGCAAGCAGCTCTCCTACTTCTACTCAAGCTCTGACTACCTGACCACATATTAGATTGGATTCTGTTCCAGCCACTCTACTTCCACCTCCTTCCTCCATGTTATTAACCAAAGTAACTCAAGCATGGATACGAGTATGGGCACAGGGGCCATCTTCATTGACATAGCCAAGACCTTTGACTCCATATACAACTATCTTCTCTTGAACAAGATTGCAATCTCAGAGCCCCCCCCATATCTAACCTGTTTCTGATTTTACTTAAAGAGACACTGTCAACCCCCTTAGTCCTCAAAGTGACCCTAATTAAAAAAAAAAAATATGATTGTCACATTCTGTAGATACTGTTGATGCAGCTGGTAGTTTGATTCAGATTCTTATTTTCTTTTAAAAAGTGACAAATTAAGTGCCCGCCATACTGGTGTTACCACACCAAAACATGTTTGTTTTCATTTCTTGACCATAGAAACATAGAATTTGACAGCAGATAAGGACCGCTTGGCCCACCCAGTCTGCCCATTTCCCTACCTAATGGATAAGCTGCAGATCCTAGTTAACCAGCAGCCTACTTCTTCCTACCCCCACCCCCTAGAATTGCCTTATGACTGTCCCATGCATGCTTGAATTCCACCACTGTTTTTGACTCCACAACCTCCTCCGGAAGGCCGCTCCACGATCCACAACCCTCTGAGAAAATACTTCCTTAAATTACCTCTGAGTCGCCTCATCTTCAAATTGTACGCCCCTTGTTCTTGCACCTCTTTTTTGAAAGATGCTACCCTCTTGGACTTTGTTGATTCCCTTGAGGTACTTGAAAGTTTCTATCATGTCCCCCCTCTCCCTCCTTTCCTCGAGGCTATACATATTAAGCTCCTTAAGTCTCTCTTCATATGTCTTCCGGTGCAGACCCTGCACCATTTTAGTTGCCCTCCTCTGGACAGCTTCCATCCTGTCTATGTCTTTGCGGAGATTGGGTCTCCAGAACTGCACTCAGCAACTCCCACTGCATCTTTCCTGGACTCAGGAAAACCCCAAACACAATCTAGCTACTCATTATTCAGTGGGAATAGAGAAAACTATGGTATCATGAGTGGCTACACTGTTTGAGGGATTTCTAATGTTCAGGAAGTATGCAGTAAGAGTACTTCAATGATCTGAAGCAAAACAAGGCTGGGTGTAGCAATACATTACCATGCATTTCAGTTCTAATAAACAAGGAGGCGGGTAAAACAACCAGCAACATCGATGAATTTTAGGCAAGGTAAGCAATCATAAAATGTGGCTTTATACTTAAAAATAATATGATGCAAAAAAGGTTGACAGTGTCCCTTTAACCTACCACTCCCAGTTAGTCAAACTAGATGGAAACACTTTCTATCCCTTTCCAGTCTCACTATGGGGTCCCTCAAGGCTCTCTCCTGGATCTATTGTTGTTTGCAGTTTTCATCAATGATCTCCCCTTATTTCTCTTTTCCTGTGGCACCCTCATGTGTGCTGATGATACAATAAGCTATGCATCCAGCGCTACTGTATCCTACATTAAGAAGCCCCTGCAAAAGGACTTTTCTGCAGTACAAAAATGGTTTCAGGACAACTAATTTTTCCTAAACCAGAAGAAAACTGTCTCCATGATTTTTTGTCCCAGTCACTGGCTAAGCACCTACCCAGACTCCCTTAACCTACACGCCTCCCAAGTGGAAACAGTTAGACTTCATTTCCTTATACAAACACCTAGGCCATCAGCTGGACCAACATCTTAGTTACTCTGGTCACGTCTCCCAGGTAATAGCCCAGTGGGATTCAAATCTTTCTGCTAGCTACAGGGTGAAGAGCTGCATTCAGTCTCACATCAAACAACTGCTGGGTGAATGCTCTATCTTTTGTCTGCTGGCTTATGGGAACATTGTCTATACTGGTGTTGATGCCAACACCCTGACCAAACTCACCTCACTATTCAATGCCTTAAATAGATCTGTTCTGGTCTGCACCCCCAGAACCCACCACTGCACCATGTACAACAGTCTTGGGTTGGTACCTCCTTTGAAGAAGCACTCACTGTACACTGCTGTAGTGGGGGCCATACACTGTTTAGTTAAACTCCTGAGCTACCTTTTAGATCTTTTCATACTGATAACAACCACACCTACTCCCTCAGGTCTGAGGACAGTTGCCAACTCAAGATCCTACATTGCAGGTGCATTCTATGACAAGCTGTTACATACAGGCTACACTCTGTGACATGGTTGAATAAGGCCCTGTCCCATTTGATACACAGAAAGTGTTAAACACAAGGACTTGTCCTATACCCTCCTTCTCTGTCTCTTGTCTGTCTGATTGAGCAATCAAATTTTCTTATAGAAACATAGAAGTTGATGGCAGATAAGGACCGCAAGGCCCATCCAGTCTGACCATTTTTTTTTTCTACCTTATGAATGTGCCATAGGCTTTTAGTCTGTCAATGGCCTATTTACTCATATTCATCTGTATTGCTCCTTTATGCCTATTGTATGACTGTCGGAAGCCCTGCACTGTATTCATATCCACCATTTCCTGAGGTAGGCTGTTCCATGCATCCACCATCCTTTCTGTGAAAAAGAACTTCCTCACAGTACCCCTTAATTGTCCTTCCTCTAATCTCATGCTGTGTCCTCTTGTCCTGCTACTTTTCTTATAATGAAACATGTCAGATTCTTTCACCTTATTAATGCCCTTAATCTGTTTGAATGTTTCCATCATATCAACTCTCTCCCTCCTTTGCTGTAGGGTATACATACTGAGCTCCGTTAATCTGTCCTCATGTGTTTTCTAATGCAGTCCCTGCACCATTTTAGTTGCCCTTCTCTGGACTGCCTTCATTTTGTTAATGTTCTTGTGAAGGTGTGGTCTACAGTACTGTACTCAGTACTCCACATGGGGCCAAACCAGTGTCTTGAAAAAAGGGATTATTACCTCCCTCTTACGACTTGTGATAACCCTACTAATACACCTCAACATCCCCCTAGCCTTACTTACTGCTTTAGTTGTCTGCTTGGATGATTTCAGGTCATCTGTGATGATGATGCCCAAGTTTCTTTTTTCCCTTGTGATTGCCAGCAACTCCCCTCCCAACCTATACATGGCTTCAGGGTTTCTCTTCCCTATGTGGATGATCTTGCAATTCTTTACATTAAACCCCAGTTGCTACTCTTCTGACCATTTTGCCAGTTTATCCAGATCTCTTCTTCCTCTGCCCACCCCATCTGGATCATCTACTCTGTTGCAGATTTTGGTGTCATCTGCAAACAGACAAACCTTACCCTCCAGTCCATCTGCAATGTCACTGATGAAGATATTGAAGAGGACTGGCCCCAGGACTGATCCCTGAGGTACCCCACTTGTGGCTTGCATCTCTTCTGACTGTATACCATTTATCACCACTCTTTGTTTTCTGCCTGCCAACCAGTTTGCCACCCAGTTGACCAACTTCTGACCCACCCCAAGCCTACCCATCTTATTAATCAATCTTCTATGTGCAACAGTACCAAAAGCTCTGCTGAAGTCAAGGTAGGGGACATCAATTGCACCCCTTTTGTCCATAACTCTGGTTACCTAGTCAAAGAAATCTATGAGATTAGTTTGACAGGACCTTCCTGTTGTAAACTCATGCTATCTTGGATCCTGTGCTCCTATGGATTCCAGGTGTTGCACTATCTTTCCATAAGGAATGCCTCCTTAATCTTGCCCACTACTGAGGTAAGACTGACTGGTCTGTAATTCCCTGTCTCCTCCTTGCTACCACTCTTGTGGAGCAGGATCACATGAGCCCTTCTACAGTCTTATAGGACCTCTCCTGTGCTCAGAGACTCACTAAAAGTACTGATAACAACTCTGCTAGTTCCATCCTTAGCTCCTTTAGTACCCTGGGATGTATGCCAACTGGTCCCATTGCCTTGTCCACCCTGAACTTAGTAAGCTCTTGTATGACCCTTTCTTTTGTGAAGGAACTTGTGCACACCTCCCCCCTCTCCCGTGTCCATGGTGCTAGGCTGTAGGCCATACCCTACCTTCTCCTCAGTAAATACTGAACAGAAATATCTGTTTAGGATCGATGCTTTTCCTTGGTCCTCCTCCACACTCCCCTTATCCTTTTTGATGTTAGCAATACTCCCTCTGGACTTTCTCCTTTCACTAATGTATCTATAGAAAGTCTTTTCCCCTTTTTTTTACTGTTCGTGCTAGTGTTTCCTCACTTTGGGCCTTTCCCTGCCTTACTGCCTTTCCTGCTTCCCTTAGGAAAGCTTGGTATGCCTCCCTATCTTCACCCCACTGCATTCCTTTATATTTCCTGAAGGCCAGTCTTTTGGCTCTGACCTTTTCTGCTACTGTTTTTGAGAACCAAAGTGGTTTCCTCCTTCTTTTGCTCTTCTTTTCTCCCTAACACAATGGGATTTTGCTCAAAGTATTGCATCTTTAATGCTTGCCCACTTTGCCTGTACCCCCCTCACCTGTATTTCTTCTTGCCATGGCTAGCTTAACTCTGTTGGCCATCTTATCAAAGTCAGCTCCTCTGAAGTGACATATTTTTGCATTGGAATGTGAGGATTTAGTTCTAATGGCCAAATTGAACCATACAATGTGATGGTCACTGGCCCCCAGGTGACCTTCTACCTGGAGTTCTGTGGTCCTTTCCCCATTAGTCATTAGTAGATCTAGGATAGCCCTGTCTGTTGTGGGTTGTTGTACCAGTTGATTGAGCCTTCCCCCAGCAGAGAATACACTCACTATGTGTCTAGTTCTGGTCGATGTCCCTGCTTGTATTGACCAATCTGTATCTGGCATGTAGAAGTCTCCCATTATCAGATTCTCCCCTTTAGCTGTCGTGTTCTGTTTATCTTCTAACAGTAATTTGTCTATGTCCTCTCCCTGTTCTGAAGGCCTGTAGACAACTCCAGTTAGTATGGCTGTCACATTTCCTGTTTCCAGGGTGACCCACAGTTCTTCTGGCTCCTTATGTGTATTCTGAAATTCTGTAGCTTTGATATTTTCATTGACATAAAGGGCTACTCCCTCCCCCCTTTTTGCACCTCCGTTCCTTCTGAACTGTACATAACTGGGTACTGAAGTCACCCAAGTGTGGTTACTGGTGAACCATGTCTCGCTAATGGCAACTATGTCCAGTTTAGCCTCTGTCATTGTTGCCTGCAGGTCTGGAATCTTGTTTCCCAAACTGTGGGCATTTGTGTACATGATTTTCCATTGGCCAGATTTTGGTGCGTTAGTTGTTGGACGAGGTCCACCGTTTCTCCTGTGTGTTGTATGGGGAGCTGAACCTTTTCCATTACCTGATGATGCAAATGAAATAAAAACATGTTGAACTCCTGTTTGATCACAAGCTGAGGGGGTAGGGGTGTTCTTCCCATTTGATGTATCAAGTGCTGCACCCCTCTCCCCATTGGCTAGTTTAAATATTCTGCAAAGACATCAAACTTCTGCCCAAATGCACTGACTACCTCCTTAGTCAGATGCAGTCCATCAAATTTAAAGAACATTCACTCCCAAAACTGTTGCCAGTTACCTACAAATTTGTGTACTTTTTCCTGGCACCAGCCCTTGAGCCACATGTTTAGCTCCCCTATCTCTCCTTCTCTGACCTTCCGTCCATCTCCCCCCCTCTCCCAGACTGGCGGCATCTCAGAGAAGGAGATGCCAGATGAAATGGATGACAGTTTGTCTCCCAACCTGGTCAGGTGTTCATTGGTCTCCACAACTTACTGACTAGTTTAGTTTAGTTTATTAGTCTAGGAATTAATACCTTTGAGCCAGGGCTCTTTTACAAAGGTTCCACATCACAAAGAACATTTAACAAAGCACGATACACATTACAGGCAAAATCAGACAGGAAAGTTACATCATAAATTTACTATTAACAGTTTAAGGCAGTAATGTTTTTAAGTTTCATAGAAAAACAAGCTATAACAGGTTCAAGCAAGTAGACAATTTCGAGGTTAAGGAAACTTCCAGGGAGAGGGTGATCATTAGGCACCAGAAGGAGGCTAGAGAGGAGGGAAAGGTGGTGAGCAGGAGAGTAAGTGAGAGGGGACAGGAAAAAAGGGGGGGAGTGAGTTTGGGTGGGAGACAAGAAGTAGTAGAGGTACCAGAGGGTTCATTAGTCAGGGAGGAAGAGGCCTCAGATGTGAGGATGGACATGAGGAGTAGTAGTCATTATCTAGCACAATCACAGTTGCTAGTGGTGGTGAGGCGGGCATAGAGCATGGATTTGAAAGCTTCAAGCGAGGTTGAGGATAGAGTAGGTGGACTAAGCACATTGAACCATGTTGGGGCCCTGTATGCGAATGATCTTTGTCCCTGTGCAGTCCGGCATCTCGGAACCAGGAAAGGTTGGCGTTCAGATCTGGTGGAGGGTCGTGAGCCAGGATTCAGTCGGGTAGGTTTTGAATACATAATGAGTCAGTCCCAAGATAGATTTTTGCCATTGTGCAGGTGAGATAAATAAGACGATTTGATAGGTTCAACCAGCCTGATTCATAGTACAGATCACACGTGTGAGTCAGTCTTTGAGCCCCGTATTTAGAGTGATTGAGATACACCTTAGAGCAGTGGAGGTAGCTGAGCCATAAATAATAAGGCCATAGTCAATGATTGAGATTATGGAACTCTGTATAGCTATTCTCAATGCCGCTTGATTTAGAAATTGACGTTACGGAATAGTATTCCAAGCCGCTGGTTCACTGTTTTCACAGTGTTGTCAATGTGGGTTGCAAAGGTGAGTCCTTGGTCAAAAGTGATGCCAAGGTATTTGAAAGTATTTACTTGGTCCAGTGTAATTCCCACAGAGGTTTGTATGGTGAGTGGAGTATGCCTATTTTTGTTTTGGTGATTGGAGAAGAGCATGGCTTTTGTTTTATTGTGGTTTAGCACAAGTTTACTATCCAGGAACCACCTTTCAACACTAGAGAAAGCAAGTCGTAGGGAGTTTGGATCCTTGTGGGAAGAGAGAATTACAGCATCATCAGCGTATAAGATTATTTTCTCCTGGCAGATATCTGGGAGGGAGTTAAGGAACAGGCTAAAGAGGAGCGGTCCAAGAATTGATCCCTGTGGTACACCCGAGAGAACTGGTTTGAAGTCGGAGAGTTCATTAGAGATTTTTACAGCTTGTGACTGATTGGACAGGTAACTTTTTACCCAAGCACAAGGACCTTTGGCCAGGCCTAGGCTAGAAAGTAGGGAGGTAAGTAGGCCATGATGGACTGTGTCGAAAGCTTTTGTAAGATCGATAAAGACTGCACTGTTTGGCACCCTTTGTCCAGGGCTGAGTGGACTTCTCCAGAGAAATCAAGTAAGGCTGTTGTTGTACTATGTCCTTTCTAAAGCCGTGCTGTTGATTACAGAGTAGATTGTATTTGTCCAGGTAATCAGAGAGTTGGTCTGCCACTATTCATTCAAGTGCTTTGGAGAGGGAGGAGTATTGATATTGGTCGATAGTTTCCTGTTGAGGTTTTGTCCCCCCCTTTGTGCACTGACGTAACTATGGCAGATTTCCATTTGTTGGGAAATTGACTTTGGCAAAGTGACAGATTAAGAATTTTTGCAAGGGGGTGAATTACTTCATCCAGGGTGAGAGACAGGATTTTTAGATCTAGCGTGTCACTACTTGTTCTGGATTTGGAGCAGGCCTTTCTTATGTACTTGTGTGCTTCGTGAACTTTGATTTTCTTGAAGTAAAATTGTGGTTTGTCACGAGGGGTGTTTTGTGATACTAGGCTAGGCACAGGTAAGTCCGAGAAGAAATCTGGGGGGAGGACCCCACTAAGGTCTGTGAATGTCTTATTAAGTGCATCTGCAATAGACTTTGGGTCAAGAGTGGTGGATCCATCAACTTTCATAATGGTAGGTGATGATTTTGATTGTTTACCCATTATGTTTCGGATGTTGTCACAAAAAGCTCTTCCATCACCCCAGGTGGATTCAAGGCATTTTGAAATAAGCTCTTCATTTCCTAATTGTGAGGTACATCTATTTAGGTGCCTGCTTGTATTTTAGGGTATCATGAGGTGAGCCTGTGTCTCTGGCAACTGCCAGAGGTGGTCCTGAACCTTGAGATCGGCAAGTAGTTTGGCAGTAATCCATGGATTTGATAGCTTTGATTTTACGCTTTTTACTGGGGCGTATGTCGATGCAGAGTTGAAAGATTTAATGAAGTATTCTAGTGCGTATTAATATCAGTTGATTCAAGGATTGGCGTCCAGTCCTGTTGTAGGAGATGGGTTTTCAAGTTGATAAGATTCCCATAAGGCAATACTCTGCTTGTTATAACTTTGGGCGGTGGCTTGAGAAATTTATTAGACCAGGTACAGGACACTGGGGAGTGGTCACTGAGGGAGTCACGGAGGACTTTAATGTTTTTTATCCGGTCAGGGTGATTTGTGAGAACCCAGTCAATAAGGGTGCTTGTACCAGTTTTGTAATTTTTCCGGGTGGGGGAGGTTACCATCTGAGTCAGGTTTGCTGCTAGGATGTCATCTTTGTAAGAGCCAGTGTCAGAGGCAAGCCAGTTTATGTTGAAATCCCCGAGGAGGAGGAGCTCATTTTCAGAGGGCTGCAGACTAACAAAATCAAGTACAGACTTAATACTGGCACGGTGGTCTTTTGGAGGGATATAGACTACGGCCACTGTGAGAACTTTGTTTTGTGCACCAAAAGCAGTTTGATAGGGTGGAGTTGCATCTACGTATTTGTGGGGGTGAAGCTGCGCAATGACAGGAGAGGTTGTCCTTTATGTAGATAGCACAGCCCCCACCTTTCTTCTTGCCGGTCGAGTCTGAAAGATTGTAGCCTTCAAGCGAGACCACATGATCCGGGGTGCTGGGAGATAGCCAGGTTTCCACAATGGCTAGTATATCAGACTAGAGAGATCGTTAGTCCCTATGTGTACTAGGACATCAATGTTTTCTCCTACTTCCTGCATGATTTTTCAATGCAGTCAGTGTCTCTCCACACTGACGTAGCTGAGAGACATATGACCATTACCCCCGGCTGGAGGTAGGCATCAGGTCCCCGAATCATGGAGTCTCCTATGATCAGAAGTGTTTTTTGTGTTGCCTTTTTTTTTGTTTTGGTCCCTGTTTTGGGTGAGTTTTGTTATGCTAGCTCCTGTGCTGCAGTGTTCTGCTCTGCAGTGTGTCGTCTGCCCCTTTGTTTGATTTTGGAGATAGAGGCAGATAGCTGCTTGTAGTTTTTATGTGGTTTGTGGAAGTGATACATTGGAGAGCATTGAGTGATGGGGCACTCAATTTGCCCCTCCTAACTACCTGCCAACCTTCTGGACCAACTACCCTCTGCAGTCAAAGTCAAGGTGCTTCAGTTAGATGTTGGTGAAATGGCAGGTGGTTCTTATAGTATATTTCTTACTGAATATGTGATTTGAGGCACGCAACCTCAGTCCATGCTGCTTGAAGCTGAGCCCTTAGATCTCCAATGGTTCAGCATATAGGACAGCATCCTAAATCCTGTATAACTGCCCTTTTGAAAAGTGTCCTGAAGTGCCTTCAATTAATAATATCCATTCCACTTGGGTTGCCAAGTTTATAACCTGGTCTGAATAATTAGAAGGAGGAAAATGAAAGCAAAAGTTTGCTTTTTTGTGTTTGTTTGACTTTTTTTGTATAACTTGTTTTAACAAGTTAAATTACTTGTGCCCCTGTGTGGATACCCCTCTGATCCTCTCCTCCCTGCTTTGCTCAGGAAATGTCATAACTGTGCTACTCTATAAAAGGAGTGTAACATGGGGTGGTTGGGGATGTGGGTGTGTGGTAGGCCCTTCCCCTGCCAAAAAAGAAGAACCATGGATGAAAAACAAGGTGGTAAGAGCAAAAACAATCAACCAACAACACATGCAGTAGCCCTGAAAGCTTAGCCTAATGATAGATAAAACTGTAAACCCTGTAACATAGAAACATAGACTTTGATGGCAGATAAGGACTGCTTGGCCCACCAAGTCTGCCCATTTCCCTACTTAGAGGATAAGCTGCAGATCCTATTTAACCAACAGCCTATTTCTTCCTACCCCCCACAAAAATTGCCTTATGTCTGTCCCTTGCATTCTTGAATTCTCCCACAGTTTTAGACCCCACATCCTCCTCAGGAAGGCCATTCCATTCATCCACCACCCTCTCTGTGGTAAACACCACCTGTAACAATTTCACATAAGATATACCCCACAAAAAACACTTTGCTACAGAGAAAAATAAAGCAGTAACAGAAGATATACCTTGCAAAAAAACAATTTGAATCAGAGAATATTATAGCAGTAATCTGTAAGCATAAAACAGTACCAATCCTGTAGGCACACCTTGTAATAATGCAACAGAAGGTATACCCTGCAACAGCAATTTCAATCAAAGAAGAGTATAGCAGTAAAATGTAAGCACAAAACGGTATCAGATCTTGTGAGCACAAAAGAAAATAACCACACTCAGTAAATTTGCCTAGCAAAAAGAAGCCTTAATCTTTTTTCTTGCTCTGATAATGTTCCTTGCTCTGTCCTTGCAAGTAAACCTAGAAGAAAATAACTCAGGTGAAGCTATTTACCTTTGCCAGCAAACCTAGTCTTCCACCTCAAAAACACCAACTAACCTGACCTTTTAACCCTTACACTGTACTTCTGTTGGAAGTTTACAAAGACTTTGTCAGTTCCACCCCCCAATTACACTCCTAATCCCCTGGAAGAGCTGTGGGAAGGAAGCAATTAGCTCATTCAGTGTGAGAAGGACACTGCAGCATCTTTGAGACCAAACAGAAAACATTTCAGCCAAAAATAAAATAAAATAAAATAAAATGGTAGCAAACAGTGATTTTGCTTAGTCTAATGATAGATAAAAAAGTTACAAAAATGTAGGCACCACCAGTAACAATTTCACAGAAGATATACCCTGCAAAAACACTTTGCTAAAGAGAAAAATAAAGCAATAACGGAAGATATACCTTGCAAAAAAAACTATTTGAATCAGACAAGATTACAGCAGTAATCTGTAGGCACAAAACAGTACCGACCCTGTAGGCACACCCTGTAATAATCCAGCAGAAGGTATACCCTGCAATAGCAATTTGAATCAGAGAAGATTACAGCAGCAAAATGTAATCACAAAACAGTATCAAATCTTGTGAGCACAAAAGAAAATAACCACACACAGTAAATCTGCTTAGCAAAAAGAAGCCTTAATCTTTTTCCTTGTTCTGATAATGTCCTTGATCTGTCTTTACAAGTAAACCTAGAAGAAAAGAACTCAGGTGAAACTAGGTGCCTTTGCCAACAAACCTAGTCTTCCACCTCTTCTTTTGAGATCTAGGAACTGATCACTCTCACAGTCTTGTGGATCTCCACCTCCTGCTGTCTCTCTGCCTTCACTTGCTGTTTCTTTCTTTTCTTCCTCATTGCTTATCTGTGGTTGTAAAGATATATGTGAATCTGTATGTGAAACTGGGATCCCTTTGTTTGCAAAAGTATATAGTTATATTGTTGAAATGATTGCAAAAAGCTATTTCGAACTCAAAGGGTTAACCTTGAGATGTAGCCCAAGCTCATTTGCAGAGTTGTCAATGGGAGATTAGTTTTGGGACCACATGTTCTATTTTGTTCACCTGCAGGAAAGAAGCTGACAAGAACTCTGATGCATTTTGTGAGAAACAGGATGCCCCTTAATGAGCTCAGGATGTAGAATTTAATTGCTAGGCAAATACTTCTCATAAAAAGAGCAGCAATGTTTGTTAGAGAGACAGAGAGAGACTGACACTTAAAATTAGAGATATCCTCAGAGGAAGGACTTTGTTTTGTTTGAACTGCCTATGTTTAAACACCATTCTGTAATTTTTAATTTTTTATTTTATTGTTACTGGAAATAATAACATGCTACTTGCAAATTTTATAACTGCTCCTGGGATTCTTTTGCTTCATGATCTATGCCTCAATAGCACCCTCCATCAGGAACAACCATCCTGGCAAAATCACATCTCATCAATTTTTCATGTAAGAGGCTAATCAAGGCTCATCACTCCTCCTTGGTTTCAAGTCCCAGCTGCCCCAAACACATCCCTTTTGCTAGTAACTGACATAGGTCTGCAATTGCATAGCTGGACTGCTGCATTTTATTGGTCTTAGGCTTCATTTCTGAACCCAAGGGTATTTATATAACTTCTTCTACCTGCTTCTATGAATTGTATCTAATACTGTAAATCAGGTCTACCTGCTTAATGCTTTGTTGTATGTAATGTACCCTGTAGATACACAGGAGGGTTGTACTGTAACTCCATTAATTGCACATCACTCATTGTATGCACCTTGGCCCGAATATTCAAACTGTGCCAGGCTGTGGCACAAGCCTAGGTGCAGCACAACTTGGTTGTACAGGGGCATTGACTGGGCCATATTCAACGGAGCTGTGCCATGGCACAGCATTGTTGAATATTGCACCCTGGCCACCTGCAGTACGCACGGCGCAGTGGCACTGTGCCAGCGCAAGTGGCCAGAGTGGAGCAGGGGGGTGCACTAGCCATGTTCCGTTGCTCTATGAGCAGCAACCACGATATTCAAAAGTGCACATGCAAATGTGGCCATAATGTATGCAAGGCACAAATGGGGCCATTTGCATGTCATTATGGCCCCATTTGCATGCAGGTGCGCCGATCCCCAGTGACTTGCACCTGGCACCCTACCAGGCAGCAGCCATCAGGGACTGACACCCCCTGCAGCGCGGCAATGTGCTCCACAGCCCAATCGCAGGCATTTGTAAAATAAAAAAAAAATTCAATATCCCTGGTGGTTTAGTGGACCACTGTCAGCCCAATTGCAGGCATTTGTAAAATAAAAAGCAATCCAATATCCCTGGTGGTCAAGTGAACCAGTGTCAGCCCGATTGTGGGCATTTGTAAAATTAAAACCAATCCAATATCCCTGGTAGTCCAGTGGACCCTTGTCAGCCCGATCACGGCATTTGTAAATAGCCTGGCCATCATCTGGTGACCAGTGGACTACCTCCTGAGCCACTCGACCTCCCACTTTCTCCCAGTCAAGCGGTAGGCTGCAGCACTCTTCCACCTGCCGCCTCACCACCTGCTGACCGACACCATCTGCAGCTGTACGCCCATTGGCTCACACTGTAGACCAAAGGGTGTACAGCCCTACCAATGGTGTCAGTCGTCAGGCAGTGGGGCGGCAGGAGGGTGGGGTGCTGCCACCGCCACTAACTGGGGGGGGAGTGGGGTGGTGGGGCTCAGTGGGCGGGTGGTGAGGGGGGTCCACTGGACCACCAGGGATATTGGATTGTTTTATATTTTATTTAAGCCTGCGATCAGGTTGACAGCGGTCCACTGGACCACCAGGGATATTGGATTGTTATTTACTTTACTTAAGCCCATGATCAGGCTGACAGCAGTACACTGGACCACCAGGAATATTGGATTGTTATTTACTTTACTTTACTTAAGCCCACAATCTGGCTGACAGTGGTCCACTGGACCAACAGGGATATTGTATTGTTATTTTTATTACTTAAGCCCACGATCGGGCTGACAGTGGTCCACTGGACCACCAGGGAGTTTGGAGGGTCATTTTTGTAGGTATGCCCATGATCAGGCATGGGAGGGCACCGCATGTGCAGCCAGAGCTCAGGTGGCCACCCACAGGTGGCAACTGCCTTGTTACACCCTGCAATACGGCAGCTCACCTGTGGGTGGCCAGCCATTGTTCGTTTTTTTTTTTGGAACCAACTTTGTGTGGCGCAAGTAGGGATTGCACATGCATGGACTCAGCACATCCCGGGCTGAATATCGGGATGTGCAGAGTATGCATGGGCACGCCCCCCCCACCTGTGCCGCATACATTACTGATGCACTCCAGCACATCGGGATTTGTGCCAGGCACATTTCCCATTTGAATATCGCAGCAGGGCACATCATTGGGTTGCTCATGGTGCAACACTGTTGTGCCATGTGCAACCCTTTTGAATATCTGGGCCCTTGTATTTTGCTTTGAATTCATCGTGTATTTTGTACTTGCATTTTGTATTTTGTACTATTTCTATATTTAAGAACCATGTGGGTGAATGTAATCTTTCCTATGATCCTATGATCATTCTTGGTTGGTCCCAACCCCCACCCCACCCCCTGGAGTCACCACTGAAATGAGTCATCAGGGCTTTGCTTGTTTATCTAGTAAAATGTGTTTAAATCAATAGCTAAATAAATAAATATGATTACCTTTCCTGTGTAAACAACGTTTATGGTACCCTCATGGTCAAAAGAACTTTAGAGTTTTGTGTTATGTTTTTGGTGACAGAATGACAGAAAGATAGACAGACAGGCAGACTGATGGGCTAATGTAGTAATACATACACAAATATACATATTCATACCACCAGTGCACCCATCTATGCAGAGAAGTATCATCCTCTCTCCTTTTGGGCCAGCAGACAATAACAAGTTCAGTGAAATTTCAGTTTTGAAATGCAGTATTTTTAATTTGCCACCCCTTAAAAATATTCTGAATCCACCCTAACACATGCACATAATAGGCACCAGCTCTGTGGTGAATCAACTACAAAAAAATCCCTGTGGTCCATCACGAGACTGTGCCCTCCTCCAGCAAACATATATGGAAATATTTTACCATAATCACCCTTTTCTCCTTCATTGGTGGGAAAGTCAGCATGTGCCCCTTCATCCTGCCACAAAGTCTTCTTCAGTGGGGATTTGCTCAAACCAAAAAATAAATATTGTAAATTGATTTTGTCATTCTAGTAGTCAGAAAATCAAAAGTGTACATGTGTGAGTCTGAGTCTGTGTGTGTGTGTGTGTCTGTACGTGTGTTTGTCAGTTAGTACTGGTGACAATAGTAAAGAATAGCAACCTTTATGTGGCAGTTGGATAAACTATAAATCATTGTTTTAGACTTAAAGTTATGCATAATACTTATCATATGGAAGGTGACCGATGGAAGCTGCCTATTTTTCTGCGTTTATCAATGAACACCACACTTTTCTTAACCATTTAGATTATGTTAACTGCTAACGTCCACATAAAAGTTGCTATAGCTATTAGGTTTTTTTTTTACAGTTTATTTAGCTGAGCTAGCTCAGATAAGATGCAACCTGTTATTTTAGTAGGTCCTGCTTCTGCCCTCTTCTGTATTTGGGTGAACTGTATCACAGAAGGTTAATAGACTTGCCCAAGGTTATACAATAAGTGTTTTGCTCTGCTGATGTTTGAATCTGTGATCTTTTGGTTTCAGACCAGTGTTCTAACCACTAAACCAATCTGCATCCTACACTGTTAAGGAACTTGTGCAATCTGCAGCTGCCATTGCAAGCAGACAAAGTTCAAACTGCTATTGATCAAATATATAATTCCTCTATAATTCAGTCTGTACAGACACTGTCCAAAAGCACGTTTAATGTGTCTCATTCTCTCCTCTCATGCTTATTTTCTTTAACCTCTTCCAGTGCATAGTAAAGGTTTCAGGTAATGAACATCTGATTCAGATATATGTCAGATTACTGTTAATATATGCTTCAAATCAAATCAATTTTATTTTTAAAGTGCTGTACAAACACACAAATATCAAATAAACAAAATTAAAACAGCAATACAATACAATTACAGTAAAATTAGCAGAAACTTAGGGAAGGCTAAGTCAAATAAATAGGTTTTTAATTCAGTTTTAAAACTGTCAATGGTCAGGCACTCTCTCAACCGACGAGGTAGAGAATTCCACAGGGTTGGTGAAGAAAAAGAGAAGGCACGAGTGCCAGATGTCTTCAGGCGAACCCTGGGAATCTCCAGCAATCCCTCATTGGTGGATCAGAGGGGATGGATGGAGCAGTAGGGTACAAGGAGGTCTTGCAGATAACCGGGTCCCTGTTTGTGTAGGGACTTTAAAGGTCAGTAAACCAACCTTAAAGGTGATCCACCACTAAACAGGCAGCCAGTGCAGTTTGTGGAGCACAGGCGTAATATGACTAGACAAAAAGGTCCCAGTGAAAAGCTTGGCCTCTGCATTCTGCACTAGCTGCAAGTGGTGGATATCAACCCCAGGTAGCCCTAGGTAGAGGGAATTACAGTTATCCAAGTGGGAATTATCAAAGGCATGGACTAATGTTGGAAGATCATCAAGGGGAACCAGATGTTTCACCTGGGCAATATTCCTCCGATGGTAAGAGGTTTTGACGACGGCTGACACCTGAGACTTAACTGTCATACCCTCATCAAAAATAATATCCAGGTTACACACCTGGCCTGAGATAGTGAGTGGGACGTCATCAAGAAACAAACCAGATGGATGTCCAACCCTCATACCTGCCCCGAGGTGACCAGAGTCCACTACCAACACCTCAGTCTTATCAGGATTCAGCCTCAGCCAACTAGTATTGATTCAACATCTGATCTCAGCAAGGCAATTATTTAGCATGGAGAGTGCATCATTCTGTCTGAGTAGAAAAGACATATACAGCTGAGTATCATCTGCATAACAGCGAAAACTCAAGCTGTATCCCCTGATGATATCTCCCAATGGAAGCATATACACTGCAAACAACATGGGGACCAGAATGGATCCCTGTGGCACCCCACAAAGCAAAGATTGAGCACCAGAAGAATTAATTCTGGTGGCCACTCTCCATGATTTGCCCATGAGGTAAGAATGAAACCACTTGAGGACTGTAGCAAACAGTCCACAAAGAAGCCGTAGATGATCCAAAAGGACACCATGGTCTACAGTGTCAAATGCAGCAGAAAGATCAAGAAGGACATAGATGGTACGTGTTTTTTGATCTCTGGCCATTAGGAGATCATTCAATACCGGGACCAGAGAAGTTTCCATGCTATGCCTCTTCCTGAAACCAGATTGGAGAGTATCATAGATACTGTGAGCTGTAAGATGATTGTCCAATTGCCGTGCTACTACCTTTTTTATAACCTTACTAACAAGTGGGAGGTTAGATATAGGTCAGTAGTTAGCTAGGCAGTCTGGGTCCAGGGAAGATTTTTTAAGGAGTGGTCGAATGACCACCTCCTTGAAGAGATCAAGAAAGATACCCCTTTCCAAGGACTGCCAGACAATCTCAGCAAGGATCTGGCAGATAATATCTACATAACCTACTAAAAGGGGTGTAGGGCCTGGATCCAAACTACAGCTAGTGGGACACAATGTTTGGATGATCTCAACAATATCAACAAACTCTGGTCAGCCGAAGTCTGACCAGACAGACCTGGTGAATGTCATCTCCCATTGATCACTACAATCCTTCATAGGAGAAAATGAGGTAATGCCAGACCTGATGTCAGCAACCTTACCTGTGGAAAATCAAGTAAACTCCTCACATTTCAGCTTAGTAAATGCTTCTCTGGGCTGGAGACAGGCTGGATTGCACAGTCTGTCAATGGTCCAAAAAAGCTGAGCTGGTTGATTCCATGCAGCATAAGTCTTCCTGGACAGGAATTCTGTCTTCTTACAGGTGATTTCTGATTGATAGCCATCATAATGTGCCATCAACCTAAGTCTGTCAGCATCTAGACCAGACTTATGCCAAGATCTCTCCACCCTTCGACCAATTCGCCGTATCTCCTTCAAGGAGCCATCAAACCAAGGGCTCCTTGGGCGAAGGATGAGAGGTTGAACTTGAACAGGAGCAGTCTTGTCCAGGGCATCTCTCACTGCCTTATTATAAGCCAATATGAAATCACCTGGACTTGAGCATTCACCCGACAAACCCGATAGGCTGAGCACTGCCAACAGGTCACTGAGGACAACTCCGCACAAGGGGCGGTACCGGACCATTTCCATAGGGGCAGACCTATTTGAAGGGGCTCTAAAGCTGAACCTTATGGTGTGATGGTCCAACCAGCTAACTGATTCCACCCCCAAATCAGCTATCTCCATACCCAATAGGAAGATCAGATCCAATGAGTGACCCTTTAAATGGGTTGAGGAGGTAACTACCTGTGTCAGGCCCAGCATAGACATCAGCTGGAGTAGATCTTGACCAAAATGTAAGAGTTCATCATTGACCCAGGCATTGAAGTCCCCCAGAACCAATCATCTGGGGAACCTCAACACCATATCGAAGATGAAGTCTGCTATCTCCTGCAGGAATTCTCAACCATTCCCTGGTGGACGGTAGATGAGGAGAATCCCACAACCTGCACCCTCACCCAGGATATACTAAAAGGATCTGGTGCTTCCTAGTGGCACATCCACAAGGCTGAGTTCAGTTTTAAATATAATAGCCACACCCCCGCCCCCTATGATCCAACCTTGGGCGGTGTATTACCGAGTACCCAGCCAGAACTGTGGAAGCCAATACAGGGCCCGCATTCTGATCTAGCCAGGTCTTGGTGATGCAAGCCAGATCAGTTGTCCCAACATGATCAGCTATAATGGCTGTCTTGTTCTTCTTCGATCTAGTATTGCATAACACCACCCAGGTTGGATGAGTAGTTGAGGAAGACCTAGGTACCTGTTCGCAAGCAGTGGAGCCCTAGTGTATGGAAAAAAGGCAAGGGAGACCCCTGTCCTGATTCCATTTGTCCCAGGGCACCTTCTAGACCCTAGAACCCCAATCCACCCCCCTTTTCAATCCCCCACTAGTACCCAATCTCCCCCTCCTTCCACAAATCCTAGCTATCCACAATGCAAGGCTTTTAAAGTAGGCAGCAGATGGAAGTGAGGACATTCAAAGGGATGTAAATCCCTGAGCCTGGTAGGGGAATAATGCTTGTCCATCACAAAGCTTCCCCAACACATTATTCGCAAAGTAGTATAATCACAACAAATAAGGCCAATAATACCCTACAAATACCCCAAATCAAAATAAAACCCAAATCAAACAAACATCCCAATCAACAACAAACAAAAAATAAAATCAGAATTGAACAATTCTAAATGATTACAGCAGGAATATACTGTAAGAGATTGCCAAGTCATTTAGAGTTAATGTAACATAGTAGGATGGCTCTCACCCAACCCAGCAAGATGTCCAGAACAAACGTGGTCCTCTCACAGCCACAAAACTGAATCTTATGAGAAAATTGTTCCACGGAAATATTCTCCCACACTTCTCACCGTCATCTGAAAATCTGGAAAAGATGGTTACAGTACCTGTTACTGAAGCAGACTGGAATAAAACCAATAGTGCAATGAACTCTCCCGGTCAGTCTGACACAAGAATAATTTAAAAGCAGACAAACTGTCCCCAACACTACCTGGAGGAGAAGCTTTCAGAGAAGAGATACCCCACCAGCCCACCAATTCCACCCAGTAACCTTGGAGGCAGTAGCACAGCAAAGGGGAAAAAAAACTCACTGGCCCACTGGCTGACACTGTTAATCCCTACGAGTAGAACTCAAAAAATCAAGCAATCGCCCCCAGAGAAGGCAGGGCCATACTGCAAACCACTCTCCTCAGCAGTATGACCAGAATAAAGATAGATCCGAGGCAGTTATTCAGCCAGAAGTCTTAAGTCAGTCTCGCAAGAAATCCTTTAAATCTAAAGTGTGCACCACCTCCATGGACCTGTACCAAGATAGGGAAGGACCACAGGTCTTAGGGAAAAATGCACTAGATTTGCACTGGGTAAAAATCCCAATAAGGCAGGAGTTGACCAGGCCAAATACGCTGCATGCGAATGCCACTGCTCGCAGTCCAAACAGGTAATCCAAAATCCAAAATCATCCAGAGATGGATATAATAGTTCATCCTGGAGAAACTTTAGATGTGTACCACAAGGACCACTGGCTTATAATTTGTTATGTGTGAAGCATATGAATTTTGCAAAACTCTTATTAATCTTTTTAAGTGAATTATATCATGGAAAAGTAGATTGATTCAAAACTTGGTTAACTAACCATCTAGCTAGTTTTGGAGAATTATTTCTAAAACTACTGTTTTGGCATACACTGTTCTCAGTAAAGTCTTAAATATACAGTAGCACCCATGTTGTCTGAATTTAATTAGCATGTTTATTAGTTGCTATTTTATTATGTTAAAATGGTATGAACAAGTTCTTTATTAACCAACTCTTCTTTCTCCCCTGCTACAATCCACTTTGCTATTTCTTCTTTGCACTTACAGTATCTCCCAGAAGCCTTATTTCACCATAGTAAAACCATTCATACAGTACATTTGCACCGTGACTACTACATCCTGCTTTGATTTATAAATATGTTATAATGTTAGATATTTTTCAACTTCTGTCTAAACCTAGCCTAGTCTGCATCTGTTTATGGAAATTGTTTCACTAAGTAAACATACAGAAATATTGAAGGAATCTTTTTACAAATGTAACATATGGGATGGCAGGGGAGGACGGATTACAAGTGTAGGAGTACAATATGCAGCAGTCATGAAGATATGAATAGGCAGTGGAATATAATAAATGCTATACACTGCATTCACAATAAGAAGTATAAAAACCAACAAGGGTGAGGAGTATGCAAAAATGTACAACAATGTCAAATCAGGACTTATAAATACATTCTGCTGCTATATTTGTTGCCCAGACCCTGTTGAAAATTAGATGTGCTACCTAAATTATGCTGTCCTGCTATACAAAATTGTAAATAGAATATTACAAAATCAGTAAGCAAAAATCTTTAAATACTGCTGTGCAGATTTCCATGATGCAGCTGTGCAATCTGTTCATAAAGGCCTGCTTGTCGACATGTTTTTTATCAGTCTTGGAAAGCCTTTGATCTCATTAAACATGCAGTTTTATTAATACAATTAGTGTTGTGCAAAATTGAAAAATTGGTGAAATATTTCGAGGAATTTGTGCATTTCGTGAACTATTTCACAAGGCGAAATGCAAATTTTCACCCTCAAACTGACGAACGTTTCTGCTTGTGACTGAAATTTCACAACTAGTGGGCAAAATTTCTTAATGTTGCCACTGGGTCCCCAATCTTTTAAAACAAACAATCTCCTCCCCTGTTGTCTAGTGCCCCCCCGCCTATCAACTGCCAAATTCAAGAACCCTCCCCCCCTGTCGCCCCAAGTTGTCCTTGAGCCCCCAGCCCCCAGTCTTCGAAAAACAATCACCTCCTGTTCCTGTGTCTGGTGGACCTCCCGGCTGATCACAGGCTGAATTGAAGTAAAGACCCCCAGCCAATCCCGGTTATTTACTTCCCCTGTCATGACCCCTGCCTCAATCTTCAAAATAAAAAAAATCCCTCCTGTCCCTGGTGTCTAGTGGACCCCCCACCCTCCCTGTCTTAAGTCAGAGCCCACCCACTCCCCCAGTACATCTGGCCACTGACAGAGCCTATGTATCTCCATGAGCCGGCAGCCCATCTGAGTGCTCAATGAATAATCACGTGTTTGTACAGGCACACACTCATTCACTGAGTGCCTCAGATGGGCTGCTGGCTATGGAGGTGAGTGGAGGGCTCTGATGGTGGCCCAATTGGGGTATTGGGGGGAAGCATGGTAGGATCTGACAATTTTGTCGCAATTTCATGACCACAGGTCTTAGGGAAAAATGCACTAGATTTGCACTGGGTAAAAATCCCAATAAGGCAGGAGCTGACCAGGCCAAATACGCTGCATGCGAATGCCACTGCTCACAGTCCAAACAGGTAATCCAAAATCCCGAATCATCCAGAGATGGATATAATAGTTCATCCGGGAGAAACTTCAGATGTGTACCACAAGGACCACTGGCTTATAATTTGTTATGTGTAGCATATGAATTTTGCAAAACTCTTATTAATCTTTTAAGTGAATTATATCATGGAAAGTAGATTGATTCAAAACTTGGTTAACTAACCATCTAGCTAGTTTTGAGAATTATTTCTAAAACTACTGTTTTGGCATACACTGTTCTCAGTAAAGTCTTAAATACAGTAGCACCTCATGTTGTCTGAATTTAATTAGCATGTTTATTAGTTGCTATTTTATTATGTTAAAATGGTATGAACAAGTTCTTTATTAACCAACTCTTCTTTCTCCCCTGCCACAATCCACTTTGCTATTTCTTCTTGCACTTACAGTATCTCCCAGAAGCCTTATTTCACCATAGTAAAACCATTCATACAGTACATTTGCAACTGGACTACTACATCCTGCTTTGATTTATAAATATGTTATAATGTTAGATATTTTCAACTTCTGTCTAAACCTAGCCTAGTCTGCATCTGTTTATGGAAATTGTTTCACTAAGTAAACATACAGAAATATTGAAGGAATCTTTTTACAAATGTAACATATGGGATGGCAGGGGAGGACGGATTACAAGTGTAGGAGTACAATATGCAGCAGTCATGAAGATATGAATAGGCAGTGGAATATAATAAATGCTATACACTGCATTCACAATAAGAAGTATAAAAACCAACAAGGGTGAGGAGTATGCAAAAATGTACAACAATGTCAAATCAGGACTTATAAATACATTCTGCTGCTATATTTGTTGCCCAGACCCTGTTGAAAATTAGATGTGCTACCTAAATTAGGCTGTCCTGCTATACAAAATTGTAAATAGAATATTACAAAATCAGTAAGCAAAAATCTTTAAATACTGCTGTGCAGATTTCCATGATGCAGCTGTGCAATCTGTTCATAAAGGCCTGCTTGTCGACATGTTTTTTATCAGTCTTGGAAAGCCTTTGATCTCATTAAACATGCAGTTTTATTAATACAATTAGTGTTGTGCAAAATTGAAAAATTGGTGAAATATTTGAGAATTTGTGCATTTCATGAACTATTTCACAAGGTAAATGCAAATTTTCACCCTCAAACTGATGAACGCTTTGCTTGTGACTGAAATTTCACAACTAGTGGGCAAAATTTCTTAATGTTGCCACTGGGTCCCCAATCTTTAAAACAAACAATCTCCTCCCTGTTGTCTAGTGCCCCCGCCTATCAACTGCCAAATTCAAGAACCTCCCCTGTCGCCCTGTTGTCCTTGAGCCCCCAGCCCCCAGTCTTCAAAAAAACAATCACCTCTCCTGTTCCTGTGTCTGTGGACCTCCCGGCTGATCACAGGCTGAATTGAAGTAAAGACCCCCAGCCAATCCCGTTATTTTCTCTCCCTGTCATGACCCCTGCCTCAATCTTCAAAATAAAAAAATCCCTCCCTGTCCCTGGTGTCTAGTGGACCCCCCACCCTCCCTGTCTTAAGTCAGAGCCCACCTCCCCAGTATCCCAATCTGGCCACTGACAGAGCCCTCTATGCATCTCCATGAGCGGCAGCCCATCTGAGTGCTCAATGAATAATCACGTGTTTGTACAGGCACACACTCATTCACTGAGTGCTCAGATGGGCTGCTGGCTATGGAGGTGAGTGGAGGGCTCTGATGGTGGCCCAATTGGGGTATTGGGGGGAAGCATGGTAGGATCTGACAATTTTGTCGCAATTTCATGACCACAGGTCTTAGGGAAAAATGCACTAGATTTGCACTGGGTAAAAATCCCAATAAGGCAGGAGCTGACCAGGCCAAATACGCTGCATGCGAATGCCACTGCTCGCAGTCCAAACAGGTAATCCAAAATCCCGAATCATCCAGAGATGGATATAATAGTTCATCCGGGAGAAACTTCAGATGTGTACCACAAGGACCACTGGCTTATAATTTGTTATGTGTGAAGCATATGAATTTTGCAAAACTCTTATTAATCTTTTAAGTGAATTATATCATGGAAAGTAGATTGATTCAAAACTTGGTTAACTAACCATCTAGCTAGTTTTGGAGAATTATTTCTAAAACTACTGTTTTGGCATACACTGTTCTCAGTAAAGTCTTAAATATACAGTAGCACCCATGTTGTCTGAATTTAATTAGCATGTTTATTAGTTGCTATTTTATTATGTTAAAATGGTATGAACAAGTTCTTTATTAACCAACTCTTCTTTCTCCCCTGCTACAATCCACTTTGCTATTTCTTCTTTGCACTTACAGTATCTCCCAGAAGCCTTATTTCACCATAGTAAAACCATTCATACAGTACATTTGCACCGTGACTACTACATCCTGCTTTGATTTATAAATATGTTATAATGTTAGATAATTTTCAACTTCTGTCTAAACCTAGCCTAGTCTGCATCTGTTTATGGAAATTGTTTCACTAAGTAAACATACAGAAATATTGAAGGAATCTTTTTACAAATGTAACATATGGGATGGCAGGGGAGGACGGATTACAAGTGTAGGAGTACAATATGCAGCAGTCATGAAGATATGAATAGGAGTGGAATATAATAAATGCTATACACTGCATTCACAATAAGAAGTTTAAAACCAACAAGGGTGAGGAGTATGCAAAATGTACAACAATGTCAAATCAGGACTTATAAATACATTCTGCTGCTATATTTGTTGCCCAGACCCTGTTGAAAATTAGATGTGCTACCTAAATTATGCTGTCCTGCTATACAAAATTGTAAATAGAATATTACAAAATCAGTAAGCAAAAATCTTTAAATACTGCTGTGCAGATTTCCATGATGCAGCTGTGCAATCTGTTCATAAAGGCCTGCTTGTCGACATGTTTTTTATCAGTCTTGGAAAGCCTTTGATCTCATTAAACATGCAGTTTTATTAATACAATTAGTGTTGTGCAAAATTGAAAAATTGGTGAAATATTTCGAGGAATTTGTGCATTTCGTGAACTATTTCACAAGGCGAAATGCAAATTTTCAGCCTCAAACTGATGAACGTTTCTGCTTGTGACTGAAATTTCACAACTAGTGGGCAAAATTTCTTAATGTTGCCACTGGGTCCCCAATCTTTTAAAACAAACAATCTCCTCCCCTGTTGTCTAGTGCCCCCGCCTATCAACAGCCAAATTCAAGAACCCTCCCCCCCTGTCGCCCCATGTTGTCCTTGAGCCCCCAGCCCCCAGTCTTCGGAAAAAAAAAACAATCACCTCTCCTGTTCCTGGTGTCTGGTGGACCTCCCCGCTGATCACAGGCTGAATTGAAGTAAAGACCCCCAGCCAATCCCGGTTATTTTCTTCTCCCTGTCATGACCCCTGCCCTCAATCTTCAAAATAAAAAAATCCCCTCCTGTCCCTGGTGTCTAGTGGACCCCCACCCTCCCTGTCTTAAGTCAGAGCCCACCACTCCACCCCCCAGTACCCCAATCTGGCCACTGGCAGAGCCCTCTATGCATCTCCATGGCCGGCAGCCCATCTGAGTGCTCAATGAATAATCACGTGTTTGTACAGGCACACACTCATTCACTGAGTGCTCAGATGGGCTGCTGGCTATGGAGGTGAGTGGAGGGCTCTGATGGTGGCCCAATTGGGGTATTGGGGGGAAGCATGGTAGGATCTGACAATTTTGTCGCAATTTCATGACCACAGGTCTTAGGGAAAAATGCACTAGATTTGCACTGGGTAAAAATCCCAATAAGGCAGGAGCTGACCAGGCCAAATACGCTGCATGCGAATGCCACTGCTCGAGTCCAAACAGGTAATCCAAAATCCCGAATCATCCAGAGATGGATATAATAGTTCATCCGGGAGAAACTTCAGATGTGTACCACAAGGACCACTGGCTTATAATTTGTTATGTGTGAAGCATATGAATTTTGCAAAACTCTTATTAATCTTTTTAAGTGAATTATATCATGGAAAAGTAGATTGATTCAAAACTTGGTTAACTAACCATCTAGCTAGTTTTGGAGAATTATTTCTAAAACTACTGTTTTGGCATACACTGTTCTCAGTAAAGTCTTAAATATACAGTAGCACCCATGTTGTCTGAATTTAATTAGCATGTTTATTAGTTGCTATTTTATTATGTTAAAATGGTATGAACAAGTTCTTTATTAACCAACTCTTCTTTCTCCCCTGCTACAATCCACTTTGCTATTTCTTCTTTGCACTTACAGTATCTCCCAAGCCTTATTTCACCATAGTAAAACCATTCATACAGTACATTTGCACCGTGACTACTACATCCTGCTTTGATTTATAAATATGTTATAATGTTAGATATTTTCAACTTCTGTCTAAACCTAGCCTAGTCTGCATCTGTTTATGGAAATTGTTTCACTAAGTAAACATACAGAAATATTGAAGGAATCTTTTACAAATGTAATATATGGGATGGCAGGAGGAAGGATTACAAGTGTAGGAGTACAATATGCAGCAGTCATGAAGATATGAATAGGCAGTGGAATATAATAATGCTATACAATGCATTCACAATAAGAAGTTATAAAACCAACAAGGGTGAGGAGTATGCAAAATGTACAACAATGTCAAATCAGGACTTATAAATACATTCTGCTGCTATATTTGTTGCCCAGACCCTGTTGAAAATTAGATGTGCTACCTAAATTAGGCTGTCCTGCTATACAAAATTGTAAATAGAATATTACAAAATCAGTAAGCAAAAATCTTTAAATACTGCTGTGCAGATTTCCATGATGCAGGTGTGCAATCTATTCATAAAGGCCTGCTTATCGACATGTTTTTTATCAGTCTTGGAAAGCCTTTGATTTTATTAAACATGCAGTTTTATTAATACAATTAGTGCAAAATTGAAAAATTGGTGAAATATTTCGAGGAATTTGTGCATTTCGTGAACTATTTCACAAGGCGAAATGCAAATTTTCAGCCTCAAACTGATGAACGTTTCTGCTTGTGACTGAAATTTCACAACTAGTGGGCAAAATTTCTAATGTTGCCACTGGGTCCCCAATCTTTAAAACAAACAACTCCTCCCTGTTGTCTAGTGCCCCCTGCCTATCAACTGCCAAATTCAAGAACCTCCCCAGTCGCCCTGTTGTCCTTGAGCCCCCAGCCCCAGTCTTCGAAAAAACAATCACCTCTCCTGTTCCTGGTGTCTGGTGGACCTCCCGCTGATCACAGGCTGAATTGAAGTAAAGACCCCCAGCCAATCCCAGTTATTTCCTCTCCCCTGTCATGACCCCTGCCCTCAATCTTCAAAATAAAAAAATCCTCCCTGTCCCTGGTGTCCAGTGGACCCCCCACCCTCCCTGTCTTAAGTCAGAGCCCACCCACTCCCCCAGTACCCCAATCTGGCCACTGGCAGAGCCCTCTATGCACCTCCATGGCCGGCAGCCCATCTGAGTGCTCAATGAATAATCACGTGTTTGTACAGGCACACACTCATTCACTGAGTGCTCAGATGGGCTGCTGGCTATGGAGGTGAGTGGAGGGCTCTGATGGTGGCCCAATTGGGGTATTAGGGGGGAGCATGATAGGCTCTGACAATTTTGTCGCAATTTCATGAAAAATATTACACCAGGTGAAATTGCTGATTTTGTGGACATTTTCCTTTGAAATAAAATTTCACAACATCTCTAAATACAATTGACTTTGTATGGGTTCACCAAAAACACTGTTGTGTAGAATATCACTTCAGTGTCTGGACAGCAGCAGTCAGTTACCATTTTCTTCCAGCCAACCCATGCCTCTTGATGTTTGCAATCAGTCTTGGGTCCAGTTTGTATTTTATTTTCATAAACCCTTTGCGCCCTCTCCTTCATACTGTATGTGTTTCCTCTCTCTATATGCTGGAAACATTTTTTTTTACCATAGTTCCACTGACATTCCTTAAAAAAATCTTCAGAATGACTTTGATAGGGTTCCTAACTGGATCTCCAATAGCATGCTGGATTTAAACTTTGGGGTGGCTTCTGCATTGAAATACCTTACCACTTCTCTATGTATTTCTGCTACTAACACTTTATTGCAATCTGCAGCCAGTTTTAAATATATGGGTTTAACTATCTATCATACCTTGTCTTTTAAACCACCAGTTGATATCACAGTCAAAAATATTCATGCCTGTCTGTGCCACCGTAGGCGAGTCAAGAATTCTCTAGTTCAGCCATCTCAGTGGCCTAGCAGTTGTGTGTTGTGCTGCTGAGCAGACAACCCATATTTGAAAATAAACTTGGGGAGCCACATCAGGAGGCTTGCCAGCTTGGGACAGCTGCTGCTCAGTAATGTACGTTAACTTTGGAGGGTTGTCGGTAGGCATCCAGCACTACAACATCCTCTATCAATGGGACAGGGCATTTTCTCCACCACAGATGCACTCTTTGTAAGTGTGAGGCCAATACATGGCTATTGCACATACCATGCTGGAAGTAAGAGAGAAGAGGAAGAAACATGAGAAAACAGCCTTGACCTCGTCTAGATTGCAGCCATGCCTGGCACACTCCCTGGCACATGAAGGAGTCACCAGGGAAGAATTAATTCCACCACTCCCATTGAACCCTGCCAAGGACAGAGAACTGTTGCACTATGCAGCTGCAGTGTGGTTAGTGGTAGATGGGGGGCTGGCAGTAATCTGAGGGGAACCAGAAGCACTAAAGCGAAAAATCCTTATTGGAAAAAAATGGTTTATCTTAGGCAGATAGGGAAAGAATAATCATACAATCTGTCTACAAGTACCTTGGCCCTCCAACTAAAGTCTATAATAAAATGAAGCATTTTTATTTTGAACTGTGATTTTAGCACCCATCCCTTGGATAATACCCACCAATATGATAGTTTACATAACCTTGGTTGGCTCTGTTTCAAATCGTAAGGGGAGATACTGTAAATTGTCACAATCATATTTACTGCACAGATCCTTCACGTTCCTTATCATTCAACAAAATTATAAATTAACTCTCACAAATATGAATTATTGGATGTTACTAATCATGCAATTCATTTGTCTCATGCTACATCTGATTCAGGCAAATCTTTCTCTTCAGCTGTACCTGCTCTGTCGATGGTACTAAGAATTCAGTTACTTCCTTTATAGTGAAGAAGTTAGTGTTGCATGAGCACCTTAATGTTAATATGGGATTATCAGCTGTTTAATAACTTGGCAACCTTTTGAGTTAGATATCCAAATGTTATCATGCACATCCATAGTGGCAGTATCTTAGAGCCATAAGAATGTGGAGACATTTGGATAAAGATCGGGAAGTTTTTCAGTTCAGAGATACTTTTTTTTATGTGAAACAAAATGAAAGCACAGTTCTGATTTGAAACTCAAAACTTTGAAGTTTCTTAAGTCCTATCACAAAGTTGGTACTTTTGTAGCTTTCAGAACTGAATAATTTAAAACAACACTGTTAAAACATGTAAAATTCCACATGCAAAGCATGTGTGTTCATTCATCATTTCTTTATAACCGGCCAAATATTCAGATTTGCACCCGAGGAGTGCACATTGACGGTGCAGCAGAATGCAGATGTGCCAAGTGGGAAAGTACGTCATATTCAGAAGGTGCACCACCAAAATGCACCAGCGCAACCAGGCTGAACATAGCAAACATGCACCACAGTGCAACCACAGATGTGCCGGCACAACCGTGAATGTGCAGGACGAGGCCAGAGCACACAATCCAGTGGGCTGAGCAAGAGTAACAGGCAACAGGGACACGCAGGCAAGGAAGCACAGGGGCATAGGGGCACAGTACCCTACTAGCACAGCACAGCAGAGTACAGGGGTGCACCATCCTGGAGACAACACAGGGCACCAGGAAATGGTGCACACAGTACCCTGGGCCACCATCTGTGGCAAAAGCACCAGGCCAACACATCAACACCACTGGCACACCAATGGCAGAGCCACACAAGAGATACCCACCAGGCCATGCTGCAGGGTGCCATGGCCATGGTGCCAGGAGAACACACAAACAAAGAGGTCTGTGGTCAAGGGGTGAGGGAGGCACAGGCCACCTAGGGGCACACAGTCTGCCACCCAGAGTGGGGAAGAGCACAGCACTGCATGCACACCGGAGATGGGTAGCACTACAGGCAGACAGAAGGGCAGGCAGACAAAAGCACAGGGTGCAGGGGCAGTCACAGCCACTTCGAGACACACCACAAAGGCCCATGCACAGGACAGTGACTAGGGGCACATGCCCAGTGAACACATGCACAGTGGCCCAAGGGGACAGCAGTGGGATACCAGGGACATGACCAAGCACAGCACAACAGACACCTGCAACATGGCTCCACACCCTTTCTGCAAAGGAAACACAGACACAGTGATGTAGCAATGAAAAGACTTTAATAACAATGTAAAGAAACACAGGTTGGCCAACAGGGCAACTATTTACAGTAAACAAAAGGGACTGGGGAGAGTCACAGGAGATGGGGGATAAGGTCCAGGGCTATACAATGGGATGTGGGATGGGCAGGGCAACAGGGAAGGTCAGGACGAACAGGGGCTATGCTCCAATGAAAAGGGCTATGGTCAGCCATGGCTGCCACCACCAGCTGTGCATCTCCTCCAAGCACCACCATCTCATGAATCAGCCACACCAACAGATTCGCCATCCTCCTCCTCTGCTGTACCAGCAAGCTGCACAAGGCCCGCACCACTCTGCCCATCCTCCTCTGTGACAGTACCCTGGGAACACCTAGGAGAAGGCACAGAACAGGCAATAAGCGACATGCCCAAATGATCCCCAGCCCACACACAGTGTGCACTGAACAGTGGAGGCACACACCAGTGGATGGACCACCAAGGTCCCATGCATGGACGTCTGCACCAGCCATCCACACAACACACCACATCGGTGCAGATAGGAACACAGGACCGCATAGTGTGTGCATCGGCACACATGCAAGGCACATGATATGGACCACAGGCACCCGTGACCACACAGTAGGTGGATGCCACTCACACCCCCCAGGTGGCACAGTGGAGATGGGCACGGTCCAAGCACATGCAGTGCAACATCAGCACACCCACTCGACATTGCGCCCACCATGGCAGTGGCCACACATGCCTGTGGTGACCATGTCTGGACCCTGTGACCAAAAGAGACCCACAGATAGATAATAAAGTACTATGAATATGCTTACCTGGCTGCTGCCATCCTGCTGGCCCCACTGCTGACCCATCATAGGGCCCTTGCATCAAGGCCACAGCCATCCTAGCCCTCCTGCAGTCCTCTGGTCCTGTGAATGGAAATGAGAGAGGTGGATATCAGTGAACAGACACATACAGACAGGCCCCCACCACCACAGAACCCACATGGTGCAGGCGGGGCACCGCCTACCCCGTGGCCCTGGTGCCTGCATGACTGCAACACACACAGCAGCATTGTGCATGCCAGCCATGCAGGACATGCAGTGACTGCCAGGACCATGTTGGCCCACCTGCAGTGGCACATGCTGCACATCCAGACACACACTGCAGTTACACCCCATGCATGTATGACACATGTGCATACTAACCTGGCTGTGCACTTCCCCAAGCTGCTCACATATTTGCAGCCATTACAGCCTCTCCAGGTCCCTGTGGCGCAGGTCACCATACCGGTTCCAGCACTGCTCTGCACTGCATCTAACCCCTCGTGCGGTGCTCCATGGCCATGGCTACATGGTCCCACACCTCACTCCATGCCTGCTGCAGAGGGACCTGCTCAAACAGCTGGGGCACAAATGGCTCAACCAGTGCAACAGGTTGCACATATCAACCTCAGACCAATTTATTGCCCTACGGGAGGTAGCCGTGCATGGCATGGCTCATGTAGTATGTGAGTGTTGGAGGCATTATGGCCTACACAGCATGCATGTGTTGTGGCACATGGACATTGCGCGATAGCATATCGTAATATGCGACCGCGCGGTATGTGGATGCGCAATAGGTGTGTGCTGTGGAGGTGTATTGTGCAGCACGATGCATGTGCACAGCTTCATGGCCTGGCAGGTGCCCAGGGTCATGTCCATGACTCAGCACAGTGACATGCATGGTCCCAGCCTGCATGGTATGTGACATAGCACATCCCGGGCACCTGTGCAATAGGCCAGTGCGCTGTGATGCATGCGCATGCACAATTTGTGACCAGCACCGCATGTGCACTGGGGGCACATCATGCAATGCAAATGGTTGTATGATAGGCTATTGCACTGCTGTGTGCAGGCCTGTGCACCACACATGCATGGAACATGTGCCACACAATTGCTCCAGTGCAACATGATTGAGCACAGTGCAATAATGTGATATTCAGTCGCCATATGAAAATTGCCTCATGAGCCTATGCGCAGCACAACAGGGTGCGTTAGCATATAATTACCATTGCGCACAGGCTCATTTGCATGCATTGCACCTTATAAGCACCTCGACACAGCAAAGGTCATGGACCGGTATCGCAGCCTGTTTGGTAAGGGGATGCTAACGCTGGGATTGAGAGGCCCATACCAACACTGCAACAGAGTACTGTACTGTGCCATGCTGCCATTGACCTCTTGTGCCGTCACTGTCCACAGGTAGCAGAATGTCCGAGGCAGATGGAGAGGAGGAGCGTGGGTCTGCCCGCAAGTGCAGGCCCAGTTTCACCAAAGAATAGTAACAGGTCCTGTTCGAGGCTTTCCTTGACAGGGAGGACATCACAGGAGCAGATGGCTGGGTGGGATGCGGTGGCCACCTATGTGAATGAAAATGGCAGACACCAGAGAAGCACTTAGGAGTGCCACAAGAAGGTGGGGACAGACAGACGTCACATCAAGGAGAAGGTAGCAGCCATCAGGGTGTCATGCAGCAGGACCGGTGGATGACTTTGGTAGTGTGTAGGAAATATTATATGGCACTAATTTCCATGTCTGTTAAAAAATTTGTTCTTAGGCATTGGAAAGATTCTGACAACTATCTTGAGTGGCTCCATGAGCTTCTTGCTAATCTCAGAATGGAGAGAACCATCGCAAGTCTTTCCAATAAACTTAAGAAGTTTAATAGGATATGGGGATCTCTTCAAGTCCTATACTCTTTGCAAGTGTGAAACACAACCTTATAAAAGAACATGGTGTTATTTGGTCGGTATACAGCTGCACCAGGAATGGGGGTATGAAGGTGGGGGGCAGGGAGAGAATGAATCAGTACAGTTTGTATGGTAATCATATTTTATTATGTTAAATGTCTTTTGGATTTGTTCTCTGTATTGTAAACTTTAATAAAAGTTGAATGGAAAAAAAAAAAGGACCGGTGGATGACCATCCACAGCACCGGCACTGATGGTGATGGAGGAGATGGTGGCAGCGATCATCAGCCATGCTGCCATAGAGGGCATTCCTGGTGGTGAATTTCAGATGGGTGGCAGACCCTCACACATAGTGAGACAACACACAATATGCTTGGGTGGCTGGTATGGGCTATACCACGCAGGTGAGCCTGCTGCCATGCTGCATGGCCCATGTGTACATTGCCTGCAGCTGTGCATGGCACATTAGTGGATGGCAGCAACGGCAGCATGCACCCCTGGGTGTGGGTACCAACTGCATGGGTGCTACAGCTCCGCTGACTCTGTGTTCCTCCTTTCCAGTGTCATCACAGCTCTGCAGAGCAGTCCAGGAGGAGGAGCAAGAGGACGCTGACATGGGCCCAGAGGAGATCATGCCATCGACAGCCTTGGGCATCCATGGCAGGGACTGTCTGGGACAAAACAGTGTGGGGCTGTTGGACATACTGGGGCTTGAGTCAGATGACATGCTGTCAGAGTTCCTGCTGGGTGATAGCATGCCTATGCTTTGTGCAGGCACCCAGCGGACAAGCACGTCCAACTCCGATGATGACATTGCTCTGATCCTTGACAGCGCAGGACATGTGGTGCCAGCCACAGTCCAAGGAGAGATGCAGGCACTGTCAGGGCCCAGTGCTGCACCTGCAGCTGCGCAGCTGCCCCCTGTCCACACTGGCACAGTGTTGCATGGTGCCAATGCTCTGCCTGGCAAGGGAGGGGTGCTGTTGCAGGCATGGTTGCACTGGGCACAGACCAGCAGATGGTTGGGCAGCGGTGCCAGGATGCAGTAACCACCAGGCAGCATGCTACATGGGCCACTGCTGGTGTGCCCATTGCCACAATACTCCCTGTGTGGTCCCCTGTGCAATGTCCACCTGAGCAGGGAGCTGTCCGGCATTCCATGTCACTCACAGCAGGCTGGTGTCAGGGCCAGAATACGCAGGATGCCAACCAGCTGGCAGAGCACACCCAGCTGCTGTGGTCATCTGTAGACAACCAGGCATGGTTTGCCATGCAGATCCATGCACTGCAGGCTGAGGTGAGTCAGCTGGTCGTGCGTCAGGAAAGAGGAATGCGCAGCTCATTGATGAGCCCTGCCAGCTGCGGGAGGCCATGACCGCAGCTCTGGACTGCATGACTGGTACCATTGTGGCTGGATTTGCATTGCTAGCAGCCACTGGGCACAGCTGTGCACATAGGACCCCACGCAATGCAATGTCAACTCCACGGTCCCAGCATCTGGTGACCCCTGCATGGCAGACACCGGGATCTGACATGGCCATCCTCAGCACCCCCAGTGGGGCCTGTTCAGCTGGCTGTACATCCCAGGAAGAACCTAGTCACATTCTCAGGCCTCCACTCTTGCGAGTGTGTTGGACACTCTCCTGTTGGCCATTGTTCAGCCCGCAGCTGCTGACCGGCCTGGGTCCAGCTGCCCACGTGGCCATGGTGGCTGTGGTACCATGCAGTTGCCCTGATGTGTGTGCTGCCCTACCCTGCTGTCTGCTGCTGCTGCACAGTACACACTTGGGTGTTGGTGGTGCACCGCTCATGTGGTGGTGTGCATGTGTGGTGTGGCGCATGAACCCTGTGTGTGCTGGCTGGGCTTCTGGGCCTTGTGGCATGGGTGTGATGAGGACAGCTCCATGCTGGCTATGCCTGTGCACCGGTGTCATGTAACTGATCCATGCCATGTCCTGCAGCCCATGTGTTTGTGCAAGTGCTGGGCTGTGTGCTGTGTGTGTCTGTGTGGCACTGCAACCACCATTCATGCTGTGTGTGCCTGTGTCCCTGCATGCATCCCTCTGTGCCCATCCAGCACTTTGGGTGGGGTGGTGGTTCGTGCAGCCCATGCATGCGTGTCATTACACTTACCTACAATCTCCATAATGCTGTTGTGTGATAGTGGCCCTGTGCCTCCTGGCCTCTGCCACCAGCCTGGGGTCCCGCCTCCCCATGGGTGGCTGCACACCCCCCTCCAGCCTGTCTTCACCATCTTCCCCACTACTGTTGCCCTTATCCACCTGGACAGCTATCTCACAGTTAATGGCCATGTTGTGCAGCATGCAGCAGGCCAGGAATAGGCCACAGACTTTAGATGGGCTATATTGTTGGACACCACCTGACCTGGCTAGGCAATGGAACTGCATCTTGAGCATGCCGAAGACCCGCTCGATGACATTGTGCATTGCAGTGTGTGCCTCATTGTATCTCTCCTCCGCGGGAGAGGACGGTCACCGGTAAGGGGTGAGCAGCCAGGGCCTAAGTGGGTACACACTGTCACCTGTGAGGGGAGAAGGCATGGTTATCTCTGTGCTGTGCTAGTGCCACCCCCTCACCCCTGCTGCCCTCTGCCCCTTGCGCTCCACCCCCTTGTCCTCACCTTCATACCTAAGCATTGCTGCGCCCGTCTCCATCCTCATGCCTTGCTCACCTAACAGGTGCCCCATGGGGATATTCCCACACTGGATTCTCTGGCACAGTATGAAACTGTGCCAGTTGTAGGCATTGTGTGCACTCACGAGGTGTGTGGTGCAGACAATGATGATGCACCCCGTGGCATTACACACCACCTAGCAGTTGATGGATGGATATCCCTAGAGGTTGATGAATGTTGCTCCCTTGGGACCAGGTGGTGTGCATATGGCCACATGGGTGCAGTCTATGGCCCCTATCATGCCTGGCATGCATGCCACCCTGTGGAAGTTCTGCATGCTTGCTGTACACTCTGTCTGTGTGCTTGGGAATCATATGAACTCTGAAGCATGTGGCAGCAGAGCATTGAGGAACTGTGTGAGGAGGCAGGATGTGGCCAACTGGGTGATCCCTGTGGTTGCAGTCATTTGTCTATGGAAGATGCCAATGGTGAGCAAGCACATCGCTGCTGTCACCTTGGTCTCCACAGACATGGCATGACCCCATCTGGTGGGTGTCTGCAGCTCATCACTGCACAGCTCACAGAGCTGCCACAGAATTACCATGTTCAGGCAGTACCAGCCCATGATCTCCACATTGCCGTAGTCCTCGAAAGTGAGGCAGGGAAAGTACCGTCTGTGTGGGGCATACTGCCGAAGGGCCCTTCATCAGCCACGTTGCTGTTCCTCCCTCCTCCTCATATTCCTCATTACCTGCTCCATAGCAAATGGTGCTGCATCCATGCTGCTGTGCTTGATTTTCAGGGCTGCACATCTGCTGTGTCTGTGTTTCATCCTGTTTTTATAAGCTCAGGTTCAACTGGTGCATCCTGTGGTTTGCTCCTGACTTGCACCATGGATTTGGGTTGAATATGCCATTGCACCACATACTCATGGGTATGCCCCCTTGCACTTATGCTACATACATTACAGTTGTGTCACGCTCAATGAGACTTGTGTCACGCCGCTGCAGTGGTTGAATATCTCTCTGCAGCACAAGTCTGTAGTTGTGCCAGTGCAACTCAATTGCGCCATGCATGACTGCTCTGAATATCTTGCCCAACATGTTTTCATGTACTTGAAAATAGCATTTTAAATATTATGAACATGTGTATGGCCAGTGGTCAAAATCCTCCAGTTTCCCACTCTTTAGTGTGGTACCAGAAGACTATCCTTGGTGCATTTCAAGCCTAATGACCCCCATAGTACAATGTGGCACTGAAAGACCATCTCCAGTACATCTAAGCTGTCCCTGATACCCAGTTGTTAAATATTACACTACAAAACTATCCCTAAGCAGCCCCTTACCCACACAATTTATGAAATGTTTCACCGGGGAACCCATTCTGGTGCAGCTAAGCTATCTAGAATCGCTGCTTCAAGAATATGACACCAGGAGATGATCCCCAAAGTTGTAAATATCCCCCATCACCAGCCTGCCAGTTGTAGCACTGGAAGTCAATCTCCAGTGTTGCTGAAATCCTACCTATTACCCTCCCATCCAGATTGTCATTTGTGATATGGAGAGCTCATCACATTTTACTTTTGTCCTCCAAACCCACAACTTTCAGTTGTGACACTAGAAACCTATTCCTGGTGTTGCTATCATCTCCCTGACTGTCAATTAAACATTAGAATTCCATCCCTGATGTTACTATTGTCCTGATCCCCTCCAGCAGCCAAATGTAGCAACAGGAGTTTATCCCTGTTGTTGCTGTAGAGCCCCCCCCACTCCCACTACTGATTGTGACACTAGTAGCCCATCCTTGGGGTTGCTGATGACCCCCCACTTCCTACCACTGATTGAGGTTCTGGGAGCCAACTTCCAGTGCAACAATGACCCCCAAGCACCCTCCATCTCCCTCAGTTGGCAACTTGCACAGCTTCACTATTTACAGTGCTTCCTCAGCCAGCCACTGTGTGAATTTCAATATTGCAAGCAGAGTTGTAATGAAAATGCATTTATCATTACTTTGTAGTTTACAATAATGACATTTGGATACCCTCCAGTCAAGAAGGTGAAGGGGAGCTTTGACAGTCATAATTGGGGGATGTGAAAATGTTCAAGGGGCAGGCATGGGTGGTTAGTGCCCCTATTCACAATGACTGCTTAGGCAGGGTAAGGGAGGGGTCTTTTTCAAGAAACAAGGGACTTTTTTGACATGAGGTATAATGACGGACGTTGGTGTTACTGGACAGTAGGGTCTGCTTGGCATGGATTGGTGAAAGTAAGGGAGGGGTGTCACTCAACCACAAAGACTGCTTGATGGGGAATTGGGAGAATTCATGGGGAGCCACTGGACATCAGCAGTTTCTTGATAATGAATGGGAGAGTGAGAGGGTGCCATCAGGAAGTGTTTAATGGAGAGAATAGGGTGGTATCACTGGACACTGGGGATTGCTTGTCATGAGACAGAGTGTGGGAGGGGATAACACTGGACACCAAATGCTACTTGTTGTGAAATGGGGAGAGGTAGGAGGTGCCACTGGACTCAAAGGACTACCTGGGATTGAACATGTAGTGGGAGGTTGGTGCAACCTGACACCAGGGACTGCTTAGCATGGGATAGGAAAAAAGTATGCCTTTAAACACCAGGTAGAGCATGGAAAAAAGAACTGACAATGCCAATAAAAGGTGGTTATAAGATATCCTTTGAATCGAAAAAAAAAAGTTTAGGTTTTACAGTAATTGGAGCTGCCGAACAAAGCCACAGACATAGGAGAAATGCAACACTGTAGCATTCAACTGTGTGAATAATTTTCTCTGCAATGAAAAACACTGCTGAAGTGAGACTAATACCAGTGCTGCTTTGAACAATCATTCAAACACTAGGAACACAAAATGCAAGCTTCAGGGGAATTTACACCCTTATATAATATTTCTCTACTTTTGTGCCATGTGCTGAAATACTTACTGGTGCCCAAATTATTTTTTGCAATTATCTTCTGCTTTCACAGCAAAGCCTACAAAAACACAAGGAAATGAAGTGCTCTGAGGGTAATTAGTGAGATGTGTGTTGCTTTAGGAGGCATTGCATGTGGATGAATGTACTTCAAAAGGTTTTAGAGTATCATTAAACAGACTAACAAGACTACTATAAATGAGAGCCACAGAAGTTAAAATGGATTATTTTTTAAAAAGTCCTGAAATTCTCAATGTTTATTACAAATATTGATATAAATATAATATTTTGAACATTGTACCTATACAGTCTATCCATATTTCTCTAAGTACAAGCTTTAGTTTTTTTTTTTAGTTTAATTCCAAGCCTTCCATTTCCACAGTAATTTCCTTAGAGCAAACTTTTGTACTGTTAGAGATGGGAACTTATTTTATTTATTTTTTTTTAATAAAAGCTTGGCATCTGGGCAATAACAATATGTCATGGCAATACAGTACCAGTGTATTAATATAAAGTTTTAGCAATAATTGTAAAATATATGGTGGACATTTGGGCTGTGAAGAATGTGGAATACTGCCATCAGAATTGCTGCAGTATGGCAATTCCATTTCTGCATAAAACATTGAATATGTTTATACTGATGACATAAGCCACGGTATAATTGTCTACGTATTGCATAAAAAGAATTTGTGGTTTATGTAAACTACAGATTATTAATCCATGAAAAAACATTCTGTATGTGAAATGTTGGAATCCTTCAACTGACAGACAATCAATGGAATTATGTTCCATTGGATTTTTAAAATTCAGTGCAGCCCAAAATAAAATATATATTGATAAATGTTTATGAAATATTTTTAAGATATGGATAGATGAACACTCTACTCGCATAATATACTGATACTATTATTGCTATAACTAAAATCTTTGAGTGGGACTAAAGAGGAGGCAGGGAACTATAGACCATTAAGCCTGATGTCGGCGGTGGGCAAACTTATGGAAACAATACTAAAAGAAAGGATTGTGTTATTGTGGTTGCAAGATCCAAGGCAGCATGGGTTCACTGGGGGAGAACTTGCAAGACAAACTTGATTGATTTATTCGACTGGATGACAAGAGAAGTGGATCAGGGAGGGACTGTGGATGTAGCTGACCTAGATTTCAGTAACGTCTTTGACACCATTCCACACAGAAGAATGGTAAACATGCTGGGCAGACTGGGAGTGGGTTCAAAGGTAGTAAAATGGGTACACAATTGGTTGAACAACAAGATCCAGAGGGTAATGGTAAATGGGGTACCTTCAGAGAAAGGAAAGGTAACCAGCAGGGTGCCACAGGGGTCATTTGAGGGACCTGTCCTCTTCAATGTCTTCATTAGCGACATCACAGAAGGGCTGGAAGAGGAAGTATGCCTGTTTGCAGATGACACAGAAATTTGCAACAGAGTGGACACGCTGGTGGGGGATAGACAGAATGAAGAATGAACAAAGGTATGGCAGCTAGGCTTCAATGCTAAAAAAGTGCAAAATTATGCACATATGTCACAGGAACCCAGGGGCAAAGTACCAATTGGGGGGAGAGAAGGTGAAAACAGCAAAACAGGAAAGGGACCTTGGGGTCATCAAATCTGATGACCACAATGTGGCAAGGCAGTGTGATAAGGCAGTAGGAAAGACTAGTAGAATGCTGGGGTGCATAGGGAGGGGTATCACAAGCAGAGAGAGGGAGGTGGTGTTCCCCCTGTATAAGTCAATGGTGACACCCCACGTGGAGTACTGTGTCCAGTTCTAGCGGCCCCATCTCAAGGAGGAAATTGATCGGGTAGAGGTGGTACAGAGGAGGGCAACCCAAATGGTGCAAGGCCTGCATAAGAAACACTAAAAGGACTCGCTGGCCCGATGGCGCTAAGAGTTGAGGCACTGGATGCCACACCTCTCTCCACACCAGCGACTCTGGTTTGGGAACAGACTCAGGCCACCGGGGCTGGTAGGGAAGAGGAAGTATTGAGCATCCTATGACTGATCTCCTTTCTCTGGGGGTAAGTAAGAGTCATGCACCATGCTGCAGTGGTGACTGATGGAGGCCAGCTGCACTACAGTTGTGTGCAGAGCTACAGCAGGAGGGAGCACGGTGGGCGTCAGCACTACCGTGCTTGGACACCATTGCACATCCAGCACCCCCAGGGGGAAAAAAGAACAGTGGAAAATGGTGGGGTGATCTGCTGCTGATGGCTGTGCCCTGCACCCCTGAGCACGAGAGGTGCTTTGTCTGGAGGTCAGCCGACCCCTGTGGCATGGGGCTATTATCCACGCACCAACCTGGCTCGGGGGTGGGGGTGCCAGTGGCTGGAGGTTGTGGGCCCACTCTGCAGGGGGAGAAAGTATGCAATGTCAAAAAAAGAAACACTACAAGGACAGATTCAACTAATTAAATATGTACTCTCCAGAAGACAGAATGGAAAGGGGAGACATGACAGAAACATTCAAATTCCTCAATGGCATCAACAAGGTACAGGAAGGTGGCATTTTACACAGAAAGTGAGGCTCAAGGACAGGGAGACATGCTATGAAGTTGGAAGGGGGAAGGTTCAGAGGAAATGTGAGGAAGTACTTCTTCATGGAATGGGTAGTGGGTGCCTGGAAGAGACTACCAGTAGAGGTGGTAGGTACCAATACAGTAGAAGGATTTAAGCATGCATGGGATGGACACAGGAGGACCTTAGCAACAGAGCTGGGGGGCAGGTCAAGTAGGGTCTGCAGTGGCACATTAGGTAGGAAACTTTTACAGCAGACTAGATGGGCCAAGGGGTCCCTTTCTACTGACAACTTCTATATTTCTATGATTTAAAGCGGGAGCCCAGCCAAAATTTCTGGCATTACTAAATTCAGAATTTGTATCAGCATATCCCCAATTAGCACTGTGCCAAAAATGAGATCTCTAAATTACTTTGTTTAAAAGTTACAAGTCATTTTGTAACCATAAATTCTCTACCAGTTCAAAAAAGCCAGTTTCAAAGAAGAGCTATTGATGATGTCACAACCAGAACTTGCAGCCTAGTTCTTTGTGCACACTACATTATAGGACTAATTTCTCCCATGTTACATTAAACTGCAATTGTAGTAAATATCTGAAAAAGGAAAACTGACACTAGGTAAGTCACATTTCCATAATGCACAGATGGAAGGTACTGTACTTAAGAATGTGCCCTGGGTGTTGGGATGCATCAGTAAACGCGACTTTAGAATAGCAAAGTTGCGTGCAATTTTTAGAATAATGCAAAGATGAAAGTTCAAAATGCCAGCAGGGTGCAATTGTGGAATGCAGTAATGGCACAAACTCAGAAAGTAGCAGGGATGCACAATTTTGGAATGTGGTGGTGACACAAATTTCAGAATGTGGCATTGAAACACAGTTTCAGAATGTGGCAGGAATGCACAATTTTAGAATATGACTGGAATGTACAATGTCAGAATCTGGCTGGGATACATACATACATAAATACGTACATAGATGCTGTTGGCAAATAAGAACAGCTAGGCCCATCCAGTCTGCCCATTTAAGCTGTCTAATGAAGCATTCAGTGACCCTATCTGGTCATTGGCTTCAGCTTTTTCTTCCTATTTCAAATATTCCTTTGTTTCTGTCCCATGCATGTTTGAAGCCCGCCATTGTACAGACTGCCACTGCCTCCTGGGGCAGATTATTCCATGCATCCACCACCATTTCCATAAATAAGAACTTCCTGACATTTCCCCTTATGTGGCCACCCCTCAGTCTCATGTCATGTCCTCTTGTCCTGGCACTACTATTAAACTGGAATATGTTGTCCTTTTCCACCTCATTAATACCCTTGAGGTACTTGAATATTTATATCATGTCACCTCTCTCTCCTCATAAGGCTTGTGATGTAATCCCTTCACCATTTTGGTCACCCTCCTCTGCACCATCTCTGTTTTTTCAATGTCCTTTCAAAGCTGTAGTCTCCAGAACTGCACACAGTGTTCAAGGTGAGCTCTCACCAGGGTCTTGTACAGCGGAACTATTACCTACCTCCTTCGGCTTGTGATTCCCCTTCCAATACACCCCAACATCTCACTGGCCTTTCCCACCACCTTTACCATCTTCTTAGCATTCTTTAAGTTATATAGGATTATGACCCCCAAGTCCCTCTCCTCCTTAGTTACTATCAGCAGCCCCCCCAGCCTGTAGCTCACCCCAGGGTTCCTGCTCCCCACATGCATGATTTTGCACTTCTTTGCACTAAACCTTAGCTGCCATGCCCCTGACTATCTCTCCAGCAGTACCAGGTCTTTTCTCATCCTTTCTACCCCTCTGTGGAGTATCCACCCTGTTGCAGATCTTGGTGTCATCCACAAACAGGCAAACCTTTCCTCCAGCCCATCTGCTCTGATGAAGACATTAAAGACTACTGACCCCAGAACTACTGTAACCCCAGAGGTACCCCACTGGTCACCTCCCTTTTGTCTGATTGGGTTCCAGTCACCACTACCCTCTGTTTTCTGTCCCTTAACCAGTTTCCAATCCAGTTCACCACCTTGCATCTCAACCCCAGGCTGCCTAGCTTGTTGACCAGTTTCCTATGTGGGACCATATCAAAGGTTTTGCTGAAATCGAGGTAGGCAATATCTACTGCCCCCCCTCCAGTCTACTGCCTTTGTCACCCAGTCAAAGAAATCTATTAGATTAGTTTGACAGGATCATCCTGCAGAGAACCCATGTTGCCTGGGATCTACTAGTCCATTTGCTTCCAAGTGTTCCACTACTTTTTCCTTATGGGGTTTCTCCATTATCTTTCCGACCACATAGGTTGGACTAACTGGCCTGTACTTCCCCGCTTCTTCTTTACTTTCATTCTTGTGAAGATGGACAATGTTTGCCCTTCTCCAGTCTTCTGGAACCACTCCAATGTCTAAGGACTCACTGAATGTGGCTGCCAGAGTGGCTGCCAGTTTAGTCTTTAGTTCCTTTAGGACCTTGGAATGTATGCCATCTACACCCATGGCTTTTTCTACCTTTAGCTTTGCCAGTTCTTCTAGGACCTGAATGGACTGGTGTTTACCTCCTTATCCTTAGCTCCTTTGAAGTCCAGCTGTGGGCCCTGCCCATCCCCTTCCACAGTGAAGACTGAACAGAAATATTCATTCAGGATTGCTGCTTTTTCCCCGTCTCCCTCCACTATTTCCCCCCAGGCCTGCTAAGCTTTGCTACTCCCCCTTTGCCTTCCTTCTCTCACTAATGTACCTGAAGAATGTCTTATCTCCTTTTTTAACTGAGTGAGCTATTCTTTCCTCCATTTTCTCTTCAGCACTCCTCACTGCCTTTCCCACCTCTCTCAGACACTTCTGGTACATTTCCTGTTCCTCATCCCTTTGTGTCTCCTTATACTTCCTGAAGGCTAGCCTCTTGGCCCTTATTTTTTCTGGCACCTCTCCAAGAGCCAAAGTTGTTTTCTTCTCCTTATATATTTGTCTATTGACACAACACATTGTTTTGCTACCTTCGCTATAGCCTTCTTGATGTGTGCCCATTTCTCCTCAACATCCTCTCTTATCCCTCTCTTTTTCAGGGTTTCTTTTAGCTGTAGTCCCATACTGGTAAAGTCCACCCTTCTAAAGCCTAAGACTCCTGCCTTTGTATGGATTGACCGGATCCCTGTGTCCACTTTGAACCACACCATATTATGGTTGCTGGACCCTAATTGACCTTCCACCCTAAAATCTTCTACCCTGTCCCTGTTGGTCGGCACCAGATCCAGGATTGCCTGATCCCTGGTAGGTTCCTGAACCAGTTGCCTATGGCCAGCCCCCTCAAGGGAGTCCACAAAGTCCTGTGTCCCAGCTGAGGCCCCTGTTGGGATGGACCAGTCTACCTCTGGCATGTGAAAGTCTCCCATTAGCAGTAGCTCCCCCTTTACTGCCGTTTCATGCATGTTTTCTAGCATCTGCTTGTCAATTTCCTTGGCTTGAGCAGGGGTTCTGTATATGACCCATGTGTGAATGGCTGTTTCATTGCCTGGCTCAAGGGCAATCCAAATTTCCTCCATTTGCTCATGCCTGTTTTGAATTTCAGTTATATTTATGCTCTCTGACATACAGGGCAACCCCTCCACCCCCCTTTTACTCTCCCTATCTTTTCTGAACAGGGCATAACCTGGTGCACTTATGTCCCAGCTGTAGTTGCTGGTGTACCATGTTTCATTTATCACCACTATGGCCAGATCAGCCTCCATCATTGCAGCCACTGAGTCTGGGATCTTGTTTCCCAGACCATAGGCCTTTGTGTATATGACCTTCCATGAAATGTGGCATCTTTTTCTTCCCTTCTTGTGTTTTGTCCCTTGCTTCATCCTACATTTCCTGGAGTGTTCTATGTGGTGCTTCCTTTTTATTACCTTACTGGTTGCTTGTGGTCCAGGTTCTTTATTAGTGGTGATAATGTTATGTCCTGAGCAAAACCTATCCCACCCTGGTGGTACCTGTGCATCTGCCCCCAGGTTGACATCTTGGTCTTTCTTGATGTGTGCACTAACCTGTGGGCATGGGCTGCTGAATCTCCCCATTCCCAACAGCCCCTCCAGTGGCTAGTTTTAATGCTTTCTCAGGAAGCATGTAAACCTCTAATTGAGGACAGACATTCCCTCCTCAAAAGTATGCAGGTTGTCATTTTTGTAAAGATGTACATCATCTCAGGTGGTGCTCCAGCCCCCAATGTAGCCAAAGTTGTTTTCCCTGCACCAGTCTTTCAACCACTTGTTGAAGGTTTTGATGCATGTGTGTCTTTCCCCCTCTTTCCCCTAACTGGTAAGACCTCTGAGAATGTAACAGAGTTTGCTACCCCCACCCAAACTCCTCCCCAAATACCTAAAATGCTCTTGAACCTTCTCCATACTTGTTCTTTCTTTGGCTAGGTTGTCTGTCCCTAGACGGACAATGATGTCAAGCCCTCATCCTAGCCATGGCCTTTGTGATGCTGTGGATCTGCTCCCCCCCCCAGAGCTGTGCCTTCTGAGAGACACATAACCTCCCTCTCCCTACTGACGCGTGACACTATCACCATACCCCGAACTATCAAGTCCACCACTAGGAGAAGCATCCTTCTTCCCTGAGATTCTCTGGCCCCATCCCTTCTGCCCCCCCCTCTGGTGGGTTTGCCCATCACCCCTGGTCACAACCATAGGTTCCCTTTCAGGGATCTCCATCTCCTTGAGAACATCATATTTGTTCTTTAGTTGTACCAGGTTGGGGGGTTGCTTGAGCTCCACCTTCCTAATCTGCCCTGAGACCACCGTAGTTCATCAAGACATCTGTCTTAGTACCCTCTGTGGCAGTGGCTTATGGTAAGGTGGTCCCTGGATGGGTGTAAAGGTCCCCAGTACTCCTGCCAACTGTGCTTGAAGCCTGGCAACTTCCTCCTTCAGCCCAGAGAAGTGACTGCAGATAAGGCAGCATCGCAGCTTCCAGAATGTCTCCCTGAAGACTGCTGCTCCATGGCCACTGCACTGCACCACTCTGCGTGTCATCCTGTGAACTTCTACAGTGCCCCCAAATACTCGCTAAACTTTCTTTTATGTCTTTAATCCCTTTTTATCCCCCCCCCCTTCTTCCTTCTCTTAATCTGTCTGCCCTGCCTGTTCTGCTAAACAATAGGTGGGTGTAGTCCCTACCAATGAAGTAGCAGGAAGTTGTATGACACAGGTGCCTAGAAAAGTAACCTGAGCCCTGAGGTGGGTGGGGAGTGGGTGCTACCATGCTGCACACTGAACCCTGCGGTGGGAGGGGGTGGACCCTAACGCACTGCTCACCGAAAAACAATCAACCCAGTGTGGAGTTTACCCACAGTACAGTTAAACCTGTAGAAATATAAATCACAAAATCAACTGTTGTAAACAAATTCAGCAACTACTGCTAGGTGAAAGAACACACAAGAATTTAACCACAGTTACCTGGAATGTGATCCTAACTGAGGTTAGAAGCACAGAAACTTCCTGTAGGTTACTAACAACAGAAAGCCCAAGCAGCCTGAGCCAAGCAACTTCAGCAACTGCTGCTAGATGAGAGAAGACACAGGTATTTAAATACTATTACCTGCAAATTGAGCTCAGCTGAGGTTGGAAGCACAGAAAATTCCAGAAGGTTACTAGCAATGTTTAATGAAATATAAATCACAAACTCACATTGTAAATCACAAAATCTACTGTATTAAACAAATTCAGCAACTACTGCTAGATGAAAGAACACACAAGAATGTAACCACAATTACCTGGAATGTGATCCCAGCTGAGGTTAAAAGCACAGAAGCTCCCAGAAGGTTACTAGCAACAGAAAGCCCAAACAACCTGAGCCAAGCAACTTCAGTAATAATAATGTGATGCACAATTTTGAAATGTGGTGGGTGTGTACAAATCTGGAATTTGGCAGGGACAAGCAATTTCAGAATACAATGATGAGTTATGTCACATTCTGACAGTGAGCATCCCCACTATATTCCAAAATTGCCAGTCCCCATCAAATTCCTCAATGTGTGTTCCTGTTGCATTCCAAGATTAAGTGTCCAACCACATTTTGAGATGGTGTATTCGTGACACATTCTGAGATTTCATGTCCCAACCACATTCTAAAATTGTGCACCACCTTGAAATTCTATACATTGGTTCAGCACTGCATTCCAAAAAACACCTCCTGACACATTTTAAAGTATAGTACCATGCAATTGAACATTCTAGAAATGCAAACACTGCAGCCAACCCTTTGCCAGTATTTTTTTTTTTTGATAATGAATGTTACAGCTACAGTTTCTTTAACTTTGGAGAAATAGATCCTATAATGTTGCTGACAGGGAGCACTGGCCTGGGAGTTCTGGTTATGACATCTTCCGTGGCTTTTAAATGAAAATGCTTTTTTTGAGCAGTGAGTGAAATCAGGGTTACAAAATAGCTCATAACTTTAAAACAAAGTAATGCAGAAACCTAATTGTTGGTATGAAATTTATTGGGGGTATGCTGATACTAATTCTGCAATGTAGTACTTTTGGCCAGCTTCCCTCTTCAAACAAATTAAGTTCCAAGCCCCAATGGTTCCAGAATTATTTCTCTTCATAGAAATAATATTTTGAAAGGGCAACCTTTGGAACCATGTGCATGTGAAGTTTAAACATTGCATCAAACAGAACTACACAAAGTAGTCCAAATTTGCATAGCATGAAGCATTACTTTGAGTAGCTCTTCAAGTGGCAAAGTGCACACTTCACTAGTTGAAGACTATATGTATTGGCACTTTGCCAGCAAAAGTGTCACTTTGTGTAGTTCCTGACAGCCAGAACTACAAATACTAGCATCGTTACCGGCAACATATCGCTCTTTGTAGTTCTTTTTCTAAACCAGCTGTTCTCAGTGCTCTGTGTAAATAAAAACACCACTACCTATGTATGACATAATACCAACCCTTACCACCAAACAGGATTAAAAAAATAATTCTCCTAATCCCATGCCCTCCTAGCACCCAGTTCCCTCCTCCCTAGTGCCCAGCAAAGTGTCTACTATAGAAAAATATGTATTACATAAACTTCTACCCAACCACAGTCTCATCATGATTGCACAACAAGTAGCCCATCCCCACCAACCTTGTAGAATAAATAGTCAGTAACCACACTCCATACACCCAGTGGCACACAGCCATATTCCTTCCCACCTTATGACCCAAACGATATGTCCAGTTTGCAACATATACCTGTAAAAAAGAAAACAGGGAAAAAGGAAGACAGGGAGATGTACCAGGTAAAACAGATTGAAGCAGGTAAGGCAGTGAGGGGAGCAAAGGCACAGACAAAGGAAAGGTTAGTCAAAGTGGTAGCAAATGGGGATAAGACTTTCTTCAAGTACATAAGTGAGAAGAAGAAACCAAGAGGTGGGATAGTGAGGATTAAGAGGATGGCAGAGGAATACTGCACAGCAGAGGACCAAGAAAAAGCAGACATCCTGAACAGGTACTTCTGCTGAGTCTTCACAGTGTGGTGGGAGGCTGAGCAACAGTGATCATCAGGAACAAATGGGGAGGGAAGGTGGACTCAAGTCCATTTTCAGAGGAAAAAGACCTGAAGGGACTTGCAGCTCTGAAAATGGACAATGATATGGGACTGGACTGGATACCTGCAAGGATACTGAAAGAACTCAAGGAGGTGCTGGCTGTCTCACCTCATGGCCTTATTCAAAAGGTTCACTGGAGTCAGACAAGGTTCTGGAGGTCTGGAGTGGAGTGCAAGACTCTAAAAAGGTGTTTGCACATGGGTGGGGTACTATGGCTAAAAATCAAACATATAAAAGCACAAAATCCAGCACTCACCAACCAATATGAAAAATACTGCTCACAAGAACATATGTCAAACAAGCGCCAACATTTTTATTTCAGGTGCCAAGTAAAAACATGCCTTGATGTGTGTCAGACAAAATTTATTTCTCAAATGACTTCTTTTGAGAAAGGAACTTTGTCTGAAATGGGTGAAGGTGTGTTTTTACCTTACACTAGGTCTGTGTGGAATGTTGAAATTCCAATGGAACAGAAATCTCTTTGGAATTTTAGACAAATCTTCAGATTTTAACCATTTTTTTAATATAGATTTTTAGCCGCATTTTTTCCCATTGTTTTTTTCCAGCCCTTCTCCTAGCCGTGCATGCACATGTGGACGCACATGCACATTGCAGTAACAGCATGCCCTCCCACTACTTGCTGCCCACCTGCCTACAGTACCCTCAGACCTCCATCTGGGGACAGTGGAACTATGGTGGGCAACAGGGTACCAATGCAGCAGAGGAGGGCTGCCTTTCAGCTGCTCAATCCTGCTCCCTCCCTCCCTCCCCCCATGTTGGCATTCTGATGACTCAAGCTCATTCCCAAACTCGGATCACTGGCATGACATAAGGCAAGACATCCAGCACCTCATCCCTCTGCATCACCATGCCTGTCAAATTTCACCATTTGCAGAATTTCGACACTCCGCATGCAAAATGTTTTTTTGTGGAAAAAATAATCCACAGTTCACATGAATCACGGATTCTTTTTCTGCAATCTGCAGAAAATTGTTCCACTGTTTATATAATCCATGGAAAATTATTCTGCAGTTTATTTGTTTAAGGGAGTTACTGATGATAACTCATAGATCCTGTCCCTCTTCTGTAGTGCTAAGTCTCACCCCATCCATCCAGTACTCGGTCTGTGGCATCGTTTTCCTTAGGTGCATTACTTTGCACTTTTTGGTGTTGAAATTAAACTGCCAGACCTTGACCACCCTTCTAGTTTTTGTAGGTCTCTCTGCATATCCCTTAAACCCTCATCACTGTCCACCCTTACACATAGTTTTGTGTCATCTGTGAAGAGACATTGCCTACCCTGGATTCCCTCACCAATGTCACTAATGAGCATATTGAAGAGGGCAGGACCAAGGACAGATCCCTGTGGAACACTGCTCATTACCTTACTTTCATCTGATTTAAACTTGCTGAACACTATCCTCTGCTGCCTCCCTTTTAGCCAACTACCCACCCAGTTCACTACAATTTTAGCCACACCCATGTCTTCCATCTTCTTGAATAACCTTTTGTGCTGTACTGAATCAAAAGCCTTGCTGAAGTCAAAGAACAGCAGATCCACTGTGTGGCCATTGTCTACTTCCTTGATCACCCAGTCAAAGAAAAACATCAGGTTAATCTGACAAGAACTTCCCACCATGAAACCATATTTTTTACTATCCTGGAGCCCACTGCTCCTAGATAGCCTGCAAGGTCCTCTTTGATTAGTGATTCTTTCAGCTTCCCCACAATGGAAGTTGGAATGACAGGCCTGTAGGTCCCTGTTTGCTCCCTATCACCTCCCTCCCTTATGTAGTAATACAATGTCTGCCATTCTCCAAACTCTTGGAACTTCCCCAGACCTAAGGGAGCTGTTGAACAGCCCAGGCAGTGGTTCAGCAAGTTTTGCTGCTAATTCCCTAAGTATTATTGGATGCAATGCATCTGGTCCTGGGACCTTGTCTATCTTAGGGGCTGCCAGCCTTTCAGAACCCTCTCTCTAGTAATTATTGGCTGTCTCATTTCCAAGACTCCCTTATTGGCCACATTCATTCCACTTTCTGGCATGAACCTGCAGTCCTCCTTGGTGAATACTGAGCAAAAGTAGTCATGTATTATGGCTGCCTTTTACTCATCCTCCTTTATCACCCTAGCCCTCAACTAGACATTCAACTAGATGTGTGATGCCCCCCTTTTTCCTTTTTTCACTGATATATCTAAAAAGCTGTTTTTCTCAGTTCTTGACCCCCTCCATTGATACGCAGCTCCATGTTTTCTTTTGTCTCCCTGACAGCCCTCATTGCCTCCCTATTTTTCTATAGATAATCCTCCCATTCTGCCTCTTACTGTTTTCCCTTGTATTTGTTGAATGCTTTCTTTTTGCTGTATTCTGTTCATGAGGAGTTGTGGAAAAGGGTAATGTTGAAATTCAGAAGTGAAATTAGGAAATATTAGCGAAGTTATGAGTGCGCATAGAAACTACACAATGTATGCTCATAAAGTGGCCATTTATGGGAATTTTTTAACCACATTTTCAACATGGGCTTTTTGGGACCTCCCCTCATGAACACTGGAATTGTTATTTCATTAATTGGTCCCCTCATGAACACTAGGACTGTGATTTTGTTAATTCACCCCAAAAGTTGATTTTGCACAGTGACCACACCATTCTGTGACACAGGTGCAAAAACACATTTGGGCAGGATGTGAGAAATGACAGTTATGCTGTTCATGAGGAGGTGTGAAAAAATGGCAATGTTGAAAATCTGGAGCGAAAATATAAAAAATTGACAAAGTTATTAGCATATGTAGAAATTGCACAACACACGCTTGTAACAAGGCAATTTTTTGGATATTTTGCACCACATTTCAACATGAGCTTTTCAGGACCTCCCCTCATGAACACTGGAATTGTCATTTCATTAATTGGTCCCGAATGGTGATTCCATGCAGCGACCAGGAAATCACCTTTTGGGACCAAGTAACAAGATGTCAGTGACATTGTTCATGAGGTGGGGTCCCAGAACCCCACATTGAAAATGTGTTGCTAAAATCTCAAGAAATGACCAAGATATCAACATAAGTTGAACGGACCCCCCCCCCATTGACTGGCTTTATACAGCTTACCTTTGATTCTTCAGTTTGCAGTTTGGTTTTGAAGAGTGCAGACTTGTCCCAGTCCAGAAAAGATAACTGCTCCTGACCTCTGGATGTAAGTATGGATAAGGGGGGTGTGGGAAGGTGAGTGCTTAGTTGGAGGGTGGCGATGGGTGAGGGGGGATTGGGAAGACAACGTGGAATCATTTTCTTTTTTGTAGGTTTAAAAAAAATTAAAGATGTTGGAGGACAGTTTTCTTTATTTACAAGTATTTTTAAAAATAATACATATTTGGGAACACTGGGATGGGCTCCCAGTGTGCCATATTTGTGTGTGGGGGTGCATACATGCCAACATGGGGATTGGGCACCCTCTGTTGGCAATTGAAAACTATGGGCTTTGGTGAGGGGCATCATCTGACACCGAGAGTGGGCATCTGGGTGTTGGAGCATTAAAATTAAATATATATATATACATATATATATATATATATATATATATATATATATATATTTGACTCCATTGTCCCATACTCATGGGGGTTTTAATGCTGACATGGGGATTGGGCACCCCATGTCAGCAAATGTGCATTTTTTAATCATGTTTCCTATTTTCAGGTCATGACCTAGGATTCTAGGTCGTGTCTCGTGCATACAAACTAGGATCCTAGGTTGTATTACACGGATACAAGGTAGGATTTTAATGATTAAATAAACACGTTTTATGGGCATATTTCATCCAACAAAGTTCAGAATGCACCAAAGGGCATCCCAGTAAGCAAGCTGCATGTGTTGGTTCCTCCCAAGAATATAATTTTGGGAGGTTTTAAAAAAAAATTTTTTCAAGAAACTGAAAACAAGATTGCAGCCATACAAAGTAGGAATTTCTCCATATGGAGCAGGATTCCTACTTCATTTCATACAGCTATATTGAAGTGACTACTGAGCATGCTCAGAAACAATTATTTCACATTTTTAAATTGCAGTAACATAAAAACGACTTATTCTTTTTACACCAGACTAGCAAAAGGCACCTCTGTGGGTTAGTCCCTTTCTGCCCTGCAATTTTTATGCCAAACAAGCAAACCCTCTGGGCTGTAGGCAAGTTCAAAGAAAAATCCAAGCAAAGTCAATGGGTAAAAAGTTTTTTCACCTCTCTGTAACTCAGAGACTGCACATCCAACCAGAACAAAACTTGCTAGATCAAGAGATCTACCCCATGGGAAGGCACATTCCACATTCCGTGCAAATCCGTTCAACCATTGCAAAGTTAATAAAGTGGAAAATTTTGAGTTTAACATTGAAGAGCATATGCAGTATATATATATATATATATTTGTGTGTGTATATATATATATATATATATATATATATTGTGTGTGTGTGTATATATATATATATATATATATATATATACACACACACATATATATATATATATATATATATATATATATATATATATATATACACACACACAATAGGGTGAGACACATGAGCAGTGGATAAATCCATGTATCTTACACACAGTGATGTAAATCCTGGTAGAACAACACAATGCGATTTTTTACCAGGAATATTATCACAGTGTGATAATATTTTACATTTATAAAGATTGTGCTTATTTTACAGGCTGATATTATCACCGTACTGATGTCAGGCTGAATCTCTGCTTAAAACAATCACTATCCTGATCTCTTAATTACATCCTGACCAATCAGAAAACTCAGCTGGACTCTGCTGAAGTAGATATCATCACTCTAGGTGGGTTTCTGTAGCACAGCAATCAGGAAGGAACTCCACCAAACCCTCAGTAGCCTAGGAAACTAATCAGTATATCAGTTCCACCTGCAACTCACCTGCTAGCCCTAGAAAAGCACACTGTGTTCCTCCAGAGAACCAAAGCAAGCTAACTGCAACCAGTTTCATACTGACAAGAAGCCAAAAAAGAGCGAAGCCTTTCACATCCATGAATACTTCAACTACCAATGACTACAGCCTGCTTCACCCCAAATGGCAAATTAGTGTTTCAGTTTGTTTTAGCAGACATTTCTTTTTTTGTCCTGTGTCTTCTTTGTTTATTCCACAAGATAAAGTGAACAAAAAAATTAAAAGTTCTTGAAATCACTATTGCATAAATCGGACACATGATATGCAGTCATGTGCTATGGAAAATCTGTTCACGCCTGCATCAGTTAGGGTTGTTTCCACACAGACAAAAGTGTGGAAATTCCACATTAGGGTTGCCAGCCAACTACCAACCCCCACAACCCTCCTCAAAACCCTAACTCCACATGCCCCCAACCCCCCACACACACGTGCAAGACACATGCAACATTGTACAAGACTATACCACTCCAGCACATCTGTAAGCACAATATTCACAACACTGTACTACTTACACATAACACTATGTAATAAAAAAACAAATACAGTATAAGTGATCCTATACTGCTAGTACAGTGTGCTCACACACTACTGCTGGCATATCTTCCTAATACAAGTTCAGATTTTCAAAATATTGATCTATATGTGTCATATTCCTACAATTGGGTCGCTGCAAGTATTGTTCCTATCACACAGGCATCTGGTAGCAACACAGATGCACCTGACACATACACAGTACTTTGGAGGTACTGCTCTGGTGGCATGCTACCACCAACACATGTTCTGCTGCTGCATTACTATGAAACATTGATTAACAGTATCTTCTGGTTACCGATGCATGTTACAACTGTTGCATTTACATCTTTCTTGTAAACTATGCTACAAGACATGACTTTTATTACTACCACTGTTGGTTATTAGGACTATCTCACTGTATCACAAAACAAAATGCAAACATCCAATGACTGTTGCTAGGCTCACAGAAACTGTAATTTCTAATACACTATGTATGCATAACATCCGCATGTCTGTGTACCCCCAAGCCACTATGACGGCTGCAGAACTCATACACTTCATGGACTGTGACAATGCCTCTGTCTTCTGGAATGTTTACAGACATGCCTGTCACTTCTGTTACCTGATCCTCCTTGTCCCTGGTTGCTTGTCTTGCACTGGCCCTTGGCTTGCTTGCTTGTGTGTGTGTGTGTGTGTGTGTGTGTGTGTGTGTGTGTGGGGGTTGGGGGAATGCGGAATTAGGGTTTTGAGGAGGGGCATGGGGTGGGGTGGTAGGGTGGTAACCCTAACATGGAATGTTCACACTTTTGTCAGTGTGGAAACAACCCTAACTGATGAATTAATGAAGTTTTGCAAAGAAGATATATATATATATATATATATATATATATACACACACACACACATAAATCATTGCAAAAAAACTTGGTTATGCATCAGTTAGGGTTCATATTAAAGCAACACAAGTATGCAAATATGTTGTTAGGGTTCCAACCCCAATACCCCACATCTCCCCACACCCAACCCTACCACCAAACCCCACCTCCACCCTCCACAGACCAACTGGCACCAGGGTGTGCCTTGGGGTCATCGACACAAATTTTTTAAATAGTAGTGCAACAAACCGTGGCACCACTTTTACGAAAGTACCGCAGTTTGCAGCAATATCCTAGGTGTTTCACAAAATACTGTCACAATTTGCAGCATTAAAAATGTGCCAATCAAAATAAACATATTTCCAGAGTCTGTAGAAAAAAACTAGCCACAGAATCATGTTCTGTGGGCTTGATTAGAAACACAAGTGCTGGTGTTTACCCCAGCTCCACAATTTTTGAATTATTTCATTTTTTCCCACTACGCTAACTGAAAACAAGATGGCAGAAGCTCAAAAGAATAGAACCTATTTGCAAAAGAAAATGGCACTTTCACAAAAGAGAATAATACTTTCACACATGACATCTAATTTCCCCATAGATAATAATGAGAAACTTGAAATTTTAATAACTTTTGGATGGATTAATATTTTTTTCATCAAACCTTCAAAAGGCACATCTGTGACCCAAACCCCATATACTCTGAAACTTTCAGGCCAAATGGCCAAGTAGTTTTCGGGAAATGGTGTGACAAATAAATTGCCAAAAAAGTGGTAATTTCACATTTTTTGACATTCCATACCTCTGCACCCATACATCCAATCAGAACAAAACTTAGGAAATCTAGAGATCTATGGTATCTGACATGGCATGCAAAATTTCTGGTGAATTGGTAGAACAGTTGCAAAGTTATCAAAGTGCAATATTTTGAGTTTAACACAGAAGTGTGGTCTAAACCCTAACTATAGTGGCACTACTGTGCCACTATATATATTATACGTGGTGTTCACACCTTTATATTAGGTTTGAGTAAGCACTTCTATGTTAAACTCACATTTTTGCACCTTAATAACTTTGCCCCTGTCAACCGATTTACATGACGTTAGAAAAGCACAGCCTTTGTGCCAGGAACTCTTGATCCTCCAAATTTCATGTAGATCAGTTAAGAGAGGCAAAATTACAGAAGTGCAAAAAAGCTCAAAAGTCTCAGTATTTTTAAATTTGAAGACTTTTTTTGTCACCCGATAACTAAAAAAATTAGGAGGCTTTGAAATCTGAAACTTTCAGGTTTGATAGAGGTTGAACAAAGGTGTGTGATTTTGTGTTTTTTAGGTCCTGTTGTTACGTAGTTTTTAAAATATTAACTAAAAATGTTCAGTTTTTGAGCATGCGCAGGTCAAAAAATCAAAGTTCTATTAAAATCTGAATTTGTGTAAAAGCAGCAGTTTGCACTATACAACACAGCTGTCTTTAAAAAATGACAGCTGTGTCTTACAGTGCAAACCCCTGCTGCTGTCACCACTAGTAGGTCAGGGACCGGGCTACTGTCATTGTAGTCCCACAATCCTGACTGTGCTGTGACATTCAACTGTATCTGCACACTGGCTGTCCCAATCCCCTGCGGCTGTGAATTTATTTATTTATTGATTGATTTTCTGACCATGGGATGCCCACCCCCAGTGTCAGATGCCTCCTGCCTCCCCCCACAGCATATTGTTATTTCTACTTCACCCCTTCCTCCCCAGCAGAGTAGGCACTGGCGAGCCCATCCCCAGTGTTCCAAAATAGATTGTGATATGTATACCTGCAAAAAAGAAAACTATCCCCCAATATCTTTTTTATTTTTTATTTAAACCTGAAATAAATAAAAGGGTTCCTCATTATTGCCACCGTTCCTCCCCCCCTTCTGACCCTCCCACTGAGCTCCCACCACCCCATACTCCCCCCTTACCCTATACTTACCTCCGGAGGTTGTATGCTGTCATCTTCTGTGGACCAGGACACGTATGCACTTTTCCAAGCTGAACTGCATAGTAAGGAATAAAGCTTTCTACCATATAATGTATTTGGCAGTTAGGAGCTAGTTGCATTATACAACAAAGCTGTTATTAAATAAAGAACATCTGTGTTGTATAGTGCAACCCTTACTGCCGTGTAATGTATTTCGTTATTAACAGCTGGTTGCACTATGTGACACAGCTGTTGTTTAACCAATGACAGCTGTGTCATATAGTGCAATCCCTGCTGTGTTGTGACATAATTTGCTGTAATGAGTGATTGTGATATGTAACATCAGCTACTAAGCAAAAAAATAAATGCCACAGGCATAGAGCAGTTGGAAGCTAACAATTAAAAGATGCTTCATATTTTTATTCATTGTCTGTACTTATGTTTTAGCCTGTCATTGTCTCAATAGCGGGAGTTTACTAACAGCAACAATCACCTCTGTTCTGGCTGTTTAGCTGTTTGTAAAGAGACCAGAATCCTTATTTTACAGTTCATTGTATGTTAATATGAAAAATATGACTGATTAAACATAAACATACTTGGAAAGTTAGAAAATGCTCAGATGCTCATGCCAGCAGCTATTACTCTCATAGCACTCAAAACATAAATATGAAGTAAAGTTGAAAAAGATCTTCATGATTACCAGGCTGGCAGAACCTCTTATTCAGCATGGCAACCACCAGTCATTTTATTCTAAAATGCTTCTAAATTGTAAATATTGCAGATTTCTGTGGGAGCTATATAATTTGGCAGAAAACACTCAAACATTGGTGTTCATTAAAGAGGCTGCTCCAGGAGTAGGAGAGTTCCAGCCTACTTATCTTTTTACAGTGGCACTGCTTCTATTCCTAAATCATCCGGTATCACCCCCCCACTGGCCCTTGTTTAGTTACATGTTACCAACAACGGGGGCCCTAATCCCCTTGTCAGAACTAACTAACCCCCCCAGCAGTATGGGACACTAGGGAGCCCCCTCCAGTGTCCCAAGATAGATGTATTAATGTATTTGTACCTGCAAAAAAAGGAAACAGTTTCCCAACGTCTTTTTAATTTTCAGTAACATGCAAAAAAAGGAAAAGGTCCCTTGCCATCCCTGCCATCCCCCTCCCTCCATCCTAACCCTCCACTGAGCACCCACCATCCCACACCCCCCCTTACCCTATACTTACCACCAGAGATCGGCTGCTGTCATCTTCTGTGGACCAGAACTTGTCTGTACTCTTCAAAGCAGAACTGTGAACTGATGAATCAAGGTAAGTGTCGTGTAATGTATTTGAATGGCTTTTTGAACTTATGTTCATAACATTGACATTTCATGGTATTTTTTCACCAGATTTTCAATATGAGCTTTTTGGGACCCCATTCATGAACTCTGTCACTGTTGTTTCATTAATTGTGCCAAGAATGTAATTTTGCAGTCACTGCATGAAATCACGTTTTGTGACTGAATAACAAAATGACAGTGCCAGTGTTCATGAGGTGGTGTTCCAAAAAGCCCACGTTGAAAATTTGGTAAAAAATATCCTAAAAATGACTGAATTACTTGTGTTTTTGAGATTTTTCTACACAAGAGCATACCTTTGGTAATTTTTAATATTCTGACTCCAAATGTTCAACATAGCCATTTTTTCACACCACCTCATGAACAGTACAGCTGTCATTTTTCACATCCTGCCCAAAACTTGTTTTAACAACTGTGGCATATAATGGTGTTTACAGATGGATTTCAACATTTTCACCTGGGGGTTTATGAGGTGGGGTCACAAGAAGACTATGTTGAAAATGTGGGGCCACAATACTTGAAAACAAATAATTTATTGAGTAAAGTTGTTTACAGGGATGTTCATTGCACCACTGGGGAACAAGCTGCCTTATTGTGCCCATGAGCTGAGTTCAGGTGTGAACTCAGTAAGTCAGTTTACTGGGACAAGTCTGATGGGGAAGGTGCTGCAGCACGCAACACCAGCCCAGGCCTGGGTAGGGATAGAGCAGTGTTTTGGTGCACATGCCACACTCTGTGGTGGGTCAAGGAGCCTTACACACAAGGTATCAGAATGTCTGCTGGGGCCTGCTGGGACCATGCACTGGTTCAGGACTGTCTTCAATATGTATTTATCTCATTTTTAGTAGGTCCCAAAGGGACCTGCACAAATGAGGCTATAGTTCCACTATCACAAAAAGAAGGTAAAGTCTTTGCAAAAAAACTACGATAATGCAGACATTAGGGTTGTAAATTGCAAAGCACTCAAAGATGGGAAATGTAAACACATTAGGGATTTGGGTCTCTGTGGTATTTGCGAATCATTGGTAGGATATTACTTGGGGTTGTCAACCCTATTGCCCTCTCCTACCCTGGATTAGAAGAGGTCAAATGTAATATCTTCTTACAGGGCCTGTAGGGCCCTGCCTGAAGAAAGCTCTGACATATTATGTTGGCCATTCTGTATCACTATGAGGCACTAGGCTGGAGCTATATCTTGTGCTTCAGAAAGGAGGCTATGGGTTGGGGGATTGTCATTAGGTTTGACAACCCTAAGTACGACCCTACCACTGATTTGCCAATACTCCAGATACCCAAATCCCTAATGATTTTTCATTTCCAAAACCCTAATGTCTGCATTTTACTAGGTTTTTTTTCTAAATTATATATATATATATATATATATATATATATATATATATATATATATATATTCATTTCAAAAACTTCATAAATTCATCAGTTAGGGTTCATATTAAAAGTGACAAAAGTACAGAAATGTCATATTAAGGTTTCCAACCCTAACACCCCACCTTACCCTCCCACACAACCCTACCACCCCACCCCAACCCCACCATCCTGTCTTTGGATCATCAGCCCTAATGCTCACCCCATTCCATGTGTAAGGAAAATAAGATGGTACTGTATAGGAGAATGAGGTCAGTGTTAGGGCCGATGACCACAAGACACACCCCAACACCTATTGGTGTGTGGAGGGTGAGGGTAGAGTGGTAGGGTTGTGTGTGGGAGTGGAGAGGTGGGGTGTTAGTGTTGAGAACCCTAACACCACATTTCCATACTTTTGTTGCTTGAATATGAACCCTAACTTATGCCTTAAAGATGATTACTGCAATGAATTTCCTTACTTTTTGAGAAAAGTCTAATCTTACCCTTATTTGGTTGTCAGCCCTGCACTTCCATCAGTCCATAGTATGTTTTGGGAGCACATGGAATCTTCATGTGAATTGTAATTGTCCCTCAGTTCTGCATAGAAATGTAGGACCCTCTAGGCCCTGCTCTCCCATCAGTCTTCAGTGACTTGTGGGAGCACAGGGACCCCGGGGCCTTGTGCTCCCATCTATGTATATTGTAATTGGCTCTGCCCTCACATTACTCCATAATGTGAGGGCCCTGTGCTCCCATCCATGCATATTCTAATTGTCCTTCAGTTCTGTGTGGGAGCACTGGGCTCACATATATCTATAAGGGTAGAGACATAGTAATTAATGCTCTTCTCCCTGTGTTCAGGCTCTGCACTGCCATCAGTCCATAATGTTATCTGTTCCTCATTTATGTGTGGATGGCCCTGTACTCCCAATTGTCCATAATGGCACAGTATCACGGTCACCTTAGCCCCATTCACAAAAATTTTCCCCGCAGCTGTAATCAAGGCCTGGAAACATGCCTAACAGCTTAGTAAACCTAAACATGTACTACACTGTTCAACCCAGCGAGTCCATATCTCAAAGCATTTTTGAGATATGGCTGTCAAAGGTACCCCAACCATTACAATGTTATCCTATGGGAAAGAACTATACTTCAAATTCTTATAAGTATGGAACAGATTTAAATTTTTCCAGCAAACAACCAAGAAAGCACATCTGTGGGGCAAGCCCTTTATACTCTGAACATTTAAGTCCATAAGTCCAAACAGTTTATTTGCAATGCAGTGACAAGGAAATAGATAGTTTAACAAAAATAATGTTGCAGATTTGCAGCACAACCCCGATAGTTTGGCCAAAAAGTGCCAAAGTTTGCAGCATTACCGTGGGTGATTTGTGAAATAGTGTCACAATTTGTGGCACTATCACAAAAGTAGTGCTGCAATTTGCAGCATTGTGTCACAAATATGTGACATTAAAGCAGGCCAATCAAAATAAACATATTTCTGGTTAGTATATCCAAAAACTAACCACAAAATCTTGTTCCGAGGGCACTGATTAGGTAAACATAAGTGCTGGTGTTTACCAAGGGGCAGTATTTTTTAAGTTGTATTGTTTTTTCTACATTGCTGACTGAAAACAAGATGGCAGAAGCATGACATTACTTACAGCGTTACGAAAGCAAAACCCTCTTTTGCGAAAGCAAAGTAGTGCTTTAGCAAGTGACATCTAATTTTTCCCATAGGAAATAATAGGAAACTTGTAATTTTAATAACTTTTAAATGGATAAATATATTTTCAGCAGATCTTCAAAAGGCACATCTGTGACCCAAACCCCATATACCCCGAAAGTTTCAGACCAAACCCCCTAGCCATTTCAAAGAAATGGCATGACAAAAGATTTGCATAAAAATGGTAATTTTCACATTGTTTGACTTTACACATCTCCGCAACCACACATCTGACCAGAACAAAACTTGGCACCTCTAGGAATCATTGCTACCCAGTGACACATGCAAAATTTCATGAAAATCAACCAAATAGTTGCAAAGTTATTAAAGTGCCACATTTGGGGTTTAACATAGAAGTGACTATTGAACCCTAACTATAGTGGAACTACTGTGCCCCTATAATGTGTATATGTGTACAGATAGATATACATAAATATATACACATACACATACACATATACTGCACATATAGTTCCCTCATTATTATCTCAATATGCTGCCCCATCCTGAAAAATATAACATACAGTACTCTTTTGTAAGTCAGTGGATATTCTAGCCCTGTGACTTATACAGTACATCAGAATCTCAGCAGATCCTGTTACATGCTTGTGAAATACAGTATCTGTGACTTTACTTATGAAGTTCCAATTTATGACTATGACAATTAGATAATAGAAATTTCATCTGAATTTCTAGAGGTCTTAAAATGAAAGAGCATAGACTGAGAAAATTGAGGCCTTGGGTGCTATAACTACTTAGCAATAGAGGGCATTCTCATTTAGCAACCCAGCTGGTTCCATTTAAATTTGTTTCCTTGTCATTTGTAGTTTGTAATATTCATTCACCAAGAAAGGCACAATAAGATCTGATAGCTTGTTTGCAGGTGTATCCTGGGGGAGGGGGTATTACATGGGCCTGTTTTATTGTCAGGGGGAATGTTGGTCATGAAACTGGGAAAGCTCCCTTAATCTTCTTACATTTGTGATTAATTCCATAAAATTGATTATACAAAATAACTCTCAGCCATGGCTTTCATTTTTTAATGACAGATGTGCATATGTTTTTCAATAATGGATTTCTGGTTGTCTAGGAGTCTTTAGAACCTTCCAGAAGGGACTCTGAGTTATCTGCATGGTTTTTTTGTTACAGAAAATAGTGGGAACATTCCATATCAGATACTGAGAACAAAACTAGGAAACAACTTTATGATCGCATCCTAAAAGTTCTCTTTTGCCCATCCCCACTCTTTGTCACCCAGGATTCAAGAACATTGGACAACTGATCAACTGCAGGAAACTCATATTCCTCAAAAATTGTGGGACACAATATAATTATCGTATCAAAGCAAACTGAATGTCATGAATAATCATTATCATCACAAAAGCATGGCAGAAAGATACTGTTTATGCCCTGGGTGTCTGCAGGAGTTGGAAACAATGGGATATTTTTTTTTCAGTCACCCATATGTGAAAGGCCAAGGCCACTGGTTTTCAGTTTTTTACTGGAAACCTGAGTAAATTCTAGAATTTGGACTGCCTGCCCATCAGTAAAAATAAACAATTTCACAGAATTTGGCATTTTATACCAGATCAGTAAATCTACAGAACTTGTATTTTTCTTGTAATTGCTTCTTGTACTATTTTCAGTTTTCTTCTTTTATTCTGATTATTTATACACATACTAAAAGAATGACAGTAGAATCCTGTTAAGATTTAAAAATTAGACTAACAATCGCCAGTGCAATTCTTGGAATTTCTGCAGACCATTGTAATTGTTTCTCCCATTAAATGGTAATGATGACATTGTATTTTGGGCATCATTTCCCAAAATACATTGTATTTTGGGAATCATTGGGATTGTTTGTTTACTGTTTGATTTTGCTGTTTCAATAAAATTCCCCTAACAGCCTTTGATAAGTACCATGGGATATTTAACTTCCACCATGACAGTGGCCAGAGATGGACAGAAAAGATGAAGAATTAATGCTTCATATGAAGGATAGTATGGCAACTGTTTTGTACCCCCTTCCCCCAATACACTACAGTGTTAGTTATGGGTATGGGTATGACCCCATTCATATATATATCTACAGATAGATAGATATTATAATGGTACGGCAGTGCCACTATATCTAGGGTTAAGCAAGCACTTTAATGTTTAATCATTAAACAGATTTACACAAAATTTTGCATACACAGTCTGGTGGGGTAGATCTCATGATGTGCCAAGTTTTGTTTTGGTAAGATTTGTGGGGTTTGCGCTGCCCATAGTGAAAAATTGCTAAATTCTCCTTTTTTTCCCAGTTGTTTTGCCATCATGCTGTGGCAGAATGGTTTGGAATTTGGTCTGACGGTTTCAGGGTTCAAAATAGTTGCACCACAGAGCGTGTTTGTGTTGGTTTAGTGAAAATATATTTATCCGTTCCAAAGTTGTTAAATTTAAAGATGTTAGGTTCTGAAAATGCTTAGTTCACTCTTTTGGACAGATTCCTGGAATGAAAATGGATTTTGCTTGAGTGAAAAAGGATCCTTTTTCTTGAGGGGCCAATCCCTTTTTGTATGAAAAAAAAATTCTTTTTCATGAGCCACCTTCTTGTTTTATTTTTATTTTTGGCCCAACAAACTATTATAATTTTTCCCACATATGTCTTTTAGACACATCAAAGCATGTATCTTGCCCATTGGGAGTTGATGAGCTGTTCTGTGTGTTTTTTTTATCTTTTATTTGGCCTCTGAATTTGTTTTTTAAAGATTTAATTCCTTTCTCGCCACTTGTTAATTTCCTTTTTTGTGAGTCCTTTTTCATCATGGTGTAAAATGATGGTAAAAAAGGAATTGCTGTGGTGAAAAAGGATTTGTGGCATGGCCATCTGGTTGTGAATAGGGTGAAATCCTTTTTTGTCAACTGATTTCCTTTTTCACCATGATGAAAAAGGATGGCGAAAAAGGAATTGCTGTGGTGAAAAAGCATTCGTGGTATGACCATCTTGTTGGGAAAAAAGAATTCAAAGCCATCTGGTCCCATAAAAGAGAAACATCTGGTCATAAAAAATTATCCTTTTTCATGAGACAGAGTCCTTTTCTGTCACCACATCAAAGGATTGGCAGAAAAGGATTTCTGCTACTGAAAAAGGATGTTTTACTATTTTATTTATGGGTTCTAACTTGAACCCTTCCAGAAAAAAAAAACTGGAGTCTAGTGGCACCCCCCCACCCTGAATACCCATATGTTTTTTTTATATATTTTTTTACATTGCATATATATATATATATATATATATATATATAATTATTTGTAACTGCCTAGTACCGTTACCAGTTTACCAGGTTTATTCCTGGTGTCTAGAGGTACCCCCCATTCTCCGATACACTTTTTTCTTTTTTTCATTGGTGGTCAGTGGCTTTCCCACACCCTCCCACTTCTTTCTTACCTGTAAATATGAAAACCATCCCTCAAAGTCTTTGCTTTTTTTTAACCTGAATAAAAAGTCTATCACTGATCACACCCACACCCCCCACTTGACATTCCACTGTGCACACACCTCCCCACACCCCTTTGACACCCCCACACATGCTCACTCACCTGAAGAGGTCCCAGGTTTGAGATCAGCTCTCCCAATCAAAAACACATCTTGGTGCTGGAGCTGGTGATGCAATATGACAAGCTAAGGTCAATTTCTTTCAGTGTATTTCAATGGGGGTTAAATCTTTTATGCATAACTCAGCCGTGTTTTGAGATTTTCACCACAATTTTTTAGCACAGCCTTTTGGTGACCCCACCTTATTAACAATATGACTGTTGTTGCACAAATCTTGCCCAAAAGGTGATTTTCAGTCATTTGTTGAATTCATATTTTGGGCTGGATTTTTGTAATGACAGTCATATTGTTCATGAGGTGGGGTCACCAAAAAGTCTTGTTGAAAATGTTGGGTCAAAATCTCAAACAATGCCTGAGTTACAGTATAACCATTCATTGTAATTTTGCTATGCACTCTGGTAACTTTGTAAGTTTAAGATATTTTGACTCCAAATTTTCAACATAAACTTGTTATTACTCCATGGTATGTATGTTACAGGAGTCATTTTTCAAATCCTGGTCAAAATGTGTTTTCGAACCTATGGTGTGGAATGGCATTGCTGTTGTGGAGAATTACATTTTGGTGGGATTTTAAAATTCACTGTGCACTGTACATCCAGTGGGGTAATACTATGGCTATGTTAACAATGTGGTCACTGTTGCCCTATACAGGTAAATGAAAGTGCAGGGCCTAGCGGGTCTGTTCTTTCACAGGCAGGTACCTATATGCATGTATGGAGGGATTGGAGTGCAGGGTCAAGCAGGCCTGTGCTCCAACAGGTACATACATATATGCATGTATGGAGTGATGGGAGTGCAGGGCTCAGACGTCTCTGTGCTCCCACAGGCACATAAGGATAAAATGATACTATCTCAAAAAGTAAGGAAATAAATAGCAAAAAAACATCATTAATGCAACAGTTAGGGCTATGCCGACCCCACTCTGCACAGACCAACAGGCAGGAGGGTCTTTCTAGGGACTGTCAACCTTAACGATCACCCCATTCTCCTATGCTGTATTCATGTCACCTTATTTTCAATGGAATGTGGTGAACGTTAGGGTTGATGGCCCCAAGACAGATTCCCTGCCTGCATGTTGACTTGTGCATGGTGGTGGATGGGGTATTAGGGTTGGAAACCCTAATGCCTCATGTCTCTACTTTTTTCAGTTTAACCCTAACTGATGCAATAATGAAGTTTTTGCAACATATATATACAGTATATATATATGTGTGTGTGTGTGTGTGTGTGAAAAAAACTCTTATTGTTTTCTAAAAACACACTATCTATATTTTAGAATCCGTACTTCCTACCAAAATGAAACTTCGCTTATCAACACACCTTTCACCCCCCCCCCCCCCCCAGACTGTGCATGCAAAATTTTGAACAATTCTGTTGAACAGGACAAACAAGGCAAAATACAGATATTGTGTTTTTGTGAAAAAATCCATTTTTTTCTTTTCTTTTTTTTGTTTGTTGTTGGCTTTACCACATGTGCAATATCATAATATCACTGATCTCACATTATTTATTTATTGAAAGTTGGTGACTGGGAGAGGCACATTGAGCCGAGGCTCATTTCTAGGTGTGACCTGGGGGAGGGGGAAGAAGGGATGAAGAAATACAACAACAATAAATAGACAGGGTACAATACAGCAATTCAATAAAGGAAATAATACACATCTATGAGTATACTACAAAGAGTACATAATGTGTGAACAAGGGGGGCAATATAAATAAAAGCCATTTCAACACAATGCAGAGGAATACAGCAGTCAGCAAAGATACATTACAGGCTTGGGCTTGGGAGATGGCAGGGAGAGGGGGGAAAATAAATATCATATCATCAGTCAGGCCATGTCACATCCCTTCTTTATCCCAAAACATTTGTCTGTATCAACTGAACATGACATGGACAGACTGAAGAAATCATATTTATCTTTGCTCAAGGCCAAAAATATTAAGATATTTTACTTGTGGCCTCTACACTCATGAGACATAATATCATTGGGATCTTATGAAAATAAATATGCTACCTTCAGTCATGCCATGTCATATCCACTATAAATGCTTATATATATATATATATATATATATATATATATATATATATATATATCCATTGCAAATAACTACATTAAAGCAGCCATTAGGGTTGAAGAACACATGCACAGTATAGGAAAATGAAAATACATTAGGGTTTTGGGTCTCTGGAGTCTTCACAAATCAGGTTGTAGTGTCCCATGCGCATAACGGCTGACAAGTGCTAAAACCCATTTTGACCAGGATTTTGAAAATGACACCTGTCACATTCATCAGGTGGTGTGACAAAAAAATTGGCTATGTTGAAAATATGTGGTTTAAATATTGAAAATTACCAACATTTGAGTGAACATTGAAAAAATGTAAATGTACATTAAAGATGTGTAAAATCTGCAAATTACATTCTGTGAAATATTTTGTGAAATTCGTGAATTTTTCAAAATATTTTGTGGGTACGTAATGCGAAATTCCACCTGCAAAATTTCAAATTTTGCCTGTAACATTGCGGATTTCACCCACAAAATGTAGAATTAAGTCCAAGAATGTCAGCAGAATTTTGCAATTTGCACTAGTGAAATCTGTGAATTTTGCAAAATGTTTTTCATATGGCAAAATTTGTGATTTCACCGGAATTTCACCAGCAAAATTTTATTTCACTGTTTCTCTAATGTACATTCTGTAACATTGTTTTTTTTTAATATTTTGTCTCCAGATTCTTTACATAGTCTTCTTATGACCCTGTCTCATGAACCCAGTAGAAGAAAGTTTTCAAATCCCACCAAAAAGGTGATTTTGCATAGCAACTGTGAAATCCCTTCCTGGACTGGCATTGAAAGATTTCTCCTACCTTGTTCATGAGTTGAGGTCACAAAAATGCCTTGTTGAAAATTTTCAGAAGAATGTTAAGAAATGACCAAGTTATAAGTAAAAATTCAAAAGACATTCAAACTACATTAACTACACTTACCTTTTTTCCTCAGTTTACAGTCATGGCTTCAGGTAGAGGCTACCTCTTGGCTCAGAGACTGGATCTATGATGGTGAATTGATTCTAGGTTAGTTAGGGTTCTGGGGTGAGGAGTGCTGATGGGAGTCGAATTGTGGTGGGTGGGATGGGAGCTTGCAATAGACATCAGTGGAAGGTTTTCTTTATTTTAGGTAGGAAAAAAGATTACAAGGGACAGTTATTTTAGTCACAGGTACAACACTGGGGATTGGGCTCTTAGTGACGATTTCCTGCTTCGCAGCAACTAGGGTACGCACTCCGGTATTACGCACTTGTGGTGGTTAGAAGGCTAAGCTGACATAGAGGCTTGGGCACCTCATGTCTGGTTTATCTTGCAGCAGGGGGATGGGGTAGTTAGTAAGAACTGGTAATTGGGACCTCAATGTCAGAAGCATAATCCAGTCAGTGGGGAAGACTTAACCAGCACCGGTAATTGGGCACCCTAGTGCTGTGGGGCAGAAATAAACAAGAAAAGAGAGGAGATTGTAACCAACACTGACAGTAGGCACGCTGGTGTCAGAAACATTACTTATTTTAGTGGCACGAGGGATTGGGCACCCAGACGTATGGTTTGATTAAACAGATAATGTTGTCCAAAAGACTTAAAAAAAAAAAAAACATGCATAGGTCCATTCAGTGGGGTAAGATTCTGCACTGTTTTGTAGCCCCACCCTCAGTACACAAACATTAATTAAATGGAAATGGATGCTGTTTTCAGTGTAAAATTAGCTCCATCCATTTCAACAGACACCCGTTTTCCTCAAATGATCGCATTAAGAAGTGCAGTTGTAAAAAAAAATCAGTTATCCTTAGAATGTTTAGTTTTTGAACAGAGTATATCTATGTTTTTTCCTAAATGTCTCAAATATAGGGCAAATTAGGGACATAAATCACAAAAGCAAAGATCTTGGGGCAAACTCTATCACACCTGTAAGTTTCAGGTTTTAAATCCTCCTAGTTTTATGCCAGCCCATCGGTGCTGCATCAAGGATTCCAACTGTGGTGCTGACATTCTGGGTTCTGGGATGGACCTGGGAGTCAGAGGGCTGGCTTGGGGGAAAGGGATTGAGCATCCAACAGACTGCTCTCCCTCTCTGGTGGGAAGGGGGAAGAGGTTCTGACAAAATGAGTACTCCTGGTGGAGGCTGGGGGTCCCACGTGGCTGGCACCAAATGTATCAGGGGGTTGGAAGACGCTGCCATCATTGCACATCCCTGCCCCCAAGGGAAAAAGCTCTGCAAAAAAATGGCCAGTAATGATGTCCCCTCAATGCTGACACTCCTCACTCCGATCGAAATCCACTGGGGGGTCCTGCATCCATGATCCCACCCTGGGATCAAGCCAAAGCTTTGCAACCCATGTTTAAATGGAGGGGTCACCCACCCAGCAGCCCCATCTGGGGGGGATCCTTGAGATGAGGGGAGTGGTGGGTTGGTTGGGAACCGGAGCTTGGGCCACAGAAAAGAATAATAATAATAATAATAAAAAAAGAAATACTCATAGTTTTTTAATTACAGCTGAGCACAAAAAAAGCTTCATTTTGGTCAAATGTACCTCTTTTACACCTCTATAACTTTGCATCAATAAACTGACTGCCATAAAATTTTCAGGATCCAGAGATTAAGGCACCCTCTCAAAACCTGCCAAATTTTATGAAAATTGAACAGAGGTAGATTTATTAAAGTGCAAAATCAGGGTTTAACTTTAGAATCCTTACTCAACCCTAATATCAAGGCACAAACATGCCTGTATAACATACAGATAGGTATTAAAAGAGAAGTGATCTGTACAAGGAAATAATACCATTTGAGGTTTAGACACCAAGAGAATATTGGGAGTGGGTTGTAGGCAACTTCCAACAGCAGTGCAGTACAACAAGTACTTAAAGTAATGTGCATGTGCTCTCTGGATAGCTGAGCAAATAAATAAGATTCTTGTTTTTTGTTTTAAGAAATTTGGCCAGTAAAGGAACACTGAGCCAAAGCTTATTTCCAGGTGTGGTCCAGGAGAACATGGGGATCAGGTGACATGCTTAGGGCCACACAGTATTTAAGTGGTGGCTGTGGGACTCAAAGGCAGGTCTGCTGAGACTCCAGTTACACAGCTTTGTGTTCTAACATCTATGCTGTGCTGTGTCTCTTAATTAACATGACTCATGTTTGTCACAGTATCTACGGTTTTAGTGATATTATACGCAAGCAATAATACCAACAGGGTGGGTGGGATTGGACAATACTGGACTGTCCAGGGGCGTAATGAGGCCCAACACTGCAGATGAAGGGCCTTATAGCTCCCAGAAGGTCCGGTATTGCCCATACCGCCCACCCTGGAGGATATTATTGAGGTTAGAAAATGAGCTAAATGTAACTTTTTTTTTTGTAACATTAACGAATTAAAACAATAATTAAAAAAATTACTACAAATTAACTTTAAATTGCTTGTTAATAAAGTAATCCCTCTACTGGTATACTAATCAACACTTACCAGTAGAGGGCACTGCAGCATTACACATTTGTTTTATAGTTTTCTTGCTGCTGTGTATTACATGTCCCTCGTTGGCATCACCCCCCCCCCCAACAGCTCACTTGCATTCTTTTTTTTCTTTGCCTTGTGAGACCCTTACTTTGAATATTTCATGTTTTGCTTTGGGACATGGGTGGCTGGCAGTAGGAAAGTGATTGGAGAAATGGACTGCAGAAGTTATAGGTAATGTCAACCCTGAAATAATTTAAGAGAAGATGCTTTTTATTTTAAAAACAACCATATGTGTAAATGTTTTCCAGAAGCTGGAGTGGAGTCCGAGAGATCCAGGGACAGAGTTTTACATAGTGCTATATTTGTAAGTAGTGCTGAGCACACCACGTGCTAGTGCTACACATTTAAAAAGAAATAAAACATTTTTTTTGTCCTGTTTAGGAGAACTGTGGCAATATTGGCAGAGTGTGTCTCATTATGGAGGGTGTCCATGGAAGGTGTCCCTGTGTTTTCTGCATGTGATCCTGTAGGTGGTAGTTGTTTTTTTTTATTTCAGGAACAACCACTGTGGGAGCAGATACTGGTAGGGATTGCACACTTTGTGTGCGAGCGGCAAAGCAGGGATCGCTCTCTTGGGTAATGAAGGGGGGAATAGCGGGAGCTGTGAAAGTCTAGCACTTCTAACTTGGCTTTTTTTATTGACTGAATCTGTTTTTTGTAAAGAAAGCTGGATTTTGTGGATGGAGATCAAAGGTTTGCAGTGGGTTGTGGGTAGAGTTTGCGGGGTGAGGCAGGGAGGACCCTCACTAACTGACTGGAAAAAATGGCAGCTCCTTCACTGGAAAGTGATGTTGGAGGTACTGTAATAAAATTAAAAAATAAATAAAAAGAAATGTAGCTAGACATTAGCCCAGATGAGGTTGTGTAGTAAATGGTTAGGCAGCTGGTATTGGGAGGGACAGAATCTCTCATTAAACGATAGAAAAAGTGGCAGTGATTTCATACTGGACTGAGTGTTTTTGGCCAATGAGGAAGCAGGGCGGGCACAGGAATATCTGAGTGGATAAAGGAGCACTGGAGGCATCTATTGAAAGTTAATGTATCCCCCCTGCCAGCGGTAGGAGCCAATCAGATGCCAGGAAATAAAAACCCAATTTTCTAAAGGGCATTTGATCCTAGTGGGTTATCTGCAGAACACCTTTCAGAATGGAATGATACTGTTATGAATTTAGAACTCATTCTGTTTGGGGATCTGTCTTTTGATTACAAGGACTCAGTCATATGTCACATTGTAAGTGATGACTATTTTGGGTGGGGTGGATAACCTTCTTCTTGCTGCAGAACTGAGATTTTCATTCTTGTTTCACTTGCAGATTGAACTGAAATGTGAAGGGCCTGCAGTTGTGAAAAGTTCATTTTTCATCTTCTAGGCTGCTTGATTCCATCCTTTTATCTTTGCAAAGTTCAAGCATAACTGAAGCAGTTTTCCATACATAAAGTCAGACTTCTTCATGCTATCTTTTATCTTAGTTGAGCTCAAATGTTACCGGAAAACTCTTGTAGATACTAAGCAGCATATTTTTAAAGGTAGAGCCCTTTGTCATCAAAGTGGAGTTCAAAAATGAATGGATGAGCCTTGTACACATTTAGTGGGGAATCTGCCATACTTTTGAAGCTAGAGATACTTTAACGAATAATGGGTCTCACGTCTGACAGGAAGTGTATTAAATATTTAAAAGCTCTACACCCAGTGTGAAGCTTCTTACGCATGGGGTCATTTGCATTCCATATCATGCCTCTTATTAAAGGTTAGAAATCACTCTTCAGAAAATGATTTAGTTACTTGTAATCTAACAGCAAGAACTGACCCCTGGAGTCGGCATTTATCTCTGGTTGCTGACATCATTATGTAAGAACACACTTCAAATTTTATGTTGCATCTTGAGACATCTCATAAGAAGTTAAACTCAACGCATCTATCTTCGTCAGTCTCTGCTTGCCCAAGTTCCCTGCTTTCTAATTAAACACAGCAGCAGGGGATATATAAGTGCCCCCAAACAACTGTTAAGATTAAAAAATTATTATTTTTTTATGGTTTGTGCAGTCATGTTTCCACTTAAATAGCACTGTATTCTCATTAGGCATTGTTTACTGAGCTGGCAATTTGAGGCAGCTTTTAATAAACTTTCTCTGTTCTAATTTCATTAGCTAGTGAAAAGATATGCACTATGCCTTTTCAGTAAAGCTCTGTGTCACCATAATATAATATTTCATATTTTGAAGGCTACATTTACTCTGCTTCCAAGAAAACTAAACAGTAAATCTCAAAAGCTACTTCATTTTATCATCACCACCCATTGATGGTCATTAGAGATCTGATGCCTGATTGCATGCAGTTCTCTTGTGCAAATGTGTCCTGTCCCCAGGAGTGAGGGGCTACATGGTACTCTGCCATGGGAGAGGGTTTGGCCAGGGTTCTTCTAAGTCATTTCATGGTACCACCAGGCACTGGACAGAGGAGAAAACATTTTCTTTTGCTATAGTGCTTTATCCCCCACAATCCATCGCTGGGGCCCCAATTCATACCTGATACCCAGGCAACTACCAAACCCTATCAGCCACTAACCTCTACCATCCCATTTCTACCTCCCCACAGTGATGGGGCTAGAAGGAAAAATCTGTTCTCCCCCTCAGATGATGAGGATCTAGCCAGGTGTGTGTGGGGGGATCTGCATGTTGTGGTGCCCGAGTGTGCCAGGCTGCCATCATGCTGACAGAGGACAGTGTACTTTCACCCTACTATTAGAGACATAGCACTCCACAAGCCTTAGAAGTTGCAGCATAGTGGTGAGCCTGCGCCACCATTCATCAGAAGGCAAGCTTCCCTGCCCACCACAAGGGGGCATTGCAACAGCAGAACCTGGCTACTCCCTTTTCTGGACTAGACTAAGTACTCCTCACAGCCCTCCTCAGTCCTGACCACTTTGATCCTGGCTTACTTAGTCTGTTCCCTTACCCATGCCAATGGCGTGAAATAGAACTCGTTTCCACTGGGCCACTGGGTGACCATGAAATGAAGAGGCACCTTTAAATACATTAAACATCAAAAATAGTAATTCATTGTCTTCCAGTACATAACCAGTCAAGCAATAGAGGGTTATTTTAGTGGGGTTATTTAAGTATAGGATGCACTCCCTGGCTGCTACCTGACAAGGGACAAGTACAGCAGAGATTTCTAAGACTTCAGTATCTACAGTATCTTGGAGGGGTCCCAGTTAATTCATTGAAAATAAATTTCTGCTAGTACAAGTACTCAGGAGATCTCTGGTACATGGTTGCTTAATGTATATTGATAGCTGCATTTACTGGATTTCCATAAATAGTGTAGGATGCTTATTATCCTTTGTCTCAGTATAAACCTTATTGGTTTTCATAAGCAGGGCTCCTGCTAGGAGCCAGTCAATAAGGGACACTCACAGGCACATCCACTCTCCATTCTTGCTTGCTGCCTATGAGGTTTACATTAAATCCATATCCTTTCCGGGGATCCAGGAGGAGGAACCCACATGTCACCAAATGCATTATTTTCCCTGACTTCTCACAGAAAATGCCCCTACAGCACAGGATGCTGGCAGTCTCTTTCACACTTAGCAGAACTGTTGCACTTGGATACACCCAGCATGGTGATATATTTTTAGTCCCAAAGGGGATGCTGCTTCCTCAGTTTCAGCACCATCACTGTATGTTCAGTTTCTGACTCTGGTAGAGGTATGGTATAATTTACAATGGGTCTGCAAGCTGATTCAGTTGTGTTGAGCAGCAGAGGACTGCTGTGGCACAGTTGTGACCTGGGTTCATGACTCAAGTCTGGGGTAAAATGTGTGGAAGCTGATGTGACAAGAGAAAGTACATCTGCATTGATGCCCTCCTTCAAGGGTGAGTGAATGTAATGTGCCACTCATTGAATGCCACATAAGATTGACCTTGAGGAAAGGCTTCTAGCTGTTTGGTTGGCAACATACTGTCTGCCACCCATACCCCAAGGGCTGTCATATGTGCACACATGCCAAAAACAATAATAATGGGTGTGGGCCTAAATAAAAGTGAATGATCCATTTTAGCTGGCTGCAGAATTATGTTACAGCCCTGATGCCACCCATTTTCAGCTGTCATGTTGAACAGTGGCTCCTGAACCCGCCATGCACTGCATGAAGAATACATAGATACATAGATACATAGATACATAGACAGTGTCGGCAGATAAGGGCCTATGGCCCACCCAGTCTGCCCATTTAAGTTTGTAAGTTCAGTTTATGTTTTCCAGGAAGTCTGTTGCCCCTTACCCCTGACCTCCAGAATTCCTTTATGTCTATCCCATGCATTCTTAAATCCTGATTGTTTCAGCCCCACCACTTCCTCTGGCAGGGTGTTCCACTTGTCCACCTGTTCTGTGAAGAAATTCTTCCTCACGCTTCTCTGAATCGTCCTCCCTCCAACTTCATCCCATGCCCTAGTCCTGGAACATCTTTTTCGCTTAAAAATAGTGCATTCCTGCACCCTGTTCCTCCCTGTAAGATACTTGTATGTCTCTATCATATCACCTCTCTCCCCTCTCTTCCAGGGAGTACATGTTCAGTGCCTTCAACCTGTCCTCATAGGACTTGTGATGCAATCCATGCACCATCTTTGTTGCCCTCCTCTGAACCTTCTCTACCCTGTCTATGTCCTTACGTAGGTAAGTCTCCAGAACTGCACAGTGTACTCCAGGTGCGGCCTCACTAGTGTCTTGTATAGTGGAATTATGACCTCCCTTTTCCTGCTGGTGATGCCCCTGTCTATGCATCCCAGCATCCTATTTGCTTTACCTGCTGCCTTGTCACACTGTTTCCCTGCCTTGAGGTCATCAGAGATGATAACTCCAAGATCCCTTTCCTGCTTGGTGCATGCTATATCCTCACCCCCCAACTGATATATTGTGCAAGGGTTTTTGTGCCCCATATGCATTATCTTACACTTCCTTGCATTGAATTTCAACTGCCAAACCCCTGACCATTCTTCAAGTCTATTATAATAAGTCTAATATATTATTATAAGTCTAAATCTATTGCTTTCTACTACTACTCTTTGTCTTTGCCAAAAATGAAGCCCCACCTGGGTGGTTAAGCCAGCGCAGCATTACAGTATATTGGTTATATCTGGGTCAGTACAGGCAGGTGATCCATGGGTCATCACAGATAGTTGGTCCAGATCAAAGTAAGTGGTATCCATGAGATGGTGAGAAATGAAAAGTAACCTCAGAAAACTGAAGGGCAAAAAGAAAACAGAAGAGACTGCTGTGCAGGCTGACTGACTCAGCCAACAGATCCTCCCTCTCAGATTGATCCCTGAAACAGGAACTGCATAGTTCGTGGCTCTGCTCCTTTTAATTACCTACCAAGTTTCCTAGCACTCCACCAGCGGGGGCACACCATTCTGTTCACCCATAAATGCACACAGGAATTACATAATGTATTCTGGATACTTTTTGATGAAAGCCTCTATAAAGTATTAAGAAACACAATAATTTTGAATTAAATTGTATCTACAGTGGAAGCTGCCAGGATAAAATGCACTATCTCAAGTTACTGCATGACTAAAGTATTAGCTGCAATCAAAATTGCCTTATTAATTGCAGTAACTCTACTGCAGAATGCTGCAGTATTGTGTTACATCCTGGTTGACACCACTGTACAAGGATAGGTACTGCATGGCTTTCTGTCATATATGAGCTGCATAGTATGAGTAATTTAAAGATAGTGCTGTTGAATTTGTATATGTTCTGTACAGTGCCCAGAGCCTGCAGGACTGGGCACTTAAGATATAAAAATACTACTGCTACCATCAGTATTCTGCATATGTGTATATATATATATATATATAAAAATATATACACACATATATATATATATATATGTATACATATATATATATATATATATATATATATATATATATATATATATATATATCTTATAGTGGCATGGTAGTGCCACAATAGTTAGGGCTGAGTACCCCATTTAAGGTTAAACTCTGAAATTTGGCAGCTTAATAACTTTGCCATTGTATGATGGATTTTCCCTAACTTTGGCATGCTCAGAGCAGTACCATAGATCTCTGGATCTACCAAGTTTTGTAACAGCCGGATATACGGGTGTGGAGCTACTTAGTGCTGGAGAATGTGGTAATTATGCATTTTTGTGCATTTTATGCTTGTGCCTATAGGTCGCATGGTCTATGCACCACTCTGAAACCTTCAGAGAACATGCAGCCTGGGTCCCTGATGTGCCTTGGAAAGATTTCATGAAAAAATATTAAACGGTTCAAAAGTAATTCAAAAAACAATTTTCGCATTATAGTCAATGGGGAAAGTTAACAAAAAGTTAGGCAGTGTCGCAAATGCAGTTTTTAGTGTCGCAAATGACCCCTGTAGTGTCACAAATCCAACATCTTGTTTTCAGTTAGTGGTCACAGAAATGCTTGGCATTTAAATTTGGGACCCTCTAGGGACACAATTCTTGCTGCGTTCACTTAGTCGAGTCCTGAAGATGCTAGCCATGTCTTTTTTTTTGGGGGGGGGGGTTAAACACCCCAGAAATATGTTTTTGACATTTTTGTAAACAGTAGTGTTGCAAAATAGTGTTGCCCATTCAACACTTTCATAATTTTTTTTTTTGTGAAAGTGTCACAAATCATGACACTACTTTGCGACAGTATGCCCAAAAGAATAGGAAATCTTTGACACCTTGCTGCAAAAGAAAGGTTTGGTCTTTTTGGCTGAAATTTTGGGGAAGAAAGCCAAGATCCCACAGATGTACCTTTTGGTGGTTTGGTGACAAAATTTTAGAGGGCTGCAAAGTTATGCCACTCCAAAGTTGATGATTTTTCCCATAGGTTAACATCATGGCATCCGTCGTGCCTTTCGGGGCCCATATCTCGAAAACGTTTCGAGATACAGACTTTTTGTTTGAAAAATGCTTAGCCTCCAACTAGGGAGCTAAGTGCTAAACTAGCCAGGAAAGTCATAAATAATATGACATTTTAATTTTTTTTCTGCGTCATACAGTTCCTGAGATATAAGCAATTTAATATTTCAAGAGTTCATTTTCTGCTCCAAGGCCCATTATTATACATACATCCTTTGTATTCACTGTGCTTCTGAATGCACATTTTGGGGAAAAATGGGGTGTGCATTTCCCTTACTGTTACAGTCAGCATTTTCGCTTGCATTTCTGTTATCGTTTGCATTAGCGTTTCAGTTTACGTCACCGTGTGCGTTATCCTTTGCATTTGCATTTGGCCTTGCGTGTGTGTTACTGTTACCATTTGCATTTCCATTACTGTTTTTATTTGTGTTTCCTTTTGCACCACCATGTGCATTATCATTTGCATTTCCATACATGCTTCCATTTGCATTTCTGTTTCCTTTAGCGTCATCGTTGGTGTTACCATAAGCGTTAGCATTTCCAATTGCGTTACCGCGACCGTGTGTGTTATGATTTGCATTTGCATATGAGCTTGCATTTGCACTTCTGTTTCTGTTATTGTTCCATTTGGAATCATTGTTGTGTTACCATAACCATTTCCATTTCCAATTGCTTTACCATTACTGTTTGCGTGTTTGTTACCGTTTGCATTTCTGTTAGCCTTAGTGTTTAAGTTTTCAGTAGCATTTCCATTGTTGATTGCATTGCTGTTTCCTTCTGCATCACTGTTGCCATTATCATTTGAATTTCTGTTTGCGTATCCAATTTTCTTTTCACTTGGTCATACAGTTTTTGCTCGGCGAAGTAATAAAAAATCACATGGTGAGCTCCACGCTCCCACCACCACATTCCATTCAATATTTATAGTGCACACTCTCAAAAAGAATGGAAATTTATGGCAAAAAAATCTGTTTAATGCATCAATTAGGGTTGTTCCACCAGGACAAAAGTGAGGAAATTCGGTATTAGGGTTGAACATCCTAACTGTGCATTCTCCCCCAACCCCACCACCACCCCCCACACACACACACACATATACATGCAAGTAGGGGAAGGACCAAGGCAACACAAACAATCACACACAACCACCAGCAGGTAACAGGAATAACACACAACTATGTAAACATGAAACCAAACACCCTTGCTCCCATCGGGCTGTCGCATGGGGTCATCACTGCTAACACTCATGCCAGACATTCCATGCACTGCTAAACACATATCACTACAGACAACTGGATATCTTGGGCCACACACTGCATTCAACACATAACACACACTACACATATGGTATTTTGGGGTTGGCAAGATCCAAACCAGGATTTTGCACAATCCCTGAAATACTTTCAAAAATCACTTTTGCAAATGTGTAAGTGTCATGCTTTGACACTTTTGTGTTTGCAAAAGTATTTTGTGAAAGTATGCTTCTAATGACTGCACATCTTTGCCATCATCCTGGAAGCAAACGGTTGGGTCCTTTGGCCTAAAATTTGCAGGATGGCAAGACCTGGTCACACAGATGTGCTTTTCCCTGCTATTGTGCTAAAATACTTAAGGATTACAAAGTTACACTGTTCCAAAATTGAACAATTTGCCATAGACTAACATTGAAGTGCCCAAGATGCCTTTTGCCAGCCATATGTTGAAAACAAAGCAAGATACATGATTTTTACTACTGCCAGCTTGGTTCACCTTTATGTGAACTAATCTCGAACAACAACTTTGTAAATAATCTATGATATCTCAAGTTGGATTTCTACACTTCCTACAGCAACACAGGTATTTACCTCCTGCTGGATGTGTGTGAGTGGTTGTGTTGCCTTGGTCCATCCCCTACTTGCATATGTGTGTGTGTGTGGTGGTGGTGGTGGGGAGAGCGGAATGCGCAGTTAGGGTTTTCAACCCTAATACCAAATTTCCTCACTTTTGTCACTGTGGAAGAACCCTAACTGATGCATTAAACTGAGTTTTTTTTGCATGAATAAATAAATATATATATATACAGTGGCGTGAAAAAGTATTTGCCCCCTTCCTGATTTTCTCTATTATTGCATATTTGTCACACTGGATGTTTTCGGTCTTTAGACAAAATATAATATTAGATAAAGGGAACCTGAGGAACAAATAACACTTTTTTTTTACTTATTTCATTTATTTAATGAAAAAGTTAATCAACACCAACTGGCACTGTGTGAAAAGTAATTGCCCCTAGTTAAATCAACCCAATTAAAGAGATAATTAGAGTCAGCTGATTGAACACAGCCAGGCTTGATTACAGCCAGCCCTGCTCAATATAAACCTCACTTATTTTGGCCCTTACCATCAGAGTCACGTTGCCAGCACAAAGATTCAACAAGCACATTATGCCATGATCAAAGGAAGTTCCTGAAAAGATCAGAAAAATTTGTTGCCCTCTATCAGTCTGGAAAGGGTTACAAAGCTATTTCTAAGGCTCTGGGACCCATCGAACCACAGTGAGAGCATAATCTCAAATGGAAAACACTTGGAACAGTAGTGAACCTTCCCAGGAGTGGGCGACCTGCCAAAATTACTCCAAGGGCGAGTGTAAAATCATCCAAGAAGTCTCAAAGGATCCTAAAACAACATCCAAAGAACTGCAGGCTACTCTTGCCTCAGCTAGGGCCAGTGTTCATGACTCCACAATCAGAAAGAGACTGGGCAAAATGGGCTTCATGTGAGAGCAGAAGGCGGAAACCACTGCTAACAAGAAGAACATAAATGCTCATCTCTCATTTGCCAAGAAACACCTGGATGATCCACAAGCCTTTTGGGAAAATGTTCTATGGACAGATGAGTCCAAAGTGGAACTTTTTGGACAACATGGATCCCATAATGTCTCGCGTAGCAAACACAGCATTCCACAGTAAGAACACCATACCAACAGTCAAACATGGTGGTGGTAGTGTGATGGTGTGGGATGCTTTGCTGCCTAAGGACCTGATGACTTGCCATAAATTAAAGGAACCATGAATTCTGCTCTGTACCAGAAAAATTTTTCAGGAGAATGTCCAGTCATCCTTCCGTCAGCTGAAGCTGAAGCGGTAGGTCATGCAGCAAGACAATGATCCAAAACATAAAAGCAAGTCCACATCAGAATGGCTAAAAAGAAGTAAAATTAAAGTTTTGGAGTGGCCTAGTCAAAGTCCAGACTTAAACCCAATAGAGATGCTATGGCAGGACCTGAAACGAGCAGTTCATGCTCGAAAACCTACCAAATGTTACTGAATTAAAGCAGTTCTTCGAGGAAGAGTGGGTTAAAATTCTCCACAGCGATGTGAAAGACTGATATTGAATTATAGGAAGTGTTTGGTTGCAGTCATTGCAGCTAAATGTGGCATAACCAGTTACTAAGTGTAAGAGGCAATTACTTTTCACACAGTGCCAGTTGGTGTTGGTTAACTTTTTCATTAAATAAGTGAAATAAAAAAAAACAAGTGTTATTTGTTCACTCAGGTTCCCTTTATCTAATATTACATTTTCTCTAAAGACCTGAAAACATCCAGTGTGACAAATATGCAATAATAGAGAAAATCAGGAAGGGGGCAAATACTTTTTCACGCCACTGTATATATACACACACACACACACCTGTCTAGTCCATTTAAAAGTTTTCAAGAGGTTTCTTTCCCTTCTACACCTTCCCACAGGTCACATCTGTAAATGAGATTGTTGTTTATCTCTGTATGTTTACTTGGTAAAACATTTTTAAATAAATAAACAAAAACTATAATCTGCTTCAAATAGCAAGTATCTGTTTTTTTCAGTTGTGTGTGCCTTATCTGCTCAGTTTAGACTATGTACTAATTATCTGTGTAACAAAATGACTATTTGATCAAATTAGCCACCCTTTTGGAACTGGACATTCGTAGATAAGGTAATCAGAATTGGAAAAGTTAGTTGAGTTAGAGTTTCCATCTGTGTAAGGCAATTATCAAGGGTCTCCAGTCACCAGCAAATATTTTAAAACAATTTTTATCTCATCAAATAGAGACAAGGTCCATTGACAATTATGTCTGTACAAATGACAAGTATGACATTCTTTCCAGGGCTCATCAAACTGGATTGGAAACAGTGTTCAGCTTCTGATATTCATTGGGTTGTCAGTGCTCTGAATGTGGTATCAAGAATCTAGGTAATTGTACTGGCTATTGAGTCCCATCAGTGTGTAATTATGTCCTTGCGAGCACCCATTTCAGATCTGAATACCCAATCAATAGTATAGTATTAATATGCCACCCTATGAGAGAACAAAAACAGACCATTCCTTCCAAGCCCAGCAAAATGTAATCTTTATAGAAGTGTATAGTATTTTTACATTTGTCACATTGGGATTCACATTCGTTAGGATTTTTTTTTTTTTTTTTGTCCCAGCATTTTTTTTTCATTTTTGTAGTTCAGGACTTCCACATCTCCAAATATCAATGCTCAGTTTCAGCAATGTATTCATTTGTTCTCTTCTGATATTTTGCTAACCAGAGGACCATTTTCTGTGCTGGCATTTTTGGTGGAGCTGTTCACACACTCAAAGGCACATACTTTGCCTAACAACTTATATGATTAATATTGGTCTCCCATATTCTGAAAGATCAAAACAAGAGAAATGTTGACAAGGGCTTTCATTTTGCCTGTTCCAAAACTGTAATTATTTTGAAATAAAATTTATTTTCAGATGTTGTCAGAGGTTTTACAGGAAGAATGCTGTACCAGTAATATGATGTTTTGCAGGTAGATTTGTAGTAGGAATTTCTGTAACCTAAAACTAATGACTGATCCTACGGTAGCTACTGGATTGGATACCACCAGACACATCCTGAGTAAAAGCACTGCATGTTAAATCAACCTTTCTCTCCACCAAGCCCAATTCCAGTACTAATTGAAACATACATTAAATTAACAAAATAAGAAAGTGGATAACCTTATTAAAAAGGACACTTCCCAGGGTACAAGAAGTAGGTTAAATCTAACCACTGAGTAACTTTGGATCCTTAGAAGATTAGGAAATAATGAAATTAGACATTAAACTGTCTGACAAAGATAGAACAGTAGTTGGACAGACTACAGTGACTGTAGGGTTGAATTCCTATGGTAACTGGTCCATGAACAAAACCATAAGAAACTTACTTATACTCTAGTGCCAGAGATTATAGGGAAAATATTAATCTATGAGATAGTGGTTTGAAAAATAAAGTTACTAATGACTGGGAAAGAAAGACATTGATCACTAATAAACCAATAATTCCTGTGTATCATGTATTACCCAAAGTACACAAATCCCTTCAGAAGCTACCAGGGCATCCCATAATTGAAGAGGTTTGGATCTGGAATAACTCTCAGTGTATTTGGACTATCACATTATAAGTTTGGTAACCAAGACAATTATATAAAATACAGTACACAGGCTTGAATTTATACAACTAAACAGCTCAACATTACATCGACAAGGTATTAATTTGGCTACCCTAGATGATAGGGATCTATACTTCAGTGTCTCACACAGCAAGATTAGAGAATTTGGATGAATTTCTATAGTACCAAGAGGAATCAGAACTCAATAAGTGTGCTTTTATTATTGACATGGCAACCTTAGTCACTTCAGATTTAAATGAACTCATATTATCAAGTCACTGGAACAGTGATGGGCTCTATCATGACCTCATCATATGCCAACCTTGATATGGTGGTAGTGCTCGGTGAAATTTATCTTCTGCCAGTGAAATTTAGGCAAAATGCTGATTTCACTTCAACAACATTTTGTGAAATTTTGCCAAAATTGTGATTTCAGTTATTTCTGTCTAATTTCAAGTGTATTAGTCTACATTGTACTAGCTTTTGATGTACAAACCTTACCAATGCCCATACATATGTGTGCCAAGATTTAGTGCTCAGTTATGAAAGGTGACTGAGTTACAAGCAGTTAAACATTTGGAAAGATTAAAATTATGGCACAATTATGGAAACTGCAGAATTTCTATATTATTAGTCCAAATTATACCACATTTATTATTCTGACTTTAACTAGGCCCATACATATATGTTTCAAGTTTCAGATCTATACTGTATATCTAAAGGTGACTGAGTTATAAGCATCCAAACTTTTGAACATTTTAAAATTGCATTTCCCAATTATGTACACTGTAACTTACAGTTTACACAACCAGTTACTTTTCTATTTAGACACTACTATGAGTCTTCTGAGAAAGCACTGATATAAATTTTCTAAAGGTAGCTAAGTTGTAAGCATAGAAATATTTGCTGATATTTTCACACAAACAATAAATTGCAGGATTTTGAACCCCATAACTTCCCTTCTCCTGATGCAAATGTTATGAAATGTGGGATCCTTTTGGGAACTCTTCCCTGCAATAAGCATGCCAGATAACTGACACGTATCTATAACACTGACTGAGTTGTGACCAATTTAATCATTCTGGACAATTCAAATAAATTCATGAAATTTCATGCAAATTCCACAAAATGGAAATTGGCTAATTTCACCCAGCCCAATATGGTGGAATCTGAGTAGTAGATTGTACTGAACCCATAAAATAATGAGTTGTACACAGATACTGTATGGTGGGGTAAGTATATTGATGATGTGCTTCTTTATGGAGTTGCAAATTATAGGACATGGCAAGATTTTACAAGTATTGGAATGAATATACTGACCACATGGAGTTTACTCTCCAACACTAGCCAAGCATCAATCCTTTTTTTTTTACTTAGAAATGTTAAACAGGTAGGTGGACTACAATCCTGAGTGTACCACAAGGAAATGGAGAAGATTACAACATTACATGAGACCAGCAATATCCCCAATATAGTAAAGGATAAAATTCCTTTTTGATAGTTTAAAGAGCCAGAATACACTGTTTGAGAGATGAAGACAATAGATAACCACAGGAGAGTTGCATGACACATTCATAGGAAGGGACTATAGATTAGTCTGTGCTATGCCTGGAGACAACACAACATCAAGTACTGGCTCCTAGAGCTAGACGAAAGAATGTGACCAGAGTGATTTTCAATACCATGTTTTCTTATCAATTCTATGATATTAAAAAAGTTATAAAAAAAAATTGGACATGTTGCATGCAGCCAAAGGTGTGTGTGTGTGTGGGGGGGGGTGGTAGGCAATCTTCAGACACCGGTTTCTATTAGTGGCTAAGAGGACAAGAAGTATGATGTGCCAATTGGTCCATTCAGAACATAAGGTTTCCCAAGACTTAATAGCAATCTGTAGACCTTTGTGTCCACCTATTAAAGGGGACTTTCCATGTGGCCAGTGTGCTGCATTTCACAGCACATATCAACTTAAGAAGATTAGAAACCAAGCAAAAGGAGAAAACAGCATGATCAACAACTTTATTACTTGTCATACTACTTATGGCATGAGTGTTTTGAAATATCTTCATGGCAAAATTTACAAAGGACAGACAATGAGACAGTGCAAAGTATGTGTATGTGAAAATAAAAGCTGTGTAGGAGGAATAATTTAATTTCACACCTTGCACAGCATTTTTGGGAGGAATGTCACCCAATTCCAAACCTGATATATTTTGACTTGAACATATGCAACCTCTAAAAAGAGGAGAGAACAGAGAGATGATACCCCTTTACAAAGAAATCCTCTTGGATTGATAGGTTCAAGAATACTGATTCCATATATGGAATAAATGAGATATTTGTCTGGGTTCTTAAACTTTAAAGGACTGAAAGATGGAACGGTTAACAATACAGTATTATCTGCTTAGTTTCTATTTGCAGGTTTTATTGAAAAATTCTAGAGTTGTAATTAATTCAACTTGCAAATTGCCCTTTCCAGGTGAAATGTGTACATGACCCCTTTGTCTGTCATTTCCACCCTTGTTCATACTATTATGTGTTTCTCTTATCAGAAGTACAGCTGTCTTCATAGATTCCTGTAACAGTACAACCCACTTTCTGTTTCTAGAATTAATCATAACCTGTTTTCATCATTTCTGCCAACCTACATTTAGAGTATCCTTTCCATTACATCATGCACACTGTTCATGGTTCTTTACAGTACATCAGCATGCCGAGATACTCCCTGCTTGCTCTGTCTCCACAGACCCTAACTGGTCTCCAGTGGCCCACCCCCTCTCCTATTTACTAATATTTCCCTATGCTATCCCACACATGCTTGAAGCCCAGCACAGTTTTTGCTTCCACCACTTCTGCTGGCAGTCTGTTCCAAGTGTCTAACACCCTTTCAGTGAAGTAGTACACTCTCTCACAATCTTCTTAAACCTCCCCCTCCAGCTTTATGACATACCCACTGGTCCTGGTGCTATTTCTCATTTGAAATAGACTCCATTCCTGCACACAGTTCACCCCTGTGAGGTACGTTTAGGTCTCCATCTGTCCTCCCTCACTCTCCCCTCTTCCTGGGTATACATGTTGAGCTCCCTCTGTCTCTCCTTCCATGGCTTATCTTGGAGCGCCAGCACCATTTTAGTTGCCCTCCTCTGGGCTGTCTCTGTCATATGTCCATTTTGAACTGCAGTTTCTAAAACTGGACACATCACTCCAGGTGTGAAGAACCTGTTAATGGTGTCACCATCATCATCTGCAGGAAATAAAATTTCATTAGGAAAATATGTTATAAGTTGGAAGAGATGTCTCAGTTTGGTCCAGAGAAATTCCAGGTTATAAGTTATATCATAAAAACAGATTAGATAAGCAAGGTGGTGGAGTTTGTATGTACATACAAAATGATATTCCTTCTTTTGAAGTGTGTTCTCCCTTTCCTTTGGAAAGTATATGGGTTAAAATCTTATTGAAGGAGCAGTCCTATATAACTATTGGTAACATCTATCGACCTCCATCTGCAAATTCAGATTACACAACTGATATGTTTAAAGAAATTACACATTTTTCAGAATCTCAAGATACTGTAATATTTGGTGACATTAACCTCCTTCATATTAACTGGGATTCATTCTCAGGACAGTTCTATGCCGAGAAAGGACTAATAGATGTGGTAGTTAGTACTGAATTACAACAACTTGTTACTGAACCCACTCGAGGTCCTAATATTTTGGATCTATTATTTACTAACATAGAGCAACAAATTAGCAATTTACAAATTTGGGATCCACTTGGGACCAGTGATCATTCATCTATTTTTTTTGAAATTCAACAGTTTAAAACTACACAAAAGAAGCTATACTATACAAAAAATTATAACAAAGCAAAATTTTCTAAAATCAATGAATACTTACAAAACATAAACTGGGAATCTAATCTTCTTAATTGTACAACACAATAAGCTTGTGACTTTTTAAAAACATTGTACATTATTTGAAAATACCTTTATACCGCCTAAGAGGAAATTTAATAATAAAGGAAAATTCCCCTTGGTTCAACAAGACAATTAAAATCAGAATAAAATAAAACTTAACTTTTAGGAAACTTAAGAATAGTTCTGTTCCATTTAAAACTACTCTATTACATAATACAGATTATCTGTGAAAACTTAAAAAATTCTATTAAATTGGCAAAAAATAAGCTAAAATTTAAACTAGCTCACACAAAAGACTGTCACAAATCTCTTTTCTCCTATATAAATAGTAAAAAAAGGTGTACCAAGGACCTTTGGTCCCATTATAACCAATGGCTCTTCTCTATCTGATATAGAAACCTTGAATATCTTTAATAAGTACTTTTGTTCTGTCTTCTCTCAGAAATCACCGATTAGTACATTTAAAGTTCACCACATAGATTATCATAGGTTCTATCCAACTGAAATTATACAGGCTATCAAAAAACTTAAAAAAAAATACTAGTCTGGCCCCAGACGGTATTCATCCATGGTTTCTGACTGAAACCTCTATAAATATTTCTATACCTTTGTCAATTATTTTCAATAAATCCTTACAAGAAAGCATTGTACCAAATGATTGGCATTCAGCAGTAGTTACTCCCATATTTAAAAAAGGCAATAGAGGTTCTGTGCAAAATTATCATCCAGTTAGCCTGACCTCATTGGCTGGTAAATTAATGGAATGAGTAATGAAGTCTCTAATAGATCAAGATTGTAAAAAAATAGGAATTTATGATTCAAATCAGCATGGGTTTACTCCCAAGTATTCCTGCACCACCAATCTGATATCTTTTTACAATAATATAAGTACTCTACTAGATGTGGGTATCCCTACTGATGTAATTCTTTTGGACTTTAGTAGAACTTTTGACAAAGTCTCACATGGAAAACTCATTACTAAAATGCATAATCTAGGTTTGTCACCTGATATAGTCAACTGGACTTTAAACTGGTTGACAAATCATTCTCAGAGAGTCAAAATTAATGATATCTTGTCTGATTCGGATAGTGTGGCAAATGGTGCACTACAGGTGTTGGTCTTAGGACCAACATTGTTTAACCTCTTTATCAGTGATTTACAAACAGGGCCAAATAACTTCTTAGTTAAATTTGCAGATAATACTAAATTGTGTGGGGGGGGGGCAAGGTTAATAATCAAGAAAATATTTCTGCATTAAAGAATGATTTGGAAAAATTAACACTTTGGGAAAATGAAAATCATATGCAGTTTAATCAAGACAAATGTTTAGTAGTGCATTTCAGTGTAAATAATCCAAAAATGATATATCATATAAACGGACTACCACTTCACTCATCAAATAGTGAAAAAGATTTAGGGATATATGTTAATAATAAACTTACATCAAATGATCACTGTGTTAGAACTGCTTGGATGACCAACAGACTTTTAAGGCAAATAAAATGCACTTTTGTTAATCACACTGAACAATGCCTTATTTTATTCTATAGGGCATACATTAGACCATATCTAGACTATGGCTCCCCTTTCTGGAATGCAAACCAAAAAAAAGACATAGCAATTCTTGAACAGGTTCAAAGGACAGTAATTAGAAGGATTCCAAGATTAACAAACTTGGATTATCAGAACAGATTAAAAGCTACTGGATTCTTCACTCTTCTAAATAGAAGATTAAGAGGTGATATGCTTCTGGTTTTTAATTTAATAAATTCACCAGATCAAATGGAAACATGTGGTTTAACAGTCTTCAAAAGGAGACATTCTGAGACTGCATAATAAACAGCTTGAAGTAAAAACTTTTAAAACCAGCAGAAGGGGAAACTTTTTCCCAATAAGAGCATCCATTGTATGGAACATCTTGCCACATGAATTGGTAGAGGCAACTAGTGCCACTGTCTTTAAAAACAAATTAGAAGTTTGGTTGAGGGATAATAGATAAATAATGTCCTACGTAGTCTGGGGAACAGTCTCGATGAGCTGTGGCCTTCTTCTGTTCTTTCATACCAAGTAATACTGCTCACTCCTATGAGGTAAATTTAGGTCTCCATCTCTCTGCTTTTGCTAACCACTTTTCTAGAATATACATGTTGCATTCCCTCAGCCTCTCCTTGTAGGGTTTCTCATGTAGCCCCTGCATCAGCTTAGTTTCCCTCCTCTGGACTGTCTCCACACTGTCTATATCCTTTCTGACCTGCAGTCTACAAAATGGGACATAGTACTCCAGATGGGATGAACTTGGCATCACCATCATAATCTGCAGGAAATTAAATGTCATTAGAAAAATAAGCTGTATGGCTTACTCTGCAAAATCAGCATTGTAAATTAACTTAATTCTACATGCTGACATGTCTTTATATGGGTATAAAGGAAACCCCCCTGCTAAGTAGATATCATTCATATGGTGTCAGGAAAGAATTGGAGGAATGCAAAACACCAAATTGTATGGTTATGTCTAGCTGGAGCACTCTTGAAAGTTGCTGACCTGTTGGAAGAGACCCTTGAGTTTAACAGATTAGATATCATTCAGGAAATCAAAAACTGTAGCTTAAGAGCACATTTGAGTTAAACAATGAAAGAGTACTGAAACTTTCATGAATTAGAAAGGAGCCACTATACTGCATACTAGATATCACATTTTTATGTATTCATAAATTAGTGCTTTGACAAATTTTCAAATTCTGTTAGAACAAAATTTGGCAGAATTTTCAAACTTCTATTGGAATTCCATCACATTTCACTGGAAACAGAAGGGCAGAATTCTGAAGAAGGAAAATGCAGACTGAGTTTTCCACATTTCCACAGAATATTATTCCACAGGTCTCAATAATTTCCATGGAAATGGTTGCAGAATGATTTTCCATGGAAAAATGCTGGTCTGCAGAATAATATTCCATGGATCACAGCAGGCAGAATTCCACAGAAGAACCAACAAAATTCCATCAAAAATTCCACCATCAGGATAGTCATTCTGTGTTAATTCCACTGGTGGAATTCCTCATTCCACATACTCTAATCGATGTGTTACCAAACAAATGCAAGAAAAACAGGCTCACTTTCTGATGTATAAACTAGAAGCCATTAATCTAGGAACATGTTACTCAATACTGTACCCAGTGTTGTCATTTTCCTAACTTGTCTTTACAGGCACAGGAAAAATAGCCATACACCAATGCTTAGTGAGAGGGTACTTAAATGAGGGCACCACCAAGCTGCATAGCATAAACATTAAATGCCTGAAAAACACCACAGCACAGATTCACCTAGGATCACAGGAATATTGTTTACCCTGGCATTGCATTTTATTTCTTTTTTACTTTTATGACAATAAAAAGGTAAATCTGTACAGTACCTAATGCCTAAATAAAGTTTTTTTTTTCTCCAATGAATTACCATATTTTTAAAAAGAAAATGTTGTATTGAATAATTACTTCAGTACTTTGTATTGACAGTGTCAGCCTTTGGTCAACATTGCCATGCCTTTTAGTAACAAGCATTTCCCAGTAACAATGCCATACCCTTGACTTCCAGTGACATCACAGCTCAGCTGGCAGGGTAGAGTTTGACCTCCCTTCCCTTTTCAAACTAATTTACCTTCTAACACCAATAAACAGCATAAACAGCAGCAGAACTATGATCCATGTATTCAGAACCCCAGGGAGATGACTGGAGGACCCGTTCTGGGTCCAAAAAGTCACTGAAATGTTGGTGGATTTAGAGATGGCAATCCTGACGGCAGCTAGAGCATGTCCCTAGCCAGCTCTAATGCCCAAAGCTATGACACAGACTTAGAGGGGGAAGGAAGACCCAAAACCAGTTTGAACTGCTAATGAAAGAAATTAATACATCCAGGAGGCAGAACAAAAACAATTACAAAAACTGCATGACAGGTTTGATGGTGTGGAGTGCTGGGTGGCAGAAAAAGAGAGGCTGGCAGTGCTCATAGAGGATGGCACCATTCAGCTCAGTGCAGCTGTGGATTCCTTGCTTCATTACACAGAGGACTTGTAGGTGAAATGCACTGTTTGAGACTCCTGCTCCAACTGCAATAATCTAAGACAAACAGGTCTCCCAGAATGCATTCCCTCCTGCCTTTAAGATGAGAAAGGAATAGTAGTAGTAGTAGTAAACTTTATTTATATAGTGTCAAATCTTGGGCTCTGAATGCTGAACAGAAATTCCAACAAGATAATATGAAAAGTAAAAATATTTGAAAATATATGCCCAAAAATACTGTATATACCCACGTATAAGCCAATCCGGGTATAAATCAACCCTCCACCCCCAAACCAGCAGTTTACTTTTGGGAAAACACTATGACCTACGTATAAGCCAAGGTATATTTCTGTGCATCTAAACAGTAGTAATGAATGGGCAATTAAAAAACATGCAGTAAAATCAGTGTGCTTAAGCATACAATCAAATCACCGTAAACTACAAAATTTCCAATCAACAGTGCTGAATGGCTGTGCTAAGTTGGGTGCCATTCTTCTGATCTGCACAGATGTTGATTGCTTTCCATGAGTGTGCCGTGCTCTGTGCCTGCAACACTCATTGTGTGACACTTACTGTGGCTGTCTACTATGGCAGCAGCACACTCCCGGAGCCAGTACTTTTGCACACTGCTGCAACCATCTTTAACAGACAGTGCTGGTAGCCACTGTACGGGATCAGCACTGTAAATCTCTCTCTCTCCAGTGAGTGTGTATGGGGGGGTGCTCTATAATACCATCCTTCAAACACCACAGAACTGATGACAGAGGGAGAAAGAGACTGCTCAGACTTCTGTTTCTGTCCACGGCGTCATGCTGCTCTTCTTGGTCTCTGTACTCAGATCATCATTGGTGTCATTATGCAGGAAGGGGGGAGGTGAGGCCATCTGCTCAACCTGCTGCTGCTGAAAGTAGACAGCCACTTAAGGGGATTTTTGAAGCAGCAACCCGGGCAGCAACCTGAAGGATGGCGGAACCTACCAGTGACTCATAATAAGTTGGGTGTATGTTTGCAACACATGCAGGCTGTCTCTGTACTTTACACTACTGCACTTACCATCTCTCTCTCTCTCTCTCTCCAGCATCAGAGACAGTGTGTGATCAGCTGGGGTGGAGAGCACAGGTACCAGGGGATTTTACTGGGGCAAGTTACCACAGGACACTACAGAGAGATGACACAGGTGTTGCAGACATGCTTTACCACTGCAAATGTGCTGTCTCTTTCCTCGTCACTAATTGCTTGGTTGATTAGACCCACATATAAGCCGAGACCTGCAAAGTGCAGCAATAATTTTGGTGTAAAAAAACTCAGCTTATACACAAGTATATAGGTAAATAAAGTGATATGATATATAAAAGCTAATAATACAATGCTAGTCAGTAGGTGAATTTCTGCCTTGAAGATTAAACAGTGCCACAAGCATCCCATAAAAGGAAGGCTTTCAGGTCCCTCTTAATGGCCTCCATTGAGGAAGCCTGTCTCAGAGCCCTGGGAAGAGTGTTCCAAAGGGCAGGGCCATAAGATGAAAAAGCCCTATAATAAGATAATTTCCACCTCACCTTTGGAATGGCTAAGATGACCACCTCAGGGAAGTGGAAGGAGTGAGAGATCTGCTAAGGACTCAGTAAGTCACATAGTTAACCAGTACCCAGTCCATACTGGGCCTTATAAGTCAGCAAGCCAACCTTGAATGTGATATGCCACCTCAGTGGCAGCCAGTGCAGTTCACATAGGACCAGGGTTATATGATACAACATTGGAAAGCCTGTTAACATTACTACTGCATTCTGCACTAGCTGCAGACATTATAGTACACCTCCACTCACCCTAAGATATAAAGTGTTGTAGTAATTAAGTCTAGATAAGATAAATGTGTGTACCATTGACAGCAAATCTGCCATGGGATCAAGTTTTTAATCTGTGAGATGTTCTGAAATGGTAAAAGCTATTCCAGACTACAGCCTGTACCTTCTACTCAAGTGTCAGCATCTTGTCCAGAAAGACCCCCAGATTCTTAACAATAGTAGAGGTCACCAACCCAGAGGAATCTAGTCATAAGCCAGTCCCTCCATCAGTGGCACCTACATCCCCCTTCCAATCAGACTCAATCACCAGTACCTTTTTCTTGTCCAGACTGAATTGCAACCAGCTTGATGACATCCAGTACTGGATCTCAACCAGGCACAAATTTATTGCTTCACCAGCACCATGGCATCCCAGGTGCAAAAGACAGATGCAACTAGGTATCATTAGCAGATCACTGAAAATTCAGACCATATTATTTAATTATTCTTCTCAGGGACAGCATATACACCATAAACAATATGGGAGAGAGCCTTGTTGGTTACGTTTATAGTTTATAGTTTCTGTGAATTCTGGCATCATATTATCAAAAGAGTGGGATCTCTGGTGGGGGGAGGGGGGATTGGGCAGCTCTTCCATTGGTGACTGATTGTAGCTGCAGTATTTAGACCTCATACATGGCTTCCCCATCAGTTAAAATTCTAACATACAATGTAAATGGACTCATGCACCTAATTAGGAGGAATAAAGTTATGACATTCCTAGACAAGCTAACTCGAACATTTTAATGCTGCAAGAAACCCATCTCTCAGAGAATGAACATCTGAAGCTGGCCAAGTTTGATTATCATTAGGTCCACATCTTCTTGTAACAAGCTGGGTGGAGGAGGGGTGTGGCCATATTGCTACTGGACAGAATAGTCTTTGAGGGACAACAGACACACACAGATAGGAAAGGGAGGCATGTGCTCTTAAAGGGCACATATAACAGGCAGAAGCTCACAATGGTTTCCATCTATGCTTCCTCCTGGAGGCACACAGACAGTTACACAGATAAATTGCAAGATGCCGTGGTTTGTAAAAAAAAATAAAGAGAAAGGCGACCTAGTGAGGACACTGTGGTGGTGTGAGAAGTGAGCAACCACTGCATGGGGCTTAAATGTGACAGGCAATGTAATGCAAGCAACATGTTGAGGCTGAAAAGAACAGTGTTAAAGAAATAAGGAATAAAAAGATTTCCTGGATTATCAATTGAAGTAGAAAAACAGTCTGGCTTGCCATGTGCAAAGGATTTAAGGGCATCTCCTGATGAAGCCAACGTTGTTGGTGAAACATCTAGGTTTTGGGCAGAATATAAATAAAGAATTAATATTTTAGCATCCAGAGAGGAGCTGTCTACATTATTTATGTGTTTGCACTCTCCCACCCCATTCTGATTGAGAGAATTGTACAAGTTTGATTCTCTTCAGGTCCACATCTTCTTGTATCAAGCTGGGTGGAGGAAGGGTGTGGCCATATTGCTACTGAACAGAGTAGTCTTTGAGGGACAAGACTCACACAGATAGGAAAGGGAAGCATGTGCTCTTAAAGGGCCTCTCTCAGAGATTCAACATGCCCTTATTATTGGATTTTAAAGTAAACAATCAGATCCCAGGCCTTATTAAACCAACGATACAAGAGAATGCCTCTCTTGACATCTCACCAGGAATACTTTGGGATACGGTGAAGAGCACAGTGAGAGGGAAATTAATAGTTATTGCAGCAGGGAAAAAGTAAATGAGGGAGGAGCAGAAAAGACATTTGGAAACCAAAATATTTGAACTAGAAGGTTTGCAGCAGGCTAAACTGGGAAGAAAGAAGAAGCGAAAAGGAGCAATAAATTCTCAAAGTGAAATAAAATCAGATACTAGACTATAAGGTAGAACAGAATTTTGAAATAATTACAGCAAATATACTATAAGGGAGGCCTGAGTGCCCTAAAATTATTAGAAATTAGGCTTAGAGCACAGATAGTCAGGGCATATAGAGCAAATATTGTACACCATGGCATGGGGCCAATTATTACAGGCCTAACAAAAGTTACAACCTGTTCCCAGCCAGCGACCAGTACAGCCCACCCCTCACCATCACGGTCTGTCACCGACTGAGTTCTGTAGGAGAGTGTACTGTGTATATGTGCTCAATGAATGATTAAGTGCATATATACAGTACGCACTCCTATGGAGCTCATTTGGCAGCTGGCTGTGGTGATGAGAGCTGGGCTGTGTCGGTCACCAACTGAGAATGGGTCAAGGGTACTGGGTGGTCCTGCAATGCCAGGTGGGGGAGTAGGGGCCACTAGACCACCGAGGATTACTAATTAGGGAGTGGAGCATTGTATAATATTTACAGGGCACCTCCTTGTGCCAGCGGCTGGTATCGGGGCTTGGGTGGGGGGCATGATAACCCAGAGGTGCTCTACTATGTACACAGTGGGGGACTGGGCATGGAAGGCAATTGCCTGGAGGGGCTTTACTATGTATACTATGTATATATGGGGAACTGGGGTAGGGGGTGATTGCCTGGAGGGACTGTGCTTACCACAGTATTTGGGGACTCACGGAGGGTGTCCTTTATCCCAGAGGGGCACCTGCAGTGGGTGTGGGGGGTCCTCTAGCCCTGCAGTACTGTCTAGTGGGGGCAGGGATGGGGCTGGGGGGATGGCACATATTGATGGATTGGGGTTGTCGGTACACAACCTCAGTGGTACATGTTACACAAGCTATTTGCTGGTGTAACTTTTCATTGATGGATGTCCACTAGGGTGTCTTCTAGAATAGTGTCATTGGGGACTTTGTTTCTGCCCTTCCAGAATAGGGCACAACTGCTGCCGTAAACCTGCATGGGCCATGTCGCAGGGGGTTTTGTGTGTAACTGGTGATGTAAGTCCAATTTGGCACAAGCAGCCTGTAACATGTCATAGGCTGCTTTGCAGAATACCAAATGTCACCAACTGCAGGCATAACTTGCTTTCTGCACCATTTTCTGGGGAGCAAGTCAAGTTACACCAGACATAACCTTTAGAAAATTCGGCCCATAAAGTGCATCACAATAGGCAATGTGAAGCATAAAATTGCACAGTATACTGATTATGTTTTAATTTATTTAACAGACCCAGAACAATCCCTACCCAGAATATTGGAAGTGTTAAACAAGTCCCTACCCAAAATTATGAAGGTGGTAAACGAGTTCATGCTTTACTCAGAGTATACATTAAATGCCACTAAAACATAAGTATTAATAATTAACTATGCCCTCTTAGTGACAACTGGGCACCAGTTCCCAATGAAATGGGGTATACAAATGCTATTTTTTTTTATTTACATTTTGTTAAACAGTATAAGACAGTGAACAAGTCCCTTTCCATGTCTGATCCAACATAAAATATAATTACAGTAATTGCAAAACAGTCAATATACAGACAAAACAAATCAAGTAAAGCAAGTACAGACATCCTGCACTTGTAAATAATGTTTAACATTTCTTTTAAAACTTTGTAGAGATTAAATCATGCACAGATTTTCTGGTAAATTATTCCAAAACAGAGGAGTTTCAACTGAAAAAGATCTGGAATCCAAATTAGACTTATGTGCAATAGTTTGAAGAAAAGTGCCATGTGAAGACTTCAAATTAACAGTTGTATTATGGATAGTTAGCAAATCTGAAAGAGGAAAAATGAATCTTGGAAAAATAGACTTAAATATTAAACACCCAAAGAAATAAACAAACTTAGATTTAGGAGACAACCAACCCAATTAAGAATACAAAAGACAATGATGCATTCAATGAGTAGAATGTAACACAAATCGACAGACATTATTATAAGCTGTAGTCAGCATATTACTTTTCCTGATGTTCAAATTAAAATACAAACTAGCCACACAATCAAGATGAGGTAATAATGACACTATTTCAATCAAATAATGAGTTTCAATTGAGAAAGACTTTTTAAATTTACACAGTACACCCATCTTCTCATTTACAACCCTACTAACAGCATTAACCTGAGAAAAAAAATCAGACTAAGATCTAACAAAACTACTAAACACTTAAATTCCTGAACTTGTTCAATTGTGGATCCCTTGCTATCATATATAATGAAACCTGGTTTTGTTTGCGGCATACATGATGAGCAAAAAAACATAGATTTTGTTTTTTTGACATTAAAAATCAAATGATTATGAGTGAACCAATTACAAATATCTATAAATTCCTACTCTAAAACAGAAGTCAATTGTGAGATAGCGTTAGACTGATAAAACAAAATCAAATCATCTGCATACAAAAGACATTCCGATGAATTACAAAGAAAAGGTAATTGATTAATGAATAATGAAAATACTAAAGGGCCAAAAATGGACCCTTGAGTCATCCCAAGGTCTATTGAGGAAACAGAGGATACTCTAGTATCAGCACTAACAATCAGTGACCAATTTCTCAAGTAATCGTTACTTCATCATACCACCTTATCTGAAAAACCCAATTGTCCTAATTTTAAAAACAGCTAAGAGTGATCTATTAGATTGAATGCCTTGATCAGGTCCACAAAAAACACCCCAGTCATGAGACCATTTTTAAATTCCCTTAGGGTGGCATTCATGAACAGGACCACTGCAGTCTCAGTTCCATTATTTTTGCAGAACCCATGTTGTTGTGGACACAAAATATTATAAGACTCAAGATATTCAGTGAATTGTTTGGCAACTATTTTTGCAAGTAATTTGCTTAATCAATTCAATATGGAAATAGGCTGAAAATCATCAGTACACTCAGCATTTGATTTTTTTAGGGACACATTTCCATGATAATGGGAATTAGTCAGAAATCAAAAATTAAATATGGAACATAAAGGACCAACAATGAAAGGAGAAGCCATTGTAATAAAATGTCCATCTAACCCCTCCCTGCAATCACTAAATTTGTTTGGGATAGTCAGTAATAACCTAAGAACTTCCTTTCTTGTCACCCTACAAAAGTAAAATGGAGATCTGCAAACTGAGGAAGACACTAAACCCACACCACCCCTTTACTGAGTTGTATGCCCCAATTTATAGCTGGACAAATCTAAAAACTTTGCATTAAGCAGGTTAGCAATATTCAAAAGTATAGTAAATTCACCATCTGGAGTTTTTAACTTTTTTTATGGCAGACTTTTCCTTTGAGGATAGCAAGCCATTTAGTGAATCTCAATATGTCTTTGGGTCAGACAAGTTAGTATCCAATTGGATCCGAAAAATTTCCTGCTTAGCACTTTTCACTAATTGACTCACTTTGTTATGAAATAACTGGTACTTATTCAATAGAGCAGCCAAGAGAGAACTTCTATAATCAGACCAAGCAGAATTTCTCATATTAATCCAGTCTTGTATATCTTTAGTAAACCATCAATTATGAGTACCCCTGACTCTAAATTTGCATAAGGGGAACAATTTATTTTGAATCAAGAGTAGTTGTTTACAAAAGAAAAATCAACAGCACAATCAGGATATGGAATAGAGTCAATAAAAGACCAATCAGTAAGTGATATGTGAGTCTACAGAACTTCATTATCGACTATCTTAAAATTATGAAATTTAATAAAATGTATGGGGGGCTTACCACACCTTAAATTCAAAACTTAATAAATAGCCTGATGGTCACTAACTGTATCAGCTAGGACCCCAATAGATGAAATAACAGTCGATCTATTAGTAACTATTTAATCTACTAAAAAATGATTACCAGAAAGGCTATTTAATCATGTCAGATCCCTAATCAATTGAAATAAATTATATAAGTTCAAAAAAGATTCTAAACCTAAACCATCGGACATTAACCAATTCAAATTGACATCACCAGTCAAAACAAAATCAGAATCCGATATATGAGTAGTGATATTATCCACAAATTCTCAACCCTTTCAAACAACAATATAGAATATAGTTAGCATTTGTTCTGTATAAAAATCAGCCGGCTCAAAATCCTTGTTGTGCACATTCCAAAATGGTGTTGTGTGTATTCTGAACAGTTGCTGTACACAGTTGAAAAGTCATACAATTTTAAATGTCTGATTTGTTCCACACCTAGCTACTTACTAGCCAACCAGTGCCCAAAGCTGTAACTTTTATCTTTCAAAAATCTGTAAATTTGATTTTGATCATTGAACAGAACAAATAATTTTAGTTTTCACTTTGGCAGTAGTCTGTCACTGCAGTGTAAAAAAAATGTACTGTAAAAATAAAATATGGGCAACCATACAACCCAGCATGTGTTTCCATCTCTAGGTTGAGATGACAGCATAGATCTCTTGAGCTTCGCTCTCGAGGTTCATATGCTTTCATCTTAAACCCTTGATGGAAGCACAGCTTTGCTGTGTATGATTGCCCATACATTATTCTCTAGGAGGATGATTATAAAGCTTCCCGATGGTTAGATACTTCCTGCCTCCCAAAATCAGATGAAGAAGCAGCCAGTTATTCACAGACTCGGTGGTAGTACTTGAACCCAAGATATTTACTTCAAGGTACTCTTTATAGTACACTGCTAACCCTCCCCCTTTCTTTTTCCCAACTCTATCTGCCCTTATGAAATTATACTGATACAGAGCAAGTGCCATGTAGTGAGCAACCCTCTTCCTATAAGGCCTGACTGGTTTTGCACATGCACGCTTCCTCAGGGACAACCCACACCTCAAGTGACTACACTTATATAGTAAACATAAATTAAAGTGACAGTGCTGAATAAAAAGACACATAAATCTAAAACAAATGAATGCAATTATGCTAAAGATCATTGTACAGTAACAAAATAGATGTGTATAAACAAGAAAAATACCATCATTTTTGAGGATAAACCATTCCTATTTATATGGCTATAACTAGAAAAACAACAACAACTAATTGCAACTTATCAGGTGGTTGGTGAAAGAGAGATATTACCATACGTTAAGCAGCCATAAGTAGAGATATAGTTTGCTTAATTTAAAAAACCTTTGTAAGGCACACAGTTTCAGTTTGGTATGTCAAGGCTTCCAACCAGAGAAGAATGTAGCCTATGGCTAGTATGCAACATCAGAAAATTAGTGAAATAAAAAGCATTCGTGATGTTAAGATGCATAAATCTGATTGGGATAGGCAAGACTATCTGGTAAATAGAGTATTTACTTGGAAAGGCTGTGAGTATAATTCAAATAAAAACTTAGGCTCTAGGAAGTATCAAAAAAAGGGCCCTAAATTCATTTTAAGAAATAGTAACACTAGCTTCCATTCAACTTCAGATTCTAATTTAGAATCACTGGAGGAGCCTTTTTAAGAAGAAGAAGTGGGGGAACAGGTGGAGGTGTCTGACTAACTGAGATGATCAGAGAGATTAGGGTGATTCGGACCTACTGCAGAACAAGGGGGGCTAAAAAGATGCTGACCACACCATACTGACATCTAGGAAGCAAACGCCAGCCCAAGGTGGGAGAGGGGGGACAATCTTCAAACAACGGGGGAAAGGGAGACGCAAATCAATATAATTAACCTCTATAGCACTGAACTGACCCCAGATCAAACTTTAATCCTCAGAAAAGGCATGAGTTGTGTTCCCACCTGTTCAGTTAGAAAATTTGATAACTTCCTAGATATACAGAAATTCACAAGAAAATTAAGCAGAAAATCTTTCTACAACAAACAAAAAATGGGTATTCCAGCTAACAACTCAGTGGCAGAAGCAGATATTTTGTCCACTGCTGATGTTTCTGTTCACCTAACTGAACTAAACTTTTACAATGTTAACGTTCCTAATGCATCTGAACCTTTCATCAGTATGGATCAAACTAACATTATAATAAATGCACTAAGTTCCTTACAGAACTTCAAACCAACCTGAAGCTTTAACCCCCCCCCAGCTCTGCTATACAAATTTTCGAACACACATGTCTCAATGAAATAAACATCCTATTTGAAGCACCACATCAGCCAAAATTTTGCAAAATTTTACAAAGAGAAAGAAATGCTTTACCTGAATTGGAGCAGAATTCGGATATTACTTTCAAGCCGGTGGACAAAGGGGGTGCTATTGTCATCTTGAATACTACAGGTTACACCTTTGAAGTCAAGATGCAGCTTCCAAATTCAATCTGATATACACCCCTTACCAAGGACCCCACTCCAGCCTTTAAAAAGGAGATTAACAGTACACTTTTCCAACCTTTTTCTGATGACATCATCACCCAAAAAACCCTTGACTTTCTGCAGGTTGTCCATCCAGTATGTGCAACCATGTCCATAAAAGCTTGCAGCAATCTCCAGGAAGGCCAATTGTCTCAGGTACTGGGTCCCTTACTGAACCATTGTCACAATATGTGGACTCCCAAATCTGTGATCTGGTTATGATCTTACCCTCACACCTTTGGAACATGACCAAGTGCTTGGCATCCTGAACAATCTGCAACTTGAACAAGATTGGCTGTTGGTGTCTCTTGACATCAAATCCCATTATACTAGCATTCATCATGAGGGGGACTTGGTGCACTGTGTACATGGCTGGACAAAACTTTGGATTTAGACAGTGGGCAAATTAACTTTTAGTCAGATTAGCAGAATATGTGTTGAGATGTAATGTCTTTTACTTTCAGGGGTCATATTATCACCAAGTAAAAGTTACAGCCATGGGGGCCACATTTGTCCCTAATTATGCAAACCTCTACTTGTGACATTGGGAACAACATGTCATTTACAATGCTGATAACAACCCTTTTTTCCAAAAGATAGATTTCTGGAGATATTATATCAATGATGTCCTGACGGTGAGCCGTGGCATGGCAACAGAATGGAAGAATTTCATTAAATGCCATCACACTTCAAATTCCAGTTTCAAATTTATAGTACAACAAGATTCCAGTCAGAACAACTTTCTAGATCTAAAAATTGTCAAAAATAGTGATGATACAATCAATATCAATCTTTTTGCAAACCCACTGACAGGAATACTGTGTTGTTGACTTCTGGTTGCCACCCACACTACACCATCAGGAACATTCCACGGTCCCAGATCTTAAGAATAAAAAGGAACTGCTCCGTTAACTCTGATTTTGAATTAAGGCTCAAAGAAATGTCTGCGAGATTCAGCACCAGAGGGTATAGTCAGAGTGATCTTAATAAAGCCAGGAATGTCACTTTAGATACACCTCGCACATCATTATTAGAATATAAAACAAAACCTACACCTAATTTGGACCAGGAGAATTTTATCACTACCTATGACACCAATACAGTGAAGATCAGAGCAGTGATAGAAAAACATATGTCTATTCTTTCTACTGACCCTCCTTTAAAACACACAGCCTCACTGCCACCACGTAGAGTTTACCAAAGGGGTAAGAACCTATCTGATATTTTGTTGCATTCATTACAAACGTTTGAAAAATCTGCCACTCTGTATTTACCACCATCCCCCAGAGGTTGCTTCAATTGTGGATACTGCAAATTTTGTGAGATTATCAGAAAAACTAAACAATTCACTTCAGTCAACATTAGTAGTGCATATCAACTTACGGAATTTATTAACTGTTCAACACAAGCAGTAATATACATGGCAACATGTACACAGGCAAATCTTCTCGACCCTTAAAACACCATGTATGCTAACACTTGATTGATATACACTGCAAGGAATACATAAAATGCCCTTTCAAAACACATTGGGATCTCAGAAGGAACACATGGGTTTCAGTTTTGTGGGATGGGACTGGGGGGGATGATATAGACAACAAACTCGTATGTAGGAAAGTATTTGGGATTTTTCAAGTGGGAGCTCATTTTTTTCCCTGGCCTTAATGATCACTTTGATATCAAGCCTTATTTAAGAAGAAACAAAAAGGACCACAAACATTAATGTTGCCCCATTTCTGAGAGATCTCAATTAAGTGAATTAATGTGCACTGCTGCCACTTAACTCAGTATATACAATGGGAATTTAATTTATGTTTGTGATAATAGTGATTGAAATAAGTAAAATGAAATACCTTCATTGTTATTTTTTTTTAGATTCCCAGAATGTATTCAGCTTGCTTTTTATTTCACTATTTTTTTTTGATGTTCCTTACTAGCCATAGGTTACACTCTCCTCTGGTTGGAAGTCTTGACATACTAGAGTGAAACTATGTATCTTACTACATTTTTTTTAAATAAGCAAACTGTATCTCTACTTATGGCTGCTCAGTATATGGTAACATCTCTCTTTCACCAACCACCTGATAGGTTGAGATTAGATGTTGTTTTTCTAGTTTATATCCCTGTAAATTGGAATAGTTTATCCTCAAACATTTTGATATTTTTCTGGTTTACACAATTCTATTTTATTACTGTACAACACCTTTAATGTAATTGCATTCATTTGTTATAGATTTGTGTGTCATTTTATTCAGCACTATCACTTTAATTCATGTTTACTATATAAGTGTAGTCATTTGAGGTGTGGCCATCCCTGAGGAAGCGTGCATGCGTGAACCCGGTCGGGCATTATAGGGAGAGTGTTGCGCACTACATGGTACTTGCTCTGCATCATTTTATTTTTTGCTATTAAAACTGGAAATAAACTATGAGTTGTTATCATTATATGGTGGATGGTGCCCTTTCTCATGTTTTTGACTGCTTTCCTCATAACCGTGGCACATCGGCATTTGGAGCCACCCTTGTGCACTACCTTATGAAATTATGCCAAGGGATTTTACAGACAGAATCAGAAATAGGCAGTTTCAACCAGGTTTCAGAAATGACAGTCAATTCAGGCTTATATGAATATGCAATATATTCAATTTTGCCAACCTTGGGAATCAAACTCCAAGCATTTAGATGCATTCATTTCACTCCATGAGAAACATGCCAGGGTTTAACACCATGAATTGAGGGCCCGGGATTAGTCTCAACATCACCTGATAATAAAAGTAGATAAATCATTAGTAAAATTCTACAGCAGGAACCAGCCTTGCATAGCTCTTTCTGAAAGGACTATGGTGAGGTTGAGAAGAACTGAAGCAAACAATCACAAATTACTAACTTTTCCATCGGCAACAAACAATATGATTAAATTAGGTCCTAATGGTTGGACAATAAATTTGACATAGAATACTCCAAAAGAACATAATTGTTTCCCAACTCAGTCAGTGCGATGCAGCTACAGACTGAGTTGAAGAACAATAAACTAACAGAGCACAAATCCACCCCAGGAAAAAACACATGCTGCAGCCCAAACAATCACAATTAAGCAAAACAAAGTTCCGCTTACTAAAATAAGCAGACAGTGTTGTCAGACCAGGCTCCCTCAGATCCCTCGGACTCTGTCAGACTCCCAGTACACTTAGTTGCCTTTCACTGCCACAAACTGCTGCTGTACACACCACCGCATTTAATTAAGCAACAGATTTAACCCCCTAACCCCGCCAAACAGGGATGCCACCACCAGCAGTTGGGGGGAAGGGGCGCAGCTTAGCACAGCAAGAGGTGGCCTTCAAGCATACTATTACTGTGGCAACTCAAAGGGCTGCAAAACACACTATGAGTTGAGGCAAATTATCAGCATGTAAAACTCCCAACTGTTTACAGCAGCTAGCAGTTGACAACAGTTTCAAGCAAAAGCAGCACAATCTTATTGCAACCAGTCAATTAGTAGCAGCACAGATAACACATAAAGAGCATCATGCAGTCTCAGCACAACAGTCAATTTCTGTAGCAATAATGTTCACAGGTGCAGCAAGCAGTAATGGCAACTCTATGCAGTGTTTAATAGTCTGTTGTTGTAGAAACCCACAGCCCTTACACATAGGTGCAGGATACTTCAGCACTCATCTTCAGCACTCATCTGCAGCACCTCTGATGATAATCTGCACTTCCACACTAAGCTGCTTGCCTTAGATAACTACACAGTGCAGCACACAAATGTAATATAGTGACACCGGGACCAGGGGAGCCTTCCACACTCCCTTTGACTCTCTGTTCACTCCACTGCATCTAATTATGCATCACATTTAGACCCCCCAACCCTGCCAAACAGGGCTGCCACCACCAATCAGGGGGAAGGGGCACAACTTAACACTGTGGGAGGTGACTTTCCAGTGTGCTATTACTATGGCAACTCAAAGGGCTGCAAATGACGCTGTGAATGAAGACAGTATATCAGCGTATTTAATTCTAAACTGTTTACAGCCAGTAGCAGTTGTCAAAAGTTCTAGCAAAAGCAGCATAATCTTATTGTAACCAGCCAATTAGTAGCAGCACAAAAAACATATAAAAAGTAGCATGCAGTCTCAGCACAACAGTCAGTTTTGGTAGCAATGACGTTCACAGGTGCAGCAAGCAGTAATGGAAACTCTATTCAGTGTTTAATAGTCTGTTGTTGCAGTAACTCACAGCCATTATGCATAGGTGCAGGATACTTCGGCGCTTATCTGCAGCACCTCTGATGACACTCCACACTTCCACACTAAGCTACTTGTCTTAGATGAATACACAGTACAGCACACAGATGTAATACAGTGACACTGGGACCAGAGGAGCCTGCCACACTCCCTCAGACTCCCAGTACACTTAGCCGCACACCACAAGCCGCAGCAGTAGACATTTTTTTTTTATGTTAGGAGTAATGGGGTGCATGTTTCTTTAAATTGCACATGTACACTTAAGTGAGATCTACCCATGCACCTGTTAGCCTTTATAAAAGCAACTTGGACTGTGAAACATGTCAGGAAACATACCTGCAAGTGGACTCCTTGCATTTTGTACCATGGCATTTTATTAAAAGTATGCACATCAAAACTGTTGTGTCAGTAGCCTACTTGGGTGGTGAGTGCTACAGTTTTGCTTGGTACAGTTCCTCTCTCTATCTAGATAAGTATATGCCACTACTTCACAATTTGAAAGAGGATATAATCAGATGGTCCCTACTCCTTTGCCACAATATTCCTGCATATAACCTGTTAAAGAGAACATATTGCCTAGGCATCTATACCTCTTTCAGTGTTACCCAGTTAAACTGTCTAAACAGTGGTTTGGTACAGTGCAAAAACAGATTTATAATTCTATGGAAAGAAAATATGCACAGATTATGTAGTGCTTTGTTCTTGGCTGAGAAACCTGGAGGTGGGGGCACCCCACTCTCTGGAGGACTACTGTATAGCAGCACAGGTAAAGCAGGATCTGCTCTGGGGTAGCTAAAGCTGTAAATTTTACTGCTCTCTGGAAAACTATACAGCTGGTTTCTACAGACAGAGTCCTACTGATGGCATTGCAGTATGATAAAGTAAATAGAAACCAGGAAGCACAGAGCAATATGAAGCAGTGGTAATAACTGTTCTTGCGTAGGACAAATTTATACGATGTCCCAATATTAAAATGACATTTTGAAATTCTGGTGGTTGACTTGGGATATTTCCTTCCCACTCAGGAGTATAGATCCTTAGTATAGGAGACAAGCCCGACAGGGACTCAGATACCCTCCACAAATGTTGATATGTACAGTAATGAAGACATTTGCAGAATGTCTAATCAAATTTGTGTGGGACATGCATGACCGGTTCAGTCATATTCAACTCAAGGATTTTATCTCCCAACAATTAAGATTAGAGAGAAGGAGGCAGGCTATTGACCAAAAAGGGATGTAATTCACCACACTTGTAATTGCATTCTAACAAAAAGGGGCCATATTGATATTGTAACAGTTTCTGAGACAGGACAGAACAACCACATCCACATATTTAACCATAAAATGACAAACCGAAGCCCAGTTTGAAATGATCCCCTCAACAGTGGAACCTGTTATGGAAATGTTCCTTTAAGATCTCATCCACACCAGTTTGCTTGGAAAGTTAAGAAAGGAACTTTAGCACCCCAGAATTAAAACCAAAATGGGACACAACAGGATTAGTTGTGTGTTGGAGAGGGTGTGTGTGTGGGGGGGGGGGGGCTCACATAATCATATTTTCTGGGCATGATGGTTTTTTAAAAAAAACATATTGGGAAGCAGTGGGTAGCAAGCTTCAGGAAGTATTTTCCATTTCTGAGCCATTAGTAGTTTGAACTTTCAGTGCTAGGACCACATGCCATCAAGGGAGTGGCAACTAAATACCTGTGGTACATCTGCACTGCCCACAGCAGCAAAGGTGCTAACAAGGCACTGGCTACAGGTACAGCCTCCAACAATACAAGACTGGCAGACAGTGATGAGGGAAATTGTAGAAATGGAGCGACTCACTTTCAGGATAGCCTGGATGCAAACATAGCAAGATGTACTCTATGGAAACGTATACAAAATAAGGGGAAATCAGGAGATGAGTGAGGGGGATTGCACCCAGAAGATCTAGGGGAGAACAAAATAGGAGAGTCAACAACACTGCTTGGATTCCCTGAGTTAACAAGACATATATGGAGGGGTGGGTAGTTCCATATATTGTACTATGGATGGAGGAAGATGGGTCAGGAAGTAGATTTACTAATAATGAGACTAGCCGTCCGCCCTCCAGCCTTACCAGTATGCAGGGATCTCTGTTTTACAGTCTCATGGTCCTCCCCTTAATAGGAATGGTGTTATAAAACTAAAACCATTACACCTGAAATTGTTGAATAATTTGTATTTATTGTTAAAACAAAAATGTTCAAACAGTATGAATCAGCTAAATATTGATACAGTGATAAATATATCAGAAGAAATGGATAATGTACCAAATGACAAGCATAACAAATGCATTAATTTTAGGTGTCACTCAGCAAAGAAAGAATAAAAAAAACAGTGAGATTCCCTGCCCTTGCACTATCTTGTACACAATAGTCCCAGTAGTATATTGGCACATCTGGGCTGATCCACTTCCTCCCCCTCTCTCACTTCAGATCCGGTACTGGCCATCTCCCTTTCTGTTTTCAGACTAACAACCTCCTAGTGGCACTTATCTCTTATTATTGACAGATTCCCCCATCCCCATCCCTATTTCAGTCCTTTGAGTCTCCTCCCCCTCAATACAGCTTTCCCATCGGTTCACCCAAATTTGTTTGACACCACCCCTCACCTTCTTGTCCTCTCATTACCTCACTGTTATCCCTCCTTGCCTGTTGTGTGCCCTGACCCCTATCCTCACTCTCCACCTCCCCCTTAATGACTGCCTAGACAATGCCATAACTTCTGGTGGCACACCTAGACAAAATCCCAGGTTGCACCCCAATTCTTAAAGTAGCCTCTTAATGTTTTTGTACAATATGTGTGGTTCACGCGAGATTGTTGTTTTCTGAGAATCTACAACTGTTTCAGATGTGTACATTTGATATGCTGCACCACTTTACCTGATTTGTGATTTGTATTATTCCACCTTATGTAACCACTACTTTAACTTAGTTTTCTGTCTTGTTTTTTGATGTGGAACCTTTGAAAAAGAGCACTATGCTCAAAGGTGTTGTTCAAACCAATAAATTCAATTCAACATCTATCTACACCCTACCTTTGTGCTAATCAGTCCCTAGTGTTCACTTGTATCTCTCTCACTCCACCCCAGTACCAAGCAATCAATGGTGTTCACTTGTACCCCCAATCCACACCCTTGTCCATTCTAAGTATCTCTAGTATCCAGTGACTCCCCACACCCACCCTGCACCATGTCCAAGTATACCTGGCAGCCAGTAGAAAGTCCTTTCACACCCTGCCAAATGTCCAGTTAGTGCTGGCACCCAGTGGCACCCTGGGAGGTGGAAAAAATGAGAAAGGACCTAAACATGCTTGAGGAGTGGTTGAGAGTGTGGCAGCTAAGATTTAATGCAAAGAAGTGCAAAATCATGCACTTGGTGCATAGAAATCCGACAAAGGAGTACAATATGGGGGGGGGAGATACTGATGGCCACCAGTCAAGAAAGGGACCTGTGGGTAATCATATCTGATGATCTAAAGGTAACCAAACAATGTGAGAAAGCTGTGGGGAGAGGCAGTGGAATGCTACGGTGCATAGGGAGAGGTATCAGCAGCAGAAAGAAGGAGGTGGTTATGCCACTGTACAGACCACTACTGAGTCCTCATTTGGAGAACTGTGTCGAATTCTGGAGGCCATACCTCCAGAAGGACATAGACAAAATAGAGGCAGTCCAGAGAAGGGCAACAAAAATGGTGCAAGGACTGCTCCAAAAGTCATATGAGGCAAGACTTGAGGACCTCAATATGTATTCCCTGGAGGAGCGGGGGGGGGGGTTATAACAGAGACACTCAAGCACATTATGGGTATAAACAAGGTACAGGAGGGTAGCATCTTTCAGAAAAGAAGGTGTATAAGAGCAAGTGGGCATGATATCAGGCTAGAGAGGGGTAGGCTCAGGGGCAATGTGAGGAAGTACTTTTTCTCAGAAACAGTAGTGAATGCTTGGAACAGTCTCCCTGTGGAGGTAGCGGGTGCATAAACAGTAGGGGAATTCAAGAATGCATGGGACAGACATAAGAATACTCTAGCAATAGGGAAGAGAAGGTAAGCCGCAGATCAACTAGGGTCTGCGGTAATGCATTAGATAGGAAAAGGGGACAGACTAGGTCGGCCATATGGTCCTTATCTGCAGTCACTTTCTGTGTGTCTGTTTATCTGCAGCAGCCTGTATGACAACCTAACCCAATGATAGGTTTCTGTGGTGCCCCAGGGAACATCACCCTCACCAAGGCCTCCCCCAGTTCTGAGCCCAGGTACCCAAACCTGGTGTCAGATATACTAAATATGTAAAAAAAAAAAAAAGTTTTTAAAAAGTAATTTCTGTTTTTTCCATTCCCTAGATCCATCCCTTCCTATTTCCCACTCGCCAACCCATGTTACTAAAACCCATTTCCTTCAGCCCACTAGACTCCCATTCCAGCACTTTGCACTCAAGACACCGTTAATAAAATAAAAACAGTCACCAGCTCAACCTTCTTCTCACTGCCTCAGTCGGCTGCCATTTGAATCAATGAATGAATGCTCATTTGTGAACAGCTAACCAGGTTTCAGCCTGGCTGAGCTAGTAGCTTGTCCACCTCTGGGTTAAAAGGCTATAGATTTTGGCACACACTGAGTTTGGGCTCATACCATAAATGCTGGCACCCAGGTGCAGTACTAGGGGGATGCTGTACTGTCAGTATGCGCCATCCTTTGAATGAGACATTAAAATTAGTTACTGTCTGCAGTTTCTAATAGTTGTTCACATGGATGATAAAGATCACATGGCACTTCTTGACAAAAGTAGGGGAATTTTCGTGGTGTTCTGGTCAAGTTTCCTCCATAGAAATATAGAAACATAGAATTTAATGTCAGATAAGGACCGCTTGGCCCACCTTGTCTGCCCATTTCCCTACCTAACGGATAAGCTGCAGATCCTAGTTAACCAACAGCCTACTTCCTCCTACCCCCCACTAAAATTGCCTCATGTCTGTCCCATGCATTCTTGAATTCCCTCCTGTTTTTGACTCTACAACCTCCTCAGGAAGGCTGTTCCATGTATCCACAACCCTTTCTGTGAAGAAATGCTTCCTCACATTACCTCTGAGCTGTACCCCCTCTATGTTCAAATTCTGCCCCTTTGTTTTTGCACATCTCTTTTTCTGAAAGATGCTACCCTCTTGGACTTTGTTGATTCCTTTGAGGTATTTGAAAGTTTCTATCATGTCCTCCCTCTCCCTCCTTTCCTCGAGGCTATACATCTTTAGTTCCTTTAGTCTTTCTTCATATGTCTTCTGATGCAGACCCTGCATCATTTTGGTTGCCCTCCTCTGGACAGCCCCCACCCTGTCTATGTCTTTGCGGAGATGGGTCTCCAGAACTGTACACAGCACTCCAGATGTGATCTTACCAACTGTCTGTACAGAGGGTGAGCAACTTCCTGTTTTCTACTGCTGATGCCTCTCCCTATGCATCCCAGTATTCCCCCAGCCCTCCTTAATGCCTTCTCACATTGCTGGCCCACCTTTAGGTCATCTGATATGACCACCCCCAGGTACCTTTCCATTTTTGTTGTTGTCAGTATTTCACCCTCCATTATGTACTCTTCCCCTGGGTTTTTGTTTCCCAGGTGCATTACTTTGCACTTCTTTGCATTGAATCTAAGCTGCCATACATTTGATCATTCCTCCAAGCTTGCCAAGTCCCTTTTCATCCTTTCCACCCCACCATGTGTATCAACCCTGTTGCAGATCTTTGTGTCATCTGCAAAGAAACATACTTTCCCTTCCAGTCCCTCTGCAATGTCACTTATAAAGACATTAAAAAGGACTGGCCCCAGTACTGAACCCTGTGGTACCCCACTAGTAACCCTCCTTTCTTCACTGTGGACTCCATTTACTATTACCTGCTGTGTCCTGTTGTCCAACCAGTGTTTTACCCAGGCTACCACCCTGGGACCCACTCCCAGTCTGGCTAATTTGTTTATTAATCTTTTGTGCTGGACTGTGTCAAATGCCTTGCTAAAGACTAGGTAGGCCATGTCCACAGCCCTCCCTGGTCTACTGCTTTGGTCACCAAGTCAAAGAAAATCAATTAGATTTGTCTGACATGACCTTCCCGCTGTGAATCCATGCTGTCTTGGGTCCTGTGCCTCACTGGCCTCTAGGTACTCAACAATTCTTTCCTTCAGAAGTGATTCCATCATTTCCCCTACCACTGCGTTCAAACTGACAGGTCTGTAGTTTCCTGCCTCTGTCTTGCTCCCACTTTTGTGAAGGGGAATCACATCTGCCCTCCTCCAGTCCTCAGGTACCACACCATCCTCCCATGATTTATTAAAAAGGGTAGTCAGTGGTGTTACTAGTTCTTCCCTTAGTTCTTTTACAATTCTGGGGTGAATCCCATCAGGCCCCATTACTTTATCCACCTTCAGTTTTAAGAGGTCTTTCAGAACCCTTTCTTCTGTGAAAGGACTAATATCAACCCCCCTATCCAGAGTGCTTCTATTGACTGGATTAGGTATTTCCCCTTGCTTTTCCATTGTGGATACTGAGCAGAAGTATTCGTTCAGTATCCCTGCTTTTTCATTGTTGCTCTCTGCCTAACCACCTTCCTCTTTGTTCAGCCTCAGTATCCCTGCCTTAGTCTTTCTTTGCTCTCTAATGTACCTATAAAAGGTTTTATCCGACTTCTTAACTGAGTTGGCTATCTTTTCCTCTGTTTGGGCCTTTGCTATTCTGACTGCCTTACCCCGCTTCCTTCTGTTTTAACTGGTACAGTTCTCTGTCCTGCTCCTTCTGTGTTTCCTTATACTTCCTGAATGCTATCTTTTTATCCCTTACCATCCCTGCCACTTCTTTTAGAACCATAGTGTTTTTTTCTTTTGTTTTAATTTTTTTATTTGCTTCACACAAAGGCTTGTTGCATCTGTGATGGTGGTTTTGATGTTTCCCCATTGTTGCTCCACCCCACCTTCTTGCCTGTTTGCTAGTGCTTTTCAGAGGCACTCTCCCAATTTGACAAAATCAGCCCTCCTGAAGTCCAGTACCTTCACTTTTGTGTGGCTTGATTCTACAGCTAAGTTTATCATGAACCACACTGTTTGGTGGTCGCTTGTTCCCAGATGGCTACCCACTTCAAGATCAGAGATCATCTCTCCATCCCCATTTGAAAGTATCAGGTCTAAGATTGCTCTCTCCCGAGTGTGTTCCAAAACTAGCTGTCTGAGGCATGCCCCCGGTAGTGCATAGAGAATGGCCCTGCTCTTGGATGTGGCTGCAGCAAAGGTGCTCCAGTCAACATCTGGCATATTCAGGTCCCCCATCAGCAATATCTCCCCTTTCTCTGCCATCCAAAGAATGTCTTCTACCATTTCCTTGTCCATTTCCTCCCCCTGAGACAGGGGTCTGTATAGAACCCCTGTGTGGATTGTGGAGCCATTTCCAGTCTCCAGGGTGACCCACAGTGCCTCCTCTCCTCCCTGTTTACCCTTTAGCTCTGTTGCTTTGATGCCTTCCCTTACACAGAGAGCTACTCCTCCTCCTCTTCTTCCCTCCCTGTCCCTCCTGTAGATTGGCTACCCTGGTATGTTGACATCCCAGTCATGGTTCTCTGTGTACCATGTTTCTGTGACTGCCACAATATCCAGGCATCCCTCTTCCATCAAAGCCACCATTTCAGGGAGCATTTTACCTACACTATGGGCATTGGTACTCATTACCTTCCATTTTTTTATGGCTTTATTTCTTTTTGCCTCATCCCTGTCCCTACTGCCTTTGTGTTTTTCTCCATTTACCCCTGCCCTTCTCCCTATCGACTGCTCTATCTTGGTGTTTACCTCACTAATTACCCTGATTTCTGGAGGGGGCTAGGATTTCCCTTCACATCTTCAGTACCTCCCCCCTTGGCTAGTTTAAATGCTTGCCATTGAAGCATTTAAACCTATCACCTAGGATCCTTGTCCCCCTCCAGGACAGATGCAGACCATTGCACCTGTATAGGCATGCATCCCTCCAAGTGGAGCCACAGTTCCCAATGAAGCCAAATTCCTGAGCTCTGCACCAGCTTTTCAACCAGTCATTGAATCCCATGGTGCAGAGTGCCCTAACCTCATCCATGCCATAGACAGGTATCACTTCTGAGAAAGTTACCATGTGTGCTACTTGTCTAAGGCCCCTCCCCAACCCCCACAAACTCCTGTTGCACTGCTCTGATCCCATTCTCAGCCAGATCATTCGTCCCTAGGTGGATAATGACATCAGCTCCAACCCCTTGCCGCTGCTCCACGATCCTGAGGTTCGTTCCCTGTCCCTCAAGCCTTGGCAGCAGGCAACTGCCTTCCTTTCCCTCCCTCCCCAGTTCTACCCCTTAACAACTGAGGTCCCCATCAGGGTTGTTTCCTTCCCCTGTGGGGTCCTGGGCCACCCTCCTGTGGGATCTCTATTGTGGAGGTTCCCAGCATCCTCCTTGGTCTCCACTGCAGGTGCCTCCATAGAGGAGCCATGCTTCACCAGAGTGGCAAATGAATTGTGGAGAGGCACAACTGGGGGGATGTGCCTCTGTTCCACCACCCTCACCCTTCCTGAGCCCACCGTGGTCCAACCATTCCTCTTTCTTGGCAACCTCTGAGGTAGCAGAGGTGGCTTCGGTGGTCCCTGGGTGGGGGAGCAGGTTTCCCGCATCCTTGCCAGGTCAGCATGGAGACGAACGACCTTCTCTCTCAGACCACAGAGGTGCCTGCAAATAGGGCAGCAACGCAGTCTCCAGAATGTCTCCGGGAAGACTGCTGCTCCACAGCCAGTGCATTGCACCACTCACCACATATCTGCATCGCTTCCAGTTACAGATGCTTTTTTGTTCTTGTTTTAGTGTGTGCAAGCTTGTGAGTGTCTCTACCTCCTATTCAGTGTGCTGTGCCTTTAAGGATATGAATAGGTGTAAGTTGTTAGCAGTTTTGGGGAAGTGATGTCAGAGCCCCTGCTGTTCATTAAAATATCACCAACTGCTTAATCTGGATTAATTTCAGTTGGTTTGCAAATGAATTATCATCCCCCTACCCCTACCCTGGGGAAAAGGCTGAAATAGGAAATATTGTCTTGCCCTCCTTTTCCTGTCAACAAAGACTAAATAAAATAACAACATAATCCCATACAGATGGTGGCTGGCTGTGGCACTGGGAAGGAAGGTTGGTATGTGGTGATAGTAGGTTTGGGAGAAGTGGGTTGTACTGATTCATAGTGGGGAGGAAGAAGAGAGAAGGATTGGTGCTACTGGGTGAGGGAAGAGAAATTACATTTTTAATATTTGTTTTTAACTTACATATAATATCAGAAAGCAGTGTTGAGCAACTTGTGTCAGAATGGTAGCTTCTTTGTTGACACTGAAGTTGGACTCCAGGTGGCCAAATTTTACTAGTATGTTTTTAACTAACTCTTTCCATCATCGGGGTGGAAACTGGTGTTGGAATGTCAGGGGTATGGAGCATTGGTAGCACTGGGGTTTGGCTTCTAGTGGCAGAAAATGCCTTTTATTCTATGTTAAAATGTTCCTAACAATAAGGTTGGGCACACACTATCAGAATGGGAGGGGAGCCTTCTTCGATGGCACCAGAGTTAGGCTACCACTGTCAGAATGGGAGGGGGACCTTCTTCAGCAGCACTGGGGTTGGGCTTACAGTGTTGGAGTGGGGTCTTATTTGGTGGCACACAGTTGGGCTCCCAGTGTCAGACTGGGAGGGGGACCTTCTTCAGCAGCACTGGGACTGGGCTCTCAGTATCAGAATGTGAGGCTGGGACTCCTTTGATGGTATGGGGTTGGGCTTCTAATGTAAGAATGGGAAGGGGGCATTCTTTGATGGCATGGGGTTGGGCTACTAGTGTCAGACTGGGACAGGGCCTTCCTCAGAAGCACTGGAGTTGGGCTACCAATCTCAGACTGGGAGGGAGACTTCTTCAGCAGCACTGAAGTTCAGCTACTAGTATTAGAATGGGAGGGGGCCTTCTTTGGTGGCAGTGGGGTTGGGCTCCCAGTGTCAGAATGGGAGAGAAGTCTTCATTCTCAGCACAGGAGTTGGGCTTCAAGTGTTAGGATACAAGGGCACTTTCTTTGACTGTATTGGTGTTAGGCTTTCAGTATGATAATGGGAGGGGAGCTTTATTCAGCATCATTAGGATTGCATTCCACTGTCAGAATGGGAGGAGGACCTTTTTGGCAATACCCAGGAAAACGGTGCTTAAGAAATAAAACCTTACTTAATTACTGGAACTGAGTTCCAAGAGTCAGAATGCAAGGGGTTCCTACTTTGTCAGCACCAGGTTTGGGCTCCCAGTGTCTGTATAATTCTTATTTTGTTTATATTCATCCCTGTTGTTGCAGGCTGCTGAAAAATGCAGCTTTGACATGCACAAGCTTGAGTACACAATCTTACCATATTGAGTTCAGTTGGAGTCACTTCGGTAGCTGCCTTAAAATCATTATGATACATCATAATATTTCCAGTAGGAACACACTGCCTATCATCTGTTTCAAAACAGGACAAAACCTCCTGGAAAGAAACTCAAAAGAAAATAATGTTGATAAATAGTCACATCCCGAGTTTTGCATGCTGTATTGTCCTTCACAGTCAGCAGATTCCATGCACTGATTGACTTGAGTACATTCTGGGTTAAAATAGGTAGCTTCCTGATTTACAATCCCACCCCAACCCCCTAACATGCACACAGGATTAGACATTTGTTTTATTTGTAAATTAAACTGTAATACTTTTTGTTGTTTTGATATAGTGCTACATTTTATTAAAGCTTAAGTATCAAAACCTTAAACAGATTATGCCACAGACAATACACTGTCACAGTGGTCCCCGTGTGTATTTTTTGAGTGCTGCTCCTGTTGACCTCATTAATTAATTGATGCCTTTAATTAATGTATTCCTTCCATTTGGTGTGTCATTGATCTGATACTGGGAAGCAGACTTTGATCTATGACCCTATTTTGTACAACAGTTTAAGGTTTCTGTTGTGAAAATAGAGCCACTTATTAGGCAGTAATAGTAGATGTGTTTACAGCTATATAATTTGTACTCATTAGTAACTATAAATTGAGTGCTTATTCTGCTGAGCACAGCAATTTTTCTTTTTATTAAAATGTCAAGACTGCTCTTTTGTGTATGTTTATGCAACCATGTTCATTTAATTTCAAATTTTAGCCTTATAAATGGCTCCTTAAAAGGCAAAGACTATGTGACCCAGAGTAATGTTTAATGACATGTTTTTTTTTCATTCCATGGTTTTCTCTTACATTTCTCCTCAATTACCCATTTATATTTCATGGTGCAGTACATTAATTAAAGTATTTGGGGGTAAACATGTAACCCCACTCCCACCAGAGAATCAATGGGATGTTGTAGGTAATTCCAAACACATTTAATTTTGAAAGGTTTAAAAAAACACAGATACAGTAAATCAGTTTGTAGTGCTGCAATGCCTTCCAAAATGCAACAAAGCAACCATGTTATTTCACCTGAGCCTAGTCTGTTGGCTTGAATAAATCAGAATTTACTGTACAGCACTTTAAAAACTCATGAAGAAGTAAATATATGTGTGTGTATACATTATACTGTACATATCTGTGCAATAGGCAAGGACATTGAAAATATGATACATTTTGTATGTGGAGCTACTATGTCTATAAATGCATTTCTCTACGTTTATACACATAGGCCCGGATATTCAAAGGGGTTGCGCATGGTCCAAGAGAGTTGCACTGGTGCAACCCCTCATTGCGACCCGGTGGGATATTGGAAAGGCTGCTCGGCACAGCACAAATCCCAATGCACCCTGGTGCAATGTAATTGTATGCAGTGCAGATGCAGGGTGCATACCCATGAATATGTGGTACATCCTGATATTCAGCCTGAGATGTGCGGCACATATGCTGGCACAACCCTACATTGCGCCGCATAGGGGGGCTCAAAGTTGAGCCCGTGAAAAGTGGGAACAAATCCTGTCCACCCACAGTAGGGCTGATGTATTGCATGGCTCGACACAGCAGCAATCAGCTGTGGGTGGACACCCAACCACCCAGAACACCGTCAAGAAGCACCCACATAACCCTGGCAGTCTAGTAAGAACCCCTCCCTCCTGTTACCCCAATCATGGTAGATGTATAATAATTTGGGCCCTGGTAGTCTAGTGGCACCCCCGGTCCCGTAGCCATGATTGTGGTAAGTGTAAAGTAAAACATTCCCTGGTAGTCTATTTGACCCCCTTCCTCCTGAGTCCCCAATGAATGTACATTAATACATGCCCTGGTGGACTAGTGGACCCCCTCTGTCCCACTTCCCCAATGGATGTACAACAATACAGTCACTGGTGGTCAAGTGGACCCCCTCTCCCTCCTGGGTCCCTAGTTGTGGTAAATCTCTGAAACATAATTCCCTAGTGATCAGTGGCACCCCACCCCTCCCACCAAACAGGACCCCTTGACCACCCCACCCCCCATTATCGGTGGGAGGCTGCAACCACCCGCATACTGCCAGGCCACCTGCCGAATGACAGGTAGAGTATGGGCTGTAAACCCATTGGCCCACATCATGGACCAATGGGCTTGCAGGGCATATTGTACTAGACAGTCCCAAATATGTGAATGACTTCATTCACACAGGAGACCAATGGGCTTATAGCCCATACTGTCATTGTCATTCGGCGGGTGGCCGGGCAGTTGCGGGGTGGGTTGCAGCTGCCTGCTGATGATGGGGGGTATGGGGTGGGCAAGTGGTCCTGTGTGGGTGACAGGTGTGGGGGTTGCCACTGGATAACAGGGAATTACATTTCAGTGATTTACCATGATCGGGGACCCAGGAGGGATGTTGGTCCACTAGACCACCAGAGACTGTATTGTTTTACATCCATTGGAGCAGGGGAGGGAGGGTGGGGTCCATTAGTCCACCAGTCTCAACCAACCCCCTCAGATTTACATGTCTAAATTTTTCAATGACTGAAATGCACTTACACCCAAAATCTACTTAAATCAAAAATATCAGCATACCTAAAGACCTACAATGCTACTGTCCCCATCCTCAGGTTCCACCCACACACCTTACGTGGTTTTGATAGTTGTATATACAGTACATGGAAGTTATACAGCCAAATAAGACACCACCACTGATTTGCCAAGAATTCTGAGACCAACAATTCTATTATTGTTTCCTTTTGCTGCTAGTTATGAGCGGGCATACTGTAATTGCAGCAAATGGTCATAACGGTACCATTTTCACATATTTTTAACCAAAATTTTTAACATAGTCTTTTTAGCACACCATATCATAAACCCCATTTGTGAACATTCTTAAATCTGTGGCAAAATGCCATTCCTCACTACTGGTGTGAAAACATGTTTTGACCAGGATGCAAAAAATTATAGCTGTACTGTTCGTGAGGTGGTGTGCAAAAATGGCTATGTTGAACATTTGGAGTGAAAATATTAAAAATTACCCAAGTTACATGAACGCAGTAGAAAATCTCAATGAGCATTATTATAATTTGCTTTCTTTATTTTGTGTATTTTGTTAATTCTATCTTCATGAACACTGGCATTGTTGTTTCGCATTCAGTCCCAAAATGTGATTTAGCACAGCAACCAAGAAATCATCTAATTAGTCCAATTAATGAAACAACAGTGACAGTGTGCATGAAGTGGGGTCCCAAAAAGCCCATGCTGAAAATTTGATGCAAAAATACTGACAAATGGCAGAGATATCAACATAATTCAAAATGCTTTTGACAGCCATTATATGACACTTACCTTGATTCTTCAGTTTGCGATTCAGCTTTGAAAAGTGCAGACGTGTCCCAGTGCATAGAAGATGGCAGCCAACAGGCTCCAGTGGTACATATAGGGTAATGGGGGGTGTGGGGTGGACGTGGAGATGACAAGGGACTGTTTTCTGTTTTTTTTTTCAGGAAAAAAGATGTTGAGGGACTGTTTTCTTTTTTAACAGGTACACATAAAACAAAATTTCAGGACAATGTGGGTGGGCCCCATTCCATTAAAAAATAAAGCCAGCCTTGTGGCTCTGAGGGTTGAGGTGCTGGACACTACATCTCATGCCATACTTGCAACCTGTGTTCAGGAATGAGCTTGGGCCACTGGGGTCGGTGTGGGGGGGAGAGGATTGAGCATCCAGAGGAGTGCTCTCCTCTCTTGGGGGAGGGTGGCATGTCATCCCATTCGCTAACTACCCCCTGGTGATGGCTGGATGACAGTACGGGTTGGGCGGCATCTTTCCACATGCTTGCTTCAGTGAGGAGGGGGAGGGAGAAAAGCAGAAAAATGGAGAAGTCCTGGCTGGTGCTCAATGATGTCTGCCACATGGTTCTATGTGTTTTCCTCACAAAAATTTCATTGTGGTCAATTACTGCACGTCAATTTACCTCACAATACTTTTTAGTGCACTTACTCTTCCATGCATGACAGTTAATCGCATATAGAGCATTTCACATTTCGTTATATATCTTCTTCTGTGAACTTCAGCCAGACCGAGGTGTAAGTAAATGAAGATTAACCATATTCAATACATGTGTGGGTGTTTTCTTGACCACAGTGATCCATCCCCTTTGTGCAGCATGCAAATTCTTCATTAGGTCCAACTCCATATCCAGAACTTATTGAGACAGTGATTACCAAACAGAATATTTTTCTCTAACAGACAATCTACAGTGTACTCTGGACCTGATCTCAGCGCATTCTTTGTGTTTGAAGCAGATTCTTTCAACATGATTTACCACTTATACAGGAAGCCTAACAACTAAGGATCATACTAAGGAATGTTAGTTTCAGCCTGGACAGATACAAGGCAGGGATTCCACTGTACTCCTACTTATTCCTCCTTGCTTTTGACTCACAATAAGGTTGCTATCACCCTCTTTATGACAGACATCCCTGCCTCTTTACAAACATTGCAGTCCTTAATTGCAGAATATTCCCTTATTTCTGTGTAAAAACTCAGGGCAAACATGAGGACAACAGGTAGGAGGTTTAGTAAGAATCTCTTCTCAGTAATTTCGATTTTTGTGATTAAATGTCACATGCGATCAGATGTATCATGCACTGATATTAATTACAATGTAGTGTTTACGATGAAATTTTTTTCATAAAATGTTTGCAATGAGTTGACGTGATACCCTGCCACACCCGAGAGCCATCCTCAGTTTCAGGATTGTATCTCCAGGGGGAGAGGTAGCATGCCGCTTCCCTCCTGGCCCCTCTGTAAGGGCAATTCACAGGGGAAACTCTGGGGTCAGCAGGCATGGGTGTGGGTGGGCTGGAGAAAGTGTCCCTCAATTAGAAGGGTTGAAGTTGCCGGTAGGGGAATTTCCCCAGTAGAGGAGGATAAAGTACATATAAAAAAAAAAGAAAATAATCTGGGTTGGCATAGTATAGAAGAATGGGGTGAGTGTTAGGGCTGATGACCACAGTGCCACCACTGATTTCTCTTTGTCTGTGTGGGGTGGGGGTGCCGTGTTAGGGTTGGAAACCTTAATTCCAGATTTCCCTACTTTTGTTGCTTTAACCCTAACTAATGCATTAACAAAGTTTTTCATTATTTATTTCCTTACTTTTTGAAATAGTATAATCATATCATAATTTGTTTTTTGGAGGGCCCTGTGCTCCTATTCCTCCATAGATGCATATATGTACATAATTATTGGAGCACGGAGCCCTCCCTTCCCTGTTCTCCATTTCTTCATAAATGCATATACGTACATAACATTGGAAGCGCAGGACCCAGAGGGCTCTGCACTTCCATTTACAGCACAAGATTGATGTAATTATCTGCATAGCCATGTTATTACCCCACCTAATGTATGCCCTACACAAAATATTCAGATCCCCATGGAAACATAATTCTGCACAATTGCAGTGCCATTTCCGTGCTGCCGCTGTGAAAACCCATTCTGGCCAGGATTTGAAAACTGACAGTTGTAACATACATTTGGTGGAATAATAACAAGTCCATATACAAGATCTTGGTCACATGAACATACAAACGTACAAAATTTGCCAGTGAATAAAGGCCTACAGGTCTATTAAGTCTGCTCGAATGTGCAGCTAGCACCCCTTATTCTGCAGCTGCCCTTCCCTTCCACCCTTCCCCTCCATTGGCCCTCCCCTTATCCTGTCCCATCCCCTTCTGAAGCAGTCCACTGTTCTACTGGATACCACTTCTGCAGGTAATGCATTCCACCCAGCTATCACCCTCTCTGTAAAAAAGTGTCTCCTCATCTCCCTCCTGAACCTTCTTCCCTCCAGTCTCATATCATGGCCTCTGGTGTCCCTCACCTCTCTTATTTTGAACAGCCCTTCTGTACCTGTCTTCTTTATTCTTTTCATTTGCTTAAATATTTCAATCATTTCCTCATCCCTCCTGTCCTCCAGCAAGTACATGTTCAACTCCCTCAGCCTCCTCTAATATGATAAGTCCCCCAGCTCTTTGATTGTCTTTGTTACCCTGCACTGCACCCCCTCCAGTAACTTAGTGTCCCCCTTTAGATACAGGTGCCAATACTGCATGCAGTACAGTACTCTAGGTGCGGTCTAATTAATGACTATACAGTGGCAGAATCACCTCCTCCCTCCTTGAGGATATTCCCCTTGCAATGCAACCCAGCATTTTGTTTGCCTTTGCAGCTGCTTTTCTACATCGTGCTGAGTTGTTCATTGACCCTGTAATGAGCACCCCCAGATCCTTCTCCTCCTCTGCCTGGGTTAGCTGCACTCCCCGCAGCTGGTAAATCCTCTTTGGGCTCTTCACCCCAAAATGCAGCACCTTGCACTTTTTGGCATTAAACCCCAGTTGCCAGATGTCTGACCAGGTTTCAAGCTTTGCCAGATCATCCTGCACCCTCCCCAGGTCATCCACCACCGCTCTCATCTTGGTATCATCAGCAAACAAACTGATCTTGCTCTTGATGTCCAATAATATGTCTGCAATGAATATCCCAAACAACACTGGTCCCAGCACTGAGCCCTGTGGAACACTGCTCATCATTACCCTTGGGTGTGAGTGCTCCCCAGCCACCACCACCCTCTGTTGCTTCCCTGAAGCCAGTTTTCTACCCATCTCACCAGCTTTGCACCCATCCCTGTGCCTTCTAACTTACTTCCCAGTCCCCCATGGGGCACTGAGTCAGATGCCCTACTGAAGTCCAAAATATTTTTAACTGACAAAATTGCTAGTGTGCATAGTGCAATTGCAATGAGCCATCATAATTCAGCTATGTTTTGACATGTTTACCCCACAATTTTAACATGGCCTTTTGGGGACACCACTCCAAGAAAAATATGACTATCATTACACAAATCCTACAGGAAAGGTGATTTCACCAACTGACCACAAAAATCACCTTTCTCTTGGCAGTTGCATAATGACAGTCATATTGTTCATGAGGTGGTGTCCACAAAAGGCCATGTTGAAAGTTTGGGGTCATAATCTCAAAAAAGAGCTGAGTTATGCATCAATTAAAATCCTTTTTTGTGAGCTTATGAAAAAAGGAATCTGCTCGTGAAAAAGAAATTGGCTCACAAAAAGGATACACGAATCACGGAAAAAGATTTTAAATGTTACAAAAAGGCATTGTATGATTACTCTACCACCAAATTACTTTGCAGTCCACCTAATGGAGTCCCAATGAACAAGAAACATGTGTTGGTGTCTCTACATGCCTTCATTTTGGGTGCTTTTCAAATAAAAATAACAAAAAACAGAAAAAAGATGACGACTCTTGAAAAAGGATTTTGTTTCTGACAAAAAATTATTTTTGTTCTCATGAAACAGGATTGCTCTCACAAGACTAAATCCTTTTTCCCAAGATCAAATGTTTTGTCAAAAAAAGACATCTATCCTAAAGATTGGAATGTTGAGAAAACTCCCATGGGATATAATGGGAACTAAAAATTTTAATAGCTTCTCAACAGATTATTATTAATGCACCACATTTTCACTGTCTGTTCTGCTTCCAAATGTATTTATACACTACAAAAATCATGCAGAAATTCCACACCACCTGGCCACAAGGTGATGAGGAACAAACTGCAAAAAAAGATGCTTTTTCCTACTATCCAGATCTCAGAATCCACACATGCAACAAGAATGAAACATGCCACATCAAGAGCTCTATCCCACAGGACAGTGCATACCACATTTTGTGCAAATTCATTGATCAGTTTCAAAATTATTTAAATGCAAATTTTCAGGTTTAGCATAGAAACTGCTACTCAACCCGAAATATAGATGTGCTATTGAGTTATAATACAGGATAGATAGATAGATAGATAGATAGATAGATAGATAGATAGATAGATAGTCAGACAGACAGACAGGCAGACAGATACATAGACAGAGCGATAGTTATGAACATAAAAAAAGACCAGCATGCAAATTGGTGAAGAAATGTCTTCTGGTCTCCTTCATATGACTCCTTCTACCCAATTAAATATGTATTTGTGCCCTTTGAAGTTTCTTGTCTCACTTTTGCAAAAAAAAAAAGATCCACTATAACAATGTTATTCATGCCTTTAAGGTGTTTTAGGGTCTTAAACATGCCCCTCTCTTCTCTCATCCAGTGAGTACATGTTCAGGTTCACCAGCTTCTGTTCACTTGGGATATCCTGCTGCCCCTGAATCATCCTGGTAACCCTCACCCATACTGCTTCTGTTTGGTTTTATGCATTTGTTAAGGTAGGGGCTCCAGAACTGGACACATTATTCCAGATGCAGCTGCACAATGGACCTGTACAGGGACATAATGGCCTCTTTCCTCCTGCTGGAAACCTTCCTCTTAATAAGCAAGGAAGTAAGGACACTCATTGCAAAAAAATATGTTAATGCAACACTTAGGGTTTCAGTCTGTGTGGCAACAAAAAGTTTTCTGATAGACTGCTTCAACACAAAACAAATGTTAAGTGTTTAAGTGTACTTATGCTTGGCCAGTAGATTTTGAAACCAAACAAGACAAGGATTCAAAAGAAATCAGTGTCACATAAAACCCTTGCCATACCTTGCACTGCATTGTTTTGGCCAAACCCAAATCTGCATACAAAATTGTCAATATATTTGAGAGTATTTTTATTAAAAATGTTAGAATGTTTTACACAGTTCAATATAAACACTCAAAATTTGCAAGAAATTGTGGAACGTCAGTTTTTGCAGAGAATGGTGAAAATTGTGGATTCCGCAAAAAAAGTGTGGGCGCAATTTTCCAGTAGCCTTGGTTAAGACTAAATTGAGAAAAGTAGGGAAATACAATTTTAGGATTTCCAATGAAACAACTCACACCTGAATCAAATCTGGGTGGAATCTTCCTTAGGGTTGTCAACCCTAATGCTCACCCCATTGTGGTAGCAAGGAATCTCAGAAGTGATGAACATTGGTGTTTAGGTTTCAGGAGTGTATACAGTGGAGTGAGCTTTAGGGTTGACAACCCCAAGGAAGAATCCACCACTGATTTGCTTCAGGTGTGTGTGAGGGTTTAGGACTAGAAACCCTAAAACCACATTTCCCTACTTTTGCTGCTTTACTTTTAACCTTAAATGGTGCATTAACACAGTTTATTTTTCAAAGAACAATGCCATAGAGGGTGAACTGGTGCAGAACGGTAACTCTGCTTCTAAATTGCTGTTTGGAATTTTTTTTTAATTTCTACTTAATTCCAAAAACAATTTCTGTGTAAACCACTGACTAATTTCCATAGATCATGTAAACAGCAGAATATTTTTCTGTGGATTGTTGAAAAGTAATCAGTAGTTCATGTAAACTGCAGACTATTAATGAGTGGAAAACCAGTTTTCATGGTAAATGTCAGATATCAACTTTTAATGGAATCCTGTGGAATTTTCTGACATTCAGCAGAATTCCATTCTAAAGTTCAACATTCCACACAACACTTATTATAAGGTTAAACATTTTTAAAATTGGCTTCATGCTGTCTAATATGCAGACATTTTTTTACTTTAATATTGATGAGAGAATACAATTTCAAACAGAAAAAGTTGGAAAATACTTACATCTAATGGATGCTAGTTGTATGATTCATCTGAAGACAGTCTAGCAAGATATCTGAGCTGTCTTAAAAATATTATTACAGTAAGTATTTTAATTAACTCAAAATGGTTTCCATGATTCTGTAAAACATCAGCACTGTTTCTTTCGGTTTCTGCAGGAAATTAAAATGCTTTCATACAGACTTAATTAAAATTAGATCCCACCCTTCTCTTTTTCTGGCTGTGTTTGCCTAATTTTGCTATTAGTAAGCTGGTATCCCCCTGTCTGATACCCCCCTGTCTTTTTTCTGGATGGCAGTTGCCTGATGCCACCATTGGTAAATGTGTGCCTCCATGTGTTTCTCTAGTGCTGCCCAATCCTTCTGTCAGAAAGCTGGTACATCTCATGATCATTTCTTCAATGGTAGTTGCCAAATCCTACAGTTAGTAAGCTAGTATCCCCATGTGTTTTCCTGATGGGGGTGCTAAAGATGGGTAAAAACTGTAAATTTGAAAATCACAGAAAGTTTGTGAAATTTCCAACATTTTGTGAAATTTTCTAAAATTCCAAATTGTCCAGATGTGTTTGGGGAATTTTCATCCCATTCCACAAAATGTTCTAGCTGAACTGCGGAATAATATAGATGAACTGCTGAATGACAGTTGTGTTTTTTTCTATGAAATCTAGTTTCTTTTATATTTCAACAAACAATAACAACATACTAACATGAAAAAAACATAAATAAAATATGGCCAGAGTAACTATTTCCATAAGTGAGTGCAATCCATAGTGTAGGTATTCAAAGGCACTATAACAAATTAACACATAACCAAGAGAAAAGAATGGGCAATAATATAGAATCAAAGTGATACAGTCTTGAAGATTCCATAATATGTGGTAACAAACACCACAGAAAGAAATAAAAAAGGTGGAAAGATATCCTACTTGTGGATCTGAGGGAAGGGTTTAAAAAATATACAACTTAGAACATCTTTTCATAAACTGGCAATCTTTTGTGAGTGCTGGCTATCGATTTGTCCATGCTAAGACTACTGAGAAGCTCAATGATCCACTCCGCATATTGTTTGTTTATTGTAAATATTCAGAAAGACCTTTGAGTCAGGGACTCATTTACAAAGGTTCCATGTCATACATAGATTGAACAGGACAGGACTTATGATACAGAGAAGAAAAAAATACAGTACATAACAAAGTAACAAATAAGAATAATAATAATAAAAAAATTAAAAAAAGACACAGCTTACACGGTTGATTCATGTAGGTTTAACAGAGATTTAGGTACATTAGCACAGCCAGGAGGAAAGAAAAAAAAACAGAATTCTGTTGGAAGCTGATTGTCATGTTTCGTAACTGCATTGTTTTTTTTTTAGTTTTTTTTGTACATTGACCTGCTAAATGGTTTGTTTATGAGGAGGCAGTGGCAGATCAGGTATCAAGGGCAGTCACATGTATTTGAAGCCTGCAGGTATTCTTTTAGCTTTGATTTATATGGGCCCAGCCTTCTTTCATCAGTAATATGGATAGGGAGGGAGTTTGTCCAGGATGGGGCCCTGAAACTGAAAGTACGTTAGTATTGGGAGGTCCGGCCATGGGGTACCCATAGTAGCTGCTTGCTTGTGCTATGGGTTGTTTTGCCTGGTGGAGTTGGGAGGATAATTTGATGCAGGGAGGGTGGGGTGAGGCCGAGTAATACCTTTTTGGTCATAAGGCAGGTGTGGTATCTGATTCTGCTATCCAGGTTTAGCCAGTTTGTGCTGCTGTAGAGGGAGCAGGAGTGAGTGAAGCTATCACATCCTAGGATGAGGCGGCAGGCTTTGTTGAGCACAAGCCAGAGTCTACTTAGGGTTGTGGAGTGCGCGGCACTGTATATTAGGATGTCATAGTCTAGGAGGGAGAGGATCGAGGAGTTAACGGTAAGCTGTAATGCTTCAGTGGTGAGGCAGTGTTTGTACCGGTGGAGTACTCCAAGTCTGGAGCTAAGGGCAGTTGTTAGGTGTAGGATATGTTGATTAAAGCTGAAGGCGGGGTCTAGTGTGATCCCTAAGTATTTAAAGTTATATACTTGTTCTAGGGGGGTCTGATTTGTAGTGAGACATTTGGGGCACAGGTTTTTGAGAGGGTTCTGAGGGTGGGCGAATATCATGACTTTAGTCTTATTATAGTCGATAATAAGACGCTGGGTGGTGAACCAGTCTTCGATTTCATGGAAGCAGTGCTGGATGGTTTGGTGGAGTTTAAGTGGGGCCTGGTCAGAGGCGAACAGGACTGCATCATCCACATAAAGGAGCAGGTTTCCGGGGCATGCGGATGGGAGGGAGTTGAGGTATATGCTGAAAAGTAGGGGGCCAAGTATGGAGCCCTGTGGGACACCGGATCGGATAGGGAGGCACGGTGATAGGACAGGGCCTACCTTGACTATCTGCGTCCTATCAGAGAGATAGCTGGAGAACCATTTTAGGGTGTCATCAGAGAAACCCATGTAGGCCAGGGTGTTTAATAAGAGGGCATGGTTTACTGTGTCAAATGCTTTAGATAGGTCCACGAAGATGGCACCCGTGAGGTGGCCGTGGTCCAGGGCTGAGTGGACATGTGAAGTAAATTCAAGAAGGGCGGTAGTGGTGCTGTGGCCCTTATGTAAACCATGTTGCTGGCTGGATAGAAGATTATATTTATTTAGGTGTTCATAGAGTTGGTCGTCAACTATGCGTTCAAGTGCCTTTGACGGGGGGGGTAGGATAGAGATGGGGCGGTAGTTATTTGTGGATGTTCGGTCACCACTTTTATGGATAGGTGTGATATAGGCAGATTTCCAGTGGGTGGGGAATTTCCCTTGGCAGAGGGAGCGGTTTAGAATGTGGGTGAGAGGGGTCAGGACTTCCTGGAGGGTGATGCGGAGAAGTCTATGGTCTAGGGATTCATGGTTGTAGTGATTTTTGTTTAAAGCTTTAATAAGGTAGGGTTTCACAGTCTCCAGTGTAAGGACCCGTAATTAAAAAGGCGGCGCAATTGGGGGTAGGGGATGATACTGTCCGGCGGGGGGGTCGAAGAAGTTTGTGGGCAACACATGGGAGAGATCCGTGAAAGTGATATTTAGGGCAGTGGCTATGCTGGCAGGGTCAGTGGAGAGGCTACCATCTATGAGTATTTGGTCAGGTGGGAGATTTGGGCCTTTGCCACAGAGTTCCTTTATGTTCTCCCAGAACTTGCGCCCATTTCCTCAGGTGGAGGTTAAGGCGGTTTTGTAATGGTTAGCCTTGGCGGTGCGAATGGCCCAGGTGCACTTGTTTCAGGCCTCCCGATAGCATTGCCTGTCCTGGGGCCGTCGGATCTCATTTGCCAGATGCCATAGGGCATCACACTGATGTAGTAGGCCTTGGAGGTGGTCCGAGAACCAGGGGGCATTATTCCCCTTGGTCATAGTTTTGGTGAAAGGGACGAACTTGTCACAGGCTGGATTAAAGATGTTGACAAACAGTTCGACTGCATGATCAGGGTCGAGTGTATTTGTAAGGGGTGTCCATTTCCAATCTCTGAGGTGGGCCTTGAGAAGGGGTAATTTGCCAGGCCCTAGTTTACATTGTGTATTTATTTTGGGTGCGGTTTTGAGGGGGGTACCAGACCAGTTACAGAGTACTGGCAAGTGGTCGCTTAGGGTGTCAGGGAGGACTTTGGTGCTTGTTATTTTGTGGGGGCAGTTTGTGAAAACAAGGTCCAGAAGGGTGGATGTCCCCATACGGGTGTGTAACCAGGTGGGTGTTTTGATGACCTGGATGAGATCGAGGGCAGCAGCCTCATTGATGTAGGGCGCAGCTGTTTTAGCCAGCCAGTTTATGTTGAAATCCCCCACTAGTAGTTTTTCTTGTTTTGGGGGTAGGGTGGTGAGGTAGGACATGATGGCTTGGAAGGCTAGCTTCTGGTCTCTGGGGGGGACATAGGCCGTGGTCAGGAGGAGAGGAGAAGTAGACCTACTTAGAGAAATTTTCAGGGTGAGGGCCTGAGCCCTGGAGGGTTAGTAATGGCAGGGGAAGAGGGTGGCCATTGAGGGAGTCCTTGAGGTAGGTGGCACAGCCACCCCTCGCTTCCCATACAGTCGGGCGCGATAGGAGGGCATCCAGGAGGTTGACTGCTGAGTCGGGGACAGAGGGGAGAGCCAGGTTTCAGTCAGGGCAATGATGTCCGGGTTGTTCTGGAGTACCCAGCCCTGAAAAGAATCCCATTTTTTTTGTAGGCTGCAAATGTTTAGTGAGGCAATGCACAGGCCATTTCTATGGGATGGGTGGGATGGTGTGGCAAGTTGGGGGCCTGGGTTTGGGTGGACATTACCTGTCAGCAGAAGAAGGAGAATGAGAGACCTGAGTCGGTTGCAGTTTGTTCGAGCAGCAGGTCTTCGGCATTTATGCTGTGGGTGGCTGATGGTGGATATTGGTAGTTTCAGGGTAATGGTGGCAGATAGGAGGAGTAAATGGGGGGTGGGGCATCTGTTGTGCTGCAGATGTGGAGGGAGGTTGGCAAGAGAAAGGAGGGCTCCATTGGGTAGCTTTGCCGGGGAGATGACAACCAGGGGTGGGTGACGATGTCTATATGTGAGTTCTAGGGTGGGGGAGATTGTATGGGTTGGTAGTGCAGGTGCAGTGGGGGGGGTAGGGCTGGGAGTGCCAGCTCATATGCTGACAGTGTGTTTCAATATTTTGCCCTTTTCATGTTATGAGTGGCGGGTGGAGGAACTTATGAAGTTAGGAGTAGAGCAATGAGAGTAAGTGGGAGCATGGTTGGGTTTAAAAACATGAGGAAGAGTGTGTGACAGGGCTGGCAAGAAAGGCAGAAAAAGGAAAAAGATAAAAAAAAGAAAAAAGGTGTGAGGCCTCTAGTGGTGGAAAAAGATAAGTTGCAGATGGGAAAGTGGCCTGATAGGTTATTTTGTGACCATGTGATCAGAAAACAACCTATATATTTGGATGCCGACCAAGGGTGGTGGTGAGCCGAACGCGTAGCATTCAGTGGGGCAGAGCCAGCGTGGAGCACAAAGCGATCGTTGTAAACCGCTCCTGGTAAGTACCTTAAGCTCCGTTGCACAATCCAGTGCGATGGGTGTGTGGGGGGAGGGCAATTTCTTGAAGCCCTCATGACTGCTGGTGAGCTCTGGGGAGAAAGAAAAATCAGCCAGCATTAAATAGGGCCCTGATGTTGTGGGGGCGGGGGCGGGTTCTATGGGATATGGATCAAGTGTCACTGCTGCTTTAATTGCAGTTTCAGTATGGACCTTAACTTACATCCAAAAGAATGTAAATTATGCTATAACTGTCTGCAGTTTCAGGGAGATATAAGCAGCACAAACGGAGTTCAACATACGAGGCAGTTGTACTGCTTGCGGTTTCCGTGATAATTAAGAAGGCACAAACGGAGTTAAAAATGGCATTTAGCAGGGAGAGCCTTGCAGGACAGTACCCCCGGTACAGTAGGGGTATCAGCTTTTAACATCAAATGATCCAAATGCAGTTTTTAGCTACACTTAAGAGTACACTAAAGGAACAGTTTGCATTAAAGTGTAAAAAAAGAAATGTCCTTAAAGGGGAAGGCAACTTAAATAGGTAACATGGAAATCCATCTAAAAAGTCCCAGAAAATGCACTATCTAACTTAAAATAAGACAATGATGCCTGATCTCTCCAGTGTCACAAAATAAGTTGTTTAACTGAAAGAGAGCTCATCACCATATTGTATTTCTGTTCCTTGGCAGATATGGTGTGAACATCTCCAACAATACAGATTTTAGGCATAACAAAATTATTAAGCCCCAAAAGAGCATCCATCCGATCCCTGATTTTCATTCAAAGTTTATAACCTAGATCACAATCCCACAAAATACGTAACAAAGTACCCTCTCCAGACTGACACCTAGTACAGACCAAAGAATGAGATTTGCCCATTTCAATTAATTTTAAGAGTGCAATACAGATTATGTAAATTAAAAGATAGGGTCAGGCATAATTTGCTGAATGACAGTTCTGAGGAATTCCATTCTGCAGTTGAATACATTAATCCAATATACATGTAATTATTCCACAGTTCTGGGAAATTTCTTTCTGCAGTTTAATATATTAATCCTCAATTCAAACATTAATTCTGCAATTCAGTGACTCACTCTACTGTGGAATGAATGTATGAAGTACAGATCAATCTACTGTATTAAACTGCAGAAATAAACTCCACCTAACTGATCACTGACAGTGATCAGTCTGCGGAAATTCTTTCAGCAGTTTAGTACAGTAATCCACAATTCATACACTCATTTCCCCATTCTAAGTTGGAATTTCTGCAAAGTTGTCAAATTTCATTCTGAAAATTCTTGGAAGTAAAATTCTGACTTTCACAGAAAATCCACCAATATACTTTAATTTTCACACATCTCTAGTGGGTGCCCAGTTTTGCCATCAGTTAATCAGTTTTTCACCCCCACCTTGACCCAGGCTCTGTCACCTAGTCCAGCCACTTCCCTACCCACAGTGGCACCCCTTTATTAAATACATCTGCATTCTCCACAGCAGGTGGCTAGCTCTGCTCTCTCTCAGCCATGACCTGTTGCCATTTTCTTCAGTGTACCTTGGCTATTGCAACCTGTGAAAAAACATAGGGTTTACTTATTACAGTGTACCTGGCAAACATGCATTTCAGATACATTTGAAAGCTGACACCAATAGGGTCCGTGTGGTTGGGGGAAAAAATCACTCAGCAGAAAATATTAGTTACAGTTAGTTAAACACATAAAAGTCATACATTAAACAAAAAAAAAAACAAGAATGAAATGGCCCAATAAAATGAATGGGTCCATTCATTTCAATTGGGTTTTGTCATGAGCAAGCTGAGGGACACTGAGGAGTTTGCATTGAGGGACAGAAGAGCTGAAACAAAGGCCATAGGTGGGTGCCAGTAGGGAAAAGGATTGCTGGGTACTGTATGATGGGCAATGGTTGGAGTTAATTTTTTAACAATTGGGTGGGAAGGGGGCACCAGCATCAGATGGGTGACTGGGCACCTACTGCTGGTTATACATTAATTGCAGGGCATCAGTGTGGGGGGTGGCATGATAACAAGGGTGGTGATTATTTACAAAGTGGGATGCAGGCATCATAAAGTACTGGCATCAGGTCCTCCTGATCCCTTCATTCATGTGACTCCTGGTCTTTTGGTATCCAAGCTAAGAATTTGTTCTTTTAAACCACTTTCTTCACTCCCCCCTTCCTTTTAGAATTTGATTCCCTCCTCCTTGCACTCCTACCCATCCTACTTTTCCTTTAAACACATCATTCATGTTCTCCTATGGCATACCTGCTCCTGTACATGAACCTGTTTCCTTCCTCTTGGTTTTCTTCTGTTTCCCTGACATGTCACCTAACTATAATTGCCAGACTTGTCGGTTCTGTCTTGTTTGACTGGATTTACAATTTGTTGCCCTTGTCGTAAATAGTGTACATCATTTTTGTTACTTTTCAGTTTTTGATCTGTGACCATATTTCACTTGACTACATCTGAATGGATTCTTTTAAGTGTCCTGACTTCCTTCACATATCTAGTCACTCCTCCAGATCATACCTAGTAATTGAACTTGGTTCAGTGTCTGTTTTCCTGTCACCAAATGATTAATAAATGAAAAAGCAGGGCAGCTCAACAATTTTAAGATGTTCCTTCACTTCTTTTCTCTTCCCTTCTCTTTTCAGGAAGGTTTACCTTTTCCCCAAAAATAGAACATCCATCTGAGAGGCAAACAATCCCATATAAAGTGCCACCCATCAGGATGAAGGGCTCCTATCACAGTTTCTACCAGTAATATCTTACAGAATACTGTGGGAACATAATATAATCCAATAGCAATT